>FR989969.1:2526921-5076349 GCA_905404175.1 Anthocharis cardamines | reverse complement strand
AAAATATTCTGTGTCAAGCAAAAAATGCTCGGCAAAATGTTCGGAGTCGAGCAAAAAATGCTCGGGAAAATGTTCGGAGTCGAGCAAAAAATGTTCGGTGTCGAGCAAAAAATTTTCGAAGTCGAGCAAAAAATGTTCGAAGTCGAGCGAAAAATGCTCGGCAAAATGTTCGAAGTCGAGCAAAAAATGTTCGAAGTCGAGCAAAAAATGCTCGGCAAAATGTTCGGAGTCGAGCAAAATATGTTCGGAGTCGAGCAAAAAATGTTCGAAGTCGAGCAAAAAATGATCGGCAAAATGTTCGGAAACGAGCAAAATATGTTCGGAGTCGAGCAAAAAATGTTCGGAGTCGAGAAAAATATGTTCGGAGTCGAGCAAAAAATGTTCAGTCGAGCAAAAAATGCTCGGCAAAATGTTCGGAGTCGAGCAAAAAATGCTCGGGAAAATGTTCGGAGTCGAGCAAAATATGTTCGGCGTCGAGCAAAAAATGCTCGGGAAAATGTTCGGAGTCGAGCAAAATATGTTCGGAGTCGAGAAAAAAATGCTCGGGAAAATGTTCGGAGTCGAGCAAAATATGTTCGGAGTCGAGAAAAAAATGCTCGGGAAAATATTCTGTGTCAAGCAAAAAATGCTCGGCAAAATGTTCGGAGTCGAGCAAAAAATGCTCGGGAAAATGTTCGGAGTCGAGCAAAAAATATTCGGTGTCGAGCAAAAAATTTTCGAAGTCGAGCAAAAAATGCTCGGCAAAATGTTCGAAGTCGAGCAAAAAATGTTCGAAGTCGAGCAAAAAATGCTCGGCAAAATGTTCGGAGTCGAGCAAAATATGTTCGGAGTCGAGCAAAAAATGTTCGAAGTCGAGCAAAAAATGATCGGCAAAATGTTCGGAAACGAGCAAAATATGTTCGGAGTCGAGCAAAAAATGCTCGGCAAAATGTTCGGAGTCGAGCAAAAAATGTTCGGAGTCGAGAAAAATATGTTCGGAGTCGAGCAAAAAATGTTCAGAGTCGAGCAAAAAATGCTCGGCAAAATGTTCGGAGTCGAGCAAAAAATGCTCGGGAAAATGTTCGGAGTCGAGCAAAATATGTTCGGTGTCGAGCAAAAAATGCTCGGGAAAATGTTCGGAGTCGAGCAAAATATGTTCGGAGTCGAGAAAAAAATGCTCGGGAAAATGTTCGGTGTCGAGCAAAAAATGCTCGGCAAAATGTTCGGAGTCGAGCAAAAAATGCTCGGGAAAATGTTCGGAGTCGAGCAAAAAATTCTCGGGAAAATGTTCGGAGTCGAACAAAAATGCTCGGGAAAACGTTCGGAGTCGAGCAAAAAATTCTCGGGAAAATGTTCGGAGTCGAGCAAAAATGCTCGGGAAAATGTTCGGTGTCGAGCAAAAAATGCTCGGCAAAATGTTCGGAGTCGAGAAAAAAATGCTCGGGAAAATGTTCGGAGTCGAGCAAAATATGTTCGGAGTCGAGCAAAAAATGCACGGAAAAATGTACGGTGTCGAGCACAAAATGTTCGGGAAAATGTTCGGAGTCGAGCAAAAAATGTTCGGTGTCGAGCAAAAAATGTTCGAAGTCGAGCAAAAAATGTTCGAAGTCGAGCAAAAAATGCTCGGGAAAATGTTCGGTGTCGAGCAAAAAATGCTCGGCAAAATGTTCGGAGTCGAGCAAAATATGTTCGGAGTCAAGCAAAAAATGCTCGGGAAAATGTTCGGTGTCGAGCAAAAAATGCTCGGCAAAATGTTCGGAGTCGAGCAAAAAATGCTCGGGAAAATGTTCGGTGTCGAGCAAAAAATGCTCGGCAAAATGTTCGGTGTCGAGCAAAAAATGTTCGGAATCGAGCAAAATATGTTTGGAGTCGAGCAAAAAATGCTCGGCAAAATGTTCGGAGTCGAGCAAAAAATGCTCGGCAAAATGTTCGGAGTCGAGCAAAAAATGCTCGGCAAAATGTTTGGAGTCGAGCAAAAAAATGCTCGGCAAAATGTTCGGTGTCGAGCAAAAAATGTTCGAAGTCGAGCAAAAAATGTTCGAAGTCGAGCAAAAAATGCTCGGCAAAATGTTCGGAGTCGAGCAAAATATGTTCGGAGTCGAGCAAAATATGTTATATGTTCGGTGTCGAGCAAAAAATGCTCGGCAAAATGTTCGGAGTCGAGCAAAAAATGCTCGGCAAAATGTTCGGTGTCGAGCAAAAAATGTTCGGAATCGAGCAAAATATGTTTGGAGTCGAGCAAAAAATGCTCGGCAAAATGTTTGGAGTCGAGCAAAAAATGCTCGGCAAAATGTTCGAAGTCGAGCAAAAAATGTTCGAAGTCGAGCAAAAAATGCTCGGGAAAATGTTCGAAGTCGAGCAAAAAATGTTCGAAGTCGAGCAAAAAATGCTCGGCAAAATGTTCGGAGTCGAGCAAAATATGTTCGGAGTCGAGCAAAAAATGTTCGAATTCGAGCAAAAAATGCTCGGCAAAATGTTCGGAGTCGAGCAAAATATGTTCGGAGTCGAGCAAAAAATGCTCGGGAAAATGTTCGGAGTCGAGCAAAATATGTTCGGAGTCGAGAAAAAAATGCTCGGGAAAATATTCTGTGTCAAGCAAAAAATGCTCGGCAAAATGTTCGGAGTCGAGCAAAAAATGCTCGGGAAAATGTTCGGAGTCGAGCAAAAAATGTTCGGTGTCGAGCAAAAAATTTTCGAAGTCGAGCAAAAAATGTTCGAAGTCGAGCAAAAAATGCTCGGCAAAATGTTCGAAGTCGAGCAAAAAATGTTCGAAGTCGAGCAAAAAATGCTCGGCAAAATGTTCGGAGTCGAGCAAAATATGTTCGGAGTCGAGCAAAAAATGTTCGAAGTCGAGCAAAAAATGATCGGCAAAATGTTCGGAAACGAGCAAAATATGTTCGGAGTCGAGCAAAAAATGCTCGGCAAAATGTTCGGAGTCGAGCAAAAAATGTTCGGAGTCGAGAAAAATATCAGAGCAAAAAATGCTCGGCAAAATGTTCGGAGTCGAGCAAAAAATGCTCGGGAAAATGTTCGGAGTCGAGCAAAATATGTTCGGTGTCGAGCAAAAAATTCTCGGGAAAATGTTCGGAGTCGAGCAAAAATGCTCGGGAAAATGTTCGGTGTCGAGCAAAAAATGCTCGGCAAAATGAAATGAAATGAAATTATATTTATTTGTGACAAATAGGAATACATAAAAACACATAAGAAGACATTTTACATACAAAAGTGTCACAAAAAGGGCCTCAACTCAGCATTTTGCTGGCTGTTAACCAGCGCTGATCTTCCGTTGGGACCTCTCGGTTACGTCACGGCACACAAAATAAAATAATAAATATGTATATCAACTATACCCTACTAACCATACATAAATTAACTATAAGTACATACTGAAACCAAAAAATAAAAAAAATAAAAAAAAAACATACAAATTTTATCATAAAATAAAATACCTAAATAAACATGAAATACCTACTCAAATAACGCTTGTGTCATGTGTCTGTGCTTCCTGACTCTTTTGATGTTCACTTATAAATTGTTTAAGTTTTAATTTAAAAAGTTTAACATGATGCAGGTTCCTTAACGGTGGAGGAATGTTATTCCAGCACTTTGATGCAGCATAGCGGAAGCTACCTCTAAAAGTATTTGTTTTATGTTTATGTATGACGAGCTGCATCGCACACTGTCTTGATCCACATAACCTCTGGGAAGCTACGAAAGATAACTTTTGGTACAGATATTCTGGTGTTTTAAACTTGATAATACCAAAGAGAAGACAAGCTAAATGGAGCTTGCGACGATGTTTCATTTTAATTATTGAGTGCTTATTTAAAAATGGAGACACATGAGCTTTTGAAGGAATTTCAAAACAAAAGCGAGCGCAGGCATTCTGAACGCGTTGCACAAGTTTCTGGGTCCTAGCTAGCAGACGCGGGCCCACCACTACATCCATGTAATTAAGTTTAGATAAAACTAGTGACTCGACAAGTTGTATGCGTAAGTCTTCTTTAATATAAGGTCTCATCTTGTACAGCACTTTTAACTTATAGAAACAATCTTTGACAGAGTTTGCTATATGTTTCTCGAAACGCAAATCAGAGTCCATAAGCAAACCAAGATTACGTGCTTCAGATACGCGCTCAATTGATTTATTCATAAGAATCAATTCCAAGGATGGATTTAAACTGGAAATTTGATACTTACTGCCAAACATTAAATACTTGGTTTTATCAGGGTTAAGCAGGAGATTATTATTAACAGACCATTTGGCTATATTCGCAAGATCCTCATTTAGACTAGCTATTGCATTATCAATTTCCGATGGTTTACAAGAAATATATATTTGAATATCATCTGCATAAATGTGAAATTTACATGTTTTTATATGATTTGTAATGTCGGCCGAATAAAGAATAAAAAGAATTGGTCCTAAAATAGACCCCTGCGGTACTCCTCTGGTAACTGCTCTTTATCAGACAGTAGCGTAGAACCATCACAGAGATTTAGTTTCACGCATTGAAATCGGTTTGTAAGGTAGCTATTGAACCACTGCAATGCTTCGGAGTCAAAACCATAATAGGTTAATTTAGCCATAAGAAGTTCAATATTTATGGAGTCAAAAGCTCTAGAAAAGTCTAAAAGTACTAGAAGTGTACACAAACCCTCGTCTTGTGAGCAAAGAATATTGTCGGTCACATCCAGCAAGGCAGTAACTGTACCACGCCCTCTCCTAAAACCTGACTGCTTCGCTGGCAAAATGTTATTGTCTTCAAGGAAAGTTATTAATTGATCGGAAACAGCCTTCTCTATTATCTTTGACATACATGGTAAAATACTGATCGGTCTTAGGTCTTTTGGCTCTGTTGGATTAGATTTTTTTGGCAAAGGGCGAACGATTGCAAGTTTCCATATGTCTGGATATGTGCATGTACTTATGGACGTATTAATTACATTAATAATCAAATCAACTGTATGCGGAAAAGTCATAATAAGCATATCTAAATTTATAAAGTCGCATCCTTCTGCTTTAGATTTCAAGTTATGTATTATTTTGACTATTTTATGAGAACTGAGTGTATCAATGTGAAAAACTGCGTCGCCATATTTATGCTGCTTAAAGTACGCTAGCTGTGAGATGCTGGCAGAAGAAGAACCAGGGATATTTAAAAAGTGGTTATTAATTATGTTGGGATCATTGAGAAATGATGGTAGATCAGTAGTGTCCTTAGGCACTAAATAAGTCTTAAGATTTTTCCATAATACTTTGGGATTTTTTACTTGATTATTAATGTTGTGTCTAAAATAAGCGGATTTTTCTAAAAAAAGGGCTTGATTGACTGTAGATTTTAAATTCTTATAATATTGTTTTTTACTATTTGTTTTATTTTTATGAAATTCCGCTAACGCCTCTTCACGTAATTTCATCATGAGTTTAATTGTATCTGTAATCCAAGGATAACTACGCTCTCTAACTTTGATTGATCTGACAGGTGCGTGAATATCAAACACTGACAGAATGGAGTGGTTCAGAGCGGCAACCATATCGTTAACATTACCAAGCTCCTGTATTAGACCCCTGTATTATTAAATGTTCGGAGTCGAGAAAAAAATGCTCGGGAAAATGTTCGGAGTCGAGCAAAATATGTTCGGAGTCGAGCAAAAAATGCACGGAAAAATGTACGGTGTCGAGCACAAAATGTTCGGGAAAATGTTCGGAGTCGAGCAAAAAATGTTCGGTGTCGAGCAAAAAATGTTCGAAGTCGAGCAAAAAATGTTCGAAGTCGAGCAAAAAATGCTCGGGAAAATGTTCGGTGTCGAGCAAAAAATGCTCGGCAAAATGTTCGGAGTCGAGCAAAATATGTTCGGAGTCAAGCAAAAAATGCTCGGGAAAATGTTCGGTGTCGAGCAAAAAATGCTCGGCAAAATGTTCGGAGTCGAGCAAAATATGTTCGGAGTCAAGCAAAAAATGCTCGGGAAAATGTTCGGTGTCGAGCAAAAAATGCTCGGCAAAATGTTCGGAGTCGAGCAAAAAATGCTCGGCAAAATGTTCGGAGTCGAGCAAAAAAATGCTCGGCAAAATGTTTGGAGTCGCGCAAAAAATGCTCGGCAAAATGTTCGGTGTCGAGCAAAAAATGTTCGAAGTCAAGCAAAAAATGTTCGAAGTCGAGCAAAAAATGCTCGGCAAAATGTTCGGAGTCGAGCAAAATATGTTCGGAGTCGAGCAGAAAATGCTCAGGAAAATGTTCGGTGTCGAGCAAAAAATGCTCGGCAAAATGTTCGGAGTCGAGCAAAAAATGCTCGGGAAAATGTTCGGAGTCGAGCAAAATATGTTCGGAGTCGAGCAAAAAATGTTCGAAGTCGAGCAAAAAATGCTCGGCAAAATGTTCGGAGTCGAGCAAAATATGTTCGGAGTCGAGCAAAAAATGCTCGGGAAAATGTTCGGTGTCGAGCAAAAAATGCTCGGCAAAATGTTCGGAGTCGAGCAAAATATGTTCGGAGTCGAGCAAAAAATGCTCGGGAAAATGTTCGGTGTCGAGCAAAAAATGCTCGGCAAAATGTTCGGTGTCGAGCAAAAAATGTTCGGAATCGAGCAAAATATGTTTGGAGTCGAGCAAAAAATGCTCGGCAAAATGTTCGGAGTCGAGCAAAAAATGCTCGGCAAAATGTTCGAAGTCGAGCAAAAAATGCTCGGCAAAATGTTCGGAGTCGAGCAAAAAATGTTCGAAGTCGAGCAAAAAATGCTCGGCAAAATGTTCAGAGTCGAGAAAAATATGTTCGGAGTCGAGCAAAAAATGCTCGGCAAAATGTTCGGAGTCGAGCAAAATATGTTCGGAGTCGAGCAAAAAATGTTCGAAGTCGAGCAAAAAATGCTCGGCAAAATGTTCGGAGTCGAGCAAAATATGTTCGGAGTCGAGCAAAAAATGTTCGAAGTCGAGCAAAAAATGCTCGGCAAAATGTTCGGAGTCGAGAAAAATATGTTCGGAGTCGAGCAAAAAATGCTCAGCAAAATATGTTCGGAGTCGAGCAAAAAATGCTCGGGAAAATGTTCGGAGTCGAGCAAAAAATGCTCGGCAAAATGTTCGGTGTCGAGCAAAAAATGTTCGAAGTCGAGCAAAAAATGTTCGAAATCGAGCAAAATATGTTCGGAGTCGAGCAAAAAATGTTCGAAGTCGAGCAAAAAATGCTTGGCAAAATGTTCGGAGTCGAGCAAAATATGTTCGGAGTCGAGCAAAAAATGCTCGGGAAAATGTTCGGAGTCGAGCAAAATATGTTCGGAGTCGAGAAAAAAATGCTCGGGAAAATGTTCGAAGTCGAGCAAAAAATGTTCGAAGTCGAGCAAAAAATGCTCGGCAAAATGTTCGGAGTCGAGCAAAATATGTTCGGAGTCGAGCAAAAAATGTTCGAAGTCGAGCAAAAAATGCTCGGCAAAATGTTCGGAGTCGAGCAAAATATGTTCGGAGTCGAGCAAAAAATGCTCGGGAAAATGTTCGGAGTCGAGCAAAATATGTTCGGAGTCGAGAAAAAAATGCTCGGGAAAATATTCTGTGTCAAGCAAAAAATGCTCGGCAAAATGTTCGGAGTCGAGCAAAAAATGCTCGGGAAAATGTTCGGAGTCGAGCAAAAAATGTTCGGTGTCGAGCAAAAAATTTTCGAAGTCGAGCAAAAAATGTTCGAAGTCGAGCGAAAAATGCTCGGCAAAATGTTCGAAGTCGAGCAAAAAATGTTCGAAGTCGAGCAAAAAATGCTCGGCAAAATGTTCGGAGTCGAGCAAAATATGTTCGGAGTCGAGCAAAAAATGTTCGAAGTCGAGCAAAAAATGATCGGCAAAATGTTCGGAAACGAGCAAAATATGTTCGGAGTCGAGCAAAAAATGCTCGGCAAAATGTTCGGAGTCGAGCAAAAAATGTTCGGAGTCGAGAAAAATATGTTCGGAGTCGAGCAAAAAATGTTCAGTCGAGCAAAAAATGCTCGGCAAAATGTTCGGAGTCGAGCAAAAAATGCTCGGGAAAATGTTCGGAGTCGAGCAAAATATGTTCGGCGTCGAGCAAAAAATGCTCGGGAAAATGTTCGGAGTCGAGCAAAATATGTTCGGAGTCGAGAAAAAAATGCTCGGGAAAATGTTCGGAGTCGAGCAAAATATGTTCGGAGTCGAGAAAAAAATGCTCGGGAAAATATTCTGTGTCAAGCAAAAAATGCTCGGCAAAATGTTCGGAGTCGAGCAAAAAATGCTCGGGAAAATGTTCGGAGTCGAGCAAAAAATATTCGGTGTCGAGCAAAAAATTTTCGAAGTCGAGCAAAAAATGTTCGAAGTCGAGCAAAAAATGCTCGGCAAAATGTTCGAAGTCGAGCAAAAAATGTTCGAAGTCGAGCAAAAAATGCTCGGCAAAATGTTCGGAGTCGAGCAAAATATGTTCGGAGTCGAGCAAAAAATGTTCGAAGTCGAGCAAAAAATGATCGGCAAAATGTTCGGAAACGAGCAAAATATGTTCGGAGTCGAGCAAAAAATGCTCGGCAAAATGTTCGGAGTCGAGCAAAAAATGTTCGGAGTCGAGAAAAATATGTTCGGAGTCGAGCAAAAAATGTTCAGAGTCGAGCAAAAAATGCTCGGCAAAATGTTCGGAGTCGAGCAAAAAATGCTCGGGAAAATGTTCGGAGTCGAGCAAAATATGTTCGGTGTCGAGCAAAAAATGCTCGGGAAAATGTTCGGAGTCGAGCAAAATATGTTCGGAGTCGAGAAAAAAATGCTCGGGAAAATGTTCGGTGTCGAGCAAAAAATGCTCGGCAAAATGTTCGGAGTCGAGCAAAAAATGCTCGGGAAAATGTTCGGAGTCGAGCAAAAAATTCTCGGGAAAATGTTCGGAGTCGAACAAAAATGCTCGGGAAAACGTTCGGAGTCGAGCAAAAAATTCTCGGGAAAATGTTCGGAGTCGAGCAAAAATGCTCGGGAAAATGTTCGGTGTCGAGCAAAAAATGCTCGGCAAAATGTTCGGAGTCGAGAAAAAAATGCTCGGGAAAATGTTCGGAGTCGAGCAAAATATGTTCGGAGTCGAGCAAAAAATGCACGGAAAAATGTACGGTGTCGAGCACAAAATGTTCGGGAAAATGTTCGGAGTCGAGCAAAAAATGTTCGGTGTCGAGCAAAAAATGTTCGAAGTCGAGCAAAAAATGTTCGAAGTCGAGCAAAAAATGCTCGGGAAAATGTTCGGTGTCGAGCAAAAAATGCTCGGCAAAATGTTCGGAGTCGAGCAAAATATGTTCGGAGTCAAGCAAAAAATGCTCGGGAAAATGTTCGGTGTCGAGCAAAAAATGCTCGGCAAAATGTTCGGAGTCGAGCAAAAAATGCTCGGGAAAATGTTCGGTGTCGAGCAAAAAATGCTCGGCAAAATGTTCGGTGTCGAGCAAAAAATGTTCGGAATCGAGCAAAATATGTTTGGAGTCGAGCAAAAAATGCTCGGCAAAATGTTCGGAGTCGAGCAAAAAATGCTCGGCAAAATGTTCGGAGTCGAGCAAAAAATGCTCGGCAAAATGTTTGGAGTCGAGCAAAAAAATGCTCGGCAAAATGTTCGGTGTCGAGCAAAAAATGTTCGAAGTCGAGCAAAAAATGCTCGGCAAAATGTTCGGAGTCGAGCAAAATATGTTCGGAGTCGAGCAAAATATGTTATATGTTCGGTGTCGAGCAAAAAATGCTCGGCAAAATGTTCGGAGTCGAGCAAAAAATGCTCGGCAAAATGTTCGGTGTCGAGCAAAAAATGTTCGGAATCGAGCAAAATATGTTTGGAGTCGAGCAAAAAATGCTCGGCAAAATGTTTGGAGTCGAGCAAAAAATGCTCGGCAAAATGTTCGAAGTCGAGCAAAAAATGTTCGAAGTCGAGCAAAAAATGCTCGGGAAAATGTTCGAAGTCGAGCAAAAAATGTTCGAAGTCGAGCAAAAAATGCTCGGCAAAATGTTCGGAGTCGAGCAAAATATGTTCGGAGTCGAGCAAAAAATGTTCGAATTGGAGCAAAAAATGCTCGGCAAAATGTTCGGAGTCGAGCAAAATATGTTCGGAGTCGAGCAAAAAATGCTCGGGAAAATGTTCGGAGTCGAGCAAAATATGTTCGGAGTCGAGAAAAAAATGCTCGGGAAAATATTCTGTGTCAAGCAAAAAATGCTCGGCAAAATGTTCGGAGTCGAGCAAAAAATGCTCGGGAAAATGTTCGGAGTCGAGCAAAAAATGTTCGGTGTCGAGCAAAAAATTTTCGAAGTCGAGCAAAAAATGTTCGAAGTCGAGCAAAAAATGCTCGGCAAAATGTTCGAAGTCGAGCAAAAAATGTTCGAAGTCGAGCAAAAAATGCTCGGCAAAATGTTCGGAGTCGAGCAAAATATGTTCGGAGTCGAGCAAAAAATGTTCGAAGTCGAGCAAAAAATGATCGGCAAAATGTTCGGAAACGAGCAAAATATGTTCGGAGTCGAGCAAAAAATGCTCGGCAAAATGTTCGGAGTCGAGCAAAAAATGTTCGGAGTCGAGAAAAATATGTTCGGAGTCGAGCAGAAAATGCTCAGGAAAATGTTCGGTGTCGAGCAAAAAATGCTCGGCAAAATGTTCGGAGTCGAGCAAAAAATGCTCGGGAAAATGTTCGGAGTCGAGCAAAATATGTTCGGAGTCGAGCAAAAAATGTTCGAAGTCGAGCAAAAAATGCTCGGCAAAATGTTCGGAGTCGAGCAAAATATGTTCGGAGTCGAGCAAAAAATGCTCGGGAAAATGTTCGGTGTCGAGCAAAAAATGCTCGGCAAAATGTTCGGAGTCGAGCAAAATATGTTCGGAGTCGAGCAAAAAATGCTCGGGAAAATGTTCGGAGTCGAGCAAAAAATGCTCGGGAAAATGTTCGGAGTCGAGCAAAATATGTTCGGTGTCGAGCAAAAAATGCTCGGCAAAATGAAATGAAATGAAATTATATTTATTTGTGACAAATAGGAATACATAAAAACACATAAGAAGACATTTTACATACAAAAGTGTCACAAAAAGGGCCTCAACTCAGCATTTTGCTGGCTGTTAACCAGCGCTGATCTTCCGTTGGGACCTCTCGGTTACGTCACGGCACACAAAATAAAATAATAAATATGTATATCAACTATACCCTACTAACCATACATAAATTAACTATAAGTACATACTGAAACCAAAAAATAAAAAAAATAAAAAAAAAACATACAAATTTTATCATAAAATAAAATACCTAAATAAACATGAAATACCTACTCAAATAACGCTTGTGTCATGTGTCTGTGCTTCCTGACTCTTTTGATGTTCACTTATAAATTGTTTAAGTTTTAATTTAAAAAGTTTAACATGATGCAGGTTCCTTAACGGTGGAGGAATGTTATTCCAGCACTTTGATGCAGCATAGCGGAAGCTACCTCTAAAAGTATTTGTTTTATGTTTATGTATGACGAGCTGCATCGCACACTGTCTTGATCCACATAACCTCTGGGAAGCTACGAAAGATAACTTTTGGTACAGATATTCTGGTGTTTTAAACTTGATAATACCAAAGAGAAGACAAGCTAAATGGAGCTTGCGACGATGTTTCATTTTAATTATTGAGTGCTTATTTAAAAATGGAGACACATGAGCTTTTGAAGGAATTTCAAAACAAAAGCGAGCGCAGGCATTCTGAACGCGTTGCACAAGTTTCTGGGTCCTAGCTAGCAGACGCGGGCCCACCACTACATCCATGTAATTAAGTTTAGATAAAACTAGTGACTCGACAAGTTGTATGCGTAAGTCTTCTTTAATATAAGGTCTCATCTTGTACAGCACTTTTAACTTATAGAAACAATCTTTGACAGAGTTTGCTATATGTTTCTCGAAACGCAAATCAGAGTCCATAAGCAAACCAAGATTACGTGCTTCAGATACGCGCTCAATTGATTTATTCATAAGAATCAATTCCAAGGATGGATTTAAACTGGAAATTTGATACTTACTGCCAAACATTAAATACTTGGTTTTATCAGGGTTAAGCAGGAGATTATTATTAACAGACCATTTGGCTATATTCGCAAGATCCTCATTTAGACTAGCTATTGCATTATCAATTTCCGATGGTTTACAAGAAATATATATTTGAATATCATCTGCATAAATGTGAAATTTACATGTTTTTATATGATTTGTAATGTCGGCCGAATAAAGAATAAAAAGAATTGGTCCTAAAATAGACCCCTGCGGTACTCCTCTGGTAACTGCTCTTTATCAGACAGTAGCGTAGAACCATCACAGAGATTTAGTTTCACGCATTGAAATCGGTTTGTAAGGTAGCTATTGAACCACTGCAATGCTTCGGAGTCAAAACCATAATAGGTTAATTTAGCCATAAGAAGTTCAATATTTATGGAGTCAAAAGCTCTAGAAAAGTCTAAAAGTACTAGAAGTGTACACAAACCCTCGTCTTGTGAGCAAAGAATATTGTCGGTCACATCCAGCAAGGCAGTAACTGTACCACGCCCTCTCCTAAAACCTGACTGCTTCGCTGGCAAAATGTTATTGTCTTCAAGGAAAGTTATTAATTGATCGGAAACAGCCTTCTCTATTATCTTTGACATACATGGTAAAATACTGATCGGTCTTAGGTCTTTTGGCTCTGTTGGATTAGATTTTTTTGGCAAAGGGCGAACGATTGCAAGTTTCCATATGTCTGGATATGTGCATGTACTTATGGACGTATTAATTACATTAATAATCAAATCAACTGTATGCGGAAAAGTCATAATAAGCATATCTAAATTTATAAAGTCGCATCCTTCTGCTTTAGATTTCAAGTTATGTATTATTTTGACTATTTTATGAGAACTGAGTGTATCAATGTGAAAAACTGCGTCGCCATATTTATGCTGCTTAAAGTACGCTAGCTGTGAGATGCTGGCAGAAGAAGAACCAGGGATATTTAAAAAGTGGTTATTAATTATGTTGGGATCATTGAGAAATGATGGTAGATCAGTAGTGTCCTTAGGCACTAAATAAGTCTTAAGATTTTTCCATAATACTTTGGGATTTTTTACTTGATTATTAATGTTGTGTCTAAAATAAGCGGATTTTTCTAAAAAAAGGGCTTGATTGACTGTAGATTTTAAATTCTTATAATATTGTTTTTTACTATTTGTTTTATTTTTATGAAATTCCGCTAACGCCTCTTCACGTAATTTCATCATGAGTTTAATTGTATCTGTAATCCAAGGATAACTACGCTCTCTAACTTTGATTGATCTGACAGGTGCGTGAATATCAAACACTGACAGAATGGAGTGGTTCAGAGCGGCAACCATATCGTTAACATTACCAAGCTCCTGTATTAGACCCCTGTATTATTAAATGTTCGGAGTCGAGAAAAAAATGCTCGGGAAAATGTTCGGAGTCGAGCAAAATATGTTCGGAGTCGAGCCAAAAATGCACGGAAAAATGTACGGTGTCGAGCACAAAATGTTCGGGAAAATGTTCGGAGTCGAGCAAAAAATGTTCGGTGTCGAGCAAAAAATGTTCGAAGTCGAGCAAAAAATGTTCGAAGTCGAGCAAAAAATGCTCGGGAAAATGTTCGGTGTCGAGCAAAAAATGCTCGGCAAAATGTTCGGAGTCGAGCAAAATATGTTCGGAGTCAAGCAAAAAATGCTCGGGAAAATGTTCGGTGTCGAGCAAAAAATGCTCGGCAAAATGTTCGGAGTCGAGCAAAATATGTTCGGAGTCAAGCAAAAAATGCTCGGGAAAATGTTCGGTGTCGAGCAAAAAATGCTCGGCAAAATGTTCGGAGTCGAGCAAAAAATGCTCGGCAAAATGTTCGGAGTCGAGCAAAAAAATGCTCGGCAAAATGTTTGGAGTCGCGCAAAAAATGCTCGGCAAAATGTTCGGTGTCGAGCAAAAAATTTTCGAAGTCAAGCAAAAAATGTTCGAAGTCGAGCAAAAAATGCTCGGCAAAATGTTCGGAGTCGAGCAAAATATGTTCGGAGTCGAGCAGAAAATGCTCAGGAAAATGTTCGGTGTCGAGCAAAAAATGCTCGGCAAAATGTTCGGAGTCGAGCAAAAAATGAATAAGAATAAGAATAAGAATAGATTTATTAAGCACAAAACAAACAAACAATGAGAACAAATAAAAATATAAAATCAGTAAAACATAAAAAAGAAAAATTTGTTTGCCAGCTACCTAAATGGTGAGGTTACTCAGCTTATGCTATGTCAATACTATTGGCATAGCGCTGGTTTTCAGAACCTCACCAATGTTGAGGCATCAGCCAAAAATAACAAAAGCTACAGTAAAACTTAACCTATTTCCTATGACAACAATTATTATTAAAAACATTAGATAAAAAATAAAAAATAAAGAAAAAACATAATTTGCCCAAAATTAAACCAGTAAAGTGTGACTGCAGTGACTGTATGTGTAGTTGTGAGTGTGCATGTTGTGTGTGTGTGTGTATGTATATTTGATGTGTGGAGTTCACAGTGATATAATGTATACAACGCAACTAAGCTTCTCCTATAAATTCTTTTAGTAGTATTTCCTTATATTTATTTTTGAAAATTTCTTTTGTCATTGGCTGACGTAGAGGTGGTGGAAGGTTGTTCCAACACTTAGTTGCGTTGTATATAAAACTGCCCCTAAAGGCAGTTGTATGAAATTTTGGCACTGACATCATATATGTGGAGGCTCTTGTGAAGTGCGAGCTTTTTTCTCCATCCACCCATGAAAACTTGCTGTAGAGGTATCTTGGAACCTTCGACATCACCACATCAAAGAGCATGGCAGCAAAGTGCAAACGCCTGCGACCGTCCATGTTGAGTGATTTGGACTTTATGAGGTATGGAGTTACACGAGCTCTTGGTGGTATATCCCAACAGAAGCGAGCGCAGGCATTCTGAACTCGCTGTATAGCATTCTTAGTTCTCGAGAGCAATCTTGCACCGTACATTGTATCTCCAAAATTAAATTTCGAGAGTATTAGTGCTTCGCACAACCTTAAACGTAGGGATGTGGTAATATAGTTTCTTATACGGTACAAGAGCTTCAATCGGTAGAAGCAGCTTGAAATAGTTGTGCTAATGTATTTTTCAAATCTAAGGTGTTCGTCAAAGATTATTCCAAGATTTCGGGCTTCAGAAACACGTTCGATAGGCTGACTTTGAATTTTTATATCTAGAGTGTATAGATCCACTTTTTCTATTTGATTTGGTGTTCCTAAAACCATGAATTTAGTCTTTGATGGATTGAGCACCAAGGCGTTATGCTCAGACCATTTTGAAATACTTGCCAGGTCCAAATTCAACTGACTAATGGCTTCAACAGTACGCATGGGATGAAAACAAGTGTAAAGCTGCAAATCATCAGCATACATATGGTATCGACTATACTTTATTTCATTTATGATGTCAGCACTGTACAAAATAAAAAGCAGAGGACCCAAAATGGAGCCCTGTGGTACTCCTCTAGTTACACTACTTTGGTTAGAATATACTGTGGTACCATCTTCTTTACGGACTACGACTGTCTGTGTACGCCTACTCAGGTAACTATTGAACCAAGATACTGTATCCCTGCTAAATCCATAGTATGACATCTTTGATAATAGCAGTGGTATATTTATAGTATCAAAAGCTCTAGAGTAATCAAGAAAAACAATAATCGTGCTCATACCCAGATCTTGTGCGCTCAAGATATTGTCCACAACCTCAGTTAACGCAGATACGGTGCCTCTCCGTTTCCTAAAGCCAGACTGCTTATCGGGTAGGATCCCATTTAACTCCAGGTACTGTATAAGCTGGTCGTGTACTATTCTCTCAATTACCTTAGAGAGACATGGGAGAATGCTTATTGGTCTGAGATCTTTAGAGGTTTCTGGATCATCCTTTTTTGGAATCGGTTGCACAAGAGCACTTTGCCATATTTCAGGAAACGTTTTCGTTTGAAGAGATGCGTTGATTATGTGTGTTATGATGGGCAATGTATCTGATATTGTTAGTTTTAACATATCCAGGGAAATATCATCCACTCCTACTGCTTGTGATTTTAAGCTCTGTAAAGCTTTGAAAACAGTATCTTCAGAAACAGTTTTTAATGTAAAAGTAGCATCGCAGTGTCTGTGATATTCATAGTATGTTAACTTTGATAGAGGAGGTTGACTCTTACCTGGAACATTGAGGAAATCAGAATTCAACACATTAGGATCGTTAATGTGGGGAGGTAATATGTGATCCTTTTTTGCATTAATTGTCACTTGCTCTTTTATATGCTTCCATAACTTATGCGGATTATCTATATATTTATTCACATATGTGTCAAAATATGCCTGCTTTTCTGCGTGTAGGGCATTTCTTACGTATCTTTTCAAGTCCCTATAGTACTCTCTATGACTACTCTCCTTGCTACGCCTTGCCCTAGTTTGGGCTTTATCCCGGGATTCCATCATCATTTTTATGTTAGAAGTGATCCATGGGTAGATCTTACGTTTTAAGTGAATTACTTTTCTTGGCGCGTAATGGTCGAATAAAATCTGGATGTATGCCGTAAAAGCTTTTACCATTTCGTTAACATCTGTCATTTCTAATATTGTACGCCAGCGCACAGCTCCCAAACTTATTTCAAAACTCTCCATGTCGATATCTTTAAGAGATCTGAAAGTAATCCATTTCGGTGAATATTTATCTTTTTGTATTTTAAAAGTACATGAGATAAAAGCATGACTACTTAAGGCTCCGATATGATCAACGGACACGTGTGAATTTGGAATATTAGTACATATTAAATCTAATAACGTCTCGCTAGTATCTGTAAAATGAGTTGGCTCTACAACAAGTTGACTGAGGTTTGTTAGTTGTAAGAAATTTTCTAATTTTTTTGTGGAAATGTGTTTTCTGTTTATTAAATTAATGTTAAAATCACCCAAAAGGATTAAATTATCGCACCATGCAAAAGAACCAAGGGTTTCCGTAAGAGCATCCAAAAACAATTGAATATCTAGCCATGGTGGCCGATAAGCCGTGCCTATAACAATCTTCTTGCCTTTAACAACTATTCTTATCCACATTTGCTCAACCTGCGAAGTAGCTGGATGCGGAAGTATTTTTTATTAAGTATTAAATGCTCGGGAAAATGTTCGGAGTCGAGCAAAATATGTTCGGAGTCGAGCAAAAAATGTTCGAAGTCGAGCAAAAAATGCTCGGCAAAATGTTCGGAGTCGAGCAAAATATGTTCGGAGTCGAGCAAAAAATGCTCGGGAAAATGTTCGGTGTCGAGCAAAAAATGCTCGGCAAAATGTTCGGAGTCGAGCAAAATATGTTCGGAGTCGAGCAAAAAATGCTCGGGAAAATGTTCGGTGTCGAGCAAAAAATGCTCGGCAAAATGTTCGGTGTCGAGCAAAAAATGTTCGGAATCGAGCAAAATATGTTTGGAGTCGAGCAAAAAATGCTCGGCAAAATGTTCGGAGTCGAGCAAAAAATGCTCGGCAAAATGTTCGAAGTCGAGCAAAAAATGCTCGGCAAAATGTTCGGAGTCGAGCAAAAAATGTTCGAAGTCGAGCAAAAAATGCTCGGCAAAATGTTCAGAGTCGAGAAAAATATGTTCGGAGTCGAGCAAAAAATGCTCGGCAAAATGTTCGGAGTCGAGCAAAATATGTTCGGAGTCGAGCAAAAAATGTTCGAAGTCGAGCAAAAAATGCTCGGCAAAATGTTCGGAGTCGAGCAAAATATGTTCGGAGTCGAGCAAAAAATGTTCGAAGTCGAGCAAAAAATGCTCGGCAAAATGTTCGGAGTCGAGAAAAATATGTTCGGAGTCGAGCAAAAAATGCTCGGCAAAATGTTCGGAGTCGAGCAAAATATGTTCGGAGTCGAGCAAAAAATGTTCGGAGTCGAGCAAAAAATGTTCGAAGTCGAGCAAAAAATGTTCGAAGTCGAGCAAAAAATGCTCGGCAAAATGTTCGGAGTCGAGCAAAATATGTTCGGAGTCGAGCAAAAAATGCTCGGGAAAATGTTCGGAGTCGAGCAAAATATGTTATATGTTCGGAGTCGAGCAAAAAAGGCTCGGCAAAATGTTCGGAGTCGAGAAAAAAATGCTCGGCAAAATGTTTGGAGTCGCGCAAAAAATGCTCGGCAAAATGTTCGGTGTCGAGCAAAAAATGTTCGAAGTCGAGCAAAAAATGTTCGAAGTCGAGCAAACAATGTTCGAAGTCGAGCAAAAAATGCTCAGGAAAATGTTCGGTGTCGAGCAAAAAATGCTCGGGAAAATGTTCGGTGTCGAGCAAAAAATGCTCGGCAAAATGTTCGGTGTCGAGCAAAAAATGTTCGGAATCGAGCAAAATATGTTCGGAGTCGAGCAAAAAATGCTCGGGAAAATGTTCGGAGTCGAGCAAAATATGTTATATGTTCGGAGTCGAGCAAAAAAGGCTCGGCAAAATGTTCGGTGTCGAGCAAAAAATGTTCGGGAAAATGTTCGGAGTCGAGCAAAAAATGTTCGGTGTCGAGCAAAAAATGTTCGAAGTCGAGCAAAAAATGTTCGAAGTCGAGCAAAAAATGCTCGGCAAAATGTTCGAAGTCGAGCAAAATATGTTCGGAGTCGAGCAAAAAATGCTCGGCAAAATGTTCGGTGTCGAGCAAAAAATGTTCGAAGTCGAGCAAAATATGTTCGGAGTCGAGCAAAAAATGCTCGGCAAAATGTTCGGTGTCGAGCAAAAAATGTTCGAAGTCGAGCAAAAAATGTTCGAAGTCGAGCAAAAAATGCTCGACAAAATGTTCGGAGTCGAGCAAAATATGTTCGGATTCGAGCAAAAAATGTTCGAAGTCGAGCAAAAAATGCTCGGCAAAATGTTCGGAGTCGAGAAAAATATGTTCGGAGTCGAGCAAAAAATGCTCGGCAAAATGTTCGGAGTCGAGAAAAATATGTTCGGAGTCGAGCAAAAAATGCTCGGCAAAATGTTCGGAGTCGAGCAAAATATGTTCGGAGTCGAGCAAAAAATGTTCGGAGTCGAGCAAAAAATGCTCGGCAAAATGTTTGGAGTCGCGCAAAAAATGCTCGGCAAAATGTTCGGTGTCGAGCAAAAAATGTTCGAAGTCGAGCAAAAAATGTTCGAAGTCGAGCAAACAATGTTCGAAGTCGAGCAAAAAATGCTCAGGAAAATGTTCGGTGTCGAGCAAAAAATGCTCGGGAAAATGTTCGGTGTCGAGCAAAAAATGCTCGGCAAAATGTTCGGTGTCGAGCAAAAAATGTTCGGAATCGAGCAAAATATGTTCGGAGTCGAGCAAAAAATGTTCGAAGTCGAGCAAAAAATGCTCGGCAAAATGTTCGGAGTCGAGCAAAATATGTTCGGATTCGAGCAAAAAATGTTCGAAGTCGAGCAAAAAATGCTCGGCAAAATGTTCGGAGTCGAGAAAAATATGTTCGGAGTCAAGCAAAAAATGCTCGGCAAAATGTTCGTAGTCGAGCAAAAAATGTTCGAAGTCGAGCAAAAAATGTTCGAAGTCGAGCAAAAAATGCTCGGCAAAATGTTCGGAGTCGAGCAAAAAATGCTCGGCAAAATGTTCGGAGTAGAGCAAAATATGTTCGGAGTCAAGCAAAAAATGCTCGGGAAAATGTTCGGTGTCGAGCAAAAAATGCTCGGCAAAATGTTCGGAGTCGAGCAAAAAATGCTCGGGAAAATGTTCGGAGTCGAGCAAAAAATGTTCGGTGTCGAGCAAAAAATTTTCGAAGTCGAGCAAAATATGTTCGGAGTCGAGCAAAAAATGCTCGGCAAAATGTTCGGAGTCGAGAAAAATATGTTCGGAGTCAAGCAAAAAATGCTCGGCAAAATGTTCGTAGTCGAGCAAAATATGTTCGGAGTCGAGCAAAAAATGCTCGGCAAAATGTTTGGAGTCGAGCAAAAAATGCTCGGCAAAATGTTCGGTGTCGAGCAAAAAATGTGCGAAGTCGAGCAAAAAATGTTCGAAGTCGAGCAAAAAATGCTCGGCAAAATGTTCGGAGTCAAGCAAAAAATGTTCGGAATCGAGCAAAATATGTTTGGAGTCGAGCAAAAAATGCTCGGCAAAATGTTCGGAGTCGAGCAAAAAATGCTCGGCAAAATGTTTGGAGTCGAGCAAAAAATGCTCGGCAAAATGTTCGAAGTCGAGCAAAAAATGCTCGGGAAAATGTTCGGTGTCGAGCAAAAAATGCTCGGCAAAATGTTCGGTGTCGAGCAAAAAATGTTCGGAATCGAGCAAAATATGTTTGGAGTCGAGCAAAAAATGCTCGGCAAAATGTTCGGAGTCGAGCAAAAAATGCTCGGCAAAATGTTTGGAGTCGAGCAAAAAATGCTCGGCAAAATGTTCGGTGTCGAGCAAAAAATGTGCGAAGTCGAGCAAAAAATGTTCGAAGTCGAGCAAAAAATGCTCGGCAAAATGTTCGGAGTCAAGCAAAAAATGTTCGGAATCGAGCAAAATATGTTTGGAGTCGAGCAAAAAATGCTCGGCAAAATGTTCGGAGTCGAGCAAAAAATGTTCGAAGTCGAGCAAAATATGTTCGGAGTCGAGCAAAAAATGCTCGGCAAAATGTTCGGTGTCGAGCAAAAAATGTTCGAAGTCGAGCAAAAAATGTTCGAAGTCGAGCAAAAAATGCTCGGCAAAATGTTCGGAGTCGAGCAAAATATGTTCGGAGTCGAGCAAAAAATGTTCGAAGTCGAGCAAAAAATGCTCGACAAAATGTTCGGAGTCGAGCAAAATATGTTCGGAGTAGAGCAAAAAATGCTCGGGAAAATGTTCGGTGTCGAGCAAAAAATGCTCGGCAAAATGTTCGGAGTCGAGCAAAAAATGCTCAGGAAAATGTTCGGAGTCGAGCAAAAAATGTTCGGTGTCGAGCAAAAAATTTTCGAAGTCGAGCAAAATATGTTCGGAGTCGAGCAAAAAATGCTCGGGAAAATGTTCGGTGTCGAACAAAAAATGCTCGGGAAAATGTTCGAAGTCAAGCAAAAAACGCTCGGCAAAATGGTCGAAGTCGAGCAAAAAATGCTCGGCAAAATGTTCGGAGTCAAGCAAAAAATGTTCGGTGTCGAGCAAAAAATGTTCGGAGTCGAGCAAAAAATGCTCGGGAAAATGTTCGGTGTCGAGCAAAAAATGCTCGGCAAAATGTTCGGAGTCGAGCAAAAAATGCTCGGGAAAATGTTCGGAGTCGAGCAAAAAATGTTCGGTGTCGAGCAAAAACTTTTCGAAGTCGAGCAAAATATGTTCGGAGTCGAGCAAAAAATGCTCGGCAAAATGTTCGGAGTCGAGCAAAAAATGCTCGGCAAAATGTTTGGAGTCGAGCAAAAAATGCTCGGCAAAATGTTCGGTGTCGAGCAAAAAATGTGCGAAGTCGAGCAAAAAATGTTCGAAGTCGAGCAAAAAATGCTCGGCAAAATGTTCGGAGTCGAGCAAAATATGTTCGGAGTCGAGCAAAAAATGCTCGGGAAAATGTTAAATGTTCGGAGTCGAGCAAAATATGTTCGGAGTCGAGCAAAAAATGTTCGGGAAAATGTTCGGAGTCGAGCAAAAAATGTTCGAAGTCGAGCAAAAAATGCTCGGCAAAATGTTCGGAGTCGAGCAAAATATGTTCGGAGTCGAGCAAAAAATGTTCGGGAAAATGTTCGGAGTCGAGCAAAAAATGTGCGAAGTCGAGCAAAAAATGTTCGAAGTCGAGCAAAAAATGCTCGGCAAAATGTTCGGAGTCGAGCAAAATATGTTCGGAGTCGAGCAAAAAATGTTCGGGAAAATGTTCGGAGTCGAGCAAAAAATGTTCGGTGTCGAGCAAAAAATGTTCGAAGTCGAGCAAAAAATGTTCGAAGTCGAGCAAAAAATGCTCGGCAAAATGTTCGAAGTCGAGCAAAATATGTTCGGAGTCGAGCAAAAAATGCTCGGCAAAATGTTCGGTGTCGAGCAAAAAATGTTCGAAGTCGAGCAAAATATGTTCGGAGTCGAGCAAAAAATGCTCGGCAAAATGTTCGGTGTCGAGCAAAAAATGTTCGGAATCAAGCAAAATATGTTTGGAGTCGAGCAAAAAATGCTCGGCAAAATGTTCGGAGTCGAGCAAAAAATGCTCGGCAAAATGTTTGGAGTCGAGCAAAAAATGCTCGGCAAAATGTTCGGTGTCGAGCAAAAAATGTTCGAAGTCGAGCAAAAAATGTTCGAAGTCGAGCAAAAAATGCTCGGCAAAATGTTCGGAGTCGAGCAAAAAATGCTCGGCAAAATGTTTGGAGTCGAGCAAAAAATGCTCGGCAAAATGTTCGAAGTCGAGCAAAAAATGCTCGGGAAAATGTTCGGTGTCGAGCAAAAAATGCTCGGCAAAATGTTCGGTGTCGAGCAAAAAATGTTCGGAATCGAGCAAAATATGTTTGGGGTCGAGCAAAAAATGCTCGGCAAAATGTTCGGAGTCGAGCAAAAAATGCTCGGCAAAATGTTTGGAGTCGAGCAAAAAATGCTCGGCAAAATGTTCGGTGTCGAGCAAAAAATGTGCGAAGTCGAGCAAAAAATGTTCGAAGTCGAGCAAAAAATGCTCGGCAAAATGTTCGGAGTCAAGCAAAATATGTTCGGAGTCGAGCAAAAAATGCTCGGGAAAATGTTCGGAGTCGAGCAAAATATGTTATATGTTCGGAGTCGAGCAAAAAAGGCTCGGCAAAATGTTCGGTGTCGAGCAAAAAATGCTCGGCAAAATGTTCGGTGTCGAGCAAAAAATGTTCGAAGTCGAGCAAAATATGTTCGGAGTCGAGCAAAAAATGCTCGGCAAAATGTTCGGTGTCGAGCAAAAAATGTTCGAAGTCGAGCAAAAAATGTTCGAAGTCGAGCAAAAAATGCTCGGCAAAATGTTCGGAGTCGAGCAAAATATGTTCGGATTCGAGCAAAAAATGTTCGAAGTCGAGCAAAAAATGCTCGGCAAAATGTTCGGAGTCGAGAAAAATATGTTCGGAGTCAAGCAAAAAATGCTCGGCAAAATGTTCGTAGTCGAGCAAAAAATGTTCGAAGTCGAGCAAAAAATGTTCGAAGTCGAGCAAAATATGTTCGGAGTCGAGCAAAAAATGCTCGGCAAAATGTTCGGAGTCGAGCAAAATATGTTCGGAGTCGAGCAAAAAATGTTCGGGAAAATGTTCGGAGTCGAGCAAAAAATGTTCGGTGTCGAGCAAAAAATGTTCGAAGTCGAGCAAAAAATGTTCGAAGTCGAGCAAAAAATGCTCGGCAAAATGTTCGAAGTCGAGCAAAATATGTTCGGAGTCGAGCAAAAAATGCTCGGCAAAATGTTCGGTGTCGAGCAAAAAATGTTCGGAGTCGAGCAAAAAATGCTCGGCAAAATGTTCGGTGTCGAGCAAAAAATGTTCGGAATCGAGCAAAATATGTTTGGAGTCGAGCAAAAAATGCTCGGCAAAATGTTCGGAGTCGAGCAAAAAATGCTCGGCAAAATGTTTGGAGTCGAGCAAAAAATGCTCGGCAAAATGTTCGGTGTCGAGCAAAAAATTTTCGAAGTCGAGCAAAAAATGTTCGAAGTCGAGCAAAAAATGCTCGGCAAAATGTTCGGAGTCGAGCAAAAAATGTTCGAAGTCGACCAAAAAATTCTCGGCAAAATGTTCAGAGTCGAGAAAAATATGTTCGGAGTCGAGCAAAAAATGCTCGGCAAAATGTTCGGAGTCGAGCAAAATATGTTCGGAGTCGAGCAAAATATGTTCGGAGTCGAGCAAAATATGTTATATGTTCGGAGTCGAGCAAAAAATGCTCGGCAAAATGTTCGGAGTCGAGCAAAAAATGCTCGGGAAAATGTTCGGAGTCGAGCAAAAAATGTTCGGTGTCGAGCAAAAAATTTTCGAAGTCGAGCAAAATATGTTCGGAGTCGAGCAAAAAATGCTCGGCAAAATGTTCGGAGTCGAGCAAAAAATGCTCGGCAAAATGTTTGGAGTCGAGCAAAAAATGCTCGGCAAAATGTTCGGTGTCGAGCAAAAAATGTGCGAAGTCGAGCAAAAAATGTTCGAAGTCGAGCAAAAAATGCTCGGCAAAATGTTCGGAGTCGAGCAAAATATGTTCGGAGTCGAGCAAAAAATGCTCGGGAAAATGTTAAATGTTCGGAGTCGAGCAAAATATGTTCGGAGTCGAGCAAAAAATGTTCGGGAAAATGTTCGGAGTCGAGCAAAAAATGTTCGAAGTCGAGCAAAAAATGCTCGGCAAAATGTTCGGTGTCGAGCAAAAAATGTTCGAAGTCGAGCAAAAAATGTTCGAAGTCGAGCAAAAAATGCTCGGCAAAATGTTCGAAGTCGAGCAAAATATGTTCGGAGTCGAGCAAAAAATGCTCGGCAAAATGTTCGGTGTCGAGCAAAAAATGTTCGAAGTCGAGCAAAATATGTTCGGAGTCGAGCAAAAAATGCTCGGCAAAATGTTCGGTGTCGAGCAAAAAATGTTCGGAATCGAGCAAAATATGTTTGGAGTCGAGCAAAAAATGCTCGGCAAAATGTTCGGAGTCGAGCAAAAAATGCTCGGCAAAATGTTTGGAGTCGAGCAAAAAATGCTCGGCAAAATGTTCGGTGTCGAGCAAAAAATTTTCGAAGTCGAGCAAAAAATGTTCGAAGTCGAGCAAAAAATGCTCGGCAAAATGTTCGGAGTCGAGCAAAAAATGTTCGAAGTCGACCAAAAAATTCTCGGCAAAATGTTCAGAGTCGAGAAAAATATGTTCGGAGTCGAGCAAAAAATGCTCGGCAAAATGTTCGGAGTCGAGCAAAATATGTTCGGAGTCGAGCAAAAAAATTTCGAAGTCGAGCAAAAAATGCTCGGCAAAATGTTCGGAGTCGAGCAAAATATGTTCGGAGTCGAGCAAAAAATGTTCGAAGTCGAGCAAAAAATGCTCGGCAAAATGTTCGGAGTCGAGAAAAATATGTTCGGAGTCGAGCAAAAAATGCTCGGCAAAATGTTCGGAGTCGAGCAAAAAATGCTCGGCAAAATGTTTGGAGTCGAGCAAAAAATGCTCGGCAAAATGTTCGAAGTCGAGCAAAAAATGCTCGGGAAAATGTTCGGTGTCGAGCAAAAAATGCTCGGCAAAATGTTCGGTGTCGAGCAAAAAATGTTCGGAATCGAGCAAAATATGTTTGGAGTCGAGCAAAAAATGCTCGGCAAAATGTTCGGAGTCGAGCAAAAAATGCTCGGCAAAATGTTTGGAGTCGAGCAAAAAATGCTCGGCAAAATGTTCGGTGTCGAGCAAAAAATGTGCGAAGTCGAGCAAAAAATGTTCGAAGTCGAGCAAAAAATGCTCGGCAAAATGTTCGGAGTCAAGCAAAATATGTTCGGAGTCGAGCAAAAAATGCTCGGGAAAATGTTCGGAGTCGAGCAAAATATGTTATATGTTCGGAGTCGAGCAAAAAAGGCTCGGCAAAATGTTCGGTGTCGAGCAAAAAATGCTCGGCAAAATGTTCGGTGTCGAGCAAAAAATGTTCGAAGTCGAGCAAAATATGTTCGGAGTCGAGCAAAAAATGCTCGGCAAAATGTTCGGTGTCGAGCAAAAAATGTTCGAAGTCGAGCAAAAAATGTTCGAAGTCGAGCAAAAAATGCTCGGCAAAATGTTCGGAGTCGAGCAAAATATGTTCGGATTCGAGCAAAAAATGTTCGAAGTCGAGCAAAAAATGCTCGGCAAAATGTTCGGAGTCGAGAAAAATATGTTCGGAGTCAAGCAAAAAATGCTCGGCAAAATGTTCGTAGTCGAGCAAAAAATGTTCGAAGTCGAGCAAAAAATGTTCGAAGTCGAGCAAAAAATGCTCGGCAAAATGTTCGGAGTCGAGCAAAATATGTTCGGAGTCGAGCAAAAAATGTTCGAAGTCGAGCAAAAAATGCTCGACAAAATGTTCGGAGTCGAGCAAAATATGTTCGGAGTAGAGCAAAAAATGCTCGGGAAAATGTTCGGTGTCGAGCAAAAAATGCTCGGCAAAATGTTCGGAGTCGAGCAAAAAATGCTCAGGAAAATGTTCGGAGTCGAGCAAAAAATTTTCGGTGTCGAGCAAAAAATTTTCGAAGTCGAGCAAAATATGTTCGGAGTCGAGCAAAAAATGCTCGGGAAAATGTTCGGTGTCGAACAAAAAATGCTCGGGAAAATGTTCGAAGTCAAGCAAAAAACGCTCGGCAAAATGGTCGAAGTCGAGCAAAAAATGCTCGGCAAAATGTTCGGAGTCAAGCAAAAAATGTTCGGTGTCGAGCAAAAAATGTTCGAAGTCGAGCAAAAAATGTTCGAAGTCGAGCAAAAAATGCTCGGCAAAATGTTCGGAGTCGAGCAAAAAATGCTCGGGAAAATGTTCGGTGTCGAGCAAAAAATGCTCGGCAAAATGTTCGGAGTCGAGCAAAAAATGCTCGGGAAAATGTTCGGAGTCGAGCAAAAAATGTTCGGTGTCGAGCAAAAACTTTTCGAAGTCGAGCAAAATATGTTCGGAGTCGAGCAAAAAATGCTCGGCAAAATGTTCGGAGTCGAGCAAAAAATGCTCGGCAAAATGTTTGGAGTCGAGCAAAAAATGCTCGGCAAAATGTTCGGTGTCGAGCAAAAAATGTGCGAAGTCGAGCAAAAAATGTTCGAAGTCGAGCAAAAAATGCTCGGCAAAATGTTCGGAGTCGAGCAAAATATGTTCGGAGTCGAGCAAAAAATGCTCGGGAAAATGTTAAATGTTCGGAGTCGAGCAAAATATGTTCGGAGTCGAGCAAAAAATGTTCGGAGTCGAGCAAAAAATGTTCGAAGTCGAGCAAAAAATGCTCGGCAAAATGTTCGGAGTCGAGCAAAATATGTTCGGAGTCGAGCAAAAAATGTTCGGGAAAATGTTCGGAGTCGAGCAAAAAATGTGCGAAGTCGAGCAAAAAATGTTCGAAGTCGAGCAAAAAATGCTCGGCAAAATGTTCGGAGTCGAGCAAAATATGTTCGGAGTCGAGCAAAAAATGTTCGGGAAAATGTTCGGAGTCGAGCAAAAAATGTTCGGTGTCGAGCAAAAAATGTTCGAAGTCGAGCAAAAAATGTTCGAAGTCGAGCAAAAAATGCTCGGCAAAATGTTCGAAGTCGAGCAAAATATGTTCGGAGTCGAGCAAAAAATGCTCGGCAAAATGTTCGGTGTCGAGCAAAAAATGTTCGAAGTCGAGCAAAATATGTTCGGAGTCGAGCAAAAAATGCTCGGCAAAATGTTCGGTGTCGAGCAAAAAATGTTCGGAATCGAGCAAAATATGTTTGGAGTCGAGCAAAAAATGCTCGGCAAAATGTTCGGAGTCGAGCAAAAAATGCTCGGCAAAATGTTTGGAGTCGAGCAAAAAATGCTCGGCAAAATGTTCGGTGTCGAGCAAAAAATGTTCGAAGTCGAGCAAAAAATGTTCGAAGTCGAGCAAAAAATGCTCGGCAAAATGTTCGGAGTCGAGCAAAAAATGCTCGGCAAAATGTTTGGAGTCGAGCAAAAAATGCTCGGCAAAATGTTCGAAGTCGAGCAAAAAATGCTCGGGAAAATGTTCGGTGTCGAGCAAAAAATGCTCGGCAAAATGTTCGGTGTCGAGCAAAAAATGTTCGGAATCGAGCAAAATATGTTTGGAGTCGAGCAAAAAATGCTCGGCAAAATGTTCGGAGTCGAGCAAAAAATGCTCGGCAAAATGTTTGGAGTCGAGCAAAAAATGCTCGGCAAAATGTTCGGTGTCGAGCAAAAAATGTGCGAAGTCGAGCAAAAAATGTTCGAAGTCGAGCAAAAAATGCTCGGCAAAATGTTCGGAGTCAAGCAAAATATGTTCGGAGTCGAGCAAAAAATGCTCGGGAAAATGTTCGGAGTCGAGCAAAATATGTTATATGTTCGGAGTCGAGCAAAAAAGGCTCGGCAAAATGTTCGGTGTCGAGCAAAAAATGCTCGGCAAAATGTTCGGTGTCGAGCAAAAAATGTTCGAAGTCGAGCAAAATATGTTCGGAGTCGAGCAAAAAATGCTCGGCAAAATGTTCGGTGTCGAACAAAAAATGTTCGAAGTCGAGGAAAAAATGTTCGAAGTCGAGCAAAAAATGCTCGGCAAAATGTTCGGAGTCGAGCAAAATATGTTCGGATTCGAGCAAAAAATGTTCGAAGTCGAGCAAAAAATGCTCGGCAAAATGTTCGGAGTCGAGAAAAATATGTTCGGAGTCAAGCAAAAAATGCTCGGCAAAATGTTCGGAGTCGAGCAAAAAATTCTCGGGAAAATGTTCGGAGTCGAGCAAAAATGCTCGGGAAAATGTTCGGTGTCGAGCAAAAAATGCTCGGCAAAATGTTCGGAGTCGAGAAAAAAATGCTCGGGAAAATGTTCGGAGTCGAACAAAATATGTTCGGAGTCGAGCAAAAAATGCACGGCAAAATGTACGGTTCGAGCAAAAAATGTTCGGGAAAATGTTCGGAGTCGAGCAAAAAATGTTCGGTGTCGAGCAAAAAATGTTCGAAGTCGAGCAAAAAATGTTCGAAGTCGAGCAAAAAATGCTCGGCAAAATGTTCGGAGTCGAGCAAAATATGTTCGGAGTCGAGCAAAAAATGCTCGGGAAAAAATTCGGAGTCGAGCAAAAAATGCTCGGGAAAATGTTCGGTGTCGAGCAAACAATGCTCGGCAAAATTTTTGGAGTCGAGCAAAAAATGCTCGGGAAAATGTTCGAAGTCGAGCAAAAAATGCTCGGCAAAATGTTCGGAGTCGAGCAAAATATGTTCGGAGTCGAGCAAAATATGTTATATGTTCGGAGTCGAGCAAAAAAGGCTCGGCAAAATGTTCGGTGTCGAGCAAAAAATGCTCGGCAAAATGTTCGGTGTCGAGCAAAAAATGTTCGAAGTCGAGCAAAATATGTTCGGAGTCGAGCAAAAAATGCTCGGCAAAATGTTCGGTGTCGAGCAAAAAATGTTCGAAGTCGAGCAAAAAATGTTCGAAGTCGAGCAAAAAATGCTCGGCAAAATGTTCGGAGTCGAGCAAAATATGTTCGGATTCGAGCAAAAAATGTTCGAAGTCGAGCAAAAAATGCTCGGCAAAATGTTCGGAGTCGAGAAAAATATGTTCGGAGTCAAGCAAAAAATGCTCGGCAAAATGTTCGTAGTCGAGCAAAAAATGTTCGAAGTCGAGCAAAAAATGTTCGAAGTCGAGCAAAAAATGTTCGAAGTCGAGCAAAAAATGCTCGACAAAATGTTCGGAGTCGAGCAAAATATGTTCAGAGTCGAGCAAAAAATGCTCGGGAAAATGTTCGGTGTCGAGCAAAAAATGCTCGGCAAAATGTTCGGAGTCGAGCAAAAAATGCTCGGGAAAATGTTCGGAGTCGAGCAAAAAATGTTCGGTGTCGAGCAAAAAATTTTCGAAGTCGAGCAAAATATGTTCGGAGTCGAGCAAAAAATGCTCGGGAAAATGTTCGGTGTCGAGCAAAAAATGCTCGGGAAAATGTTCGAAGTCGAGCAAAAAATGCTCGGCAAAATGTTCGAAGTCGAGCAAAAAATGCTCGGCAAAATGTTCGGAGTCAAGCAAAAAATGTTCGGTGTCGAGCAAAAAATGTTCGAAGTCGAGCAAAAAATGTTCGAAGTCGAGCAAAAAATGCTCGGCAAAATGTTCGGAGTCGAGCAAAATATGTTCGGAGTCGAGCAAAAAATGTTCGAAGTCGAGCAAAAAATGCTCGGCAAAATGTTCGGAGTCGAGCAAAAAATGCTCGGCAAAATGTTCGGAGTCGAGCAAAAAATGCTCGGGAAAATGTTCGGAGTCGAGCAAAATATGTTCGGAGTCGAGCAAAAAATGTTCGAAGTCGAGCAAAAAATGCTCGGCAAAATGTTCGGAGTCGAGCAAAATATGTTCGGAGTCGAGCAAAAAATGCTCGGGTAAATGTTCGGTGTCGAGCAAAAAATGCTCGGCAAAATGTTCGGAGTCGAGCAAAATATGTTCGGAGTCGAGCAAAAAATGCTCGGGAAAATGTTCGGTGTCGAGCAAAAAATGCTCGGCAAAATGTTCGGTGTCGAGCAAAAAATGTTCGGAATCGAGCAAAATATGTTTGGAGTCGAGCCAAAAATGCTCGGCAAAATGTTCGGAGTCGAGCAAAAAATGCTCGGCAAAATGTTTGGAGTCGAGCAAAAAATGCTCGGCAAAATGTTCGGTGTCGAGCAAAAAATGTTCGAAGTCGAGCAAAAAATGTTCGAAGTCGAGCAAAATATGTTCGGAGTCGAGCAAAAAATGTTCGGAGTCGAGCAAAATATGCTCGGGAAAATGTTCGGTGTCGAGCAAAAAATGCTCGGGAAAATGTTCGAAGTCGAGCAAAAAATGCTCGGCAAAATGTTCGAAGTCGAGCAAAAAATGCTCGGCAAAATGTTCGGAGTCAAGCAAAAAATGTTCGGTGTCGAGCAAAAAATGTTCGAAGTCGAGCAAAAAATGTTCGAAGTCGAGCAAAAAATGCTCGGCAAAATGTTCGGAGTCGAGCAAAATATGTTCGGAGTCGAGCAAAAAATGTTCGAAGTCGAGCAAAAAATGCTCGGCAAAATGTTCGGAGTCGAGCAAAAAATGCTCGGCAAAATGTTCGGAGTCGAGCAAAAAATGCTCGGGAAAATGTTCGGAGTCGAGCAAAATATGTTCGGAGTCGAGCAAAAAATGCTCGGGTAAATGTTCGGTGTCGAGCAAAAAATGCTCGGCAAAATGTTCGGAGTCGAGCAAAATATGTTCGGAGTCGAGCAAAAAATGCTCGGGAAAATGTTCGGTGTCGAGCAAAAAATGCTCGGCAAAATGTTCGGTGTCGAGCAAAAAATGTTCGGAATCGAGCAAAATATGTTTGGAGTCGAGCCAAAAATGCTCGGCAAAATGTTCGGAGTCGAGCAAAAAATGCTCGGCAAAATGTTTGGAGTCGAGCAAAAAATGCTCGGCAAAATGTTCGGTGTCGAGCAAAAAATGTTCGAAGTCGAGCAAAAAATGCTCGGCAAAATGTTCGGAGTCGAGCAAAAAATGTTCGAAGTCGAGCAAAAAATGCTCGGCAAAATGTTCGGAGTCGAGAAAAATATGTTCGGAGTCGAGCAAAAAATGCTCGGCAAAATGTTCGGAGTCGAGCAAAATATGTTCGGAGTCGAGCAAAAAATGTTCGGAGTCGAGCAAAATATGTTCGGAGTCGAGCAAAAAATGCTCGGCAAAATGTTCGGAATCGAGAAAAATATGTTCGTAGTCGAGCAAAAATGCTCGGGAAAATGTTCGGAGTCGAGCAAAAAATTCTCGGGAAAATGTTCGGAGTCGAGCAAAAATGCTCGGGAAAATGTTCGGTGTCGAGCAAAAAATGCTCGGCAAAATGTTCGGAGTCGAGAAAAAAATGCTCGGGAAAATGTTCGGAGTCGAACAAAATATGTTCGGAGTCGAGCAAAAAATGCACGGCAAAATGTACGGTTCGAGCAAAAAATGTTCGGGAAAATGTTCGGAGTCGAGCAAAAAATGTTCGGTGTCGAGCAAAAAATGTTCGAAGTCGAGCAAAAAATGTTCGAAGTCGAGCAAAAAATGCTCGGCAAAATGTTCGGAGTCGAGCAAAATATGTTCGGAGTCGAGCAAAAAATGCTCGGGAAAATGTTCGGAGTCGAGCAAAAAATGCTCGGGAAAATGTTCGGTGTCGAGCAAAAAATGCTCGGCAAAATTTTTGGAGTCGAGCAAAAAATGCTCGGCAAAATGTTCGGAGTCGAGCAAAATATGTTCGGAGTCGAGCAAAAAATGCTCGGGAAAATGTTCGAAGTCGAGCAAAAAATGTTCGAAGTCGAGCAAAAAATGCTCGGCAAAATGTTCGGAGTCGAGCAAAATATGTTCGGAGTCGAGCAAAAAATGCTCGGGAAAATGTTCGGTGTCGAGCAAAAAATGCTCGGCAAAATGTTCGGAGTCGAGCAAAAAATGCTCGGGAAAATGTTCCGAGTCGAGCAAAAAATGTTCGGTGTCGAGCAAAAAATTTTCGAAGTCGAGCAAAAAATGTTCGAAGTCGAGCAAAAAATGCTCGGCAAAATGTTCGAAGTCGAGCAAAAAATGCTCGGCAAAATGTTCGGAGTCAAGCAAACAATGTTCGGTGTCGAGCAAAAAATGTTCGAAGTCGAGCAAAAAATGTTCGAAGTCGAGCAAAAAATGCTCGGCAAAATGTTCGAAGTCGAGCAAAAAATGCTCGGCAAAATGTTCGGAGTCAAGCAAAAAATGTTCGGTGTCGAGCAAAATAATATGTTCGGAGTCGAGCAAAAAATGTTCGAAGTCGAGCAAAAAATGCTCGGCAAAATGTTCGGAGTCGAGAAAAATATGTTCGGAGTCGAGCAAAAAATGCTCGGGAAAATGTCCGGAGTCGAGCAAAATATGTTCGGAGTCAAGCAAAAAATGCTCGGGAAAATGTTCGGTGTCGAGCAAAAAATGCTCGGCAAAATATTCGGAGTCGAGCAAAAAATGCTCGGGAAAATGTTAGGAGTCAAGCAAAAAATGTTCGGTGTCGAGCAAAAAATGTTCGAAGTCGAGCAAAAAATGTTCAAAGTCGAGCAAAAAATGCTCGGCAAAATGTTCGGAGTCGAGCAAAAAATGTTCGGAGTCGAGCAAAAAATGCTCGGGAAAATGTTCGGTGTCGAACAAAAAATGCTCGGCAAAATGTTCGGAGTCGAGCAAAAAATGCTCGGGAAAATGTTCGGTGTCGCGCAATAAATGCTCGGCAAAATGGTCGGAGTCGAGCAAAAAATGCTCGGGAAAATGTTCGGAGTCGAGCAAAATATGTTCGGAGTCGAGCAAAAAATGCTCGGGAAAATGTTCGGTGTCGAGCAAAAAATGTTCGAAGTCGAGCAAAAAATGTTCGAAGTCGAGCAAAAATTGCTCGGCAAAATGTTCGGAGTCGAGCAAAAAATTCTCGGGAAAATGTTCGGAGTCGAGCAAAAAATGCTCGGGAAAATGTTCGGAGTCGAGCAAAATATGTTCGGAGTCGAGCAAAAATTGCTCGGCAAAATGTTCGGAGTCGAGCAAAAAATTCTCGGGAAAATGTTCGGAGTCGAGCAAAATATGTTCGGAGTCGAGCAAAATATCGACGTAGGAAAGCATATTTGCTGTAAGTAGACATATTGCAATTGTTCACCAGAGCCAAAAAACTTTATTAATTTAAAAAAAATTAATAATGTCGACCTATCCATGATATTGCTACCATTTTTGGAACATAGGTTTATTTAACTGCCAGTCACCATTTGCAATGTAAACTTTTTATCCAAAGTTACTATAAGTACGTGTTTGGCTAGTTACAGCAAACAGTTTTTTAAATCACATACCTTTAAAACGCTGTAACTAAGGAAGAAAAATGTATGCGTAGATGGAAATATTATCAATTTACAGGCGGTAAATATGCTGTATGCAGTAAATTTATTTATTTGGGTACTGCAATTCAAGATGTAAGATTAAATTTATAATTATTATTAGATCTAGAAATGCGGTGAGTCAGTTCGTAATGTAATGTTTGGTTGAAATAAAATGTCGTAAATGGTCAAAAAAAAAAAATGTTCTTTTAAATTGTTGAAAAAAAAGAACGAAAGATGTAACAAAATACAATTACAATTGAAACTTAACATGAAGACATTGTGTTCAATCAAAAACATATTTAAGGAAAAGTAAATAGACCAATGATATTAAAATCGGTGCCTATCGGCGGCAAGTCCCAGCTTTGGTTTGGTCGCCCCTGCAAAACGGCATCGCGCCGAAAGCGGGAGAGCTATCAAGCCTGAGTTAAAGCATTAGCGTCTCGTGATTTAACCAGCGCACTCAAAAAAGAGTATAATTTTGCCTCTAGGTCCTTCAAAAGAGCTATTGAAAAGGCAAAATCGGAGCACATCGGCAGAATTGGCGAGAAATTAGTCCGCCTTCCTTCGGGAACACGTGCGTTCTGGTCGCTCGCTAAGGCTGTCTTAGGGAACTTCTGTCAGCCTTCCCTTCCATCCCTGCACAGGGACGATGACTTGTTGGCCCATGCCGCGAAAGAGAAAGCCGATCTTCTGGGCTCTCTTTTCGCGTCCAACTCGACCCTGGATGATCAAGGAAAGCAACCACCGGCTATCTTGCGGTGTGATACCAACATGCCGGAGGTTAAATTCCGGCAAAGTGTAGTGCGTAAAGCACTTCTTTCCTTGGACATTCATAAGTCGGGTGGGCCCGATGGCATCCCTCCGATTGTGTGGCGGTCATGTGCTCCAGAGTTAGCACCGGTTCTAACGCGTCTTTTTCAGCATTCTTACTCATAAGGCGTCGTCCCGAACTCATGGAAGACTGCTTTGGTGCATCCGATTCCGATCCCTAAAAAAGGCGACCGCTCTGATTCGTCCAACTACAGACCTATAGCGATTACCTCCTTGTTCTCCAAAGTAATTGAGTCCATTATTAACTGCCAGCTCCTGCGGTACTTATAGGAACATCAGCTAATCAGCGACCGCCAATACGGTTTCCGTCGGGGTCGCTCAGCCGGTGTGGACATATCGAGCGACGTTCAGTTTCGGGTTTCGGGGTCGTATTCTTTGCGGCTCTTTGGTTTTTCTTGTTTATTTATCTTATTGTGACAGTATATTATATAGGAGTTCACAAACGCCATATTCAGCATCCCGTAAAAGACCGCCATCGGCCACCTATTAGTCTTCCTGTTAGCAGACATGATAGACTTACACATCTGATCAAAGGAATCAACGCCGCCTTTTGTTTGATTATAAAACAATATCATGTCCGGTTTTCCGTTACTTTCATTGATAACGGCATTTTCACCACAGGAAGACAATAAAAATACCATTTTCGACGGCTTTGGTTTATAAGAAACCAAGGTCAAAGGGCCATCAAAGCAAAACATTGAGGATCCTACCGGCCGTGAGCGAGAATTCTTGATCTCTTCAGGTATTTCTCTTTTGTTAGACCTGATGGTTCCTACTATTGTTAGGTTGTATGGAGCCTGGAGCATGTTCTTGGCTAATGGGATAGACGTGAACCAGTTGTCGCAGGTAACATTTCTATTTGTGCCGTGTACTGTTTTAGTCAGCTCTTTTACATAAAACTCGCCCAGTGGCTTCGTACTTTTACCAAGGTAAGGTATGGCATCTATCATGTACTTTGTGGCAGCGTCACACATCATGGGGAATTTTATGCCATATTTATCGGGTTTATTAGGATATACATCCGAAATGGACAACGGCCGCGAAAACCCAATAATTGCTCATCTACAGTCAAGTTACTGCCAGGAACGTAGTTTTGTCTGCATTGATTGATAAAAATCTCCCATATTTTTCTTACCGGTAAAAAAGCATCATCGCTACGAAGAGTTGGTCGCAGTGTTTTATCGTCCATTCTCAAACATCTTATTAGGAATTCAAATCTCTCTCGGCTCATTACTGATACATATCTGGTGCCAGAGAATGTAGCGTCAAACAACTCATCAGTTGAGAGGTGGTTATCTTTCATAACAGCCGTCAGAGTGAGAATTCCGACTAACGCCCAGATCTCCATTGTATTTGTATCCCTGTAGCTTGCTGAAATGTCTTTCAAATTTTGTCGTTTTACTATCATCTCAACGTTTGTCCACTATTTCATGAATTATCTCGTCTGTTATAAAAAGTTGAAAACAGAGCAATGGGTCAACAATATTGCGACACATTCGCGTTGGTCCCCTATTTGTGCGTATAATATTAATAGCAGAAGTCCTTCCCGTCGTACGTCCCTTTTTAGTTGACCATACATGGTTGTTTTTTCCACGTATTGACCGCTGAGGCAAACTAATTATTCTGTGTGAAGTCAATGAAATTACCTCAAGATTAGGCGATTCCCGAGAAGCAATATTGTTATCGGGGTCCTCTTGCCTGCTTGTATCCTCAACGAAGTCGACCATCGCGTCCTCGTTATCACTCCAGACATCATCTTCAACTACATGATCTTCTTCCTCGGAGTCCGAATCCAGCGAAGAATAATCATCATCATTTTCTAAAATTGTAGCTATTTCGTCCTGGTTTAGCCGTTGACGGGACTCCATTTTGTATTCAACCTAAAAATATTATATTAAAAATGTAACGAAACAATACGATTAACTCAAATAAATCACAAAAATAAAAAATTAGAAACAATTTCAAAAGTTACACAAAGCCCAATTATACGTCAAAATGACGTGCAACCTCTCTATTACAACAAAATGGCGGCACTTACCGAGATGACGCAACTGTGTCCTGCGAGGTCTCAATGGCTACTGAGTTGGTTCAGAAGTTAGCGGCGATCCGACGGTAAACGTGAAAGAGACAGATATTTCGCCGTGGTATACGTCAAATTTACGTAGATTGGGCTTCTAGGGTTAATTATAACGATAGCGGATAGAGGATGAAGAATAAAAATTATGTTGATTCTACACAAAGGCAGTTTGTTACGAGGATGCACTAGCACTGTAAATTGAAATAAAAAATGATTTCTTGAGAAATAAAAATCATAAAATATAGGCTATATTATATTTTAGTTTTCAATTCGTAATGTATATGTAAATGAAGCCGAAAGAATAATTATGTAGGTACCTACGGTTAGGAGACTGTTACTCTGTTTAAACTTATGTTTATAGATCTTTTCGACATTGATTTTTTTAATGTCTTGTAAAAGCTGTAATGTAAAGATTGCTAGTTTCGGTTTCAGTCAATAGACTGAATGTTTTTGTGTTACACAGGTCAACAGCCCGATATGACCGATGTGTGGCTGAGTTATTTCTTATGTACTACTTCGACTTTCGACTGTCTATAGCAGCTAAAATACAAAAATAAAGTCAGCCACCACTTCCACTTTAGTTATTAATGGACCGTTTAAGCTTAGTGCCGCATTCATTTGCCCTAGTTTCGAATGTTTCAAACTTTACAATGAGCTGTAGTGTTATTCACGATCATTCGAAAACTTTCCGTACCGATATTACAAGATTCCGTACCGATATATCAAGCTTTCTACCATTTTATACTAAGATTTTAATCGGAAACTCCCGAAGAATGCCGATGCTCAATCCTATCGAAATTGAGAATACCATTTTCATATTCAATAGGATACGAAACACTTCAGTGGGAGAGCGTAGCTTTCCGGGCGGAATGATTTCGAATGATCGTGAATAACCCTACTGGAGCCTTTGCGGCCGGTAGTATACTAATATATTTCTAATAGGTAAAATGTTGTTATCAAAAAAACTCTTCTCCTGAAAATACTGTTTGATTTAGTATACCTGAATGTCACGATCATGTTATCTCGGTTGCAAAGGGATAGTACTGTAGACCAAATTTAGGATACAGAAAAAAATCTTCAAAGGAGATTCGGGAATTAATTGTAATCATTCCAGTTATATAATATAACGATATACTATATCATAGCGCAAGTGTTATCCCCACCCTTTAAAATTCAAATGTTATATATCATGACAGTTTCATTGTTAAAATAAAACATAATATTCGGACTCGACACATTCTCCATCATTTCAAATTTTTTACTCATCAAATAGTTCTTGAGACATCATTTTATTGAATTTTGACGGTCTCGTTGGCGCGTTCGGTAGAACACTTGCCGCGCGCATCGATGAGTCGTGAGTTCGAATCCCACCGGGACAACATGTTTATAATTTTCTGTAAGCATGTTTTCTCCACGTCTGGTAACTTCGGGCATTGATCGGATGAGAGAAATATCGAAATTCCGACCGAGTAACGTACCACCGTTCATGGATGGAGGGGCCGTGAAGTGCACATTGCGCGTTTCGGTTTCAGTCTATGGATTTCCGAATGCTGGAAGTAAAAATAAGGTCGACAGCGCATCATTGACTGATATTCTGTGACTGAGGTATCACCTACCATCAAGTGAACTTCATGCTCGTCTGTCGATATCTAACATAAAATCTAATCTAAATAATAATGTTGAAATAGTTTTTTTTTAAATAAGCGAAAAAGCAAAAATCAAGTGTGATTTTTATTCGAACTTGAGGATCCTGGCATAGAAAGATTTATATAATATTAAGTCTGGGTTACAATTACCATGTGACACTCAAAAAAATTACATTATCTATTGATCATTTTAGTTATAAACAGTGTAGTCACACTTTCACAATTTTTGTTGTAATATTAAAAAGAACTTTTAAACCATACAGAGAAGTTTCGAATAAACCTTGAGTTTAAACCAAAATGTAAGTAAATACCTAATTTCAATTGAAGATGAAATTGCTGCTCACTTACAATATATTCAAGCTTTCTAAAATGCTAATATTATTAGACTTGAACTCAATGGATTCACAATGTTCTTGTATTGTAGTCTGCTGTGGAATTATTTCATTTTTAGCTATTTTAAAATACTAAATATTTTATTAATGGCAATACCCTTTAAAGATTCATACTGCTAATGTGCATATTGCTGGGAGATTCAAAGATTTGTTAATACAAATTATATAACATTTTTAATAGAACTTTATCAGGAACCAAATTCATGAAATATTATAATGCCATCAAAAACATAAATTGTAAAAAAAGCCAAGTCTTGCAACTCAGTTCTTCTATCGTAAAAAGTTGTGAGATCTATATAATACCAAGTCGGTCAATTTATTCAGTCTCTACTGAAGGATCCTTCTGTCTTAAGTAATTACATAATAAGCTAACCTAACAATATCTTATAGTGATCATATCAATGCCAATATTAAAAATCTTTGATGTTTAAAATAAATAGATTGGCTCGGCTATCGCATGAAATCACAATGTATCTTTTTTTATTTTATTAAAATCATAATGTATCTCACAAGTAATACATATTATATTAAATTAGATTGTTTAGTTACTTTAAAATTCAAATGTTATATATCATGACAGTTTCATTGTTAAAATAAAACATAATATTCGGACTCGACACATTCTCCATCATTTCAAATTTTTTACTCATCAAATAGTTCTTGAGACATCATTTTATTGAATTTTGACGGTCTCGTTGGCGCGTTCGGTAGAACACTTGCCGCGCGCATCGATGAGTCGTGAGTTCGAATCCCACCGGGACAACATGTTTATAATTTTCTGTAAGCATGTTTTCTCCACGTCTGGTAACTTCGGGCATTGATCGGATGAGAGAAATATCGAAATTCCGACCGAGTAACGTACCACCGTTCATGGATGGAGGGGCCGTGAAGTGCACATTGCGCGTTTCGGTTTCAGTCTATGGATTTCCGAATGCTGGAAGTAAAAATAAGGTCGACAGCGCATCATTGACTGATATTCTGTGACTGAGGTATCACCTACCATCAAGTGAACTTCATGCTCGTCTGTCGATATCTAACATAAAATCTAATCTAAATAATAATGTTGAAATAGTTTTTTTTTAAATAAGCGAAAAAGCAAAAATCAAGTGTGATTTTTATTCGAACTTGAGGATCCTGGCATAGAAAGATTTATATAATATTAAGTCTGGGTTACAATTACCATGTGACACTCAAAAAAATTACATTATCTATTGATCATTTTAGTTATAAACAGTGTAGTCACACTTTCACAATTTTTGTTGTAATATTAAAAAGAACTTTTAAACCATACAGAGAAGTTTCGAATAAACCTTGAGTTTAAACCAAAATGTAAGTAAATACCTAATTTCAATTGAAGATGAAATTGCTGCTCACTTACAATATATTCAAGCTTTCTAAAATGCTAATATTATTAGACTTGAACTCAATGGATTCACAATGTTCTTGTATTGTAGTCTGCTGTGGAATTATTTCATTTTTAGCTATTTTAAAATACTAAATATTTTATTAATGGCAATACCCTTTAAAGATTCATACTGCTAATGTGCATATTGCTGGGAGATTCAAAGATTTGTTAATACAAATTATATAACATTTTTAATAGAACTTTATCAGGAACCAAATTCATGAAATATTATAATGCCATCAAAAACATAAATTGTAAAAAAAGCCAAGTCTTGCAACTCAGTTCTTCTATCGTAAAAAGTTGTGAGATCTATATAATACCAAGTCGGTCAATTTATTCAGTCTCTACTGAAGGATCCTTCTGTCTTAAGTAATTACATAATAAGCTAACCTAACAATATCTTATAGTGATCATATCAATGCCAATATTAAAAATCTTTGATGTTTAAAATAAATAGATTGGCTCGGCTATCGCATGAAATCACAATGTATCTTTTTTTATTTTATTAAAATCATAATGTATCTCACAAGTAATACATATTATATTAAATTAGATTGTTTAGTGCGATTGCCAAGTCAATCTATTTATTTTAAACATCAAAGATTTTTAATATTGGCATTGATATGATCACTATAAGATATTGTTAGGTTAGCTTATTATGTAATTACTTAAGACAGAAGGATCCTTCAGTAGAGACTGAATAAATTGACCGACTTGGTATTATATAGATCTCACAACTTTTTACGATAGAAGAACTGAGTTGCAAGACTTGGCTTTTTTTACAATTTATGTTTTTGATGGCATCTCATTTCTTTTTGTAGATAGTCCTTTTCTTAGTTTATTTGGATAAGAATTAATACAAAGGTATGGATAACAGTCTGATTTTGATCGGCATTTTTATCAACTTTTTAATGTAAAAAAGTAGTTATAGTGACATAACTACAATAGTTGGATATATGGTCTCGTGAAGTTTTTTGTAGATTTTGATATGTTCTATAATATTGTAGAACGTTTTTTTGTTCTATCATCAATACTTTCCGCAGCACATGCGATGAAAGACATTTTATGGCTAATTTTTTTACACCTTGGGTTGTTTTTAGTAGGGATTTCTAAGGAACTCTATTTTTTTCTAGTAATAAATACCCTATGTTACTCAGTGATAATGTAGCTTTCTAACGGTAAAATAATTTTTAAAATCGGTCCAGTAGTTTTTAAGTTATTCATTACATACAGAAATACAAAAAAAAATTGTATATCTAGAAAACTGGACCGAAATTTCAAAATATTGTAGTTTTTCCTTGATTTATAGACTAAACACTAATTGTATTCTAAATTTCAAGTTTCTATGTCTGCTAGAAGTGCCTTAGAGTTTTGATGATCGGTCAGTCAGTGAGTGAGTGAGTGAGTGACAAATTATCAAACTTTGACTAGTTATAATTCTTAAACTACTTGTTCAAACAGAATGATATTTGAAATATACCGAGTTTATACAATGCCTGCTTAGTGACTGAAAATTCAGGATTCTAGTTTTATCCACAACGAAGTTATAGGGGGTCGAAAATGGCCCGAACTACTTCGAGAAAAGGATAGTACGGCCGTGCCGCTTTTTGCTCGACTTGGCGGGGGCACTACCGTGCCCCCAGATAAAGAAAAAAATCTAATTTTTAGTTGTTAAAAATCAGTCAACCACAACAACTAAACTAATTAAATATGACTAATTGCAGTGGGCAAAAAAAATGATGTGCAAATGTTTACAAAACTATATATTTTCACTATAAATATACATAACATTCATATATTTCTCCTTATATACCTATTGAATAAATGTATCAAAAATTTAAGATTCAAAGAGCAGGTACTTATTCTGAGCACTTTTATAAAAAAACTTAAAAAATATAACCTATTCACATATCTTTTAAATACCCATAACTTCTTAAGTCATCCAAAATGTTACTTATTCTGTTTTTATATAGTTCAATGGCTAACTCTTTCTGCTTTTCAGTTTTTAGAACAATTTTGCTTCTTACATAGCCTTCTTGTTGCAATCCACTTGATAACCAAATTGCTGTATTGGCAATTATGAAAGATGCTGGTCCAACTATTTGCAAATCATTATCAAACATTGGCCTTGAATACATCTTATCTGTGGGTATTTGTGATTCTAAGAGAATTTGTTCCAATGTTTCATAGTATATGTCCAACAGTTGACCATAGTATTGTTTCCGTAACTTTTCTGTGGTACTGGTTATAATAAGAAATAGGACATCATAAGCTGGACTGGACATCCGAGTTGTTTGGTAATCAATCATACACACTGATATTGGTACTCCATCCTAAAAATATATATTGTATGGAATATTAATAGTTTAAAATTTGTAGAAAGTGATCTTAAGGTAGTCTGACAAGAAAAGACTGAATAAAATAGCCTGACTTATTTTAAAAAAACTAAATCCAAGATATATAGATTATTTGAATTATAGATTTCTTTCTGTATCACAAAATAAGACAAATCAACCTTTTGGGTTTATTCTGACCAAAGAGAAATTACATAAAAATATATTTAAATAAAATACTGTATACAGTGTAGCAGTCTCCCGCGACCACGGTTGCTGAAAAGCATCCGAAACGTCGGGATAAATAATTTAAATAATAAATCGCGTTTTAATCCGGTATACAGTATTTTATTTAAATGTGTGATACTCGCGTTAATAAAAGACAATATTATAAAAATATATAACACTAGCAACGTGCCCCGGTTCCACAGGGGTGCAATGTAGATGTACTATACACAAAACAGCCTATGTTACTCACTGATAATGTAGCTCTCTATTGTTGAAAGAATTTTCAAAATCGGTCCAGTAGTTTTTGAGTTTATTCATAACATACAAAAATTCAAAAATACAAATCTTTCCTCTTTATAATATTAGTACAGATATAGATATAGATTAGTATAGATAAAGGTTTATGGAACAATTTTTAAGGTTCTACAAGTACTCAATCATTTCAGCTTCTAAAGACTTACCTTATACTTAAAGAGCAAATTTTCTTTCCAAATATCTCCATGACAAAGGACTGTTCTATTTACAGATTTAAAAATTGCTTCTACAAATATATCACAGTCTCTTTCTAATCTCTCCAAAATTGGTGTAAATTTAGTATTTGAAAATGTATTTATCGCCTTATTCATTCTGTCTAATAATACAATGAAAAAGCGTTCATTTACTCTTCGGGATAGAGGAACACAAGTTGCCTTTGCTGTTTCATATAAATGTGCGTTTTGAGCCTTCATTATAAATGATAAAGCATGAAAATGTGCCAAACATTTCATAGACAGAATCATATGTTCGATATCCAAAACAGAATCACTAACAAAAGGAACATAACCATCAGCGCACATGTTTTGCATCACTATAACTTCCTTGCAATAATCTTTGTTCAGATAATAACATTCAGGTATGATAAATTCTGAAAGGCTGTTAATTTTACCCCGGATCTCGCGATATTTGGGTAAAATATTCGTATAAACAAAAATCTCTCTTGCAAAAAAAATTGTAACCGCACCACTTACACGATATCTCTCATCGGTTGGAGCTAATTTCAACACAAGTTGTAAGCATATCGGTTTTCCCTTCCTTTTTCCATTTAAGATGGCCGGTATAATAAGACCAAAATAGTTTTGTGCGATGTTTGGAAAAGTTTGTTTTTCATGAAACCATGTTTCCATTTCCCATTGCAATGCAACTTTTCCCAACACTTGTATTAAATATTCTTCACTGCTATCGCCCATTGGAGTTTAATTTATATCAAATAGTATCTATTCTTACTTGGATATGCATTTATAATAATTATTATATTGTAAATATTTTCATTTTTAAAACTACAAGTGTAACCTGTCCTACCGCCTACGATGTTGTCACTTGTCACTTGTCAACTCAACATTGTAAACGTCAAAATTCAAAACACCAAAAAATGACAGATAATTTTAATGTGATAACCTCAGATTAAATATTTGTTATTTAATCTGAGGTGATAGATAACAATATTGCAAATTGGCATATTATGTGCCCTTATAAAACACACAGCGTCATAGTGAAGAAGCTGTCTATGGTCTTGTTACTTATCTGTGTAATTCCTACCTTAATTATCTGTGGTTTTACCTGTTTGTTTCTTATATTTCTCACCAGAGGCGCCACTGTCCTTATAAAGGCTATGGTGACGCTCTTTGTTGTCATAGCGTTTATGGTTTTGTAACGAATTGGTTTGTACAAGTTGAAAAGTAAAGTTTTTTTAATAGTACAAGAGAATAATTCATATTCCAATACTTACAAAGTTATAAATTTAGTGTATTGTGTTCAATTCTTGTGTAATTTGAACAAGATGAATGCTGAGTGTGACAAGATCAGTGGCACACGTGATTATGAGTCGAAGTGCGCTGCTACAAACGCAGAGCGTGAAAAGACTCGAGTTCTCATAGATCAGAAGATACTTTTTTGATAGTCGCATTGCTACCCTTCCATCTAACAGCAGTCGGTGGCGTGAGTATAAACAGCATTCATATGATGACCCACAAGTTAAATTGTTAATTTGTCAGTTTGCTTGCATATCTCAAACAATTACCTAAGTATTAAATAAGTACTGTGTAGTGTGTACCTCGTTACAGATACTATAATTTCACAGCAAAGCTTTTTAAATAACCCAGGTCAGTCTAACAATAATTTAACCTTGGGATCTTTCTGTTGAGTATAAGAGCAGATTATTTACTCCTGCCAACAATAATTGCCTCACATAATTCTATTTCTAAGTTTAAAACTGAAGTGTGGAAAACTATTAGATATAAAAAAGTTTAACAAGCCCTGATTTTGTAGCTTGAAAATTAATAGTGATTTAATAAACAAAGAGATTACTTATTTCACTAAGAACTTGTTGGTTGGATTGTCTAATGCTGTGTTAGAGCAGTATCATCCAATGAGAGGTTGTTAATTGGGTTACTGCTAGTCCTAAAGACTTTACCCCCAATTCATAATATAACATGGTAACTGTCAGTTTCGGCCACTTCCATAAAAAGTGTTTACTATCAGGCAGATTATATGTGGTATTAGGACTGAGTGTATATATGGGAAAGAATTTTTAAAAGAAATAAATAATACAAGTCTGTGCGATACATTACAGAATATTCCACTAAACTTAAAATACTTATTTGATAAGAAAAAAATTACATTTGTTTATTCAGTTGTGGTACTTAGATGTACTTGATGACTCCCATAAAGGTACATTTACCTTTTAGGGACAATTTTAAGGACTATTATTATAATCCTTAAAATTCTGCCTCTTCCTACTTTGATCAACCTCCACATGAAAGAGATAGATCAGTCTGTAATAAAAAAGTCCAGTTGGATATTGAACATACCACCTATAATAAATTCAGGGTACTTTTCCAAACTTTTTGAGAAGGAGGTTTCATTGTAGGAGGGGGGGGGGAGTAAAACCTATTTGACCTCGGGGGTCTCAATAGTGATATGTATTTCCATAAAAAACTTTCTTTTTCATTTCATCAGATGTCAACAATTTCCTTCAAGAAAAGGAAAGACTTGCAAGATAAACCTTTAGCAAGCTTATTTTTACAAGTGGTTTTTGAGAATGAGATACAAAGAGGAGATTTTACAAACTGCTCTCCCCTTTGGCCTTGCTTCCGCTACCCAAACTTTTGCAGCCCTATCAATTGGATTGCAGAAATCATTCGGGCCCGGGGTATTGGATTGCTAGTGTACCTAAACAATAACCTCTTTGTACATTAGGGTAATTATAAGTTGACAGGTCGCGGAGACTGTGACACTTCCTTAATAAAGATTATTATTACTTCTACAAACTTTAGGCTGGCACATCAACCACCTAAAGTGTGTCCTAGACTCAGTTCAAGAGTACTGTTATCTATTATGGGACACTCAAGGGAGCATATTAAGTGCAATAAGGGTAGTTTTAACAAAGTTATTGAGTCTGAAAAGTTGCACATTAAAATAGGCTCAGAGCCTACTAGGTCAGCTAAATTTTTCCAACCAAGCTGTTCCAAGAGATTGCTTGTACTGCGGAAACCTTCAGATAATTCTAAGAAGTTTCAAGCAGTTGTGTACTCTTAAGAAAGTAATACACTTCCTAACTATGAATGCAGGCTGTGGTGCCCAAACTATTAATAGGCAGTTGGACAGTGGAGCAAAAATGTGTGGCATTCCAACGTCAAAGAGTGTATGTATGTTGTATTTGCTACCAGTGACTGAATACCGGTTAATTTACTATGGCAGTTATACCGGTATAATAAATATTTTTGTTAATATTCTTTCGTTTTTATTCATATTTACTGTAAAGATTATTGTGGTGTGTATTACACTTTAAAGCTAATATCATGGTATCTCAGTCAGATACGTATTTTGGAAAATAAAAATTAAACGGTTTCAGTCCCTGTTTGCTGTCATTCAGTCATAGCAAAAATATCATTTAGATGTCCACTTTTGGAACTGACCAACCAGCTCATTGTGACGCTGTTGGCAGTAGATCTCACGGCGAGACTATACTCGATTGCCGATGTTTGGCAAATATTAAGTACTTGTTCCATTGCTATGTTATAATTGATAACACCACTTAGAACTAACCGACTAGCTCATTGTGACGCTGTCGGCAGTATGTCTCCCGGGGAGACTAAACTCAATTGTCAACCATTTGGCAAAAAGGGTCCCAGTACCAGCTGGCACCTCTAACCCCAAGCCACGGAGGCGATATTAATAAAGTGGGTTATTTCCGAAGTAGACCTGTTCACCTCAAAAGAAACCGTAAGGGTCTCTCTTTTATGTCACCTTTGACTCAAACAATAGCTCAGCTATGTTTTGCGATGCCTTCAGCCGCCAGTGAGAGCACAACCTGAGCTGAATATTTCTCAACCAATGATCATACCGAGGGTACTAGCTTATTTAAATACATCAAAAGGCTCAAAGGACATTCCGACTATCACGTTGGCGCGTTTGGTACAACACTGACCTCGCGTTCCGATGGGTCGTGGATTCGAATTCCGCCAGGACGACATGTTTATAATTTTCTAAAAGCATGTCTTCCCCACGTCTGGTCACTTTGGGCATTATACGGATAGGAGGACTATCGGAATTCCAGCCGGGTATCGAACCACCTTTCATAAATGGAAAAACCGTGAAGTGCAAATTGCGCGTTTCGGTCTCAGTCTATGGATTTCCGAATGCTCCAAGTAAAACGTAGGTTGCCAGCTCATCATTGACTAATGTTATTGGCTGAGGTATCACCTACTATACATACTACTATACATATTTAATTATAACACCAGATTAACACTAGTGCTTTTGGCTTGATCTACGGTCTCAAACCTTGATGAAGCCAGTTCTAAATACATACCTGCGGAAGGTACTCATAGATCCACATGTCTTATCTCAGGTGGTTCAATCAAAACTCCAGGCTTGTATGGTTAAAGTGGTCCAATCAAGTTCTAGCCTGGGATGCTAAAGAACAAGAGCTGTTACAGGACAGTTATAGCATCTTCCAATTCAAATTATCATTTATTCATTTGGGTGACAAGTGTACACTTATGAATGTCAATAAAAGGAATGGAATGTTTCTAATTTTACAATTGCTGCTAGTTCTCAAATGACTAGCATAGAGCAGATGAGAAAGACTGGCAATAGACTCTCTGCCACTCTTTTACTTATAAAGTTCCAATAAGAAGATAGATTCCTTGGTACAGATTCCAACTTCAACCAAGTTGCTTGATTCGTAGCAGATCTATATAAAAAAAAAAAAAAATATATATATATATATATATAATGCTTTGGCTATTCTCAATTATTGCAGGAAATCCACAGAGAACCTGAATAAACTAAAAATAGTCCATCAGATATTAAAGGCCGTTTCCTTTGCAGATCCAAAGCCTACAAAACCTCCAATTTTTGACATAGGTTTACTATAAAGAGTGGATTCAGAAGTTCTTGAGATCCATTCTCACATATATATAGAGTTTCTTGCCGGTTCTTCTCCATGAGACCCACTTTTTGGAACCGTGCAACTAGACGTTTCATAAGAGCCTGCAAAGATCTATTTGAAATAAAAAACTTTTGATTTGATTTGATTTGATCATAGCAAGACATACAGTGACATAGAATTAATGATTTGACATTATTATTATATTGTATGTGTGCATGATAACAGTTTTAAATTTGAGTCTCAAACAGACACTGAGACTCATCAGCAGTCAGGATCAGGATGGTTATTATTACAACATCAAAATTTTAAAGTAGGTCCTGTGTATCTTTTTCAAAATTTTAGAGATAACCTGTAATAAACCTAAAGGATTCAATAAAAAATTAAAAATAATAATATATCATCAAAATAAGAGATCTTAAATTCTATAGCTGTGCCTCCTAAACCAGCCACTATTAAGTATTGCTGATTGGATGATTCATTTTCAAAATGAGTTTCCATAAATGCATTTCTGGTAAAAATAATAAGCAGTTCTTCTAGAAGGTGGATTGTAAACAGGCTTTTTGAGATTTGGTCCAAGATATTTTGGACCGAGGAAACTGGAAAAGCATTTCTATATTTACTAATCATTATTGCCATCCAGTGCAATGCTCTTCTTGGCAATCAGGGCATTGGTTATTTTCAAAATTGTATACAATTTAAGTAACTTTATCTTATTATTAAGAATTAAGTTAAGTAAGTATTCTTTGACTTTAAATCGAGCTGATCTTATTAATTGAGTAAGAATTTTCATTTTTTATGTTGTAATGGTTAACCATAAATACTTTTAAAACTATTACACTTTAAATGTAATACTAGTATATTTGTCTTCATTAAATTATGTCTAAAAGATTCAATAATATCAAAAGACAAATTTTTTCACATAGCGTTTATGTTTTTTCTAGTTATTACTTCTCACCAGCAGATAACAAACAGGTCTTCACTATGACGCTGTGTGTTTTATAAGGGCACATAATAGAACTGTTTTGCATTACAACAAAACAGATATTATGTGTCAGATAAAACACACAGCGTCGAGCAAGCAGCTTGCAGGTGAGTGAAGACATCTATGACAACAAAGAGCGTCACCATAGCCTTTATAAGGACAGTGGCGCCTCTGGTGAGAAATATAAGAAACAAACAGGTAAAACCACAGATAATTAAGGTAGGAATTACACAGATAAGTAACAAGACCATAGACAGCTTCTTCACTATGACGCTGTGTGTTTTATCTGACACATAATATCTGTTTTGTTGTAATGCAAAACAGTTCTATTATGTTCTTTTAATAATAATAATATTACGTCGATAGAACAACTAGGCTTCGTTAACTGACATATTATATACATACAATCCTAATATTATAAAGCACAAACCTTCATGGTGGTACATCTATCTTTACTACAGCTAGGTATTCACATTCTACGTGGGATACGATGCGACTTAGAAGAGAAACCTACCTAAAAGGCCGACAACGCATTTGCAAATCCTCTGGTGTTCATGGGCGACGGTGTTTACATTTGCAAATCCTCTGGTGTTCATGGGCGACGGTGTTTACATTCCATCAGGTGCCGTTTGCCCTCCTATACTATAAAAGAAACATTCTTGAACCTTTCGCTTCGTCTACTTTCATTTACGTTGGTGCCTTTGCATAATAAAAAAGAAACATATAAATTCACTAGCGATCCGCCCCGGCTTCGCACGGGTGCAATGTAGATGGTCAAAAATTCTAAGCTATCCTATCTCTTAAGTTGGACCACGGACTGCTCCACGGTGTGCCAATTTAATTTAAAATCGGTTAAGTAGTTTAGGAGTCCATCGCGGACAAACATCGTGACAGGAGATTTATATAAATATTATTAAGATATTGATTAACTTCCGTATGAGTGTTTTACGGCGACTAATCTTTATGTACGCTCGTCACCACAGCCCGCCTAGCATGACCATCAAGAGATATCTCGCGGACAAATGAAGAAAAATTAAGATATAAGATATCTCGATATATCACAAATTTTCGTGGTTGTCATGCTAGGCCGGCAGCAATCATTTTTCAGCTCGCAAATAAACATGGCACGTATCCTGTTAACAGGAAATTACAGATTATAAACCAATCACCCAATTTTCTTCATCCAGTCACCGCTTCGCATTATAATTTATTTCCTCTCAAGCTTTATTTATACATTATAATAATAATAATAATATCGTTTATTTCGGGTAAAATGCCCATAATTATACATCACAATTACATTAAATTTATAAATATAACACAAAGAATATTAAATAAGAATATACTTAAATTTAATAACATTAATAACAATTAAAAATTAAAAATAAAAATTAAATTAAATTCTGACACAATAATAAATTAATTAAAAATCATTTGAGAATAAAAAATAAAAAGAATAGAATAAGGCCGTCTATCAAGATTGCACCGAGAAATGCAGTTTTGTCCAATGCTTCATATAGGGGGAGCAATATAATCTATCAGCGATAAGTTGTAGGAACTTGTTGGAGCTATCCCGCAGCCTGCGCATCAGCGATGCTGTTCGTTTGCGCAGTATGGCAGCAAAGCCATCAACTCGAGCTTCCGCGAACATCCCCGGAGCGCTGCAGAAGCGGGGCAGCCCCATCAAAGCCCTGAACCCATTGTTATATTGGACCCGTAGAGCACTATAAGACTTTTGTGTGTATTTAATCCACAGGCTGCACGTATAAAATGTCTGGCAGTATGCTCTAAACAAAGTAGTTTTAACCTGCGTTGTGCAACGTGAGAATCTACGGGCCAGCATATTCGCTCTGACTGATAGTGCTCTACGTTCCCTCTCCATATCAGCGTCGTCAGCGAGCGTCTCCGTGATCCAATGGCCCAAATACTTAAACCGGCTTACTTTATTTAAAGAGTATCCGTTGAGAGTGATATTCAGGGCAGAAGAATGCGTCTTAGAGCCTGCTTTAAAAACCATAAATTCACTCTTATTACCGTTGTAAATAAGCCCGTGGGTTTCCGCATAACGCTCGCAGACTCCGATCAGTTTCTTTAAGGCACCGATAGACGGGCCCAGCAGCACCATATCGTCTGCATAACTAATATTATTAACAAAGACCCCGTCTATTGAACAGCCTACTCGGGTACCGCTGAGCTCGCGAACCAACCCGTCTATGTACAAGTTGAAAAGCTGCGGTGAGGTTAAACCACCTTGCCTCACGCCGCATTCCAACCTATACACTTCCGAGCGTGCCCCCGACCACCTTACATAATTACATTGATTGCCATACCAATATTTAAAGAGCGATATCAATTCTCGTGGGAGATCTGTTTCCTCTTTCAACTTCTTCCACAACCTGTCATACACAACAAGATCAAACGCCTTCGAGAGGTCTAAGAAACACGCGTAAACTGGTGTATTTCGAGTAGTGTAGTACTGGACAGTATGTTTGAGATTCATTATTGCAGTCTCAGTCGATAAACCTGCACGAAAACCAAATTGAGCATCGTGCAGCTTTAAATGACTCTGCAGGTACTTATTTAACACACTGTCCAACACTTTGGCTATAACAGTGGCAAGTGATATCGGTCTGTAATTGTTTTTACTAGAGGCGTCCCCAGTTTTATTTTTAAGAATAGGAACGACCACTGTTAACATTAACTCTTTCGGCAGGTAAGCGTGACTAGCACAGAGATTAAAGAACATTGCGAGCACCCTGGGTAGGTGAACACCTGCATTTTGTAGATGTTCGATACTTAATGAATCATGGCCAGGAGATTTGCCTCGCTTCATGTCTCTCACTGCATGTGCTACCTCTTTTACAGAGAATCTAACAATCTTATTTCCACTGGGAATGGTCTCTGAGAAGGATTCTGCACGTCCTAGTGGAGAAATCACCCTGAACTGCTCTTTAAACAGGTTGGCAATCTGGGCGGGTTCACTATTTCCCTCTATACTCATTGGGACACACGGCTTCGGATTCAACCTACTTGTTTCCTTCCAGAACTTACTAAAATTTTTAGACGTGTGTTGTGACGCTAAGGTATCCATTTTTATTTGGGTCTCATTATTTTGGCACCACTTAAGCTTAGACTTAAAAATGTTCCTTTTTTCTCGCATCTCCTCATATACACACCCAAAGGAGGGTTTGCCCTGTGAAATCCAATTTTTAAAACAAAGCCGAGCGTCCCCATGAGCTTTTCTAACATATTTATTCCATCCAATTACATATCTCTTATTTTTTCTACTATAAACATTTTGATTATTATTTCTAAAGTAGCTAGCTGAAGCTGACTCTGTTAATACATTAATTATTTTATTATACATATTGTCTATTATTATTCTATGTGTTAAATTATTACAAGTTTTATCTGCACACTCTCTGAAATCCGACGGAAAGTCAATTTCTCGAAACTGTGCTGTACATAATTGTGAATATAAAGTACTTTGCAACTGGTCTCTTGCTCCCCATATAACACTGTTACATACGTTACTATTGACATAACTAGGTTTTTTAGGCGATAAAACATTTAAATTACAAATTAACTGAATTGGAAAATGATCAGACCAAGATATAGTATCATATAAAATATTTATATTTACAATTGAGCTCTTTGCTGCTTCTGTGATAAGCACATGATCGAGCCATGATGTAGTACCGTGTACTACATCATGGCTCGATCATATATATCTTATGCACTTAAGAATTTATAATATTGTGTAAGATGATTGATAACTCAGCCACAGAACATTATTTAATGATGCGCTGTCGACCTACTATTTACTTCGAGCATTCGGAAATCCATAGACTGAAACCGAAACGCGCAATATGGACTTCACGGTTTTCCATCTTTGAACGGTAGTTCGTTATCCGGTCGGACGTTTATTCCTCCCACACGTTCAATACTCGAAATTACCAAACATGGGGAAGACATGCTTACAGAAAATTATAAACATGTTGTCCCGTATGAATTCGGACCTACGACCAATAGGTCGTAGCTGGTGTTCTACCATTTGCGCCCGTCCTTTTGTTAACCTAACCTGCCTTGCATGCTTGTTGCCAAAGCTCACCAGTTTAAATCCTGTCGGATCTGATATGTTTATAATTCTGACCACTTTGGGCCTTAGAGTAAAAGGAATACATTTTCCGGTCAGATTGCTATCTATAAACGGAGTAGCTGTGAAGTACAAATTGAGTATTTAGAATTCAGTCTATATATTTGCGAATGCTCGAAGTAAAACATTAACATTGTCTTAGTACCTATTTATTACATACTAGCTGATGCCCGCGACTTCGTTCGCGTTGGGATCACTTTATGCTGAACTTTTGAGCAAGCTTTCTTCATATTATATATCCTCCATCCCCTGTACTTGGTGATTTCTTTTCGGAAAGAGCTATCAGAGTAGTCATTGACAGTTGCTTTTGCATCATATTATCGACATGTTTAATGGTGGTTGAGGTTGGGGTTCAAATGATGATTTGAAATTCAAAAGAAATACATAGTAATTGAAAAAATGAACCTGATTTTAAAGAAACTTTAGGGAGATGCATATCAATCAAATTTTACGTCACCAAAATGCAGATATGTGTCTTTTTTCCACTAATCAGAGTTAAGTCGAAGATTGGATTCAATGCATTTTCCGTCTTAAATATATGCACGAAAATTGTACGGGGTTTTGAAAATACTTGCGACACATGGAAAAAACGTGCCATGTTGGCCAAATACTTATTTTTTTATAAATTTAAGTAGTGTGGAAGATACTATATCCACCTCTACGAGTATATTTATTTCATTTAATTGATCACTTTTAATTTCAGATATTTTTGTTTAATTCCCTTGGAAAGGAAAGGATTGATGAAAATGCGAAATAAACGATCTCATAAGAAATACATTTTTTATATAATAGAATAGTTCAATAATACGTTTTCTATTTTCAATATTAGTTCTTTTAAAAATATAAAAAAATAAATACAAAAAAATATTTCCCTGAGTGATGATTCGAACTCGCATCTGAAATTACGTAGTACGACCGTATATCCACTATGCCACGAACACATATCGAAAACGGCGAAATTATCAAACTATTTCATTTACATATCAAACTGTGATTGACATCTGACAATTCGAAAAAATTCAACGCGAGTCAGTTTTCATTGCAATTTGTTGAAATGATGCCTTTAAAATAATATTTAAATGATGATAACTTTTTTTTCCGACAGCCGATTTCGATGAAACAAAGCCTATATGTTGCCCTGGACTTTGCTTAATATATTTGTATAAATTACGCGAAAATCGGTTCAGTATCTTCGGAGATTAGCGTGAACAAACAGACAGACAGACAGACAGACAGACAAGAATCTTAAAAATTGCATTTATGCATTCTGCTACCCTTCTTTTATCACCCCTCTTAATTTCTGGTAAAAATATTTAGTGAAGCGTAATTTCGATCCTACTCTTTTATTATATGTATAGATTTACTATTTATAGACACGAGAGATAATTCGTCTATCAGATGTTTTTATTATTGCATGTCTTCTAATTTCTCTTCTTTATGCAACCCATAAAATATTATTAAAGCATAAATTTGTTAAGATAGCGGGAAGAAGTCAAATTGAATATTTTTGGCACGTCACCGCTTTCGTGATAAAAGCAGCACAATTCTGCGGACGAAGGCACTTATATCCAAGTCCGGAGATTATCTGGATGTCGGTCAACAAACAACGGCATTATTTAAGATTAGAGGGGCCGAGAAGTTTCATGATGGTAAAGTACGTAGCTTATTGTTTGAGGTGTGTAAGCCTTTAACTTTTTCGCGAGGAAATCCTTCTATACAAGTATCGTATATGGGAAAGGTCTCAAACTTTTTCGACAAATACTTAATACATAAAGATGCTTATTATAGCCAACCCAAATTAATTTTTTTTTCTTTTATTTACCTCAGATTAAATAAAAAAGTTTAAACAAAGAAGATTTAAATCATTTAAAGATTAACATCAGTTTTATTTTTCAAGATTAATATTTAATTGTTTACAATTAACATAGCTAAGCTTAAAATGTAATATAGGGCATAAGCGACATTTTGGTTAAAAATGACTTATGAATGCCGCCCTACTTAAAATTGCTCTTTCGAATGAGCTCACTCCCATGGCTCTACAACGACTTTTTGTCTCTTATGCCCAAAATAAAACTATGTTTTCGAAGTGCCTTTTAAACTTAGTGATTTTTAAACTGCTTTCTTGAACAATTTGGTTTTTGCCGGTTATTTCAAATTACCCTTTAACTGTCGATATGCAGTAATAAGCCTTAACGCTATGTTTGTGAAAATACCTATATCTAGATTATCAGAGAATGCAACATAACAATTATTATCTTCATTATATTTACTTCACAAATAATACCAATTTATTACATTTACACACCTGCCTCTTTAAATAGTGATAATAATTTATATAACTAGTCTAGTGCAACAAAGGCCTTTCAAATGAAAACAGTAAAGCACTTGTAAAAGAAATTAAAATGAAAAATCTTGATAATGATCGTCTCAAAGATGTTGTTCGTAACGTGGCGAAAAGTTGTTATTTAAAAACCTGGAGATATGTATGCCACCAGAGCATTGAAACAATCGAAAACTATTTTGGCGTATTGATTCCATTAACTGTTTTTGGCTGCAAAAATGACGACCCAGCAGAAGAAAAAGAGATCAATATCTTGCTTAAAATAAAGCCTACAGATGTAGAAGAAAGAATGAAGTCAGTATTAAAGTATTTATTTGAAACGGAATGTTTTTTTTACACAACTTTGGTTCCAATTTATAGAAGCTTGTGCAGAACGAATATTGATGAAATAGTTCCAAAGTGCTATTACTCCGATTTACAACCTGATAATGAAATGATAGTTTTACAGGACATGACATTTGAAGGTTATCGACGATATTCAGGTCAGAGATTCCTTGATTACGATCACATCGTTGTATCTTTAAACGCTCTTGCTCGATTTCATTCTTTTTCTGCAATTTTGTTTGAAAAAGGAAGCAGTCCTGACGGTAATGATATCGACACTCGATATGAATAACATTGTAACTATTTTTACACTATTATCTAATTATCTCGACAATGAATTAAGAAAACAAAGAAGCGTATTTTGGACTTACTCCCATATTTCTATGACCATTAGGTTCATTTTTACATAAATTTTTTTTCATTGTAACTAACAAAAAAATATGTATTTCATGAATAACAAAATGGTAGATTGGCTTACGATAATATAAAATAAAATCCTAAAACATTTTAAGTCATTAAATAATAGTAAATATTTTTACAATATTTTTCATTACAAAATGTGAGAAAAAACTCAATAAACAGCATTGTAACTGTGCAACTCTTTCTAATGCATGTTATCTCTCATTAATCTATGAGCCGATTTTTTTTCTTAAATATAAAAAAAACTATAGTAGGTAGGTAATTATAATATGGAACCATAATATGGATCCGAACAAGCTGCTCAAATTGTAGCATTGGTGCGGGAGGGCTTGGATCAACAAACGATTGGTAGAAATTTAAATTTAAACCAATCTACGGTTTCTAGAATATACAGTAGGTTTGTGGAGACAGGTTCTTACAAAAGGAGACGTGGTACAGGCAGAACTCGAGCAACCACCGGTCGTGATGACCGATTTATTGTTACAACTTCCCTGCGAAATCGTTTCCTCACGTCAGTTAACATCAAAACAGAGCTTAATGAAGTGCGTGGAGTAAACGTTAGTGCACGAACAATAAGAAGAATAAAGGAAGTGGATATCACTCCTTTTAGACCAGCAAATTGTCCAAAGTTGTCTGTAGCTCACAGACAAGCTCGCTTAAGATTTACGCGTGATCACCTAAATTGGACAGATCGTCATAGTCGTAGAATAGTGACGGATCTGACAAATAGTAAATTTTACAGGACAGCCATTTCAAATAATCATGTTAGTTTTTTTGTCATAACTTTTTTATTTCATATTCTGTAATCATGAAAATTGGCATACAAGCAAACAAAAGGGTTTGTTTTGAAACACAATAAAAATAATAACATTAAATTACACAGTTTTCTAGAAAAATCACATGCTTCATTTTACTTTGGAGTTAACACAGTCACATAGTATTATCCAACATTATTCCTCGGAATGTTATTGTTGAAGGAAAGACGGAAGTTACGTTACCATCATGTTCTATGAAATTACTGAGTAATATTTTGACGGATATGTTATCTGTCATATTATATTTTAACTGCGAGTAAGTAGTAGGTTTGTAAGTAACCAGATTAGTATGTCGTAAATAAAACACAGACTAATTTTTCGTACTTTTTTATTAAACGTGATACGTCGAGTTTAACTGACAGAATGGACAGGGTGTTCGACACGGTACAGAAACTGGATGAGAGACTGACGCTTATTGAAGATAGGGTAAATATCCTCGAAAAGCAGACAGAGAGCACGAGTGGGACATGCTGCCAGAATCAGGAGCTGATTAAAACAGTGGAACAATTAAAAGGTGAGCTGAATGATCGAGATCAGGAATTAATTCTCACTGATGTAGAAATATCCGGTCTCCCGGAGTCTGAGAATGAGAACCTAATACATTTGGTTACCCTCGTCGCCTCAAAGCTCGATGTTACCATAGAAGATAAAGACATTGTTAGTGTACATCGAGTGGGTGTTAATCGTAATCGGAAAAATAATGATCAGTCCCCCCGCGCACGACTTGTATCTGTACGCTTTTCCAGGCGCTCACTGCGTGATTCTATTTTAAAAAATGCGCGTGTTCGCCGGGGTACGGACACTTCGGGTCTCGGCTTACCTGGTAATCCGCGCCCATTTTACGTTAATGAACGACTTACACGGTTAAATAAGCAACTTTTCTATAAAGCGCGTGAAGAAAAGCGTCGCTTGAAATGGGAGTATGTCTGGACTCGAGATGGGCATATCTATGCCCGTCGGCGGACCGACTCGCCCGTGAAGCGCATCCGCAGCGATGAAGACCTGGCCCTGGTTTTTGGCAGTGGATAATATTCGGAATATACAGCCCCAGGTGTTTTTCGTTACTCAGATTTATTTATGCATTAATAAATTACTGCCTTTGTATAATTTCTAGTGTCGCTATTACTATAAGGAAGTCAAAGTTATTTAAGTATATTCTTCCACTAATAGTGGCTAAAATATCACATATAATGTCTAAAATAATTGTTTTATATATTATTTTTTACCTATTGTTTTGTACTCGTGCTAAATGTATTTATTACTTTCTGGCAGAGTGTAGAATGCCGTATAAGAAATATATTGTATTCGGCTTACTGATTTATTATTGTAACATTATAATACTGAAACAATTTCTCTTTAGGCAGTACTTATTATGTTTGTATAGTGATGTAATTTTTATATGTTTATATCTCAATATAAGCGGCAGTGTGCAGGTTTTATATGTCTTCAATATCTCTCTGTCACATTTTGTGAAGATTATTAGTATTTATTTTTATTTCCTTATTAATGAAATAATCTATTCTAAAGTCAGTATATTATTAAGTCTATCAGCTCTAATAAATATATCATATCCCTGTGAAGTGAGTCCCGCTAGTACTATATCTAATCATAATATTTATAGTACTAACCAAACAAATATATTGAATTTTATGAGTATTGTTTTGTGTAATATATATATATTTATATGGCTAAACTTTGATTATCCTCTCTCCTAAGTTAAATCTGAAAATTGGTCTTCTTAATGTGTGTTCCTTGGGTACCAGACACGAAGAACTTGTGGTTGCCGTGGAACGGCATGGTGTGGATATAATGGCGCTCAATGAAACCTGGCTTAGAGAGGGACAAGAGGCCCGAGCACCAATGATACCAGGGTACCGGCTAACCCACATCCCGCGCCCCTCTTCGGTTAGGGAGCGTGGGGGTGGAGTCGGATTCTATATAAAACGCGGTATTTCTACTCACTCTCTGAAATATCCACCCGTTACACCTGTTGAGCAAATGTGGCTATCGTTCAGCATCGGCGGTCGCAAGGTTGTAATAGGTACAGCGTACCGGCCTCCTTGGCTCTGTCTAGACACTTTTTTTAATGCTCTCTCTGAAACAATCAGCTGTTTTGCATGGGCAGATAATTTGATCCTGGTAGGAGATTTTAATATAAATTACTTAAATAAATCTACTGTTGCATACAAGAAACTTCTAGACTTTTTAAATATTTCAAATTTAATCCAGTATGTAACGGCCCCAACCCATTTTGTTAATGACAGTGAGTCTCTTATCGATCTTGTTTGTACTGATGCTAAGGTTTTAGACATAAAAGTTGATCATGTTGCGGATCTCAGTCACCATGCCTTTATAGTAAGCACATTTAAGTTCAGCAAACAGCCAATCCCTCCAAAAACTATTACATATAGATCTATAAAGAATATTAATATTGATAATCTAAATTCTATATTGTCAGCTATAAAATGGGACGGCTTATACTCGCCAGATGTAAATGAGATGGTAAACTCATTTAATTTAGCTGTTACTACCTTATTTGATATTCTAGCACCAAAAAAAAGAATTCGCATAAAGAATCACCACTACCCCTGGATAACATACAACATTAAATTACTGATGAGACAAAGGGATGAAGCGCATAAAAGATATAAAATTACTAAACTGGAAAGCCATAAGAAGTATTACGTGGACTTAAAGAAAATGGTGAATTCAGCAATCGAAAGAGAAAAATGTTGCTATTTCGACCACTACATAAATGCCAACTTACAAGAACCTCGTTCCCTTTGGAAACATCTTAAACAACATGTCAACCCTAATTCAAACATAAATATCCCAATACCCGACCACTTGAGTGATCCTAATCTTATAAACTCTCATTTCATCAATGTGCCTGGTAACCCATACGTAAACCCTTCTTTCATAGAATGTTTTAGACAGAACAGGAAGGGTACAACGATATTCTCTCTTAAAACAGTGTCTGAAAATGAAGTGTTTAAGGCAATAAAATCGCTGAGCTCAAATGCGATAGGAGTTGACAATATATCTTTAGATATGATAAAATTAACTTTGCCTAATTCTCTTAGCGCTATAACTTTGTTAATAAACCAGTCCATTACATCCGGAAATTACCCTGAATTATGGCGAAAAGCAGTTATTAAACCACTCCCAAAATGTAATAATCCTTCTTTATATAATGATCTCAGGCCTATAAGCATATTGCCATGTCTCTCTAAGGTCTTGGAAAAAGTTATTGCAGAACAGTTGAGAGTATATTTGGAAACCAACAATATTCTCCCGGCATATCAATCTGGTTTCCGTAAACATCGCAGCACTACCACCGCATTGCTGGATGTGGTGGACAATATTTTAGAAGCTCAGGATGGCGGGGAGGGGTCTCTTTTGGTTCTCTTGGACTACTCGCGTGCCTTCGAATCCCTTAATATAGAATTGCTGCTTTCTAAACTAGTCTTCTACGGTTTTGATACTAAAAGTGTCCAGTGGTTCAACAGTTATTTATATAATCGTGCTCAAGTTGTAGAAATTGTTAGAGATGATGGAACCTCAAGTCATTCTAATTGGGTGAGTGTCACAAGAGGCGTCCCTCAAGGATCTATTTTGGGGCCCCTTTTATTTATCCTGTACTCGGCGGATGTTGTCGATCACATCAAGTTTTGTCAGTATCATATCTATGCAGACGACATCCAGCTCTATCTATCTTGTGATCCCTGCAATGTGGAACTTGCTGTATTTCACTTAAACGAGGATCTTAAAAGTATTGCGGAATGGTCAGGAAATAACTGTCTTGTTCTTAATCCGCATAAGAGCAAATATATGGTGATTGGTACTCCATCTCAAACAAAACAGATAATATCAAAGATTGCCACCGTGCAAATTAAGGGAACGCCAATTGAGAGAGTTTCTGAAGCGAAAAATCTGGGTATAGAGTTTGATGAACAGCTTCGATTTGAAAAACATATCGTGAATACGGCCAAAGCCTGTTTCTTTCGACTCAAACTGCTATATCGAATCAGGAACTACATCGGTACGGCTTTGCGTCAGTCACTATGCGACAGCCTCATACTCTCCAAGTTTAATTACGCAGATGCACTTTTCGGTCCTAGGCTGCTCGCCTCATCGAAAAGGGTTATCCAGAGGGTCCAGAATGCATGCGCACGTTATTGTTTCTTCATTCCTCCTCGAACTCATGTCAGTCCCTACCTTAATGAAAATAATATTCTGAAGATGGAGTATCGGAGACATTTACACCTAGCTACTCTACTGTTTGGAATAGTTAAATACAGAATCCCGGTATACCTCTTCAGGAAATTAAAGTGGCTAGGCGACAAAAATAGTACATATGCAACTAGAGCATCCGCATGCATTATGGAAATTCCCCACCATCGGACGACGGCGTTTAGAGGAAGCTTCAGGTTTAGTGCCTCTAAATGCTGGAATGACTTACCCCCACCCATTCGCAATCTAAACAACATCCATAACTTTAAATTCCATCTTAAAAAATATTTACTTAATTTACAGAAAAGTCAACTTCCTCCTTCACGGTTTCCCATATTGAGCTAATTAATTATAAAATAATAATACTCAACCTAACATTTCATCAAGTTAATATCCCACCTCATCAAATCATATCCCCTTCACCCATCACAATATTGTACCTCATATTTATTTATTTTGCGTATTCGATTTTTAATACTGACTATTAAATTAAATTTAGATCATTTATATACCTGCTTTTTTAATTTTATTTTTATTTATAAATATGCTCGTTTTCCCTTTTTTTAAACATTTTTAACTGCCTTGTAAATGGACAGGACACACCGGTCAGCCAGGAAGCTACTGAAAATCAGTGTTAGGGAAAATCTCCCTGACTTAAGCTGAGTAGCTTTCCTTTTCATGACAGGCACTGCCGCATACATTGTTTGTTAATTTAAAATATAGGTTTAAGTTTATATTATTTAAGTTGTTAATTGTACTAGGTATTTAAATCCTTCTTGTCCTTATGTTTGTCCATAGCTACTTTTGTATGTGCGTGTGTTTGTTGTGAATAAATATATGTCTATGTCTATGTCTATATACATCATGCTTATATTAATAAATTATTATCAATAGTTTTCATTTATTACTATAATAGACTAACCAGACTATAGTGTTAACTCTATGTGGATGGGATAAATTATTTTTTGGTAAATTACTAACCGACAATTTAAAAACTAATCATATTTTATGAGCATAGCTTAAGTTCACAAACATTCTTATATCTATCATAAGTATATAATTACAAAAGAAACAACGTTTATTAAAATGAATAAATTCATTAAAATCACAAGTAAAAATATGAAAAAAAAAACAACCTTTTGCACAATAATTATTCAGTCAGAATCATTGCCGTCATCAGTAACATTACGTCCATGAGTTAAACTTTTGAAAAAGTTATAGTATTTCGCAGGTATTATTGATGAACTGCATAGACTAATAAGATCTTTATACATATTTATCATTACTGATTGGAATTGGACATTTATAAGCATTGTCTAAGGCCGGAGTTTTGTAATTTCTAGTATTCTTTCTAAGCACAAGAGTCATGACGTATTCACCAGATAAAGCTTATTTGTATCGGATTTTATTGCTCTCATTCCCCTCAACACAAACTTTTTTATGCCTGTCCAAGTAACTTTTAAAACTGTGACATTGATCACGAGTATCCTTTTTGGGTAAATGGAAACATAAATTAAAATGAGTGTTAACTATGTCCCGATACTATCTAAGACTAGAAGCTGTATTTAAATAATTATTGAGTTCAGGCTATTCTTTGTATAAATTGAACATCCATCACGTCACAATCTAAATACAGCCTTTTGGACGCTGCTCTATTATAATGCGACTCTACTGTTACAAATGATTTAACGTGGGCGCAAACCGACATTACCATGTCATCGTCAACAATTCGATTAAGATTTTTATGTTTTCCCCTCATGTCTTCTTCACACAAAGTGCGTCCGTCATACTTATCCCGAACTAATCCCTCGCTAATCGAATATGTACTTATGAACATGTCTTTACAAACCTCTATTTTTGATGAATCTTTTGGCAAAAAATACTTATAAGTGAATTGACGATTATGCTTTAAAACTCTTTAAACATGCTAACATTGTTTCTCACGAATACCTAATTTCCAAAACTTATCAAATGCATCCTGTCTTTCTTCAAGTGTTAACATAGTGTAACATTTATTTTTACGCGCGAAAGGCCTACTCATAAATTTTGCTGGACAAGAAGGCCCTTTTTGGAGGAGTATTCTTTTCCACCATTAGTTAAGCGCTTTCTAGTAGTGTCTTTCCAATCATCATAATTCTGGACACGTTTTTTACCTCTACATCGAATAAGAGGCGCTGGAGATGACTGACATGAAGACACAACTGTGTTGATTGAGCCACAGTTGCTGTAGTCCGTATCATCATCGTGAGTGGGACAAAAAAATCGTTACATGCTTCACCATGGGGTTTTGCTGGTGATGGCATAGATGGTTTGTCCATTATTGTCAACAGCAGGGGTGTATTTAAAGGGCTGAGCTGAGCTGATATTTAAGGACATGGCATGCAGATTTTCTGACTAGAGTAAATCTGGTGAAGATTGCTATCCGACCATAAAAGGATCTTACAAGTAGATCTAAGAAGTAGAGGATGGTATGTTTGGGTTAATATTTTCATCTGTAATGTTTTCGCTTATTCCGTGTAAATCGTCTGCAAAGACATTCTCATAAATGTCTTTCATTTTTTCTATTACATGGCGTGCTCCTGGAGGTAATGGTGAATGGCAATCTAAAAAAGTATCAGTGTGTAAAAATATAATATAAATTCTTAATATAACAAGTTAACGATTACCCCTAAGGTGATTCACAATAAAAATATTCCAAACTACAGAAATTATTCAATTTACTTCTTTTTATTTATACACGTAGAACATTATTCCAGTAGGTTTATTATTTTATATAAAAATATATTAAATATATACAAATAATCATAGTTTTTCAGTAGAAAAAAGTTGGAACTGAATTTAGTACAAAGAATAAAGTGGGATGGTCAGATACGACTGTTACATAAAAAAGCATGTTCATTGAATAACGTCGGTTGCGATCACGCGTCACTATTATGTCCACAGAAAAATGTAGTATAGTTACATACAATTTGCAAAATTAAAATCTATTTAAATATAATATAAACTCCACAGATTAATGTATTATCAGGTAGCCAACCTTATTTCTTTGCAAATTAAATTTTTAAATTGATTTATAGTTTTCCGTAGAAAACTGACGGATAATCAGAAACGATACTATAATCATTAACTTTGGAAAGTTTGGTGTAAGCATAAAAATTTAATAATACCAAATGTTAATATATAATTCATTAACCTACCTGGAGTCCCTGGTATGTAGTCCTCCTCATCAGTGCACTCTTCATGAGTGAAATTCGTAATTAGTGCATTTTTGCTTCTTTCTTCCACCAGTTTTAACATAAGTTTTGATCGTCCTGTTTTCATTATGCACACCTTTTAACGTTGTATATAATAAAACCGAGTACGAAATAATTCATAAACAGTTAAACAAGATGAAATAATTTAATTGTTTAAGAAAAATGTAATCTAAATACAATGCGCGAGCAAGTCCGATGAATAATGACGCTTGCGTGGATACGGATGGGCAGCGGGAGATCCCCGCGCGTCGTACAGAGACGAGAAAGCACAACCGTCATTTTTCTATGAGCATCTATCAAATCCGTCACTTTACCGACTGATTAATTTGAAATTTAAAACACATGTATTTTTTTTTTAATGTAGCTGTAATATTTAGTCAATGTAGTATCCAAATATGATAAAAAGTGGATTTTGGATTTTTTTCAAATCCGACATTGTTCTACGATCATGACGAGATGAGCAATGGGCCTCCGTTTTGTTCACAGACGAGTGTAGGACATGTTTATATGGTGCAGATGGTCGCAGAAGAGTATATCGTCGACGTGGGGAGCGATATGCTCAAAGTTGCATTGAGGAACGTGTTCCTTTTGGAGGCGGTTCTTGCATGGTCTGGGGTATCGATGAACGGGCGAACAGAACTTGTGTTCATTGACATGGTCCGTCAAAATGGTAGTAGAGGGGGTTTGACTGCACATCGCTACATAACAGAGATTTTAGAAGATCACGTGGTGGCTGGGATACGTACAATGAATTGGCCAGCACGCAGCCTGGATCTTAATCCCATTGAGCATCTTTGGGACAATTTAAAAAGAGCTGTATATGTGAGAAATCCTGTGCCTACGACAGTGGCACAACTAAGAACAGCACTTTCAGAAGAATGAGACAATATTCCGCTAGATGTTTTAATAACCCTAATCAAATCTATGCGGAACCGATTAGAATCCATAATAAGGGCACGTGGAGGTAATACACCTTATTAAAACATAAAAAAACCCTTGCATAAAGCTATTGTTAAAACCATTTTTTTAATTAAACCAATTTTCTTTAAATTTCTGTTTCTCTTCAAAAGTTTTAAGGTCCTTTCCAGTACACAAACTTAAACTTAAGGATATGACCCTACGCTGTTTTAAAGTTAACAAACCAATCTAGACGTTTCAATTTAAATCTGTGTAGAAAGTTTGCATACTTGGTTAAAATATTTATTTCAAAGTTGTTTTTTACTTTGATGCAGTTTATGAGTCCGTCAGTGTATATACTCTGATACAGAAAATTAAAAATTGATTGTCAACTTTCACGAATATAAAAAAATAATTATAAATTCCGTTGCTTCTGTTTTTTTTTCATTTTATTTACTGTTATTTTGTACTTACTTCAACAATCTTACTAATCATTATAAATGCGAAAGTTTGTGAAGATGAACTGATGGATGAATCGATGGATGTTTGTTGCTCTTTCACGCCAATATTTTGATGAAACTTTACAGTAATAACCTTATACATCAGAAATTTAACACATAGACTACAATAACATAGAGTATCGTCTACTTTACTACGCACGCACTAATTCTACGCAGTCGAAGTCGCGAGCAGAAGCTATTTTAATGTAAAGTATAACTAAATTAAAGTATATTTTAATGTTATAACCACATCAGTGGTTAATGGTTTACCCGTGTGCCTGGGTTCTGATCATGGGGAAACCAATGAATGTTTCGGTTTGGTAGGCATAGAAGGCTGATCACATACTTGCCTTTAAAAAAAATGATCAGTGAAACAGGCACAGAAACGAGTCTGCTCCATGGGCAGACACATAGGGGTTACGGGTTCACTTTCTTTTTTTTTTAACAATGATTTACAATTCAATTAATCATATACAAAGACTGATATGTATAAAACTTAAGTCTGTAAAAGGAATTACGATGATATTCATTAAAAAATATACGTGTTTTAAAAGCAAGAACTATTGTAACTTCAAATACAATGTTTTTCATTTCATGGATAGATTAAAACTATACATTGTAACTATAGCAAAATCAGGCTTCTATTGGTTTTAATACAACGAGACCCTAAGCACGTTAAATAATGAATAAAAATAGACAACAAAATCCTTAGTTTGTTCAAATAGGCTTAAAACTTTCGCGGAAAAGTTGATTATAACATAATAAATTTCTTAAAATGGCTCCTCTGAAAACCATCCAAATATCAGTTACGATGTTATTCATATCGAGTGTCGATATTTTAAAACCATATACAGACACTTATCCCTTAGAACTTAACAACTCATTGAAATCAGCTCTTGAGAATCACAGTAAATATTTTAAAGGCAGCAAATATGAACATTTCCTGAGATCATTGAAAGAAAGATATGGTGATATTCGATTGGATAGTAGTAAGAAAGCGAGACGTCTCGTTTATGGCCATGGGGATTATTGGAAAGAAAATATTCTGTTTAAGTATAAGGTAAGTTGAGATAATTTTATCAGTCTGTAGATTTTCTAGAAATCTCTTTTTGCAAAGGATGTCAAGAGAGATTATATGACACTTACGTTCGACGTTACGTACCTACTCTTCGCATTTGCCCATATCAACTGTTATGGACAAACGTGACTTAGTAGCCGCTCAAACACTATTTTTGAATCAAAATCTCAATATCCAAATCGATAGACGAGCACACGAGCAATCGATAACTTAGCCATATGATATCTATTTATAAAAGATGTTTGATTTGATGTTTCTTACTATAAATAATCTAAAATTCACGGTTTTCGAAATCATAGTTCATCAGTTTAATGAACGTAGTACCTAGTATCCAAAGGTACTTATGAATAAAAGAAATTTATTCAAATCCGTAACCCATCAGAACGCAGTTGCATCAACAAGCCCATCTGAACATATTGCAAGTTGGTACTTGCTTTAATATTTTTATTTATTTCAGAACGATAAGCCAATTCTAGCTTGTATTCTGGATTATCAAACACTACAAACATTGAGTCCATCACAAGATTTCCTCAGCTTCATTATTGTTAGCCTTGATACAAAGATTAGAAGACAATATTTTTCGCAATTCTTATCTATATACCTAGAAACTTTCAATACAACGCTATCTGAGAATAATGTGGATCTGACAACATTTGATGATGATTTCAAACATGATATGAAAGTTGTGGCTGAAAACTGTATTATTACTTCATTTATGGCCTTTGCTTTGTGGTACGGTTTAGAAGAGGACACTTTATTAAAAAGCAAAAACACGTCGGATAAAGGAAACGCAGTGTCACGTTTCACAGAAACAATTGCTGATATTCTTGAAGATCTTGATACGTTGGGATTGATAACATTGTGAAAAAAAAATTAAAATTGTGTATTAACGTATGTGTGTGTCTATAGTAAAAGTTATCTATGTTATGGAGAATGAGACCCGTATTCCAAGACATTGATTAAATCGAAATCTATTAAAAAAAATTGAAACTTGTCTAACCATTATCTCCAAAGATTTTGGCCGAGTTACTCGTACATATCAAAATGTTTAATAGCAAGACGTATTGGTCAATAATATGTCTAAAAAAACCGATCAAGTGCGAGTCGGACTCGCGCTCGAAGAGTTCCGTATATATCTATAAAAAAGGCAAAAAAAAACACGTTTGTGCTATGGGCCCCTTAAGAGGCCAGCGAAGGGGGATCGTACCACCATCCTCTAAAGATGAGGTTTCTCAAAAAGAACACATAAACTCACTTACTTGAGAAACTAAGAAAAGGACATTTTTACATTCGGAAAGTATGCACATCATATAAATATATGTATAAGTATAATAAGTTTAATATATAGTATAATAAGTTTAGTATATAGTGGTCTGTGTATGTAAGTGTCTAGTAATGGAGATCCTAGAAAACTCGCTTATGTAAGTGGTCCGCGAAGAATTTTATGAATTTATAAAAAAAATGTAATAAAATGTTTTTATTTTATATTTTTTTACATTCCTTATTAGATACTAGAATTACAAAATTTTACTAAAACATAAAGAATCACTCGACTCGCAAATAACTTATCGTATCTTATCATATCTTATCAAAGTAAAGTTTATGTTTTGAAAGTGTAGAAGAAATCAAACATTGATTTTATAACTATGCTTGTATCCAGGGCCGGATTTAGGGGAGGGATCCGGGGCAACCGCCCCGGGGCCTCCACAAACTAGGGGCCTTCACAATAGGGAATTCGTGAAAAATCTTTTAAATTCCGACGAGTAAACACTAGAAAACAACTTTTCCTTTGATATTTTTTTCGCTGTTTTACTTTTACCTATTGTATTTTGTACATACATAATTTTGATGATTTTTGGACCAGGGGGCCAAATCATTTGTTCACACAATCACCAATCATTTGTTGCCCCAAGAGCTCCACACCCCTAAATCCGGCCCTGCTTGTATACAGTTTCTAGAAGCTTTCTTATCATTTAAATTATGTTTAGTATCACTAATCGCTACTGATCACGAATATTCCTTTTATAAAGATACATTATTTTTTGGGTATACGTCATTCGTCCATATGACGATACACTGACATAGTTCGGCATCTCCACTAGTAGGATATACCTGACAGAACTCATAAGTGAATTTCCAAATCTCCTAAGTGGGAGACATGAGGCTGTCACATTCCAGTATATATTTCTAAAAAGGTGAACTTTTCTCCCACGGATTGAAACCCGGGACCTACATTGCTTAACGTTATCCACTGAGTTACAGAGACGTCTGCAAGTAATGTGATTAAATGGAAGTATCATAGACAAATAAATGAAACGTATCACGGAGGTGACAAAGACGCCTAAAGGTCATCAAAGATCAATGGATGATCCTGTTCTGAATACTAAATAAGCGGGTCACCCCTTTCTTATCAATATCCGTCTTCAATGTCAAACATAAGTATTCAACGCAGATGGTTGACACTAACTGCGAATATAATTCTATTAACCATAATATGTATTTACTTTTCACACAATTTATTTAAGATTTCCAGTACAAGCTTCATCGAATAATTTGCCACTATAAGAACTTTACGCCAGAATTGTAAAGTAATGACACGTTAAAATATGAAAAAATAGCATTATTTGTTATCTTTATGGCTATGTGCGTAGCGGTTACCTCATATAATATCTATATGTATAAACGTAGTAATACGAGTATTAAGTTAAACTACATAGTATAGTACTAAAGTATATTGTAGAGGAAATACATATTATATACAACACAACCCTATAACGGAGATATAAAACCTCTTATTAGTTTGTGATATATTATACCCTGTCTATGGCATAGATCAAACCCCTAACAACAATACAGATAATAATATGTAGATTATAAATCTGTTCGAATGAAAATTTACGTGAATCTGTGGAGTAGTCGAGAGTTTGGTTGATAATAATAGGAAATGCATAGCTGGCGCAGCGGATGAATATTCATAAACCGTAGTCTACCGTCTACTCTAATTAAATCTGAGCTAACTTTTAAACCAATAATGAACACCAAACATTAACAAATCTTAAGTCAGGGACCATTATTTAATTAACGAAATACGAAAGCGTTTTATTCTTGCTGTTTCCTTACTAAGAATACAATAAGAGTATTAGTATAAAGGCTTTCAAAATAGGATAGCAAATGTATTGTATCTTCATGTGACCTTGCCATGGCATGCAGGAGTCTTATAAATCTTTTTGACGGGCTCGTTGGCGCGTTCGGTAGAATAATTGGTGGGTTCGAATCCCACCGGGACGACATGTTTATTTTTTGTAAGCATGTCTTCCCCACGTCTTTTTTTATTGGGATCATTTCTAACTATAATAATATTCATATTGAAATATTTAGTTATGATGATATTTAAGATTTGTTTTATGTTAGATATCAACAGACGAGCATGAGGTTTACTTGATGGTAGTTACCTCAGCATCAAACTGAAACCGAAACGCGCAATATGCACTTCACGGATTTTCCATCTATGAACGGTGGTTCATTACCCGGTCGGAATTTCGATATTCCTCCCACCCGTTCAATGCCCGAAGTCCACGGGTCCTACGCACAAGTACAAAATCGCAGCTTTCCGAGAGCGAGATTCTAAAGCTTGTAACATTGACATAATTAAACAAGTGATCGGACGTGGAGATATATTGAAAACTATAAACACCTCGTCCCGGTGTGATTAGAACGCATCCAACCAAGTCCTACTATGATAGATGAAAAAATATAATAAAGCATTCCATAAAGAGAATTGTATTTGTGGTCATATTCTACATATTTATTTTTATATTAATTATTAGCTGGTCTCTTTATGCAACTTTTTTAAAAAGACGGATGCCGCGCATGATGCAGGGAAGAGCGAGGGAGGCGCGGACAGGGGGTGCCGGATTATTGGACGTGGCGGTCTATTAAAGTACAAGATTAGTGAGATTCTACTGTATTAGGAATGAATGTTAAAATAATCTGAATTTACTTGAATTAGTATTTCCATCCAGTGGCGGCGTAAGGCGTGAGCGACGTGGGCCACCGCCTACGGCCTCGCGATCCAGGGTTCCTCGCGCCCTGAAAATTTATCCATTACTTAAAAGCCGCGAAAGGCGCCAAAAATTTTTTGCCAAAAAAAAAACCATTTTTGAACTGGCAGAGGGCCCCACAAAATGAATCTTGCCCACATTAAATTTAGATCTTACGCTGCCACTGTTTCCATCCTACTACCAGTGCCGGTGTTAGGGCCTCTGACGCCCCGGGCAAGAATATTGTGTCGCCCACTTTACTCAAATCAATTTCGAATGTATATTCTCTGCTTATTTTTTTTATACATGGATAAAATTAGAAATATTTAATTTTACAGCGGTTTCATTTTCAATCGAGTGAGTAGCCATATTACGATATGCGTAGGGCACAGGGCGTAAGTCATAGGTATTAAGGGTATACATGACGGGAGGCAGGAGACTCCAGACCTTGACACCCCCTCAAATTTGGCACCCTGGGCCGTCGCCCTATCGCGCGCCCCCCTAACACCGACACTGCCTACTACTATTGTTATTATAGAGACAGTTGCAGAACAATTATTCCTAGTGAGAGAATATTGTGAGATAGGTTCAAATGAACTTCACTAATTGTATTGTTCAAATCCATACAAGAACTTTACTGCAACTAACTGTGGGTGTATGCAAGTCGTTACGTTTAGTTTGGCGTGTCTTGGCTCTGGTTAAATGCCACCGAGTACTTAGTTAAGTACAAATAGATACTTATCTATTTGATTTCTGGCTGCTATTCTGGATATGGCTTAGAAAGTTATTCAATTTAGACAGTAACTTAGAATTACTTAAATAGGTAGGTATAGTTTTAATTGAACTGATTTTAATTTATTAAAAGAATTAGCTGAATAAAAAGACAGCGCTGATAGCATCCACATAAATGGCGATCAACATAGGCTTGTCATTACAACAATATTATCATAAAATCCTGATTTGACTTAAATGTACTTCAAGGTTCGGATCACAATTCTCGGTCGACAGCGTATCCTTGACTGATGTTCTGTAGGAATCATCAAGTGAATCTAATATAAAAAACTGCAACAGACAGTGTCTGCCCCATGCCAATTCTAGAGGCCAGTTAATATTTCTTGCGGCTTTATAATTGGTACTTCCTGTTATGGTGAAAACCACATGAAATAAAGTCATTAGCGTTCTTTTTATGTTAGATATCAACAGACGAGCATGAGGTTCACTTGATGGTAGGTGATACCTCAGCCACAGAACACTGAACATCAGTTAATGATGCGCGTCGACCTACTTTTTACTTCGAGCATTCGGAAATGCATAGACTGAAGCCGAAACGCGCAATTTGCACTTCACGGTTTTTCCATGTATGAACGGTGGTTCGCACCCGATCAATGCCCGAAGTTACCAGACGTGAGGAAAACATGCATACAGAATATTATAAACATGTGGTCCCGGTGGGATTCAAACCCACGACCCATCGATGCGCACGGCAGGTGTTCTACAGAACGCGCCAACGAGCCCGTCATATTTTATTTAAATTTCCTTTGAAATATTTCCGGATGTAAATGATGTTGTCTATAACATACTTATTATCAACTTGTTTATTTAAAAGATGAAGCTCGCTCAATTCCTTTATTAGACTGCATCTTGTCATTTACCCTTCGATTAAGCAAGCGCGGCGCGGGAAAATTAAATTCCAATGTATTTAAAAGACATAGCTTTACCTGATGATTGCATTTAAAATTCATTAAACTCATGAAGAGCTCCTATTTAATACATCCGCGTCTATAAAAAGAACATTTTTAAATATTTTTTTAAATATCATAATAATTATTGGCGGGAAGAAAGATATCTCTTTTTTTTTTTGCCCATAGGGCAGGCTAAAGTTTTTCGACCATAATATTGTCTTTTATTAACGCGAGTATCACACATTTAAATAAAATACTGTATATCGAATTAAAACGCGATTTATTATTTATATTGTTTAATTCTCCCCGCGACCACGGTTGCTGAAAAGCATCCGAAACGTCGGGATAAATAATTATAACAATATAAATAATAAATCGCGTTTTAATCCGGTATACAGTATTTTATTTAAATCTTTCGACCATACCGCCTTGTCTTATTTTTTCCTTTTGTCTCTCCTTATTTATGTCTTGAAAGATTTCTCTTTCGCTTGATTTTTTTTACACCACAGTACCTCCTCACAAAGCAACCTCACAGATAAAATATAATCATATCTTTAAAATATTACTCTGTTCCAAAAAAAACTATGATTTTTCGACGTAATACTATGTCGAATACTTTGTTAATGTTTTCTAACTATGTTTATTTACAGCTCAATGCATCAAGTCCAGTACACAACGTACTGTGGTCTCATTTATGGCCAGCGTTGAGTTTATGAGCCATAAACTGGTATACCCTGTCGTTCATTTGTCAATACTACGCACTTTATGTATTGCCCGACACCTGTCCTATAAAACTTCATATTTTATTCTTACAAGGTGTGGGATATAAACATTTTATTGCTTTTTTGAGTTTTTATTGGGGTGTCTTTGGTTACATTCGATTATATCAGAATCTGAATAAATCATACATTATTTTATTGTAAACATTATTTATTGTAACTATTTGATAATTTTAAATGATGTGCAATTAAGAAATATTTCATTTAATAAACATAGATAAACTTCAAAAGGCTTCAATATTATGAAGCACCCAAAAACACATTTGGCGGGCTCGTTGGCGCGTTCGGTAGGTCGTGGGTTCGAATCCCACCAGAACGACATGTTTTTAATGTTCTGTAAACATATTTTCCCCACCTCTGGTAACTTCGGGCATTGAACGGGTGGGAGGAATATGGAAATTCCGACCGGGTAACGAACCACCGTTAATAGATCGAAAAACCGTGAAGTGAATATTGCGCGTTTCTGTTTCAGTCTATGGAATTTCGAATGCTCGGAGTAAAATGTAGGTCGATAGCGCATCATTGACTGATGTTCTCTGGCTGAGGTATCACCTACCATCACGTGAACCTCAGGCTCGTCTGTCGATATCTAATATAAAAAAAGATACACAATCTGGTATATTTTGTAATGATAATCCTATTTAAAAAAGTAGTAGTTTATGTAGCCCAAGTAAGTACCTCCTCCTTATATTTTAAGTCATAATATTTGTAACCGTAATTTCCATTCAAATTAAATTGTTTACTTGCAGTAACACTATTTATGACATTACGATTAACTCCAGCGTATGTGCCAATTAAAATTAAAAATGTAAGCTCTGTAAACTTGCCCTTACATTTAACACCAAGGTTGGATTCAAGGTGAAGAACGAACTAAAAGTTTTATGAAAAAACGCTTACGTGACTACAATCTTCTTGTCAAACATTGATATATTATATAAGGGTACGCCATTTCAGCCAGGTGCCAACGACAATCATTCGGCCTATCGAATTCAATTCAGGTAGTTTCTTTGACAATATAAATCCAAAAGATATAATCTAGTGCTTAAACAGTTTTACAAAATGTCACTTTATGCAAGTAATACCTTATTTCCAACTATACCGAATGGCTTTGTAACAAATATGGAGGACAAATCTAAAAATAAAATTATTTTCCTGGATGTTACCCCGGCACGTTCGCCTTACGCCAGACCTGGCTCGAAAAACTCTATAGTACCAATAAAGGATAACTTAATTGAACCAGAAATTTACAAGGACATTATATATGAGAATATAAAGCCCGTTTTCACCTTGCTACGAATTATGGGAGTGCTCCCGCTTACACGGCCCTCCTCTGGTTCAAACCAATTCCACATAGCATCACCCTCAATGCTGTATTCCACAGTTTTATACATATGTTTGGTCGGATATGTTCTCTACCTCTCGCTACATAAAGTGCAAATACTGAGAACAGCGGAAGGAAAATTTGAGGAAGCTGTCATTGAATATCTCTTTACTGTGTATCTTTTTCCAATGCTGATGATCCCAATAATGTGGTATGAGACTCGAAAAATTGCTGATATTCTTAACGGATGGGTCGATTTTGAGGTTCGATATTACCATATGTTTCGTACTATATAAATGATTTCTTTCATATTTATTTGAATAAATTCCATTTTTAACAATGACGACACGTAAGTCGCTGCTTTATTATCTAAGATAGGCGATTTGTACCCGGTTGAAATTAATTATTTCTCTCACTATACTGTATATTATGTTGAAATTAATTATTTCTCTCACTATAAAGTGATCAAACGTAAATAAAATGAGTTTATAGTAAAATTTAAAAATGTTAGACACGCGGGATCCAAATCCGCGACCCATCAATATGGGCTAGTGTTTTAACCAACGGACTTGCCCGTCAAATGTTTTAAATAGCCCAAAGAAAGGGTAAAGTTGATATTAGCCACCTGCGCAAATCTACTTAATAAAAACAAGACAACAATTTAAATAACAAATTACCAAAACAATTTAAATATTCAACTGAAGTTCATTTGTTTTGTTTTATTATAATATTCTCTAAGAAAAATAATATTTATTATGTACATGTTTAATTAATGTTTATTTATCTTTTCTTTAATATTTATTTCTAAAATCGTAATGTAAATTTTGGATAAAGCCCGCATAAGGAAATATCACAAGAATTCAACGCTGTCAGTTTTAAAATTCGACAACAAAGGATTGCAGTATTGAATTTTATTATTGTTCTCCTTTGATATAGGTATTGTTCTTTGAGGTTACATAATATTATTTTGTTTTCCAGTTGGCGTACAAAACTCTGTCTGGTCGTATTCTACCCATCGGTCTTTACAAAAAAGCCTTAGCAATCGTTTTTATCATTCCCGTACTATCTACCACGTCAGTAATAATAACACATGTGACGATGGTCCATTTTAAAATAATGCAGATGATACCATATATATTTTTGGAAATCTTGACCTATATTCTGGGAGGCTATTGGTATCTCCTTTGTGAATCACTGAGCGTGTGCGCTAATGTATTAGCTGAGGATTTTCAACAGGTATTAACTATATAAACTAGATTTTTACTGAAAAGATGATTTATTCTGCACCGACATAGGTTTTCCAACCGCTACTTCAGTGTTCACATAAGAAAGTTAGGAAAGAATTCCAGCGTTTTGACTTGATAGTAAACTCACCATTAAATCACCAAGTATTTTGAAAGGTGTCTCTATATGTTGTGTCGATGAATAAACCTATGTAAGTAATATATCTATCCATATAGTCCTAGACCGCCTTCATATCTCCGTAACGCATTGCGTTTAGTTCCGGAGGTTCCGAATTTTGAAAAACCTACCAAACCGTGTTCATTTTCCAGGCACTACGTCACATCGGTCCTGCAGGAAAAGTAGCAGAATACCGCGCTCTTTGGCTGCGCTTAAGTAAATTGGCTCGAGACACTGGCATTGCAAATTGCTATACTTTTACCTTTGTCAATCTTTACCTTTTCCTAATTATAACTCTATCCATTTACGGGCTATTGAGTCAAATATCTGAGGGTTTCGGTACTAAGGACATTGGCTTGGCGCTCACTGCTTGCTGTAGTATATTTTTGCTATTTTTCATCTGTGATGAAGCACATTATGCATCCCATAATGTAAGTTGTTTTTTCATATCATTTGAAATATTTACAGTATTAAAATGAGTAAAAGAAGCGAAAGTGGTATGTAAGGATCGGAGCATATGGAATTCCGTGATCTCTGCCTACCCTTGATGTATATGTATGTATGTAAAATGAGCGAATAATTATAATTTTGGAATTTCGTACAGTCCAAAATATCTACTTTGATAAAATTAAGTTAATTTTTTAAACGTTTTACTAGCTACTTTTAGTATAGGTGCATCAAATAAGATTCCGGAATAAATTCTGAACTATTTTTTTGTGAAACATTCTTAATCTTAAATCTATATATTATGTAATTTCGAGTTCGAGTGAACTGGAATGTTACATAAGGCTGAATCAGTTTTGTGTCCGTTTCTTCAATCGTTACTTAAAATAACAGTGTGATCACCGATTAGTTTCATAGCTCACGAGTAACCAAGACCTTTCTTCACGTCTCCAAAGAGATTCTCACTCATAACCTAATTGTAAATTATTATCTACATTAACAGGGTAACCGCAAATGAGGCTGTCAAGAAACAGGCAGTATGCCCGCCGTTTTGTAATAATTTAAAAAAAACTGAAATCATTTTAGGTGCGTACAAATTTCCAAAAGAAACTTCTCATGGTTGAACTGTCCTGGATGAATACGGACGCTCAGACTGAAGTAAACATGTTTCTGAGAGCTACAGAAATGAACCCATCACAGATCAGTCTTGGAGGATTCTTCGACGTTAATCGTAATCTGTTTAAATCGGTTAGGATCGATATTTTTTAATATTACAGTGGAATTTAAGGAGAGTTATTTATTTATATCACTTATTCGCTGATAAACCACGGAAAATTAGGATTTACTGAACTAATTTTCATGAAGCAGTTTTTTTTTATAGAATAGGGTGAAAACGGGCAGGTGGATTACCGCCGCCCATAGACAACCGCAACACCAAAGCGCTTGCAGGTGCGCTTCCGACCATTAAAAGTAAAGTATCTATTAAGTTTTTATGCAGTGAATGCATTTTAAAACGTTGACTGAGCTTGCATCATATACGATACAATGTAATAAAATGATACGTCCTTGCATTATCATCATGACATAAGGACGTTTAAGTAGAATGAGAAATGAACGAATGAATCAATGTAATTTTGTTACTTGAAGAAAACTACCTTGCACTGGTATGAAATAAAACTTTTATTATAAATGTGGGAAATTTTTAGTAACTGTGCGAAAATGTGCATCTTTAATACTTCAAAGTATTTTACAGCCATCCCTTGTTTTTTTATATTTTACAGCTCCTGGCAACAATGGTGACATATTTAGTCGTTCTACTTCAGTTCCAAATAAGCATCCCAGACGAAAGTTCACAAACTGAAGATAATGAAAGTGGAAGCGGAAATGTTTCAATCGATGATGTTACGATTTCCACTAGTACTGTAGCTACAACAATTCTCAGTACACTGGCCAAGAAAAGGAACAAGCACTAAGATGCTCATAGGAATTTATATTAAATACTAGTCGTATTGTTGACAGTTTATTTGAAAATAAAATTGCATACTATACGACTATTAATTAATTAAAAATAAGTAGTTTAATTACATTTAAGAAAATATATTGCACACTTTCCACGGCAAGGATGTTACGGAGCTTCGACTCCAGTTCCGAAAGGTCCTGATTCTGATTTGGGTTCCGATAAATTTGAATCGGAGGTTATAATTGGAAGTCAATTGAAGGTCGGAGCAGCTGTGCCGGCAGTGGACGCAGTCGGCGCCATTCAACTACTGTTTAAAATTTAAGAATATTCATTTATTTTTATTTTCAACATCCAACAACATTTAACTGATATATCGTTGGTTCAAAAGTAAAACTAAATTTAATTTTGAATAAAAATAAATGTTGCTACATTTACTGGGCCTGGCTCTGGTGTGAGTGCAAGAACCGGAGTTAGTTACGTACCGTTACCGGAGAACGTAACTCAATTAGATCGGGGACGTTCTTCAAAAGGGCCAGGTCAAAGATGCTGAACCAGCGTATGAAAGTGGGAGAAGTGTAAGTGGTATACAAGGAATGGACATTACATTATTATGAAAATCCAGGATCTCTGCCAGCCCCGGTAAAAAAGCGGAGCAAATATAAACGTATTCCAGAGGCTATTCTTGAAAATTATTAAATTTCTATAGAAAATTATTTTTCGAGTATTAAAAGTAGATGCGAACTTGAATCACATTTTTTTATTTTATTTTTTGATTTCTAACTGATATTTGAGTATGCACTTAATAATAATAATGATTAACATATAATTATTAAGTACAATATTGATCGCAACGCAAGAACTTTATATTCAGAACTATAAAGTCCTTGTCGCAACGAGCTAGTAAAATCTTATTGTTTGCTATAAGTGGTTTTAGGCTTTAACATACTTTAAATAGAGGCAACACTGACAATTAATGACGGTTTTTGCTTTTGAATTTGACTGTTCACTGTTGTAACTTGCAATTTGTCAAATGTGAAATGTCACAATCGTTTACCTAAAAGACAACAGTGTTTTTCTTATTTGTTCTATCTAGAAAAATCCTCATCGGTTTTATAATTTGTAAGTAATAAAAATAAATTGAAAGAACACAAATACAATGGTTGATTATAGTAAATGGAAGGACATCGAGGTTGGTATTTTATTCTTTAATGTAATGTAATTTATTTTGAACGTTTTGTGCTTAGGTTACATTATTACCGAGCCTACACGGCTTTCTTATTGTTTAGATATCTGATGATGAGGATGAGACGCATCCTAACATCGATACGCCGTCACTATTTAGATGGCGTCACCAAGCCAGGGTTGAAAGAATGGAAGAATGGAAACGCGAAAAACAAGAACATGAGCAACGAAAAGCCGAGACATTAAGGAAACTGAATGAAACTAAGAAAAAGATAGCTGAAGTCTCAGCAGATAGCCCAGATTTAAAATCTTTGAAGAGTGCACTCGCTGACTTAGAAAAAGAAGAGAAATCCCTGCTGAAAAAGGAAGAAGATTTGAGAAAGAAAGAAAAGACAACTCCCTGGAATGTGGATACTATAAGTGAGCCGGGATTCACTAAAACTGTAATCAACACTAAACCTACGAGACCTAAAGATGAAAATCTAACTGAGGAGGAGAAAGAAGAGAAAATGAAGAAGTTTATTACTGAAAATGAGAAGCTTTTGAAAAAGTTTGGAATGTTGAGGAAGTATGATGATTCCAAGCAATTCCTACAACAGCACAACCAGTTGGTTTGTGAGGAAACAGCAAATTATCTTGTAATCTGGTGTATTAATTTGGAAATGGAGGAGGTAAGACTGAAGTTTTAACTACATAAAATACTTTTTCTTTGAAATTTATATAAAATTAATTTAATTTAATTTACTTAAAAAATAAACAATATAAGGTACCTATACAATACATTTTGAATAAAGGTGTATGGTCTATATTTGATTAGGTTAAAGGAGGAACTTACTAAAACAAAATATCTAATATAGTTTACCTATTAGATTTTAATATGAATTCTAAATAAAGATTTATATTATTTTTGTTATAGAAACATGACTTGATGGCACATGTGGCTCACCAAACATTATGCATGCAGTACATTTTGGAGCTCTCAAAACAATTGGATGTAGACCCCAGATCATGTGTTGGTTCATTTTTTTCAAGGTAAAATAATTGATAATAAAACAAACTATGCAGTTAAATAGATAATAGGTTGGTAACAAATTTAAATTAAGTTTAACCAAAATACTATTTACACTTTCCGCTGTCGTGAACACAATTAAGATTTATTAATTGGTTTAGATTCGCCAACAATATTATAAGCTGAAGATGTGGTTTTATGAAAAGAATACTATCCCAAACATGTTTGATTCAATCCCAAATATGTTTGGGTTTTCCAAAAATCAACTAGTTTCCATAAGTATTGTATGAACAGCTTAAATCTTATAACAGATCCTTAATTTTATTCTTAGTATATTTCAATCATCAATTATCAAAATTAATTATCTTCAGAAATTAGTGTGAACAGGCTGACAAAACATTCAAATGATTTTTATGTATACTGTTCCCCTTCATCAAATCATTCCATCTCCATTACTGGTAAAAAAAATACTGTACTGAGATTTCTACTGTTTCATTATATGCATAGATAAATATGTATATTGATAGTTATTTGAATTCTCAGAATTCAAGTGGCAGAAAGGACATACAAGGATAGCTTTGATGATGAGCTGGAACAGTTCAAGGCAAGGATTAAGAAGCGTGCGGCTGAGAAAATTCAAGAAGCCATCCGTGAGCAAGAGGAAGAAGAAAGGAAGGCAAGGCTTGGACCGGGAGGACTTGATCCAGTGGAGGTCTATGAAGAGCTGCCTGATGTGAGTAATGACATATTGTTGGAATTAACTAAGAATCTTAGATAATTGTATATATTAAAGTACTATTGTAATTAAAATCTATACAATCTGATGTTCTCATTAAATTGACTGAAGGACGAAATTGTTTTGGTCACGCAGGGCACGGAAGGCTGATCACCTACTTGCATGTAAATGGAAACGATCAGTAAAACAGACACTTGTTTTTGTAAGCTCACTTTTACTGTTATTTTTCCAAAAAATGTATAATTCAGAAGGAACCAATCATATATAATAATTGAATACATAAGTTGTGGTAACAAAATAAGTGTAATGTTACGTATTTAGATTATACTGTGTCTTTTCATCTATCCTTTTTATCCACCTTGAAGTATGTAAAAAATATATTTTTTATTCCATACATACTACATATAAAATTAACAAAAACATTAAAAAACGTAAAACACTGATTGGTTACCACAAGTTACGCGGGAGGCATCAATTATATAACGTATTTATTATCATTTACTATGCTATCATATAAAATACATTTTTTATTCAATAATAGGAATTGAAGAAATGCTTTGATGCGCAAGACGTGCCATTGCTACAAGCAACTATAGCTAAAATGCCTGAACAAGAAGCCATTTACTTTATGAAGAGATGCGTGGATGCTGGTTTGTGGGTTCCCGGGAAAAACGACGAGGAACCTAATATGAAGGAGAATTCCGGAAAGGTGACCGCTGAAAAAGTCGAAAGTGATGATAAAGAGCCCATTTACTCCACCACTGATGATGTAGACTAAGTTTTCTTTTCCATTCACTTGTACATAAGTGTAGCCGATTTCTTTTACCCTTTCCTTTTAAAAAGGCTATTGAATTTGAATCATTTCTGAGTTTTGAAATGAACATAATTCTTACATAACATTGGGCTAATTCATTAATTAGTATATTATGCGCTTTACATAATATGCTTATAGATCATAATATGTAGGGAATGCGGTTGCAATATTTTGAGAAATTCGGTATTAATTATTTTTTGCTCTCGTGAGATTGGTTTTAATCTTAAATAGTTAATCAATTTGAAAATATAATATAGAGTACCAAAGACATACCATGTCATCAAAAATAATAAGAATGTATTGAGTAGTACAAATTTTAATTCAACATTAAAATGTGATTTGATGATTATATTTTTATTCCGATGTTAAAGTATTTGAATACATCAAAAAATATTTTTAAATTAAAATTAACACTAAATTACGACTTTTTTAAAACAACGTCGAAATATTATAGAAATTTTGCCAATATGAGATTGCATTCCCTAGTATGTCATCATATTGTTTAAATATAGTCCAAATATATCTTAATTTTATTTAAACGATATGAAGAAAGTCAAAATAAGTCTTCTTTTTAAATTTATTTTAAATGTTATAATGTTAGCAACAGTTAATCATTAATATTAGAACAAACAAAAGTGAAAAATTTAAGTATTATTTTACTAACAAAGCCGATAGACTGTGTATTGTCTGCTTTGTAGTTTGTTTCTACTTGGTATAATTTAATACATGTCACAATTTATCAAAACCTTTTGTTTTATTTTTAACCATCTTTCCCTTATCAACTTCCGAACACTTTTTAAGTAGCAGACACCTTCCGCCTGCTAAGTACATTGAAACTTTTTAAAAATCCTTACTAAGCAAGCTTTGAAGTAACTATATAGGTACATAATATGTTCTCCTATTTTTTATATCCTTTATATTGGATGTCACCATTTGGACTATCCATGGTGTCCTGGCTGCGATGTTTAACGAATTTAAATCTTCAAATATTTTTTATAAATACTTCATTCAAAAAACAGGAAAAATATCAAAATTACCAATAGGGATATTTCAATAACGGCGAACCGTAAAGATCACATAACGTCATTAATATTTTTGAATATGATAAAATAAAAATGTAAGTATGTATAGGCTGACGCCTTCAGTGCTAATCATAGAGTTTAATTAATAATATAAGGAACTCCAGCCAAGCCATGCCTTCTCTGACTCTGACGTCACCTGCTCGCTCTTGGTGACTCACCGCACCCCAACTAAAAAGTAATTAAATATTTTGTGATTATACTATCTTATGTTTCGATGTCTTCTATTTTAAAATAGATATTGTTTCCCCAAGATTTCACCACTAGTTAGACTAAGGCCCGTATTCCAAGACGTTACTCAAGTTGAAATCTATTCTTGAGAACTGTCAAAATTCTATAGAGAAAAAATGGTTTGACAAGTCTCAAAACTGAGACACGTTTTGGAATATGGGCTTAACACTAATAATAATTAAATATCACATAAAAAGATGAATTTCATTATAATTGATTCATCAGTGTTTTACTATAGAATAATTGCAGTTAATTTTGCATTTTCTTTATTAATAAAATACACACAGCTGCATGTTATATCATTGTATACCTCACACACGTTGTTGGTTGGGACACGATTAAACCTTATAGGTACCTAGTTGTTCCAGTGAAAATTGATTTTCGTTAAATACCAAAAGGCATCATAGGCTTTCTTTTAAAGAACATCCATCCATTATTTTTTAACTATTTATTCCACAATGAACGTGAGACCCTCAATTGATGGTAGGTGATATCTCAGCAACAGAACATTGGTTATTCCTATACTATCACTATCTTAACTTCCTTCAAGGTTTTCGTATGAAGAAATTATTTTTCTTATTCTAATTTTTAAGACCGCCTCCGTGGCTCAGTGGTAAGCGCGATGCGTTCGATGGGTTCGAATCCCGGGAAAACAAGATAATTTTTTTTTTAGTTTCGGTCGGACAGGGAAGGCTGACCACCTACTTGCCTGTAAAAAAAAAATATCTGTGAACAGACATAGAAATGGGTCTGCCTCATACCCCACTAGTAGACTCGGGAATTCACACACACTACTTCGTTTTTCTTATTCTAGTTATTATGGTAGTATCTGCACGATGCTAACTCTTTGATATGATCAGTGTTTAGTGCATAAATGCATAAATCCTATATAAATAGGTACTACTCGAGATTATCGTTCAAGGTCGCCTGAGAGAAATCGCTTAAAGCTATAAACCTTTCGCTTATTCCCTTAATTTCATGTGTGGATGAAACCAAATAAAGATGCAGTCTTTATGAGGGTATTTAAATAAAACGTATCGTTAACTTGTACTTTTTATATAACAAAACTACGTAAATAGTGTGTAGGTGAGCGGGCCGCTACGTGAGCGCGTGCGGCGGCAGCTGCGGCCGGCCCTCCAGCTTGCTGTAGTCCAGGTGGAATTCTTTCGCCACCTGCAATAAAAAGAGAAAATCTATTACTATATAAACACAAATAATATTATTTAATAGTATATCGTCATGATCGTAGAACAACGACCCTTATGATTTCATCCTATATTTCCGGCATTCGGAAATCCATAGACTGAAACCGAAACGTGCAATATGCACTTCACGGTTTTCAAATCATTAACAACCAACAATGTGTCAAAATGATAGTTTTAAATAAATTGTTAACAACCAACAATATGTTAAAATCATAGATTAATAATAATTGGTCTCCGCGCGCTACAACTAGATATACGGTAGGCGGCTTGAGAAATGCGGCAACAAATACTACGCCGTTTCCGGCGTACCGCCGGAGCAAAATTCCGGTTTGCGTAGTCAAACTATAATAAATAATAGTACAAGAAACAAGAAAGATACTGGCATCACATACCATCAGTAAGTATTGTATATCGTCATAAATTTCACAGTAAAATAATATAACGAATCTCAGTGTTTAACACACACTACAATATTGAGTTGCCGCATTCAGGAACCTGCTTTTTCTTTATAGCGCGCCGCGGTATCTAGTCGTAGCGCGGAGACCAATTATTAATCTAAGGTTAAAATGCTAGTGTGAAATAAACAACAAGGTCACGTATGGTATACCTTACGCCAATTATGCGCGTCAAAGAAGTAGTAGGTGCCCCGCTCGTACGTGGAGGTCTTCTCCACCATCGGCATGCCCGGCGCCTGCGAGATCCACACCTTCTCCTCCATGTGATACCGCCACTCGCGGTTATATCTGCAACGTGGCACACTCATTTTTAACCGACTTCAAAAAAGGAGGAGGTTCTCAATTCGTCTGTATGTTGTTTTTATTTGTATGTAGTTACGCGATAACTCCGCAAGTTATGGATGGATTTGGATGATTCTTCTTTTGTTTGGTTTTTAATTTTATCGAAATTGGTTTGGTGCTTTTTTAGAAAATCAACTTCAAAAATAACTGTTAAGAAATAATGCTTTGAAGTAATTAAAATATTATTTTTTACTTTGTAGTTGTAGTTTTGAAGTCGTTTTTTGTTTTTTGCTTAAAAATAATTTAGATTATATTATTATTTTATTATACGATGTTCGTATGTTGTTCGTGACAAGTATAGCTATTAAGGTCGTAGGAATAAGTTTTTATTGTAAATAAAGATTATAAATAGCGGCGTTTTATTTTAGACAATAAGTGAATAGCATATAAGTAAATATAATATGTATAATAAGGTCTAACATGTAAAATTAATAAATAAATAAAGGAGCCAGACTCCCGGTCGCTTCTTCGACAACGCGCAACTGGTTACACCCACTCGCACTCGAGTCCCGCCAAATCGGTAATATAAATGGCGATTTTAGCCGCTTGCGTCGTCGGCGCATCAGTTGAAGAAGCGACTTGGAAGAAGCAACATATCAAGAAATACAAGTGTGTGTGCATTTCAAGACCCAGCTGCAAGCGAATCCCCCCCTCCTATATAAGTGTGGGCTGTCGAAGGGGCCCACATTTTTGGTGCTTCGAGCCGAATTTCTGGATCAACGAGGATCAACGAGCTGAAATTATCTTCATTAGGGGGGATTCTGGAGATGCACACACGAAGTATGAAGTCAAAAACTGATGCGTCCAGGCCGGCGGACCTCTCCGCAAGTAACGCGAACGTCGCACCCGACCTACCGTCTGTGTCCAGGCCGCCCGTCACGCGCTCCGCGTCCGTAAAGTCTGCTCCGCGTGCCCCGCAGGACGCGTTGAGAGAATCCGGTGCAACCGACTCGCACCGTGATTTAGCCGCACCCGCTGTGCTGGCCAACCGCGTCGCGTCAAACCCACCCGTCATTTCGTTACCTAGTGGTACCTGTACAACTCTTGTTTCTACTTCTGTTTCTACGAATCTTGTTTCTACGTCAGGTACCACAGGGACTACGAATCAAACCGGCACCACGGAGACTACAAATCAGACCGACACAACGGAGACTACGAACGCGAATGGCACCATGGAGACCCGGAAGAAACAATCAAGTGCGCCGCGATCCACCGCGTCACGGAAGAGGCTTTTAATCGCAAAGGCCAAGGAAGAACTTTTAAAGAAAGAAGTGGAATTAGCAGCAGCCCGCGTCGCGCTGCTGGAGGCAGAATCGGAAGATGAAGATATAGAAGATGATGACGTCACCCTAAGACGAAATCGAACATCCGAGTGGGTCGACAACGCGTTGGTCATGACAACGGAGCCGCAGAAGGACGTCGCCACGGACATGCTTCGAGGAGAGGCGCATCCCACATGTGTGGAACCTGAGTTGGATGGCGCCAATCCTCTCTGGGATTTTGAGAAGACATGTCGCGACGGGCCGGAGCCTGCGCTGCCTGGGAAAAAAGAACCGACAATACCAACGCACAACTCGGATCAACAGGGGACGGACAAATTTAATTATAAAGAACTCGCGACCGCGATAACAATGGCAGCGCGCGCCGTACAACCGATCGCCGCTTCGCGTATCGCCGAGTTACCAACATTCAACGGAGCGTCCAGCGAGTGGCTACCCTTCAAGGTCGCCTTTGAAGAATCCGCCGGGCAGCTCACCGAGCAAGAAAATCTCAGCAGGCTGAGAAGAAGCCTTAAAGGCGCCGCCAGGGACACGGTTCAGTGCTTGTTCGTGGGAACGACAACATCGAAGGAAGTCATGCACTTATTAGCGGCGCGCTTCGGTCGACCCGACGCTCTAGTGTTGGCCGAGCTCAACAAACTGCGCGTCCTACCACGACTCAACGAGAATCCTCGGGAAGTCTGCGTGTTCGCTTCGAAAGTCACGAACATCACGGCAACAATCAAGGCGCTCAACAAACAACATTACTTGTACAACGCAGAGATAGTACGAGCCGTCATCGACAAGCTGCCTGCCACGCTGAAATATAGATATTACGACTACGCAGCGACGCAACCTCAAGAACAGCCGGACTTAATAACGCTTTCGCAGTTCCTGGAAGTTACAGCGGACAGGTGTGGGAGTTACGCGCCTATTGAAGTATCGACTGAAGACCGGCGGGAGCCGCACCCCCACCGAAGACCGGCGCGCACCTACCACACTCAGACTCAACCTGCTACCATCGCATCGGCGTGCCCGATCTGTAACCAGGAAAGACATCAGCCGGAGACCTGCAAGCTCTTCAAGGAGGCCGACACTACGAAGCGTTGGGAACTGGCAAGAAATCATCGGCTCTGCTTCCGCTGCTTGAGGAAAAGGAAATTCAAACACTCGTGCAAGTTCAAGAAGTGCGACATAAACGGATGTCAATACGGTCATCATCACCTGCTGCATTCCTCGCCCGATCGAGAGCCGGAATCATCACATCGAGTAGAAGAGGTCGTAGCGTCTGCCAGGGAACGAACGGCGCTGCTGAAGATCGTGCCAGTCCAGGTCAGCGGCCCTCGAGGATCAGTGAACACCTACGCGCTACTAGATGACGGATCCACCTGTACCTTGATCGAGGAGACTACAGCGAAGGAAATCGGATCATCGGGACCCAAGCTCCCTTTCAACATAGAAGGCGTAGCGGGAACGAGCATCAACGCAAGCGAGTCGTTCCGAGTTGAAATCGACATCCGAGGACGCGAGCGTCAAAGGCATCACATCTCAGCACGCACCATGAAAGCACTACGGCTATCAGCGCAGAGCATCACGCGCAATACGGTCAAGGCATGCGCACACCTGCGAGACATCGAAGAAGAACTGGTGTATGAAAACGGACGACCGACGGTACTCATAGGTCAAGACAACTGGCATCTACTCATCACGTACGACATCCGAAGAGGCACGAGATCACAGCCGGTAGCTTCACTCACCGAACTAGGGTGGGTACTACACGGCGCGGGCGGACTCCGACAGACAAGCGGACGCGGAACTCAACGGATATCTCACCTCAGCACGCCGCACGAAGACGAAATTGAAGCACTGATGAGGGAACATTTCGCACTGGAATCGCTGGGAATCGAACCGAAGCGGTCCTACAACGACGCGGAAAATCGAGCTCTGCGCATACTGGAAGAAAAGACTCGCCTGTTACCGGCGGGAGGCTACGAGACGGGACTTCTTTGGAAGACAGACGACCCCGCACCACCGAGTAACTACGAGACGGCTCTGCGCAGGCTGGAACACATCGAACGCAAACTCGACAAGAACCCGCAGATGAAACTACGCTACGAGGCGCAGATACAGACCCTACTGGACAACGGATATGCCGAGCACGCTCCTGACGAGAAGCCGTCGAAGACCTGGTATCTACCTCACTTCGCGGTCATCAACCCACAGAAGCCGGAGAAGCTCCGTATCGTCCACGACGCCGCAGCAAAAACGCGAGGCGTCAGCCTGAACGACATGTTGCTACCGGGTCCGGATCTACTTCAGTCACTACCAGGCGTGTTAATGAGGTTTCGTCAACGCCCCGTCGCAGTCACAGCCGACATCAAGGACATGTTCATGAGGGTGACGATAATCGAGGAAGACAGGGACATGCAGCGATTCCTGTGGCGCGGTGATCGACGCACTGGAACCCCGACGGAATACAGAATGAAGAGTGTGATCTTCGGGGCCACGTCATCACCATGCACAGCGATCTACGTGAAAAACCGTAACGCCGAGGACTTCGCCCAGACTCATCCGGAAGCTGCGTCGGCTATAGTGAACAATCACTACGTGGACGACTATTTGGCGAGTTTCGACACAGAAGAGGAGGCGATTTCGATATCTCATCAAGTAGCGAAGATACACACGAGAGCGAATTATTATCTACAACGATGGACATCGAACTCCGGCGCGGTACGCAACGAATTTCAAGCCTACAACACCAAGCGTCCAGTGCAGCTCGATTCCGAGAAGATCCTGGGTATGGTCTGGAGACCTGAGGAGGACACACTGTCTTTCAACCTCAACGAGCAGCGTATACCACCTGACATCATGAACTGCGAGAAGACACCGACCAAACGCGAGGCACTACGCACCGTGATGTCTATATTCGACCCCCTGGGCATCGCCACTCCGGTCACCATACAAGCGAAGAGGATACTGCAAGACACTTGGCGAACAGGGATCAAATGGGACTCACCGCTGCAGCCAACGGAAGCAGAAGCCTGGAAGAAATGGATGCGTCATGTACAACGGCTACCCGAACTGGCTATACCCAGGTGTTACCCGAATCTCGCGTCAGCGAAGAACGCCGAAATACATACGTTCGTCGACGCAAGTTCATCAGTATACGCCTGCGCGGTCTTCTGGAGAATAGTCGATGCCTACGAGAAAGTACGAGTGATACTCATCGCCGCGAAAGGAAGAGTCGCACCGATCAACAAAGTGACTTCAATACCTCGCCTAGAACTGCAAGCGGCCGTGCTCGGATGTCGTCTCACTCGCACCGCCATTGAAGAACACGAACTGAAGCCGACTCGCCGCTTCTTCTGGACCGACTCGCGCACTGTGTTGTCGTGGCTGCGCAACGGACCACGCGTATACAAGCCTTTCGTCGCGCATCGAGTCGCTGAAATAACGGAAGAAACCAAGACCTGTGAATGGCGCTGGGTATCGACGAAGGACAACGTAGCCGACGACGCGACACGCGACACACCGAGCGACTTTGACACACATCATCGGTGGTTCCGCGGACCCGACTTCCTGTACAGCTCCGAGGAACAGTGGCCGCAAGAAAAGACAGAAGAAATAGAAGAGACTGGCGAGGAGAGAGTCACGACAACGAGGGAGAAGACGCGCATCGCTCAAGCCCTACCAGAACCGACACGATTCTCAAGCTGGCAACTACTACTACGCAGTAGTGCACGAGTATTGCAGTTTATAGACTTGCTCAGGAAGAAAGAAGTCTGCTGTGTCACGCGCAAACGTAACACCAAGAAAACAGACAAAGATCCGACGTGGAAGAGAGTCGCGAAAAGACGAAAAAGCGCAGGGAAATCAACGGAGGGATCGAAAAGTGAAAGAAGTTACAGATCCATCGACGTACACTATCTGAACAAGGCGAAAACGCTATGGATCAAGTCAATACAAGAGGATGCGTTCCCGGAAGATCTCATGTGCCTGCGACACAACCGTGACCTACCATCGTCGAGTCGCCTGAAACAACTCTCAGTGATTATAGACCACGAAGGAATACTCAGACTTCGCTCACGCATAGCCGCAGCCGCCGATCTGACCGCGGAACAGCGAGAGCCACCCATAGTAGACAGCGCACACCCGTGGGTACGACTATATATAATTTGGGTTCACAGGTCTCTACACCACGGAGGCTTCGAGACGACCACGAACGAGATACGACAACACATGTGGGTACTACGGCTGAGGCATGCAGTGCGGAGCGAACTAAAGAACTGTCAACTCTGCCGCATCAAGAGGGCCACACCAGCGCAGCCATCCACGGGAGATCACCCGAAGACACGACTCGCGCACCACCAGCGCGCGTTCACCTATACCGGGATGGACTACTTCGGGCCCATGACTGTCACAGTGGGCAGAACTCGTCAAAAGCGGTACGGCGCGCTGTTCACCTGCCTGACCACAAGAGCGGTACACCTGGAGATCGCCGGCAGCCTAAGCACCGACTCGGCAATAATGGCGTTGCGGCGCTTCATCGGACGTCGAGGGTGCCCCACCGAGCTTTGGTCAGACCAAGGCACCAACTTCAAAGGGGCGGATCAAGAACTTCGACGAGCAGCGCAAGAGGCGCTACAGCAGGAAGCGTCAGTACGCTTCATCAAGTGGCGCTACATACCTCCTAGTGCGCCTTTCATGGGTGGCGCCTGGGAACGACTGGTCCGGAGCGTCAAGACGGCGTTGGCAGCCACACTCAACGAGCGCGCCCCGAGGGAAGAGGTACTGGCGACACTCTTAGTGGAAGCGGAGCACACAATCAACAGTCGACCCCTCACTCACGTGTCGACTTCACCGGACGACGAAGACGCCCTGACACCGAATCACTTCCTCCTGGGCGGGCCATCGCGCGTGCCCCTCCCGGGCACCTTCACCGAGGGCGACCTGATCGGCCACAAACACTGGAGAGCCAGCCAGCGGCTGGCAGACTGCTTCTGGGCGCGTTGGATTAAGGAATACCTGCCCGAGCTACAACACCGGCGGGAGCCCCGAGCGACATGCGGCGCCATCAAAAAGGACGACCTGGTGCTCATCGCCGACGGGACACTACCGAGAAACGCCTGGCCTCGAGGTGTGGTAATAGCAACGTATCCTGGCCCAGACGGAGAAACGCGAGCAGTCGACGTGCGCACCAACAGAGGGGTACTGCGGCGACCTACGAAGAAGCTGGTGATCCTGCCCACGACGTAGAGGAGTCACGAACCGAAGATGTTCCAGCTTCGAGAGCTGCGGCGGGAGAATATGTTCGTGACAAGTATAGCTATTAAGGTCGTAGGAATAAGTTTTTATTGTAAATAAAGATTATAAATAGCGGCGTTTTATTTTAGACAATAAGTGAATAGCATATAAGTAAATATAATATGTATAATAAGGTCTAACATGTAAAATTAATAAATAAATAAAGGAGCCAGACTCCCGGTCGCTTCTTCGACAACGCGCAACTGGTTACACCCACTCGCACTCGAGTCCCGCCAAATCGGTAATATAAATGGCGATTTTAGCCGCTTGCGTCGTCGGCGCATCAGTTGAAGAAGCGACTTGGAAGAAGCAACATATCAAGAAATACAAGTGTGTGTGCATTTCAAGACCCAGCTGCAAGCGAATCCCCCCCTCCTATATAAGTGTGGGCTGTCGAAGGGGCCCACATATGTACTTGATATATACTTTTAAATTGATATACTGTTGCTCTGTTATCATTGTTTTTTTATTTATTTTTAGCTGTAAGATATTCGTAGACTGAAAATCAGCGTGGTAGTCTTTGGCTAAGTAGCCAAAGACTATCCACTTTATGCTGAGTCCATTACCGTTTCGTCGTTTTGTATATAACTAGTTTAAATATTTAATTATAATAGTGTATCTCTCATCTATACTAATATTATAGATTTGTTTGTTTGTTACGATTTAACTCATAAACAACTGGTCCGATTTTAAAAAATTCTTTCACCAATAGAAAGCTACATTATCAGCGAGGTTTTTTTATGTTAGATATAGACAGACGAGCACGAGGTTCGTTTGATGGTAGGTACCTTAAATATAATAATACATTTTGTTATTATAAAAATAAAATGATACTCACAACTCCGCAGCGGCAGCAATTTGCAAAACGTCTCCGACGAAACAGTAAAATAGATAAAAAAGTAAATCCTCTTTATATCGACTTAGTCGTAGAGGCGCTAGTTTTTCCCTAATTGAGCCATTTATCAAGTACTCAGGAGGCACGTGATAATCCATGTCTTGAGGTCTGTAAATACAACAAAATAGTTTCAATATATTATACCGGCGCGAAAACATTAACAGCTGCAAATGACAAGATTATCAACAACACATGGCTGTTGTTGAACTATTGTTCAAAGAATTATTATTGTTATTTTAATCGTAAACCATTTTTAGGTTTGGGCCTAAAACTAGTACAAATATGGCCGCCAGACATATATAATATGGTATACAGTGTGCATATCGAAAACCTTTTTCAAATATCGATATTAGGAGTACGGTTTAAGCGAACGACGGCGATAAAACGGCTGGGTGCGAGAGTACGGCTGGGTATCGGCGTCGGGATGTGACGACCCCATCGCCCGCTGGTGGAATAACCTTTGTGACAGAGATTATTCCACCAGTGCAGTCAGTCAACCCTAGTGGTAGTGCCATGCTGTACTCCTTACAGCCGAATGGGCCGGCACGACCGGGGAAATACCACTCTCTCACTTGACACCGACGTGAAGTAACGGCATTGCTGTTGCGTTTCGTTCGGTCTGTGAGAGTCCCGGAGGCCCACCCCCCCCCCCCCCCAACACACACACACACATATATGGCAGCACAGATTAAGGTTGAACTACCCCAGGAGGGTACCACGTGCCGTAGCCGTGGAGAATCCCTCTCTGGACGTCCACGCTCAGGACCCTCTGCATCGCCTGAGAGTGGATGCCCAGGCTGCCCTTCGTATTCTGGGAGGGGCGATATTGTGCTCGAAACTACTACATCTGCTCGGGGCAAACGGAGCAAGAAACAAAAGGCACCCCCTGTCACGCTTACCGTGGACTTTTGCAACATCAGGGGACTTCATTCCAACTTGAACGCCGTCCACTACCACCTTGAGACGGCGAAGCCTGCCCTGCTCTTTCTAACTGAGACACAGATATCCTCTCCGGCTGATACCTCTTACCTCTCCTACCCGGGGTACAAATTGGAACATTCCTTTGTACCACGGGCTGGAGTGTGCGTCTACGCTAGGGATGATATCTGTTCTCGTCGCCTCAGCAGCCTTGAAGGTAGGGACCTCTCCATCCTCTGGTTACGCGTAGATAGCGACGACCATCCGCGCATCTATGCGTGCCTATATAGGTCCCATAGCGGTAATGCCGAAACTGACCGACTCGTTGAGCACATCCAAATGGCTACAGATTCCGTGCTACAGCAGATCCCATCCGCAGAGATCGTGATTCTTGGCGACTTTAACGCCCACCACGCCGAATGGCTTGGATCACGTACCACCGATCATGCGGGTAGGTCTGTTCACGATTTCGCCTTGACATATGATCTCACGCAACTGGTTACCTCGCCAACGCGAATCCCAGATGTTGAGGATCATACACCTTCCCTGTTGGACCTTCTGCTGACCTCTCATCCGGACAACTTCTCGGTCTCCGTCGAGCCTCCTCTTGGTTCGTCGGACCACTGTCTGATCCGGAGTACAGTGCCGGTGACGCGCCTAACACGGCCCCGATTTGCGGGCTGCCGCCGCGTGTGGCACTATAGGTCAGCGGATTGGGACGGGATGCGCTCTTTCTTCGCGTCCTACCCCTGGGGGCAAATTTGCTTCTCGCCGGATGATCCAGACGTCATTGCTGACTCTGTCGCTGACGTGGTGCTTCAGGGTATGGAACTTTTCATCCCTTACTCCTCGGTGCCTATCGGCGGCAAGTCCCAGCCTTGGTTTGGTCGCCCCTGCAAAACGGCATCGCGCCGAAAGCGGGAGAGCTATCAAGCCTGGGTTAATGCATCAGCGTCTCGTGATTTAAACACCAGCTCACTCAAAAAGGAGTATAATTTTGCCTCTAGGTCCTTCAAAAGAGTTATTGACAAGGCAAAATCGGAGCACATCGGCAGAATTGGCGTGAAATTAGTCCGCCTTCCTTCGGGAACACGTGCGTTCTGGTCTCTCGCTAAGGCTGTCTTAGGGAACTTCTGTCAGCCTTCTCTTCCATCCCTGCACAGGGACGATGACTCGTTGGCCCATGCCGCGAAAGAGAAAGCCGATCTTCTGGGCTCTCTTTTCGCGTCCAACTCGACCCTGGATGATCAAGGAAAGCAACCACCGGCTATCTTGCGGTGTGATACCAACATGCCGGAGGTTAAATTCCGGCAAAGTGCAGTGCGTAAAGCACTTCTTTCCTTGGACATTCACAAGTCGAGTGGGCCCGATGGCATCCCTCCGATCGTGTTGCGGACATGTGCTCCAGAGTTGGCACCGGTTCTTTTTCGGCATTCTTACTCATCAGGCGTCGTCCCGAACTCATGGAAGACTGCTTTGGTGCATCCGATCCCTAAAAAAGGCGACCGCTCTGATCCGTCCAACTACAGGCCTATAGCGATTACCTCTTTGTTCTCTAAAATAATGGAGTCCATTATTAACTGCCAGCTCCTACGGTACCTAGAGGAACATCAGCTAATTAGCGATCACCAATACGGTTTCCGCCGGGGTCGCTCAGCTGGTGATCTTTTGGTTTACCTGACACATAGATGGGCGGAGGCAGTTGAGAGCAAGGGGGAGGCATTGGCAGCTAGTTTGGACATAGCGAAGGCCTTTGATCGGGTGTGGCACAAGGCGCTTCTTTCAAAGCTCCCTTCCTATGGGCTCCCCGAGAAATTATGCAATTGGGTCACCAGCTTCCTGGCAGATCGGAGCATCAAGGTCGTTGTCGACGGTGCATGCTCGGACTCCAAATCTGTCAATGCTGGTGTTCCACAAGGCTGTGTGCTATCTCCCACTCTGTTTCTTCTGCATATCAATGATATGCTGCAGATTAGCGGCATTCATTGCTATGCGGACGACAGCACAGGAGATGCCTCATACTCCGGCCGTGCCAACATTTCTCGGGAAAACGTCGACGAGTGCCGAAACAGACTTGTGTCTGAAGTCGAGTCTTTGTTAACCAAAGTCTCGGAGTGGGGCCGACTAAACTTAGTCCAATTCAACCCCAAGAAGACACAAGTCTGCGCGTTTACCGCTAAAAAGTCACCATTCGTCGTATCTCCTCATTTCGAGAGTACTCCCCTGACTGCCGCAGCTAGTATTGGAATACTTGGTGTGGACATATCGAGCGACGTTCAGTTTCGGGGTCATCTGGAAGGGAAGGCCAAATTGGCCTCTAAAAAGCTTGGTGTGCTCAATAAGGCGAAGCAATACTTCATGCCGGCCCATCGCCTGCAACTTTATAAGGCGCAAATTCGGCCACACATGGAGTATTGTTCTCACCTTTGGGCGGGGGCTCCCCAGTACCAGCTCCTTCCATTTGACCGCATCCAACGTAGAGCGGCTCGAATCGTCGATGATCAGGCTCTTTCCGATCGGCTCGACCCTTTGGCGTTGCGTAGAGATGTAGGCTCGCTCTGCATCTTCTATCGCATTTATCACGGGGAATGCTCGGAGGAATTGTTCGGTTTAATCCCGGCCGCTGAATTTCGCCATCGGACATCGCGTCAAAAATATCACGCATACCATCTTGATGTCTGGAAGTCCACAACTGCGCGATTCCTGAGACACTTCTTACCTCGCACAACCACTCTGTGGAATCAGCTTTCGCCGGCGGTTTTTCCGAACCGATACGACATGGAAACCTTCAAGAAGCGAGCCTACATCTTTCTTAAAGGCCGGCAACGCACCCGCAAGCCCTCTGGTGTTGCGGATGTCTATGGGCGGCGGTGATCACTTACCATCACGTGAGCTGCCGGCCCGTTTGCCCCCTATACTATAAAAAAAAAAAATAAAAAAAAAAAGTACGCGCTACGACTCCATCGTCAGTGTACGTTTACACGGATACTAGCAGCGCCGCGGTGGCTGGGGTGAAAACTACACTTACCCCAGAGAAACTGTGCCAAGCGCACCTATAAGGCCTATTCTTCTATGTACATCTATGTTCTTTGCCAATAGCAACTCACCTACAGGGCATATCCGCCCAAGGTCCCGCAAATGTTAAGTAGAGGTTGTCCGGCGAGTTGAGGTTGAGGCCGAGCGCCGTGAGGTCCTGCCCCAGCGCGAGCGACACGAGGCTGGGGTCCGACTCGGCCGCGCGGATAAACGTCAGCAGCCCCACGATGCCGAACTGGTTGGGTATCATCGTTTCCGGTATATTCGTTACTTTACCTGCAAATACCGCTATTATATAGTGTTGTTGAGTTATTCTATAAGTTAATTTAAAAACAAAATTAATCATTTTTGACTACATAATACATAGATCACTGAAAAATTAATAACTTTGCTATTTTGATATATCGCTTTTAATTTCGAAGATAGGAGTTAAAAATTATTATAATGAATATCACCCCTTAAATCTCTTTAAGGCTCCGACATAAGTTGTTGTAACCAACAAAAACGTAAGTTGTTGTAACCAACAAAAAGTATTTAATTGGTTATATCAACTTACATGAGAGGCGTCTTTTGATTAAAGAAACTTCACTGAATTAAAAAAAACAGACGACCTCATTTTCAAATTTCGAGATAGTGTGACTTACTTATTAATAATAATAACTAATAATATTACAACATTACACTCTAGCTAAAAGATCTAATGAAGAAATCTAACTAAATAAGATTTATTTAATAGTAATATAATACTAGATAAAAAGTGATTTATCTAAAAACAGAAGTTCCAAAAGTCTTTTATATTTAATTAGAAACAAACAAAGAACTAAAAACTTTAAGGTTAATCTATGCCTTAGTAACTACATATTATGTTGAGTACCTATAATGCCATCTGTATTTTAAATGCCTCAATCACACTATGTTGGAGCGGAAAACGAGATTCCGACCTTACTATTAACATATCAATGATTGAAGCAGATATTTTGCATAAAAATTAGACGGTGTCGAATAATTTAAAGATTGTCCCTGTGTATAAAGCTGCAGATATGATACTCCTGATATAAAATATACCAAATGTAAAACCAATAATAAATAATAAACTATTCTTATACATACATATATTTCCCATGTAATTTTTAAAACATTAAACATAAATTAATAATCTAAACATGATCCAAGCTATGATTTATAATATCTATGTTTATAGAACCATAGAGTACACAAATAATTAGGTATTGTTATAAAAAAAATACTATATGCAATATTTTGGAAAGCAACGGATGCAAATTGGAGTTGTCTATCGGAGAAAATAATTAATGCACTAATTTCCTTTAAATCAAAATCATAAGCATGCAAAAGTGAAATTAAAAACATTACCAGCTTTTTGAAACAAATATTACTATAATATAATCATTACATTGCTTGGCAACACTGATTTCCTACATAAACACATACAAATCACATCTTTGCAATGTTATAAGCTAATACACACCATAGAATTCCGTATGTGCTCCTTGATTGACAACTTTGGGGAAGAAAAAAGTATTTATGTTAGTAGTTACCACGCCTAATAAATGTTTGCATGCATTTGCTATTATTTGGTAATACAAGCAATTTGTATTAATTTTGAAAAATGTCCTCATAAGTATTATTTTTTATAGTATAGGGGGCAAACGGGCAGGCGGCTCACGTGATGGTAAGTGATCACCGCCGCCCATAGACATCCGCGACACCAGAGGGCTTGCAGGTGCGTTGCCGGCCTTTAAGAAAGATGTAGGCTCGCATTTTGAAGGTTTCCAAATCGTATCGGTTCGGAAAAACCGCCGGCGAAAGCTGATTCCACAGAGTGGTTGTGCGAGGCAAGAAGTGTCTCAGGAATCGCGCAGTTGTGGACTTCCAGACATCAAGATGGTATGCGTGGTGTTTTTGACGCGATGTCCGATGGCGAAATTCAGCGGCCGGGATTAAATCGAACAATTCCTCCGAGCATTCCCCGTGATAAATGCGATAGAAGATGCAGAGCGAGTCTACATCTCTACGCAGCGCCAAATAATAGGGATGTTGACTATTTTTTGGAATTGCTTTTATTTTATAGATACATCCTTTATAAACACGAAAAAAAATCTTATCAAAAAATATTACATATTTCAATAAAAAATACGTAAATAAAAATACTTTTCAAAAATTCCCGCTAAAACGCTCCAAACTGTCACATGGCGTCACAGACCGAATTTATTCGTGAGAAGTGAAAAGATTTGTTAAGATCTAACTTTGATCGAACGCGAGCGAGATTGTTTATCGGTCTGTGACGTCACGTGACGTTTGGAGCGTTTTAGCGGGAATCTTTGAAAAATATTTTTATTTACGTATTTTTTATTAAAATATGCATTAAATATGTAATATTTTTTTATAAGATTTTTTTTTTCGTGTTTAGAAAGGATGTATCTATAAAATAAAAGCAATTCCAAAAAATAGTCAACATCCCCATTGATTTGATTTGAAGTTGAGGCCTACATAGACAAAAAACTCCATGTGCAGAAAGAAATATTCATAGGACAAGCCCAAATTGTATATTATCTTCATTGAAAGTGTATTCCTATTGGATCAAGTTAACTACTTCAATCAGAAAATTGAAATAAGTTGCATTTTACGAAATCATCGAGCAACATTATATTGTTACATTTTAAGTGGATTCTATTATATATTATAATATTTGGCATAGGGTTTTTAACATGATGGGGTAGACGTAAACTCAACATATAAATGAAAATGATGCTAGCTTGTAATTACGTTACATTCTGAATGACTGATAACATAATTAATAAAAAATATGTGGAAAGTACCTTAATTGCTGCTTATTATGTCACTGGCACTATTTAAGAATATGGAATCTGTCACATATCTGTCACTATACATTTAAAGAAAACATTTGTGACGCACTGTGTGCAGCACAGTGCCGCACAGTTCAGCCGGCCTAGCATGACGACCGCGACAAAATTTTGTCGACCGTTTTCTCGTGTTTTAATCGATTATCTCTTTATTTCTTCCGGGTCTAACATGACAATTACACTTAGAACTCGACTTTTCATATCAAAAATATATATATTTGTCGTTCAAGATATCTTTTCTATCAAAATTGTCGATGTCGAGACATAATATATCGAGATATCTTACATCTTAGATTGTCTTCTCTCGTCCGCGACATATCTCGTGGCGGTCATGCTAGGCCGGCAGCACACTGGTGTAATCGCGCCTTAATATTATTACTAGCCTTATATATTTTAATTAGAATATGGAACTAGCCCCATCTAGTTAAATTTGAATATGGAATGTGCGGGTATAGTCCGATGCAAACTTTTTGGCGGCTGGAAATTAAAGGCAAGTACAAGTGCGCGCAGGTATAATCAAGTCCAAAATTCTTTAGCTCTATTTGAATTTCTATTAAATTATGAAATGCTATTACAAATGTGTTACTTATAGATTCGTATCTGGAGAATTGTTTAAAATACTGAATTAGGTGAATATAGTCCTTAATCAAAGGATGCAAGAAAAAAAAACATTTTATGAGATCTACAAACTATTATTAATTATTGTGTTCATTATATTTATACATTTCATAGAACTTCCTTCTTTTTCTGGGCTTGATCAAATTTGTCTTCTTATTCTCTATCCCTTTTATTAATCAATCAAGCTAACACAACAAAAATGTAACATAAATAAATAACTGATGAAACTAAACATTCAATAACAATAAAAACGAAACAATAATAATATAATTAATAATTAACTCTTAAGAGTTCGACTGTAGTTAGATAGAAATGTGCGCGTGTGTGCAGTATACCGATGTCACTCACACAAAGAATTAAGACGCATGAGGCGACTGCGGGGAAAAGAGAGGGCGCGCGGGGCGATTCCTCCGCCGCGCGTCACTTCCACGTCCCGCTAACACCTTATTATAGCGTTCTGCGCATCGAAACGTACGATGTTCACAGCCGCCAATTAGTTTGAATTCAATTATACCTTCGGGCGAGGTCTGAATGCCTTTTCTCGTCGGCTTCGCGTCAGTCGTGTGGTTAAACTCGTGCGCGTTGGGTGTGGGCACGGGCACACTGCCGCCCCCAGTCGACGTGCCCGGTAGTGCGGGGAAGTCCTCCGACGACATCGTGAATTCAGACTGTTCTGCCGTTGGCTGCTTTACCATACCCACTGGAAATTGTTATATATTGCTATTATATTATTATTTGAATAATAATATGAGAAATAAACGACAATGTTAATAACTAAACACACCCCGGCTTCAATGGATGTACATCTACATTGAAGCTGGGAGCGTGTACACAAAAGAATGTTATTCGCTGATAAAGTAGCTTCCTATTGGTGAAAGAATTTTTAAAATTGGTCTAGTACTTTTTGAGTTAAATCGTAACAAAGAAACAAACATAAATAAACAAATCTTTCCTCTTTATAATATTATAAGTTTGCTCAGAATATTTCCATTTGCCAAGCTTTACAGTTACATGGCAGCAACCAAATAAATATTATGCTGAATAAATAATGTGTTCAATCTCATTTTCATGTAATGTTTCATCTGAAGAAGAATTGCAGATGAATTTCGAGCCCAATGAAACTATAAACTGATGTAACATAAAATAAAAATTAAATACCAATTTTTAAAACAAATTCAACTCAAATTCTGAAGAAAGTACACAACAAAATAACTTATTTTGGTAAAACTTTATCTTTTTAAATTTTATTTTTTTAAAATTGATTTCTCATACAACTGACAGTTTGATGATTCAAAAACCTTCTCGATAGTCGTTCGTGCTAGGCCCTCGGATATCCGGCGCATCACTTATAATTCAAATTCAAAAATCATTTATTCATTTAGGTAACACAATGTACACTTATGAACGTCAATCAACACTTATATCAAAGAACATAGATGTACATAGAAGCACAGACCTTATAGTCGCGCTTGGCACGGTTTCTCTGGGGTAAGAGTAGTTCTTACCCCAGCCACCGCGGCGCTGCTAGTATCCGTGTGAACGCATACTCTGACGCTGGAGTCATAGCGCGCACTCTCTCGCACCCAGCCGCTTGTAGAGCGTTATTACCGTTCGCTCGAAAGAGCAAGCGAGACAACGCGAGGGGAGGAGTCAGCGGACTGCTTAGATGTGTGTGTCACATTAACGCGCGCTCTACAGGTAAAAAGTAGATTTACTTTTTCTGTGCCAAAAGTTTGCATGGGCCTGTTCTTCTATGTACATCTGTGTTCTTTGCATGCATTTTATCTAACTGTTAAGACTAGGTTTGCATTATACTTTTGTCATATAGGTATTTCTATTGCTTGTGTCAGCGCGCCACTCCACCGGAACCATTGAAAATCAGTGTTTGGGTTTATATTGAGCTTCACTTAAGTAGTGTTATTTCTGAATAATCTATAGTCAAAATCCTATAGTCGTAACAACCGGATTTTCGAGGTACAAAGTGTAGTCGGGACCTTTGATTTTGGTCGAAATAATAGGTATGTTGGTCTATCTATCTATCTCACCGTAAGGTTTAGAGCCGGGAGGGGGTGGCGCGGCGGCGGGCGCCTGGTCGCCGGCCCCTCGCGCCGTCAGCGACGGGAACTCGCTGAGGTCCAAAAGTGGAGGCGTCGATGTGTCGCCGCCCTCACCGAACACTGAGTGGTAGTTATTGCTCGCGTTGAAACGAGACAGATTCCCCATACTTGACTGGAAATTTACGCATTGTATTATAATTATGTAGGTTAATGTGTTATTGGATCGCTATGTGTGTACAATTGTGTTGATTATGGCAGCGATAAGCAACTACGTTTTTGTCCATTTTGTTAGAATTATTGTGCAAATTCATCAATATTAAATGTATATTGGACAGCTGGTATAGCGCTTAGTAAAATTTAAATTTCTTTAGGTATCATAGATTTAGACTGAGGATTGTTTGTCTCACACTTTCACTGTAAGAATGATATTTCTGTGCACGAAAAGTCATAGTTACAAAGACGTCTTTATATTTAGAATTTATATAATTAGCAACCGCCTCTGTGGCTCAGTGGTAAACACGATGCGTTTAGCTTCGGAGGTCCTGGGTTCTAGTCCGGGGGAAACAAAATTTAAAAAGAAATGTTTCAGTTGTGCAGAGCATGAAGGCTGATCACCTACTTGCCTGTAAAGAAAAATGACTGGTGAAACAGACACAGCCCATGCCCCACTAGGGTCTCAGGAATTCACTTTATCACTTTACTAATAAAATAGCATTAGCCAATTCACATACCATAGAATTAGAGTTAGCCTGAGAGAGTGGTGTAGGCATAGGCACTCTTCGGTCAGCGAATGCCCGCTGTCCAAACAGTGTTGACCTAGATGCCATGGATGGCGGAGCGCCACCAGGCATAGCCGTCCCACTGCCTCGCCCCGGAGACAGTGGACCGCCGAACGTTGGCGTCACATGGCCCGACACACCACTAACCAGACCTGACCCCACGCGCCCACCAACGCCTCCACTTACGAGGCTTCTAGGCGCTTGCTGGTAATTCAAGTTTGCCATAACCTGCAATTTTAGAATATACAAATAAATGGGATAATACTTTTAATATATTTAACACAGTTTATTACTGATTATATTTAATTAATATTATATTAAAAGTATAGCATATTATTTAAAGAATTAGAAAAGGGTGCAACTTATAAATCAATGCTTTTTGTTGACACAAGTATCACAGATTGAAATAAAATAACTTTTCCGGATTAAAATGTGATTTATTATTTATCCTGACATTTCAGCTAGAATGGTTATCTGATAAAAGTTATATTATTCAAATCAATGCCTCCGACATAAGTTGTGGTAACCAATAAGTATCATATATTTTTTTAATATATACTCATAATAATTTATAATATACTTAAAGACATATAAAGTTGTATCATGATACCACCATGAACCATTACTTTATTACCACAACTTACATGGAAGCTATTGAAAATGCTTTTTTCTAACAACTCAATTATAAGGCATTGATTGACTAGTTGAGTTCAAGACTCTGCAGGTCTTAAGGGCAAAGGCGGGTTTGCTTACCATTTATGGAATCTTTTTGTTTTAATTTCGTTTAAAGCTTTACCCTAGAGAAGGAGAAGAACATGTCACCCTTTCTCAGTAAACATCTCAGAAGATATATTATAAGAATTATACCTAACTTTTAGTAAACTTTTTTATAGATAAATTAGTAATAATTTTACTTAATACAATAATTATACATGCCAAAGAAACTAATTTTAATCTTATCTACAAGCCAGTTAGTTACAATTAACTAAAAATCAAGTCATGTCTAGTATAATATATAATTGTTTACACTAATAAGTATGATTAACTGTTTATTTATTAATTTAAAAAAATGATAATGCAACAATATTTTTAGCTAAGTATATGTGCTCACATAAATTTTTATGAATACTAACATTTCACTGAAAGATTTCTTATTTTATTTTGACTTTATTTCTCAGTCTTCACAATTGTTTAGCATTTCTCTGAGTAGGTATAGTTTAATATTATGCTCTGAACAATGCCTAGATGAAAAATTATTTGAGTTTGGAAGAATAAAACAATTATATAAACATTATTAGTGATAAGCATACAGTTTACAAAATAATCATAATTATATTTTGAAATAATATTTATTTGATAAAGAGATAAAAAGTTACCTTATGGAAGTTTATAAATCTAAAAATGAACTGTCATTTGTTGAATTAAAACAGGGGCAAATGATATTCGAATTATTTGAATAAAACATCTAAACAATAAATTATGTATAGAGATATAATATGCTATGAGGACCCATGTATACAGCTACAGAAATTGACATCTTGTAAAAATTAATGTGATAACAAAAGTCAATAATAACAAATAGTTGGTATACGTAGATCAAGATGGTTATATTTTGTTCTCCTGTCAAATAATGGCGACCCTGGAAGACGTTCCAATTTCAGTTCGCCATCAAATAAAATAATAAAATATTTACCTAATGTGTCAACGTCAGTCCTTAATTATTATTCTATTGACCGTATGTATGGTACATAATCATCTATACTTCGATAAAAATTAAGTTGTTCCACTTGAATGAAATAAACAAAAGTTTGTTGACTGTTCAATTTAAAGGCATTTAGATATTAATGCACCAACTTATAAAGTATCCAGGACTGTCTTTTCATGAAACACTGCTATAAAACACTAGAAACTTTATACATATTTACGTTACTATTTAATATTTTAATAATTTCAATCAGATTTGTCGAACGCCACATTACCCTAAACAACTGGCGGCCATATTGTTAGACCGGAAATAACAATTTCAGTCACTTATTTATCTTGAATTTAAATAAAAGTGTTTTAAGCTTCAAAGAAAGAAAATATAATATTATAATATAAATATATTTTTCTTTTTATATGTTATAATACGTGTTTAATTCATTTTGTTAAAATAAAAGTTAAAAAGCTATAAATTGAAACGTCTATTGTTTTAACTTTAAAAAAAATTGTGAAGAGTTACCTCATCTCAAAAACAATATAAATAATTTGGCAAAAATATGTACATTGTTGTTTTTATACACACTTTCAACTAACTCTGTATCATAAAAATAATCAGTATTGCAGTGGCGGATTTGCTAGCAGGCTGAGTAGGCTTCAGCCTAGGGCGGCATATTTTAGGGGCGGCAAATTTGAGGATACTTTTAGCCATCTTATAGAAATCAAGTCTTACTTTTCTTACTTTTAAGACAGACTTCTGTTACAGAGTATAGTCTAAAAGTAAGACTTACTGAGAAGTGTACTTACAAGACAATTCCTATCATTGTATTTTAGAAAATTTAGGAACTTACATTTATAGAGGCTAGGGCGGCAAAATTTTGATAGCCTATACGTCGAAAATGTGTAAATCCGCCACTGCAGTATAGTTCAATAATGTTATTTCTTTATTAATTCATTAGAAATATAAATTGCATAGAAAATTTATAAAATGTGAGGTTAAAAATCATTTTCATCCGTATTAAATAAGTACAGACCTCTTGTTGTTGATGAGGATTATTACTTTTTGAAACAGTACGTTTTCGTTGCATGTTATTATAGGATTTTAATAATAACTCAAAATACAATATAATTTAGCGTATTTCAATATATGGAATGAATTTATTATCAATCTACCTTAATATATTTTTATTAAATCATATATATCTGTATTTTCAAATACCTTCATATCATATTTGAATTATTACAAAAGCAGCAACTCAGAATATAAAAAAATTGAGATAGTATTTTTTTAATAATTATTAGAATAACAATTTTAATATTTATTTGGAAATTAAAGTATCGAAATAATATGTAAATTAATTTAATTAAAATTATATTAAAATATATGATCAAAGACAAACATTGTCTATGACAAGTCATACGGTAAATTAATATATTAAAATGGTAACACCGGGATCATATGATATTTCAATGGAGAAGCACGTCTGATAGGCGTCGACAAATCTCTTTAGCCAGTGTTTAATTTTCTGGCTCTATATCGGTTGTTTTACGTGTTAGTGGTGCTAAATAATAACTATCAGCCATGGCGCTCAGCGATGCAGATGTTCAAAAGCAGGTAATTACGCATAATTCATGTGTAATCGTCAATAATTGTTACACGTAGTTCTCAATGGGTTTGTCAAGATGATTGATCCAGGGCATCTATGTTAAAGATGACATGTTTCATTGATTTTATTAAAAGACTTGAATCCAAATGCTGTTGTTTACGCAAATCACTTTATGATGCTGCTTTTAAATTATTCGGCACGAGGCTTAATCGATTTTAGATTCAAGTATATGTAATACTGGGTCTTCTGTTATTAGATCAAGCATATGATGGCCTTCATCGAACAAGAGGCCAATGAAAAGGCCGAAGAAATCGATGCTAAGGCGGAGGAGGAGTTCAACATTGAAAAGGGTCGTCTGGTCCAACAACAGCGACTCAAGATCATGGAATACTACGAGAAGAAAGAGAAACAAGTTGAACTCCAGAAGAAAATGTAGGTTTAAAATTATAGAAACAATGTCATAAGACACTATTATAATTAGAATTTTTATTGTGGAAACTGGAGACATAATCAAAACTTGCTTAATGATAGGCGCCACATCTGCTCAAAACAAACTGAAGCGCTAACCCTTTAATCAGTATCCTTATAATGTTAACACACTGTCAACTTTGCACTGTTAAGAGGAAAACTATTTGAAGCTGGGATGATACCCTAAAAATTACTTGACAAAAAATATATTAAAAAACTTAATGTTCCAATACCAAACTTTGGTGTCACTGATCACCTGACCCTTGTTAACACATGGTATTTGTAACCTAAGAATGAAACATATGTTTTAAGGTTTACCTGTTAAACACACAATTTATGCGTAAGGAAGACATAACACTAAAAAATTAATACTTATATGTCAATTATGCAAAACATCCAATCAAATATTGCCTTAAATATTCAAACCACACTTGGTGCGTGATTGAAGCAATATCTTAGGTCTAAGAAACATTACTCCTATTTTCTGTTGCAAACTTAACAGGAAAACTTACTGATGGTGAATTTATAGCTGTATAGATGCTCCTAATAGTATTAAACAACATTATTTACATCTGTATTTGTTAGCTTACATATTTACAACATGAATGTGGTATTCAACTAATTATTAATAACTAGCGACCCGCCCCGGCTTCGCACCGGTGCAATGCTGATACTAAATACACTACAGAAAAACTGTTATTATTATACATATAAACCTTCCTCTTCAATCACTCTATCTATTAAAAAAAACCGTATCAAAATCCGTTGCGTAGTTTTAAAGATTTAAGCATACAAAGGGACAGAGAAAGCGACTTTGTTTTATACTATGTAGTGATTTGTACTAAGATTTAAGTTGTTATAGAATTGCCACTAATGATGGGTTACTACATATTTTTACCTAAGGTCTTATCTTTGATAACATCTTATCTCACACATGACACACATGTATCTATACAAAATGTATTCCTTTTAAATAGAATCATAGAAAAACATAGGGCATTTCCGAAGTGGTTTTTGAGCTTCTTGAAGGAATAAGACTTCACTCAATATAATTATAATTCTTTATTGTAGAGAAAATAAAATCTCACAGCTAATTTATTTTAAGTCTGCAAAGAGCAAAACACATCACAGTACATGTTACAATGTCTATAATTCTATACATAGTATTTACATACATACATATACATCACGCTTCTTTCCCATTGGGGTAGGCAGAGATCATAGAATTCCATATGCTCCGATCCTTACATACCACTTTCGCTTCTTCTACTTTCATCAATGCTTTCATACACACTCGTCGGTTACGAGTACTTTTGACCTTTCCCTTTTGCAGAACGTCCCCGATCTGATCGAGGTAGATTCGCCTAGGTTGACCACTCCCGACTCTACCACTCACACCATTTTCATAAATCTAATTACATAGTATTTACTAAATATAATTTCTGTCAACAGTCAATCATCGAACATGCTGAACCAAGCTCGTCTGAAGGTGCTCAAAGTACGTGAAGACCACGTACGTAATGTACTCGACGAGGCCCGTAAGCGCCTGGCTGAAGTTCCCAGCGACACCAAACTGTACTCAGACCTTCTTGTTACACTCATGGTGCAAGCACTGTTCCAAGTAAGTCTTAATCTTATATTTATTTATTAAGGAAAACAAACAGCAATTTTGACACAGATACATAAGCCAAGACAATTTTCACAATAACAATAATATATTATATGCATACATAATTTCAAATATCTCATTCCAGCATTTCAAAGAATTCTCTACTGGCAGAGATTTTTCTTAACTGACTCAAAAGTGAGACTATAGATTGGCAAAACATTTGTTATTTTGTTGATTTTGGAAATACATTTTTTGCAACAAATAGTTTTTTTTTTTTTTTTTTTTTTTTTATGTCAGATATCGACAGACGAGCATGAGGTTCACTTGATGGTAGGTGATACCTCAGCCACAGAACATCAGTCAATGATGCGCTGTCGACCTAATTTTTACTTCGAGCATTCGGAAATTCATAGACTGAAACCGAAACGCGCAATGTGCACTTCACGGTTTTTCCATCCATGAACGGTGATTCGTTACCCGGTCGGAATTTCGATATTCCTCCCACCTGATCAATGCCCGAAGTTACCAGACGTGGAGAAAACATGTTTACAGAAAACTATAAACATGTTGTCCCGGGTGGGATTCGAACCCACGACCCATCGATGCGAACGGCAGGTGTTCTACCGAACGCGCCAACGAGCCCGTCAAGTTTGCAAGAAACAGGGAATTTTCGGAATGTTTATTTTGCCAAAAAAAATGTAATACATAACATTGCAGTAGGTACAACATGTCTCAGAAATCTATTATCAATCATGAGACAAAATATTCAAGGCAATTATGTATGGTACACTGTTAATAATCATAACTATTGTCTCCACAGCTTGTTGAACCAACAGTTACCATCCGTGTGAGACAAGCAGACAAAGCTCTTGTGGAGTCTCTGTTTGGACGAGCCCAGCAGGACTACAAAAATAAGATCAAGAAGGACGTCCAGCTGAAACCTGACACTGAGAACTTCCTGGCACCAGACACCTGCGGGGGTATTGAGCTTATTGCTGCCAGGGGACGCATTAAGGTATGTTATGTAAAAATTAAAAAAGTCCATTATTGGCCTTAAAGTATGTGTATATTTGTATGTTTAAATGTGTTTGTAAGGCTATGTGACTGTAATAAAAAATAAATAGTAGCAAAAGTAGAACATATTCTCTGGAGTTACACCTAAAGCAACATATTAATAGAAAAAATAAAGCTAGATTTAAATTTTTGTAAGAATTGATGGGTATAAGATACTAACATTGATTAACTTCCACATCATTTATCTAATAATGAAACATTCAGCCCAAAAACTTCCAATTAAGGTACTTTGTATATTATAAGCATCTCTGTCGAAATTATTACACCTTTATATTACAACATTGTATGAGTTGTGTTAATTGATTGAACAAAAACGAACATAAGCACTTTAGAAATGTTTCATGTTCGCATTTAATTTGATTTATGGTGAATATTGTTTGTGCACATGTATTAAACAATTCCTGGTAACTTCGGCATCTATTTACCAAACTTAAAAAATATCAATAAAAAATGTTCTCCTTGTGTGTGTAAATGATGGGAATTTAGGTACTAGATAGGTATATAATGTTGTTTTGCCTGTCTTGTAAATGGAAGTTGAAATATATTTTGCTAGTTTTTGTACCATATCACAATAATTAATATCGATGGTTTTAAAGTTTTTACAAGTATAAGAAAAATATATTTTTTTTAATCGTTTTTTGCTCATTGCCAAAAAAATGCTAAATGGAGATACGCCCTTTTTTGTGGCACCATCGATTTTTTTTTATATATGCAGTTGTACTGGACTTGATGTGTGTAACTAACATAATTTCAGATTTGCAACACTCTGGAGTCCCGCTTGGAGCTGATCGCTCAGCAATTGTTGCCGGAAATCCGTACCGCCCTGTTCGGTCGCAACCCTAACCGTAAATTCACTGACTAAACTGTCAACCCTTAACACTTGTTACTACAACAATCTTAAACTTTCATTATTAGTAGAACTTAATAAGTGTTTTATTTTGCCTAATTAATAATAATATTATAATATGTTTTAATAATAATAATGTATACAATTCTATCGCTGTTTAGAGTGTATTGACGAATGTTAAGTCGCCAGAAATATACATTTAATACTAAATGTGTAATCATGTGAATTGTCTGAAACCTGGTATAACAAATTGATGTTAAATGTACATTAGTTTCGCCCGTGAAACCCAATTTAAATATAAAATATTTTATTATTACAATTCATTCGAGTAGCCCATAATTATTATATTAGAGGATGTAGTTTATAGGATTTTTGAAACAATATATGTAATGTTACTGTCTTATAGATCATGTATGGGAATAACTGTTTCTGAAATAGGTGTTACATCGTCCGACTTTCAGTATTAAAGCACAAGTTAAAGGAACGCTTCATAGATCGTTTTTAACCTGAACTCATCTTCTAAGGGAATAAATGATGACTATAAGAATGGAGTATGACGGCAGCATCCTATGCTGTGTTCACTTAAATCGAGATGATTTGACTGGGGGCAGTGTAGTGTCAAACGTCATTCTTGCAGTTGTGCAATACATTCCTACTTCCTGGCAATCTTATTGTTTTGGGCTTGCTTTTTTTAATTTGGAGCATCATAGCTCATTATTTAAGGTTCATAATATGTATGTTCGATTATGGCACTGTTAAAATTCTTATGTAAATATATAGATGTGTTAAATATTCGTGTTTTATTCACTAATATGAATTGTCCCGTGTTTGCACAATCTACTTGCGTTATGCTACTTTTACAATAGCGCCAATATTTGAATTAAGCAGCAAAATAAAATAATAAGCGTTGACGCCAATGGCGGCCAGTGTAACCACTTATAGCCTATTAAACAACTGCATTTAAAATTCTAATTTAACCTGAAATATAAAATATTCAAAAACAGCCAAAAATAAAAATTACAGATCATTCTACAACAAAATGTAAATTCATATGAATTTGCAGTTACAAGATTTTCAAATGATGTTAAGAAAATAAACTAAAAGTCAACCATTTTAAAACTTTATTTTGTACATAAATTAACATGCACATATGCATGTAAAATCAAATAAATGTATGTAGTGTATATAATTATAACTTAGGTATAGGATAATACTCATGATCAATGCCGTAACAAGCCGTTATGTGCACAGTGCGAGCTTCAATAACTACGCCCTGGAAAAACTTTGTGTTCCAGAGGACCTAGCATAAACGACTATAGAGAAAGTATTTGAATCGTCTATCTGTCAGTTGTATTTTTTTTTTATGTTAGATATCGCCGGCGAGCAGGAGGTTCACTTGATGGTTGGTGATACCCAAGCCACAAAACATCAGTCAATGATGAGCTGTCGACCTACTACTTACTTACTACTTTTTACTTCAAGCATTCGGAAATCTATAGACCGAAACCGAAACGCGCAATGTGCACTTCACGGTCTTTCCATCTATGAACGGTGGTTCATTACCCGGTCGGAATTTCGATATTCCACCCACTCGTTCGATGCCCGAAGTTACCAGACGTGGGGACAATATGCTTACAGAAAATTATAAACATGTCGTCCCGGTGGGATTCGAACCTACGACCCATCGATACGCACGGCAGGTGTTCTACAACACAAATACTTTTTCGAATTACGGCACTTCTCATATACAATCTTTAAGATCATTAGTATTTTTTGACTTGGTCATAACAATTAAAGCTCAGTGACTGGATACATAAATATTTCTAAACACACACAATATACTAAAAAGTGCAAATACCCATTTAAATGATTACATGACTATATATATTTGATCACACTTGTAAATTAACTATAATTGTCAACTAAAGCAAACTAGTCCTCAAAGGGAGGTAAACCAAAAAGTTCTGGTTTGAATTCTTCTAAAGACTTAAGTACAAGTGTAGCCTCTTTAGTTAGACTTTTGTCTATCCGAGGGTCTGGTACCATCACTACTTGCATACCGGCTGCAACGGCAGCCCTTACACCGAATATTGCGTCTTCTAGAACTAAACACTGAAACAGAAGAAAAACATTAAATAATTGTATGCATATTCTGCAGGAGATTAAGAAAAAAGGTGATAACATTATAAGTGAAATGGCTACAGAAATGTGTCCCTATTAGGACTCTGGAATTTATTTTGCAAATTTCTTATGGCCATTTGGCACTGCAGTCACTCAATTGCTTATCAACTTTGAGATTTACTAATGTTGTTGCTGTCCAGACATTTTAAGTAGCTTGAAACTTTAATTGCCATTTTCCTAAATTCTCCTGTTAGAGTATTAATTTAATGTGACAGAATCATCATCATCAATAACTTAGTCATTTTGTTATATAAAAACTTATATTTTTCAACTCTTTCATTATTTTGAATTTTGAACGCGTTTATTATGTTAAAAACTTCTTTCGATTTCCCGCCATTTCATATATTTTTTTCTGTATTTATTATCAAATTGTAAGAAAATAGGATTGCAGTGATTGCCTTACAGAAAGTGCATATTAAGATTTCATTACTTTATAAAAAAAATACTTTCATTTGTTAGTTGATGATTACACAATATGTAAATAACTTTTACGAGATTAAAACTCAATTTATTTTTTATATTATTCATGGACACTGGACAGACTGCCCGTATCCATATTTGCTGGAAATGTCGGGAAAATAAATTTAATCTGGGAAAAGTTACTTTTTATTTAAATACTTGAAAATTTTAAAGTTTATAATTGACAAACTGAAATTTCATGAATAAATTTAAGAATGTTATCTAAATAAAATATGAATGTGAAGTAATATAATTAATGTAAATTGATATAGTAAATAGCATATTAATGTAAATTAAAATGTTATTACCAGTTAGATAATAAATTACATGAATTGCTCATAGATAACATTCTAGTTACATTAACATATCAAGGGTATAATGTGTGTAGTCTAAAACTAAATAAGAATGGAATATTAAGTTTTTTAATTTATTTAATTTTAATAGTTTAGAGACAAAAATACCTATCTAATGTTATCATCTAGAAGTCATCAAAATTTACATTAATATGCTATTTACTATATCAATTAACATTATATTATATTACATTCATATTTTATTAAGATAACATCCTTATAAATCGAGTTGTAATGTGGTAAAAGTTATTTTATTTAAATGTGTAATAATCAAGTAACAAATGAAAATGCATTTTCTTTTGAAGTAATGAAATCTTAATATCGCTATAATTTAATACTCCAATTTTCTTTAATACTCCATTCCATTCTATAGTTTAGTAATAAACATGAAAAAAAATATATGAAATGGCAGGAAATCAAAAGAAGTTTTTACCATAATGTGTTTCAAATTCAAAATAATTAAAAAAACTTACATTCTCTGGTGCAGGTTTATCTGGGAATTTTGCAGCAGTAATTAGGAAGATATCAGGATGTGGTTTTCCTTTCTTTACAGATGGATCTGATGATCCAAATGTCTTGTATGGAAACAATGAAAAGAGCTTGCTATGGTTCTTATCCACTTTTAAATGGTAGCTATCTTCACCAGAACTTGTTGCTAAGGCTATAGGAATTTTGTGCTTGTATAAATGTTCAATAAGCCTCTTTGCTCCTGCAAATATTTAATAGATCATTATTCTCTTATATGGTGCATTTATTTAAATATAATTTGAATGTGGAAAGATTATAAATTTGCTTAAAATATTAGTTACCTGGCATTAACTGTGAATCTGCGAACAATACCTCCCCTTTATCACACTCCTTTACAAATTCATCAGGGGTCATAGGAAGGTCACTCTCTTTTATAACAATTTTTGCAGCTTCATGGGCTTGACTTCCCATCAATTTCATCTTCATATCAAAAGTAAATACCTTACCATACTTTGACAAAATGTTTTGAAAGATCTCTGTATATATGTCTTCAGTGTCTAAAATATTTTAGTTATTGTTAGTATGAGAAATATATGTATAGAAAAAGAAAAACCTTGAATATTTACTCAGTATTAGTCCATCCATATCAAACAAAACGTGAGTTACTGGTTTAAATGCCATGTTTATTCGAAACTTTATTTATTGTTATAATAAATAATTATATGCTTCTCTGTTTAACTCAGTATAACCTTCTTTGCGTTTTGGACTTTTGGAGTAATAAAAATCTATAAAAACGTGGCCAAATTTTATTACTCCAAGTCACAATTCAAACCATCAAACGGCTTAAACGATGGATTTGAAATGATTAATGAAACTTCAAACTTGACGGTTCACGGTTGTCACCTGACGGGTTTATACATTCAACCTGGGTAACTTTGGCCCAGTTTAGAAGGATTTTAGGGTACTACGCGTTTACTAATGCTTTATTGTAAAATATATAGAAGTAAGTGTTTTTGGTGGGATAGTACCTCAGTAAATCTAAATTTCTATATTATTTAAAAAAAATATAACTAAATAAACCATAAATTTCCAAAAAAATGGTGCACTAAAGTTACCCTGATAGTTAGGTAACATTGTCTTAAATAAAATCGATAATCTAAAAAGTTTCATTACTTTAAGTCAAATTAACTTACTTTTTAAGATTAAAAATAGTCAATTTAACCATATGATATCTTTTATTTCTTTTGGTAGTTGTAATATTTCCACAATTATAACAAATTGAAACACCTTGGTAACCTGGAATCAATTTTTATTTAAAGTCCTTTTAGGTATTTTTGACTGTTATAATCAGTGTTTAAATCCATCGCAGCCAAAATGTAACTCCGGGAATAACACATAATAATAACAACATATTTCGAGAGCAAAAAAAACGCGGAAGCCAGCCAGTTCAGTGATACACCTGCCTTGCGTTAACCTAAATTTTGGTTTGCGAATACTGCTGAATGCGCTTATAATTTTCTATAAACATGATTCCCCATGCTTCGGTAATTAAACTAGACGAATAGGTATCTAATTTTCTTAATGGGAACTACTGTTTATAAATGGAAAAGCCGTACTTTGAAGAAATTACACTTTCTTCAAAGTATGGCTGAAAAGCTATTAGATTTACGAATGTCCAAAAAGGTTGACAGAGTATCATAATTATTGCATCATATTACTGATTTAATTAAATCCTGTGACATAAGTCTACCCTCGTATCGTATAACATAAATCGTGTTGTCATAGTTATGGAGGGTAGAGGTAAGGAAAACCATCTCCGATGGTGTCCTGAAGATTTCAATTTTCAACACTTTCATTATCATTATCAAGTCTATTTACTGAATACATTTTTATAAAATATTATACCAGATTAAGCATCCGATTCGTCGGAATAAATAAGAAATCGCGTTTTAATCCGGTATAAAGTATGAAAAATTAAATGAAAATGAAATTTTTCATTTCATTTTTATTTAAATGTGTAATACTCGCTTTATAAATAAAAGACACCATTACATTTTTATAAGTTTTATAATTTATAAATAAATCTATTTTTTAAAAGATTTTCTAATAGGTACATATATTATATCTTTATCATAAGAATTCATTTTATAGCCATTAATTAGTAACATTTATAATATACTAGGATAGCCGCTGTTCCAGCCATACCGCTTTGTAGCGGCATATTAGAGTGGAGTTAAAATATTATGTGGGACACAAATTAAAATTCGGACTTCGATAAAACCTCAGTAATTTACTAAAGTTCATTTAGACACAGTTTTTTTTCAAATCGGTCAAGCGGTTTCAGATGGCCTAGCATGACAACCACGACCAAATGTTTTCGACCATTTTCTCGTGTTTTAATCGATTATCCATTTATTTCTTCTGGGTCTAACATGACACTTACACTTAAAACTCGAAAAGTACAGATATTTGTCGATCGAGATATCTTGTCTATCAAAATTATCGATATATAATATATCGAGATATTTTATATTTTAGTTTGTCTTCTCTCGTCCGCGATGTCTCTCGATGGTCATGCTAGACGGGCAGCTCACAAAGTCGCTTTTTGTTGCTCTATGGGAGCTTCAAACGCTCCGCTCACTCCGCTCCAATTAATACTTCACCTTTTTGGCCTTACTTTTTTACCTTCACATTAGTAATACCAATATATTATTTTATCCAAACAGAGTTAGGACTCCAAAGGATCTACTTAAAAGGCGCTTTACATTTCTAATGGTTCTAAGAAACAATAAATAAATATATTCTTTATTTGAATTCCTAGGTTTTATTTTCATTTAATATATACGGCCTCGGTTTTTTTATGTAGATACCTTTAAGTAGATTCATCCAAATGTTTTCAGTTATTTTCAAAATATATTTTGTACATATATGTTAAATAAATAAATAATTGAATAATCATTTTCGTATCATACAAAAGTATAATTTGTAATAAACGATAGTGTTTAATAGGCCTAAAATATTGAGCATTTTTCACAGACAACACTTATCTAGTTTAACATTAATGTTATACATATATTTTAAGTGATAAGTAGGAGTGATGTCCTACTTAATTTAGATAAATCGCTTATAATGGACATCCTGGTGACTATAATGTCTACCTTTTTTGTAATTTATTTAAATGACTAAATGAGAGACGTCAGAAGTATAAGCGTGACTGTACCGCGGTATATGTGGTAGCTCATCCCGTCTTCTCGCTCCTCTATCCACCACGAGACTTATACTGCCTGTCTCCTTTAAGCCATTTGACTTAGCTCGACGCTGCGACGGCAGAATCGCTGCCCTCAACGTCTTCCGTTTCTGAAAGCAGTAACACCAGTTATTTCACGTTGATTGTTTCAACTCTAAATACAATATTGTACTTACGAAGCTGTCAGTGACGTCTTGGAGAACGTCGATAAGCATCCGCTCTACTATATGAAATTAAAAACTAAATGAACATGATACATAATTTATTATGAGGAATTTCAACAAGCATTGGTCGGTTTTTATATTTTAGATTCGAGTTGCTTTTTTTCGAAGACAGCATCTGATTCCATGGATATGATTCCGAGTTTTGTTCGGTTTACCTCGACTGCGCCTCGCCACCTGTCGGCCGCGTGCCGGGCGATCTCCATCCTCTTCTGCTTTTTTATTTGATGCTTTTTGTAAACAACTTCAATAACGATCAGGACTATCCCTCCTATAATGCCGGCTAATACTAATATGAATACTCCGGCCATATTTTTCAAGCCTAGTGTGTTTGGCGTTTTTTCGTTTTCTTCACAATTCAGCATATTGTTTCGCAGTATCCATTTATTATCAAAGGATTCCATTATACCGCCTGAAAAGGGAGAGAAAGCCGTATTATGAATAGTAAGAGTAATCCAAGTTAAGTTCTATATAGATACGTGTGCCAAATTGGATCTATGTATATGTGCTCAGCATTTTATTGCTAACTAATCAAGATACTAAGAAACGTCTATATTTTTTTAAACTATAAATAAAAGTCAGCTGTACCGCTCTAAATAATGAGAAATCTATCTTACTTTCATGGAAGTCGAGAATTGCTAGAGTAACTAAATCAGCCCAAGGAGATCCCTTCTGTAAACCAACTCCATAACCGGATCTGCCGAAGAGTTCACCAGCGGTAACTAGCTCACAATCTTGTGCAGCCTCAAACTCTAGACGTGATGAATCCCAAATGAACGCCATTAATTTTCTAAAAAAATAAGATAATTGACGTTAGTATATACTAACCCATCTACCTAATAAATTATGATAGATCACAGCGAGATATATTTAAAAAAAAATAAAAAGAAACGGTAAGTGTTTTAAGTTTATAAGAGCGATAAAAAAACACTTTTTTATGTTAGATATCGACAGACGAGCATGAGGTTCACTTGATGGTAGGTGATACCTCAGCCACAGAACATCAATCAATACTGTACTTTTTACTTCGAGCATTCGGAAATCCATAGACTGAAACCGAAACACGCAACTCGCACCTCGCGATTTTTCCTAATGAAGATAATATTTCAGTAAATTGTTTTACAAGCAACATCAAAAATTTTCTGTAATAATTTATTTTACCCATCTTTAACATCTTGGATAGCCTGTTCAGCATTATCATAATTATTAGCCTCCATGGTACGGTACATATTGGAAAGTTCGACTTGACGACGGAAGTACATGTCCACAGCAGAGCCTTTCACTGTAGCGCAAGTCAGATTTTCCATAGTATTACGAAGCTAGAACCGAAAAGTTATATTTACAGATGTTTTCCCAAAAACTTAATTCAATTTATGATTCAGGAATTACCCTGGCGTCATTGATTCCGCTCAATTTAGTCTTCGGTCTTTCTAGTACAAGAAAAGCGGCTAAGTTAGCTGTATATGAAGCGACGATGATCATTGCAAATCCAGCCCATACCATGCCTAATACGCGGGCTGAAAAGCTGCGAGGTGTTCCTATGGGAAATTATTATGGGAATAATGAAGCGTTCTTTTGACGTATTTTGGATCATCTATATCTATACTAATATTATAAAGATGAAAGATTTGTTTGCAACGATTTAACTCAAAAAATACTTGACCGATTTTAAAAATTCTTTCACCAATAGAAAACTACATTATCTGCTATTTGTGTATAGTACATCTTTTTTCGTTCGTTTTGTTATATAATTTCAGCATGTCAACATGATTAGTTCTTTACTTTTCATTGCAGTATAAATAACGGTAATCAACATTAATTGTATACTTTCGACTCGTTTATTCTCATGATAATTAATTACTATTTCAGTTACCTTCTCCGATACCACTATTAAGTAATACTCCCCACGCAAACCAAATCGCACTGGACAAATTTAATGCATCTTCCTCTGTACCATCAATATTGGCTAGCTTAAATCGACCAAATGGAGAGAATCTATCCAGCAAATATAGCACTAATGCCACAACGTGTACCGAAACCATCACCAATATCCACAATGTGTTCGAAAAAGGTTGTAAGAAAGACACGAGGGTTGAAGATCTTGATGGCTGAAATTGAAGTAAAATATTTTTGAATCCGCATTTGAAATAGTTGAAAATTTTAATCGAGTTTCAGATGATTTTACCTTCTTTTCCAATATAGTAATGCCTTGGTATTTAAATGGTTTGCTGAACTCTATAAATTCAGCCCGTTCTGGGTTAATAGTCAATGGTGCTACTATCATATCGGCGCGTTCATAGACTAATTCTCCTGTAAGTCATTAAATCAAATTTGAATATAAATAAATATAAATATGAGTTTTCTTTAAAAGTCTGTTAAAAGGAATTTATTGTGAATAATATGTATTGCTTTAGGTCAAATATGTAAAATGATAAAGAATTTGAGTGAATTTAATAAATATATTAATATATCTTCTTCTTCTTCCTGCCCTGTTCCCTTTTTTTTTAAATGAACACATTGATACAAAATAAATTGAAAAAGATAACAGAGACATCGAATTAAATTATGTGATGCGATAATAATGATGATAACAAGTTATACATATTACCAATAAGACCAGTCCATTCCTTTTTTGAGCCAGGTTGAGAAATATTTTTAAATATATAAGATCCAAACTGTCCATCCGGTGAAAGAGCTAATGAAAATGTGAAGTTTATTGCTCGTGATAAATACGTCAGTAGATCCATACAGAATCCTTTGCAGCAGTACATTTCATCTGAAAATTTTATATCTTAGGAGTAAAATTACACATATTTATATGTCTATAGAATACATATTTGGCACATAATTTCTTGGTACAATTCTTCGTCTCTCCTTACCTGCTTCTTCACTAACATTGAAATGTGGACACGGTATTTCTTCACTCGTACAATCAAATATATCTTCCACGCGACGGGCATACACAAAAGGTTTCTCTTCGATAGTCAATACCTATACAGATTATTATTATAAGTCATTACTTTTATTTTTTACAGAAAAATAAAAAATCAAATAATTACCTTCAGATGGGTTGGTATCATGAAACCTTCAGGTTTAGATGAACTACGCCCCATCCATATGATTTCGTGTTCTTTTAATTCTAGGCGCATTTTTTGAGTCTCCTGTAAATATGTGTGACATGAATATGACTAATAAATTCTATATTGATTTTTTATTTGTTAATTTTCAAATCGTACCTTCGAATAAAAATATTTTCCAACAGCTACATGTTCACCGTGCGCCCTAACGTTAACCATGTCGTACTCTGCATGGACCCTGTCGCCATGATCGTCGAAGGCAACATGACCAGTAGCACCATTCTCTAGCCTCTGTTTTCTTATATAATCGAAGAGAACCTGCCCAGTCTGCCAGATTGAACCAGAATTATCACAGTCAGAGGGTGGAGCGTTTATCTCTTCTGTTTTATTCATTTCACGTATCGCTGAAGCTAGAACGTAACTGAAAATACAAGATGAATAAATACGATTATAATATTGTCTTGTATTAACGCGAGTATCACACATTTAAATAAAATACTTTATAACGCGATTTATTATTTATGCCGACGTTTCGGATGCTTTTCGGCAACCGTGGTCGCGGCAGACGCGGCAGAGTAATTAAATACGATTATATTTTTTAAAGTTTTATAATATCAGTGTAGGTAATGGTAAACAGCAGTCTTACATGGAGTCTTGTATATGAGCGTGTTCATTAGTTGCGTTGACAAGTCTTAATCCCAATAAACCTTCAGGAGCGTTAGCTGCATCCAACGCTTGTTCTGTCACCATCCAAACATACCCGGTCGTTGTCATATTCATGTAAGTTGCGTCACGAAATATTATCTCTGCGTCCGTTTTGCTGGGTCACGGCAAGATATTATTGTAATTTTATTATTAAAAAAATATTAAACGTTAGCAAAATGTGTAAATTTTATAATTAATCTTACCTTGCATACATTAGAAAAACTCTAGCTTGCGCGCTCCTCACGTCTATAAGTTTCTCGTTGAAGGAATCTAAACCTGGTTCAAATTCTATCACTTGTTCAACAACAACTTTTCGATCCACGTCTTCATCAACATTTTGAGATGTTGTTTGAAACCTGAAATCATATAAAAGTTTTATTATGCCTAATTAGGTGGGTGATTTTCTATCATTTGCAAACGGATTGGATGGCTGCCGGCCTAGCATGACAATCGTGACAAAATTTTGTCTACCGTTTTCTCGTGTTTTAATCGACTATCGCTTTATTTCTTTCGGGTCTAACATGACAATTACACTTAAAACTCGACTTTTAATGTCAAAAGTAGATATATTTGTCGATCGAGATATCTTTTCTATCAAAATTGTCGATGTCGAGATAGAATATATCGAGATATTATCTTACATCTTAGTTTGTCTTCTCTCGTCCGCGACATATCTCGTGGCGGTCATGCTAGCCCGGCTGCTCACCAAAAGGTATGCGATTATCGTCAACAATGAACATTCTAAACATAGGTATAAAAATATGCGTTAAAACCATTGACATAGTTTAGTTTAGTGTAGTTGGTTAAAACTTAATAATTTTCTTATTTGTACGTACCTTCCCAAAATGGCTCTCCCATCGGTGTCAGAACTATGTATGACGATAACCTTCATGTAATTAAAATGTTTCAGCACATCAACCCAAACATCAGCTTGATGCGAATAGGGTGGTACGGTTCGCAAAAATGATACATGAATATTCTTGTCGGAAAAAGCTGAATCTCTTGAAGAAATACCAACAACCGGTATATGGTAAAACCCACTAGTGTATGAGACTGCAGCGGGTGAGAGATCACCAATTATTGGATGAGATACAACAACTGCGTATACCTAAAATAATTAAAACAGTTGAAAATATAATTAATGTGAATACATATATTTTTAATTCGACATCACTACATAGTATAAAACAAAGTCGCTTTCTCTGTCCCTTTGTATGCTTAAATCTTTGAAACTACGCAACGGATTTTGATGCGGTTTTTAATAGATAGAGTGATTGAAGAGGAAGGTTTATATGTATAATAATAACAGTTTTTCTGTAGTGTATTTAGTATCAGCATTGCACCGGTGCGAAGCCGGGGCGGGTCGCTAGTTAATATATACAATACAATTTTGGATTTAACTAAACTATGTTATGTAATACCGAAAAGGACCCTTCATCAGCATTTATTGAAGTTATAAACTGCAACTCTGGTTTTCAGAAGATAATTGTCAAACTCAGCCTAAATGAATAGAATGATTTTTATTTAATACTAGCTGATGCCCGCGACTTCGTTCGCGTGGGGTTCACTTTAAGCTGAGCTTTTGAGCAAGCTTTCTTCAAATGACATATCCTCCTCCACCCTCTGTACTTGGTGATTTCTTTTGGGAAAGAGCTATCAAATTGTCAATGACTAATTTTTTTTTAGGTTGCTTTTGCATCATGTTATCGACATGTTTAATGGTGGTTGAGATTGGGGTTCGAAGGATGATTTGATATTCAATAGTTGAAATAATTAACCTGACATTAAAGAAACATTAGGGAAATTCACATTTATTAAATTTTCAATACATTTTCTGTCTTAAATAGATGCGTGCGTTCATTTAATTGGTTATTCTCATTTTCGGACATTTTTTTAAATTCCCGGGATTCCTGCCCGGGTTTCCGGTGCTAAATGCGGAAACCTCTAAGATACGGAAGCAAAAAAGCAATGTCGAATAATCGTAATTCTGTTTAAGAGAAAGGATTGATGAAAAGGTGAAATAAATGATCTCATAAGAAATACTTTTTCATATATTATTTCAATAATACATTTTCTATTTTTTTTATAATATAGTTCTTTCAAAAAATAAATAAATAAATACAAAAAAATATTTCTTTCATTTCAACTTCAGATTCGAACTCGCATCAAAAGCTACGCTATGGGACTGCATATCCACTATTCTATCCACTATTCTACGAATACATATTGCAAATGGCGAAATAATCAAACTATTTCATTTACATATCAGACTGTGATTGACATCTGACAATTCGAAAAAGTTCAACGCGAGTCAGTTTGCATTGAAATTTGGTGATATCGATGGCTCCTACGTAAAGGGGCGAAACTGCCGCTTAAGCCTTTTTCCAATTATTAGTGCATTGAGTTCCTTGTATCCGATTCTATGACATTCACAAATAAAAAATTTATTTTTTTTACTAGATACAAAATAAAATTTTAGGCACATAGGCGTATGTACACAAATCGGTAGCGTATAAAAACCGATCAAACGTTTGGTTGATTTACGGCGTCGTGTGAGCGCGTCGGGGGCGCGGAGAGAGGGCGAATGTACCGTTTCAGTCCTTTTACTCAGTATCCGAAAACCTCGTATAAAGGCGAAACATCACATTTGCCTTTTTACGTGATTCGGTTTTTAGTAAATCGTATTCGCCTGTTTTGTAGACATGTCATATTTTGTACTTAATGAAAACTAATTAAGATTTTTTTTATAAAATTACGGATAGAACTATATATTTGTATACTATGACAGTTCCTTTATTAGTTAATTATTACTATTGACTTAATAACCTCCGATGGCGTAAGTGCAGGCAGGCAGTTTGTATGGAAATTACCCTTGTAAATAGGCTGAAAGTCATTTTAGCCTTTTTACGTTGAACAATAAAACTGAAATCGTAAGAAACCAACAAAGTAAAAAGACGAATGTGCAAAATCTCGAAATATATAAAAAATACATAAAATTTATGTACATATGTATAAAAACCACTATACGTTAACACTAACTGCAAAATTACATAAAAATCGAATCAGTAGTTTAAAAGATATGACCCAAAATATAGTTCTGGCAACTTCAAACCGCTCTCCTGTAAAATTCACTTTTTTCACTTAGGCCTGTATACGTAGGAGCCATCGATATGGTGCCTTTTAAAATAATATTTAAATGTTGATAACTTTTCTTTCCGATAACCAATTTCGATGAAACAAAGCCTATATGTTGCCCCGGGCTTTCCTTAATATATTTGTGTAAATTGCATTAAAATCGGTTCAGTATCTTCGGAGATTAGCGTGAACAAACAGACAGACAGACAGACAGACAGACAGACAGACAAGAATCTTAAAAATTGCATTTATGCATTCTGCTACCCTTCTTTTATCACCCCTCTTAATTTCTGGTAAAAATATTTAGTGAAGCGTAATTTCGATCCTACTCTTTTATTATATGTATTTTATTATATGTATAGATTAGAGATATTTAAACCAATTTATTAGTGAAAACCCCGTGAAAATCCGTTCAGTAGTTATTGAGTTTATCGCGAACAGAGTGACGGACAGAGGCGGCGGATGACTTTAATTTATAATATGTAGTGACATAAATTATTTTAAATATATGAAGTTACGACTCTGGCACCCAGCGATAAACTGTATATTATTAAAATATAATTTTTATTTAAATGTTTGATCATTTTTGATCGATACTTACGCGATGGGCAATGAGGTCTTTACAAACATTAAGCGCGGTCATAATCGGATTTGTATCCATCAAAATCGAGTAATCATGATAAGTGACGCCACGTGGTACATATTTATCTTTAAAATTGAGGTTCTGTAATTAAAAAAAAACAATATGAATGTATATAATATCGCCGACAAAAAAGTCACAAAATGTTTCATGCATAATATTGTCTTTTATTAACGCGAGTATCACACATTTAAATAAAATACTGTATACCGGATTAAAACGCGATTTATTATTTAAATTATTTATCCCGACGTTTCGGATGCTTTTCAGCAACCGTGGTCGCGGGAGACTGCAATAAATATAATAATAATAAATCGCGTTTTAATCCGGTATACAGTATTTTATTTAAATGTTTCATGCATGTTTGATAGCCTGTAGAAACGCAATCACCATTTTTTTAAGTAAGTATAATGAATTTATATTTTATAGTTGAATGTATGTTGTAGCTTCTGTAGGCAATCTTAAATAAATACATAAAAAAAATGAAAAATACCAAACATAGTTTTATCATAAGGTCTGTAACTGTCGCGGTCGGGATCATATTATGAAGAATCGTGTTGGTAATAAATTGTTTTTAAATTTTCAAATTATTTTATCTAGTCACTTTCACTTTGATCAACTTACCGAGATTGTATCTTTGAAGAAAGCAATTGACTCATTACTAGAGAGTACGCCACCGACATTATAGTAAGTGGGATTTGAGTAACGACGCCTGTCTATATCAGCATTCACTGAACACCAGCAAAACACTGCCAGTATCAGTTGAATCCACATGATGTAAGCTAAAATATTTGTTTATAATAGCGAAGTTAGATTACCTATAGAAATAAATTATTTCATTTTTTTAATATGTCTAATGATTTAAATAACATAGACTTCAATCTTGATATTAAATCTATATGGAAATTGTGGTTCAAATTTTTTAAGCAACTTTTTATAGACCTATCATTTAACTACGTACAACACTGCATAAGATTTAATAAAAAGATAAATGCAAAAAATAAAGTAATACTTACGTTTATTTTTTTTAATAGTAACACATATTATCATAATTAAAAACAATTGAAGTATAATTTAAAGTAAAATGGTTTTACGTAACCAAAACAAGGTGGGATTCTGGGGAGTAACGGTATATGGAGCACTTTCTTAGGTTGCTATGGAAACCACGCAGGCGTAGTACGCTTAATCAATCCCGGTTTCTACAAAATTGTATAGTATAACTATATTATACTAGCGACCCACCCCGGCTTCGCACGGGTCTAGATTTTTTGACAAAAAAAGTAGGGGTTGGTAATAGAAGAGTGAAAATATCGGGTTGTATGTATTTTTTAATGCCACATTATAAAAAAGTAAAAACAAAAAATTTCGTCCAAAAATTAAAAAAAAATTTTTGGGGTGGACTACCCCTAACATTTAGGGGGATGAAAAATAGATGTTGGCCGATTCTCAGACCTACCCAATATGCACACAAAATTTCATGAGAATCGGTCAAGCCGTTTCGGAGGAGTATGTGCAACGAAAACTGTGACACGAGAATTTTATATATTAGATTATTATAATGCACAAGTAGATATAATCCTGGTAGAATATAAGTCGTAAAACAGTTTATTGAGAAATCTTTAAACGTTTGTTTCTTTTTCTGAGGGTTTTATTGAAGAGAAATAAAATGAGTAAAAGACCATCTAATATTTTATTGTTCAATAATATTAATATTAATTTGATACAAATATATATTATTAATACAATTTTAAAAATATATTTTTAAAGCTTAAACACTTATACATATGTGAAATGCGTCTATTTACCCTAATCGTAATTCCGGGTATCGTAAGATAAGGTTAGTCTAAGATTTAATTTAGGACCATGCCCATGATCTGGATGAAGGAGTCCAATCGGAGGATGACCAGCCCGGGTTCCAAGAGGGACGTAGAGCTGCTGCAGCCGCAGAAGCAGCGTGTTGAGCGGCACCGGCTGCACCAGCAGCTCCAGAACTTTGCAGCACTGATAGTTTCAGTGCTTCCAGGTCTATAGTAAAGATAAAAGATATAATGTTTTATAACATTCAACCAACTTTGCTAAAGTTAATTCGTGAGAAAAACGTTTTTCTTTATTTAGTCCATGATATGCATATTCTTATATATTATTATGATTATGTACCTACCATAATCATAGCCGTAGCAAGGGGGGGCAAGGGTGGCCAATGCCCACCCTAGAAACTTCTATGCCCAACCTCGACAGCTGTCCCCCGAGACAAAATCTCTAGCTAACGTCAATGTACATAATATTATTATTCAGTTTAACTTTTCAAAGAAATTTGATAAATCCTGTCGTGTCAGAGTCGCTGTTTTGTATTTTTAAGGTTAAGTAAAACTTAAAGTTACTAGTAAAATCAATCTATCAGTTGCTAGTTTATAATAAACTACTAGGATTTGATATAAATCTTAATACCAAGAAGAAGAGTTAAGTATAGGTACCTACAATTTTCATTAACAAGAGAGTATTATTTACATCTTGTGTACCTAATGAAAATTGTAGGTACCTATACTCGAAGAAAATAATATTGTATATTATTTAAATACACTTATTTTTTTAAGTTTGATCATTTTCATAATTTTTATGTTACATACCAGCGCTATGCAGCCTCGCAGCTTGGTTGTTAGCAGCACGCTGTATCGCTCTAGCAGCAGCAGCTTCCCGTGCGGCTGCTATCTTCTGCGCAGTGGCAGCGCGTGCTTTAGCTGACGCCAATTGCGCTTGAGCGTGGACAGCTGCCTGAGCTGCTTCGAGCGCATGCGCACGGGCTATGCGGGCACGCTCTTCGCTATAAACAAATGTATGCATAACTATTATAGCAATTTAGCATGGGGTAGACACCTTAAGCTCATGCGTTTCAGTGATGGTTTATTTCGTTTATAGGCATTTTTTTATGTTAGATATCGACAGACGAGCACGAGGTTCACTTGATGGTAGGTGATAACCCAGCCACAGAACATCAGTCAATGATGCGCTGTCGACCTACTCTTTAGGTACTTCGAGCATTCGGAAAATCCATAGACTGAAATCGAAACGCGCAATGTGCACTTCACGGTTTTTCCATCTATGAACGGTGGTTCGTTACCCGGTCGGAATTTCGATATTTCTCCCACCCGATCAATGCCCGAAGTTACCAGACATGGGGAAAACATGCTTACAGAAAATTATAAACATGTCGTGCCGGTGGGATTCGAACCCACGACCAGGATTCGAAGACGCCAGGTGTTCTACCGAACGCGCCAACGAGCCCGTCCATAAATTAAGTAATGATAACAGTTTTAGAGATTAAACTATGATATTTTTCTCGTGTTTTAAGGGAAATCAAACCTACATTACGGTCGGTGCAACGATGTTTAGAATTGTAAATCTTGCTTAACATTAAATGTGCCTGTACAGAAAAAGTGAGAAAGTGTTATTATCTATATTTTACCAACAGCGCACGGTATAATTATTTTTTTAGAATAATCCATCCAAAATTTTATCAAAATCAATTCAGTGATTTAAACATAGAAAGTTACTGACACGATATACAGTACCTACGAGTATAATAGGTAATAAGTTTGAATTTCATACTTAACTGCGAAACAAATACCTGTTATGAGCAGCGTGTGCAGCTTCAGCTTCTTTTGCGCTTGCGAAGCTCTGCTGCTCAAGTGCAGCGTGCTTTGCAGCAGCAACTTGTCGCTGAGCTGCCATCACTGCTGACGCTGCAGCTTTAGCTGCTGCAATGGCACCTGCTACGTCTGAGCTGGAGTCTGATTTAAAGTTTATTATGTTAATGTAATGAACTTAAAATAATAAATGATAATTTTGACCTGTCTATAGAAAAATTTTACATAATTCAAAAATCGATCTTATTTTTTGGATAAATGAAACATTCTGCTGCAGTCTTAGAAAATATTGTTTTTATTTTTATTTTACTAGTAAATTAGGATATAGGTACATCAGTTTAGCCATACATATACAAAAAAACGTACGTTGTTAGGCGTGTATATTTAAATTTTTTTGAGTGTGCTTAATCTCGGAAGCGCACGCTAAACATTACGCACCCTAAAACAATGTACATAGATAATACGCTCGACAACATTCAAATCAATATCTCTGTATGCATGATGTATGATTATGATATCATAATACATATGATCAAACTTTATTATACGTTGATAAATCGATTTAAATGCAGTAAGTAACTAACCACCGACAGCATGTCCATTCGCAGTAGACACATGAATAAAGCTTCCCACAGGTATCAAGCCAGTCCCCAGCCCCATGTCCCATCCGACTGCACTTCTCTTTTCGGTGGGCTTACCGAGCGTTACTGCGATGAATACGCAAATGGCTAAACACTGAAACAAACCAATTTCGACCTGTTAAAGTTCCAGTTAGTAAGCGTGAATTTTAGTCGGTAGATACCCAAGGCTGTCATTTAAATTACGGTGGCAATTCTATATATACTGTTCTAAGAGATCGTGGTATTGCTCCAGTATACATCTATACTTATAATATTATAAAGCTGAAGAGTTAGTTTGTTTGAACGCGCTTTTTCTTTTTGTGTTGGATAGTCCAATTGTTGAGGAAAGCTTTAGGCGAAACATGAGTGAAAAACTCAAACGCAACAACGGGGATAACCATATAAAACTACTCGACCGATTTTATTATCATGATCTGATACATTGCACCCGCGCGAAGCCGGGAATAAATAAATTCCAAGATATGTTGACTGACTTTAAATAATATTTACAAGTTATCTGACGGGCTCGTAGGCGCGTTCGTTAGAACACCTGCCGTGCGCATTGATGGGTCGTGGGTTCGAAACTTCGAATCCCACCGGCACGACATGTTTATAATTTTCTGTAAGCATTTCTTCCCCACGTCCGGTAACTTCAGTCATTCAACGAGAGGAGTATCAAAATTCCGAATGGGTAGCGGACCACCGTTCATGGATGGAAAAACCGTGAAGTGCATATTTCGCGTTAAACTGGTCGAGGATCTTTCCTTTAGGACACGAAGAAAGAACATACGAGTACCTTCCATCAACTACGCTATAAAAAAATATACCTATTTGAAATGACTTCCGCTCAAAAAAACGAACCTGAAAACTAATAGCTGAGTATTTTGTAACTGCTTAATCCTGAAGTCCACTTCAACTGTTACACAGTTTTTTTTTTTGTGATTTATATAAAAGCAAAACTAAACTAGGGAGATCTTACCAATTTAATAAAACCCATGGTTTATTGGAGGGTAGAGATGTTCTATTAAAGTCAAAATCAACTATGATACCAAGGAGATATTGAAGGACCATTTTATATAGTTGAATGCGGAAAAGAATGACAATCAATGGAGAGGGGGAGTTATTTAATTGAAGTTACTTGATCGAAAACAATTTAAAAACTATCCCTTTCAATACTTAGTTCTGTGCACCTAGTAGTTAATGTAAGTTATATGATATAATTGAGTTTTCCCTTTCTTTTTCTAATATTATTGATCCATTCAAACATGTTTTTAATTTCGATATTATCACTTTTTGCTCTGGACTAGAGCCCGCTCATATAGATAGCCTCCAGCCAGCCCCCATTGAAGACAGTGGACAATATTATGAAATTAAAAAATGCAATGTAGGTATAATATGTCTTCTTATTAATCTTGTTTTTGCCTACAGTTTCGTATTCGTGGGCAGTGGCGGCGTAAGACCTAAATTTTATGTGGGAAAGCTCAGGTTTCATTTTGCGGGGCCCTCTGCCTGCAATTTTTTTTTGCCAAAAAATTTTTCATTATAATTTGAAAAGACATGTTGACCGAAAAGACTCGTTTCGATTTCGTAATGTTATAAAGTAGGAGATTTTTTTTCTTTTTTGCATAATATTTTGAAAGTACCAGTGATGGTGATTAATGCGATTACTCATTTTCATAAGCAAGCGAATTCATGAGTCTTAGCATGCTAATTGCTATGCTATTTGCTAATATCACGATAATTCATAATATTTAAGTATGTGATTTTTGTTAATATGCGAATTGAAGAATAAAGAGCACATTCACGTTAGGACATTCTTCGGACCACACTGCTTATAATTTAAACGAATTAAACAGTCACACGCATTTATTCAATATATGACCCTAAATACAAGCATATCAAAGGTAATAATAGGGATGTTGACTATTTTTTGGAATTGCTTTTATTTTATAGATACATCCTTTATAAAGACGAAAAAAAAATCTTATCAAAAAATATTACATATTTCAATAAAAAATACTAAATATTTTTATTGAATTTATTCGTGAGAAGTGAAAAGATTTGTTAAGATCTAACTTTGATCGAACGCGAGCGAGATTGTTTATCGGTCTGTCACGTCACATGACAGTTTGGAGCATTTTAGCGGGAATTTTTGAAAAGTATTTTTATTTACGAATTTTTTATTAAAATATGCATTAAATATGTAATATTTTTTTTTCGTGTTTAGGAAGGATGTATCTATAAAATAAAAGCAATTCCAAAAAACAGTCAACATCCCTATTGGTTAGAAGCGATGAATTCGCTTAACACTTCACAGAATTTTTAAGTATTCGCATGGATTTTTTAGCAATGAATGTGAATGCTAATTATTACTTGAAGGAGCAACTCCCAAACAACGTCCAAAAATAATCCAATAAGACTTCCGAACTCAGAGCAATTACTAAAGCTTAGTAATTAGCCAATTACTAAGCTTTAGTAATTGCTCTGACACTTGACAGTTATAACAATAAAATATGTAATCTACTGGATATGGTAGTTTATATGTTAAGGATAATTATTCAATATGTTTTTTGCATTAAATTAAATTATAAATATTTTATTTTTGCAAAATAAATTTGCAATTTTTTATCTGTCGACTAAAAGTAATGAAACGGCAGCCCTGCCATGATTGAACATCGTATGATGTCCCTTACTAGTCTGTGATGATGTCATAGCACTCATATTACATGTAAACAAAACATCTGATAATTAATATCGTGTTATTTTATTATTTTTATTGAAGCTAACTTATGAAAAGTTTCATTAAATGGAGCCAGGATATATAAAATCTGTTAGTGCAAATATATCCAAAGTATAATTGTAGTGAATTTATAGTCGCAAATTTCTTAGTGTTATCCTAGCCTTTGCTCATTAGAGTTATGGAAAACAAAAACTTCCATGTAAGTACTTGAATAAACAAATTAATACACTATTTATAAATAGTGATAAGATTATTAAGCAGATAATATTAATAATTCTTAGGCTATAAAAAGTGTAAATAGTTATAAGATTAAGGAAATGCTTACTTACATACAAAGTGTTTTTATAATTTTAGATCTTCACAATGATGCTGCAAACATGCAGCGGCTTTTTAAATGTGCACTCATACAAGTAAGGAGCCAATTTGCACTGCCACTGAATGTTATTGGAAAAAATAAAAACTACAAGCACTAATACTCTGAAGTGCATATTATTAAAAAAATGGGTACACCGTAAAGGAAACAGAAATAATTCCTTATACAAGACGGAGATTATATACTTTATAACATAGAAATGAATAAAAAATTGTAGAAGTGCTAAATTCTAAAACATTAACATGGTTATGAAGACAAAACAACGCAATTGCTCTTATTGAATTATTTGAGCTCTGCCTGCTGAGTCTGCCTGTTCATATTATAGCAGCATTTCCTAATGAGATTTTTAATGGTGATACGGTAATAAAAATAAATTATCGAATTGATGATATAACGAACATATTTATTGCCAAGTATTGATTGAAGATTTGGCTAAATACATAGAAGACTTATTGTCTGAATTAGTGGCTTTTTGGAATAAATTTGTCCATATCAGTACCAAATAAAAACAATTGAATCATAATAAATAATGTATTTTTAATTTCCATTTACCATCACTGATTAATTGCAATTGCAGGAATTGCACATGCAATAACAACACAGTAATTTAGATATTTTAATAGTTTCTTATTAAGTATAGTATGAGATTTTAACAGAAGATTCTTGCAAATTTGTAAAAATCTATATCAATATGAATCCTTAAATTTGCTACCTGGTTTGTTTTGATAATTTACAGTTAGAGTAGAGTTAGTTAGTTAGTTTCCTTTTTTGCAGTAATAGTTCTTCTATATGTTTAAATCCTCTGTCTGCAATGTAGACGCCAAGTTCTAAACAATTTAATGCTAACTTTATCCACTTCGACGTTTAAACATTTAAGTACGTGTATAAATTAATTTTCAGGAGATTTAACGGTAGTATTTCCACACATTGACACGGCACACGTCTTGTACGTTGTAAATTTTCCAAGTATTTTAATTCTATTAATAAAAATATTTTTAATATTTCCTCTCAAATGCGCTTAGAGCGTTGTATAATAATTCTTAGCTCGTTTTGTTTATATAAAATGTGAGTTGTGACATCATTGCCGAAAATGTCACGTGACCGGCAGCTTTCGCGCGAAATTCAAATTAATGAAAATAAAATATTTTTTAAAAATTAAATATCGCTTATTTTAAGAAAAGGATGATTGTGGAAGGTATAAAATGAACATTTACACATGTTTAAATACTTTTCCGAAAACTGTCAAGTAGCCAATTGCTATAAGCTTCCGAAATTCAAAATAAAATAAAATCGTATCTTTTCAACTTGACGCTGAAGACTGAAGAGTATAAAAGATAAACTGGTAACACTCGCTCTAAATGTCATTGTAATTTGAAATGCCAATTTTAATCAAAATCTTCCGGTCACCAGTGTAAAAGCAGTCGATTTTGATTCCATTTTTTTAAATATCTGCAATGAATCTCTAATTTCAAAATTCAGTTAGTGTAAAGAATTTAATTTGTAATTCTATTCATCACAAGTAAGTTGATTATATTATGTAAAACTTAAAAAAATACTTTTCATTCGTCTCGAATCAAAAATATTTTATTTAATGCTCCACATACCTTTAAATATATTCCTACATTTATTTTAGATTTGTACTATATTTGCACTAAGTGTGTTAGTTAATAAATCCCATTTCTATTTATATATTATTTAAGTACAAAATGTCACCTGGTACTGAAAAGAGCTCTAGATTTTAACTAAAAATGTACCTAGTAATCTAAATTAATAAAAATACTTAACTCAAGCAAGCAAAAAGAATACGATTAAGTCTTCATAAAAATCGTCAAAAATAACATTATTAATTACCTAAATAACTTTAACAAAAATAAAATATATTTAAATTTTATGACATAAATAAAGTTTTTTACCCACAAATTTTCAAGTTTTGTAATAAAAAGTTTAATATTTTAATAGGAATAAAAAAAACTGACAAAATGAGTAAACCAGCACAGCCTCTTCCACCTGCTCAATTCAAGTAAGTATTTATAATTTTAATTATTTATATATGTTTAATTTGACATTAAATATATTTTGATTTGATTGATTTTGATTTTGATGAAATGTAGACTAACAGATTTAACAGGTTTAAAATATTATTAAATAACACAGCTAAAATTATTAGATTCAATATTTTTTTAAATAAATTACTAATTGCACTATCACTGTTCTAATGACATTTTTGCTGGTATTAATTTTATATTATTTTATATACCTCTGTCACTACTATATTATTTTTCTGGAACAATTTACCCTGTAATTTTCATGATACACTGTCTGGAAATATCTCCAGGAAGAAGGTGAAAGCATTCTATCCGTCTAAAATTTTCATTGTTCACAATCTTATTTGTTCTGTTCTTTATGTATGTATAATTTAAAAAAAAATTACTGCACTCCCCACTCTCCACAAAGACAAGATTAACTGGAAGAAAATGTCTTAAGGCATTAAGTTTGTCTTTTGTACACAATATTTTGCAATAAAGAATTTGAAATAATTATCTAGTATGATAGACACACCCTCTCTGATAAATACAATATGCCAAGTATAAGTAATAATATCCATTCAGTTCTATTACTTTCACTGTAAAAAATACCAAGTATTCAAAAATTTGTTTTAGTAAATTATCAACTCATTTCTCATATTTCTAACAATGAGTAGTCATAGCATAAATTATTTTTATTGGGAAGGTCACACTATTAATTAAAATTGTCATACTGTCTGTTGTTTTGCTGTGGTCTATTTCCTGTATCTATTGTTTCTCTTGAAGCTTAAAAGTGGATTATGTAACATATTATTATCTATCTACTTATATATGTTATATTATCTATAAATCAGAGATTTATCTTTGCAAGTTGATAAAAGTATAATTCTATTTCAGTCCAGTACCTAAAATTATTAATGGCGGTATTGCGGGAATCATTGGAGTTTCCGTGGTTTTCCCATTGGATTTGGTTAAGACCCGGTTGCAAAATCAAACCATTGGACCTAATGGAGAGAAACAATACAAAAATATGTAAGTACATTAAACAGTGTATCCACAGTACTATCAGCCTATGGTGTAGCCTACGTTGAACCTTTTTCATGTCTTCTATATACATATAATAAAACTGTGGAAGTCAAATGTCTGTACATAGAAAAAAATTGCTAAAACCCGAGTCAGGGGGATGTAAGAAGAGAAATAGAACAAACCCAGACTTATTTTAAATTTTTTGTTTCTCTGTCGGTTTGTCTATTTGTAAGGGCTAATCTCAGAAGATACTGAACCGATTTCTATAGGTTGTATAGAAGCTAGTATGGAATATATCTTTAGGTCTTACTTATCTATATATATAAAAGAGATTTCCACCTATATAGTCACTCATCACGATATCTCTGGAACCATAAGGCGTAGCGACTTGAAATATGGTAGGAATATTCCTTTCGCCGAGTAGAGGTCAGCTAAGAACGGATTTTACGAAATTCAACCCACAAGGGGGGTTGCGGGGGCAATTGCTAGTCTTGTATAATATTAAAAGTACATTCCTCAATTATATCCATTAAATATATTACTCTTCAAATTATTGAGTTTCCATATTGCTTTATAAGGTTGCCTGGAAAAAAATTATAATAAGCAATAAAGCTGCCTTTTATGCCTTAATTAAGCTGAATTATAAGTTACTTTTGTACATATTATAATCTCATGTGAATAATAAAGAGTTAATTAAAATACGCAATACAATAGGTCTGTCCTTTTTAATCCAACTGCACCTCTTACCTTACCTTACGTTCTGCTTCCAACCTCACTCTTCTTATACCTTCCCATAAATCAAAATTTTACCATTCCTCTTTCGAAATCCATGCTATCCACATTTGGAATGCCCTACCTGAGCATATTCAACGTGCTCAAACTATTTCTTCTTTCGATAGACTGGTCAAGGAACACTACCTTTCCCTTCCTTAATCCCCAAATATCTTCATTGCGAGATACTGATAAATAAGAAATGTAATTTTAAGTATAGTTGTTTCTTAGAGACATATTACTGATTTATAGTTTTTAGTGTTATTAGAATAGTGCACCAACCTAGCAGTTTTTCGGCCTAACAATGTCCTAAAATGGTTGCCTGGAAGAAATTACTTTTAGTAATAAGGCCGCCTTTTGTACAATTTTGTCTTTTTACTTTATGTTTATTCAATTTCTGGTGTACAATAAAGTATTTTTCATTCATTCATTCAATAGGTTGGATTGCTTCCGCAAGACGTACGCAGCGGAGGGCTACTTTGGGATGTACCGTGGATCAGCTGTCAACATTATCCTCATCACTCCAGAGAAGGCAATCAAGCTCGCCGCTAATGACATGTTCCGTTTCTACCTGACCCTGCCTGATGGGTAAGAATTTACAATAGCATTAGCAAAAAAATTTTTTTTTTTTTAATTACAGAGCAGAAAACCCAGTAGGTAGGTAATCTGATGGTTAGTAAATAGTAATCATCCGCGACTTAATTTTCTAAGATGCGTTGTCGGCGTCGGCGTTTCAAATATTACTATGTTATGCTGTTAATTTGAAATCGTATTTTTTTCGCATATCATCAGATATTAGGCCAGCCAGAACATCGGTCAATAATGCGCTGTCGATCTACATTTTAACCGACTTCAAAGAAGGAGGAGGTTCTCAATTCGACTGTATTTTTTTTGTTTGTTACGCGATAACTCCGCCAATTATGCATGGATTTTGATGATTCTTTTTTCGTTTTGTAGCCGTAGGTAGTCATATTTTAGAGGTGGTCCCATATACATTTCATCGAAATTGATTCGGTACTTTTTTTAGAAAAGCAACAAAAACATATGTATACACAGATAATGTTTGGGTTAGTGGTTCCATTCAGAAAGTTTTTGGTGATGACTTTAAATCTCTGTTCTTTTAACTGTCATCACTGAAACATTAATAGTATGTATGTTTTATTTTATGTTTGTTACGCGAACAAATAATATTATATAATCTTCTGTCTCGTCAATACTTTCTGCCAAACGGCTCTGTCTCATTTGAGCAGAACGTTAAGTAGGCCTACCCATTATACATAGGTATTATAAGGATTAATAAACTTAAAAAATACACTTACTTCCTACAAAAAAATAAAATTATTTTTAAATATAAACGAAAACCGACTTCAAAACTATACCTATATGTACAAACTTAAACTAAAGAGTATCTGACTTGACGGGATTCGAACCTATAACATCGGACAGCATTACGCATGTGCACTGCCCGATGCACCAAAGGGCCTGTCAAACTTTTGTATACTATAAGTTTATTACAATACAGTTGGCAACGTAAGGGCTTAGTCATTATTATTTCTGACTTTGTATTCTTATCAATTTGGATATGTAGAAACTGTAAGGACGGCGAGTCGTAGACAGTTTATTTATATCTCTGTTAAGAATATCAGGCGCCATATGAATAATATTCAATTGGATCTTGGTCTGATAATAATACTATATATGTTATAACAGTACTCATACTTTTGTATTACTTTTTATTGTATGCTATTATACAGAAATAACTAATATCGGTATAATTTTTACGGGCTCGTTGGCGCGTTCGGTAGAACACCTGCCGTGCGCATCGACGGGTCGTGTGTTCGAATCCCACCAGGACGACATGTTTATAATTTTCTGTAAGCATGTCTTCCTCACAATCCTCACGTTTGATAACTTCAGGCTTTGAACATAAAAGTAGGTCGACAGCGCATCATTGACTGATATTCTGTGGCTGAGGTATCCACCTACCATCAAGTGAACCTCATGCTCGTCTGTCGATATCTGACATAAAAAAAACATTATTGGAGCATATCAAAATTATAGAAGAAATTTAGATATTACACTCAATCGGTTTATTGCAATATCTCGTTATTTCTAGTAGGTATCACACAAGGCTTTTCCATTTATATATCAAGTTATTATGATAATTCCATATAATACTAAATAAATATGTCTATTAAGAACCATCGTAGACACGATAGGTTTACGGATTTTGCCGTTACATTAGCTTAGACTGTGAGAGATCTTGGATATTACGATAATGGCTCTAATAATAACAATTTTTTTCAAAATTCGATTTGTATGTTTTACTGGACTTCCATCTGTTATATAGATTACAATAAAAACATACCCACTTGTAATGGTTTCGTGTTTGCGAAGATTCTTAGGTCTAACTATATCTATAATCTTCAATTGTGACGGCTGCTGCATGTAGTAAAGATAAGAGATAATAAGTTAAATCACTCTACGAGTGATCCTCAACATAAATGTGTAAAATGTATCTATATTTTTATTATTTAGGTATATGAGATTTTTTTATTTTTATTTAGTTATTTACAGAGTTCCAGCATAAAAGCCCAAAACCGATTCATAATCATTAATCATGCTACATAACGTACATATTAATTAGAGTATGTCATAGATGCTATAGACCACCGTTCATAGATGGAAAAACCGTGAAGTGCACATTGCGCGTTTCGGTCTCAGTCTATGGATTTCCGAATGCTAGAAGTAAAAAGTAGGTCACAGCGCATCATTGACTGATATTTAGTGGCTGAGGTATACCACCCTACCATCAAGTGAACCTCATGCTTATCTGTCGATTAAATGTTCTATATATGTGAAATATAAAAATACCAATCAGGGTCCAGGAAAGGTTCAAATCAAAAATCAATTCGAAATTTAAATTCATATTCCTAGGTCATTGCCAGTGCTTCGTCAAATGGTAGCCGGAGGCAGCGCGGGCGCCTGTCAAATCGTCATTACCACTCCTATGGAGTTACTGAAGATTCAGATGCAAGATGCGGGCAGAGTTGCTGCTCAGGCTAAAGCCGGTATGTTATTTTTTATAGAAGTGGTGTCAAACTGAGGGTAACGAAATTTGTTCAGAAAATAAGATCTGCTTTGTGAGTTTCAATGTATAAATAATTAATCGCTAGGATTTTTAATTAACTTCCGTGGATCGCAAATAAAAATGGTTGGGTAACAATAATGTATGTTCTTCTATTCTCATAATAATGGACCAAGATGGAAATTAAAGAAAAAATTCCTCTTTCAGTGCTCGAAACAGCCAAGCACCAGACATTAGGGTAAACATAGTACGTCAGCCTTTTTGTATTAGAAGACTTTGTTTATATTTTTTTTATTTTTTTATTCCTTCCATCAGAGGGCCGCAAGTTCGAGCGAGTTACGGCAATGCAGCTGACCCGTAGGCTTATCAAGGAGCGCGGTATCTTCGGCCTATACAAGGGGATCACGGCCACGGCAGCTAGGGACGTGTCCTTCAGTATCGTCTACTTCCCGCTGTTCGCGACGCTCAACGACCTCGGCCCTAAGGAGCCAGGCGCTGTGTCACCGCCTTTTTGGTGAGTTTTCTTATTTTAGACTGGTAACATTAAGGACATCAGTATTTAGTGCATTATTTGAGTCGTATAGAATCAAATCTATCTGACTTTTTTGGTCCGGCAATCTACTAAAATAAAATAAGTTCTTGTCGTTTAGACTGTTATGTTTTTTTATATATTTGGTTTTATCTTTAATTGTTAATTTTAATAGATACCTTAAACATGCAATGAATGATACCTAATACAAAAATAAAGGAGAAAAACGTTTTCTTTTTTAAATTGCTAACAATCAGACATAAGTCGCATTATCATTAAGGCAAACTAGGCACGCGCCTAAGGGCGCGCGCGAACAGAATTTATTGACGAAAAAAGTATTTACCTAAAAAAATATTATACTTTCTCTATAACTTTCGGATTGTGATGATATTGTTGACAATGACAATTTTTTTTGTAAAAGAAAAACTTGGCGATTAAAAAGAGCGGTTGCGAGTTTATTGCCAGTTCTTCTTGTGCGCTCTACGCCCTTGATTTGAGAACTGGCAGTAAATGTAAAATAAAAGCATTTAATATGTATTTATATTGACGTTCATAAGTGTACATTATGTTACCTAAATGAATAAATTATTTTGAATTGAATTGAATTTCGTCTGAAAAAATGTAAACGAATAATTTTTAACAAAGAGGAAGGGGGGCTGATGAATTGCTTGCCTACAGCGCCGTCGTCTTTTTTTTTAAGTTAGATATCGACAAACGAGCATGATGGTAGGTGATACCTCAGCCACAGAACATCAGTCAATGATGCGCTGTCGACCTACTTTTTACTTCAAGCATTCGGAAATCCATAGACTGAAATCGAAACGCGCAATATGTACTTCACGGTTTTTCCATTTAAGAACGGTGGTTCGTTACCCGGTCGGAATTTCGATGTTCCTGAATCAATACCCGAAGTTACCAGACGTGGGGAAAACATGCTTACAGAAAATTACAAACATGTGGTCCCGGTGGGATTCGAACCCACAACCCATCGATGCGCACGGCAGGTGTTCTACCGAACGCGCCAACGAGCCTGTCAAAATGTATGTTATAAAATTTATTTCTATTTATGTTATATTTCATTTTTTGTGGTTTGCAACAAATATATATTTAATTTCATACTATTGTATATTTATAGGTGGTCGTTTGGGTCGGGTTGTGCCGCGGGTTCGACGGCCGCCCTCGCCGTGAACCCCTTCGACGTGGTGAAGACTCGTATGCAGACCCTCACCAAGGGCAGCGGCGAGAGGCAGTACTCATCCATCTTTGATTGTATCACGTGAGTTAACAATTTATAGAAATATAGCTAAACTAGCAAAACGCCCCGACTTCGCACGGGTGCAATGCAGATGAAAAAGAAAGCAAAGCCTGATAATATAGCTTTCTATTGGTGAAAGAAGTTTTAAAATCGGTTGAGTAGTTTTTAAGTTTATTGGAACATACAAAAATATAAAAATACAAATATACAAATCTCTTTATAATATTAGTATAGATTAGTCCATTTTTAAAGTTACTTTGGAAGATCTGGCAAAAAACTTGATCTAAAAAGGGGTAAATACAACTGTTTCAAAAATTAAAAGTTATAACTATTTATTATATAAAAATGATTTGATGGGCTCGTTGGCGCGTTCGGTAGAACACCTGCCGGGGTCACCGATGGGTCATGGGTTCGAATCCCACCGGCATTTTAAAATTTTTTTTTAAGTATGCCTTCCTCACGTCTGGTAACTTCAGGCATTGAACGGGTGGGAGGAATATCGAAATTCCGACCGGGTAACGAACCACCTTTTATAGATGGAAAAACCGTGAAGTGCATATTGCGCGTTTCGATTTCTGTCTATGGATTTCCGAATGCTCGAAGTAAAAAGTAGGTCGACAGCGCATCTTTGACTGATGTTCTGTGGCTCACTGTGATCACCTACCAAAAAAAATATAAAAATTAAATACAAAGTAAAAATAATAGAATTGTCTCGCTTAGCTCTGGTTGAGCTACTATTTACGTTTTATCTTCAAGGCTCTCATTAAGTGTTATAGGATTATTTTTAACTGCTAGCTCAACTTTAGATGCAGGAAGTTGACACAGATTTCGAGGGATTTCATTGTATTTTATATTAATTTATAATACATGTTACTTAAACTTTGACGTTTTAAATTGAATTGTTTTTGCCGGTATCATCTCGGTTGATGTAACGTTCCGAACCGTTGGTAGATTAAAAAAGTAAATGGCGATTCAAGTGATTGGCTTCATAAATGATTTCTTGAAAAAAAAAGCTATGCCCTATAAAAAATGTCCTGCAACATAAAAATACCGCTGGTTTTATTTATGTTAGTTATCGACAGACGAGCATGAGGTTCACTTGATGGTAGGTGATACCTCAGCCACAGAACATCAGTCAATGATGCACTGTCGACCTACGTTTTACTTCGAGCATTCGGAAATCCATAGACTGAAACCGAAACGCGCAATATGAACTTAACAGTTTTTCTCTCTGATCTCTAGTATTGCGGATGGCCATTGGCGGCGGTAGTCACTTACCATCAGCTAACACACTGGTCACACGAAAAATGTGTTTTTTTGGGAAATCCCGTTTAAAGTTCTCGTAACGTGTACATAGTGATACTTGCGCCATCTAGCGGCATAAGTTGACTTTGCATTTTGAAGGTGAAAATCGTCAGCTTTCATTTAGTGACTGTTTGATTTTCAAGGTGCGATGTTATAAATATTTTTCATGACTTTCAGAAAAACGCTAAAATACGAAGGGCCAACAGCCTTCTTCAAAGGCGGCGCTTGTCGTATGATAGTCATAGCTCCGCTGTTCGGAATAGCGCAAACCATCTACTACCTAGGTCTGGCTGAAAACTATCTAGGCATCAAATAAACATAACGAAAATATTGTACAAAACGATATATTTTATTAAGTTTCCAGTGCATTTAATATTTTTGATATACAAGTGTTACGATGCAACTCCTGTAATAATAAAAAATGGTAAACTTAACTAATTTTCTCTTAAAACTAATGTTTGGAAAACTAGTTTTTTGATAAATAATTACTAAAGACCGATTAGAGAATTATTTGATAAATAATTATTAAAGAGATATCGTCTAATAATTTATTTTCCAGTGGTTTAATTATAATATGATGATGAAAAAATTACTCCATAAGATAATAATGGCAATATAAGGGTTCCATCGTGACATTGTGTATATATTCCAAAAAAAAAAAAAAATATTGTTGCTGAGAATATTGAAAACGCTAAACAGTAGCATTGTTATTGTTTTATTTATTTAAAATATAAAAAGTCAGTTAGAACACAGCTGTTTAAGGACATACTACGTACTATATATATGGATTATCCTGTCTCTGTCTATAGCTATTGTTTGAACAAAGACGGCAATATTATATTTATTTTAATTGAGTTGGGCTGATACTATGGTCCACTAATCGCAGCGTGCTATGGCTAATTGAAATGATATATTTCTTGCTAATATTTTACTGAATTATTTAATAATGATAGGGTAACACTTATAGTCAATGTTGCATTATTTCTATATTATTTTCACAATATTATTCCACAAAATGATTCATTTATTTAATGAAATCTTATTTATCACAACTATTTATTTTGATATGTGTTGTTTTGATTTTTTAAATTATTTAATATGTGCTTTTACTTGTAAATTGCATTTGCTGATATTTATTATAATACATTTGAATGTCTCCGAGGCTTGGTGGTAGAAATCTCTACCCCGGCCCCATAGCATATTAAGGGACTCTGAACAATTTTACTACAATTGAAGGATAAGTTTATCTAATATTATTTTCCCGTGCAATAACATTGTCCGTTCAGTAAAATATTCTTGTAGAATCAATCCTAACTTTTAATTTAACTTTTTAATATTTGACCACCGTTATGTAAATGCTTTCTAAGAAAAGAGTTCAAATTTTAGTATATTTTCTATTATATTTAGCTCAATTTATTTTAAATTTTAGTTTTAAGCTATGAAGTGATATTAAACTTAACTTTCTTTTGTGTCATACTAATAAAATTATGTTTAGTGATTTGTTTTTTTCTTTTATTAGTGTGATACTAATTAATGTTGTTACAATGTTATGTTAATTTGTTTAAATCATTAGTACCAAGTACTCGATTGTTTTATTTAGGAAATAAAAGTTTGACATTATTGGCTGCTAATATATAGTTTCTGGGTTATTTTTTTACCTATAGTGTTTATATACATTGTTTATTGGTAATATTTGGCTTCTTGTGACAACAATGCTATAATTATTTACAGTTAAAATTCAGCGTCAACTCAATGTAGAAACTGGCCCTAAATTTTAACTGTATGGTTTAAAATCTCTGTATTTGCTGAAACTATAAGATGGATATTTTAATGATATGATGTTGGCCAATTTTGAATATGATAACAGACTTACTTTAAAGTTTCAGTTCTGATTATCGAAACTCTTTCGAGAATCTTATGATTTCCAAAGTTTATATATTAACTTTGTTGCATTTTAATTTCAGAAATTGCTACTTTTTTATAATTTTTGTATCGAATATAATAATATAATTATTCAATTATGGTGTTGACAATAAATGTTGGAAATGTTGATGTCGTGTTAGTGTAAGTATCCCAGTTTCCATTAATAGCCATTAGCCATCTGACTAGAAACAAATGTGTTGCCAGGACTTGGTGTATTTTGGAAATATTTTCAATACTTGTATTAATTATTGGATTGTAGATAGATTCAAAAATGACTAGGACAGTATGGTAGCTAGTACTCTTTTAAACAAGCCGATAGGAATTATTAATATAAAATATAGAAATTGCTACGTTCGCGAAATAAGACTAAAAAAACTATATAATTATTTATGTATAGACAAATAATGAGTTGTAATAATATAAAGTTTCCTTAAAACAATGTCTATAAAATTTATATTTTTATTTGAAATACTTTTTAAAAACCCTGGATGACACTAAAGAATCTCTAATCTGATTGGATTCCTCCGCTCCTTGAAAACCCTTTGAAGAGGGCTTGGCATGGGGAAGTATACAAAAGCTTCACATATGGAACATAATGAAAAAAAAAGATCTAATTCTTGCGTTCACGCTCATCCAGAATAGAAATAAATAACATTATTTATTAAAAAAGGAATTAGAATGTGTATGGCAATATTGCATACAATATTGCCATACACATTCTAATTCCTTTTTGACACATATGTCAATTGATATAATGTTAATTAAATCGAAATCATATAAATTGGAAAAAATATGTATTTAATATATATCGTCTTAAAGCTAGTCGTTAATAAAATGCTTATATTTGCTTATAATTATTTTGAAGCCTGTTGAATTTCATCTTGTTAATTAATATGTTGAAGAACAATGCACATGCCATTAAATTTAATAGTTAATTAACAATATAAAAACAAACTAAAATGTGTGGATGATCTTTGCTTATAGTTTAATTACAATGGCAATAATAAATATTGGATACTTTTTTGTATACTTCGCTGAATTCTGATAGACTCGCATGTTATTTTAAAAAAAACATGTTTTCTAGTTCAATGCATGTAGCATTTATTGCTAAGGGAAGATTCGTCTGTAAAAGAACTTGATAACATACCTCATAGTACTGTTTAAAAAAATATCTTCAGTAAAAAAGAATAATACAAGTCCCTCCTCAGTTTAAAAAACGACAATAAGTGTGGCTGTTATCAATTATTGATGTCCATATTAAGTAGCCCTTTTACAGATTTGATTACAAATTCCTGGGAAATGATATTTAGTGTATTATGTTGCTGCAGTTGTCAGAAGTTGAAAGACATTCGATATAGTTTTAGGTGTTCAATAAACGTTTAAAAATAAGAAATGTGTTTTACTTCGAAATATTCATTAGGTAAGTAGTAGTAAGTTTAATACCATATTATGAGTGCTTATCTTATATATACAATTTCCATGTCACAATGTTAGTTACCGTACTCCTCCGAAACGGCTTTACCGATTTTTACCAATTTTATATGCGTATTCAGTCGGTCTGAGAATCGGCTACTATCGATTTTTCATACCGCTAAGTGATAAGGGTTGTTCACCCTTAATTTTTTATTTTTGGACGAAATTTTTTGTTATTAGGTATTTTTTTATAATATATGGCATTAAAAAATACATACAACCCTAAATTTTTACTTTTTTATCTGCAATCCCTGCTTTTTAGAAATTATTTACATGGCAAATCAACGTTTGCCGGGTCAGCTAGTTTTTTTATGAAAAGCAAATTACCTGCCCAATGCCTGCCCTTCAAACAAGTGGGTTTTAATTTTAGACAAAAGAAAACTTCAATTTTTAGTTAAGATACCAAAAAAGGAAAATTAATATTGGTATATATTTTTTTTCGAGGGGAAATGCAGTTTACGCACCCGCTGCGTAGGGGTAGTACAAGAACGGAGTGTGGGACACTACCAGTCTGCCTGATATGATCCCTCTGCTCCAGGCAGCTGGGTCACTCGAAGCTACCCACTAAAATACCTCACCCCTTAGGCCGCCATAATGGCGCACACGGGATAGCGATAGCATTCTACCGCGAGCCCCAGCGGTCAGGTAAAATTGGTAAACATAATCAAACATAATGTATATACGCTTTTTTTTACCACTTCAAAGTTCTCCATCTGAATCATCCAACTGTTTTTTTCCGGACAGAATTCAAATTTTAATTACAATCGATCATCTCTGATATAATGTTACCAGTTAAACATTTTTTAATAATCTATAATTTGAAAAGATGAGTATGGTAATCGTTAAATTAATTTCTATATCGTCTAAAGTATTGAACCTAAAAACGACATTTAAATTCTGTTGTAATAATAATTTATAATAGTTACATGTTTGTTACGAGTCTTACAGAGAACCTACATAGTTTTATTATTATTGTAGGTTGACTATAATGCTTCAAGTCTTTGTCAAATGTCATTTGTCAGTGTCACTTTACCGCTTGCTGCGAGTCGGTGATGCTTCATGCCTAGAGTTTCGGCTTTGCTAAATACCAATTGATTTGGAAATTGTAATGCACAAACATTGACTAGTGGGCTGTAATTGTATTATATTGAATACCTAATTGCATTTTACCAGCTAGCTTAAATTGTGAAAATGACTACTTTGGGTCCTAAGAAGGATGGAGGTCCAAATTTAGAGTTCTTTCAATCGACGGAATGCTTAGCTCAGTTTGACCAGATACGCGTATGGCTCCAAAAGAATTGTAAAAAGGTAAATTACTTCTATTATCCAAACTATCAGGCTACTCTATCTTTCTTCATTTTCCTGTTATTGAATTTATCTAATTTAGGTCAAGATATAATTGATGTTTGTATCTGAGAAGATGTATAAACGAAATTGGTGAACCACATTTTATAGTTATCGTCGTTACTACAGTGTAATGATTTCTTTAATTTAAATACATTAGTGAGTAATCTTTAGTTACTAGCGATGTGCTATAAAAAAGCAATGAAACAATGACTTGTATAGCATCCATGAAACTGGGTGTGAAACATAATTTTTAGTAAAGTTTTAGACCGATTTGCCCGTGAAAAAAATTGGGAGGATTATCAGAATTACTTGTCCTTTATTAGGGCTCAGTATTTCTCTGTACGAAATTTAATTGTTGCAATTGTTTGGAATGCATAGAGCATATAAATCTTGATCAACTTGAAATCCATGCAAAGTTATTCAACAAAGTACACTTTCTTATTTGTCTCATTGCCCTTCTAGATGGTTCTTGTTTTATTTCTAGATTATCCCTACAGTGTGTTTAAATATATTATATAGTCTCTGTTCTATCATGCCTTGTCAAGATACAGTATGGACATAAATGCATTGAAACTAATGATTATGTTACCTTTTCAGCATGTTCAAACAGATCCACCCACTAAAGAGGGCTTGGCGCAGCTCGTTGTCCAACTTATTCAATACCAAGAAAGTAAATTAGGAAAAAATGCTACTGATCCGCCCTTCTTGCGGCTTCCGGTGAGTTGAAACATTATAAAACTATATATATTTTATCTATTAGCTATAGTTTAGCAGTATAATATTTTCGGAGTATACTGTAATTCTGGCTGTGTTTGGAATCGAATTTTGTCTAGTTATTGATGATAATTCTTGTTATATTTAATTGGGTTCATATTATTGCTTGTTCTGCCTTTAATTTGCTCTATAATTGTGGGAGATTTTATTATAAAATATAGACAGTCATATCACCATTTTGCAGCTGTTTGTCAATAACAGTTAAAAATCATTTCAAGTTAGTGAATAAAATGCCTTCTAGTGTACAAAAAAACAAATTACACTACAATTCTGAGTAGTGTATAAATGAATTCTTATCTTCGTACTTTGCAGCATAATTGAAGTGACAATTTTTAAAATTTATTTTCAGAATTATGTTTATCTCTTTCTAACAGCAGTTTTATGTTCTTTACCTTCCTTCACTTAATAAAGTTATTATATATAAAATATACATGTAGTATATAATATCTTCTATTGTGTGAGATTTGTTAGTGCTACGATTTTGTTTACCAAAGATGGAAATATCTTCTAATTTTAGTAATTTTAGTTCAACATTTTTACAGAACTGTTTTTATATGTAAGAAAATATTCATTATTGTACCAAAAATTAAACAGTATCACAAACATAACTGAGCTAGGCAGTGATATCATCCAGGCAAACCATATATTATAATAGATAACAATCATACATAAGTTAGGTAGGGCTGCAATTATAAGCACATACAGGCCAAAAACAAAACATAATTGTGTGATAATATCTACGTACAAAGCGACATGTCTAAACCGGACTTAGGAGATGTCTTTATATACATAGGGACCGTCGATATAACTGCGTATGTAGCCTTGTGGTCGCACGTTCATCCGTAAGAGCATACGTCCCGGGTTCGATTCCCAGGTTGGTCATTAAGTGTTTCTCGCTTTTAAAAAGTGGAAATGATTGGTGAACAGAGTATGAGAATTTGAGGGATGTTTGACGTCCGGAAGGGTTGATTCCTCCCATGTTGAGTTCCCATGTTCATGTGCTTGGATGCACAAGCGGGATGAGGAGGGGGGCCGTTTGACCTGACCGCCGGGTGCTCGCGGAAATACGCTACCGCGATCCCGTGGGCCCCATTATGGCGGCTTGAGGGGTGAGGGGTTTTTGTTTTTTTAGGGACCGTCGATATAAACCTATACACATACACATAATAATATAAACTAAATACTACACACTAAAATGTCAACAATGCGATCAAACGAAAATCAAATAAAAACCAACAATTTTATTAGATTCTTGAAGGAATCAAGACAAACCTTCTTATTGATGCAGAGAGATAATGCATCAGCATTAGCCACAAAGGAAGCATTATAGAAGTTTGAGTAATGGCCTGACATAGTTAGTGATAAATTATCTACTGAGCAAAGGTTCTGATAGCGAGACCCCAAGAAAATATTTTTTTACTTTAAGATACAATTGAGTTTTAGAATCAAAAAAGGTACAATACAATAGGGAAAGTGGGAAGACACTTGAATTTGAGATGAAACTGATATATGTGTTTGCTCTTTTTTTTTTTTGCTCTATTTGCTCTATTGTTAAATTTGAAAAACAGGAATGTCAGGAATAGTCAATGATGGGCAAAAGTAAAGACTAACCTTAGTTGTGTAATTCAAAACCGATAACAGGATATACAGTATATATCGCGGTGGAGTTTATTTCGCCGACTTTGCATTAATCCTTATCCAATTAAGTAGTTTAGATATATTAAGCAATAAATGTTGGTAGTAATTATCCTGAATTGAGTATTTGATGTTTAAACAAATGTCTTAAAAGGTTTTGTTAAAAATAAATTACTGGATGCAAATACAACTTAAAGCCAGAATTGTAGATATATTATAGGGTATTTTTTTAATGATCTATTGGTCACGCCATAACTTGAGAACGAGTATACCGATTTCGTTCAACTTTATTACACTGTAGAAGGTTCTTATTGAAATAAAAGTTAAGAGAGTTGGGCAGAAAATTTGTTAATTTCAGAAAACTTAACGACTATTTTAGTTTTGCGTGTTACATTTCGCGCGTTTGATATTTATTGACTAACTATTTATAAGAACAGCTTCCATCTCACATTCAGATGTGAGATGGAAGCTGTTCTTACAGCACAGCTGTGGCTCATAGTTTATTAATAATAATCACACCATATTTCATATTTATTTAATAATCGGTATAATACATAACTCATATGGAGAACTCACTGATGACAACATGACAACTGTGAATTAGAATTAGTAACAAAATAACACTTGTGGATTCACATTGGATGAATGATACTTTTACTTTATTTTATATTTTGCTATAAGTGATTTAAATTCTTGCTTCAAATCTTTATTATTACACAATAGTTTTGTACATCAAACTTTTTTTGCAATTGAGTCTCTCTTTCTTGGAATAAGCGAGTCATCATAATTAATATACATCTGCATTTGGGAATACAAACTTATTGCTTGGATATCCTTTAGCCCCTGTGTTTTCAATGACAAATAGTGAACCAGCTTCTGGCTCTTGAGTTAATTGCACTGGGTTGAGACCTCTTTTACTGGTGGTCACATATAGAGATGCAAAATTGTGTCCACCCCAAATCACAGATGTCACTTTACTTGCTGGTAGTTTGTGTTGTTCCAATAGCTTTCCTGCTCTTGAATCAATTTTAATAACCTGCAATGATGTTGAAAATTAATTCCCGAGTCCACTAGTGGGGTATGGGGTAGACCCATTTCTGTGTCTGTGTTTTTTTTTCTCGATTCCCCGGGATTCGAACCCAGGACACCTGCCGGTCTAGCATGACCGCCACGAGATATGTCGTGGACGAGAGAAGACAAACTAAGATGTAAGATATCTCGATATATTACATCTCGACATCGACAATTTTGATAGAAAAGGTATCTCGATCAAGAAATATATCTATTTTTGATATTAAAAGTCGAGTTTTAAGTGTAATTGTAATGTCAAACCCGAAAGAAATAGAGCGATAATCGATTAAAATACGAGAAAACGGTCGACGAAATTTTGTGGCGGTTGTCATGCTAGGCCGGCTGTGGTGCTAAAACCATCGCGCTGACCACTGAGCCACGGCGACGGTCAATATTTTATTGTTATATAGGTATATAATTTTAGTGTTACAGTATAGTATAACTCGACTTTTAAAAAAACAAGTTTTTTTTACAGTTTATCGGTAGTTTCATACTTCTGGTATGTTTCACAATAATAATAATCTATATACATATAATGACGAGGAATTTGAACGAGCAATAATTTTATATAAGTTTACCTTTCCACCATCATAGCAGGCAACCCATAAGTTTCCATCGGTATCTATGGTCATACCGTCAGGTACTCCAGTTACATTGTTAGCTTGGAAACTGAACAATGTTCTTCTGTTACCTGTAAAGCATCGGATTTAAAATAAGATTCCAATTCTTATGTTAGATAAATGAGAAATAAGCAAACTTTTTGGACAGTTTGACTAAAATGTAAGACAAGCAAACAGTTAGATTCATGTACATATTTGTACACTAAAAGCTTTAGTGAAATTATAAATAAATTTCATAATATGTTACTTACGAATAGCTCCAGTTTCGATATCGTAATCGAAAACCTGAACAGTCCTTAGAGCAGAATCTATATAGAACATGAACAAGTTGTCCGAAGTCCAAGCAATACCGTTTGATATTGATACTGGAATTACTTTTTCTTCGGGATTAATGTAATTGTCCTTTGTCAACATGTAGAGAATTCCCTGATCTTTCTCTACCCCTTTTTCGTCTTCTTTTCCCATAGTTCCTGTAAAGTATTTTGCTATTTTAAAGGCCAGAAACTTCATAATCATTAACGTTATTTCTGAACTGTTTAAAAGTTTTTGTAAAAAGTGTAAAAAAGATTTATCGATAAATAATATTGATATAGTTTTAAGCTGAACTTCTCCATACTGCTACTGAAAGCAAAGTAATATAAGTACAGTGCCTGGCTAGATAGCTAAAAATAAGCTTACTCTTCCTTACGGGTTCGTTGGCGCGCTCCGATAGTTCGTGGGTTCGAATTTAATTTTCTGAAAGCATGTCTTCCCCACGTTTGCTCACTTCAAGCATTAAACGAGTGGCAGGCATATCTAAATTCCGACCGGGCAACGAACCACCGTTCATAGATGAAAAAAAAAGTGAAGTACACATTGCGCGTTTCGATCTCAGTCTATGGATTTCCGAATGCTCGAAGTAGAAAGTCGGTTGATGCATCATTGACTAATGTTCTGTAGTAAGGGAACCTACCATCAAGTGAAATACATGCTCGTCTGCCGATATATAATAGGTATAAAAAACGTAAATAGCTCCCAGAACCTCCCTTTTTTGATTTCGTTTTCAACCCTAGTTTACTACTAGATTTATGTATGGCTGGATGTTCATATACATCGATGCTCTATTTCCGGGTGATTTTTGTTTAAATGTGTAAATGTTTATTAATGAATACAATTTAGAATAAGAATAGAAGCTGCTGGTTTCAAAGTACTTTTTCTCAAACCACGAGTGTGTTAAACAGACGTTTAGTCAGGATTTCTGTGACAAAAGCTATAGCTATAGGACTTTTATTACCAAACCACAGTCTCCCCCTACAGTCCACTTTGCCATCGTTAATTCGGTTGTTAGGTCTTCCCAGGTCGACTGCAGTCAAAAGTCGTAGAGCGCTGTCGCCTTCTTGTTGATCCCAGGATAGGAAATATAGTTCAGCACGAGACGATACTAATACCAACCTTGGGTAGTCTTTAACGGTAACCACTAAAGACGTTGGTCCATATTCTGAAAATATAATATTTTATGAGTATATGAAGATTATCATTTTAATTTTAATTGTAGCTGAACTGTGGAATGTTAAAATAAGCAGCCCATCTAGCATCCAGCTAGCAGCCATCAAGAGATTATCTTGCGGACGAGTGAAGACAAACATATAAGATATCTCGACATCGACAACTTCGATAGACAAAATATCTCGATCGACCATCTATATCTCCACTTTTGACATTAGAAGTCGAGTTTTAAGTGTAAGTGTCATGTTAGACCGGGAAGACATAAAGAGATAATCGATTAAAACATGAGAAAACGGTCGACAAAATTTTGTAGTGGTTGTCATGCTAGACCGGCAGCTAAATAACGTTTTATTATCTATATCGGTTTGTCTACAAGAAAAAACCATTGCTTAACCGAAGTTTAATTTAAATTTGTGTCCATTTTACATTTTTTTATTATTATTGTTGTTCTACTATATTTGAATTTTATCTATCATATTTTAAAAATTCTAAATTACATTAGAATACATTCATTAATAAAAAAAAAGTAACGATGTACCTATTCTTATTGACGTCACATTTCCTGTTTCTGCATCTAATCTGTAAATTCTCTGATCGCTTATATCCGTCCAATATAAGGCATTTTCGTTGTCTGCCCAATGCGGGCCCTCGAAATGTACTCCGCCGCGTACTACCTGAAATAATTGTTTGTTTATTTCGTCTTGTGTTTATGATTTAGATATCCTGAGTAATCTTTGATATTAAGATCTATTTATAGTAAAAAGTCAAGGTTGGATCATAGCTGTTATAGTATGATTATTATTTATTGAGCATGATCCCACATTCCGTGTGGTACCTACTTGTTTGATTTTACTAACGAAATATTATTATCCTCGTTGCTCGATAATTGATGTTTTTTTTTCAAAGATATTATAATAAAAAATAGTGATGAATATTATCGAATAAACAAGAAAGCCTTATTCGATGTGATTTTTATTATTAAATTACGTATACAAATGAAAATAAACCACAGTAATAAAATATGATATTTCAATATATCGAAATTCGTTTTAATATATAAGAACGAAAAGAAGATATTAAAATTATATTCAGTTTTATGACATCCAAAGGAAATCTTATATTTACAACAAAAATATAATGTTCTTTGAAATGTTACTTTTCGTAATTTCACTTTCGAATACTTAAGATATTATTTGGTTCATCAACTCAAAAGTTATTTGAGTATCTGGTGTGCTAATATCGAAAATAATATTATTTAATATATAAGTCTCGGGTCTTTTTAATTAAATAATGAAAGAGAATTCTCACAAACAATTAACATCAAGTATCTTACTGCTAAAACTTACATTTTTTATTAACGGCGTCGAAGATTGATATCCATGAACTATTTCTAAACACAAGAACACAATAGAAAATAAATAGAGTGACCGTATAGTGACTTCCATTTTAAAAATTTCGAATCCGATATATAGAGATATATATACGATAATTACAAATATACTCTTGTCGAAACCACGTCCGTCTCTATATACAGTCGTGCGAATAATACAATGCCTTTGACACCACTACGGATATCAAAACTTCAGAGAGAAACAACTTTGCGGTCGCCATGGTCAAGCTCTATGTAGGTTGAGAAATCAACTTTTTTGCTATATGTACATTGTACCTATATAATGTTCATTTAAATATAGGTATTAGGTACTGAATATCTTTACTTAGGATAATAGAACATTTATATTTTATACTAGGGACCACAGACGTTTGAAATTTACAAAAAAATATATATTTTATTTTATTTGTGGATTTTTTTAATTACTTTTTTTTATATATATATTTTTGCGAAGTAAAAGTTAGAAATAATTTAAAGATAAATAATCTCGTTACGCTCAGTCACTTTGTTATTTGATGATTTCATTGGTAATTCTTAAGTACACTTTTTTCACCACCCGAATAACATTTAAATACGCAATTTTTTTTAGTGTTATGGTACTTAATGTACATTAAAGATAAAATTCGATGACTTAAGTAAAGATAGAGACAAAAATTAATTTGAAACGGTTTGTAAGCACGTTGTTGATGTCTGACCTCGTCCTTTATTATTGGCGGAAGGCCGCATCTTTTTTTATATGAATTTAATCACTATCTATTCAAAATATTTAGAACCAAGCTGATATGCGCAAATTAAATAAATATTTAACTGCTCTCCTCAATCCATCCCTTCCAAATATGTACTAATTCTGGTAGTTTTGGGATTGAGAACTTTCACACCATGTCAAACTTAAACTTTTATTATAATAGTGCGATAATTCAGGCAATATATTCAAGCTAAGCTCCAAAAACAAAACCATAGTTAAAAAGTATGTAGAGTTGAGCATATAATTGAGAGTATATAATATTATCTTAAGCAGACACTTGACTATCAATAAATATATCGTTAAACAATCAGTCATCTGTCAGTTTTAATCTAAGATTACATAAAAATCGATCTGAACAGTATAAAGATGATATTGACAAGATAAACAGAATAAGACCTACCAGCAAGTTTCTCTGTATTGGTTCTGAAACTACATCTACATAATAAGTATAAAAAATAGTCTGGTTGACGAGCATAGCGAAGGGCAATGGCTTGCAAAGTCGTCAAACAAAATAAACTATTTGAGAAATCCTGTTTTGGAAGTTCGTTGAAAGTGTTTTTTTATGCTCGATAGATAAACTCACTATTGACCTATTATTGATATAGGACTCAACTTATTTCACTTCGAGATTGGTAACCTTTTAACTTCAATTACTTGAATACTTTACGAATTTCGAATCGCGCTATTAAAGTTTCTTAAATTATTATATTTACAAGAACCTTTCCCACGGCTCAGTCAGGGTAGTATAAAAACAAACATACGAATGACAATTATATTCTGCTAATTACAAAAACTGATAAATGCTTCTATTACAGGAATATAATATTTAAATTGCACACAGGGATTATTTTAAAATTATGAAATTGTGAGATAATAAATGTGACAGTTATAAAAAAACGTGTAGAACATGAACACAGATATACTGTATAATTTATGATATCCAGTAATCCGAACATTCTAATAATACGGCCGGCCGGTTTTATTTAGAGAAATAAAATAATCATAAACCATAGATTCTACTGTAGTTTCATCAACATGATGGTTGTATGAGAAGTTATTTGAGATTGACGATATGACTATTGCCTCGCAAGTTATTTGTACTTGGGCCTCAGATAGACTCGAAGTCAGACCTATGTTTGTCGTAAAAACAAGTTTATAGTTTATATTTAAATTCAAAATCATTTATTCATTTAGGTAACACAATGTACACTTATGAACGTCAGTAAAAAATACATATTAAATGCTTCTAATTTTACCTTTATTAATAGAAATTATAGACATGTCAATAATCAATATCCGCAGATCTATTGAAACTTATAGGCTGGTGCGTATCATCAGGCTAGTTTAGTAGTCATTGCACGATAAAACTTGTCTAACGTTAGAAGAGTAATAAAATTGATTGTACTCTGAGTAAGAATTCATCTGATCAACGACACAAGTACTTCGCGTTTGCAATTGAATCGAACAATGGTATGAATGATTTACTGTCAGAAGGTTCAGAAATGGCAATCAATTATTATTTGCACAAGCAAATGATACATTGAAACATATTTGGTAGCGTTTCAATTGCATTGTATCCTTTTTTGAGATTAAAATGTGTCTTTAAAATGCCATTGTTAACTTCAGCCTAAACCTTAATTAATCGGAAACCGTTTTCAGTACTTTTTTGGAGGCTAGTTTATTAAACGAGATGGTTCTTAGTAAAATTTCATGAAAATCTGTCCAACCGTTTAAAAGTTACGATAATTTTGAATGGATCAAACTGTGGTAATTAGTCCGTCAAAAATGGGCTTGTGCCATCATAGCACTGGTTATGGTGCTTAGAATTCGTAATGCACTTGTAAAAATCAGCCTCAAAATCGCTGGTGGCGCGATACGGAATAATTACCCAAATTGTTCTGATTAAGTTAGTATGACTTACTCAAACATACTAAAAATTCATTCCTATACGTTTAACTCAAGAAGAAAACTATATTATAGTGTTTTTGATACAAAATGCATGTGCTTTGTATTTTTAATAGAGACACCCGATCACATCCATTTCCCGTTCGCACATCTCTATTTTATTGCTCATTTGATATCGTCTAATGTAAAAGTAATCCTATCAAAAATATAACATGTACAAAAGTTTACAAGTCTCGCAAAGCAGTTCTGCCGTAAGAAGTTGTGAAATTGAATGTAGATCAAGTCAGTTAATTCACTTGTACCTGTTTATGGTAGCAGCTAACCCAACCACTTTGTAATAAATTGATACCTTGTTAGTTAGCTAACAACATTTTATAGTAACCATAACAATATTACATTTTTATTCTTGATCATCATTTCTTTTCTTTAATAAATAGAGTGACTTGGCATTGTCACATGACAAAAGAATAAATAAAATAAAATTTATCTAATATAACGGAGCACTATATCGACGTGTCCGTAGAACAAAGTTACATCTGCATGAAGCTCTACCTTATTCTTATTTCTGCTATCTTTGAAGAAACGATGCGTTTTCTTGGATTTTATTAGTAAATTATATAGGTCAGTTTAGCCTTACAAACACAAAAAAGCGACTTGGTATCATAATCATATCCGACTTTGTTCTACGGATACGTCGATATAAATTAATTCTTAGATTATATTGCTGTGTGTTCAATGGATGCTTCGTTCTTATAAATAAATTTCAGGATTGTCAACAGAACTTGACACCCATTTAGATCTCAATTCTTTTGTCGGTGAAATTGACTACCAAAAAATATCGTCATATGTAATATATAATATCGTAATCTATTATATAAAAATAAGTCAGGTTTTCCTTCCTGACGCTATAACTCCAGAACGCACGAACCGATTTCCACGGTTTTGCATTCGTTGGAAAGGTCTCGGGCTTATAGCAAAGAAAATTCAGGAAAAAATTCAACAGAAAAGCGGGAAAATCTTTTTTCTTTAAGAATAATTATATAATTTCGAAGCCAAAATTGTGGCAGAACAACGTCTGCGGGGTCCACTAGTATGTAATATGTAATATCGTAATGAACTTGGCTGTTATTTTCACATTTATATTTTTCGTGGGATATAGCAAAAAAATAACACTCCACCGGAACCACTGAAAATCAGTGTTGAGGCTTATGCTGAGCCCCAACGTAGGCTGAGTGGTATTCCGTTTCAGATGGCACCACTGTTGTTTGCTTTTTCATTATTATTTTTTATAGTATGTAATGTAATGTTTTTTTTAATTAAGTTAGAAATAGTCATATATACAATCTGGGTCTTTCAAGGCAAATGTGAATAGGCATTTAGTAGGGAACGATCATGCTCCATCCTAGACTGCGTTCTTACTTACCACCAGGTGAAATACAGTCAAATGATTGTTCTTTGTACGTTAAAAAAAATGTATTACACTTAAGTGGTATTACTGAATAAATTTTCTATCTATCTATCAAATTCCTCACCTAACTTCCGCTTCCTTTATTTTTCAGATGAAAGTGTTCATGGACATGAAGCCGGGCGGTTCCCTGTGCACAGTCTTCGCCACCATGTTCCGCTTCAAGTCGGAGCAGCGGTGGCGCAAGTTCGACTTCCAGGTCGGTAAGGTATGCACCCGTTCGCACGCTGCCTCTCACGCCGCCCGCCGTATCCACCCCGGTCCTGACACAGGCTCTTAACAATGCATTCTACACGACTGTCGTACAAACTATTCACTATTAATACATCTTGTCACCACAATAACACTGTACTACGAAGACTCCGAATCTCGAAGTAAAAAGTAGGTCGACAGCGCATCATTGACTGATGTTCTGTGGCTGAGGTATCACCTACCATCAAGTGAAACTCATGCTCGTCTGTCGATAGACGCAAACTTTGCTTAGTTTGCGCTGCAATTAGTGTATGTTAATTATAGTTAAGCCACACATGTCCTGAACTATTCATTTAATTGGTTCCTTATACGCCTTCTAAGTAGAAAAAAAAATTTGAGCTAGTTCATCAATTTACGTGCTTTATAAAGTCTTTTTAGCATAAACGTACTATCCAAAATTAACAAGAATCGAAATCCAAAATATTTCTGGGCAGGTCGTCTTGTTAATATTCCATTTACAATTATTGCCCCTATTATGGATTGAATAGTATAATAAATAATTGAGGCAAGTACAAAGGGAAGCCAAGCTTCGTTTTGTTTACCTTGTAAATACCATAAATATAATACATAATTGAAATGTGATAAACCTTTATTATTGGCAAAATAAATTTATAAAAAGCATTTTTTTTTTCGATTACACTTTTTAATTCTACGCCCTCTAGATATCTTGGCTAATTATTGATATTATATACGTACAAGTAAATCATAGTTATTTCGGGACATAGAAAAGAATTTAATTGGTCTCAGATGATGGTATATAAAACGTGTATAGTTTGTGCTGACTGTCGTGTTGTCCATTCCAATCGCACGATTTAACGGTATGAATTAACAATTACATTATCGTATACACATTTTTTTTAGTTACACCAAATACAGGTTCAGTGTTAGAATCACTTGAACATATCCTGAATAGTTTCTTATTTTATCTAGATACAATTTAATCTTTTGTTTTTTTAGATTTGACAAAAACACATTTCTTTGGGACCTTTACACATACTTTCCATTTCATGCAAGGGTCATTTCAATTTCGAGGTATCTGGGTGTAATCTCTCAATGTATGTGTTAATTTGTAAATATTTATATATTACAGATTTGTTTGTGAAAATACGTAATAATTGTATGTTGTGTTTTTGTCACTAATATCTGGAAGCCCTTATTTGTGTGCATGCTTTTAATATCAAAAGTTTTTAATGTGTCTTAAAATAATCTTAATTTGATTCGAAATTAGAATTTCGTACGTAACTTATTATGGAGAGTTGATCCAATAAGACTACAGACTCTGTTAAAATTCTGTTAAAGTTTTTTTTACAGAATGGTTTTCTTTTTTGAAATTTCAAAGTAATATAGAATTTTAGACTACAAATTAATTAGTACTCTTTCTTCCCTTTCCCTATTCCCTCCTTTACAGAATCCTTCTCGGAAAGACTTGAATGTCCAAATGATGATGGAGATTGAATCGGCACTACTCAGCGCTGAGATTATCCGATCTCCCTGTATCTACATACGCCCTGAGGTCGATAAGGCTACTGCTAACAAAGTTAAAGATATCATTAGCAACCATCAAGTAGAAATTTGCGGTAAGTAATTTAGTTGATTCTTTAATCATCACTTTATATCTAATAAAAATCAATACATAAGATCACATAATTCACTTCAGAGTGTCAAGGCACAGTTGCATAGACTATATTAACTACAAACTGTGTGCATATATAGCGAAATCAGAAATCAGCTGTCTGTCTATCTATCGCGTAGACAGCTGATTTCTATGGTATTATATAAATTCATACTCGCTCTTTAATAATTAGTTTTAGATTTTGAAATTATCACCCGAATTGACCAACATCAAGAGCTGAATAATACGAAAAAAATATAAATGGTAAAAACCCGGAAAACTTAATTTATAGACATTTGAAATATGGTTATAACTCAGTTACCTTTTTTGCTGTTATTTATAATTATATACTAGTTCTTAGTGTTTTTAGTGCATCAACCTATCAGTTTTCGTCCTAGTTAGTATTCTGTAATGTTGCTTGGAAGAAAGAACTGTTAGTAATAAGGCAGCCTTTTGTACATATATTTGTCATTCCACTTTCCTTATTGAAAATTGGTGTACAATAAAGGGTTTTTTTATTTTTCATCAGGAATCCATATGTGGGTCCAAACTCCCGACACATAAACCAACACTCACAAATATATACCCTAAGCTTATATTTATTTTCAGACGACGAGGAAGACGCAACACACATTATCTACCCAGTGGTGGACCCATTGGAAGAGGAATACGCCCGTCCGGTGTTCCGTCGCGGCAACAACGTGCTCATACACTGGTACTACTTCCCGGACAGCCACGACACTTGGGCTCAAGCAGACTTACCAGTAAGTTCAATGAGAAAGTTTGACACGTATCATACTTCGTGTCTCCATTTGGTCAAACTTTACAGGAGGAGGAAAAAACTACAAACAGGTCAAACATTCCGTGAACATACGTAGTTTTATTTTTTGTTAATACCAAAACTAAAAACATAAGATCTGACAACTTTTGTACAGTGGAAGCGATATGCACCTACTCGTCTTGGCGTTACTTTACATGAAAATGTTTTAGTAGGATTGTCCCCCTTCAGGGTTTGGTTAAAGATCTAGACAAAATTTTAATTGGTTTTCATGAAAATTAGCACTATGTATTTTTTCATGGAGAATATTTTTATGCTCTTTGTTTGCTTACTCGCCACCAGTCAGCTAGTTATGAATATTCATTGTTAATTCTCATAATTGTTAAGGAAAATCAGTTATCAATTGTAAATCTCATAAAATCAACTATTAATATAAGGAACTGTACAGCAAGGCACTGTATTAATTTTTAAATAATTATGCAGTCATGGTGATTATGATCATCAAGTTTGTAGTTTAATTCTATAGGAAAAATCATCATACTTCTCAATGTTACGAATAGAGATCTCTACTGAAATTGTAATTAAAGTTGAATCTATGTATGTAGAAAGTAATAGGGATACTTTATAAAGTATTCGCCCATTTGTATCTTTAAAATGAGTTTGACAATACCACAATATGTTCGCATTCGGATTTCCTTAATGTTCTTAAACTTAATTTATATTTTTTAATAAAACTCGATAAAATGTGAAAATATATTTGCAAGAGATCATAGATAATAACTCTTATTTCTATATATTACATGGTACAGATTAACTATCTGCTTTCTATTGAATATCGCCAGTAATTTCCCCAATCAAATGAATTATTTACGCTGATTTTTATGAATTTTTAATGTATATTTGGTAGGTATGCAATAGGACGTAAAGTACCGCTAGGCTAGCCAGATCTCAATTCAGTGGCGTAGCAGCAGTAGTCACAAGCACCCGGTGCGCAACCCTAATTTGCCGTCCCCTTATTTTTGAAATTGATTATATAAAATTTTGGGCATGGTAAAAATCGTACTCTTATTGAATAGCACGAACCTAAAGAGAAACTGTTTCTTTACGATGAAGTACTAACAACAACGAAAAAAAAAACGATGAAGGATGTAATTTGTTTTACCGTTACCTGTGAAATGCCGCCCCCGCCAAAGTGCCGCCCGGGGCTTTAAAGCAGCCCTTCAAATTTTGAAGTTTATTGGTCTATAGGTAGATGTACCTGAGACGGCAAACTGGGAGTGCAACAAGTCGGAACCGTATCGCGTGTCGGCCACGTGGGTGCTGGACGTACCGCACTACAACGAGTGGATGAACGAGGAGGACTATGAAGTCGATTCCAATGGCAAGAAGAAGGTAAGCCCATACCGATGAGCAATTCACAAATTGTTTTCTTTTATGTTAGATAAGGTTGCCAAGACGTAACTTAGTAAGCTTCGTTAGATGCGCAGAGTTAATTATTTAGGTCTCTTTGGTTATGTAGCGGGACGCGGGGTAAAATCTAGCATCGTTCCGAGCAGCGATTGGTTGCTCAGTACACTTCCATGCATTTGAATTCGACCCTTTTGTTTTTTGCGTTTTTATTTTCATTTTCTATATTAGTAACTTTTTTAACACTTAACTGTATATATTTTATTTATAACAAATAAAATATTACTTTCTTTAAATTTCTTCGAAACAGACATATTAAAAAATAAATGTTGGAAATAACTAAATAAATAAAACCAACTAATTATTCTAAAATATAAATAAAAATGTATATATCTGATAATAATAAATAAAAATAATAAAATACTATATAATTATTCAACAAGCCTTAAAGGTGATCATTTTTTGGCACGAAGTGTACATGCGCGAACCCACTACGCCAAAACCTTACCGTACCTTTTAAATGTATTGACAGACGAGCATGTGAGGTTCACTTGATGGTAGGTGATACCTCAGCCACAAAACATCAGTCAATGATGTGCTGTCGACCTAATTTTTACTTCGAGCATTCAGAAATCCATAGACTGATGGCCGAATTCTCGAACGCTAATCAACATTGAGGTGTACTTAAAAGTATCCCTTTCATTACGAAGGTAAAATGAGAGAAACATTTTAAAGAAGCCCTCAAGTTTTGATTATTGTTACAGTATTCCGCGGTGAAACGCGCAATGTGCACTTCACGGTTTTTCCATATATGTAATTGTATTATTTTTATTCTAAATATTTAGTAATTTCTATAATCTTTTAGATTTATTTACAAAAAACAATGTATGGCACCAATTAAATATTATTTATATTGTATTCTGTAAATCTATATTGTATATTTAGGTGCATAAGTTGCGGCTGTCAGTGGATGACTTAATACCTGAGACCTCTTCAAAGAGCAAGAAAGGCAAGAGGAAGCGTTCTCCGTCACCGCCTCCTCAGAAACACAGCAAGAGGAAGAGGTAATATTATATGAGTCGTACAAAATCAAAGGCGTATATAATTTTAATTGCAAAAATAGTTTTTTTTTTAATATTAGATATCGACAAGCGAGCATGAGGTTCACTTGATAGTAGGTAATACCTCAGCCACAGAACATCAGTCTATGATGCGCTATCGATCTACTTTTTAACTCGAGCATTCGGAAATCCATAGACTGAAACCGAAACGCGCAATATTAACTTCACGGTTTTTCCATTTATGGACGGTGGTTCGTTACCCGGTCAGGATTTCGATATTCCTTCCACTCGTTCAATGCCCGCAGTTACCAGACATGGGGAAGACATACTTACAGAAAATTATAATAATGTCGTCCCCGTAGGATTCGAACTCACGACCCACCGGTGCGTACAACAGGTTATCTACCGAACGGCCAACGAGCCCGTCAAAAATGTTAATATCCAGTTTACTTCCATATTTTAATAATTGAGAAGAATAGTTTTTTTTTCATTTTTGTTATATATAAATTATAGATTTTAGTGATACATGCATTTAATCAATGTTTTATAATGGACTTGCTTTATTTAGTGTTTAGGGCTGGATTGGTGTTTATCTGAGTGGATGTTCGTCATTCATTCATTCACTCTTCCCAATTATATTCGCATAAATTCGAGGTAGGCGTAGATATGCCATTGTTAAGAGATCTTAAAGTTTCAATAATATCACGTTAATGATATACACATACAAAAGGTTTTGCGCTCTCAGCCGGCCTAACATGACAACCACAACAAAATTTTGTCGTTTTATCGTGTTTTAATCCATTATTTGTCTTACTTAAAACTCGAATTCTAATGTCAAAAGTAGAGATATTTGTCGATCGAGATATCTTGTATATCAAAGTTGTCGATTTCGAGGTTTAATATCTTATATCTTAGTTTGTCTTCACTCGTTCGCGAGATATCTCTTGATGGTCATTCTAGGCCGGCAGATTTCGGCAACATTAAAGCAAGTATCATTCAGCATTGGTTAGTCTTGAAATGTGAACATTTTAATCATAGTTTTTTTTAAATTTCTGGTGTACAATAAAGTATTTTTCATTCATTCATTCATTTATACTTAGATAAATAATTGGTCTCCGTGCGCTACGAATAGATATTGCGCTATAAAGAAAAAGCAGGTTCCTGAAGCGGCAACTCAATATTGTAGTGTGTGTAAAACACTGAAATTCGTTATGTTATTTTATTGTGAAATTTATGACGATTTATACAATACTTACTGACGGTATGTGATGCCAGTATCTTTCTTGTTTCTTGTAATATTATTTTTATAGTTTGACTACGCAAACCGGCATTTTGCTTCAAGCCGCCAACGGTATCTAGTCGTAGCGCGCGGAGACCAATTATTTATCTATGCATTTATAGTTTGTTTAAAATTATCTGTTCCCAGTCGCGGTGCTAAAAGGCGGGAAAATGACGTTGACGAAGAGGAAGACAACGCGTCTAGAGATAACACTGACATTGCGCCCGCGGCTGAAGTCGAAAGGCCGCCCGAACGTGAGTATTTTTTTTCTATTGATACAAAAATATATTTTTTACTTATTTAACGTCAGCTGTTACTCGTATTTATTTATTCAGTAGAACGGCAAAAAAATTACACTACGAAAATTACAATGTAAAAAAATATAGAAAAAAAAAACCTTAATAATTATATTTAACAACATTCATTTAGATCTTTCATAAATATTTGTATTGTTAACTATTTGTACGTTGTCATTAGACATTTATTAATAATAATACCAATAATCTTTAGGTATCGTTATTTAATTATGAGTAAAAATATCGAATGAGCGAAAGTTATGACAGGACACAATGTTGCTATCTGAGAACTTTTAGATATAATACAATTCAATAGAGTTAGACAGTTATTATACTTTACATAACTCTATCTTCTATAGCTGCGCCAGCGACTCCAAGTACTGCGCCTGCAACGTCGAGCGCAGTGTCCGAGCCCGCCGCGTCCACATCGGCCGGCGACGCACCCGCCACCCCAGCACCCGCTATAGAACACGACGACTCGCAGGGCAAGCACAGTGACTCTAACACGCAGGTATTATACAGTATAACTTTTGCTATATGAAGTGTGTGTCCTGGGTTCGAATCCCGGGGTAAAAATATTAAAAAAAAATATCTTAAGGCAATTTCCACTGATTATTTTTACAAGCAAGTAGGTGTTCGGCCTGCCCCATGACATGACAATAAGACTTGGGAGTCTCCTTAATATGTCATTAAATAAAGTTTTATACCATGAAATTTTAACACATTCACAGTCCTGAAACAAAAGCTACGTGTCTGTAAGTCCAAATTAAATTACACGATAGTATAACTAAAAGTTTATGATCGATAGTATAACTAAAAGTTTATGATTATATTATTTTGAGCGAGTACATTGTTATTTTGAGCGAGTACATTATTATTTTGAGCGAGTACATTATTATTTTGAGGGAGTACATTATTATTTTGAGCGAGTACATTATTATTTTGAGCGAGTACATTATTATTTTGAGCGAGTACATTATTATTTTTCCGGGAAAAACTCGTGACTCCATATGATATCATGGGACTTTTGGAGTAATAATTTGAAATGTGATTTGGAGTCATTCGACTGTGAATTTGTTAAATCGAAGTATAAAGGTTTTCGTTAGTTTTAGGCAAAGAAAAACCTTACAAATAGATTGTTTCGATCGGGGTTTTAAAGTTTAAGTTTCAAGATGCAACATTGCTTTTGCTTATTATGTGAGCTCGTGAACATTCCAGTCTACCAGCGACCAAATTTATTTTTACGGTGAATGTAGCTCTATTTCTCTTTCTAATAATAATTTTGTATAGGAGACAATAACAAAGGAGGAGTTAGAAGACAATGTGACGGATCAGACCCACCACATCGTAGTACCCTCGTACTCGGCGTGGTTCGACTACAACTCGATACACACGATCGAGAAGCGCGCGCTGCCTGAGTTTTTCAATGTCAAGAACAAGTCGAAGACGCCTGAGATGTATCTGGCGTACAGGTACTAGTGTACACCTAAGGCCCGAGCACGAACGACTTGCGAGAAAGTATTCGTATCGTCAATCTATCAGTTCTATCAAATGGGATTTTGTTATGAATACTTTCCGCATATCGTTTGGGCTAGGCTCTTTGTTTGAATACTCTTATACTGTTTCCTCAACATGCTAACGTTGACGGCATTTCGCTTACTCGAACTTTCTCGACTTTCTTCATCATGAGAACTTACAGCATCAGTAGGTATTGCCATCAACATACAATCTGGGTATTTTCAAGACGAATGTATATATATAGATATACAAAATATTGTCTTTTATTAACGCGAGTATCACACCTTTAAATAAAATACTGTATACCGGATTAAAACGCGATGTATTATTTATATTGTTTAAATTATGTGTCTCTCTCACCGCGACCACGGTTGCTGAAAAGCATCCGAAACGTCGGGATAAATAATTTAAACAATATAAATAATAAATCGCGTTTTAATCGGGTATACAGTATTTTATTTAAATATATAGATATACGTTTAAAAAAGTATAGAAACGCTTAAAGAAGCTCCCCGCTGTTCGTTTCAGGAACTTCATGATCGACACGTACCGGCTGAACCCCACGGAGTACCTCACGAGCACGGCGTGCCGCCGCAACCTGGCCGGCGACGTGTGCGCCATCATGCGCGTGCACGGCTTCCTCGAGCAGTGGGGGCTCGTCAACTACCAGGTCTGTTGAAGACAACCATGACTATATATTATAAAACTAAACATTGCATTGCTAGGCTAAAACATTTTGCCTAGCAACACGCCCCGGCTTCACACGGGTGCAATGTAGATGTACTATACACAACAAATAGCCTGTGCTCGCTGATAATGTAGCTTTCTATTGGTGAAAGAATTTTTAAAATCGATCCAGTAGTTTTTGAGTTTATTCAAAACATACAATTTTTTTTTAAATTTACAATATTAGTACAAATGAGCACTAAAACAAATCCAAATAACTTAATTTATTGTCTAATGCGCATATACATATAATATGTGAATATGATGTTTCCTTATTTTATTGATATCAGTGAAAATATTCGAGTTGAAATGTTTAATATAATATGTATGTAGGTGGAGGCGGATGTGCGTCCGACGGCGATGGGCCCGCCCCCCACCTCCCACTTCCACGTGCTGTCCGACACGCCCTCCGGCCTGCAGCCGCTGCAGCCGCGCCCCGCGCAGCCCGCCGCCAGACCTGGTACGTGTCATCTGTATACTATTTATATCACATGAATACCACCCTTAAGGTAGCACAAGTCGCGGGCTCGAACTCACTGGTGGGCGTGGCCTGCTATTCTCCCGCACCGCACCGGGGCAATCATTATTAAATGAGATTCATAGTAAAAGAGGCGTCTAAAAAAATACGAAAAAGCCTTGGGGAAATCGAGTTTTATGAAAAAACCACTGCATAAATCAATTACAAATAAAAGTTATTGTATTCTTCGATAATTGTGCTTTGTCGGTACCGACTTTGTTTTGAAAATTTGATACTTCTATTATTACTAATTTAAGCCCAAAGTTGTGTTAAAAATGGGCAATAAAAACGAATCTTTGGTAGCTCGTAACTTTTTAATGGTTTTTTATTTTACCATTCTGTTTCCACACAGACAAAATTAATAATGAGACAAAACGATATCATGTTTAACTTTGCTTGTACAGTGCTAAATAGTGGAGTAATACCCCCCGAAATTTCTATGGAAAAAATGTCGACTAGTGTCAATGCATAATGTAGGATGCAGACAACATCAAAGAACATAGATGTACATAGAAGCACAGGCCTTATAGGCGCGCTTGGCACGGTTTCTCTAGAAGAGTAGTTCTCACCCCAGCCACCGCGGCGCTGCTAGTATCCGTGTGAACCACAGAACAGAAAAATTAAGTAGAAGTGCGATGTGTCACAATTTGTACCGGATCGACTGTCGCTAAATTCACACAAATAAATGGAGTATTTAATACTGCACACAGTTACAATTTTTTTTCGATTCGTTTTTTTTATTTAACTCAAAACCGGCTAAATTACACTGGTCCTACAATTGATAATATATCTTAGTGCTTGGCGATAACGGTTACTTTGGCTTAGCACACAAAGTACTTTCGACGTTTTGTAATATTAAAACAAACTAATTTATAATTACTAAACTAAACTTTGTGTGAATGATATAAGGATGATTTTGGCTGACTTTGATCGATTTAGCGCCACCGTGCTAAATAGTAACACGCGTGCCACGCCTACTTCGCACTTACACATATTTTTCCTGTTCTGTGCTTGTATCAAATCAAAGAATATAGAAAAAAAGTTTTGGTCTCCATGATTAACTGGTTGGCATGCCTAGCATAACCATCAAGAGATATCTCGCGGAGAAGACAAACTAAGATATATCGATATCTCGACATCGACAACTTCGCTAGCTTTAACTTCGAAATCACAATCGACAAAAATCTCTACTTTTGACATTAGTCGAGTTTATGTGTGTCGCGTTAGACCCGAAAAACATAAAGAGATAATCGATTAAAACACGAGAAAACGGTCGACAAAATTATGTCGTGGTTATCATGCTAAGCCGGCTGATTAAAAACCAAATGGAATTACTGTTTTTTATCATAGTGTTAATGTTCATTAGTGGAGAACGCAGCGGTACCTAAAATGGAGGCCGGCCTTCCGAACGGCACGGAAGCGGGCGCGCCCGTCAAAACGGAGCCCGTCGTGAAGACCGAGCCGACCATCGAACAGATCGCCAGCGCGCCTGGACTCAAGATGGATCAGGTGAGAATAAACTGGTTTTTTTTTTAACCTATATATTTGAGACTAGCAACGTGCCCCGGCTTCACACGGGTGCAATGTAGATGTACTATACACAAAAGCCTATGTTACTTGCTGATAATGTAGCTTTCTATTGGTGAAATAATTTTTAAAATCGGTCCAGTAGTTTTTGAGTTTATTCATAACATACAAAAATACAAATCTTTCCTCTTTATAATATAAGTATGGATAATTAGTATAGATAGCGACATAAATTTATTTCTTACATGTAGTTTATATGTTACTGTGTTACTTGCTGATAATGTAGCTTTGTTAATTATATATAAGAAAAATTGGCAATTAAATACTTAATACCCTACGAGCCTAGCCTACGATGCCCTCCTTTGTTCTCTACGGTACACCAGTGTGCCACGGCGTAGTCTTATCGAGAGGTATAAAAATTTCCTATATGAACTTGTGTTTTTTTGTCATAAACACGGTTTTATTTATTTTCTTAAAGTATAGGGCTCAAACATGCCTGCGGCGCACCTCACAGAAAATGAACAAGCCGCTCATGAACGTTGCAGATGCGTTGCCGGGTTTTAAATACAATTGTTATAAACGATTATTATTTTAGTATCGCGGCGGTACTCGCGGCCGCGAATGGACGGAACAAGAGACTCTCTTGCTGCTGGAAGCGCTGGAGTTACACCGGGACGATTGGAACAGGGTTGCGGCTCACGTCGGCACCAGGACGCACGATGAGTGCATCCTACACTTCCTGAGGCTGCCGATAGAGGACCCATACCTTAATGACAGTCAGTTATCTATTTTTTTTGAATTTGTAAAAATATCGCAGAGGGTACGGATCCTTACTTTAGTCCGCGCGGAAGTGCTAGTCTCCGCCTGAGGTATGTGAGCGGTGAGACGGGGGAGGGCGCGTATTTTCAAGACACGCACGAGATATTTGAGAACAGATAAATCTCCGGATAACTATGTTAGAAACTGTCTTAATTAATGTAACGGGTAAATTATTATTTTATATTTCCGGGCTAAACGAAAATAAACACACAGTTAGAAGTGTTAATTAAAGTTTATTATTTACTTCGTATTACTTTTATGTCAAAATCGTCAATATGGATTCTCTATTTTATTTCTTCAGGTTTCCGTGGAGATGAAAATTTTGTAATTTCCGATGTTTGCAGACTCGAATTTCATTTTCTAAATAACATTTTTCACTTGTCGTGGTATTGGCGGACCCATCTTAGGATATCTAAATCATGTGTGTTTGGAATAAACTGACGCGAACAAATAAGTCGTGTAACCGTCGCGGCGGTCGACGGCAGACTGAGTCAGCTTGACGTGTGTAAAGATCCCCCGCCCTGCCGCTCGCATACCGCAGGAGGAGACTAGCACTTGCGTGTACACTATAGTATCCGTGTGAACGTATACTCTGACGCCGGATTCACAGCGCGAACTCTCTCGAGACCAGCCGCTTTTCCATGCTTGGGGTATAATAAATATATAAAAAAATTGTTGTAGTAACTAAAATATTAGTACATTTTTTTAACTATACTGTCTGTTTTCATCTTTTTGTAATGATACAACTTTATACATTTTATAATGTAAAAACGTTTTGGCTATAAATCGTAACAAACAAATCTATCCTCTTTATAATATTAGTATAGATAGTATAGATTTATATTGACTTGTTCCAGGTGGAGTGCTAGGACCGCTCGCGTACCAGCCGATACCATTCAGCAAGACTGGCAACCCCGTGATGAGTACAGTAGCTTTCCTCGCCTCCGTCGTGGACCCGCGTATCGCCTCCAAGGCCACTAAGGCCGCTATGGACGAGTTTTCTGCTATTAAGGTATACTTGTCTTTATTTAATTAGATAAAGTATAAAAAAAGATAGTAGGGAAATGGTATATATACATGGCTGAGAAAGTCGTTCAATAGAGAAACAATAAAACCCAGAAACTTTTTAAATTAAGTAGGCCTTTTTATTTTATACTTTTTTTTATATTTTACTAACAATAAAATATAAAATTAAAATCTTCTATTTTTTATATAAATCGGTTGAAATTATTTGTGATTTGTCTTTTATTCACATTGTATAAATGATAAGTGCGATATCTCAGGAACATCACATGATCCAGTAATGCGCTGATGCACTATTTTGTTTTTAGTTCGCTAAATTAAGAAATTCATACACTGAATCCGTGTCAATTTTTCAGTTTATGAATAGTGGTTCAATCCTCCCATCAGATTAATGCCCGAAATTTAGATACCATGTTTATGCAAATAGGAAATTTTTGACCCGGCTAGAAACGACCCATCGGTTACAAGGCAACTATTTGACTAGTGATTCCGTTATTTTTTTTATAAATTGTTTTCTGTAATAGTTTGATTTGAAAATTGATATAGGACGAAGTGCCGGCCGCCATGATGGAGGCGCACGTGAGGGCGGCGGGAGCCCTGGGGCCCCAGGCCGCGCTCGCCAGCACCGGCATCGCGGGCACCGCACCCGAGCATCCGCCAGGTTTGCGAATATAACATTTCCGTAATGACAGCCAGCAACTGTTAATGCGGTAGTGCGAAGTTATTAGGTGTTTCTGATTGACGTCAAAGTCTATTAACAAAGCCCGCGAATAGGGATGTTGACTATTTTTTGGAATTGCTTTTATTTTATAGATACATCCTTTATAAACACGAAAAAAAAATCTTATCAATAAATATTACATATTTCAATCAAAAATACGTAAATAAAAATACTTTTCAAACATTCCCGCTAAAACGCTCCAAACTGTCACGTGACGTCACAGACCGATAAACAATCTCGCTCGCGTTCGATCAAAGTTAGATCTTAACAAATCTTTTCACTTCTCACGAATAAATTCAATAAAAATGAATACGTCGTTTTTATTTATTTTTATTTTATAAATAATATATTTATATTTATACTTTTTAATTGATATCAATGATTACCAACCTTGATCTTGATTTGGAACTTCAATATTTATATGAACTGGAAGTTTATGTGGTGTATTGATCGACGTACTGCACATCATTTGTAAAACGACGTACTCATTTTTATTGAATTTATTCGTGAGAAGTGAAAAGATTTGTTTGATCGAACGCGAGCGAGATTGTTTATCGGTCTGTGACGTCACGTGACAGTTTGGAGCGTTTTAGCGGGAATCTTTGAAAAGTATTTTTATTTACGTATTTTTTATTAAAATATGTAATATTTTTTTATAAGATTTTTTTTTCGTGTTTATAAATGATGTATCTATAAAATAAAAGCAATTCCAAAAAATAGTCAACATCCCTATTTGGAAGGCGCTTAAAATGCACGTGTTGGTTGGAAATTTTTAACTTTTTTTTTAAATATTTTAAATCAATTATTTTGGCGTTGAATATTTTTTCTATTGTATAACGATATAAGCTACCAAATAAATTATAAACGAAGATATATCCGTCTGCCGTATTAGCAATCAAGACTGCTCACGATTAACTTATAGCAACTTTTCTTGCCATTCTATTCCTATGATTTTATAATTCATACAGAGAAGAAAGAGGGTAGTGCGGAGGTAAAAGCGGAGCCGATGGAAGTGGAAGGGGAGGTGGAGGGGAAAGTGAAGGAGGAGGCGGGCGAGGGCGGCCCCTCCTCTGACGAGAAGGATGCCAAAGAGGAGGACTCGCAGCAACCGCAAGGTAAAGCGAAACAAGTTGAGAAACTATATATTTTAGATTATATAATACATAATAATAAAAATATATAGCTGATAATTTATTTATAAAATTGTTCCCAAAAAATCTGTGTTATATCCCAAAAAAAAATTAACGATTACATTTAAGTCTGTCCTACATAAACATAGCTGCACGGTTTATATTAGGAAGTGACAGTTCATTACTTATCTGATACTTTCTATAAAGTTTTTTAAGCATAAATCGAAGATCCCTACGTACAAATCGACATGTCAATAAACCGTGCTCTAGATGTCTATAAAAACGTAGGGACCGTTGAATCGCTTAATGAAAAGTTCTTGTCATAGATTAACTCTTAAAAATAAGTAATAGTAGCGAAATTTTGAATAAAATTGACAATAGTTTTACCTTTAAACCGACGATATATTCTCCTATTCCATCATTCAACTTGCCGAGATTAACCTAATAAGTATTTATGAATAACTTATTTAATTACATAATCATATAAGTTATATATTACTTATTATATAACGGCATTATAATTTTTCTTCTTATGGTTTCATTAATAGGGTAAGCCGATTTTTTGGGCTTGTATGGTGGTCACGCCACTGTATGTAAGTCGAGCGACCTAGGTTGGAAAATTTTGGTCAGGGTTGCCTGTATAACAGCGTATGTAGCCTTGCGGTCGCACGTTCATCCGTAAGAACATACGTCCTGGGTTCGATTCCCGGTTTGGTCACTATGTGTTATTCGCTTTTAAAAGTTTTATAATAAATTGTGATCAATGTTTGAGAAACTTGAAGGATGTTTGAAGCCTGAAAGGGTGAATAACATAATATTGTGGTGGAAGTTTGAAACCTGGGCAGACGGCTAATAGGTGGATAACTAACATGAGTGGGGCCAGCCTAGCTGGCTAAACTTTTTTCGCCAGGGCCACGGTAGTTTGCACTATGCGATCCCGTGCGCCCTAACAAGGCGAACAGAGGGGCTGTTTTAGTGGGTAGGGGTGACTCTTCTAGTCCCGACCCCCACACTTATCGCGTCATTCCACCATCTGGGACCTGTAAATGGGTTTCCTGACGGTAAAAAAAAAGGGTTGCCTGTATAAGGCAGTTGCACTTACTATGTTCATGATTTAGTTTTTTTTTTAAATAACAAAGAGTACTAACATAGGGTTTGTCTTTATTTTCACCATTCAGATCCACCAGCAGCGGTGGACGCGAAGCTGCAGTCGGCAGCAGCAGCAGCGCTGGCGGCGGCCGCGGTTAAGGCGAAGCACCTCGCCGGCGTCGAGGAGCGGAAGATCAAGTCGCTGGTGGCGCTGCTCGTGGAGACGCAGATGAAGAAACTGGAGATTAAGCTGCGGCACTTTGAGGAGCTCGAGGCGACTATGGAACGAGAGAGAGAAGGTAATTTCTGATGTACCTGAAAGCAGTTGGTATGACACCGGAAGCAGCTGGAATAATAACACCAAAGGCAGCTGGGATAAGCCTTTAAGCCGGGAGTAGCTGGAAAAAATACTGGTAGTAGCCGGAAAAATATTACAGAAGGCATCTGGATAATAACACCGGAAGCCGCTGGAATAATACCGGAAGCAGTCGGAAACATATTACCGAAAGTAGCTGGACAATAACACTGGAAGCTGCTGGAATAATAAGATTCAACTTTAATTTTCCACTTCGTACTTTTAGGACTGTCAGTATTCTAAGACGTGACGTGAGGTTTGAATTTAGTTTTAAGACTTGTCAAACCATTTCTCTATAGGAAAATCGCCCCTATAATGGCATACTATTTTGTCATTTTAATATGACATTTTATCTTGTCACACTTGACAAATGGTTTTTTATTTTATTATTTTGTGTAGGTCTCGAGTACCAGCGGCAGCAGCTGATACAGGAGCGACAGCAGTTCCACCTGGAACAGCTGAAGGCGGCAGAGTTCCGCGCCAGGAATCACGCCATACAGAGGTAACTATTCAACGGTCGCTATATTATTATTATACATAATATAATCATTGACAGTATTAAATGGACTTCGGGTCCGACTTCGAAACCGAGATAAACAATTTTACCCTTAAACCCTCCCCTCCACTTCCCAACCTCAGATCGCCCGTAAATTTTTTTGGTTTCTTTTTACTATATTTTTTTTTTATTTTAAAGGTTTCAGCACTGGTCTATAGTAATGACGTTTTCGTTTTTTTTTATATTAATATTTTTTAAATTGTCAATTTATCTATATGACGTATTCGTTGTGTTTTATATAAGGCATAAAAAAGGCAAGTCCTTTTAGAGTTACAAACGTTATTCAATCTATATACAATACAGTTTACTATAATATATAGTATTTAATTAATTCGTTAACCTTATATTTGTATTTAATAATACAAATTATTATTTTGAATACATTATATTACATTGTATAGCTTACACAGCCAAATAATCTCTGCAGCTATTGGAACTCAATTAAATTGTTGGGTACTGTCTTAAGATGCTGAAAATCAGCGCTGTAGCCTGTATTGGTTAACAACACAAGCTGAGCATCGGCCTTATCTTTCGCCACACAGCATCTATTTACTTTAAGCAAAGAACATAGATGTACATAGTAGAACAGGCCCTTACAAACTTTGGTCACAGAAAAACTAGTTCTACTTTTGACCTGTAGAGCGCGCGGCAATGTATCGGTGTGACACACACATCTAAGCAGTCCGCTGTCTCCTCCCCTCGCGTTGTCTCGCTTGCTCTTACGAGCGAACGGCAATAACGCTCTAAAAGCGGCTGGGTGCGAGAGAGTGCGCGCTATGACTCCAGCGTCAGAGTGTGCGTTCACACGGATACTAGCAGCGCCGCGGTGGCTGGGGTGAGAACTACTCTTACCCCAGAGAAACCGTGTCAAGCGCGACTATAAGGCCTGTTCTTCTATGTACATCTATGTTCTTTGGTTTAATTTAATGTAGTTTGTGTGTGGCATCGAATAAATATGTCTAATTATTAAAGGTTACAAGCTGAGAGCGGCGGTGCACCCGTGGGAGTGCCGGTGCCGGGTGGCGGTGTGGCCGTGGGCGTGGGCGTGGGTGTGCCCGGCGTAGTCACGGGCGTGGGCGTGGGCGCGCCACCAGCCGGTGAACCGGGCCAGGAGCCGCCCCCGCATCAGGCAACACCGCATCATCACCCTTAAATCTATACTGTTAGAGTCTACATTTCTGTATTATGAAGTTTATATTGACGGCTAACAGCCAAAAAGAGATAAACGCCATTCTATAACTACACGGAAAATTCATTTAAAGTAGAACATCGAGTATCCGAACCCTCAATTATCCGAACAATGACTTAGTTTATCCGAACGTTGGTGTGAAAGTTTGGTTCGGATAAAAAAAAAATTATCAGCCTAAAAAGGTTGGCGAAAATTTATGAAATTAAAATTAAAGTCGCAGAAAAAGCTTAATAATAAGAAAGACAAAAGAAAATGCAAAAAAAAGAAAATAAGTGTAATTTGCCAAAAATGTGGCTTATCCCTTTTTGGATATTAACCATCAATATACTTGGAAAACTTTTCCTGGGTATTTTTAAGTGGTCAATGCAGAACTGAGAGGAATGATATCTGAATGTCGAGTCTAGTTATTGTAATTTAGAAGACGACATATTTATTAAGTCTGTATACAGTACACGATAAGTTTCTTTGATTAGTATCATGTTATATGTAAGTATTAATTATTGACATACTAAAAGTAATAAAGCTAATATTGTCTGGCACTTAAATTAGATGGTGACTCAGCAAATGCTGAGACTAGTTGTTAAATAATTTTCTTGAATTCTCTGTTAAGAATGAATTGTTTCTTTTTTTATATTTACCTAGCTTGATTAAATATTTTTAATAAAGTAATTCAGAGACAACAAGCTATGTTTATTGAATATTAATTAAATACACTAATTTCTAAATATTTTAAACGCGAACACAATGTCGTCGGTTCAAAGTTAAAACTCACTAAGTGTAATTTTCAATAAAAATATTTTTTTAAAGAGTAAACCCCGGCAATAATAAAACACTAATTGAGTATAGTGGCTTGGCTCGCTGATACCGGTCAAATAAAAATTGTCACAATTTTTTTTACCCCTTTTCTCAAAAAAATCCAACTATTAAGTGGTTAAAACACATGAAACCTTTAAAATTCAAACTTATTCGAATCTTCATTAATACTGATTAAGCGCTACACATCGTCGTTAAAATCACTCTAATTAACACCTCGAATACTAATTATACCTGGACTGTGGATTGAATTTATACCCGTTTGACTTGTAAGGAAAAGTGTATTCAAATTTGGTAAGAAGGTTTTTTTTTATTTTCCCTATTCATTGAATTGTTAAGTTCGAAATTTATTTTTTGCAGTAACTCCATGACTGTACCTAATTTTGAACTAACTTTTCTATTAGGTGTAAAAACCGAATTTTAACAGACAGTGACAGACAATAAGTATTATACAATTACGGCTTTATTCATAAACGTATTATAACTTTATAGTTAAACTATGTATTGTCTCGCTCTATCGGATATAAAAAGACTACAGAACGAATGAAACAAAACATATTTTAACTATAAGGTTATATGTTTTTGAATAAGGCCGTTAATATTTTGATCTTATTTGTTGTTATGACTGAAATATTATTAATTAATTAATTTTCTGCTTATTTCGAAAACGACTAGAGATTTTTGTGGTTTTTTTTTTTAAATATCATTACTTGCCTGTAAAGAAAAATTAATAGCGAAAGAGATGAGTGTCTACCACATACCCCACTAGGATACCCGGGAATTCCTTTTCAAAAATGCATAACAATTACCTTCAATAATATAAAAAAACTTTAGAAACAATCGCTCTTTTGAGTGATATTTATTTAATTTCCCAACTTATAGTAAATCGTATGCAATTTATATCTGAAATAAATAAGTTGATAATATTAAATATTCCTTACCGTGACGATTTTAAATTTATACGAACTCTGTATTCAGTGAAGAAAAATATGGCAACTAGATGCCTAGATGTCGAACTAATTTCAATACGGCTATTCTGAGGAATATCAACAAAATTTGTTAAGGAAACTAATTAAGAATATTAATTGTAATTTATGTTAAGCGTAGAATAATTAAGAAAACTTTTAAATACTTGACCGAGTTTTCACAGTTAGCATATAAGAATCGTGAAAATAGCAATGTCTCAACGTCTTCTAGTAAAATGTATGTATAACTGTGAAGTATGAAATAAAAAAGCTGGTAATTTACGACTGTTTCGTTTTTTTTAAACCTTATCACCCATTCATAAAATTTCATCGATTCCATTGTCTGCTAATAAAAAAAATAAAAAACAAAATTTACCGAACTCGTAACTTTTCATTCTTTTTACTAGCAATTGCTGTTGGCTACAGGTGTTGGTGTTGTTTTACTGTACAATTCAAACTGAATTATTTAAAACCAAACAATGTTTCGGACAAATTATTTCTTGTATTTATTAATGCTGATTACATCAACTATGACATCAGAGACGACCCAATATTATAAAATATCTATGGTAAGTTCTTAAATTTTTAATTATAAAAGTTGTTTATGAATTTTGAATTTGATCTGACGATTGAAATCGTATACCATATATTGTTCTATGCTATGCTAAGTATATTTGAATATTTTGATTTTTTACTTGGAAGCTGCCGAATGTATAATAATTCAACAGTTTATATTTTATAAAGCTACATATTTTAGTTCTAAGAACCAATGCTATAGTAACATGAACGAATGATTCAGGTCTCTTCGACGGATAGACCAGAAAAACCAGCCTTATTCAATCACGGAGAGAGTCCAGTTTGGGATGTAGACACGCAGTCATTATATTTTGTGGATGTACATCGACAGAACGTGCACCGTTTGGATTATTCGTCGGGAAAAATTTACACCAAACATATAGGTTTGTAATAATAAAAACTACGATAAAATTAGGTTACAATGGGCTTGTTGGCGCAATCAGTGGTTCTTGGGTTTAAATCTCGCCGTATCTGGTAGTTATACATATAGTCAATGAAAAGGCAAAACTGCTAAGGCGACAATTTATTCAAAATAGATAAATACACTGTAGAGGTATATAGAACGTTATTATTTTTAATGAAATATATCAGATGAAAAATATAGGAGATATGACTTTATTTTAAGAAAAGAAACTAAACCTCATTTCCTTCAAGTATCATTTTAGCAGTTTTGCCTTTTCAATGACAATATTATATTTTGATACGTGCAACAATTCAAGCATTAAACAAGAGCGAGAAATTCCGTCCAGGTCAAAAACCGGCTGAGGTATCACCTGCCGTTGCCACACGCTAGTCTGACGATATCCGACATAAAATAATAAAATTCAATTTCATTAATAGTAAGAATATAATTTAGTTAGGAACAACATTCCCTTTGAACATTTTTATTGGGAATATTTGGGTTTAGTAAAGCATCTGCATAGAAGTTTGATAAATATATAAATATTAATTAAGTAACGAATATGTAAAGATTTAAACAAAAAACCTTAACGGATTAAAATCAGATGTTATATTTTAAATTAAAATATGTATGACAGAAGCTTCATCAGTTTATGTTAGTGAATAACCTTTTCCCATGAAATTGAAAAAACACGTCGTCAAACTTTATATAAAAGTAGCATTATGATTAAATTTGAATTATTATTTACATTACATTAAGAAATTCTAATTTCCAGACTACGGGCAGGTGAATGTAGTCTCGCTCGTGGCGGGATCTCGACGGTTATTGATAGCGGTGCGGTCTGCCCTCTACTTGCTCGACTGGAATGTGGCGGGAGACGGCGCCATTAGACTTCTCACTACAGTCGACCAGGGGCTGCCTGATAATGTCATTAACGAGGGAAAACCCGATTCCGAAGGACGGTTTTGGGCTGGTATGAACAACTATAATAATATATTTAAGAGTACAGTTTTTCTATAGGTCTTGTCGGATATGGGACTGAAAGTGTTGACAGGATGCTTATCAATTTAAAAATTGACTAAATTCCAAAATATGAAAGTCTTATCAAACATGTCAGAAAAAGCAATGCATTATAGTCTGAGGATATGATTTTTATATAAAAAGTGATACCAAAACCAAATACATATATGAAAATGACTTCAATAAATGTTCAAGTCCCGGTTAAAATATGCACATATTATATCAATATCAGGTACAAAGGGTCCTCAAACCGGCGACGACGTTCAGCCAGACAAAGCTACTTTCTACAGCTTTGAGCCGAATCAAGAGGGCGTCTTACATTCGCGAGTAGCTCTGCGACCCGTCTCCATTTCCAATGGACTGATCTTCTCATTAAACAACTCTGTAATGTACTACATTGACTCGCCTACGCAGAGAGTTGAGGCCTTTGATTACGATGCACAGAAAGGAGAAATTGGTTAGTACTTTCTTTTTAATATAATAATAATAATAAATGTTTATTTCAGGCAATGCCCATAGAAATTTAAATTTTACAATACATAGTAATTTTCTACACAAGCTACTAAAACTGTCAAAAACACGGCTATGAATTGAAATTTAAAAGAAATAAGAAAAATATATAACTAGCAATTGCCCCGCAACCCCCCTTGTGGGTGGAATTTCGTAAAATGCGTTCTTAGCTGACCTCTACTCGGCGAAAGGAATATTCCTACCATATTTCAAGTCGCTACGCCTTATGGTTCCAGAGATATCGTGATGAGTCAATATATAGGTGGGAATCTCTTTTATATATATAGATTAGACCCGCACAAAAGCTGAGCTTGTTCGTTTTCTTATGGGTTTTTTTATTCTTAAATTCAATATGAATGGTCCAGGTGGAAGGCGTACAATCATCGATATTACAAGTTACGGCTATGAAGACGCCATCCCTGATGGTATGACAATCGACAATGACGGTCATTTGTGGGTCGCCTTGATGTTCGGTGGTACCGTAAGTATTTAACTCAAACCTGAAAGATTACACTATTGAAATAAGTTTAAAGTTTTGAATCGTTTTACCATTGGTTCGTAATGTTGTTATCTTCGTTCCTTATTTTATATGATTACTAGCGGCTTCAATTGAAAATATAGATTTCAGTTGAAGAAGCTGGAAGTAATGAATATCATAAGATTTTTGATATCCATTGTTCAGGTTACCGAGCTAGCCGGGATGTTATTATATCCATAATATAAACATAAATTTCGCTGATTATAAAAATATACAATACCGAGGTTTCTCACCTTATATGTATTACATACACACATACATATATATCACGCCTCTATCCCATTAGGGTAGGCAGAGATCACGGAATTACATATGATCGGATCCTTACATACCACTTTCGCTTCTTCTACTTTCATCAATTGAGTAAATTCTTATTATTATAACCCTTTTATTACTATAAAAGGGTTGATTCTTTAGAAATCTAACAATTTACACATAATACGATACTGAGGTAAGATGTTTTAAAACTGTGGAATCCTAAAGACTTGTCATTTTTTTTTGCTGTTTTACCTTTACCTAATACTGTCGATATCTACGGTATCTATCCTTTGTTGTCCCAAGGCCTCTACACCTCTAAATCCGACCCTTCTCTATCTATATAGAATAATGACTCATTTTACTTAACATAAGACCATATATCATAGGTACTACACATAGACCCTGACTCCAGACAAGTAGTATACGGGTACAAGCTGCCGGTGTCTCGGATCACTTCACTATGTTGGGGCGGACCGAACCTCGACGAGCTATTTGTCACCTCTGGCCGGGAGAAGAATGACGTTAGTGAACCTCTAGCGGGCGCCATCTTTACTATCCGCGGCACTGGAAGTCGGGGTGTTCCCCCCAATACGTTCCGTTACGACAATGCCGACTATTATTGAAGTGTTGCTATGTAATAAAAATGTTTTTAAAAATTATATGTTTTATTTTTTATATGTTACCTTAACTAATTTTTAAATAACGTGGATGATTATAATAATGAAAATATTATCTAAAGTAAGTGTGCACAAAGCGCGACGAGGTTTGTCTTTAAATAAGAATTGTTGTAATAAATTTCAATCATCATTGTTGATTAAATTATGTACCTAATATACCATGAATCTGCAAGATTAAGATTTTTCATTTCCTCACATTCACGTTGATCAAATGAATGATTAACTAGTTGATGTCGTTACGGATATATACGTTTATTTTAGATTTGTATTTCATATTAAAGGTGTTATATAATATTACATTGTCAACAGTAGATGTTGTTTTCTGTGTTGCTTTTTTGCACAACAGCATTCGAATACGTGAGCTTTATCACATATCCACCAATCCAATATTAGGGCATGTACATAAAACTGCGAATCGGTACCATGCGAATTCGCAACGCAGAATACTGTGACGCGAATTGCTGCAATGCAATTGCGTGCGGCTAAACGGATGAGTAAAAATCTTATTTGTTTATGTTTCCTACATCTTATCAATAACAGAAGTGCTCAACTCTTTTCCCGATCCATGTCACTCACAGTTCGGTTGTCGAATCAAATCATCATTTATTAATTTAGGTAACACAATATACACCTATGAACGTCAATAAAATAATATGCTTCTAATTTTACATTAACTGCTAGTTTTCAAATCAAGGGCGTAGAACCGACGAGAACAGGTATTATTACCTTTTTTATAAAAATATTTAATTCAATATGTACTCTTATTAGATTTTGCTTCCGACTTAGCCTGCAATTTAAATATATTCACTTATTTATGTGATACGGTGATATCAATGAAACCAGTATTCTGATGACAAATATTTTTATTAGTTAAATTTACAACACGATTATATTAACAAGATTTGTATATAACGCTTTAAACTCCATCAATAGACAACAGAACATACATGACAACAGCGAAATATGATTAGAAAATGTGAAAATTTAATAATTTGAAGAGCTGATTTTTCAAACGTTAGATATCTTTTTTTTACATTTAACTGATTTTTACAATTTATACGGGAGCTGTTACTAATTAATAATTACACCCTTGTAAACATATTGAAAATTCAGCCCTAAGAATTTTGTAATAATTATTTAAAAAATTGAGAACACGAGTTAAAAGTATTGTAGATTTTTATACTAGTGTAGATCCTTGTTATGTCAAACAAAATAAAAGTTTTGTAAAAATGACCAATGATCTTTTTTTTTTAATATAGAAGTTGCTCATCAATTATTTAGTTATTTTAGACACGTTAACTGATATTTTATATACTGTTATAATTTTAGCGGTTTATTGAATAATTAAGGTTTTAGCTTAAAACAAAAGGAAACTAGGATTTTTAAAGATATTTGACCTAACAAGGTTACAACGGTAGAATCATTATTAAAACTATATCTACTATACTATATTTATATACGAGTAAATCCATAAACGATTTTAATTACATATATATATTATACGATATAAATAAAGATTTTATAACAAAATGAGAGTGAAATAACATTTAGGCACATTTTATGAGAATATAAACTATGGGTAAAACCTAGGAACCATTTATAGTAACGGCCTATTTCTCTAGTGACAATTTATTAATATTTATGATGTCTTTGGTATAAACTCTTAAACACAGTATATATAAATTTGTTCGAGATTCATTAACTTATCTCTAATTATAACAATCGATTGTCGTTGCGCGTATCCGGCATTTGTAACCGCCATTTGCAATTCGTATTTGAGAACATGTAATAAATTTCAGACATTTCACGTTTATAAAATTATTTCACACAGATTTAATCTAATTGGTAACGTAAAACGAAAATACACATACTACAATATTAAGTGATAATTATTTCAGTTTAAATATCACAAAATTCACCGAATGATAACGTTTTATTTTAATCCGGTAAAAGTTATTTTATTTAAATGTGTGATATTCGAGTCAATAAAAGACAATATTACGTTTTTTCTTAAATATAGTGAAATAGGCGTTACTCACACTATTGTATCTACATTATTTTAATTTTAAAATAACTAGACACCTAAAAACAAAAGACTATAAAAATTCAATAATGTATTTTAAAATGTGATGGACTTTAACACACACACATGCACACATTTAAGAACACTTACGAAATATCAACGTGGACTATTAACATTAATATATTTTAGCTAAGAAATCCTAGCGTTTATTGAACGAACACCAACAATGGTTTCTAAACTAGTCTAACTCCTCATTTATAAAAGATTGATAAATATATATATTGTTTTCAAACATCTAAATAAATATTTCGGTCATCTAACTGAAAATTCAATTTGGAATTATTAACATTGTCAATAATCCATATTAATTCCCTATGTCTCCTGATTCGAAAACGAATCAAAAATCGAGAATTCATTGATGTTCATCGACCTATTTCCTAAAGACTAGCATAATAATGTCCAAAATGTACAAGAATAGGTGAAAGTTCAAAATACATATGAGCAGATAAGGGTTTGGTTCGTTTTCGATTCAGGAGGCATATATGGATTAATCAACCTTTCAAAAAGTGGGGAACTGGTAAAATAACATATTATTGCAAATGGTAACCCGCAAGTATTTTATGATTTTAACATTATAGGAAATCATTATATTTAGTGTGATTAATTCATTTTGTCATACAGTCCAGGCTAATTCTTTGATAAGATTTAGAGAGATTTCCTGTAAGTTTTCTCACGAGTTTATACATATCTCTGTAGAACATTGGAATGTTTTTTTTATTCATATATGTAATTAATATATCAGTCTAGATTATTCTTGTATTACTCAAGCTTGATACTTTTGCATTCACGAATCATAGGCATTAACACCCATTATGCGTAAACCGTAATTACGATTCGTGACGATAATACCTAAACTTTTCAATAACTATTATAAGATTTCTAGTAATAACTGTATAGTACTACAAATCTAAACAGCTATTTTAAAGCGCAGTTCTTTCAAATCTAAAATGTCTAACTATGGAAGCAGTAACTGAGGTAGATGCATGCTTCTAAATATTTTTATGACAATACTATAAGGCATATGATACCCGGATTATTTAGGAAAAAAATTTAACACACATTCACAAATGCCGTGAATTACAAAATACTAAAAATAATAGAGTTCTTTTGAGATTCTTAAAATAATTATGCATCTGGTTATTATCCCAAGTACAAATATCTCCTACTACTCTACTCTGCACGCAAAGTATTTTCAAATTAATCTATATTTCGATGAATCCCACGTAAGATGTGGTAACCCAGAAAAAAAATAAAATATCAGTAATAATACAAGATATATTATTATGAAATGCTGGATTAAAACAGACAGTATAGTTTAAAACATTTTGTTGGTTACCACAACTTATGTGGGAGTTATCAATTTGTAACCAGTCATTTATTTTCCTAATCTGTCTCAATCGATAAGAGTACAATATATATTACCAATTATCACTGGCAGTGGAATGGCTGATATGATTTTTTTTTTTCGTTAACGTACTACTGAGTACAGGCTATTAGCTCTTTAGTGTCAAAATAGAGCTGAACCAGTGTCCAACGACGCAACCTATACTGACTTGCCTCCTTTTCTTACGGAAACATTGTTTTAGTTTTATCAATCCGTTTAAATTAATATTTAATTGTTTTACTTCTGTTTGAATAGTTTTTATCATTCACCAAATTTCAGAAGCTTATTAAATTTTACGATTGCAAAATACACATGTAATTAATCGAATTTAATAATTACGTCAAGTTTTAATATTTTCGAAAGATTTTAGTTAGAACAGCAACACAGATTATAAATTCTGGAGCGCAGAATCAAGGAGACCATCGACAAACTTTTTTGCATTGTGATTTATTATAAGGTCTGAAAGTATTATTGAATTGTAACTAAATATATAATGAAAATTTCCAGATTTTATTATTTTTTATTTCAAAATAAAACCCCAAAAAGCCTACAAAAAACCGGATGCTAAGAATAGCCCACTAATGTGTAATAAAAATAACTTTTAAGAACAATAAAATTATTAAATTGTGTTCTTTACAAATATATCGCCCAATATTTAATTTTAATATATATATTTAAAAATACAACCTACTTTTTATTCAACCTCTCACAATAAAAGTTTTTTTTTAAATACCATATTTTTTTAAATATACCAGATATTTATATTTTGACAATATATTAAAAAAAAGGTAAACTAAAAAGCAAGCTGTGTGTATGTAATAATAGTACAAAACCAATAAATTTGAATGATATGAGACTCATCACTAATAAATCACCCGAACCTGACCCCTCAGGTGGTTTTTAATCCTTATTATAACTAATTAATTATAAAACAACAACAAACAATATTAAATAACAATAAAAAAAATATTTTTAATATCACCAATATTTAAAAAAAACGAATTTTATTCACTAATATCACAAACCCATTGAAGAAAATCACTACCATATTTTATGATATAAATAAAACGTTTTCGTAAGCGAATATGAACCTAAACCCTCCAGCAATAAAGCCGCTTATAATATAATGGATGGAAATGTCATTCTATATGGAAAGTCCGTGTCCGCCAAAAGTCTGGGCACAATAAGCGCTGCCGCACATCAGGCCACCAGTGACGACTACTAGACGTACCAATGGCCACTAATTACTTATACGTTGCGATACGTATTATCTTGAGACAACCATGATACTGCAGCGCATTAGCGATGTTTGAGGATAGATGAGGAGGATATATTTTCGGTGGCCTAATGTGCGACAGCGCTAAATCCACCTATGGTATCCAGTGGCGGAACTACCATACAAGCCCAAATGCCCGCCTTGCCGAATTTAACATTATACGTGTTTATATATTTATATAACTTACATAATTACGTAATCGTATAAGTTATATATGACTAAGGACATGATTATATTTCTTTTTAATGCATTAATAAGGCAAATCAGGCGTTTGGGGTTGTATGGTAGTCCCGCCACTGATGGTATCGTAGTTCTATCAGCCGAAACCTAAAGTTTAGGAGCAATAAGGCCGCTCATGATGTCGAAGGTGTTCCCGTCCGGCTGCACCCTGACGTCTCCGCCCGCCGTCCGCACCACGAGCCAACCAAATTCGTCCAAACCCGAGATAGTACCAGGAATGGGACTTCCTTCCTCATTCGTTTGTACCTGAATTTCTTCACCGCTGCAACAATGATAAATGAGTCGTATAGAATCAAAGGCGGCTATATGGCTGATTGTTAGCAATTTAAAAAAACAAAAGGTTTTCTCCTTTATTTTTGTATTAGGTATCATTCATTGCATGTTTAAGGTATCTATTAATATTAACAATTAAAGATAAAACCAAATATATAAAAAACATAACAGTCTAAACGACAAGAACTTGTTTTATTTTAGTAGATTGCCGGACTAAAAATGTCAGATAGCCTTTGATTCTATAAGACTCAAATAACCTTTTAACCGCTTGGCTAAATATCAATTAAATAAAATGCTGTATACCGGATTAAAACGCGATTTATTATTTATATTGATTTAAATTGTTTATCCCGACGTTTCGTGGTCGCGGGGAGACAGAAAGATGACAGTTGTCTGATATTTGAAATGTCACAAAGTTGCCATATTAGATGGCGTTAAACGAAACGGAACTATTGAGTAAACATTTTAGTAGTACCACGCAGTTCATAGTCTCATAGGACAAAAATAGAACTAAAATACATGCATGTTCTCTGTCGCAGAAAAACGAAACGGGCGGAAATACTCACATAGACACACGTGGTCAAAAGGTTAATAATTAAATACTTTTTTATAAAACAGTATGGGGGGGGGGGGGGGGGGTAAACGCGTCTGCGGCTCACCACACATCACAGGACTTGCAGATGCGTTGCTTATAATGCGTTATGTGTTCTGGTCTTAATATTAAATAAATAAAATAAAATAAAAAAAAAAAAGCTTTTTAATTCCTTACATAGTTATTACAGTTTTTGTTAGTATTTTTTTAAATCTTAATTCTATTGTTAGTAAAATATAAAAAAAAACTATAAAATAAAAACTATAAAAAAAAAAAAAAAAATTAAGCATTAATATGTCATTTGTGAAATATGATCAATAGCGGAACCACCATACAAGCCCAAAAGCCCGGTTTGCTTTAACGGAATACGTGTTTATTTAACTTAACGTAATTATATAACTTATTAATTACTCTAAGTGCATTATTATTTTTCTTTTATGGTTGCATTAATAAGGCAAGCCGGGCGAAAGCCCGGAAGGGCTTGTATGGTGGTACTGCCACAATTGTTCAAATTTTGGTAGGAATAAAATTCAAATAAAATAAAACGGATTACAACGCGATATATTATTTATGTGTAAACTTACTCATGTAGCCAATATCGATAATACTGTTCGAGAAAAGCTTCCACCCCTCCATCAGAGTTCAGATCATCCAGAATTCCCTCCAGCTGCGAACAGTACCGCGCCAAGAACTTCTCTATCAATATCGGCGCTAGTGATGTTCCGTCTCTAGAGTTGTACTCGCTTATAATGTCGTTGACACACGTGGTGGGCACACTGTTTGATATGTTAACGCCAGTTCCTGCAAAACAAAATATAATGCAATCCCAACTTATATCAATACATATTAAAATAACTCTGTATCTCAAATATATGTTAGATTTTACAAACTTTACAACTCAATCCTTTGAAACTAATTTTATCGACTTTAAGGCCCGTATTCCAAAACGTTACTCAAGTCGTAATGTATTCTTGAGAACTGTCAATATGTCAAAATTCTATAGAGAAAAAATGGTCGAAAAAAATGTCAAAATTCTATAGAGAAAAAATGGAAAAAATAATCTCAAAACTAGATTCAAAATTGAGACACGTCTTGGAATATGGGCCAAAGAATTTGCCGACAATGTACGAATACGTCATTGTTTCTTAGAAACAATGTACAGAGTATACAGTATTACCAATAGGGATGTTGACTATTTTTTGGAATTGCTTTTATTTTATAGATACATCCTTTATAAACACGAAAAAAAAATCTTATAAAAAATATTACATATTTTAATAGAAAATACGTAAATAAAAATACTTTACAAAGATTCCCGCCAAAACGCTCCAAACTGTCACGTGACGTCACAGACCGATAAACAATCTCGCTCGCGTCCGATCAAAGTTAGATCTTAACAAATCTTTTCACTTCTCACGAATAAATTCAATAAAAATGAAAACGTCGTTTTTAATACATAAATAAAATATCATAATTTTTATAAAATTGTATTATGTAGTTTTATCTCTCTTACTCTCACTATTCTAAAGTTAACGAAAAAGACAAGAATAGATATATTGTGAATGTTCAATTATTCAGTATAAAACAAATCAATGTAAACAATGTTTATGTGATCTTGTTTTAAACAGAAAGAACAAATGACAAGACTTCACACAGAAAATATATAATTATTGCTAACGGGCAAAAAGGGATAAGCGACATTTTTGGCAGAATAGACTTATTTTTTGGCTTTTCTTTCTCTCTTTTCTATTATTTAGCTTCTTCCGCGTCATTTGGTCTAAGAATTTAGTTTCACGAATCTTCGCTCATATATTTATATATTTTTTGTTTATTCCAATGTTTAAATTACTTTCCTGTTAAGTTGCGGAATGGCGGTTAACCCTTTTTGGCTGTTAGCCATCGATAAGTGAATTGCACTCTACCTATGTTGATAATAACGTCGTCCGCTATACAATTAGCTGTAGTTATAATACCGCCGATTTTCATATTCCGTCCGTAGTATATATCGTTGGGCCATTTGATCCTTTAAACAACAAATAATTTACATCAGCCATAAAAATACACAAGTAATTTAGTTTTTTTTTTATTAATGATTCGAAAATTTGTTAAAAATCTGACTTTTGAAAAGTTGAGTCGGGAATTTACTTTTCTCTTGGGCTAACACATTTCTGTGTCCATTTCGCTTTTTTTTTTAAATAATCAATCGTCAGTGCCCTGTGAGACCGAAATATTTTTTTATAATTTTCTTTCTCCGAGATTCCAACCCGTGACCCCCAATGCTAAACACAACGAGCACATCATTAAGCTAGTTACTATTACGGGAGTCAACAATTCATTAACACGTTAAACGCCATGGGGGTCACCCATGGGTGACCAGCTAGGTGACCTCAACCGGTTTTTTGATAATATTAACGGAACCCTACGGCAGATCCTTACAATAAACATTGTTTATTACACAATATATATCTTTATAAAATACGTCAATTTCAAGAAATTTTTTTTAAATATTTTTTCTGTGATGGCGCTTACCATGGCGTTTACGTGTTAAATATTATACCTTTTCTATATTATATTTACTAACCTAATATCGAGATGTTGGTAGAGCGGGTCGGAGCGGACCGCCCGCACTACCGCGAGCGCGGTCGCGTGCTGTACTAGCGGGATAGTAGGACTCATTTTCTGCCAAATCTGCATAAAACACTTTTTTATCACATATATTCAAAAAGATCTGGTCGGTTCACTGTAAACAGGCACCAAAATAGCTTTAAAATCCAGAGACTAAAAGTGATTTGAATTTGGAATGTGGATATTGTTATAAAAATGTTTCATTCACCAAAGAGATCGATCACGAACATTGTAAGAATACATTACTGGCTGTCAAAAAAATAACCCACGCGCGGAACAAATTAAAAATAAAAGTTTCTGTAAAAGCATAGAAAATAGATGTACACAGAAGAACAGATCCATACAAACTTTGGTCACAGAAAAAGTAGTTCTACTTTTGACCTGTAGAGCGCGCGGCAATGTATCGGTGTGACACACACATCTAAGCAGTCCGCTGACTCCTCCCCTCGCGTTGTCTCGCTTGCTCTTACGAGCGAACGGCAATAACGCTCTAAAGCGGCTGGGTGCGAGAGAGTGGGCGCTATGACTCCAGCGTCAGAGTGTGCGTTCACACGGATACTAGCAGCGCCGCGGTGGCTGGGGGGAGAACTAATCTTACCCCAGAGAAACCGTGCCAAGCGCGACTATAAGGCCCGTTTTTCTATGTACATCTATGTTCTTTGGTATATGTGACCTGTAGCGACATAACAGCCTGTCCTCTGGGCGAGATCCACTGGTTGTGGCCCCGGCCACGACCGGCGCTCTGCCCGCGGGCCACGGCGCCCACTCCGTGGCCCAACACACCCTCCACAACTTGCTGTGTGGACGGTAGCATGTCGGCGTACACGAGCACGCGACCCACACATGTCGATGTTAGGTTCTGTAAATAACGATCGACATTTTATAACATGTTGTGGAACAAAACCTTACTAGAGTCTGACACTGACTGAAAATGTTTATTGTATAAAATTGTCTTTTATTAACGTGAGGATCGCAGATGTTGAAAAGTCTCAAAACGACTTCTCTTTTGAAGTTAGGGGATAAAAAATATAAATAATAAATCGCGTTAAAACCTTTTTTTTTTAATTGTACGCCTTCAAAGGCGTTCCAAGATCTTTAAAAATCGTCAAATATCCTGCAAATTAACTATAACCGGCCTTCACATTGGGATTGCGTTATTACAATAATACAAAATAATCTTTGACGTTTAAACTGAACATAGTATAAGAGAATATTATGAAAAACTCACATCAAAATAGTCGACAGTTGAGAAGTTTTCAGGGCATTCATACAAATAAACAGGTAGAAAAGATTCCGATGGTTTATCGACTGGCTCCTCCCCCCTCATACACCACTGTAAAGTTAGGTTTCCGATCTTCTGCACACGCTTGCCTTCCTTTGATGGACACCAACCCTCTACTAGTGATAATTTGTGCTGCACGGAGAGAATTGACCCTTTAAGACTTTTATTTAAACGTGCTACAGTACTATAGGACATTAGAAATAAAAATTGGTGAAGAAATTAGAAGCCAATTATGAACGTAATAATTAAAACAAAATAATTTTTGCGATAAAAAATACATGCGATAAGATTAATTATTAAATCACGACGGTTCCTAAAATTAAAATTGTAGCAACATTGATGCGATAAATAGGTATGTCAAGACATGAGAAATATACAAAACCCTTTGTATTATAAATCTGCGCTAGCCTTAGGCGTACAATGGTTATGTCAGTACGCATTAGCTGATTAGTGAAATCTATGTTCCGAATTGCTATTTGACCTATAAAATAATAGAATTGGTTCAACAAGCGTCCTAGAAGAATATAGCTCGATTGTAGTTCCAATGGTGAGCGGTGAAAGCAGATCTATGTAACGAGCAAGCGTGGTCTTTAACTAATAAGAATTAGTTACGAAAGCGTAGAGATTTCATGATTTTGTTTTTAACTTATAACTTAAATTACATCGGTTCAAAAACATAAAATAAAGTCAATTTTATCTTGTTTTCCTTCTCAAAAATCAAGTTAAGGAGTTGAGAAATTGCAATACCTTGATCCTTCGAGCCGGATTATTTTTTATAAGATATAAGAAAACTTATTATCTACAGATTAACTTTCCTGGAAACAAACAGAAACCAAAACTAACATAGATATAAAGGAAAGACTGAAGTAAGATGTGAATCATTCAAATCACTAAGTTTTATCTGAGTATATATACAACTTCGTTAGATTAGTTCAGGAACCTCCTTTTAGGTAGGAAGGAGAATAAAGGGCATCGAACCACACACATCACAATATATTGTAATAGGTACAGACATTTCCTTATACTGTTTCACAGCGTACATTTAAAGTGTAGCACTTGTTTTGGCAGAACCAGTGAATGATTTTATTTATATAAAAAAAATAAGTAGAAATTCCAAGCTTCATCTATATCTATACTAATGTAATATTATAAAGAGGAAAGATTTGTATTTTGTATATTATGAATAAACTCAAAAACTACTGGACCGATTTTAAAAATTCTTTCATCAATAGAAAGCTGCATTATCGAGTAACATATTGTGTATAGTACATCTACATTGCACCCGTGTGAAGCCGGGCGCGTTGCTAGTAGCGTATAAAGCAAAATCTTGAAATCTCAGTGGAGGCACACAATAAACGAACACAAAAAGCACAAGCGAGGCAGGCCTCACCGGGCATTACACCGTCACGTGGCCCGGGGCCCTGCTAGTCGACGCCCACGCATCCTATCGGACAACATCCGCACTTTACACTGACTTCGTAGTCGTTTCATCAAATTTAAAAATCATTTATTAATTTAGGTAACACAATGTACACTTATGATCGTCAATAAAAAAATACATATTAAATGCTTCTAATTTTACATTTACTGTCAGTTCTCAGATCAAGGGCGTAGAACACACAATAGTCTAAATCAATGTGAATGAACGAAAATTGTGAGCCTTTGCCTAATTACAAAAATACATTGGTGTTTCGATTTTTACACGAATTATCTATAAGTTTCAATACAATATATTATTTATAGTACCAAAAAATAAGAAAGTGTGATATTGAAATCACTGGAAAAGTACATATCGGGCTTATCGCTATTTCTTCTTGCAATCTGTGTGAATTATTGTTTTATGATTTAGTTTAAAAATGTATGAAACACTGAATTCGAACTTTTTCTTCTGTCCTAATAATAATATGTTTTGGCCACATATAATTTAGGTAATATTTTTAATCTGCATAAATAACATAAAATCGAAAGTCAATTTCACGAAATTACTATGTGTTCGTTAATATTTTGTGCACTTTACATTTTACTGTTACGATAGTTAATTACATATCTAAGTATTATAATATCTAGATGATAAATGACGGTGCCTATAAGCGTAAAATAAAACATAAACAGTTACTCAAAATCATATCTATTTTTTGCAAATAACAACTAAGTAATTATTTTCCTAATTTTTTTTTAAAAAGGACGATTATATTTTTTAAAATTCCAAGTACATATAATTTTACATTCTTACTTTCCCTATTCCCTTATTGATGCAGGCATGTAATGGGCATTTTTTAAAAATATAATCATCCAGATCAGCGATCTTTACCATGACAAAAAATGAGGATGCATAACGAAATGAACGAAATCAAATAATTTCTTACCACGTGATCTCCGAGGAAAAATCCCCTAGTGTAGTCAATTTCGATCAATTCTTTGGGATCTTTGACGTGAAGACCGAGAATGTCTCCTAGGATTTTGTGAAGGATCTCAAGCCTCGATTCGTTGCTCTTGATACCTTCCTCACCGAGGTAATCAGTTGGATCTGATTCAAGATGTATCTAGAAATAGATTTTAAATTCATTTTCAAATATATCTGTATACAGTTTATTAAATAAATAAAAGATAAAAAAACCAATTCGAAAAAAAAAACAAAAATTATTGCATCTTTCTCCAATTTGAAGAGATACTCATAAGTTAAAGCGAGATGACGCATTGTAAATCATTTACCTGTGAAAATATAGCCACACCATTATTGGTGAGATCTGTAGCCTGCAGTAATGAAGGAGTACGCCACGTCTCTTCGGAAGCCAGGACTTGGATGTCCAACTCGTGACCCGGATGACCGGTGTATCTCGACGGCCTGACAACGCAATGTAATAAATATATCGTCAGCTTAATTATCAAACTTCGTATCTCCATTTGGTCAAACTTTACAGGAGGAGGAAAAAACTAAAAACAGGTCAAACATTCCGTGAACATAAGTAGTTTTATTTTTTGTAAATACCAAAAAAATAAAAACAATTAGTAGATACGAGTGATTCCATCGTATTCGTTACGGTATTTAACACAAGATGGCATCAAAAAACAAAAATCGGAAATTTTGGAGTTACGAAGTTTGATAATTAGGCCAGCGATATATAGCATTCATACATTTTAATATTGTTACTAAGAACATGCAGTGAATGCCAAAGTAATTTATTAAGCTATACTTATTCGAAAAATCATATTGGACTTTACGAAGACGAGATTTGTTATATTATTATCTGAAATACAATAATTTCTAATTATACTAATAGGCTGTTTGATTGCATTAGCCCAACGTATACTATAGTTCCTTAAAGTGAGCGATAACGTCAACTTTAAGGTGACACTAGTCGACATTTTTTCCATAGACATTTCGGGGGGTATTACTCCACTATTTAGCACTGTACATGCAAAGTTAAACATGATATCGTTTTGTCTCATTATTAATTTTGTCTGTACGGAAACAGAATGGTAAAATAAAAAACCATTAAAAAGTTACGAGCTACCAAAGATTCGTTTTTATTAATAATGACTGCCCCGGTGCGGTGCGGGAGAACAGCATGCTTTTTGGCGACGCCCACCAGTGAGTTCGACCCCGCGACTTGTGCAACCTTAAGGCCTCGTTTCCGCACTATTTCTTTTTTTTTTTCTCGTGCTTATTCCCAGAAGAGGGCACTGCTTCTCACTTTGAGAAACTACGACCTAATTAGACATAACCTCGTCTTAGCTCAACAATTACACAAATTAAAAAATAAAGGATGCATTATGTAATTCATGATCAACGCACTATCATGCTCTAATAAAATATTATTTTGAAATGTAATTTTGTAATAGCTTAAAGTATACTTGGCAATTTAAATTAATGTGTCAAATATAAAGGAAATCATAAGAACATAGCCATTGCAGTAGACTATAAAAATTATGATATGTACATAGCAAATTATATACTATATTCTATGAGCATAATTATTAAGTCAAGATATAAATTTGTTCGTACCAACACATATTAGCATCCTGACTGGCTCTGTAATATTATTCATCAAAACATTACTATCGTGTAACGAAGTAGTAGACCGGAAATATAGCTTCAAATACTGAATAATAAAGTCTTTAAATCATTGAGCTATTGGTATGACTTAGGAATCTTTTAATTTAGTTTTTTTTTCGATGTAAAATGTCAAACTTAAGCATAGGATTAACAGCCCTAAATAGTATAAAAACAAGGTCATTTTTGTCTGTTTGTTGTTTTGAACAAATTTTCACACACACCCTTCGCCACTGCTATATAATATCAGATGATTGCACAGTTATCGAATAATGATATTGCTTGTAAGAATCGGTAGAATAGAAGTATAATAAATAAATAAATACTTACTGTCTATCGCTTTCCGTGGAGAATTGTTTCTTGGCCGGAGACGCTTGATAGCAGAAAATATGATGTTTCATTTTTACAGACTTCCACTTGTCGTACGAAAACTGTACCACTTCATTTTCTCTGATCTGCAATAAAAAAGATTAAAATAAGTGTCAAAATAACTAGTTATTTTGACACATGTATAAGGTGACCATACGTCCCGCTTTGGGCGGGATAGTCCCGACGTATAAAATTATTTATAAACAACATTCCGTAAGCGTCCCGCTTTGACACAAATAAAATGGTAACGTTATACATGTCTAACTGATACAAGTCTAACTTTATATGCATACTGTACATATACATAAATACATACTATACAGTAACCATCATGCCATTTAAATATATCAGACTTTAAAATAAAATAATTAAAAATCTAATCATAATTTATCACGGGCTCGTTGGCACTCATAACCTTGCTTCAATGAACGTATTTTATTATACATTTTTCATTAGGCTTTAACAAGTGCTGGGAATATTGAAATTGTATCCAGGTAATGAAATACTGAACATTATTGGAAATGTGAGATCAGAGTCGCGTATTTCGACATCGGTCTATGGATTTTCGACTGCCCGAAGTAAACTAGGTTGACAGGGCATTAACATGGTATACCTACCTACTATCAAATGATCGATATAATGCTTATACAGTTAAAATTGTTTATGACGACCTCATTTAGAACAGCCTTTCCCAAAGTGGGCGATAACGCCCCCTTGTGGGCGCTGCAGGTCTAAAAGGGGGCGGTAAAAGACCCAAAAAAAATGGGGGCGTTGTAAAGAGGCTTGGGGGACGATTTCATCTATCTAGGAGGACTCTTATACACCGATTGAGGTGTCGACTCCCGAATACAACTTGTGAACATCAACTAATATTAATTAAGAGATTGCTCAAACTCGGTTCGATATTTCTCTCCGCGACGTTCATATATCTATCATGTTTTATTCAATAAATAAAAAAAAATTCATGTCAGTTGGTCGGGTTAAAAGTAAAAGTTTCGTTTAGAATGAATGTTTAATCTCCGCTAATATAGCTCACAATAATTAATTTATTTGAAGTTATAGTGGTTTTTAAGTAGGTGAAAAAATGGGGGCGCTAAAAAATAATTTATTCTCAAAGTGGGCAGTAGACAAAATAAGTTTGAGTACCCCTGATTTAGAACAACTTACTGGTTATATCGACCAATATCAAAGGTCCTGTCTTTGTACCTCGAAAACATCACCGGTTGTTACGACTATCTGTTTTTACGACCAAATATGAGTGGTCCCCTCGATGTTGTTATAACAGAATTTGATTGTATTTGGAAAAAATTAAAACAAAAAATGTTGCAATGAAAAAGCATAATAATTATGATAAGTACTTAGTTTAATCGTTAGTTCACCATTTACAATGTAAAAATTAAAAAAAAGCAAAGTAAAAAGAATATTTGCCATACTAAGCGTTGGCAAAGGTTTTATTCACCAAGGTTAAGTTGTAATGCCAGCTTAGCTTCGCTCTCATTTGCATAATCGATATGCATTGATGATATCTGAGATGCATTGCACTTGAGAACGCTCTAGTGCTTATTTTAACTATTGCATTTCTAATCTGTTTTTGTTTATACTTTCAGCCTTATTCATAAACGTATTATAAGCTTGCTGTAGTTAAAAATATGTTTTGTCTCGTTCTATCGAATATAAAAAGACACGGAAATAAAACATATTTTAACTATATCAAGCCTATAATACGTTTATGAATAAGGCTTTGTCTTGTCAATAAAATGTTACAATTGTACAATACACTACTTGCGTACATAAAAAGCCTAGTGAGTACATATCAGTCGTTCTACAGGATATTATGTAACTTATATAAAACATTTTAGGTGGGTTTAAATAATAAGGACAATATGTAATGTTATGTTCCTGCTATTTCGGTATATTAAATTACGAGATTTTATGTATTGTATTTAGAAAAATACCAATTTTTTACCCACTGAAAGTTCAGTGGACATGAGTATATTTTTGACAATATCTAATCGGAAATTATACCCATGGCTGTACGTAGATTGCAGATTTACTTTTATATAACCAGATGCATTTATTTCTAAGGCTTATTAGACGAGTATAAAAATGACTAATAAATTAGATTATGTTGACGATTAAAGAGTTATACAATCAAGTGTTTACTTGTGGATAGTTTATTGATTAGCAGTAGGTATGAGAGAGGAAAAATAATAATGGAATATGGTTTTAAATTTGGTAGGTTTTGTAATATAGTGATTTTAGGAAAATATACCAAGTTCGACATACTATGTATAACCAGAATTTTCTATTGCACATAATTCTCAAACTGCCCACGAAATCAAATCATCGCTACATACTAAGGCCTTCCAAGACCTTTGCAAGAGCACAGTTTCAAAAGCATCACTTTTTATCTTTGACCTATCAAAAATCGTATTTTACTGCCCATATTCTGTGTATGTAAATTGTGTGGCTCAACCGTAAAATATGTGGCTCAGCCGTAAAGTATGTGGCTCAACCGTAAAATGTGTGGCACAACTCACCTCAGCAGTCTTATAGTGCGGCAGGACTGTGTGCAGCAGGTCGGAGCAGAGTGCCAGCAGTCTGCCACCGTCGAGCAGGTGCGCCAGCAGCAGCGGCGCCGCCCGCCCCGAGCAGCCCGCCACGGCCACAAGCGCCGCCCGCCCGCGCCATGCACCCCCGCATAACGCTTCACGGGATATGCTGTACACTGTATACCTGCCGTATATGCGAGTCATATGAGCTTTGACATACAACTCCTTATTTTAGCTCGTTAGAAATTGAATTTTCAAAACAATTTCTACACCGGACACCTACAACCGACAACATAAAACCGTGTTATATTATCAAGTTTCTCATAACAATTGTGTAGGCTATGCGTTATGCAGTCGGGCAAGTAAATTTGGACGAAAGATTTGGTCATTCCATACCGATATAAGGCCGTATTTACAAAAAATTCAAATTTTGAACTGAAAAGAAAGGTGATCCTACAGTAAATTAACCACAAAACCTGAGTAAAAAAAAACATTTGTTGTTCACAACAAAGTAATTTTCTTTGTCAATATTAAATAATCTCAAAATAAACTATAGTCTGTTAGTTAAAGGAAGTGACAAAAAGATTTTCTATAAATTGCTGATGATATCCTGCCGTGAAGCATCAGCTACAATCATGAAAGTTGTTCCCTCAACTGTTTTCTCCTTAAAACATAAATAAAAAAGATGCACTTACCTATTACAATCTAAAACTTTCTTAAGTGATGCTTCTAAATTATCTCTAGCTACAACACTGTCAGAATATATCAAAACATTTGGTGACTTTGTATTCACTAATGGACGGGAACCCTTCAAAGACTTTGGAGTCATTTGGGAAAGAGAACTCTTTTCGGTTTCCTCTTTCAATTGCGAGCATGATTTGGTTTCAGGAGCCTTCTTTGGCCCAGTAGAACTAACTATTCTTTTATGTGTTGTTACAGATTTAATCTGACTAGAAATGTTAATCAGAGATGTTGAAAGGTTACTTGTGCCTTTCTTCAAATCAAGCCTTAAACTAGATTTTTTTGGTGTAATATTATGTTGTATTTCTACAGTAACATTTTCAACAACTACACTGCCATCCAATTCTTCATTTTGCTCTGGCTTTTTTTGTGGGGATTTCTCTTGGGTTTTTTGTTCTGGTTCTATATTATTATCAGGTAAGTCATCCTCCTCAGCTGATAATGATTTAGTTGTAGTTGTGCTGACATCAGTTAATGTTATATTCCTTCTACCTATAGTTGTTGTATCAAGTTGTCCATTACCTCCATTCATTACAGTTATATTTTGATCCGATTTAATATCTACAACTTTTGATAGTTTTCTAAGTAGAGATGCATGGATGGGCCATTGGAATTCTTCACTGGGCAATTTAAGCCCATTTTGGATGTCGCTACGGAGACCTCTCATTGATAAATCTGTTGCTTTGTTTGGTTCACCCGACAGTTGAACAGCTATAAACGAAAACTGCAATTTTAGTTTTAAGCATAAGTACAATTTTGCATTTAATGATGAAAGAATGAGTGAATATATGACTATCAAATTATAATATAAGGTATCATTAAAAAAAAATTATAAGTCATCAATATTATTGAAAATAACCACTTACTTTGTATTCTTACAACCGGTAGCTTCTTATCAATTATAAATTCACCACCAACAAAATTAAAACCAACAATACTGAGATGTTCAATATTAGTTTTTAGCACAATGGCCAGATGGGAGCTAGCTTTCCATGCTATTGGTTGCCCCAATGAATCCAACTAAAATAAAGAGAAATTAAATATAGATTTCTTAATTTAAAAAAAAGTCAAGTCTAGAGTCACACTTAGAGATAACAAAAAATAATTTTACCCATGGCTGAGCATGCAGAGATATTCTAGGATAAAAAATATTATATCATATTTATTTTTAAACAATGTTTTGATTTAACATGATAAAACAATTGATGTTGTTGAATACCTCATTTATTGCATAAGGTTTTTTTAGATAATTTTTAAAATAGAGGTCATTAGAGGATATATTTGAATAATTTAAGAATTTATTGTGATTTTAATTCGGCCACATTAGTACATTAAATTTCTTACCGAGAGAATATCATAATGTGAGCTTTCTTCATGTGGATCCATTTCACACTCAAACAATACTTCGATATCAACATCAGTCACTGGTAATGTATCACTTGAGCCCAAGGGCAAGCCTCCACTACACGACACCCAGTCTCCTATGTCTATACATTGGGTGGGTTTCATACTGCATATTCGAGATGTATTTGTGTAGTCTAACAGGTCACATAGGTATGCATTCTTGGGGTTCGTACAGAGTTTGGAACTTAAAGTTGGAGTTTCTAGAATTAAATTTTTGACATTAATTAATTATTAAGGAATACATAGCGACGGTTTTTTAAAGAAATAAAGTAATTTATATACCAGCAGCATTTTCCGGCACTTTACAAAATGCGACGCTTGTATTTCCACTCAGAAACTCTAAAAGACGAGATCTAAACGACCGAATACGCCAGGTCTTGATAAACGTCATTGCAATATATATCGGGGTAAACAACATGTTCTATATCTTTATGAGTATTATGAATCACAGGAGCATGATATGGATTTCAACCACTAGGCCTAAGTTCACCAGCTAAGAAAATGGGTTATCGATTCTTAAGTACATCTTATGCAAACAGCTTATTAGAATTGTATGCGCAAGGAAACGTCTACGTTTTATGTATTATATAAGAAAAATATTGGCGGCCTGTAAACCCATATTTTTATGTCAGCAAGCCATACACGATTAAAAAATCACGAAATAAATTTCACAAACAGACCAAACACGACAAACCGAGGCCCGGGCGACAATAATTTGTGTCGAATGTCGATTGTCCAATGACAATGACAATTGACAATGTCCGTCCAATTCGATTGTCGATATGTAACGATTATAGTTTTGACAGTAACTGTCGATTGTTTTTATTTTTATGAGGACACGCTACTTATATAATATTATAATCAAATCAAATCAAAAAAGTATGTATGTCCTCTATAAGAGCCTTTATAAGTATGTTACTTCTATACTATTCATCCGATTTCGATGAAACTTTTGTAAGTTACTCTGCATACGCCTGCTAAAAAATATTTTAAACTTTACGTTGTCTCGCGTCTTCACAAAAAATCGACGATATTTTCGATAAATTTGTCTCTATTTCACGTCACACTAAAAAGTTGAAGAACATTTCTTTTCAGTGACTTGTTAATTTTTAAAATATATACTAATATTATAAAGATGATAGATTTGTTTGTTTGTTACGATTTAACTAAAAAACTATTCGACCGATTTTAAAAATTCTTTCACAAATAGAAAGCATTATCAGCGGTTATACAGGCTATTTTTATATATTATATTATGTATAGTAGTTACATCTACATTGCATCCGTGCTAAGCCGAGTCGTGGTGCTAGTATAAATATAATTGATCGGCTGCGCCAGTGAAACTAACACAAAATTGTATCAGCTAGAATATTTATTTATTTATTTATTCAGTAGAACGGCAAAACCAATTACACTACTAAAATTACAATTTCAAATAAAATAAGCATTAAAATACAAAAAAAAAAAAAAAAATTAAAAATTACATTAAATAGTATTTACCAACATTCATTCAAATCTTTCACAAAACATCAAACATACCGATAATAGTTCCTTCCATCCATCCGCAAATAAATCGCATTCAGGGTATTCATTTAAGAGGGCGTTGAGTGCCGTGAGAGTCCGTGGGATAGGCGAGTTAGCTCGTGCAACAGTGCGGGAACTGGGTATAGCGAAAAGCCTATGTTTTCTGGATCGACAGTAATTGTCAGGGACAAATATTTGGAAAATTTCATTATGAAGCTCCGGAGCAACAATGAAATTCCTAAAAATCTTACATAGTGTCCTGACTTGATCATTATTCCTCCTAACTTCCAATGAGTTGTAGCCCAAGCAACCTAAAAGATATTTTGAAGGATACAAAAATGGATAATACCCATAAACACGCTTGTAAAGATATCTTATGAATACTTTCTGTACCTTTTCAAGCAACAGGATATATATACCTTCATACGGAGACCAGACACATGAACTGGTTTCTAGCTTACTACGCACAAGAGCATTAAATACTAATTTTAGGGCACATACATTTTGAAAGTCTTTTAGATTCCGAAGTACGAAACCTAATCGAGAAAAAGATTCCTTTGCCAGTTGGATAATATGCTCATGAAAAGTGAGACCAGGATCGAAAACAACACCCAAATCCTTAATAAATTCTTTTCGATAAAGTTTTTGCCCATTTAATCCGTAATCAAAGCGAATAGGGTGTCGCATACGACCAAACGTCATTGCTGAACATTTAGAAATATTAAAATCCATTTTATTATTTTTACTCCATTTATATAATTCATCAATATCTTGCTGTAGGGCAACACAGTCAGCTTCAGAATGTATCTCACTATATATCTTGAGATCATCTGCATAAAGAAGACATCTTGCATGTCTTAATACACAAGGTAGATCATTGATCATTATTAAAAATAACAGTGGTCCCAATACAGAACCCTGACTTACTCCAGACCGAGTGTGATAAGTTTGTGATTGGTATATACCCAGCTTAACAAACTGTTGTCGATCACGGAGATAGTCAGCAAGTAGTAGTAGAAGCCCTGGCGCAACTCCTACAACATATAGCTTAGCTAATAATGTGTCATTATTGATCCTATCAAATGCTTTGCTAAAGTCAAAATACAGGACGTCAACCTGGTATCCTCTGTCAATCCGTGACGATATAAATTCAACCAAAGTCAATAAATTGGTGTTAACTGACCGCTTACTTCTAAAGCCGTGTTGTTCCTCACATAAATATTTATCAATTTGGGAGTATAAATATTTATGAAGAATATACTCAAATACCTTTGCCGGGGATGATACAATAGCAACAGGACGATATTCCTCAACGGACATTTTATTACTAGATTTAGGTATAGGTGTTACCCTTGAAATCTTCCACTGACTTGGATAAACTCCATCTTTTAACGCTAAGTTAAAAATGTGACACAATGGAATACAGAAGAGTTTCTTATTACATTTAAGAATGGAAGGAGGTATATTGTCGGGTCCTACGGAGGAATTAAGTTTTAATTTATTGATCGCCGCAATGACATCTCCTTCCGTAATCATGGTTATATCAATATGAGCACTACCTCCACCGCGAATTTCAGAAGGAATAGATTCAGTTCTAAGTTGGGGAGGATCGGGAATATATTTATAGAAAACTAGCAATTGCCCCCGCAACCCCCCTTTTGGGTTGAATTTCGTAAAATCCGTTCTTAGCTGACCTCTACTCGGCGAAAGGAATATTCCTACCATATTTCAAGTCGCTACGCCTTATGGTTCCAGAGATATCGTGATGAGTGACTATATAGGTGGAAATCTCTTTTATATATATAGATTATAATCATGGCAAACTCGGTAGGATTCAAACCCGCCACCCGAACACTTGCGCCAACCTTCGCACCGATAACTCCGTGATAAAGGTATTTGGAACAATTTTCAAGCATAATATTGTCTTTTATTAACGCGAGTATCACACATTTAAATAAAATACTGTATACCGGATTAAAACGCGATTTATTATTTAAATTATTTATCCCGACGTTTCGGTCTCCCGCGACCACGGTTGCTGAAAAGCATCCGAAACGTCGGGATAAATAATTTAAATAATAAATCGCGTTTTAATCCGGTATACAGTATTTTATTTAAATTTTCAAGCAACAAAGTCAACCGTCAACTTTGGTCAAACTCGTTATTTTTTAACAAAGTATTTATTTGATAATGACATTGGCTATGTACCTAACATTAAATTAAACGCATGGTTCATTATATCTATATACTAGCAACACGCCCTGGCTTCGCATGGGTGCAATGTAGATGTACTATATACAAAAAAGCCTGTAATATTCGCTGATAATGTTGCTTTCTATTTCTGAAAGATTTTTAGAAATTTTTAGAAATTTCGATATAGGTATGATTATTGAGTATTTTTGCAGTTTTAATTAAGTGTATCAATGAAACTTTCGCCTACGATTTTTATGTGTATTATGTATAGTAGTTACTACTGTAGATGTAACTACTATACATAATACATATAAAAATAGCCTGTATTATTCGCTGATAATGTAGCTTTCTATTTCTAAAAGATTTTTTAAAATCGGTCGAGTAGTTTTTGAGTTAAATCGTAACAAATTAACAAATCGTTCCTCTTTATAATATTAGTATTAGTATAGATATAAAACATAGTCACATTAGTTACATTAGTTATTACTCAAGAACGGCTGCATATTAGGTTGGAAACTCTGTCATCTTCCGCAGTTGTTATATGTCGGTAATATGATATTTTTTTAACACTTCTACCCTAGCAAAAAAATATATATTGTAGAGCATAGTTAGGGTAATTTTTAATTAAAGAAATTGCGATAGTGTACCAAGAAAACTTCAAATTTTAATTTTAGATTTTTTTTTAATTGTGATAATAATATAATTACGATGTATTAATCACCTGCGAAGACCTGAAATTGTCTTGTTTAGTGAACCTAACCATTGCAATAAAGATCATAAAAAAAAATTGTTGTAAGAGAATTTTTTTTTTGTCAAAATTATAATAATGATTTTATTCGAAAAACTAACGCGTATAGAAGTACGATAACTTAGGGACCTTTATTGCCCATGGAATTAGACAGAAGGCTCTTTGAGACCGTTTAAGCGTGAATGATTGACTTGTATGCGTGCATATAATACCTACAATTAAAAAAACACCATTTATAATGAGTAAGATTAATAGGATAATGTCATTATATTAAATATTTTGCAGGTTCATTTCTTTGCAATGTAGGTATTAGTTGTAACAAAAAACGTATAAAATATACCTACCTACTTTAATTTTGGTTAGTATTTTTACCTAGTTATGATTAACATTTATATTTTATTTTATTTTAATAGTCTTGTTTATATTATTTTGTAACTCTTGTTTTTTGATTTAACTATATTTACCCAACTGTATAGATATAGCTATTGTTGGTAAATATATTCTTTACACTATATAAGTATAATGTAGGGGTGTCAACTCGATAAAAAGTTGAGTTACAAGTAGTCATTATACTCGCAGGAGTGATACGTGAACGACTAGTCACTACTCACTAGCGTGAGTGTTCTGTGTAGCGAGTGTACACAGAGTACATTCTATATAACCGAGTGTAGCTTCAGACAGCGCTGTGATTAGACGTCCGTGGCAATAAATACATTTTACGAACACCAGTGTTAAAGTAAATCGTTGTCCAAAATGGAATTAAATTTCATAACAACATTAATAAAACATGATGTGAATCACAATGTGAAACAGTGCTTCAAAACCAAAAAGAATTTCAGTAAGTTCGTTATTTTATATTTAAAAATGTTAAATATAATAACTAAAAAATGTTTTTTTAAATTTCGATATTTACTTATGATTATTGAGTATTTTGCAGTTTTAATTAAGTGTATCAATGAAACTTTCGCCTACGTGAGATAAAAAGTTAAAACTATTTATTCGTTCATTCATATTCAACCTGTTATGAAAAGGTAGTATAGATGCTACCTGCACTTTTTGTATGTGAACATTCCAAATAAATTCAATAACAATGGTGACAATATGGTATTTGGAGTTGTCAACGGCTCATTTACGAATTTTCTTGTTTGAATAGTATGTATTAAATGAACACGCCAATGCAAAGGCTCGATCATTTTAACCCTTGGTTGATTTAAAAAAAAAAACAATAACTTTAAAATCATCATGCTAAATTTAGGGGACGATGTTGTTGACAGAAATAGAAATCACTATCACACACATGTGTACCAAATGATACAATCTTAGGCGGTAGAATGCGGCATTCACCCCTACGACTTTCATGCGTGCTTCACATTTTGTATTATTGAAGGGTAATAATATGTACGTAGGTAGATGTTGATATATATAAATGTTCTGATTGAACTGGTGATAATGATCTTAAGTCGAGTCTCAACGCTTATAATTGAATAAACCATACATTTTAAGGGAGAATACTATTATTCCAGCTAAAATATGTAGGTTATTTATTCATAATATATTGAGGTACATATACTTACAAATAATAAAGCTTTTGATTCTTATTGCAATTCCTTTAACCTAGATCCCAAAGATTCAAGGTAAGGTCAGCAACCTCTATTGAACTATGTTTTGATAAGTCAATAACAAGAAAAAATCCAATAAAACGGGAACGAATATTAATTACTTGCTTGTTATCAATTATAAGGTACTGTTTGCCTAATTATAACAAACACGAGGTCTTGTATACGTGACTAGCGTCATATTATGCTAATGTCCAAATATTACTCGGAAGGGCTCGAATATTCAAGTGACCCATCTCGAACGTCGACGATCCATACGATGCAACCGGTCGATGCTAGTTTCTATGCAATATTTGGATAAAATATTACGTTTTAGTGTTCGGTGATTTATTTTAAACTAGCTGATGCCCGCGTCTTCGTTCGCGTGGGCTTCATAAATGATAATAACTTTTCTTTTCGACAACCGATTTCGATGAAACAAAGTCTAATTTGGGAATTCTTTAATTTTCCGGGATGAAAAGTATCTAAGATGTTGACCGGGGATATAAGGTACCACCATGCAAAATTTCATGTAAATCGGTCCACCATTTTCGGAGATTAGCCCGTACAAACAGAGAAACAAAAAAATTTAAAAAAATCGGGATTTGATTTGTGATCTCTTCTTACAATCCCCCTGACTCGGTTTAAAGCTTTTTTTTCTATGTACAGACATTCGACCTCTACAGTTTTATTATGTTTATTTTAAATATACTTATGTATCTACTTTAGATAAGAGAATGAAAGAGCTTTGAAATGTTAAAGTTGAATTGTTTTCGCTAATTGGAAACAACAACAAACAAAACAACGCTATTTTATTTACAGAGTGCAGCTGATTTTAGAATTAAGTAAGCGAACTGCACAGAATTGTAATCTACAAGATTAGGTAATAGGTATCTTGTAAAAGCATCTGAAATACAAGTTACAAGATACCAGGAAATGGTATTTGAAATACAAAATACATTAAGTAATTGAGACTTAAATAAAACATCTCTCAATTTCTTTTGGTGAGTTCTCACAATCATCCTCTCAAAAAAGAATTCACTCTACAGTTGTTTCCATCCGGAAAATACTTAGATGTAATATGTTTTTTAAAAATTGTTTTTTTCTTGTAGAATTAAACTCTTAAGCCTGACGTCTTTATTATTTAGGTATTGAAGTGTTTCTAAGTCAGTGTCTGCTGTTAATAGAACCTGTGTTTTCGCTTGTTGAAATAGGCAAATCAGAGTGATCACACAGGAGTAATAATTACTAATTTGCGTAGGAGCATAAAATGGTACACAGGATTATTCGTTCAACATCACTAGTTAATACGCAATTAATATCCTTTATTAAAAATAAAATAAGAGAATGTTATCTCATATTTTTTTATAAACATGTAAAAAAAAACTGTTAACTTGTAATAAATAGTACGTAAATGTGGCCTACATTGCTATTTATTCATTAATCAATATAAAAATTAATTGATGAATTAAAAATTCGATCTAATTAATACTTGCAGATATCTCAGTTGACCTATGAAAGTTTGCAGTGTTTTATATAATATTATCAACTTTATTAATTACAGTAAATTTCGGTAATAACGACGGCGGAGGGACCACTTTAATGACGTCGCTACATCCGGAGGCCTCTATATCCGCAATAATAAAAAGTCATGTACATATTTACTTATCATTTATTTAATTGTTATACACGGGTGTTATTGAAAATTAAGTTTTTTGTGCACGCTGTGAGGTGTATTCCATTTTCATAATTCCTTCTACATCTACATAATTTTTGCCCTCACCAAACAAACACTAGGTAGTTTTTGAGACTTTTTTTAAGAAACTGTTCACTCACTGGAAATTGCTATACAGTAACTGATTAATAAGTTTAACTTCGTACACGTGCTAAGTAGTCCTACGTACAAACAAAACATTTGTTTTACCATCTGTGAATGTGAACAAAGGATAAGAAAGCTTAATAGCTTTATGAATGAGTATTTGTGCCTTTGCCGAATCAGTCGCAATATCCGCAAGGGATTTCTAGGAATCTGTCATAAATGGTTCATAAAAACAAGTCGCTATTCCCGAAATTGACGCTATAGCCGAAGTCGCTATTACCGAATGAATTTCTTACGAAAGTATGGTTTAAATTCAAGGGACGTAAGTTTGACGTCGCTTTAACCAAAAAGTCGTTACAACCGAGGTCGTTATTAATGAAATCCACTGTAGTTACTTCGCTTAATAACTTATTCGTTAAACGATTGTTACTAAGTTGCAAATTAACTAAGTACAATTACAATGAAGTACATAAATATATTAAGTATAGTAAGTTATCGTACATAATAATTACCCGTGCACTATTTTAAACATATTTTAATGTAACTAAAATATAGTAAGTAGGCATTATTTCGTTCCATAATTTTTATAATGTTACTAGTCACACGCCCCGGTTTCGCAAGGGTGCAATGTAGATATGTGTAATAATATACACAAAAATATAGCCTATGTTACTCACTGATAATGTAGCTTTCTATTGGTGAAGAGATATTTAAAATCGGTTTAGTAAAACCAGAGATAGCTCCCTACAACCTTTTTTTACACCTTGGGTTACATTATTCAAGTTTTATTTCTGGAATTAAATTTAGACTATGTTACTCGGTGAAGATGTAGAAATGGTGAAAGAATTTTTAAAATCGGTCGAATAGTTTTTGAGTTAAATCGTAACAAACAAACAAAGCTTTCCTCTTTATAACATGATTATAGTATAGATTAGATAACGTCTTTGTTGCTATGGGAATGTGATTATAATTATCGCGTAAATAACATTGATACATTCAATTGATTTGATTTGAAATAAAAATACAAATTGTGAATAGCAGTTATTAAGTATTTATTTGAGAACTATTACTTACTCTAAGTCTAAGCCCCCTATTCCTAGACATTACTCAGATCAAAAACTGTTCTACAGAACTGTTGTAATTTAGGGACAAAAGTAGACACACACAGTAAATTAAAATTTATATAATAGAAAATACACAAGTCATGTTGGATGACAGTAAAAGAATGATAGAAAATAAAAGAGCAGCGTGTTGAAAACAATAGAACAATAATTTTGAATTATTGAAAATATGTGAAAAATATGCCAAAATGTAAAATTTCTATAGAGGACCTGCACTGCACTTTGTTCCCGATCCGGATATGAAATGAAAGTCAATGGCTTCATTTATTGTATTCCGATATAAATATTTTAATAAAATATATTGTAATTCATTATAAACTAATATACCCCAATATTGTTGCAGTTAGCAGAAGAGAAGAAGTAATGGCGATAAAAAGTAAATTTCCAACAAAAATACCAGTAAGTTACATAATCTCATAATATTTTTAAAGGCTTTAATAATAATGTCGTATATTCTATAAAGATTTTTTTATTTCAGCTGATTGTAGAGAGATATCACAAAGAAAGGAGTTTGCCCACGTTAGACAAAACTAAATTTCTTGTACCTGAAGATATAACGATGTCACAGTTTTTAGTTATCATTCGCAATAGGATCAAAATTAAACCTAATCAGGTGAGATTTAACTATTATTTATTTTAAATTAACGAGGTCTGTGTTTATCTATCTTGACCAATGGCGGCCGGGAGTTGCAGGAGACTCGCGCAACAAACCGATTAGAAGAAGATAATAAAAGTATTTATTTATCCTTACTTACTTACTTTAATTATGAAAATAAAGCAAAAATACATCATAGAACTGCGTGAAGTTATGCCGCCCGGAGCCCTGATGTCGATTAAGTACCTAATACGAGTATGTCCATAGCGACCTATCCATAGAATATAGTTAGGTCTACATATTATTTTACACTCTCTTTAAAAAATGTACTTTTGATAGCTATCTTCAAAAACAAGATGTGTTATTAAAATCATGTTTTCATTAGTAAACTATGAGTCTATATTTATATAGGTCAAGTTTAATCTTACCAATATAAGTAAGTGTTTTGTTGCCATAATTATGACTTATATATCGATAAAGGGTGGGTAGAATGACTTTAGAATTTCTTATTTATTCTCAGAGAAAGTTGAAGTCAAATAAACTCTCAAAGTGCAGGGCCAGACTTTGTTTACCTAATGTTTATCCAGCCAGAGGTTGAATAATAAACATATATCTAAGTATCTTCTATCTCTTTAATGTCGTATTAAGGTCAGAGATATGAATTTCAGGGGCCCCGAACCCGTGTAAGTGAAAATTTACCTTGCATTAGGGCTCCGCGTTGATACAAGCCCACCAAGGGAAAACTAAGCCCCTGTAATATAATGATAACTACTTAGTTACCTATACCTATACTTATAGGTTACCTATACTTATAGGTAAACATAAACATAGTAAGGAAACTAATGAGTAAACTATAGCTATCCTGTAGCAAAACGCCCCGGCTTCGTACGGGTGCAATGTAGATGTACTATACACAAAAAAAGCCTATGTTACTCGCTGATAATGTAGCTTTAGGCGGTTCAGTAGATCCAGAGATTACAACCTCACAAACTTTACCTCTTTATAATATTACTATAGATAAACATTGACGTACGAGTAGCTATTAAAGGGCAAAGTACCAGGGCCCCCGAAGCTAATAGGGCCCCCCTGAGCTTTGGAAAGAGGGAGAGGCAGCTCTTCGAGCCTGCTCTGTTTTTTTTAAATCTTAAAATGAGCATTTATAATAATGGAATCTTCGACCGTCCTTAATTAGTTTAACATTTTGCAAATAATAAAATAATTAATTTTGTGCATTTGCTGAAGCAATTTAGCGGAGAAGGGGGGGGGTTTGCGATTTATTTCTAGGGTTACTAAAGCCCTTGTCCTCATAGCTTCTCCACTGGTACCTACGTCATGAAATGCGTAGCGAATAATTATCCTTATAGTTGTGCCTCTCAACCCATGACAAAGTCGCGTAAAAGCTCAAATCATCGCTAATATTTTCCTTACCTCATAGGCACTTTACCTCATAATCAACAACCGATCCATGTTAAGCATGAGTCTTACAATGGCGCAGGCTTATGAGACGTACGGTGATGAAGACGGCTTCCTGTACATCACATACGCGTCGCAAGAAGTTTTTGGATATCAGGATGGTAAGTAAAGACTTTTTTAATAAGTTTATAGTTACTGTTTGTGCCCTTAATCCGGGGTGTGATAATATAAATAAAAATCGGACTGTATAAAACTGGATTTATGTACAAATAATCTTGAAAATAATATAAGGATCAAGTGAACAGTTACAAAAGATTTTAAGACTGCTTGTTTCAAAAATTCTTTACTGATAGTTAAAAAATAGAAAGTTTGCTTGTGTCTTTTGGGCTCTTGTCTCACAAATTTTCATTCATTAATTCAGACCTCTGATTAACATAATATTAAATATTACTTATATATATTTAGTTTTAATTCCACATTAAGGCTTTAAGAGTCAGAGGGGGAGCCTGTCTTTATGCCCTTGAGGTCTTTTTTATCTTTTCCTCCCTTCGCGTGGGGGGGTCCATGCGTGAGTGTGGGGATCTAATCAACCGGTGATTCTCTGCTTACCAGAGAGTCTGGTGACCCACACCCACTAACCCCCTATTGACCCCTAGATCCCTGGAGCTCACGGGATCACTTGCGCAATGCATACCGTGGCCTCGCAGATATAAACACTCTATATATTCCGGATGCAACCAGTTTATAACCAACTTATACTGATAATGAGTAGGTAGGTAATATTGTTTTTCATCCCTTGCATAAACGATAAGAACTCACTCTTAACGTCATCAACATTAAACACTCTCGTAAAGCGTTTTATTGATATTATGTCTACCAAATAATTATTTTGTGCAGATATGACGGGGTCAAACAAGGAGGTCCAGGTTATAAGAGATAGATTTCCGAATAAGATTCCGGTAAGTTTACCTATATCTAGTTCTAAATTAGTTAGATGCGAACTGGTACATTATATTGTAATATGTACTTATATCATTGTATAGATTACTAGCAACGCGTCGCGGCTTCACACGGGTGCAACGTAGGTGTACTATACACAAAACACAGTCTATGTTACTCGCTGATAATGTAGCTTTCTATTGGTGAAAGAATTTTCCATCGGTAAAGTAGTTTTTAAAATTCATAACAAATTCAAAAATACAAATCTTGCCTCTTTATAATATTAGTATAGATAATAACGTATAGTATGTAGTTATAAGAACACTTTGACGGGCTTGATGGCGCGTTGGGCAGTTGCATTCCGATGGGTCGCGGGTTCGAATCTCGCTGGATGTTAATCCTTACGGCTACGTCATCAAAAAAAATAAGATGTTAATATTGTCTTTTATTAACGCGAGTATCACACATTTAAATAAAATACTGTATACCGGATTAAAACGCGATTTATTATTTAAATTATTTATCCCGACGTTTCGGATGCTTTTCAGCAACCGTGGTCGCGGGAGACTGTGAAACGTCGGGATAAATAATTTAAATAATAAATCGCGTTTTAATCCGGTATACAGTATTTTATTTAAATAAGATGTTTTTGACAAATCGCCTATTTGCGACATAAAAGGGTTAACACCTAAACATTGTGTTTTAGCTTAACACGTTGTAGATGAAAACAGGCGAAATGTAAAAGATGCGTTGAACTAATAATGCGTAAACATCGCGACTTTATGTACTGAATATTTCAGTATTTCCGAAAATCAGTCATGGCTCCATTGATTGTATTAAAAGCCTTAATACAAACAATGCATGGCTCTTAAATAGTTATTTAGTCGATCTAAAAACGCTTTCCTTTCTATAGTTGTACGTGGAGAGATACGCCAGAGAGAGGGAAGTGCCCGTGCTTGGAAGAAACAAATTCTTGGTGCCCCAAGAGCTCACGATGTCCCAGTTCCTTTACATCATCAGAACGAAAATGAAATTGAGAGACTCCCAGGTATGTTCCATTTGAATTATGAAATTATCAACTATGATGTTAAGTAACTAACGCTCGCCCTGGACATGCGCAACACTGGAGGTCTTGAGCCTGCGTTGCCGGCCTTCCTTGTAGATATTTGGACAGCTTCAATCCTAGGTTGTATTTTTATTGGGCAAACATTTCTTTGATTTATTTCTTAATTACTCGCTTACCTGACAGCAGTGGCGGTTAAATAGTTGCCGCCCCAATGATAGAGATTGTCTTCTACACTTATCTCTGTAAGTCTTACTTTAAGACTATTCTCTGTAAGTTACAGAAAACTGTCATACTTTTAGAGTTGTTTAATATCAGATAGCTTAAAGAAAAAATAGTCTGTAATAGTCGAATTCCCCGAATTTAGTCAACAAAACAGCTTTAACGAATGAAACATTAAAATTTTGTAAAATGTTTTACTAAGTGTACATGTCTTTATATAAATGAAAATATCACTTTAGGTCATTGACATAGTATAAAACCTATTTTCTGGCAATACGCTTTTAAAATAATACATTGTCATACACTGGAATGCGAATGCATATTCGCATTCCAGTGTTGAGTATTTGTTTTGTGATAACCCTATATCGACTCAGCCTCTAAAAAATGGAGCAATCTTGGAGGGTCACAGCATCCCTTTGCGATAAGATACTCTTCCGGGAAATTGTTATTTTTATTCACTCATCACAAAAATAATGATTTATTTCTTCCTTTTTATTTATTTTCGTACCTAACGTTGGTAGAACTAAATACAATAATATATTATTACCTAGGTATTTGAATTTTATGGTACATAGTTGAGAATAAAGGTGAAGAATGAGGCTGACAACCGATATGCGGGTAGCAATAAAAATACCTTTAAAGTCGTACCTGGGCGTGAGAGCGAGATAGAATGATCGATGTTCTAATAATAAACGTACAGACATAATTTATATGTTTTTTTAAATATTAGTTTTAGGGCACAATTGCATTGAAGTAACCCAAATTGTCGCTCGGCGAGACGCCGGTAGGGATTTCCATTTATTACTATTCCATGTTTTTATGTTAGATATCGATAAACGAGCATGAGGTTCACTTGTAGGTGATACCTCAGCCACAGAACATCAGTCAATGATGCGCTGTCGACCTACTTTTTACTTCTTAGTTATGTATTATATACATATTTTGTTGTTGTATAGGCGTTGTATCTATTGGTGAACGACAAAGTGCTCGTCAGTCACAGCATGACTATGGCACAAGCATACGAACAGTTCCGAAGTGCAGACGGTTTGCTGCACATCACCTATGCCGCACAGCAGGTCTTCGGATGAGAGTGCTTTGTAAGTCATACTACCAATATAAACTAACTAGTAACACGCCCCGGCTTGGCACGGGTGTAATGTAGATGTACTATACACAAAGCCTATGTTACTCGCTGATAATGTAGCTTTCTATTGGTGAAAGAATTTTTAAAATCGGCCGAGTAGTCTTTGAGTAAAATCGTAATAAACAAACAAACAAATCTTTATAATATTAGTATAGATCTAAACACTAACTAATCTTAACTACTACTATAATTATAAAGAATAAATACTTTAGGTAGATTTTAATATTGTTTTTTATTTACGCGAGTATCACAAATTTAAATGAATAAAAATAATAATAAATAATATATTGAATAAATCACGTAATATCATTTAAAAGACGATAAATATTTTGAAGTATTCGGTAGAAACCAATCTGTGGAATTATCGAACTGATTAAAACATATTTTAATAACAGAAACCTCCACATTTCACAATAACACATTTATTTTGTGCAATAAAGCAGTTACGTATAATTCATTCATTCACAGATTATTGAGACTCAGAACTTTATATCTAGCATCCATATAAAATATTTTTGACGGGCTCGTTGGCGCGTTCGGTAGAACACCTGTGCGCTTCGATGGGCCGTGGGTTCGAATCCCACCGGGACAATATGTTTATAGTTTTCTGTAAGCATGTCTTCCCCACGTCTGGTAACTTCGGGCATTGAACGGGTGGGAGGAATATCGAAATTTCGATCGGGTAACGAACCACCGTTCATAGATGGAAAAACCTTGAAGTGCACATTGCGCGTTTCGGTTTCAGTCTATGGATTTCCGAATGCTGATGTAAAAAGGAAGGTCGACAGCGCGTCATTGACTGATGTTCTGTGGCTGAGGTATCACCTACCATCAAGTGAATCTCATGCTCGTCTGTCGATATCTAACATTTAAAAAGAAAATTAATTGTATATAGACTGTATTTAGTATTGAGTTTATGTTATTTTCTAAACCAAAATATTTGGCATATTCTTCGACGTGCCTTACTAAACGTATGTTACTAGAAAGTAATGCAACAAAAACTTCATCCATAAAAAACCCGCGGCGATATTCACCTTTTATTTCTAAGCACGCAAACGGACTTTTATACGGTTAACACTGTCATTAAGATTTATTACGGAAGGTACAGTGCATTCTCATTAAGTTTTTACACTTTAAACCTTCTTACTAAAGAATTTTAGTTCTTAAAAAAGCTTACAGCAAATATTGAAAAATAGTAAATAAGATCAAGTACTTTGTAAAGCTACATATTTATGTACATAGTTATACCTATATCAAAAAGGTATTCTTAACTCGTATCAAAACTAAACAAGTATTCTTATCGATTTGAATTTGTTCTAGAATTTATCCTTTATGGATGAAGTTGTTTACTTTTACGTATTAAATTATTATTTGACGATTTCGATCTGTATAAAGATAAGTTTCTTGAATGTTCTAAGTCAAGTGAGTAAATAAATAGGTAGTATATTTTCTTTTATTATTATTTAGATATCGACAGACAAGCATGATGTTCACCTGATGGTAGGTGATATCTCACCCACAGAACATCAATCAATGATGCGCTGTCGAACTACTTTTTACTTCGATAATTCGGAAATCCATAGACTGAAACCGAAACGTGCAATATGCACGTCACGGTTTTTCCATCTATGAACGGTGGTTCGTTACCCGGTCGGAATTTCGATATTCCTCCCACCCCATTTAATTTAGTTTAGTTTAGTTGATAAGTTCTAAGCGGACGTCCTTAGCGATAGTTTGCTAGCATTCTCCCAACTACCGGTTACGATAATGTATACTTATGTAGCTCGGATGTTACTCGGATACCCCAATTGCTTTTTAAGGGACATTTAACACACTATACTATTACTACTCGTATATACTATTACTGTACTACTGGTACTTTGAGTGACAATTGAGGTCAACATAATAATAAGGCCAGTAAAGCTTTCTTTTCATCGAAATGAATGAAGATGACATCTACTCGGTGTGGTTTCTTATCAGACTTACTTGGGACAATTATGTCTTTGTACCTATATGAAAAAAGAAGCAACGCAAATAGCACTATTAATTTCACCCTTACAAGGAATTTACTTGCTAGATACTTAAAGTTATCTCTAATTCATTTTTTGTCCAGAGGTTCGAAACACGGGCAAACAAAAGAAACGTAGCAGTAGGGTTTTAAGGGTAAAAAACGGTTTATCTCGATTTCCAGCTAAACTACAATTGTCCTACTTTGCCATTTGACTTTTTTCCATAGGACTTAGGAGCTACCAAAAAAAATAATAGTAGAAAAGATTTCATTTAACTTCAATTCATTCAAAAATTATCGACCCTGGTCTAAAAAAAAATAAGAAACAATAACGATTTTGCCTTCGGCCCGCGGGTCATTGCCTTGGACAGCTCTGATGTTCATAGTTCATGATATTTTTGATCTATTTACCTATAAACAAACTGCATCCCTTTATTATACTTGTGTTGATAAAAACTGATCTTTACTCTCTAGTTAATTTTAAAGAAAATAAATTCTATAAATAAATTCAATAAGTACAAACTGTTTTAACGCGTTCAAACTGATAAGTGTTACCCTCGTTTTTTTAATTTATGTACAATAATATGACATTTAATACTTTCTTATCTAACCCATCTTTTCCCGCTTATCGTTTAAATATTATTCCTGTTATATTTGATAAGAGACAAATTCTCATACCCAGGCCACCTAAGTCTATACAGTTTTTAATTTTCTATTACGAAAGTTTCAACAGGCTAATATTCGAAGAAATGGGACATAACCCTAATTTTCAGGTTATAAGTTTTTTTTTATTCCATATTTAAAATTTATTCTTCAGAAATCTATATACATATATATATAAATCTCGTGTCACGATGTGTGTGGAGGAGTGCGAACTCCTCCGAAACGGCTCAGCCGATTTTTATGATATTGTTTATGTATATTTGTAGGTATGAGAATAGATCGTAAAGTATATTTTCATACTGCTAGGTGATTAGGGTGTCCCTATCCAGAATTATTTATTCTATTTTTTTTTGACAAAAGTTTGATTTGATCTCATTTTCTTCAATATATAAAAAGCTCTTCTTTATAATAAATAAATTTTCTTTCGTGAATATTTTTATATTTTCTTGCAAGTGATTTGTTATGCTATATTTATAGTGTAAAGTACAATTTTAAACTGCATTTCTCAGTCATGTAAGTACTGTAGCGCTTTCCGAATGAAACACTAAAATCATGGCGAAAACAGTATCATAATCCGTTGCGTAATTTAGAACTACTAGGTGGTCAAACACACGAGGATAGTAATAGTTTAATATATAGTGGCAATTATACAAAAGGATATTTTGGTCATCTTCATAATCAAATCTAACCTAAATGACCTATAAATTACATTGTAATGGTATTACGTACATAGTAATAATAAGTAGGTAGTTTAAGTTCGTTGGCTCGATACATTAATATATGAAATGCAATTTCTTATATCACATTAATTATAATAAATAATTATTTATGTTATTACAAAGAATTATATAATTAATTGCTAGTTTATTACAATTTATATAAAAATACCAGTGTACATGAACGCGATAGTTATTACCTATTTTAAACGGTATTGTTTATAAGCTCAGTGTCGATTATATCAAATGATTTATTAACTTGTTATTCCAGAATAAATATATTGTAGGTATGATGAGATACAATGTATGAAGCTCGAACTATCAGTTTCGATTTAGTTGTGGACGAAACGAACAGTTTAATTACAGTTATTGCAATTTTAAATTTTTTGGAGACGTAAAATACAGGTAGTTTTGAATAAGACAGCTCGGGCAGTCAGATTTTTATCATATTCCGACAACTATCGAATAATAAAGCGAATATTTTTTTAACTAATTCGTAGAAAAAGTTTGTTACCACGGTAATACACAGTAATGCTTGGCGAATGCAAAGATAATACATAATATTTACTTAAATTACATAATTTTATCGCTAAACGTGTTAGATATTTAAGTTCATTAGCCATTGATTAATTTGATACCCCATTTGCGAATATCACAACATAAAGGCATACGGTTTTGGCAATTTCAGTTGCCAAGGATGCTATCTATTGTGTAACTAGAGTTATCATTGGGTTATTGCCCTGCTTAATCAGAGCTTAGCAACTGTGGTTTCTATGTAATTTCAGGATGTGGTGGTGTGAAATATTTTTTTTAATTATTCTTTTGTAATAAATGATGTATATGTCTAAATACCTAACACCAGGGCCAGATTTAGAGGTTTGGTTTAGACTAACAAAGGAGTGGAGACCGGCCCCCAATTTTTTTTTTACAATAGGGAAAGGTAAAATATCTAAGGAAAAGTTGTTGCTACTTGCGTTTACTCGTCGGCTTGTGATTTTTTTCTGAAGCCTCTATTTTTGGGGTCCCTCTTGTGAAGGCCCCGGGACTGTAGCCTCAGATCCCTTAAGTCCGGCCCTGCCTAACACTCAATGAAAGAGATGCAATATTCTACAATCCGTTGGGAAGGAATGTTTAAGTAAAGAGTTCAAAAGATTTATTCATCAATGAACGTTCCAGTTATACTAGATACAAGATATATATTCTCCAATGACTTTACATAACATACATATTATGTGATATATAGATAATATGAGCGATAACTTTTAGAGGTCTGAACATCGTTCATGAAATTGCTTATCAAATGTAAGGTATGGGAATTAACTAATAAGAAAATAGTTTTTAATTAATTTACATATAGTATCAAAAATATTAAAGAAAAATGATAATTTAGAGAATATCAGAATTCCTATCGTAAATTTTTAACGACAATACAGTATAGAGGCCCAAGCAGGAACAATTCGCGAGAAAGTAGGTATTCGGTCGGTTTTTCCATCTATGAACGGTGGTTCGTTACCCGGTCGGAATTTCGATATTTTTCCACGATGTTAAATGCACGAAGTGACCAAACCAGTGGGGAAGACATGCTAATATAAAATTATAAACATGTGTCGACAGGATTCGAATCCGCGACCCATCGGAACACAAGGTTTTCTACCAAACGTGCTTGGCCCGAACTCTCACCAGACAGCGCGATGCTCTTTTAATCTATTTTTAGCATTTGTGTTGATTTCTACCAGTATTTTTCCCTCGGCAGGGAATTGACCTCTCGATCGCTTCATTGTAAAATGTTATATACTATACCACAAGACTAAAGAAGCAGTTAACATGACTTATTAAACATATTTATGACCACTGTATCTGTCGGTCATGCCGTAATATTCCACTGCGGTACTGGTCATACAATTTTATTTATGTCACAATAATAACTTTATCGCGGGTCTTATATTCGTAAACAGTCGCCGAGGGTTCGCTAAGATAGCGGCAATTTATGCTCTTTCTACTGTCTACCCCCAAGGGCTTAGGTATAAATCAGACAATATTATGGCCCTAAGATAAGGGCAATATTGGTTCTCTTGTTCTGTAGACCAAAGGGCAGCACACAACACCGATTTTACATAATTATGTATATAATATTAACATATTTTTTTTGTTGACGCAAAATACCCTTACAATTTTACGTATGTATATGAATTATTAAAAAAATGCATCTTGTTTTTTTTTACGTTCGCGTTATATAATAATTTTATCTATACAAGATAAAAATAGGTTCATTTGTTCCACACTAGGATTCCATGTGTTGTGGGCAGCTAAGCCAAGTACATCAATAAATTAAACAAAACAGAATACAAACTAAACAACTAACAAAACTTAAACTAATAAAACTAACTAAACTGCTAAAATAATTATAAGTATAAAAGAAGATAATGAGTGCGAATTACAATACATCTAGCATCTAGCTAATGTATACACTATTTAAAAAAAATGGTCAATATTAAAAATAAGCTGCTTCCAGTCTGCCCTTCACCACGGTTGCTGGAAAGCATCCGAAACGTCGTAATCTATATTAATATTATAAAGAGGAAACATTTGTATTTTTATATGTATCGAATAAACTTAAAAACTAATTGACCGATTTCAAAAATTCTTTCACCAATAGAAAGCTACATTATCGCTGAGTAACATAGGCTTTGCTTTTTTTTTCATCTAGGTACATTGCACCGGTGCGAAGCCGGGGCGTTTTGCTAGTAAATAATAAATCGCGTTAATAAAAGAAAATATTAGAAATAAGATTTACGATTTCAACCAATTCATAAGATCGTCATCAATATATAGCATATTAACTACTTTACTGGAACCCCTAATAACTAATCCAATGCCAAAGTATATTTATATTCAACGCAGGATACTAAAATATTGTTTACTTTCCAGGTTTTGTTATCTGGCGTCGTCAAGCGTATATCAAGTTCATCAGCAACATCGAATGAAATTATGAAGACTGATAGTATTTTACGATTTTACAATTGTGATAAATTTAGTTAAGTTTTAAATTATACTGTAATTAGTGTGTAATGGCCGGTCCTAATTATATAATACTTATATGTTTAAAGATCTGATGTTAGTTATTGTGGAAAATATATTTCTATAATTAGGAAGATAACTTAATTACATCTGTTTTAGAATATGTGACTTTAAAAGATCAATAGTAGGTAGGCGATCTCAGAAATATTGTCTTACAATAAGATCTTCCAGTTAGAATTCTTATTTTTTAATCAATGACGTTTACAATTATGAATTTTATTAATAACTTACGAATATAATTCTAAGAATGTTGATTAAACATTAAAATATTTTATGTATAATTATTAAATAATGTGCCATAGATAATATGTTACACAGAATGGCAATATGTCGATTAAATAAAACACGTAGTAATTTAAGAGATTTTTATTAATAAAGTTTGGAGTCTTAATAAATACATTTGCTTAAACTAGTTTGTTTTTATTCCGATCATTCAGTGGGCGAAATATTCTGAGCGGCAGCTACGAGGGTGTCGTGGATGTCCTTCGCATATGAGATTTGAAGACGAACTGTGTTCAAATATTGTGGGTAGCTAAGTGTCGTTTCCTGCAAGAAAATTTAAAAGCCTTTTAATTTATTCATAGTGTAGAATGTAGGATACGACTTATATCAGCGGCGAGGGGTGAAAACTGTCAAAAGGTTGTTATAAAAAAACGAAATTTAGAACTGTCAAACTGCGAGTGTGGCCCAAAGCAAACCGAAATGTATCCACCGACTTCACTGTTTTTAGTTTGTTAGTAGATTAGATATTGGGTTAAATATATAAACGGAAGCCGGTATTCCTTATTAGTACACTTCATGTTAATTTTTTTTTAAACTTTCAGATTTTCAGTATAACAAGTTAAGATATTTCTTATTATTTTTTGTAATAGCTCTAGTAATTATTATTATTTGATAGACAGCGGAGGAATTTCAGTTACTTTGTGGAGAAGTTGAAAACTAAATAATATTTCTTTTATATTCTAATATCTTCAGTCAGTCAGGTCAGGGTTTCTTAAAGTGGAGTCCATGAATCACTATGGGGTATATGACATTATTGCCAGGGGTATGCAGCCTCTCAATTAACTATTAATAAAAAATAGTAGAAATAAAGCGAATGTCTTGCTGGCACGTCATTAAAATAGTTGATTTTTTAAATTTATATTTGATTCATGTTTATTCTACTCAAAATCCTAAATCTGCTCATTCGTTGACTGTTAAGCGGAACGAAGTTAGCCGGCCATTCATCAGTCCGTGGCATTTGTGATTTCTGATTTAAGAACCCCTGTATTAGGTAGTAAAAAAACTATTAATCATCATCATCATACATCTTAGGTAGTAACCTAAGATGTACAGAAAATTGGACACGATAAATCAGTTTTTTTTTAATATAACTTATTAATAGCACACATTAATGATCAACCCTGTTTGGGTTCTTATCGCATGAACCTTATTCACACATACAACAGACATACAAAATAGTCATGAACGCTGTTACAACCTTTGACTAATGACCTAATGACTGCGTTTCAGAATAAAATAATGCATTTTTTATTAAATTCATTATCCAATTACTTTTGTACATATTTATAGAGACACCGACACGTCCAATAATCCGGCACCTTCCGCCATATAATTTGCACAAATCCAGACCTCAATTAAGGATTATTTTAAAACTAAGAAACTAGTTTAGGGTTTTATGTATGTTATAAATAAACTCAAAAACTACTGGACCGATTTTAAAAATTCTTTCACCAATAGAAAGCTACATTATCATCTACATTGCACCCGTGTGAAGTCAGGTCCTGTTGCTACATCATAAATCTTTATACTTACTTGTGCAGTGGACCCAGAGTCCATTCTAGAAGGTATCACCGTTAGAGGTAGGTAATGTGCTGCCGACTGTGCTTGTTGTATACAAGTTATCGCTGTTCGCTGGAAAATAGAACAGAACTTAAAATTGACTAACGAATATCCATCGAACAATTTGCCTAACAGTGGGTTCATTTATTTATTTTATTTATTTAAACTTTATTGCATTAGAAATACAGAAATATACAAACATATAAACACACAGGAAAAGTACAACTGGCGGCCTTATCGCTAAGTAGCGATTTCTTCCAGGCAACCATATAGTATAAATGAGACAAGATAATAAATGGGTAGTGCAAAAAAAGAAAGGGTTTCTATATAGAGAGGGAATATTTCAACTGGCCTTTCGATTGCCTATAGCCAGTTGCCAGTTTAGAATGGTCAAATTCAAAATCGGGGAATATCTAAAAATATTGGGTAAGGAAAGTTGAGACTGGAAAAGTACGGAAACGTTAATTTTTTTTTAATTGTCAAGTATTAAATTATTTTTCATTTTAATATTCGGGCCGCCACACCAATATTTTCTAAATTTTCTGCGCTTTTCTACTCTACACTTCCCATTTGACATCTCAGAATGTTTTCGTGGTTGTCATGGTAGGCCGGCTGTCAAAGACTGATAATTTGTAATCTACTTTACGATCCAAAAGCGGAAACACTAGTTCCTCCATCTGATTCATAAGTCACAAGCCAATTAAGGAAATCATAACTGGCAATTTCGTTAATCAATAAGAGAACAGTTGATGAATAAGTCAATATTTTGTACTAGATAAGGCAATGCATCAAGAAGTTTCCTCCGCGATAAGCTTCTTTTGTGTTTGTTACAGTTAGGTATAATTATTGTTACTATTTACGTATATACATATGTCAACATTCTTATCAATCGGTTATTGATAATTCTTCAGTTCAAAATTGAATCGCGCGATGCATCATATCATGGGTGGCTTGTAATATTTAAAAGGGACTGTCACATTCCTCATACACAGGTTTGTTTGTTTTATAGAACAAAGGTTTGATTATATAGTATATTTGGCGAACTTGATACTGCAATCGTAATCAAAGCTACTTTCAATGTATCTGTCTTTCACATAATAATTATTCATGGTAAAGTGTTTGACGGGCTCGTTGGCGCATCCCTCGGTAGAATCCCACCGGGACGACATGTTTATACTTTTCTGTAAGCATGTTTTCCCCACGTCTGGTAACATCGGGCATTGATCGGGTGGGAGGAATATCGAAATTCCGACTGGGTATGGATTTCCGAATGCTCGAAGTAAAAATGGCTCTGTGGCTGAGGTATCACCTACCATCAAGTGAACCTAACGCGCGTCTGTCGACATTTGACATTAAAAAAAATTTAAACCTAAATGTTGATAATCATACTAGCGTATGAGTATTCAAAAGCAACATACAATATGACATGATATTTCGTGTAACTCTACCGTTTTAGGCACCGCACGCCGAAATAGCTCTCAGATGGAAGGATTTTTCCGGCTCACTTGACAATCATCGTTATAATTTGGCCAATTAACTCAATAACGTTATAAATTATATGTTAACCTATATGTTATTCTGATGTATAAATAATATTATTTTAAAGTTTAATAAAAATCAGTTCAGTCATTTCTGCGTAGAAAGAGTAACAAACATCCTCTCAACTTTCATATTATATTATATTAGTAGCATAGGATCAGTTGATTGAAGATGCATTACGCTATTGTATACAGAGCTTTACCCAGGATTGTTGTTAGTTACAGTAAATGGAATAGCAAGCAAAGACATTAGAGATATCCAAGAGTTATTGAGATAGCCGGCGGGTCAATAGTTTAATTGTTGCTTAGACGTAACTAAACATTCATGTTTACTTGTATGTTACATAGTAACTGATAGCTATCTGCTGTTTCTTATTATTTACATGAATATGTTAGGTAATGAGCAGGTTTATGCTTTCATTAACAAATCGTGTATAGGTTTTTTTTTTTCAAAATCAAAATCAAAAGTTTTGCAGGCTCTTATGAAACGTCTAGTTGCACGGTTCCAAAAAGTGGGTCTCATGGAGAAGAACCGGCAAGAAACTCCATGGACACTCTTTTCAACAATGGTTTAGCTTACAAAGACTCGGTTACAATAGTAATAATCGGCTGAGAAGTTTATATAATGCAAGGTATACAGAGATTCTATACAATGCAAAAGAAAATTGAGTTTTTACTATTAGTGTTAGATATCGACAGACGATCATGAGGTTCACTTTATGGTAGGTAATACCTCAGCCACAGAACATCAGTCAATTATGCGCTGTCGACCTACTTTTTACTTCGAGCATTCGGAAATTCACAGACTGAAACCGAAACGCGCAATATGCACTTCACGGTTTTTCCATCTATGAACTGTGGTTACCCGGTCGGAATTTCGATATTCCTCCCACCCGTTCAATGCCCTAAGTTACCAAACGTGTGGAAAACATGCTTACTGAAAATTATAAACATGTCGTCTCGGTGGGATTCGAACCGACGACCCATCGGTGCGCACGGTAGGTGTTCTACTGAACACGCCAACGAGCCCGTCAAATGATTCCTCCATGACTTATCAAATACCCATTGTAACAAGTGAGTGAATTCCCGAGTCCCCTAGTGGGGGTGGGGCAGACATATTTCTGTGTCTTTTTCACTGATCATTTTTCTTTACAGGCAAGTAGGTGATCATTCTTCTGTACCCTGCCCAACCGAAACATTTTTTTAAACAAGATTTAAGACTGAAATCATCATAAGTTATTCTCTATGGATGTGTGGTTTAATTGTAACTTGTATGAATGATTATTTACCATCTGTTGTGGGTTTGTAACTTGGTACCGTTTATTTGGACCTAACAAATTACAGTAATATATTATCATATATTACAGTTGCAAAAGCAAGTAATATAGACCTATATTAAAGCACAAATTCTGACTTTACCAATGTGAATTTTAATTCTGCCACTAAGCAAGATATATACAAATAGTTATCTTCTCATGAAGGGTGAACCCTTTAAAGCACAGAACATAAAACTATTGTATGTGGAAGGTTAAGGTGGAAATTCATTAAAGCCATAGCAAGCAATTAAAAATAAAAAAAGACTGGTTTTATATATAAATTCCCATCGATGTCAACACTAAATGGATGATTTAAAATGAAGCCGCTGTACCTCAGAGGTAGAATATAGGGTAAACTCACCAAATGTAATTCCATTTGATCACATAATGAGAAAAATTCTTCTAAATTTTTGTCAAACCTCGAGGCAGGATTTTCCACACCTTTCCTGAAAGATTTTTTTTTGTTAACTTTATATTTCAAATTTTGTTTCAATGGCTCAGTAACAAGAAATTTGTTACTTATGTGTCAGCTACAAATTATATTGTCAAATCGTCACTGTTTACAAATATAAAAAGTTGTACCTGACATTTCTCCACTACAAATTTTATGTAGAAACATCAGTTTTTGTTATGATGAATTAATTATATTATGTAGAGTTCAAAAGACAATGTATGATAACAATTAATAATGTAATTAACTTACAGTGTATACTTTAATATAAAATATTATTCTCTCTCAAAACTTACTGTGTATTTGAGTCAATATTATGATTTTGATGTAAAATTTGAGCTGCTGATTTTAAAGTCATCTGAAAGGGATACATTATTTATTTATAATCAGTTATTTTAGATTTACTTATTTAAAGACACAGATTTATTAAGCTTCACGTTAATTAATAACTAATATATTCAAATAATAATAATTCATTTAGCCTTAATGCAGTAACAGAGCAACAGTGTGGTCAAACTATCTAGTAAAAATAAATACTCCATTACCATACAATAAAACTCATCTTAAATAAATAAAAAGCTATAAATTTTTGAATTATTTCTAAAATTCACTCTAATTCTAAAATACAAATATTCCCTTGAAAACTATATGCTCATGAATATCCTCAACTGTTTAAAATGAGAATAAAATTTAAAGTATATTTTATGGAAGTAGTAACATACCGGTAAAGATTCTCGTAATGAGGCCATTAGGGTCTTAACTTTTGTTATATTATCCATTTTATCCTGCTGAGCCTGCTGAGGCATTGCTGCAGGTGGCATTTGGTGCTGTGGAGGCTGCTGCATTATCTGACCACATACCGGCATCTGCACGTTAGGTGCTGCGCCCATGGGAGCACCAGGATTCATTGGAACATGCATGTTCATTTGATTCATATTGATATTATTTTAAAGTTAAATGTTTCTGGAAATAAAGTGTTTTGTTAATTTGTTTTTATATAATTTTATAAATAATAATAATAGCCGTCTATGGTCTATGCTCTACAGTGTTGCCAGATGGTCTCGGCGACGTACCCGTAGACTAATTTGGTTTCTCCATAGAAATCCCTTAGATTATGAAAAATATTTATAAAGGAAATTGGATTGACAGGGGTAAGTTTATTTCACTTTTTGGTTACAGAAGACTCTTTGGTTAAAGAATAATTTCGATATAAATTGCATATCATATACTCACAGCTCGTAAACTTCAGCCTTAATCATGGGGAAAAAAATTAAAGACATGATATATAAAAAAAAAACTTTACATACCCTGGTTTTTTAATATTAATTAAAAACACCCCAAATATTATTTCCCTTATTTTGCCCCTAACTTGGTCGAAAAACCCCTTAATCTGGGGGGATATTCCCTGATCTGGTAACTCTGATGCTCTAGTCCCTATGGCTCTGTGGGTCACAGACTAACCTTAAAAATATAAAATTTACAACCACAGAGTTAGTAATAATTGAAAATTGAAATATTATATTGTCAAATAGCGGTGATCCATGATTTAATAATAATCTCAGCGATGAGCGTTAAATGATTTAACTAAATATAAATCATCGAACGATTATTATCATTGTCTTAAATTTTTTATTACATTAATATATATTTATCGTATGCAAATATCAACTTTCTGAACGTTAAATGATGTTCTCATGAGTCAAATGTCAATACATTATTCAACTTTTGACGTTTGATTTAATATTCTCCCGCCAGAAAAATATTGGATCTCAAACTTTGAAAAATAATACTTAGTACTTACTGTGATCAAGTCCAAAACATGATTTTAAGATTACTTTCAAATGTTAATCTATAGTTCAAATGTATTCCCAATTTAAAATATTTAACTCGACTGATCTGTGGCAGGTAATGCTTATTATTATAAGTAAAAATTATGACTCTTCAGACTTAGGATTTAAATTTTAATAAGCGATATATGGTTTAACTTTAGCATTCTTATTTCCTTTTATTTTACAGAAGGAAACAAGTTTGCCTTCTATACCTACTTTTAGTCAATGTCTTGATGGTGTTATAGGAAATGAAGGTGTACAATTAGGCACTATAACTGAATTGTTAGGTCTTCCTGGCACGGGAAAGACTCAAATATGGTTTGAAATTATATATACATTTTATATAATATAAATAATAGCACAATTGAATCAATGATATTATCATAATTATTAAATAAATAATAGAAGCTTTAACTAACTGCTGGTCATTTGAATATAAATCCTTGTAGTATTGAACTTACATTTTATTTGATGTTTATTTGTTTTTTAGTTTACAGTTATGTGCTTCAGTTCAAATACCCAAAGAACTTGGAGGACTTGATGCTGAAGCTCTCTATGTTGATACAAATTCTAATTTTACGGTCACTAGATTTAAGGGTAAGTGAATAATTAATTTAGTAGTATTTTATATAATGTAACTATATTTTATATTTAATAAATAATTGCTTGAAGTACTTTTGATAACTTTCAAATTTATTTCATTAGTCATTGTTAGCTTGTATTTTTTACAGAATACCTACTTTTGCTACCATTTTATACAACCTGAAGTAATTTCTAAATATAAAAAATTGTTTCATTGATTGATTGTTATATTTTTTAATGCTTATGATATAATATGCTAATGCCCATTGCTTTACATTTAGAAATTCTATCATCTAGTATAGAAAAATGTAAAAACATACTAAACAAAGGAATGGCGTCTAATGAGATTGATGCATTGAGAAAATTGCATTATGTTAATGCTTTTGGGCTAGAAAAATTCTGCAGTTTGATCCACACATTACCTCAGTTAATTGCTGAAAGACCCAATGTAAGTTTTGTTATCATATTGAAAAATTTTATTTATTATTTATAGTATATACACAAGTTGCGTTATTTGTGTAACTTGTGTACTATAAACTTTTAAATTATGCCATTAAAGATAATTTATCTGCTTCTTTCTGACTATACTTCTATAATTTTGAATGGAAAAATTTTGATCATATTAAAAATCGATTTTGTCTTTTTCATCTGTTTAAGTTTTCAAACATGAAAACAAATAATATAATGAATTCATTGTGTTCAATCAATTAAAAGATCTTTCATTTGAAAGTATGATACTAGTGTTAACCAAATTCAATATTCACTGCAGAATTGAAAGTACCTACGTACATGTTTTTAGAGTAGTTACCAACCTAAAACATGATGAATGAGGCATGAGCACACCACACTGATCCATCTATAAAACAATATTTTTGCATTTTTACGAAAGAAAGAGAAACGCTGTATTTGATATTTTTTTAATGTTAGTTATCAACAGACGAGCATGATGTTCACTTGATAGTAGGTGATAGCTCAGCCACAGAATATTAATCAACGATGCGCTGTCGACCTACTTTTTACTTCGAGCATTCGAAAATCCATAGACTGAGACCGGAACGCGCAATGTGCACACGGTTTTTCCATCTATGAACAGTGGTACATTACCCGGACGGAATTTCGATATTCCTCCCACCCTTTAAATGCCCGAAGACATGCTTATAGAAATCTTTAAACATGTCGTCCCGGCGGGATTCGAACCCGCGAGCCATCGGTGTGCAAGTGTGTTCTACCTTGCTTTACCTAGCTCAACGAGTCCGTCAAGGTAAAGTCAGATGTACTGCAGATCTAAATAAAATACTTTATAACGGATTAAAACGCGGTTTATTATTTATATTTTTTATTTCACCTTTCAGTCTGCCACCACGGTTGCTGAAAAGCATCTGAAACGTCGCGATAGGCATAAATAATTAACCGAGTTTTAATCCGTTATATTTAATCTGATCCGTTATTATTATTTAAATGTGTGGTACTGCAGATGTCAGTTTGTGCTTAGAAAGTTAAAAAAATATATTAAATGTTCCATTATATATATGATTTGTGTTTTAAATGTATCTCATTCTAGGTAAAGCTTATAGTAATAGACTCCATAACATTTCCATTCAAAGAAGGTATAACATTAAAGCGTCGAACTGGGTTATTATTCAGACTAGCGGCAGAACTAAACAGGCTTGCAATAGAGCAACATATAGCGGTTTGTATCAACAATTTAACATATATATAATTTTCATATGCTTTTTTCTCCTTTATAAGTCTTCTCAGGGGTTGATATCATTTTCAACAACTACTAAGAAATGCCAAAATAATTTTTATTAAATAAATTTTTACAGGTCATTATGACAAATGAAATGAGCACTCGAATAGGGTTGTCAACTGGTTCACTAGTTGGTGCGTTTGGTGATGCTTGGGCGCACAGGTGTAATAAACGGGTATTGCTCTCTGCACCGAAGACGTTGCAAAAAGAAAGATTAGCAGCCCTCATTAAGAGTAATAATTCTCCAGAATCAGTTGGCAAGTTTCAGGTATGCGAATTTTTCATGCAGTTACATGATAGCGTTTTTTTTATATGATTTTATATAAGAGGTTATATTAAGTTGTAGCGGGCGTAATGACGTGATTTTCTTGATTTTTTTTTCAGAAGGATAATAAATGTTTATTAAAAAACTTTTATTTACTAGTACATTTTTTTCATTTAATTATATTTAAAAATGGCGGAACTACAGCCATGCCAATAACTGTACTAATTATTGATCTTCAGTTTTTTAATAAACATTTATTATCCTGCTGAAAAATCATTTCGCCCGCTACAACTGTATATAACCCCTTAATGTATAATTTATAGCTATTCTTTTTATTGTAAGATTTGGCCATCCATGAAAAAAAACCTATATTTTCGTCGCCATAAATATCTATCTATTCAAATGTTAGAAACATGAAATATTTTTATAATAAGATTATCTATTTGTCTTATGTATATCTGTCGATAGCTTATATAAATAATATGGGGGTAGTTTAATAAGACGTGCTCTTTGGCGGGTTTGGTCCGATCCCACTGGGATGATATGTTTATAATTTTCTGTAAGCATGTCTGCCCCACGTCTGGTAACTTCGGGCATTAAACGGGTGGGAGCAATATCGAAATTCCGACCGGGTAAAGAACCACCGTTCATAGACAGAAAAACCGCAAAATGTATTCAGTCTATGGATTTCTGAATGCTCGAAGTAAAAAAAAAGTCAACAGCGCATCATTGACTGATGTTCTGAGGCTGGGGTATTATCTACCATCAAGTGAATCATGCTCATCTGTTGATATCTAACATAAAAAAGAATAAAAATAAATAAATAACAGTTTGTGTTCTCTTTTTTCAGATAACGAACGAAGGAATAAGGGATATATGAATAAAAAACAATCAAACATACATAGCTTTATTTGAATGTATCGGTATAAAATATAATAATACATCGTGAACAAAACTACAGCACCAATAAATATCTCATTTTCAAAAAAATATCAAGCAAATATATCTATAACATCAACATGTAAGGCAGTTTCATACTGAAATAAACATAGTTCAAGATTTTTTTCTTATTATGTTTTTCTTACGAGACAAGTGTGAGTAACACGCGTTTGTAGTCCCCTTTAGTATCATCCTGCAAAATATTACATAACATTCTAACAGCGATTCTTAAAAACATGCAAATAGTGAGACACTCTTTAAACACAAATAACTTTGTTATAGAAAATAAAATTTTGCAGGATTAAGCAGAAAGTGTGACTAGCACATTCCTGAAGTCACCAGTAAGGTCTTCCTGCAAAGATATTGAGAAAAAAATTCTATAACTACAGCAAAATATAAACGTGTAGAAACTGGCCCATAATTTCTATAAACAAATCACACAGCGTGCATTCGAGATTAGATCGAGATTATACAATATATAAAAATAACTTAAAATATAAATCTTTAAAATGCATCGTTAAGTATATTGTACCAATAGTAAATAGGGTACAATAGACTGCTATCACTTAACATCGAGCTAATACAGGGTTATGATGCTCGTTACTACAATCAGAAGCCTTAGAAACACATGGTAGATAGGAGTTGACCGAGTGGACCTCCTACGTCCTCCTGAAAAATTCACAACTACTTGAAAAAACAAGTACAAAAGCCTCAAATACCCCAGCCCCGTGCTTTCACGATATTAAGCTGTTAGCTATACGGTGCAAAGAAAGTTACGTGAAGAAAAGCAAAATATACAGATCTTTATAAAATTTACATCCTGTGATCATAACTTATGGCACACTGATATTTTGTCTATGGTTTAGGAAATGTCAAACTCAGTGTGATCTCAGATTAAAGATTCCTTGATCTGAGTGTGATGAACTGTTAAATAGCCTAATCTGTAACCTAACAATTGACTGACGAACTTAATAGAGCTTTAGTAATATATATTATATCATAATCGTGGACGTCCTGACCGCAGGCCTTTATTCAACAAGGGTCAGTAAGGCCTTCTTGTAATCTCCAGAAGTGTCACCCTGTAAGCAAAACGTATGGGTAGTCTGAGCGTTTTATTCGCATTTGTGAAGTTATAACTATATTTTAGAAGGTATACAAATAGATATAGATAATCTATCATAGTCTATACAAAATATCGAGATATGATTAGGTACTCTAAAGAATTATTCACTAAGGTTAAAATTTATAAGATATATTTTATTGGGTTTTGCTTTTTTTTTCTAGAAAGCCAAGTAAGCATAATTTGTCATGCAGCGAAATGACTTCATAATTATTTAAATTAATTGCAAGATTTCCATTTGCTTTAGGTTTAATGCGAATAAATCGTATTCTAAAACTACCTACCTTTTGTTCTAATCAGTGAAACTTTTTTATTTACATTAATGTTAAATCGATGATATTCAAATATCGAGTCAGGGTTAATTACATAAGTTGTCACAAAAAAAAAAAAAAATTAAAAAAAATAATAAATGGGTAATCATCTGTCATTTTATTTAAAACCAAAATATAGATCTGTATATATTTTTATAAGAACTATTATAATGATATGATATAGTAAATACTATAATGAAACATATACATATGTATGAATTATGGTAATTTATATAATCTTGTGTTTCAACGTGCTTAATAATTATAATTGTTGCTAAAGAAAGTATGGCTCAGCTTCTGAATTTAATTTATTTTGATAAAATGCAAGGTTTTTATGCTGTTAATATAAGCATTAACTAGTTATTTTCTTTTTACAACTTAAATGGTTAAATATCAAATAACACTTTTCAAATTTAAAATGTTTAAATATATTGTTTGATAATTTAATAATATTTATTGATGATACTAGACAAAATTCACTCCCGAAACCAACTCAACTATTTTTTCTGTCACTTAAAAAGCGATAGAATATTGAAATATTAAGTAACAATAAATATGGGATGTGCACTGTTAGACTATCGCTTATTAGATGTCAAAAATATATGATACTAAAAAAGCGTAAACACATAACACTTTGGGAAAAACAACTTACCGCAATCCAGTCTTCCAAGGGCTTTCCGTATTTCTCAAGGAATGCCTGTTTGATGTCTCCGAGGTCAATTTCAGACCGGCTGACTACGATTCTAATAAGGGTCTTGTCGTTTGTGCCCATGCCCTTCATGGAGTAGTAAAGACGTTCGGCGAAGAAGCCTACTTTGCTCTTCACACATTTTACTGCAATAAAGTTTTTTGTTTATTAAAATCTATGTAATAGACATTAGCCGGCCTAGCATGACCGCCACGAGATATCTCGCGGACGAGAGAAGACAAACTAAGATGTAAGATATTTCGATCGACAAATATATCTATTTTTTATATTAAAAGTCGAGTTTTAAGTGTAATTGTCATGTTAGCCCCGGAAGAAATAAAGAGATAATCGATTAAAATACGAGAAAATTGTCCACAAAAATTTGTCGCGGTTGTCATGCTAGGCCGGTAGAATGTATAAGAATTACTACACATATAGAGATTATCTTTACTAATATTATAAAGAGGAAAGGTTTGTATGTTATGAATAAACTAAAAAACTAATGGACCGATTTTTTTCACCAATAGCTACATTATTAGCGAATAACACAGGCTATAATTTAGGCATATATATACATTTTTGTCTATAGTACATCTAAATTGGACCCATGTGTTAAAGACCCTTACCTTACAGTTAAGGTTTAAAAAAAGTTAAATGTCAAAATTAAAGTTTACCGCCTATAGCGGTTTGATATCATCTTGGCAATGCTTTAAGGTTAGTTTCGTGTATTCTAAAAAAATTGGTAACTATCTACAGCTAAAACAAGGCCGCGTCACTTCCTGTTGTACTCATAGACGTGACCTTCATGTAACTTAATAGCTGTGACTCAGTCTGCATAAATGCGGGAAAATAAAACAATAACCAACATGTAACAATACTCATTCAAATGATTTTTAATTAATGCGCTTATCAACTGAAATAAATATTCAAAATGGTTTTTTTACCAGTCAGTTCAGTAGAATCTACCAATAATTTAAATTTACCGCTTATCCTCATATTATGTAGTTGGTTAAGATAAATCCAGTATGGATTGCATAATCAAAGGCACAAGTCTCAAAGTGTGTAATTTTTTAAGGTTATAAGTATACGTTGATTTTTTTCCTGTTATACATATAAAATTACGTGACTTAACTAAAATAAATATTTAGGGAAACTGTCAATGTTAACTCGAGGTTCTTCAAAACAAGACTAAATTAAATGGCCATCTATGCTATAATTATTTTATCATATAATTCTAGCATAGTATGTACTTATTTCGAGGTTTCATTTAAAACTTACCAATAGCGAGCATTCCCTTTTCAATGCTTCCAGAAAATTCTTTCTTGATGGTCTCTTCAATATCTTTCCCAGTAATGGCCTCGTAATCTGCGAAGATCTAAAATTGCACAACAAAACGCCGTTTAATTAGGAAACTGTCAATTGAAAGCTCATGTGGATTGTGTATGGTATAGTATAAAGGAATCGTCAACAATAATGAATCAATAACTCTTGATAGTCCAATTTATACAAGGTAAAACGCATAGAATATAAATACTACTTTTGGAACCCCCCATGATTATTGAACTCATTATTTAGCACAACTGAATAAATGGATAGGAAACGGGAAATATACTAAATAACTTTTCCCGACTTTATAACTATTTACATTGAATATTATGCATGACGCAAAATTATTTATAAACTATTTACCTGTCTCAACTGTTGATAGGAGCGAGTGATAAGAATAGAGTTAAAGACTGACTCGTCAGTTCCCCACTGCCCTTCGCCAGCGCTGGCTAGGGCTTCCGCGTCAGCCTTTGCAGCACCCTCATCTACACCTTGGTTCTCGTCACGGTTGGCCATGCAGAGAGACACGCAGAGCCGCTTGAAGTGGCCTGATGTATCGCCCTTGAGATCCGATTCTAAGCTCTTTCCATACACTATAGAGAACAAATTAATTTATTCGCATAGAACTAAAAAAAATCCACTTTAAAGGTGATTGCTCCGATATTTTAATTAGCGTGATGTTTATGTGCTTGTCAATTTTTATGAAATTTTTACAATATTAAAACAAACATAAAATACTTATACTATAAACTAATATTATAAAGAAATTATTTCACCAATACCAAGCTACAGTATCTGCGAGTATATACTTTAGTGTATAGTACTGTAGATACATTGCACCCGTGCGAGGCCGGGGCGTGTTGCTAGTATGTAATAAGTAGTAAAAAACTAGAGGAAAACGGTTACTTGGACATTACTAAAAGTAATAGTTTCTGCGGATAATTTTAAAAACTATTATACCTAAAAGGAAAATACTTCAATCTAAACTGCCATTCCATATTATTATAATCAAGATGGGAATCCTAACTGAAACAACATAGCTATGTTCCTTCCATGACAACAGTCATTTAACAAAGGCTCTATACAAGTCGTGCATAATAATGAAGTTACTAGCGAACTCAGTGCATGACCTAATAACTCACGGTCACTTAGCTAGGAATTAATAAGTGAACTTTTATTTCCTATACTGTGACCAGACAATGGATGAAGTACCTTCATTAGTGAAGATTTAATCACTAAATATTTGATCCAAGAAAAGCGATCTAGTTGTATAGAAAGGTAATAAAAAAAAAGCAGCAATGTTGTCAGATAATTTTAACATGCAAACGTGAAAAATACAAACTACCTAGGTATTACGTGGACAATTGAAAAAATAATGTGTCCCTTTAGTAACTTGGTGAGGAGTACAGCATGACAAAAATTTACCCACACAATACTGGTAATTTCTGATTTATTAAAGAAATCTTGCAAATTATTTAATTAATAACTTTTATTGAGTAATAAGGACTTACCAAACCAAACTTTGCTTTAAGTAGATATGTATATAAAAATTGGTAATTTCTTAAAAACTACGAAATAGTTTTATAATAGACACATTTAATAAGTTTTCGGCCGCAGAGTTACCAGATCATTACATTGTACTTAGGTTTTGCACTATTTAAGCCTACAGGTTATTATTTAGAGCAGGGCTTCCCAAAGTTGTCGATATCGGTTTCGCAGGGGTCAACATAAACGAAAACTGATTTTGGGGGAATTTTAATTGTAATTTGTATTAATAATAATTATTAATTACACTTAATATTTATCTACGGGAATTTATTTTGTTAAATTTTGATGAGGAAATGATGTCAAGTTTACTCAACCGCAAAGTGTATAAATTATTTATGAATTACACTAGATACTATAGAAGAGATATAGGATTTTGTAAGTAATTTGGCTATGGGGGTTTAAGAAATCAGTTGATTTTGGTCTCTTGCCCAAAATAGTTTGGGAATCCCTGATGTAGAGGATAACATTCCATAAAAGTATAAGGCCCGATATTTTGCAACGCAGAACATTTATAATTTTAATTGGGCATGTTTATGAGGAATTAATTTTAATGAGCCACGTATGGAATATTTTATAGTGGAAAACGTTTCGTTTGAACAGTTTTACATATCACAATCGCATGTCGAAAAGTAATTTGTGTGCATGTGACCTGGATTTTGGACTACTTTTTTTTATATAATAGCTTCTATTAATTACCGTGCTTTATAGATTCAGGATAAAAACTTGCAAACTATTTAATCCTCAATTACAAGATTCAAACATGCAAAAAACACATACGAACTACACCTACCTAGCTTTGTTATATTATTTCCACTTGTTATCCAATTAAAATTAAAATTCGAGAGCTGTGGACAAAACAACGCGAAAATAATAAAAATATTTGAAACTACTTCGAATTAATAAGATATGTAATTAATAACTATAATTAGATTATACTTTTAACTTTTACGAAACTTTCATTCAAATATGTAGTTTTATCAACATTTCTTCGTGGCGAATTCGTGGAAAATTATGACTTGGTGAAGTCAGCATAATATACTCTATACTCTTTGTTCGGAAGGTACCTATTCCTTATTCGGTATAATTTTGTATTTTCATAGGTAAGAAAGGATAAATTCGCAAAATGTTGTTGCTGTTGCAATGACTTTTCACTATATTATATGATTAGATTGACTATTTTTTTACGATAAATGAAAATAATACCAAGAACTTCTAATGGCCTTAAATAATATTCTACTTACATTGTTCATAAAAGGCAGAAATAGTGCGAATGCCGTAGTTGGAGAGAGTACACAGGATTTCAATGATGGCTTCTTCATCAGTACCCATCCCCGCGACTGCGTCGTGCAGTTCTTTGGCGTAGAAGTGTGGAAGAGGTGTCATTAGAGCGATGATCACATTCTCCAGGTTACCGCCAAGCTCACTCTTGAGTTCGCTCATCAAGTCCTTTAAAAAAACACTAGTATCAAGGCACTGCCAAAGGCTAAGTAAGCTTGAACGTAAATGTGTGCTCTAAGTGAGGCATATTCCATTGATCATTATTAAGACTGTGATAGGCTTTATTTGCCGTCTGAATCAATTAGTTTCTGTATTTTATGTCCCCGAGACTGACCTGGGACATTCGGTAGGTACTAAACACAACGCGCATGCTGGAAAGGCAGTCGATATAACTTTTTAAGGGTGTCTCATTGTATTTAAGAAATCAGAATAGGGTATTATATATAGAGACTTAAGTGATATACGCGGCTTTAGTAACGGTGGTCCCGGTTCGAATCACGAGAAAACACGTTTTAAAAATATTTTTTCGATCTGAAATCTGTGAAAGAAGTTCGATCATTTTCTTCTATAAACTCCTTTTATTCTTGGAAATAGCTCATTATTTTTCCTGAATAAAAGTTGAATCGAGTATTTAATAAATAATATACTACATACATAAAATGTGAAAAGCTTATTTTGGCAGTGGCCTACATTTAGTCAAATATCTTTTATAGGTAATAGGTAAATTATTTCATTTTCAAAGTTTAAGTAGTATCGATCCATCCAAATTCTCCTCGAGTTTTTGGCAGACCTCATTCAGCTAGTGCATTTCAATGCATATTTATACCTATTCGATTTTGCACCTGCAGAGTTGACTCACGTCTCCTAAGCGAATGATTGACACGTAATTGACCTAATAAAAATACCTTTGGTTTTATTAATATATAAAGCAAACAGCTAAGTTATAATGTCTAGTAGGCGGGAAAGTTACATACAGTCTAGCAGATTGTAGATATTATGTCAACGGCATTCGCAAACAGCAAACAGATAAGATAATGAAGCTGTAACCTATCCAATACGTTTAAATAAAATACTGTATACCGGATTAAAACGCGATTTATTGTTTAAATTATTTATCCCGACGTTTCGGATGCTTTTCAGCAACCGTGGTCGCGGGAGACTGAAAGATGACAGTTGTCTTATATTTGAAATGTCACAAAGTTGCCATATTTAATTCAATTAAATTAAAAAATAATCTATTAATTTAGGTAACACAATGTACATCTATGAACGTCAATAAAAAATAATACATATTAAATTACTAATATTACTAATATTAAATGCTTCTAATTTTACATTTACTACCAGTTCACAAATCAAGGGCGTAGAGCGGACGAGAAGAACTGGCAAGAAACTCGCCGCCACTCTTTTTAATCGCCAAGTTTTTGTTTTACAATTATTACATATTAGCGCCATCTATTCCTACGGAGTTGATATTTACTGTAATTTTCTATATTATGACAATATTGACTAACGGTGTCCTCTTGTTTTTTAGTATGTTTGATTTGGGGCTTTAGATTTTTAATAACTGGATCCCAGGTGTTGGAAAGTCTCAAACCATCTTCTCTATTGAAGTTAGGATGTTTTTTAATTTCAATAGCCTCACGTACTAGTCTGGGAAAGAATCTACTTTCTTTAGCAAGGATTTTTGGTTGGTCGAAACGTATGTAATGGTTTGGTTTATCCAGAGTGTGTTCACATACTGCTGATTTAGAGTGACGTCTGTTTTTGATATCCGCAATGTGTTCCTTAAGTCGGTTTGAAATGCTACGTTTAGTTTGCCCAATGTAGAATAAACCACAGTCACAATCCAGTTTATATACACCTGAATCTTGCAAAGGAATATTACTTTTTATTGGTCTCAAGAACTGTTGAATCTTCTTGTGTGGCTTGAAAACTGTATTAATAGAAGCTCGTTTTAAGATTCTTCCAATCCTGTCTGTAACACCCTTCACATAAGGCAGGTAGGCTGGTTGACGTTGTACTGTTTGTGGTTTATTCCTGTTTCTGTGATGCTGTGGAGGCACCCGCAGCTTGTTGTCACGGAGTACTTGCTTAACATGCTGCAGTTCCCCGTTGAGGTGGGCAGCATCACAGAGGCGGTGGGCTCTCTGAAACAAACATACACCGACAGAAGAGAGTTGGCAAGGGTGGTGGTGGGAATCACCATTGAGGTACTTATCAGTATGGGTTATTTTTCTAAACACAGTATGGCCAAGTGTACCATCCCCTCCCCGAACCACTAAAATGTCTAGAAAGGCCAGTGAGTTATTATTCTCCTTCTCCATAGTGAATTTAATGTTACTATGTATGGAGTTAAGGTGGTCTAGAAATACAGATATGTGTTCCGTGGGCAGAATAGTAAAGGTATCGTCTACATATCGCTTGTAAAGCCTCGGTTTAACCGGGCTTGTGGCCAGGGCTCTTTCTTCGAAGTCCTCCATGAAAATGTCAGCGACAACAGGGGAGACTGGAGAGCCCATAGCCACCCCATCAACCTGTATATAGAATTCACTATTCCACATTAGGTAGCCAGATGTTAAACAATGTTCTAAAATATCTGCATATTCTGGTGACATGTTGTGTTCTGATAACCTTTTCTTAACAATATTTAGACAGTCCGATACAGGAATATTAGTAAAAAGAGACTCAATGTCAAAGCTTACCATGGTTTCATTGTTGGAGAGTTTGAGATCTTTAATAGTTTCAACAAAATGGTATGAGTCTTTAACATGAGCACTACTGTTCCCTCTGAGGGGAGAAAGTACTTTAGCCATGTGTTGAGCTAGTTTATGTGTGGGTGTGTCGATCTGGCTCACTATAGGTCTTAAAGGTGTGTTTATTTTGTGAATTTTAGGTAACCCATACATTTTTGGAGGCTTTGCACATGCAGGTGTGAGGAATTTACTGTCAAGATTAAGTGTCTTTTTGTGTTTATTGATCAATTCAGATGTCTTTTTTATTACCTTGTTTGTTGGGTCTTTTTCAACTTTCTTGTAGGTGGAAACATCTGCAAGGATCTGGGACATTTTGTGTTCATAATCTGACGTATCCATCACGACCGTCGCGTTTCCCTTGTCCGCTCGGAGTACTATGATATCTTTATTGGTCCGTAGTTGTTTTAGAGCCATTGATTCCGCACGAGAGATGTTAGGTTTTGGCGGCTTGCTAGTTCGTAATATGCACGAAATATCTTGCCGGATTGCTTGTTTTAATCCGGTATACAGTATTTTATTTAAATGTGTGATACTCGCGTTAATAAAAGACAATATTATATCCAATACGTGTCATACTATATCTATATTATTCTATATATGTGTGAATAGTTTATCGTCAAGACACAAGATCCGAATTCTCGAAGCACATTCAGTCAGAATAATATAAACATATCTTTTTCTACTACTAAATAGGCTAGAAAAACCACAGACTGCTTTTCTTATGGACAATAATTGGTCTGTTGTCTGCAGCTTGGTCACAACTAGGTGGTTTTTTTTTATATTACAATGAAATACTTGTTTTATTTCAATTATTGATGTTTCCCTGTTGACTGAAGGTAATGTTTAAATATAGTTCCTTAGACCGATACCAGTGAATCAGCTATAAGATGAGGTCATATATTAACTGTAGCGTGCTGATAATAACACGATAAAAGGTTAAAAAATAAACTAGTTAATCATTGGAATGAGCGTTGATCGATGAATTAAATAAAACAGAAACATGTTTATCGTAAAATACAAAAATTACTACGATACAACATATTTATAAATAGATTGTACACGCAAATACTTCACAACTTAGATTGTATAGCAAATAGACGTCATAATATATACCTATTATAAACTTTATTGGCCTTATGAACTTACTATATTTTTTTTAATTGAATGCAATATACTTTAAATTTTTAGTAGGTAAAAATGTTATATACATGAACTAAATTCTATGACAGAATATACAGAATTTAGTTCTACTCTATATACTGATAAAAACCGCATTAAAATCCGTTGCGTAGTGTAAAAAATCTAAGCATGCAGAGAGACAGACATTTTACAAACGACCATAAAGTCGAGCTCATAGTAGGTATATTTTTCTGCTTACCTTTCCGTAATTAGTCTTGAAGGTCTCTGCGATCTCCAGACGCTGAACGATGCCGCGGCGGCACAAGACATCGATGATAGCTTTTTCATCTGTACCGAATCCCTTCATAGCCTTGCGGAGTGTTTCCGCATCAGCTGCGGGGTCGAAGGGTTCCGCGGGGTACACCGTGGGTGTGCACTGTGGGAATAAATAGTCATTAATTAATCTAACATTTAAAAAAACGTCTGAAAGAAGAAATATTATTTTAGTAATACATACATTACGCCTCTTACCCTAATGGGAGGTGGCAGAGATCACTGAATTCCATATGCTCCGATCCTTACATACCACTTTCGCTTCTTCTACTTTCATCAATGCTTTCATACACTCGTCGGTTACGAGTACTTTTGATCTGGCCCTATTGAAGAACGTCCCCGATTTGATCGAGGTACGTTCGCCGAGATCGACCACTCCCGACTCTACCACTCACACCAGATTCATACATCTTTTTCCTTTCCCTACTTTCATCCATCCAACGTGCCCAAACCACCTCAACATACCTTTCTCAATTCTCGTCACTAAATCGTCTTTTACTCCATAACGCTCTCATATTATGTATTAGTAATACATAATATTCAGAGGCGTAGCTATCATAGGGCAAAGTGGTGCAGTGCACCGGGGCCCTGAGGCAGAGAGTGCCTCCTGCGCTTTAGAAAGAGGGGGAGGCAGCACTTGAAGCTAGAGAAAATTATAACAATCGAAGTGCCGAACGTCCTTTATAATTTGCAAATAATTAATTTTGTGCTAGGGGGTTGGGGAGGTTGCAATTTTTTTCTCTCTGCACCGCAACCGGGGCCCTTCTCCACATAGCTACGCCACTGATAATATTGTATTTTATTAATGCGAGTATCGCACGTCATTTAAATGAAATACTGTATACCGGATTAAAACGTCAAACATACTATAAAACAAGAGGACACTGTTAGTCAATATTGCCGTAATATAGAAAATTACAGCAAATATCAATAATAGGAATAAACGGCGGCGTTAAGATGGCAATTTTGTGAAAATTCAAATTAGACAGCTATCACCTTTTAGTCTGCTCATGACCACGTTTGCGGGATAAATAATAATATATCGCATTTTAATCCGGTATAAAGTATTTAAACTTCATTCGTTTATACGTTTCTAAAAAAAGGGGGGAAGAAGAGTAAAGTTTCGGTACCCTACAAGCGGTGAACATTCCTTTACCTTCTACCCATATTAAATAAACATATTCCCAGGGGATCGTGAAGGTATTGTGTAGAATGAAAGTGGAAGTAAATGCAATTTTCTAATGCATGCTTTGCTTTTAATTAATAAAAGTGCAGTGCCGTATTGTATTTAAAATGGTGCAGCAAACTGCATTATTACAATTTTGTGCACAGTAGATTTTTTTTTGTTTAAATATATTAGGTATACCTACAACAAAACGAGATTGTTACAATGAACAGAGTGCAACAAAAATACTACCAACCTTGAACTTCTCCTTGAGAGTGTTTCGGAGACAACATATTTATGAGTTCAACAATAATACTGTTTAATGTTTATAATGTTTGTTGCAATATTATCATTTATATTAACCTGTTTACTTCATGATGATATACCTACAGCTACAATACCTAGGTTTGATGTTTTATGAAATTATTGCTTAAAGTATTCATATTATTATTTTGAACTTTAGCATATAGTTGGTCACGTCTTCCTATAGTATTTACCTATCGCATTTCTATATTTTAAGCTCAATATTATGACGTTCTAATAGAATTTTAGTATTGCCCTCTTTTATATTAAACAACAGGGGCTATAGATACATAATATTATCATTATAGCCTATGTACCTATAGAGAAATTTGTATGAAATTGGCACTTTTAGGGTAGGTAGGTAGTCAACCTATTGACAATTGAAGTTTTTTTTATTTGTAGCGTAAAATTCCGGGAACCCCACACTCCAGAGGCCTTGGAGATGCGTTAACGACTTTTTAAATCTATAACTAATACCTCTACTGCAAATCCTTCAAACTCTAGTCAATTTTAATATTGTTTGTATAATTATCTACTTTAATATACGTGAAAGTCACGTTTAACACAAACCTAAGTAATAGATCGCGTGACTTAATCAGCTGAAAGCATTTTCTTTTTTATCAGGGTAATATTTTAGCGGGTAGCTATCAAAATATTAAATTCATTTAAGTAAGTACGCTTCACGATAGTTTCTCTCAACCTAAGTTAGAAATAATAGGTTTTTTTTTATTGAATACAATAATATAACCCAAACCAAATTCGGCTTTATTGGCTTGATTACTAGATATTTTGAAATAAAAATAATTATTTTATTTTTCAAGCTCAAAGATATGATATCATAGAATAAAAAGTCAAATGATTTAAAAAAAAGTCCTCAATCACCCGAATTCGACGGTGCTTATATTTATTTGCCACTGGCCATCAAAGTTAGGACAGGGCCTCCCTAGAGTAAAAATGTTCTTTGGTCAGGGCTGTCCAAATTAGATGAGATCTAGGGCCAATAAAATAAATAGTGGGGTGGAAAAATATTTACAATTAACAAAAAATTGAATAAAAATTGTAATACGCAAATTTTATAGATTTTGTAATTTGTTATTTAAATAATATAAAAAGAAATAAGAAACAGAAAGACGGCCACGTAAGTCCAAAGGGCTTGATTTGGACAGCTCTGATCTAAGTAATGAAAGCTACAGATTTCAGAATTATTCTTATTCAGAAATACTTTTAGCGGCCGGGCCATACTAAGTATTTAAGTAATCAAATATAATTAATTTACTATACAATATACATACATCGCCGCCAACTGGTTTATGCATTTTGTCCACTAAAGATGTAACTTAGGTAGGGTAATTTAGCCGGTTTCCCGTCCAGGTCCTGTTTTCGTCCACTAACGCGGATCTTGTAAAACATTTACGTAGAATAACATTATAAAAATAGTCAACCGCGCAAATTTGGTCTCGTTACGGACCCTAAAGTCAAATCTGCATGTCTATTAAATCAAAATATTTATTAACTAGTTGAGACTCGAACAAAAGCTACTTCTATCTGAGGCTTGTTTCCGAGCTACAAACATGTCATCATAAATGTAAAAAAAATAGTGGTACGACTTAACTTTGCAGTCACTTTTTTTTATTGTTTTAGCATGTATTTCTTATGTTTTGGGTATTAATGACTAAGTAAAGACATAAAGAACATATTAAAATGTGTGTTTCGTACTCATTTAAAGAATTACTTTAAAAATCGAGGCGGACAAAAACTGAAGTACCTATTTCGTAAAATATTCAGTTCTCGTCCGCGTGGACGAAATCACAAAAATACAAGTAAAGTTTGATTAGTCGTTTAAAATAAGGAATGCGAAAAAATTCAGTTGAAATCATTATGGAATGATCTTCGATGGTTAGTTAGTCTGATATTTAGTTTCCGTCCACCAATTTAGCAGTATTGCAAGTATAAATATATATTCAAATATTGTGGACGAAAAATAAAAAATACGTTGAAAATTGCTTTAGTTTCCGTCCATGAGTGGACGAAAACTAATACTGGTTAAGTATTTAGTTTCCGTCCATCACAAACAGCGTTATGTTACTTTTTGTTTAGCTTTTTTTCTACATACGTGTAGAATAGACGCGATATAACCCAATTATTATGTACGTAATCGCGTATATTGTTTGGACCTATTTTATTATTTTAATTTTTAATAAATCCCATTTTTATAGATGACGTCGTCGTCTAAAAAACTAGAAAAAGGCACCATGATACTCTGAGGATGCCTGAAAGAGCTCTTGCAGAGATCCGTGATAATTAGAAATGTATGTATAAGAAAATGTGCAATGGATATGCTTTATATACCGTGGACGGAAACTAGCCTACACAAGGTCGAAAACTAACATTTTTGGACGAAAACTAACGAAATCGGTACTTTTCACTAAAACATTTTATATAAAAAAAACGTTAATTATAATTATTTGCTACTTAATGTAAGCCTAAAATAGACTATATCAGCTTTCAATAAAAATTCGGTTTGTTAGAGTTGGGCCAGTAGAACATATTAGTTTTAAGCCCATAAGCTGGCAAGTCCACTAAGTGGACGAAAACCGGCTAAATCACCCTATGCCTTAGTAATATCTAAGTTACCGAACGAACGTTTCTCCAAACAAAGTAAAACACAGTGATGAACTGATGAGTGAACAACCATTCAATAAAACTACATAACATCCGCATCTATGGTTAATTTTCCCATTAGTTCTGTTAATAAAACGCTTTCATAATACAACCTTGCGCCGAAAAGATGACATCATCTCGAGAATCGATATTTCATACCTGCCTACAGTCTTAGCTCTAATAAATGTAAGTGGAAAATTACCTTGTACGGGTAATACTGTTGTCCGCTCATGATGGGAAAGTCCTAAAACAAATGAAAAAATCGTAAAAATCAGTCGTATCAAACACTTGTACGCTACAGTTCTAAAAATAACGCACACTTCAAACACACGAACCGGCTTTTCGCCGATTTGCAAACAACTATGCCTGAGCGTCGCTTATTTTTAATTTATTTACACTATAACTTCATTAAATCCATTAATAGAAAATTAATAAAAACACTGCGATATGATTGTAGCGTATTAGGATTTAAAAAAAATACATACTTGTTATTTTCTTATTAGACGACACACCCAAGCTACTTTGAAGCGAAATCCGAAATAAGTCGTACGATTGAAACTCGGTGAGTCAATGAGGCCGGTCGGTTCCGTGGCGTTTTTGTTTCTCCCTCTCACTCACTATAGCCATTCGGAAGTCTCAACCTTTGGTTATATAGTGAAAAGCTCACACACACATTTTAATTTGAATGATAGGTAATACGTAATATAATTATATATTTTAATGGTGGTAAATTTACGCGCACTTGACATTTTGCACATTTGGAAATCTAGTCATTGGATTTGCACTTCACGTTTTTTTATAAATCAACTCCTTCCTGTTTAATGATCGAAAAATAATTAATAGTAAATTATAGGTACTTATAGCACATTAAGAATTATAGGGCTATATAACATTATTGTTTTTAAATATATAAGGCTGATTATGATGAAAAGTAATTTTAGCAAAATTTTGATTGAGGTTACTTAATTGGAGTGGAGTGAGCGAAGTGAGCGAAGCCACCATGGATCGACTTAAATCGCATTTGTGTTTGTATCTTGTGACCTCAGCAACCGCTTGGCCAATTTGAAAAGATTTTTCATCTATATAAACTTTAGCAAATTACTAAGGTTTTGTCGAAACCTGAATTTTTATTTTCGGCCCACATATTTAAAAGAAAAAAAAAGCTTTGGTGATGGTAACTCCGCTCCAATATCCTGCTGCGAAATGTTATAGCTAGCACTGCGGCCACATGGTGCCTAGTATATGCCAACGATAATGACAATGACCCTTTGAAGCAACTTAGGCCGCGTATTATTAACAACTAGCAACGTGCCCCGGCTTCACTCGGGTGCAATATAGATTAACTTTGCACAAAACATGGCCTATGTTACTCACTGATAATGTAGCTTTCTATTGGTGAAAGAATTTTTAAAAAATTTCCAGTAGTTTTTGAGTTTAATAATAGCATACAAGAATACAAATCTTACCTCTTTATAATATTAGTATAGATGGATCCTACCCGTCCGCAATAAATTAATAGGGTAAGTTTTAAACCCGATGGTTAACAATCTCTGGGCCACGTAATCTCAATGCGATGATGTCATCGGCGACGCAGCGACCCGCGCTGCGCTCGGTCGAATTCATGTTTCGCAGTTAACCGTTTGTATTATTGCACGACAAACAACATGCTTTTCTTGTAAAATTATCTTCAAGCGTAATGTCATAAGAACTTTCTTAAAAGTACTTGAGATTAAAGGAACTCGATCCGTTCATTTTAGGAACTATAAAAAATAGCGCGCAATTTTTTTAAAGACTGGTAAGATCTAAAAATATCCTTACATCTTTTTATTTTGGGCATATTACATCGTTTCATGCACCAGAGATCCCAGGTTCGAACCCTGGGGAAATAAAATTTAAAAAAATAGTTTAAATAAATAAGTACGTCTTCATAATTTAAAAGTACAATAAATTCTGCATAGGTATATAATACTCGTTTATGCCCAAATATTAGTTTTTAGTCCGATTTTTGATGTTATTTAAAAATCGGCACTTCGAACCCCGGTCTCCCCTACGTATAAAAGCCTGAAAAGAAAAATAATCAGTGTCGAAACCAGTTTCATATCAAAAAGAAGTCATTGTACATATATATTTTTTGTATATAAATACATAGTGTAAGTACGTGTAGCCTGCTGCCTGAGAATACAAAAACAAGTTCTGTTCCCAAAGACCTTAAGTTTTATTTTTTATTGATTCGAATAATCTGTTATCATATGATGATAACTTGATCTTATTCACACATTCTTAGATCATCAACAACTACAAATTAATGAATCATAGAGCGTCAACCGTTGTGAACGAATCGTCTAAGGCCGACGTAGTTTCTACGTAATTGTGACTACTGTGTTGTGACTTGTGACACACAACATTGACATCTTATTTCTTAATCATGCACTTTAATGACTAGTTAAAACGCTGGGATAAAAATATAACTAATCACATTTTAATCCGATGAGTTTTTTCATTACGTGTAAGTACATGACATATTTTATTATTAAAAATAATGTTTAAAGCATGCTTCTTCTTGCAGACCGCCGCTGTGGCTAAGTGGTAAGCGCGATGCGTTTCGCACCGGAGGTGCTGGGTTCGAGTTCCGGGGAAACAAGATAAAAAAAAATGTCTCGATCAGGCAGGGCACAGAAGGCTGATCACCTACTTGCCTGTAAAGAAAAAGGATCAAGTGAAACAGACACGGAAATGGGTCTGCCCCATGCCCTACTAGGAGACTCGGGAATTCACTTTTTCTAGTTGCTACTCGTACATTAATTCAACTGTCAACACATGAGTACCTACCTAATACTCGTGGTCAGAAGTCAAAATAACAATAAAAATCAGTAAATATGTAGCCCTCTGAGATTAATTTACTTCCGGCACGTCAGGCAGTGCATAGGTAATAATATAATAGCGATGACCTTTATATCATTTACAATCAAGCGTCATATTATTCAAAATTATTACTATTTTACCGCATTGTCGTTGAGCAATCAGTGCCCCCGAAAAATGGGCTCTTCGCTATTTCTCAAGTTGTAACCATACATAATTATGTAAATATTTTCTTAAATTATATTAATTTTAAAATCTTAGTATTTCCAGAACGAACCCTATAGGCGTGTTCATTTAATTTCGGTAAGGTGGCGCAACTTTGTTTAAAATTATGTAGGTGTTCGTCGAATTTCCGTTCTATTGTTGGGATATACATTATTTATTTATTTATATGCTAGTTACTAGACTAGCCTTTATTGCAATAGATCATTCCTGTATTTCTAGTTTCTAATTCCAGCACATACTTATTTACAACTGAGCCACAAAACTTTATAAAAATATACATCATCATGAGATGAAAATAATTTTTAGAATAAACATGTTATGTAAACCAAGGCTGTCCACACTAGATGGGATCTAGGCCTAATCAAAATTGATGATTAAGTAAATTTGAGGGTAGATTGGGGGGCCCCCAAATTTTTTCAATTTACAAAAAATCTAATAAAAATCTAGAATGCAAATTTTCTAAATATTTATCGATTAAAAAGATGGATGAAGGTAGTTATTAATTCGGATTCTCTACTACTATACGTGAAAACTATTCAGTTTACATGGTTACATTCTCTATTGTGCTATATTATTATTTATAAGCTGTTTATTTTCCATGTAAAATAAAATAAAATTAAAACTAATTTATAATTGAAATAACAAAATTTGTATAAAACTGATTTATTACATTAATACATTTAATTGGAATACACGGATGACAGGACTGTTGTGACTATAGCAATAGCTCTAATATATATATAAATAACATTTCTTTAAACATTGTTTAATCTTCCAGGAAGAAGTATTGGCCAGCGCGTTTTTGTTCGATATCCTGTAAAGAAAAAAAAAAGAAAATTTTAATTATATAAAAAAAAATTTATTGCCAATAATGATTGAAATGAAAGCTTCAAAAGTAGTCCAGGATTTCGCCTTTTTATTTTTCCAAAAAAAGGAAGATCGAAATATTGAAATAATCTCAGATCAAACATTTTTAATTTAACTCATTTCGGCCAATGTCTTTGATTGTTAACATGAACTTCCCAATGCTTGAAGTATAACTCAAATAGGTAAACATCACAACATTATTAGTCATTTATAATAGATTAAATATATTCAGAAAATCACAAAAAACACCAAAAGAGGTTAAGGTAATCTTAATGCACGGTATCTTATTGGTGACCTCCAAACATACCATAAATACTGACCACTCCACTTATTTCCTGCTGCTAAGGTATCATCTACAATCTAGTGATTTTTATTTGTCATGTTACATTAGACGTAAAAACTCACCTTAACAGAAGAATGCTTATTAATCCTTGGTCTAAAGTTATTAGGATCTCTTCTGAATGTAATACCCAGTAGCTCTAAGAACCGGTTCATTCCATTCAACAATGACTGTGGAGCGTTGGCAGTAGCATGTTCCGAGGGAACTCCTTCAAACACTATGACTCGGTCAGCAAGATATGTAGCCATAATGAAGTCGTGCTCTACTACAAAGCCCGTACGTTTTGCATGGAGGATAAATCTGAAAAAGGATTAGAAAAGATTTTCTATTTAGGCTTTAATTGCACAATATATTTGAGCTAATTTTTGACTATCATTAACAATCATGAAGGTCTGAATATTATTATATAGACATATGAAATACCCAGTGCCTTACAAAGGGAATTTAGAAAAAAATAAAGTGTGTAAAAACAATTCTTCCAGACAGTAAAGCTTACTTATATAATACATATTATATTATGTTGAGTTAAATCAAGTAAAATAAATGAGGGACATGTTTGTTGAACATTTATAATTTAAAAATTGGGTAAAACATGGGGGTATTGGTACTAGATTCTTTATTAAAGTTCTTGATATTTGAAGAAAATTGTAAATTATTTAAACACCAACACATGTTTATACCAGATTGTGGAAAACCCATAAAATATATTATTTAATACCATGTTATCCTTATTTGTTTCGAAAAGAATTCTATTTTTTCTGCTGTTACATCATATAACCTGTCACTGTACTTGAAAGATGCTATTACTATGATGAAAAATTATCAAAATATATAAAAGTTTAGAGGAATTAATTATATAAGACACATGCATATCGGGCATTAATAATTTAATATTATGAATTAAAGTTATATCATACATAATATTAGAATCCTTACCGTTTAATAACTTTAGCTGCAACCAAACGCTGTTCAGAGTCGAGGTAGGCAGAGGGTTCATCAATAAGATATACTTCCGCTGGCTTCCCGAGACACAGCACGAGCGCAACACGCTGCAACTCACCACCAGACAGGTTCTGAACTTCTTGATCCATGATCTCCTCAATCTTCATTGGCTTCATCACGTCTGTTATAAACTACAATCAAAAATGTGGTTGGGAATAGTTAATACATATTATTACAGATAAAAGTATCTAGAGTCAAACTTGGAAATATAGCTTTAAATATTTGTTATACTATATGCAATAATAATACTATGAAAATTGGATAATTCAGTTATTAACACTAGTGAGTCGACAATTCTGTATGAATGTCCTCTCATCTCATTAAAAAACTAAGTAGCTGACTAATGGCAAAATTCTCGAACCCTAATCAACATTGAGGTGTACTTAAAAGTATATCTAACCCTTTCATTACGAAGGTAAAATGAAAGACAGAAACATTTTAAGAAGGCCTCAAGTTTTGATTATCGTTTCAGTATTCCGCGGTAAGGGATATACATATGAGTCGTATAGAATCAAAGGCGGCTATCTGACATTTTTGGTCCGGCAATCTACCAAAATAAAAAAGGTTCTTGTCATTTAGACTGTTATGTTTGTTTATATATTTGGTTTTATCTTTAATTGTTAATATTCATAGATACCTTAAACGTGCAATGAATGATACCTAATACAAAAATGAAAGGAGAAAAACGCTTTCTTTTTTAAATTGCTAACAATCAGCCATAAGTCAGATAGCCGCCTTTGATTATATACGACTCATATATCACAATCTTCTAGAGCGACCAGCTTACTTATGAAATAATATGACTGGGCAATACACCGCATCAAAATTGACTTAAGTCAAGAACTCCTTAAAAGTTCATCCTAGATTAGAACAAGATGACATGTTCAACTGACATAAAAATCTCATATAAGGAACCTATATAGGAACTGTTTTATTATAATTAACTGTTTCACTACTTTATTAATGCCATTAGAACCATTTCTATTTTATTGTACTCATAACATTGAAGTAATAGATATAGTTAAGAATACTTAGATCATTTATTTACCTGTGGGTGAGTATAAGCATCTCTTATTTTATCATGCAGGAGGTTTCGCACTTGGCCCTGTGACTTGGGAGAAATCTTCTGTGGCTTATAACTTATGTGTAGTTGTGGCAATTGGTTTGCACCTGTATTACAAAAGAATTAAAGTTTATATAAAATAACATAAAAACAAATTTTATTGTTGCTGAATAATTAGGTAATACAATTCATAAATTTACAGATAATAATATCTATAGAGATTACATTATGTATTATTTGAGACATCTTGCTATCATCTTCTTTTGTTATAGTATATAACTTTATTCCAAAGGTGTCTATGACATACAAAGTAAGATAAAACTTGTAGAAAGTAGGTCAGTCTAAGTAATTTCTTTATTTTTGATATCAACGAAAGTGTTTAATCAGACTTCAATAATATGAACGTAAACTCAAACTTCCTATATCAATATAAGATAGGTTTACAAAGGCTTGATTACACTTTTGTTTTACCTTCGGAATAATTGGATGCTTCGGCGTGTTTCAAACATTTTTGGAATACTGGATGAAAAAACAAATCAAATAACTCCGTACGAGCCATCGAGAACGTTTTAAAAAGTGTTTAAATACATTAAAAGCACTTCGGTTAAAAATCACTATAACCTCATTGTTTCATGAAAAGTAATATAATATAAACGAAACATTGTAAAATAATAACAATGTAAAACTTTTTAAAGAGTAATAATCTCCCTATTTCGCTGAGTAAGCTTTAAATATATATTTTTAATACTTTTCTGCAACAAATACCAACTTGACAAATTACACTTAATTGACAGTGACAATTGACGTAAGCCAAAATGACGTTCAAGAGAAATTATTGCCAGTTGCAATGTTGTGTTCGGAAACTTGTTGTCTTCTTTAATATATATTTTTTTATGAAGAATAAGCATTTGACCGCAATCCTGCCTGGTGGTAAACGCGGATGCGGTCTAAATGGGAGCATGCTTACTTAGAAGCCTGTTCACTCTGGCTTTGAGGACATTAAGGCATTAGGATACATTTATCAAAAAAATATTATAAAAGTTGGACCATGCATTAATTTGACTTTCCTTCATATTTTATACAAACGAATGAAGAAGACGTAATACTTTCACACGATTGTAATTATTTATTTATTGTGCGGAATTATTATTTTTTTGAATTAATACAATATTCATATAATTATTAAATTATTGGTTTGCTTTCTCAATTACGTTGAGTTTTATTTGTCAAAAATGTAGGTGCACCTATATTTCCGATTCCCCCTTCCTGTATCTGGATAAGAGAATCATAATTATCGACATACCTTCATCAGGCTCTAGATTCCCAGCCAGCATACGAATGAATGTGGTTTTTCCTGTTCCATTCTCACCAAGTAGCACTAAAATCTCAGAGTCAGAGAATTCACCTTGTCTCACATGCAAGTGGAAATCACCCATGGTCTTTGACATTTCTGGGTACTCATAGTGATTCATCCTTTTTATCTGTTTAGTATTAGATTAATATGGTTATTTTTTTATAAATTTAACAACTATTTTTTTTTACATGAAGATTAAGTAAATTATTATAATTGATACTCATTATACAATCCTTTTTTATCCTTAGTAAATTATTTTATATAAATTATTATTCTTACCTCTTCTTCAGTTGCAGACTCGGCAACTTTAAATACCAAAGATTCGGTTCTGAATCTCATGTTTTCAGTGGGCACAAAGCCATCAAGGAAAATATTTATACCTAAAAGAATTTACAAATACAATGTTTAAAACAAATGTTTTTACTTAAATTAGGCTAGTAGTATCTATTCTATTTGATGTGTGAATAATTTAGGGTGCATAAAGATTGAACTACTATAATTACTTATGATAGTATTGCCTATTATGATGTAAAAAAAAATAATGCAAGTCGACTTAACATATTCTCGCCTGGTACAGATATAGCCTTTAGTTTTTTAATTTTATTCATTTAGAGAATATTTAATTAACATACTCAGAAACTAATTTTAAATATTTACCTTCTCGAACTGAGAATGGCATAGTAACTACACCATAAGCACCAGGCACTCCATACAAACAACAGATGAAATCAGACAAATAATCTAGCACAGACAAGTCATGCTCTACAACTATGATGAACCTGAAAACAATATCTCATTATTTTATCTTTATGGGCTTTTGGATTTTTTATTTTATAGCATTTACATCAAATATTAACAATATTATGCCTATTTTGAAATTGCCATGTATTATGATATACCATATTAATAGGATCATTTTTTTATTTGTAACTAACTAGCTGTACCCAATGCCACATAATGTAATAAAATGTTTTTTTTTGGGCCAGGACATATCGTCGTTGCGCCTGCCAAATTCCATATGTGCATTTTTGTATAGTTTTGGGAAACAACGAAAAACTTATTATTGACTCACATACGGAGGTTTTCTTAACGGTCAAAACACATATGGACTTAGTTAAACTCATTTCCAGTTCGAATATCACAAAAAGTATTTTAGTAACACAGTAGAGAATAAAACGAAGATTATTTTTTGTGCAAAAACCAAAAATCAAAAAAATGCACATATGGAATTTGGCAGGCGCAACGACGATATGCAGAACAATTTACTAAAGTTTCATCATAATTGGATGAGTAGTAGTGCATAGAGGACAAACATACATACATTGATTTGTATTTATTTAATATAGAAGGTAAATATTAAAAAAAAGGGTAAAACTAATTTACTTACTTATCTGGATGTATAAGGGAACGGATTGTACGGGCAGCATTCAAACGCTGCTTGACATCCAAGTAAGAGGAGGGCTCATCAAACATGAAAATATCTCCATTTTGTATGCACACCATAGCACAAGCAAAACGCTGAAGCTCCCCTCCAGAAAGTGCAGCAATTTCACGGTCACGAATGTGAGATAAATCTAGAAAATAAACATACTTAGGTATTGCATTTTTTCTAAGCCTAATGAATCAAGTCTCTAGCATTATTGAGAACCACAAAATATTAGGTATATGGATTTTGTGAATGAATTAACAACATTTACTTCTGAAAATGAAGTTTCATTTAAGCTAAAGAGCTAGTAAAGATAGATAGAAGAGAAATACAAAACAGTCTTTTGAAACATTACATTAAGTTAGTTAATTAGGTATTGCAAATATTTCTGAAAGTATTGTGAAAAATATACAATAATTGTAATATCATACCAAGCATGTCACATATTACAGTCTGATTCTTCCTTTCATCTTTCTTATCCAATAATTGGCCTACTGTTCCTTTCACAGCCTTAGGGATTTGGTCCACATATTGGGGTTTAATGAGGGCCTTCAAGTCATCTTCTAGGATTTTAGTAAAATAGTTTTGTAACTCAGATCCACGGAAATGTGAGAGGATCTCTTGCCAATCTGGAGGATCCTAAGATTTCAAAAATACCAGGTTATCTTTCTTAATAAAAATATTGTGAACATAGAATGAATGTCTTCTTTAATCAAATAACATTCCAATTGAAATTAGTTTAAATTTTGTTGATACATACCACATATCTACCCAAATTGGGTTTTTGTTTGCCAGCAAGGATCTTTAGAGCAGTGGACTTCCCAATACCGTTTTGACCGACAAGCCCCAGGACTTCACCAGGGCGAGGAATTGGAAGCCGATGTAGTTTGAAAGAGTTTTTAGAGTAACGATGCGTTGTATGCTTCTCCAAGTTTGATGGAATATTAATAATAGTTATAGCATCAAAGGGGCATTTCTGAAATAAAATTAATTTTGCATTATTATTTACACTTTTCCATAATGTATATTCATTCATTAATTTCGATACCTCCTAGCACAGACCAGGAAAGAGGTAAAAACTAAAAGTAAAGGGGATATATGATCTTGAAAATATTGCTTTAAAGGACTCAAAACTTGATTACCTTGACGCAGATACCACAACCAATACAAAGTTCTTCTGATATTGTGCATATCTTATCATTGGGAGTCACTTCAATGCACAGCTTTCCCATACGCACAACAGGGCAACTCTTTTTACACTCTTGCCTACATCTTTTAGGCTTACAACGATCAGCATTCACGATCGCAATACGTGTAAGTTTGTCGGTCTCTTCGATACCTTTTCGTCTAGACATAACTGCCGAACAGAACACACTGATTATGAAAAAACAAATCAATTGGGATGTTTTATAATGCTGAGGTCAGTCAATCCCTCTCTAAATATGTGGCACAAACTTGAATAAAAAAATAACCTCTAAAAACATTATTGTATAAGTATGAAAATGTGTTATTTGAATAAATATTGGATTTATTATATTTTTTGTAGATAGATTAGGCAGAACCTTAGCGTTTACAAATTAAAATTGAGGAAATACCTAATTAGGAAAAGCGATCGTGGGCAATTTCTTGCCTACGTTCGCGTGTCCTAAAATCTGGAAATGTCAAAAGGATGGCTTTTGATTTTGAAGTTAGCAGTTAGCACTTAGCTACAGTTGACATATTTTAGCCTACAGATAATATGCAGCTTACATCCTTTTGTAAAAAAACCAAACTATTTGTTCCTAATTAGGAAATTGATTTAAACATTTTATTAAATACTTTTATTGCTTAAGTCTTAAGGTGAAATGTGGTGTAAAAACAGAATGTTAATTTTCTATCCTACTTTATAAAGTAGGATAGAAAATTAATGTTCTGTTTTAACTCAGCGCCATCTGTATGTGACTAATCTGGCAAATGGCAGTCGTCACTTGTCACTTAACAGCTGGCAGACTGGCTGTCAATTATTTTTAGAATTCTCAATTCTAATATTTTGACTTCACTAGGCTATCCGCTATACTTATTAATTTATTCGCCACAAATTATTTGCAGATTAAAAAAAAAAACTTATGGATAATTTACAATCAAGATTTGTTCCAAAACGAGGTGAGAATGAGAAATATGAAAGATTATATACTATTTAAATACAATATTACTTATCAGGGCAAAAAAAAATATGTTAAGAAATAATATTAGCTTAGGTATAATATATTATTGCATAAATCTGGTAAATAAATATTAATTAAGCTAATTATTTTTTATTTTTAATACAGGAAAATTAGAAGTATGCATTGACAGCTTAGAATCTGCAATAAATGCCATTCATGGGGGAGCTCATGAGTTAGAACTCTGTAGTTCACTGGTTGAAGGAGGACTTACACCTTCTGCTGGCCTTGTTGTTGAAATCATTAATATTGTAAGACAAATACTGTTATGTAAAGATAATATCGATATATACATAGAACAAAGTCGGATATGATTATTATACCAAGTTGCTTTTTTGTATTTGAAAGGCTAAACTGAGCTATATAATTTACTAATAAAATCCAAAATTTAAAAAAGGCTTTGTTTTTTCAAAGATAGCAGTCGAATAATGGTTATGAGTTTAATTTCCCCTAAGAATAAGGTCAAGTTTAAAGTAGTGTCATGCAGCTGTAACTTTGTTCTACAGACACGTCAATATACAGGGTTTCAAATAAATAGTATGCCATACTGTGTTAGATGATCTCTGGATCAATACTTTATGACTATCAAAACAAATGTTCTGCAAAAACATATGGTTTTTAAATTATATGGATATTTTAAAACATTTCGAAAATCTCTAGCTCACATAATTTTTTTTACGATCTATAGTCTTTACTAAGAAAAATACCTTTATCTAAATTTATTTTTTCTCAAAGACGAAATCTTCATCACAAAATGTTTACAAGAGTACATAACTCATACATGGAAGGAAGATTGCTTGGTCAGTGTGGTGGTGGACAACCTCAAGTTGTTGATGAACACAGTGCTTCAAATGCATGGGAGAAGACCCAATTTTTTTATAAATAAAGTGCTATGGAGTGTTGAATCTTCATGTAGAAGAGATGAAATGAACTTTTAAATAAAATACTGTATACCGGATTAAAACGCGATTTATTATTTATATTGTTTAAATTATTTATCCCGACGTTTCGGATGCTTTACAGCAACCGTGGTCGCGGGAAGACAGAAAGATGACAGTTGTCTGATATTTGAAATGTCACAAAGTTTCCATATTTAATTCAATTAAATTAAAAAATAATCTATTAATTTAGGTAACACAATGTACATCTATGAACGTCAATAAAAAATAATACATATTAAATGCTTCTAATTTTACATTTACTACCAGTTCACAAATCAAGGGCGTAGAGCGGACGAGAAGAACTGGCAAGATACTCGCCGCCACTCTTTTTAATCGCCAAGTTTTTGTTTTACAAATGTTTTTGTTTTACATTACATATTAACGCCATCTATTCCTACGGAGTTGATATTTACTACCTACCTGCCTTATGTGAAGGGTGTTACAGACAGGATTGGAAGAATCTTAAAACGAGCTTCTATTAATAATGTTTTCAAGCCGCACAAGAAGATTCAACAGTTCTTGAGACCAATAAAAAGTAATATTCCTTTGCAAGATTCAGGTGTATATAAACTGCCTTTAAATTTCATTTATATCTGTACCCAATCAAAATTGGTATAGCGGTTTAGTAAGAGACAATAATTTATTATTTTTAGATAAGTAGTTTTTTATATTGAGGGCGCAACTGTGCCAGTGTTTACATCGGCTCTGTCATAAATGTGAATTTAAAATTAGAAACAACAAACAAACAACAGCCAATTAGTGATAAATCTACAGAAAATACAACTAAGTAAGTGGAAAAAGTGTTATTTGCTTCACAAGTTCCTACATTACAAGATTAACTTCAAGAAAACTGACGACGAAAGACATGACCGTTACATAGTTACACGAAGAATTTTGAAATTACGGAAACAAAGAGAAGAATACACTAGCACCAAATACAAGGTTAGTTTTCAAAATAAAAGGATATAGATGTGTCGAAACTCTTAATAAAAAGAAAAAATCGTCACAGAAATCATAACCGTAATTAACTAATTACAAACAAAGGAAATTTGCATATCATATTATATTATTAGCTATATCTACGCCATCTAGCGAAAAATAGCGATATCATAAACCTATATACTATTGATGCAAAGACAAGTTTCTGACGGTAACCGAGAGAGGTCGCTCAGATCAAAGCTATCTATTAATTATTAAGATTAAGAGTAATAACACTGAAGGTTTTGAGTGATACTTAATAGAGGGTGAAATAGCGGTTTAAAAATAACAAAAACATTGAAATATCATTGTATCAATATAGTAAATATATAATACATAAAATGGAAGAAGTTTTAAGAATATTACAAAACATCCAAGTTGAATTATCTCAGCAAAAGAAAGACATGAAAGAAATGGAACAAAATATTAAAAAATCTATAAATTCTAATATAGATGAGAAATTTAATCTTCTTGAGACTAAAACTAAAAACTTAGAAACAAAAATAGAACAACAACAAAAAACTATAGAATTTTTAGATATGAAATTAAGGAAAAGAAATCTTGTATTTTTTGGGATAGAGGAAAAAGAAAAAAGATATGACGAACTCCTCTCTACAGTCTTGAGTATAATAAACAATAAAATGGGAATATCATGTCCGAAATGGGAAATAGAAAACATATCAAGAGTAGGAAGAAAAAGTACAGGAAAAATAAGACCTATAATTGTCACAATCACAACAGTAGGCAGAAAAATAGAACTACTCAGGAGGAAAAAATCTTTGGACAATGGTATGTATATCAAAGATGATTTTCCCTTAAATGTAATAAAAAAACGAAAGGAATTACAAGAAAAGCTCAAACAGGAGAGAGAAGCAGGAAAAAACGTGATTTTACGATATGATAAAATTATCACACTCACTTCACAAAAAACAAGTTCATCATACTCAGAGAAGAAAACAAATAAACGTCTTATGTCATCTTCTCCTGAGGAGCCACGGAATGAAACCGGAATTAATTTGGAGGGAAATAAACAAATACCTAAGAAGAATAAATCACAAAACATAACAAACTTTCTACGCCCCACTCAGCTTCTTAGTAGCGTGGTAACGCCAAACCCAGTGATTGATGAAATACAAAAAAACTAATAAATGCCTCCCCCTCTTATCCACCTCCTTCAAGCAGGCTGATCACCATAAAGGAATTGGACCAATACCCCCTAGATGAAAACGCATTGGAAAAAATAAAACAAACACAAAACCCCTTTATTCCAAATATCAACGTAAGATTTATTATCAGACAGAAAAATTGATGAATTAAAACACGCTATAAAACCTGCCCTCCTTCCTCCCCCAGAACGGTTCGTCACCGCGGGGGTAGTAGACGACCACCCTCCAAATACACCAAGCCCGAACAAATACAACAAATACTACATTGCTACATTCAATGTTCGATCCCTGGGAAATGAAGCCAGAATTAAAGAATTAGAGTATGCAATATCCAAAATTAAATGGGATATAATAGGCATATCCGAGCTAAGAAGAGAAGGATATTATAACATTGAAGATAGGGGCAGTTATTTTCTCTATTACTATGGAATAACAAAAGGAGAGAGAGGCGTCGGCTTTCTCGTAAAGAAGCAATGTAATACAGAAGTACTCGACTTCATAGCAATAGCTGAGAGAATTACCATATTAAGAGTGAAAATATATGAAAACTTATTCAACATAATCCAAGTTTATGCTCCGACTGCCACATCTTCAATGGAAGACATAGAAAACACGAGGCAAGAGACAGAGAAAGTTGGCATAATTTGGAGGAGGCTTTCACCGCAAAAGGCGGCCCTTACATATATTAAAATATTAAAAAAAAAAAAAAAATCAACAATAATTAAAATATACTAATATAATCTAAAATAAACATACTAACAATACGAATACTAAACTATAAAGTGTAAAGGGATAAATAAAGCTTTTTTATTTTTTATTTATAGTTTTTTAACAAACCCTTATTTTTAATTTTTTAGGTTAATAATATAAAATTAAGCAAAATAATGCATTCAGACTGTGGAGATATGTGCAGTTGTCAGAGTATTAAACACGTGAGTTTTATTTTCTTTTCTTTTATGTCAGATATCGACAGACGAGCATGGGGTTCACTTGATGGTAGGTGATACCTCAGCCACAGAACATCAGTCAATGATGCGCTGTCGACCTAATCGAGTATTCGGAAATCCATAGACTGAAACCGAAACGCGCAATATGCACTTCACGGTTTTTCCATCTATGAACGGTGGTTCGTTACCCGGTCGGTATTAAGATATTCCTCCCACCCGATCAATGCCCGATCGATGAGCACGGCAGTTGTTCTACCGAATGACTGAGCCCGTCAAAAAATCTATAAAATAAAAACAAATTTTATGCTTTAAGACAGGCTGTGCTAAAATATCTTTCTACTAGCTTCTACCTTTCGATTATTATCTGTTTTTTAACTTTTTCTGCTTACTGCAATACACTCCACTGCAATAGGATAGGTTCTATCATATATATTTTTTGACGTGTTTAAACTTTAAAATTTTTATGCATCGCTCGCCGAAATAGCTCTCAGATTTACTAGACACTCATCGTTATAATTTAGCCAGGTAACTCAATAATGTTATAAATTATAGCCGTTACGTTATTTTCATGGACAAACAATATTACTGTAAAGTTTCATCAAAGTCCGTTCTATAGTTTTTGCGTGAAAGAGTAATACATCCATCTATATTCCATACATCTTCACGAACTTTCACATTTTTAATATTAATAGGAATAGGATATAAGTGGAATATATTATTATAAATAAATATAAAATATTAATTTATTGAGTAAAATTTATCAAATATCCTGTTTTTGAATCCTTAATTCTATGGTTTTAGGTTCCAAAATTAAATATCATGATTCGTTGTAGAGGTGGCGCTGATTTCTGCTATACAGAAAAGGAAATGCAAACGATGATGGCTGATCTACGAGTCTTCAAAAAAATGGCCGTCGATAGGTTCGTCTTCGGGGCTCTCACAGATGTTCAAACAATTGACGATGAAAAATGCTCTAGAATCATTGCTGAAGCTAGCCCTATTCCCGTTACGTTCCATAGAGCTTTCGATTTGTGTTCGAATCCTCAGTCAGCCATTGAAACAATTATTGGTCTAGGTTTTACTAGGGTTTTAACTAGTGGCCAACAATTATCGGCATCTGACCATGATGCTGTGGTATTGATAAAAGAGTTACACAATCATTTTGGAGGTGATATAGAAATTATGCCTGGTTCAGGAGTTAATTTACATAATGTTAGGACTTTTATTGATATAGGGTGTAACATTATACATAGCTCATGTAAAGTAGTGAAAGATACCATAAAAATTAAGAATGATTTGGGGATGGGATCTAATGAAATGTATGTGACAAATGAGGATGTGGTGCGGTCTATGGTTGAAATTATTAAAGGATAGTGTTGTCATGAAAATGTAACAATTTTATTATGATTACAGATTATGAATTATGTATATGTTTTATATTTTTTTATTGTTCTTCAAATAATTAAATAAATACTTCATTTTTACAATTGTTTTTGAATCATCTTGGTTGGACTGTTGTTAAAACCCTTCATAGAAATAAATTTAAAAACACAACCTACAAACAATAATTAAAATGTTATACATTTTTTATTTATTGTAATAAAAGTTTTTATGCATTATTCCTCGGAGTCGATTACACATTCTTGATCTAACTTAGGAATAATATTATGTAATATTACGTTAGATATAGATATGCGATAAGGTTCACTTGATGGTAGGTTATGCCGCAGTCACAGAACATAAGTCAACGATGCGCTGTTGACCTATTTTTTTACTTCGAGCATTCGGAAATCCATAGACTGTACTTCACAGTCTATCTGTGAACGGTGCTACGTTACCCGGTCGGGATTTCGATATTCCTTCTACCTGTTTAAAGCCTTCATGAACATTATAAACATGTCCCGGCGGGATTCGAACCCACAACCCATTAGAACGCAAGGTACGTGCTCTACCAAACGTGCTAATGAGAAAACCATCAAAACGTAGGTACATTTAACTCGGACTGACGTAGGAGAGAGGGGAGCCTGAAGGGCTATACAAGGTTATCACCGGCGAAGGTGATGTACTCGGTTCTGATGAGTCCTCCCGGGCTAGCTAAATAATTCTTTCCCCATTTTATTACAATACTAGCAAAGCGCCCCGGCTTCACACGGGTGCAATGTAGATGTACTATACACAAAACACAGCGTATGTTACTCGCTGATAATGTAGCTTTCTATTGGTGAAAGAATTTTCAAAATCGGTCCAGTAATTTTTGAGTTTATTCATAACATACAAAAATACAAATCTTTCTTCTTTATAATATTAGTATAGATATACATTAGTAAGACGGCCCGGCTTCGCGCGGGTTCAATGTAGATACACAAAATAGCTCGCCGATAATGTAGCTGTCTATTGGTGAAAGATTTTGTAAAATCGGTCCAGTAGTTTTTGATTTAAATCGTAAGAAACAAACAAATCTTTCCTCTATATAACATTACTATAGATAATGATATTAGTAAAAAAATTGTGAGTGTATTTTACTTTACATGAACAAATTAATTTCCTTAAAGGTTTCTTTAGCTATGAGTAAATTTGTTGTGGGCTGAATTAAGTTGATTAATGACTCTTCACGTTTTTTTTTCTCTTTTCAAAGGACGCTTTTAGCGGCGACATCAATCATAATTAGATACTAGATGTTCTAAACACCTATTCTGCAGTCGTAAAAGGCTTTGCAGCGAGTTAATAACTCATCTCATTTATTAAGTATTATTCATATGATTTTTGTGCCCTTTGAATTTAAGTTTGCTTATCTTCCTTCTGTGATTGTGTGATTTTACATACTTTATACGTTAAATAAAATGCCCTGAATTAAGTCCAGCAAATTATGAACTGGATGCTTATCTTAGTAATTTAGTATCTACGTACAGTAGTCGGGAATAAAGCGGGAAATCAAAAAATTGCAGCTCGACAGTACGTCGAATGACGTTCTACTTTTGTTACGAGTATTGGCACTTATCATCAACAAAAACAACAGGTATTTTTAACAAACTCTTTATTCAGTGACATCATTACAGTAGAATAAACTGTTACTTCTAAGGTACAAAATAAGGCTGCACGTAATTAAAGTGAGGAGACTTACATTAAGGCAGTCCTTGCTTACCCCTTTCTGTACGACTTTATTCCCTATTATTCACAGATTATCCTTAACATTATAGCGTATATTTAGGCGTATAGATTGGTCAAGTTACCAAAGGTTAAAGCGTTTCATTTCAATGTTTAAGCAGATTGGACTTTAGGATAATAGAAAAAGGTTTTACTTATGTTCGATATTGTGATTATAACATACTCAATAGAGCATTTCATTTTACCACTAAACAATGTGGTTGATTAAGGTTAGATTCGTTACTCTATTCGCTAAAAAAACAAGAAAGGTTACATATTAACAGTAAAATACCGTGTACTCGAATTTACTACATTAAAAAACGTTTCATAGACAGTATTTCTATTGTTAATCGATCATATAGTTTTGAGAGTTGTCATTTTCGATTGACCCTCGATATATTAAGTAATTACTTGAAATACCCACAGACCTCAATTACTGTTCTTTCAGAGAATCTGCAAGTGGTAATAGTATAAAACATAAGTAAATGTTTATAACTAAACAAGAAGTTTTTGATGATTACTACGGAACAATTGTTTTTACGAGTTTATAATAGTACGCCCCGGCTTCAATGTAGATGTATTACTATACACAATAATGTAGCTTTCTATTGGTGAAATAATTATTAAAATCGGTCCAGTAGTTTTTGAATTAAATCGTAACAAACAATCTATCCTTTTTATATTGTAATATTAGTATAGATTTGCCGTGCCAGATAAACCAAAATAATTACGAGTATAACTGTAGAGTAAGTAGGTACATATATCTCAGTCGTTGTCTTAAAAAAAATCGATTTTTCGTAACCTAATTTTCGTTTTGATCCGGAACAGACGGTTTTGAATAATTTGCTTAAGAGCGCCCAACCCGTCTTACTTTCCATACAAAAGCTCGTACGTGATTATGGCGATGTAACCAATTTTTCTTTGAAACTTTTGAACTAATAGGTATCTCGTGCACTATATCTAGGTTTCTATCGAAACAAAATCTCAAAATTTTCAGAAATAAATTCAGTATAAGTCTTCAAAAATCAGCTTTTTTGCAAAAAAATTACCTGAACTTTGGACGTTCATAATGTACTCATAAATTGTGAAAGTAAATATTTTGTTGTGATAGAAACCTTGCAAATATAATGGAGATTCTAAATTACAAAAAAATATTTCCCAAACTTGTAAGGACTACTGAAAAACACGTATTTCCTAGAACAAGTTTTATGAAATTTCCGCACACTATTTTTCGTTCAATTTTATCGCGTTCTCACTCACTCGTTAGCGGTAGAGGTATGCGCTGCATGAAACAAAAAGCTTTTCAACCATGCTCGCGTTGACGATAGTCGAACCGGGAAGGGCCCTCTTAACGTAAGAAAACTCTTACCTCTAAATCTCTAAGGTGAAAAAACATTTATTAGAAGAGATATTCTTTTGTTTTTCCGATGTGGAACTACGTAGCTATTTTCAGAATGTATTAATTAAAATTTAACAAGAGTATTTATATATCTCAGGTTTTAAGATAAACTTATAATGGTTTTTTTGTGATAGGTACCTCTTAATTCATATATGCTCGGAGCATAATGCTCCCGTGATTCAAAAATCAACAAGCATTAGTATTATTGCCGATTCTTGTAAATTTTAGATAATTTATTGTTAACAGTATTATGAAATTATAAATGCCTGTTTTTATGATAATTTAATGAACTTCAATGGAAGCTCGTTTTTGATTGGTTTTCGAATCAAAAGGCGTGTGAATCAACTAAAGGTATTTTATAAGTATATACGTATATATGTACATATGTTGAAAATATTTTCAACGTACATAGTAGGTACATAGTCCCTTTGCCTATACGTAAATTTAAATATGTGTTTCACAGTCATGTTTTGCATACTATGTATTTACGTATACCTACGTTTCCATTATAAGCTACTACGTGATTCTTATTACAATTAATATACAGTTATAAAGTTATTTAAGTTGTCTTAAGAATAAAACAGTGACTTTTTTTTTATTTCTTAAACAATCACAGAGTGTCTATTGGTTTTCTTATCAGGTGCGTATGGCTCCAACTTAGCTGGTTCTGTGTTAAAAGCACTATAATCTACAGGGAACGGAGGTTGTGGGAGAGAGTTTTTTGGGGGCACTAGCACCCACTGTCCTGGACCATTCGGATTCTTGCCCATCAACCAGTTGATGTAACAGTGAACGAAAGTTCCGTAGTCCAGGATTAAATAGCTATTCTGTAAACAAAGTTAAGTTCTGTTAAAACTTTGGTAGTTCGATGACAACAAATCGCACATTGAAATCCATCTGAAAACGAAACAATAATTTGTGAAGAAAATTAGCCAGAAGGATACATTTATAATTAGGAGTATGTATAAGAGACAAAATGACAGACTATTAATAGATTTCAGAACGATACTATTTCATCTTATTCCAACTGCAATATTAATTGTATTTTGAATGCAATTTAAACAGACTATTGTCCCAGATTAAACAGGAGATATTTTAGTAGGCTATAAATTAAATTTTAAATAGAATTATTTAAATTGGCTGCTAGTTAAAGGATAGAGGAGATAGGTTCTTCAACGATAAAAAAAAATGTCGATAGCCCCTTTTATTTTACCAGCCATATGGCGACATTAAACTGGCACACACTTTGTTATTGAAAATACTGGTAAAGACCAAGTCAAATAACGGACAGAAAACAAGAAAATACTTACACTCGTCATCCGATCGTACGCCGTGTCTATGATTTCCTCAATTCTATTGGCTGGTAATCCGATAACTGACCGGTAGAATGCTGCCAAAGCATCTTTCGATATTTCACCAACTCCTGATAAATAAGGCGATAAAGATTAGAACCAGGGGCGGACCGTAACTGTGTGAGGCCCTAAGGTAATACTACTTGGGGGTCTGTTTAAAGGGCTACCTTTACGGTCAGGAAAATAGGTGCGGGTAGGGTGCCCTTACATCTAAAATACCTAAAAGATCATGCTTAGAACCAGTAGCGTAGCGCCGTAGCCTGCCCTAGAAGTGCACTGTATCAAAATTTTTCGAGGAGTTTTTCTACCAGAATGTGACGAATTCGAAATGAAAGCAACATGTCTAGTCTTCTAGTCCCTCACTATTTCATTTATATTACACGAGGTATTATAAGTTTCTCAGTAATTATTTATTGTTCTATAGATTTTGCCATTGTTGTTTTTATTCTATATAGTTCTAGGTTATACTTTGTATTCGTATTTTTATTGCTTTTATTATTAGGATATTGTATTTATTCTTAATTATTATATCTTTTTTCTATTATTATTACTGTTTTCTGGCACATACAAACCTACTGAAAATCACCGTCAGAAAACAAGCCATGACATAAATAAAATACTGTATACCGGATTAAAACGCGATTTATTATTTATATTGTTTAAATTATTTATCCCGACTTCTCTATCTACGCCCTTGATTTGAGAACTGGCAGTAAAAGTAAATGTAAAATTAGAAGCATTTAATATGTATTTTTATTGACGTTCATAAGTACACATTAGTATACATTGTGTTACCTAAATTAATAAATTATTTTTGAATTGAATTGAATATGCCAACTTTGTGACATTTCAAAAATCAGACAACTGTCATCTTTCTGTCTCCCCGCGACCACGGTTGCTGAAAAGCATCCGAAACGTCGGGATAAACAATTTAAACAATATAAATAATAAATCGCGTTTTAATCCGGTATACAGTATGTTATTTAAATGTGTGATACTCGCGTTAATAAAAGACAATATTAAGCCATGACATAATATAATGAGTGCCTACCTTATTCTCTTTTTCGTGGCACTTGTTTCTATATTTCTTAATAGTTTTTTTTGTGTATCTTTCTATACTATTATATTTTTTCTTGTACTCATATAAACGTTTGTCGTGCCGTCCCGAATTTAAAATTTCATAATACAAATAAATTTAAAGGAGTCTTTTACTTTAAAATAATATTCCAAAAGTCTATTCATGTAAATGTTTGGTTATTTCAAATAAAATGAGATTTATTCTGAATGGCATTTTACTTTTCCTGCATCTTGCATCCATTTGGCAGTACATCGTATGTTTTATATTCTATTTTGTGAATAGGAGCCGTCTGATTTAGACTTGAAACAAAGAGGCAGAGAGAATATAATAGGAATTGGAAGAAATAAGAATGCTCGTACGAACTAGGATTTTTGGCTGAAAATTTCAATTCAATTGCCAACTTTAAAATCCCTTGAATATTACTTGGTTACAATTTAAAATAGGTATATTCCAATAAGTGTGGAATGGATTAATATCGATGTGGAATATAGGGAATATTATTATTAGGTATATTCCAATAAGTACATACTCTGTGTACCACGTTAATTGCATTCATATTAATTACACAGTTTTAACTAAAAATGATATATATTTTTTAAATTTTAAACGGACTTTGACCGAATGGAGACGGTCCTCAATCGCATTTTTTCTATACATATATTATGAAATAATTAACTCTTGTTTAAAGCTAAACGATTTTCCATTCCAAAAAGGATAATGGTCATATCTCCGAAGATATAAGAAGGAATATAAGTTCGACTGCCAAAAAAAATGCATATTAAGCTTCGATTCCTCTTAGATATATTGTGAAATAGTTTTTATTTCAGTTATCGATAGATAATCGTGACAAGAGCGAGTCTTTTCAATTTGGTATTCCTATTAAATAAGTTTATTCTGTCAACCATCTTTCAACCTATTTATTTCGGCTTTCGAAAATGCATAGACAGAAACTAAAATGCACAATGCGCTTCCGGCTTCTAGACTTTTCAAGCTTTTCTACGAATGAAAGGGATTTCAGTATTTCTCTCATACGAATAATAAAATACTATATTTTAGAGTCGGTGCTAAATTATAACTACATATATACAGATATGTATATATGTAAGAGCACGTTTATAGAATATAAGGGTAGGATTTGCTCGTGACTTTGCCTGCATGAATAAAAATTATTGGTGGTGAATGGGTTTCGCGTTTTAATGTAAGTGAAAAACCGGCAATAAGAGTTACTATCGCAATTTTAATAAGGATAGTATGGTATTCATACTCAATGAATTTTCAATTTCATACTTCAAAAAAGTTTGCATAACGCATACGATAGTTGAAGAGGTATAAAGATATCGATGGTATTTTTGAATATTGTAACGATAAAAATAAATATACTTTGTTTTAACAAAATTGGACGAAATACGTAATTATTATATAATAATGTTAATGAAAAGGTTTATTTTTGCGAGAGCTTCGTTAATTGTTCATCAATTTTCTGAACGATCGTTGGTTCTTACGGGCAGAATATTTCAGTGGACCATTGGTACTAATTTGGATTTTATTTTAATTCGGATAAGGTTGTTATTCCTGTGGCTGCCGATAGTAATTATCGTGATTCAGTGCCCTAAGGCTACCCGACAGGTACACTTACGTCAAATTGATCCCATTCATCAAGTTGTTTCATCAAGGTTTCAGTGTTGATTTTTTGAAAAAGTCTATCCAAGTATAATTACACTATTTTATATTACATAATATAATAACAAGATTTTTTGTGTCGTAAATTCCTGAAAACATAAGCGTTAGGTGTTACTACTCAGCCTTTCATTTATTCTCTACATCAGGGTTGTTATGGAGCTCCGTAACTGTATCTAAAACTATCGGATATCCGAAATAAAAATCTATCCGTAACCTTAAAGTATCGAATATTTTCATAGATACTCTAGCCGTGTATCTCCCTCCTCACATTATTATTTGCTTAGTCATGAAGCTAATCAGTAGTCAGTAATTGTAGGATTACGTTACAATATCTTATATCCATAACCGAAACTAATGCATAATCCAAAATAATGTCATATGCGTAACCGTATCTGAAACTGGTGTAATATTCATGCATATCTGTATCTATACTCGCAATTTCATATCCACAATATCCCTTTTTTTTTTTTTTTTTTTTTTTATAATATAGGGGGCAAACGAGCCTGCGGCTCACCTGATGGAAAGTGAACACCGCCGCCCATGAACATCTGCAACACCAGAGGACTTGCAGTTGCGTTGACGGCCTTTAAGGTAGGAATAGGCTCTCTTCTTGAAGGTCCCCAAATCCCTACTCTATATTATGATATTTTTTGTGTTGTAAAACGCAATCGATAACGCTTCTAAGACATTTATAGTCACGGATGTCCATGGATAGTAATTACTCGGTTGTCCGATCGATAAAAAAATAGTTTTTTTTTTAATTAATTGCATGACCATGGATACTTGTTCTTCAGTCGGTAAAATAGTCATACATAGGGGATGTCACCTTTTCTATGATAAATAGTACAATTGACTGAAAAACAGTACGAGTGACAACTCTAGTTATACAATCGCTTACCAGTCCGGTCAACAATATGAAACAGAATCTTGCAGAAGTACTGCAGATAGAGCGGCAGGTCAGCGAATCGGTTCAATTCGCTTAGGAGTAGCGCCCATCTCGCCAGCCAGCCTTCGAGGGTCGTTCGCCCCGGCATACCACCTGCTTCGGGCCCGCACACACGTTTGTAGTACGGTAGCTCTGCCCACCTAGACATAAACACTGTATAAGCTACTAATATACTGATAATAAAATCGGTCGAGTAGTTTTACATATAATATGTATAATTTTCCCCGTTTTTGCAACATTTTTCATTGATGCTTCGCTCCTATTGGTCGCAGCGTGAAGTTATATAGCTTAAAGTCTTCCACGATAATTGGACTATCCAATACAAAAATAAATTCGAATCAGTAGTTCCTGAGATTAGCGCGTTCAAACAAACAAACTCTTCAGCTTTATAATATTATTTATAGATTAATAACACGCCCAGGCTTCGCACGGATGCAATGTAGATGAACCCAAAAAATACCCTATGTTATTCGCTGATAATGTAGCTTTCTATTAGTGAAATCGGTCTAGTAATTTTGGGTTTATTCGTTATAAAAATAAAAATACAAATCTTTCCTCTTTCTAATATTAGTACCTATAAAGTGTAAATTAGTCTACCCCTAATGACACGAAGTTTTAGTTATTTACTCGTAAAAAAAAATCATCGTATTCGCATCAAAATTGGAGTAGCGGCTTATACGTGACTTAGTAGATATCTAGTTAATTTGCGAAAATATACTTTAGTAGGCTACTTGGAATATCTAGTGAGATATCGCTCAATGCGGAACTTCTCAGAGCGATTTTTCATGAAATATGCCCACGTTATTCATAACCTTTTCAGACACCGGATATTAATTTTTTATATATTATGTTCATAAAAAAAACAAGATGATCGACAACAGAGGCTTTATGGCGATTAAGTTTTCTAAAAAACCGGCTTAGTTTGTTTGTTTGTTTGTTTGTTCATTTTATTAAGATATATTATCGCGGCGTTATGTAAATAGTGTTGATAGGTAAGTACTAATATCAATTGTTAAATAGACTCGGCAACACGCCCCGGCTTCACACGGATACAATGTAGATGTACTATACAAAAAAAACTGTAACTCGCTGATAATATAGCTTTCTATGGGTGAAAGAATTTTTAAAATCGGTCGAGTAGTTTTTGAGTTAAATCGTAACAAACAAACAAATCTTTCCTCTTTATAATATTATTATAGTATAGAAAAATTATTTAAAATAATATAGTTCAATACATTATACGAAAGTACAAAAACTTGGTGTCACGTTTATTTTTTATACACCATTCACCTGAAACAGTGCAATTCTAGTTCGGATCACGTTCAACCCTTCTTTTTTTCACAAAGGCTTTCCTAATAAAAAAGGGTAAGAACTTTCTCTTTTTTATAAGAAATCCTTTAACTATTTTTTGTAATAACTGTTAAACTTATTTTTTGTAATTAGAATTTTTAATCTATTATATATATACAATAGTATTTATTGTGACGATTTCTCAAGATTTAAGACACTAAATAGTTATTATAAAACAACTAATAATACACACATATACACACAATGGTTACGATGAAACGGTCATGAACTCACTTTAAAGTGGATAAGCTTTAACCGAGCAGTTAAAGTCTACCACTTCACGAATATTATAGGTACCTACCGCTATCAATAACAAAAAAAAAAAGAACTTGGTTTCAATTTGTTTTCACACCAACTATCCATCTGACCCCTGTCTGTCTATACGATATGAGAATTTATGTTATTGAAGTAACTGGGTTTTAAAATGTTACCTGTTAGTTACAAACGAGTGGTCACTACTGTTACAATCAGTTATGACGCGCTATTGAGCATAAACACGGATCAGTTGACTTACTTGCTGGGCAACGGGTTGATAAAATGTTCGATGAATTCCCCTTTCACCTCCAAAAGTATGTGGAACTCCGACGAGTTGGGCGACCAGTCGGCGAAGTGTGCCAGCTTCTGTAAATTTCATTTAATTGTTCCCATTTCTTTACTCGTTGCGCAATAAAGCTTTTATTTCTAGGTACGTTTGTTAAGTCATTGTTAAAGTTATTTTTATTTACGCTTGGACATTTGGCTTTTACGTCCCAGAAGTTTTGAACTGTTGAATGTTTTAAGGCTATTACTATTACTACGATTTTAATGTTTTATGTTAATTAATTGGAAGTACTGTATAACATTTAATGATATCTACTATTCATGATTTTAGCGTATGTCATAAAGTAGTCATTACAATGATTTCCTGTGGGAAATGTATTATTGAAGCGGTCTTACTTTGAAGTTATAACGCAAATTGGCTTTGACATATATATTTAACATACCAATTTTATTAAAATCTTTTGCAGACTTGGGCTAGACAAAGTATATACTTATGATAATCATAGTGTGTTAGACAGTTATGAATATCATCAGTAAACTGATAAGAGTATTGCTATTAAAAATATATTAACAAAGTACACACCTCAAAAAATGTATCAAAATCTTGGTCATCAATGACGTCATCACGATCATGGTCCAATAGTTCGGTAAAGAAAAGCGTCATCTTTTCACTTTGCACTGCGCTCAGCTGCGCTAGCGGCTGTTCCTCCTCAAGATCCAGGCATTCTAAGTCTTCACTGCATCGATTCACCCAGGTCGCTAAAAGTATGTTAAAAACTGTCAATATTTGTTAATACAAATAGAGCTAATGCTCTACTATTTTTCCAGCAAATGCATGTCGCTCAATATAAATTCAGTGCTGTGTCCATCGATTTAATAAATTCTTAGAAATTCAGTGGAGCTGGCCATAAGAGTTAATGCAAAATATACTTTAACATTTCGAATATTTTTTGTAAAAAACCTCTTTGTAACGAACTTTCAATAATTGCAAAAAATAAATGGAGAGTATTATTAACCTCAGTATAACATATGCCATAATCCATCTAACATTAATTAATATCTCGACAGGCTCAGACATGTTCAATTTATTGTAAGACAATCCAGGGATTTAAACTGTCATAATAAATTAACGTTTGGTTTGTATGTTTCCTATACGTGTGTGAGTTTAGAACGAAACGAAGAACCTAGTCAATATGAATCTTAAACTAACCATAGCAGGATTTAGGGGAGGGCAACCGGTGCTAAGGCCCCGGGGCCTTCACAAAAGAGGGGGCACAATAGACAATCCGGAGAAAAAACTTTTAAATTCTGATGAGTAAACACTAGTAAACAACTTTTCCTTTGATGTTTTTTTTTCGCTGTTTGTATAAACATGAGTATATAATTTGGGGCCAGGGGGCCTCCACTCTCTTGTTACCCCAAGGTCATCTCTAAATCCGGCCCTGGAGGCCTATTACCAAAACAAAATACGATGTTTCGGCTGCCGGATCGTACATTTTACTATTATGAAACCGATGATCGACACGTCCTTCGCAATACGACATTATGTCTTTCGTTTGACATTACTATGATAGTAAGAATAATCGTAAATAGTATTAAAAATGTTTTATTAATAAGTTAAAATACGAAGTTGTTTGTTCTTTCGTTTCGATCCGTTCGTTGCGTTCGTTTTTCGTAATAGGCCACCTGAACCTAACCTCTTTATATCAAACCAAACAAATCACTTTGTATAACGCATATTTTCCAATTTTCTTCAGATTTGTTACATCAAGGTTCCAGTACAAACAAGGCTTAAATAAACTGTCTGAAGGCTAGAGAGATACAGGTACTTTGTCTTTCCAAATTATTCAAGCAGGCGAGTCCGTAGCAAAGGAGGAAGCATATACAAACCCAAAAACGTCTTAGTAAACCGTAATTCTAACCTCAACCACTTTGCATGATGTAATAAACCCATTATGTAAGTATTAGTGATGTGCCGAATTTTCATATCCGTATCCTTATCCGTATCGAAGAAAGATCCGTATCTTTTACCTTATTAATTTTCAATATATAGATGAAATTCTATACATATAGATGATTTGGTAGCATTAAAATCTATTATATTCCATTCAGATTATTTTTTATTTCTTAAAATTTAGCACCTTTATATTTAGAACTAAATAAATAAATATATTCAAAGTCACGCGGATTGACACCGATTGAGCTGTATCCGCGGATCTTGACATCAAATATCCGTATTTGGATCCGTATCCGCGGATATACATTTTTAACGATCCGGCACATCACTAGTAGGTATATTGCCGTGATTCTAGAACATTATACGCTCGCGTGTTCACTATCACCACCATCTGACATCTGCTGGGTTTTACTAATTACATTACCTTTAGAAATACACACGAACGATACGTATGTTTTTATTCATTCTGTTTATATCTTAATGTTGACTATACTATACAAAATCATATTGTCTTGAAGGAGTCTCGTATTTCTATGCTATTGTTCTACATTTTTATTGAAAACTTTTTGCTTATAAATGACAGTAGATAGAACTAAAGTAAGTATAATATATTGCATATCACTTTTATTATGTCAGATATCGACAGACGAGCATGAGGTTCACTTGATGGTGATACCTCAGCCACAGAACATCAGTCAATGATGCAACCTACTTTTTACTTCGAGCATTCGAAAATTCATAGACTGAAACTGAAACGCGCAATATGCACTTCATAGTTTTTCCATATATAAACGGTGGTTTATAACCCGGTCGAAATTTCGATATTCCTCCCACCCGTTCAATGCCCGAAGTTACCAGACGTGGGGAAGACATGCTTACAGAAAATTATAAATACGTCCCGGTGGGATTCGCACCCACGACCCATCGAATGCGCCAATGAGCCCGTCAAAATATCACTTTTAATACTATGGCAATACTTTTAAATTAATAGGGTGTCGCCCTAAAAATTGAAAAAGATATTGGCAGTGAATTGTGAGGCTTTTTGTTTTTATATGGTAGGTGATAATTATCTTCACCACAGAACATCTTCAATGATGTGTTGTCGAACTCTTTTTTTAACTATTGATTTGGATATTCATCTATTCAAACCCACGATCCAAAGGAACGCACGTATTATCTAATACGACAATAACATCAAATAGCGATTATTTTCTAAGTAGATCTATACCTACTTTCTTTCTTTTAGAACTGAGGAATACGACTATTCGTATTCCTCGGTTCTAAAAGAAAGTGCCTTCTCAAAGCTTTTGTCTCATAAAGGCAGCAAACGAAATAAATAATAAAGTATATAAATAATTTAATTAAAATGGACCTCTGTTACAATTTGGTAAAGTATTACAAAGGCTTGTACATTTCAGGACGTACTTGCATGCTGTTTTCACTCGTAAACCTGAATCGCCATAAATCTAGCCATTCGGACAGGGCTTTTCAATAAAGTTTACAACAGTATTGTACTCGTATGCTTTATGTGGGCTTCATATTTTATGTATCCTATTTTTATTTTCAAGACAATTAATAGTGGTTGTTATTATTGAAATGTGTATACAATATTCATTATAAGTATTAATTTAATATTTAATTTATAACATATATGTTCGCGCCAATCGCTGTGGTATTGGTATACTCAGGCGTAGTTTTTTGATGGTTGGCGACGCTGTACCATCGCTCCATTCCCTACTAATATAAACAATTTCTTTACTCTGTGTGTGATTCGAATGACGGATGTAAGCGCGCGCGCACGGTCACAAATATTGAACTGTTAAAAATAAATTAATGTGTTCTCAATCAAAACTAAGAAGAAAGTGAAAAGTGGTCGACCACAAGCTGCAGGGAACTACATGACAAGTAAGTCTCCATCATTAATTATTGTCTGGGTTTCCTTTATTGCAGCGATATATTGAACCAGCAACCAACTTGGGAAGGTCATCATAAAATATTACTTTTTAATTGCCCAAGCCCAAACATTTGGTCTCTTCGAGCCGTATTATATTTTTTCATTACTATTGGTCCTTCAAAATAGCCGTGTATTTCACGTAAAAGTTAGGTATACATTTCATTTTCGCCCCTAATTTGCTTCGTAGTGTTAGGTTATATGTCTGACCTATTATAGGCACTTTAGGTATAGGTATTATTAGATTAGGACGAGCCGATAGGAAGTTCCTATGTTAATAAACCTATTTTAATATAATACAGGAATAAAACGGTGGTTTTTTCCTTTATTTCCGCTGCGGTGATAAGCCGATGGGTTTTCATCGTATTTCTTTATAATTTATTATTTGAATGTACCTGAACTATTCGAGAAATACCAAAGTACGTTAATTTTTTAACTTAATATAATTACGTTGTATTCGTTAGAACTATTAATACGAAACAATCGTCATTGTTCCATACGTAACATTATTAATTACACTTGAGGGTCGGTTTCATTTTTCAAGTGTTTGTACCGCATAGGGCCGTATATTGCCGCGCTTAATTTTAAGTCTTATAGTTATTGACATAAGGCACACGCTTCTTCACACGTTTTATACGAACATTAGGTGACTGTAATCTGAATCTTATATTTTATATTTTAACGTTATTACATCATGGATACGAGATCTAAAAGTAAACAGAATGACGATGATTCTGAGAAAACTATGACTATTCCTAATAACATTTTAATACTGCGAGCTCGTCAGGTTGCATACTTTTCTAAGATTCAGTCTTTATATGATTTATCTTTGTATCTTGAAACTTCAGAACAGAAAAGAAATTTTATAATTAAAACTTCTAACATACAATCACTTCGCACGGAGTTTAATAACGTTGTTGAAAAATTGAATTCTGAACAAATGGATTATGATCCTAATTACATCCCTACGTTTAGTACGTGGGAGGCCTTTGAAGATTTATATGCACATATTCAGGGTGTTCTTCATGAAATTAAAGACACATCTAAAGAGGCAAAACCTATATCTGTGCCTCAGCAAACATTAAAACTGCCGCCAATACAGTTACCTCATTTTGACGGAGATCCAAACAGATGGACTTCGTTTTTTGAATGCTATAATCATTTAGTGCATAATAACAAATTAATTTCAAGGTCAGAGAAGGTGTTTTATCTATGCGGTCAGCTGACTGGCAAGGCACTCACCGCGATCGCCGGAATCAATCCGACGGGTGATAATTACGATATTATTTATTCGACATTAGTTGAAAAATATCAAGATGTGCGTTCTCTTGGCACTTCATATCTAAATCAAATTTTTAATTTTAAAACTTTGACCACAACTTCAACTGACGGACTCAATAGTTTTCTTGATAAATTCGCCACTTCGATTTCTGCTTTTGAAAAACTCGATATTCCAAATAAATTAGATTTTGTATTTTTATTTTTAGCTTTGAAAAAACTTGATATCGAAAACATTCGCCTATTCGAAAATAATGTCCGATCAGAAAAATTGCCTTCTTATTCGCAGTTGCTTACGTTTTTACGAGAACAATGTAAGATATTAGAACGCACGAATCCTGTTTCTAGCAAGCCAGTTACGAGTAATAACTCGCAGATAAATAAAATACCTACTCCTAAAAATGTAAAATCATTTGTTACTTCGAACAAAAATAATTCATTTAATAATTCAGTTTGTTCGTTGTGTAAAAGGGTGGATCACGATCAATTTTATCGTTGTTCTGAATTTTTAAAGCTTACACCTAAAGATCGTTTTAATACCGTTAAAAAATTTAATTGTTGTGTGAAATGTTTAAGCGTGAAACATAAAACTTCTAAGTGTAATTCTAACAAAAATTGTAACGTTTGTCATTCGAATTCACATCATTCCTTACTACATTTCCCGCGTTCAAATGAACAAAGCAGTACAGTTCTCCTGACTGTACCGAACACGCAGCCGACGTCGTTCGAAGCTACGACCGATGGGTCGAGTATCGACATCCGCGCCGCTGAGCCGCTGAGTTCTAATGACTCATCGTCGGCCAGCGCAACCCCGCTCGTCGCGCCGCACTACACAGATGCGCCTAACCCTGTTTACGCACCTGTTTCTTTATGCTCATTGCAAAAGAAAACTAATAATTTTGTAGCGCAACCCTCTACGGTCTTGCTCGCTACTGCCCGCGTATGTACGTTTGATGCGCGTGGTAACTCGCATATTGTGCGCTGTCTTATAGACAACGGTTCACAAAATCATTTTATAACAACGGAATGTTGTAAACGTTTGTCATTAGTGTATGACACGTTTTCCGAACCGGTTTCCGTGAACGGTTTCGGTGGTTGTTCGAACGAGATCATAGGGGCAACTAGTTTAGTTATATCCTCTCGTTTCGATAAAAAACCTACTATTCCTATTAAATCTTTAGTCGTAAAAAATATTACTGATTATTTACCGACTTCAAATATCGATAGATCGAGGTTAGCGTATCTCGCGAATATACCGCTCGCCGATGACAAGTTTTATGAACCCGGTGGGGTTGATATGTTGATCGGTGCTCAGCTGTTCCCTAGACTGCTTATGCAGGGACGTATCCAGGGTCCACCTGGTACTCCTGATGCGATTAAAACCATTTTTGGTTTTATTCTTATGGGGGAAGCTCCTGTTCTATTGAATAATATAAAGTCTGTCGCTTTATGCGCGTTCTCAGGCGCACCTCTAGATAACGTTTTGCGTAAATTAAGGGAGCTTGAGGAAGCACCATCTAAGCCTTCTGCCTTTCTTAGCAGCGAAGAAGAAGAATGCGAAGAAATTTATAAAAGGACGACGAGTCGCGATTCTTCCGGTCGGTATATTGTCGCGCTTCCTTTTAAGAAGGATCCTTCTAGCTTAGGTTCTTCAGCCGATATTTCTAAAAGGCGATTTATGTCTCTTGAGAGGAAGTTACTATCATCGGTCTCATATCGTACTTCTTATAATAATATATTCACTGAATATTTAGAAAAAGATTATATCTCCCCGGTAGTCGATCCATTTGACACTGTGGGCTATATAATTCCGCATCATGGTGTATTCCGTGACTCATCTGTGACTACTAAAGTTAGAATGGTACTCGATTCTAGTGCTAAAACTAATAAAGACGTTTCTATAAATGATATTTTACATGTTGGTCCGCTTTCATACACCCCTGTTCGCAAACGGGGTAGTAAAAGTCAAAAGATTTATATTTGTGTTTTTATATGTCTAGTGACAAGATCAATTCATATAGAAACGGCCACAGATTTGAGTACTGACTCTTTTCTTAACGCTTTTAAACGATTTTTGTCTCGCAGAGGTCCGATTCAAACTATTTATTCTGATAACGCAACTAATTTTGTAGGCGCTCGTACATATTTGAACGAACTTCAAAACTTTATTTTTTCCAACTCTTTCTGTGAGAGTTTTCGGTCAACTTTAACTGAATTTCGTATCACGTGGCAAATGATTCCACCTAATGCTCCCCATTTTGGTGGTAGTTGGGAATCAGCAATTAAAAGCGTTAAAACGCACTTTTTCCGCGTAATCGGTTGCCAATTATTATTATATGAAGAACTATTAACGATTTTAAGTCAAGTCGAAGCAGTTCTAAACTCTCGGCCGTTAGGTATATTGAGCGAAGATCCGTCTGAGCCTTCTGCACTAACACCAGCTCATTTTCTTAATTTACAACCGTTACGTTACTTGCCTGCTTCTAATATCGAAGAAGAGAAATCTCATCTACTCTCGCGATATCTTTTGTTAGATAAGTTAGTCCAATCTTATTGGAAAAGATGGAGTAACAAATATTTACATAAGTTACAAATGCGTGAGAAATGGAACACGGAACAACACCCGGTTAAAGAAGTCACTATTGTGTTACTTATGGAAAATAACTCTCCACTTCTTCATTGGCCTTTAGGTGTTGTAGAGAAAACGTATCCAGGCAAAGATAATCGTTATCGTGTCGCGTTGGTGCGTACTAAGTCAGGTACATTCAAACGTCCGATTATACGTTTGTGCCCTTTACCGGCTCTCTCTTAGTGTAGAATGTTTTCTCGTAAGTAATTTAGTAGGTATAGTTTTATTTCATTTTATATTTTTTCTGGCATTCCTTTATCATAGGGTTTTCTTTCTTTAAAGTATATTTGTAACATTAAGTTAGGTTTTATTTTATATTCCTATTTGAAAGATGACCTTTCAAGGCGGGGAGCTATGTTCGCGCCAATCGCTGTGGTATTGGTATACTCAGGCGTAGTTTTTTGATGGTTGGCGACGCTGTACCATCGCTCCATTCCCTACTAATATAAACAATTTCTTTACTCTGTGTGTGATTCGAATGACGGATGTAAGCGCGCGCGCACGGTCACAAATATTGAACTGTTAAAAATAAATTAATGTGTTCTCAATCAAAACTAAGAAGAAAGTGAAAAGTGGTCGACCACAAGCTGCAGGGAACTACATGACAAGTAAGTCTCCATCATTAATTATTGTCTGGGTTTCCTTTATTGCAGCGATATATTGAACCAGCAACCAACTTGGGAAGGTCATCATAAAATATTACTTTTTAATTGCCCAAGCCCAAACAATATATATTTTTCTTTACTAGCTATTACTATCGCGTCATTATTGGTAACCAGAAGTGGGCGTTAATTCAACAAACACCTTTTAAAATCGCTTATCTAATGTTAACGAATTAGCTGCTTTTCGTTTACCATAAAACCCGTTAAATATATTAACTGTTTTATTCAACGATTTCCGAACGCAACCCGCGGATTAGCTCAACGAACATTCAACGCGTAGTCGCCAGCGGCGGGACCACCATACAAGCCCAAAAGCCTGTTTTGTCCTATTAATGCAACAATACAAAAGAAAAGTAATAATTTCTTAACGTAATTTTATAAATCTTATATAACTTAAATGATTACGTAATTATATAAGTTATATATAAACGCGTATTACTTGAAAGTCGGCAACCCGGGCTTTTGGGCTTGTATAGACGTCCCGCCACTGGTAGTCGCTAACGTCATCCGAAACAGCTTGTTTATTTAACGTAAAACCAGTTAATTTTTGTAACTGTTACTTTAATAATTGCTACATAAAATCTGTTGACAGTTAATAACTACAAACCAGTTAATAACGTTAGCTGCTTTTTTAACAGGTTATCAGTTTGTAATTAACAGTTTCGTTTGGTTAACACAAAAACAACGTCAACGACCCACCTCTACTGGGAACAATCGATATAGTCAGGCGGTAATACATACTTCATAAATTAATATTAAATTAGGTACTAATTGGCAAATCAGCGCTATACTGACTAAGACAGTAATTCTTTTACATAATCACTTATTCCAGCGTTATGAATATTTTAGAATACAATTCTAAGAGTAGAATATAAAATTGTAATAGATCTATTTCAGCCGGGCTAGCATGACCGCCACGAGATATTTCTCGCGCGAGAGAAGACAAACTAAGATGTTAGATATCTCGATATATTATATCTCGACATCGACAATTTTGATAGAAAAGATATCTCTATCGACAAATGTATCTATTTTTGATATTAAAAGTCGAGTTTTAAGTGTAATTGTCATGTTAGACCCGAAAGAAATAAAGCGATAGTCGATTGAAACACGAGAAAACGGTAGACAAAATTTTGTCGCGCTTGTCATGCTAGGCCGGCAGAACACACTAGTAGCTCGATTAATATTTCATGAATGCAAATACAAACGAACCAAACGTTAGTCGAATCAAATATTCCTTTATCCAGTACGTTTCGAATGAAAAGGTTAAAAGAATAAAGCATTGCAGAATTCCCAGGCCGTGCGGTTTCTCTTCGATAATTTACAAGCGTTTATCTATATATATAAAAGAGATTTCCACCTATATAGTCACTCATCACGATATCTCTGGAACCATAAGGCGTAGCGACTTGAAATATGGTAGGAATATTCCTTTCGCCGAGTAGAGGTCAGCTAAGAACGGATTTTACGAAATTCAACCCACAAGGGGGGTTGCGGGGGCAATTGCTAGTTGTGTATAATGTTACAATTATTTATTGGGAAATATGTCGATACAAGCCTCTGACCAAATGATTAATTTACATAATTGAAGTAATTACAATCAGTGAATTGTATTGATATTTATTTTTAAACTTCGCTTTGATGGTTCGATTAAGGCTTCGGGGAGTTTACTATCTTCATTGATTGTTTGGTTTCATATTGCGATTTCGTATTTCTTGCCAACATATTTTTGAAATTATAATAACCTTCTTCCTTCGTATTGCTTACTCTGGTTGTGCGTTTAACAGTTTTTAATACCATTTTAATTTTATTATTTTGCATCTTGACTTTATAATCTTTTAGTTTACGATCTTTAGTCATTACTTTTGTGTTCACGTGTACAATATTCTCGGCAATTTGTTTATTATTATTAGTGCAGCCTACGGGATTACATGTTTTGTGTCATAGTCAAAAAAAAAATCCAAAAATCATTGGCGATAGAAAGCTTTTTGAACAAAAAAGGTTTCAAATGTGTCATAGTTTTAGAAGTGGCACGAATGGTTAACGATATTAGAATTTTCTTAGTTGTTATGAACCCAAACCGCAAAACAAACGAGGTTCTACGACATTCCCATGGGGTAACAACGTTTCAATCAACATTGATCGCATACCATATATGGCTGGGAAAGGTTCTAATACTTCTTTTCGCGTTTCTATATTTATCTAACTTGTATCATAAATCATTTATTGCCCACACAACAGTAAGCGCCAAGTATTTCAAAGAAAAAACTTAGTATATATTCAAAAAAAAGGGGAACACTGTTTGCATATCACTTAGATTTTATTTAAATATCCTTAAAAGGAGGAAATAATAATATTTAGACAATTTTGTATTGAATTCGGTAAGCAATTAGTCCAGGCTCAGCTTTTATGCTGCGGGTATTCAGCTTGGGCCGTTGGTTTGAAGTCTACATAATCAACTACATTAAAAAAAAAGAAAAAGAAACCTTAATCTTACTATAACATAAGTCCTGGGTTCCAATCCCGGGAAACAAGATTTAAAAAAAAATTGGTTCGGTCGGGAAGGCTAATCACCTACTTACCTGTAAAGAATAATGATCAGTGAAACAGACACAGAAATGGGTCTGCCCCATGGGGCATGCCCCACTAGGAGACTTGGGAATTCACTTTTCTAGTAAGAATAATGGCGGGCATTAAATCAATAAATTACTTTTAAATCTAATGAAATTAAATATTTTTATAGATACATTCCGATACCGGGGTACTTGTAATATTGTAAAATAAAAAAAATAAAAATTTGTATGCTTACTGGCAAAAGATGCAATCACCACATTGTATTTTAATTATACCAACTATGTACTTTTTTCTTTACAATTATTTACAATAAAATCGGTGTAGCCGTTCTTGATAAATGGTGTAACTAACACGACTTTTTTTAATATAAGATATATATGATATATATAAGATATATGTTAAATACCTACTCCAAACGTGTACACTCCATCCGTGGTGCTTCTCCTCTTCACTATGACCTGGTTCCTGCATTGAAGCCGCTCCCTCACCCTCTGGTAACGTTCTCCAGCGTTTCAGCAACTCTTTGGTTTTATCTTTGGTCTTATCGCAAGCCTGCTTCCAGTTCGTGAAATATTTACGTGAGACCTTCGGACTAAGTGATGTTCTGGAGTCCTGTCTGTGAAAAATGTGAAATCGTGAATAAAATTTACTTTTTTTTAAATGTTTAATACCTCAAATTATACCTGTAACTTAAGCCAAACTTCAAATAAGCCGATTGATGTAAATCCACAAAGTAATTATTGAAGTGTAAACTTCTTTATGCGCGTTGAGCGTTTTAGAGGGGAAAACTTATAGGTTCGCGTCATCGACATATTAATGCTAACAGTATTTCTATTAAGAAGAAGTATTTCTAAATTTTCACTTCTTTCGGCAGTCCCCAAGACGGCCTGCATTTTTTTTCTCAGCAACAAGTTTGGACAAAATAAGTCTGAACAACATACGATCAACAAGGAATATTTGATTCCCATAGGCCAACAGTTTGCGCAACATAATATTTTAGGTCAAAATTTAATAGGATTAATTATTTAAAACAAACCAGTTATTACTATGTAAGAAACTAGTATACATCTTTCTCAACTAACTCTACAGAATGAAGGCCACCAAAATGCACTTTCTTTGTCTAGGCCTTCTTCAAATATCAAGCATTGGAGAAGTTTCACCTAGTCAGAATTTTGGTTTTAATATTCAGAAGGATATAAAATCACAAATAAAACAAGAGTATAAATAAAGATTTTTAAATATAAAAACGAATAATATTAAGTGCCACGTCTGCTAATTTGTAGCTATATATATAGTAGCTTAAACAATAGTGTGGAAAAGATACATCGTTACAAAAGTATTTCCTACAAGAAAGAAGAATACTAGCACAAGGAACCGAAAATTGACAAAAGTGGCCTGAAAATACAGAATAAAAGATCTTGAGATGAATTCCGCAAGAAATCTTAATAAGCTAAAGGTTAGCCGTATTTACATCGAGAACCATTTTTATTTACATCTCATTACAGAATGACTATACAAATCTTTTTGATCAATGAAAGAAGCTGGGATTCAATTTCCTTTTAGATTAACGATTTACCTTTGCTTGTATTGTGTGTACCTAAATTATTTTTATTATATTATATCAACCTAATGAAATCCTGATTCATTATCTATATTAATATTATAAAGAGGAAAGATTTTTGTTTGTTACGATTTAGCTCAAAAACTACTCGAGCGATTTTGAAAATTCTTTCACGAATATAAAGCTACATTATCAGCGAGTAAAAAAAGATGTTTCTTTGTGTATAGTACATCTACATTAAACCCGTGCAAAGCCTGGGCGAATTGCTAGTATATTATAAATGTATTTACCGTCATCGTAGGTACTTAGCATTGAATCGATTGTTTTGAAATTCGAAAATATGATGCTTGAATACATAATATTCATCTAGTGTTTATTTGTCAAAGGTGAAATTTATTGCCCCGTGTTCCAAGGATTCCAAGCATGAATAGAGAGAATGGCCTGAGCAATGACCGCACGAAATTGACAATTCTCTAGAAAGCTATAAAACGACATTATTGCCAATTCCTAATAGATAATTACTGGCCGCACGATCGCTTCATCTCATCACACTTTTCTACCTGTATTTACTTTACAGCTGGATATGGACCGCTCAGTCCTACCTCTATGTCTATGGTTCCAAGAATAATTAAGCAAAAATGTACTGTTACAGATATAAAAATAGAAACAGATTTATTTGTATAATCTGTACTTTAAATTTTACGCGGCGAGTTTGGGTAAATATATGGTAAATATTGACAAAATATTGTTTTCCAATTCTTCACTTATAAGTTATAACAAAGAGATTTTTGATTTGAAAATAATAATAGTTAACTACTTAAATACATAGAAAACTGTAGTATCATTACATTTACCACATATCATTAATAATATTGCAATATGAATGATATTTAATTTTCACATATCAGTCATTAATTTTAATATATTTTGAAATGAAATGAATACCTCTGATTAAATGGCTTAGTTTAAGGGAGAGTTGCTGATTTTGCTTTTATCTAGATGATTCCTACAGATTATTTGCTCTAAGTAATAGCATTTAAGAAAATGAAGATTTATCTTTGCGTAATACATATACAGGTTTAAGCAAAGACGTAATAACGTGGGTGTGTCTTGTTTTTGCAAATGGATTCTATTTTATCTTGTACCAAGTATATCTTCTGTACAATAACAAACAACTACTTTATCAATGTCTTTTTCGATTATGTCACGATAAATACATGATGGATAGTGTGAGTAATTTTAATGATACTTATGATGAGATCACTGATTAAATAATTATTGAGATAAATATAACTTTTAGTATTGAAAAATGTAATTGACATAAAAAAAACTGGCCAAGTGGGAGTCGGACTCGCGCACCAAAGGTTCCGTACAAACTTTTAGTTAAGTAAATATTTTCCCAATAAAAAATAACTACAAATTTACGCTTTTCGGATTCTTTCATTTACTTGTGCTACATGACATTGCTTCATGCCAATTTTCATGATTCTAGGTTAACGGGAAATACTTTATAGGTTTTGATTCCCTTGCGTGTGTCAAAATATGAAATAAAAGATAATAAAAGACTTATCTTTTGATTGCCTCGACTTAGAAAAACTCTAAGTCGATTTTTTCACTGCTGCAAGGAATTACAGACTTGAGTATTTAATTTAATTTCAACTTGATACCTCCACGCGCTTCTGAGAAAAAGGGTCTTGACAGACAAACAGACGGAGAACGAAGTGATCCTATAAGGTCTCCGTTTTTGGTACGGAATACGGAACCTTAAAAATATTCATAAATTAACTTAGAGGAGTTACTTTCTGGAATAGCTACCATTGGCACTGCCAATATTTCCCAAAATACTTCTATTGTTGCAGCAATCTGCATGTAAATTACGATCTATGTTGCCACAAAAGTATTTTAGGAAATATTCACGTTAGCACGAGTTACCTACTGCTAAAACCTGAAAATAAAGGTGCTATAAATTAGAGGGTACCTAATTCCCTATTCGCTCGTGACTAAGAATTATTTCTATGTTGGAAAATTTAAGGTTTTACTCGTGGAGCTCGTTCTTTTAAAATAAATGAGTTTAATTTATGGGGTCTAGAAACCACAAGTAATTCTTAATTATTGAAATTCTTCATATATTTATGAAAGAAAAAATATAATGATACCTTTTTCATTTCTTATTTGTGTTATATTTAAGAGTTTTAACTTAAATAGTAATTACTAGATTTTAAAAAGAACCTTTTTTGATAAAAATTGAATGTCAAAGTGAATCGCATAAAAAAGTCCAATTTTGTTTTTTATTGTAAATTAAAAGTAATAAAAATAACGCCTTGAAAGGGGAAGTCACTCAACGCCATTTCCCAGAGTTATGGGATAGCACCTTGTTAAAGCGTGTAAAACAAACTTGGATCCTTACCTTCTAAAGAGAAGTTAGCTTGTAATATACGACCGTTGATATATATTTGGAAATTCACTTGAATCAATATTAAATACTTATCACAAGCATTTGCCAAACTGAATGTATGGAATATTATTATGACTGACTATTTATATATTATTTCATGTATAAAGACGTAGTATGATAGTGCTACTTGCAATATTCATTGTTCACACGTAAGAAAAACTGCTAAAACGCTATGAATTGTAAAACTGAAATCAGATCATGATATTTTATTCATACATTATCGTATTATATACTAGCACTATAATATAGTTAACAATGTAAAACAAATAAATTATACAAATCGCTATAAACACCGAGCGGGAATGGTCAGGGTCGGATTTTGGGAAATCCCTCCACAATAGAGAAATCGAAAATAAAAATATCTTAAATCGCGGTGTTAGAGTCAGATGGACGTATCTACCTTTTCTCAATTTTACAAGGAGAGCAGAAATATTCTGACACAAATATACAGATACTAGTATACAATTGACGAATAAACATTGTATATCGCTATATTGTCATACTAGTTATTAAGGATTTAAAAGGGTTTGGATTTATTTAGTTACGTATGAAGAAAAACTAATTTGGATTTTTTTGCAGATACGTTCGTCTGGTTCTTATACCGCGAAATTCCGACGATGAAACTCTAGTAAACAACTTTTCCTTTAATATTATGTTTCACTGTTTTATCTTTACCTACTATACTTTGTACAAACATGATTATATTATTCATAGATGTATTAAAAAAAAAACATCATATGTGGAAAAAAATTCGAGCCTCCGTTGTTGTCCCAGGGCCTCCAGACCTCTAAGTCCGGCCCTGGAAATGCTAGTGAAATATTTTTCAGAAGTCATACGTATAATTAACGAGTTGCAAACATTTTAGGTTCGTAGAAAAGAATAACTATTTGTATTCATCGTAGGTATATCATATTGTTACCTTCATTCATCTTCATAATGTACAGCTCTTGTTTGGTGAAGTTTAGTATTCCACAGGGTATAAACAGAATCTAGGACTCTCAAGAGGCTACTTTTGTTTGGAATCGACTAACTACGTACTACGGAACTTCACTCGTTCTAGTTTTTCGTAGCTGGTACTTATGAAATAAATGTTCTCGTTATTTTATAATGATATTACCAATGTATATTTTCGTTGGTATTTCATTATTTAACTGACACTTGAACTTAAACTCTTGATGGAGAGAACAATTGGGATAATCTCGGTAGATCCCACATATTAACAACTCAAGTGTCAAATATAGATTTAACCTCTTGTTTAATTCAGCTTTCACAAGGTTTATTATCTTTATTATTATTTTTTTCTTTTTTTTATACAATGGGGGTAAACGGGCAGGTGGCTCAGCTGTTGGTATGTGATAACCGCCACCCATAGATTTCCGTAACATCAGAGGCCTTGCATGTCCGTTTCCGACCTTTAAAGAAAGTGTAGGCTCGTTTCTTGAAGGTCGAAGGTTCTTGAGTCAATACGACAAAGTATTCAAAAACATTCTCAAATTTACACTTTTCTTTATACAATATAATTAAAAATGTATAAAATGGGGAACACCATCGGCAATAAGGGTATAATCAGCCCAGGCTACTGGTGGGTGGAGAGGCAGAAAGAGGAAGCTTCTCACTATACTGTAAAACTGCCTTCTGTAACCAAATTAGAGCGTTGATCGAAGCTCTTCATTATAAAGTTTATTATTATTAAACACTAGCAATACGCACCGGCTTTGCAAGGGTGAAATGTAGATGAATTTTATGAAAAAATCGCTGATAATGTAGCTTTAATTAAAAGTAAGTATTCATTATTAAAATTTTCATTATTAAAAAAAATTGTGATAAAATCAAAATTTTGAAAAATCGTTTGGGTTATATATTTTTCATGGTAACTACTTATGATAACAATACATGGACTTAATTTTTGACGTGATCTTGCTCTAATATTAGTATATATTGATACATTGTGTACCTGTCAAGCATATCCTTGGAGCTCTCGCTGGCTCTAGAGAGTCGGCGTTGTCTCACGCTGGTCTCATCGCTGGGTGACTTCTCCGGTGGTAGCTTGAGTTCCTTCTCGGTTCGACTGCCGGACCGAGACGTGTGCCCTTCTTCAGACCTGATCTTCGAGGGCGACAGGCTGCCCGGCTTATCTTGCCGTTTCATCTCCATATTTCAGCGTCAGTCCACATCCTTGCTGTTTTCCTAGAACAATGAAGCCAAATAAATAATAATTGCAGCTAAAGAAATCTTGCTTGTGAGAATCGCCTTTAGAAAGGTTCCTCTATTTGCCTCCCCCCCACCAATAGGTTGGGATTTTTATAAAAAAATTATTAGTAAAAGTTAAATTGTGTGTAGAAACCTAATGATTATAATGTTATGTATGTACAATGTACATACATGAATTTAATAAAAAACATTGTTCCTGAAGTATTTCGGGCAGCGTGACTCATATAATGAAAATGTATTATGATTATCTACCCTTTTCGACTTTCTACCGTTTACTCTGAATATAAATAATAAACTTTTATACATATATCACCATTCCTGTTAGGTATGAGAAAACTTCAAACTGATTCGAAGCTTCTTTAATATACTAAACAAATGGAAATGGAAAATCCCAAAGTAATTATTGTATTTTTATTATATAACAAAACACTCATATGAAACTGGTAAAAAACATATTTAAAAAATTAAATCGATCCAATGGTATAGTCTGTAATCTAGTAATTATATTAAATGCGCTTGACATTCAATTAAATGCACAAATATTGTTATAACTTTCTAACACAGAATATTCCTTTTTTTATAACTATATAATTAACTAAGTAAACAATCGTAATAGTAATTTTAAAGTAGGTACTTAAATCAACACAATACATTTCGCTTCAGGGATTAACGAACCCTGACCGGATTTTGAAAGGGTTTCGCTAAAATAATAAACTCTGGCAGATTGTGGCGTGAATTATTGATACTTCGACTGTGTCAGGCTACATAAGGGACTGAAATACAGAGACGTATCTAGTATGTACTTAAATTATAAATGTACAGCTCCACCAACTTAACTGTTCTGTGTGCGGTGTTGCTAGTGTTTGCTATTTAACTGAAATATGTACAAATATCGGGAAAATGGATTTTGTAATATGAATAGAAAATACCCCCTTTTGCAACCCCTAACCTATTGTTCTAAGAATTTATAATTTGTAGCTTTTTGTACAAGTCATTGATTGGTTCATCTATACATATAATAAAAGAGTAGGATCGAAATTACGCTTCACTAAATATTTTTACCAGAAATTAAGAGGGGTGATAAAAGAAGGGTAGCAGAATGCATAAATGCAATTTTTAAGATTCTTGTCTGTCTGTCTGTCTGTCTGTCTGTCCGTCTGTCTGTCTGTCTGTTTGTTCACGCTAATCTCCGAAGATACTGAACGGATTTTCATGCAATTTACACAAATATATTAATTAAATCCCGGGGCAACATATAGGCTTTGTTTTATCGAAATCGGTTATCAGAAAGAAAAGTTATCATCATTTAAAAATAATTTTAAAGGCACCATATCACCAAATTGCAATGCAAACTGACTCGCGTTGAACTTTTTCGAATTGTCAGATGTCAATCACAGTTTGATATGTAAATGAAATACTTTGATTATTTCGCCATTTCCGATATATGTAATCGTAGAATAGTGGATATGCAGGCCCATTGCGTAACTTCAGATGCGAGTTCGAATCTGAAGTTGAACGGAAATATTTTTTTTTTGTATTTATTTATTTTTTTAAAGAATTATAATTATAAAAATAGAAAATGTATTATTGAAATATTATATGAAAAAGTATTTCTTATGAGATCGTTTATTTCACCTTTTCATCCATCCTTTCTCTACAGAATTACGATTATTCGACATTGCTTTTATTGCTTCTTAAGGACTGTCTTCGTATCTTAGAGGTTTCCGCATTTAGGACCGGAAACCCGAGTAGGAATCCCAAGAAAAGGGAATTTAAAAAAAATGTCTCAAAATGAAAATGATCAATTAAATGAAATAAATATCGAGGTGGATACAGTATCTTCACCACTAATTAAATTTATAAAAAAAATAAGTAAATTTCTTTAAAGTCAGGTTAATTTTTTCAACAATGGTATTATTATAGAATTTCAAATCATACTTCGAACCCCAATCTCAACCACCATTAAACGTGTCGATAATATGATGCAAAAGCAACCGTCAATGACTAATTTGATAGCTCTTTCCCAAAATAAATCACCAAGTACAGAGGATGGAGGATATGTCATTTGAAGAAAGCTTGCTCAAAAGCGAACCCCACGCGAACGAAGTCGCGGGCATCAGCTAGTATATTATATAAAATAATCCGAAGAAATCTTATTAATTTGTGCTTACATCTATAGTGTAATATTTTTTTATTATTGAATTATTGTTTTGGTATGGGCTTGTTATGAAGAATGAATGATAGTCATGCAACGAGGAACGTTTGAGTATAAATTAGGGTAGACATAGACCAAATAAGACATAGATAACAATGTAATGCTAATTAGTACTATCTTATATCTATGACATATCGTCATGATCGTAGAACAACGACGGTTCTGATTTTTTACGGTTTTACTTTTATTGCATAATAATATCTGACTAATTATCAAACTCCATTTTTTTTGTTCTATTGATAAAGGGTTTTTAGACAGTTCTAAATTATACAATATAGAACTGTAAAGGAGTTTCATGTTATGATAATACAATAGAACTAAAATTGTAAAAAATCAGAACCGTCGTTGTTCTAGGATCACGACGATATAATACACTTAGAAGATTCCATTGAATTTAAAGTTTATGACGTAATATAGGTATGATGGTAAATAACGTCTGGGCTTAAACTTTGTAGTTAGTTTTAATAATATACTACGACTACTCAGTAATACTTATAACAATCAATTACAAATTACTGTAAGGAGTACTGCCACTACTCAAGTCAGATAGCCGCGGCGCCTCTGTCGGGTAATAAATTGTTGTTAGTAAGAAGTGTAACTTTTCCTTACAGATCATCAACTTGATATTTCTCGACTTTCCAAAAATATTTTGCGCGTAATAAACTAGTATCACACATTCCTGACAAACAACAATATTACGGAGCTGTCACATTTAGTTCAGTTTTCGCCGTGGGACTTGATTCGTAGCGTCGACTCTACCATTCATTTGTAACTCATGCTGTTTTAAATCCGGCTCTGGAATGGACACGTTTGTTTGCCCGCATAAAATATGGAAATAAGAGGCCTCTCGGTACGCCACCACGCTGGCAACATATGGTGAATTTTAGTGCTGAAAAACAAAATTGTACGATGGCATTTTATTGGTTTATTATGCGGTTATAAAAGGTTACGTTGCATTATGGTAACATAATGTAGATTTTGATGTAAACTTCATTTTTTAAGATGTAAAATAGACATTTAGCTTATAAATGCAATTTTGGAAGGTTAAGCAACGTTTGGTGCGGTCAGTAAATGAATGGGTAATAGGTACTTACAAGTGTTTCAGCTATTTAAATTATGTAGGTTTGTCAAATTGGATAAGGGGTTGAGTCGTACAAAATATTAATTTCCGTTTCCTGAAAGCTTCGTTAAAATAGAAATGTAAAACTCTTTGATTACTGCTTACTTTGCGTGTCATTGAATGGAAATATTTTGAACGTGAAATTAAAACTTGTCAATCAATCTTCAATTCTCTGTAATAATGAAATTCGTTGGTATTTTCAGAGAATGCACGATATTTTTTAAACAGCATGGGATATTCTGAATAATATTTAGAAAACGACTTGCTATACATTGAAACGGAATTGAAACGGTGGTGTTATATAAACGATTCATTGAAATAGAATAATATGGAAACATTTTCTTTAATAAAATACAATCGATTAATCAGTCTCAAAATGTTTTCAATTTTTAAGTTCCACATCTAAATATAATATTAATTATTACTAAGAAAATCCATTACACTGATATTTTCCCTACATATTCCGGACTTAAAAAGTATGCTAGAATTAAAATTCAGTGTTTAAAACTTTAACCTCTAAGAGCTTTTAACGATAAAACATAATATTATCCCCCAAAACTTGGAAAATCTCTTGTTGGAATAATACTACAGTTTAATCTAAAACCAATCATATTTCTTTAGCACTAAGGTTCAATATGGGGAAAACCATTCTATAAAGTTGTTAATAGGCGATGTCCAGCAATAGCTGTTAAAGTTAGTTTCTTAACTAAACCTCAGTGCTTAGTTGAGTCTGTTTACTGTTCGTTTATTGAAACTAAATTGATTGGATTATTGAGTAAATACTCTTTGCTAGCATATTTGTCGATATTATTTACTCTGTATACTATCGACAAATATGCCATAGATATTTGTAGAATGTTTACGTAAGTGTACGGGAATCTACTTCTGAAATATAGACGCACTAGTTAGTGCTCGTTCGAGTAGGCTTCATCTTAAGCTGAGCTTTAAATCTTTTGACGGGCGCGTACGGTAGAACACCTGCCGTGCGCATCGATTGGTCGAGGGTTCGAATCTCACCGGGACATGTTAATAACATAGGCTTTTCGCTATACCCCGTTCCCGCACTGTTGCACGAGCTAACTCGCCTATCCCACGGACTCTCACGGCACTCAACGCCCTCTTAAATGAATACCCTGAATGCGATTTATTTGCGGATGGATGGAAGGAACTATTATCAGTGTGTTTGATGTTTTGTGAAAGATTTGAATGAATGATGGTAAATATAATTTAATGTAATTTTTCTTTTTTTGTATTTTAATGCTTATTTTATTTGAAATTGTAATTTTAGTAGTGTAATTGGTTTTGCCGTTCTACTGAATAAATAAATAAATAAATAAATAATTTTCTGTAAGCATGTCTTCCCTACGCTTGTTAACTTCGGGCATTGAACGGGTGGAAGAAATATCGAAATTTCGACCGAATAACGAACCACCGTTTATTGATGGAAAAACCGTGAAGTTTCGGTTCAGTTTCGGTTTCAGTCTATGGATTTCCATTCGTGCATTTCGAAGTAAAAAGTAGGTCGACAGCGCATAATTGACTGATGTTCTGTATCACCTACCATCATGTGAATCTCATGCTCGTCTGTGGATATCTAACATAAAAAAAGCTTCTAAGCAAGATAACCTTTATTTCCAACATCCAATTTCGATGAAACAAAATTTTGATGTTGCTCCTCCTGACTTAGCTCAGTGGATGTGTGTCAAAGCTACATGAATATTAGTTCAGTATATTCGGAGATCAGCAAAAAAATCGGAAAAAAGTATATTCAAATCTACAAATAATTTTAGCCATCATTATGGCATATCCGCTAGTTCGATATAAAAAAATCATACTCCTAGTAGTATACGTACCTACTTAATAAAACTGTTGGGACCCTCTATACATATATCGTACCTGACTTACTTGCAAAAGTCAACTTTCAGTTATCTATTTCTTTATGTAGCAACTAGTTATTCCTGCGGCTTTTCCTCCACATCGTATCCCATACGCACATATCGAAATAAAGTAATTTTTTTAAAATTTTATCAAATACGGTTTATCCGTCTAATCATCAACGTAACGCAGGTTTTTATTATTTGTAATGTTTGGATTATTTGAAGCAGCTCAGTAACGAGGTAAAAAAATAGGTCACGGCTTGACCCGTGAACCCATTCAGCAAATTCTCATTGTTTAACTGTAAAGGTGCCACAAGGTAATGACTTCGAGACCCCTTTTAACTTTTATGTCACACTATAGAAGTCTTAGCCAACAGTGATTTTAATAAAACGTATTTTTATTTTTTGAATATACATATATATGAGAGAGAAAACATTCACAGTGACAAAAAATCACAGTAATATTATAATAATAAACAATATAATATTACTGTGATTTTTTGTCACTTATTATATATTAATACCAAAACATGCCGTCAGCACTTCTCGATTTTCCAACTATGGCCGGTGGACCGTCACTCGGATAGATATTCCGTAAAAATAGTCCGTATTATAGGTATGGTAACGCAGATATAAATATCGCGAATTGTGTTTTTCAACGAATTGTGTTTTCGGCGAATTGTGTTTTCAGCATATTGTTCTCGACGAATTGTTCTCGGCGAACTTTCCGCAAATCCTTAGGTCCTTCGTAGTAAAACCTCAAAAATTTCAAGACACCGTGCTCGCCACTCACACCTGCGTTAAGCTCCAACATATAGACGTTTTCGCTTGGACCAGTAAAACGTTGGGCAAACGCTGATCAAATTCTAAATTTGTAGCGTAAGTATAAGTGTAGCGAGTGTTCCGTAGAAATTTTAAATTAAGTAAAGATTTACAGTTTTCGGATGTTTTCCTTTACTTGTGCTACATGACAATTGACATTGCTGAAGCATGATTCTTGGTCAACGGGAAGTACCCTATAGATTTGATTCCCTTGCCAGTGTCAAAATATGTATTAATTAATACCATATCTTTGGATTGCGTCGACTTAGAATTTTTTCACTGCTGCAACGGATTGTAGACCTGAGTATTTGATATTCAACTTGATACCTCCACGCGTTCCTGAGAAAAAGAGTCTTGACAGAAAGACAGACGGACAATGAAGTTATCCTATTATATAAGGGTTTCGTTTTTGATAAGGAGTACGGAACCCTAAAAATCTGACAAGAACGAACAGCAAGAATTCATACAAAAAAGCCGCAGTGCAGTGTCTCAAAGGACAGTGCAGTTGGTATTGCAATTTGTGGTCAGCAAGACGATATATGCATCCGCTTTAATTATAATAAAAAAGTCATTAAGCATAAAGGTAAATTATGTTTATTTATCTTTTTATTTGCTGCCAAAATTAATCTATTATAACCGGTGAACAAAAGTCAGTTCACTGGACAATAAAGCTCCAGTTTCACGCTCCAGATATTATCGAAATGAAATTTTATTTTCAACGTGTATTGTGGAGAGGAAAATAAAATAACTCGAATAATATTTTAGTAGAATTCGTATTACCTATTTGAATCATTTAATCGTATTTTTTATCGCTTCCCTTATTTCCACAAAATTAATACTGTTAATGTGTTATTTGTGTTAAGCTTTCCCTTGAGTTATTGAGAATAATACCTGGTATTACTATATATTAGTTATTATTTTATTTATTTATTAATATATTATTATATATTATCTACTAGCTAACTCGGCTAACTTCGTATCGCCAATAAAAGTTGTCTGAACTTATCTATATAAATAAAACAAATCATCTTGGATTTCTAAAATATTTCAAAACCAAAACCGTTCTCGAGTTTTTATGAGACTAACGTTAATTCATTTATATATACATATATAGATAGATTAGCTCAAAACAGACACACAGTTTCCAATTATTTATCAATTTTTTGTACACAATTAATCACTCAAAGTTTGACGCTTGTCTTCGTTACTGTATTGAGCTTTTTGTACACATTTCCGGTTTGAATAAAATAACTTCTATCGGATTAAAATTCGATTTAAAACGTGGTCACGGATAGACTGAAAGGCTGTCTGATTTGAATTTTCATGTTAACATCATATATTCCTACGGAGTATAATTTTCTACTATGGGAATATGGGCTAACAAAAATTATCAGGTAAAAGTTATTTTATTTAAATGTATAAGTATGATACTCGCGTTAATAAAAGACAACATCACAATTCTCGTATTTTCAAAATTTTTAACTATGGTAGGTTTCCGCGTTCTTTGGTACGGAACCCTAAATATGGTATAAAAATACAAAAGCGGTAATAGCATAAAGTAATCTATAACTTTGTACCATGTTTTCCGCAGTGGGAACATTTTTCATTCCGAGAATTTCGAACCTTTCTTGTATGACGTAACCATTGGATACTTCAGATCAGTGGACTATTTGGAAATGTTTTAGCATTGAGAGTGTTATTTTATAGTTTTAAAAGATACAAGTTCAATTATTTCCATTTTAAAAAACCTTTATTAAATCAGCTTTGCAGAGTAAATGTTTGAGCCGTATCGTATGTAATTATTAAAAACGACTAAGCAGTTTGCTCGTAAGAACGTACCGGACAGATTTAATAAAGTGTGATATAATATCGGGTTCATGTACAATAATAAGATTACATTATAAATTGTATAACACCAAGTAAGCAAAGGAGGCCAAGAATTTTTTTTTAACATAATGTGAGGTACAAGAACAACGTTTAGATTTTCAAACTAAGCAAAATTTGTGTCCTGGAGGCCCAAGTACAGCAAAATAAAACACGGGATGTAGGTATAAGTGGGAGGGAATTGGTATATTAACTTATCATATTATTTGCAATTCGACGTATAAGAGCAAAATTGGATATGATTTGCCGATTGGCTTTTTTATATTTGTAAGGCTAAATTGACCTATATAATGACCTAGTGGGGCATGGGGCAGACTCATTTCTGTGTCTGTTTCCCTGGTCATGTTTCTTTACAGTCAATTAAGTGATCAGCCTTATATGCCCTGCCTGACCGAAACAATTCTTTTTAATTTATTGTTTCCCCGGGATTCGAACCCAAGACCACCGGTGCTAAACATTAAGCCACAGAGGCGGTTACAAACTGACCTATATAATACTATGTAGTAAAATCTATTTTTTTATAAACACATCATGTTTTCAAAGATAGATGAATAATGGTTCATGAAGTTAAATTCCAGGTAACTAAATAACTAGCAGAAATAGAATTAGTTTTATGTTCTTAGATAAAAAAGATATGTTAGATTAGAGATAGAAATATACATGCATGTTCGAGGTTGTTCCATATTATGTTTGGCATGTTATGGGAACAAACAGTAACTCTTTTCATCCGTTAAATTCAACTTTGTTCTTAAAAGAAACCTTTAAAACATTATTTACGGTACACAAACTACAAAGGCGGTTGCCATTCAACCCACATTTTATGGAACTTAAATTATTTGCTGAGGTACGGGACAACGGTGACATTAAACCGCTTACCCTAACATTTTAATCTATATTTACAACTATGTTTGTAGTTTCTACCTATATGCAAGAATATTTAATATTTTCGTATAATTATTTGAATATAATTCTATTTCTATTCTAAGTTTTGTTGTGTTGTGTTTTGGTGCACATTGTACGTAATTTTCATGCTCCATGAAGGACTGAAAACCAGCATTTATCAACAAATGCTGAGCCACACCAATGAGCCGCCACACAGCTGTTGTTTCTCTATTTAGTTTGAGTTCTTTTCGTATTTATATTAATATTTTAATAGTATTTTATATGTGAAAGCTACAATAGAAACTTTCTTAAAATTTTTTAAATATTACTTCAACAACATGTAAGAATAAAGTGCAGTTTCATAGCAATAAGTCAGTTTTTCAATACTCTTCATATACATATAAGTGCGTTGTTAACTTGTTAGAGAAAACAATATACGGAGTTATAATATATTTAAAAAATATACTTTTTGAAGTGCTAAATTTTCTCAGAATATATATATGCCATCAAAAACATAAATTGTAAAAAAAGCCAAGTCTTGCAACTCAGTTCTTCTATCGTAAAAAGTTGTGAGATCCATATAATACCAAGTCGGTCAATTTATTCAGTCTCTACTGAAGGATCCTTCTGTCTTAAGTAATTACATAATAAGCTAACCTAACAATATCTTATAGTGATCATATCAATACCAATATTAAAAATCTTTGATGTTTAAAATAAATAGATTGGCTCGGCTATCGCATGAAATCACAATGTATCTTTTTTTATTTTATTAAAAACATAATGTATCTCACAAGTAATACATATTATATTAAATTAGATTGTTTAGTGCGATTGCCAAGTCAATCTATTTATTTTAAACATCAAAGATTTTTAATATTGGCATTGATATGATCACTATAAGATATTGTTAGGTTAGCTTATTATGTAATTACTTAAGACAGAAGGATCCTTCAGTAGAGACTGAATAAATTGACCGACTTGGTATTATATGGATCTCACAACTTTTTACGATAGAAGAACTGAGTTGCAAGACTTGGCTTTTTTTACAATTTATGTTTTTGATGGCATCTCATTTCTTTTTGTAGATAGTCCTTTTCTTAGTTTATTTGGATAAGAATTAATACAAAGGTATGGATAACAGTCGGATTTTGATCGGCATTTTTATCAACTTTTTAATGTAAAAAAGTAGTTATAGTGACATAACTACAATAGTTGGATAGATGGTCTCGTGAAGTTTTTTGTAGATTTTGATATGTTCTATAATATTGTAGGACGTTTTTTTGTTCTATCATCAATACTTTCCGCAGCACATGCGATGAAAGACATTTTATGGCTAATTTTTTTACACCTTGGGTTGTTTTTAGTAGGGATTTCTAAGGATCTCTATTTTTTTCTAGTAATAAATACCCTATGTTACTCAGTGATAATGTAGCTTTCTAACGGTAAAAGAATTTTTAAAATCGGTCCAGTAGTTTTTAAGTTATTCATTACATACAGAAATACAAAAAAAAATTGTATATCTAGAAAACTGGACCGAAATTTCAAAATATTGTAGTTTTTCCTTGATTTATAGACTAAACACTAATTGTATTCTAAATTTCAAGTTTTTATGTCTGCTAGAAGTTCCTTAAAGTTTTGATGATCGGTCAGTCAGTGAGTGAGTGAGTGAGTGACAAATTATCAAACTTTGACTAGTTATAATTCTTAAACTACAGGTTCAAACAGAATGATATTTGAAATATACCGAGTTTATACAATGCCTGCTTAGTGACTGAAAATTCAGGATTCTAGTTTTATCCACAACGAAGTTATAGGGGGTCGAAAATGGCCCGAACTACTTCGAGAAAAGGATAGTACGGCCGTGCCGCTTTTTGCTCGACTTGGCGGGGGCACTACCGTGCCCCCAGATTTAAAAACGTATATTACACATGAGACGCTGTTTTCTTTTATGTACCTAAAAATCTTTATATTTACGAAAAATTCCTTTCTATGTAGGTATAATATTTTATTACATTTCTGTCACTTTGTATTATTATATTCTTAGCACATTTATTCGGCTTTAATTCAACTCTTTTAGGAATGAGAAAATATTGAGCAAGAAAAAAACGATTAGATTAAAAAAAAGAAAATCTTTCAAACAAATAAGAATAATTGTGTTCTATAGCACACTAATCACCTACTTGCTTCCTACCAAAAGAAATAAAATCTGTGAAACAGACACAGAATTGTGTCTACCCCTTTCAAATCTTGGGAATAATTTATATACTATTACTTTATCAGGAAAATCGCAAGCACTGAAATAAATGAAGGTAAGGGGATTTGAAAGGCCTGGGAAATGTTAGAAATGTCATTAGAGATTTGAAACTCTTAAGATTGATTGACTAGGATTGACAGGGGAATAATTAAAATAGATTACGTTCACACAATATTATGACAGATTACAACAATTTTGTATAAACTACAAGGGACACACACATATTAATACATTCGTACTCATGGTAGTGCATATAATATGGGCTTGTAGTGTATTATTATCTTTCGCGATTACCTACTTCAGTGCAATTCTGTACCTATCCAGTATTTATATGTACGTGTATTTATAAAATAACAATCAAACAACTTTAAAATCTAAAGCCCCACATCCTTCAAACAAAACAAGAATATACAGATAGCCAATACAGATATTCAAAGTCATTTTAATTTTAACTAATGATTTTGTTTAAATTAAAATATGACTGAATAGTTGCTCCAAGAATTACAAGGGAATGACTGAGAACCAGTGCTGTGTTTATCAGCAAAAGCTGAGTCACCATCCTTTTGAGCGGCCACACAGCTGTTATTTTTTTTGTAATGTGTAATTTTAATCTTATTTAATTATATTTTAAATAATGAATCTATACTAATATTATAAAAAGGAAAGATTTGTTTGTTCCGGTTTAACTGAAAAACTACTGGATTGATTTAAAAAAAAAATCACCAATAGAAAGCTACATTATTAGCGAGTTACATAGGCTATTTTTTTCTGTATAGTCACATCTACATTGCATTCGTGAGAAGGATAACATTTACTTACATGACCTAATAAAACAAGACATCGTGGCAGGGGTAAACTATGCCCGTAAGACGGCGGGACAATGAGCGTAAACCATAAACGTTGCATGTAGTCGGGTCAAGCGGGCGACCTACATACTTACATAGCTCCGTCTTGACTAAACAGCTTTTGTTAATTCTGTTCCAGGAATTCATTATAGTAAGGCATATCATCAGGGCTGGATTTAGGGAAGGGCAGCCGGGGAAACTGTTCCGGGCCTCCACAAAAGAGGGGCGCCTACAATAGAGAATTCGAAAAAATCTTTCAAATTTCGACGAGTAAACAACTTTTCATGTGATACTTTCTTTCGCCGCGATAAATCTATATATATAAAAGAAAGTTTTGTTAGTTACACCATTTATAACTCAAGAACGGCTGCATCGATTTTAATGATATCTTATTTGTTGGATTCGTCTATGTCCCGAAGGACAGAAGAGCTCTTAAAATATATGCAAAAATTAATTTTTAGCAATTGACAGCTCACGTCACGCATATTAGTGTATTTGTAATAATGTATGTCCATTGCAAATGTATATAAAAGTGTGGGAAAATGTCATATATTCAAAGCTAGAAATATTTATTTATTTTTGAGTCTTACATTCTGGCAGGACAATGTCTGTCGTGTCCATTAGTAAATAATAAATCGTTTTTAATACGTTTTAAAGTATTTTGTTTAAAGTCTACAACACTTTTTACCTAGGTTTTTTATTTAAGCCACAATGTTTCAATGCAAACTATAAATATAACTATATGTAATAGATTAGAACACGAATTGAAGTGACATTAACGTAGCTCAAATGGATTAGTATCGAGTATTAAGATCGTAAAGAAACCACAGTCAGAATACGTAATCAAGAGAAGTGGCTGTCGATGGAAAAGGGATGGTCTATAACATGAGATACAAATTGCACATTAAACCGTTACTAAACGAAATGTTTCAAGAATCGAGCCATCAACGCTGCCTATCTAATAATAATTTTTCTTATTAAAGAGGTGTCTTTTCTGTATTATATCGTATTATCAAAAACCTTCTCAAATTATCATGTATTTAGACCGAATAAAAAAAAAATATTTTTATGAATATTGGCTCTGCTGTATAAATTAATAGTTTCGTATTTCAAGGTGCGAAATATTAAATAATTTAATTTGCTCATACCAAAAACTGCTTTTGACAGGTTCATAGTATTTTTGGTTCTGTGTAATAGAGGCTAAATAGTATTTTTATATTTCAACTATTATTTTTTGGTTGAACGCCTTAATATTTCTCCTTAGTTTTCTTCATGACATTCGATTTTGATATAAGAAGTTTATCATCTTCTCTCAATATCTTTTAAATATATTTAATTTAATTCATCGAATTAGAGGCTTCGATTTTACTATTTCATTATATGTTAATGAATGTGACAGCAATAAAAGTGAAAGTTAAAGTAAACGTCAGGTGAGATTTGAAGCGCTTATTCGTTTAAATCTATGTTTATTCGGCCATTACACTACTATATTATACGAACAATAATGTTTTTTCATCCTACAATAAAAGTTAGAGCAAAAAAAGCTTGTTTTAGCCTCATACAACCACTTTGTGGAATTAGTTGTCACCTGTAGTAATTTCTAGCTGAAATGCTTAAGGCTATAAGCAAGAAGTTTACTCATTTCTTAAAAGTACACAGAAACAAGGACACCTGTAATTTTCTTAAATAATTAAATGTAAATGACACGTATTTCTCGAACACGTTAAATCTTAATGTATTACTATTCTACCATTCATGTAGTTTATGCGGCCACAGGAAATAATTGCCTCGTTAAAGTAATTGCTTTAGTTTAACTATTAATTATTCGTCTACCGTCTTTGAAAGGAAATTGTGAGAAAGGTTAAGAAATTAGTCGATTTTATTGTAAAAGTATGCAGGTTGATAATGAGCTTTGCGTGGATTAATAGTTTCGATTTCCTATAGGTTGTTTATAATATTAGTATAGATTATAAACAACCTATAAGAAATCGAAACATTGACAAATATTTTGTCAATGATTGTAAAGCTTGAAAATCCTTTGACATGCACTAAAATATTAAAATTAGTAAGTCCTCTACATATTTTAAATTATTATTATTCTATTAATTTCAAAATTGGAACTTGGAACATCTATATTTAAATATGGAACGTTTTTATTTATATTATGTTTTAGTTATTATTATGTAACTTTCGTAAGATCAGTGGCCATACATGTATTTGAAAGTACTACTTCATCATCAGTATTTTAACTGCTAGTTTTAAAACATAAAACCTTGCTACGTAGAAATGTAATGTTCATTCTGGTCTTTATTTTAAGGCAACCCTTTTCAATTTAAAGGGAATAATTTGAAAACCGAAAACAATGTCAGAAACAGCGCCATGACTTTACAATGAACACTTGAATGTTTTAAACGCTTTGTGTAACATGACAGTGTGAACGTTATGAACTGTTGATGTTCTAGACATAAAAATATCATTCTAAACACAGAACAGGAAAAATTCTGTTCTGTGGTTCTAAATCGTAATTTCTATTTAGTCTGCAACATTGTTATGCTTTATTAAAAATCACACTAAAAAAACTAAATTTGTTTAATTCATTTATTTTCTTCCCTTCATTTATGTAATTTTAACATTATGAGGTGATAAGTAAAAATATGTTTTTAATTCTTCTTTTCATGAAATAAGGAATTATAAAGTTTCATAGTAGTTTCCCAGTACTTAATGAGTTTAACTGTTGTTAGTTGTTAGTCTTTTTTCCTAACAAGTTATGTTCGATTTAAATAAAGTACTGTATACCGGATTAAAACGCGATATGTCTGACAGATCTGTCTCCCCGCGACCACGGTTGCTGAAAAGCATCCGAAACGTCGGGATAAATAATTTAAACAATATAAATATAAATCGCGTTTTGATCCGGTATACAGTATTTTATTTAAATGTGTGATACTCGCGTTAATAAAAGACAATATTAAGTTATGTTGGAGTTAGCTCACTAAAGAACTACATACATACATGCCGAAGTGATCATCTGCGACTACGCCGTTGCGTGTATGGACCGTAGAAGGGTTGCTACGTGAGAATAGTTCTACATACCATACATCTTTGAAACATTAACTGATCATCCTATGCCTGACGTAACTTGACAGCTATCATTGACTGATCACTGAAGTTTTCGCCTACGCCGTTGTGTGTGGATCGATGTAGCACGGGTCGCTACGAGAGAATAGTTTTTTCTAACAATTCAATATTTGAAGAATATTTCATAATTAGAAAAGAAAAAATTATTTGCCAGAATGTAAGTATATAAGATATTACATTTCTTTATGGATTTTGATTTTTTTAATTTTTAAGGAAAGTAAATTAAATTAATTATTTCAAAATAAATATTCAATTGTTTATAATGAGTGAACTACCAAGTTCCTTAGTGGGACATACTAGTTACCGTACCTGTTTCACTGTTTTTTTTTATAGCCAAGTAGGTGATCAGATTTCCGTTTCCTGCCCGACCGAAACATTTTCTTTAAATCTTGTTACATTAAACGCACTCGCCACTGAGCTACGGAGCTGGTTGCTCATTTAATCTATATCTATAGTATAATAATAATCTATATCTATACTTCTATACTAATATTATAAAGAGGAATGATTTGTATGTTATGAATAAACTCTGCACTACTGAACCGATTTTAAAAATTCTTTCACCAATAGAAAGCTACATTATTATCAGCGAGTAACATTTTTTGTGTATAGTACATCTACGTTGCACCCGTGTGAAGCCGGGGCGCGTTGCTAGTTAATTATAAAAAAATCAATAAAATAGAATCTTATTTTTTTTAATAAAACTTCTATCCGCACGCTGGGCTTGGGGAGTAAGCTGGTGAAAACGTGTCGGGAGCGTTACGAAAAGTGTGATCGGCCGAGGCGAATGACAGTTATTATCTCCTTATTAAAAATAAATACATATATTGGAACATATTCACTTTAAATATACTGTATTTAGTGTTTGCTGATTGAATGGTTGTATTTATGTAATAATAATTACTTATAAACATTTTAAAAAATCCGTGGGTTTTACTAATTTTGCTTTATTTGTTTATATATTTTATGGATATGCTAGTTTTTTATAATCAAAATTAACAGTTATTATGTAGATTCTGAAATAAATCTTACTTTGAATATTAAATGCTGAGTCAAGTTGAATATCCAATCAGATTAAATGATATCAATTTTTAATTTGGAACAACATGATTGTCAATTTCAAATTCGTTCTAGTCAATGAGCTCAACTCCGTATTAGCGGAAACGCAATAATCTTTCCGATTCATTCTGTTTGATTTAAATTTGGAATAAAATTCTTTAGAATAAATAAATAAAGCATTAATAATAAAGCAGTTTATACCAAAGAGTTTTGTATAAATATGTTAAAGAATATCATTGTTAATATTTAAAACTCCGTATGGTCAATGATCAATGATCAGTGTATGGTCAATTTCGGATGAACCCTCTGGCCTTGCAAAGAAAAGTTGCATTATCTACCGCATTCCACCATCGCCAACACAATCCAAATTCACGTTGAGGGTTGAAAATCTTCCATTGTGCGTTTTACGAGATATTTTCTTCCACATACAAGCGTCATATAAAGCAGCTGTCAGCACGGTTTTTCGAACTGTTTGGACCTGGATACTTTCAAAAAGCCAGACCTACCTAAATGCAAGCCATTTAGATAGGTCTTGCAAAACACTCGCGACTCTTGAGGTTGTGTTTATGGGAGGTGGTGATCACATAACACCAGATGACCCACAGGCTCGTATGCCTCCCTACACTATAAAAATTGGTTGATATGTATTTTTAAGTACTGTTTGATATTCCCCTTTCGATAGAAGGCCGTGTATGTGTATTAATCCATTTACCAGTAGCACTTTGTGAGCTGTTTGCAAAACCTGCCCACAGCCACTACCCGATCTCCATACACATCGACGTAATTGCATTTTGTTAGGGCTGTAGCGTGTAGGAATAATATTCTTATATTGATGCTAAGGCTTGGTTTTATCCAATATTACCAAGGAATAAACTACGATAATAATAAAGGTATTAGAATGTTTTAAAATATCTCTAACTAAAAAAACTGGCCAGGTGGGAGTCGGATTCGCGCACCAAAGGTTCCGTACAAACTTTTAGTTAAATACAGATTTTCCCAATAAAAAAAACTATAAATTTACGGTCTTCAGATTTTTTTCCTTTACTTATGCTACATGACATTGCTTCATGCCAAATTTCATGATTCTAGGTCAACGGGAAGTACCCCATAGGTTTTGTTTCTCTTGCGAGTGTCAAAATATGCGGCATAAACGGAGCATGAAAGGCTGTTCTTTTGATTGTGTCGACTTTAATGTTTGAGGTTTTTTCACTGCTGCAAGGGTTTGCTGACCTGGGTATTTGATATTTAGTTAAACTTGATATCTCCACGCATTCCTGAGAAAAAGGGTCTTCACAGACGGACGGACAATGAAGTGATTCGATAAGGGTTCCGTTTTAGGTACGGAGTATGGAACTCTAAAAAACAAATTAATGATTTCCGTACTATGGTATACGAAAACAATCAATTTAACTTCAAAATTGTAAAACGGGAGATTTAATAAATAATATTTGTCCGGTAATATTCATGATACACTACTAGAAACAATTAAGGGAACAAGAAATTTTCCTCATTTTTTCACCAAAGTTTGGAAGGCTGTATCTCGGTGAAATATAGTCATATCGATATAAAAAAAATTGCATTTTGAAGCTTCATTCTCTTACTTTTAAGCCTATTTTCTTAACTTTGGTGAAAAAATGAAGAAAATGTCTTGTTCCTTTAATTGTTTGTATATTTTTATTTTCTTGCGATCGTAGTTAGTCTTAATAGTGTATATATTTACGAAATCCATCAAAAGCTAAGCCCTAGTAAATAACTGTGATATTTATCAAAAGCAGCTCATTAGCAAAGCATACTATGGAGCAATTTAAATAGGTATTTAGTTAAACAATTTATGTCGCAATTTAGTTATCACTCGAGAATTTATTTTAAAGTGTAGTTTTATAGTAAGCGTTAGATTAGATGCAACGTACTTAGTTGAACGTTACGTTAAATGAATTATTTTATGGAAGGAGTTTTGTTGTCAAGTTGGGTAATATACCTGTCTTTCATTTCTATGGGTCGCGGATTTATATCCCGACGAGATTAATATGATTTTAATTTTCTATGAACAGTCAGACATAAGGAGTAGGATTTTTATATTAAAATGAAATTCCGACCGAATAATTAACGTTCATAAATGGAAAAGTCGTGGTTCAGTCTATTTCAGTTTATGGATTTCTGAACATTATTTTATATTGACGTAAAAAAAAATAGATCGACAGCACATTGTAGATAGATGTTTTGTGGCTGTGGTATAATCTACCATTAATCTACCATAAAATTATAAAAATAATCCTATAAAAATATTATTTTATATTTTATAAAGATTTGGATTACAAGATAGTTCTTAGTAGTTTTTCTTCTGAAAATGATACTGTAATCCACTAACCGGATCTCGTAAGCATTCCTTTGAAAATGTAGTGGGAATTTTTAATGAAGTAATGTAAACGGATATCAGGCACTTTTCCTTTAAATGAAAACACGTTTAGAGGATTAGCCACGGATTCTTCATTACATTATCTATCCCGACGTTATCCCGAGTACCTGAGGTCCGGGGTTCGAATCCCTGGGAAACAAGGTTTAAAAAAATCGTCCAGTATGATTCCGAAGTTAGATCAACTTGTATTTGCCCCATGCCCCAAAAGCGGATTTGGAATTTCATCAACCCGTGACTATGCAAACTATGAAACATTCGAAACTTGTCACTATCAGGATAAATAATAATATAGTAAAATCTTTAAATTTTTTGATGTTTCGTTTATTTAATTACGCTGTATTGTGTTTTTGTGAGGTTTTTGTTAAATAAATGTTTTTTCTTCTTCTTCATTGACCAAAGACATGTCAATATTATGTGTAGAGTTTTTAAATTATAACTTTTCATATCAAAAGAAAAAGTAATATCTTAAGAATATAAGCTATTTTCATCCCTTCATATAAGTAAATATTCTTGGCGATGCTACGTTATTATCTTCAACAACGGAACATATTTTCTCACCGGGATTTCAGATATCAAGCTATGATTGATGGATGAAGTTATTATCTTTCGTGCTAAACGACTCACGATATTACTAAAGTTGGGACTTTCCAAGTTTATTTTGTAGCTAATGCTACTGAAATTCACATATTCCCTTTCGACTGTTCTTAGCTTGCATTATTGAGTCAGTTTGTTTGAAAATTGAAAATCCAGACATACCTATATCAAACATTTATTTATTAGTAGTAACTCGCCCCGGCTTTACACGGGTGCAATGTAAATCCTAATTTGGTAAATCCTAAAGTTGTATCATTATAAAAAGATACATGATAATGGACATGGTTGGTTATCATAACTTAACCCATTGAATGCCAACTACGCAATATTACGTAGTTGGTAACCATACCCGAGGCCGACTACGTAATACTACGTAGCACTTTCCTATCATTTATAAGGTGTTTGGTGATATGTGGACTTCTGGCCACCGACTTTGATCTGACGCTTACCTTCGGCATTCAATGGGTTAATATATATATTTTTTTTTTCATTTGAGTTAGAAGTACATTGCGGCTTATAAAATATGCATTTACTTCTTAACTATACTTTCCTGTTTATTTTGTTAAAGTTTAAAATGTAATAAGTAGTACTATCTGCACGAATTAGTCTCCTTTTCTTTTTATTGTTTAGGGTTGCCTGGAAGAGATCGCTGAGAGCGATAAGGCCGCCTATTGTACTGTTCACATTTAAGTTATTTTTCAAGAGCAATAAATAGTTCTAAATAAAATAAAATAAATTACTGTCTACCGGATTACAACGCGATTTATTATTTATATTGCTTAAATTATTTATGCCGACGTTTCGGATGCTTTTCAGCAATCTTGGGCAGACAGAGCACAGTTGCTGAAAAGCATCCGAAACGTCGGGATAAATAATTTAAGCAATATAAAAAATAAATCGCGTTTTAATCCAGTAGACAGTATTTTATTTAAATGAAATAAATTACTCGTATAAGTGTAATCGAATATGATGAATTATATTACATAATATAATAATAATAATAATTCATAATAAAATATGCAATATGCAACTTACGCATGACGCAAATCTCTTTGTATTGTTGTATCTTTTTTGCGCACTTACGACCGTATGGTGTAATTTTAAAAATATTATGTATATTATAATTTTCTTTTGGCAAGTAAATGATGATATTGTTTTCGATTAGAGAGGTTTATAAGTTGTGACTATTAGCTTTAAATTTTCAGCCAGTGACCCCACACACGATTAAGTATAAAGGTCGCAGGGGCGATATTTATTCACCAGTGTTGACTCTAGTATGCTCACAATAGGATATAATAACTAAAATATCAAGTCCAATATCGATATTAAAACCTCCAATATCAGTGAATACATTACGTCGAATAATGGTTTCGATAGGAACACAATACATTCAGAAACAAAAGGCCAATTCAGATGTTACGTTGTTTTGTCTCTTACACAGGTTTCTGTATTATAACTGGATGATAATACACAATGTTTGGATTTGTATTGGTATTGTAGTATTAAGCTTGTCCTGTAACAACGTGATTAATTCATGTATTATAATGGTTTTTCAACATTCACAAAGCAAATAATAATATTTTTATTAAGAAAAGTGATATAAATTATATTATTACTCACCTAGAGTGCATTTTTGAAAAATCACTGAAACAGTTTTTTTGTTTCAGAAACAATAGAAGGCACTTAGTATGAATAGCTTCTGTTTCTTTTTCATTTTGAAATTCGAAGCAATATTTAAAATTGGAATGCCTAATGGGAATATTTGTAAATATGTAGATTATTTAAAACCTTTTTTTACCTTGGGTACAGATAAAATATTACAGAATATAGATTTAAAAAAAAACCAATTAAAGTCCTCTGTAATGTAAAATTTAATTAAAATGCAGATCAAGGTTAATTAAATAATGTTGCCTGTTGGCCTAATGTTAAAACATAAAAATATATTTTTGTTTAGAAACAATTAGCCGTGAGTGTAAAACTTTAACAGACATTTCTGGGAACAAAGGGACCTAAATAATAATAAAAACAAATTTCCATTCAGTTCTCCTGATCGTTTCCTTTTATAGGTGTTATAGAAAATTAGTCTACTATATTTACTTTTTTCTATCTGTTAATCTTCACTACTGCTATCCTACTCTCTATTAAATAGTATAACACAGAATGCATTGCTTATTGACAGATACCAATATTAAGATGCGTCTAAGCGGGCAATATTTTACTGCAATACAGTTTCCGGCAACATTGCCAGTAATACCAGCCAGCCTATGACATATTTGGTATGGCCAAGCATTAAGTATCACGCGTAGCCGGCAATATTGCCGAACGAACGCTTTTCATTCAAAAATACTAAAGTATTTCCGGGCCAGTTATATTCTTGTTTCGTTTTCCGATATAAGTGCATCCCTTTCCGACGCTTTGTTGTAAAAATCTTTGAGGTTCCTATAGTTCCTAAATAATATTGTTTTTAGCGGTGAGTGTAATTTCGTCAGGCATTGTTGCATGATTGTATACAGTGGCGGCCTAAGACCTAAATTTTATGTGGGCAAGATTCATTTTGCGAGGCCCTCTGCCAGCGCAAAAAATGGCTTTTTTTGGCAACATTTTTTGGTGCGTTCGTGGCTTTTAAGTATCTAATGCACAAATTTTCGGGGCGCGAGGCCCCCTGGGCCGCGAGGCCGTAGGCGGTGGCCCACGTCGCCCACGCCTTACGCCGCCACTGATTGTATGCAATCTCAAATGATGGGCCATATAATTGCAGATATATTGCAATACATGGCCGAAATAAATTGTTCAGCCATAAGCTGCAACAAAATGATTTTGAGAAGGCCGAGCAATAGTTGCCAATAATACAGCCGCACATTGTCGGGAAAGTATAGCCCGTTTAGAAGCACCTTTGAAAAAAAAGAAAAGAGCATATTATGACAAGAATTAAAACGACAGGAAAAACTGCTGCTCTTATTTCTAGACATATAGAATACAATATTTATGGCACACCATTGTTTAATGTCTTGAATATTATCTATCAGATAGTAAAATAAAGTGCTTAAGAATTAAAAAGAATAAACTTAATTTGCAATGTTTTCATTGAAAAGAAAGTAGCGAACTCAGCATTGTTCGGTTTTCTAGTGGAAACTTTTAATGAAATGTTGTCGAGTCTGCATTGTGCTAATTTAACTTAAACATTAAAATATAATTAACTCAAGTCATAACTTTCATATATTTTGTATTGTTTGCGATAATTTTAATTACTTGTTTGAAAATTTGTTTAAACAAATTTACATACAGTTAAATATTTGTTTTATATAAAGTCTTCCTCCTGTTATATTTTAAAAGATGGTGAACACTGCATTAAATTTCACATACATATTTTCAGGTATATTGTCCGAGTTGATATAATAAATTATTATACTTCAATACTCAAGATAGATTTCGCTGCAAATGTCTTGAGTCGCGGTATGTTTATGTTCAGATATATTAGAATATTTATCGATATTAAATTTGAATAAAAAATAATACTGTCAAGTTTCTAAAAGTAATACTAAAATAAAGTCGGTTTTGTAGTTTTTGCGTGAAAGAGTAACAAACATCCATGCATCCTAAAAAGCTTTCACGTTTATAATATTGGTAGGATACAAATAGTTGCTGACTGACATGGACTGGCTGCAGAATGGCTTTTTAATTCACGTTTTCGATATCCTTACCCAAAAGTGTAAAAAATGCTATTTTTAGGCGCTGGATTCGGATTCAGCGCATAAAAATCCATCGGAAATACTATAGCAAAAGTGTTCTAGTATAAAATTGTGTACAGCCGGCCGCGACAAAATTTTGTCGACCGTTTTCTCGTGTTTTAATCGATTATCTCTTTATTTCTTTCGAGTCTAACATGACAATTACACTTAAAACTCGACTTTTAATATCTAAAATAGATATATTTTTCGATCGAGATATCTTTTCTATCAAAATTGTCGATGTCGAGATATAATATATCGAGATATCTTACATCTTAGTTTGTCTTCTCTCGTCCGCGATATATCTCGTGGCGGTCATGCTAGGTCAGCGGGTATGTTTTGCTTAAATACCAAAACAAATTAACTATAGTAGAAATAAAGAAAAAAGAAAGAATAGAGAAATGAAATATCTAGATTACATTCAAGAGTAACTCTTAATATTAATCTCTTTGAATCATTCCATTTTAACTTTTTAAAGTTGTAAAATATAAATTTCTGAGATCTGAATTTGCAGCCAATTTCTAATTTAATAACTGCCTGCAACCTAGTACCTACTCGACTTAAATTTGAAGAGCTTGTTTTGCTCTTGAATTTTGAAAATAAACCTTTGCTGTTATATACATAGATAGGTAGATAGGTGGGTAGAATTTTAGTAGTAGTAATTCGCTTCGAAGATTTCTATGTCATATCGTATTCAAAGGATTTTAATTATTAAAATAACATCATAGTCCTTTTATAATGTAAATATTTATTTTTCTGTTAAGTAAAGGGTAAGGTTTTAAAGGTAGACAATTTTTGTTGAAATAATTCGCTTCGAAGATTACTATGTCATATCGTATTCAAAGGATTTTAATTATTAAAATAACATCATAGTCCTTTTATTATGCCGCTATCTATACCTTTATTTACTCCTTTTACATTCAAATTATGTATTTTTTCGGGATAGAAGCTCATATATGCTTTCCTAAGATTTAATCTTTTTTTTTGTTTTGTTAGGTAATATTTATTTTATTATATCCACACAGAGACATGCACACACACGTGTACACATGTACAGTACATGCCCAGGCATACCAGTATGAAAATTACAGCAACTGAAAATCAGCGCTGAGGCGCGCCACGTTCTTATGTTGAAAAATGGGCTTTTAGCACATTTCTTGTAATTTTAGTGTAATATATATTTGTTTATGTTGAATACAATGGCAAGTGGATGATATATGAAAAAGCCGTGAAGTGCATATTGCGCGTTTCGGTTTCAGTCTATGGATTTCCGAATGCTCGAAGTTAAAAGTGATAGGTCGACAGTTTTGAATTTAATTGAATTAAATATGGCAACTTTGTGACATTTCAAATATAAGACAACTGTCATCTTTCTGTCTCCCCGCGACCACGGTTGCTGAAAAGCATCCGAAACGTCGGGATAAATAATTTAAACAATATAAATAATAAATCGCGTTTTAATCCGGTATACAGTATTTTATTTAAGCTATGGATTGATTTATGTAATGGGAATAAAGATTAACATAAAATGTGAAAGCGGTCGGTAATAAGAATACATAATACAGATATATTTAATTAAAGCTTGAACATTTTTAGTCCTTCTCCATTATTTTAAGTAACGATTAATAAATGTGATATATTTTTTAATTACACAGATATCTTCTTAAGTAGTAATTTTAGAAGTTGTAGATAATGTATATTTTTTTACTAATAACATATTGCCAATAATTTTACTTTTAAGTGTGTTTCTTGTTTTAATTTACTGCCAGCATGAGACTTAGGGCATGTGTCCATATGTGTGGAAAAAGTTTTGAATATGAAAGTGGATGGATATAGGGGAAGAGGGAGGCCAAGAAAACACGGGTTGACTGTGTGAAGAATTATATGTGTTTGAGAGGTGTAACTGATGATATGGCGAGTGAAAGGAGAGAACGAAAAAAAACAATAAAATACTGCGCCGACCTCAAATAAAAAAAATAGGGAACAGGGCTGGAAGGAGAAAAGGAAGATTGCCAGCATGACACTACAACAAAATCCAACCCTGGTACTAAAATTATTTACTATTCAACGCTTAGCCTAGAGGTCGAGGTTGTTTGATTGAGTTTTCGAACGTAATAATGGTTTCAGTTACGACTTGTGGCCAGATGTTGCCATTTTTATTTAACATATAATTTTCGAAAAAAGAAATAGAAAGTTACATTATCAGTAAGTAACATAGGATATTTTTTGTTAGTACAACTACATTGCACTCGTACGGAGCCGGAGCAAATCGCTAGTATTGTATATAATTCAAACAGTAGTGTGGTATTTTCTTTAAACAATAGATATTCTGTTTTTCAATGTATATATACTATATAGATAGATAGATAGATATCAACTTTATTTGCCACCTTAAACCCATAAAACAAACAAAACTAACAAAAGATACAATTAGATTATCAATTATGTAAACAATAATAAAAGTGATGGCAAATAGGACCCCTCATCAGCAAAGCAGCGACTAATGTCGCTACACTGATTTTCAGAGGAGACCCTGCAATATATCAATAATTACTAAATTATACACTTCAAGCAACCACAAGACTACCGAGAAGTGTGGCTAAAACTCTTGAATAACGTTGAATACATACTGTTTTTAAATATACTTTTAATTGACGCCTTTCTGCAGCACAAAGTAATAATATTCAACTCCACGTTCTCTTTATATGTTGTAGAATTATCAACGCGACATATTCGTAGGATTAATTATTGTAACCTAAATTTTCATACAACCGTATCACACAAATAGCGGATCTAGAGCGTAGAAATTATTCTGTGTCTTCTTTGGTAGATTCATAGTCATATCGCCTCGGAATGAAAAACTTGGTAGTACTTTGTGTGACGTAAGTAATAAAGCGTAAGTGAGGTGTGTTCGTGTACTTGGCGGGAGGTTCATTGTTCGTCCGACTGCCGGCCGTTGTGGACGTGTTCACGGCTCTTCCTGAAACTGCTCTCTGGATCTTATTGAATCAGACCAAGACACTACACATAGCAATAGGTCATCCTAGATTAAACGAGCAGGTGGCTTTCCTGATGGTAAGTGATCTCTGCCGCCCATACATATCTGTAACACGAGAAATTTTGCAGGTGCTTTGCAGACATTTAAGGAAGGGATAGGCTCTTTTCATGAAGGTTCCCAAGTCGCATTGATTCGGAAAATCCACCGACTATTATAGCTGTTCCATCTATAAGTCATATAAGGTAGGAGGACGTACATTTGTACAGTTCAGACATCGAGATATGTGTAAAGAACTAAATATGCCTACCTCAAGTTTTAATTAAATAGACAAGAGAAATATCGAAATTTCTTCTAGGTAAACAAGACATACCCTACCGATATTAAATTGCATTTATCAATGTCCTTTGACTTCTTTCCCTCTTCCAATCAATCGCTTCATATTTTTTAAAGATATTTTACCTATAAGATTAATAATACTTGATCCCTGTCAGTTATATATTGTATATTTAAACATTGGTTACTGCGAATAAAAGTGAGTTAGTGAGTGAGTGAATGAGTTTAGTGATTTCGTGAAATTCTTATTCAGCCTCAGCATTTTGCATTTAAAAATGCATTTTCAAAAATGATCATTTGAAACTACATAAACAGGCTTTTATCATCTTTTCTCAGTTGTAGTGGAAGCCAGCTTAACTACACGTGAGGAAGAGAATAGTCGTCATAAAACTTGTCCGCTAAAATGTAATACTTGTTTCTCTGTAGACAAAGACTAAGCAATCACCTTAGAGACAGATAATGTCTAAGTTTCATAGTTAAAGTAATGCGTGAATCCCATTTCGACTCCTTGAAACAATGGTCTATCGATTCCCACCGGATATCAACATTAACATTAAACTAACGAAAGATAACCTCTGCCCGTATTTTTGATATAGGCTAATTTTTACCAGAAAAATATCTAAAAAAACCGTATGAACGAAGATATGGAAAATCCGTATGAGTCCGAATAGCTTAGTGGGGTGAAAGGCCGACACAGACAAGTATCAATCTTCTGTGTGTACAATGTCACTCCAAGCGAAAATCAAATCAGAGCAGTCGCTGAAAATCAGCGCCACACTATTAAATAATGATGTGGCAAATGCTGAGTGGCTGTCTTTTTTAGCCACATCATTTATAAATATTACTCTTTTGTTTTATTATTCTTAGTTTTATAATTTTAGTTAAGTTAAATTTAAATTATTTTAGTTTTAGAGTTCATTTGTATTGTATTTTTGTTGTATATAGTGGCTAAATAAACGTTTTTCATTCATACATTAATTCAATTATTTTAATCTTGTTTCCCGGGACCTTTGGAGTGAATATCACGGAACCATAGACGATTTAAGGGAAGGGATAGATAAGGCGTCTTTTCCGCCCCTGAATAACAAAATATATCATACGATTTGATGTTTTCTTTTAAGTTTGAGAGATGATATCTTGAGAATAGTGTCCCTGATAAGAAAATATACTTAAAAGAGAAGAAAACCTACAATTAATATTACCTGTTGGGTGCCAAACTTTGATTTTCGTTCAAAATAAGTATAATACATTTTCAGTGACATTTGCTCAAACGAAAACAATATTTATTATATTGAATCGTCTGGGATTCAAACCTGGAATTCTGAGGCGATCTATTAGTACTATAACTGGCCTATACTATACTAAAATAAGGTATACAAAAATTTAAAAACACTTTTCTTACCTGAAAATTTCACACACTAGACACACATTTTAAAACAATTATTCGAATATATGTGTATATATTATGTTATTATTTTTATAATGAATGCAAACACTGTGTTATTATATATTTAAGTTACGTAGTATTTGCAGTGAGAGGGCGCACGTCTTCATCCCCTGAAACCTTGTGGACAACTGCTATGTTGTCATGACATTCGACATTTTCAAACGAAAGCTTCACACAAAGCCGTCTTCGACAGCTGAAGTTTGTGGTTATTTGACCGCATACTTCCAACAACGTTAATTATATCAGAATATTTTGTCACATTATCCCTAGATTTTCATTTGTTTTTATAAATTATATTTTTTTTTTAATGTAAGAACGCTATCTAACACACTCTCTTGATGGTTAGTCAGTTACAGAACATCATTGCACTGTCGAACTATTTTTTTACATTAATTAAAGGTGAACATTAATAATTTTAGTAATCATTTCTTTTAAATGACTTAATATTATTTATAATGAATTAGCGTGCCAAAACACGAACACGTGGCCAATAGGAGAATTTTTCCGACTTACTTGACACTCATCATCAAAGTTTCATCAAAATCCGTTCAGTAGTTTTTGCATGAAATAATAATAAACACCCACACAAACTTTCACATTTATAATATTAGGATAATAGCGTTTTATTACAAAAAGTTCCTCCAGTGTAACATTTATTCATATCAATTACTAAACAGCGCTAATATTACTATTCAAGACTTGGAATTTACGGTAATACACAAAATTTTACGATCAGTTTAGATGTTTTAGCAACTAATATAACACCGGGGTTGAAAACCTTTGCAGCGTGAGATAAATTTGAAGAGATCATTTTCCGCACGAGTTAGAGGCGTTAGAAGGTACTTTATAACTTGGATAAGGATAAGTTGCTAGTACGTTTGAGCTAAGGGCTTGCTGATACTATATGTTAGACTATATGTATGAGGTTTTGACGGGCTCGTTGGCGCGTTCGGTAGAACACCTGCCATGCGCATCGATGGGTCGTGGGTTCCAATCCCACCGGGAGCACATGTTTATAATTTTCTGTAAGCATGTTTTCTGATAACTTCGGGCATTGATCTGGAGTGAGAGGAATATCTAAATTCCGGGTAACGAACCACCATTCATAGATGGAAAAACCGTGATTTGGTTTCAGTCTATGGATTTCCGGATGATCGAAGTAAAAATTTAGGTCAACAGCGCATCATTCACTGATGTTCTGTGGCTGAGGTATCACCTACCATCAAGTGAACCTCATGCTCGCCTGTCGATATCTGACATAAAAATAAACAAAAGGCTGGAATATTTGCAAGAACAAAGCTAGTGGAAGTGGTGATTAGTTGGATTTTAATTGGGGTTAGAGTAATTCGATATGCATATTTATTATGCTATAAGTATGTGTGTATGTTTTATATCAGATATCACATACAAACATAGGACACCAATTATAATTATTGATGTGCTGTCGTACTACAGTCAGCAAAATAATTAAAGGAACAGTAGGATTTCTACCTTTTTTGAATGATTTTTGAAGAGGCGTAACTTAGTGAAAAATGGTTGAATCATAAAAAACTAAAAGCGTTTTGAAGCTTGAAACCTCTAGTTTGAAATTGTTATTGTTGAGCGCGAGGCATTTTCGTCTTTTTCAAATGCGTTTAGTGGCTTTGTCAATACTGGTCTTGTTCTTCGATAGGTTTAACAACCCCTTGTTGCTGGGATATTGTCATTTTAAGAAAAAATAAGCTTTTTTGGTAGATCATCAATATCTCATTGATCGCACAGCGAGCTAAATCTGAGTTTCGTAAAGTGCCCTTGAAGTATGTTTAATAATTTGGTATAAAAAAATAAGTATGTTTTCAGTTTTTTTTAGTTCAATACATGCCCAAAAACCTCTTAATATTTAAAATTGATCGATTTCACAGTAATTGTTGACCGAAGCGTCAGATTTTATCAAAAATTAAAGGGACACTTTTATTGTTCCATAAATGGCAAATAATGATGATTAGAGTGGAAAGAACGACTATTCCGTTATTTTTCTCCCTATTTCGCAAAAAGTAAGTAATAAAATAATTCATTTATGAACAAAAATTGCGTTTTTTCCTTGCAATTATTCATGAACGATCTATCAAATTTTGAGGAACTTTTTTAAACTGTCACAAAAAAAATCGTTTTATAAATTTATAGATAGACTTTAGCACTAATATTCCATTCGGGGAAGTATATTGAGAATTTGTTTCATTGTGTAATATAGAGGGCACGATAAAAATTTGTTGACTCGCATTTGCAGGAGAAACTACATTAAATAGAGAAAATTAATTAAAATTCAAATTAAGCAGCAGAGATCTAACATGGCGAGCTCTTCACTCGTTGAATATAAGTTATTCAATTTCGTCAGATCATAAAATTAAAGTGCGGCAAATTAAATTTGTAGGTGCTGGGATTTTTGTTGACTGTCTGATTTTAAGAGGATTATGCAATTAATATTTTAAAGAGGTAACGTATATAATTCTCAATTCAAATTATTTCATATAGGCTACTGAGTGACAGTAGACAAGAAAATAATTCTGAAAAAATATACCATTCGGAATCTTTATTCGGCTGAAGCATTCAATAAAAGTTGTTGATAATGCTTTTTCCTAGAACTTAAGCTTAAAAAAACAGTTAGTTAAATAGTTTTTATTTATTTTAAGTGAATTATGTTAGTTTTTAATGTTACATATTGACAGACGGAATTTTGATATTCCTCCCACCCGTATAGTGAACGAAGTGACCAGAAATGGGGAAGACATGGTAACAGAAAAATATAAATATATAGTACCGTTGAGATTCGCACCCGCGACCCATCGATACGCAGTTCTAACAAACGCATAAACAAGCCCGTAAAAAAGTATTATAGTTTTTATTACATTATTTGCATTTTAAATGTGACGTCAGCAAATGGAATAGACGAAAAACTTAAAATACATAATTCATTCGCTTTCGTAATATAGTATGTTTATCAAAATTCTTCATCAAAGATAAGATCTTTTTTAAAGATAATATGTTAGTCTAAACCAATATATGATTTTGTAAAAATAATGATAACCATTTTCATTCTCTGCAGCTTTTATTCATTATATAAAAACGCCATCAACAGTTCACCGCACTATAAAACGACAGTTTTTGCAACCCGCACTGCAGTTTTTTAAAATATTCAATCTTTTATTCATTCCGTATAAGTGCTCTATCAAAAAGCGTTTGTGTACTGGTATCGAAGCTAAAATTTGATGTAAATATTTTTATTAGTTTTTAAATAATTTAATGTTAAATATTTCTCATACAATAAGAACAGTAACGCGAAAAAAGCGACATATTTGAGATATTTTAAAGCATTGGATTACTACAAATTTAAAAATAATACAGCTCTAAAGTATATTCTACAAACACTGTCTGCAAATCCATCAGACTCAGAATATTAAATAAGAAAATTTTAATTACATTTTTTGATTATACCTAAATATTAAGAGTAACATATGTATTTGTACATATAGAGAAAAAATGTAAATAAAATATTAAATAAATATATCTCTTGAAATTTTTAAAATTCGAGTTCTTACTGAGACACCCATTATTATTTTTATTTAACTACATTTCATATTTCCAATATAATATTTATATTTAATTGCATTATATTTATATTAACATCTTCTATATTCAATTTATAGCCGTGTTCTTGGGACTGTTTTCGTGGAATTATTGTAAAATTTAAATTTCTATGGGCATTGCTTGAAATAAACATAATTATTTTTATATGTAAAAAAAGCAGACTAAAACATTTCCAAGGAGCAAAAGTGTGAGAAAGTATTAAAATGATTTATGCATAACCCTTTCACAGAAATGTTTTCGCTCGGGTAGAATAGCAGGCTAAATGATGTCATTTCCTCTCAGTCCTAAATACCAGATTCACTGGACGGATATTTACTATTATATATCAGAGGAAGGGTTTTTCTTCTTGGTCTATCGTGTTCGAACGGCATCGTAGATCTAATAACTCTGATATTGCCGATGATGTATCGGGGCAGTGATCACTTATTAACAATTATTGAACCCACAGACTATTAGAGCTTCTATATTGCTTTCTCTATTATAAAAAAGCCAGCTGTCAGATTCCATGTCAATTATTTATTTATTCTTCTTCTTCTTTTAATTAATGGCCACCTCCATCAAAGACGGGTTCTGCCAATGTCGAGTATTTTTGGGAGACTATAGTTTTAAAATGTCGGGGTATTACATACTATTGAAACTTGATGTACGAGCCACGGTCGAATGTAAGAGTTTTGATACTTCGAGTGAGCCAAAACACAAACACTTAGGACGGCACAAATATATGTATTTATTTATATAATTTCTAATATGTGTGTTTATGTAAGCAGGTATATAAGTATTTATATAAAAAGTATTTAGTAACTTATTATTAATACTTCAATCTGTTAGAAATAATAAATTTGGAGAGGATTTTTATAAATTGAGAAGGGACATTTATTTATTTGAGTCTTTTATTACTGACATATTATATATGTCAAAACATAGATTAAAACTGTCGATTGAACCAGTTTTTATCTTTTTTTATGTTTATGTTAGATATATACAGACGAGCATGAGGTTCACTTGATGGTAGGTGATACCTCAGTCACAGAGCATCAGTTAGTGATGCTGTCAACAAACTACATTTTAATTCGAGCATTCGGAAAATTTGCATTTCATGATTTTTCCATCTATGAACGTTATCCGGTCAGAATGTTGATATTCCTCCAGGAAGACACGCTTACAGAAATTTTTAATTAAACAAGTCGTCCCAGCGGGATTCGAATCCGCAACCCATATTCTTACTATTCGAATTGATGTCTCTACTTCATCAATTCGAATCTGTATAGAAAAATCACTAGAGTCAACTGCTTCCATAGTGAGATGTTGCGACAAAATTGCATATAAAGTACAAAGTACTTGAATCTCAAATGTCAAGATGCATAATATACGATTAAACTTCACGAAACTCAAGGTATTTGAAACGTTATACACGTCCTTACGATATACGAAGTACGTCATTAAAATGTCCAACAGAACATTTTCTGTTATATTTAATGTAAAATAATTTGAGAGTCACCATCTTGGTTCTTAAATTGACAACTAAATCGTCTTAATAGCTATTATAAATGCCACCCGAAGTCATTATCTGCGCACGTTATGGGGTATCTTTGTACTTGATGTCATGTCATAAATACTTTGGTACCGATAGGTCAAAGTATTAATGATCTTAATATTTTTAAATATCTATATCTTTACTAATATGATGAGGAAAGATTTGTTTGTTTATTTGATTGTTTGTTACGATTTAACTCAAAAACTACTCGACCGATTTTAAAAATTATTTCACTAAAAGAAAACTACATTTTCAGCGAGTAACATAGGCTTTTTTATTTTGTTGTTTTTGTATAGTACATCTACATTGCAACCGTGCGAAGCCTGGGCAGGATATTAGTTTTTAAATATAGTAATACTAAAGTGTACCAACATTGTACAAGATTCATAACAAAATCGTTGAATATATCTTAAACTAAATCAAATCTAAAATTAAACATTATTTTAACCAACAAAACGAAGACTTTTAATAAACATTTGGTAGACATATGAAATAAAATATACGGATAAAGTTCCGAAAAGCCCATACCGCTTTTTTCTTCGAAATTTTGTATGATTATGTATTTGGACTCGCTGATCACGAATATGGTAGTTAAAATTGGCGTAAATTTCATTTTCAAGGTCAAAACTCGAAAAAAAAAAACCAAAATTTTTAAGAGGTTTTTCTACGCTATCTCAATAAATATTGATCTTAAGAGAAAAAATAATGTTTCCTGCAAAAGTTGTAGATTATATAGAAATACACGTTTTATGTTTCATACATTTTTTGTCTAAAACAATTTACTATCTAAGTATCTATCATCTTTGGAAATTGACCCCGTCCCAACCCAAATACACGAAATTAAACTTCGTATAAACATACTTCTGAATGTACTTAATTTTACGAGTCAATATAAATTCATACATTATTATTTTGGATTAGATTTTAATTAAAATACTAGTAATCGGTATATTTCTTTGTATGTATAATTTTGTGAGGCACCTGGGCATCACCTGGTATTAAGTGATCACTGTCTCCTATAAGCTTCCGCAGCCTAAGGATACGCGAGTGTGTTGCAGGTCTTTAAGGTTGACAGTATGCTGGAATTACCAGGTCGGAACGGTATTAGTATATTTTCAAGATTACAAAAAAAGCTATGCATATTTGTGTTTTTTTTCCATTCTAGAGGTAGATTCATAATGTACGAGTACGTATTAACAACTACCGTAAACTTTACTGAAACACCATGAAAGATATGAAACCACCTGAGTCTCGAGCATTTCAGGTATTATAAACATATGATGCACATTTCACATATTATGTGTATGAAAGCTGAGATGAAAGAAGCATTTTAAGTGAAATCCATATAATACAATTGGAACTCGTCGTATGTGTATTAATTTTTATAAGTATAAATTTGAAATACTTAGATAAAATTATGAGATTATAATTGAGGGTGTAGTGCGGCTTTACATACTAGTTTATCGTTTATTTGTAGTTAAGCTTTATAAAAAAAAACTTACATTATTATTACAAAAAAATACTATATAAAAATGACGTGACACTTAAAAAAAAAGTTGCTCGACAGTCGGCATCATATCTTCTGTAAATATTGATAGATCTGCAAAATTAAGAAAAACTGTGTAACGAGTACGAATTTAGAATTATGAAAAATTTTGCACTAAAACATTTTACACTTCGACTGCGTAAAATTCGTCTCTGCTAAAATATTTTTTTTACCCCTTACGCTCCGTAAAAATATTTTTTTTTTAATAAAAGTATCCTATGGCCTTTCTTATACCACTGAGAATATGTACACAGTTTCACGATAATCGGTTGAGTAATTTTTGCGTGAAAGCGTAACAAACTTACATAATATTAGTAGGGATATATTGAGACACAAAAACTGATGATTCAGAACTAAGTACAAGAGCAATGCAGTGTTGCACAATGCACATGCTTTGATATGTAAGGTCTGGGTGGCAATTCAATTGCTGAGCCGGATGTGGCCCCATGTAAGATTTTTTTCAAAATTATATCTAGAGTCCTATTCATAAAAGAAGTTCTTTTCAGGTGTCGCTAGTGTCTATGGAGTTAAAAATACTTTCATAAAAAATATTGTAGTTCCAACATTATCCATGGAACTTCTTTCTTGGAACGTACTCTACTTTCGTTTTTTATTTTGTAGAACGAAGTTACTTTTGCATAATGTATACTTTGGACACATCCTATGCTGCTAACTTCTAAAACCCAACGATTTTCTTTTTAATTTTGATTTCCCTAGATATAAATATAGATCAGTTTTGCTTATTAAAAAAGACTTGAAATCATAATTACATCCGACCTTGTACTACGGTTTTAAGCATTATGTTTCTAAAAAAAACATCTTTCAAGGCGAGTAGAAATGAGCAATTCAGTGCTTATTTTCTGCACTGAATGGCTTGAAATATCAATACTGGACGTTTCTTGAATCACAATTCACAACTATTTTTAGTCAGTCTTGAAAAGAATTCTCAATATTCTTTGTGAAGCATTCAGAACGAATACGGCTGATATGCAGGCATGAGGCAATGTAAATAGGGGCGGATTTCTATAGGTCGAGTAATCCAGGAGCAATTTCAGGGGCAGCATAACTCTGTGAACTTATACTTCCACGTTTAGAATCTCACAAATGCCAGGCAAAAGACAATTTGCGAAAAACAATTATTTTATAGACGGGCTCGTTGGCGCGTTCGGTAGAATACCTGCCATGCGCATCGATGGGTCGAGGGTTCGAATCCTACGGGAACGACATGATTATAATTTTCTGTAAGCACGTCTTCCCCACATCTAGTAACTTCGGGCATTGAACGGGTGGGATGCTCATGCTCGTCTGTCGATATGTAACATAAAAAAAAAAAACTGTCACACTGTCACGCACAAGGTATGCATCTTATAATTTTCATCATGCAATTTTATAATTATTAATTATTAAAAAAAATTAAATGTTATTTTAAATATTACACCGTTGGTAACATTTCGTTTTTAAATTCCCGCAAATGAGAACGTTAAATTGCAAGATTTAGTGTCTGAGTAAAATGTTTTGGATGTTTATAAATTCACGCGGAAAATGATTCGTATAATAATCCGGTGACATATACGTATATATCATTCGAGGCTTATTTTATTTATGAGCTTATTTTCATAATTACCAAATATAAATAAAAAAATATAAAAATCGGTCGAGCCGTTTCGGAGGAGTGCGGCCACAAAAATCGTGACATATGTATATATTATATACAATAAATAAAGTTCCGTGAGACAAGTAATTTAAAAAAAAAATTTTACTTCTAATGGGAACAAATACTCACCGTAGGGAATATAAGTTGCTTTATGAAGAGATATAAGGTAAAGGCACCTAATTCCGAGGGGTTCTAAAAATGGCACCTTATTCCGAGGTATTTAGAAAATCGACGATTTCTAGCAATTTACAAATTCTTTGTGTCTGCAAGATACCTTTTTCAATTAGAAATTTATCTATTCGTGTTTATATGAGGAAAACAGTAATGTAGCGTGTGTACATTTTAAAATAATCTGTGAGTTTTACGCTAGCAGCTGACTCGAACGTACGCTTCATACATTTCGGACCTTCTGCACGTGAGAACTACGATTTTCTAAATAGTGTTTTAGATGATATTTTTATATTGAGTGAGATTTTGTTTAGATTGAAACAGTGAAAGGGTTATATTTTTTATCGAAAACCCTTAACATTTATGTATTTTCTTCACAAATTAAGGAGAAAATAAGTATTTAAAATACCGCGGCATTAGGTGCCAAATATTTCAGTTGGTTCCTAAATACCGATGTATACCACGGAATTGCAATTTCATAGACATTAACTTTCTTTTTAATTTTGAAGGCAGTTTTATGATTACGAACTTATTGTTTTGGTTTTGATTACTTAAAAAGCCAATACATATGAAAATCTATTTCCGTGGTATACTTTGGCGTCGCATTTACTAATTATAGCAGATCAAAGATGATCTATTTAGGTATTTCATTAATTCGTTGTATGGAAAAGCTAAGTACAGAAAATTAAGATATTAATGTATTTCGAAATAATGTTGAATGTGTTTTATATATCATTTCGAAGATATCGCAATTAAGCAGTAGTTTATGTATATAATATACAAAAATCTTTCATTGTTTAATACTCGGAATTAGAAAATGAGATTTAGTATTATAAAACGCTATTCCGATGTATGTAAGTCGGAATAATGTTCTATAAGTCCCTTAACTCGTGGTATTAAAAATTGGTAATTCTTTAGGAAGTCACATCAATTATTTCTTATTAAAAAACAGTGTACAGAACCTACGTTAGTAATAATTGATGAATAGAAGAATTAATTATCTAACAGCAACTTTCTGTTATTGACAATTAAATATATCTATTTAATTTCTATGAAGAAAGCAAAAAAAAATACTCAATTAACAAGTTTAATTAACTATGTTTTATTTTAGGTACATATATATTTAAAATAACGTTATTTATCATCTATACATATAATAAGACTGTCTGAACAACAAACATAAATAAAATACCTATATACTTAATTTTTTTACGTCATGTATCATGTACGGGGTGGGGCATTTTCTTTGTATTCTGTACACTCGGAATTGGGATACAAATGCATCGGAATTAGGATTTTTACATCGGAATAAGGTGCTTCGGACTTTTTCATATTTTTACATAATTTAACAAATAAGTACATTTTTAATTGCCAAATTGAGAGTGTATATCAAGAGTCAGATAAATAACAACTCTGATAAATATAGCCAATTCTACAGAAAGATACAGTTAATACTTAATGTTCAATGTTCTTCTGAGTTATGGTGAAAATACCGCGGAATTAGGTGCCTTTACCTTATCTATAAATTATGTAAGACGAAGGATATATCAATTTAAAATGACTTCGTATAATATAGGGCGTTTTCGGTTAGTATTGAGTGGCGTCGATATCATAAATCGATAAAAACTTTCCAACGCTGACCTATAAATATTTCATAGCGAGAAACGTCTAAAATTATTGGCCAATTGCCTGCAGAGTGGAGCGCAGCGTGCTTTCTTATATTAGAGATTTACAAAGCCTTTATTCCCGGCTTCGCACACAGAACAGGGAAAAATATCTTCTGTTCTGTGGCTTCGCATCATAGCATAAAATAAAAAAGACGAGAAATGAATAAAACAGTTAGTTTTATTATACTTCAAACGTTAAGCCCCCTCCTTCCAGAAGTACAGACAAATAGACGAAGGAATACGGAAGAGGTATGGACAGTCGAGAGTCAAATTCACTTGATGGTACTTCGAACATAGGACGTCAACCAATGATGCACAGTTGACCTATTTTACTTTCAACGATTCATGACACCGAAACTGCCAATGTGCATTTTACGGACTTTCCAATTATGAACATTTGATGCTCAAACTTGTCAAGTAAAGAAGATATATCTATTAAAATATGTTCTTACTTTTCAGATCAGGCGGGTATCAAACCAGTGACTTGGAAGTAAGATTAGTGTATTGTATTGTATAGTATCGAAGACAAAAGAGAAAGCAGGTGAAATATTTTTTTCCACGGGATTCGAACTAGGGACCTCCAGTGCTTAACGCATTGTGCTTACCATTGAGCTAAAGGGGCGGTCATCAAGCCATAACGGCTATTTTTAATTTATTTAATTGTGTTCAATTACATAAAAGCGGGGAGAAATTCATTCTGTATATAAAAAGCTGAATTTGCAATAATCCCTTAGAGTCAAAGTGTTGTTTCATGAATAATGTTTATCATTCATTCATTCTCTTTGTTCATTTTATATTACGTTATCTGCATCTTTTGTTCAATATTTTTCAAAACTATTGATTTTTTCATAGCCATTTCAAATTGTAAATATGCTGAGTTGAGTTGAATAAAAAAATCGTATAATTTATTTTACGGTTTAAAAACTTTAGGATCATTTATTAGGTTTGAGAGAAACTGTATAATTTCGCAGCACCGTGACAAACTCACAACTATCGTGTCGTGGGTTCGAATCCCACCGGGACGGAATGTTTTATAATTTTCTGTAAGCATGTCTTCCCCAACTTCAGGCATTGAACGGTTGGGAGGAATATCTAAATTCCGACCGGGTAACGAACCATCGTTCCTGGATAGAAAAACCTTGCTCATATTGCGCGTTTCGGTTTCAGTCTATTGATTTCCGAAGTAAAAATAGGTCCACAGTCTACATCACTGACTGATGTTCTGTGGCTGAGGTATCACCTACCATCAAGTGAACCTCATGCTCGTCTGACGATAGCTAAAATAAAAAATATATATAATTAATATATGTAGATGGAGAGCATGGTATATGATTTTTTACAACTTGAACTTCCTCTACGTCATAAACTTCGTAGCTAATTACGAGTATTTGTTAGAATTCCTTTTGAACAAGGTTTTCCGGAGATTTACCTCAATTACTTTAACTTATTCCGAGATTAATAATAAAGTTAAGAGTACTTGAGTTTGAACTTTTGTTGTTCTAACTTTGCGGTAAAATCAATATCTTCGGGCTAGTGACCGGTTGGCATGCGATTGATAGATATCAGTCAATTTCGTTTTATACGTTAATTTTGTTAATCCCTTAAGAAATCATACTAATGCATATTATTCAATGGATAGTCGTATATATAGATTTGGAAGGGCTTGTTGGTGCGTTTGGTAAATCACTTACCTTGCGAACTGATGGGTCGCGGGTTCGAATCTCGCCGGGACGATATGTTTATAATTTTCTATATGCATTTATTCTCCACGGGTGGGAGGACTATCGAAATTCCGACCGGGTAACGAACCACCATCCATAGACATTTCGCGTTTTGGTCTTAGTCTATGGATTTCCGAATGCTCGAAGTAAAATGTAGATGTACTTTTTGTTATTAGTAATATACTTGTCGCAGTGTCAGCATTATGGCACTATCTATTGGAAACGTCAAGCAAATCACAGCTGCTTGGGTGACAACGAGTCAGCCGATCGATCCTGATGGCGAATGATGACTCCTAATATTAGTAAATACTAATGACATTTCGATAAGACAGTTCGTGACTCTTGGCAGTTGGCAGTGTAGAATGAACTGTGAATGAATCCTTCGCTCTGAGGTTCGGACTATTCGACTATTTCGACGAACGATTTGAAGTCCGGGCCAAAGATGAGTAGGTATCAAGTTATTTTTAAATTAGTTACTAATTTTCTTAGATTTATTAGAATGATTCCTTAAGTCGAATAATTCGAATGGAATCCTATATAGTCGCGCATCGCTAACATAACTTCTCCCTCCATAATCAACGCTGTTCCCTTTAATCACACTTTCTTAATTAAGTCTTTCACATAATAGTGCACGTAATGAATTACTGATCTCATCAGAAGGTGTGACACGGTGACACAGTTGCAAAACTAAAGGAATCACAAATGAGGAGTGAATTATGTAAATTCCATTGGCCACTACCATCTACATGTATCGTTACCTCATCTCTTTTCCATTACATGTAACATTCATTTAATTAAGCAATCAAAAACAAAGTCGTGTTAGTTACACCATTTATAACTCAACAACGGCTGTAGCGATTTTAATGATATCTTATTTGTTGAATTCGTCTAGGTCTCGAATATGAAAAAATATTATGTAGAAAATAAATTTGAATTATACATTATGAGAATAAATAATCTTTATCTAATTCTAATTCTTTCGTAGACTAGCATAAAATAAAAACAGAGCATGTGTGGTATTTTTTTGTTGTATGAAAATGGTGGCAAGTTCTCTCAAGGCTCAGCATCGAAATTTTGCTTTTATTGCTATGACATGTCTAAGGGCGCGCTAGACACGTTCCTTGACTTGGATTGACGTAAAAAGGGAAGGCGCTTGAAGGGCTGGTAGCTTAACCGGTTGAGAGATGTGCGGAACAAGGTTCATCGCCTTTTGCCGAAAGCGCTGTACACGGGTCTATTTGACCACATTGCTGAGATTCATTATCTATTAGGTGTTTTTTTTATAATAGTAAATTATAACTTTTACGTTTCGTCGGGACTTGAACCCGGGAGTTACTGTGAGCCACGGAGGCGGTCAAGCCTTTTTGTCCTAATCAAGAAACTGTCACTACTTTATACTTTTATGAAGAATAGCATTACGCCCGCTCAATTTAGATATACCTACTATTATATTCGTAGTTGGCTTTTTCTTTTATCAAAAAAGCCAGCTACGAACTTTTGAATAAATTCACTAAATTAATAAATTTGAAGCTGTAATCCCATCAGAGTCGACCAAGTACCATTCATATTCATCATTCTTCAAATCCGGATTACACATAAAATATTAAGGATCTCGCGAGGGTCCTAATAACCTCTGATGTTGAGTTAATGAACTTAGAAAATTCTCAACAATATTTGTACATAACTTTTCCAGATCTTTAGTACATAATTTATCAAATGTGTGTAATATACTCGTAACTGACAATACAATTCGGTACTTATATGGCTATTTAGACATTCGGTTTTTAGTAGCTCTAAAGAAGACCAGCATTATTGATTTTCATTAGTATGTAACATTGTGTTACCTAATGAAATAATAATTTGATTTGATTGTTGAAAACTTTCGTCTAAATCTAATCTAATAATATTAAGAGGTTATAAAGAGAACCGATTTTAAAAATTCTTTCACCAATAGAAATAGTATAGGAGGTACCAACGTTTTCGAGAAAGAATTTTAGGTCAGCTGATTTTGAAATATGTCGTTCATCTTGCTTTTTCGGTTAGAGTCTGGGCTGTCTGGCAGGCGGTAGCGGTTGCGTTCGTTTGTGCGCATCCAACCTGTCAGGTGATAATCCTGGATTTGAAAAGCATTTTAAGACGCGTAATTTTTAATTTTTTGTTTTTAAATAAGTCTACCTACTAATAATACTTTTCATGATTTTTTTATTTTATTTTCAAGGTTTAACAACCGAATTGATGTCTGGCAAATTAATTTCAAGCTTTTATTATCTTTAAATAACATAATATTAAAATTACAGACATTCTAAAATACTTTGAAATTTTTATAAAAAATAAATAAAAAATCGCGTATGGCACATAATTAGCAATGTCAAAAATGTCTGGCAATAAAAAAAGTATGTCAGGTAGACTTATTTAAAAACAAAAACTTAAAAATTACGCGTCTTAAAATGCTTTTAAAATCCAGGATTATCACCTGACAGGTTGGATGCGCACAAACGAACGCAACCGCTACCGCCTGCCAGACAGCCCAGACTCTAACCGAAAAAGCAAGATGGACGACATATCACAAAATCAGCTGACCTAAAATTCTTACTTTCCAAACGTTGCAGGCTCCCGGACCAAAAGCTACATTATCAGCGAGTAAGTAATATATAGTACATCTACATTGCACCCGTGTGAAGCCGGGGCGCGTTGCTAGTACTGATTAAAACCGATCAATATGGATTAGTGGATGCAATTATTGGATCTCGATTCTCGGCTTGAATGGAAAGTTAATAAGATAATAGTTTCCGGCAGGGTTGCTAGACGTACTGCAATAACTGCACTACTAACGATCACAATTAATGTGTTTAATTGAATTTTGTTCTTGTGTTTATTGTTTGAAAATACACATATATATACATATATGTATAGTAGCAGTAGTGAAGTCTTCATTTAATAGACATACAATCTCCGTATATGTATTAACTACTACAAAAACACGGTTTAAGCGAATTTTAACAAACTTTTAGGTACTCTATGCTTATCACAATACGGTGTTGAAGAAATATTTTAAAATAAAATATTAGGTATATAGGTCAGTGGGTATAATTCTGTTTTTCTTCTTTGAATCACACCGATCCTTGATATGGAAAAATGGCATTGAGGTTTTCCGTTATTGTGCTTTATAAAAATTGTGAAAAGACACGTCATTACAAATACACATGGAGCCAGCGCGCAGTTTTGTGAATAAAACTAAAAATACTCTTTATCAACTTCACGCTCATTTCCTTACGTGAATAGGTAAGGATTGTTAATTTTACTTTTCTTCGAAAGCAAAGTTCATCAGACTAAATTGCCAAAGTTTTTTTTTTTCATGTCAGATATCGATAAACGAGCATGAGGTTCACTTGATAGTAGGTGATACCTCAGCCACAGAACATCAGTCACTGATGCGCTGTCGACCTACTTTTTACTTCGAACATTCGGAAATAGACTGAAACCGAAACGCGCAATATGCACTTCACGGTTTTTCCATCTATGAACGGTGGTACGTTACCCGGCGGGATTTAGATATTCCTCCCACCCGATCAATGCCCGAAGTTACCAGACGTGGGGAAAACATGCTTACAGAAAATTATAAGCATGTGCTCCCGGTGCGATTCGAATCCACGGCCCATCGATGGGCACGGCAGGTGTTCTACCGAACGCGCCAACGAGCCCGTCAAAAATAATATATAACAAAAGTTTGATTTATATAAAAGCCTTTGTTATATTTATTAACGCATCTGCAGTTCGATAGTCAGGCACAGACTGCAACACCAGAGTGTTGTAGATGTCTATGAGCGGCGACAAAACCTGCCCGTTTGCCTCTTACTTTATAAAATATGTGCTTTTGAACTATTTTGTAATTTATTTCATTAATATTAGTTCGTCAAAGATTTCTCGAATCGAGATTGAAGGTAAGACGATGCTACGTTTATTGTAACTATTATTCTATAACATACTATCAATTCATTAGTATAATCTATCTGTATTATTATAAATTACAATGAGAAAATATGTAATTCTTTTATTTAATCTGAGAATGCACATTACACCCGTCAAAAGGCAATCATTCAGTTTGCGCGCGAACAATGAAAACTGTCACAGATAAGTAAACTGTCAAAGTTTCTAATTGCTGTCAGAAACGATAAAAAAGTATTGTTAAAATTAAATTTAAAAAACACCATAAAATTCTTGTTTAAAATAAGGGTTCAAAAGTCAATCTGTCTTCAAAATTAAAACAGTTTAGTTTAGTTAACAATTAAACCTTTTGTTACATTTCTCACGTAACTTCATAATCATGTTTATGTACTAATAATAGTAGTTATTGATTGATTGGTGCTTGTGTATCGCCTGACCTAAATCTTGAAATAGCATGAGCATGATGTATTCAGACCAATTTCTGTATGATTTACTTTGAATACGATATATTGAAATATTGCCAGTCGAGGTAGTGAAAAGCTTCCCGAGTTTGTGAGTGAAGTTGAGAAAAATATTAGGTATATTATATAAATAGGCCACCAGGTGGCTCAGTGGTAAGCGTGACGCGTATAGCACCGGAGGCCCTGGGTTCGAATCCCGGAAACAAGATTTAAAAAAAATGTTTCAGTGGTGGTTGTGGTCATACAGAGCACAGAAGTCTGATCACCTAGTTGCCTGTAAAGAAAAATGATCAGTGAAACAGACACAGAAATGGGTCTGCCCCATGCCCCACTAGGGGACTCTGGAATTCACACACATATAAATAGAATTATCGAATTTTTATTTTCGGAATAAATTGTGAAAGTACCATAATTAGATAGAGTTAAGGAAGAGTTAGCTGTAGTATGATTTATAGCTACTGTGTCTATATCGAATATTACAACTTTGTGAAGCTCATAGTTAGACTATATAAGAGCGGGGTTTGAACTAGCAAGCGAACTAGCTAAAGTTGATGTAAATACGTCTAGAGTAGTACCTACTATTTAGTCTCTAAATACACTGAACATATATGTATTTGTAAGATGTATCATAAACAAATAAACAAAATCGATAATTGTGTAGTTCCTCAAGCTAGGAGATTCCCCTTGGTGGAGAAGTCCTTCAGGAGATCGACAAAGTCCCAGATAAAATTTTGACTGACTTCAGTAAGACCGCTAATATAACCCATTTTCTGGGCCTATCACCGCCCCTTTGACGAGCTATTAGAAGGAACTATCGCCAAAGAGTAACTACAGTAAAATTCAGCCGTAAAATGGGTTGAAAGTGTTGAGCTCCCTAAACTACTTCATTGTCCAAAATGTTCACTTGGCCTTTTACGGCATCCTGAAGACATACAGGGACGCTATTCCTTACTTTGAGATACTCTTTAGTATAAGTTTAAATCATTTTTCTTAAAGTGAAAAAAGGGCCTTAGTTGGGTCCGTGCTTATATCACCGATACGTTTATAAATCCCGATCTCGATACGATACAAAATTGATAAAATCGCAACGATTGCCTGATGCAGTGCGGAAAAACCAAGTGATTCACGATACAATTTTACGCCTTTCTTCTCTATTTAAATACTGGGAAAGATTTTTTATTTAATAGCAAATCGCAAAGGGATTGCGAGTTATGATTTAATCATACAAGCACTTCTAGTTACGTTAGTTACGAGCTTCGTCAATGTATCTTTAATTCTTTATGTTACATAAATTAATTATGTATCACGATGCTGTCACTCACGCTTGAATTAAAATACAACCAAAATAATAAAGAGTTTCTGTTATTTTTACAAATAAAAATAAACTAACCTCACCTTGTCATGTCCTGTGCAACCTTCTATTTCACAAAAATAATCTAAAAGTTTTTGGATCTTTCGCCCTCTACGAACAATAATAACCAATCTCACCTTGTCAAAACATATCATGGAAGCTTTGGCAGATCATAAAAGAAATAGGAACCAAAGCTATATGTCCGGAAAAGGGTATATTCATAATAACACATAATGTAAAGTGAAACGTAACTACTTCCGCAGGCGTGCCGACCGATTCAGTCATAACCATAGATCCACAAAGTAGCTATGCACTTTCTAATATTCAGTTATTCTATATTATTAAGTTCTCCAATATCTCTTTATTAATGTTATCTCTGTATGAATAATTATTCGTTTACTTAATACTTAAGGTCGTAATATTTCAGAAATGACATTTAACCTGTAGTATCATAGATAACTGTTAAAATTTCAATACTTACCTCAAATATACACAAAAATTAAGTCACTGATCACTATTTAAATCGGAGCATTATAATAAAAATGTGAAACAGTACGTATTTAAGTTCGTATTTTCCAAACCACGCGACGACGTGTTCTCTCTATACTGGCCTGTCGCTCACTGATGTCACTGAAAACTGAAGCTTAAAGCTCTTTGCAGTCCTCAGCAGCTGTGAAAACCTTTGTAGTTATAACTTGAAGGCTTTAAGCTCACGAATTGGAATGGAACAACCCGAAAACTATTGTAGTGTTTTCGTAATGAGCTTTTGAATGTTTAAAATGTTTTAGGTGACACTGTCGCGTAAATAATTCAGGAGCTTACGTACTCCGGATACTATTTCGAAAATTCTAGAAAGAGATGATTTTTCTATACTAATATTATAAAGTGGAAAGATTTGTTTGTTTGTACCGTTTTAACTCAAAAATCGACTGGCTGATTTAAAAATTTTTTTCACTAATAGAAAGCTACATTTTCAGCGAGTAACATAGGCTTTTTTGTGTATAGTACATCTACATCGCACCCGTGCGAAGCCGGGGCGTGTTGCTAGTCATTCATAAAATAAGAAGAGTTACTTAAATTATGCAGCCTTAGCTTTACTTGTATAGGCTTCATGCTTTGCAAACATTATACTGGTCATCAAAGTGATATATTTTCATTTCGAAGAAGAAAGACGCAAAATAATAAATAATTCTGGAGGTTTGACTTCTGTCTTATTACATTTGAGTTAGGTGGTTGGAATTGTTTCTTAGATCACAAATTCATAGGGGATCCTATTTACTTACACACAGTTTATTGCGGTAATAATTAAAATATATAAGTATAAGTGTTCGTAACTGTAATGTAAATGAGTAAAAGCCAAGTATTACCGCATTCAAACTTTTTTTTTATGTTAGATATCGACAGACGAGCATGCGGTTCACTTGTTGGTAGGTGATACCCCAGCCACAGAACATCAGTCAATGATGCGCTGTCGACCCATTTTTTACTTCGAGCATTCGGAAATCCACAGACGGAAACTGAAACGCGCAATGTGCACTTCACGATTTTTCCATCTATAATATGAACGGTGGTTCGTTACCCGGTCGGAATTTAGATATTCCTCCCACCCGATCAATGCCTGTAGTTACCAGATGTGGGAAAAACATGTTTACAGAAAATTATAAAAATAATGTATCACTTCTATTATATTTCCTTACTTTCTTTTACTTTTTTTATTGTGAAACGTTGGAAGGCAAACAGCCTCCTAAAAACAGTTAACACTATGTCAGGAGTCTGGTTCAAATGTATTAATTGTAAAATATTGGTTTAAAATATATATTTGTTATTTCTTTCTTATATTCAATATTTTAAATGGATTTGTAATAACCTTTCAAGAAAACGTGTAGTGCCGTAAGCTATAATCCGTAACAGGAATTTTAATATACCAATAACCTTTATAATATAAATTTAAAAATAAGAATAAAAGAAAATCCTGTATTTTTTAAAAGGGATTGTTTTGAAGGCCGTATCGCGAAATGTTGGGGTCGCCCTGATTTACATATCGTGTTCTTTTGTATCATTCATAATTTTATTCGTCCGAGCTATCTTTCTTTCGATTCAGCAACATTTAATTTTGTAAAGAGTCTTTGTTCGTTGGGATTACGTTTTTTGCTGCATTTTTAACACCTATTAGTTAAAAATTACAAGTAGAGTACAGTATTTTAGCTCAAAGGTGAAAGACTTTTAAAACTAGAAATTTATCAGATTTATTGGTACTAGACTGATCTTATCACCTAGTACCAATAAACCTATAAAAGCTTAGAAATAATTATAAATTCAAAAATATATATAAAAAATTAAGTATTTATGGACGACTTTTGCCATTAAACAATAAGTGTGCTTACTTGGTTTGCTCTTCTACGTAAACTATGATTTTTTAAAGCATTTTTCTTATTATGTTATAAACAGTTCTAAGTATATTATAAATCTCGTCTGCTATACACGTTATGAAATAATATCACAACGTGTTTGTAAGCCATCTAGATTAACTTAGCGGTACTTTTACCAATTCTTGACGCTCAGTGGCCTCACGCAAGAGTTTTTGCTGCATGCGCATTCACCGTAACGGAGTTCTTTAACAGCCAATCAGACTTGGAGTTCTGAATCGCGATATTAATGTGTTTTTAAGCCTTTAGTATATAACAAAATTATTGTATGAAACGTTCGGGGAGTCCGATGCTGTCGTGAAGACCGGCTACGGCGAGGGGCCGGACCATATCCTCGTCATTCTACACTTACAAGTTTGTAGAGAGGCCTCTGCTTCGTATATTGGCTTGTTAATATTAATCTCCTGTAGTTAAGTTAACCGTATGTATGCGTTAAGATTAGGGACCCTCTTCTTCACCGTTACCGGTCGGCGGCATGTTTGACTTCCTTTTGCCACATTTACAACCGAAAAGGAAACAAATTATAATATTTGATATCATTTTTCATTTAAATTATTACTTTAATGTTATAATATAAGTAAATTGTTTTCATTTTCTTGTTGAAGAAGCAAAAAAATATTTTTATTTCATTACTTAAATGGTATGGGCAACATCCGATAATATGACACATAGTACTGAAGCAATACTATACACACATTGTAAACAGGATTGTTTTGGATAATAATTAATCAGCCGAAGTACTTGAAAAACGGTATATATGCAGTATCACACATTGCTGGAACGGAGTGAGTGAAGCTTTCATGGAGCGACTCAAATAGCATATTTTGTGTTTGTGAACAAATCTCAGCAACCGCTTGGCTGATTTGAACTGCGTCTAAATAAACTTTATCACATTAATTACGAAAGCCACAGGCGGAGGACCCAAAAAAACCAGAATGTACTACTTATTACATATTTAATTAATTATAATTAAATACTACATGTTTACAAAGATACGTTTACTCGATGTAGAGCGTATGCTATGGAATGCGATTTTATAAAAATCAAAATGAATAAAGAAAACTTAAATGCTAAATCGGCAAATGCCTCCTCGGTGCCGTTCCCGTGAGAAGCAACGTGTCAGCATATACGTATGGAGGCACTATCGTAATTCATTACTTAGGTGTTTTTCAAAGCCCGAATGTTTATTTTTGCCTACAAATTAACCAATACTTTGGTAATGTTATCCAATATGCCGCTGCAAAGTGTTTTGGCTAGCACAGCGGTCACCTAGTTTATTATACACCATAAAATAAAGAGAAGCAAATAGAAAACAAAAGTGGCGACCTTATTATTTCCAAGCAACAATAGTAGTTGTCAAACGACTATTTGGTCATCTTATGGCGTGTATAGACATTTATATGCGATTATAAATCGCGGTATAACAACCAGATGAACGTATCTACAAAAATTCCAAAAATACTCCATACATAACTAAATAATACTTAACTTTTTTAAACCTCTAATATCATACCAATATCATGTAGTATCTGTATTAGAAAGCTGGTTACATTTTAAGTGGCGGATTGTCACAGTATTTCTAAGTCCCCTGTAAAATTGAGAAAATGTAGATACATCCACCTGACTTCTACACCGCGAAATGCAGAGTAGGTACGAGTAATCATTTAATTTGGTTTAATTTCCTTCATATTATGAGTCATGCGAGATAACTTATTTTACAAGTTTAAAACGAAATGTAAAACAGTTTGCCTGCACTCTACAAAATTTAAAACATTACTTTTTATTTGGCTTTTAAAAGGTGTGCGTGTTTTGGAATAATCAAGGACATTAGCATTTAGGGTAGTGATTAAATAAAATAATAAAGAGTAATTTAAGAAAGCTGGTGGCATTTTGATGTTCAAATTAAAATTGTTTCGGTCGGGCAGGGCACAGAAGGCTATCAACTACTTGCCTGTAAAGAAAAATTATTAATGAAACAGACACAGAAATGTATCTGCCCCATGCCCCACTAGGGGACTCGAGAATTCACTTATATTAATAGAGGAAAACTTTAGTCAGCAAAGTATAAAATTCAGTTTGTTATAACCAGGAGGCCTATTACCAAAACAAAATACGAAGTTTCGGCTGACGGATCGTACATTTTACTATTGTGAATCCGATTATCGACACGTCTTACACAATAAGACATTATGTCTTTCGTTTGACATTACTATGATTGTAAGAATAATCGTAAATAGAATTTAAAATGTTTTCTTAATAAGTTAAAATACGAGGTTGTTTGTTCTTTCGTTTCGATCCGTCCGTTGCGTTCGTTTTTCGTAATAGGCCTACAGATGAAACAAACTTCACTCAAAGTTGTTTGTTCGTTCAAAGTTTTCAGCCTCTGTTGATGTTCCTTGTAGTTCTTACTTTAATTGTTACAGGCTTTAGACGCTATTGTACACTGGCACTAAAACTTACTTGAAGTTGACGATCTTTTGTGTACGTAAAAGGGGTTTGAGTGATGTTGAAATTGTGAAAAACTAATAAAATTAACATGATTCAATTTCTATTGAAGTTTTTTAGAAAGTGGTAGCTTAAATATTGTTAAATTATAATTCCGAGACTGATCACTATATAATCAGCTCCTATCAGATGTCAAAGTTGAAAAAAGTGTATGAAGATTCTCGATTCAAACATTCTCATCATCAATCATTCAAAAATTATTATATAATAAACATAAGTTTTTATTGGGATGATACATTGGAAGTTTTATTTTTATAAAAGGTTGCTTTTTATAACATCGATTTTAAGTAACACATTAGTAATGATTACATTAAGTATTACATACATTTAAAAAATATATTAATTATTTTACATGCATATATTACGCATTTAATTTATTTATTACGATAAAACAGGTTACGACAAAGAGTTGTCTCTAAACCCCTTCCTAAAAATTTATACTACATAATATATTAGTTTTGAAATTGGAATTTCCAGTGTCTAAGCATGAAAATAGCTAGTTTTCCACGCCCAGTTATAATACGATTTCTTTTGTTCAAAACCCGATTTTCCTCATTACAATCATTTTTCAATATCAGTACCCAATGGCTTGTAAATCAAGTGCGCCAAAAAATTACCGAGCGCAACGGGCGACCCAATTTATATGTTACGTATATTAATGTTACGTGTTTTCGCGTAATACACGCAATGTACAGTCCAATACAGAAGTCTATCGCGAATTATTATCGACATATGTATAATAAGGATCGAGGAAGGTAAAAATAAATATAATGTCAGTATTATATTTATATTAAAAAAAACAATCTGACTGACCTATTATTATATCAACAAACAGGTATAGTTAGGGTTAGGTAGCTTTCTTCTTCTTGTGGTGACTCTCCATTACTGTGATCTCTCCATATCAGTCTCGCGACTCCGCAACTCCTCTGCAATCGCAATACCTGTAGACTCCCTAACTTGACGCAGCCATGATTTTTTCCTTCTACTAACACACCTTTTTCCCTGGATCTTACCCATCATGATTATCTGAAAGAGGTAGCGGTTAAAGTAAGTACCTAACTTTAACGTAAATATTGTACAATCGGTATCTTTTATATCATAGAAGTTCAGTGAGGAAGGATTGTTTACAATATGTTTACTCTAAGAGGGTCATGAAGGAGATAGAATTTGTATGCAATATCATGTATGCATGTACGAGTATGTATTAGTTAGTTAGTTTTTATTTTAGCTCTTATAAATATGTATTATAAGAATACGAAATGGGTAATTCTCGCATTTCGTGCAAATTGAAAGAATTTGTGAGAAAAAAATAGAATTAATTTTTTTCAGTGCCATTGCATAGCTACTTGAAAAATAAACTAGCTATTTGAGTATTATTAAATTATACCTAAAATTGGCAAAAAATGGGCTTTATAATTTTTTCGTAGATATGGTAATGAGGAAAGAAATTTGGTAATGATATGAGGGACAATGGTAATGAGAAAATACTTTTGGTAATGAGAATGTAAATAAAAAATGTAATTAAAATTCGTTTTTCTTTTAATAACAATTATATAAGTACTTCAATTGAGTTTTATAAGTACCTAAATTCCTGTCAAAACAATGGCACGCAAGCCATTGGTTCGTCATCACTGATCTAGAACAAGTAAAATCTGTTGTTACATTAATCTTCATTGCCATCATTTTATGATCATTACCATTTTTCAAATAGCTGATGGTAAATCATGGTAATGAAAGTAATGGTAATGATATTCTAGCAGTTTTTTAAAAATACTCCGTAAATAACTGTAAAATGTTAAGCATTAAGATCATAAACTACATAAACTCGAAGGTTATTATGTTAACATTCACCATATATCAAAACAAAAATTACTCTATATCTCAAAATAGCACTAATGGTAATGAAAAAAAAACTTACCATGCATAATATTCTCACCTTCATCATTCTTTATCAACAAACTGCAAGACGCTAGACCCGGTCTCTGTTCACTGGTCGATTGGGCGAGAATCACGTAAAGGGGAAAGGGGTAGAGAACATCATGTGCGCGTTCAAACAGGATAATTTTTTTACTTCGAGTTCAGCTGACGGTAATGATTATTTTTTTTGGTCAAACTTATTTCATCAGAGCAATTGTAAATAACAAATAGTAAACGATTTTTTATTTAAATTTTTTTATTGCTTCATATGTATTTTATTCATAACAAAACAATAATACATAGTAATGCACCAATTTTTTGTGTTATTAGCTTTCAACTACCAAAAATCGATTTCTGACCAGTGTTGGTAATGATATTTAGGCGTATATTTTATTTATATATTTTTTTCAAAGTACCTGGCATTATTATTTTCCAGTGGCAGATATACATATGCAACATACCTAGAATATAAAAAATATTTGGTAACTGAGGCTTACTTAGTTTAGCTTTTATTCTTACTGACACGTGTTTTGCACGAAACGGTAGAAATACCCAAATCATTTTTTATACACAACACATTAAATAAATAATATACAATATACATTTATTAAAATAATCTTTAAAAATCAAATAAAAACCTTGGTACTCCTATTTCATATTTTTAAGGTATGTACGGGGGTACGATTTCAAAGAAAATATCACTATAAACTAATTAAAATATTTTACTTTTCCAGCGAACTGTATATTTTTATAGTGTGAATTGAAACAATATCTATTTCTTGTAGCTCAGACATGATATCTACACGTTACATCACTTGTACAAATCGATACCATTTTCCGTGAGACTTAACCGATTTCTTTCGTGTCATGTTTGTTCTGTGTAGCCTTGGACACGCGAATGATTCGACTATTTAGAAAGGCAAAGAAAATTGTGACAGAAGGCAATTTACGCCATTAAATTCTTGTTTAATAATTGCCATAGCGGCAAAAAATTGACGGGCTCGTTGGCGCGTTCGGTAGAACACCTGCGCATCGATGGGTCGTGGGTTCAAATCCCACCGGGAACACATGCTTATAATTTTCTGTAAGCATGTTTTCCCCACGTCTGGTAACGGCTAACGAACCACCGTTCATAGATGGAAAAACCGTGAAGTGCATATTGCGCGTTTCGGTTTCAGTCTATGGATTTCCGAATGCTCGAAGTAATTGGGTCGACAGCGCATCATTGACTGATGTTCTGTGGCTGAGGTATCACCTTCCATCAAGTGAACCTCATGCTCGTCTGTCGATATCTAACATAAAAAAATGAAAACTTTTGTAACAAAGAAAATACTCACATGTTTTATTTAAACGAGAATATTATACTAGTGGTCTCTCCGGCTTTGCATTTTACTTTGCATACTAAGACAGATTTTTTACTCTCTTCACCTATTTCCTACTTTTTGTGTATTAATTTCGTAAAATCCTTCAAGGTGTTTAGGTCGTAAAATAAACGTTATTGTTGTTAATTATATAACTTCCGAGGTTTTTGGCTTGGCATTGATAAGTCAATTAATTAGTTAGGTTAGTTTATACAGAATGATTCTTTCAAATTGTTGGCCAAATCAAACACTGAGTATTTTTGAAAATTCAATATTCCTAGTCAGGAATCGAACCTGTTGATTTTGAAAAATAAAATTCTATTATTATTCCATTTGACAGTATTGCTCAAAAGAATCTCATTCTTGGAAGTAATTATATTATATAGAAAACTAAAAGAAAGAGTTCATTTTTAAAAGTTTTAAAGGATAGATATTTATACTCTGCTGGATGTACCTATATTGTTCACTCTAATGCTTTCGTGATTCCATTTTTTCCATTGAATTAACACCTGGAGGTCCAGTATCGCAGGGAAATAATGTAAATTAAAAAGATCATCAGACAGAGATAGGCCCAAATGGCTGGATCAGCTATTTACCTGTAAAGAAAACTATCAGTGAAACAGGCATTTTTTTAAACCAGTCGAGTAGTTTTTGAGTTAAATTGTGACAAATATTTCCTCTTTATAATGCTACGGCCTTATTCATAAACGTATTATAAGCTTGATATAGTTAAAATATGTTTTGTTTCTATCGTTCTGTAGTCTTTTTATATTCGATAGAGCGAGACAAAACATATTTTAACCATAATATCAAGCTTATAATACGTTGATGAATAAAGCCGTTATAGTATAGATAACATTCATATATACAAGAACATTTTCAAATTTCATCTTTTAACATTAATTAATTAAGAAACAGGAATTGTTTTGCGAAACACTGATGATTAAACGAAAAATGTATTTTCTGTATAACAAATGTTGCAAAAAGCTCCATTTGGTTAAAATAGGGAATATGCATGCATTTTTTTTATATTTTTTATCGACTTGTTACATCATTTTACCCTAATAAAAAATATAAATACTCTTGGCAATGTCCAAATTATTTTTTAAAATTACTTTGAAAACATCGATAAAATTTGATCTGTTTAAACGCGGCCATATTTCGCGGGCTTTGGATGATATCACATTACACGCTCAGTGACGGATAGAGTGAGGTAACTATGGTAACCAGTGTTTGACGCCATCTTCGATGTCAATGGACGCCATTGATAAATCGCTGCCGATAAATGACAGAATGTGTAAGGTGACGTCACGTTTTGTTTCGACCAATGGTGATGCGTTTTGCAAACTTGAATTTCTCTCCCTTATTTTACACATTTTAATTAATATTTTTTGCAATTAAACACGAACTAAATAAGAAAATAATTGTTTAGGCATAATATCTGGGCCATAAGGATTCAAGGGAAAAAATATCAAGTAAATTTAAACAACATGCATATTCCCTATTAGACCTTCGTCTAACAGAATGCTATATAGAAACTTTTACCAGAAATTTAAGAATGTAGATTTACAAGCATAAACAATTCTCGTGAACCGTATATTACTAATTGTTTATTATATACTAGCTGATGCCCGCGACTTCGTTCGCGTGGGGTTCACTTTAAGCTGAGCTTTTGAGCAAGCTTTCTTCAAATGACATATCCTCCTCCACCCTCTGTACTTGGTGATTTCTTTTGGGAAAGAGCTATCAAATTAGCCATTGACGGTTTCTTTTGCATCATGTTATCGACATGTTTAATGGTGGTTGAGATTGGGGTTCGAAGGATTATTTGAAATTCAATAGTTGAAATAATTAACCTGACTTTAGGGAGATTCATATTAATTAAATTTTACGTGACTAAAATCCAGATGTCTGTCTTTTTTCTACTAATCATAGTTCAATCGAAGATTGGATTCAATGCATTTTCTGTCTTAAATAGATGCGTGCGTTCATTTAATTGGTCATTTTCATTTTCGGACATTTTTTTAAAATTCCCGGGATTCCTGCCCGGGTTTCCGGTGCTAAATGCGGAAACCTCTTAAGATACGGAAGCAAAAAAGCAATGTCGAATAATCGTAATTCTGTTTAAGAGAAATTGATGAAAAGATGAAATAAATGATCTCATAAGAAATCCTTTTTCATATAATATTTCAATAATACGTTTTCTATTTTTGTTATAATATAGTTCTTTCAAAAAATAAATAAATAAATACAAAAAAATATTTCTTTCATTTCAACTTCAGATTCGAACTCGCATCAAAAGCTACGCTATAGGACTGCATATCCACTATTCTACGAATACATATTGAAAATGGCGAAATAATCAAACTATTTCATTTACATATCAGACTGTGATTGACATCTGACAATTCGAAAAAGTTCAACGCGAGTCAGTTTGCATTGAAATTTGGTGATATGGTGCCTTTAAAATAATATTTAAATGATGATAACTTTTCTTTCCGATAACCGATTTCGATGAAACAAAGCCTATATGTTGCTACGGGCTTTCCTTAATATATTTGTGTAAATTGCATTAAAATCGGTTCAGTATCTTCGGAGATTAGCGTGAACAAACAGACAGACAGACAGACAGACGGACAGACAGACAGACAGACAAGAATCTTAAAAATTTCATTTATGCATTCTGCTACCCTTCTTTTATCACCCCTCTTAATTTCTGGTAAAAATATTTAGTGAAGCGTAATTTCGATCCTACTCTTTTATTATATGTATAGATGTAGTATTTTGATAGGTAAAGATATTATAGTAAAAACTAATAATTATGAGGCAAATATCCTACTTTTTTACGAAGAATTTAAGCCGAATTGCTAACTTGGATTAGCAATAAATAAAACTTAAATATTGGAAAATCGAATTTGCTCATCATGACAGATGTTTGTACAAATGATATAATAAATACTATAGTTTAAGACGGAGAATTTAGCTGCGCAGTTCGTTGCAACATGGCCTTAATGGGTTTATTTCGTAAAGCCGAGAATGGTATGAGAAGCTAAGATCATAACCTGCTACGATTTTGTGAGAGCAACACCGTAGTTATACGCGATTCAAGTGAAATGGGCAGAGTAATAAGTGCGATTTTAGCTGTATTGCTGTTGATGGAGATGTCTGAAGGTATGTATGTAGATAGATATATACATACTAATATTATAAAGTGGAAAGATTTGTTTGTTTACTCAAAAACTACTCGACCAAACTCCGATAGTGTAGCTTTCTATTGGTGAAAGAATTTTTTGAAGTGAAAGAAAAGTTCTTTATCGACGTATGGGAGAAATTTTGTAAGTATCGTCACGTTTTTCGGTTACGCGCCATGTTGCTTTTTTATGAAAGTTTAGTATAGTGACGTAAAGAATATAATGTAATATATTATAATAATTACAATAATATATTAGTTTTGAAGTTTGGTTTGAAATAAGAATAACAATATATTAATTTGAAAGTGATAAAATCTTTTTTCTTAAGGCTTAAGCCTTATCTACCCCATTTTCGTGAAGTTGCAAATAGTACAAAAATGATATGTTGTAAAGAAGTTTCACTTCTTACCTGTGTACTCTGGTACACACACACAATTTTTTCACCAATAGAAAGCTTCATTATCATCGAATAACATAGGCTCTTTTCTTTTTGTGTACAGCACCGTGCACCCGTGCGAAGCCGGGGTGTGTTACTAGTGCTATAATAAATAAGTTACCCGTAGTACTAATTCTATACAGACGAATTCGCGGTCAGAAGCTAGTATTAACATAAAGCGGTCTTATCGTCTCTTCTTGATAGCCACTCACTGACTCAATCATTCTCACTGTCACTTTACACTTTGTACTAAAGATAAATCTATACTAGCGCCTAACGGTAAAAGTCAAGCACTGTTATAGAACCTCTCAAATCTTAAGAACTATTTTGTTATTGGACTATCTATACTAATATTATAAAGAGGAAAGATTTGTTTGTTTGTTACGATGAAACTCAAAAACTACTCGACCGATTTTAAACATTATTTAACCAATAAAACAGCTTTTTTATATAATAATATTTCACTTGCTTTGTTTTGGCCTCAACTCCGACCCGTACCATAACTTGAAAGTAATTATTTTGTAAAATAACCAAGATTCTGTTCACCTCGATTGCAAGTCAACAACCGCGCTGGAATTAGTTGTCACCTATTTCAAAACTTAGGACTTAGGAACCTTCTAGAAAAGAGCCTGGAAATAAAAAAGACAGGAATTAATTCCTTAAAGGCCGGCAACTCACCTGACACTATGTGGCGTTGCAGAGGTCTTTGATATCGGAATTTTTTACGATGTACCGACCTAGCATGACAACCGCGACAAAAAATTGTCGACCGTTTTCTCGTATTTTAATCGATTATCTCTTTATTTCTTCTGGGTCTAACATGACAATACACTTAAAACTCGACTTTTAATATCAAAAATTGATATATTTGTCAATCGAGATATCTTTTCCATCAAAATTGTCGATGTCGAGATATGATATATCGAGATATCTTACATTTTAGTTTGTCTTCTCTCGTCCGCGAGATATCTCGTGGCGGTCATGCTAGGCCGCCAGGATCTCGTTTGTCCCTCTACTATAAAAATAGATGATAGATCGCTATATAATAACTAACTAGTGGACCCTGCAGACGTTGTTCTGCCACAATTTTGGTTTCGATTTTATATAATTATTCTTAAAGAAAAACGATTTTCCCGCTTTTCTGTTGAATTTTTTCCTGAAATTGCTATAAACCTCACGGAGCCCGAGACCTTTCCAACGAATGCAAAACCGTGGAAATCGGTTCGTGCGTTCTGGAGTTATAGCGTCAGGAAGGAAAACCCGACTTATTTTTATATAGTAGATATATAAATGTTGTTTGCCTACTGATATTTATCCGTAAGAGTTCCAATGTGGCCAACCGTTTACATTGCAAAGTCCTCTAGGACTGCACTGCGTTTGTCACGCTGATATACCACAATTGCTCAGTAATTACATTAGAAACAGTGCTGCAGGCAGGCTGCTAGAGCCAGAGCGACTAACGCTACGCTGATTGCTTTCAAATAGACTATTTAAATAGTCGGAGCTCACCACACATACGTTGAGACTCTCAAGATATTCTAGAATATTATTTTAACTAAAAATTCAAAACGAAGTTAATGACTAACTGATTTTTAGATATTGTATATATTTATTTTTGTTCGTAGTAAGACTCATAATCTTCATTTTTTTTTGTTTAAAACAGTTTTTTCTATTTCCATTACTTAAAGTTAGAAAGAGACTGATATCATTAATGATTGCGATAACTAAGCGGCTGAGTCGCGGTGGTTAGTGCTGTTTTAGAAGTTCCCAGTCTTAACATACCTATTAAAATTTATAGGGTTAATTTTTAGGGTTGCCGGAGAGCGATAATGCCGCCTATTACACATTCATATATTTTTATTTTTAAGTTATTTTCTTTAAGATTGTTATTGCAATTTGTTTGTGCAATAAAGAGTTATAAATAAATATGGCATTTACGCGTTGATTTTGACTGGTTGTTCGACTTCCTCTTTGTATTTCACGATAACAACAGTTTTAACAATTTTATACAAGTTTTAAAGAAAAATTACCTATAATGTCTAATTAGTAATAGTAATATATCTACTAATTACGTCGTTTCACGGCAAAAAATGGACAAACTTTGATTTTATAAAGACGTATTTAAATATCAACATATTTAAAATAATCTCTGGACTTGCTGAACTTACACTTTTTCGAATGCTAGAATTCTTTAATTTACTTTTGTTTATTCTTACAATTTTTATGTACCTAATAATTAGTGTCTACAAAGTACATTATACTTTTAGCCCATTTCAATGTATCCGCATGTATCCGCTTGTATGTGCCAAAAAAATTAAGAGCTAAAAGTGTTGAAATTTTCCCATTAAAAAATGTAATCTCGAATTTTCCTCGCAGCAACTTGAGATGGAAGCAACACTTAATTAGTGCAGTTCATTAAATTTTTCTTATAAGTAGCCTGGGTCGACGTTACCAAGTATTATGTAGGGTAATTAAGCGTCGCACTGAAGTACATTTTTATCATAAAAATATTTACTTTCTTAGTATGATATAATCGTAAGGTTGGGGTTGATAATGCTGGTACCTACTGGGTTTTGAGGATTGAAAATGCAAAGAATTCAGAGAATATGTATAATCGTTCCAAAATTAGTGATAAGAAGTAAAAAATGATATTATATTATATAAATGGGTTTTTAATACGTACATCTGTGCATTTATGTTTTTTATGAAATAGGGGCAAATAGGCTGGCGACTCACCTGATGGTACATATAAGCAACACCAGAGGATTTGCAGTTGCGTTGTCGGCCTTTAAAACAGTTATTTAATAACCTGGCTTTTTGTCAGAGCTGATATTTTAAACATATAAATATAACCTAGTATTAGTTTATGCCATTATTTTTTAAGAATAACTGGCTTAAAATAAAAATCAAAGGAAGAGGAATACAAGTATCTATATCCATAGAAGGTCTGGAATACGATAGTTTTATTTGGGGTGAATGACACATAAGTATCATATATTCTTAGGACTTACACATTTTTATTTTTCTCATAGAAGAATTCCTTTTTCAAATCCTTTGATATCTCAATAATAAGTGACGTGAAGTTGTGTACGCCACAAGCAACATATAAGATGAGAAGTAGGTAGTTGGGTTGTGGGAAATCTTACATATTGAGGTCATGTAAAGGCCTTTGTGGTCTCTCACAAAGACAATAGCTATTATCGGATCACACAACACATACATCTCCTATGCTGTTTCGTAATCGTTCATACATAATATACATTTTCTATACATATGTACATTTACTGAAGATAAAATGTTTCTGCTGAAAATCTAGTGATCTTTTCTGTATTCGTTAGAAATACCTGCCTTAAAATTTTAACAATGTTATGTTTAAAATTTAAAATTTTCCATAGCTTCGATCACATATATTGATACATTTTCTTGAGATAGGAAGTAGCAGGGTCGGATTTAGGTGTGGAGGCCTTGGTGCAATATAAGAGTGGAGGCACCATGGCCTCAAATTGTTTTCATGGTGGAATTTGAAAGATTTTTTCCGAATTCTGTATTGGGGTCCCTCTTTTATGGAGGCCCTAGGGCAGTTGCCCTGGATGCCCCTAAATCTGGCCCTACGAAGGAGTGTATGTACAATGTACATAGTATGTGATTTTCGTATGATGAAGGCAGGAAGTCAAAATATTTGGATCATAAATGTGAACGAGCTTACTCCTATCGATTTGTTTTTTATACTGATTCTGAATGTATAAAGCTAGAAAAATTATTATTAAAATGTATTTCCGAACCGATACAACTTAGGGACCTTCAGAAAAAGGCCTACTCTTTTCTCAGAGGCTGGCAACGCATCTGATCCGATCTCCGATGTTGCAGATGTCTATGGGCGCCGGTATTCAGTTACCATTAGTGAGCCAGTTCCCTTTTCCATAAAAAAAAATATTTAGAAGAAAATATATTAATTTCATACTTATTCGACATGGATTCATTGTTAGTTTTTATCATGTTATAATGTGTGGTAGTTATGTATTAGTCGCCTAGAATTATGTGTGAATTATTGTGAGAAACTATTGTGTATTTCCGAGAAATACATCGGAAGGAACTAGTGCATATACGAGTATATATGTAAAGTATGTATACAGGTTCTTCCGTAAGTAGTGGATCATCGGAATCGTGATGGTAGAGAGGAATTTCAAAAATTACCCGTAGTTTCTTAAAAAAATATATAGCTTTGTCCTATAGTTTTTTTTATTGTAATTTTAGTACCAAGTACCAGAGAAGGCTTATAGCTTTTTACTAAGTAATTATATTTCTGTTTATTGTCAACAAAAGAAAAGATACAGTCAAAATTTTGTGAAAAAAAAATTCATCAAAAATACGGTACGATTTATAAGATACGATTACTGATTTTTTTAAAAAAAGTATATTAATGGAGAAATTTCATTGATTAGTAAACTATTTTAAATTTTATTGATCACTTAAGGAATGATAAATGAAATTCCGTTTCGTTGATCTATTGACTTATGTAAGACTCTGTATATTTAAATAAAATACTGTATACCGGATTAAAACGCGATTTATTATTTAAATTATATATGAAAAGCATCCGAAACGTCGGGATAAATAATTTAAATAATAAATCGCGTTTTAATCCGGTATACAGTATTTTATTTAAATGTGTGATACTCGCGTTAATAAAAGACAAGACTCTGTATAGTATGTATGACTTACTTGACTCTTGACATGAATAACAGAATATTGCACATCTTATTGGTGAAATTCTTCTAAGGACGTGCGTGCGTGAAGATGTATTCATGAGAAATGACCAGCCTCGCACATAGCCGGTCGGTAGGCTCTGATGAATTCTGTTGCAGAGGTATGCATTGAGCATCATGGCCACCAGTTTAATTGTTGTTGACGAAGATAAAATAAATATATTTTTAAAGGATATTTCTGACAGTCTTCGCATGCTAAATATGTCCTAATATAATATTAGATAAAATTTGATTCAATTGAAAAATCTGCTAATAAAATTAGTAAAAAATAATTATGAGGACATTGGAAACGACCCGCCCCGGCTTCGCACGGGTCTAGATTTTTTGACAAAAAAAGCAGGGGTTGTATGTATTTTTGTATGTTGTATCATAAAAAAATAGAAATTAAAAATTTAGGGGTGGACTACCCCTAACACTTAGGGGGATGAAAAATAGATGTTGACCGATTCTCATAGATACCGGATAAGCACAAAAAATTTCATCAAAATCGGTCAAGCCGTTTCGGAGGAGTATTGCAACGAAAACTGTGACATGAGAATTTTATATATTAGATACCATATGGCCGTTTGATGCACTTTTATTCTGTTTATGTTTAAGTACACCTAAAGAGTATTTAATAAGTAGGTATATATAAATATTAAATTTAAATTGAGAATACCGAAAGCAAGGAGATGCAAGTCTTTATAGGCGAAGAAGCCAGAAAAGTTAGTTACGTTATTATCTATTACGCACATCATTTATTTGTCTTCGTGATTACGCTATAATATAACATACCGCGTAAATTAACTGTCAAATGGTTAGATAAAGAGTTGTATAACTTGCATTCTCGTATTTTCCTTGAACAACAGTGGGGTTTAGGTAATTGAATTTTAGTGCATTAAGCAGTTACGGTGATGACGTTTCAACTAACGCATGCGCTTTAGCGCATTTAACGTTTGCGCGGGAAGTTCTAAAAGGAAAAAGAAGTACTTTCCAAATTTAAAAAACTATTTATGAATTAAAAAAATAATACAATAATATTAGGATGGCAATTTAGTTTTATATTTTATGTACCGAAGTTTTGAATATTTAATACTAGATTTGTACCTACTTTTTAAATAGTTAACTGAATTAGGTACATATCCTAAATTATATTAATAATTGTAATCAACAAAATTATTGCATTAGTCTTATCTAATCACATCAGGTTTAAATTAATTTATAAGGAAAGTTGAAAAATTATTACTAAAATTTCGGCTACAAATAATAATTATTCGTAGTTTTGTTTCTTTTTTATTAATTTCAAATATAACCAAAAGTTTTTTAATAATTTTAAATTAAATATCTAGTGCGTCACGTCATTGAGTTATTTAATAATCCTTGACAGAATAGGTATGTCCTGACGAAACAAGTAACAAATGGACAGGGTGATTTAGTAATAGTCAACCATTAGATTACGACACTAAACGTCAGCTAACTCGTGTTAGACATGGTCAGTTATAATTATACTAGCAACCTGTGTCGATGTAAAAAAAGTTGGACTAGTTTCAAACAGGAAAATTCCGAATTTGAAATTTAAATAGTTCAAACTTCGAACTATTATCCGTTTAGGAAGTTGGGGTGAACGAAGCAAAAAATGGAGCTCATGAAATTTTTTTATGTGTGGACAGTGCTAACTTTTTTGACATTACATTGTGTTATCGTTGGCACGGAGCAGAGTTCTTTTGAGCTACCCGTGCAGTTAGTTGGATTTCCATTCATAATTGTGGCAGTACGAATGACAAACTTTATCAAGAAACTATCATATGCTTTGAATCCAGGTAGGTAACCAAATTGAAGTATTTTGGTATTTTTTTTGACTTGGTGATACATGTCTTCTTTCCTGGTTATGGGATAATATCTGAGAGCTTTTAATGTTTTAATTTGGAATAATTAATTTTGTTTTAAAATATATAATATTAATTCTTAATTATAATAACACGTATTTTCAAAAAATATACAAATGAATATATTATATGTATATATAAATGCGAAGGTTTTGTAAAAACACGGAGTTTAATTTAATTTTAAATTCGTTCCTGCGTGATTGGTGAAATAAAAAGTATACTGTTTAAAAAGTTCGGGATAATACTTAAACTTTCAGAAATATTCAAGTAAATACGGAAACTTCGCAAACTCAACTTGTAGAACAAAACCTGCTTAACTTTAAACTATAAAGGAGCTATATTAACAACAATATTATGCAATACGTCTAGTCAAGGCCATAAACGACGGACTGAGATATTATGATGATTTATTATTCAGGTTGTACTTTCACTGTCTAGCATATTGTTCATTATACTAACACAATTCGGCTAAGACCTTGAAATTACTAAAAAAACACTAGTTTAAAATGTTTTTATATGAAGCATATAGGTTTATCAAATAAATTTTCTGATAACTGTCTAAGTAGATTGTCTATAGCCTCAGTGCAAATCAGTAACCAAATATTTCGCAAAATCCTTTCTAATCCGTAATAATTAATAATTATACAATCAATTAGTATTATTAATGATATAATATATTACATAATAACTAATATGTCAATAATCTCTTAATTAAAAAAACTGACTAATGACTTACCTCGTTGGCTATTTTTTTTAAATTAATTCTCTTCGTTATCTTTTCTACGAAATTAGGTATTAAAGGTGTAAATTTTGGATTTTAAGGGAGGGGGTTAATCATAAAGCAAATGGGTGTTTATTAATTTGTTCATTTATCCTTATTTCACATAACGTAGAAAACAGATTGACTTGATTTTTGGCATATAGTTTAGGGATAGGAGACAGAAAAGAGCCCAGATCTTCGCATGAATAAGTAATAAAACTTTAGTTTATGTTATGGAAAAACGCTTTGTTTATTTTTTTGCTGTTAATATCTAATAGGAGACTATTTGAACTACAATATACATAGTTGTTTGCATACTATATCCATCTAAACTGCATATTTATTTACATACCGTAACACAACATCGAGAAGGTACGAAAGTGTAAGTGAACACAATAACCTACTTCCAAGATGACATAACTTTCGGATTGACCAACGAGACGGTGAAGCCGTTCGTGTCATTCGCGCACCGATACCATCATTACCAGTTACCAGTTCTAGCCGAACTTAAAGCACGTGTAGACTGCACTTTAGTGAACGATAAGTTTTGACTCTCTGTAAGTCCAAAGAGCTTGTATTCAGTCAGTTAACATAGCGCTAGTTCTTTCCGCATGTGAAGAATTTAAATATGTTTTAATTTTTTCTATTCAGTAGTGTTTGAAAATTCAAAATGCAGTTTGGAGCTCTTGGTTCATTGTTGTTGATTTTGTTTATTAGTTTTGGTTATATTTCAAGTCAGGAAGCACCGTTTGAACTTCCGGTACAGTTGGTTGGATTTCCCTTTATCGTGGGCAGCGTTAAGTTAACGAATTTCTTGAAGAAATTAGGATATTCATTAAGTCCTGGTACGTATTGTATTTTAGAAATAATACTGATTTTGTTTTATTGATTTATAGGTTCAGTAATTAAAGTGAACTATTTGTTATTTTGCATTAATTTTATATTTTAGGAAAAAAATCATCTAATATTTCATATTCGTCACCTTTTAAATAATTTCAAAATAGTTTTGCAGCAAGTTAAATAGACACTAACTTGTAAATAGTATTGTACTAATTACAAAGATACGTGAAATATGTATGCTGCAAAATATTATGATAGTACAGAATACAGATACATTAAGAGCAGATTAGGAGTTTTCCTTACGGAAACGACCTTCATTACGGATGATCATAATGTGTTAAGCTACATATGAAATACTGTGTTGCCAGGTACATTATAGTCAAATAATAATAATAATAATGTCTTTATTTCAGATATTTATCCATATGACATTTACAAAAACCTGTAATACAATTATACATACAAATTGTCGGATATGTTTCTGAAAGGCATGTCTGGTAGTCCACGGCTACTTTAGGATACATAAATTCGGTGCATCATTGATGCGACTCTTTAGTCATGATTGTTTAGCCATCATTATTATCATTTCATTATGGAACGGCAAGTTTAATAGAAATTAAAAAAAAAATCATTTTACGTCATATAGTAATATTAGTTTTAACTTTATAAGCAAACAATGACGGCAAGGTATAATTAATTTTCGAATTTAATTTCATCGACAACGAATAAACACCAAAACTGATAAGCGCGCTGCTGCATATATGATTCATTTATCACATAATATCTGGATTTATGACGTAGTACATCCTATTACAATATTTAAATTTGTTTATAATTTCGAATTCAAGCGAATTGGAAATTTAAGGGTTTGTTAAAAACTATAATACCGATAAATTTATTTTAGTATTTTTGTTTGCCGCATAAAATATCGAGTGTTGATGGTAAGTTTGTATTTATGTACCGTCAGCAAATCAATATAAAATGAGCCTTTTGAAAGGTAGGAAAACGACTGTTTCCCCGCAAGGATAAAATAGTTTACGTGTAATTTCCTATAATTAAACCATTTATAATATTGAGTATGTATGGAAGTATGGACGTAGATAATGCAATTCATTAGCCTCTTTTACATCGGAACCATTTCTGCTCCGTTCACCGTAAAATAAGTCGTAAAGTTTAACATTTATGTATGATTTCCCTTTTCAGCAACATATCGCTCCCGAAATCGCCGACAGCTGACCTACGCCAATGACCCAGAGTCCTTCGACGTACAAGAGGTAGAGAAGTACATCGTTGGAGAATTCGGCGCTCGCGCGTGTGTATTCGAACGCGTGTGCGCTCACTACGCGCAGCGGGCAAGATCTCAGCCCAGGCCACAAATGGATTGGCCTGATGTTTTCAGGTGCATATTATTGAATTACAATATTTATTTTCGTAGCTCTATTCCGACGGGCTCGTTGACACGTTCGGTAGAACACCTGCCGCGCGCATCGATGGGTCGTGGGTTCGAATCCCAGCGGGATGACATGATTATAATTTTCTGTAAACATGTTTTGCCCACGTCTGATAAATTCAGGCATTGATCGGGTGGGAGGAATATCGAAATTTCGACCGGGTAACGAACCCCGTGAAGTGAACATTGCGCATTTTGGTTTCAGTCTATACTTCCGAATGCTCGAAGTAAAAAGTATTTAGGTCGACAGCGCATCATTGTACTGATGTTCTGTGGCTGAGGTATCACCTACCATCAAGTGAACCTTATGCTCGTCTGTTGATATTTATCATAAAAAATGTATTTGCGTTCTTTAATAATAATAATGATAGATCAGTTTAGCCTTACAAATACAAAAAAGCGCCTTGGTATCATAATCACATCCAACTTTGTTCTATGGATACGTCGGTTTATAGCGTATTTTGAAGTCTATGCATTACCTAATATATTATTTGATATAATTTATCATTATGATACTCACGCTTGTTTATTGAAAACTGATATAAAAATATTTCTAGAATTCAAAATTGCCACTTTACTGACCAAATTGTCCTTTATCAAATTAAAATATTGAACCATTGACATAGTATGTTGATCGAAGTATTGAACAATTATTTTAAGACTTTAAGTTTAATGATACTCTTACTTGGAACCTAAATTTGATAACTTTAACAATATTGAGGCACTACACTGTCTAAATTCTAACAGTTTAGGCACCGAGCCAAGCTAAATGGATTTAGGATGGATTGGTCTGCAACTAACAGATTACCCTACTTTAGTTATACGATACGAGTTTTAAACCACAGTTAATACGAAAACTGGATAAGGAAGATTCATTATTGCTGTATTTTAAACTCCTATATGTATACTTTATCGAGCTCGATCTCGATGGGTAATATTTTTGATACCAGCAAATTACGCTAACTTGAAAAAGTTTACGCCAAATGCTGTTTAAAGACAAATTTTAAATTATCTTAAATAATTTAAAAGTTATCACATTATAGCTTAACTTATAATTGATATACTTATAACTTTTAAATTATCTTAAATAATCTATGTTATCACAATTTTTCTATGAAATCCTCTGGCGTAAAACACTTTTTTCAAGTTAGCGTAGTGTAATTGCTGGTGTCGATTTGTTCGTGACGTAAATTTTGCGCGTTTTGTTTTCAGTCTATTGATTTCTGTATGCTTAAAGTAAAAATACTTATTCATGAATATTAAGTGGGCCTAAAGTAAAAAAAATGTAGAAACCGTAGGGAATCACTGACTGTTTTTTTTGAAATTGTAGATTTTTATATATTTATTTCAACTAAATAATTAATAATCATTGTTTTTTTTTTTGAATCTCAAGATATAGACTTAGTTAAAATTGTGTGTTACAAAAGGTACAATTTTAGATAATTAACATGCCAACCTGACATTCAAATGTCACAGGGTCAATTCGTGCCGGGTCTGACCTAGTCTTTCTGGATATTTAATTCAACATTATGTAGACGAAGAAATTACATTTTTAAATAAAATAATTTATACCTGATTAAATCCCGATTTATTATACATAATATATCCCGACATTTCGGATGCTTTTCTAGCCACCGTGGTCACGGGCAGACTGAAAGGTGACAGGTGGGACATTTCACGTGAAGCGGACAGGGAAAAAAAAGTGAGGTTCTGAAAATCGACCACATTCGGCCCATTTGTACTTCTAGTAGGTATGAATGTGTACGCAAAATATTTTTTTTGTATAGTGTATATTTACCAAGTTATAGGTTTCAAAAGAATTGTCGTTGATTGGTACTACAATTTTTCGAAAGTAATTTTTCGAATATAACAAATCTACTATAAAATATTTTACATAGCGATACATATTAAAAATATACTGTTCTTTTTGACAGTAAAAAAAAATTAAAAAATTAAAAAAAAATTAATGGCCAAAACCGGAAGTAAACTTTTCAAACCAGAATTACAGTCACTTCGACCAATTTTTTTTTATTTTTTTTTCTTTCAAAATATAGCTTAAATGATAATGAAACTACACTAGAAAATTTAAAATGGGATCTTTATTAGTTTAGGAGATACGTTGAATAATATACACCCGCGTCGCAAGGGGCGTCATATGTAGCGCTTGCAAGGTTGAGCAGTTTGCGCGATATTGCAACTTTATTAATATTTTATATCGTTTTAGCGTATATTTAACCTCATTTAATGATATGAAATAAGTTTTATTAATATAATATAATGTAAATATAACTCCATAATACAAATATAAGTTAATAATATATTATAAAGAAAAAACGTTTTTGGAGCAGTAGAAAAGTTTTATTATTTGCGAAACGTGACTAATAGCGCCATCTGTTAGTAACGTGTAGTACTTTTTTGTCTCAGATAGAGTCAAACGGTCAAAAAAAACCTATCTACAAGAAAGAGATAGAAATATGTCGCCTAGCGGTTTCGTAACTTAAACTTTAGTGTTGCTTTAACCGCTCAGCGACATGTGCACGTTTTAATCTGTGACAGTTGTTATTATTAATGGCGCCGTACGGTGATTGATGTTTTAACCCATTTCACTTGGTACTTCATCGAACATTTAAAAATTTAAGGAAAATATCTAAATGTTTAGCTCAAAAGTGGAGTTTTTCACAAGATCTTTACGTATGTGCCTCCTGCAGGAAACGACTTTTGACTGAATCTCCTCCAGTAGCTAATGAAGACATTGTGCAATGCAGTCAAACATCTAGTGAACCTTCGCAAAACATTGAAGATGAACCGTTTATTCCCGAAGATAAGTTTAAACATATTTCCACCCAAACCGACACATCCATAGAAAACGAAGAAATTTTAAAGCAGCTAAAAGAGAAATTCAATCATCCTTCTACTTCTACTTCTATGAAGACTATGATATTAACAATAGCACCCAATTCACAGCTTCATTCCAACAACCACAGGCCTTCTTGTAAAGAGGACCAGTTCTGCCATAGATTCCCATTGTAAAATTATTAAAATTACAAAATAAACAGTTCTTGTGTTGTACCAATGTTGTTTTATTATGTTTGAACTATTTTATCACAGTAATTTATACAAGCCATTTTATTTGACGCACACCAACCGATCTAAGCAAGTGCTACATATGACGCCCCTTGCGACGCGGGTGTATATTATTCAACGTATCTCCTAAACTAATAGAGATCCCATTTTAAATTTTCTAGTGTACTTTCATTATCATTTAAGCTATATTTTGAAAGAAAAAAAATTAAAAAAAAATTGGTCGAAGTGACTGTAATTCTGGTTTGAAAAGTTTACTTCCGGTTTTGGCCATTAATTTTTTTTTAATTTTTTAATTTTTTTTTACTGTCAAAAAGAACAGTATATTTTTAATATGTATCGCTATGTAAAATATTTTATAGTAGATTTGTTATATTCGAAAAATTACTTTCGAAAAATTGTAGTACCAATCAACGACAATTCTTTTGAAACCTATAACTTGGTAAATATACACTATACAAAAAAAATATTTTGCGTACACATTCATACCTACTAGAAGTACAAATGGGCCGAATGTGGTCGATTTTCAGAACCTCACTTTTTTTTCCCTGTCCGCTTCACGTGAAATGTCCCAGGTGTCTGATTTGAAATATCACAAAGTCACCATGTTAACTTCATCTGTTCCTACGGAATTAATATTTCTGTAATTTTCTATATCATGACAATATTGATAAACAATGTCCTCTTGTTTTTTAGCATCCGAAACATCGAGATAAATAATATGAATAATAAATCGCGGTTTAGTCCTCTATAAAGAATTTTATTTAAATGTGTAATACTCGCGTTAATAAAAGACATTATTAGAAAACAGACAGCTATAAATATACTAAGGTGAGAAAATTACATTTCATAGTCATAACTTTTAATAAATGCATTTACATGGCCTTGAAATACCTCGACATCAAGAGCCTTATTATTTGAATTGTCAACAAGTTTTTGCCAAGAATACGCGATAGCCAACGGTCCGGTTGCGTTATGCGTAAGAGTTACATCAACAGACCAATTAGGCACTGTTAGTCGGCGCCCGCGCTGATGCATTCACTGGCCTACTTTCGTGGCCTTGAAATACGTTCCGTAATCGTAGAAACCCATGATTTGTATGGAAGACATGTCAAGGCCGATGTTTTGTTTTCGTTGAACTTTACCTAATAGTTCATGGATACGAATGTGAGTGAAATGTTTCGTGTCTTTTTTCAAACATTTGTATTAATACTTTTATGTTGTTTAAAACAACATGTCAAAACATTTTTTCAATAAGTAAGAAATTTTAAAAATTAAATAATAATGATTTTAAAATTAGTTTTTCTCCCCACCTGTAACTATTTGCTAAGGAAGATCAATCGAACCGAAACCGGCGGGTGGCTTACAGTGTATAAAGCTGCCGATGCAATATTAAGTTTTTAAAAATATCAACCTAATAATGAGAATTAGGTTACATTTTATTGTAAGATTTGGTTATAGACACCGGGTAAGTAAAGAAAAGACGTGTAAGAATGAAGATTAACACTTTTAAGTCTATATTTGTGAAGATTTGTGAGGATGTTTGTTACTCTTTCACGCAATAACTACTAAACGGATTTTGATGAAACTTTACACTATTATTGTTTATACATCAGAAATGTTATTCTGTTATAAGGGGTAAAAATTCTTTCACTAATAGAAAGCTACATTATCAGCGAGTAATATAGGCTAGTTTTTCATGTATAGTATAAATTGCACCCGTGCGAAGCCGTGTTGTTAGTAGGTAATGAATAAAACAGATATCAGTGAAAAAATTGTCATCATCTAGTTTTGTTTTTCTGACAGTTAATCTTGGGAGTTATTGCACATTTTTTACTTAGCCTATGTCGATTACGTTGAGAAAGGGAACTTATGTTATGCAATGTTGCGGTAACTTTCACTTATTTAATCTAATAAGCTAGGATTCATATAAACTTTAGTACTATAATATTATGTATTTTAAGGCTATATTATTTAGTCTACTATGATTGAATAAGTTATTGTAAAGGTCCTAGTTTAACAAAAAATACATACATACATACATATTTGAACAAAAACATAAAAAAATCATTACTATAATAAGCGAATAATTAAATTTCAGGGTAACTTAAACGCAAGGTTAATAAAGAAATAGTTATAACTATACTTAAAATAAAAAATAAAAAAACAGTAAAATATGGGTATTCTAATTTTATACAATTTGCCAATCTGCCCTTTTCCTAATAACTATAACAAACGCAACGTAAGTTTATGAAAACATCAGAATCTATCCTAATTATTGTTTCTACCCAATCATGCTTTTATATTTGAAATATTCTTAACATTGCAAGCGGGTTTACGTAAGTCTGTATATTATTATGTATTTTGCTTTCAAAACAATTGACCTCCATAAAAATACGTATTTGTTAATTTTCTTATTGGCATTTTACAATAATGGCAATAATAAAATTAACAATTTTAAATTGCGAGGCATATACAATTTAACAAAGAAATTTCGGAAACTTACTTCATATAATATACCGTGCTACATTTAACATGTTAAAAAAATATGTACAAGGTTTTATTAGCTTTACTACATACATACATACATATACATCACGCCTCTTTCCCATTGGGGTAGGCAGAGATCACTGAATTCCATATGCTCTGATCCTTACATACCACTTTCGCTTCTTCTACTTTCATCAATGCTTTCATACACACTCGTCGATTACGAGTACTTTTGATCTGGCCCTTTTGCAGAACGTCCCCGATCTGATCGAGGTACGTTAGCTTAGCTTATTAGCTTTACTGTTAGAGAAATATTGACTTACCTTGAATATTTATTCTATTAGCTTAGGAATTTCTGGAGTAGGACATGAATGCATGACCTATATTACTTATGTAGTAATATTATATCATCTCGATGTCTGAAAATCCACAATTTCACGTTTTATTACATACTTTTAGTCACGCATAAACATTTTGTGCTTTCGCCGGTGGGTTTTCCCAACCGATACGACTTGGGAACCTTAAAAAAACCAGTTTATTAATCCCTAAAGAACGGAAACGGACCTGGATGCCTTTTGGTATAGCATATATATATATATATTAGGCTAAATCAGCTGAACCAACTGTCCGTTTGCTCTATCTATCTATCTATGCTTATTAAATCTCATCCCATTTATTACAATACCAATTTTTAACCAAAAAATAAGCGCTTTAGTTGAAAGACAGGCAAACAGGATGTCTTATGTAATGTAATTTCAATGACAACTTCAATAATTGGCAATTTACATCCTTTCTTTCTCCTTCAATATTTCCGTGGAATGCATAGTTTACTAGAAACTTCAAGAGAAAATATTTCTTACCGTGGCTGTACCACGCACGAAGAGTAATATTAATGCCGTCTTACTTTACAAGAGAATTTGGTATATATTTTGTGTAGCTCTGTCTCTCTCTATCGTCAAAGATCCAATAATACTGCTATGTCAATTAGAACCCTGATACCTTTAAAGACTGGCTTGGGACTTGCGATATGCTTGGTGTTAGACATATTCAAAGATTGCGGTGATCCTCTTCGGCGGTCTTAGTCAAAAGCTTTTCATTTCTATAAAATAAACATTAATCTTAAATGTAAATAAACGGATGCTTTTCAGCAACCGTGGTCATAGGCAGACTGAAAGGTGACAGAAAAGCATCCGATATAATAAATAATAAAATATTTTATTTAAATTTGTGATACTCGCGTTAATAAAAGACAATATTATTATTTATGAATTTTATTTTTTTTACAGCCAGTACAAACGTTCTCCAGAACAATCGAAGGAACTGTATCTCCTCAGCGTCTTCTTGGGAGATATCGTTGGGTCTCCACAGCTTTGTCATCAGCTGGGAAAACGGCGAGGTTGCGATGACTCCTTACTTAGGAGATAACAGATGGATAATGTTAGAAACAATATGCAATAGGATATTTAACTGCAGCTATTATATATTAATTACTATGAAAAACCCCTATATGTCTACAATCCTTCATCAATCAGCGATATTTTTAGAATTCTCACGTTCAGATTATGAACAATTCTTATCGATAATTTATAGCTAAGTGAGTTGGGAAGTAATTGCAACAGATTCAAGCGATCGCTTTAATATTTCGAAAATATATCTACTTACGGATACGAATGTCAGAAATGGGATGTGGCGGTTTCCACGGGAATTTAAAATTGATAATAATTGAATTAGGCGTCTGAAATCTGAAGTAGATTTTAAAAACCACATAAAATATCCATTGTGTCTTAGATTCCTGATTTTTTTATAGTTCTATTTGGTATATTAATATTAAAAATTGTTAAGTTTATTTCAACGTAGTTATAAGGAATAAAAAGTTACCACATCAATAAAATGTGATGTATTATTAGCTTTTATTAGATAAGTAGATATAATTGTTACATAATATTGTCTTTTATTAATGCGAGTATCACACATTTAAATAAAATACTCTATACCGGATTAAAACGCGATTTATTATTTATATTGTTTAAATTATTTATCCCGACGTTTCGGATGCTTTTCAGCAACCGTGGTGAAAGTTGCTGAAAAGCATCCGAAACGTCGGGATAAATAATTTAAACAATATAAATAATAAATCGCGTTTTAATCCGGTATACAGTATTTTATTTAAAAGATATAATTGTTATTTTAACTTTATTTTGAATTTAATGTTATTTTTAAAACAAAACATAACATTAAATTGTATTTGATAATATTTTTTATTGCAGCTTTTCTTTATTCCTCAAAATAAGAAGCATGAAAAAAGTAAAAATTGTGTTAATTGGATTAAAATGAAAGCGGGTTTCAAGTATGTATATAAGAAAAAACCCATTCGCATCAGGGCCAATTTAATAAAAAATGTTAACAGAGATATTATTTATTTCGTCAGTTCAATACATCTCATATAAAGTTTGAAAACAGTCAATTTTTATTATTTATTTCTTGACCATGGACACTTGTCAAAGACAGTTGGATCAAAATTAATTCCATATTTACCTAAATGTTGTAAGCAAATATAAAAAATACGCCAAAAATAATATTCGTTTAGGTATTGTTTTTAAACTTAATATTAGAATTGGTGCTTAATTATGTTTTTAAAATATAGATTTATTTAGATTACATATTTCATTATTTGTAGGTTTAAACGACTCCGCTTTGTGTTTTTTTTTTAATAAAATTAATGTTCAGTGTTACCATTTTCAAAAAATCTTAGTATTTTAAGAACTTTTAGTTCTACTTCCTAGTATAATAAATGCGCGCATAATTAGTTACCTATAGTATGATGTTTTATAAGTTTTGTTATTAATTTTATTTTGACATAATTTTTGTGAAGCAAGTTTTAGAACTTAATCTTTACCATTCTCTTCTAGTATTATATAGATATTACGATAGTTCCCGTGAATTCTTTCTCTTAGTTGCCAGTTAATCGCAGCATAATTGGATTATTGGGAGCACCAGGTATTTTTTAATTGGTGAATTGTATGTGAGTTGAAGGAATTAAACTTTTTTATACTTATTGCGTGTATTTATTTCAAACAATTTCCGATTTACATCTAGTTTCTTTGTTTTTTGGATATTTCTTTATGATGTAGAGATATTCAAAACCAAATAATTTTGTTAATACGTTTGCCACTTTTGCATGTTTACGTTTTACGTTACGTGTTATGTTTAAAAAACAAAGTTTTATTTAAATATAGGTACCTAAATCTGCATTCAATATCTATGGTTAGATTATGCTATGATGATATTATTCTAGTAAACTTTTATTGTTACCGAGGCATAAAATTTTCAAAAAATAAATTAACCTTTTTCTTATATTGGTCAGATAAAAGTAGGTTTCAAGGTAAAACTTAGATTTGAAACAGATAATTCAGTTCAGAGCTCTTTAGATATGATTTTTTACAACATGGGTAACCAATTTTGTTCGTTTATAGTTCCTTACCGAGAAAGTGAACTCGACATATAAAATTCTAATTCAATAAGGCGCTACAAACCATTGGACGAGTATTTCCATCTATTTTTCTATCCAGTGTTATTCTCCTCAAATATCCAACTTCTATCTAACTTCTCCTTTAGATCTTAGAATTATGAAATGCCATTATTGATTTCAGTAGCAGCAAAGCTCTCTATAAATCTAAACAAAATGGAATTGGAATTAATATAATGAACGTGCTTAATTTTAAATAACCTATTTTAGAACGAACGTGAACTTAGCGAACTTAGAGTGGTAGTTACGGATAAAATTACATAAAAAAAGCACTGATAACGTCCTAAACTACTCTTTAATGTTGCGATTTTAGATTCTTAGACCTTCTAAAGATGGCGTTAAACTTAATAGTGGCAGGATTTAGAGGTCTGGAGACCTTGGGGCAACAAAGGAGAGGAGGTCCTCTATCCCCTAAATTATTTTTCAAATAAATTAATATTTTTTTTAATATTTAAGAACAATCAAGTACCTACAGGTAAAGGTAAAATAGCGAAAATATCAGGAAAAGTTTTAAAGTGTTTACTCGTCAAAGATTTGTTCCGAAGTCTCATTTGTGGAGGCCCCGGGATTGTAGCCCCGGATGCTCTCCCTTAAATCCAGATCTTATATCTTTAAAAGTTAAAAAATAAGAGTAATAATACTTGCAATTTTTCTACTGTTATGCACTCAGAACAGAAGATTTATTTTTCCTGTTCTGTGGTTATGTAGCTAAATTTTTGGCACTTGGAAGAAATTACTTAGAGTTATAAGCAATAAGATCGCTATAACAGTTTTGTTCAAAAATTTAAACGCCTGACAAAAAAATATATTGGGTACAATATGAGCAGAGAACCTACTTTTATTTAACAATACCTTATTATGTCTCCATAAATAAAAACTGTTATTATTAACCATTCGACCTGTTTTATTTAAGCGACATCTGTAGCAGATTCTTATCACTAAATACTACAGCATACGGTCAGCATATTATTATAGTTTTGAAGTGTACTTTCACTCTATTAACGTAGAGAGAGTGTTTATCAGTGGACATTGTAGTTTCGTAAAAGAAGCATAGATGGCGTTTACATGAATACTGTCGATATCTATGAATGCCGGAGACTCGTCAGTTTTTCATTGAAAACAAAACGATTTACTAATTTTCTACCGATATATTCATTAATTAATATCATCCTTCCAAATTATAATGCATCGGGCTATTATCTTTGTTTTTATGCAGATTCTTATGTTATAGTGATTGGTACTGGGTAAGGTAGGTAGTGCCCTGCGCTTCCGCTGTCTCGTCTTGCCGGGGGTACTGCCGTGCCCCCAGATTGTATTTGTCTCCTTAATCTCTAAAGCAATCTAATACATAATATCCGGTAATGTCGTGCACTGTACCATACTAACTGAATTCTTACCGGTGGAAGGAAGTATGTACATAACTGTCATTAGCTCAGCCACGTTTAACCACAGTCTGTGTTAAACTTCCTTAATTAATATAATAATTTAATTCCTTCTAGGTTCTAGGTTAATCTTTGATAAAACTATACTAATGTGTCTGTTTGTCGGCTCAGTTCTTCTAAACTAAGCAACGTATATTGAAGCTGTTATCACTATAATTTATAGAATTTGTTTCGGAATGTAAACCATTTAATTTTTTTCAAATTTTTTGTAGACGCTGTATAAAATTGTAATGTTTATATACCACAAAAAGTATCGTTATCGACTACGTAACCTATATTATGCGTTTGCGCATCAAAAATTACGAGTTATTTGCGTAAACGGTACGTCACAAGAAGTGTAGTGGAAACTATAATTGTATTTCAGTACTTGTTTGTATAATTATTTTTTATTTATTTATTATTATCCTTCAACTTAAGCATCCACCCCTCCTTTTTTAGATTTTTTTTAAATTTCTAACTGGTGGCCTAGAAGAGATCGCTGAATTGCAGGAATAAGGCGGAAGGCCACCTTAATTTTGTAGTATTCATTCTGTTATTGTTATTGTATGTCCCTTGTATATTTATCTACACTAATATTATAAAGAGGAAAAATATTTGTAGTATGTTTGTAACGAACAATCTCAAAAACTACTGCTGGGTCAATTTCATCAATAAAAGCTACAATATCAGCAAGTAATTTTTGTGTATAGCACATCTACATTGCACCAGTGTAAAGCCGGGGTGTGTTGCTAGTTATGCAATAAAGTTGTTAAATAAAAAAAATAAAATAAAAACTGAGTACTTTGCAGTTATGCAATCCCATACTGTATACCTATATTTACTTAGCACGAGAATTAACTCGTAAGAAAAAGAATTATCTTTGCCTTATCTTTTTTTCTTTATGTCATATTATATCGACAGACGAGCATGAGGTTCACTTGATGGTAGGTGACACCCCAGCCATAGAACATCAGTCAATGATGCGCTGTCGACCCAACTTTTACTTCGAGCATTCCGAAATCCATAGACTGAAACTGAAACGCGCAATATGTACTTCACGGCTTTTCCATCTATGAACGGTGGTTCGTTACGCGGTCGGAATTTAGATATTCCTCCCACCAGATCAATGCCCGAGGTTACCAGACGTGGGGAAAACATGCTTACAGAAAATTATAAGCATGTGCTCCCGGTGGGATTCGAACCCACGACCCATCGATGCGCACGGCAGGTGTTCTACCGAACGCGCCAACGAGCCCGTCAAATCAGTGCATTCGTCTAATTAAGCCCGAAGTATTCTGTTGATTTATAACCAATTTCCGCCCGTCTGACAAGTTAGTGGTTTTATAGTCCTTTATTTCATTTATTACAGATGCTTTTTCTTTCTTTCATAAGGTAATAGTTGAGTTACGTAAGTGCTTGTGCAATTCTTGCAGCTCGTTCAAAGGAAATGTGTTTGCAATCGATATAATATACTTAATGTTTGTTCAAGTCTTATGATAATCAAGTTCTCGTTAAGTCCTATACAATCTTTATAATTTGAGTGGATTGTTCTTGCAGCAACTATTTCACTCACTTGAAAATAAACAATAATAAAGGTTTTAAATAGTGTGGGAAAATAACACATTATATTTTTATATTTCTCTAAAGAGGTCTGCAATAACTTTAGGTTCTTGTTACGTATATTATTTTAATAAAGATTTCAACGTCTCTCCGTTAAAATTCAGCACCGCTTTCTGAATAAAAACTCTGGAAAATAAGTAAATTTGTACAGTCACTTACCAGAATTAATATGAAAATGTCGAGAATTCTGAATCACGCTTACAATGTTTTATCGAACAATATACAACATGACTGAAACGACTGGCCAAAAATGAACCTAGGAAGTGGATCCAGGTGTCATGCAATTTGATAACCTAGATTATATCTATATTCTGATATTAATCTCGTAACTCTCGATGTATTTAAGGACTTAACATCGATTTAAAATCATCGACGTTTTCCCACTAAACATTGATTTTCACCTTCTATCGGTGAATCCCTAGTTCTTCTTCCAACCTATACTCTTATCAAAAATGGTTTAGTCTCAAACACGTTTTGCAACATTCCTATACTTAAGCATTATTAACTTATGTTACACGGTTAATAAGTTTCATAAATAACTAAACAAATAAATCTTTAAGATGCGTGAGATTAAAGGCCGACAACGCATCTGAGACCTTCAAGTCGTATATGTCCCTACATATGTATGTAGGCGGTCCCGGTGGTGATTACTTACCGTCAGGTAACCCGGCTGCTCGGTTGTCTGCTCTGAAAAAAAAAAACAACTTGTTTCTAGTGTCAATACATTTCGTCTATCTAGAAATTTGTTACGCTATTCATATTATATCGAAGTAATGGTCTACGTGTTGTTCAATTCGTAGTTATGTGGTCATCAAGGCACTATTAATGATACCAAGAACCTCTAACCAGATATGATTGTACTACTGTAATTATATTACGTTTAGTAATCATTGTTGAGTGAAATTTATATTAGTGTTTCTAAAATTTATAAATGTTAACCTAATTTCAAAGACAACGAATTGCATCATAGATTAAACCCCGTATTCCAAGACATGACTCAGTGAATCTAGTTATAGTACTCGTCGGTTGTCCTATCATAATATTATTGTCTTTTACATTTTGTGTAGGTATTTATATAATATCAACTCCGTAGGAACAGATGGCGTTAATATGGCAACTTTGTGATATTTCAAAAGAGACAGCTGTCGTCTTTCAGTCTGCCGCGACCACGGTTGCTGAAAAGCATGAAACGTCGGTATAAATAATAAATCGCGTTTTAATCCGTTATAAAGTATTTTATTTTAATTGTACAATCATTTTTTCTTTTTTCAAAACATTTTGACAGTTCTCTAGAATAGAAAAATCCATTTCTCTACTAGGTAATAGGTATTAAAAAATGTTTGTTGCTTTGTCCTATTATTCAAAAACATGGTTTTCTAACACGTAGGTCGTCTGGGGTAAATACGCGACTGAATGAAACAAGTGGAAAACTTTAAATAAATAACCTGATCTGGTAGATAATAATCAAAACCAGGGTTTCATGAATTTGTAAGTACTGATATAATAATTCATTGAGACAAATACTACACTACTAATTATACATTCCCTTTATAACTCTAAATGTCATGCAAGGTTTATTCAGGGCTCGGAACCGGTTAATTTTTATTTTCCAAACTACGTGTGTGACTGAGATACCATGATATTAGTTTTAAAGAGTAATACACAATAAACTAACCACACTAAATTTTTCAGTAAATATAACTAAAAACATAAGAATATTAACAAAAACCTTTATTATTTCGGTTAAGCTCCCATAGTAAATTAACCGATTTCCGAGCCTTGGGTTTATTTCATTTACTATCAGTTACATGTGGTTATAAAATAAAATAGATATCTCATCTCATTTCAAGGTTGAATAGATTTAGCCGATGAAGCGCAACGGTTGTTTAGATTTCAGAGATAGATTGAAATTGTAGATAGAATCCAATATAATACTGTAGTAATAACATTTGATTGTACTTCAATGAATAGAAAGGACCCCTCTCCATGACTCGATGGTATACATTGTGTCTAGCACTCCAGTGGTCGTGGCTTCAAATACCGGGGAAACAAGATCAATAAATCGATCGGGCAGGACACAGACGACTTACCACATACCAGTGGCATAGCTAGGTGGAGACGGGCCCCGGTGCAGAGAGAAAAAAATCGCAACCTCCAACCCCCAAGGCACAAAATTATTTATTTGCAAATTATTTTTCTAGCTTCATGAGCTGCATCCCCCTTTTTCTAAAGCCCAGGGGGCCTCTCAACTTTAGGGCCCTGGTGCACTGCACCACTTTGCCCTATGATAGCTACGCCACTGCCACCTGCCTGGAAAGAATAATGGACAGCGAAACAAACTCAGAAATACGTCTGCCCCATAACTCATTAGGGAATTCATATTTAAATCGGATGTGACTGCTATTTTACTGATCATGCGGGCAGAACTGTTGATTGAGTTTGAAATAGGTTATAGGAGCTCAATGATAGAATAAACCAATCCCGGCGCTTCTGGTTTTATTTGATTCGCCTTGACGAGTAGTCACTGACGGCAGATAGTATCTTGTTTGTGAAAATAATTTAATTTAAATACAATACCTGCTTTGATTTTGTTTTCAAATCAAATCAAATGATTTTTCATTTAAGTAACATTACACAAATAAAATTTTAAAAGCTATTTTTCACAAATATCAATGTTGATTCACTGACTGACTGAAACGATTTTTTTAATTAATCGGAGTTTGAACCTTGAACACAACGCACTGAGCCACGGCGATTAAATTTACACACGCAAAATTTTGTGTCTGTCAAAAACAGGTGAAACTAAAATAAACAAGCTTGTAAAATATGAAACCGACTTGAATGTGAACAAAACATACTAAAAAGTTAAAAAATACAATACACATACTCATGCAGTAATTTAGCAATTTTACATATGATAATAAAACAGTGTATATTAAGTACGTAGTTTTGCTTGTTAGGTACAAGCAAAACTTATTATATAATATATATTATGTTGTTGTTTGTTCGTTTTTGTCTTTTATGTACTTATAATAAAGAAAATCGTTCGTTCCGCCAAGCCATAACTGTTGCAGTTGAACACGAAGTTCCAGTGTCGTACTGTAATATGATCTTCGGAAATTATTAAACCTTCCATTATTTTTCTGAGATGTTTTTCAAATTATATGAAATATAATAATTAAGTACTAGCTGATGCCCGCGACTTCGTTCGCGTTGGCTTCATTAAGCTGAGATTTCTGATTGAGCAAGGTTTCTTCATATGATATATATTCATATCCACTTTTCCACGAATACATATTGAAAGCGACGAAATAATCAAACTATTTCATTTCCATATCAAACTGTTATTGACTCTGAAAATTCGAAAAAGTTCAACGCGAGTCAGTTTGCATTGCAATTTGTTGATATGGTGCCTTTAAAATAATATTTTTAATGATGATAAATTTTCTTTCCGACAACCGATTTCGATAAAGCCTATATGTTGCCCCGGACTTTGCTTAATATATTTGTATATTTTGCATGAAAATCGAATTATAATATATTCGGAGATTAGCCCGTACAAACAGACAAACAGACAGATAAACAAAAAAATTAAAAAATTAAATTTAGATGTTAGGTGAATCATGGTTCATAAAGCTTCGTATTCTCCAAGGAATGTCCAAATTTTTACATAAAATTTAAAGTGTACAATCTGACGTTCAATAAGAGTAATTTAAATAAAATAGGTTAAATTAAGTTGTATGATTTTTCAATGTCTCTTAACAATACTATTGTATTTTTAACTGTAAAGTTCACAATTTACTGTTTTTCACAATCGTAAACTTTGACAGATTTTAGGATAGAGTCAGTTTATTCAGAAAAACCAATTGAAACTATGACAGTTTTAAGCAATATACCAGGGTGAATCAAAAAGTTCTTAGAAGTGCATATATATGAAACCTTTTTGGATCAAGTTCGATATTAAAATTAAAGAGTGTCTATCACACTATATTTATGCAGACTGTCACTTGTTTTTGTTAGTTCGTTCGCATGCAATAAATTTTTTTGTGCAACGAGTTGCTAAAAAGTCAAAATTAAGGATAAAAGTGAGTTACGTGCGGTGATAAAATATCTCAGTTTGAAAAAAATGTCTACGAAGGAAATTTTTTTGGAAATTCAGCAGACATTAGGGGGTGATGCTGTACCCTATTCTACGGTTGCGTACTGGGTGGCTGAATTTAAAAGAGGTAGATCAAGCTGTAAAGATGACCCGCGTTCTGGGCGGCCTTCAACCTCCGTTACAGAAGAAAATGTCAAGAAGGTTGAGAATCTGGTTTAGGAAGACAGAAGAATGACTATAAAACATATAGCTGAGATCCTAAAGATATCTTTTGGTAGCGTTCAATCCATTTTAATTGATTCACTGGGGTTCAAAAAAGTGTCTGCAAGATGGGTGCCACGAATGTTAACCGACGAAAACAAAAAGCGACGTTTGGAAATTTCCAAGCGTAATCTCGAAATGTTCCAGCGTGATTCGGATAATTTTTGCCGTCGTCTTATCACCATGGATGAAACGTGGGTCCACCATTTTGATCCTGAAACTAAAAGACAAAGCATGTCTTGGAAACGACCATCCTCTCCATCCATCAAGAAATTTCGAGTTGCTCCTACCGCTGGCAAAGTGATGGCCTCTGTGTTCTGGGATAGTGAAGGAATCCTTTTTATTGATTACATGCCAAAAGGCCAGACGATTACTGGACCCTATTATGCAAATTTAATCCCGAAAGTGCGTGAAGCGATTAAAGAAAAACGTCGTGGAAAACTGTCGTTGGGCGTGTTGTTCCTTCAAGATAACGCTCCTGCTCATCGATCGGAAGTTGCGCTCAACGCAATCCGCTGTGCTGGCTTCAATCTCCTTGACCACCCACCATATTCTCCGGACTTAGCCCCAAGTGATTTTCACTTATTTCCAAAATTAAAAGAGGAAATTCGTGGAACAAAATTTCACGATAATGACGCGGTTATAGCTGCCGTAGAGGACTTTTTCGAGAGTCAAGAAAATAATTTTTTTTCACAAGGAATAAGGAAGTTAGAAACGCGTTATTCTAAATGCATTGCATTGGAGGGAGATTATGTAGAAAAATAAAATATTATTATTTAAATCTTTGCATTTTTTAATATTGATTCCAAGAATTTTTTGATTCACCCTTGTAGTTACGTAAAATTAATCTTTTATGAAAAACAAGTGGCTAAGCTAATTACCACTCAGTAAAACAGAAGCCCTAGTGGCTCCATTTGAGGGGCGCGCTGGCACAAGCGAAACAAACAAAATATGTATTTAGTAGCATAACTATAATACTTAGATATTGTACATGAGAACTACTAGTATATACCATTCCAAAAAGACCTTAGTTATTGAGTAAATATTTTCCAGTTCTCCTATGGCAGCCCCTCTACGTAGAAAGTGAATGCGCCCACGCTGGTCATCCCACTGCAAGAGTCGCATACAAACATATGCGGCTTGGCGGTAACGCGCGACGAACGCCGCCGCAAAAAGGTTCCAATTTTGAATTTCCACAACCGAAACCCTTTCATTATTTTATATCTGTGCCAGTGTTACCAGCACAATGGAAACGAAGATTTTACTTATACTCGGTAAGTCACATAAATAAAATAGTTTATAATAAAACCATAAAACAAATTGTATCTCATATCGATGGGAAAGAGGCGTAATGTGTATGTATGTATATTGTATATAGATGTTTTAAGATAAGATATAAAAATCTTTGCTCAGCGGCTTGCAAATGCTAGGAATTTGCCTGTTTTGCTATTCAAATTGTTTACAAGTATAACGCCATTATCAAATGAAAAATCTTGTAGGCTGTCAAAGTTATTTTTTTAACACTATCAAATAAAAAAAAAATTAAAAAAATGCAATCGTAATCAAGTATTAAAGTACTGTAAATAAAATATATCAGTGACAATTACGTTAATAATTATGAGTAATAGTTCCACTTTCCTTTTTAAAACCAACTAATTAGGAAGACAGCGTCGATCAAATAGATGAGCGTGTTCAATCAGTGGAAAATGTGCGGGAAAGTTGGCAAATTATCTAAATTCTAAACCAGAGAGATGTAACCACATTTTATTCTATTCACTCAAAGATAAATTGTTAGGAAAGCTGATAAAGTAGGTACTTGATGCTATTAATCCTTCAACTCTTAATTGGCTTTGGTATTTGCATATAAAGTGTGAAGTACCGTATTTTATACAAGGTATATTTATGCCTCAGAAACATTAGTATAGCGCCGCTATAAATAGTATTTGTAAGTATTTCGTAATATAGCATATTAATATCTTGAAGTAAATTAATCCGTCGAAAATTTCTTTATATTTCAAAATACAATACAATTTTTTGATCGAATTTCATTTACTTTCAGTACGTACATATATATTATGAAATACTTTTTATACAGTATTTACTTAAATTATATATTTTTTTAAATTCTTTGACTACTAATACTAATATAAACTAATACTCACACTGTTAATTATAAAATAAAATACCGATCATATTTAAGGAAAAAGTATAGAATCTATCGCATAGGTATTTTTTTTTATGTTGGATATCGACAGACGAGCATGAGGTTCACTTGATGGTACAGCTACCGAACATCAGTCAATGATGCGCTGTCGACCTACTTTTTACTTCGAGAATCCGTAGACGGACATAATCTATTCGGAAATCCATAGACTGAAACCGAAACGCGCAATATGCACTTCACGGTTTTTCTATGTTAATTTTCGGTCACAACTAACATAATTACTGAACATGCTCAATAAATAACTTAAATCCGTTAGATCAGATATTTTCCCAGTTATTCACGGATGTGCGGCTACGTGTATGTAACAGTGAAAACGAGAATGCAGATAATTAATTATGTATTTTTTGCGTGCTTCACGTGTTTAGACGAAAGTTTTTTTTTTATTTTTAGTCTGTGACGGGATACCTATTATTTAGTCAGTGTCTTAGTAATTACTTCAAAATTAACAAGCTCAGTAATTTTAACGATATAAGCTCGCTTATTTGTTAAACAACACGTGTAAAAGCCCATCTCATTTTTAGTAGAGTTTTTGGGATTGTGAATATATAAAGCGTTTTAAGTGTGTTTTAGACGATTTTGTTCGATGATATTAAACTCTGGAATCATTCAAAGCCGAATGTAAACTATTTTCCATCAGGACCTCGCGTATAAATTTAGTGGAGCACCGACGGTAAAAGCTGTTATATGATTTTGACATTCTTACTGTAGCGTGTTTTTCTTCCATTACACTAAGCCCTTGTTACTGGAAACCAATTGCTAGTACAATTAATAATGAGATAAGAGTTATAATGAACTATTAAAAAGTAAAAAAATATGTGAAGTATTTAAATAAAATACGCGTATAAATTATTTTAATTAAAACTCGCGTTAATCGCTAGTAACCATATAAAATTGTTATTTTTCACTACGGAACTCTAAAAGAACTTAAATGCCTTATTTAATTTAGCTATTGTTAGATGACAATAGACAAAATTATAATTGAAAGACATTATTTCTTCTGTTCTCGACTATAATACCGAAGTTGAATTTATCCCATACATTATTATCAATTTAAAACATACTATATAATTTTAATTATTGCTTTGATATCGTTGTTGATATTGCATTATAGATAGATTGTGATATAATTTCTATTGCAAAACCATTATGTATACAATTCGCTACAGCTTAGAATTAGAAAATTCCACGAAACTCTTTTTTTTAAATCTATGCATTTTTGATTGTCTATGGTTGTAAAATTCTGAATTTTATTCTTGCATGTATACAACTTTGTTCGCTACTGCTTAGAATTAGAAAATTTCACGAAACTATTTTTTTAAATCTATTCTTTTTTCATTGTCTATGGTTGTAAAAATCTGAATTTAATCCTTGCATTTAAATAGATTATTTATCTATACATGAATATAAATATATGTTTGTGGTTAGTATTCGGATTAAAATTATACATTCTACTACAATGTAAAATTAGAAGCACTTAATTATTTTAGTGACGTTCATAATTTGATTTGATATACGAGGGTGAATCAAAAAATTCTTGGAATCAATATTAAAAAATGCAAATATTTAAATAATAATATTTTATTTTTCTACATAATCTCCCTCCAATGCAATGCATTTAGAATAACGCGTTTCTAACTTCCTTATTCCTTGTGAAAAAAAATTATTTTCTTGACTCTCGAAAAAGTCCTCTACGGCAGCTATAACCGCGTCATTATCGTGAAATTTTGTTCCACGAATTTCCTCTTTTAATTTTGGAAATAAGTGAAAATCATTTGGGGCTAAGTCCGGAGAATATGGTGGGTGGTCAAGGAGATTGAAGCCAGCACAGCGGATTGCGTTGAGCGCAACTTCCGATCGATGAGCAGGAGCGTTATCTTGAAGGAACAACACGCCCAACGACAGTTTTCCACGACGTTTTTCTTTAATCGCTTCACGCACTTTCGGGATTAAATTTGCATAATAGGGTCGAGTAATCATCTGGCCTTTTGGCATGTAATCAATAAAAAGGATTCCTTCACTATCCCAGAACACAGAGGCCATAACTTTGCCAGCGGTAGGAGCAACTCGAAATTTCTTGATGGATGGAGAGGATGGTCGTTTCCAAGACATGCTTTGTCTTTTAGTTTCAGGATCAAAATGGTGGACCCACGTTTCATCCATGGTGACAAGACGACGGCAAAAATTATCCGAATCACGCTGGAACATTTCGAGATTACGCTTGGAAATTTCCAAACGTCGCTTTTTGTTTTCGTCGGTTAACATTCGTGGCACCCATCTTGCAGACACTTTTTTGAACCCCAGTGAATCAATTAAAATGGATTGAACGCTACCAAAAGATATCTTTAGGATCTCAGCTATATGTTTTATAGTCATTCTTCTGTCTTCCAAAACCAGATTCTCAACCTTTTTTACATTTTCTTCTGTAACGGAGGTTGAAGGCCGCCCAGAACGCGGGTCATCTTTACAGCTTGATCTACCTCTTTTAAATTCAGCCACCCAGTACGCAACCGTAGAATAGGGTACAGCATCACCCCCTAATGTCTGCTGAATGTCCAAAAAAATTTCCTTCGTAGACATTTTTTTCAAACTGAGATATTTTATCACCGCACGTAACTCACTTTTATCCATAATTTTGACTTTTTAGCAACTCGTTGCACAAAATAATTTATTACATGCGAACGAACTGACAAAAACAAGCGACAGTCTGCATAAATATAGTGTGATAGACACTCTTTAATTTGAATATCGAACTTGATCCAAAAAGGTTTCATATATATGCACTTCTAAGAACTTTTTGATTCACCCTGGTACCTATAAAAAATGAAGTGACTATTTTTATTATTGACACTACTAAGTATTAAGAATTTTATTTAGGCACAAGTGACAGCTCACAGCTGCTTTTTACCAGGGATGTTACGGAGCTTCGATTTCAGTTCCGATAAATTAGAATCGGAGGTCGAAGCGGCTGTGGCCGCGGTCAGCGCCATTTGATTTAATTAACTTCTGTTTAAAATTTAAGAAATAAGTTTATTTTTATATATCACACCCAGGAAGATGTTAACTTTTTTGAACTGATATGAATGAAACTGATGAATAATGTTTGTCATTTTATTTTATTACACATCTCTCTTTTGTGTCTGCCTCCGATTCCGATTTCGGTTCCGATAAACCAAATTTAAAAACTCCGATTCCGAATTCGGTTCCGGTAAAACCACTTCCGTAACATCCCTACTTTTTACTATCAATACTGAATTATTGTTACATTTTAAACTTCTTTTTTGTGTATTTCCTAATTGTGGAAATGCAGGGTAAATTTGGTTCTCAACATTCGTCCTTCGGTAACCGCTAGCCTTGCGGTTAAGATATTTACCGCTATTCCTGGGGACAAAGTGGAATAATTACTCTTGTAACCTCAACATTGCATACATATTCCCGAATTCTCGAATCGAAAATAGGTCGTCAGCACAACAAAAATATTTTTGTTTACCATCAAGTGAGACTCGTGCGTATGTCATTACCTCAAGTAGGTAAACAAAATAACAGAAAATATAATGTAAAAGTAGAAATTCGCCTTCTAAAACTTTGTTCTTCTTTCATCAAATTGCCTTTTCACGAAATTCGTGTTTTCCAAGGCTTGTTCAAAAGCCCCTGGCTGTTATTTTGGCAATTTCCATTATTTCAAATATCTCCGGTTTCGAGCGTCGAGTTTCCTTACGACTGTATTTTGACTACAAGCCACGCCGTAGCGTGTTGCTAGTAGAATATTACTTGCCATACATAATTTTTTTTTATCAGAAGTTAGATCATATAAAACAATTACCATTCTTTGTGTTTCACACATAATCGTATTTCCTTTCAGAACAATACAAGTTAGTTTAGTATCATACGATATAAATCAATTCCCATAGCGGACCTTGCGCATTGTGAAATCACTTCATGGGTTCCTGTTTGCGAAATGCTTTGTTTCAGTTTTGGGAAATAATTACTATCAAAAGTAATAATGGTCTTGGCCTTGGTATAACTTTACACTGTCTATCATATATACTTTTGCGGAATTCCATTTTTTTTTACTAGTATATATTTGGCTCGCGACTTCGTCTGCGTAGAATTACTCCTACGAGTATTTGTTAGTTAGTTAGGAAAGGAGGTGTAGTCTTCCTCCAACCTAAAGGGAGGATCCTCGACCAGTCGAACCACTGACTGGTCGGCCCTAAGGCCCCAGTGGTTGATGTCGAGATGTTGTAGGTATATATGTACATATACTCAGCGCTCCGAAATATTTGTATAGCGCGATTCAGGATTAGACGTCATCGTATTGATTCTTGTAGCGGATCATAGATGTCGCTACATCCGATATTTTCTCAAAAACTTCTCAACCGATTTTAAAAATTCTTTCACCAATAGAAAGCTACATTATCAGCGAGTAACATAGGCATAGTTTTTGGGTACAGTACACATTGCACTCGTGCGAAGCCAGAGTTACTATATTATTTTTATATCTACGAAAAACTTGAAAGACTACTAATGGCAAACAAAACAGTTTCTTCTTTACCAAACAAGAAAAGAAAAGCTTTGGAATGTAAACTTAACATTACAAAATAAATGTTTGATACAAAAATGACAATTTGTGAAAAAGAAAAGATTTTTTTGTCTAAATTTTTATTTTCTTAGGCTTCTAAATAAAAATAGTTTTATGCGAAATTATATAGCAGCTTAGACGAATTCAGGTTACGCATTTATTACTTAGGGTAAGTTCGGTGTATTACGGTACATAAAAACGAAGCAGTATGAATTAATATTTTTTCACCTGGAGATAGTAATTAGTTTCAGGTAACCATAGACAAATAACGAAAAAGCTGTAGCGAAAAAAACAACTTCTATTAAATATTTTATATTAATAGTAATAAATAGACAATATAGTATTTGTAATAGACAATATAATTCTTGGGAAATATGTAATAAAAGAGAATATTTAATACATTTCGTGAGCAAAAAGTGATATTACGGAGGAAAATTCTCACGAAGAAATATGGAATGTCTTAGCCCGTGACGCAATATAGAGTGGTAATTTGACAAAAACCTTGCCAGGATCGTAATATTCATTTCACGCTCGTATGAATGAAGGGCATGCTGAAAATATATTAAAAGTATCTTCTGTGTCCCAGCCCCTACTACTCGCAACAATCGAGTGCGGTTCGAACGAAGCCATTTCGTACTCTTGAACACTAACAAAGCACACGATCGAGTCGTGGCTCAAATTGGAACTAATTTTGATTGAAGTTCACGATTACGATCAAGATGTTTGACGGGCTCGTTGGCGCGATCGGTAGAACACCTGCCGTGCGCATCGATGGGTTAGATATTATACTTTGAAGGGTTCGAATCCCACCGGGACCACATTTTTATAATTTTCTGTAAGAATGTTTTCTCCACGTCTGGTAACTTCGAGCATTGATCGGGTGGGAGAAATATCTAAATTCCGACCGGGTAACGAACCACTGTTCATAGATGGAAAAACCGTGAAGTGCATATTGCGCGTTTCGGTTTCAGTCTCTTCGGATTTCCAAATGCTCGAAGTAAAAATTAGGTCGACAGTGCATCATTGACTGATATTCTGTGGCTGAGGTATCACCTACCATGTGAACCTCATCCTCGTCTGTCGATATCTAACATAACTAAAAAAAAATGTTCTTAATTCTCCGTTTTATTGATATGAGACAAATACTCGAAAACAGTAATTTGCCTTAAAAAGATAATTCCCAAAATACAAATTAAATAGATGTTAAGTCGTATTGTTTATTGTATTTTTTATTTGTCATATATCTAAAACCTTTACATGTCATTTTACGTAATAATGTACGAAAACGTGATTCTTACATTTGTTCGTCTACTATAAATCTTCATTCTATTAAAAATGACTTGTTTTTATAAATGCTACTTTAAAGATTTAACAATAATAAAAACAAATAGTAACATTATGCATGAGGTTAATGGGAATCAATTTGCAAACTAAAGTTTAGATAAACGTTAAAGGTGAAGGTGGATACGGAGTCGAGTTCAATTACAATACATACAAATCAGGGATGTTACGGAGCTTCGATTTCGGTTCCGAAAGGTCGGAACTTCCGATTGATTTTACACCTCCGATTCCGATTTCGGTTCCGATAAATTTGAATCGGAGTTTATAATCGGAGGTCGAACCACATCGGCGGCGTTGGCCGCGGTCAGCGCCATTTGGTTTAATTAACTTTTGTTTAAAATTGAACAAAATTATTTATTTTTATATATCACACCCGAGAAGTGTTTACTTTTTTAAACTGATATGAATGAAACGGATGAATAATGTTTGTAATTTTATTTTATTGCACATCTCTCTTTTGTGTCTGCATCCGATTCCGGTTCCGATAAACCAAATTTAAAAACTCCGATTCCGAATTCGGTTCCGGTAAAACCACTTCCGTAACATCCCTAATACAAACCTACCGTCATTGACTACATAGAAGCAACACCTTTCAAATCGCAAAGGTAAAATGTTAACTTTGTACACCTAAAAGCCTTCTTACTGGGTTAGTGTGAACTTATCTATGGCTAACAGAAAAAAGAGATAAGCGATTTTTTTGCCAAAATAGACATTTCTTTTTTAATTGCTTTTCTTTATTTCTTTCTATTTTTAGTGTCGTTTAGTCCGAATTTGAAATTATTTTCATAAAAATTAAGCCATCGATATATTGTATCTGTCTACTATAATAATTTTGAATTTCAATACTCCTTTATAGAGCTTCATTCCAAATGTACTTTATATTTTATCAACTTTATGGATTATCAAAAATATTCTTAACAATTCAGTATATATATGGTGCAGACACATTTCTGTGTCTGTTTCTCTAAAAACACGTAGGCAAGTAGGTGTCCTCTGTGGCTTGCCTGACCGTCCGTTATTCAAAATCTAGGGGATCAAATCCCGAAAAAACTTTAAAAAATAGATTTATTTCTTATCTCTCTCACTCTCTCATCCCTTGCGGCGTAAATTAGAAAAGAATGAACTCCCGAGTTTCCGAGTTTCAAATACACATGTCTGTATCTGTTTCACTAATTCATTTTTACATGCATTACAGTTGCTACAGTAATTGCTCTGCACGCCCCAATTTTTTTTTGATTCTAAGGAATTCGAACCCGGGGTTTCCAATGCTAACCGCGCATACCACAAAACTACTTAGGCGGTCAAATTATTACAATAAATAACAATAATAAACCCATAAACAAAAACTTTCGCACTTTCTATAGTGTTAGAAATATAAACTGCAATGACATTTTTATAACACATTGTAACTATGAAAAGCTTTTAAAATCCTATAATAACTTGAAATTAGTATTAAATATCTGCGACAGGAAATAAGTTTCAAATACACCTATTTACCATACTATTCCTAGCACTTAAGAATTGGAACTGGTTTCATTCGCAATATCCTCTGACGCAACGCCTACACATAATTACTTGCTTTATCCCTAGCTACTACAGAACCAATATTCCTGTTAACTTAATTATATGTTAAATGACACATATATAAGTCGTCAATATAAAGGTACTAAAAATTGTTGTGCTTAAGCTATTAATCAATAAATAAATTGAAATCATACATTAAAGTAAAGCTACTTGCCAAGGCCTATTATAATGTAAATGATTACTCAAATGATCCTAGTCTTTGCATATGATAGGTGATAAACCTTATTTTTTATTCGTTTATTATTATAATTAACTTTTATACTTTTTTTTAACGGGCTCGTTGGCGCGTTCGGTAGAACACCTGCCGTGCTCATCGATGGGTTGTGGGTTCGAATCCCACCAGGAGCACATGCTTATAATTTTCTGTAAGCATGTTTTCCTCACGTCTGGTTACTTCGGGCATTGATCGGGTGGGAGGAATATCTAAATTCCGACCGGGTAACGAACCACCGTTCATAGATGGAAAAACCGTGAAGTGCACATTGCGCGTTTCGGTTTCAGTCTATGGATTTCCGAATGCTCGAAGTAAAACGTAGTTCGACAGCGCATGATTGACTGATGTACTGTGGCTGAGGTATCACCTACCATCAAGTGAACCTCATGCTCGTCTGTCAATATTTAATATAAAAAAAAAATAACTTTTATATCAAAGACATACTAAGAACGGATTTTAAAGGATAGAAGATTGTATAAATTTCCGTCATGTTTTAAGGTTCGGAGTTCCAAGTGGACGAAGTGAACTCCAAATCAAATCAAATCATCTTTATTTACGAAAATTACTTATTAAATACACTGTATCCTTAGTTTTCCGCCAAGTATGCAAATGTTCAATTAACTAACTAATCACTAAATTTATTTATACTTTAGTAATTACTTATTTCTACAGCATTAAATATTTATATACGTATAGTAATAATAAAAATGAAATACCTTCCGTTTTTATTTATTGATATTTAAAAAGAAACTGAATTTTAGTCAATAATCAATACCTTCTATTTTGTAAATGGACCCACATAACATCGAATACCAAATTGCCTAAAACTGGATTTAGACCAATCGCCCTAGTTATTTTTAGTAACAGCGATTTTGTAGCCTTACGTTTGAATAAGGGAAAACGTAATTGTGGACCCAATTATTTGGGTCTTATCGATATAAAAATAAAAGCCTTAATGGAGATTACTATATATTCCCAAAAGGGTATAGCCGGATTAATATGTGAATTCTGCCCCCTGAGTACGAGTCAAAAAAGCCACGGGGGCAGAATTCACATATTAATCCGGCTATACCCTTTACTAAGTTTTTTTGAGATAGTTGTGACACAAGCAACTGTCTATAATAATTAGTTAAAAAATAATTACAGATATTCCTTATTTTTCTAAATATTCTTTTATTATAATATTATTTTAGAATTTAAGAAAGTAAACCTATAACTACCTTATATTTATGAATACAAAAGTATCCGTCTAGTAAGCTTTCACAGACAAACCGCTTAACTAAGGCGGTAACACGAAAGACTTGCAAGAAAGTATTTCTATTATTACGAATAACCATCTTTGAATAACCATCTGTATAATTCCTTATCAACAAATTTCTGAAAAAACCTTGAAATACCTGAAAAAATATCGTGGGAAAACATAATCCCATTGCCTGGGTAGTGACTCTTAATGTGTGTTAAATATACGTTAAATGGCGAATACTTTCTCGCAAGTCGTTCGTGCTAAGCCTTCTGCTTATTCGAACTTTGACAGGCCATTGGTTATATTTTAAGTTTGCTTTTCCCTATACCTAATAAAGGTTTGCATAACTATCGCGATCTATCGTCTTTCAACTTATTTTTTAATTGCACTCAGACAGTAACTATATAAATACATAACATAATATATGACATGTTTGTATTTGTGCCAACACAGGTATCAATTAAGTTAAAGGCCTGTCTCTGAGTACCTACCATAAAGTAAGCTTCTCTATCGATATTAAGGTAAAACATTACTAAGAAGCACTTTATTACGAACAATGCTTCCGATTCCTTTTACAAACAGCTTCACACGGGTGCAATGTAGATGTGCTACACACAAAAAATATAGCCTATGTTACTCGCTGATATGTAGTTTTCTATTGGTAAAAGATTTTTTTTAAATCGGTCCAGTAGTTTTTGAGTTAAATAATAACATACAAAATACAAATCTTTCTTCTTTATAACATTAGTATAGCAGGGAATAAAACGTATACCAATTTCAATGTAAAAACAACAATTTAGATCGAAATACCAAGAATTGTGCGTTTCTGTTCCAGTCTGTAGATTTTCAAATGCTCGAAGTAAAAAAAAAGTTTGAAAGCGCATCATTGACTGATGTTCTGTGGCTGAGGTATCACCTACCATCAAGTGAACCTCATGCTCGTCTGTCGATATCGACATAGACAGTGAAACTAATATTCTCTCTATGGATTTTCAAATATGCAAACCAATCAAACTTTATATAGTTATGAAGCATGTTTATTAATATAGGTGGAAAACTAGTCATGGAAAATTGCATCAAATTAAATTTCGACCACCCACTTAAAATTATATATTAGCATCACAAATTTCACAAACCGTCCTATTTATTGAATATGACAAGTATTAAGTGATTTTCAAAAGGTTATCTATTAAGGCTAGTTGATAAAACTTACGACAAACCTAGTTTCGTCATGAAACATTGGAAGACAGATTTGACTTTTGATATACTGACAGATAATTATAACTTCGATACAAGGACTTTATATACAGAACATAATCCTTGCTTCGATACGATATGATTGAAAGATGAAAAGGCATGGAGTACTTAACTGTAATTTAGCGAAACACTTCCATGATTGTTATACACAATAGTTATAATTGTATTATTTAAACTGATAAAAGTAATAAATTGAGACAAGAGCCATTTGCACGTCTTCAAAATTTCTTTCATTAAATGAGAATCAAATCATTTTGAATTATATAACAATTTTCTTCATAATAGAGAGCAGATATCTTAAGCTATAAAGCGTAAATATAAATCCTCTTTTTGATGGAGGGATAAACGTATAAAAATTTAAGGTCTGTTATATCTTTTACGTCCATCCTTCTCGTAAAGAAACTTAATGTTCTTGAAATCGTTTTTAGAACCAATCTGGAGGTACCTTGACATCTGCGAATTCATTACAAAATTTCAATAATAATTCGTTATCGGAATCAGCACCCTTTACTCTGATATGTTTTGTATGATCGTCACAAACTAACTCTACAACATCATTTAAATTACCGTTAATATACCCTTGATTCACTTGACACTTCACACTATCATATATCCTGTCATTATTCGTTGATGAAAACGAAAATACTATGTAGTTACTTAGGTACATGTTGTAATATTAAGAGTAAAATAAAACTGAACAATTGTTCAGTCCGCTTCAGTGTGTGTTTTGCTCTGCGTGGGATACGAAATATTATTTTTCCGAGTACTTATGTCGACACCAGCCATTAATACTACTAAACTTGAAAAATTAGATTAAGGCCAAATTTAATATTACATTTTTTAATTACCTTAAATAAATTAAAAGTTAACACAATGTGTTAACTTACAATTTATAATATACTTATTACTTTTAAATCTAATATATTAAATTCTCGTGTCGCGGTGTTTGTGGTTAAACTCCTCCGAAACGGCTTTCCCGATTTTCATGAAATTTTGTGTGTATATTGGGTAGGTCTGAGAATGGGACAACATCTATTTTTCATCCCCCTAAATGTTAAGGGTAATCCAACCCCTAAATTTATTTTTTTAATTTTTGGACGAAATTTTTTGTTTTTATTTTTTTATAATGTGGCATTAAAAATACATACAACCCTAAATTTTTACTTTTTTATCACCAACCCCTGCTTTTCAGAAATTATTTACATGGCAAAACAACGATTGCCGGGTCAGCTAGTTATCTTATAAAATTTCAAAGTTATCACAATTTCTCTTTGAAATCTTCTGGCATAAAATATACTTTTTCATGTTAGCGTAGTATTAGTTGCTGGTGTCGATGTCATCGTGTGTGTTCCGTCAAACAAATGCTATTCATTTAAGCAATTTTATTTTCCTGGATTCCACGCAACATGTTCTACTTTGTTGAAACAATGATAATGCCATAGTATTAAGCTAACGCATGACTTGTTGGTACGCTTGATTAATCTGATCGTTAACGCATGCCTGCCCCCTTAAATCTTTCGTACATCAATGCTTTATTAATTGTTTATTTAATAGGTAATGTTATAGATTATTTCGGAGTTACGACACTTGTTATGACTTGTAGTTCAACATTAGTTTTTATTCCGTGAGCATTTTGGTGCGGAAGAAAATAGTAGAAATTGGTTTGTACTTTTAGGTATGTTTTTCAAATCTTAACTTGAATAATGATTTATAACTGATATTAATCGCATAATTAACTTTAGTATTTTAATAAGTGCTTAATAATTAGCACTAAGACCATTGGCGGATTTACAAGCAGGCTGGGTAGGCTTAGGCCTAGGGTGGAGGGGGCGGCAAATTTGCGGACCAATTTTAGTGTCTTATGGAAATCAAAAAGAATTCTATAGAACGTTTTTATGATGTCATTCAACGAAATCAAACTTGTATATCCTATAGCAAAACACCCAGTTCGCCGCCCCGAACCAGTAATCGGACTCTACATATTCTTGGAAATGTGTAAATGCGCCACTGACTAAGACAATAATGTGCTAATGCTATCTAGCCTAACACTTAGGGTAATAAACAGTTTATTTCTATCATAGTGTGACACATTTGTGTTGTGTTCCTTGCTCAGCACTAAACATTTTTAATAAACTTTAATGATAACTCGAGGGTACTAAAGCCCTATAAGTATGAAATTTTAAGATTTCACGTTATTCTATTTCAAAAATTAAAGGACTAAAATTCCTGTTATAGAATATTGCCGTAAATAATATTTGTAATGTGATATATTCTTTGTATATCTTTGTACTTTTGCCCTAAACTTTTAAAGTTGAATAACCTAAATCATAAAATTTCATAGTTATTAGCACTGTACCCTCGAACTATCCTTTATATATCCCTAATAATTCCCGGCTTTATGTTTGTGCAACAACTGAGTGAATAAATAAATAATTAAATGCATGAACCCAAGCTGTAGAGGCCGTCCATATATTTATACTGGATAACGGAACTGAAAGCATCAGCTGTTTGCAGTGACATGTATAATAGTCTCTATAGCAATCCTCCATTGCCTCGCAATTTTGTGCTGATAAGCCAATTCCAATCAGAGTGTGATTTACTTGTTTTTATTTGTCCATAAAGTGATTTGACAAGGGTTTGTGTATATTGTCACAATGTTAGTTACCGTACTCCTCCGAAACGGCTTTACCGATTTTTACCTAATTTTATATGCGTATTCAGTAGGTCTGAGAATCGGCTACTATCTATTTTTCATACCCCTAAGTGATAAGGGTTGTTCACCCTTAATTTTTTGTTTTTATTTTTTTAGTATGTGGCATTAAAAAATACATACAACCCTATATTTTCACCCCTGCTTTTTTTGTCAAAAAATCTAGAGCCGTGCGAAGCCGGGGCGGGTCGCTAGTAATATATAGATTTGTACAGTTAAGTTTTCTTTTAGATTTTTTAAAATGTTAGATATCCACAGACGAGCATGAGGTTCACTTGATCTTGGTGATACCTCAGCCGCAGCACATCAATGATGACTTAATTTTTACATCGAGCATTCTGAAATTTATAGACTGAGACCGAAACGCGCAATATGTACTTCACGGTTTTTCCATCTATGATGGTGTTCCTATAATATAATCTATGAATAATTTCAAGTAAGCTATGTTCCGAAATTCCGGATATGCCGGTCATCAATCGCATTTCATGGTACAGAGTAATTTTGACGGGCTCGTTGGCGCGTTCGGTAGAACACCTGCCGTGCGCATCGATGGGTCGTGGGTTCAAATCCCACCGGAACCACATGTTTATAATTTTCTGTAAGCATGTTTTCTCCACGTCTGGTAACTTCGGGCAGTGATCAGGTGGGAGGAATATCGAAATTCCGACCGGGTAACGAACCACCGTTCATAGATGGAAAAACCGTGAAGTGCACATTGCGCGTTTCGATTTCAATCTATGGATTTCCGAATGCTCGAAGTTAAAAGTAGGTCGACAGCGCGTTATTGACTGATGTTCTGTGGCTGATCACCTACCATCAAGTGAACCTCATGCTCGTCTGTCGATATCTAACATAAAAAAAACATAATGTGGTAAGCAAGAGCAGTAATTCTTTCGGCCAGGAATTAATCGGAACGTAGAAGATCAAGAATTAAGATAGCGATTAATGAGCACAGATAACGTATGGATTTGTACTGGCCTTGAGATGTGGGTTTGTGTGAATTGGCACAATGGTGGTAACGACCTCATTGTTCTTATTGTTGTGAGTTATTATCCGAATTCCTTCAAATAATTAATATTTACAACACTTTAATGAATTAGTGACAATAAAGCTTTATTTGTTGTTTTCTGCAATTTTAAAAGGCTGGATAGTACTTATACGTTTCGTATTGTCGTATTATGTTAGATAGCAATGATCACTTAACTCTTGAAAATTAATAATAAATGAAGTGAAACAAATGGAATTTTCCCTTTAAGATTTATGAAACTGGTGTGAGTGGGAGAGTTGGGAGTGGTCGACCTAGGCGAACGTACCTCGATCAGATCAGGGACGTTCTGCAAAAGGGCCAAGTCAAAAGTACTCGTAACCGACGAGTGTGTATGAAAGCATTGATGAAAGTAGAAGAAGCGAAAGTGGTATGTACGGATCGGAGCATATGGAATTCCGTGATCTCTGCCTACCCCAATGGGAAAGAGGCGTGATGTATATGTATGTATGTATGTTACTAAATGTGAAAGACGCAGAAGAGATAGGAAATTATCTATCGACTGTTATTTGTATTTTTTATAAATGAGAGACACGGTATTTTGAGCTATTTCTTTCAATATTGAGTCCTAGATAATTTATAGGCATAATGCATTCCCTCATTTATAATTAGAGACTTATTTATTCACGCTAAATGATTTTACCTCTCTCAAAAGCAAACCTACTAAACTATGCAGTATTAAAGATAAATGTTACATTTAGTGGGTTTGATAGGGTTGCCAATGTTTTTGGGAAAATTATTGTATTTATTTTTGATGTTAAGAGTGTAGAGGTAGATTTGAAAATATATCAGTTTTAATGTATTTCGCCGTAAGAAACAAGGTAATTCTAATAAACTAAGAACTTTCATTTGAAGTTTACTTTTATTATTTTCAATAAGTTTTATCTATTTAGATAATACTAGCAACACACCCTGGCTTCGTAGCGGTGCAAGGTAGACGTACTATACACAAAAATACCTATGTTACTCGCTGATAATGAAGCTTTCTATTGGTGAAAGAATTATAAAAATCGGTCCAGCAGTTTTTATGTTTATTCGTTATAAAAATCGTTACAAAAAATACAAATCTTTCCTCTTTATAATATGTATTAGTTCCTATAGATAATTTGCATAATATAGATAGAACTATAAACATAACATATACACATACAATGGTATCCGGTTTCACAAGGACACAATTGATAATAATATTTGATAACCCTAGACGGAGTTCGCAATTTATTACTAGATTCAAGCTACATCCATTTATTTCGTTTGGCAAACGGAAACTAATCAATTAGACACTCCTGCTTTGCTTGCCAATGAATTGAGCATAAAAAGTCGACGGTAAATATATTTTTATGTTAGATACCGACAGACGAGCATGAGGTTCACTTGATGGTAGGTGATCATCACTGACTGATGTCCTCAGCCAGAGAACATCAGTCAGTGATGCGCTGTCGACCTAATTTTACTTCGAGCATTCGAAAATCCATATACTGAAACCGAAACGCACAATATGCACGGTTTTTCTATCTATGAACGGTGGTTTGTTAACCGGTCGGAATTTAGATATTTCTCCTACCCGATCAATGCACGAAGCTACCAAACGTGGGGAAGACATGCTTATAGAAAATTATAAACATGTCGTCCCGGTGGGATTAGAACCTACGATCCATCGATGCGCACGGCAGGTGGTCTACCGAACGCGCCAGCGATCCCGTCAACAAAACAGCCTCCACTCCCTTGTTGCCCACAAGCCTCTAAATCTAGCCCTGGAAAAAGACTAAATCAGAATGTTATAATATTAGTCACTTACAACTTTAGAAATACGAAAGTTTGTTTACTCTCTAAATCACTGAACTGAGTTTTGATGAAAACTGGAAACGTCCCTAACTATTTCTCCTAGGTATATGTATTTTTAAACTCAGGAAAACATTCAATTCTTTTCTTAAAAGAGAATCCGTAAATAAATCCAAGGAATAGTATACTGTTATATGTAAAATCGAAGCGCAATTGTCGTAAGTAAAATATTCCTTTTCACAAAAAAAACACTTTTTATTTTTAACACTGATGATTTGTGTATATTTTCAACATTATAAAGAAAATCTTAATCTCATTCGATCAAACCGGATTTCTCAAGTGATTCCTCGTGTAAGCATGGAAGAAAATTGCTGCGTAATATTGAATCCGCAATAATAGCGGTTCTGATACCATCTCATTAACGGAGATAAGATAAATCACTCAGGCGTGGGTTGGTTATAAGTATAGAAAGATACTTATAAAGTAAGTTAGAAGTGTGTGTATCTCATTTTACACTAATAGTAAAAACTCAATTTTTTTTTGCATTGTATAGAATCTCTGTATACCTTGCATTATATAAACGATTATTACTATTGTAACCGAGTCCTTGTAAGCTAAACCATTGGTGAAAAGAGTGTCCATGGAGTTTCTTGCCGGTTCTTCTCCATGAGACCCACTTTTTGGAACCGTGCAACTAGACGTTTCATAAGAGCCTGCAAAGGCCTATTTGAAATAAAAAACTTTTGATTTGATTTGATATATATAGAGTAAGTTCTTCCTCTATATATGTAATAATGATGGAAAGATATATATGAAGAGGAAACGGTTCTTTCTCAACTAGAATTAGTACTCAAATGTACAGTATATCATAATTTCCTTTCAAAAACAGTTATGGAGCACATAAATTTAATTTAGGAACATGATTTCAAATTTAAAAATAAAGAGATTTCATATCATAGCCTAGTAACTTCACATTTGAATTTCGAAGGCTCAAACAAATGTTTTTATGTGACATACTTAGTATAGTAGCCTAAAAGTAATAACTTCACTGTTTTAAAAGAGTTTGAATTTCGATGTTTTTATGTAAATTTTAAATTTCGAAGGCTCACAAATGACTCGTCAGTTTTCCAATGAAAGCCTAGCATCATAATTTTATCTGTTCCTCGTTAAGGTTAGAGGAATATAATAATATTCACAATTAATTTTGTTCTTAAAATACAACTTTCACCACAATGGCTTTGACACAGACACCACTTTCCCACGATTATTATGTTGGGAAATTATAACTGTTGCTAGTAGCTATTTGAGGTTATCAGCATATACCATATAAAGGTTTATTGTTAAAAATGTAACATATAAGAAATATTTTAGTACTTACTTCCTGAAACTGGAAAAAATATGAATTATTTTACCAGATTTTGATCATAACTAACAAATTAGTTAACATATTTTTTTGTTTAAATATTTCTTTATTTTTTATAATCATTGTGAAAATGGTAACGTACTTGAGATATGATTATAACAATAAGGTAGCGAGACCTTCTCATACTTATATAAGTGAATTATGTTTTCGAAATTAAAATTAAGCAAAGTTGGCTACGTATATTTAAGTAATAACATCTCAGCACTTATAAATTTTGAGTACACTAATAAGTTTACTCCTAAGAGACAGTTTAAGTAAAGTCAAAAAACGTAGAGCCTTTTTTGTTCTCAGACTAAACAATTCACGCGTATACCCACTATGCAATTAATTATACTTTCTAATCAATGGTTTTACAACAAATATATTTTATATTCTGTGGCAATTTTGCGTGGCGTGAATTTTTTTGAAATGTTCTCTAAATTAGAGATAATCTTATATTGATTAAGACACCTAAAATATTATTATGCAAATATCATTAAAATTTTAAATACCAGACGCCATAATAATCTCAGTACTACGAAAACAGTCTGACTGGTAATATAAAGTTATGGTTGAAAATAAAATTATATATGTATATCTTCACTAATATAATAAATAGGTAGACTTTGTAAACGGTAATCTCTTTAACAACTTGAAAACCGATTTGGAAATTGCTTTCATTTATAGAAAGCTACATTATATCACATTATGCGGTGTTTAGAGTCTTTGTCGGTGTGCTTATATTTAATGGTTGAGTTTACATGAAAGTGATGTGTTGAACAATTATGTGGCTTTTAAGTAGATGTACAGATTAAACTATGTACATAATAAATCTACTATATAGAAATAAGTCGGGTTTTCCTTCCTGACGCTATAACTCCAGAACGCACGAACCGATTTCCACGGTTTTGCATTCGTTGGAAAGGTCTCGGGCTCCGTGAGGTTTATAGCAAAGAAAATTCAGGAAAATTTTCAACAGAAAAACGGGAAAATCTTTTTTCTTTAAGAATAATTATATAATTTCGAAGCCAAAATTGTGGCAGAACAACGTCTTCGGGGTCCACTAGTTATTTATAGTAATGGTTTCAATTTGGCCTCGAGAATAAGAGATTTTAAAGATCGACAACGCACTTGCAAGGCTTCTGGTGTTGCGGGTGTTTATGGGCGACGGTATTCATTTACTATACATGAGCTACTAGCCCGTTTGCCCCCAATACTATAACAAATAATTGGCCTAGTATGAACTCGGCCCATGATCGGTATACCTAGTTCATTCCTATAAAGGATATACATATGTATATGTAGCCTGCCGGCCTATCATGACAACCGCTACAAAATTTTGTCCTTCTCTTCCGGGTCTAACATTACAGTTACACTTAAAACTCGACTTTTAATGTAAAAAATAGATGTATTTGTCGATCGAGATATTGTCGATGTCGTGATATAATATATCGAGATATCTTACATCTTAGTTTGTCTTCTCTCGTCCGCGACATATCTCGTGGCGGTCATGCTAGGCCGGCAGAACAAAATTTTTACAAATTCAACCTTTCTGTGCCAAAAAGAAAAGGATAATAAGTTGTCAAAAATGTGACATAACGCGTCAGCATATCGTCTATGACTGAGCACTTTATTGCGTTCCGAATCACGCACGATTCATTGTTTTTATTTTATTAATTGGATATAATTATCATCATTCTATTAACCTCAATAGACCGTGAAAGTGTGACGTCACAAGTCTTTTAGGGTTGTGGGCATTCCCATCGTGCCCACAATAGTGGATCCGCGCTTGGCCGTTCGTCCGCTTACTTCCGCTAATATAAAAAACACTGGGAGACACGTAAATTCACTTATAACAAGGTTACCGTAACTGTTATATTCCCAGAAATGTTTTTTTGTTATATAAATTGGACATATAATTGTCTTTCACTTGACCGCAACGACACTTTCTCCTATTTATACTCAAGGCTATAATAACAGTTATTTTTAAGTTTATGGCAATTTTAAAAATGTAACAAAATATGAAAGTCCGTGTTTTCTATTGAATTTCCCCTTTATTAGGAGATTCTGTGGTTTAGAATTTATAAAATAGTTAAATATAGGTACGTTATCGCTCTATACTAATTTTCTCAATTTGTCTAATATCATCGTCCAAGCCATTTAATATATTATCTCTACATTGTATAGAGTATTCGACACAAATATACGTATAATAGTTATATTTAAAAATTGAATTAAGATGTACATAGTATGTATGTAAGTATCATGTTATATTATGTAGATTGACACACAGTTAATCGCGTGATATTGTATCAAAAAGAGCGTATATTACAGTTTTTCTCATAAATTATAATCAAAGAACTATTATATCGTTTCGTGTTACTGACAGTTATTTAGCTGTCATATTTGACAACTGAATACTTACTTAAAATTAATAAAGTGCGAAAAAATAGACATTTCCTTCTTTTTTAATACCGGAAAGTAAGCGAATAATTTATATACGTTTTTATATCGGAAATACTCATTATTAATTAAAGTATGTATTCGATATTGGATAATGTTTATTTAATAATTATTAAGACGTAAAGTGATAACTTAATTGAACATTACTTTATATAATTAAAATGGTTATAATTTATTCAGTAAATGGACTTGTGGACTGAATTCTCTGCCATTTTTGCCATAAATACTTATTTATATACTTATCTTCATTGGGGCCCAATGAAAATCAGTGCTGTGTCCATCATGACCACAGCATATGCTGAGTGGAGTTCCATTTGACACCGCACTGTAGCATTTCTTTAAAAAAAAAATTAATTTATTATCTTACTTATTTTACTTTATAGTTCTTCTTCTTTTTAATATGAAAAGTTTTGTTTTTATTTGTAAGATAAGTTTTTTAAAAGTGTGTGTGTGTGTGTCAAATAAATATATGTATATTATTATTCAAGTGACTTTCAGGCCTCCGTAAATAGCTCACTTTCATATAAACTTCCTATAACCGGGATGGATCTTGATTATAGGTGGAACCCTATCAATTCTACTAATATTATAAAGTGGAAAGATTTATTTGTTTGTTTGTTACGATTTAACTCAAAAACTTCTCGACCGATTTAAAAAATTCACCATTAGAAAGCTACATCTTCACCGAGTACCATAGGTTATATTTATTTCCAGAAATAATTAGGAATCCTTACTTAAACTTGAATTATGTAACCCAAGATGTAAAAAATGGGTTTCGGGGAGTAATCTCTGGATTTTCTGAACCGATTTTAAAAATTCTTTCATCGATAGAAAGCTACATAATCAGCGAGTAACATAGGCTATACTTTTTGTGTATAGTACATCTACATTGCACCCGTGCGAAGCCGGGGCGTGTTACTAATATTCTATATAGACTTCTAAAAAGCATGCTCCCGACGAATAAAATATGCAATGGCCATCGAAACCTTCCTTATTCTTCATTAAAAAACTTTGCCTCTTGGTATAAAAAGTATAAACCGTCAAATTTTCCCAAGCCGATAGATAATCTCCCCTTTTATGTACAGTACAGTGGTGATCATATCAGCAAGAGAAATGAGTGAGTTTGATTCAATTTAACACGAAACACTTCACAAAGGAAAGTTCAAAGTTGTTCAGGAAGTCGGCAGTGATTTGCAAGTCTATCAATCGATGAGGTTCATTGACACGTAATGTGCAAATCAATCTCTGTAAGGCTTACGAATGGGGTCAATGACTTGCGTTAGCTTAATGTTTTCGAGATTTGAAGTGTATGAATGAAGTACTTAGTTAAACTTGTCAGAGTCCCTTAGTGGGGCATAGGGTAGACATATTTCTGTGTCCGTTTTACTGATTATTTTTCTTTATAGACAAGTAGGTGATCAATATTTAGTGCACTGCTCGACCGAAACATTTATTTTAATTTGATACCCAGGGAATCGAACCCGGGACCTCCGGTGCTAAGCGCAATGCATATATCATTAAGCCGCAGGTGTTTAATGAACCGGTGGTCTTGAGCGATACATAAAATGAAAAACCAAAAAGTATGAAATTAAATGTTCTAAGTTAAATTCAATTTTAAAAGTTTAGGGACAAAATTACCTAAGATATACAAAGAATATCATTGAAATTAATAGTTATCACCTATATCTATACTAATATTATAAAGAGGAAATATTTGTATTTTTTTTATTTTTGTATGTTATGAATAAACTCAAAAACTACTCGATCGATTTTAAAAATTATTCACCAATAGTAATCTACATTATCAGCGAGTAACATAGGCTATTTTTTTGTTGTATACATATAAATTGCACCCGTGCGAAGCCGGGGCGGATCACTAGTGTGATATATGTTGCGTATACAACTATTATGGAGTATTTAGTTTATAATTATTATTATGAACGTACCTCGATCAGATCGGGGACGTTCTGCAAAAGGGCCAGATCAAAAGTACTCGTAACCGACGAGTGTATGAAAGCATTGATGAAAGTAGAAGAAGCGAAAGTGGTATGTAAGGATCGGAGCATATGGAATTCCGTGATCTCTGCCTACCCCAATGGGAAAGAGGCGTGATGAATATGTATGTATGTATGTAATTATTATTATGGTTTACGGACTGATTTCAAACTGGAGTAAACGAGTACTATTGTATAAGCTTGAATAGCACTGTAGTGCACGGATCAATGGTATTGTGTAAAAGCTTTCGATGTCAAACGCAGTAAATGCTGAGTTTGCAAATAAAACGTAAAAAGAATCAAAACTATAAAGTATCGTCAATTGCTGTTCTATGAAGATGTGATAAAAAAACAGTTCTAAATGTAAATTATTATAATAATAATATTCTCAATTTATCCTTGACATTGAAATAATTCCATTGGAGTTTGAAGCCAAAAAGTATTCTGTGGAGAAAATAAGATTATTCTATCCAAATGAGTCTTTGTCTCAAGGCTGTGACAATGTCCTTCGTGAACAGTATGAAGTCACTATTTTTATCGGTTTAAGAATATAAAATATAATTAATACGTGTAAAATAAAATACATATTAATAATATTTATAATTTTTGGAAACAATTTTTTATGTTTAATCATTACTAGCGGATACAACAAATGATATCCTGCTAGAATTTCCTGGGTTCAAAAATTTTAAAAATATATATTCCGGGAACCCTATCGCAGTGTCACCTACGAGGTCCAATTGTGAATCTAAATCATCATCAAATTTGGTCGAGTGATTTAGGAGGAATTCAGTGACATACACGTACAGAATAATAATTATTATAAAAATGATAAACGTTTACCTAATCAACATGTTTTAAGATCTCCCAGTTCACTCGCTTTTTTTTTCTATGGAAATGTTTAAACTGATTTTTTTTCACTTATCCGTAAAATTTCATTCATACAAACTATGTCATGAGACACGATAATACAACAAATACACAGAAAAAATAAAACAATTGAGAACTAGCCAAATAGGTGCAGCCGCTTTGTAGTGATGCGCGGACAAACATTTGTACCAAATGATTTTTTATATATGTGTATAATAATAATAGATAGATATTTGGTATCAATGTTGACGTCACAAACCAATAAACAAGTTCGCTTTGAAAATTAATACATTAATAAATTTGACAATCTTCCAAAACTTACTTTGCGTGCAGCTAAATTTCCCTACGTAAAAATTTATCATATAATAAGCCAGATTTCTACTCGAAATTATCAAAATTTCTAAATAGACAATCCGTATTATAATATACTTTTACTAGACATAATAAATAGGATGACTCAAGCGTTGGACGTAACACAAAAACCGCGTGAACGCCAAAGTGAAAACACCTTGACCTTGCGCACACTGACACCGCGTACCAAATCTCATGTAGGTAACTGCTTATTAATTCTACCGTTGTTTTCAACCTTAAAATTATTTTATATTTAATTAATATTGCTTATTAAATCGACCGTTGTCCTTAACTTTAATGTAATTTATATATATAGCCTATATAACTTGCTGATAATGTAGCTTTCTATTGGTAAAATAATTTTTAAAATCCGACGAGTAGTTTTTGAGTTAAATCGCAACAAACAAACAAATCTTTCCTCTTAATAATATTAGTATTAGATGTGTATTTTGGAGTTTTCTATCTTAATGTACTATAGTGTCAGTTTATTGGTATTTATTTAGTAAAATAATAACTGAGTAATTTTATTACTGAAAATACCTAAATTATGAATGAAATAAAACTATGTATATATAAGTACAATATACATATTTGAATGAACCGGTTGAAGGGGTCGATAAATAGAGCGTAAAATTTTATGCTGTAATAAAATATTATGATTTTGGATTTTAGATATTTCTCCCATATTTTTCTGACAAACATCAAAATTCATTAATAAGTTATTATTTGCGAACCCTTAATTTTCAGAACATGGATCTTAAAAATTCGTATATTATTGTCTAATTGAAATTTTACAATAAACCACAGTTACCACAAGTTAAATGTCTGTCGGATAACACAGTGTTGCATCAATAAAAAATAATGTGCGTGCCACAGGTTTGTCACCGCTGTAGTATTGTATCTATGCGATTAGGAAGTATAAGTTTTACAGCACGCAACACTTTCGACTTTCGGCTTCAACCGCATCCACTAGTTGTGGAATTCAGTATTGTATTTTGTGCCAAAATAGGAAGAAATATCTTCTATACTTCCTATAGTTATTAATAAGAACGGAAGTCTTTTGATTCCGGCTTGCGATTTAAAATATAATTTGTGATATATACTTTTGTTACTGGAAACTTATGTTTGAATTGAGAAGGAATTAAAGGCATGCTCCTTTTAAAAGGGCCAAATTGTTTAAAAAAAACGATAATTGTAAAAAGTTTAAAAAAATACATATAATATATTTGTTACTATGCCAACCTATTATAAAATTGTTAAATTATTATTATTGAAAAAGAGTTGTGGACGTTATTTTTAATATATTTTGACATAATACTTTGGAGGCTCATTCGGAATTTCAAATAGGTGGATAATAAAGATAAGTTATGTTTTTTTACTGTTTTAAAAATCGGTCACTCCAAGATACTGTGAAAACTAAATCAAACCTATCTCATAAAGACAATGATCCAAACCTCTGATATATATTTTAAGGCCACAGAGATAATTATTATATAACCTAATTCTCAGAATTTCATCAAGTTTAGAATAATCCCAGACTGTGAGACAAAAATAATATAATGAAGGGCGATAAATTGGAATGAATAGAAAGTTTTTTTATATAAAAACATGCCAAGTGCGAGTCGGACTCGCGCACGAAGGGTTCCGTACCATTATCTATAAAAACGGCAAAAAAATCACGTTCGTTGTAAAGGCGCCCTTAAATATTTGTTTTATTAAAATATTAATTCATTAATATTTTTAAAGTGAATAAATAACGAAATATTTTGTCAATATTTCAAACGTCTTCCTGTTGCCGTTATTAATATCGAGCAAAAAACGATTCACGTTCCGTTTTACCCTTTGGGTATGGAGCCCTAAAAATTCTAATACTTTAAAAATCGGATCCCAATGAGCGGAGGTGCACTACTGATGATGGGAAGAAGATGTATGTCCGTTAGACCGAATAGTAAAATATAGTACATATATAATACTTTATTATTTGACATGAATTTTGTGACTGACAACATTGACCATCAATACTTGAGCATAAAATCGTGGCTTGACGCCATTGAAAACACCGTAAATCGAGTTTGTTGATTGCAACGAGAAAGTAATCAAATATGCGGCGGCATAACTACATTTAGTTTAGGAGTCGTCTGTTATCTTCGTAACTATATTGTATCCCTTTTATAAGATGGCGGCAAATGAAGGGAGAATCTGATTATAGGTTTATTTAAAGTAGCTTACGTAAAAGAAAGGCAAAAATTACTATCTAGATTCTATTTGTATTAAAATGATAAATAACAAATAGTTCTAAACCAGGGGTTCCCAAACTTATTTTGCCTACATTTCACCTACTTAAAAACCACTATAACTTCAAGTTAAATTAATTAATTATTGTGAGCTATATTAGCGCAGATTAAACATTCATTCTAAACGAGACTTTTTCTATAACCCGACCGATTGACATGATTTTTTTTTATTAATTGAATAAAACAGGACAGATATATAAACTTCGCGGAGAGAAATATCGATCCAAGTTTGAGCAATCTCTTAATTAATATTGTTCATACAGTGATACAGTGAAACTTGGTTAAGTGGGACCTGGATAAGTGAGAAACCTCCATAACTGGAACTCATGCTGAGGTCCCAACACTTTGGCACTGAATTACCTCTGTTAGTGGGACGAGGTAAGCCTCTATATCTGGGATTTGTTCTTTCGATTTATCATCATAGTTACCTCTATAACTGAGACAGCGAGTAAATTTATATGCATAAACCTCTGTAACTGAGATAACATTGTTTGTTTACTCATTCTTATTCTACCCACAAATTCCACACGTAATTCCAAGTACGTAAGTAATTTTGAGCTTCAATTACCTTCAGTTTTAGTTTCGCTTTACTATCATACAGATGTTTATTTGAAAAATGCCAAAACGAAAGCTACAATCGTTATCATTACGTGAAAAACTGAAGTTAATATCCGTTTATGAAAGTGGGAAGACACGCGACGTATTCACAAGTTGTATTCGAGAGTCGAGAGCTCAGTCAGTGTCTAAGAGTCCTCCTAGCTAGATGAAATTACAAATCGCCCCCCAAGCCTCTGCACAACGCCGCCATTTTTTTGGGACCCCCCTTTAGACCTGCAGCGCCCACAAGGGGACGTTATCACCCACTTTGGGAAACGCTGTTCGAAACGAAATGCTTAGGGAATTATTAATGATTATAAAATATAACTTCTTTTTAAGGTTGTATGATGTTTATTATTAGCAGTTACTACTAGCCGCGAGAGTACGGCCTATTTTCATAAATGTCAAAGCGCATTACACACTAAAAACTTAACTCTATGTTATGTTCTTACACTATATAATTATTGTTCCTTATATTTATTTTTACATCATTAGTGTTGTCATTTCAGTAGATATGTATTTAACTTATAATTTCATCCATAAGTTCTTACAGCCACAGGGTCTCTGAAAATTAGTGTAGCGACATTAGTCGCTGCTTTGCTGATGAGGGGTCGTATTTGCCATCATTTTTATTCTTATCTTGTATAAAATTATTGTTTACAAAACTGTTAAACTGTTTGTTTGTTTTATGTTTTAGGTGGCAAATAAAGTTGATGTCTAATTGTTTACTTTTTGAAATAGAAATAGAAATAGAAAACATTTAGTTCTCAGGGTAAACACAATACAAAAATAACACACGATAAAAATACAATAACAATCAAATATATATGAGATAGTTTTTTTTATATCTGTATTCACCCTCAGGAAAAGGGTTACTGACTCAGCATTTTGTCGTAGCCGGAGCTGCGACGCTGTTATTCTGTCAGGACCTTGTACTGAGAGGTGTGGCTGCAAGGGTTATAATTATGAAGGAGAACGTGCACTAAGAGAGGATATAGGATTAGGAAGAATATAATAAATTGAAACTTAAATGGAAACAAGAATTCAAGTGAATACAATACAAGTGAATTCAAGTAAAATATGATTTAAAATAAACAAAAAATGATAAATTAATAAACTAATGATACTACGACTGATGGAAGCAGGGGTAGCTAGTTCCATGTTGGATTCCTTGTAAATGTAAGAGGTATTCTTTAAGTTTTAATTTAAACGAGTATCTAGAATTCAACTCTCGAATAGGTGGTGGGATATCATTCCAACATTTTGACTTTTCACAGTATTACAAACAATATGATTATTCAATGTATATTATAATCTCCTAGGCTATTTTATGTTAATAGCGGAATTTCAGTTTTAATACGCTTTAGTTTTAGCCTCGAGCAAACGAAGAGATACAGTAATCATGTTACCGTGTTAACTACAGTGGCAATCATTAAACCGAATATTGCGATATGAAAATGTCGATGGAAATTAATTATGTCACATTGGTTTCGGGTAATTTGATAAATATACTATACTTAGTTTATTGGACCTAAATGTTTGAACTGACTGGTAATTATCGAGGCTTATTGAAAATGTCTCGATAAATAGTCACAAACACTTAAGTAATACACTAGTGGAAACAATTAAAGGAACAAGAAATTTTCCTAATTTTTTCATTAAAGTTTGGAAGGAATATAATCATATCGAGATAAAAAAAATAGCATTTTGAAGCTTCATTCTTCTACTCTTTAATTCATGACAATCTTTTATTTGAATAATAACACATACATATATATATTTACTTTTACTTTTCTATTTTTTTTGTATTAAATTGTAAAAATAAAAAAATAAATAAAAACTAATGCATGATGGGGAGGGGGAATGGCACCTGTACATACAGGCGGGTTCTAGCTCAGCCTAGCATAGGGGTCACTGTATCCACTTTGTTGTGTACTTAGTTATTAAGCTCTGAAATAAATAAATTATTATTATTAATTATTATTATTATTATTCTATATATATATTATATATAAAATTATTTATTGAATTTAAATACTTTATGTGCATTGTATAACTACGATCTTGTACGCCATCTATAGTCCAATCGTATTAGCCAAAATAAATTTATTTTTTCTTTTTGCTTTATTTAAATCTAATCCGACTGGACTACTAATGATGTATTGACGAATCAATACAACAGTGTACACGACAAATCCTGCAAATATTTATAGCATTTCATACTTATTTAAAAAAAAAAATCGCAACATTTCATACTTAATTTAAAAAAAAATATCGTCTGCTCTTACCATTCTCAAGTACTTAGTAAACACTTTTTGGTCGTTCATAAGCCGGAGAAACTAGTTTATTTTCCCTACAAAGTTTCCCATTCGCCATTTAATCCAAACAGCTTATAGTAAAGGTCTAAGGTTAAACTTTTAAAGCCGGTCTAATCCTGAAATGTCTAATAGGCTTAAGTTAATTCAATTGCAACTTTTATACTAGTTTTATTATTATGTATTTTTAATGAAAACCTAATCTGTAGTTTGTATACAATATTTGAAAGTTGAAATTAGCTAGTTATTACATAACTTTGGTAACATGGTAAATGTTAAGTTCTATAATTTAACGAATAGTTATCACAAAATTGATTCATATTTTGTATATTTAGGTCAGTTAATATTTTAATAATAATCAATACTTATTCAATAAAAACAGTCTAAAATAGCTATATTATATTATATGATGAATTTTTTTGTATGTTAGATATCGACAGACGAGCATGAGGTTCACTTAATGGTAGATGATACCTCAGCCACAGAACATCAGTCAATGATGCACTGTCGACCTAATTTTTACTTCGAGCAATCGGAAATCCGATATTAATAATTAATCCTGATACCGAAAAGTGCAATGTGTACGGTTTTTCTAACTATGAAACTCTAGTAGGAAGTTCAATATTCTAATAATAGTACTTAAATATAAAATATGCAAAACTTCTTTACTATCTAGACTCTTAGAAAAAGAGAAGAACATTATTATTTAATTTAGTTTTAATATTATTAGTTATTAAGCTAAAAGCTGTGACGTAAATCTAGGGGTATACTTAGTTCTCCGCTCGCCATAGACATATTTTGAAATCACATATTGGCACTGCCATTGCGAAACTTCTATCCGTTTTCCCATAAATATATAGGAATTTTACTAGTTATCCTTTAATATGAATTTTTTAGCTTTTTTAAAGTCAGATAATTTGATAAATTTTCTTTTGTTACAGCGATTGCGATAAGCGCCTACTGTGAAGATGTGAAAAAAGCCGTAGATTCAGAACAAAGCAAGGACAAAAGGCAGACTCAAGATGTAGGCTCGGCTCACTACTATTATAGGAACGCTAGAAAACAGGTACTTTTTTATTTAAGTATACTCTACTTTACTCTCTACTCGCATACGAGTTACTTGACGTTTGGTGATCAGTCAAAAAGCAAGTCTATGGTAGGCTGTTGACTTAATTTTTGGTCGGAATTTCGATATTCCCGAAGTGGCCAGACTAAACGTAGGGAAACATGTGTATAGAAAAATATAAATAAGCCATCTCGGCGGGATTGGAACCCGCGACCCACCGGAATGTGAGGGCTACACAGTGCACCAACGGATCCAAAAAAATACCCGAATCTACCTATTGGTACTATATTTCACTACCTATTGATAACACTAGGTTAATTGATCACCTATACCTATAGGCTCATAAAGAAAATGGATCTGTGAAACGGACACAGAAATGTGTCTGCCCCATGCCCTGCCCATGCCAAACTGAATAACAGCATGTAAATAGAAGTAAGATTTATAAGCCATAATTACGTTTAAGTCGACGAATAAAGCTTTAGATGAAAAATGAAATATAATATTCCAAATTTAAACTGGAAATAATTAGTTATATAACTATTTTTTTAAATTAACGCAAATGGTACGTACGTTATTCGACGCCAATTACTTTTTTTATGTATCGAATGTCGAGCGGGATAGTCATTTGAGGGAAGTTGACACGTCACGGTGCGCTATCGAACTATTTTTACCTTAAACTTAATCTATACTAATATTATAAAGCTGAAGAGTTTGTTTGTTTGAACGCGCTAATCTCAGGAACTTCTGCTTCGAATTGAAAAATTTGTGTTGGATAGTCCAATTATCGCGGAAGGCTTTAGGCTATATAACATCACGCTGCGACCAATAGGAGCGAAGCATCAGTGAAAAATGTTGCAAAAGCGGGGAAAATTATCCATATAAAACTACTCGACCGATTTTATTATCATGATCTGATACATTACAAGCAGGAGTGGATTGCTAGTGGTTTATATAAGTGTGCCATACGCACTTCATTACCGAAACTTAGGTGCAGTTTTGATATAATTTAAATAGGTTAGACATACCTACATCTTATAATTTAGATGTACCTGTCAAGTGTTAAATAGTAGGATGTATTAACTGTAAGTTCACTGCTATGCAAATGCACTATTAATTTAGATAAAATAACTTTTACCAGATTGAAACGCGTTTATTATTTATTCCGACGTTTCGAATACTTTCCAGCAAACGTCACACTGAATGATAGCTGACGCATTTGAATATTCACAAATTTGCCATACTAATGCCATATTTTAGGATTGATATTTGCTGTAATATTCTATATTATGGCAATATTGGCTAATAGTGTCCTTTTTTTAGTATGTTTGACTTGGGGTTTAACATTTTTAATTACTGGATTCCAGGTATCGGAGAGTCTCAAGTTTAGGGTGTTTATTAATTTCAATGGGCTCGCGTACTAGTCTGGCAAAAGATATACATACTCTTGCAAGGATTTTCGTTTGCTCGAATCGAATGTAGTGGTTTGGCTTGTCTATGGTGTATTCACATACCTACTATCTACATTTATATTGTACTTCCGATTTGAGGTTTTTATGAAATGTATAGGTTCATGTATGAATGAAAGCTCGAGATTTGATTTTGGAATCAAGAACCAATTAAAAGTATAGTTCTGCGCACATTTGGGTTAAGACGTCATGGCCACAAAATATAGACTTCAAACCTTTTAAACCATTGCTCGAGCGTTGTGTATCACCTGGCCCCTTTCACTTTGCCGTATCTGATTTCGACATAGTCCCTTCCTATTACAAACATACCTAAATCAGGTCGGAGACGTTTTTGCGTTTGTAGTAGTGTCTAAAACCGGAATAAACCAGTATATATTAATATTAGTACATTGTATTCCCGATGTTGCTATTATCTAAAATGTCAGCTAACTTACCTGAATTCCTTTTGGCTCGTTAATACGACTCTCAAGACAGTTAGTGCATGGGGCGTACACATTACTCTCTGTTTCACTAATCATTACTAGTAAGTGATCGGATTTTTGTGCCGTGCTGAACCGAAACGATTTTTTATTGTTTCCTCGAGATTCGAAATTTCCGGTGAAATTATAATAAAAATAATAAAGATAACGGAGTAAATAAGAATATTATTAGTATATAAGACGCCTGTACAGTAGGTAAGTATATACGTTTAATTAGAGTCTAAGATCATTTAAGGATCATTTTTTCCTTTGAGAATCGTAAAGTTGTCTTTAACTGGTAAAATAATTGCTATCGAGAGAAATTACGCAAATAATTATTTATAAATGTGGTGTACAAACCATTTATCTAAACTAACTTTTTCCATTGATCAATTATATTATTTATCCCAAGAATTCTTTCGACCAAACGTGGTCAAACTGAAAGGTGACAATTGTCTGATTTGAATTTGAACAAAGTTGACATCCTAACCCCATCTATTTCTACGGTATTGATACTTACTGTGATTTTCTTTATTGGCTAACCATGTCCTCTTGTTTTTTAGTATATATTTGGTTTTCTACCAGTTAATAACAACTTAGGCTGTTAGACGTTACTCTTCTTCGTTCGTTCGTTTCTTCTTTTACTTTCGTTCTTGAGAACTGTCAAATTATAAATTTATATACAGAAAAAATGGTTTGAATACTATTGAAATTATGTTGATTCAAACCTGAGTCACGTCTTGGAATACAGGCCTAAGAATTTCTCAACTAATTTGATACAGATCCGTCTTTATTTCGTCAGCGACATTAGAACGGCACGAAGTAACTGTTTATTTGCTATGCAATCTAATTGTACTGCGTTGTTTGCTGACAAGTCATCACGATATGTCCTCTACTGTAATGAACAATATTTTATTACCCTAGTTTTATTGGGAGAGATGCCAGAAGAGTTTTTAAAATGAAACTTCGGAGCTACTGCTCCATCCAAGTGTTAATACATGGATGATTTAATTCAACGTAAATATACAGAGCAGTCTTATAACTATTGTTACAGTGGTATGCTTATCTCTAGATGTAATAAGAAACTATGGAATTTTAATGTGTCCGGGTTAGCTGGGTTACAGCTGTGTAGCTCCCTTTATTCACAAAAAAATATTTTATCACTCTTTTATATATAATTAAATCCCTACTTCCATACTAATATGTATTTCAAATATGAATGTAAGTTTGTTTGTTACACTTTCACGTCAAAACTACTCAACCGATTATCATGAAACTTTTTACATATAGGTATTAGAAAGGACATAGGATACTTTTATTAAAAAAAAAATATTTTCACGGAGGGTAAAAAAATATTTTAGCAGAGAGAAGCTTGCTCAATAGCTCAGTTAAGATGAAGCCCACGCGAACGAAGTCGCGGGCACCAGCTAGTAAAATAATTATAAAATAGTCATTTTGCCCATGCCCATTTCCACATGGGCATAATCAGTCCAGTCCACCGGTGAGATAGAGGCAGAGAGAGGTACCTTCTCACTATGCAGGCCATGTCCAGTAAAATCGCCTCCTCCATCTGACCCTTGACCCAGTAACCGAGAAAGAGCTTCTTAAGATGTTGATCGAAGCTCTTCGCTATTAAGCTGTGAGCGGAAATGAATCGGGACATTAATTCTTGAGTCAACATCTCACATACTGGAAATCTCGAGGTCTAAATATTTGGACAATTTTATTACTACCAAAAAAGATCATATCGATATCATATATTAGGAAAAATTCTTTTTGAACATGCCTCATCAAATGATTATAAACAAAAGATATTTTCTTTAGTTTGGCTTTGTATAGATATAAACTCTCGCTCTATGATGAATGGTGAACTGAAATAATAAAACCTTTCAAACAATTCGCAACTTTAGAAGTTTATTTCCAACAAACTTTACTGCTTGAAGATGACTGCGTCATAAATATTAAAGACAAAGTTACCAATAGGGTTGTCAATAATTATTTTTTTTGAAATTATGTTATTAATATGATTGTAAAGCACCTTACTATCCTATATAACACGCGGAATACTGATATGATAATCAAATTTTCTTTTTTTTTTATAATAATGACAGGGACAGTAAAACTTTTAAATAAACCTCAATATTCATAAGCGTTTATATATTCGGCTATATGCCAGATAAAATATGACAGATTTATATGGCAATAATGCGCATTGTTACTAACTTTAATAAAAATAGCCACTTTTTGCCACACACGTTTTGTGGTAACCAGCTATCGCCGGCGGTATTTCCGAACCAATACGACTTGGGAATCTTTAAACAAGCCTACCCTTATCTTAAAGGCCGGCATCGCAACCTCAAGATCTCAGGTGTTGGAGATGACCATGGGCGGCGGTAGTCGCTTACCATCAGCTGACTCGTCTGTACGTTTTTCTTCTCTAATATAAGAAAAACTTGATATTGCCTCTACTAAAACGGGAAGCAAAAGTGTAGCCCGCACGGGGTAAGACATGCGGGCGACAGGGCAGGGTAACTTCGACCGCTTAATCCTTACGAGAGATGAGGGTAGGAAATAAGTAAAGTAATCCATATTCCCTCGTTATTCATATTCGACATTTAGACACATTATTAAAAGCATAAAAACAACGTGTAGGTACTTACTTACACGCTACCCAAAAACACACTCCGATTACTTATATTATTTTAGAGGTACCTGTATAATGGGGTACTGTGTACGGGCTTATTCACATTCAACTCCAAAAGTGTACCATTTTTGCAAGGCATTGCAAATAATATAATGTTTTGAATTTGGATTGTGGATAGTATATTTTAGGTGTACTTTAGTCTTTTCTTTGATATAATTAGTTAAATTTAATTGTGTTTTTTTGTTCTATTTTGTTGACCGTACTTTAATTCTCATGTAATTTATTTGTTATTGAAGGAGACTAGCTACCCACAACACAAGGATACTAGTGTGGGAGCTAGAATCAATAATAACTAATATAATTGGGGGATCTTTAAGTTTTAAATTTCTATATAATATTTTGCGACAGCCCTACTGCGAAACAATCGTCGCTACCATTATGAAGGTGCTTAAAGATTAAAAAAACAAGAGTTACTACTTACAATTAAAACTTGACTAATTTTCATGAAAGTATCTTCTGTTAAGTTTGCATGTCAAGAAAACTTTACAAACCAACTTTACAAATATGTTATTACGCAAAATTTCATACAATGTTATTATTACGCAAAGTCGCAATGGCGTCATACTAATAAGTTGCATATAAGACAAGTATGATGACGTTTTCTCAACACATGTGAAGACCAGTCATTAAAGTTCATCACCGTTTTGCTGTTTAATAAATATAATCACTATGTTAGAAAGCAAATCTGTGTTAATACGGAAAATTTAAAATTACAGTCATTAAGGTCAATACACGGATCATGAGGCGGCATTATTTCTTAGGTGGACTATACAAAATTGCGAATTAGTTACACATCATACTTTAAACACCCATGTTTTGAAGCTGAATAGCTGCACATTCCACTCATTGGTCATGCCTAATAAATCATTATTTTTACTGGAAAAATATATTAAAGACAAAAAAATTAAACTGACGGGCTCGTTGGCACGTTCGGTAGAACACCTGCCGTGCGCATCGATGGGTCGTGGGTTCGAAACCCACAGGGACCACATATTTATAATTTTCTGAAAGCATGTTTTCCCCATTTCTGGTAACTTAGGGCATTGATCGGGTGGGAGGAATATCTAAATTCCGACAAGGTGAAGTACATATTGCGCGTTTCGGTTTCAGTCTATGAATTTCCGAATGCTCGAAGTTGAAATTAGGTCTACAACGCATCATTAATGACACTGATGTTCTGTGGCTGAGGTATCACCTACCATCAAGTGAACCTTATGCTCGTCTGTCGATATCTGATATAAAAAAAAGTCATAATTCTACTATCGATAATTTCTTTTTTATGTTATTGCTTTAACTATTCAATTTACTATGACGAGCTCGTTGGCGTTCCAATAGGTCACGAGTTCGAATTTCATCGGGTCTGGCATCTTTTTTTAAACATGTTTTTTCCTACGTATCAAATCGGCGATTTAATAGGTGGTAGGAATTAGTGATGTGACGACTATTAATATTCGCATTCGTATTCGCGAATATGGGCGGCAGATATTCGCATTAGTATCTGTTTTTGCAAAATCATTGACATACGGTAATGTATCTAATACCTATTCGTTACATCAATAGTAGGAATATCGAAATTTCAACCCTGTATACACCGTAAAGTGTATATGGTGCAATTCGATTTTCCTGTATAAATTTGCGAATGTTCAAGATAAAGGTATTGTAGATTACTGTGTGAACTCCAATGACTGAGGTATCACGCTCATCAGTAAACTTCACGTTCGACTATCGATTTCTAACATACTATATCTTTTAAAATAAACACCTGAATGCTGTGCGGTGAAACACTGTGTAAAATTCTGTGACTAATGTACGCCCTTTCAAGCATTACTGTTCGGGTGAAGTACATCAGTATATAGTACATATATTTATATACCGAGGTATCCGTAGATCAAAGTCGGATATGATTATGGTACCAAGTCGTTTTTTTGTATTTGTAAGGCTAAACTGACCTATGTATAAAATAAAATCAAAAACAAAAAGACATCATGTTTTCGAATGTAACAGTCAAATAATGGCTCATGAAGTTAATTTCTTCAAAAAATAAGGTCAAGTGTAAAGTAGAGCTTCATGCAGAAGTAATGTTCTACGGACATGTCGATACGTCCTTATCATCCAAGCTCGTATCTTAATTGTTAAGATCTTTTAAAATTACCATAAATATTAATAGCTTGATTTTTTTTCATTGACATGACAATTTCGTGTTATTGTCGCACACTTCCTACGCTTTCACCGAGACTGCGCTAATGCACCTAATTATAGTTCTGTAATACAACGTGACGTCTTGTTGCATGGACACTTTGACAATTATGTACGATTGTTAACTTTTCGCTTCCTGTGGTCGCTACATAACGCAAGTCTTGCTACACACTACCCATTCATATAACGTTATTTAATTTACAATAATACTGTTTATATTATCAATAAAATATATTTTTTATTTTAGATATCAAGCATGAAGTTCACTTGATGTTAGGTAATATCCCAGTCACAGAACATCAGTCAATGTTTTGAGTATTTGGAAATCGATAGATAGACACCGAAACGTACTTGACAGTTTTTTCATTTATGTGGTGGTGGTTCTTAACCTGGTTAGAATTTTTAACCTCCCATTTAGTTACTCGAAGTAACCAGACGCAGGGAAGACATGCTTGCGGGTATTTGAATCCACAATAACGACGCCTTTTACGACGATTAGCCAACAATCCATTGATTTTTATTTTAATGCCAGCTCTTCTACTGTACAGATGAAAGGGAATAGAGGTGTGGTCTTCCTCCAACCTAAAGGGAGGATCCTCGACCAGTCGAACCACTGACTGGCCGGCCCTAAGGCCCCAGTGGTTGATGTCGAGATGTTGTAAATACTCAACGCTCAGATAATTTTTCATTTGATATCACGATTCAGATTTATTGACGTCCTCATACTGATTGTAAATGTCCTACAAGTGTATACTCTGATATGTAAAATATATGTTTTTAATTATATTTATCAATCTTTTATTTCCAGGAACCAGTTGCACCTGTCGAAGAACCTCAAGATGATGACAAAACCTCAAGGTACTATATAAAATTAATTATTAATAATCATAATTAAAAAAAAATATATGCTCTGCTATAATTTAATCCTTATGGAAATAAAAACTTCATTACTCAAAATGAGTTGCACTTAAAATGATTACTGTACCTACTTGTAATCGATATACATACATATGTTTGAGAAATCCACAGTTTTGATTATAGTTTCAATATTTCGCGATAGGTCTCCCAAGTTGGAGAATCTAATATAGACCATGTTAATGACAATCGATTGACCGTCTGCCAATATTAACATGAAATATAACGCAATAGTAAGAAATAAATCATGTTATTACATTCTATTCCGTAGATATTATTTAAAGTTGAATAGAAAAAATTTACTGAATGACTTTATGTTAAATTGAATACGATTCTGAAGCAAACGTTTTCAAATCTCCAACAGCTGTTGTTGAAAGGATAATTGGTCAGATAAAAGCCGCGGTCGGGTGCCTTCGTTGAACTGTTTATAGGCAATTAAGTAAGTTGGAAGTTCGAAAAATTCGAATTAGAAAAAGGAAAAAATTAATAGGTTACAATTTTGTTTTTGTTTTCAATCATTTGGTAATAAAGTATTTACGTGTACTAACTTTAAGACGTTCAAATCGTCATACATTAATTTAATAATATCTAACATGACGAAGAAGTTGGGAATGTTTTTTAGGCAAACGGGCAGGTGACGTACGTGATGGTAAGTCACCACTGCCCATAGACATATGTCACACCCGTGGGTATGCAGGTGCGTTGCCAAAAAACGGGCATTTGAGAAGTAAAATTAACTGAACAATCAAGAAACGTCATCTTAAAGATTATTTTGTTTACAGAGGAGACGAGCAATATCGCCCAGGTCAAGTCTTCTCAGTCAATACTCAAGAACTTCTGGAGCTTCAACCGGAAAGAAAGGCTCCAGCTCCAAGTAACCAACAGTTCCAGCAGTTGTATCACAGCCCGCAGCAGGATCAGAAGCAGAGCTTGCAGCAGTTCTTCTACATAGATCCTCAGGCCCAACGACAGGTACTACGACAAAATATTACGTACTCATGCTGAAATGCTATCGATTATGCCATATATGTAGCTACAGCTAGAAAGAGACACTACGTGTCGCATGTGCTCCCTGATCCGAGATTTCTGGACATTGAATATAATATAGTTAATAGAATAAGAGATTAGTGTGACTTCAGTACAGGGCCGGATTTAGGGGAGGGCATCCGGGGCAACCCCCCAGGGCCTCCACAAAAGAGAGGCCCCCACAATAGAAAATTCGGAAAAAATCTTTCAAATTCTGTCTAGTAAACACTAGTAAACATCTTTTCCTTTGATATTTATTTTAGCTTTACCTATAACTGTATTTTGTGCAAACATTACTATATTGCTAACATTAAAATATTTTGGGCCCCCGGGGCCTCCACTCCTTTGTTGCCCCAGGGCCTCCACACCTCATAATTTGAATTACAGCAATTACAACAAGGAGCGCCTCAATCGCACGCAGTCATCGCAAGACCAAATTATTCATCTAATGGTGGGGAAGCTTCTGTCGGAGCTGCTCTATCGGTAGTTGATACAGGATCTAACTCTGCTGAGGCGTATGAGCAAGATCTTCTAGCACTCCTGGGCCATTCTGTTCAGAGGCCACAAGCTTACGTACAAACACAGGCTCCTCAACAAACCCAGACTGTTGCGCCACAGTATCAACAGGTAAATACATAACTATTGTACTTAATTTTATCTATTTAAAACCAATAGGTACACACTTATTGATTTCTATTTTATATCATCATTTTATAATGACTACGCTATAATTTTTTTTAGTTTGAAAGCAAAATATATTACCAAAAATGAATACCAATTCTAAGTATTTAATAAATAAGATTAGCAAATATATATACAATGAATCTTTCGGTTTTTAGATCGAACAATACATAACGAAGCCAAGCAAGAAACCAACAAAACTCCGTCCTAAAATCCACGTAGCTCCTCAACCAACCGTTGCCCCTCAGCAGTACTTAATAGAAACAACCAACGTACACCAGCAAGCCATACAACAACAATACCGTCCCGTACAACAGAACCAACGCGTCCCACAGACGCTCCGTTACGTTACTTTACAACCTCAGAGTTCTATACAAGCTCAACAGGCTATTCAGCAACCATTGTACGAACGACCGGATCCTCAAGGCCTCAAAGTAGTTCCAGCTCCCAAGCTACAAAACCTAAACCCTATTTACCGACTACCCCAATACCAACAAGAAGGAACCCCGAAACAATTCAGAATCCTAGACAATTCAAGAGGTTTATTAAGGCAAGAGCAACCTCGTGTCTTAAACGAAAGGCCTATTACATATCTAAAACGCTTCCCAGAACCAGAAAAAGTACGTCCTGAACAAGCTCTTCAAGAAAGCTTATCAGTTCAACGACCTGTGCAAACCGAGCAATATTATTACCGACCACTCTATAGATCGAACGAAGGGCGAAGATATGAATTGTCAAACGTAAAGGAACAACCTCGAGCCATCGAAGCAACGAAAACTCCCCTATCAGCTATATACGTGAGCAAAAATATTGCTCCTAAGAAGGCAAGACCAGTTGTCAGAATAGATCAGTCTAAGGTTGAACAATACAGAGACCAGCCTTACAAGATAGAGCAAGCATCTAGTTCAGAGAAAGTTAATATTGAACAGAGCAACCTGGACCAACAGAGATCACATTTACCTCCTCCTAGGAACAACAAAGCGTATACTCCTGAAGAGTTTGCTGGTTTGATAGCTGCTGGTTATGCAGTAACTCCAGTACCTGTTGGTCAACATGACACACAGATCCAACAGCAGCAAGCCCAGTCCAGATCATTAGTTGAACCAAGTTACCATCGTCGACCTTACTATAACACGCGTAACCAATATCTTCCGCTAAGAGGAGACGATGCACCTTGAACAAATGAACCGTGATGTACATAATTTAGATGTTAAGTTAAGCATTAAATAATTTTACGATACATTTGCCTTTTATTTTTCATCTCAAACTTAATTCTTGAAATAGATGTTTTCAAATTTATATGAAAAGCAATATTTCATAAAGGTTACTACTGTTAGACATGGCAATCTCGACCTAAAGAAATATCCATTAGGATTACCGTGAGGAAAATTGAGATTCATCATATTAATAATGTCTTGTGAGAAAATGATTCGGAAAAATAGGGGTCCATTTTATGTAATTTATGGGACATATCAATATTCTGTTATGAGCTTGTCATTTACTATCTAATTATAATTTCTAATTTATTTAATAAAGAGTAATCTTAATTTATTGTTATATATTATGTATTGTTCGAGATTTAAAAAAAATTGTCTTAACTTTTATAATTTAGTAAATATTTTGACGGGCTCGTTGGCGCGTTCGGTGACACCTGCCATGCTCATCGATGGGTCGTAGGTTCGAATCCCATCGTGACGAAATGATTATAATTTTCTGTAAGCATGTCTTCCACACGTCTGGTAAGTTCATGTACTGAATGGATGGGAGGAATATCAAAATTCCAACCGGGTAAAGAATAGCTGGAAAAACCGTGAAGCGTTTCGGTTTCAGTCTATGGATTTAAAAAGATTATAAAGAGAAAAAATAGGTCGAAAGCGCATCATTAACTGATGTTCTGTGGCTGAGGTATCATCTACCATTAAGTACACCTCGTGCTCGTCTGTCGATATCTAACATAAAATAAATAAACTTAAGAAGATTGTTTCTGCACAGTTTATATCCCTACAAAAATTTCAACTTATCTTCCCTGATGCGTCAAAAAGCGTGGCATTTGATTAGTTTAAGAAGAAATATATGCTATCATTATAATATCATTAACTTCGATACCTAATTAATAATTAGATCATGAATTAAGACTCACAGAGGCTTCCGAGCTGGAATTAAAAAGCAGACGAGCTAATTTTCCGCTTCACACGGCTTTCTTGAGTCTTCGTAGATAATAAAAGTAATTGCATCAGTCTTTGAGGACGTAGGAAATTCAATTACGAAGCAAGTGGCGACACACTATCTATCTTATTCTAGTCTTAGCTAGTTTTATTATAATTAATTTTGAGGTACATAATTATCACGGATCTACCTTTCTGCTAGATATTTAAATGCACTATAGTTATAAATATCAAATTATTTTTATATAAAAATAAAATGCCTTACAATTTTGTTTTAAGGCATTATCTCCTAAAAATACATTACAATCCAATTTGAAAATTCAGATTGAATTCTATTTTGGTCTAATTGTGTGAGTTCTAGGCTCTCAAACATTGACTACCTTTCAAATTTTTTTTTTTTTTTTTATGTCAGCTATATCGACAGACTAGCATGAGGTTCACTTGATGGTAGGTGATACCTCAGCCACAGAACACCAGCCAATGATGCGCTGTCGACCTAATTTTTACTTCGAGCATTCGGAAATCCATAGACTGAAACCGAAACGCGCAATATGCACTTCACGGTTTTTCCATCTATGACATGTCTTTCATTTTTAAGAAAAATAAAGATAATAATAATAAGATAAGCCGTATGCACAAATGAAGATAAAAAAAGTAAGAGTAAAGGAAGATATTAAATAATTTTATTAATATATTTCATAGCAACGCGCCCCGGATTTACACAGTTGCAATATTGATACTATACACAAATTAAGCCTATGTTACTCGCTAATAATGTAGCATTTTATTGGTGAAAGAATTTTTAAAATCGATTCAGTAGTTTTTGAGTTAATAATTTACTAAGGTCAACTTACAAGGACATCTTTGATCTTTGATGAGTCATCTTTCAGTCTCCCGCGACCACGGTTGCTGAAAAGCATCCGAAACGTCGGGATAAATAATTTAAACAATATAAATAATAAATCGCGTTTTAATCCGGTATACAGTATTTTATTTAAATGTGTGATACTCGCGTTAATAAAAGACAAGTTTTTGAGTTTATTCATAACATACAAAATTCAAACTCTATATAATTTTAGTATACATATAGATAAAGCAGTTTCAAAAAACAACAAGCTCACTGATACATACCAACACATAACCTCTCTTTAATAAGGATTTTTTATGTTAGATTCTTTCATGTATTTTTTTTTTCTTTGTAAGGCTTTGTCACTTATCATATCACTATGAAACCATTTCTTTGTTTTTGAAATACATTAATGTATAGTCGTAGGGAATCAATGTGAATCATAAATAATGAAATATTTAAACGATATAATGAATGTGAAATTATGGATGTTTGGATAATTAAAATTATTATTCCCTCTTGTTTAAATATTTAAACATATTACAAATAACTATACCACGAAGGCTATGACGCTGTTAAACGCCAATACTGCCTCTATCAGTTATTGAATTCATTACGTCAGTGCCGATCGCCAATCGACTTCCAAGTTCAAATGGATTTTTCTGCTCGCAGAACTAAAGTTTATTTACTGCTTCATCTGAAACCAAGTACCAGTACTATAATAGCAGCTATATTTATATAACGCTTTATACTAACCAAATAAGAAAGGGTTTTTTTCTTAGATTTTCCACTCGTTTCACATCGATGGCTAGAAGTTTACTATTCCATAGTACATATATGCTTTACAAGAAATTTTCTTCAGAGCTTCAGATAGAGTCAACCGATACAACCTACTAACTTTAAAGAAACGAGCATACCTAATCAGTTATAGGCCGACTACGTACTTGCGGGGATGATTATGCTCTTACTAATGAATATATAAATATATATATAGAAACTTACATAAAAGCAATATTGCTGAAATATATTAATTGGATGTTAATACAACCGCTTAGTCGTCACTACCAACAAATAAAACGCAATGCAGCCAAGCCGTAATGATAACCCACAGTCTTCCTCTTAATGATATAAACACCTGTGATCTCAATATAAAAGCCTAATAAGAAAAGGTAAACTCAACCTTCTCTCAAATGTGGGCGTCAAACTCCCACCGACCTAAGCTTCACTATTTTACTATAACATCGACGTACAAGCAAGCTAAAAGGGTTCTGACGTTTATAGCATCGACCTCCATTGATTTACTTTATACGTTATACATGTTCGGGTAAATGCATTGAAAGCATTGTTTTAATGACTCTTGCCACTCTTGTAAAGAAATTAGAGAATTTCATAAGTATTTTCTTTTATTATTTGAAAAGCATTTCAATTAATGATAAGTGACACAGTCATACACAAGCATTCATAAAATACAATGCAAGTCTTATAATTTGATTTCACTTTCGTCTTTCGACGTATGTTAGACAGACAGTCACGCTCCAGTCTCCTTATTGACCTTTGTAAATTATCGTGCAAATTATTCCGTTGCGAAAATTCTACAATTTAATATTTCGTCTCAAAGCTCACCCGAAACCTTAAAACTTTTTCACAAATCTCAAGTTTACTCATTAAATCGTTTTTACTCCTCAGACTTGGAATTCAAGTTGGAGTGACCCAAATTATGTGTAGTATTTATTTTTATTTATATAAATATTAAGTATTTCATACCACGAAAAACTGACTGATCTATTTTTTTTGTTGATAGATATCAAAAGACGAGCGTGAGGTTCACTTAATGGTCTACCATTGTCTGGGGTGTTGTCTATGACTCTCTAGCCACAGAACATCAGTCCATGATGCGCTGTTGACCTATTTTTTTACTACTAACATTCGGATGCATAGACTGAGACCTAAACGCGCAATGTGCACTTCATGGTAATTCCATCTATGATGGGTGGTTATACATATCGTCGCGACGGATTTCGATTTACATATTATATTAAATTATTTGTATAGTGTAGTATAAAAAGAATTTTTATTAATCAGTTTCAGTCAGTCGTTACGCTCAACCAAATTCGCAAACTGGATCAATAACTTAGTAGACGGTTGAAATTACTATACTGTTTGTTGTAACTCCATATTTCATTTATATTGTAATTAATACCTATCATTGAGCGACTGTGATCATGGAAGTGTAAAAAGTAATTTTCCGCCAATACGTTGCCCCAATCTTACTGATTTAATTTGCATAAGTAAGAAACAAACTATATCGAAATATATAGTAATGAATAAATAAATAAATAAGAGTAAATAATAAAGAAGTATTTAATATTGTCTTTTATTAACGCGAGTATCACACATTTAAATAAAATACTGTATACCGGATTAAAACGCGATTTATTATTTATATTGTTTAAATTATTTATCTCGACATTTCGATCTACGCCCTTGATTTGTGAACTGGTAGTAAATGTAAAATTAGAAGCATTTAATATGTATTATTTTTTATTGACGTTCATAGATGTACATACATAGATTATTTTTTAATTTAATTGAATTAAATATGGCAACTTTGTGACATTTCAAATATCAGACAACTGTCATATTTCTGTCTCCCCGCGACCACGGTTGCTGTAAAGCATCCGAAACGTCGGGAATAAATAATTAATAAATCGCATTTTAATCCGGTATACAGTATTTTATTTAAGTTAGTATTTAATCTTATTATACATTGATTTCAGCTCGCCTAGCTACAGTGGCTGAATTGAATGACTTGAAATTAGTAAATCGTTTACAAAACAATCTATACTTCTATACTAATATTATAAAGAGGAAAGATTTATATTTTTGTATGTTATGAATAAACTCAAAAACTACTGGACTGATTTTTAAAAATTATTTCACCAATAGAAAGCTACATTATCAACGAATAACAAAGGCTATTTTTTTGTGTATAGTACATCTACATTGCACCCGTGTGAAGCCGGGGCGCTTTGCTAGTAATTTATACAGAAACAACAGGTTTCCGAGTTTTCGCACCTAAAGTCCTCGCAAAATATACAAGTACAATAATTAAAATATATAATATTTGTATTGTTTGAAGTGTATTATTTTCATTATGCTGGAAGGAAAATAGTTTTACTTTTATCATCATAAATAATTTATTATTTTAACTGTTTTTAAATGAAAGGAAGAGTCCGGTTCAATGCACTAATTGTAAATATATCGGAAATATATACATACTTTGTTTTCAGTGTATGAAAAACGTGGAAATATATATATTTATAAATAACACATGAAGCGAGTTAAAACTTTTAATAACAATACTATTCCCAGGCTTTCTTGGTATAAAATAAAATACTACAAACATATAGTCAGAAATAAATAACATACAATTACTTTGCCAGCTGAATATAATATTTTATCAACTGTGTTCTAGGATATTGAAGTCTGACTCCGAAAGTGCAAGAGTTAAACACCAGAGGTCCTGGATTCGAATCTCGGGGAAACACTTAAAAAAATCCGGTCAGGCAGGGCATAGAAGGTTGATCACCTGCTTGTCTGTAAAAAAAATTATCTGTGAAACAGACTATGCCACACTCGGAACTCGGACTCAGAAATTCACACTTCTAGGGTGGTCAAATCGTATGAATTTCATTACATGAAGTTTTTTAGGTTTTTCAATGACTTCTAGCTAGGAATATCAATGGCTTCTATACACTTTTCTAAAATAAAAATAATTATTATAAGAAGTAATATTGTCTTTTATTAACGCGAGTATCACACATTTAAATAAAATACTGTATACCGGAATAAAACGCAATTTATTATTTATATTGTTTAAATTATTTATCCCGACGTTTCGGCAACCGTGGTCGCGGGGAGTATAAATAATAAATCGCGTTTTAATCCGGTATACAGTATTTTATTTAAATATAATAAGAAGTTCCCATAGTTCCCACACCACAGCCAAAAGTAAAACAAATACGAGTTTCATTTTGTTGGGTTATTTCTAGTAGCTATTGCTTATACGATTTCATTATAAGAGGATTATTGTACAAGGATAAAATAAAATTCGAGCAGACGTTTACAAAATTAGTAAATATTTTCATATTTCAGAATCCAAGTTAATCGTAAGTCGTAAGATTCAAGATTAAATTCTTCAATTTGAAAGATTTTCTGTATTTGAAAAACTTTTTAAAACTGTCTGTTCGGAATAGAACATTATTAATAAAATTATAATGTTGAGATTAGTACAATATAACCGCGATATACTCTTGACCACAGAACAGAAGAAGTATTTTAATTTTCCTAAACTGGTTGGATTTAAGTTTATATAATGAGAACACTTGGTCTAATATGCTAAATCAAATTTCTAAGACAGAGAAAAACTTATCAATTAAATATTTATTTATTCAGTACTTACACTGTGAAATTGGTTGTTCTTACTTCAGTTACTGTATAAATGAAACAGAAGTGTCTCAAGGCCTTATAATATATTTTTTTGTCATCTCCAAAAGGGAATATCAAAATGAATATAGGGGTAAAGCATACATGTTTAAAACTCTTTACAGATCAAAGTTAATAAAGTTCCAATTGTTATTATTTTTTATTTCACATCTATATGGTACATACTTATACTTTTATCTTTATGGTTTTATCTATTACTGGACATCATTCAGGTACCCAGGTATGAAGAAAAATTCCAAACTAGTTCTGGCCCTGTTAAACGTCCGCTCGCTATATACTGGCTGTGATGACCTGCAGGCGACTGTTGAAAGGTACTCTCCTGATATTCTAGCATTAAATGAAACTTGGACCAAAGATGGTATGGAAAAATTCGCACCAAAATTACCGGGCTATCAATTCAAGAACAACCCACGACCGAGAGGAGCTAGAGGTGGAGGAGTAGGCTTTTATCTTCGTAGGGGCCTAAGTGCTCGCACACGCTTACATCCCCCTTCCTCTCTGGAACAAATGTGGCTGGAACTTACCTTACCAAAAGTAGGATGCATTGCAGTTGGAACCGCTTATAGACCAGAGAGCGTTAAGTTAGGAACAGCTATCGATGCACTCAGTGAATCTATTAGCTCGTTTGGCCACTGTAGATATACCTTTGTACTCACCGATTTTAATGTTGATATGATGAATGAGGATGAGGGCAAAGCTAAGGAATTATCGTCTTCTCTTTCACAACAGAATTTATATCAACTTGTTAAAGAACCCACGCGTATCTCAAGCAACTCTGCCTCTCTTCTTGACCTCGTTATATGTGATGCACCTGATTTATGTAAATCTGTCAAAGTAATCCATAATCCGAGCCTCAGCGACCATGCGTTGGTTACAGCAGAATTTCATATTGAACAGCCAAAAATCTCACCACAATTTAAATATGCCCGACTATTAAACAAAATAAATGATGAAGATTTTTTTAAAGACTTACAAACCTCGTCGTGGAGTAAAGTTCTTTATGCTCATAATATAAATGAAATGGTCAAGAATTTCAATGATATTATAATTCATATTTTTGATAAGCACGCTCCTCTAAGGAAAATCAGAATCAATGAATTTCCTAAACCATGGATTACTGACACAATACGCACTATGATGAGACTCCGCGATGACGCTCTAACTAAGGCTCACAGGACAAAGGAGGATGTTCATTATAAATATTACAAAGATTTGAAGAACACTGTTACTAGTGCATTGAAACGTGAAAAAACAGTTTTCTTCACATTTTATGTGAATAACAATAAAAATAATGCTAAAGTTATGTGGCAATATTTAAAGAAAATATCAACAGCAACAAAATCTTCCCCAAATTTTGAGAATATACCACACCACTTAAGGAATGCCGGCAAAATTAATGAATCCTTTTTGCAAATACCGGGACAGGATAGCGTTGATAAAAAACTTCTTGAATTTTATAACACCAGAAGCTTCAGTGACAACCATTTTGATATAGAAACCTGCACAATGGATAAAGTTCGCAAAATAATTACAAGTATACGCACAAATGCAGCTGGACACGACACATTAAATATCAAAATGATAAAAATGACGTTGCCGGTAACTCTACCCATAATTACAAAGATGGTGAATACCTCTATCTTAGAATCGACATTCCCTGATGCCTGGAAGCTAGCAAAAATTAAACCCTTACCAAAGAAATCAATAGTCGAAGATTACAATAATCTAAGGGCCATAAGTATACTTCCCGTGCTATCAAAAATAATTGAAAGAGTAGTATGCGACCAGCTAAGTAATTTCATCGAAGCAGAAAATATTTTGCCTGAGGTTCAATCTGGTTTTCGTAGCGGCCACGGTACGGCTTCGGCACTTACACACGTGACCGATGATATCATAACTGAAAATGATAATGGAAATGGAAGCATTTTAATCCTGCTCGATTTTACTCGCGCGTTTGACTGTATCAACGTGGAACTTCTAGTAGCAAAACTAAAATACTATGGTCTAGGAGAAAATTCATGTAGATGGTTCGCATCATACCTTTCGAATAGAAGTCAATTTGTGGCCATTGAGGACACGCACGGTGAACAACAGGAATCTGACATAAGATCTGTGAGCCGCGGCTGCCCTCAGGGATCCATTCTTAGCCCCTTGCTGTTCATTATATATACCACAGATATGATTAAACACATTCGAAATGGACAAGTTCATCTCTTTGCCGACGACACCCAGATTTACTATCCTGTAGATCCTAAAAACGTCCAACTGTCCGTATCGCAAATAAATGAGGATCTTCAATGCGTCTCCTTGTGGGCAAAAGAAAATGGCCTGGTTCTCAATCCAACCAAGTCTAAATACATGATCATCGGAACAAAACGCCAACGTCAACTTATACAAAAGGAAGTCATAAATATTGTTATAGAGAACAGTATTTTAGTAAAAGTGGACTCAACTAAAAATCTTGGCGTAGTGATTGATCAGGAACTTAGATATGAGGAGCATGTTAGGAATCTTATTAAAAATGCCTTTTATAAGCTAAAAGTTGTATATGGAATTAGAGATCACTTAACGGAGGATGTCAGGATAATGCTTACAGAGTCCCTTGTACTTTCAACATTTAATTATTGTGACACTGTTTATGGGCCAAGACTATACGCCAAAACAGAACGGGCTATTCAACGGGTGCAGAATGCGTGTGCTCGTTTTTGCTTTAAGATACCAAGGTTTGCACATATCACACCTTACCTTAACGAAAATAAAATACTTAAAATGAAAGGTAGGAGACAGCTACACCTCGCTGGAATGGTTCAAAAACTAGTAAAGACGGGCAGACCTTATTATCTGGGCAAAAAATTGATCTGGGCCCATAACTCCCTTCAAGTGAGCACACGCAGTGAATCACAAAAACGGTTGGCTATTCCTAAGCATAGAACAACTGGATTCAAGGGAAGTTTTAAATATGCAGCCTCCAAAATATGGAATGACTTGCCTCCACCCTTACAGTTAAATCTAGCCTATATTACGTTCAAACGCAAATTAAAAGTTATTCTTTTTCAGAGGCAACTGGAAGAGTGAACCCAATAGATTATCCATGTGGCTGGGATATAAATTTCATAATGTCTTTTCTTTAATTATTATTGTTTATTTATTTTTTAATTGTATCTAAATTTTTTTTTATTTATTCTATACATCTTATAAGTGAGGCGTGTACACTTCTGTTTCATGGGACAAATATTTTTTGTATGCTATTTATATTGTTTTTTTTTTTGATATAATTTTATAGTTAGATTAAGGTTTCTTCTACATTAATTTTTAATATAGTTGATGCTGTAGACATCAAACAAATGGCCCAGGCTGAAAATCAGCGCTGTATGGTTGTGGCACCCACACCCGCAGCACAAAAGCTGAGCCTGGACCAATTGCTCACCAAATGCAGTGTTATAAAAATTATTTGTTTTCTTTGTTTATTTTTATTGTATAGTACTTGCTGTTGTGTGTGCAATAAATGATTTTATTATTATTATTATTATTATTTAGGCGTGCTCGTGTGTTCTAATAATTGTGGAAAGCGCTTCTTATGGAAGTTTCGGTCGCTTAATAATTAGTATTCACGCAGCGATATAAATGTTTAATATTGTTATTTATTAATCGTGTGATAGTGCGTGCAATATACTTATATTCGTATATGGTGAAGAATGTTCTGGTTGCTACTGTGGTGACGTACTTATTTCTATTTCCCTTTTTATATTTATTTTTAAGTTGTAATAATTAAAATTATCCTCTTAAGGGCGCCCTCCCTTTATTTTATTAATACTGACAGACACACCACAAAGACGCAGATTCGCCGAATATTTCAGATATGTGCTAAGGTATTTTGTACCTAATTATAGTAGGTACAGTATGTATGGACGCCCACCGATTCGTCCTTTGTCATACATTGTCCATTCTGTTAGCCTCTATATATAAGAGTGTTTATATGTCATTAATTAAAAATAAATTAAATTATTATGTAATATTACACTAGATGCAATGTACCTAATAAAGATGAGCAACTAAAGTCTTACACAACGAGATTTCGCAGTAGATTAAAAAATATTGTCTATCTATTTTATAATATATAGATAAGTACCGAATTAATTAAATGAAGTGATTCAGTTTCTACTTAGAACTATTTACGTCTCAAAAGGTTAAATATTACTTAGCCGCAAACTTTGAAGTTCACTGAAACACGAAACCAATTTCTCTCAAATCTCAAACGAACCAAGTAATTACATTAGAATCTACCTGGCTTTTAGGTTAATCGTATACTTATTATTCGATTGGTATTCGTAAAACAAATCGATCTAGAATCCTAAAAATGAGATTATCGTAAATGTATTTGGGGCATGGTCCGGTGCCGACTGACATAAGGGTGATTATATACTGAGATATTATGTAGCTTGTTTTTTTTTATTATTTAAAGGGCTGTAAAGAAAAACTGACCGCCTCCGTGGCTCAGTAGTAAGCACGATGTGTTTAGCACCGGAGGTCCTGGGTTCGAATTCCGGGGAAACAAGATTAAAAATAAATTGTTTCGGTCAGGCTGGGCACAGAAGGCTGATCAGCTACATGTCTGTAAAGAAAAATGATCAGTGAAACAGACACACAAATGGGTCTGCCCCATACCCCACTAGGGGACTCGGGAATTCACAAGAAGCAAAAATTCAAATTTAGAAGGTTTCTTTAACTTAGTGAGGATTTTTAGCTTTCATTTATCACATTTAGATGAAGCCAAAACACGAAATTGATATCATATGTATACACTATTATGTCAAGAAGAAGAAGTGTTATTATCTTAATGACACTTGACATAATAGTGTATTCACTCAATTCATATCAGCGTAGTATGTAGTACCTACTACTGTTACAGATAACAAAATGGATCACATCTTACCTTGTCTTTAGTCATACCACATAAACGATTGCGATAATATTACATATTTTTGAGATTATAGTCGTAACTAAATGTCTACCCGTTTTTCTTCCTTGTTTCTTCACAAAATTGTTAAGCTGTTTTGTATATTGTTTGTATTTTATGAAAAACTAGTGGACCCCGCAGACGTTGTTCTGTCACAATTTTGGCTTCGAAATTATATAATTATTCTTAAATTTGAATATGCCCGTTTACCCACTATAATTGTCTAATATGTCACTGATTTGCAGTGGACATCTGTTATTCCAAAAAAACTAAGAATGCATGACGTGAGCTGTCAAGATGGCGGAGTTCCGAATTTAATTTATTTTATAATTAATTTTATGCATATATCTTTTTCCTGATTTTTTCCAATATTTTAATAGCTTATATCTTATTCCGGACATAGAGGAATCCAACAATCGTTAAAATCGGTACAGCCATTCTTGAGTTATAAATGGTGTAACTAACACAACTTTCTTTTATATATATAGATGATGTCGGATGACGGCTCACAATGATCACCGGTGCCTATAAAAATTGCCATATTCCCTTTCTAGGAAAACAAATTCATATTAAGTAGCAACTGGTATAGACAGCCTAATAATATATAAAGTTATATAACAATTTTCAAGGTTCGCATCTTTACTTAAGATTCAATCACAGTTCCGTCGAAATAGTTTATTTATTGAAGCTTTTTAGTGAATAGATTCACGACATTTTGATTATTTTAAATACATGACAATTTTTTTATGCGGGTAATATTTGTTTTATGTTAGATATCGATAGACGAGCATGAGTTTACTTTAGGTAGGTGATATCTCAGCCACAGAACATCTCTCAATGATGCGTTGTCGACCTAATTTTTACTTCAATCATTCGGAATCTATAGACTCAAACCGAAAGGTGTAATATGAACTTCACGGTATTTTCATATCTGATACTAATTCCTAAAATATAGAAATTTAAAACTTCCTTCCTATAATAAATTATTCATATATCGTTTATGAACATCAAAGCAAAATATATTTGATTTCTATAACGAGTTCAGTTTTCAACAAATATTGTATTTTAATTGATTCGTGTTTGTTTCTCATCTTTCATTTCTCATGTTCTAAATTATTCTCAAATATTTTAAATCTTCAGTTAAATAAAATATTCTTAATACTTATCACCTACATGTTATCAATCATTGCAGAGAACACGCGAAACATAATATGTACAATGTACATACATACTTTAAACATAATCAAATCAAATCAAATTTATTTATCGTCAACTGTGTGATAAAGTGTAAAATTAAAAAAAAACTTAAAACTAAGTCTTACTTTGAAACTGAATTTTAAATAATAAGTTCCATCTTCCCGGCGTCTAAAGTCTTAAGTTCAGTTAGTTTTTAAGGCCATATGGGGCAAAAACAATAGTGTCCTTTCTATAAAAAAATACTCTTAGGCCGCGTTATCATTCTTCACCAGGTGTTGACACCGGCCAAACACTTGCTTATAACAGTTAAATAATAAGTCCGATCTAATAATATCAAATATAAATACTTTAAAGTAATTAGATTTACATATAAGATTACCGAAAACTTACGACATTATAGCGTAGGATAATCCATCATAACAGGAGAGCTGACAATGAGTGATGAAATCTAACGGGAAGCGATCAAATCGTATTCATATGCAAGCTACTGTTTCTCCGGCATTCATATTATATGGATTCTGAACTTAAATCAGAAGAGGTAAGGCGATTTGATATATAATAAAATATATTGTTTATATAAAAAATAAAAGTTCGGTAGTACACCTGCCGTGCGCATCGGGTCGTGGGTTCGAATCCCACCGGGACGATATGTTTATAATTTTCTGTAAATATGTCTTCCTAACTTCTGGTATCTTCGAGCATTGAACGGGTGGGAGGAATATCGAAATTCCGATCGGGTAACGAACCACCGTTCATCGATGGAAAAACCGTGGGGTGTATTTTGAGCGCTTCGGTTTCAGTTGCTCGATGTAAAAAGTCAGTCGACAGCGTATCATTGATTGATGTTCTGTGGCTGAGGTGTCCACATCGATCCTCTCGTGTTGTTAATGTTCATGGACGAATTTCAAAGAAACCATTTGACCTTTTGCCCCCTTCATTCCACGAATAACAAAACTGTGGAATCAATTACCGCTTTCAGTGCTTCCAACTTATGACTATCTAGTTCCTTTCCTTTCCATCCCCATTACCTTCATTGCGAGATACTATGTATTGTCAGTAGGATACAAATATTATGTTATAAATCTATTTCTTATTTAGTCTAAACAGACATATCACTGTTTTAGTGTTATTAGAATAGTGCATCAAACTTATCAGTTTTTCCTAGGCCTAGCAATCTCCTATAATGGTTGACTGGAAGATATTACTGTTGTTAATAAACCACCCTTGGTACAAAATTTTTGTCATTCTTTTTTCTGTTTTTTAATTTCTAGTGAACGATAAAGTATTTTTAATTCATTCATTCTGTATCTTAATATAATTAATCTTAATATGAGAAAGCCTCAAGCATGTGGACGTATGATTATATTACCAAAACCCCAGGCGATGCCTTGTTTAGATATAATAAAGGTAATATTCCTTTAGCGATAAAGCTTGGTTTTAAAAGTATTTATATAATAAGAAATAAATTATTACAAGAATAAGTTTTTATTATATTAAAATTTTAATTTATCTTATGAAAATTGAATTTGCTGTTTTATGAACAGATGAGACGAATAGGACATTGACCTGATGTTAAAGTTGAGATTACAATATTTTACGACGCGATTAAAGCTAAAAACTAAGCTTTCTTTCGGGTAATATGGAAACTATGTCTATATCTATACTAATATTATAAAAAGAAAATATTAGTATTTTTGGATCTTTGTATGTTATGAATAAACTACAAAAACCACTGGACCGATTTTAAAAATACTTTCACTAATAGAAAGCTACATTATTTTCAGCGAGTAACATACGTTTGTGTATAGTACATCTACATTGCACCCGTGTAAAGCCGGGGCGTGTTGCTAGTTAACTATAAAATCACCTCGGTAACTCAGTGGTTTGCGCGTGGCATACATAATTACGTTCTAAGTGAGAAGTATTATACTAGCTGCCCGACCAACCTTTACACGGCTATACTTATGAGGAAAATAAGACCAAATCATTTTTTTACCCTTACACCGAGCGGTATAACAATATATTCTCATACCTACCATGCTATAATTTACATAAAAAAAATCATTAAAATCGGTCGAGTAGTTTCGGAGGAGTGCGTTCATAAACACTGTGACATGAGATTTTTCTATATAAAGAATATATTATGTACATTTAGTGTTGATGGATCAGCATATATTTTTTTAAGACGGTGGGACTGTTTTTCAATTTTAAGTAAATCCCATTTACTTAAAAATGAAAAACAGGGCAAAGGCTACAATAGAAATTGGGATTTTGTCCTACAGCATTTCCTCTCTGTCTTATGCAAAAAAGTACATATATTTACAAGTTTAAAAATTCGAAATCTAAAAATTATAGAATTTGAATTCTGAGAACTTTGAAAAAAAATTGACAATGCTACCTACTTATATGTATTACTAGCCGTCCCCGCCCGCCCGCTTCGCTGGGCGAATTGTAAAGGATAGACGAATATGAACTATCCACATAAATTTGAAAAAAAAAATGGTAAAGGGTTGATGGAATTCAAAAAATGAATAGCCTAAAACCTTCTACAATTAATTCCGCGTCGAATGGTCATGGTATCATGCCGATCGATCCAGTAGTTTTCAATTTTATCGATAACAAAGAAAAAAAAAGTTGCTTATATATAATATATATATAGATAATGAAGTTTATGAATACAGAGTATAAATTCAAATGTATGCATTAAATCGCAGGTGCAAAGGTCGTTCAAACACAACAGATGCTACGCTTTGTCTGATCCAGATGTGTAGACAAGATTAAATTATAGTTTGAGACCTAATATAATTGAAAATGTTCAAGTAATTTTCTTTGCTTAAAATTCGAATGCTTCACAGTAATTTGTTTTTTCCTTTTTTAATAATATGGAGACAAACAAGTTCGCAACCTGGCATTAACAGATCACGTTCGCCCATAAGCACCCGCAACCTTAGGAGTCGCGTGTATGTAGTCGTGCTGCTTTTATTATCCGGGCTTAAACTTATAGACATACATTTTTTAACAAAATACGCTTATATTAAAAAAAATATTTATCATATGTGTTTATTGGAAAAAAACTATATTTTGTGAAAAAACAAAACAAATTCTACATTTAACCCATATTATATTATTTTTTTCAACTTTAAATATGTAAAGCTCATTCACAGAATGGTTCTTCAAATGTATATTCCATCACATCAAGTGGAAGCGAACAATGCTCCCAAAAGATTAATAAAAAATCGACTTTATATTTAAATAGATAATTTGTATCGAGTTGTATCGAAAAAGGACGGCTTTTTTTTAATGTAGCAGACGTGTGTTAGAACTGTTACATTCATAATTATTTATTTCGAAATAAAACAGAAATATCACTTAAATAATAAGTACCTGGATGACCGAGCCTTGCTCGGTATTTTTTTTATTTTTATAAATTGTGTTTCTTGGAAATTATATTTAAGTACGAATTACATACTAATAAAATCAAGTCTAACCTCAAAGCAAACACTCATTGACTTCGTTTTACTTAACAACGCCATCTGCTGGAATAGCTTTAGTGTTGTTGTGTCGTTAAAGCAATTAAAAAAAATAGTATTACTATTCGCTGATAGATGTCAGGAAGAGTCATTTTCAGTTTAAATTGGGACTACTCAAACGCCACCTTTTTGTTATTATTCTCCCAATAAAAAAAAAGTAAGTTTATGTTTAAGTTGATAAAACACGAATAAAATGACATTTTCTAGAAATGATTCCTAGTTTTAAAAAAATAGTATTACTATTCGCCGATAGATGTCAGGACGAGTCATTTTTCGTGTAAGTTGATAAAACACGAATAATATGACATAGTATTATTACTCGCCGATAGATGTCAGGAAAAGTAATTTTTCTTTTAAGTTGATAAAACACGAATAAAATGACATTTTCTAGAAATGATTCCTAGCTAGATCGATTTTTCGCCCCCGAAACCCCCCGTATACTAAATTTCATGAAAATCGTTGGAGCCGATTCCGAGATTCCAATTATATATATATATACAAGAATTGCTCGTTTAAAGGTATAAGATATAAAAAGACATGAAATATTAACAAATGTAAAGTAGTATATAAAGTCTAGCTAAATCTGTCATATTTTAAGAAAATATGATGTTTCCTTAACTAGTTTCACTCATTTAATAAATAAATAAGCACCAAAATTACAATAAACATTGTGGTAGTTCATGTTTTGTTTTTTTTTTTAAAAGACGAGACACCAACGCCGCATAACAGATCGGTACCTATAATGATTCATCCTTATCGCTTTTTTTTTTTATTTCAGAGCAGACAACCGAGCAGGTGGGTTACCTGATGGTAAGTAATCACCACCGCCCATAGACATCTATGACTTGAGGGTCTCAGGTGCGTTGTCGGCCTTTTAAAAATCTGTAGGCTCATTTTTTGAAGCCACCGAGGTCATTAATCAATTGGAAAAACTGAAGGCGACAATTCATTCCACAATTTTGTTGTACGTGGAATGAAGTTGCGCGTAAATCTTACTCGACTTCCATATGTCAAGGTGATGCGGATGAAATAATTGTTTATGACGTGTGGTACGGTGATGGAAGTCGGCAGCTGGGATTAAGTCGAAGAGTTCCCCAGAACACTCGCCGCTTGAAGTAAAGAGAAAAAAGAATTCGAACTCAGCACCGATGTAAAATAGTAGTATTCTAATGTGAGAGTGTTAAGAAGGTAGGAATCACGGGCCACTTTCAATTGTCATCCTACCCTCATCTCTCGCGCGGATCGAGCTAACAAGCTACGCCCCTCCGCCCACACGCCTGCCCCCACGCAGTTTTACCACGTAGTCTGCGTCAGACGCTCCGTCGGTGAACTTGTTGTGAAATTCATGCTCGAAGCTTGCAATTCTGTCATTTATTAATTTCCACGTCCGTGACGAATATACATATAAAGTTCATATTTCGATTGTGTTATGTTAATTTGTATTGTATTTTTGTGTGGTATAAATAATAGTTAATGTAAATTATCAAATTAATAAACAAAATCTAGGATTTCTGGGTCCCGCATCGTATGCTGAGGCGTTGGTAGCAGGGGCAGGAAAATGATCAAGGTTAGTGGTACTGATTTTTCACTTGTCAGCTAGAACGTTGATATTTATATACCTAGAAAATCAAACATAAAATCTTCTATATCAAACATATAATCACCAACGAAAGTGTTTTTATACCACAAGAAGCAACAATGAGTTCGTCAGATATGGTCTACTTAACTAATATGTTAGTGTTTACTATGTGCTATCCATACATACTGTAGCCAGTTATGATATTTCATAAAATATTTGTTACTTTTTTATTATTTAGGACTATTTCGGACCCTTAGTTTCGATAGGAATATTAAAATTCCAAAAAAAATAACATTAAAGTGAAATCTTGTCAAAATCTGGAAGGAGGTCTTTTAATTTCTTAAAATATGAAAAATAACCATAATAAATAATAATTGAAGTATATGTAGGATACATACTTGTGTCCTGTTTATAAAAAAATATTCTTTAAAAACGAAGAATATCTAAACATTTCCACTGACAGTCGGAAAATCATAAATATCGAAATAGCTCTTATAATGGGGTCTAGACTTTCAACAGATGCACAATTTCTTTGTTTTATTGTAAGGGTAACTTTGGATGAAATCTACATCTAAATATTTTTTTTATTCGAAATGTAATATTGGAAATACATACGTGTTGGTAGGAAAAATAGCATTCACGAAAATGTAATGTATTATGAGTTCCATTAACAAAAATAATCTATGTATAATGTATATATAGTAGTAAGTAGTACTATGTCAATAGTTATAGTTTCAACATTAATTAATATAAAAAATAGCAACATAATATACGAGTATCGCCGTTTAGATTTCACTGTAGCTTTAATAAATGAACAACTGACGAAAAAGTATCGTTAATTCATCATTATATTTCAGATATTTTATTTGCTTTAGACATTGAAGGTGCTTATTAAAAACGCAATCCCAAAATATTAACATATTTCAAAAGTTAGACATACTATGTACCTAAACTTAATTTAAAATTAACTGAGAAATAAGAACAAAATGTATTCCACTCTCAAATTAAAATAGGTATGTATTATATGTTTGTTGTATTGTAGAAGGAAGAAAAGGCTTTATACTATTTTTATTTATTATTATAGACACTGAATGGATATCATTTCTCATACAAATGGCAGATTGAAGGTACAATATCTTCTGCCAAGTTTTTGATAATTAAGCCTATTACCCACCCACCTATTAAAAGCCATAAGCAACAGTAGAAAATAAGGGCTAGAGTAATCATTCCACATTCAATTACCTTGTCTATTTTAGATTGCTATGACGTCACAGCGGCGTTGATCGATGACGTCACAGTTTAACCTAGATCGCTAAACTTTGTTAGCTATTTACATCCACAAGTTTATAACGTCATTTCCCGTTTATCACTTGTAATACATTGTTATTATGATACAGGCTATAACGATAATACGACACGAAAGTTTAATCAGATTTTAATAGCGTTTATATGAAGAAAATATTTTTCAAATGTTATATTTCAAAGCCATGTTTTTCTCCTTTACATAGTCACGTGTTTTGGAGTGTTGACTACACAATTGTTTATTACTTATATTGGTTTACATATTGGGTTCCGATGGGTCGCGTATTTGAGTCTTGCCATGACATGTTTATATTTTTTTGTAAACATGTTCTTCCTACATTGTCCAGCCGGCCTAGCATGACCGCCACGAGATATGTCGCGGACGAGAGAAGACAAACTACTGTAAAATATCTCGATATATTATATCTCGACATCGACAATTTTGATAGAAAAGATATCTCGATCTACAGATATATCTATTTTTGATATTAAAAGTCGACTTTTAAGTGTAATTGTCATGTTAGACCGCAAAGAAATATAGCGATAATCGATTAAAACACGAGAAAACGGTCGACAAAATTTTGTCGCGGTTGTCATGCTAGGCCGGCAGCACTTCCGGCATTAGACATGGGTAACTCAGCGAAATTCCCTGCGCCAACTCAGCAACTCAGGCGCAGTGTAGTGTGTCGGCTCCTTGAGTCAACTCAAAATTACGCCACGACGCAGTAAAAATGGGACGCGCAAAGCGAGCAGTGAAACCTCCGAAACGCACGCAACCACACGCTCATAGTTCACTCAGTGAGTGGGTACTGCGCCGTGCGCCAACACATTATGAATGTGTGAGCTGACTCACCCTGCGCACAGAAGCGTGCCGGCGCAATTGCGCGGCGCAGCGCAGTGTTACCCATGTCTATCCGGCATTAAACGGATTGAAGCAATATCGAAATTCCAACCAATAAACGGTTAAATATACGTTTTATCTATATAAAAGATAAATCATAAATAGGACTGATACAATGTTCACGATAGAATAATTAATCTTCATTTTAAAAACACATTCCAGTATTTCTCCGTTACACACGATTTATATGCGACATGATTCTTATAAATTCGTTTCGTAGTATTCTCAACACTTTCCAATTCTATTCCTTATCTAAATATTATAAATGTGAATGTGATCTTGCTTCACTTTTAAAAGAAAGTGTGAAGAAAATCTTAGCTCTCTTTCCATTATAGAGATAGTTAGACTGTACTATTAGCCTAGCCTAGCATGACAAACGCGACAAAATTTTGTCGACCGTTTTCTCATGTTTTAATCGATTATCTCTTCTTCCGGGTCTAACATGATAATTACACTTAAAACTCGACTTTTAATGTCAAAAATAGATATATTTGTCGATCGAGATATCTTTTCTTTCAAAATTGTCGATGTCGAGATATAATATATCGAGATATCTTACATCTTAGTTTGTCTTCTCTCGTCCGCGACATAGCTCGTGGCGGTCATGCTAGGCCGGCTGATCGGGGATGTTCTTCAAAAGGGACAGGTCAAATTTCTCGAAAACAACGAGTGTATGAAAGCATTGATTAAAGTGGAAGAAGCGAAAGTGGTAAGCAAGGATCGGAGTATATGGAATTCCGTGATCTCTGCCTACTCCAATGGGAAAGAGGCGCGATGTATATGTGTGTATGTATGTATTGAATAGCTACCAGGCTTCAGTGGTTGATGTTAAGAAGCATATTTCTCACCAAAAAGATATCATGTGAAGGTGCTAAGACTCACGAGTACTTAATGTTTTCACTGTTATAAAGTTATGGAATCTCTCGTAGAGCCAAGCTCCTAACTTAGCTCCCATTTGTGCGGATCCCAAGACCAAACTTTAGCTCCAAGTGCTTTGATTGTGCCATATTTATAACAATAAATTACAAATAACTCTACCTATAAGCCCTCTACAAACTCCACTACTCTAAGAGTAGAGAGACTCTATCTTGGTAAAAAAGTATAAATTGAAGTTAAAGTGAAAAAAGAATTAACATTTTGCATAACTGTGTTTGACGACAAAGAAGGATTTTTGGCATTGGAAATTTTTGGCATTGTAGTAGAGAAATGAAGAGAAGAGTCTAGCAGTGTCCTGTGTTATGTAGATATTCTATCTAACGAAGTCCGTTTGGCTTTGAATGTTGTCAAGCGTCCACATATTATACAGTCGCTTTAGTGTGCATAATCTCGGAAGCGCTCAGTAACTCAATACGAACACTAAAACAATGTATATGTGCATGCCTGATAACATTATAGCCCAACGGACATCATAAGATGAGTACGTCGAAGAGTTTTTAAATCAGGAAAGACACAAAACCACTTAAGTTTCGTAAGACTGTGGTTGTCGAGATGAACAATGGGTTCAGGAAGTATATTGTAAAAGAATTATTTTTACCGCGTATCGAGGGTTACATATGGGCCCCATAAAATATAAGACCCTTTGGATCGTAAACGTTAAATCACTTTAGGCCCACCACAGACACATTGTTTAATTCGTTTGCCATTTTAATGTTAAAGAAAATCTCTTTTAGTCTGTCTAGTATGTATTTACGACGAGATCGATTCAATTTTATAAATACCTGAGGGCAAAGCTACTTTACGGAAGCAACTTAAAAAAACCCACACAATTTCTATCAAAAGCAAATGTATGTATGTATATATATAATAAAATAACTTTGCATAATATTGTATTTATTAACGCGAGTATCACACATTTAAATAAAATACTGTATACCGGATTAAAACGCGATTTATTATTTATATTGTTATTATTTATCCCGAAGTTTCGGTTGCTTTTCAGCAACCGTGGTCGCGGGGAGACCCGAGGGGAAACGCATTTAAAAATTACTTTGCATTTGTTCTACAAGTTTTTTTAAAGGTCACCCACGTCTCCGACATTCATCAGACAAAATCTATGGTATGATTGACACGTTCTTCTCGTAATTTCGGGCATTAAGGATGGTGTCAAATTTCGAAATTCCGGTTAAAAAAATGTAGAGTGCAGCATGTTACGCATTTTCATTTCCGTCTATGGATTTCCGAATTCACAAACGAAGAGAAAGAAAAATAATATTGTCCTTGACGTAATTATATGTCACTAGCACCACGTTTCGCATGGAAGGAATGCAGATGTACTTTACACAAAAAAACGTAGCTTTCTATTAGTGAAAGAATTTTTAAAATCGCTCGAGTAGATTTTGGGTTAAATCTTAACAAAAAAATCTTACCTCTTAATAATAGTAATTAGTATAGATAACCTCTTGCCTCTTACTCTCTATCTATAAAAGTCGAGAAAAGTAATACTGTTGAAAATAGACATATTCTAATTTGTAACACAACTCTTTTATCTTCAACACGTTATCAGCATGATTGAAACGACTACAAAGTCAGTAATCCCAAAATAATAAGGGCGAAATAAAATCATAATTCTTACCTACGCTCCAGACATCACAGCTACCAGCATCCAGTAGAGAAAGAGACCATAGATGAACATTGAGAATAAGTAACGTAATGGAGAGAAGCACAAAATGTAGCACTTTGAATGTCTTTTAAATCACTCTCATAAAATGTAAAGGTTGATAGACAATGTTTGTTTTAATAGTATACATAAGTGTATATTTTACTAGTGGACCCCGCAGACGTTGTTCTGCCAAAATATTGGCTTCGAAATTATACAATTATTCTTAGATTGGAATATGCCCATTTGCCCACCGCTGTATATGAAAAAAGATTTTCCCGCTTTTCTGTTGAAATTTTTCTTTGCTATAAACCTCACAGAGCCCGAGACCTTTCCAACGAATGCAAAACCGTGGAAATCGGTTCGTGCGTTCTGGAGTTATAGCGTCAGGAAGGAAAACCCGACTTATTTTTATATAGTAGATTAGCTTGGAAACATTATCTAAATGTAATTTTGAAATAATACAGACACCCACACACGATATTTCAGTTCAAACACAATCTTTTTCGATTAAATTTCAAATTATAGCAGCATATAGAACCTTATACAACATCATATTGAGATTCTTGAGTAATGTTACAGTGTACTTTTTGTTTATTTTCATTTATCGATCGGCCCGGCTTCGCACGGGTAAAATGTAGATGTACTAAACACAAAAAAATTGCCTATGTTGCCTATGTTGCCTAAACTTTTACGGCTATAAAACATAATCATTCTAAAATACACTTCATTTCTAAAATAATAAATATTGAAAATAACTTACTAAGAGTTATATACACTGTAGTTTCGAGACCACAGTTATCCCGCGGGAGACTTTCCTTTTAGTTTCATAGAGAAACCATTTCATTCTATTTCATTGCAATTTATATCAAAGTTATATCGAAGTTTTATATTTCAAATAGAGAAATGTCTGTGTCATTTTTAGAAAAAAACAGTTTATCGATTTAGGATTATATTTTGGTTCTTGTACTAGAACGACTAACTTTTTCGTTATTTAAAACACTGAGTTCAGGTGCAAACTTGAATTCTTGGTACGATTTATAAAATATATATCAGATTGTATAGACATGTCTTACTCGACAGGAAACGAACCCACAAACCACCACAGGGTAAATATCGTTTTAAAATGGCTATTGTTTCTTGTGTAATAAGGTTCAAAATAAAAAAAATATCAAGAAGAAAGGAATCATTACAGCGTTCAATCGAAGTGTCGTTCCCGTGACATATGATTTGATTTATACGTGATTCAGGAATCCTCACAAGATAAATGAAACTCCGTCAAGCGAACGTGGATACGACCTTTATAAAAAGCCGCTTTCCATCACAGAAATACAATACATTAATCATACAATACACCTTCAGCCGGCCTAACATAAAACCACGACAAAAATTTTGTCGACCGTTTTCTCTTGTTTTAATCGATTGTCTCTTTATGTCTTCCGGGTCTAACATGACACTTAAAACTCGACTTCTAATATCAAAACTATAAGAGATATCTTGTCTATCAAAGTTGTCGATGGCGAGACATAATACTCGTATATCAAGATATCTTATATCTTAGTTTGTCTTCATTCGTACTAGAGATATCTCTTGATGGTCATGCTAGGCGGGATGGAATGGTCTTTCAAATTATCCATTGAAACAAAATGGGTTCAATGCCATAGTACCTTAGTCCAGGGATTTTTCTATAGGCCGATTAGGCCAGGGCAAAGGGCGACGAACTTTAGAAACTCAAAATTGGAATTTTTGAGTTTCTAAAGTTCAAAATAGCAAAAGACAATTAATGAAAAACAATTCACTGTTACTCACTAATAAAAATGGTATGCTTCAGTAGAGACAGTAGATATCTCACAATACGGAGGTAATTTTATCATTTACACACTCATTTATGATATATTTTTTTATAATATATAAACTACTTATATACGCGCGTGAGAAGTTATACTTCTTTGGCATCATTAGTCAATAAAGTTCAATTTAAATTTAAAAAATTAAATAAATAACTCCCGAGAGAATTTTGTGTCTCGCTGTGCGCGCGCATCGTAAAATTTCACTAAGGTAAAGGCACCTAATTCCGAGGGGTTCTAAAAATGGCACCTTATTCCGAGGTATTTAGAAAATCGACGATTTCTAGCAATTTACAAATTCTTTGTGTCTGCAAGATACTTTTTTCAATTAGAAATTTATCTATTCGTGTTTATATGGGGAAAACAGTACTTTAGCGTGTGTACTTTTTAAAATAATCTGTGAGTTTTACGCTAGCAGCTGACTCGAATGTACGCTTCATATATTTCGGACCTTCTGCAAGTGATAACTACGAATTTCAAAATAGTTTTTTATATGATATTTTTATATTGAGTGAGATTTTGTTTAGATTGAAATAGTGAAAGGGTTATATTTTTTATCGAAAACACTTAGCATTTGTGTATTTTCTTCACAAATTAAGGAGAAAATAAGTATTTAAAATACCGCGGCATTAGGTGCCAAATATTTGAGTTGGTTCCTATATACCGATGTATACCACGGAATTGCAATTTCATAGACATTAACTTTCTTTTTAATTTTGAAGGCAGTTTTATGATTACGAACTTATTGTTTTGGTTTTGATCACTTCAAAAGCCAATACATAAGAAAATCTATTTCCGTGGTATACTTTGGCGTCGCATTTACTAAATATAGCAGATCAAAGATGATCTATTTAGGTATTTCATTAATTCGTTGTATGGAAATGCTAAGTACAGAAAATTAAGATATTAATGTATTTCGAAATAATGTTGAATGGGTTTTATATATTATTTCGAAGATATCGCAATTAAGCAGTAGTTTATGTGTATAATATTCAAAAAAAAATTATTTTTTAATACTCGGAATTAGAAAATGTGATTTAGTATTATAAAACGATATTCTGATGTATGTAAGTCGGAATAATGTAATATAAGTCCCTTAATTCGTGGTATTTATACAAGTAAAATACATAGTGTTCATTATCTTGCGCAGAGTATGATTTAAGTAATGGAAATTATATATTAACCTATTTGATCTTAAAAAAAACTTTCATAAAACGATAAACTTAGATATTTTGTAACATACGTTTGTGAATAAAACATGAATAGAGACTAAAATTTTACACAATATGAGTTTCGATTATACCAACAAAGAAGATAAATTCATTCTCTAATTATTACGTACATAAATAATTGTAACTATAATGTTACTTGTAAATGATACTGAAAAATTGACAATTCTTAAGGAAGTCACATCATTTATTTCTTATTAAAAAAACAGAACCCACATTAATAATAATTGATGAATAGAAAAATTAATTATCTAACAACAACTTTCTGTTATTGACAATTAAATACATCTATTTAATTTCTATGAAGAAAGTAAAAAATAACTCAATTAAAAAGTTTAATTAACTATGTTTTATTTTCCATATATTATATTTAAAATAACGTTATTGAGCATCTAAGAAAATTATATATTGTGGTGCCATTTTATTTATCATATATTATATAATAAGACTGACTGAACAACAAAAATTAATAAATATACTTAATTTTTTTACATCATGTATCATGTACGGGGTGGGGCAATTTCTTTGTATTCTGTACACTCGGAATTGGGATACAAATGCCTCGGAATTAGGATTTTTACATCGGAATAAGGTGCTTCGGACTTTTTCATATTTTTACATAATTTAACAAATAAGCAAATTTTTTATTGCCAAATTGTGAGTATATATCAAGAGTCAGATAAATAACAATTCTGATAAATATAGCCAATTCTACAGAAAGATATAGATAATACTTAATTTTCAATGTTCATTTGAGTTATGGTGAAAATACCGCGGAATTAGGTGCCTTTACCTTATCATCATTTTTTCAGAACCTTCGATCATTTAATACTATGTCAATGTTCATAACGCGCCTAAAGAAGTATAACTTCAAAAATCGGAACAATCAGCCTTTGTTTCTTATAAGTTCACGCAACTTGACCCCCTTCATGCCTCAGTGGTAAGCGCAACGCGTTTAGGACTGGAGGTCCTGGGTTCGAATCCCGGGGAAATAAGATAAAAAAGTGTTTCGGTCAGGCAGGGCACAGAAGGCTGATCACCTACTTGCTTGTAAAGAAAAATGATCTGTGAAACAGACACAGAAATGGGTCTGCCCCATGCCCCAATACGGGAAATTCATTTTATGACTTGAAAATCGCTTATGACCCGGAAAAACATTAATTAATTTGCAAAGTGTTTCGATTAACAGCTGATTATTGTATACACTCGAAACCAATACGATAATTAATAAAAAAAAACAAAAAAAAGTCTTAAAATACGCAACTTTTATTACATTTACAATGTTAATTTAGACATTGCAAAAAATCACGTAAGTTTAATAAACATATGAACACATACACATAGTATACAAACGTAACTCTTGAGCTTCGTCGGTCTGGTAATAAATAGACTACTTGCTTCATTTTTCAATGTTCAAGCAAAAATTCGTAATCTCGAGGGTTCGTATCATATGGTTGACGTGAGAATAGCGTCGTTGGCATGCAATACCCATCTATCTATCCTTTGTTCGACAGCTCCAATTAATGAAGATAACCGTAACGTGGAATTTCGCTTCCTACGAACTACGATTTGTATGTTTTCAGTAGTAAATATATTATTTTAATCTATTATTTCTTTCAAATAATTTCTTTAATTAGTTATGTGTTCACAATAAAACTGTAGAATTAATTACCAACTTCAATGTTTCCATCTGATTATAACCTCGTTTTAAAAAACGAACTTATACATATTTAAAGGCCGACAACGCATCTACAACGTAACAGATGTCCATGGGAGGTGATTCCTTATCATCAGGTAACCCACCTGCTCGTTGTCTGCTCTGTAATAAAAAAATTAAAATACTAAATAATACCATAGTAAGACTTAGCCCTACAAAGTCCGTTTGGCTACTATGAATGTTGTTAGGCGTTCACATATACTTAGTAACACATGTTTTAGTTATATTGGAAGCTCACGCTAAACTGTTGTTTTCTCTTTATAATATTAGTGTAGATAATATTGTATACCGGATGAAAACACAATCCTACCAAAATATTTTCATGTAAAGTAACGCCAAAACGAGTAGGTACATACGAGTATTATTACTTGCACGGTAAAAAAGTTATCAGATCTTATGGAGAGCCAAGCTTCTAGCTCAACTACTAACCTAACACTCTCTCTTACCATAGCGTATAGTTTTCTGTATGAATCTTAGTCTTAAGTTCTCTACAAACCTTTACACCTTCATCAAAATGTGTGCCCTGTCCGATCTAATTCTAGTTCAATCTTGTTTTCCCGATATTAGTATATAGTATATGTACCCAAGACATGCGATGCAAACGCATTGCGCTCATCACTGATCCACAAGCAATTTGTTCTTTTAAGCACAAAATATAAAAGCTATTTAAGTATTAAAACAAAAAGGTTTTAGGTAAATAAAACGTCTCACGCAACTTCTCATCTATTTTGTACATAATAAATATTTAAGATATTCACTTACAAGCCATGTCGGAATACCAATATGCTTGGTTACAAGAACTGATACCAAAGGACGTTGTATTATAAATTATTAAGGATGCTTTCTGACAAGTAATGCTAACATAGCGGACTGTATGATAAATGAACGGGAAACAAAATAAAGAACCCAAAATTACAACTTCAAGTGATGTTTGAATTGAAAATATTTTTTTATGAAATAGATTTTTTTTAAATTTACGATCTCGTACATTTTAATATTTACTAGAATATCTTTGGAATTATACAATTCAGTTAGTATACAATTATTTAGTACTAGAGCGATACGCCCTAGCTTCGCACAGTAGTAGTAGTAGTATACACAAAAAAATCGCTGATAATGTTTCTATTGGTGAAAGAATTTTAAAAATCGGTCTAGTAGTTTTTGACAAACAAACAAACACATCTTTTCTCTTTATAATATTAGTAGAGACAAGCCATTATATCAGATCCATTTCATTAAAGTGAATGATCGAATGAATGAAAAATTCTTTATTGTATAACAAATTAAAAGCAGAGCACAGCGAACTGCTCGTGTCACGGCCTTGTACCTACTTTAGCTTACACTTGAGAAATTATTAAAGATTTTAAGCCACGAAAAAAGTGTATTACAGAAAACAAAATACAAACCAAATTAAAATATGATTTTTTTTTAAATTGGTTTAAAATAATATTGGTATTACATACTTGTACCATATGGTTGCCTGGAAGAAATCGCTACTTAGCGATAAGGCCGCCAGTTGTACTTTTCCTGTGAGTTTATATGTTTGTATATTTCTGTATTTCTAGTGCAATAAAGTTTAAATAAATAAATGAATAATAATACTTTTAATACATATATGGTGTTTATAGTGGTATAGTAGGAGTCCGCTAGTGGGGCATTGAGAAGATATATTTCTGTGTCTGTTTCAACGATCACCTCTCTTCTAGCACGTAGGTATAGATAAAACATTTGTTTTTTTTTTCTGAACTTTCGGTGGTAAACCGAAAGCGAATACCGTTGAGCCACTAAGGCTTGCGTAAGTATTGCGTATTTTTTGAGACCAGACATAGCGAAAAACATGTTTACAGAAAATCGATCTCGCAACCTATCGTAATGCAAGATAGGTAATAGGTATAAGGTTTATAAATTATTACCGTTTTAAAACTATTACATTACTTATTGTTAGAAAAAATATATATTTTTTTGGTTTTCATAAATAATCGCTTTAAGATGAGTAATTATTTCATCCGATGGTCGGTGCTACTGCATTCAAAGCTTGTTATAATCTTTCAAAATTACTCAGAATAAGATATTCCAGAAGGTTATAAATAAAACAATCTTATTATGCATATACATTTAATGTTTATTGATGTTTTTTTTTTCAATTTGTGCTCGACATAAAGAAACCTGACATTACTTTATCAATATTATTGATTTTCGATAATAGCTAATAAGTTTTTCTTAAAGTAAATATTAAAATAATAATTCACAGCTCAACGTATCTATAAATAAATATTTATATAAGATCTATATCATAAAACATCTAACCATTACGTGGTATAACTGTAATAATAAATTTAATAAATTTCTACTATTTTATGAACTAAAGTTATATACAAAACTTTTATTTACAAGAAAAGTAACTAATCAACTAAGAATTATATACTAGTATTTATCAAATCATTTGAACTCATTGACTAGAAAATCGTATAAAGGTACATGTGTCCCAAGAAGAAATATTTAATTCAAAAGATAAACGCGAAAAAGTAGCCAAGTTCAGGAAATGAAATCATGATCATGAATCAATGAGATTTTTCAAGTGCTTCCGCCAATAAATGAGATCGATAACGTGCCAAATTCTTATACGTGCTTAAGGAGATGGCTATAAGAAATACACGTTTTTCAATTGTTATGTTTCTTGCCATTAAACATGTGACTGATCAAGTTTATAGATCAAACAGATTGTTAATTACAGTCAAAGATTGTTCAAAATAAAAGGAGTTAATTTAGACACTAAACTTACCTTAACATACTGCGGTGTAAGGAGAGCATTGTGGAGAATTTAGTTTTAGAAGAATACTCCATTTGTCTAAGTTAATTCTCATATTTATTGACGAGAGAATTCAGTATTAGAAAAATACTCAATTTGTCTAAGTTAATTCTCATATTTATTGACGATGATAACGATAACCGCAAAGGTAAAAGATGAATGAAAATTGTAAAGTATGCACACAGCATGTATTATGTAGTTATCTTGAAAATTAGGTAAAAATATTTAAAATCAAATTTAGTCTTAAGATAAAACCTTAGGTACTCTATATAAAGGTAAGTAAATATCAAAGGTCAGTAGAAACATTAGAGTTCTATTTAACTCTATATCCTAAATACATTTACAATCTTATGTTCATAATATAAATACATTATTTCACTCCTGCTTTCTGATAAATGCTTTCGTGACTAGTAACATAAATTAAATACTATTTGATTTTATCATTTATGTTTACAATTCGACTACAGTTAATCACATCTATAATAATAATACATCTAATAAAAATATTCTAAATACTTTCTTAAAATTACATCTAATAATGACTAGGTGCTTTGCACTATGGTAACTTTATTGTATGTTTACAGTTGGTATCTTTAAACTCTTCCTTTATCCTTATTTTTAAATAAGTTTCATTTTTACCATTTTTCATTGGAGTGGAGTGAGCGAAACGAGCGAAGTTTGGAAACCACTGGCCTAATTTGAAAAATGTTTTGTCTTAATAATCTTTGGTAAATCTGAGGTTTTTTGGGCACAGTCTTTTTTAAAAAACACTGAAATTTTGCTAATTTTTACTCCGCTGCAAAGCGTTATGGCACTCTGACCTTTTAAGGCATAACGAAAACGTAATCATTCAAACAAAAAATCAATTATTGGATTAAAATATATCTATATACCATTTTATACCTCAATCATTCAATTTAAATCTGTTAATCATTAACATAAGAGGTATCTTTAGCGATATGAGGCGCGAGCACAAGTCATTTCAATTATAATTATTCACGAGAATGAAATCGTATCGTCAATAATTGTATGAGAAATCAGTTGATATTACAAACAAAGGTCAGATTGACAATACAAATACTTTCTCGCACATTGGGATAGGGCTTCAGAGCTCACTTGTAAGCATCTGTCCATGTAACTCATAATTATAATCTGTGTCAATTCAGTTATAGCGGATTTTGCATAATAGGCAGACGTTTAACCGCGATCCCACATGGTCTTAAGTGGTAACTGGTAATGCGTTGTAAGAAAAGGCACGTCTGTCTAGAATAAGCCTATTCACCCTGGTCTTAAAGATACCCAAGTTATAGTGGTCCAGAAAGATCTAACTCTAGCTTAGAAGCCGGTAGGGAGTTAGATTCCTGATTTCACATTCGCATAGCTCGTACTACATTACGTAACTTAATTATTTTTTGTTAAATTACCTAAAACTATATATACTATATATAGCTAGCAATCTAACTTGTTAAACCTGAAGTAATTAAATCTAACTTACCTACTTTATAAATATAATCTCTTTAGACCGTATTTTCTCATATTAAAATTTTCACTTATCTATCTTTTGTTTAGTATTCTTACCATCGCTCGCATTCGAAGTACTATTAAACCTATTTACGACATCTCTCACCTTTCCTTTGTTGATAACGAGTTCTTTATCATACGTAGGTGTGATTAAATCCTTTCCATTACCATTACACATTTTGTTACTTGAAAGCGTATTGAAAGTAGCGCTTTGAGAGAGTTTTATTTCGCGTACAGCGTTATCTATGTTGTTGATGAGATCTTTAGCAACAAACGACGCTATTTCATGCTTGATACGGTCTCTTTCGTTCAACATTTCAGCTGTTTTAGCGCTTATTTCTTTTGTTCCATTTCGTTTGGGACTGTCACTGTGAGTTAGCGAATGGGACGCGGGACTATCAGGCGCTTGAAAGGTTATACTCGGATTGATAATAGGATTGTCCGTATTGTTTGTTTGTTCGCATTGAATACCATTGTTTCGCTTCTCGCCGCGCAACCAATATGTCGTCATTTTTCCTTTGCCCTGGTAATGGAAAACAAAATTTTAATTTCTCATCTTATATGTATTTTATTGTTACGTAAAACACGTACAAAAGCAGGTGAAACGTGGCCGTGTTCTTTCGGAAATATCACACATTCAAAAATCAAAATTTTGGATATTATTTATTTAAGGTATAATATGTATTACCTTCATTGTGATCTCTCCTCGGCATTCTAAATCGAAACAGTCGTACAAATCCAGGATTTCTTTAGTTTTTGGGCTGACGTGAATTTTGAGTGCTTCACCGTGAGATTCCATTCTAGATGCAGTATTTACGGTATCACCGAATAAGCAGTATCGTGGCATTTTTAAACCTACCACTCCGGCAACACAGGGCCCTGTGAATAAGGGCTTTCATAAATACAAAAAATATTTTGACAAATTTCCGTTGACAGTGTGAATAACATTATAATTTAAAGACTTGCTTTTATCTAGTTACTACACTACCTATTTTCTATAAGTCTGAGCCAAACTTTCCTGGCCCACAGTTTGAGGCGTAATTTCTTATGTTAAAAATATGTATATCCTAAAGAGAGGAATTTCTAATAATCAGTGTGTTGAAAATAAATTATTGATCACTAACCAAATGTATTATGATTCAAACGAAAAAATACATCGGTAAAATATAAATGCGAATGCTCGAAGTAAAAAGTAGGTCGACGGCGCATCATAGCTGATGTTCTGTGGCTGAGGTATCACCTACCATCAAGTGAACCTCATGCTCGTATGTCGATATCTAACATAAAAAACTTCAATAATTATCTAAAAAAAATACGCTCAGATTTTTGTGTATTTCCCCAAAATTTCGGAAATCTCCAAATAACACACCTGTATGCATACCAATCCTCAAGAGCAATCGTTCTCCAGGTCGATGCGGGACCGTTTTAACCCTGACTGCGTTCAGTAACGCGAGAGACATTCTTGCTATTTCAGCTGCGTGACGATTTCCATTCCGCATGGGCAAACCGGAAACGACCATATATGCGTCGCCTATCGTTTCCACCTGCATGTTTAAGATGTTAATTGATAGAGCAAGTGAGCTTTTTAAAAAGGACAAAAGAACGCGACATCATGAATAGGACAAGCCTCATATATCCGATGCATATGAAGTAATATTTACGTTACCATTTCAATAAAAAGGGAATCAAGTCGAGGCAATAGGTAATGCAAGGATTGATTATAACCTATAGAACATAGATTTTTATATACCCAACATAGTATTATATATTTACCTCATTATTTTATAAGATTTATTATTCAATACAAATAGTAGTTCCAAACTAAACTTAATTAAGATACAGAAGTAACAATTACTCTAAATAATGGGGCACGGGACAGACACATTTCTATGTCTGTATCACTGATATTTTTTTTACTGGCAACGTCAGTCACATTTTTTGAAATCTTTTTCCCTATGGGATTCAAACTAAGGTCATATGTATTTTGCTAAACGTTGCCACTGAGAGACAGAAGAGATTGTTGTTAATTAAAAAAAAGCTTTCTCTGAAAGATAATAACATTAGATCTTATTGAAAATTTAACTGAGTTTTAGTATCGAGTAAAAAATTGCCTTTGAATTTGACAACAAGTAGACTTATTCCAGAAACTCCATTAAATAGCCTAGTTAGGGTATAAAAACTTACTTTGTAAACATCAAAGTTTTCAATGATAGAATCGAAGCTGGTATAGAGATCGTTAAGTAGGTCCACAACTTCAAGAGGCGTGGACTCCGCTGACAGTTGTGTGAAGCCGATGATATCGCTGAAGTAAATAGTGACTTGGTCATAGGTTTCGGCCATCACTGGTTGACCCATTATTAGCTGTGACGCGACTGACCTGGGAATAAAATCAATATCAGCTGTTCTTCTAGTAGTATAATTAAATAATTTTATTTGGTTTCCGCACAAGATATTATAAATAAAAATGATATGATAAAGCTAAAAAATATATATGTATTAAACTAAACAATAGCAGCTGTGTGGCCTCTCAAACGGGTGGTGACTCAGCTTCTGCTGATAAACACAGCGCTGGTTTTCAGTCACCCTCGTGTGACTCTTGGAGCAAATATTTTACTTATCTAACTTATAACATAAACATGAAGATTATGATTGATTTCTCAATATGTAGTTAATGGAATAGGAGTAAGATTGATTTAGGGTAAATTAACTCAAAGGTATATGGGCTTTTTATTTTGGCAGGCTCGTTGGCGCGTTCGGTAGAACACCTGTCGTGCGCATCGATGGGTCGTGGGTTCGAATCCCACCGGGACAACATGCTTATAGTTTTCTGTAAACATGTTTTCCCCACGTCTGGTAACTTCGGGCATTGAACGGGTGGGAGGAATGTCGTGATTCCGAACGGGAAATAAATCACCGTTTATGGAAGGAAAAACCGTGAAGTGCATATTGCGCATTTCGGTTTCAATCTACGAATTTCCGAATGCTCAAAGTAAGAAGTAGGTCGACAGCGCATCATTGACTGATGTTCTGAGGCTGAGCTACCACCTACCATCAAGTGAACCTTATGCTCGTCTGTCGATACCTACAATAAAAAAATATGGGGACATGCATCTAGGATTCCGGAACGAAATGTCAAAATAAATACTTTGACAATGAGTTAGCTGTAAATCGAGAATCGCGTGAATCAGATTCTTCAAATCCAGAAATCCCGGAAATATCTGATATAGGTTTGATTTGTGGAAATCTATATTATAGTTAGCTTTTCGTTTCAGCATGATGCGAGTAATATTGTCTTTTATTAACGCGAGTATGACGCATTTAAATAAAATACTTTATACCGGAATAAAACGCGATTTATTATTTATCCCGACGTTTCGGATGCTTTTCAGCAACCATGGTCACGGGCAGACTGAAAGGTGATAGCTGACTGATTTAAAATATCACAGAGTTGCCATAAAATTAATCTACTTTTTCCGATCATCGATACCTAAATAAAAAACATTTTCGCTATTGTGAAGTTATCGATAGAATATTTATATATCTTTTAAAAGTTTCGAAAACATACATCCCCAAAAAAAAACCCAAAATCTTCTACTTGTTGTATTCCAACCTTAACTTTTACGTTTTCTAACCTTCTCAAGGGAGTATTTAAATTCAAGAAATACTGTAAAATTATATGTAATTTATGCTCCTACATGGAATTGTAAATCTACAATCCAGGGTCTTTACTTCGTTTATGGGTTTGTATTCATATAATAGGTATTTTGTCCTTGAATAAGGACATGAACAAAAAACTAAAATGAATTATGAAAAAAAAAATACCGTTATAAATTCTATAAAATCTCTAAAAAAAAAAAATGAGCAAAACTTTGGCCAGAGCTTCCAATATTTAATCTATTTCGAATTAGTTTGATATCATTAAAATATAACTATTATCCTTCGACTCTCCTGCATATTTACTAACCTATCATTTGACTAATTATACTTATCGATATGCCTTGATATTCATTAAAACCACGGAACTATTATTGCTAAAACTTTCCTAGACAGGCAGATGACTTAGCATGAGCTTATTTTCTAGCAGAATCGTGACAAAAATGTCAAAGAAAAATTGTTTACTGTGTAATATAAAGCAATCTGACTTGTGTGACATGCAATCAGGCAAGTTTTGGGAATATTGGATAAAGGATCCTCCGTCTCTGTCAACGAAATTAGATATTATCACTGGAACAGACAGTCTTTAATGATAGTCTGAGGTTTCAAAAAGCATCTTAAGCATTACCAGTATTAATTTCTCTTAGACAATTCTACTTCTTTTTCTTCTTTTTTGGAGCATTGGCCCCAGTCTAGTATATACTCGTATGTATTTACACAGTACAACATTTTAAAAACATATTAACCTTTATATAATAGTATAAAACAGTAGAATCAACAACAATCATAATATTTTTAGTAAAAATTGGGACAGTTAAAAAAGAACAACAGGTTTCATAAAAATATTTTTTATATATTTGTCTGCTTATCTGTTTATTCATGCTAATTTCCAAAACCAGATATATATTAAACAGCTAAATCTAAATATATAAACTTATCATTAATCAACTTTGTTTCATCGAAATCGGATGTCAAGAAGAAAAGTTATTTTGACGTAGGTCGCGGTCATCAGCTAGTAATACAATAGATTTCATTATTAAGTATTTTCATTTATTTCTGTCATTTAAATAATTAAAAAAAAATATTTCGATCGTAATTGTTCGACATTCTTCTGTTATCATTAGCATTTTTGAATAAAATGTAAATCAGAAACTTTTGAATATTCATTTACGATCTATATTCTATACTAAAGTGTTCACAGTCGCTCAGCTTCTGCAAGATACGTGATAATATACAGTATACACTATACACCCATATGTAATACTCACTTAGGTAGTAATTGGTAGAGCAGCTCTTCGCATTTCCTTTTTTCCTCCAGATAATCCGACGTCCTCTCTTCCACCAGAGCTTCAAGGTTATTCGCGTATTGTTCCACTTGTGTTAGCAACATGTCCAGTCTAGTTGAAGTCTCACAATCCCTGCCAACATAAGTCCGTGAATTTAAATAAAATACTTTATAACGGATTAAACGCGATTTATTATTTATATTATTTATGCCGACGTTTCGGATGCTTTTCAGCAACCGTGGTCGTGGCAGATTGATAGATGACAGTTGTCTGATTTGAATTATCACAAAATTGCCATATTAATGCCATCTATTCCTACAAAGTTGATATTTACCTACTGTAATTTTCTATATTATGACAGTATTGACTAACGGACCACTTTTGCTGAAAAGCATCCGAAACTTCCGCGGCGGTATAAATAATAAACCGCGTTTTAATCCGTTATAAAGTATTTTATTTAAATGTGCGATACTCGCATTACAGAAAGACAATATTGCTTATTATAATTTTAACTTTATTCACCGTTTAGGCTTACCTTAAATATTTCAAAAGAATATCATGGTATTAATTGCTTTTTAAAGGTCAGAAACGTACCTGCAAACCCTGTGTAGCGGATGTCTATGGGTGGCGATGATCACTTACCATAACGTGAACAACTTGTCCGGTTAAAATTCTATTAAAAAAGCCCAGATGATATAAGATATTTTCTCCAAGGATAAAGGTATTCAAGTGCTTACTTATTGATCCTGTGAATGTTTTCTTTGAGAGCTGAGAAGTCAGGTCGATCGTCATCCGGTAGAGTCCAGGGTGGTTCGCCAGTTAGCGACTGACGTGGTGAAACAGACAGCGGTGACGTTCCTCTATTACGCATCTCAGCATTCCCTACGAAGACAATTATAAAAATCCTATTCAAATTCAAAATCATTTATTCATTTAGGTAACACAATGTACACTTATGAACGTCAATAAAATGCTATACTAAAATACTAAATGCTTCTAATTTTACATTCACGGCCAGTTCTCAAATCAAAGGCGTAGAACGGACGAGAAGAACTGGCAATAAACTCTCCGCCACTCTTTTTAATCGTAAAGTTTTTTGTTTTACAAAATCTCTTTTGTGCAAAATGTCATTTTTATACTTTTTCTTTCTTTGTTTGTTTAGATTTTGCTTTCTCTTCTTTTTCACTGATCTGAAAACGATTACATATATTTTCCGAATTTTTATCATTTTTTGAATGCACAAACCTAGTACCAGCGTATTCAATGCCAACAGTTTCTATGATTCAATTATAATATTAAAAGCAAAAGAGTACCTACATTAAATTGTAAATTGAATTGATTCGTCTTCGACGAAGTCACGGGAAACGCTTGCGTTAGAATGAATGTCTCTTTCACGTATGTGACCCCGAATAAGTACTAAAAACTCAACCTACAACTAACAAGTTAAAGTGTTGTTTTGTTGTACAGTTTACGGAGTTAACTTTTAATATGATTGTCAAATAGGTAAAACTAAAAAGGTATTTTTATTTCCTTCAGAGTATATTCGGTTTGGCTTCATCGTTTCAATTTGAACTGTTATAAAATTGATTAAAAAGGCGAGTGTTATGTTGGCATAACACATTTACTTGGGGAAATCTACTAATTTTGTGTAATGTGGATATGTGTGTAGTGTGGAATGTATGGAAGGAATATACATAGGTAATAGTATAAAAAACTATATTATTGCAACGCTTGGTATTACAAATATGTAGAATATGCAAAATAGTAAAACTTGACAAAATAGGTGTTGTTTGGTTTAAAAAAAAAAACTCTACATTCATTCAATTCAATTTTATATGAATCACTTTTCTACTCGTATTAAAGAAAAACGTTTACTATATAAATATTTATGAGAAGCTCGAATTACGTAAAACGCATATGAAAAAAAAGCAAGAAGCATAAAGCATTGATGAAAGTGAAGAAGCGAAAGTATAAACATGCAAATAATTCTAATATAGATATTTAAGTCGTATGACTTGAAAAATAAATGTTGGAAAGAGGTGAAAATGCAAAATGCACTGTTCTCCGTTTGAATTTAAATTGCAGTCGCACTGCAATTGTTAACGTATATGCTTACTGACACTTTAATGGATTGTTTTCATTTTTAGTTTTAATGAAGGACTGCTTTAATTTTTGCCTTTTTAAAATGTATGCTGTATAAAATTTATCGAAATTGGTACAGTAGTTTATCTGTGATAATTAAAGACGAGCAGATTAAAGTACTTTCCCATTCTTCCAAGGTTTGAATAAATTTAATTTTTGTAATTGTTATATTCTTCGGGAATCGAACCCGATATCTACGGTACTAAACGCAACGCTTAAGATTGAACCGTGGTAGCAGATTTTTCTAGTACTTACGCTTGAATTTATCTTCCAAAATCGCAGCGCAGTAGTCACATGCGAGGGTACAGTGTGGTCGTCGTGACTCCAGGAGGGGGCTGACTGCGCGTCGAGGGCTTGGGGAATCTGTACCACCCGGTGGTACGAGTGACATTGTTCTGCTAGAAAAAAATATCTTATGACAAATTCTATTATCGAATCGAATGAGATGTTAAGATACACACACGAGAAGATAACTTAGTTGCCTGTAAAGAAAACATGGTCAGCGAAACACACTGAAATACTAGTATGTCTGCCTAATGTCATTAGGGCCTGAAAAAATTGTTATGGTTAGAATTGTATGTTGCTGACTGTACTTATGTAAAAACTTTATTAAGGAATTGTATAAATTTAAAATGTTAACTGTGGGCTAAATGGTGATTTTAAGGTTTTTGGTGTGCAATAAATTATTTGCTTTGAAACACAATTAATTACAATTATTGTACTAATTTCAGCTGCATATGCATATCACATATCTTTTTAATATTTTTTTTTTAAATTTGACAGAAACTACAACAGGCTACTTCAGGTGTCAAATGAGAAAGTTGCTGAAAATCAGTGAAAGAGCAGTTATCTTTTTTCACCGAAGATTTTTTTTAATTAGTATAAATTCAGTCTAAGTTATCTGTTATACCTATGCATTACTTCTGTTAGAATAATAAAATATAATTCATTCATCATTCATGTTTGACCTAATTTATTTAAATGTAGATGGAATACATTTGATTATGGGCCAGCTCTTTCTTACAATGACATCAATTTATTCTTAAAGCTGACTCGGACTACCTCTCAACATGCAAATTCAAAGACATCGTGCTTTAAAATGACTTTTGAGTAAAAGGAATTGAACTGGGTTACTAGGAAATAAAAGACTTTAGTGGGATGTCTTTACTTATTGTGTTGTAAAAAGGAATTATTTATGTAAGTCAAGTAAGACTTAGATTTGCATTCAGTTTAAGTCAAAGTATTTTTGCGTTTTTCTATTTTTCTCGAAGATTATATTGGGCTTCTAAAGAGTAAATAGGCTTATCATAGTTTAGCAACACGCCCCGGCTTCGCACGGGTGCAACGTAGATGTACTTACTATATAAAAAAAATATAGATTTTTTATAATCGATCGAGTAGTTTTTGAGTTAAATAGTAACAAACAAACAAATATTTTCTTTTTATAATATAAGTATAGATATAGACAATGTGAGGTTAATATCTTAGCTGGCATAAAGTTGTTATATTTTTTTTAATTTTTATGTATTATAATATGTAATGGATATCGACAAACGCATATGAGGCTCACTTGATGGTAGGTTCTGAGCCACATTATTTCAATCAGTGATGCGTTGCCGACCTATATGTTAGGTCAGACATGCGTAAATCCTTAGACTGAAACCCCCATAAAATAGACAAGCACCGATCCGACCATAAAGGCCGGCAACGCATCCTCAAGACCCCTGGTGTTGCGGATGTCCATGGGCGGCGGTAGTAGACTTACCATCAGGTGAGCCGCCTGCCCGTTTGCCTCCTCTAATATATAAAAAAAAAATATTTGAACTAATGAAAATATATAACTGTATAATCTTGTCCCTTATGAATGGTGGTTCGTTACTCGGTAGGAATGGGATATTGAAAAAGCATGATAAAAAAATAATTAATTCGAATCTAAATATATTTTATGCTGCAAGTCGTTATTAACAATTCCATCAAAACTCATATCAACATATCCAGTTGATAACTAAGTATGGGGTTTGAGAAATGACACGCAAAGACAACAGACAGGCATCGATCGGTGCTTGTCTATTATTTACTAAAACTATAGGTACATATCAAGGACTTTATATATATAAAGTTCTTGGTACATATATTCAAATAGCGACTATAGCATTGTTTTTATCTATGGACGTTCCATAGTTAATATAATATAATTATATTTAAGTTTGTATTCTAATAAATCTCTTTTCTTTCATTTACTCCTTTTGTTGATTGTAGACGGGTTAAGAAAATTTGAAAGAAACGTAACTAACGTATATGTAAATAGTCAGAATGATATATTATGTATAAACGGGGTTGTTGGCGAGTTCGGTAGAACACCTGCCGTGCGCATCCATGGGTCGTGGGTTCAAATCCCACCGGGACGACATAATATGTATAATTTTCTGTAAGTATGTCTTCCTCACATTTGATATCTTGGGGCATTGAACGGGTGGGAGGAATATCGAAATTCCGACCGGGTCGACGAAATAACCACCGAACATAGATGGAAAAACCATAAAGTGCATATGCGCGTTTCAGCTTCAGTTTATGGATTTCCGAATTCTCGAAGTAAAAAGTAGGTCGACAGCGCATCATTGATTGATGTTCTGCGGCTGAGGTATCACCTTCCATCAAGTAAACCTGATGCTCGTCTGTCGATATCTAACATAAAAATAAAAAATAAAACTAAAAGTAATCAATTGAAAAATAAGCCGGATAAGACAACATCCAATAACTTAAAATAACATAATCTCAAGATAAATAAATCCACTAAGTAAGTATCTAGAGATTTGTTATTTCCAGATTCGGAATATTTTCCGGATATTCTTATTGAGTTCATATGAAATTAACCGATATATTTTGGCACACAATGTGTCAGAACAAATGTTTATTCTCTTTATATTATGTTGCTTAAAATCCATTTTCCTAAGGGAAGTGTCACTTCACAAATATGACCTACTTTCTGAAGCTCCAGGCATCCGGTTACGTGCTATTGTAACCCATTCAATACTGTATTATCAACTTGCTTTATTTAAAACTAGCAACACGCCCCGACTTCACACGAGTGCAATGTAGATGTACTACACCCAAATTACAAAAATCCAATGAGTTTATGAACAGGAAATGATTAGTGAATTATCGCCTAGTTCGTGAACTAGGCAATAATTTTGTGTAATCAGGTCCTTGAGTAAACAGCCAAAACACACATTTTGACTAAGGTATAAGGTTTGTAGAGAACTTTAGAGCTTGGCTCTTCATAAGTTCTGAAAACTTTTTTGCAGTGCAAGCTATGTATACTATATGTACCTACTTGTCTTGGCGTTACTTTACACGAAAATGTTTTGGTGGGATATTAACTTTACACTGCGCTTCATAGCACACTATGGATAATTTAGTCTCAGTAAGTGAATTTTTGTTATTTTTTTGAGATAAATAAATTCGTAAACCGTACATTTGAGTCGCAGAAGTTCATGGGCGGTGGTGTTTACTAATCATCATGTAACCCATCTACTCGATTGACAGCTTTGTAATAAAAAAACTATTCTCTCTCTTTTTTAAAATTGGTGCTATAATGCACATTTTTTTTCTTTTTTTTATGTCAGATATCGACAAGCGAACATAAGTTTCACTTAAAGTTAGGTGATACCTCAGCCACAGAACATCAGTCAATGATGCGACCTAATTTTTACTTCGAGCATTCGGAAATCCATAGACTGAAACTGAAACGCGCAATATGCACTTCACGGTTTCCATCTATGAACGGTGGTTCATTACCCGGTCCAATTTTTCAAACAAAAATTTACCTGATGATAGCTTATATGTAACTGTGGATAAATATATAGGTCAGCTGGCTGTATCTTGGTGGAAAAACCGTCAGCTGCTCCACTTACGGAAGGAGGCTATAACCACTCATCCCCCCACCCGAGCGCCAGCTGACGTTCACGAGGCTTCATAATACTATACTCTGATGCATTTTACTAATTACCGCTTGAGAGGAACTTGGTCATGAAAATCTGTTGCTGGCTCCCGGACCATGACCTACATAATTTACAAGTAAAATAAAAATTAAAAAAACAATGTTTTCGAAGAAAGCAATCGAATAATGGTTCATGAAGTTTATTTATCCGAATAAAAATTCAGACACTCGATTATCGCAGAGCAGTGCTAGATTGTCGGTATTTTATAAGGTTGATATTTTGGTGAGTGCGCTGAAGAACTGCACAACTTAATACCAGCATCGCCCTTGCACCACCGTTCCACCAGGCGCCGGTTGGGATTCCATCCTTACGTTGTCGATGTTTCGAGTACTCGAATGAAACCGAAGGAGTACAGAAGACTGTACACCTATTTGCCTGTAAAAAATAACAGTGAAACAGACACAGAAATGTGTCAGTCCTATGCCCCACTAGGGGACTCGGGAATTCAATTTATCAATATTACGACTATTGGAGTCATAAACAATCAAATGCCACACCATTTACATAACTTGGTCTGATACTAATTGCCAGTAAATAAAAATGTAGGTTAATTATTGTTGATTACACAACAAAAATTGTACAAACAGAAATGATTAACCATTAATTAAACATAACACAGAAGTATAAATACCATTACTAGTAAATAGTGTTACAACTCTGTGGTTACAACGAATAAATGTCTCTCTCGCTCTCTCTATCTCTCTTTCTCTTTCTCTCTATTATACATGCGTACAATTTATGTTTGGTTTAACCTTAATATTATTTATAATATTTATAACGACGCGGACGTTTCGAATACTTTCCAGCAAACGTGGTCACGGGCAGATTGAAAGGTGACATTGTACAAGATCTTTGTTCAAACATTGAATTGAAAATTAATATCACTAGCGATCCACCCCGGCTTCACACGGGTGCAATGTAGATGTACTAAAAAAAAAGACTATCGTCGTTGCGCCTGCCAAATTCCATATGTGTTTTTTTTTTTGATTTTTGGTTTTTGCACAAAAAATAATCTTCGTTTTATTCTCTATGTGTTACTAAAATCATTTTTGTGATATTCGAACTGGACATGAGTTTAACTAATTCCATATGTGTTTTGACCGGTTAGAAAAGCTCCGTATGTGAATCAATAATACGTTTTTCGTTGTCTCCCAAAACTATACAAAAATCACATATTATGGAACTTGTCAGGCGCAGCGACGCTATGTTACTCGCTGATTATGTAGCTTTCTATTAGTAAAATAATTTTTAAAATCTCAGTTTTTGAGTTAAATCGTAACAAACAATTTCCTCTTTATAATTATAGTATAGATGTATTTATTGCATTTAATAAAATATTCAATGCAGATCGCAAAACCCAACCCAAATACAAGATTTACAACGGAACTGTGTGCTTGGATTAGCTCCAACTATGTTGTGGACAGAACTTAGAAGCTAACTCTAAGTAACTTTATATTCCTCTGCAATTAGGGTTACCAGATGAAAAAATTAAAAGTCCGGGGGAAAGGCTTGATTTCCATTGAAAAATCCTGAGATTTTTTTACAGTTTCAGAATTTTCTCTCAGACGTACCTACTTAACAATTTATAAAACGTAGTAATATTTTCTTTACTGCGGATCTTCTTAATAAGTATTGATTTTAATTGTGCAATTATTACCAAAGGAAGATTATTTAACTTTTTATTGGAATGTAAGCTGTGGTTTATTAAAAATTCTATTCCTGACATTTCCTGGGATTTGCAAAATCCAGCCGCAATCCTGAGAAGAGTCCAAAAATCCTGAAATCTCAGGAAAAATCCTGAGATATGGTAACCCTATCTGCAATGCTACTAATTACTTTGCAATTATTATTATCAACTCAAAGAAAAAAAACATTTTTCTTGTGTCTACTAATATTTAACTTAGCACCGCTCATAGATGGAAAAGCCATGAGGTGTGATACTTAAAGTAATAAAAAAATTGATCGTACTCAGTTACATAATCTAATACCTTACTTAGATCATTCGAAATATGACGGAAAACGAAACACGCAATATGCACTTTTTCCTTCTATGAATAGTGATTCGAGTCCCAGTTATTTATAATTATATTCCTTACAGTCGTTTAACGCCCGAAGTGACCTGTCCTAAGGTAATCTGGGGGCATGGCACGGCATGCCCCCAGATTACCTTCAAGATGTGACAACAGAAGCGAAGCGTTGTCTTATTTTTGTACCCTTATAATTTCGGTCTGGACAGTGCTAGAAAGGCCAAATTTTTCAGGTTATGATATCAATAGATGGACCAGACACACATTTTTACTAAGGTGTCGGTAGAAAAATAAAGAGCTTGGCTCTCCATAAGCTCTGATAACTTATAGTGCAAGCAATATGTACCTCGTCTTGGCGTTACTTTACATGAAAATGTTTTAGTATGATCATATTTACAGATAATAATTATCATATTTATAGTTTATAATTATTATAAACTTCCCGTTAGAATACAAACCCACATTCCAACGGAACGCAAGTCAACGAGCCCGTCACTATATTTAAAAATAATAGTGAAATAAAGAATCAGAAGTGAAATAAAAATGATGCGTAACCGACGTATTTAATTTTTTAATTGTCCGAAATCTTTAGATTGAAACCGAAATGTGCGTTCTGTACTTCACATTTATCTTTCTATGATCGTTGATTTTACTCAGGCGGAATTTCGTCATTCCTAGCATTATTTTCATCCGCCCTATAACTAGAAATCACTATACAAAACCATAAACAACAACAGTCACGGTAGCAAAATTTATTTCTTTGTTTTCGGAAACTTCACGGGCTGTTTTGACCAAAGCTTCCAACTTCATACATATTTTTTTATCGATGAATAAGTAGGTACAATTTGTGATACGATAGTTATATTTTGGTTTAAAAGAGTTATTCCAACTGTTAAATAATTAAACTTTAAATCACTCATCCAGAGAAACAACTACAAAAAAGAACTATTAAGTATGTAGATATAATAATAAAAATCATGTCGGTACACTTTTAAAGACAAAAACAACTTCAATAAAATATAGTCAGTCATAAGTCTCATCTTTTAATGTTCAATTGTGTTACCAAGTTTTCTTAAATCTTGCGAAAATCAGTAGCAATATTTTTAGTTACTACTACTTTGTTAGGCTAGATTGCATGTGCTCTTAGTACTTACTTGGTAAGTGCTAGTTATTAAATAAAAAAAAAAAAAAGTAGCAATATGCTGAGTACATCCCCTTCTCGTGTCTGTACTTATTTCTTCTATATGTCTTAACAGTTTTTATGTATTTTTATTATAATCCTTGTACTAAAATTTGCTTTTGTGCCATCGCGAATAAACTTATTTTACCTATTTTATTTCATAATAATTGTAATTCATAGATGAGCGAATAATATCCTAAAAAAAGTAATTCCAATTTATTATATCGAAACGACTTATCCTGAAGGTATCGTAATTAAACTAAAATACTAAAGAAACATGTTTATAATCGGTTGCATCTTTCATCCTCACTTATAGCCCTATTTTGGATTAATTCTACCAGACAACCAGCAGAGAAAAGAGCTATACATATTACATAGGATATATTTGTAACACACACAGTCACACGTACATATATGTTCAAATCTGACCTCAAAATGTCACAGCCTCCTCTAACCACAAAGCTAGTAAAATATTAAACGTCAAATATCAATTCAATTCAGTATGCAATCCGATACCGTCAGATTCAATCACGAGAGAGATTTGAACGGCTTCCGAACATTAAGTGAATACGGTTTATACTCGGAATACCGAGATGTATGATTCCTATTAATTTATAATTTATTCTCTTTTCTACTCTCTTTTATACTCTAGTTCCAGCTAAAATCTAAGTGTCTACTGTTTTCTTAGTCATGTTTTCTAATCGTCAGTTTATTAAAATACTAGTGAATCCGACAGACATTGTCCTGTCAGAAAAAAAATAGTCAAATGTCACTGATTTGCGGTAGACATCAATTATTACAAAAAAACTATACGCGTGCGTAACGTGAGCTATAAATTGCGGAAAATGGTAGAGTTGTAGATCCTGATGTATTTAAAAATTACTTTTCTGCATTTTAATAATTATTCTGTTATTTGGGGCCTTTGCCCCAGCATTCGTCTATACGAATCCAATAAATGATCATTAAAATCTATGCAGCCATTATTGAGTTATAAATGGTGTAACTAACACAACTTTGTTTTATATATTGTATAGCGCCGCCTCGATAATATGACACTCATTAATTTGTATATCTCTATAAAAAAGTTCTCTAGTCCCTTGACTTTCAGACTATCGACAGTCGACTTTACTTAAAACTAAATTAAATCGGAAATTGAACACTCGGTATATAATTAATATGTAATGACATATAAATATGGTGAAATCCTAAAATGGAGACCACTTGGTTACGTTGAGACTTGAGATCTATAAAAATGGACCAAAATACTGATTTTAAGTGGCTTTATTTAATCTAAATATAATTAGCTAGAAAGTTGTTTTTACTTAGATTGTCGATCATTTTCAATAACTGCATAACAGCTGTTTGGAGAATCGAAAATTTCGAAAAATATTTACCATCGTTTTTAGATCAAGTGACGAAATAAAAAAATAAAAACAAAGTATGTACCACTATAATCAAAAATGATATAAAAAAGTACATCATTATTGTTTAGGAGTTAGTAAAATACAACACAATTTATTTAAACATGTTTTAAACGCAATAGAAATGGACGTACTTTAAACTTAATTACTGCGTGCTGAACACGCTACAACTATGTCACGTAGACTGTAGTTTCTACTTAGCTGATTCTGAACTCGTTAATTCTGCAAAATTTGCCTATTAAATAATGTGAATAGCAAACAAATATATTTATTCATAGTAATTGGTTGTGACTTTTTTATCTATACTAATATTATACAGAGGTAAAGTTTGTGAGGTTGTAGGGGGTAATCTTTGGATCTACTGAATCGATTTTAAAATTATTTCACCAATAGAAAGCTACATTATTAGCGAGTAACGGTTCGGTTTAGTAAGTTTAAGTATATACATAAATTAATAATTTATACCGGAATACAATGTGATTTATTCCCGACGTATATAAATCTGTTACAAATTAGTTAAAGTGTCATCTTCTTTTTTTATGTACTGACAAGCATCACTTGATAGTCGGTGATACCTATCAGAACACCAGTCAATGATGATATCGAACTACTTTTTGTTTCGAGCTTTCGGATATCCATAGATTGAAATCGTCTCGCGCAATGTGCACTCAGGGTTTTCTATAATTATATATCGTCTTCTTCTACTAACACTAATTTGTAAGATCTGTACTAAAAAATTGGGTTTTTCATTTTATTCATGAATAAATATATGGTCATAAATTGTGCTTGAAATATTTTTGTATGAGTTTTCTCTGAAGAAACTGTCGAGGTGATCTGTGTATATATCGCACGTCTTACTTACTATCTATCGATGTCACGTACGTGGAGTAATAGTTATCCTCTCAGGCACTTAGAAGGTTTCAAACAGATATAGCCTTTTTCGAAAGTAAATTCTGCAGGTTTTTCTTGTGAAGCTCGATTTTGTATGAAGAGATTTGGACTCTGACGGTTGTGGGCCAAAATCATTGGTGGTCAATATCTATTATTCCGGTACAACTTCTATTATATTTGAGCCAATAAAAAAACAAAAAAGTCAAATCAGAAATTGGCACGCTTCAGAAAAAACAGTTCGATTTTTCACCCCTTTTTTCGATGGTTTTGGGTCAAAAATAATCTTGCCCGCTAATTTAAAAAGTTTAAAAAAAGTTAATTACAGGAACTCATTTAAAGATTGGACACACAGAAATTCTATGATTTCAGTGACTTACCAACTAGCCAGAGATTCCAGGCCAATACAAAATTCCTTCGGTGCGTCCGTAGTATTTATTTTTATTCTTAAATTTTTTATTTTTTTAACAAAAAGCGCATAGCACTGAACCAGTCAAGCTGTATGAAGAGAGTTCAACGCTTATATTTGCATGCATTATGACGCAGAAGGATCGACATAATTGTTTTTAAAAAGAGTGACGTCAGCATACCCTACCATTACTATACATACCATTCTTGCGAACCCACAATTATTGTTTCGTAATAAATGTAAATCTTATTTGAAAACAAAATCTTCAAATCAATTTACACATGAATAATAATAACGTTTGATCAATGTGTGAACGTTGGCAAGAAATAAAGTGCAACTATACTTGTAAATAAAATTTTAGCCCATCAGAAGGTATTTCATAGAGAAGTGGGGAAGGGGCTAGGAGGGTCTGGGCCTACTACATACCATTTTCTGAGAACATTTACCATAGTAATGTATATTTTTTTTTACACCATCAGAAAGTAGAGATTTCAACGAACAAAAAGCCCACCGACTTCTTTAAAAAAGGTGATATTTTGATGCGAGAATTTTCGATGTACATAATCTATACCATTTTAAAAAAAACAATACTATTATATTATGATAAAATAATCTGTCTAATTGCGTGCTATTTAATAGGAAAAAATCCCAAGAACAATGTGATTGGTTCAGAATTAGCATACAAATATTTGTCTGAAACTGAATACTTAGAATTTAAGTAACGAATATATCCAACTGCTATGTTTTAATAGAAAACCGACTTTACCATAGATGCGAGATTTTACTGAGATCACACAAAGCTTTGTGCAATAATTCTAGTTTTCATGAAAGTCCTCGGTTTATCCGAAATCGCAGTTTGCACGATTCTACTCCGACACTTCTATATAGAAATAGTTCAACTTTCCAGTTCGCTACTAGACTGAATTTTAATACAAACGATCGTTGAACCAGGGAACATTTACATATTATGTGGAAAAAATCAATTGGCCCAGTAGGGATTTAACCTTTTTTAACCCTAAGAAATATTATTTTACTTAAATTAAACATTCCTTTATTTATAATAAAAATAAAATTGTATTCAAAGATTTTCTAAAATTAGCTTGCTTCGCCCTGAAATCGAAACAGCTAAAATTAAAAAAAAAATAAACAATCGCTAGGTATTTATTTATTACTTCAAACATATTACAATTTTAATACGTCAAAAACAACAAGGGATTGATTTCCTAACAGTTATTCAATTATTCAAAAGATTAATAAAATAGAGTTAATTATCTTCTTTTGTTTAACAATTCTTTGTTTTTATACATTCCTACTTCATTTAAAATCGAATTAAATACGCAATGTTTTATCATAAACAAAAGCTTTTATTACTTTATTTTCGTCCCAACCCCTGTCAAAAATTTAACAAAAGGTACACTCGAAAATCCCGACACATTTTTCTCGCAAATTTCTAAATCCCGTTACAGTGGTTTATGGAATTAAGGGTTGATAGGATGGGACACCATTCAAATTGAGATTATATTATATGCTTACGATTTTTTTCCTTATGCTATTATCGGCTATTTTACATACATACATACATATACATCACGCCTCTTTCCCATTGGGGTAGGCAGAGATCACGGAATTCCATATGCTCCGATCCTTACATACCACTTTCGCTTCTTCTACTTTCATCAATGCTTTCATACACACTCGACGGTTACGAGTACTAAATACGGCTATTTTAGTAATAGTTAATTACTGTCATTGAGTTTTTTTTGTTAGAAATGGACTAACAAGCATGAGCATTCGGAAATCCATAGACTAAAACCGAAACGCGTAATATGCAGTTCACGAATTTTCCAACTATGAACCGTGATTCATAACCCGGTCTGAATATCATTCGTTTAATGCCCTAAATAACCAGACGCAAGGAAGACATGTGTACAGAAAATTATAAACATATCATTCCGGCGGAATTCGAACCCACGACCCATCGGACCGCAAAGTAGGTCTTACCCAACGCGCCCGGCGGAGCTTATATATTATGTAAGTCGAAGCGCATCATTGACAGATGAGGTAAAACCTACCATCAAGCGAGCCTCATGCTCGTCTATCTATCGAAATCTAACATTTTTTTTTTATTAATTACATCAGACAGCATAACGCTCCTTTGATGGTAGGATAACATCAGACACAGAACATCCATGTTTTGAAAGAGTTTGACAAGATAATTATAATTGTTGCTACTTTTCCTTAGTGTCAAAATAAATTGCAAGGCCTTAATAATATCTTTCTTTTTGTATTCTTCAATAAAACGATCTTAATATAAACATCGCACAATAGCAAGAAGGATCAACGATGTCTCAAATTTTCACACGGAATTTTTAATAAACCGTTCCCAGCTTTAATGCTGAAAGAATATTAAACATTAAAATGCAAACCGCTGTTCTTAATAGCAAGAAAAGTTTTAATTATTCGAAAAAATGTTGCATGTCTTTGTAAATGAAACGCGGTGCTTCTCAAAAAAGGACGACGAAATTATTTTCACTTACTACATTTACATTTCGAAAATGGAAGTAATATTGTTCTTTAATTCTCATGTTAAATGTCACTTAAGTGATTGATATCTAAATTTATTTTAAAAGTTATTACAAATATACAGTAACAGATTATTACAATATAGTTACACTTCTTTCATATCAATATACAGAGAAACCTTCATGTATAACGCCATAGCATCGTTCCTCTTTATCTGCCGGCCTAGCATGACCGCCACGAGATATGTCGCGGACGAGAGAAGACAAACTAAGAAGAAAGATATTTCGATATATTATGTCTCGACATCGACAATTTCGATAGAAAAGATGTCTCGATCGACAAATATATCTATTTTTGATATTAAAAGTCGAGTTTTAAGTGTAATTTTCATGTTAGACCCGGAAGAAATAAAGTGATAATTGATAAAAACTCGAGAAAACGGTCGACAAAATTTTGTCGCGATTGTCATGCTAGGCCGGCAAATATTGTGTCGATATTTTTTGTTTTCTTTTTTTGAAGATTGAAGATTTTTTTTATAGTTTTAATTACCTTTTGTTTTTTTGTTATTGTTTAACTAGCGTTTGAACATCCGTGAGGTGACTAGGCCACGGCTGAAAATAGCGTGGTGAGTTTGCCAAAACCACACCACACCATGCTGAATCCAGTGGCCTTTTCATCAGAAGTGTATTTATATTTAATATTTTTATTTTATACTTTACTATGTATGTACTTTCTGATGAATAAACGTATTCTATTCTATTCTATTCTAACGCTTCGCAGCGCGGCAACATATTGAAGCGGAGTTGCTATTTTTTTTAAATATGTGGGAGTAAAATAAAAATCCTAGCTTCAATAAAACCTCGATAATTTGTAAAGTTTATTTAGACACAAAAAATTCAAATCGGCCAAACGATTACTGAGTTCTGTTTAAAAACACAAATGCCTTTTGAGTCGCTCCATGTGAGCTTCGCTTACTCCGATCTAGTTAATTTGTATGCCATAATATTTGGCGGTAAATCCAGGATTCATCTGCATAACACTGAACTGTATGTACTGATTTTCGCAAAAAAAAAATGATTTCATTTTTTAATCTAAAATCACATTAGGCAATTACCGTACAAATACTTACGTTATCTAATAAAATTTTGTCAAAAACTTTTTTATATAAATTTTCAAAAACATAAATAAATTTACCGCTTAGCAATATTCAGTCATAGCTAATATAATATACTAATATTATAATAAAGAATTTGTTTGTTTATTACGATTTAACTCAAAAACTACTGGAGCGTTTAAAAAATTCTTTCACCAATAGAAAGCTACATTATCAGCGAGTAACATAGGTATTTTGTGTACAGTACATCTACATTGCACCCGTGCGAAGCCGGGGCGTGTTACTATTATGAAAATTCACCCCTAAAATAGGTTGCAAGCTCATCAAACTGATTGCTTTGAAGCACATCAAAGCGAGGTTCGCAAAATATAACGTTAGTCGGTATCAATGCCATTCGATTCCAATGCAGCACTCCATCCAATCACGAGTTGAAGTATCGGACATTGCAACTAGGTGTAGCGAATAGCTTCAGTATTTTCAATTTTAGAAGCCAAAACCTGCACACTTAAAATACTAGAAATGCAATCGTATCAGATATTTTTTGTTCTGTTGAGTCGCGTAAGTATGAGTCGCGTACAGCCTTATTCATAAACTAGATATAAGATAGATATAGTTAAAAAATATGTTTTGTCTCGCTCTATCGAATATGAAAAAACTACAGAACGAAAGAAACAAAACATGTTTTAACTATATCAAAAGCTTATAATATGCGTTTATGAGGCCGTTAGAAGATTTTTAATTAGAATTATCTGTACTAATATTATAAAGCGGAAAGATTTGTTTGTTTATTTTACGATTTAACTCTAAAACTACGTGACCGATTTAAAAAATTCTTTAATTTTTAAGCTTCCAAGCTACATTATCAGCGAGTAACATAAGCTATTTTTTGGTACATCTTCATTTAACCCGTGCGAAGCTGGGGCGGATTGCTAGTTATAAATAAAGTACTAATAGTTGAAATTAAATATAATAAAAGTATCAGTTATTAATATACCATTAACAAAACCAGATTGCACAGAAAGCTAAAGTATTGTACACAAAAAAGAACAAAAAACATAAGTATTATTTCTATTACAAACAATGTAAGAAAAAATATATAATCTACTAAGAAATCATTATTATATGTGTGAAGTATAAGTGAAGATGTGCGAGGGTGTTTGTGTGGGTTGTGAGTTTATGTTCATCGGCGCCATTGTCTAAGTTCTCATGATTTAGATGATGGCTTTTATTATCTCCTTCAGCGTTCTATAAGTATTTTTCTTTAGCCTTTTAAAACGTAACCGCTACACTTTATGATATATCTAAAGTATAATACCTATTTGAGCATGACAGCATATTCGGTCGATCCAATATTTTGTGCAAATGAAAGACGAGTATTCCAAGATCACTGTCGTTAAATAAACACATCGTTCATTTGTGGTTATCCCCACAAAAAACTCGAAGTGGCCAGAGGGCCTACCACGAACTACTTGCGAAAAAGTATTCGTAGCAACGAGCTGTCATTTGTATGAAATTTCAAAATATTTCTCATACAACAACATACAACAGATGGATGATTCGAATACTTTTCGATAGTCGTTCGTGCTAGGCCCTCGACGTGATGGAAGTCAAATCGAATTCTAACCGAATAGCGATCTACTGTTCTGCAATAGAATAAGTCGTGAAGTATAGATCGCGAGTTTCGGTGTTGATCTGAAGATATACGAATAATCAAAGTAAATAATGTTGTGGCCCAGTGGTAAATGCGACGCGTTAAACACCTGACCTGGTTTCGAATCCTGGGGAAAATAAATAAAAATGACTTGTCTTTAAAAAAAATGATTTGTGAAACAGCCACAGAAATGGGTCTGTCCCAAGCCCTACGGGACATGGGAATTCACTTTTTAAAGTAAATAAAAGGTCAACAGCGCAACATCGATCGATGTTCCATGTCTGATGTTCCAAGTTAACCACACTCTCGTCTGTATGATATAAAAAAACATACAGTATTAAGAACAAAATGCGATTCCGTGACTGAAACTCATTATTTGTAACTTGAGAGGTATGGAAACAAAATAAGTTATTTTCGCTAATAATCATAATCACCATTCATATCTAATATGACACGTCAAACAAATTAATTAGTTTCAAACTCAAATATTTAGTTTCATTTAATTCAGTTAATTTGTGGATAGCCTACTGGGTATATCAAATCAAAAACTAATCCACATATTATAACAACTGTATTTACGATTTTACAATATTATTTGATATAAAAATTAATTATTAAATACGAATTTACGAGCACATTAAACAGAGTACAGAGCAAAAGATATGACATGCATTCGCCGTGAGATCTAGCCGCGCAGTGTCCCCGCCGCGGCGACCAAGTATTTTAGAAAGTTGTTTTAGCAGCGGCGGGGCGCGGGGTGAAGAGGCGGTGGTACAGCGCACCACTCGCGCGCTGAATTTGCTGCGTCATTTTCAATATTATTTTGTTTTGCGAAGATTCTTCTGACGCCACACTACTCCCCCACCGAGACCGGAGCCAGCTACGGTCGATAGTAGTCAGGAAAACGAACCACACGACCACTTCTTGTCTTGATTGGCTCCGCTGCTGACGACTTGCTGTTATTAATTTGAACTTCATTCTGTAAATTATTAAGCAAATAAGCAGGTTTTAAGCGATCGATTGTGACATAGGTATGTCTACCACACAAGTCGATCTTGAAGGTTTTCTTCCCTCGTTCCAGTACTTTATGCGGACCGGAGTAAGGCGATTCTAGCGATCTTTTAATAGGCCCTTTGCGAAGAAAAACATGCTCAGCTGTGTCTAAGCCCTTAGGAACATAGAAAGTTTTATTGGAATGCCAATGCGCCGGCTCTGGTGCAAGGTTTTTAATGTAGCTACGTAAGCGTGAAACAAAGTCAGTGAAGTCTGTGATAGTAGTAGCTTTAGAAGAGAAAAACTCGCCAGGAAGTCGTAATTGTTCTCCGTAAACCAGCTCAGCTGCAGAGGATTTAATATCATCTTTCCACACACTGCGTATACCAAGTAAAACAAGTGGAAGTACCTCTGACCATTGATTGTTTTTGTGACACATGATAGCTGCCTTCAGCTGACGATGAAAACGTTCCACCATACCGTTACTTGCTGGATGGTAGGCTGTAGTTGGGCGATGCACTGCGCCTAGCAGAGCAGCGATGTTGTGAAACAGGTGGGACTCAAACTGCCTGCCTCTGTCTGTCGTAATCTTCTCAGGGCAGCCAAAGCGTGCAACCCAGCCGGAGATGAAAGCTCGGGCACACGTTTCTGCCGAGATGTCTGGTAAAGGAATTGCCTCAGGCCAACGTGTAAAGCGATCGATGATCGTGAGACAATATCTGAAACCAGAAGAATAAGGTAACGGGCCCACGATGTCCATGTGGACGTGGGAAAAACGTTGAGTTGGGCTTGAAAAAGGAGTTAAAGGAGAGGAAGTATGGCGGAAGACTTTGTTACGTTGGCATTCTGTGCATGAATTTGCCATGCGGCGACAATCTCTTTTCATTCCAGGCCAAACAAATCTTTGGGAAATCAATTTAATGCTTGCCCTGGCTCCAGGATGACTAAATCCATGAAAATAATTAAAAACTTGCTCTCGTAAATTCTTAGTTATAAAAGGTCTCGAGTTTGCCATTGATACGTCACAATAAATGTAACTTGAAGAATTTGGTAAATTTACTTTTTCTAATTTAAGTGAAGTTTCTTTCTTTAAAAGTTCTTGCAGTTCAGTATCTGTAACCTGAGTTCGTGCAAGCTCTTCAAAATTAATTACATCTGCGATCTCATTTATTCTAGACAGTGCGTCGGCTACCACATTATCTGTACCGGCCACGTACCTGATATCAGTAGTGAATTGAGATATAAAATCTAAATAGCGAAACTGACGAGGTGAGCATTTATCTCGATTTGAATTAAAAACATATGTAAGTGGTTTATGATCTGTATAAACGGCAAAAACTCTTGCTTCTAGCATATGACGAAAATATCGAATAGCATCATAAATAGCTAAAAGCTCTCGATCATATGGGCTATACTTAACTTGACATGGCTTAAGTTTACGTGAGAAGAAAGCTAAAGGTTGCCAGGTGTCATTCACACGTTGTTGTAAAACAGCCCCAATCGCATTGTCTGATGCATCCGTATGAATTGCGATATCACAATCAGTTCTAGGATGTGCTAGCGTGGTCGCTTTAGAAAGAGCCAACTTACATGCGTTAAAAGATTCCATTTCTACTGGGGTCATCTCAATAGCTTGTTTGCTTTTCTTTTTGGGTCCGGCAAGAGCTAAACTGAGTGGAGCTTGGATAGATGATGCGCCTGGGATAAAACGTCTATAAAAGTTAAACATACCCAGAAAACGACGGAGTTCTTGAATATTCTTCGGAACTGGAAAGTCCATCACTGCTTGTACTTTCTCTTGCACCGGACATATTCCAGTTGATGAAACCTTATGACCCAAAAAAGTTATATTAGATACACCAAACTCACACTTAGCGGAATTTATTAAGATGCCAAAATCTGATAGTCTCTGGAACAATTGATGCAGGTGATCCAGGTGCTCATCATAGTTCTGAGAAAATACTAAAATGTCATCTAAGTATCCATAGCAAAAATGAAATCCTTTGAGCATTTCGTCAATAAAACGCTGAAATGTTTGCGCTGCATTTCGAAGACCAAATGTCATATATGAAAATTCAAATAATCCAAACGGTGTAGTAATAGCAGTCTTCGGTATATCGTCTTTAAAAACCGGTATCTGATTGTACGCTCGTACCAAATCGATTTTTGAAAAGATTGTGCTACCTGCTATCAAATGTGTAAAATCTTGGATATGCCTGATTGGATAGCAGTCGGGCAATGTTCTCGCGTTCAAAGCTCTGTAGTCACCACAAGGTCTCCAGCTGTTATCCTTCTTGGGAGCTAAATGAAGAGGAGAAGACCATGGACTATCTGACCTGCGTGCTATTCCAGCTTGTAGCATATCTTCAAACTCCTTCTGTGCAACCTTCAATCGATCAGGAGGAAGTCTACGAGGTCGAGATGAAACTGGCGGACCTGGTGTTGTCCGAATATGATGCACGATATTATGCTTTGGCTCCTTATAAGTACCTGCTGGGCGCGTTATATCTGGATACCGACGTAAGATTTGATGGTAAATAGAATCTCCAGAAATTACCTTGATAGAAGTCACGTCACTTTCAGATGCCTTTTCAATTGATGTTGAAACTGCGAGTGATGTCAATCCGTCAATAAGGCGTTGCTGACGACAATCTACTAACAGATTATAAAAAGAAAGAAAATCAACACCAATTATCGGTTTAGAAATGTCGGCAACTACAAATCTCCATTTAAAATCACGTCGCAATCCTAAATTAATATGAATCTGAACCCAACCATAAGTAGTGATTATTGAGCCATTAGCTGCAAACAGCTGGTAGTCAGTCTTCGTTCGATGCTCTCTCAATGCTCTGCGTGGATAAACACATAAATCAGAACCTGTATCAATAAGAAATTTCATTTTAGTTATTTTATCCACTATAAAAATGCGGCCTGGTGAAATTTGGCAGTCGGTTGCCGCTAATTCCGGCTGCTCATGCCGTTTTCCGACTGTGAATTATAATTGCATGGCTTAATGCATTTATGTGCTCGATTTCTAAATCTCTGATGATACCAACAAAAATCTAAATTTCGAGACCTCGATCTCGATCTAGATCTGTGACGGTGATTATTGTCACGTGATGGGGTACGTGGCCGTGATTTATGGAATTTACTTTTCAATGAAGCTACTTCTTTCGTTAAACTTTCTAATTGTTTACTCAATTCTGAAATTTCATTATTTTTAATATTATTATTTAAAGTGCAAACTTGTTGGGAGGGTTGTACAATATCGTGAACAGAATCTGCCAAATCAGCAATTGCTTCTAAACTGAGACTTTTTTGTGAAGCTATTATTGTTTGAATATTTAATGGTAACCGACCTGTCCATAATGTCCGTAGAAATTCCTCTGGAACTGCTGGACCTGCCAAGTTCTGTAAATGTCTCAAAAATTGAGACGGCTTCCTATCTCCCAATTCCTCTTGAGCTAAAAGCTGCTGGATACGCTTTTCTTGAGAAGCTGTAAGCCTTTTTATTAACTCGGTCTTCAATTTGAGGTACTTGTTTTCCGAGGGAGGACTTTTAATAATATCTTTTACCTCCTGCGCAAATCGCTGTTCCAGTTGAGACGATATGTGGTAAAACTTCGTCGTATCCGATGTTATTCCGGCTAAATAAAATTGTCCCTCAATCTGAGCAAACCATAATGCGGGATCATCTGGCCAAAACGGAGGTAGCCGCACTCCAACTTTGTTAACTTCATTGTCTGTAGAAGCTTCTTGCGCCATCTTGTTCTCGAATGTTCTCGAACGTCGGGGTCACCAATTATGTGGATAGCCTACTGGGTATATCAAATCAAAAACTAATCCACATATTATAACAACTGTATTTACGATTTTACAATATTATTTGATATAAAAATTAATTATTAAATACGAATTTACGAGCACATTAAACAGAGTACAGAGCAAAAGATATGACATGCATTCGCCGTGAGATCTAGCCGCGCAGTGTCCCCGCCGCGGCGACCAAGTATTTTAGAAAGTTGTTTTAGCAGCGGCGGGGCGCGGGGTGAAGAGGCGGTGGTACAGCGCACCACTCGCGCGCTGAATTTGCTGCGTCATTTTCAATATTATTTTGTTTTGCGAAGATTCTTCTGACGCCACAAATTATTTCAAGTACGCAACTAAGTCTCATCATATTTTTTATAATTTGTATACAGCTTTGAATTTTTATGGAAACTAAAATGAATACCATTTAATTTTTTATATCATTTTAGCTAGTTTACAAAAATACTGAAAGTCGGAAAATTTATGATAGCATTTGCATATAACATTATTTTCTCCTTTGTGCGTGTGTTAAAATATAATAGACGTAAAATACATTTATTTGTTACCTAATTGAATTAGTGAACCTTAAAAATATCCGTGAATATGACTTCATATTAATTTCACTATATTTTTCACAATTATATAATTATTTAGTTGTGTTAATATTTTTAAAAACTACAAACCTGCCTAGTTGTACTGAATCGAACTCAAGCTCTAAAATAATTAATATTTTCCAAAGACTACAATACTTTCATGTACCTATTCGTATATTATTTCAGCGAATTTCATAATAGGCGCAGCCTGTCTCGCGAGGACTTTTAAACAAAAAGCTAGATCATTCCTGTTGTAATACGACTACGATGTGTAATTTAGTAATTATTAATTAATTATAATAGCAAAATAGCTCAAGAAGGATGATTATCATAAATAAATTAACTACAAGTAGGTATCGATAGAAAAGGAGAAAAAAATACTTAAATAACACTTGTATCATGTGTATTTCCTTCCTGGCTCTTTTGTTATTTTAACTTAAAACTTTTAACATGATATATGGTTGGTCTCAATTGTCCTTTGTTTCAGATCAAATTAAAGTAGGTTAATCGGCCAACTTTTTGAAATTGTACAGCTGGGAGTAATAATACAAAGGCCATCCCTATTATGTCAATATGTCAGTACTATAGTTGATTAGTTCGAACTTGGTTCCTTTGATCGGAAAGGAATTATTAAAACCGTTTTTTATATAACCTCATCTGTCGATATCTAACATAAAAAAATCATAGTATTCTGCTGTTTTATACTAATCAAATATTTTGAATATAGCTAAATTCGTTATTCTAGTTACCCCTGTTCGAATAAACCGGCTTCAATCAAAGATGGCTTCGAATTTACCTCTTCTTATGATAGTAAACGGCAACTCAACAGAGGGTTTACAGATATTTGGTTCTGCTAGAGGTTCAATAAGACATAAAATCAGGAATTAATGTTGCCATTTGTCATAACATTCAAGATAGAAGAACTATCAAAAACTAAAATAATTTTTTATAATGTAATTTTTTAATAAAAATGATGTTATACTTTTGTGAATTAATATTATTATGCCTCTTATCGGTTCTGAATTTAAATTCAGCTTTATATTATATTTTTTAAATTAAAAAGGCATTTTGTTAAAAATATTATCTTTTAAATTGTATACTTTATTAAAAGTTTCAAAAGCAGTTAAGAACTTCGTCCTCCATTTCCAGCTGCAACCAGCAGATTTTATAAGTAGCAGTCTGGAATTCTGGAGACTATTCGTTCTGAATCTTTGAAACGGTTCAAGTTTAAAACTTATGTTAAATATGAAGTAGGTATTTAATTCATATTCTACATAAGTTTTTGATTTTACTCTTCTATCATCATTTGAATGATTATTTGGGGTTTACTATTAGTAGATTAGGTATGATTGTAGATTTAAAAATGTACAATTCAATAATGCAAATGGTGGGATATACCGGTTTTTCTAGCAAATATTCATTTATTTCCGGTTTGCGGTAACTGTCGGTCGCTTTATGATGCCAATGTATTTATTATTAAGAATTTTTATTGTCTTTCATGGGTTTACAATAAAATAATTTTATAAAAAATAGAAAACATTTATTTCTCAAGGTAAATACACAAATAAAAATAGCATACACGATAAAAAATACAAGTACAGATTAAATATATTATATATAGTTTTTTTTAATATATCTATATTTATCCTCAGGAAAGGAGTTACTGACTCAGCGTTTTAACTTTAATTTGAACGAGTATCTCGAATAGATGGTGGGATATCATTCCAACATTTTGATTCATTCATTCTATTTTTTACACAGCTGTAGTCTGAACAATCTTATGTACTTTGTAAAGTTCAAATGGCGAATGAATCTGACTACAGGTCAGTTCATGTAACTTTTTGTATAATGTACTAATAATACTAATACTAAAAATATGTTGCACCTACTAAATTTAATACGTGAGGTATACACGACCACGTATAAAATTAAAAAAAATAACAACAACATTTATTTCACGTAACTAGTATTACACGTAATTTTCGTGTGTACTTTATGAAGTACTCGTAGTACGCTAAATACTTACGAGGTTTACATATTTTAGTATAACCGGATATTTATAAACCGGTTTCGTGAGTAAATGGAATATCTACCAAAGATAGTTTGTGCTCATGTAGGAGTATGAATCGAACACACACTAGTTGTCCGACTTGTATCAATGCTAGGATTACTATTTATTACTTTCCTATGAAAACGAACTAATTTCCTCGATTTCTCCTACGCTAGACACAGTTTAATTAGCTTTTCAACTTTTAACTTTTGCTAGAGATCTGTAGAACTTTCGCAGTTTAAAGTTTTATTAGATGATTGCTTTGAAAGAACCTTTGGTTTTTTTTTTTTTTTTTATAGTATAGGGGGCAAACGGGCAGGCGGCTCACGTGATGGTAAGTGATCACCGCCGCCCATAGACATCCGCAACACCAGAGGGCTTGCGGGTGCGTTGCCGGCCTTGGTTATCAAGTTAATAAACAAAGTAGATGCCAAATAAATTAATATTAATTTAGTGGAACTAAAATACGCTTAGACGGGCTCGTTGGCGCGTTCGGTAGAACACGAACCGTGCGCATCGATGGGTCGTGAGTTCGATTCCCATCGGGACGACATGATTATAATTTTCTGTAAGCATGTCTACCCCACTGGTAACTTCGGGCATAGAACGGGTCATATCAAAATTCCAACTGGGTAACGACTAACGAACCACCGTTCATAGATGGAATAATCGTGAAGTGCATATTTCGCGTTTCGGTTTCAGTCTATAGATTTCCGAATGCTTGAAGTAAAAAGAAGGTCGACATGGCATCATTGACTGATGTTCTGTGGCTGAGGTATCACCTAACTTTCTTTGTTACAATTTAACTCAAAAACTAATCTTAAAAAAAATCTATTTATCTATCTATTAACGCGAGGATCACACATTTAAATAAAATACTTTATAACGGATTAAAACGCGGTTTATTATTTATGCCGACGTTTCGGATGCTTTTCAGCAACCGTGGTCGCCGCAGACATAATACATTTTATTTTAAAGTATTTTATTTAAATATCGACCGATTTTAAAAAATATTTCGCCAATAGAAAGCTACATCTGTATCTACATTGCACCCGTTCGAAGCCGGGCGGATATTGGAGTTATCGGTGTATATTCATTAAAAATATACGCTTTGAAAATACGTGAGTACTATTGTCGGCTAAGCGAAAAACCTAGGCGTTGTATCGCTCTCTTAATATTAATATTTTAAGGGTGTTTCATGAAACTTGCATCTTTTACAACTTGTCTACTGTAAATCATTATATTTAATGATGTACAATATCTTCCAAGATGTACTTAAGAGGATTATTTGAAAGAATGTCTATCGTTTGTCTCAACCTTCCTCCACAATTATTCATGAACTAGTAAGTGTATTTGTGTATGAAAACATAATTACGACAGCTATGAATTAGCAAGAGTGTAAATTATCACTTTTTTCTGTCGATATCAGTGACATATTAGACAATTATAGTGGGTAAATGGGCATATTCAAATTTAAGAATAATTATATAATTTCGAAGCCAAAATTGTGGCAGAACAACGTCTGCGGGGTCCACTAGTCTAATATAAATTCAAATTCATTTATTCATTTAGGTAACACAATGTACACTTATGAACGTCAATAATAAAATACATATTAAATGCTTCTGATTTTAAATTTACTGCCAGTTAAAAAAAACATTCAGACACATTTCCGTGCCAGTTTCGTCGATATCACTGAAGCAAACACAGAAATTTTTCTGCACAATTCCCTATCGAGAAATTACATATTTTATACTGCTTAAATTGTGACATTTACAGCAAACCGTAGAGATTAATATTATAATTTAGCTTCATAAAGCCGTCAGCCGAGCGGTTTATCTTCGAAAACAAAGAGGTCATTCACCCTGCCGGAGTTCTGTTTTACTTTCAAGAGATAACACATTATATTTACTTCACGGAGCATTTACTGTAATATACGAGAAAAGTTTTACTTCAAGTAAATATTAAGTTACCCGCCTTTGCCCTTTAGATTTAATGATAAAATTTCCCATTAAATTTCAGTGAATTATTTATTGAAAATCATAACTCCAATGAACAAATAAAGCTCAAAATTTTGACTGACTTGTTGAATAGTAGACCTAGTATTATTTCCAATGGTTCGCGAGTTCTATTCGAATCCTGATGGGATGTTAATGTAAACACGATTTCCCTACGTCTGAACACGAGTGGGAGGAGTATTAAATTCCGACCGGGAAACAATATTTCATAGATGGAAAACCAAAATTAACCATAGATGTAAATAACGCATTTCGGATTCAGTTTATGAATTTTCAAATGCTATGAATAAATATTAGATCGACATCGCATCAATGACTGATCTTGTTTCTAAAACTGTGGCTTTGGCTAAACCTACCATCGAGTGAGCTGTGAGAATAATACTCAAAGACAATCGAAAATGTCGCAGCTGATAAAATATGTACGTAGCGTCATTGTCTTAAAGGTAGTAAGAAAAGGGAAAATATAGCAATAAAGGAAATAATTTCTCTAATTTTTTATATCGGCAGATGACCGCAAACTTACTTTAGTAATTCCCAATTCCGGGATATAGGTCCGTAGAACAAACGACAATCGAAAAAGCATTCGAATCGTCTATCTGTCAGTTATATGAGAAATTATTTGAAATTTCAGACAGCTCTACGATATGAATACCTTTTCACAAATTGTTCGTGCTAGGCTCTGAAGCCAAAACGTGCAATATTCTATGAGCGGTAGTTTGTTAGAAAGGAAGTCATATTCACTCAACTACTTTAATCCTTAAAAGGTCTAGATATAGAAAAAAACTAAGTTTTAAGTAAAGAATGCATAATACCAACTAGAAGGTATCGTACGTGACATTTTGATCCAGGATGAATTAACCGTTGCAACACCAAACCCGTTCTTATGCAATACATTGAATTATTGATTTTCCTTCGAGACTTTAAGGCTACTACTACCAGAGACGCTAAGAATTAAGATACGAACGTAACTATTAAGACGTATTTGTGGTATTTCATTAATTTAAATGTAGAAAAAAAGACAGGGAATTATATTACTATTAATTTAATTATCATACACATAGATAAAGAATTAAAATTATTATGAAATAATTAAAAATTAGAAAATACCTATTGAGAAAAAAAATAAAGAAAAATATGGATTTCAAGTCCAAACCATTTATAAGTCTCCAACATATTATGTAAAAATGTATGCTTAGAATAAATAAAAAGTTGTATCTAACTGTCAACCAGGATGCTATCAAATCTAATCTCTGACTCTATTACTTTTTTATATACAAAAACACTTCCGTAACATCGCTTTGCCGTGAAAGGTCGTGTAATAAGTTTTCTATTTCGTAAATAAAATAATCTGTGCAGGGTTTAGTTGTGATTCAACAACTAATTACGGAGTCGTGTGGCGTGTTCATTTTTCAGAACCCGTATTTTCCATCAAGATGGCCTTTGTTAGGTTCAGAAATAAATAATAAATTATTGTCCTCTACCACGCGATTTTAGCTTTCAACATAACAATAACACTAAAGTAATTACAAAACTGAATTGTATTTTTTATCTGCTAAATAATCAAGGGTTTCCACATCTTCATAAGTCAAAAGCCAGTATATATATGTAGTTATAAAAGCCCAGCTTGCCTATAAGATACTAGCTATCATATAAGATACTAGCTAACCCGGCAATCGTTGTTTTGCCATGTAAATAATTTCTAAAATGCAGCGGTTGGTGATAAAAAAGTAAAAATTTAGGGTTGTATGTATTTTTTAAGGCCACATTATAAAAAAATAAAAACAAAAACATTCGTCCAAAAATTAAAAAAAAAGATTTAGGGGTGATTTTTTTTTTATTTTTTTTTACCCTTAACATTTATGGGGATGAAAAATAGATGTTGATCGAATATCCACCCTGGCCGATATGCACGCTAAGGATCACGAAAATCGGTCGAGCCGTTTCGGAGGAGTTCCGTCCCGCACACCGTGACACGAGAATTTTATTTTTCCGCCACTGGGCTCTACCTATAATAATACGATAAGATATTAAATATTAAATTTCGAACTGCAACTTACCTAATGCAATTTTTGTTCTAAGGATCTTAAAATTAAGGATTAGCTTACTTTTAGTTGAAGAAATTTTCAGATCTATTCAGATAACTTTACTTATTATTAACTATTTGCTCATAATATTACGCCAAAATAAAGTTTTTGTAATATAAAGAATATTAAATATAAAATACCGCTACAAATTCACTTAAGACAAAGTGAAAAATGTAAAGCGGGTATTTTTTGTTTTTAATATAATGACCACGTCAATTACATAAGTAAAAACCCGTTTTAAGCTTCACAAGATGCAAAAAATATTCATATATACTCGGTGTGAGCAAAATAAGGCTACATTTACGTACTTCCGAGTATTACACACTGCACTGATTTATTTCAAATAAAAGCTTCCGTTTAAGCAGAATTGACAAAAAAAAGATATCACTAATAGCACCATTAAATATAAAACGTTACTAAAATTTTTTTTTTCAAGCACCGAGCTATCAATCTACCTACCTTAAAATACTAATAAAAAGCCAACCCTTTTCTATATTATATATTTTAATATCAAAAGCTAAAATTACCATGTAAAAATAATTATTTTATTGAATATTGTGACTATACTGTATAATATAATAATTTCGTTTACTATGGGTTTGTTTTTAAATGTATCGTTGGTTATTTTATGCAGATTGTTTAAAAGTAGCATGTTATTTCATTTATAACAAATGTTTTCTTACATTCATTCATTATTTTATTAAGTTGAACAGCCAACACAAATTTAACCAGAAAATCCAAGCAATACTTCCGTGAGTATCCAGAGGTAATGACTTTGTACTTATCAAATAATCACTGACATAGTTTAAGAAAAACAATACATATTAATAATCTTAAATAAATATAAACTTACATTTTCAAGGCTTCAAGTTTTTAACACTTTACAACACACTGACACTTAGTTTGTAATATTATATCGCGATTGGAACTTAGACGTAGCGGCGTCTACGAGCGTAGCGGTCTACAGTCGTAGCGCGACTGCTTCGTAGAGCCTACAGAGGCTTTGCAGGATCTGATCAATGAGATTCAAAGCATCTTTGGGCGTATTTACGATGTCATCAACAAAAATGATGTTTCGTTTAGGCAATGGAGGCTTTTGTACGATGTATAAACAGGAAATTTTCTTTTGTCAATAATAAGTTTACCTAAGAATTGTTATAATTTAAAAAAATGTGATTCAAATAGAAGTATAGAAATAAAGTCAGTTTATAATTTTATCATCCATAAAAGCATTTGTTTTTCGATAGCTGAGATGATACTTAAATCAACATAGTAATTTCAAATAAATATTATAACAAATTGTCAAAAATGCTTATGTAGGTATTCATTTTATCACATTTTTCTAGTAGTAGTTACATTATAACCAAAAGGTATGTCATATTACTATCATTTTGACTCCAAGGAAAGACTTATAAATATATCTCAGTAGATATAATTATTGTACCATATAGAAATTAGTATATGTAAGGTCAAAGTTTGTGTTACAGGTTATCTTAAAACTCAAGCATAAATTGAACTGGCTGAGGTATCATCAAGTGAACCTCATGCTCGTCTGTCGATATCTGACATTAAAAAAAACTTTAATTTAAACTACAATAAGAATTTCAAGAAATTTGATTGAGATATATTATATATTTTTATTAATTAACCAAGGATTTTGAAAATAGGATATAATATTGTCTTTTATTAACGCGAGTATCACACATTTAAATAAAATACTGTATACCGGATTAAAACGCGATTTATTATTTAAATTATTTATCCCGACGTTTCGGATGCTTTTCAGCGTCGCAATCTCGCAAAATCGCGTTTTAATCCGGTATACAGTATTTTATTTAAATAGGATATATTTTAATCTACGTAATCTACACTTAAAAAAGTACGATTCCCAAAACAATAAAGTCAATGAAAACTTAGAATTTTCCTTGCCAACCTCTCAGTAGGAGACTCGGGAATAGACTATATATTCTACGCAATGTATCCGTGACTATTTGAAATAGATGTTTTTTCCGATCTAGCCTTCTCATTGTAAATATTATTCTTTGTAAATAACTTTCTTGCGTAAACAAGTTTATTTATATTAATAAGTAATCCAATACAATGGAATAATTTCCCGAGACGCGACGCTAAGGGTAGAAGATTTTTATTAATATATAATGAGGGTACTTATAATTCATGAGCTGTTACTCTAATATTCTTCGGAATGGATTTTCCGTTAGGAAATATAAAGAGGTGAAAACGGATATGATTATTGTATTATCTGTGATTGTATCCCACACAATTTGACTAAAAGATTTGAAATTAGGATTTTCATTTGTTAAATTAATTTGAATTAATTATTATTAATGTGAAAAATAAAATATTGCTTGTCTGTTTGTTGCTGGAAAAGGCTGAATTCAAACACGTAGTATTAATATTATTCCAGAAAATGAAATCGTTTTATTTGCTCACAATATATCTCCTATAATTATTAGATATTACTGGATTTCACTTTGAGTCGTACCTTCGCCCTTTTCACCGTTGTAAAAAAGGCATTTTCCCCAAATTCCAATTACATAAATATTTGATTTGAAAATTTTATCAAATTTTAATTAATATTTTAACCTACTTGTTTGGCGTTTTTTTGGGTATGTCCGTGATTTCGTTCATGGAAATTATTCGATTTTATTCAGAAAATCTTTAAACTTAGCCTAGTTTATTTCACTGTACATTTTTACGCAAAAAATCAAGTTGAATTTTATTATCACATATTTATATATAATACTTTATAACGGATTAAAACGTGATTTATTATTTATCCTAACGTTTTGAATGCTTTCCACGGAAACTGAAAGGTTTATCTTTTATGTAATTATTTCATTTTTTAATCAAATTAGAAATAGTCCCGTATTGTAATAGACTTAAGAAGACTTATTCCTGAATCAATTTTCTATATTTCTAAACATTCCGATAAATCCTTTTAGACGAAGCTACTGTCCGTAGCTTAGCTATAAATATATATAAATAATTCATTATTTATTAGACCAAAATGTTATATAATGCCTCAAATACTCGGACGAACCACGAACCAAAGTTCACCACGATATTAATTATACCCTTAAACTCCCAAGTTAAATACTCCGAGATTATATTACAATTTATAATTAGGATGAGTTAGATCCCTGTCAGGAATTTCAAAATTTTCCGTTTAGTAACTTTATAATATTCCTAAATACCACAGAACAGAAGACTTTGCTAAATACATAGTCACGTCATGACTCATCCAGTGATTAATTTTGCTTTGTAGGTATTTTTTAAATATAGCAAAGACTTTTTTTCAATCCATCAATATGTTTAAAGATTATTTTTTCTTTTCATTTTATCCACAAGAAGCTATATAGTATAAGATAGGTAGGTATAAGATGTTTTTTGTTGTTTGATGTTTTAAATGAGATTTTAAATACAATTTATGATGGTTATTATTGTTTTATTTTTTCATTTTTTTAACACTAACATTAAGGTCATTGTTTCTTATATATTTAAAAAAATCAAAATGCCTAACTTTGTTAATAATAAAATGCCCCGGCTTCGCACGGGTGCATTGTTGCTAAAAAAAAATTACCCTTTGTAAAAATATATTTTTTAAATAAAAAGTTTTAATAAAAATCCTATGTCGTTCCTAATACCTCTAAGAAAATGTGTACAAAGTTTTATGATAATTGGTTGGGTAGTTTTGGCGTGAAAGCGTAATAAACAAACTTACATTCACATTTATAATATTAGTAGGGATATTTTATTTGTATAATATATGCGTGTATTTTTTTTATCATGTCATAAGATTTCATAAAATATGACACCTTATAAATTATTCAAACGTAAATAAAAGTTTAAAACTTAGCCCAAAACGCAGAAAAAGTTACACTTTGATATACTATCCAGACTGGAATAAAACAAACCATTTTCATATTCTCAGAAAAAACAGAGCAATATTCAGCGACATAAAGCATCTGTCGACTGTTGATACGACAAAAAGCAGACGTGAATAATTCAATTCTACTTCTTAAGCGAACGAACTTAGGCAGGTAGTGGTCTGCCTGGTACCTCCATGATTTATGAGGTCGATGAACTCTGTTTGCCATCCAACTGGAAACTTGCCAAAATGTGACTTTACTGAGCTGAGCCTTTACCTAAGTTGTGTGAACTTTTAATGTAGCCATTGGCATAATGAATTTGATTCATAAAAATGAATTAAATGATTGAAATATAGAAAGCATTCAATTCTATGTAAATAAAATTTTAATATATCGCTTTTTTATTTATTATTGTTTTACAAACAAAATGTATAGTGTATAGTGTTATATAATATAATAATAGTATATAATGTGTGATACTCGCGTTAATAAAAGACAATATTAAAATGTATAGTTGACGAACCATGATGTTATTAGATAATTGAATAATATAAAACCGAATCATTGTCCTAGCTAGTTGGCATTATTACTACATATTTACCCTATATAAACTATTGAAAAGGGGTAAATTTATTAGGCACATAACCTAGAAAAAGGTAACCTATCATACACAGGTGTTATCGGGTTGGATCGATGGTAGGTACGTGGTCGTACCTAACTAACGGGGATAAATGAACTTTGTCATTTATTTATTAATTTTCAATACACAAACATAGCTACTTTGTTTCAAGTTCCTTATTATAACATAATATACAATCAATTTATAATATAGAATTTAAAAAAAAATTAAATAAATATTACACAGAAACGCTCCAAAGATATTAGGTATCTATCATTGTAATTTTAAGGTCCGTATCAAAATTGTACCAAAGTCTGTTGAGTTTGTTGTTAAATATTTTGAAATAGTATTAAATAAATTTGAAAAAAATACTACACGAAAACGCTCCAAAAATACTAGGTATCTATTTTTAATTTTAAGCTCCGTATCAAAGTTGTATGAAAGTCTGTTGAGTTAGTTGTTAAAAGTTTTGAAATAGTATTTATTTACCGGCAATACCTTTTTACCTCCCATAGATGTATATGAAGCGTTCACTAATTATGCAAACACACGACCTCATTGTACTTTCAAAGCAAAGTCGAGAGGTCTACTGCTACAACTTAGACAGCTTTCCGCTTCGGATGGCACTAATAAATTCGCCTTAAAGCTTTTGCATGTATCTACCTAAAGACCCATTAACAAAGACTAATGTGATGCTTAAGACCTATGCTTAGTTTCGTATTGGAGTTCTGGTGTTATTGAAAGGTTAAACGCATTTTAGAAAAAGAATTGCTTTATAAGTATTATTAGAACTACAACGACAATCAATATTTTTGTTTGCTGGCTTAGGCATTGTAGATATAACCTATAGCTTATTTTTTAATTAATATTTTATATTTTTTTATCTGCATCTCTAAATAATTATTATATTGTAATTATGTATATCAATTAACGAAAATCTATCCTGTAACAATCAAAATCAATATCTATATTATACTAGTGGACCCCGCAGACGTTGTTCTGCCACAATTTTGTCTTCGAAATTATATAATTATTCTTAAATTTGAATATGCCCGTTTACCCACTATAATTGTCTAATATGTCACTGATTTGCAGTGGACATCTGTTATTCCAAAAAAACTAAGAATGCATGACGTGAGCTGTCAAGATGGCGGAGTTCCGAATCTAATTTATTTTATAATTAATTTTATGCATATATTTTTTTCCTGATTTTTTCCAATATTTTAATAGCTTATATCTTATTCCGGACATAGAGGAATCCAACAAATAAGATATCGTTAAAATTGGTACAGCCGTTCTTGAGTTATAAACGGTGTAACTAACACAACATTCTTTTATATATATAGATAGAGGAAAGATTTGTTTGTTACGATTTAACTCAAAAACTACTGGACCAATTTTAAAAATTCTATATTCTATTCTATTCTATAAGCTATATTATCAGCGAGTAACACGGGCATTTTTTATTATTTTTTTGCTATTTGAATATAATTAAATAGATTTTTCTCATCCCATAAAATTATACTTTTCTAAATAGAAACTTTTCAACAATGTAAAAAGTTTATCTTAGAAAATTTATTCGTATAATAAATGCAACTTTTACTATAATTCAATTCTCTCGAAAGTTATAATGATTGCATTCTACAATCACCACGCTAGTTTTTAAAGAATTCAAGAATATTATATATATTATTGATTCATCTTGCTTTCAATAATATAGATTACATCAAACAATCTTGGAGATTGACTGCAGGGACAGTATTACTTGATTTAATCTGAAAAAAGCTGCAGGTTTATTTATGATTAAATTCATCTTTTCAATAAAGAACAATGTCACTGAGTTAAAATATACTTGACAATAGATTTCGATAGAAGAAAATTTGATTACTATATGTATAACTAGTGATCCACCCGGCTTCGCACGAGTGCAAAATAGATGTTACTCGCTGATAATAGTAGCTTTCTATTGGTGAAAGAATTTTTAAAATCGAGTAGCTTTTGCGTTAAATCGTAACAACAAATTTCCTCTTTATAATATTATTATAGATAGGTTTAGTATTTGGATATAGGTGTATATACAACATAAGTATATATCTTGGTTTTACGTATTGGAATATAAGTTAAATTTAATTTCTCATCTCTACAGTATCGAATACACTATAAATATTTTAAATCCATTTGACTCATCAACTTTATTCATTTTGTGATACAAAATAAATCAGAAAACCACTGTTCAACGAATAAATTATGTACTTAATAAATTAATTTATTTCGAAAACTTCTATCTTCCAAATATAAATGGAATTAAGCGCTCGGATGAATATAAGAGTCTGCTTAATCTTGTGTAATCAGCAAGCGTTTGTAATTAAGTTCATTAAATCGAGTTAGAAGATACGTTCTCTCCTTCCTACTCGCAGGGGACTGATGTAAAAAGCCTGCCGTATACACGATGTTTTATAAACATCTAACTCTATATAATAATGATATAAACAAAAAAACAATTATTTCACAAATTATTTACACTTATATAAAATAAATAAAGTTTCATAAGAAACCAAGAGATACAGCGAAATTAATAATTAATATTTCTATACATTGCAGGAAATGAATCACAGACTCAAGATTAAAGAAAATAATACAGAAAATGATAGCCAAGTAAAAATATACAAAAAAAACCTCGATATTTAATCATTGTTATTTTCTCTTTCATAAATATTGTATGTCATTAAATAATATTATATCGTTGGTGTAACGGTGGTATAAAAATGCGTCAATTACCTTAATCTTGTACATCATACGAGTATATTATGAGGTTCTCGCTCTATTCAATATAAAAATACTACAGAACGAAAGAAACAAAACATATTTTAACTATATCAAGCTTATCATCGTTTATGAATAAGGCCATTAACCTTTAAAACAACTGATTATGCCTGTTTGCGCCCGCTCTTAGGAGTTACACTGTACGGTCTCTACGGTGTCACGACACTGATGTAGAACTAAGTGTGCCAATTATTGTCGTACTTCAGTGTACGAAGCGGAAACCAACTGGGCCATGGCGTACATGGTAATTCCTCTGTAATATACAAAATAATACTAATAATAACAATATGCTTTTATTTTCTTAGATTGGAAATGAATTAATCGAGCTGACGGTCTACCCAAGATAGCATTAGATAAAAACCTCTGTGGTTTCAAATTTGCTATTTAAATCAAATTTTGTAATTGTCTTTTATACCGATTAATAAATTTTAAAAATATAAACGCTCAAAAATTGTGAACGTATCGGTTTAATTTTCCAAGCTTCGCGAACTCTTCTCCAGATAGATTGTATGTATAACAACGAACAGTATAATTCAAAAAATGAAGCGTAACGTAAAACATTTTTTTTTTTTACCATAACATACGTGCAGTGGCGTGACTACCATACAAGCTTAAAAACCCGGCTTGTCCTATTAATGTTACCATAAAAAGAAAAATAATAATGCCCTTAACGTAGTTATATAATTCATATATACCTTACATTATGATTACTTAATTTTATAAGTTATTTATGTAATATATAATCACGTATTATGTATTTGGGCTTGTATGTATGTTCAACGTTTTGGTCATGATAATGTCACAAATACAGTTACTTTCCCACTTATTTATATTACTAACCAGCGGACTCAAAAGTCGTTGTCCTGCCAGAATGTTGTCTTCAAAAATAAAAGAAATATTTCTAGATTTGAATATGCTATTTTCCCACTTCTATTATTTACAGTAGAGATCAATTATTTAGAAAAAAAAACTTAAAGCGTGCATGACGTGAGCTGTCAATCGAGGAAATTGAAGTTCGAACCTAATTTATTTTAAAACTAGCAATTGCCCCCGCAACCCCCCTTGTGGGTGGAATTTCGTAAAATCCGTTCTTAGCTGACCTCTACTCGGCGAAAGGAATATTCCTATCATATTTCAAGTCGCTACGCCTTATGGTTCCAGAGATATCGTGATGAGTCAATATATAGATAGGAATCTCTTTTATATATATAGATTAATTTTCGGTATATTTTTCTTCTGATTTTTTCAGATATTTTAATAGAGATATCATTAAAATCCGTGCAGCCGTTCTTGAGTTATAAACGATTATGATATGATATAAATGATATATGTGATTTTATATATTAAGATAACACGGAAGTGAAATGAAAACTCATGCCTTCCTTTAACATAATATTTTTGCTTCCATATTTGAATAATAATTTGATTATGTTATGACTCAGCGAAACAGAAAAACCGTATTTTTTGGTGAAATTGTAGCTTGCTCCATTGTTGTTGTTTCCGAAATTTATCCAACGCAATATCTTAGAAATGTCGTGTGGAATACAAAACAGTACTATAATAAATATACTCTATCTCTCAATTCTTGTCTCTCAACTAACCAAATAATAACTTGGATATAATGCTCTCAAATGTTTGACTTAACTGTTAAATTAATTATTTAGTCGATCTTTTTATTTACACTGTAAGAATAACTCTTCAATCTTGTTATCTTTTCTTGCCAGTTCTTCTCGTCCGCTCTACGCCCTTGATTTGAGAACTGGCAGTAAATGTAATATTAGAAGCATTTAATATGTATTTTTTATTGACGTTCATAAGTGTACATTGTGTTACCTAAATGAATAAATGATTTTGAATTTGTCAAATGATATATTATCAACTAGGTACTTAATCTGAGTTATCAACTATCAACCTTATATCCTTAGTACACTCGGAAAGCGATAGATTTCGTCTGTGTTATAGCACGTATCGTCTAGACAAAGTTAATGCTTAAATTTTATGGCTGTAGACTGTTAATGCCTTTGATTTCAATTTTAATATTACTTTATGTAGATAGAATTAATTTATAAGGCCAATATGTATTTTTTCGTCAATTAATTGGGACCTTAAATGAGACAGGAAACAAAATCTATTAGAGGGCGGTTTTTTTTTAATTAACGTGTTCGATTTGCGACTGAGGAAATTGGATTTAATAAAATATCTAAGTATACAGTTTATGCTATAAGGGCCCGTTTATATTGTCTGTACCTGCGTATAATATGTTTAAGGGTTTTTTTCTTCAAATAGGTATCTATTAAACATATTATGTCTTTACTAATATTATGAAGAGCAAAGATTTGTTTGTTTGTTACGATTTAACTCAAAAACTACTCGACCTAAATTCACCAATATAAAGCTACGTTATCAGCGAGTAACAAAGGCTATTTTTTTGTGTAGTACATAGGTATATATTGCACCCATGCGAAGCCAGGGCGGATCGCTAGTATTAAATAATTTATATCAATGTAAATAAATTATATATTTACCTCGTTTATGGGACGAAATACAAATTTTAACTTTTTGTTGACTCTGACCACAAACCACGTGTCTGAAGTTTCAGCTTAAATATCATTGTACAAGGATTTTACAAAAATAACTTAGTAAAATGTCTCTTTGGGGAAAATGACGTAACCCAGAGGATGCCTTTGTCGCGTTCCCTTGTGGCATTCCTCTTTGTTACTGAGCTTACTGCTAATTATAAGCTTCACAAGATCTCCAGAATTATTTCTAACTAGCAACACGCTCCGCAGACATGCAATGTAGATGTACTATACACAAAAAATAGCCTATGTCACTCGTTGATAATGTAGCTTTCTATATGTGAAAGAATTTTTAAAATAGGTCCAGTAGTTTTTGAGTTTATTTGTTATTATCTTACAAAATTACAAATCTTTCCTCTTTATAATATTAGTGTAGACACGACGACATGATTATAATTTTCTTTATGATATCCTAACGTCGGGCATTGAACCCGTGGGTGGAATATCGAACTCGTTTTTTATGTTAGATATCGACAGACGAGCATGATGTTCACTTGATGGTAGGATACCGGATACCCCATCCACAGAACATCAGTCAATGATACGCTGTCGATCTACGTTTTAATTCAAGCATTCGGAAATCCATAGACTGAAACCGAAACGCGCAATATGACTTCACGGTTATTCCATCTATGAACGGTGGTTTGTTACCGAATTTCGATATTCCTCCCACCTGTTCAATGCCCGAAGCTACCAGACGTGGGGAAGGAATTATAATCATGTCGTCCCGGTGGGATTCAAAACCACGACCCATCGATGCGCAAGGCAGGTGTTCTACCGAACGTGCCAACGAGCCTGTAAAAAACGTTTATCCCTAAACTTTTATAATTGAAGAACTTAAAATTCATACTTATTTTGTTTAAGCACCGTAACCTCGAAATTATTCTGCTGTCTTTTCCTTCATCGAACTTATACTTCATACAGTCGTTATCAAAACATGTTTACTAAAATACATCAAAATAATTTGATTCACATCAGTGACTACATGACAGCATTCAATATCGATTAACTTTACCTTGCTCACTCATTTATTTTGACGTAGGTATTATGGATACAAATATTATATATATAATATATTCAATTATGTTTTTTGAATTATGAACATAACAATATATTACAAAATTACACAGCTCTAATGTAAGAAAATGTTTAGAGATATCGACTTCTTTTTTATGTTAGATATCCACAGACGAGCGTGAGTTTCCTTTGATGGTAGGTCAGCCACAGAACATAGATGGAAAAACCGTGAAGTCCACATTGCGCATTTCGGTTTCAGTCTATGGATTTCATATTCTATTCATTAAATAACGTGTATATTATTTAAAAAAGATATGTAATGAATTTTGAACCTTTCAACGAGCTCCTTAGTACGTTTGGTAGAACACCTACCTTGCGCTCCGATGGGTCGCGAGTTCGTCCCGCCGGAACAGCATGTTTATATTTTCCATTCCTCGTCCATGTGGCCATTTCGGATATTAAACAGTAGGGAGGAATATTGAAATTCCGATCGGGTAACGAACCACCGTTCATAGATGGAAACCCGTGAAGTGCACATTGCGCGATCCGCCAGTCCTCGACGCTTCAACGGGCTCATTGGCGCGTTCGGTAGAACACCTGCCGTGCGCATCAATGGGTCGTGGGTTCGATTCCCACCGGGAGCACATGCTTATAATTTTCTGTAAGCATATTTTCCCCACGTCTGGTAATTTCGGGCATTGATGGGGTGGGAGGAATATCTAAATTCCGACCGGGTAACGAACCACCGTTCATAGATGGAAAAACCGTGAAGTGCATATTGCTCGTTTCGGTTTCAGTCTATGGATTTCCGAAGGCTCGATGTAAAAATTAGGTCGACAGCGCATCATTGACTGATGTTCTGTGGTTGAGGAATCACCTACCATCAAGTGAACCTCATGCTCGTCTGTCGATATCTAACATATAAAAAAAGATATTTTATAATCTGAAACAGCTGAAAAGGATTCAAAATAAAACCAAATATATACGACAGTCTTTATTTTTAAGTAATTAGCCCGATAACAACATACAGCTCAACTGACGGAGTTCAGGAATGAAAACGTTATGGAATTTATTAAAAATATAAAAAAAAAATATTTATACAAATCACAATTTTAATATCTTAATCATAAATTTTATAATCGGTGAGTGTTCATGAGAAGCCTCCTTATACACGAATTTTCCTAAATAATGCCACGTCATATTTAAAAAAATATATCTTAAATAGCAGTAATAAAGATTATTATTATATTAAATTACAATTTCATTTCAAATATAGAAATATAAACAATTTACAATACAATAAAATAAAATAAACACGGTAAAAGTACAGAAGCAAAAATGACATACAATATTTGTCTGAGAAAGTACTTCAAGAAACTCGGAAGATCGTTTTGAGAACTATTATAATAAGTTCTATAGAATAAAAAATGCTCTGACTTCGTACAGATTAAAAATTTAAATGTCTCTTTAAATATAAAGATAGGTTCTTTTAAAAAGTATTATTTTTACTTAAAAAATATTGCTGTCCTTTTCATTAATATACATAATAATTTAAATGAAAGGGACAGCAATATTAAGGTAATCTTTAATGTGGAGCCTTTTGCGCACAAATTGATATCGTACTTATTCACATCTGAGTTGAAGATAACATGTTATTAGGTTGGAATAGTTTTGTTTCATTCGTTCTTAAGTCATTTAATATTCGGTAGAGCGAGATAAAACTGTTTAACATATAAGTTTGTGAATAGACAAATGAGCAGGCGGGTTAGGTAAGTAATCACCACAGCCCAAAGACATCCGCAACTTAAAAAGCTCCGATGCGTTGTCGGCCTTAATTAATTTTCTCACATATAAAATTATTTAAAATATATTACAATAATATGTATATTAAATATATCAGACTTTAATATATGACGCGACATTAATGACCTTTACATTCATACGTTTTCATATCCCATGTCTAGCTCAAAGCTACCAAATACTCACCCAAAATATTATATAAAATTATTGGAAATACTGTAGTTTTATACAAAAACCACGTCTAAATTTCATTTCAAAATAACAAGCATTCAAATAGGATTTATTAAACTATTACAATAAAATATACTTAACATAACATTCGACTCAACATGAGTCAGTAAAACGTCGAAATATTTTCAACAATTCATAGAAAAATATAAAATAGATATCTAAATAAAATATAAAGGAATACAATTCATTCATAAATACGTATACATCTGGTTAAGGCACCGGTATTTGTACTAGAACTTTGTATCATAATTTTTGTATTACATTATATTCAATTTATTGTATTGTAGTGTAAAGTTTTACCGATTAAAAAGTTATGCCTCGTTTTAATGTTATTTTCAACACGTCTTTTAAATATATTTTAAAATACATTAATATTTATTATTTTACAATATAAAATAAGCAAAAATACCTACTTATTTCCTAACTTTCATAATAATGCGATCATTTATTTACAATACAATAAAAAATACTTATTATAATGGACAAAGCTATTAGCTTATTTAAGATAAAATCGTTACATGGCACACTCGGCTTTGTTTTATTTATATCCATACTTTTAAAATTATATTAATATCTACTATATACAATTAAAATGGCACTGGATTTTTATACAAGTAGAAGAAAATATAAGAAATACACGTTTAAAACCTTTAATTTCCTCTATATAGTTGAAATAATAAAATTACAAGCTTATTTGACACCTTCATACAAAATATTGTCTTTAATTAACGCGAGAATCACATATCTTTATAATGGATTAAGCCGCGATTTATTATTTATGCCGACGTTTAGCATGCTTTTCAGCAACCGTGGTCACAGCAGACTGAAAGCATCCGAAACGTCCGCGTCGGCATAAATAAAAATCGTGGATTAATACCTTATTATTTAAACCTTCATAAAAAAATATTTTTAACGATCGAACAAAAACTATTCTAGTCGGTGTAGTCTCGTTTGAAAATAAACAAAACAATAAAACAAACCAAGGATTTACGATACATGTCTGAGTAATTTACTTTGAGACTGATTAAATCTAGTCTAAGACATCTAAGCGAAATGAGAATTTGATATAGTTTCGGAATGAAAGATAAAATTGATGTTTAAAATGAAAGCAATTATGAAATAAGAATAAGAAATACACTAAGTTATATTACAATTTAGTGGAAGGCCAATGTCCGAGATCAAAACTTCTACAATCAAGAATTGCTATATTTTGAACTAGCAATTGCCGTAAAATCCGTTCTTAGCTGACCTCTACTCGGCGAAAGGAATATTCCTACCATATTTCAAGTCGCTACGCCTTATGGTTCCAGAGATATCGTGATGAGTCAATATATAGGTGGGAATCTCTTTTATATATATTTTTGAATAAAAATGCCTCTACTATTCTTAATAACTTATCAGCACAGGCTCAACCACTATACAAACTCAAAAGCCCGGCTTGGCCTATTAATGCATAAAAAGGAAAATAATAATGACCTTAGCGTAATTACATATATAAGCCATAATATATAACTTATATAATTACGATAACGCGGCTTATATATCTATACAAATATTATAAAGAGGAAAGATTTGTGTTTTTGTATGTTATGAATAAACTCAAAAACTACTGGACCGATTTTGAAAATTCTTTCACTATTGGTTTGTAAGTTTGTTTGATTGGTTTTGCTTTTTAAAAGCACCAATGTTTTATGTATGGTACATCTACATTGCACCCGTGTGAAGCCGGGGCACGTTGCTAATAACTTATAAAAATAATTACGCTAAGGGCATTATTTTTCTTTTTATGCATTAATAGGCCAAGCCGGGCTTTTAGGCTTATATGGAGGTCCCACCACTGCTTATCAGATTCGAAATACAAATCCTGATAATAATAAAAGCTTTCGCTTAACTGAGTATTTATTGGAAGTTAGCCGTGACGAGGAATTGCTTAAATGTTCCTAGTATTCTGATAAAAGAATATCTCAAGATCTCTCTTATCTTTAAAAATTGCTGTGAACACAGGGAATATCTCCATAATGTCTTATAATCTCACGACATATCTCTTACAAAACAGTACGACAATTAATAGAACTAGTTATTACACTTAATTTGTAGAAAACGCATCCTAGGAATGGTGGCTAATATAATACAAAAATTAATCACATATCACTATTCAATAATCTTCAAAGATTGGAATTATACTCGTAATACAAATAAATAGAAAGTCTTCTATATGATATCATATAATTGGATACAAGTGGCGTCCGATACAAAAAGCGTCCAATACAAAAACTGATCACTTGTCAACTAAACATTATTTCAATGATTTACCACTTGCTATATAATTATTCCGTAATATACGTAAATATAATTCGACATACATTCTCATAAATCTACAAAAAGCGTCCCCTACAAAAGGTGCTCAATACAAAAACTGATCCTGTCAATATATGGCCATATATCCATGAAACAACTTTGCTCAAAATGACTTAAGAACAGGGACTGAAACCGGTTAATTTTTATTTTCCAAAATACATGTCTGACTGAGATACCATGATATTAGTTTTAAACTACTACAGTAATTCTTTTCAGTAAATATGAACAAAAACGGAAGAATATTAACAAAAACCTTTATTATACCGGTATAACTCCCATAGTAAATTAACCGGTATTCAGTCCCTGCTTAAGAATACCAGTATTTTTCTGCATGGGGTACCATCTCACTTACTTAACAGGGTATTTGACGGGATATTTAATTTAAAAAACTTGTATATTTAAAAACTGTGTAGGTTAAACACTTTTCATGGATACACATCCAATTATCACCCCTCTTCAACGCATTTCTGCTGGCCTCTAAAAAGCTCAATAGTCTGCGCCAAAACGCATATCTCCAAAGGTGTCCAATACAAAAGGTGTCAATAAAACTTATCCTCTTCGATATCGAGGTTGTTTTTAGTAGTCGGTTGGTTGGAATGCCTTCGAAGAGTGCCCATAGAGTCGTATTCGTTCGCAATCGCTTTGGGATACAACTTAGGTGTAGTCACAGCCGTGTTGTGATTATTTGCGTTGGATATATTAGTTGTCTTAAGAAGCATTCCGCTTGTTCCACTGATTCCGGAAAATGATGGCTGCCGTTTCGGCTTTCGAGGCTAAATTAAAAAATCATTTTGTTGTTTAATTGAATTAATTTAGGGAAGGAAGGGAATCCAATGTTTTTATTATAATCATAATATCATTATTTTATATTCGCTTTATTATTGTATTGTTATTGATATTGAGCCCATTTGACACAAAACTCGATATTTCGAAAAAGCAGCCGGCCTAGTATGACCGCCACGAGAGAAGAAACTAAGATGTAAGATATCTCGATATATTATATCTCGACATCGACAATTTTGATAGAAAAAATATCTCGATCGACAATTATATCTATATTTAATATTAAAAGTCGAGTTTTATGTGTAATTGTCATGTAAGACGCGGAAGAAATAAAGAGATAATCGATTAAAACACAAACAAATATTGTCGCGGTTGTCATGCTATGCCGGCAGGTAAAGCAGAAAAAGGATAAAAAAACTATAGTTTTTCCCAAGTTATTAATTCCTGAGCTTTTCTAGTTTCTAGCTCAGTATTCCCAAGTCACAAAGTATAGAAAGGGAAGGGAAGGGAAGTAAAGAAAGGGAAATAACATCAAATAGACTTACTCTATCTAGCGGCACGGTGACGTAGCTATTTTGCTTGGCGGTGATGTAGTGCGGGCTGGAAGGTACCCGCGCGGACCTCCTCCACGGGGTAGTACCCCGGCGCTGGAGGAATATCACCACGCCCAGGCACACTAGACACCCTGGATACGTGGGGATGAATGAATGAATGAAAAATACTTTATTGTACACCAGAAATTAAAATAAACATAAAGTTAAATGACAGAAAAAAATGTACAAAAGGCGGCCTTACTAACAGTAATTTCTTCCAGGCAACCATTTTAGGAGATTGCTAGGCCGAAAAACTGATAGGTTGGTGCACTATTCTAATAACACTTAAACTATAAATTATAGTCTCTCAGAAACAACTATATTTAAAAGAGATTTACAACATTTCTAATTTATCAGTATCTCGCAATGAAGATAATTAATAAGGGAAAGGTAATGTTCCTTGACCAGTCTATCAAAAGAATGAATCAAAAGGATGTTGGTAATTACAGTAGATGTTGGGGTTGCATATCAATCCGGCTCGAAGGATCAAAAGTGTAGTGTGATTAAAATATAAAATAATAACAAAAAACTTTCTTTATGAAGATTAAATGCTAAATAAAATAAGACAAAAATGTATGAAAGCGCCTCGGTTGTTATTGGAACCTCAGCTTCACATTTATAAGCACTATTTCATTTAGAATAAAATTTTAATAAATAATATCTTTTGATCCTTCGAGCCGAATTGATATGCATTGTGTTTTGTATTGAACAGTCATTGCACCGTATAGTAGACTTTCACTAATCCGGCACTATTCAAAACCAGAGGGTACCGGATTGTAGGAATGTTCGGATTACTGGATTGTATAGAAAAAAAAAACAAAATAAAGCATATCATAAATGGAATCAGCGTATTTGTGTTCGTGTTCTACACGTTTTTTTTATAAGTATAACATATCTTACGCACACTTGACACGATGGATATGATAGTAATTACAGTAGAATCTCACTAATTCGGCACTATTAAACACAAGATTATTCGAATGTTCGGATTACTGGATTATATAGAAAAAATCAAAATAAGCATTTCATAAAGGGAATACAACGTATTTGTGTTCATGTTCTTTACGTTTTTTATAACTGTAACATAGGCTATTTTTGTTTGCACCCCAGCGAAGCCAGGGCGCGGTCTAGTTATTAATAATTTTGTAACTGGATTTATTTATTAGAAAAAATATGCACTGCTCATTTTGTTTTGTTTGTTTATATGTGTTCGAAACAAACTATTCAGATATTACTTTTCGCTTAAAAGTTGAATATGCTTACCAATAACAAAAGCGGCGATAACACATCCGACTATTCCTCCGATGCTAAGGGATTCGTTGGTCATAGTCACAAACGAGGCCATCTCCACTCCCTGGCTGTACGCTGGCATTGCGTACAATTCTGTAAAAAATAATATATGTTTAGCGACTAAAATATTTTAACCTCAAAAAATCAAACCTTTTGTCTCACTCTCTCTCCACTCTTCTCACCGTTGTCCATGTCACTGTCTGTGTCGCAGCGGGCGACCTGCAGCTGCGCCCCGACGCACGCGCCGGTCTCGCAACTCCCGCGTCTCACTCTCTCTCCACTCCACTCACCGTTGTCCATGTCACTGTCCGTGTCGCAGCGGGCGACCTGCAGCTGCGCCCCGACGCACGCGCCGGTCTCGCAACTCCCGCGTCTCACTCTCTCTCCACTCCACTCACCGTTGTCCATGTCACTGTCCGTGTCGCAGCGGGCGACCTGCAGCTGCGCCCCGACGCACGCGCCGGTCTCGCAACTCCCGCGTCTCACTCTCTCTCCACTCCACTCACCGTTGTCCATGTCACTGTCCGTGTCGCAGCGGGCGACCTGCAGCTGCGCCCCGACGCACGCGCCGGTCTCGCAACTCCCGCGTCTCACTCTCTCTCCACTCCACTCACCGTTGTCCATGTCACTGTCCGTGTCGCAGCGGGCGACCTGCAGCTGCGCCCCGACGCACGCGCCGGTCTCGCAACTCCCGCGTCTCACTCTCTCTCCACTCCACTCACCGTTGTCCATGTCACTGTCCGTGTCGCAGCGGGCGACCTGCAGCTGCGCCCCGACGCACGCGCCGGTCTCGCAACTCCCGCGTCTCACTCTCTCTCCACTCCACTCACCGTTGTCCATGTCACTGTCCGTGTCGCAGCGGGCGACCTGCAGCTGCGCCCCGACGCACGCGCCGGTCTCGCAACTCCCGCGTCTCACTCTCTCTCCACTCCACTCACCGTTGTCCATGTCACTGTCCGTGTCGCAGCGGGCGACCTGCAGCTGCGCCCCGACGCACGCGCCGGTCTCGCAACTCCCGCGTCTCACTCTCTCTCCACTCCACTCACCGTTGTCCATGTCACTGTCCGTGTCGCAGCGGGCGACCTGCAGCTGCGCCCCGACGCACGCGCCGGTCTCGCAACTCCCGCGTCTCACTCTCTCTCCACTCCACTCACCGTTGTCCATGTCACTGTCCGTGTCGCAGCGGGCGACCTGCAGCTGCGCCCCGACGCACGCGCCGGTCTCGCAACTCCCGCGTCTCACTCTCTCTCCACTCCACTCACCGTTGTCCATGTCACTGTCCGTGTCGCAGCGGGCGACCTGCAGCTGCGCCCCGACGCACGCGCCGGTCTCGCAACTCCCGCGTCTCACTCTCTCTCCACTCCACTCACCGTTGTCCATGTCACTGTCCGTGTCGCAGCGGGCGACCTGCAGCTGCGCCCCGACGCACGCGCCGGTCTCGCAACTCCTGCGTCTCACTCTCTCTCCGCCCTCGCACTCACCCCACTGACCCCATGAGCCCCAACCGGATTCAGATTCTGTTAGAGATTTTAGTTAATTTAATATTTGCTGATGCACCATCAAAAAGTAGAGATTTCAACGAATAAAAATCCCACCGACTTTTTAAAAAAAGCTGATATTTTGACACGAGAATTTTCGATTGAAAATTACCCTATTTTTTTAATATTACGTCAAAATAAAATAAATATTTCAAATCAAATAAATTAGAGTGTATTTAGGACATTAAAAGGTAAGTTTTCACCATATTTCGTGGAAAAGTTTTTTGTACAAGATAAAAATAAAAAACAAAAACTTGGTTATTTCAATTTTTCACATAAATTTTGAGATTATGTGAAAAAAGTGTAAATGCAAAAGTTGTAAGTCTTTTTATTACCTACAACTGACTGCCATTTGACTTTTTTCCGTAGAACTTGTACATAGTTTTGCCGGAAAACGAGATAAACCGTTTTGGAAGATACAAGTTATATTAATTATTAATATTTCCTATAAAGAAATATATTAAGTGAAAGGACAGACCATTGGACAAAGACTTCATACTTAATGCTTTAAGTAATTATTCATCAAAGTCATAATGAATAGAATGTGGAAATATGCTATTAACACATACCTGCACAAGTATTAACACATATCCTCCTCTCAAGTGCAGCACCTGCGTCTGCGCATCCTTCCGGTGATAGACACATCCGGGTGCGGGATCGATGCCCGGTCGCACCACTCTCACAGTTTCCACTACAGTCACTCCAATCGCTCCAACATGACCATTCACCTAAATATATAAAAAAAATATTAAGAGATTCCAATATTCCGCCGTAATAGATATTTTTAAATCAAATTGTCTATTTATTTAGAATCTGTAAATGCCCGAAGTTACCAGACGTGGGGAAAACATGCTTACAGAAAACTATAAACCGTGTTCCCGGTGGAATTCGAACCCACGACCCATCGATGCGCACAGCAGGTGTTCTACCGAACGTGCCAACGAGCCCGTCATCCTAAAAAGGAAATGAATGAATGAATGAAAGCAGAGATATTGGACCCTTACCATTACAAGCATGAGAGTTACAAGCTCTCAGCATATCAGCAGGTCCACTGCAAGGCGGTCTCCGACACCTCCTGGACCTGGCCTGCTGTCCCCCCCCACATGGGGCGGAACACGCCTCCCACGGACCCCACCCCTCCCAGCCGCTGTCTTCTTCGGGCGGTGTGCTGCTACAAGCACCTTGAGCGTTGCAGTACCGTTCTTCTTCGCGGGCAAGGGACATAGAGCAACACGGGCCACCGGCGAACCGGAGGGGAGTAGCCATACGCAGGCGTTCCCCTCTGTCAAAGTACAAGTCCAAATGGTCCTATGCGTACAATAAAACTAGTTGTAGCCGCACTTTTCACTAGACTAAATCCAGATGCGCGACTGAATCGACCTCCTAAAAAAATGCCGAATTGTTTGTGTTTCTTGTTGCCAAAAAATATCTGCCACGTCAAATTTACAAAAAGATAGCGTTACCTTTCATATGTAGGTATTTTTTAATCATATTATTACTATTTACTTCTTTAAAACTTAAAATATTACAATATTATCGGTCGTGTTGATTCGGATTTTTTTACCAACACAGTCGCTCGACAGATCCGAGTATTATATGAGCCCTCATACAATACACGGATCTGTCGAGCGACTGATCCGAGTTTATTTCCGAGAAGTCGCTGTCACCGAGCGATAGTGTTGTTATCGGATTGTTTTAAGTTATCGAAAAAAAATGGCAAAGGAGTCTTCTATACAGAGACAGTTTTGAGATTAAATTTTCTGATTCAAATATTATATTGTGATAATATACATTGTTAAAATATAATATAATACTTACGCGCGTTAGCACATTTATTAAAATCACTTAGTGTAAACTTCAAACATAATGTTTTTTTTATTTCCTAAAAATCCAAAGGATATGGAAAATTGTGGGCCCAAATTTAATAATTGCGATATGATCTAAAAAATGACATATTTTTAATCTTATAATATAAAAAATCAGCTCAATTCTCAATCTGGGAGAGGAGAAATATGAGAAATATAGTTTTCCTGAGATTCTCGATTAATTGAATCGATTACACAATCACAAAAAAAACCTTTGGACAAGGTAATTAACTCAAAAGTAATTAAATGCACTTTAAATACAATATATTAAATATAATTACAGTTATGTTATTAAATAAAATATAAATTATTAATTAAAGAAAATTAATATACATGATTATCGATTTTTATCGATTAAAATCGATCTTTTATTTTAGTCTGTCATTGGCATGCCGCATGACAGTTGTTTACTCTGTGTTAATTCGTTTCGTGTTTTCAACGTTTTGAGTCTGAGTGCTTTCCCGATTGTCGTCATTTAGGAATTGTTACGATTTGACAACTACAAATATCATTGATCACAGATTTATGATATATTTATGTCAGTTATTGATTGTAACATAACCTTACTTTTACTACTTAAAACTCTAATAACTCGGCTCTCAGATTGTCAAAACTAATAGAATTTTCAACGAAGGACTGTTAAGTCTCAATCTATTAATTCACACCAATTTCATATTGTTACATTGGGGGCCCAAAGTTGTATGTAATCGTTTCCATCTCCGTTAAGGGATACATGGAATATACATATTTTGTAATAACGAAGTATTTTTCAAATTATTTCTAAGATTTTATTATGTACCAACTTATGGTCCACTCTCCGTGACCTGCTACGTGCGCATTACCCGACAAGTTCATTTGTATTATTGTAGTACGTAATAAATTAATTCCATCTTTAAAATAAATAAATTAAGTCGAACTTAAAAACCTAATTTCCCAAACCCAGTTCTTGAAATTATCGATACTGCGTATCGACAGTTGTTGCAACTACGGCTAAAAGGACTTGTCAGTGTAGTTGCGCCATTTAATTATACTGTTATGACACGGAATGTTTAAATGTGTGTGTGAAATTGTTAGTGTATTTTTTAATTGTCACGGTGTGAGTTTCGTAGTGACAGACGATTGCTCGTGTGTGCGAACTTGAGTACGCACACATAGCGCAGGTTTCCCCCCGCAAAAAATGACAGATTCTTTGGTATCGGTAACGAACGCTATGGCTACTCCCCTCCGGTTCGCCGGTGGCCCGTGTTGCTCTATGGCAAGGGATAACTAAGAGTAAAAACTTCATATATTTTCACTGTTAAGCTAAATCGAATACAATACGTAATAACCACCACAGGCGCAGGTATGGGGCGGGCAAGTATGAGCAATGCCCACCTTAAAAACTTCTTTGCCCACCCTTGACAGTATTAAAATCTCGCATTAAGCTAGACGGCTGAAGTTAGTATAGCTATTAGTACTTGGAAAAATATCAATTAAATAAATACTTACCCTTATTTGTTCGGGTGTGGGCGCTTTACACAAAAACTTGAATCGCTTCTCAGTATAACTGCCGTCTGTCGAATTACCTGTAAAGTATTCATATAGATACATTTTGGAAAATCATCTGGATGACTGATTAAAATCGGCACTTTTGTTTAGTAATTTTTTTTATGTTAGACTAGCAACGCGCCCCGGCTTCACGCAATGTAGCTCGCTGATAATGTAGCTTTCTTTTGGTGAAAGAATTTTTAAAATCGGTCCAGTAGTTTTTGAGTTTATCCATAACATAAAAAAATACAAAAATACAAATCTTTCCTCTTTATAATATTAGTATAGAAGTATAGATATCGACAGACGAGCATGAGGTTCACTTGATGGTAGGTGATACCTCAGCCACAGAACATCAGTCAATGATGCGCCGTCGACCTACTTTTTACTTCGAATTCGGAAATCCAGACTGAAACCGAAACGCGTAATATGCACTTCACGGGTGTTCCATCTATCGGTCGGAATTTCGATATTCCTCCCACCCGTTCAATGCCCGAAGTTATCAAACGCGGGGAAGATGCTTACAAAAAAATATAAACAATTCCCGGTGGAATTCGAACCCACAACCAATCGATGCGCACGGCAGGTATTCCACCGTACGCACCAGCAAGCCCGTCGAGAACGCTGAGACTTACCCAACATTTGTACCCAAGGAGTCCAAGCAGTGGCCTTCCTAACTTCACACGGCCGCAGATCGCAGGGCTGCCTCTCATATCTCGACCCTTCGCAGTCCGCGCCGCCGTGCTTGGGCGCAGGGCTGCTGCAGTTGCGCCGCCGTTCGCGTGCGCCCGCGTTGACCCCGCAACCCACCCCTGAGCAAGCCGACCACGGACCCCATGGGGACCAGCCTCCGTCTACTGGAGCTAGGTTCGGATCTGGATGAGATTGATAGTGAGTATTAGCTTTAGCTCCTGGACTGAATACCGGTTAATTTACTATGGAAGTTATATCGGTATAATTAAGGTTTTTGTTAATATTCTTTCGATTTTATTCATATTTACTGAAAAAAATTACTGTGGTAAGTTTAGTGTTTATTACTCTTTAAAACTAATATCATGGTATCTCAGTCAGACACGTATTTTGGAAAATAAAAATTAACCGGTTTCAGTCCCTGCCTGGCATCTTACGGCCTTATTCATAAACGTATTAGCTTGATATAGTTAAACATATATTTTGTTTCTTTCGTTCTATAGTCTTATTATATTCGATAGAGCGAGACAAAACATATTTAAACTATATCAAGCTTATAATACGTTTATGAATAAGGCCATTAGTATCTTTCGACGAGAACCAAGTGATATCAAAATAACAATTGCCAAAAGCTTTTTATTTTAACGCCTTTTTAGTGTGAGAAATTAGTACTAAACAAATTTTACATCGGGTGTTTTTTTATTTAAGCTTGTGTGTTTTTCTACTAATAGTATGAGCGCCTTGATATCCTAGCTTCGTTTCACATTAAATGTTGTAATATCAATGTGGCAAACCCTTTTAAACTTTTAAGTAACATGGAAATCACAGCGTAAACAAGAAATTGCAAATATCTCAACTGAGGTGAGTTCCCTAAGCGCCTAGACTTTTATAACTAAGAGCTAACCGTTAATAATAATAAAGCCTTTATTTAGTCCATGAAATTATACAGGTTTAATATATTATATAATTAACTTTATAAGATTAATTCATGGCCCCATTTTGGGTATAGGCCTCCTCCAACTGTCTCCACCTATCTCTCTCTTTAGCTATCCTCATCCAATCTTTTCCTACAGTTCTTTTAATGTCGTCGATCCAACGATCCTTGGGCCTGCCTCTTCCTCTTTTTCCTTCTGGGCCTGACCATGTTGTGACGTGTTTCGACCACCTACCGTAGCGCGCTGACACGTTCGTATTTTATTTTTGGTGATTTTATTATAAATCCAAGTTTGGGCACCGTACGTCAGGCAAGGCGATTTTAATATTTCTTTGCAACTCCAATATTTCTTCCAGGTCATGTTAATTCTCCGGTCAAGTTCGTCGGTATGCCTTGATTTACTAAATGAGATTTGTTTCCCGAGGTAGATATAATTCTCAACATATTCAACAGGTTTTTCGTTTATAAGTATAGGGTGTTGTATGCTGTTTGTACTTACTTTCGTCTTTAATATATTTAATTTTAAGCCAATATTTCCGCTGACAATACTTAGTTAACTAAATATAATCTAAACTTACCGGGACAAGGCGGTAGATTAGCGCAATACATGTCGTTAACATCCAGGCCGACGCAGACTCGACCACCGAACTTGGGTTCAGGCGAGGTACAAGTCCTGCGACGCGACTTGACCGCGATACCGCACGTTGTAGAGCACTCGGACCAAGCGGACCAAGCCGACCAACCGCCGTGGACTGTGCAGTTCGTTACTGCTATACTGGCCCCTGGTATCGATGATTATATAATATGTATAGGCAAATATCATAGATGTACATAGAAGAACAGGCCTTGGCACGGTTTCTCTGGGGTAAGAGTAGTTCTCACCCCAGCCACCGCAGCGCTGCTAGTATCCGTGTGAACCACACTCTGACGCTGGAGTCATAGCGCGCACTCTCTCGCACCCAGCCGCTTTTAGAGCGTTATTGCCGTTCGCTCGTAAGAGCAAGCGAGACGACGCGAGGGGAGGAGTCAGCGAACTGCTTAGATGTGTGTGTCACAGCGTCTCATTGACACGCTCTACAGGTCAAAAGTAGAACTACCTTTTCTGTGCCAAAAGTTTGTATGGACCTGTTCTTATAAGTAGAATGTTTATCTATGTTCTTTGATATAGGTAAGAGCTAAGTGGCATGGGACCCTTCAAGAAAATAGCTTATTACTTCCTTAAAAGTCGGCAACACACCTGCAAGCTTTCTGGCGTTACAAATGCCTATGGGCAGCAGCGATCACTTACCATTACCTGAGCCATCTATATACCAAATCAATATCCAGTTTTTTTTAAATATATATTGAGGCAATTGACCTTGGGAGTCATCTAGTGTTAAGGGATTACCGCCGCAACAACAGAAGTCAGGAGTGTTACCAGCCTTAGACTTTTTTATACCATTATTGGATTAATAATTGAATTTTGTTGGGTTTTTGTTTTACCTCCACACTTTTGTCCCCCGTTAGCCGGTTTAGGGTTGTCACAGCGTCTCGTGCGACACATGCACATGTCAGGTTTTTCGTCGCCGTACGCGGCTCGCGGGGTACCGTCCTGCATACAGGGCTCCCATTCCGACCAAGAGGACCAACCTCCGTCAACTGAAAGAGATTACGTTACAATCAAAAGACAAGAAGATTATTTTTTATATTGGTATATATGATATTGATATGTACAATAAAATGTTAATAAACGAAGATATTGAGTCGTATAGAATCAAAGGCGGCTATCAGATTTATGGCTGATTGTTAGCATGTTAAAAAAGAAAACGTTTTCGTATTTTTTTATAAGGTATCATTCATTGCATGTTTAAGGTATCTATTAATAGTAACAATTAAAGATAAAATCAAATATATAAAAAAACATAACAGTCTAAACGACAAGAACTTATTTATTTTTTGTAGATTGCCGGACCAAAAATTTCAGATAGCCGCCTTTGATTCTATACGACTCATATACAGGGTGGAAAGAATCAATGGGCCCTGGAGGAAAACTACTTAAAATCCTTAAGATATATTATTTTACTTAAAGGAACCATTCCTTTATTTTTAAAAAGAAACAAAACTGCATTCAAAGATTTTCTAAAATTGTCTTGTCTCACCCGGAAATCGAACCAGCTAAAAATTCAAAATTTAAACATTCGCTATTTTATTCCACTAATCGATAGAATCAATGTTTAGGATAAAATCTCTCTAATAAACATTTGGTATAAGAAATAAAAATGATCATGAAATCTAACATTAATTTTATCATCAGTTCTGATACGAAGGATACGTAAACTGACAGAAAATGTTTACCTAGCTAGTTAGACCTTGATACTCGAAAATTTTAAAATTACAATTTTGTGACACTTTGATATTTAATTTAACTAATAAATTGTTTGAAAAAATATCCCTTGTTTTTAAGAAAATATTATGAGGAGAATTTACCACAACACTTTGCAGAAGGCTAAACGAAAAAAAATTAATTTCAAAAAAGACAAAGTTTGTAACACCTTTAAAAATACATTATTTCTAATAATTTACTATCAGATAGATTATTAAAGTGTTACAAAATGGTAATTTTAAATAATTATTAACAAAAGTAGCAATGTCCAGCTAGGTAATAATTTTCTTTCATGTTTACATGTCCTTCGTATTAGAACTAATGATAAAATTAATGTTAGATTTCATGATCTTTTTTATTTCTAAGACCAAATGTTTATTAGACAGATTTTATTCTGAATATTGATCCTATCGATTAGTGGAATAAAATAGCGAATGTTTAGTTTTTGGATTTTTAGCTGGTTCGATTTCCGGGTGAGGCGAACGAATTTAAGAAAATCTTTGAATGCAGTTTTGTTTCTTTTTAAAAATAAAGAAATGTTTCCTTTAAGTAAAAATCTCTATCTTAAGAATTTAAAGTGGTTTCCCTCCAGGGCCCATTGATTCTTTCCACTCTGTATACTCGTATTACGGTATAATGTCTGACTTTGTGGCCAATAGTATCTCCTTAGACCGCCTATATTTTTCCCCCTAACTACCCTTTACACTTCTTTCATTTAATATATTGATGGTCCGGGAGCCTGCAACGTTTTAAAAGTAAGAATTTTAGGTCAGCTGATTTTGTGATATGTCGTCCATCTTGCTTTTTCGGTTAGAGTCAGGGCTGTCTGGCAGGCGGTAGCGGTTGCGTTCGTTTGTGCGCATCCAACCTGTCAGGTGATAATCCTGGATTTTAAAAGCATTTTAAGACGCGTAATTTTTAATTTTTTGTTTTTAAATAAGTCTACCTGACATACTTTTTTTATTGCCAGATATTTCTGACGTTGCTAATTATGTGCCATACGCGATTTTTTATTTATTTTTTATAAAAATTTCAAAGTATTTTAGAATGTCTGTAATTTTAATATTATGTTATTTAAAGATAATAAAAGCTTGAAATTAATTTGCCAGACATTAATTCGGTTGTTAAACCTTGAAAATAAAATAAAAAAATCATGAAAAGTATTGCAGTAAGAATTTTAGGTCAGCTGATTTTGTGATATGTCGTCCATCTTGCTTTTTCGGTTAGAGTCTGGGCTGTCTGGCAGGCGGTAGCGGTTGCGTTCGTTTGTGCGCATCCAACCTGTCAGGTGATAATCCTGGATTTTAAAAGCATTTTAAGACGCGTAATTTTTAATTTTTTGTTTTTAAATAAGTCTACCTGACATACTTTTTTTATTGCCAGACATTTCTGACGTTGCTAATTATGTGCCATACGCGATTTTTTATTAATTTTTTATAAAAATTTCAAAGTATTTTAGAATGTCTGTAATTTTAATATTATGTGTAGCGCGCACTTTCGGTCACCCGTACACCCCGCCAGGCCTGGAATTTTCCGTTATGCCGGCGCCGCCTGCGCGGCGCGAGTTACTATAAAACAGTCGGCCGAGAGGCATCCAAGTGGTTAGACGCGTCGTAGTCTTCCCCGTGCGCCGAGCCGCGTATGCGCGTTACGTACAAAATTCGTAGTTTCCTTGTCACCCACGACCTTTTACCATCTCCACCTTAGGGACGCATAAGCGTCACCTTATATTGGCGCCCAGCTTAGTGGCCAGGGAAATCACAGTTCAATCACGTACGTATCGAGTATGCCGAGACGGTTACGCAAGGACGCGAAGACCGTTGACGACATGGAGAACGTCGAGAATAGCGACGTAGACACCGTTGACAGCGAAGATGACGTCACAGAAAAAAGACCAGCTCCTTCATCAACCCCCGCGACTTCTTACATCACTATGACGCAAGATCAACTCGAAAACGTTATCGCTACTATAACCAGGACACAGGCAGAAAGTAACCGTCTCCTGATCGAGGGCCTGATGAGCAGGAACCAGCCTGCACCAACCTCGCCGGCGAGTAGTGATGAGACCAACAGGATTACACCGGGAAGTTACTGTGAACCCAGATCTGGAAACTTTTCTAAGTGTACTGCACGCTTCGACGGCTTAACCCGAGATGCAGACCGACTAGAGGCTTTCATCGATGAAATTCAAACCTACAAGGAATGTGCGAACGTGACCGATGCACACGCACTGCGAGGTTTGCCGATGCTGCTAGTGGACGACGCTGGCGTGTGGTGGCGCAGCGTAAAGCACAGCGTTGCGACGTGGAACGAGGCCATACAACGCTTACGTGGCATGTACGGAGTGCCACGCCCACCATATAAAATATGGAGAGACATTTTTTCGTGCGAACAAAGTGAGACCGACCGTGCGGACGTTTTCGTTAATAAGATTTGTGCGCGTTTCGCGAAGTTACCGTATGTGATAGAAGAATGTATGAAACTCGACATAGTGTATGGTTTATTGCATAGAAAAATAAAAAAGCGCATATGTCGCGACACGGTACACGGGTTAGAACAACTACTTCTAAAAGTAAGGTTAGTGGAAGAGGCGCTGGCGGAGGTGAGTAGTTTTAATAATAACAACACTTCCAACTTAAGTAACCGCGTTGATACATCCTTTCCTTTAACTCATAAAAATGTTAACCCTTCAAATGCCGTATGGGGTCAGAGTAACACTCAGCGTCCCGCGACGGGGCAAGTTGGGACTATGTCTATTACTAAAGGGGGGCAAGTTGCACCATCGCATAAACTAGCTTCACAGCCAAGTTCGTATTCTAGCTCAAAGCGCACCCGTCCTAAATGCTCTTTTTGTAAAATGTTCGGTCACACCGCGAATGATTGTCGTAAACTAAAGAATAATGAAAGTAAAAAGGAGACGTCTGAGCTCCGTTGCTACGGATGTGGTCAGTTGGGGGTGATTAGGGCTAAATGTCTAAACTGCAGGGAGACGTCAACTTCCTCAGAGTTACACAGCGTGCGTATAGGTGATACGGAAACCCGCCCAATAGTGCGAATTATGATTGAGGGTCAACATAGAACAGCGATTCTAGATACAGGTTCAACCCATTCTATAGCGAGCAGAGATCTATATAAGCTTCTAGTGGACATAGGCGTTGAGTTCACGACAACACAGCGCGCCGTATCCCTCGCTGACGGTTCGCAAAAGGTAAGGACCGCACTATCGTGTACTACAACTGTTAACTTGAATGGACGTCACTCACCTGTTTCCTTCTTAGTGTTTCCCAATGCTGACAGCCAGACGCTTCTTGGACAAGACTTCATAACACGAGCAGGTATATTGCTCGATCTCCAACATGGGTGTTGGTATTTTTCTGACTTACCTGAGCAGAAGTTTTCTTTTGTACGCCCCTACAGCCTGACACAAACAGACGATACAGAGCTGATGCAGATGGACGTTACCAGTCTCTCACTCAGAGGAGACGAAGGATCGAAACTTACTCCGACTCAGCGAATACAGTTAAACCAGTTCATAGTTGATAGAACTGAGCGCCTCGCCACTGAAGGTCCAGCTACGACTTATGTTAAACATTATATCAAGGTTGGCGAAAGGCAGGAACCAACTGCTTCACCACCCTATAGGATGACACCAGGTAAGGTGAACGTCATTGCAGACTCGCTAAGTCGTCCCGCTTGCTGCGAAGGCGATGTAGGCAGCTGCGAGGTATGTCTGATCTCTGTCGACATACCACAGAGAACGCCCGTCGATGTACGCGAGAACCAACTCAAAGATCCCGAACTAAAGAACATCGTCGAGGGTTTGGAGTCAGCCGACGATTCGTTCAGGGGGAGAGGTTGGTCAGACCGCGGATATTTGATCTGCGATGGAATTTTATATAGATGCATGCCCGAGTCGGATGAAGACTCCGCATGTCTCGTGGTACCAGCGCATGAGAGGAAGAGCATCCTAGAAGAGCTACATGACGCCCCAACAGCCGGACATCTCGGAGTAGAACGTACTCTAAGCCGTATCAGGTCAAGGTACTTTTGGCCTGGTATGAGATCATTCGTTACGGAATATATTAAAAATTGCGTAGCTTGCCAGAGATTTAAGGTAGATAACAGGAAACCTGCAGGATTATTACAGACGCCAGCAACGACAAGGAGGTTTGAAGTGTTATCCGTAGATCTGTTCGGACCCCTGCCAAAAACACCAGGAGGTAAGAAATGGATTCTTATAGCCGAGGATGTATGTTCACAGTGGATAGAACTCTTCGCCCTAGAAGCCGCTACCAGCAAGGAATGTGCCGAAGTATTGATTAGCGAGGTATTCTTGAGGTTCGGAGTCCCGCGCAGAATGATCAGTGATAACGGCGTGCAATTTGTCGCTGAAATTATGCAACAAGTCTGTCACGTCATGGGTATCAAACAGTCACTGACCCCATTGTACCATCCAGAGGCGAACCCCGTTGAACGGAAGAATCGAGACTTAAAGCCACAACTGTCGATACTTGTAGGTAAAGATCACGCATCCTGGGATATACATCTCGCAGCTATAAGGTTTGCAATGAATTCCGCCGTAACGGTAGGTACAGGTTTTTCGCCAGCGTATCTCACTTTCGGTCGAGAGCTCCGCGCACCTTCAGACGTTGTAGGAGATATGAAGAAAATCGTGGACAACGATAATTTCGTGGCTAATATCACACCTTACCTTCGTAAGTTAGCATCAGCGCTTGCAGACGCTCGTGACGTGCATGAGCACGCTCAGTTAGTGCAAAAGAAATACGCAGATGAAGGCCGACGCCCGGCACCAAGCTACAAGGTAGGAGACCTCGTGTTGGTTAAAACCCAAGGTCTAAACGATGTAGGGCGGGGTCAAACAGTAAAGTTTATACCTCGAAGAGATGGGCCTTACCCGATACACGCAATTATTAGTCCTACAAGTTACGAAGTGAGGATTGAGGAAGGGCAAGTGGCCCGTTATCACTCGTCCCAACTGACCCCATTCGTAGGTGAGTTGCAACCGCCAATTAGGGGTAAACGAGGAAGAGGTAGACCTAAAAAGTACTAACCCTCGTGCGGGGCGCTTTTGAGGGTTAGAGGGGGAGGATGTAGCGCGCACTTTCGGTCACCCGTACACCCCGCCAGGCCTGGAATTTTCCGTTATGCCGGCGCCGCCTGCGCGGCGCGAGTTACTATAAAACAGTCGGCCGAGAGGCATCCAAGTGGTTAGACGCGTCGTTGTCTTCCCCGTGCGCCGAGCCGCGTATGCGCGTTACGTACAAAATTCGTAGTTTCCTTTGTCACCCACGACCTTTTACCATCTCCACCTTAGGGACGCATAAGCGTCACCTTATATATGTTATTTAAAGATAATATAAGCTTGAAATTAATTTGCCAGACATTAATTCGGTTGTTAAACCTTGAAAATAAAATAAAAAAATCATGAAAAGTATTGCAGTACAAAGCTAGCAGTTCGAGAGAGACAGTTGGAGAATAAGACAGAGAACCATTGAAATTTTAAGATTAAATTATAGTAGGTATAATATATATATTATATATATATAAAAGATAAAATTAAATATATAAATTTGTACTAAGTGATGGTAAGAAACACCTCCGTTATTCGCTTCGCGTCATAAGTCATAACACTGCGTTGAGTCGGTCGAGTCATAAAATTACTTTTTTTCGTAACTATGCCGTACTGTTCTATTTTAGAGTGTAAGAATGGTAGCAGAAGGAAAAGTCTTAGTAACGGAGGTGTTTCTTACCATCATTTAGTACAAATTTATATATTTAATTTTATCTTTTATATATATAATATATATATTATACCTACTATAATTTAATCTTAAAATTTCAATGGTTCTCTGTCTTATTCTCCAACTGTCTCTCTCGAACTGCTAGCTTCGTACTGCAATACTTTTCATGATTTTTTTATTTTATTTTCAAGGTTTAACAACCGAATTAATGTCTGGAAAATTAATTTCAAGCTTTTATTATCTTTAAATAACATAATATTAAAATTACAGACATTCTAAAATACTTTGAAATTTTTATAAAAAATTAATAAAAAATCGCGTATGGCACATAATTAGCAACGTCAGAAATGTCTGGCAATAAAAAAAGTATGTCAGGTAGACTTATTTAAAAACAAAAAATTAAAAATTACGCGTCTTAAAATGCTTTTAAAATCCAGGATTATCACCTGACAGGTTGGATGCGCACAAACGAACGCAACCGCTACCGCCTGCCAGACAGCCCAGACTCTAACCGAAAAAGCAAGATGGACGACATATCACAAAATCAGCTGACCTAAAATTCTTTCTCGAAAACGTTGGTACCTCCTATACTATGATATTTTTCCGATTCTACACTAATCTTCATTCGAAATCAGAAGAAACACAGTCGCGATTAATAATTCATCTTTTTTAGTCAGTTTATCACTCCTTAGCTTAGGTATTAGGCTTCTACAATATTCTAGGCTTCTTCAAAATTATCTATAATATAAATGATGTCAATATTGGGCACGTTGTTATTGTTATTACGCATAATAGCTCTTTCACACGATATATCGCTTCCGTTTTAGGGCTCATGGTACTCCTCATAGAAATACAACCAAACCAATTTGAAGTACCAGGATCCCATAAAAAAAATTGAAGTACTCAAAATACACGAATACTCTATTAAAGACCCACCTGATTGGATGATGCTAGAGTAATCTGCCTTACCTACCATACATATCTCACGCGTATGTACTGTATCTATACTAATACTAGCTGACCCGGCAAACGTTGATTTGCCATGTAAATAATTTCTAAAAAGCAGGGGTTGGTGATAAAAAAGTAAAAATTAAGGGTTGTATGTATTTTTTAATGCCACTTTATAAAAAAATAAAAACAAAAAATTTCGTCCAAAAATTTAAAAAAAATGTTTAAGGGTGAACAACCCTTATCACTTAGGGGTATAAAAATATTATAAAGAGGAAATATTCGTTTGTTTGTTACGATTTAAATTTTTTTCACCAAAAGAAAGTTATATTATCAGGATTTTTTTTTGTATATACGAGTAGTACATCTACATAGCCCGTGCGAAAACGGGGCGAGTTACTATTGTAGTTCTGTATAAAATACGCGTGTACTACTGGGTAAAACTGTGGTGGTGGCTCATACTGTTTATCAACCAAAACCAATTTGAAGTACTAGGGTCACATAACACCAATAGAGGTACTCACCAGGTGTGCTAACAGTAGGACATGTAGCTGTATTCTGTATGAAGTACGCGTTATGTATGTGCGGTGAGGCTCGTATACAGAGCTCTCTAGCGTCGTCCCACCCACAGTGGGGGTCGGTGGCCCCCACACAGCTGGACCTCGTCCTGTACCGAGAGCAACGCTCGGTGCCCAATCGTAGAACGCCTGTATCGCTGCCTATGTATAGCGACATCTGTGGATACATTAGGCTGATTTTAGTCTCACGCTCACAGTCAGCGCTCATAGATCAGCGCGTAGTTTGTCAGCGCTGAGGCTCAGCGTGGTTCGATTTAGTATCATGCCGACCGCCTTACTGTACAGACGACGACCAAAATGCGCTGACGACGTCCGCTCCGCTCGACACTAGAACGCTCACTGAAAGCAGAGGCGCTCGTGCGATCGTCAGCGCCGACAGCTACGCGGGCCGACGCGCGACGCGTACGACCGCGTAGCTATCAGCGCTGACCACCGTGCGCGCTGATAGCTACGCGTAATTCAAAAACGCTTCCTAGAAGTTCATATATCTCGGCAATCAGCGCTGACGGTGCGCGTGCCGTCGGCGTAAGACTAAAACCAGCCTTAATGATGAGATAAAAAAGAAATGTTTGCCTTTTTCTTAGTAGATGTAATATTCCAAATCATAAAAAAATAAGAATATGTAAAAAAAAATTATTTTTTAAATAAAGATATATTTATTTCGCTATTGTTATACCTTTTTTGTATTTTGGTTGTTATACAAAGTTGTATGTTTGGTGTGAATAAAAAAATTCTAGTATATTCTTTGTTGTTAACCAGCTGAGTTTTTCTTTTTTTATCTACATTATACAGTATGGAAGCCCAATAAAAAATAATTCATTTCATTAATGCGAAAATGTCAAGTATCTTCTACTATAAATTTGTCAGTTTTTATTGTTTAGAAAAGGAACACTGAATCTAAATTTTTTTTTATTCTAGGCGAGTCACTTCAAAGCTACACATATTTAAAAAAAATATTATAAAAAACTTACAGAATCTTTAACAAACTGCATAGTCCGTATATCATAGCCGCCGTTAGCATCTTTGAGTTTCCAAATCTCCACAACACAAGCGCCCTCGTACCGCGGAAGTATTGCCAACTTCACCACATAACTCTTCTGTGTTGCCACAAACACTACTAATTGTTTCCCCGCGTTTTTAGTATTGGCAACATCGACCGTGACGTGAGTAAAGCGTTCTAATATTGCTTTGTAGACAGGTTCGCCCGATATGGGCTGTATTGAGTCGTACATTAGATGGTAACGGTGATATTCTATCGGCAGTCTGAAAACAAAATAAGGTACCTATTAAATAAAATTAAATAACTAGCGATATCTACAATCTGAGGCTTCAATCAGTACGAAAACGTCAATAATCCTGAATCGCGCTATCGCAGTGTTTCCGAGCGCTGAGTACATGCCAGCCTAGTCAGAAGTTCGACTGGTCGAGGAAACTCCCTTTAAGTTGAAGGAAAATAATACCTTCTTTTTCCTCCACAAAAACCTAATAAAAAGTCAATACCTATTTCTGCTTTGGATAATAATAAAACGTTTATATTATACAAACATTTTTATGTCACATACTTTTTACTTCACGCATTCGGAAATCCTAGACTGAGACCGAAACGTGCAATGCGCACTTCACGGTTATTCTACAATATGAACAGTGGTTTGTTACCCGGTCGGAATTTCAATATTCCTCCCACCCGTTCAATGCCCGAAGTTACCAGACGTGGAGAAGACATTCTTATAGGAAATTATAATCTTGTCGTCCCGGTAGGATTCGAACCCACGACCCATCGATGAGCACAGCAGGTTCTACCGAATGCACCAACGAGCCCGTCAAAATATAAGTATCACTATCGAAAAACATATTTAAAAAAAATTACCTTTTATCAGTTACACATCGAAAGTTCTCTCTAGCTTGTCTCGAAGGGGACTTTGGTTCCCAAGTAGAAGTGGGGGAGTCCTGCACTTTGTATGGACCTTCAAAGGCCGCTTGTATGTCTGACATATTATATATGCATACTGCACTCCCAGCTATGCTGTTACTGTGGACAAAAATTAAAAAATATATCTTCTAAAAGTCTTGAAATTAGAACTTTACAATATTAAGTTTGGAGATTTTTTTTGTGTTTTCTGACAAAATCCGCAATATTGTTAATTTAAAAAAAAGCTACGATAAACTAATGATTTTTATTTGGTTTTTGATTTCAGATGATCCAGTAAAATTGTATGAGAGAACGCTACTTGGAAAAGGGAGTCCACAAAGATGGCGATATTTTTATAAATAATTAATTTTGTCAAAGTCAAGTTGAAGCATTTCATTAAAACTCATAATGTCATCAGTTTTATGAAATAAAAACTTAATTTTTATAAAAAAATATATATATATTTTACAATCTTTTTTCGCACCCCTAACTGTATCTCACTCCTTAATATAGTCTTAAATTACTTTATTCTGTTCTCGTATTGTTAACCTTTAAAAAAGCTTTGTGTTTTAATTTATATGAATGAAATGTTTAATTTATAGTTTTTTTTTACCCAACACGCAGTCCTACCTAATGATTGTGTGTTTTTCCTATGATTTGCGTACAAGCACTATATACTTCTCGCTAGTTACTTATATGTAAAATTTGGTACCATAAAGAATATTGAATAATGAATAAGGCCCTAAGTTTTACTAAAACGGCCACTAAGTTTTTTGTCACCAACAGAACATCCAAACCGATACTACTTAGGGACCTACAAAAAAGCCTACTCTATTCTTAAAAGCCGGTAACACCTGCAAGTCCTAAATTTGCAGATATCTATGGGCGCCAATCTCTTATCATCAGCCGGCCTAGCATGACAACCTCGACAAAATTTTGTCGACCGTTTTCTCGTGTTTTCATCGATTATGACACACTTAAAACTCGACTTCTAACGTCAAAAATACAAATATTTGTCGATCAAGATATCTTGTCTATCAAAATTTGTCGATGTCGATAAAATATATCGAGATATCTTTTATCTTAGTTAGCTTTCACTAGTCCACGTGATATCTCTTGATGGTCATGCTAGGCGGGCAGATGAGACCTATTTCATAAAAAAAACTCAAAAGGCTTAAATTAACTTACGAAGGCGTCGTAAATACAGTAACAAGAATCTTCTCTTGTGGTAGATATTCGACGCTCTGCACTTCATCGTAGTTGAACGAGACGTCCCCAGGCACCGAGCACTTGAGTCGAGCTTTGAGAAAGGTACTCCAGTTGTTTTTCATCACCAAGTGACCTCCGGAGTCGTTCTTGCAGATGCGAGCGATGCGGGAGTAGATTATCTAAAATATGAATTAATGATAACAATATTTAGCAGTTCACATACTAAAATAATGCCATATCGATGGTTTCCACAACAAAGGGAATACAAACATTTAGCATACTTTTGGCAATGAACAAAAAACTATTAAAAAAAAAAAAATTCTCCGGTATTTTTTCCCTTATACTAAAAACTTTATTTTTCACCGTAGCGCAATTTTAAATATACGAGGGTGAATCAAAAAATTCTTGGAATCAATATTAAAAAATGCAAAGATTTAAATAATAATATTTTATTTTTCTACATAATCTCCCTCCAATGCAATGCATTTAGAATAACGCGTTTCTAACTTCCTTATTCCTTGTGAAAAAAAATTATTTTCTTGACTCTCGAAAAAGTCATCTACGGCAGCTATAACCGCGTCATTATCGTGAAATTTTGTTCCACGAATTTCCTCTTTTAATTTTGGAAATAAGTGAAAATCACTTGGGGCTAAGTCCGGAGAATATGGTGGGTGGTCAAGGAGATTGAAGCCAGCACAGCGGATTGCGTTGAGCGCAACTTCCGATCGATGAGCAGGAGCGTTATCTTGAAGGAACAACACGCCCAACGACAGTTTTCCACGACGTTTTTCTTTAATCGCTTCACGCACTTTCGGGATTAAATTTGCATAATAGGGTCCAGTAATCGTCTGGCCTTTTGGCATGTAATCAATAAAAAGGATTCCTTCACTATCCCAGAACACAGAGGCCATAACTTTGCCAGCGGTAGGAGCAACTCGAAATTTCTTGATGGATGGAGAGTATGGTCGTTTCCAAGACATGCTTTGTCTTTTAGTTTCAGGATCAAAATGGTGGACCCACGTTTCATCCATGGTGACAAGACGACGGCAAAAATTATCCGAATCACGCTGGAACATTTCGAGATTACGCTTGGAAATTTCCAAACGTCGCTTTTTGTTTTCGTCTGTTAACATTCGTGGCACCCATCTTGCAGACACTTTTTTGAACCCCAGTGAATCAATTAAAATGGATTGAACGCTACCAAAAGATATCTTTAGGATCTCAGCTATATGTTTTATAGTCATTCTTCTGTCTTCCAAAACCAGATTCTCAACCTTTTTGACATTTTCTTCTGTAACGGAGGTTGAAGGCCGCCCAGAACGCGGGTCATCTTTACAGCTTGATCTACCTCTTTTAAATTCAGCCACCCAGTACGCAACCGTAGAATAGGGTACAGCATCACCCCCTAATGTCTGCTGAATGTCCAAAAAAATTTCCTTCGTAGACATTTTTTTCAAACTGAGATATTTTATCACCGCACGTAACTCACTTTTATCCATAATTTTGACTTTTTAGCAACTCGTTGCACAAAAAAATTTATTACATGTGAACGAACTGACAAAAACAAGTGACAGTCTGCATAAATATAGTGTGATAGACACTCTTTAATTTGAATATCGAACTTGATCCAAAAAGGTTTCATATATATGCACTTCTAAGAACTTTTTGATTCACCCTGGTAAGGTTCGACAGAGCCTCGAAAACTGAACAATAATGCATTAAAAAGTCATTTTAGCCAAAATGGTTTTTACGCCCTTTGTTGCGGAAACCAAATATAGATTTAAGTTCTATTTAAAATATTTTTTGCTTTTATAAACTACTAGTAACACGGGGCGTTTGGGGCTTTGCACGGGTGCAATGTAGATGTACTGATGATGATACAAAAAAGCCTCTATAACTCGCTGATAACTTTCTACTGGTGAAAGAAGTTTTAAAATCGGTCTAGTAGTTTTTGAGTTACATCGTAACAAACAAACTTGTGAATTACAATAATGTGAATAATTAGGTATATCCGTATATCAATAAAGCGTTAATGCAATTTTTTTAATTTTTTTTTTAATTAAATAATGTAATATTAATGAAAGCATTGATGAAAGTAGAAGAAGCGAAAGTGGTATGTAAGGATCGGAGCATATGGAATTCCGTGATCTTTGCCTACCCCAATGGGAAAGAGGCGTGATGTATATGTATGTATGTATGTAATATCAATTCTTGTATAATTTCAAGTTCATTGAAGATTAGGAAAAAGCGCCTTAATTAGTTAAACACCAGTATAGTAAGTATGTAGTTCAAGTGCTGAACGCGGAAATCGATAAAAATAACATTGCAGTGTCGATAACTATAACTATGTACTTTACAATCGATAAAACATTTTAATATAAACGATGCATTAAACCTGGTACTATCACACTTTTAGAATTAAAGTGACGTAACTCGAAATTCTGGCAATATTACTTTTATTCATAGAACGGCCTAAAAATACTTTAACTTAAAACAATATCTGTGCAATGGTCCAAAAAATACAATCATAAAAGTTTTAATATTGAAAATGTATTTAAAATTATATTATTAAAATACTGAGAATTGTCCAAAAATTTATGAATTGATTGACGCGTTACTTTGATATAGTTAAAGTATGTTTTGTTTCTTTCATTCCGTAGTCTTTTTATATTCAATAGAGCGAGACAAAACATATTTTTAACTATATCATCGAGCTTATACTACGTTTATGAATTAGACCGTAAGCGTTTACCAAACTACAAAAATTTTGCCGCTTGCGTATCGGTATATTCCGTACCGGAAAAGCTTGGACACTTTCAAGGACGGTGGACTATATCTAAAATGTAGATGTTACTTAAAGTATTTCTGCGGTCTGCCATTAAAAGCTAAATTATTCACCAGAATAACCTATCTATACTAATATTATAAAGAGGAAAGATTTGTATTTTTGTATGTATTGAATAAACTTAAAAACTACTGGACCGATTTCAAAAATTCTTTCACAAAGCTACATTATCGCTGAGTAACATAGGCTATATTTATTACTAGAAAAAAATAGAGATCCTTAGAATTTCCTACTAAAACCAACCCGAGATGTAAAAAAATTTGCCAAAAAATGTTGTTCGTCGCATGCGCTGCGAGAAGTATTGATGATAGAACAAAATAAAGTTCTACAATATTATAGAACATATAAATATTTACAAAAAACTTCCCGAGACCATATGTCTAACTATTGTAGTTATGTTACTATAACTACTTTTGTACATTTTAAAAGTTGATAGAAATGCCGATTAAAATCAGACCCTGCTATCCATACCTCTGTATTAATTCTTATCCAAATAAATTGTTTCATATTTAAGACTGTTTCAATACCTGTTGATTACTTTTTGAAATATTGAAATCGGACATTCCATTCAAAAGATATTACGAAATTAAAAATATCAATGTAAACAAAAAATACACGCCGTCCGCTTCGCACCGCTGTGGCTCCACGCAGGGCATCGAGTAATACGGCGAGGGGTAGTACTATGTCATTTTGTTCAATTTGTGGGGTTTTGTTACGATTTAACTCAAAAACTATTCAACCGATTTTAAAAATTCTTTCACTAATAGAAAGCTATATTATCAGCGAGTAACATAGGCTTTGGTTTTTTTTCATATATTTGCACCCGTGCGAAGCCGGGGCGTTTTGCTAGTATGATATAATTCCAAGCTTCACCATATATGAATACGTATCATAGCTAATAATTTTTCGCTCATAATTAATTCCGTGTTTTATGTCTTATCATATAATTTTTTTAAATAAGTGGTCTAAAAATATTTGAAATAATATCCCTTAAATAAAACAGGAAAGCACAACTAGCTTTCGATTTTATTGCTAGAGATAAAAATGCTTGAAAGGAAATAGATCGTTAAATGATTTATCAATCACAGTTTCATTTATACAGTTGTGGTCATATAATTAAGAACGATTTTTAGTTTCAAAGAATTTCTAATCAAACGTGTAATTTTTTTGTGTTAGATGGTACTTAGAAGTCATTCGTTGAATTATGGAAAAGGCACATGAATAAAGCTCACTAAATTACGAAAACAAATTTAAAAAACATGCAGGTTTTTTGACTTATATACATTTAATAAAAATAGTAAAAAAATACATAGAAACGAAACTGGACAAATAATTAAGAACGACCTATAAACTTTTCGATAGTAGTATGTAAATGAAATTTTAGTTAATGAAGTTACACTATAAAGGTTCACTTGCAATACAGAGGGCAAGTGAATACCTTATAAGCCTAAAATTAATACTTAGTGGCATATCCACGGCTTTTGATTACTGCCTTGAATCGACATGATTGACTCTATCATTTTTTGACATTTTTCAACAGAAATAGAGTTCAATTCTTCTAAAAAAAAGTAACGTAAACGTAAAGTTCTCTTAAACTGCTACACTGCCTATTAGATACCCTTTTCTTAAACTCACAACAAATGTGCTCAATTGGATTTAAATCCGGGCTATAAGATGTCCACTCTAAGACAGAAACAGATTGTGAGTCGAGGAATTCCTTTATTGTGTGCAGTATGCATCGTCGTGCTAGACTGTCCAAATGACAGGCAGTACGTCCTCAGCATAGGGTAACATTTTTTACTCCGGTATAGTTTTGTACTGGAATTGATCCAAGTTTAATTCTATGAGCCTAACAAGTCCGACTCCATGGCCAGAAAAGCACCCCCAAAATTTTCACGTTTGCACCAGCATGCTTTTACGTCACTTTTCTGAACTGAGGGTCAAATACTTTATTCGAAGGGCGTCATACGCATTGTTTGCATTATAGCAAACCCTATTTGTATTAGTTTCATCAGAAAAATTGATGTTTTTCCATTGTCTGACTATCCAGTTCTCATATATTTTTGCAAATTCAATACGGGCATGTCTAAGGCGCGGTGTCAACATTGTTATCTTCCACGCTATCCTTCCGAACAAACTTTCTTCTACCAAACGCCTTCGTGCCGTGCGTGCCGAAATTGCCGAGGGGTTACTTTCGCCAAAAAATATGTATTTATCTCATTGGACCCTTTAAATGGATACTGATTGGCCAAACGAACTATCGTTCTATCCACTCAAGGAGATGTCTTCCTCTTTTTAAACTCACGCGGCTTATTTGAAATAGTTTCATATGTTCAAAAATGCTTTACAGCATGGAAAACTGAAGCACTGAAGATGGTCTGCTATCATTTTATACGACCAGTTGTTTTCGCGAAGTTTTAGTATAACTTCTCTTCTAGACTTATCACAAATTTAATTATTCCCATTGATTTATAAGAAATAAGCACGTTTTATTATTTTTACAACAATTAATGGCGCTAAAGTTATACTAAAAATGACCAAGCACAAAGGTTTTCTTTATACAAATTTTAAAAATATATAAAATTATTCAGCGTTCTTAATTATGTGACCAGCCAGTAGGGGTACGACCTACGTTCAGGTACTACATTTATGTACTCTATAAAATTTAAATTTTATAATTTTTAAATTACTCATGTGCATAATGAATGTACAAATAGTATGGCAATATTTTGCAATACCATAAAAAATAAAAGAACGTAAATGCGTTATGTTTTGCGAGGCTGTTTGTAAAAAATGTTGTCTTCATGTAAGCGTTCTTAATTATATGACCACAACTGTATTTATTACATTCACTGAGGAAAATTCAATTTATATTCACAATTCAAATGAACTATTGAATAGCAATGTTATTTGTGTACGATTGCGTCCATAAAAATTTAAATACTATTAACAACATACCAATACTTTGAATTGTAAACTAAGTTCTTACCATAAACATATCTAATATATTCTAAACTTTAGTGCTTGAGGATAAGGATCTGAATTGAATGATGGAAATGTAATGTCATTGGTGTAATAAACTGCAAACAATTTAAGAAGCTTTAGCCATTTGTCAGTTACATTTGGATTTGTATTGAATAATAAAGCATGGAAGAAGAATTACTTAATGGTGACAAATGTAAGCTTTTTAAAACAGCACCTACAGCAATATTGTGCCATAGATACACTCACACAAAATTCTCCAGTTATGAAATTACAACACATAGGTCATTAGGAACTTGTCAGTTTGACAAGTTCTCTTCAAAAGCTAACGGACAAGACATAATATGCTATGTCGACGATTTTCATTTAATTCTACGGCGTAAAACTTCGCGTTTTAGGGTTTATATATACCTATATAAGATATTAGCGATCCGTCCTGGCTTCGCACGGGTGCAATGAAAATGTTTTATACACAAAATATGCCTATGTTACTCGCTGATAATGTAGCTGTCTATTGGTGAAAGAAATTTTAAAAGCAATCGAGTATTATTAATTAAATCTTAACAAACACATCTTTCCTCTTTATAATATTAGTATAGAATATACCATAATTTGTGCATATACTCCATTTTTTATCTTCTTAAAAAATGGAGTATATGCACATATATGCACATATTATCTTCTCCGAGATTTGGATATTAACTACAATATCTGCTTTGCTCTAATCCTCAACCTAATCTACATTTACTACAATACTAGTTTAGTTTATTTAACTATTTTTCTATCTATTAAGATAGAAAAACCGTGAAGTGCATATTGCGCGTTTCTGTTTGTTTCTATATATGTCCGAATGCCCGAAGTAAAAAGTATGTCGACAGCGCATCATTGACTGATGTTCTGTGGCTGAGGCATCTACCATCAAGTGAACCTCATGCTCGTTTGTCGATATCTAAAATAAAAAAAATAGTTCACCTTCCCACAGTTTAAATGTTCCACAGCCACTTCCCGGAAAACGAAGTATACAAAATGATCATCTTCGAAGCTGCCCACAAATTGCGGTTCGTTCAACCAATTCAGATCATACTGGTTTGTTCGGAGCATCCCGGTGTCATGATGAGAGGCACCACGACTTCTATAAAATAAGGCTTTTATTTAATACCAATATATTATATAACATGTATAACTACAATACTTCAACGTATTAATGAGATACGAACGAAGTCTATATCAATTTTTAATACAAAAACTTTTACTTCCCTACATCCGATTTCGATGACACAAAGTTTTGATTTGGCCATGTCAAGCTACATGAAAATCTCTCCTTTCTTAATCGTTTTGACGGGCTTATTAGCACTTTCGGTATATCACTTGCCGTATCGATGGGTCGTGGCTTCGAATCCCATCGAAACGTCATGTTTATAATTTTCTGTAGGCATGTCTTCCCTACGTCTGGTAATTTCGGGAATTGAACGGGTTTCAGTTTCAGTCTATGAATTGCTCGAAGTAAAAAGTAGGTCGACAGCGCTTCATTGACTGTATTCTGTGGCTGAGGTATCACCTACCATCAAGTGAACCTCATGCTCGTCTATCGATATATAACATAAAAATTAAAAAAAAACATTTCTACTACTAACCTGCTAATAGCGGTATCAGAACTGGAGAAGTCAGTAGGAGTTCCTGCGTAGTATTCACCACTCGAAGAGATGATGGCTGTCACATTTGAATGCGGATTGTGTGGGCAATTGGGCACGCCGGACACCCACTCTGATACAAGGTTGAGTGATTCGATCTGAAGAGCAAATATAATTTGTAAGTTTTTTTATTTTTATTAAATTTTAATACTTTTTGGCAGAGTAGCGAAGTCCGATCACTTACACATGTAAATAAAAAATTACCGGTGAAACAGACTCAAAAATGTGTATACCCTATGTTCCAGACAAGTTCTGGAATTTAAAAGGGCGTATATGTTTTTAAAATATTAGCCTCAATTTTATTTAATTATAGTTGATAAATAAAAAAGTATTTTATACATTGTATAGAACCTTTTAAGGTTAATTTATATTAAAATATTAATAAATGCCATGAGTTGGAGCTTCGAAATACAATTTTGACGGGCTCGTTGGCGCGTTCGGTAGAATACCTGCCGTGCGCATCGATGGGTCGTGGGTTCGAATCCCAACATTTTTATAGTTTTCGGTAAGCATGTTTTCCCTATGTTTGGTAACTTCGGGCATTGATCGGATGGGAGGAATATCGTAATTCCGACCGGGTAACGAACCACCGTTCATAGATGGAAAAAAACCGTGAAGTGCATATTGCGCGTTTCGGTTTCAGTCTATGGTATCTTACATAAACAAATTCAAGCCAATAATATTCTAAGAATTATCTTATTTTTAATATTATCAATTCTCAGTATTGTGACGAGGCATTGACCTATTGGCTACATGACACAATTATTTTATTTAGGAAATTATACGACAATTAATTTATACTTCATTATCAATATTTACCTAATTTTTTTTTTTGATAAGATAACTATAGACCTTGTTATGATACTTACAACGCAATCTCTTAGAAACCAACTTATTCTTATAGCTGTTTACGACCGCGACGTAATACAAGTATGTGAAAAGCAGGAATGACCCTCAAAATTCTTTAAGTCTTCCGGGAATAAAGGATTTTAAGGGGATCCTTTGGAACTGAAACGCCTCCGAGGCTCAGTATACACGTTAAGCGTTAAGAGTATCGAGTTTAACTCAGGGATTTTTTTTTTAATTTATTGCGGTTGGTCAGGGCCAAGTTCACTACTTGCATGTAAAGATAAATGAGTATTTGAAATAAAATCAGTAATTTGTCTGTCCCATGTCCCAGAGGATCAGGAGTCCGGGAATTTACTATCTTTTTGGATTTCAGATTTCTTTATATATACACAGTCAGGTCATAAGTATTGTCACACAGTCAAAACTTTTCTTTTAGAATGCTGGCCACAAAAAAGTTTATTGAATATGAATTTCGAATTGTTCATGAAAATAAAAATGTATACTTTTTAGAATTTTACTCATTTTTAAATATGGAGTGGACGCTTAAAGAAGACCGTGTTGCAGTTATTGCGTTGCATCGTTGCGGTTACGCGCCAATTCAAATTTTTGACATACTGAAAATTTTTAATATAACCAAAAGATTCGTTTATCGTACCATCAAACGATACAATGAAGACTCTAGTGTAGATGACAGGTCAAGAAGAGGTCGCCCTCGGTCTGTTAGGACTCCAGCAGTGATAAAAGCTGTGAAGGCGCGAATTCAAAGAAATCCCAAACGTAAGCAGAAACTGTTGGCCCTTCAGATGGGGTTAAGCAGAACCACGGTGAAAAGGGTGTTAAATGAAGACTTAGGGCTTCGGGCATATCGAAGAAAAACAGGACATCGTTTGAATGCTCGTCTAATGGACCTGAGACTGAAGAGATGCCGCGCTTTGTTGAAGCAGTACGCGGGAAAAAATATCGGGAAATTCTTTTTTCGGATGAAAAAATTTTTACCCTAGAAGAGAGCTACAACAAACAAAATGATAAGGTGTACGCACACAGTAGTGAAGAAGCGAGCAACCGTATTCCGCGTGTCCAACAAGGTCATTTTCCATCCTCGCTCATGGTATGGTTGGGAGTTTCTTATTGGGGCTTAACAGAGGTACATTTTTGTGAGAAAGGTGTAAAAAGCAATGCAGTTGTGTATCAAAATACAGTCCTGACGAACCTTGTGGAACCTGTTTCTCATACCATGTTCAATAACTGGCACTGGGTATTCCAACAAGATTCGGCGCCAGCTCATAGAGCGAAGAGCACACAAGACTGGCTGGCGGCGCGTGAAATCGACTTCATCCGGCACGAAGACTGGCCCTCCTCCAGTCCAGATTTGAATCCGTTAGATTACAAGATATGGCAACACTTGGAGGAAAAAGCGTGCTCAAAGCCTCATCCCAATTTGGAGTCACTCAAGACATCCTTGATTAAGGCAGCCGCCGATATTGACATGGACCTCGTTCGTGCTGCGATAGACGACTGGCCGCGCAGATTGAAGGCCTGTATTCAAAATCACGGAGGTCATTTTGAAAAACTTTAGTGTCATAAGAATCTATGTTTTAAGTTCATTTTGGTATATAAATGGTTACATAATGAATAAACTTGTTTCAATTATTTTATATTAAACATGTGACAGAATTTATGACCTGACTAGGTATATGTATGTACGAGTACATTGTACAGTCACCAACAGAAATGAATCAACACTAATCATATAGAAGATTTATAAAAAATATATATAACTGGTTTGACAAATCATATTAGAGTAGGGAATAATTTAAAGACTAGTATTACAACAGATACCATTATTAAATAATTTAATTTATCTAATATTGTTTTTTATAGACGGCGTTAATATGGCAACTTTTTGATATTTCAAATAAGTGTGTCACCTTTCAGTCTGCACGTGACCACGGTTGCTGGAAAGCATTCGAATCGTCGGGATAGATAATTTTATATAAATAAGTCATAATAATGATTACTTGTTATTTTGATTAGCACTAGTGTAAAATGAAGGAACTTACTGCACCTTTTATTGTTATTCCTCGTAATTGAGGTGATCTTAGAGAAATAAAGATCATAATAAATATATATTTTTTTCATAATATTATTTAAATCTCAAAAAGGGTTGCAAATCTTACAACCAAAACATTTTATGTAACTTTATAAACGAACCGACAAACAATCTGAAATGACCTATTTGTATATGATTTATCGTCAGTCTAATATAATACTATATGACAGCTAATTTTCGCAAATAAATCAGTGGATAGGGGTTTCTAGGAAGCCGTATTTTTTGCTTTAATAAAAAATGATTTAAATGCTAATGGAATATTCAAATACACGGATGAGTAATGGCTACTTGACTCCTTCTGATCTGAGAAACTATCCATTAACTTTTTATAAATATTTAAGAAAGCCTTCTATAGGAATAATAGAACAATAGAACTCATGAAGTATATTTGTAAGTTATAATATATGAACATTGTACATATGCTACAGCGTACATAGGTCCGCCTAATACCCCAGTGGTTGATGTTGAGATGTTGTATATTTACTCAACGCTCGGAAACATTTATATAGCGCGATTCAGGATTAGACGTCTTTGTATTGATTTTTGTAGCAGATTATAGATGTCGCTACAATAATGATCAGGGAGACGGACACAGTAATGTGCTCATACCCAAGGACTTAAAGTCCTTGCTCATACCCCACTCTCTTATTCTTATTGTTGACTAGCTGATGCCAGCAACTTCGTTCGCGTGGGCTTAGGCTGAGCTTTTGAGCAAGGTTTCTTCATAATTATCTATATATATATTCACATCCACTATTCCACAAATAAATATTGAAAGCAGCGAAATCATCAAACTATTTCATTTACATATCAAACTGTTATTGACATCGAAATTGAGAATTCGAAAAAGTTCGACGCAAGTCAGTTTGCATTGCAATTTGTTGCCGTTAAAATAATCTTTAAATGATGTTAACTTTTCTTTCCGACAACCGATTTCGATAAAACAAAGCCTATAATATGTTGCCCCGGTCTTTGCTTAATATATATGTGTAAATTGCATGAAAATATTTCAGTATCTTCGGAGATTATCCCGTACAAACAGACAAACAGACAGAGAAACAAAAAAAATTAAAAAAATCTGGGTTTGTTCTATTTCTCTTCTTACACCCCCCTGACTCAGTTTTAAGCATTTCTTTGCTATGAACAGACATTTGACCTCTACAGTTTTATTATATGTATACCTAAATCATAGCCGAAAATATTTTGTGAATACTGACCTCTCGCCAACTGCATACAGGACTGAAGGCATTAGTTCCACACGCGAACAACTTATGCCCATACGAGAGGAGGACTTTGACGTAATTGTGGCAGTCTTCTTCTGTTTGGCCTTTGTCCTGGCACATCTTGCTTTTGTCTGCCGGTGCCGGCCATTCCGCGCGTTCCAATTGCCGGAGACCACGAAGCGAGAGCCGATACATGGTATCTCTGTAAGAAACAGACATTTATTATTCATCATTTATTTATTTATAAAGTTATATTATTCTTTAACCTTTTGACCGCTTGTGTCGCAATTATGCGACTTGTATTTCCGTGCTCGTACTAATAGTGGGCTTTAATTAAACAAGCAACTTTTTTAAATTATCATTTTGTAATTAACAGTTTCATTTCGTTAACACAATAACCGTCAACGACCCACCTCTAGCTCGTACCGCTTGTTTCGTATTTGTGCGACAAAGAACATGAATTTTTTTTTGTTCTACTTTTGTCCTATGAGGCTATTAACTGCGTGGTACAACTAATATGAGTATTCAATAGTTCGTACTTCGTAGACGGGCGCTAGAAGTACGGCTATTGATATTTAGCCAAGCGGTTAAAAGGTTAATGTATTTATAAAAGGTCTGGAAGTCACTAAAAATCGTTGTTGGGGTCGCATCCGGCCCCAACGTATGCTGAGTGGTCTTTCATTTTAGAGGTCACCAATTATTGCAGTAAACATTGTTTTGTATTTTTAAAATTATTTTGTTAATATTGTATTTTGGTGACTTTTTGAATATAGTATTTCTATTATTTAAGTAATGCTACTCGGGATTAAACGAAGCGGAGGTAGTGGATTCGAATACCGGGGTAACAAAATATAAGAATAGTAACAGACATGCTGATTTCTGCTTGTTTGTAAAAAAGGACAGTTATATTCTTGTCCCACTAATTAGGTTTTTTTGTAACTGATGTATTTTTCTCGTATAATTAAATCTTTTACTCGGTTATTAATTTATTTCCTCGTTTTATTAGTAAATACCAGTAAATCCTTTATTAACCTTGTGCAATCATCAATCGTAGGTCAGTTTCGGGTTAAGGATACATTTGTAATATTACTTGAGAATAATAACTAGTAGTTACTAGTTTTCTTAATATTATCAAATTCAAAAATCATTTATTCATTTAGGTAACACAATGGTCAATAAAAAATAAAAATTAAATCTTTATAATTTTACATTTACTGCCAGTTCTCAAATCAAGGGCGTAGAACGGACGAGAAGAACTGGCAATAAACTCTCCGCCACTCTTTTTAATCGACAAGTTTTTGGTTTTACAAAATGTTTGTAAGAAGCTGCAAACAAAATGTTTCTAAGAAGCTGACGTTTATTAATTACACTATGATCTACATGACATATTGAAGTAATGAATTATAAAAACAAAAAAATAAACGAATAAAACAAACGAAGGTTTGTCCTCTATCAGCATTAGGCGTGGTGAAATAGGAATATAAAAATTTGTAATTTATTAAATTTGGGTTTGTCTTCATGAAAATAGGCAATATTCTGTTGCAAGAGCTTAACTCTTCAAAACTTTTAAATAATATATAAAAAACTAAGTTTTTATTTACTCAGAGTAACATTTAAAATACATCTAATGATACAAAATGATTTATCTGTCCACTATGATCTTTCATAATAAATTAACATTAAATCGTAATAAAAATGCCGTATCCAAAAGTGTCACAATCATGCAGCCCACAGACTTCTATATCCAACTACCAACGCAGTAACTAGTGATGTACAGCCGGCCTAGCATGACAACCGCGACAAAATTTTGTCGACCGTTTCTCGTGTTTTAATCGATTATCTCTTTATTTCTTCCGGGTCTAACATGACAATTATACTTAAAACTCGACTTTTAATATTCAAAATAGATATATTTGTCGATCGAGATATCTTTTCTATCAAAATTGTCGATGTCGAGATATAATATATCGAGATATCTTACATCTTAGTTTCCCTTCTCTCGACCGCGAGATATCTCGTGGAGGTAATGCTAGGCCGGCAGATAGTGGCGCGAGTCGTGAGCACAGATGAACCGTGGTGGGGATTGAATCAGCGTAAGTACACTGTCGGGCAAAATTATTTGGTAAATTGTATTAGTCGCCTCTTCAGTTTGTTTATAAAGGCCCATCATGTTTTCCCGTAGGTATCTGTATCCGCGGATATCCAAGGGAGAAGAAAGATCCGTATCCGCCACTTTTAGCGCGTCTTTTACGGTTCTTCCACCTTATTAATTTTCAATACATAGATGAAATTTATATACAGGTTATTAGGTAGTAATGAAAAACTATTAAATTCCGCTCAGGTTCTTTTTATTTCTTAAAATCAGATATCAGACAGCTTTAAGTATATTTCAAACTAAATAAATAATAGATTCGACGTCACAATAGACACCGATTGAGTAAGAAAGTAAAGATCCGTATCCGCAGATCTAGTAGCCAAATATCCGTATTCGGATCCGTATCCGCGGAAATACATTTTTAACGATCCAGTACATCACTAGTATTACTGCTAGTAACAGCCTTGTGACAAGCCTATGGGTAGAATATAAGGTTAAATAAATCTCATAGCTTGAAAGGAAGTCTTTTGATAATGATAGTGAGTATGGACGTCTTGGTATAAATTAATTGAGCTGCATTTAAGGAAATCCAAAGGAAGCGCGTAAGTATTGAGGAATTAAGTACAAGTTGATGCTAAATTAGTCTCCATCTATGGTGTTTTCCGGTACATTGGAATCCAATCCCAAGCAACCGACATTTTTGCTTTTTTATTAATTATAGCAATCCGCCCCGGCTTCGCACGGGTGCAGTATAGATCACAACAAATAGGCTGAGGTTATTCGCTGATAATGTAGCTTTCTATTGGTGAAATATTTATTAAAATCGGTCGAGTAGTTTTTGAGTTAAATCGTAACAAACAAACAAATCCTTCCTCTTTATAATATTAGTGCCAATTATAAGCCAACGTCGGATAAGGTAGTAGGTATGTTGGGTTAGATATATGTGTTACATACTATAAGTACCTATGTCAACAAAACCTAAACTTTCATATTACATAAAAATTAGATAGGCTCACTGGCGCATTGGTTAGTTGCGGGTTCGTATCCCACCAGTTTTCACATGTTTAATGTTTATAATTTTCCCATATTACACATTTTACTTATAATAAATAGTTTACGTCTTGAGAATTAAACGTGAATCACGCTCAAATTGAAAAAAAATATTCTTAATAGTCTTGTAAATCTGTCACTTGATTGCACTCTTCACGAACGTCTTTCGATGTCAGACATAAAAATATTTTATAAGAATTTATAGAAATTATTATATAAAGTTTTTGCATCTAAATCTATCATCATTAGTGCGGACTATCTTTATTTGTTTTATACATGCAGCTTGCATAGTAAACAAGTATTAACCAGTTTCATATTACACACACCTACTAAGTATCGAATAAAGCGTACCATATGAAACTCAATACACTTGTGAACATCACTTACGCGTTATAATAGACTCAGATTATAAGCTGAGTAAGGAAGTACATTAAGCCGAAGTGTCCACCTGAGGCTTGACTTTATGAAAACAGGCTTTATTAATATACAGTAAACGAGAACTTTATTAAGCAGTTAGGGTTGACAACGTACCAACTGGAAAATAGTTTAATTACGGCCACAGCACACAGGCTAGTTTTAGCATCGGCAACCGGTGCGACGATTCAGTCGCTATTCAGCCGGCCTAGCATGACAACCACGACAAAATTTTCTCGTGTATCTCGTGTTTAATCGATTATATCTTTATGTCTTCCGAGTGTAACACTTACACTTAAAACTCGACTTTTAATGTCAAAAGTAGAAATATTTGTTGATCGAGATAGATATCTTGTCTATGAAAGTTGTCGATGTCAAGGCATAATATATCTCGATATCTTATATCTTAGCTTGTCTTCACTCGTCCGCGAGATATCACTTGATGGTCATGCTAGGCGGTCTGATCCTAGATGCCGCATGCGAACGCTGCTTAGTTGAATTATGGCCTAAGGTTAAACCCAAGCTACTTTAAACACGGCGATTTAGTTGCTATTCGTAAGCTGGATGCCACGACTGAAAGTGCACACTTATAAACTTCAGCCGCATCAAAACTCTTTTAGGACGCTCGATGCAGCGCTAAATCGTCCGATTCCGATATTACGATCAAACGTAGGCAGTCACAAAAACGCGATTCAATCGCTAAATCACGCAATTTCGTTGCAATTGAACTCATACAGTCCCCAGACTACGATGCAGTGTTGATGCATTCGCAAAAGAGTCGGTCGCCATTGCTAAGAGAAGCGTGTGTGCTTTGGGCCTTATATAGCAGTTCACGTGTATTAACGATGGTAGATTTTAAATACTATAGTATTCTTGAATTATATTGCCATCTAGTCCTTAGAGACACAATATTTACCTGGACAGCCTTGTATACGAGACGTAAAAAATCATAGACGGCAAATTTCAATTAGGCAAAAATGTTTATATCTGGGTTTCCTACAATTTTTCGACCTTCTTGTTACGTAAACACGTAACCTGGATTATATTAAATCTTTCTCTACAAGACTGTACAATATTATTTTAATATATAACCTCTTTTTAGAAACTACTTTGTATTAAATATATATTTTTCATAATTGAGAAGAATACAGCGACGTATCCGTAGAACAAAGTCGGATATGATTATGATACCAAGTCCCCTTTTTGTATCTGTATGACTAAACTGACCGATATAATTTACTAGTAAAATAAAAATTTTAAAACACACAACTTGTTTTCGAAGATAACAGTCAAATAATGGTCCATAAAGTTAATTTCAGCCAAAAAATAAGGTCAAATGTAAAATAGAGCGTCTTGCAGATGTAACGTTGTTCTACGGACAAGTCGACAGTTATTTCCAATTTGTCAACTAAGTTTAAATGTATAACCTCCTTTGATTTTATCTGAAGCATGCGGTAATTACACACACACTGTAAAAGATTTTTGGCGAAAGCAACACGGATTGTCAAGCATAAATAGCAGCGTCCATCTTTATACAATTTGACACAGATCGCTCAAGGATATATAGAAAGTGAAATATTCATAAGCGTTAACTCACGATCGGACCTAGCGATAACCTCGTGATTGCAACCATAAAACACTCCGATCGGAAACCGCCTTTTCTCTTCCGTTCTTAACGGACAAATAAGGAGAGCCGCGTTAAAATTTATTCGCACTAACTACTGACTTTATTGACCCAGGTTTATTAAAGACTAGATGTACACGGAATGCGTTGTAAAGCTATGTAAATTAAAAAAAGAAACAGGTATGCAGAACAATATATCAAAGTTTCATCTCGGATGTACAGTTGCGTAGAGGACAAACATACATTGATTTTTGTTTTGTAAAGATAGATGTAAATTCTTCGTCTCAGTCGGTGGATTACTGTTATCCCTTCTGATATATCTATATTAGGTATACATACATATACATTTATATATATTATATATCCCGGCTCGTTAGTGTTTTCTGTAAGAGCCATATACTATCCAGCCAGTAACTCACCAGTCATTGGGAGGAAAATCCCAACGTGTAACACATCATCGTTCATAAATGGGAAAAATCATGAAGTGCATATTGCGTTTTGGTTTTTAATTGATTTATGTTCTATGGCTAAAATACTAACACATAAGCCCACACACGAACACTTGTCTGTCGACACCTGACATTCAAAAAGAAATGCGTTTGATTTAGACGACTAGAAGTAGCTCGTTCAAGTCTTATCTATTGTAAGTATATGAACGTATGCTAATACAATTACGATTCAAAATATTAGATTGTCAGCAAGCAAACACCTTGGCATTCTAATACGAAGCAATAATAACCCATTTAGATTGAGAAGTAATCACGCACTTATGGAAACATAAGTTGAAAATGCTACTCACGAAGGTACTTCTGTACTTTATAGCTATGATTTATTATTCTATAAAGAATAAAATTGTTTATTTATTAACATTGAAAAAAAAATGATTAGAAATTCATTGTTTTTTACGACTCATTAATGTAGTGATAATGATTAATGACTATGTTCTCGATTTGACGGAACTCATAATAATTGTAAATGCCATTTGATGGTAATCTTGTTGTGTGGTCGCAAGATTGGATACATATGTATATATACATTCTACACTAAAGGCTTGTATTTTTGTATGTTTGTAAAGAATAAACTCAAAAACTACTGGACCGACTTTAAAAATTCTTTCATGAATATGAAGCTAAATTATCAGCGAGTAACATGCTCTACATTGAATCAGACGGCGCGTGTTGCTATTGTATTGAATTCGACACCTGTAGATAATCTAGGATAGATGATAAATATGTTCAACTGTAACGCCATTAAATTCAAATATAACTTTGTTCAAGATTGTTACAAGTATTTTCGAATTGTCAAAAATTTATTAAAGCTGCGGTGCGGAAGAGCCGGCAATAAATTCGGTAGTTACTAATGTAAACGAATAAACGAAGTATTTTTGCCATCTATGCACTCCTAAACTGTTCATCTGATTATGACGAAAGTTTGTTTTACGCTTTTTGATGAATTGTTCTGATATTTTATCCGGATTTTGCAGGATCAGCTAGTATTAAATAAAATATAGGGCAATTTTTTAATAATTATTACGATAAAAAAATCATTACTTGATCGAACAGTGCTTTTTTAAACAAAAATGATTTATGTATGTTGTTATTTTTTTATATAAAATTCTCGTGTCACAATGTTCGTTCCCATACTCCTCCGAAACGGCTCGACCGATTCTTATGAAAATTTTTGTGCATATTCAGTAGGTCTGAGAATCTGAGAATTTTTTATACCCCTAAGTGATAAGGGTTGTTCACCCTTATTTTTTTTTTTTTTTTGGACGATTTTTTTTATAATGTGGCTTAAAAAATACCTACATACAATCCTAAATTTTTACTTTTTTTTCACCAACCCCTGCTTTTTAGAAATTATTTACATGGCAAATCAACGTTTGCCGGGTCAGCTAGTTTTTTTATATTATTATAAAGAAAGTCTCAACCCAAATCGTCTTAGCTAGAAATAAGTAACTGACTTGGTCGAGTGTTATATCTAAGTATTAGAAATAATCTTATTAATATCCTAAGACAATCTGATATGGAACAACAAGAGAACTCATATTTCTTGCAAACGCATAAATACGATATCATTACACAAGTAAAACCACAATCGCTTTGAAATAATACAAAGGATATCAAATTTCAGTGCAATATAGTATTGTAGAAACAATATCAATATACACCGAGAACCAAGTTATCGAAGGTCATTGTAGGTAAGTTACATAAATATGTTCACGATTATTCCACTGCACATTCAAATCTATTCGATTCAATGAAAAATGAATCGTTCTTCCGTGAATATAAGATAATACTTCGATATGAAACACATACTATACGAATAATTTGTCGTATAAAATAAAGAGCTTTTAAATAAAAAACGTCGGGATAAATAATTTAAACAATATAAATAATAAATCGCGTTTTAATCCGGTATACAGTATTTTATTTAAATGTGTGATACTCGCGTTAATAAAAGACAATATTAAATCAAGAGCTTACTTTTGACACATGGTGAAACTGTATTCTTTTCGATTATGCCTTTGTGAAAAAAAAAATTCAGTCTTCACTGGGTTTGACAATGTTTCGATTTCCACCATTAACACGTACCTTAACATTAGAATACCGATCGGGTTACGAATCAACTTCATATCTATTTATTTCGGTTCCAATTTCAAAAATACAAATGCCATTGGTACTTTCTACTTACTACGAAGTTATTCTGTGTCATTTAAAGTAGATTTTGATTTAATTTAAACTCATTATGTAATCATATCGCGATTTCTACACTAACATTATAAAGAGGAAGGATTTTTTTGTATGTTTGTAACGAATAAACTCAAAAACTGCTGAACTATTTTTCACCTGTATGAAGCCGGGTGCAATGTAGTTATTGCTAGTCATTAATAAATCGGCAAATCTTAGCCATAACAGATTACAATGTCCATTGCGTAATACATTCGCGCTAAGTATGAAATATTGTTGCATATTTGTAAGGCTTATTTGAATAAATCATTCCAAGAAGTATAATAGCTGAAATATTTTACTGTCATCCATGTAGGTCTTCGAGAAGAAATGGAAGTGTTTTATGGTATTTTGAATTAAGGCCATACTTTTTAATTCCTCCAAAGTGCAAAGATCATATCTCTTTCGACAATAATCAAATTCAAAAATCATTTAGTAATTTAGGTAACGCAATGTACACTTATGAACTTTTACATTTTTAAAATATAAATTTAATTTTTTAAATTTTCCATTTACTGCCAGTTCTCAAATCAAGGGCGCAGAACGGACAAGAGAACTGGCAAATAAACTCTCCGCCACTCTTTTTAATCGCCAAGTTTTTTGTTTTACAAAATGTTTGTAAGGAGCTGCAACCATTACACCACCTGTTTTATTTTAGTAAAGTCATATATTATATCCATTTAATTTACGTTAATCAGGCATTAATTCGATTTTCACTAAATATAAGGTCAAAAGCAACTTAATAATAGCCTTTATTTCGGGTCACACCCATATTTGGTAATACATACAAAACAGAAAACTTTAATAACAAAATATATTATATATTAAAATGAGTAATTAAAATTTGCATACGTTTACTAAATATTTATTAAACAGGTAGAGATAGTTAAAATTTCATCAGCAATGTTCAAGCTGCATCATAAGTAGTTAATAATATTAAAAAAATAGATTATATGCATGCTGTAACTACAGCTGGTTTACTAGGAATTTCCTACTTAACAATGTGGAGGAAGGGAGGTGTGGTCATTCCAACCTAATGGGAGGATCCTCAACCAGTTGAACCACTGACTATCCGGCCTAAGGCCCCAGTGGTTGATGTCGAGATGTTGTATATATATTCAGCGCTCGGAAACATTTATATTTTATATATAGCGATTCAGGATTAGACGTCTACGTATTGATTCTAGATGTCGTCACAACAAAAATAGCGCATTAAAATATTGATTTGATAATATAACAAAATTTCATATGATATCACATTTCCACTCACTTCATGCCACTTGGCCAAACAATGTGTTTTTATAGCTGGCCGATGTTCACTGAACAACCGTTTCAAAGTTGTATGACATGCGTAACACGTAATATTATTGCTTTTGATGCGCCCGCGCCGCTTCATTACTTATTTTATTTTGTTTATAGACCAGACGTATTAGTTAAAAATATTAATCCAAGAATTGTAAGCAATTGTTTACACGCGGATATTATTTGCTGTTTACACTAAGAAAAATATTGAAACAAAACTTGTAAAACAGATCAAGAATGTTACGTGTTGTTTAAACCAAGTCTTTATTTCTTCAATTTATTTGTATGCTACAGGCAAGAAACTTGCATCGCGTAAATGAGCTTTACTTAAACATGGTTATATAAATAACTAAAGTTAATATTAAAATCAGTATCAATAATAAAGATACTTATCATTCATCTCAGATTGTATTGAGAATAAACCACATTAATGACAAAAATCATACTATAAGTATACCAATAAAATAAGTGAAAAAATTACCCAATTAACCAAAATAATTTCCATATACATAATTTATGCATCTCGAATTAATGAAAATAACATTCAAACAAGTTTATGTATAATCCTTGAATACGTCCCTTCACCAAGTAAAATCATTTTATAAAGTTGTCAATACAGACTTAAGAGAATGCAACTCTTTTATTTTTTATCTTTACTTTGAATCTGTGTCTCGAATACTGCTTTACGTTTACATTAAAATTTTAATTTCTCTAAAAAAACGTTTCAATTTCAAAACAAACACAAGCAAGTCTTAGTAAAATAATATTTTGACGCAAATAATATTTTAAATTATATTTTTAAGATTTGAACAATTTATAATTTAGTAAAATATGTAGAAAAATATTAAAACACATACCTTCCTATTCACCGGTTTTTAGTTTGTATTAATATATACGAGTATGTACGCTATTGCGTGAAGAATTATTTGTGATTTCAAACACCGAGAGGATGATTGATAGATGAAAATGGAAGGAAAATATATGTAACTATCTAATAGGATAAGGACAGGAAGATGCAAAAACTATATATTGCATTAATTATGGGCTATGGAGACATACATAGTTACGGACGTCTAAGGTCGACGATCGTTTACTAGGACATAAAGAGTCTTTTACCTCTATAAAAAGAAAAGGTCGACGATCGTGGAGTTCCAGAACTTTATAATTAATACTCTGGTTTTGCATTCCCTTGTCACTAAATATAATAACTCGAAATCCGTCAAAATGACGCAAAATCGTTTTCGTCAAGCGCTCTTTAGATATTTCCGACTTTATGTTAATTACAACGAAATACTAACAAATGCTGGAGCGCATATACAACTATGAAATATCTATACCAAAAAGTTTACGATGTGTATATCTTTAAGCCCTTGATGTATCCAATACTGTTCGTATTAGGCAAGATTGGAAACATTGGCGAAAAGGAGTAAGAAGAGAGTTGGGCTTCTAACGTATTTAAATAAATAAATAAGTACCAGTCTCTTATCCGTCACGAATAATGATTAAAACGTAAACCGGCCTATCACATTACTTGTATCTTATTCTACAGTTATTGCAAAACAGTCGAACGAGTGAATTTACATACATGATTCGAGATAAAATAAGAGACTGCAATTTATTATGATTATTTACTTTTAACGCCTCGAAAGCACAGCACTTAACAATAAAAGGTCATTTTTTAAGTTATTTATCATGATATCATTAGGGCATTGATATACAGACTGCACCTACTTTTTATATTGGGGCCTTGTACATTTTATACTTTAAATGTACGCTGTGAAACAGTCTAACAAGGGGAGTATCAAACTTGGGAATCACAGATTCCCATCACTTTTATATATATTGTAGGGCAGGGTTCCGTCCCTTCAATAAATTTATAAAGCGGCAAGACGCCATTCGTTTTTATTATTGAGGAATTTCAACTCAAAAGTTCTATATGTAACTTAAGTAGAAGGAACCTTCTACCGGTTGCAGCAATGGTTCCGTGGCGTAGTGGTAACGCTTTTTACTTACTGAGCGACCGGACGGTTGTACAAGTCCCAGTTGAGTTACTTTTTTTTAAGGAACTATCTACTAAATAACCTTAATATATAAATATACCAGAACTAAAGGAACATGAACGTTCCTTAATATCGCGAAATAAATGTTTAATAGCTAAGTACATACATTGCAAAAACTGTTATAACTAAAATTAGTGTTAAACAAACAACAAACTCAGTATGTCTTCGATCTATATTCTCACATACATTTACAAGAATAAAGCGAATAAAACAACAAGCGAATATATCGACTAGTCGTGGGACAGCAAGCGGCCTAATTAGTGATTGTTATTTTTAGTCCGCACCGCAAAGGCAAGCAAAGGTGCGGCACTGTCATCTCGTATACGCATAAATTATAAAATGTATCACGACGACAGGACGTTCCGACTTAACACGCAATGCGGAGTTCGTTTACCTAGTACTCGTTCATTACGCGTATATATCAGCCTTAATGACTTATGTTGTTATTCATATAAGTTAATTGTAACATTTCTATTAATCTAAGCTCTTTTGTACATAATATCATTAGCGCGAAATCTGGACAAACCAACAAACTTTCACTTTGACAATAACAATATCAGGTTACAACTAAGCTAATTAGTAAGCCGGAGCTTAAGCATAAAACTAAGTCATAAAGTATTAACTGCGTATGAAATTAATATTCTTGGGTAGGCGTAAATAAGAAGTATCATTATTGTATTAGTTTAAATCCACTAAAAGTGATATAGTTAATGAGCTTACAGGCCTATTTATATGATTTCCTTACGAGTAAATTTCAAATATTATTTTGTCTGTAATATTGAAATTTTCCAAACAAGTTTTTATGTCCGAGAATGGCAGGCTGTAAATTGTATTCAGCCATAGATCGCAAGGCGATGCGCTATAAAACTTTTTTCATTTTGAGCATCCTAAAATCTATAGACAGAAACCGAATGCGATACTGATATTCCTCGCTTGTTCCTATTAGTCACCTAGTTTAATGCCAAAACAAGATGTTGCAAAAAATATGCGAGATTCGAACCCGCAGCTCATCAAAACAAAGGATGTCAACCATCTTGTGAATACCAAATCTACACCAAACGCCAGACATAAAGGTGGTAATTACGAAGAACTTTAAGGATATAAAAATCCCCGATCCGCTAAGGTCCGTCAAAGCATACTATGTATGTGTCTGTTTCACTGATATTTTTTCTTTATAGGCAAGCAGGTGATCAGTATTCAATGCCCTGCTCGACCGTAACAATTTTTTTTAAATTTATTACCACGGAATTTGAATCCGGGACCTCCGTTCTTAAATGGTGCATACCATTGAGCTTCGAATCTGTCTACGATAGGACAAGAGGTTTAATTGTGCTATTATTTATGAAATTTATTTTTATTATTATTTTATTTTTTAAATTATAAAGAGGATAGATTTGTTTGTTTTTATACGATTTAGCTCAAAAACTACTGGACTGATTTTAAAAATTATTTCATCAATAGAAAGCTATATTAACAGCGAGTAATATATTTTATTTTTTTAGTACATCTACATTGCACCCGTGCGAAGCCGTTTTAAAATAAAAAAAAATAAACTCAAAGTAAAGACATATACACATAAACCGTTTCTCTCCTAATACGAGTAGAAAGACCATGACGATGTTATCACTGAATGCATTAGTACAGAAACCCGTTTGTAGATAACACATATTATCTTATATCATTATGACACACAGGTGATTCAGAACACTCGGTAAGTCCCGAGCGTACTATCATCAAAATAATATTAAGATAAGAATTAACTACGTAATAAAATTATATTTTTTAAATTAATTTGTGTATACTATACATTTCACAGTCACATGTGCTTTTCATCAAAACATAATGCGTATATTACAATCATAACAGATCATTTAAACACCATAAATGATAAATACGGTAAAACGCCCCGGCTTCGCTCCGGTGCAATGTAGATGTACTACACACAAAAATAGCCTATGTTACTTGATAATGTAGCTTTCTATTTTCTAATGCATTGTTGCTAAAATCATTTTTTTACCCTCCGTAAAAAATATTTTTTTTAAATATCCTATGTCCTTTCTAATACCTGTGTAATGTTTCATGATAATCGGTTGAGTAGTTTTGACGTGAAAGCGTAATAAACAAACTTACATTCACATTTATAAGTAGGGAAGTATAGATAAACATATTAGACATTTCACGCAATTAAGTTAGCCTATTAGACATTTTTACACAACTTATTAAAATCATATGCCTTATTAGTGATCTAGTTCTCATGGATCAAGTAAAGGAGGCCAATAACAGTATTAATTCCTCATAATAGCACAATACTCTATAACCAGTTCACATTAAACCTATCTGTTTTCCAACCTTATATGCCACAGCTTAATTGAATATAATTCACACTTACATATAAGGGATAATGAGGTACTATCTAAGCTGCACTTTATAGAAAAGAAAGTTATTCAATACTAGTAAATTGTTATGCCGAAGGTACATAACAGGGACTGAAACCGGTTAATTTTTATTTTCCAAAATACGTATCTGACTGAGATGCCATGATATTAATTTTAAAGAGTAATTCAATTGACACATTGAACTTACCACAGTAATTTTTTCAGTAAATATGAATAAAAACGATATAATATACGTATTAAAAAAAACCTTTATTATACCGGTATAACTCCCATAGTAAATTAACCGGTATTCAGTCCTTGGTACATGGTGTTTTTTTTGTATTTTAAGTAAGGTATTGACAGAAAAGCGTGAAGCTCAATTGATAGTAGCTGAAAGTTCAGATTCAAAACATTAAAAATTACACTGTCCTACTTCATGCCCGTCTGTCGATATCTAACGTAAAAAGATTAAAAACATACTTTAACTCGACTCGGCCCGCCTGTGTGAGCTTCCTTCCTTCGGCTTCCCCTATTAAGCGTGTCGTAGCAAACCCCCAAATTTAAAGGATGAGCTGTGGCTCAGCAGCACTGTGGTGCTCGCCACTAACGTCCGCGTTAAGCTGTAAAGGCCAATAGGGCCAATAACGAGATTTGTATGGAACATTAAAAATAGAAGTCGGAGCCGATTGCTCCTTAGGGATCATCCAAACAGAAAGTAATCAGATTTATTTCTTGATGACAGATGGTCACATTTGTGAGACCTCCCCCCCACTACCTAGTCTTATCATCTAGAAATTATTAAATTAAAACAGCAGTTCCGAAATTAGTTTTTTTAACATTTATAAAGAGCTCAGGCGGCTAGCGCGTGACACTAGTAGAGCGAGTATGAGCCCGTCAACAAAACAGTTTAGACCATAAATATTCATACGGGTAGAGTTGAAAATATTTTTAAGTTTTTCGTTAATAGTTTTTGGAATTTAACACTGAGGTGTCTAATATTTTGAAATGTGACGTCACGAAACTTAGGCCCCTCCCACCTCTTGTTACACAATGTCACACTTCGTGAATCCCCTCCCCAGCCCCTTTAATGTGTGACGTACTTTATGGAAGGTCCCTTAAGAGCAACTAAAAGCTACACCTGTCTCTGTAATAAGTAGTTTTATTGAACTTGTTTACCTTCATACCCAAGAATACCCGATCGACGAAATAACCACTTCAAACATTATTATTATGCTCCAATCGGTGTCACATGGTGACTTTTGGTGGAATTGAGACATTTCCGGATGCTTTCGCCATAAAGGTATCACAATAATGTAAAAATCTCAGTTTACGACCTACGTAAGAGATAAAGTACCCTCCCACACATTTGCATGGATATGCGAGCGTGCCATATCAAGATTTAACCAGATGTTTGTAAGTAAGCAGTAGAAATATGTTCCATAGAAGAAACAAAAGTAGTTATTTGCAACTGAAACTTATTTAAACTATACTAACGATAAAAAGCAAAACATATGTAAAAAGCACGTCACTCAGCATAAGCTAGGACCCAGCACTGATTTTCAGTGATGTCGTTTTGACACCAGGCATGTACTATGTGTGTGATTTTAGATATATGTTACTAATATTATAAAGAGGAAAGGTTTTTGTTTCTTAGATTGTTACGGTTCAAATCAAAAACTACTAGACCGTTTTTAAAATTATTTCACCAACCGAAAGTTACATTACAGCGAGTAACATAGGCAATTTTACTCGCTGATAAAATTTAGCATAGCTTTTATATTTGTATTGTATATAATACATCTTCATTGCACCCTTGAGAAGCCGTGTTAAAATAAATAAATACTTAAATATTACCAACACTTAACTGTCTTTTATCATTTCTATGGTTATTCAATATTCGCTCAAGCAATTTCTTCATTGAAATATTGTTTTGCCCACTCACCATTTATTGTTTTTAATATTTCTTTTCCACACTCGTGAGAGGACTCAAACGAACTAAACCTTTTGAGTTAGTGTAGTGTTAGTGAACTGCCTAGAAAAATAGTGTAAGTGCTTGTATGACCCTGACCCTCAGATCATAAGTACACATGAACTAAGTTCCGATAAAATTAATTATGACCACTAAGAAAAGTCACTGGACTTAGGTTTTATGTAGTTGTAGTCTTTCAAGTTTAATGTTAATTACTAATAGAATATCTTTTTATCGAGGGGGAAGCTCCTTATTGCCAAAGGACGATAGAGTAAACCAAAAGGTAACCATCTCGCCCACCTCCCAGCGGATAGTGCAATGCTGGTGACCCCTACCAAATAAACCGCCTAGAGGCGGAACCCCTTCAAGTCCGCATTTTGGAGTACCGTAGGTTCGCTTTCGCACTCTCCTCGGTAAGCCATTGAATACCTAACTTGTTGTCTAGATTGAAATAAATTTCCTACAACAGGTTTTTGAAATAAAAACTATAATAAAAGTAGGTTTCTATGGATTTCTGAATGCTCGAAGTAAAAAGTAGGTCGACAGCGCATCATTGACTGATGTTCTGTGGCTGAGGTATCACCTAACATCAAGTGAACCTCACGCTCGTCTGTCCATATCTGACAAAACAAAAGTAAAAGAATACTACTGGTGGTTGGACAACATGTGCCAAATTTTGAAGTTTAAGAAAACAACTTCATTAAAAAACTAAACAAGAAGAAACATCATTAATTTTTTTACATATATATTGAATAGATATCAGATATTTTAGACACTAACCTTGCACCCACGATAACCTGGTCCCTTGCAACATCGAACAACAGTTGCGAGAACGATCTCGCATTCTTATCTTCGAAGATATCGCTGTCTGTCGCCAACAAGTCTGCAAATAATGATGATAAATAGTGATATTATTAACTTATAAATAACCATACAAGCACAATAAGTGCTATTTAAATTAAAGTAGATTGATTTTAAACTAAGTACTGTCATGCAAAACTTACACCAGCTTCACCAGCTCATGGTCAAGGGGAAAAAGTAATAAATTAATCTAAGTTTATTTATTTATTAACACTTTATTGCACTAAATAACAGAAAAAATATAGAGAATATACACATTTACATACATTGAAGCACAATTAGCGGCCTTATCGCTAAGCAGCGATTTCTTCCAGGCATGGTACAAGCGAGAAATTGAAAGAAATGGCTAGTGCAAGAATAAAAGGAAATACGTTGCTTACATACATAGATATCATAAATACATATTACATGCAGAAATTCTAACAATTATTCAAATATTTCAATTAATAGACATTAACTTAGAAGAAAAATTATTTTACTTAATTAACTAGATTTCGCAATATCAAAACGATCCGGTATATAAATGAATTATATCTTAGAGATAAAGATATACAAATTATCTTTTCTATACCTTATACTACTATTATATATTTATATAATTATTATCTATATACTTACCTACCTATCTACTTTGCTGGCTTTTTCTGATATTCCAATATTATACAAGAATCGCTACAAACATAATATTTTTGACGGGCTCGTTAGCGCGTTGTATATCGTTGCCTTGCGATGGGTCGCGGGTTCGAATTTTCTATAAAAACGTTTTTATTATGTCTTGTCACTGCGGTGACGGGTGAAAAATAGAATACCGAAATAAATACATAGGTCGACTGCGCATTTTTTGATGTCCTCTATCAAATGATACGCTCATCTGTCACTAATTGGATCAAAAAAGTCTATTTTCAAAAGGCAATCAAAAAATCGATTGTAATAGGTATAATAAATAATTTACTTTCAATACGGTTATTGACACGGAATACAAATCAATTTATGAATAGATTTGAATACACATTAAAATAACGTTACATTCGTACCTAATATCATTAATTATCTATCACATACTATTAATATTGATATAAACTGACTATAATCTGAAAACTAGTGATAGAATTGGATCACATTTGTGGGCGTTTGGGAAATCAAAGTAGGTTGTATCTGAATTAATAACTTTGATATAAATTATTTAAGCTGTTACCTAAGAGGCTTATTGACGGGCTCGTTGGCGCGTTCGGTAGAACACCTGCCGTGCGCATCGATGGGTCGTGGGTTCGAATCCCTCCGGGACGACATGTTTATAATTTTCTATAAGCATGTCTGGTAACTGCGGGCATTGAACGGTTGGGAGGAATATCGAATTTCCGACCGGGTAACGAACCAACATTCATAGATGGAAAAACCGTGAAGTGCATATTGCGCGTTTCGGTTTCAGTCTATGGATTTCAGAATGCTCGAAGTAAAAATTAGGTCGACAGCGCATCATTGAATGATTTTCTGTGGCTGAGGTATCACCTATCATCAAGTGAACCTCATGCTCGTCTGTCGATATCGGACATAAAAAAGAGCAAAAACAAAGCTAAAACACTTTGAGCCTCGCGACTTTCTACTCAATAATAATTTTCTTTGAATGTGATTCCACTTCGGAATGTCTATTAAGTATGAGAATATTGCCGATTGAAATTTTCGTTCAAAAATAGAATAAAAGAATCAAGTATTTGAAAATGGAACATGAAACAAGTTTAACCGCCTAAAATAAAAAATAAATACATATTTCTATACCGCAAATATTATATTATGTTCGGCAAATATTTAAAGTTTTTACGGCATTGTTTATACCCGAACTAATGGCTCCGAAACTTGATTATTAGCATATGGGAGTACTTGAAAACGCTCAAAGTCTTTAGTTAAAAATACACATAATTATTTATTAATACAAGCGCCATTACAAGCAAGTTTTGTGCATAGATTCTAATATATAAAATTCTCGTGTCACAGTTTTCGTTGCCATACTCCTCCGAAACGGCTCAACCGATTCTTACCAAATTTTATATGCGTATTCAGTAGGTCTGAGAATCGGATACTATCTATTTTTCTAAGTGATAAGGGTTGTTCACCCTTAAAATTTTATTTTTTATTTTTGGACGATTTTTTTTGTTTTAATTTTTTATTATGTGGCATTAAAAAATACATACAACCCCTGCTTTTTTGTCAAAAAAATCTAGACCCGTGCGAAGGCGGGGCGGGTCGCTAGTCATATTATAATAATTATTGTGCAAAAGGCAACTTTGCATAAATGCGTAACAGCGTTCAAACACAAATATTAGTTTAACTTTCTAATATTTATAAAATCTTATACGGTGCTTTATAACATAGTAAAGTTAATAAAACCAATTTACATTACAAACTTAATTGATCTTGTATGAAAACAAACATATGCCAGCGATGTTTAAAACACAGACGTAAGATAAAATACTCCCACATGTCTACGAGGGTGAATCAAAAAATTCTTGGAATCAATATTAAAAAATGCAAAGATTTAAATAATAATATTTTATTTTTCTACATAATCTCCCTCCAATGCAATGCATTTAGAATAACGCGTTTCTAACTTCCTTATTCCTTGTGAAAAAAAATTATTTTCTTGACTCTCGAAAAAGTCCTCTACGGCAGCTATAACCGCGTCATTATCGTGAAATTTTGTTCCACGAATTTCCTCTTTTAATTTTGGAAATAAGTGAAAATCACTTGGGGCTAAGTCCGGAGAATATGGTGGGTGGTCAAGGAGATTGAAGCCAGCACAGCGGATTGCGTTGAGCGCAACTTCCGATCGATGAGCAGGAGCGTTATCTTGAAGGAACAACACGCCCAACGACAGTTTTCCACGACGTTTTTCTTTAATCGCTTCACGCACTTTCGGGATTAAATTTGCATAATAGGGTCCAGTAATCGTCTGGCCTTTTGGCATGTAATCAATAAAAAGGATTCCTTCACTATCCCAGAACACAGAGGCCATAACTTTGCCAGCGGTAGGAGCAACTCGAAATTTCTTGATGGATGGAGAGGATGGTCGTTTCCAAGACATGCTTTGTCTTTTAGTTTCAGGATCAAAATGGTGGACCCACGTTTCATCCATGGTGACAAGACGACGGCAAAAATTATCCGAATCACGCTGGAACATTTCGAGATTACGCTTGGAAATTTCCAAACGTCGCTTTTTGTTTTCGTCGGTTAACATTCGTGGCACCCATCTTGCAGACACTTTTTTGAACCCCAGTGAATCAATTAAAATGGATTAAACGCTACCAAAAGATATCTTTAGGATCTCAGCTATATGTTTTATAGTCATTCTTCTGTCTTCCAAAACCAGATTCTCAACCTTTTTGACATTTTCTTCTGTAACGGAGGTTGAAGGCCGCCCAGAACGCGGGTCATCTTTACAGCTTGATCTACCTCTTTTAAATTCAGCCACCCAGTACGCAACCGTAGAATAGGGTACAGCATCACCTCCTAATGTCTGCTGAATGTCCAAAAAAAATTCCTTCGTAGACATTTTTTTCAAACTGAGATATTTTATCACCGCACGTAACTCACGTTTATCCATAATTTTGACTTTTTAGCAACTCGTTGCACAAAAAAAATTTATTACATGCGAACGAACTGACAAAAACAAGTGACAGTCTGCATAAATATAGTGTGATAGACACTCTTTAATTTGAATATCGAACTTGATCCAAAAAGGTTTCATATATATGCACTTCTAAGAACTTTTTGATTCACCCTGGTATATTTAGATGATACCTGCTGGCTACGTGTTGTCTGTACTTCTAGTAATTATTTTAATAAAAAATAAAAAATGCACCTTGTAGTCATCAAATATGAATTTAAAATGCTTGTTTCACTGAAAGACGTTCTATTTGGACATTTTTTTTTCTGTAAGCTTGTTTTCCCCACGTCTGGTAACTTCGGGCATTGATCTGCTGGTAGGAATATCGAAATTCCGACCGGGTAACGAACCACCGTTCATAGATAGAAAAACAGTGAAATGCACATTGCGCGCTTCAGTTTCAGTCTATGGATTTCCGAATGCTCGAAGTAAAAAGTAGGTCGACAGCGAATCATTGACTGATGATCTGTGAGGTATCACCTACCATCAAGTGAACCTCATGCTCGTCTGTCGATATCAAGCATAAAAAAATAAACAAATATATAGATATAAAAGCAAATCTGCATTATGTTATGAAATGTATATTTGTATGGGCCTGCGTACTGAGCAGCGAAGTATACGCGTTACGCACTGGAGATCCTGGATTTGAGTCCGGGGAAACAAATTAAAAAGAAAGTATTGGATTCACTTCCAAATATATTATTCCCATTCCATGTCCGTGCAAAATTTCATTAATGTTATGTTCTTGTGTCCTCTTGTAACGTTTATAAATGACATCCTGCAAGTTGCGTCAACTTCCTTCGTGAGATACCGCGGGTAACTGATTTAAATTACTGTTATTTAGGCACGGGGGATTGCAGTATCTCGGACTTATCTTGCGACTATCTAATATTTCCCCCGAGGCTGGTTGGAGAGATTTTGAGCGGCGGTATTAAGGTCACTTTTTTAATATTACGTTTGTCTAATACACGCCTTCAATCTGACGATCGTATACGATTGATGATTTTTTTTTATGTATTTTAGTATACTCTAGGACTATGATATCCCATATGGAGCTCAAGAGGTGAGGAAGAGAAGATGTAGATACATTTCCGTTAGAAATTTAAATATTTATCAGTGACTAGCAACGCGCCCCGGCTTCACACGGGTGCAATCTAGATGTACTATACACAAAAAGCCTAGCTAAAACTACTAGACCTATTTTAAAAATTCTTTCACCAATAGAAATCTACATTATCAGCGAGTAACATAGGCTAATTTTTGTATAGTAGGTACATCTACATTGCATCCGTACGAACTCGGGTCGTGTAACCAGTGTTTTTATAATGAATAATGATACAACTGTATACGTCTTGTGCTTTTTTATTGCGAATATTAAAACTCTAATTTTGTTGATTAGCACAACTTAAGGGCGTATCCAATTATCGACATATACATTTTATAACAGTTCAACAGTATACCTACATAATAATAAGGTACTTTAAACTTCTAAATTCCAGTAGTAGCCTTGGTCAATGGTCTATTTAACTGACAGCCCATCGTGACTTTATATTAACTAACACGCCGAAGAGATAAATCCAAACCAATGACTTGTCCAAAATCTGAACAAAAAATCGAGACAGCTTTCAAGTCCTTCGCGGTCAGCGAAGGTCATTGAACCACATCTAGTATAGGTTCGTAACTAAACTAAGCAACTAATGTCTAACGAATTCATGTAAATTCATTAGAATTCTCCACATCGTGCGTTTAATCGCCTTTCATTAACGTTCTCCGAAGCAAAACCGTTCTCAAGCGTTAAAAGCGACGTAAATATCACAATGGAACACAAAATATGAGCTATAAAATATATAAAAGATTGTATTACCCTGTTTGTTTATTATCCTGAAGTCATCTTCGGGAAGTTCACCCCTGCTCGAGGCGAAGCATAGAGTTACGACGACAAGCGTGTATGCCCACATTTTGATGTACTTGTTATTCATGCTGGAACAAAGACAATGGCTTTTAAATAGGCATGTTTTATGTAGCTAGAAATGTTTGGACAAGGGACACGTTTTGTCTAAAATAGTGTAGAATTTGTCTGAACTACAGTAATCCACATTCCACACAATACTGTGTACAAAATGCTCATAACGACGGGATATTGAAGTGGCACTTAATGGGGCTATGTTTTCATCTTTCTCATTGTCAGTATATGCCACTGAAACTAGCAGCCGAGTAGTAGCAGCCGGACGTTAGCTGGTCGCTATTTCGTCTGGGAGGCTGAGTCCCACTCAATTTATATGTAGACGTCTTCGGTTATTCATCTAGAAGTCGTCAGTAACTAAGAATATTTTTAAAAAAAAGTTGCCTTCAGTCTGTAGAGAGAAATGTCGAATTTTTAGTGTTTAGCTGGTCGCTATTTCGTCTAGGAGGCTGAGTCCCACTCAATTTATATGTAGGCGTCTTCGGTTATTCATCTAGAAGTCGTCAGTAACTAAGAATATTTTTAAAAAAAAGTTGCCTTCAGTCTGTAGAGAGAAATGTAGAGAAATGTCGAATTTTTAGTGTTTAGCTGGTCGCTATTTCGTCTGGGAGGCTGAGTCCCGATCAATTTATATGTAGACGTCTTCGGTTATTCATCTAGAAGTCGTCAGTAACTAAGAATATTTTAAAAAAAAAGTTGCCTTCAGTCTGTAGAGAAATGTCGAATTTTTAGTGTTTAGCTGGTCGCTATTTCGTCTAGGAGGCTGAGTCCCACTCAATTTATATGTAGACGTCTTCGGTTATTCATCTAGAAGTCGTCAGTAACTAAGAATATTTTTAAAAAAAAGTTGCCTTCAGTCTGTAGAGAGAAATGTAGAGGAATGTCGAATTTTAAGTGTTTAGCTGGTCGCTATTTCGTCTGGGAGGCTGAGTCCCACTCAATTTATATGAAGACGTCTTCGGTTATTCATCTAGAAGTCGTCAGTAACTAAGAATATTTTTAAAAAAAAGTTGCCTTCAGTCTGTAGAGAGAAATGTAGAGAAATGTCGAATTTTTAGTGTTTAGCTGGTCGCTATTTCGTCTAGGAGGCTGAGTCCCACTCAATTTATATGTAGACGTCTTCGGTTATTCATCTAGAAGTCGTCAGTAACTAAGAATATTTTTAAAAAAAAGTTGCCTTCAGTCTGTAGAGAGAAATGTAGAGAAATGTCGAATTTTTAGTGTTTAGCTGGTCGCTATTTCGTCTAGGAGGCTGAGTCCCACTCAATTTATATGTAGACGTCTTCGGTTATTCATCTAGAAGTCGTCAGTAACTAAGAATATTTTAAAAAAAAAGTTGCCTTCAGTCTGTAGAGAGAAATGTCGAATTTTTAGTGTTTAGCTGGTCGCTATTTCGTCTAGGAGGCTGAGTCCCACTCAATTTATATGTAGGCGTCTTCGGTTATTCATCTAGAAGTCGTCAGTAACTAAGAATATTTTTAAAAAAAAGTTGCCTTCAGTCTGTAGAGAGAAATGTAGAGAAATGTCGAATTTTTAGTGTTTAGCTGGTCGCTATTTCGTCTGGGAGGCTGAGTCCCGATCAATTTATATGTAGACGTCTTCGGTTATTCATCTAGAAGTCGTCAGTAACTAAGAATATTTTAAAAAAAAAGTTGCCTTCAGTCTGTAGAGAAATGTCGAATTTTTAGTGTTTAGCTGGTCGCTATTTCGTCTAGGAGGCTGAGTCCCACTCAATTTATATGTAGACGTCTTCGGTTATTCATCTAGAAGTCGTCAGTAACTAAGAATATTTTTAAAAAAAAGTTGCCTTCAGTCTGTAGAGAGAAATGTAGAGAAATGTCGAATTTTTAGTGTTTAGCTGGTCGCTATTTCGTCTAGGAGGCTGAGTCCCACTCAATTTATATGTAGACGTCTTCGGTTATTCATCTAGAAGTCGTCAGTAACTAAGAATATTTTTAAAAAAAAGTTGCCTTCAGTCTGTAGAGAGAAATGAAGAGAAATGTCGAATTTTTAGTGTTTAGCTGGTCGCTATTTCGTCTAGGAGGCTGAGTCCCACTCAATTTATATGTAGACGTCTTCGGTTATTCATCTAGAAGTCGTCAGTAACTAAGAATATTTTTAAAAAAAAGTTGCCTTCAGTCTGTAGAGAGAAATGTAGAGAAATGTCGAATTTTTAGTGTTTAGCTGGTCGCTATTTCGTCTGGGAGGCTGAGTCCCACTCAATTTATATGTAGACGTCTTCGGTTATTCATCTAGAAGTCGTCAGTAACTAAGAATATTTTTAAAAAAAAGTTGCCTTCAGTCTGTAGAGAGAAATGTCGAATTTTTAGTGTTTAGCTGGTCGCTATTTCGTCTAGGAGGCTGAGTCCCACTCAATTTATATGTAGACGTCTTCGGTTATTCATCTAGAAGTCGTCAGTAACTAAGAATATTTTTAAAAAAAAGTTGCCTTCAGTCTGTAGAGAGAAATGTAGAGAAATGTCGAATTTTTAGTGTTTAGCTGGTCGCTATTTCGTCTAGGAGGCTGAGTCCCACTCAATTTATATGTAGACGTCTTCGGTTATTCATCTAGAAGTCGTCAGTAACTAAGAATATTTTTAAAAAAAAGTTGCCTTCAGTCTGTAGAGAGGAATGTAGAGAAATGTCGAATTTTTAGTGTTTAGCTGGTCGCTATTTCGTCTGGGAGGCTGAGTCCCACTCAATTTATATGTAGAAGTCTTCGGTTATTCATCTAGAAGTCGTCAGTAACTAAGAATATTTTTAAAAAAAAGTTGCCTTCAGTCTGTAGAGAGAAATGTAGAGAAATGTCGAATTTTTAGTGTTTAGCTAGTCGCTATTTCGTCTAGGAGGCTGAGTCCCACTCAATTTATATGTAGACGTCTTCGGTTATTCATCTAGAAGTCGTCAGTAACTAAGAATATTTTTAAAAAAAAGTTGCCTTCAGTCTGTAGAGAGAAATGAAGAGAAATGTCGAATTTTTAGTGTTTAGCTGGTCGCTATTTCATCTAAGAGGCTGAGTCCCACTCAATTTATATGTAGACGTCTTCGGTTATTCATCTAGAAGTCGTCAGTAACTAAGAATATTTTTACAAAAAAGTTGCCTTCAGTCTGTAGAGAGAAATGTAGAGAAATGTCGAATTTTTAATGTTTAGCTGGTCGCTATTTCGTCTAGGAGGCTGAGTCCCACTCAATTTATATGTAGACGTCTTCGGTTATTCATCTAGAAGTCGTCAGTAACTAAGAATGTTTTAAAAAAAAAGTTGCCTTCAGTCTGTAGAGAGAAATGTCGAATTTTTAGTGTTTAGCTGGTCGCTATTTCGTCTAGGAGGCTGAGTCCCACTCAATTTATATGTAGACGTCTTCGGTTATTCATCTAGAAGTCGTCAGTAACTAAGAATATTTTTAAAAAAAAGTTGCCTTCAGTCTGTAGAGAGAAATGTAGAGAAATGTCGAATTTTTAGTGTTTAGCTGGTCGCTATTTCGTCTGGGAGGCTGAGTCCCACTCAATTTATATGTAGACGTCTTCGGTTATTCATCTAGAAGTCGTCAGTAACTAAGAATATTTTTAAAAAAAAGTTGCCTTCAGTCTGTAGAGAGAAATGTCGAATTTTTAGTGTTTAGCTGGTCGCTATTTCGTCTAGGAGGCTGAGTCCCACTCAATTTATATGTAGACGTCTTCGGTTATTCATCTAGAAGTCGTCAGTAACTAAGAATATTTTAAAAAAAAAGTTGCCTTCAGTCTGTAGAGAGAAATGTAGAGAAATGTCGAATTTTTAGTGTTTAGCTGGTCGCTATTTCGTCTAGGAGGCTGAGTCCCACTCAATTTATATGTAGACGTCTTCGGTTATTCATCTAGAAGTCGTCAGTAACTAAGAATATTTTTAAAAAAAAGTTGCCTTCAGTCTGTAGAGAGGAATGTAGAGAAATGTCGAATTTTTAGTGTTTAGCTGGTCGCTATTTCGTCTGGGAGGCTGAGTCCCACTCAATTTATATGTAGAAGTCTTCGGTTATTCATCTAGAAGTCGTCAGTAACTAAGAATATTTTTAAAAAAAAGTTGCCTTCAGTCTGTAGAGAGAAATGTAGAGAAATGTCGAATTTTTAGTGTTTAGCTGGTCGCTATTTCGTCTAGGAGGCTGAGTCCCACTCAATTTATATGTAGACGTCTTCGGTTATTCATCTAGAAGTCGTCAGTAACTAAGAATATTTTAAAAAAAAAGTTGCCTTCAGTCTGTAGAGAGAAATGAAGAGAAATGTCGAATTTTTAGTGTTTAGCTGGTCGCTATTTCGTCTAAGAGGCTGAGTCCCACTCAATTTATATGTAGACGTCTTCGGTTATTCATCTAGAAGTCGTCAGTAACTAAGAATATTTTAAAAAAAAAGTTGCCTTCAGTCTGTAGAGAGAAATGTAGAGAAATGTCGAATTTTTAATGTTTAGCTGGTCGCTATTTCGTCTAGGAGGCTGAGTCCCACTCAATTTATATGTAGACGTCTTCGGTTATTCATCTAGAAGTCGTCAGTAACTAAGAATGTTTTAAAAAAAAAGTTGCCTTCAGTCTGTAGAGAGAAATGTCGAATTTTTAGTGTTTAGCTGGTCGCTATTTCGTCTAGGAGGCTGAGTCCCACTCAATTTATATGTAGACGTCTTCGGTTATTCATCTAGAAGTCGTCAGTAACTAAGAATATTTTAAAAAAAAAGTTGCCTTCAGTCTGTAGAGAGAAATGAAGAGAAATGTCGAATTTTTAGTGTTTAGCTGGTCGCTATTTCGTCTAAGAGGCTGAGTCCCACTCAATTTATATGTAGACGTCTTCGATTATTCATCTAGAAGTCGTCAGTAACTAAGAATGTTTTAAAAAAAAAGTTGCCTTCAGTCTGTAGAGAGAAATGTAGAGAAATGTCGAATTTTGAGTGTTTAGCTGGTCGCTATTTCGTCTAGGAGGCTGAGTCCCACTCAATTTATATGTAGACGTCTTCGGTTATTCATCTAGAAGTCGTCAGTAACTAAGAATATTTTTACAAAAAAGTTGCCTTCAGTCTGTAGAGAGAAATGTAGAGAAATGTCGAATTTTTAATGTTTAGCTGGTCGCTATTTCGTCTAGGAGGCTGAGTCCCACTCAATTTATATGTAGACGTCTTCGGTTATTCATCTAGAAGTCGTCAGTAACTAAGAATGTTTTAAAAAAAAAGTTGCCTTCAGTCTGTAGAGAGAAATGTCGAATTTTTAGTGTTTAGCTGGTCGCTATTTCGTCTAGGAGGCTGAGTCCCACTCAATTTATATGTAGACGTCTTCGGTTATTCATCTAGAAGTCGTCAGTAACTAAGAATATTTTTAATAAAAAGTTGCCTTCAGTCTGTAGAGAGAAATGTAGAGAAATGTCGAATTTTTAGTGTTTAGCTGGTCGCTATTTCGTCTGGGAGGCTGAGTCCCACTCAATTTATATGTAGACGTCTTCGGTTATTCATCTAGAAGTCGTCAGTAACTAAGAATATTTTTAAAAAAAAGTTGCCTTCAGTCTGTAGAGAGAAATGTAGAGAAATTTCGAATTTTTAGTGTTTAGCTGGTCGCTATTTCGTCTAGGAGGCTGAGTCCCACTCAATTTATATGTAGACGTCTTCGGTTATTCATCTAGAAGTCGTCAGTAACTAAGAATATTTTTAAAAAAAAGTTGCCTTCAGTCTGTAGAGAGAAATGAAGAGAAATGTCGAATTTTTAGTGTTTAGCTGGTCGCTATTTCGTCTAAGAGGCTGAGTCCCACTCAATTTATATGTAGACGTCTTCGGTTATTCATCTAGAAGTCGTCAGTAACTAATAATGTTTTAAAAAAAAAGTTGCCTTCAGTCTGTAGAGAGAAATGTCGAATTTTTAGTGTTTAGCTGGTCGCTATTTCGTCTAGGAGGCTGAGTCCCACTCAATTTATATGTAGACGTCTTCGGTTATTCATCTAGAAGTCGTCAGTACCTAAGAATGTTTTAAAAAAAAAGTTGCCTTCAGTCTGTAGAGAGAAATGTAGAGAAATGTCGAATTTTGAGTGTTTAGCTGGTCGCTATTTCGTCTAGGAGGCTGAGTCCCACTCAATTTATATGTAGACGTCTTCGGTTATTCATCTAGAAGTCGTCAGTAACTAAGAATATTTTTAAAAAAAAGTTGCCTTCAGTCTGTAGAGAGAAATGTAGAGAAATGTCGAATTTTTAGTGTTTAGCTGGTCGCTATTTCGTCTGGGAGGCTGAGTCCCACTCAATTTATATGTAGAAGTCTTCGGTTATTCATCTAGAAGTCGTCAGTAACTAAGAATATTTTTTAAAAAAAGTTGCCTTCAGTCTGTAGAGAGAAATGTCGAATTTTTAGTGTTTAGCTGGTCGCTATTTCGTCTAGGAGGCTGAGTCCCACTCAATTTATATGTAGACGTCTTCGGTTATTCATCTAGAAGCCGTCAGTAACTAAGAATGAGATGAGAGAAATGAAGAGAAATGTCGAATTTTTAGTGTTTAGCTGGTCGCTATTTCGTCTAGGAGGCTGAGTCCCACTAAACACTAAAAAATCGACATTTCTCTACATTTCTCTCTACAGACTGTAGGCAACTTTTTTTTAAAAATATTCTTAGTTACTGACGACTTCTAGATGAATAACCGAAGACGTCTACATATAAATTGAGTGGGACTCAGCCTCCTAGACGAAATAGCGACCAGCTAAACACTAAAAATTCGACATTTCTCTACATTTCTCTCTACAGACTGAAGGCAACTTTTTTTTTAAAATATTCTTAGTTACTGACGACTTCTAGATGAATAACCGAAGACGTCTACATATAAATTGAGTGGGACTCAGCCTCCTAGACGAAATAGCGACCAGCTAAACACTAAAAATTCGACATTTCTCTCTACAGACTGAAGGCAACTTTTTTTTAAAAATATTCTTAGTTACTGACGACTTCTAGATGAATAACCGAAGACGTCTACATATAAATTGAGTGGGACTCAGCCTCCTAGACGAAATAGCGACCAGCTAAACACTAAAAATTCGACATTTCTCTCTACAGACTGAAGGCAACTTTTTTTTAATAATATTCTTAGTTACTGACGACTTCTAGATGAATAACCGAAGACGTCTACATATAAATTGAGTGGGACTCAGCCTCCTAGACGAAATAGCGACCAGCTAAACACTAAAAAATCGACATTTCTCTACATTTCTCTCTACAGACTGAAGGCAACTTTTTTTTAAAAATATTCTTAGTTACTGACGACTTCTAGATGAATAACCGAAGACGTCTACATATAAATTGAGTGGGACTCAGCCTCCCAGACGAAATAGCGACCAGCTAAACACTAAAAATTCGACATTTCTCTACATTTCTCTCTACAGACTGAAGGCAACTTTTTTTTTAAAATATTCTTAGTTACTGACGACTTCTAGATGAATAACCGAAGACGTCTACATATAAATTGAGTGGGACTCAGCCTCCTAGACGAAATAGCGACCAGCTAAACACTAAAAATTCGACATTTCTCTACATTTCTCTCTACAGACTGAAGGCAACTTTTTTTTAAAAATATTATTAGTTACTGACGAATTCTAGATGAATAACCGAAGACTTCTACATATAAATTGAGTGGGACTCAGCCTCCCAGACGAAATAGCGACCAGCTAAACACTAAAAATTCGACATTTCTCTACATTCCTCTCTACAGACTGAAGGCAAATTTTTTTTTAAAATATTCTTAGTTACTGACGACTTCTAGATGAATAACCGAAGACGTCTACATATAAATTGAGTGGGACTCAGCCTCCTAGACGAAATAGCGACCAGCTAAACATTAAAAATTCGACATTTCTCTACATTTCTCTCTACAGACTGAAGGCAACTTTTTTTTAAAAATATTCTTAGTTACTGACGACTTCTAGATGAATAACCGAAGACGTCTACATATAAATTGAGTGGGACTCAGCCTCCGAGACGAAATAGTGACCAGCTAAACACTAAAAATTCGACATTTCTCTACATTTCTCTCTACAGACTGAAGGCAACTTTTTTTTAAAAATATTCTTAGTTACTGACGACTTCTAGATGAATAACCGAAGACGTCTACATATAAATTGAGTGGGACTCAGCCTCCTAGACGAAATAGCGACCAGCTAAACACTAAAAATTCGACATTTCTCTACATTTCTCTCTACAGACTGAAGGCAACTTTTTTTTTAAAACATTCTTAGTTACTGACGACTTCCTAGATGAATAACCGAAGACGTCTACATATAAATTGAGTGGGACTCAGCCTCCTAGACGAAATAGCGACCAGCTAAACACTAAAAATTCGACATTTCTCTCTACAGACTGAAGGCAACTTTTTTTTTAAAACATTCTTAGTTACTGACGACTTCTAGATGAATAACCGAAGACGTCTACATATAAATTGAGTGGGACTCAGCCTCCTAGACGAAATAGCTAAACATTAAAAATTCGACATTTCTCTCTACAGACTGAAGGCAACTTTTTTTTAAAAATATTCTTAGTTACTGACGACTTCTAGATGAATAACCGAAGACGTCTACATATAAATTGAGTGGGACTCAGCCTCTTAGACGAAATAGCGACCAGCTAAACACTAAAAATTCGACATTTCTCTTCATTTCTCTCTACAGACTGAAGGCAACTTGTTTTAAAAATATTCTTAGTTACTGACGACTTCGAGATGAATAACCGAAGACGTCTACATATAAATTGAGTGGGACTCAGCCTCCTAGACGAAATAGCGACCAGCTAAACACTAAAAATTCGACATTTCTCTACATTTCTCTCTACAGACTGAAGGCAACTTTTTTTTAAAAATATTCTTAGTTACTGACGACTTCTAGATGAATAACCGAAGACTTCTACATATAAATTGAGTGGGACTCAGCCTCCCAGACGAAATAGCGACCAGCTAAACACTAAAAATTCGACATTTCTCTACATTCCTCTCTACAGACTGAAGGCAACTTTTTTTTTAAAATATTCTTAGTTACTGACGACTTCTAGATGAATAACCGAAGACGTCTACATATAAATTGAGTGGGACTCAGCCTCCTAGACGAAATAGCGACCAGCTAAACACTAAAAATTCGACATTTCTCTCTACAGACTGAAGGCAACTTTTTTTTAAAAATATTCTTAGTTACTGACGACTTCTAGATGAATAACCGAAGACGTCTACATATAAATTGAGTGGGACTCAGCCTCCTAGACGAAATAGCGACCAGCTAAACACTAAAAATTCGACATTTCTCTCTACAGACTGAAGGCAACTTTTTTTTAAAAATATTCTTAGTTACTGACGACTTCTAGATGAATAACCGAAGACGTCTACATATAAATTGAGTGGGACTCAGCCTCCTAGACGAAATAGCGACCAGCTAAACACTAAAAAATCGACATTTCTCTACATTTCTCTCTACAGACTGAAGGCAACTTTTTTTTAAAAATATTCTTAGTTACTGACGACTTCTAGATGAATAACCGAAGACGTCTACATATAAATTGAGTGGGACTCAGCCTCCTAGACGAAATAGCGACCAGCTAAACACTAAAAATTCGAAATTTCTCTACATTTCTCTCTACAGACTGAAGGCAACTTTTTTTTAAAAATATTCTTAGTTACTGACGACTTCTAGATGAATAACCGAAGACGTCTACATATAAATTGAGTGGGACTCAGCCTCCCAGACGAAATAGCGACCAGCTAAACACTAAAAATTCGACATTTCTCTACATTTCTCTCTACAGACTGAAGGCAACTTTTTTTTAAAAATATTCTTAGTTACTGACGACTTCTAGATGAATAACCGAAGACGTCTACATATAAATTGAGTGGGACTCAGCCTCCCAGACGAAATAGCGACCAGCTAACGTCCGGCTGCTACTACTCGGCTGCTAGTTTCAGTGGCATTGTCAGTATGTTAATGAAAGTGACAGTTTTACTGTAAAGTGAAGTAAACTGTAAGTTCAATGTTGATGAGTTTCGTAAATAATGTCTTAAAATAAGTGAAATAATTCGTTTTTACGATTTCCATATATTGGTTTACCTATATCTAGGGTATTCCTTTTTTTGCTTAGAGATGGCGGAAAAGCCCCAGTACAAAGTAAAAACGTCGCCTTTTAAAATTTGCTGATGCTATTAATTAACATATTTTCCTTATTTTAATAAGATATATAAAATGTTTATTAATTACCTACTATTGAAAAATATGACCAATTGACATAGTGTAAAGATTTAAGGAGTATGTGCCTTTTAAAGATTCAAAATACTATTCAGATTAACTCGTGTTAAATGTTCAATTAACAAGGTAACAGGAATTAAACGTATTTAATCAAATACACAGTGTGTCCTGATATAAAAATGGATCCTGATATAAAATGTTAGCGTCAGAAAGAAAAAAGAAAAAAAAATAAATAAAGAATGGCTTTGGCGTAACGTTTGGTTTCAATAATTATTACTACCAATTTGTTCCTAGAGAAAATTATTTTTGCTCAGCCATTCTGATAACAGGATGGCAGGTCACCTACTTGTAGAGCATTAAGGACGCAGAGTTTCTAAAAGTGCATATTACCACTTCGTAAATATTAAACAATAATGATTCATTGCCGAAGACCAAGAAAATATCTGATGATTGTTATTAACGTAACTAAGTAAACATTCGTTCGTACATATTGTTAGTACAGTAGAAATCTACAGTCTACCGCTCAGAGAGAGTATGTTTGCTTGTTAGCTTAGGCAAAACAACTAAAACAAGTGGGGAAGGTTCGTTTACACATATTTTCATCACCCTCTAGTATCGATTCAAAAGCGATAAAGTCAAAAAAAATAATTTTGTAATTACGACATTTTTGTCACAGCCACGGAGGTGTATTACTGTTTTGATTAAAATTAGAGAATATATTATGTTCATAACTCTATGGAATACACATACTGGGTTCGAATACCGGAGAATAATAGACCAAAAATATTTTCGCTCAAGCACAAAAAGTTTCTTTCTACAAATAAGCAGATCTAATGATTGCTTTAAACATAAAGGAAAACAGATTTTAATCTGGGTTCCGATATGTTCTTACCCGGTTCCGGTTGTGTCGGTTCCCAGATTATAAGTCTAAGACAGGTTTCGAATCATCCGTTTTAAATGTAATAAATATTAAAAATTATAATTATCTAGTGTAAAGCTAATATATATAATAATTTTATCACCAAAATTTACAACTAGGTAAATACACTTAAGGGATATTAAATATCACTTAGTTTATATTATAAAATCTTAGATTTTTGAAATCGGACTCGCTTTGGTCAAACCCCGACATAAACCACATCTAAAAAGTAAAAAAAAAATCTTTAACTTTCACGGGCAGACCGTGAAGAACATAATGAATAAATCGCGTTTTAATCCGGTTATTTTATTTGAAATGAAATGAAATGAAATGAAATGTATTTATTTAACACCCAATTTACAGAACATTAATATTTTTATAACTATTTAATGCTAATTATAACTTAAATAAATTTAAATATTATGTGCATATATATGTACTGCCAGGATGTCAAATAGGAGCTCCACTCAGCATACGCTGTGACGCATTAACGTCACAACACTGATTTTCAGTGGGCCCCTTAACAACAATTGGGAGACAGCTCCTCACAGTGTATTTACAAAAGAAAATAAAAAACAAAAAAAAAGAAGAAAATCACGGTTAGTGCGCTTTAAAATCAAGAAAAAAAACACATTATTTAATATAACAATATATCTTTTTTACACATACATAATAACTGTGAAAACTATCGTATTTATACATATTATAAATATAAATGTAATGAATATAGGTTATAGTGCAACTAAAGTTCCAATTGTTTACTCAACAAATATTGTTTATATTTCAATTTAAAAGAAAATAATGACTGAATATTGCGGAGTGGTGGAGGTATGTTATTTAAATCTCAAAGTTGATTAAGGTTTGAGTATTCGACCGTAAAGCTTACAAAAAGTAAATAATAACAGGAAGTACAAGGTAGTAGCGCTAAGAAGCTCGAATAAGCAATGGAAGGGTATCGTAGGACGTTTTTTATTCACAAAAAAAGTTTATCCGTTAAACGTGTTTTCAATGTAACTAGATGCCTAGCCTTGGATAATCAACATACAGCTCATTGATCAATCCTTCCACCACCCTTTATTTGAAACAAAAAGCTTATTTTGACAGAGCACGTTTAGCCTGCCCACTGAGGTCGCTATCCAATGGGTTGAAATTGTTGAACTCCCCAGACCGCTCAAATGGCCAAAATGTTCTTAGTTAAAGTTATTTGAGAGAGAGATAGAGGGCTCTCCCTCTATCTCTCTCTCAAATAGCTTGTCTCTTTCAAATGTCTCTACATTTACCTATTCGTCGTACACTATTACATACTTTTAGAAACTACGATCTAATACTTTATAGTCAAACTAGAAACCAGAAACCTTCGCGGGCTAATGCAGCTCACCAATTCATCAAAATTTCATCATAATCGGATAAATAGATTAGGAGTGCATAGAGGACAAACATATAATTATATTGTTATTTATTCATATAGATGTTTATTTTTTTATTCCATCTTATAACTTAAGTCGTTTTTTCAAAATTCTTTGAAATTATTAATCCTATAATATTCCATCTATAAATACATCTCCACGAACCAGCTTTAGACATCTGCGACACTATCTCGTTGACGCTACCTCATAGTTTACTGATAACAGACCAGCTCATTAGATCGTATTTTGCAAACTGAAAGCCATCTTCATAAAACAAACATGATAGCTAATGTTTATAAATTCACTCGAGATATGACTCGAGTATGCTAAATAGAGCGACCTACATTTTGTGTACTCATCAATTATGTTAAGCCGTGCCTACACAATCTTCGTTTCTCAGACCGTTATTTGCCTTAAATAATGTTAAAATCCAGCATCGAACTTAACTATTGTACAAGTATTAGCATTTACAACTTACGTACACTATTGCGTGCATTGAAAATGTCATGTTTATCATAGGGGGGGAGGTACCGCAATCTCTAATAGCAAATGCTTTAGTACTTGACGAAAGAACGAGACAAAGTAAAACACGGTGTATATTCCTCTCCGACATAGATCCGGGAACGTACGGATGATCCGGGAAAGCAGTCGCCGGAAGAGAGTTCCACTCCTTTGCCATTTTGATTAAAAAGAAAGCGAACGGGGGGAATATCTACGAAGTAAGGGTGAAATCCCACTGTCACCCGCTTTATTGAAGAATTTGTGGGCACGATGGGCATGCCCACAACCCTATAGACTTGTGACGTCACACAGTCTATTGAGTTGAATAGGCTGATAATATTAAAGCCAATGCCTCAACAAAGTCAAAATAAAAAACTATTTATCGTGTGATTTGAACGCAGAAAAGTACGATTGACAAAATACTTGTTCCATATTTCTGATGTCCTGGTACTTTTTTGAATTGGCCAATTTTCGTGAGGCTGTGACCACAACCTTCTTTGAGGGCTGGATCTGGGCCTGTTCACCCGCGTATTTTCTCCCTAAAATAAAGCAAACAACCCTAAACTGGAACTAAATTTCTGGAGATATAGAAGAATCTAGCAACACTTACCTTTCAAAAATTTTCAACAGATTATACAATTATACATGGTACATATAAAACACAACACAGCCCTTAGCAAATACCTTATAACAGGTCTGCTATACCATACAATATGAAAACTTTAATAACTTTATAGCTACATAAAGGGGTAATGAAGGCGTTCGCTCTGCAGACACGTGCTAAGTCAGTGATTTTTTACAGCAGTCTACGAACACAAAGAAGTTATCTAGCAACCATAATAAATTATATTATTTTTTGTTGGCACAGCGAAAAAACCTAAACTACACAGGCAGTAATGACCGGACCAATTTTGTAACTAGTATAAGCAGATATAAATTGGAGCGTTCAAGAAACCACGTAGCCAGAGGTTCCGGCTTCAAATTGATATTATTACATAGAACAACTTTTACTACCGTAGTTGAATGCATTATGATGACGATTTTTATGACCCGGAAAGAAATGCACGACTTCTTAGAAAGATATTTAAAGTTCAAACACGGTAGTCCAGCAACATACGAAGAAGATAATATAAAATAGAAAACCATTGAACATAAGAGACGGTTAAAGGAAATAAAGCAATTTTTTTTTCACTTTTATATTTTTAGATAGCCGATGTGAAATTTAAAGGAGTTTAAAGGAGTTGCCCAGTTTACCGTATCATATTATCATGAAAGTACCGAAATAAAAACGGCACGGGCTATGTCCTCTAGAACTAACGTAAGCACGGGCATAATATTCTCGTGGACGTATCACTGCTTCAATTCATAATTGCTACAAATCAAAACTCTCTTTTAGAGAAAGGCTTATCGTTTACGTTTTAAGTTTTGAATTGAAGCAAAGAATTGTTGACGCCTCCTGCATGGCCAGCGACAGTGTTGGTGCTTGGTGGGTTACGGAACGGAAAAAAATATTACATAGTTGTACTTTGAAAAGTATGAGACTACCAGAGTCTCATACATTTCAATAGAGCTAATATTTTTTTACCTATCAAGGTATGATGCGGTGTAGTGAGCAGACACCTTTAAGATATAGATTACATAAAAGCAACAAAAAATATATTAAGAAAACTGAAGTCTCAAGATTACATAAAATCAAGAAAAAAAGCACAATACAACCTACCTACTATAATATAAAAGCAACAAAAAGTCAGCACTTCCCGGACGGTTTTTTGTGACCTAGAAACTATGTACTTCTTGCTTGTTCGTTATAGTTTCTTATCGAAGTATCAACCAAAGCTCGCTTTATCGCCTTAAAATTGGTTTTTAATGTTTTAAAACAGTTCACATTGAACATAGGGAATTATTTTATAATTATTTTTTTTACTCTTCTGTCATAAGGAAAACAAACGTAATTAATTAATATTAAATAATCTTTATATTCAGAATCTTAGAAATTTTAAGAATTATTAAGAGAATAAGATTCATCTATTTGTATTTTTTCTCTTACCTATTCAATGTTCTCTTAGTAACATCAGTACTGATCACTAAGATGGTTCAGAAGCGTTAACTTCTCAGCCTTATTTTTATTAATGACCTGCTTCGCAACAATCAACAACAAATCTTTCCTCTTTACAATATTAGTTTAGATACGCCTGCCTATCATATGCAGGCGTTTGACCACTATCACCCACCTGATGGTAAGTAGTAATCAAAGGTGGAACACAGTCCGGGAAGACAGTCGCAAGAAGAGTTCCACTCATTTGCCATTTTGATTCAAAAGGAAGAAGAGAAATAAATATATATGATAATGTATATATTTAGAATAGATTTAAAAGCTACACATGAGCAACTTCAAGTACCAGGGTGTGTCTGCAGAAGCTTATGGACACAGCGATAAGATCTATTTCGATACACTTGTGTGTTGCGATTAAGTGGTAGTTATTTATTTGGATAACCTGCTATAACCTAGTTGGAGTTCACAGACCTTTATTATCAGGGTAGTTCAATTATAATGGTCACTATGTTTACGTATACTTTAAATTGATAGAGATCTTTTATATTATCTTTAATATTTGTTTTACTAGAGTTCAACTGATTTATGAAATTTATATGTCAAAATCTGTTAATTATAACGACATCGAAGGGACTACTCATATTTGGTCGTAAAAACCGATAGTCGTGACAACCGGTGATGTTTTCGAGGACAAAGTACAGTCGGGACATTTTATTTTGTCGATATAACTGGTATGTTGTTCTAAACGATGTAGACCAGGGTAGAAGCCTTTAAAAATAATGAAAAGTGAAAAAAAATTATAATAGAATGAAACCCATTAGAAAAGGAGGGAAATATGATAAAAATGAAAGGAAAAATAAATTACGGTCGATCCGAGTTCGGGAAGTGGAAGTGGGGGGGGGTTTAAGGGTAAAAAACGGTTTATCTCGTTTTCCGGCAAAACTACAAGTCCTATGGAAAAAAGTCAAATGGCAAAGTTGTAGGTAATAAAAAGATCTACAACTTTTGTATTTTCACTTTTTTCACATAACCTCAAAATTTATGTGAAAAATTCAAAAAACCAAGTTTTTGGTTTTTTATTTTTATCTTTTACAAAAAATTTTTTTTTTTAACGAAATTTTGTGAAAACTTACCTTTTTATGTCCCAAATACGCTGTAATTTATTTAATTAAAAATATTTATTTTTTCACCTTATTCTGAATTAATATCGAAAAAACACCCTAATTTTCAATCGAAAATTCACCCGTCAAAATATCAGCTTTTTTCAAAAAGTTGGTGTGGTTTCTGTTCGTTGGAATCTCTACTTTCTGACGGTGTAAAAAAATATATACTTTTTTAACAGCTGCTACGAAATAACAGGTATGTAGTAAGGCCCATACCCTATTAGAACCTTCCCCACTTCTCTATGAAACACATTTTGATGGGCTAAAATTTTCCGTAGGTCACTCAGGTATACAAGTTATCTTAAAAAAGCAATAAATAGACATCTACGCTTATAATTGAAAGAAGATTTTGCAACTTTCTCAAAATATTGTAGATGTCTTATTAAATATTAACTTATTTGGTTTTTGGTTTTTGCGTTTTCTGAGAAGATTTACCATGGTAACATATATATTTTTTTTCACCATCGGAAAGTAGAGATTTCAACGAACAGAAACCACACCAACTTTTTGAAAAAAGCTGATATTTTGACGGGTGAATTTTCGATTGAAAATTAGGGTGTTTTTTCGATATTAATTCAAAATAAGGTGAAAAAATAAATATTTTTAATTAAATAAATTACAGCGTATTTGGGACATAAAAAGGTAAGTTTTCACAAAATTTCGTTAAAAAAAAAAATTTTTGTAAAAGATAAAAATAAAAAACCAAAAACTTGGTTTTTTGAATTTTTCAGATAAATTTTGAGGTTATGTGAAAAAAGTGTAAATACAAAAGTTTTAGATCTTTTTATTATCTACAACTTTTCCATTTGACTTTTTTCGATAGGACTTTTAGTTTTGCCGGAAATTGAGAAAAACCGTTTTTTACCCTTAAAAACTCACCCCCATCCCCTTCCCAACCTCAGATCGCCCGTAAATTATTTTTCCTTTCATTTTTATCATATTTCCCTCCTTTTCTAATGGGTTTCATCCTATTATGATTTTTTTTGGTTTTAAAAATTATCGACCCTGGACTAATGTCGTTATAAACTGTTTTAACTTTTTACTGTATTAATTATTTTTGTAAATAAAAAGTAATAAAGTAAAAGATTCTAATGTCGTATTTTTGTTAGGAAAATGTAATGTTTAATTTATTAATTAAACTCGAAGTGGCAGACATAAGAAATGCTCGCAAAAAAGCTATTAACATTCTAAGATTTCAACTGTATAGTTGAAAATTTCTTAAATAAATAAACAATTTTCTGCACGAGTATACACACAGATAAACAATTTCCAAAGTATTTACAATTGATAAGGTGCATCGCGCTGATTGACCTGTATTGATATGGCATATTTACTCACTGGTAGTAAACTCCTTAACTGATACCGATAACACTCGAGTAATTACTCAACTGATATCACCCACCACGATGATACCATAATGGAACTAACAATTCAAATTGTTGACTTTGTTAAAAGAAAATCTTTTACGCAAGGAATTCATTTTGATATGATCTAGAAATTTAATTATGTCTATAATGAAGAACAATACCTGAATAACATTATTAGGAATAACTCGTGTATATGTTATGTTTACTACAATAGTCATTAGGTATTAACAGACAATCAGCGCTGTATCAGCATAGCATAATATGATGAGTGGCCGTTTATTCAAAGCTGTCACATTATATTAGTAGTGTATAAATAAGTAATAAATTAATTAGCTAATGTGTGAATGGAGCTCGAATAAAGTAGATCTTCTAAGCCTATATAGCCTTTTATGGATTTTCAGTAAAATACTAATGCACGCCTCCTTAAACGTTCTTGACAAAAAAAAATTATGTAATTTATTGCAACAATTAATGTTATTGGACCAGCCTATATAATGCAAATACATGGTTACAACAACACAAACATGCAAGAAACTGGCCACTTTCCAACACCTAACTGTGTACCTTTTTTACAAGAACTTCACACGCAAATATTACTAGTGGAACTATAAACTTTTAGCACACAACAGCGGCCCTTGTTACCGGCACGTCAGCACAGAATTACCTTGTTAACATATTTGTTTAGCAAAAGCTTTTCTCCTTGACTGTACACACTACGTGCCTGCAAGCATGTTGGTCACAATCAACACGTATCGCTGAAAACATAACTATAGCCTATAGTCAACTAACAATGAACTCTCTCACTGCCAATGAAAACAAGAAGCCAGTATTACTGGGAACGGGTACTGGTGAGAACAGATGTGTGCTAATTGACTGGCTTTGTTTGTGAAGAAATGCAAAACGATCTGTCCGATAACAACATTATTGCTTAGTAATTAAAGGTAATGAAACCTTGAAAGCGTCTTATAGAAATCAATGTGCAGAAGCTAAATACAATAAGCAAATATAATAAGTAAATATTATCACATCGATGATCTAAGGATCTATGCTAGTTTATAATATAAACCAGATCTAGTGAAGAAGAATCCACTTATAGCCTTTAGTAAAGGAGGTAACCGAATATTATGCAAACTGTTTTCAGTACTTAGGTATTATTTAAAGTTGTGATTTTTTATCTAGTGTAGCTTATACTCGTAATATTCAGTTACATACCACAGGTTCTTTACCCAAATATGATTCATGCAGTTAGAGCTATATGGTTATTAAAAAAAAGTATTTCAGTCGTTTATTGGGTACATAGTGAGATCAAGATCTCGACTAGAAGAGAACAAGAAAGAGACTTCTAATTTATTGGCAAATATACATAATTAGATGCTCAGGAACTGTACGACAATCTTTAAGAGCACTATCATTGCAGTCCTAGGCCCGTAATCCAAGACAAGTCAAGTCATAATCTATTCTTGAGAACTGTCAATATGTCAAAATTCTATAGAGAAAAAATGGTTTGACAAGTCTCAAAACTAGATTCAAAACTGAGACACGTCTTGGAATATGGGCCCTAGACTACTTTACCAAAAAAATGTGAAAGCGCTATACATTTTATATAGCTCTGTCTTATTCTATTCCCAAACAAGAATACTGCGTTAGGACAACAATACTGCGATAGGATTGCTGTAAAGCCCGGTCCGTAAACAGCATGACACTGAACAGACCACGTGTGTCCACTGGCGTGATTTTATTGCCTCAGTAATAAATCTAGACACCTTTAATATATATATTGGTCTTGTATCAAAAGATCCGTTTTTAACTGGCCGATCGTAAAACTACGCAGGTATCGACGAAGGAGTTTCATATTTTCGATACAACCTTTTTTTAAACAAGCTTCACCTTATGGCTATCTGTAATAACATAATATAATGTATATATTTTATTTTTTGACCTATTGTCTAATATACTGTAGTTAGGCCTTTATTGTGCCTTGAATCATTAATGTTTCTAATTGTTTTCAAAGACATAAATGAATTAAGGTATGATATTTGATGGCGTCATTCAGATGGTTTGATTGAACTGAATGATGGCCATAGGAACATAATGACTTTGCTTTTTTGTTTTATAAATAGATAAAAGAAGGCTGATAAAACTATATTTAAAAAAAGAACCGAAATTAACAAAATCATATAATCGCATTAGATAATATTGAAGTATAAATTGAAACCTACTGTAACTCTCTTACATATGACAGTATTGCCATACTTTATCCGTACAAACATTTAATATTTCTAAGAGAAACTAATAAAACTCCGATGCCATTACCTATTTATGTAGGTATAAGACTGGCTTCCGACTTTGCAAGGTGTAACAAATTCCTATACTTAATATCTTCATTAATCTTACATAGATATTAATATTATTACTTAAACCAATAAGCCAAGCCTGTAAATTGATCGCTTCTAAGAGCAGTGGTTTATTATTGGAATATAACAGACTCATTATGGCAAGATAACGTAAGACGTTGAACATGTTGCACTAATATCTAACGCTTAACTAAACCCCGGTAGTGCTTAGTTTCAAGATATCATAGCGATCGTAAAGCTGTTCGTTTCAGAACTGGCAAGTTTATTTATTATTCTTAAGAATAATTTTATATCACTCGTTTTTATACGGTGAGCATGTGGTGCTTCCTTTCATGATCATCCGGCCTAGCATGACAAGCGCGACAAAATTTTGTCTACCGTTTTCTCGTGTTTAACGACTATCGCTTTATTTCTTTCGGGTCTCACATGACAATTACTCTTAAAATTCGACTTTTAATATGAAAAATAGGAGAGATATTTTCTATCAAAATTGTCGATGTTGAGATATAATATATCGAGATATCTTACATCTTAGTTTGTCTTCTCTCGTCCGCGACATATCTCGTGGCGGTCATGCTAGCCCGGCATGACACACTAGCGTCAGCCGTCAGGTATGAGGAACGAAAAAAAAAAACATAAATAAACGAGGTTAACATTCATATTTATATTGAAACCAATATCCCTTACAAAAAATAATATTCAAAATAATATTTTTACTGTTTTCTGAGATATTTCCTGCCCTTCACAATAAAATACAATAGGTACATCTTTCTACCTTTTATAATGACAGAGATGATATCGGTCGAGTCTCGATAATTTGACACACGTTATTTTAACTCTCTCGATAAAATTTGAATTTTTTTCCCGATCCCTTGAAAAATACTCAATAAATTGAATAAAATCAATATGAATTGTTCCCTTCAGTAATGTCCAGTTGAAATAATCTTTAAAATTATTTAAGTACTCCTAGATATTATTTTACACCCAACAAACAAACAAGCAAGCAAATAATGAACTTTATGCAGTTACAAACACTTATAAAAAAAATGTCGACTCTCAATAATTTTAATCTGTTGATAATTTGAAATTTTTCTCCGGTCCCTTAAGTTTCAAACTGAATTTAAATTATACAGAAAGTAATTAAAAAACACAGCAATATTAATTCATTAACTTATACAAGAGGGTAGCCATATCACAATGCAATATTTCCCAGGCAAACCTTTGAATAGGAAACAAAGCAGAAAAACAGTCGCCGTAGCAGAAATTAAAATTTAGTACTGATAAATGTACAATACTAATACTTATTCATACATACATCACATATCCATAATTTAACCCTATAGCTACCTTTCTTACCTTCATACCTCCTTACTTTTTAGCAATTTCTTTAATATCAAGTCATGCATATAAAGACAACTACGGATAACTTATATCAAAATAGCACAGGGGAATATATACTAAAGGTTGCTCAACTTTATCTCTTGTATACCTCTGTTTTTTTTTTATTTTAAGTAAATCCTACTCACTAAGAAAGATTCAAACTAACTGTAGACTTTGAGTAAAGATTAAAAGTCATTAGTTCTTTTGTTGGTGTGCAAACTGAATGGTCAATTTCTAATATTGTAAAACTACCGACTACTTATAACTATAAACTACTAATATTTAAGAAGTTGCAATGTCATTGATGTCTATTATTAATAAGGTAGTATATTTTAAGTTAAGAATGTAATGTGGAACAATATTAACTTGTAAGTCTGAAACTGCGCTTTTTAGCAAATAAGATATTATTTAGTCAGTAAGTGAATTTTTGTAACTCTTTTGAAATAAATAAATTCTGAGACCATATGTTATTAATTACATATTTTATTCATTTTTAATAAACAGTGATGACAGTCTAACATTACTACTCATTGATAACAATCACCGTATGTTCCCAATCATTAATTTGGCCTCATCTAAATTGCAACACTCTTGTAATAGGTACCATTGTATTCATTCCGACAATTTGCATTCTTAACCATCTCTTTGTGTTCACAATGAAGACATTAGAATAGCTTTTTGTTTGCTTACATCTTACATATGTAAGTAATTTGTTAAATACTTTGCAATTGTTTGGTGTAGATGCTTTAGTTTTCCCTATTAACCTACAATTATGACTTATAGATACAGAAAAGACAATGAAGATACAAAAAGAAACATGGATATTAATAGTGAAAGTTATTTGCTTTAAAAAAAGGCAATATTAGAGATTTTTATTTTTTGTTTTAGTAAACCTTTATTTAAGAGATGTTTGTTTTTCGAATAATACCTGACTTAAATCCCTGGTTCATAATTTATTTGTAATATGTACTTACCTCCAGTACTTTTGATGAATATTATTCTAGATAAATATTTTCTACACCTAATTTAATACACCTATAGAAAAAAAAATTTTCAACTACCCACTGAATCTAGCAGCATTCTTTTGTAAAGGGTTTTATTGAAAAACTAATAAGCCACTTGTTTTAAAACAAATAAGTTCTTGTAATCAATAAAAATTTGAAAGGTTATCTTAATGAAAAATATATTATGTTACATTAATTAATTTACGAATCTCCAATTATATTTATAAATATATATAATACTAATTAAATATATACATACAATCTTTAATTTTAAAAACTTTCAATATTATAAAAGTTTCACCATAAAATATAATTGCATATAACTTACGCGTATTGAGGATGCAAAAAGCACATCTGCGATGCCCATTTGCGAAAAAACTTGCTGTTACGAAATAAAACACGAAACTTTTTTCTTACCATAAACGATATGTGGGTCGAAAATCGAAATTCAACTCGAAATTCGCGATACAATCGCCCATTCTCCTCCTGGATTACCAGTTTAGAACATTGCATAATTCATCACTGTTCTTTTTTAAAATCTCAATCACTGTTTATTTGTTGACACAAAACAAACTGGGCAATTATTGGTCCAAACGTACGTGTTTGGTCACTGTTTTCACTTCGCGATTTATAACTGAAACTTATTACAAAGTTCGTCCAGTATTAAAGAAAAGGCACTAAAGTTTTCAAAATATTAACAGAAACAGGTAAGCGTACACCAACAAACGGGTGGCTAGAAGGACGAAATAAAAAAAACAAAAGTAACAACCCACAGCCCGTACCGACTAAACACTCGACACGAACCTACGCAGCAGTGTGCGTGAATGAATACGCGCTATATTGCGAGAGTCGAGACCGTTGAGTAGCGCGCTCTTCGCTGAAAATGATAATGTTGCTAGTTTCTGTTTTTTTACCCCACATCTTAGTTCGTTTACAATTTACATTGTGTCAAATATATATAATATGCGAGTTGTCTCGTCACAGTCTTAGATAAACAATTTCTTTTAAGAAGGAAGTAGGTTATCGAAGTCGAAATACGAATAATATATAGTGTTTCAGTTACAAAGGTGAATGAAACTGATTGTTTATATGCTAGAAGTAGATATATTTTGTTAATAATATAAAATATTTTTCATTGATATCCCTAATGAAGATTATAAATACAAGTGTGTTTATAAGTTTGTCCTACATAAATATAATAATCTCTACAATGCAATACGTTATAATGGATTATCTCAATTTTTCTCATAAAGATATTTAAGAGATAGGAGGGACAAATATTATATTACTTTTCCATGCTAGTGAGTAGTGACGCTGAGGGCAAACCTTGGTATAGTATAAAATGATAGTTACGTTTTGAAAAAAATGTTATGAAATAACATACAATAATATAACAATGGCTGAAGACCAAGAAACACAAGTTATGAATCTATAAGTCATTCTGGTAAATTATACTTTTGATGTAATATGTATTATTTTTTAAATATTATCATATAAGAAATACATCGTATCTTGGAAATGAAAATATTAAAGTCAGAAATTAAATTTTCTCTGCTATACTACTAATAAAAATCCTGTTTTCAATAAATATGCATTAAACTTTTTTTAAGGAAATTTACTGAAACTGGCAACATTTTGCCTCTATGTCACGATCCCGCCAAAGTCAAACAATATTCCGAAAGCACACGAAGAGCTCCGCCAGATGCACGCACACATAGAAACACGTGCTTGACTTGCCGCCCGCGCGCCGACGTCCTTGCGGCCACCGACCGCTAAGCTCACCTCTTACTACCGTTTACTTTATCAAAACGATAAGAAGAAAAGAAAGTTTAGTACATATCCAATGCACGCTAGAAAATATTTCACTATCTGATAAAGAATACGCGACCTGTAATTAAATTATATGTAAAGTTTAAATGGTTTGTTATTAATAATTTAAATAACAAACTTTTACAAAAAACATTAATATAATTATTAGATTAGCAAAGTAAAATTTTTTTTGACTGTTCTATAAGTTTGCTCCCTCCTTTTCCTCTAGGTCTAGTCACTCTAGAGTGATGTGGGGAGTATCCTTTATTTACCCTCAGATTAACCTTTCTTATTTAATCTGAGTGTTTACCATAGATTTTCTGTGGCCGAGAGTTGTATGAAAATAATATCAAAAGCTGAGATTAGTTTTAACAGGATCGAAATATACAAGTATAAATGATATAGTCCCTTATACACACTACTGTAGGTCAGACTGCAGTGGTGTTCATAGTGCTAAGATTTATTTAATCTCTTTATTAGAGCTTTCAAAAGAGATGAAAATATAGTCCACCACTTCACACGTCATCCTAGCACCTATACCAGCACCTACATAGATTTTTGGTCTATTCATATTATTTTCCGTTCGCAGATCAAGGTTAGGCGAAGCAGGTGTAATTCCACCCTGGTACTAACCTTTTTTTGTAAAAAAAAAGTGTAAAATATTATAAATAATATCTTATTAATATTTGCAGGATTATTATGCAATAATTTCAATTATCCGTTATCGATCTTTCCTTTGGTCCTCATAGACTAACATGCAGCTTACAATATGACAGTATTGTAAATAAATTTAAATTGTTCTTCCATACACAAATAAAAAACTAAGAAGAGCAATTCGGTTTTTATATAGTACTTATCAAATTCGTATATTATTTATATATGTCCTAGTATAAAAGTGTCTAAATGATTTTTGAAAAAGGTGGATCTTTATGAATTTCGGTATCATAATTATAGTCCAGATGCTTATATTATTAAGCATTTATAAAGTTTCAATTTAATTCTTGAGAATAATTCGCACTTTCTTTTGTTTTAATAAAAAAAAATCTTCATGGTAAACCATTCCAATTCTCTGCATAGTTCCGAGTTCATTATTTCTCCTAACTTCATACCAAGAGGAAGTGGCATTGCTTACGATAGTTCTGCGAAATTTAATTAAATAAAACATTTTAATTAACTTGTATAAAACCAGTTTCATTTCGTGTAAACGTTGTCAGTACGACACCGATATGGAATTTTTAATTTATCAAGTAATCCGATTCAAGCACTGCGCTATTAAGTACATTAATCGAAGTATTCGCGACTTTCTTATTTTAATACTAAATAATGGACTATTAGTGTGATGATATAAAAGTAGGTAAATGGCTGGTATGCTTGTCATTTTATTGTTAGCTTTCTTCTTGACCGATCTTTTTTGTAACCTGTATCTTAAAACATAAACATATTATATTTTCTCGAGGGAAAGGGGGCTCTTCCTCCAACTGAAACTCCAATTCTAGAGCAGTTTCGTTCTAACCACTGACTGACTGGCCGTAATCCTCTAGTGATTGATATCGTGAAGCTGTATACCTCTATTATATCAACTGAGTACTTTACTTTTTTTGATCGATTTCAAAAGTAAACCTTAATTATTTGGCTTGATTTTTTTAGTTTTTCAAACAGTGCCCGCTAAAAAGCGAGAAAATTCTTTGCCTGTTGGTTAGCTCTGCCGTTGTTACAGTTTACTATCATAAGTTGTTTTACAAAGTCATCTACTAGAATCGCTTTAACTTACGATTTTATACCTCCGTTTCGAGTCATCTCCGAATACCTACATATCCTTATTCTGTCTATGACACTATTTAACGATAATAGAGTATATATATGGCTATCATATATGTATATGGTGGATTCACTAGCCGGCTGAATAGACTTGAGTCTGGGACGGTAGATTTTAGAGGCGAGTTTGGGGACAATTTTTTATAGATGTCTATAATGATGATCAAAAAGATTTTTATGATGTCTTACAGATAGCTGTCTACGAGACATCCCGCCTCTTTCCTTTCATTGTACATTCAAAAAACTTCTGTATTCTATAGTATAAACCCAATAAGTATGAAATGAAAAGTTGTAAGTTAAATTATACTTTTAATAGTTTAGGAAAAAATACCTAATATACAAAGAGTAAAATATGACGTCACAAATATTAATTCAATATTCTTTGTATTTGTGGTAATTTTGTCCCTAAACTTTTAAAATTGAATTTACTATTCATTACATACTTATTATTTCATACAACTGAACTGCAATTGCAGAGGCAAGCGCAAATATAGCAATAACATACGTTAATAACAGCCTATACCTTGGAAGTGTGTAAATTCAAGATGGCTTCAAGTAAATCCTTCTCATCAAAAAACTTTCAAGATTAAGGAAAGTTGTTAAACCGAAAAGGTGTTTTTACTTTCGTTACCGGTTCCTTATCTCAGTTGTCACGCTATCGCTAAATCTCTTCTCTTGAGATCTATGACGACAGCCAAGGATTATAAAGATAACATATTTTTTATGTTTTATGGTTTTATCTTTCATTTCGTATTTAAAAACGTACTCGCATCACTAGCAAAAGCAACATGTATGAATGCTAACTAACAATAATTTTGTGATGAACAATAATATATACTTTTTATGTCATTTTTTATAGTTTTTTTTTATTTTGTAAGTTTCTTGTTTTTCTTTTTTCATAGAAATCACTGCTTAAAGTCCGCTATTGTCACAATATGTTTGTTTTATTTCAAAATCTTATATGTATATTTATTATGGGTATGTGTATTCTCTAGTCCTCTAGTAGGGGGAATATGACATTCTGTTCTGTTTTTTTGACCTGACGTGAGGAAGACGTGCCTATAGACAATTATAAATGTCGTCTCTCGGGATTCGAACCCGCGAGTCATCGGAGCGCAAGGTAGGTGTTCTAACAAACGAGCCCGTCTGCGCTTATTTTCCTGATTAATTAATTATTTTTCTTCATATTTATTGTGAAATATACCTACAATAATTAAACATATAATCGTTATTTATTCTATTACAAATGTTATCCGAATGCTCGATGTAAAACATAGGTCCACAGCCCATCTTTGGCTGGTCTACTGTGGCTGTGAGGTATCACCTACTATCAAGCCTCATGCTCGTCAGTCGGCATCTAACATATAAATAAAAACAAATTGGTACATACACTATAGAATGTGATTACCTAAGCTTCACGAGGTCAGATAACCTTAAAACAATTACTTAAACCTCTATTATGTTATACGTCATACACGAAGCACACACACCTCCTCAGTCACACACAAACATATACACCTACACTCTATACGTATTCTCTCTGTAATATTATTTTTATTGATTACTCTGTAAACCTTGTAATTGGCGTTTTGTTTTATAAATTAATTTGTTAATCTCCAGTAAGCTGTAAGGTTTTCCAAATAAATAAATAATAATTGACCTTCGATACAGCTCGTCTTCAAATCAAAAGAAGCAAACACAGCTCAGTAATATAATTCTTGGAATTATAAGAACTTGAATACATATTGTGCTGCTGAGATGATATTGATACCGATACATGTACAAAACGATTTACAGATTAACCAAAAGGATTAAGTTTCAAAGAAGGTTATTCTTTTTTCATTACTTCTGCATGATTGTATTTTCCTTTTTTGGAAAGCAGTAGCTTGTTTTAGCGTTAAATACTAACAAGAAAAATTAAGAAAACTAATTATGTTTGTACTTCACATCAAGGTATTACGTCACTAAAAATTAGCAGCGGAGACGCTTTAAGAAGTGAAATAAATTCATGAAAAATCGGTGGTATTTTCGTTTTACCTTCGAAATTAAATAGATATAGCGAAACTTTAAACAGCAAAATTATTCATTTGTCAAAAGTTTACAACAAATAATAATGTGTACTTTAAAATTATATAGAAATTTTTTTTTCATTAAAAAATATAGAAAAATAAGCATTTTTCATTAAAAAACAAAACATCTTTGAACGGTGACGGACGTCGGGAAACACATGTTCACATAATTTTCGATATTCATTATTTTTTTGGAAAATGTATTTTGTTTTACAAACATATATAATATGTCCAACCCATCGACATAAGGTCCAACCCTCCGAGACTCGAATCCGCGGCTCTTCGACCTAGTCACACCTGACAGGTCAAACTATTTGCTACTCTATCTTATATTTTAGTTTGTAGCTGGATTACATCTTATTATATTAGCGATCCGGCAAGGCTTCGCACGGGTGCAATGTAGATGAAAAAAAAGAAAGAGAATGTTACTCGCTAATAATGTATTGGTGAAAGAATTTCAGTAGTAGTATAGATTCAAGCCCGATGAATCCACCGTAATCTGTAACTAATAATGGCAGATGTTTCAAGATGAAACCAAGGAATGAAACTCAATTTGTAATCTGTTTTTGAGATCTATCAAATATAACAGTTATTGGTTTGATAAGTATTGAAACTCTTCAAGTCTGAGTCACGTCTCCTATTACAGGCCTCAAAGCTTGAAATTCTCATACTTTATGCTACGTTGCTAAAAAGCCCTACACAAGTACACAGAACTTATGTAGCTTTCTAAGAACATATAAGTTGATTGATTATTCGATTTACGTCCCGAAGTCCCGTAAATAGTACTCAAGATAAACTAAGAATTTCACCAGAGGTCAGCGGTGCATGTTGCGTCTCGTGCTAACAATCTGTATTTACAGCCGTATGACGTTTAATAACAAGGTCCTGGGAACAAGCCATTGTTACTTGCGACCTGAACATGGGAGCTAACTTAAGGGCTTTTATGAGAGAACTTTTGTTAGGACGGAACTTGGAAGTATATTGCTCTCATTTGAGTAGATACGTAAATTTTTTTTCGTAAATGACTCTTAATAACTTCATTTCTTTTTAACAGCTTATGTGTTGTTATTTTCTCTCACAAGTCACCTGTAGATTTGTTTTTCTTAAAATGCTTTGGTTATAATATAATAATTTGGTGTACGTAGTTTGTGGTTACAATTCCAATCAAAGTTGCCAAAATTCTCTTTATGCATGGTAAAAATGGTAAGTGGAGCAGCGGGCAGGCGGCTCACGTGATGGTAAGTGATCACCGCCGCCCATAGACATCCGCAACACCAGAGTGCTTGTAGGTACGTTGCCGGTCTTTAAGAAAGATGTAGGCTCGCTTCTTGAAGGTTTCGAAGTCGTATCGGTTCGGAAAAACCGTCGGCGAAAGCTGATTCCACAGAGTGGTTGTGCGAGGCAAGAAGTGTCTCAGGAATCGCGCAGTTGTGGACTTCCAGACATCAAGATGGTATGCGTGGTATTTTTGACGCGATGTCCGATGGCGAAATTCAGCGGCCGGGATTAAACCGAACAATTCATCCGAGCATTCCCCGTGATAAATTCGATAGTTAATAGTCTGCATCTTTCACGAGTAGGATTGGGGATACGGGAATTCACTAAGAACCAAGGTTCATACTTGCCTACCTGTATGGTTTTTTACTAAACATGTTGTAACCAGATCCTGACTACTGCGGTTCGTTGCATTCTGGCTAAACCGCACGTTTTGAAGCGTGAACGGCACTTCTGCAACTACTATCAACTGAACCACTCTCTCATTGTACTTTTCCCATATTTTATGAGAGAAGGGGACAGTGCTATTCTTGTGTAGCTTTGTCTCTTTCTGTCTTTAAGGATACCTGTAATAAATGCTTTAAGGGATGGCGTTATTGTCCCGGAAATGTTTATACAGGGGAGATAAAATAATCTATTTATTACACCAGCTGCCAAATTATGCATTTTTTCTGAATTCGCTCTCTTCAGTCTCCGTTCTCTCTGTGAGGAAAGTTGATGTTTATGGTTATGAATAAATGAATGATAAATTCCAGGCAACTCAAGGCCACCTGATTTGTCCATCTTATAGGACTCCAACTTTTCGGTCTTCTTCTTTCCATTTTTACAGTCATAATCAGCCTATTTACATCTTATTTTTAATTAGAAAAGGCATTATACCCATAAAGCACAATAAATACTCGTATATAATCCACCTAAAAGAAAGCTGGCTGAGCTCTAGGCTGTGACAGCTCCGGTAACAAACCATATTCTATAACGGAACTCCACGTAGGCTGTCACTTATCGCCCGATTCGTTTGCTGTCTTACCTTGTATGCAACTTTACGATTGCCGGTCAGTACTAACATACGATACTAATTATTCGTTATAATTGTAAGTATGCAGTAAGCATCGCATTGTTATTACTCGTAACACCTGGTTAGTTTTAAAATAGAAATAAGAAGCGTGACTAAGTAGCAAAGATGAATAATTGTGCACAGTAAGCCAGGAAATTTTGATAAGGTTTTGACTGGGTGACATGTTTATTATAAACTATAAATATTTTCTTTCGATGTGATCACTTCGAGCATGAAACGGGAAAAAGGAAAACCTATATTGCGATCAATCGTTCTAATATGGAAAAACTGTGCTGTGCATTTTCCGAATGATAAAAGTAAAATAATAGGTCGACAGCCAGGGGCGTAGCTTACCCTTGATGGGCCCTGTATCAAAATTTTGGGCCCCTCCTTCCTAACTGCCGCAAAGCCCTAATAAAGGTAAATTTTCGCTTACACGGGTTCCTGGCCCCTGTAGCTAGGGGTCTCCGTATCTTTGATACGGCTGATACTGCAGTAGCTACGTTCGTGTTGAAAGCACATAATAAATGTGGCTGAGACATCGTGGATGACGATATCTAACATATATAAAATTTTACAACAACTTTATAGTTTACTAGAGAATGGTAGAATTTACACAAACCACTATTTTTGTAAGTTTTAGCAACTAAAAGATTTCACACCACTTTTCGTATTTTATTTCGCCTTGAAAGAAGTATCTATGAATTATATTCGAATTTCGAACTAAATATGTCTATTCTACTTATCTATGATTTTTATACCACCGTTAGCCAACTTGGATTGTAATGGTCTCACCCTTTAGGCCTTTTTTATCTATTCTGTGGCGTCACCAATTTATAAAAATTGGTGTGCAATTGCACATAATATATCTACACATCCTAACTATACAACTAACAAACTAAGGCATTTTTCTTTTTCTTTTATATATCTTAATGTTAGTGTTTTTTAAAAAAAATACTATTATAAATAGGTTTAAAATATAATTTAAAAAAACAAAAATTAAAAAAACCATTGTATACCAAAGCAAGAGCTTCCAATCTTTGTTAAAAATATGAATTAGTTAATGAAACCATTACCCTTCAAATATATATATAATACTTAGGAGGTATCGATATTGTAGTCTGAATCTAGTATTTTAGAAGACTGGAGTACATACCAAAGAAATGATATACGTTCACAATTAACCCGCATTCAACTTATACGCAACACTTGAAAGCTCCAATCTTTTGTATTCTATACATATTGAGCTTTACTTTTATTTATGAGTACAAAAAATATTACAAAAGAGAAATACTAGCGTCTTAAGACCTACTATGTATTTTTAGATACTTTTGATGGTCTAAGGCTATACGACCTTCATATTTTACAGGTAGGTATATAAATTGTAAATGTATGATCCAATGTTTAAACTATTAATTTAATTAATAATATTACCTCGTATGTGATTCGCGGTTGACATTTATAATTAATTATTTGTAATATGTAGACTACTTATTAAATAGCGAGCGTTAACTGTATGAGACAACATATTATGTATGTATCAGGAAATGTATTCCTTCATACTGATACGGCCAATTGAAATACATATTTCAGGTGGCCTTATCAGTATAGAGGAAGTTCCCGTAAAGTTTAAACTTAGAATATCTATTGCAGCGTATAAGAAAAATATTAAGAAGAAAATGTATACAGTTTGAAATAATGTTAACATATTTTTTGACAGGCTCGTTGGCGCGTTCGGTAGAACACCAGCCGTGCGAATCGATGGGTCGTGGGTTCGAATCCCACCGGGAGCACATGCTTATAATTTTCTGTAAGCATGTTTTCCCCACGTCTGGTAACGTCGGGCATTGATCGGGTGGGAGGAATATCTAAATTCCGACCGGGTACGAACCACCGTTCATAGATGGAAAAACCGTGAAGTGCATATTGCGCGTTTCGGTTTCAGTCTATGGATTTCCGAATGCTCGAAGTAAAAATTAGGTCGACAGCGCATCATTGACTGATGTTCTGTGGCTGAGGTATCACCTACCATCAAGTGAACCTCATGCTCGTCTCTCGATATCTGACATAAAAAAATATTGTTACTGGATTATTATATTTTATACTTTGAAAAATCAACAAAAATTACAAAATAGTTAAAACGTAAAAATGTTATTAGGTTATTGTATTTCAAATGAACATGAGATGAAATCTGTTCTTTGGTTATTTTTTTCTTTTTAAATAGCCAAATATTTACGTGATAGAATATTTATAGCATGTTTAGTTGACTTTTGGAGTATATTTCGGCCCACCCATGTCAGAATATAAGGTAACATCGATAATCGGCATCTCAGTATACATTTCCTGTGTGTATCAAAATTCCATTTGCATGTTAAAATGCTTACGCAATGAATAAAGTGCTCTTCAATCCATTTTGGATGTAATAAAATCGGTAATTCGACACCGAAAACCGAATTCAACACAAAAGCTCTTTTATGGGTTTTGAATAGTGTGCAATAAAGCTCGTTGATGCTTCACCTACATGCTAAATGATATCAAGAAGAGTATAGGGGTCATGCGATGTGGATTTTAAGTATTATTCTTTGTAGGCATTAATAGATACTCGCAGTATCGATATAATCTAGTATAGTATGTCTTTCTAAATCACAAACCCATTTTTGTTGAAAATAAAATATTATTAAAAAATCCTGGGTATAGACGTAAAGTTACGTTATTAGAAAATAAAATGCTCATGAGAAACTGGACGTTCTGGGTTCGAATCCCGGGGAAACAAGTTAAAAAATAATTGTTTCGGTCAGGCAGTTGGGCAGGGCATAGAAGGCCTGCTTGCCTATAAAGAAAAATGATCAGTAAAATAGACACAAAAATGGGTCTGCACAATGCCCCACGGGGACTCAGGAATCCACTTGCTTATTTATTATTGACATCACAAAAATAATATCGATAAAAGTACAAGTAGGTACAAAATTATTTGGAAGTGTGCATGTACAAAAATAGTTGTGCCTTTTTGTTGCTGACCGTCTCCGTGGTTCGGTAATTAGCGTAATGCTAAAAGCTCTAAGCACAAAGATCCCAGGTTCGAATCCCGAGGAAACATACTAAATACTACATAAAAGACATTCTGTGGTTGTCTATAGGATTCAGGAGTTCAGTTAAGTAAATTTTTACTTACCATCAAGTAAAACGCTGTCATATAATTATTCTCTGCACATTAAAACAAAGTGCCAATATAAATAATCGTATAAAACGATCATTAAAAGAAATCCACAGATCTTAAATATGATACATAATATTGTGGTCGCGAGCCCACTCGATATGATAAGCCGTGACTTTCTACAAAACCGCCAAGTATAACTTGAACTGCACTCAAAATTGGAACTAACATTATTTATGTATTATACTAACTTTGTATTTACTAGGTATTTGGTGGTTAGATCATAAAATATAATATTATTTTTAAATGTTTGTAGGAAGTGCATTCTTTAAATTCATTAATCCTTACATAATAATTTAGTAAACCTACCACTAAACGTGCTGCTCAAATGAGACAGCGCCGTGAAAGCAACCACAATCCAAAACATCATCTACGTACAAGTATATTTCTGTTTCGATAAAAAATATATGGGACCACCTTTGAAATATCCCCCACCAAACAAAAAAAGAATCATCCAAATCCATCCATAACATTACAAAAAAAAAAGCAACATACAGACGAATCGAGACGATCCTCCTTTTTTGAAGTCGGTTAAAAATAAATGTAACACGAATATAATTTTGACGGATCGTTGGCGCGTTTGGAATAACACTTACCTTACGGCCCAATGGGTCGCGGTTTCGAATCCCGCCGGGACTACATGTTTATACTATACTTATATGTTTGAGAAATATCGAAATTCCGATCGGGTAATCCCCGTTCATAGATGAAATATCTGTGAAGAGAACATTGCACGTTTCGGTCTCAGTCTATGAATTTCCGAGTGCTCGAAGTAAAAAGTAGGTAGGCAGCGCATCATTGATTGATTTTCTGTGGCTGGGGTACCTACTACCAAGTGATCCTCATGCTCGTATGTCGATATCTAACATAAAACAATATATAATTGTAACGCATGTTGAAATTATATAGTAGGTATCTACTAGTCTTTAGTCTTACGATAAGGATTCAAAAGTAAGTTCAACTATCATTATCAAATTAAGTATATGAAAAACCAAAATTAGTTCAGCTGAGGCTTAGAGGTTAAAACGCATTAGAAAAAAATAATAAGGTTTACTTTTATAACTATAAGAATGAAAAACTACTCCAAGGTCACTATAAAATATAGTTATTTGAGCATTTCTATATTTTTTTGCCAAAATGCATATTTGCTTGTCCCGCAAAGTAGACAGCTAACAACTTTCTTGTATATATGTTTTTTTATAACATTTGTTTTCCTGAAAAATAAGTATATAATTTTATTTCCTTATGACAAAGAATATACATATATTATTAATTGATTTTTTGTTAAAAATATATATAAATGTAAAACACTTAAAACGCCAATGTATGAAAACGTACATGTCCCATACTAAAATTTATAAATTCAAACTCAGTTATTTCATATATTTATTAAGTAACAGTCCCAAGATTTTGCACTCAATATATTTTTGCATCGTAGGAGAATATGCAGCATGCATTAAATATATAAAAAAATGATCTATACTATAAAAAAAAACAATTTTAAACTTGTCCCAGTAAAAGTTCCACAAACAAATTTCCCTTTTTGTTATCAATTTTAAGTGTGTTTCAGCAAAATTATTAAAATTTAGTATCGGTTTTTCTATATTGGAACTCATTACGTTTCATTTCGTGCCACCACTTTGAATAAATAGTTATTCTGAGGTGGTACAGCGTGTAGTGTAGACATTCATAATTTTTGCTACGCATTTTATTCCCGCATTTGTTACCCTTGATTCTTGGTAAATATATAATATTTAATATATGTTATTTAATTTTAAGGTAGTAAAAACATTTATCTCAATACAACTGTACAAAAGTAAATGTTACATTAACAACAACCATTTAATGATAAATTTTAAAAAATGTAGCAGCAGAATTGTTACCAAATCTTTTGTTACTTTATTAAGAAAACGTATAAGAGGAAAAAGCTTAGTAACAAAAAAGGAATTATAAGGTTCTGTTTATATTTGACAGTGCAAGAAAATGACAAAGACAGCATATTTTCATAAACGTTTAAAAAAATAAAAAAATTGATAGACCTCAAAGTCGTATCAGGCAGCTAGAAACAGCTAAAGAAACTAAAAAAAAAGGCTTACAGGCTGCAGAATAAGTTAATGGAAGAAAATAAGAAATTGGAAACTGGTTTATTAAAAGTAAAAGTTAGAAATGAAGTTTTAGAAGCATCATTGAAGTCAACTTACAGAGAATGTGAAAATAATAGAGGACGAGATGTAATAAAGAAGATAGCAAGAAATATAGAAGTAATATATATATACTATAAACACGTGGAACGCTGTGTTATTATAATAGATGTTGATTCAGCTATAACGTGTTATTTTGCGTTTTCATTAAGAACTTATATTATAATTCAGCATGGAAATTACTTTTTTACGCTTAATAAACCCTAAATTAAATAAAATCTTACTTTTTGTAACAACTGTCGCCTATATATGCGGATTATAGACACAACTTTATATTTTTATTTTGTTACCAATGCTTCCCTTTTTGATACTGTCCCAAAAAAAAATATTCTTATTTTCTCAATAAAAAATTATTTCAACGATAAAAAAATATATATTTGTGCTAGAAAGGCTCAACACAGTTCCAAATTTTATGATAAAAAAGCTTAAATGGTAAAATTGTTGATATTTTTAACACAATAAAAACTCTAGAATTATTTTTGCTCTAAAGTAACAAAATAAATAGAGACAGGCTATTTTTAAAATAATTGTAGCACTTTCTTCAACTTTTATTAATAATTATATAAAATCCGATCAATATATGTAGGTAATTAATAATTTTAGGACGGTTGCCTCAGATTGAAAGTTTTAATTTACACACTAAAAAGCAACAAAATAGGAACGTTCAGAATACCCTGCTGAGGTTTTTAATTTTTATAAAATCAATACAACAAATTTCAACGATTCTACTTTAAAAAAATAAAAGTTAGATAGATAAGCTATAATTATGGCATAAATATTTTCGCAATATACGAAATTAATTTTTTTTAGCATGTTTTAAAAGAGTGGCAAAAAAATATAGAAATGCTCATTTAATTTATTTTTAACAAAGATAGGTCTGTTGTTTAAAAATAAATGAATAGGTACCTTTTATGGCGTCAACCAGCATAACAATGTTGTAATAAACAGATTGCACTGACGATTACTACTAGGTTTGTCATTTAAAATTCTGTTTTTAATTAAGCTAATACTTTTTTTTAAATTATCGAAAAAAGCATTTTTATTACTACCTGCCCTACCTAAGTGTACCTTAAAAAAGATTATCATGTATAAGCATCTATGATAGGCAATATGCATGTGATTCCAATGAGGATCAAACATTGTTTTTTAATAAACTTTCTTACTTCAAAATTACGCTTCCATCAAGCCATGCCATTGGTCACAGCGAATATGACGTAAATGTCTATGCCAGCAACTGTTATTGCTATCGAGTGCGTAGTAGGTGTTTCTGCTTGACGTATCTATTAACAAAGCCCACGAATTTGGCGGGCGTTTAAAATACACGGGCATTTTAAACGCCAGTTAGCAATTTTTACATTTTCAAGTGTTGTTCGTATAAGATGGCGTAACCAGAAAACAGGGCAATGAGGCCATCATCATAACCTTCCGAAGGTTTTTTAGCGATATTAAATATTATTTATTTGTAAAAGCTCAATGTGAGTTGGCGAGAATGCGTTTCACCTCACTTGTATTGCCCGCAGCGATATCTCGTAGGTGTCAAAGATTCGCCTTTCATTGTACGAAAGTGTTAACATATTGAAGAATGGGTTTTTCGTTTTCATTCTTTCTTATAGTGAAAGGTATAGAAGTTATAAGAAATTACAATTATGTGAGCTTTCGTATTAAATTAGATATTTACATGTAGGTTTGTTCGTTAAACATATTTTCCATTTTGCTGTGAAATAAGCATCAATGCATCCGAATTCTCAAAGTAAATATGTCGAAAACGCATTATTGACTGATTTTTGAGGCTAAAGCTCAACAAGCATCAAGTCATCTATCAATAAATCATTTTTTTTACTACACTGTCTATATTTATTATATATTTTATATTTATTAAGTACTTAATTTTGAGTCTAGAAATATGTTTTAATATTATTATGAAAAATATATCACTTAATTTCTATGCTTAAAAAAATTTAAAACAAGGTTATTTTGTTATTTAAACTGTTAACTGAGTAATTATAATCAATTTTCTTTTAAGAAACCCTCTATTTTATAGATCTATTGTTCCTTGTTCTCATTTGTATCGCTTTTAGTTAACTATATTTAGGTGTATTTATTGCAACTATTATGTTCATCTTGCATATTTTAGAACGAGAAGTTGTTATCAAACCGGTAGCAGATTTAATTTTATATTATGCAGATTTGTGTAGTACTTTAATAAATAAAGCAAATATCAGTTTATTAGTTTCAGTAATTCCACCTTAAGACATATTATTATGTATTGTAGTTTCCAATATTTTAAATAAATCTTCCCTGTTCTTGATTCAGAAGGACTGTAAGTTACGATACTTTCAACTGTAATTGAATTGCATTCCTGAAAAAAACGTTCTTGATAGACAAGGGGACAGACAGATAGACGGAAAACGAAGTGATCCGGTTCAGTTTTTGGTATGGAATCCTAAAAATAATTCAAATTATATGATTTCTTGTAAAACGATTTTAATTACTCAGCTAATAAGTAATTAGTTAACAAAATAAAAAATGTCGGCGTATTTCCTGTGCTACATACATAACACTTTAAACAGATACAATTAGTGGTGATTTTTTAAATTCATGTTGCAACAGCAACATCGTTTAATTGCTTTTTAACTATCTTAAATTCAATTACCGTGTATGTAAAAAACATTTAATACTTTATAAAATATCCAATTATTTTTATTATTAAAAATTAAATTAGTAAACCAAAATAAACCTTACCTGTACTGAATGAATGAATGAATAAGTTTATTATTCAAATACATGTGGCTTCATTTTATAATTTAAGAGATGGAGTTAAGACCAAAGTGGGAGGAAATTTTTAGTTTGCCAGAAACGGAGATGGAAAAATTAAGAGGAGGAAGAGCAGCACGCAGGTAATATTTGCCTTACAATTTTTGTAATATTTTATTATAATAATGTCAATTTCCGCTTTAATGTACCTACAATAAAATTTTACGTAAAAAATAAATATTAAATTCTATATCAATTTTCATGTGAATGTTTCTTTAATTGGAACCGGGAAGTGAATGTAGCCACAGCCTACTGAATACAATCAGTTGTGTAAATCAGTAAGTGAAGTCGGGGAAAATATACATATTTATACATAGTTAGCTTCCGGAGTTTAACGTTGTATCTGTAGGTATTCGATGAAAAACCAGATTTTCCACAAACTCAGTGGCGAATTGACACATTTTCAAGGTATAAGCTGTGTTAGTTCCTAAATTAAAATACACGGGTGCAATGTAGATGTACTATCCACAAAAATGTAGTTACTCGCTGATAATGTAGCTTTCTATTGGTGAAAGAATTTTTAAAATCAGTCGAGTAGTTTTTGAGTTAAATCATAACAAGCAAATAGATACGCCGATTACTGATTCGGAGCGGCCGCGGCGGGCGTATTGGGTGTTTTGTTACAGTATATAGAAGTTTGCTGTACCATTGCAAGTACAATGAAAAGAAATAGCCGGGATGCCTTGTAGACTGTTCTCTGTAAGGCATCAGAATAACGTTTAACAATTTTTGTTTGATTTCTATAAGAGAGAAAAAGAAAATTGGTCCCCAAAGCCGTCTATAAAATCAGCTACTCAGGCTGTTGGTAAATCCGCCACTCCACGAACTTGAGAATGCTCTTCCGAAAGCGGTCAAACTGCAACATTTGACTCTAGATCAATTGGTTACAAATTACTAAAAAACCTAAAACAAAATAAACATCAAAATATATTTTCTTCCTTATATTTTACTGAAGTGAAATGTGAACGCTGAAGTGTGTTTGATGGTTTTTTGGTTATCAATTCTTAAATAACAGATTGACTTGATCTCCTTCTATTGATTGACTGATTATTACGTCTAGCTTGAATCGATTATGATGGGGTACGACATTGAATAGATCCTTACTCGGAAAATAACATTTTTCAAAGCTTACGAAACAGGCAAACCAAAACGAATAATTGAACCAGTGTATGTTTTCATGCTTACTCTTATTCTGTGTGCAATAATAATGTATTTAAAGCGTATTTAAGTAAAGTATATACACTGTTGTCGAGGCTTTTGACCGTGATTGCCTCCAGTAATATCCTGGTCGATGTTAAATAATTGTTTTTACATTAAAACGTGTGCCATTAACGCGAATTAAGTAATCAAACCAGCAATTAAACCTTGGAACTTGTTTACTCTTCGCCATTTTTGATTTAATTCATTGCAATTTTGAGAATAATGCGTAATATGGTAGGCAGTAAATGTTCTTATACGGTAACTTTTTTGGTTGCACGGATGTTAAACACTTAGTTGGCAAAATTTCTTACACAATGCCAGTACAGGAAAACGGCTATTAATAAAAATGATAACGTTAACTTTATGATAAATAACTCGGTTTTACTCGCGACTTTGTTCTCATGAATAAATTCGAATCTTTTTTGGGATAAAAAGTAGGTACTTAAGTCTTTTATTCTATGCTATGTAAAAAATCTTGTCAATATGTTGCTCCTTTTTTGCTTTAAAGAAGAACTTAACCAATAACCAAGATTATTTTTTTATATTATATAAGATATTATTTATTTTAAAAGAATTGGTAAATGATGTTAAGCATATCTTATTGTTATTCACACTTTAATGTATGGAATTTATTTGTAATTTTGTTAAGAATAATAATTAAAAAATCAACCTTTATGGTTCTGTTTGTCAAGATAAAGAAAAAATAAATAATTTACCTATACAGTGCAGTGGATGATCATCTTCTAAGAGGTTTTGGTATTAAAGCTAAGAATTCCATAAGAAATATAGTTAAGCCGAAAACACACAATCATTTTAATTATAGCCGCAGGGTCTCCTCTGAAAATCAGTATAGCGACATTAGTCGTTGCTTTGCTGATGAGGGGTCCTGTTCACCATCAATTTTATTATTATTTACATAATTGTTAATCTAATTGTATTTTTCGTTTGTATTATGGGTTTAAAGTGGCAACTAAAGTTGATATCTATCTATCTAGGTATCTAATTTTAATAAAGATAAATAAGTACAAAGACCTACTTCATCAATTCTTTTTTGATAATGTCACAAATGTTATGATTTAGGCCTATATATAATTCTCCTTGACATAATAGCCATGTAGCAAAGACATCGCATTATGCCTTCATTATGTAAATTCACAGAATCAATAAAAATATCGGATATGGTTTGACATAGTTTGATTTGACGGGCTATAAATCTTCAGATATACATAGAATTAAGGGAGTCTTTGAACTTATTAATTTATTACTGAATTCTGAAGACAATAATAAAATAAATAATGGCACTCTTACACTCAGTTGTATGCAAATTAGTAAAAAAATAACTCGTTGGTTTAGGGTACAAAAGTCTGATTCTAAAGATAATGTTCCGACCGGGTAGGGAACCACCGTTCATAGATGGAAAATCCGTGAAGTGCATATTGCGCATTCGGTTTCAGTCTATGGATTTCCCAATGGTCGAAGTAAAAAAGTAGGTCGCAGCGCATCATTGACTGATGTTCTGTGGCTAAGGTATCAGGTTATCTAACCTAACCTACCACCAAGTGAACCTCATGCTCATCTGTCGATATCCGAAAAAAAAAAAAGATGATCAGAATCGTACCTACTTATTCCTTTCCTTCATTAGGGGAGAGGAATTTACTTGAGATTAATTAAATCTCCTTAGTTAAACACAATATAAGAGACTAGCTAAAAAACCCGGCTTCGCCCGGGAGTTGATATGAGATGACGTGGTAGAGTCGAAATAAAAAAATAAACTATGACGTAAAAAGTAAAAAAAAAGTTTATTGAAAACGTTTTCTCATTATTTACAATACTTGGTTATAAACAACATTTTTCATTTTATTGTCCGGAGTATATATACATAAATTTTTCGGATTTCCTACTCTTGAGCAAGCTACATATAGCTGCCCGTGAGAGAAGCAGGATTCTTTGAGGTTAATGCCACAATATTTTAAAGTTTGTCCTTGCGCTTTGTTAATTGTAAAACTAAAGGCTAATTTTATTGGAAACTGCAGTCTTTTAAATTGAAATGGCAATTCCGAAGAGATCAGAGGTATTCTAGGTATAAATACTGTCTGTCCTTTGGTCTTTCCAGAAATAAGTTCAGCTTCAATGATATTATTCGATAGCTGTTTTACAATCATTCTAGTTCCATTACATAATTTTGGGGAGTTGAGATTTCTGAGTAGTATGATTGGAGTTCCAATTTTCAGACGAAGGCAGTGTAATGGCATTCTTTTCGAGAAAATTTGAAAATATTTTCTCTCTCACACCTTCTAGAGTATTCTGGTCATTATCGTCCGCCATAATAAAAGGTTCTATAGCGGTAGCATTTGTAGTAAAAGCGCGAAATTTAAAAACCTAAATTTTTTAATGTTTTGAGAACTAATTTGGATAACTAAAATTATGTCGCTTTAACTCCAAAATATAAGTTAGCTAATGACGTATAAATACACAAAATTTAATAACTTTATAAGCAACAAATTAAATTTAAGACTTTATTGAAATTGGAATTTTAAATTTCGTGTCACTACTACACATGCTACAATTGCTCGCAACGCTTTTGGAAATGCAACCCAAACAATCGTTGTCCTGAATGAAGTTCAAATATTCGATAACAGATGGCGCCACTATACTTAATTTCCAAGTTGTAGGGTTGGAAAGTTCCTTATATCTTTAGAAACACGCCCTTTAGATTAAAACGGGAACTTTCTAGCTTCTGTAGCGGTAGCGTATGTAGTAAAGGCGCGAAATTTAAAAACCTAAATTTTTAAATATTTTGAGAACTAATTTGGATAACTAAAATTATGTCGTTTTAACTCCAAAATATACGTTAAATAATGACGTATAAATACACAAAATTTAACAACTTTATTATAGTAACAAATGAAATTTAAGATTTTATTGAAATTGGAATTTTAAATTTCGCGCCACTACTACACATGCTGCAATGGCTCACAACTATGGAGACTATACACTATGACTATTGGAGTGTATAGTCTCCATAGTTGTCTTGAACGAAGTTCAAATATTCGATAACAGATGGCGCCACTGCACTTAATTTCCAAGTTGAAGGGTCGGAAAGTCCCTTATATCTTTAAAAACATGCCCTTTAGATTAAAACGGGAACTTTCTTGTTCGAGGGGGGATAAAGGGCTATCACACCACATAAGTCCCTTTATCGTGTCGGGACTCCTTTTTAAGTTTTATCGGCACGCACATTTTATCGACTTAGTTTTATTATATATATAGATATACAAAAAAAATCCCAACGACCATAACAAAAAAAGCCCAGCGGAAGAAACCAGACATAACCGAAAATGAAGGCAAGTATGTAATCCATACATATACTATCATGTAAACTAAAAAAGTAATGCGACGCTTATATAATGAATAATGACGCTAAGTAGCCATAAAAAAAAATACGTAACAATTTTGATTTGATTTTCACAGTTAAGGCGTGAAAAAAGGGGATGAAAATGAGTGTGAAAATTTGTCATAGTTACAGTGACAACCAGGAAAAGCTATAAGTAATAAAGTATAAAAGAAATATAGATGATTGATACATAATGTAATAAACAAAATGAGAAGTGTTGAGGATTTTCTAAGGAGAAAATTGTAATGTCATGCATCTTGGCTGATTTCAATATTTTGTTGCTTCAGGCTGCTCTATTACAAGTTGCGATTGTACTCAAATATTTTATTTATTTATTTATAACTTCTCTTTATTTAGCAATAATTTTACAATTGTGATACAACACTAGTGTACATTAAAAGCCTAGTGAGTACAATAATTAAACTATTCGTTTTTCAAGTAACAAAACTTATACAAAACATTTAAAATGGATATATATAAAAAAAGGATAGACGTAAAACTTAACTAGTTAATGTTATTTGGGCACATTACATTTTTAAAAAACTTTACGCATGTACGTTTTTGTTGGAACAGTACATTTTTATCAGATGATTGAAATATTACAATTTGTTACCTTATGAAGGTAGCTTTAAAATTCGAATAATTATACACAATATAAGTTAAAAGTGTGAATGCGAAGTCGACGAACAGTAAGCAACGATGGACCGTATACAGTGGCGAAGCCTGTGTATGCGAGAACACTCTTTATTGTTAGGTGAACAAGAGTAATTTTGACGTGCGCGCTTATTGCGTTTGCTTTGACACCTATACAAACTGGTCGAGAAACAAGTGATGCGGTAACTTGTATCGATTGTAGTTATCGATATATGGAATATTATTTTTTCTTTTAGAACAAATATTTTTAATTAAAATGTTTTTACTATTAGGGTTTTTTTCAAGGTAAAACTTTCTAGATAAATTATAAATGTACGTTTGTATACTAGGTAGGCCAATTTTTGAGTGAAGTACTCTGAGATTAGTCTTCAGGGGGGTGTTATAGGCTATTTTAACTGCCTTATTTTGCAGGACTTGTAGCTGGTCATAATTCGATTGGCAAATATTGCTCCACACCGGACAAGCATATGTGATACAAGGCCGGACTAGGGTGCAATAAATTCTCATCTTAGTTCGATTACTTAAACAAGATCGTCTATTTAAGATTGGACTTAAAGCATTTATAGCTTTCGTACCTTTAACTTTAAGGCTAGCCGTATTAGCAGTCCAGTTGAGTTTGTTGTCTAGCATTAGACCCAGGTACTTAACGGAGCGGCTCCATGGGATATCAAAACCTTCAACTGTGAGTGTACGAGTGGGGAAATTTCTGTGTCGGGTGAATAGTATAGCCTCTGTCTTCCCAAAATTTATTTTTAACTTCCATTTTCGGAAGTAGGACAAGAGTAAATCTATAGATAATTGGAGGCGGTCAACTACCAAGTCGACATCCTTAGAGGATGTGTAGCATGCAGTATCATCTGCAAAACAAGCTAAACTAGTGTGGGGCTGTGTTGGGAGGTCGTTCAAGAACAACAGAAAGAGATAGGGTCCCAGAATTGATCCTTGAGGCACTCCTGCAGGAACAGGCTTTTCTAGAGAGAAAGTATCATTTATGAATACTCTAAACGAGCGATTTTCAAGATAACTTCTTATGAGTTTGACAAGCGTAATAGGGATATTGAGAGAAATTAATTTGAAGAGTAAGGCACTATGCCACACCGAGTCAAAGGCTTTTTCAATATCTAATAGAAACATACCAGTTGATTCCTTAAGGTTTAGGTGATGGGAAGCGTGTTCCGTTACTCTGGCTAGTTGTTGAATTGTTGAGTGACCTCTACGAAATCCAAATTGTTCATTTATTAATAGGTCACTTGATAAGCGTTCGAGTTTTATATGTATTATCTTTTCAAACACTTTTCCTATACAAGGCAGTAGACTTATTGGGCGATAAGAGGTAGGACTATTTAAGGCTTTGCCTGGTTTATGTATGGCTATGACTTTAGCAGTTTTCCATTTAATCGGGAAATAATTATGTAAAATACATCCGTTGAATATTTTTGTGAGAAGGACAATACACTTCTGCGGCAGATTTTTTAAAAGTAAATTTGTTATTTCGTCATAACTAGGGGCCTTGTGGGGCTTAAAAAAGCTAATACACGTTTTAACCAGGGCCGGCCGCACCAATAACGAATAATCTGCTGTGGATTCGTGGTCTAATAGTGCCACAGTGTGGTCAACCGTCTGGTTCTCGTCACTATTCCAATCATGTGTAATTAGCATGTTGTCAAGAAAGGACTGAGCCAGAACATTACACTGATCTTGTACATTGCTAGTGAGGGAACCAGACTCGTTTTTCAGGGGAGGAATTAAAGTTTTTGTTCCATGTAAGCGTTTTACAAGGCGCCAAATATCATTACTGGGATTGTCAACAGACTTTAATTTGTTGTTCCATTCTTTCTCGTGATGAGCCTTGAGGGCAACACTGATTTCAAATTGTAATTGATGGACACGTTTGATAATGCATCTACGCATATCAATATTTTGTTCTTTAACGGCATATCTACGTAGGCGATTTTTGTAAGAAATGAGTCTTTTAACTCTTCTTGGAAGGCTAGGCACAGTCGATTTTATGGTAGAGGTAGGCATGCTAGAGTTTCTTGCTTGTATGATATTAAGCTGAAAGTCAGAAACTGCCGCATCTATTTCTATTGTGGACTGATAATTATGCCTGGCGAGGACTGTAGCTTTATTTAGGCAGTCGCGATACTTCGCCCAGTCTGCTTTATGATAATTATAAGTTCTAAAAGTTTTGGAATCGAATCTAGCCTTGAGATTGACAAGAACTGGCATGTGATTTGAAGACAACGCGGGTATTGAAGTTATACTATCAACGTTGTGGAAGTTTTTTGTAATGAATAGGTCAGGATTAGAAGGTCTGAGTTCAGCACGATAGTGTACAAGAGTTGGGTCTTGGGGACTGTAGATAATGTAATCATTACTCATCATGTGTTTGTATAAACGTATGCCATGAGAATTCACTGGTCCCGGGGACCATAAATTGTGCTTTGCGTTTAAGTCACCCATGACAATCACTTTATTGTTGCTTGACAATAATGAATCAATATCATTAGTGACAAGAGGTCGGTTGGGTGACTGATACACGGAATAGATACTTACTCGTATGTTAGAATTTTGAAGTTTAAGCGAGACACCTATCGTTTCAAGGTTTTCCGTAGTGGGTGAAGAGATCGGGTAGTGAACTAGATCAGACCTAATTAGAAGTGCTACACCTTGGCCGACAGAGTCACGAAGCTTGTCCTTCCGGTAGCAAGTGAAGCCAGGAATATCAAGTGTCAGTCGGTCAGTCAGCCTGGTTTCACAAAGAGCCAAAACATCCACTTTCAAGTCACCTGCCACAAAGTCCGCAAGTTCTCGTTGCTTGCTGTGAACACCGTCAGCATTCCAATAGACAATACGCAAATTATAAGCCATACTAGACCTTGTGGCCTAGATGCGAAAGAACTAAAATTACTTTATCCATAAATGATTTACATCTGGTGAATTCTTCTTTAATAGCCTTGATAGTATTTAAGATTTCGAGCATTTCAGTGGTCTCTAGATCATGAACATTGGGGTTTGGGACCAGATTTGTTGCAGAAGTATGTACGTTTAGCTACTCTCCGGTCTTCACATAAGGTGTTATTGGTTTCTTGCTTACACACAGAGAGTCCGTGATACTCTTGTGGCTAATACCCTGTTTTGTAACTTGTGACCAAACTTTGCTTGGAGCATCTTGGTTTGGTAATTGAATTTCCTTGAGACTTGGCTGAACTTTCATCTTATTTAGTGTATGTTCACGTTTGGATTGGATCCTCTCAAGATATTTTATTCGCTCGATACATTGTGAATAGTTGGCTGGATGATCTTCAGAACAGTTACAACAACGAGCGGGTTCATCCTTGGTATTTTTAGGGCACTCCCAGGTGGCGTGATCCTGAGTGCATTTGACACATCGAGCTGGTCTGTTGCAGTTTTTGGAGGCATGGCCGAAGCCTTGGCAACGAAAGCATTGAGTGCCAGGCTTCTTGCTCGGTTTGTAGCGCTCAATTTCAACGACGCAATTGCAGATGTATTTAATTTGCTTGAACTTAGCCATGTCAGTACCACTAGGTAGTTGGACTACGATAGGTGGACAATCTGTTTGACGGTATGTCTTCAGATTAATAGTGGTGACCCCTGTAAATCCAAAAGAAGCCAGTTCTTCAGCAAGAGATTCATGAAGAAACTTAGGTAGACCTTTGATTACAGCTTTAGGAAGCTTTTCATCCTTTCTTGAGAAAGTATGGAAAGTAACATTTTCTTTTAAAAGTCCTTCCTTTAAAGTCTGGTGGCTTTTAGCAGAGTAGCATTGGATTCTTACCCGGTTTCGTCCTTTGTATTGAAGATGAAAGTTTTTTTCAAATTTCTCAATTAATTCCTTGATCTTATGATGGGTCCAGTCATCCTGCAGATCGACGATGATGGGTGGAACGTGTGTGGCAGCTTTCTTTTTAGAGGCATTCTTGAAGGACACCTCAACTGTGTCATCGACAGGGAGTTCACTGAAACGATTGCCAATATTTGTCACCGGTCCTCTTGAATGATTCTTGGCAACAGCAACTTTCTTCGGCACTCGCCATTGATCAGAGGGCTCCTCACGTGGTCGCTTACCGGCCAAATTGGGGTTAGACGAAGAGCGTGACAAAAACTTGTCCATTATGTATATCGACAAAGTTAAGGCACATCACTAACTAGTTAACCGGTTTGGAAGAACAGAATAACGCGTAGCGTGCGGCTGTCGTCGCATCCGAACGCTGAATGAATGAATGACTCAAATATTAAAGCTTTCAAAATATCAATCTAATATCTACGAAGTTTATCGAGACCCGCGTTCGGCGCCAGCATTCGTCACAGCGCGTGTGAGTGGAAAACCATAATTAATTACAATCATTATTCACGCCTTTTAAATCACAAATTTGTCCACCGATAGTATCTATAATCCTGTTATCATTTAATGCCGGCTGTACACTCTCGCCGAGACATGGCGAGAGCGAGTTTCTACATGGAGCTCTTGTCTCCTCTCATTACCTCGTAGCTCACCTCGCCAGTATCGTATCGATTTTTCGTCCAAGTCAAAGGGACTCGTTAGCTCCCGCAAGGATAACGAGAACGAACGCGTACACAGTCGTTGATTTATTTTCCTGGTGTGTTTAAGTGAGGTAGTATCGTCCTGTGGATCTTTGTATGGTATAATTATTATAACAGCTAATTGTATAAAAAAACAACAGGTATTTTCTATTCCATTATAGCCAATACGGTGACAGTTTAACTGATACGAGTGCGTACACGGTGTACTCGACCGAAAGCATCGAAAACACCAAGCGCTCGAGACTCTAGGCGAGTGTGTACAGCAGGCATAATATCTCTTTCAGCCATTAAACGTTGTTTGCTGTATACCTACATATTAAAATTTCGCAATTTACATTTTGTTTAGTAAGATATCTAGCAGACTAGACTTGTAGTTACTAGATAGTTTTTACATCATATTTCGATAGACGAGAGTGATGCTCATTTGATAGTAGGTGATGCCTCTACTACAGGACATCAATGATAATATACTATAACGCAATCTTCTTTAATGCTTGAAATAGCCTGGTGAAAAATCATGTTATTATATAAATATATGACATGAAGTTAAAACTCATTTTTAAGAAACACTGTGTCAGTGATGTAATAATCATAATGATATTTTCTTGTATTTCTATAATATAACATCTGAATTGACAATTTAATATTTCTATTAATTGATCATGTTATGAATAAACAGAGGGAAAGTGTTTTTATTAGAAAATTATATATTTTTAATTTTTATATATTTTGTTTTTTATTACGGGTATACTATATTTATACAAACTATGTCCCCCAAGGTTAACGCTTTGGCCCTAACAAGTTTTTTTTTTTTTAACTTAAGAATTAGATCAGCATTTGACCACTGTTTCACCTGATGTTAAGTGACAACGTGGTCTACTATGGAGCACACTGATCTAAAAAGAGCCTATTCACTTTCCTCTCCTCTTTCCTCTTGTTTCTTTAAAATCGGTTTATTGGCTTAGGTATAAAAACATAACAGACTAGACATGGGTAACTCAGCGAAATTCCCTGCGCCAACTCAGCAACTCAGGCGCAGTGTAGTGTGTCGGCTCCTTGAGTCAGCTCAAAAATGCGCCACGACGCAGTAAAAATGGGACGCGCAAAGCGAGCAGTGAAACCTCCGAAACGCACGCAACCCCACGCTCATAGTTCACTCGGTGAGTGGGTACTGCGCCGTGCGCCAACACATTATGAATGTGTGAGCTGACTCACCCTGCGCAGTAAAGCGTGCCGGCGTAATTGCGCGGCGCAGCGCAGTGTTACCCATGTCTATAACAGACAAATAGACAGATATATAGTAATATTATAATGTGTATTTCTAAACTTGGCTGTAAGTCACGTAGATCCTAATCAAATTTAAATTTATTATTACATCTATGTACTAACGTAATTGTTGAGGCAAACATTGATTTAAATTCATCAAATCGTTCAAGACAAGTAGCTTACGTACAAAAAACTATTGAATAATCAAACATGTGCGAGGGGCGCATTTATATCAGCGTATTTAATTTTAGTATCTAACTTTAAATCTTCCTAAATATTCATCGAACGTGGATGTACGTTCAGAGAATAATCAAATAGGGAAGTATTTGTACATCTCATTCATAAATACGATTTATTATATATAGCAAGGAATCGTAGGCGCTTTGAATAGTAGGTACACCTATTTTGTGTTCCGAAGGGTCAGGGGTTTGAATCCTGCCAGAATTGTTTTTAATTTTCTATAAACATGATTTATCACTGCCGGGCATTAAACCGGTGCAAGAGGGAACAAAATTGAAATTTTAACCGTGAAATACTGTGAAGGAACATTGCGAATTTCGGTTAAAGTCTATGGATTTCCAAATGCTTAAAGTAAAACATAAATCGACAACACATCATTGACTGATGCTGTGGGTGATGTGCACACCATGTGCGTCACTCTCGTCTGTTGGTATCTAACATAAAAAAGCCAACCAAGAATATTGTAAAAACATATACATACCTTCTTAGGGGTGGAATTTCCGAAACTCCTTTCTTAAGGTTTCCACTCTTCAGGTCTTGATAATACTATCAAGAAGGTAAATAAAATTATCTTTTTGGGAGAATTAATCATATTTATTTGTGATAAATTTCAAAATACTGTAACAGACGATAAAATAGCAAAGGACCCCTAAAAAGCTACCAACATCATAACCCGTTCCCAAATAATTACTAGTCATATAACGAGATAAAATATAACTCGACAAATAATATTGTAAATCATTGTAATCACTTCGGCAAAGTGAATGCAATCGGAGGCGACGAAAAGAAATAAAAATAAATGAATGTTATGTCATAGTGTGTAATAAATGAATATTCAGTGTGTAAATGGCCTTTTTTATCTATTCTGTGGATAATCCTAAAGACGCTTTTGACACATTTTGGTTAAGACGCGTGTGTGTTCTGTTACGGTTGAGCTCACGAACTAAACACGTATTGAAAACATAAAGTTAAGTTACCCTTGATGGAGATAAATGTCTCGGTTGTTTATTACTGTCTCGCTTGTCAGTTATTTAAAACCGTCCAAAAGATACTTTTACCCAATTCTTCTATCATTTGCTAGTTAATACTCAATAACAAGACGTTTAACAACACTACTGGTAATGGCGAGTAAAAAATACAGGATGTCGTCGAAGTATTTTTGATTAAGGTATTAGTTAGTACTCGATACCAAGCTTCTCAATACTTTACTGGTAATGGCGAGTAAAAAATAGAGAATGCCGTCGAACTATTTGCACTCGAGTGTACAATTGCTTTAATGGCAGTTTCTTGAACTTCTTAATGGCTTGGTATCCGAGTTGCAACTATACGTGACTACCGTCTCAATGAAATTAAAAAACCTTCGATAAAATGATAAACGCACGATGCGTCTGGAACAAATACGATTAATAATATTATCGATAAACCACGATCATGTTTTGTTATACACACGATCTTCTTTACATACAATATACGTTATACTTTGTAATTTATTTTAGCTTTTTGTATTTATAAAATTATTATGTAATTATATACAAACACTTTATTTTTATGGTTTAAAGATATTTGTTATATTGTAGTTTTTTTTTTATGTAAGATACCGGCTCACTTGATAAGATCTCAGCCACAGAACATCGGTCAATGCTGGTAAGCCTTTTTTACTTTGAGTGTTTTAAAAATATCAATAAATAGTTAATATACGTATATACTATATATATTAACATTTATACATTGTAAATAATAAAAATCAATGCGATCAGAAACAATAATAGTTATTTATAGGCACTCTGTCTGAAATGATAAAAAGTCAAACCTTATTTTCGTGAAAGGAGGTAAAAACCGCCTCCGTGACTCAATGATAAGCGCGATGCATTTAGCACTTGAAGTCCTGGGTTCGAATCCCGGGAAAAAAAATGATAAAAAAGAATCGCACAGTGCACAGAAAGCTGATCACCTACTTGCCCGTAAGAAAATACAATCAGTAAAACATTCACAGAAATTGGTCTGCCCCATGTCACTAGGGTCTCGGGAATAAGGGTAATAAAATTGATCCGATAATAGCCTCGAATTGAAAACAAATTCCTCTCCATAAAACCTAGTCTCAAATCCTTCCATCAGATTTCTAATTAAAGCTCAAGTAACAGGCGTACGTATATATTAAATGTTATTAACTAAATTCTTCCCGATGTCAATAACAGGACTCTATAGAGAGCGGATAGTGAACGGATCAACGGCACAATATTGATGCATTCCAGGGGTCGGAGTCAGTCTCCTTGTAAGGAAACCGCCCTGGACGCTAACTGTATAGCGTCGAGCAAAAAGGCTTCTAATTACTGGCGAATCGATGACCGCTACGTACTTATTCCGGACGTCTCCAGATTGCAGGTTATTGTCGCTATTTTAAGAAAATTTTGCTAAACAAGTTATTTGTCTTAAGGTTTATTAAAAATAAAAGGTAAAGTTTTAGAAAAAGTAACATAAAAATAGTCAAACAATAATACAATTAAAGAAAGACCATATCTTAGAAATTAAAGCTTATGTAAGTATTCACCCTCAAGAACTTTGCCATGCAGCATAGTTCTCAGGATACTACCACCATTGCATCGCAATGAATAATGACATGAAAATAAATTTATTAAGAAATAAAATATCTACGGATTACTTTTAATGTTATAGAATTGACATACTAAGTTCACACTTAGGTATATTGAAATACCTTAGTAGTAAAACAGAAAATATATAGTGGTAATTTCAAAAATGATAATTCCTCAGCATACGTTGTGGACTATTATCAAGTATGTGGTTTCTCAATGGGACTATTAATAAATCATTGTTCCATCAGCGCAAAAATTATCAAAAAATCTTAGCTATAGTTAATCGTTATTATTAAAAAATACAAATTATTATGTAAAAATATATAATTTGAATCAAAACTTTTTCTTTATTTTTTTAAACCTCAAACAGTTTATGGAAAATAAAGGTGAATTAGTGTTGGAAAATTTAACAAAATCCTGGCAACCCTGACGTATAGTTTAAAGTGTATCAAAGTGTACAAAAAGTATTATCAATTTCATCTTATCTGATTTCAAGCGTAAAAGGCAACGAGATTCGTTTCGTCGTGGTTTTGGAATAAATAAATCATGACTAATGACGTTTTTATACAAAAATGAGAATTGTTTTCTTGAGATAAAATATCTAATTACTGTATCCAGTTACAATTTAATATTTTTACAGTACTTTTAAAATGACTTTAAATATTTCATACACTTCGTCTCTCCAAAGACAAATAATTAATTTAATTAATTAATTATACACATTTAAAACTTTTATTTATGTTGGTATAAACTTCATTTTTAAATTTAGACCAGTGTCGATAATTTTTGAAACCAAAAAAAATTACAGTAGGATGAAACCCATTAGAAAAGGAGGGGAATATGATCAAAATGAAAGGAAAAATAAATTACGGTCGATCCGAGTTCGGGAAGTGGAAGTGGGGGGGTTTAAGAGTAAAAACGGTTTTTCTTATGGAAAAAAGTCAAATGGCAAAGTTGTAGGTAATAAAAAGATCTACAACTTTTGTATTTACACTTTTTTCACATAACCTCAAAATTTATGTGAAAAATTCAAAAAACCAAGTTTTTGGTTTTTTATTTTTATCTTTTACAAAAAAAAAAAATCTACGAAATTTGGTGAAAACTTACCTTATTATGTCCCAAATACACTGTAATTTATTTTCACTTTTTACCATTTTTAAAGGCTTCGGCACTGGTCTAATTATGGACTATGACGTTGTATCTAAATAGCTTTAATACGAGGGTGAATCAAAAAATTCTTGGAATCAATATTAAAAAATGCAAAGATTTAAATAATAATATTTTATTTTTCTACATAATCTCCCTCCAATGCAATGCATTTAGAATAAAGCGTTTCTAACTTCCTTATTCCTTGTGAAAAAAAAATATTTTCTTGACTCTCGAAAAAGTCCTCTACGGCAGCTATAACCGCGTCATTATCGTGAAATTTTGTTCCACGAATTTCCTCTTTTAATTTTGGAAATAAGTGAAAATCACTTGGGGCTAAGTCCGGAGAATATGGTGGGTGGTCAAGGAGATTGAAGCCAGCACAGCGGATTGCGTTGAGCGCAACTTCCGATCGATGAGCAGGAGCGTTATCTTGAAGGAACAACACGCCCAACGACAGTTTTCCACGACGTTTTTCTTTAATCGCTTCACGCACTTTCGGGATTAAATTTGCATAATAGGGTCCAGTAATCGTCTGGCCTTTTGGCATGTAATCAATAAAAAGGATTCCTTCACTATCCCAGAACACAGAGGCCATAACTTTGCCAGCGGTAGGAGCAACTCGAAATTTCTTGATGGATGGAGAGGATGGTCGTTTCCAAGAGATGCTTTGTCTTTTAGTTTCAGGATCAAAATGGTGGACCCACGTTTTATCCATGGTGACAAGACGACGGCAAAAATTATCCGAATCACGCTGGAACATTTCGAGATTACGCTTGGAAATTTCCAAACGTCGCTTTTTGTTTTCGTCGGTTAACATTCGTGGCACCCATCTTGCAGACACTTTTTTGAACCCCAGTGAATCAATTAAAATGGATTGAACGCTACCAAAAGATATCTTTAGGATCTCAGCTATATGTTTTATAGTCATTAGATTCTGTTTTCCAAAACCAGATTCTCAACCTTTTTGACATTTTCTTCTGTAACGGAGGTTGAAGGCCGCCCAGAACGCGGGTCATCTTTACAGCTTGATCTACCTCTTTTAAATTCAGCCACCCAGTACGCAACCGTAGAATAGGGTACAGCATCACCCCCTAATGTCTGCTGAATGTCCAAAAAAATTTCCTTCGTAGACATTTTTTTCAAACTGAGATATTTTATCACTGCACGTAACTCACTTTTATCCATAATTTTGACTTTTTAGCAACTCGTTGCACAAAAAAATTTATTACATGCGAACGAACTGACAAAAACAAGTGACAGTCTGCATAAATATAGTGTGATAGACACTCTTTAATTTGAATATCGAACTTGATCCAAAAAGGTTTCATATATATGCACTTCTAAGAACTTTTTGATTCACCCTGGTAGTTAAGATATTTCTGTAACTTCAATAGCTTTGCCTTTTTCATGCAAACAAAAAAAGTTTCATTTGAATCTTAAGTACTTACATAACATAAAAATGGTTATATGTTAAGTATATACCTAATATAATTTAGATATTACTTAAGAATCAAATGAAACTTGTAGCAATTCCAACTAGTATAAAATTCTGAGATCCGGTCAGAACTAACTAAATAGACTATTGAAAGAAGAAAAGAATTATATTCGCAATTGTTTGAGAAATTGAAGTGTCAAAATAATATATTATGCAAGTAAGCTCGCTTTTTTTTCAAATAATTTGATACATTGTGTGCAAATCGAGTCAGAATAATACCTCGCAAGTAACGACGCATGCGCAGAACAGCGGAACTACAATATGTGGTCAACCGAGTGTTTTTCGATTAGTACGTGAGCAGACACACAATGACATTAGAGCAAAACCAGAAGCCGTATAAATGAATGAAATAACCAGTTTTAAATTCAACATTTTAAATCCACTAAAAACCTCGTCTCATCAATCGCCATTGAATGACAATGGCTGTATAATGTCGCGAGTTGAGGATGTTTTTAGCGAATTGAAAATAAAATCGATATCTCATTCATTTGACCATCATTGAAAGAGCATTTTAACGGGGCACTATAACCGAGAAGAATTTAAAAATGTCAAACTTTCAATTTACTTTTTGTCGATTCGTACGTAGGTATCATAACAATGTAATAATTCAGCTTCTCAAGTAAGGAAGCTAATTAATGACATGTTCTTCCTGAACAGGAAATAAAAGCCCCGAACTTCACTATGATCATTTCGTTCTGATTAAGCTATGTAAAATTATAAAAATTATATCTATCTGCACTTGTAATTATTCTATACTGTATAGGGTATATACTTCTGCAACTTATATATAAGCTCTTTCCAAATAATATATAGTATTCTTGAATTATACACACATATATTTTTCGTAATAGACTTTACCAAAAGTAATCTTGTCTATGATCGTTACTATTAAAATTCTTTTCGTATTCGTTCCGAAGATTATTATGATATTTGAATACACCTTGAAATGTAATTCTAAAGTGAACATAGATAGGTACTGTTACAGTGTTACTGTTACCAGTATTTGTATGAGGGAAGTGTGAAATGTAAGAGTGATAAGTGATAATTATAGAGATACTAACTAGCGTAATGATAAAGCAAACCGACGCTACTGCAATGGAATGTAAAATGATACCTTGCTCTAATAACAGAGTAAATGAGAATGATGTAGCTCTCCATGTATCCATCTAGGATTAGTATTGGACTGTGTATATATTGAGATTACAATGCACAGGTTAACTTAGATTCCAAAAATACCATAACAAGGGACAGGGATGTAGCCAGCTTATGGGTTGAAATTGATAAGTGGATCATTGTAAAAGTATGAATTGAAGGGTGGCGCAAGTAGTTACATTTACATCGATTGTTACTTATTACATCAAGCCTCATTGGACTGATTTTTCACTTAAGAATTCAAAGAGATAACATATTTTAGAAAATCTCTATCGACCTATAAAAAATATAAATAATAAAACCACTTTGAAAACTTACTAAATTAATTTTTTGATGAAAACTTTATGCATATTACTTATTATGAAGATTTTATGGCCAGGTAACGAGACCTGTAAGCCAAATCTTATTTTCGGGCACTATTTTATATTAATTCATTTTATCATTTTCATTTTAATCTACGTAGTTTACATGTTTTCCCGCCTCCCGCCTCCCGTCTGCCGTCTCGCCAGTCTTCCAATTCATTCATTTGTAAAAAAAAATACCGAATATTTTAAACTTGTACAATAATTATATAAAATACAGTCATTTATATCAAACTTTCAACTGTTATTTCACAGTATCAACTACTACATATTTATTTTAATAAAAAGAAAAATTAATCAACGGAATATCCTGTTTACTCTACACCTGCCAAAAGCTTGATAAAAGTCAAAACTACATTTAAGAATATTACAAAAATCATCTTGATGACAATCATATTATATAGGATAATAAAGTTTCAATAATTAATTACTCAAGGAATGTTTTGTAATAACTTTGGTTTAGTTTTTAATTCTCGTAAATACTTACCAAGTACCTGTTACAAAGAGTCAAAGCTTCTTTATTCATCCTTTGCTCTATCAATACTTTGTAATACTTGTATGCCCACTCAAAGGTAACAACTAAAAATATAATCCAACCTAGTCGAGTGGGAAGGCTGAAGTAGTTCCCCACTAAGTTTCTAATAACGGAAATAAAATCAATATGATTTTATTATAATGTATCAAATTTTAAAAATATAACATAACATTTTTGCGCGCCTTTTTCTCTTTCTCGCCACAGATCACACTTTTTTCTAATGACATCTTATATCATTGTCAATTGTCAAAAGGTGTTCCCATTTTTAAAAATCGAATGGATGTCACTTTTCAGTTCTATTTTGTTAACAGTATGTATTGACATTAAAACAAGCTTTAGCTCAACTGTGATCGTGACTAGTACTAATTTGAAATAAATAATTACACCAGTTATACACAGCAAGTTGTTATAGCTAACTGCAGTCAGTAGCCTGATCTGAAGGTACATTAGGCATGCTATGTGAGCTCTAGATGAGGTCTCGATGAGGTGGGGTCAAGGGTCGCAGACGTGGTCAGGCCATCAGAAATTATATCACTGAGACGTGATATTGAGATTCCTTTATGTAAATTAATGAATTAATATTTTGCTTATAGAATATCCTGTTATACAAGTTATTTTAGATCTAGTTTCTAGAGTGGCTACAACACATACTACTTTCCTGACGATGCTTTTTATCATTTTTTTTTTATTTTCTGTGTATATTTTATTTTTTAATTGGTGATAATTTATAATTAAATAAGACATAAAATCTATTTACGCTTCTTTGTATAATACGAACACCTGGTTATTAAAAAAATATTAGGTTTCCTCATAAAATAGTACTTCTCATATCTTTTTAGTTTGATGTTATTAACTGATACAATACCTACAATACCTACATATAAAGTGTATATTCATTTGAATTCACAATGTAACAAACAGGCTGTGTAATATGTATACTGTATCTGCAGTGGCGGATTTACACATTTTCGGCGTATAGGCTATCAAAATTTTGCCGCCCTAGTCTCTATAAATGTAAGTTCCTAAATTTTCTTAAATACAATGATAGGAATTGTCTTATAAGTACACTTCTCAGTAAGTCTTACTTTTAGACTATACTCTGTAAGGTACAGAAGACTGTCTTAAAAGTAAGAAAAGTAAGACTTGATTTCTATAAGATAGCTAAAAGTATCCTCAAATTTGCCGCCCCTAAAATCTGCCGCCCTAGGCTGAAGCCTACTCAGCCTGCTGGTAAATCCGCCACTGTGTATCTGTGTAATAAGACACCAGATTAATTTATAGGTATCGCTAGACAAAACTTTAACGTAGTTCGATAGTAATAAAAGCTCATTTACACGATGCAAGCTTCTTACCTGTTCAATACAATTAAAATGAAGCAATAAATGACTTGCACGATCTGAACAACACGTATTCTTGATATGTCATATAAGTTTTGTTTCTTATTTTATTTACTTTTCTTGGTGTAAACAGCACATATAATCCGCGTATAAACAGTTGCTTACAATTCTTGTTCATTCTATGTACAAGAAAATGGTATCGTGTAAATGGGCTTTAAGGAGACACGAACACCTCAGCATTAGTTCCCAAGTAACAAGTGACAGATTTTGATCTACTAACTTAATTTTCTGCGGAACCCTTAATAAAATTAACATTTTCTTGGCCAACTCCCTAATGATCTAGTTGTAATAAGTAGATACTTAAATAAATATGTACAACTTTCATCGAAGCGACGTTATTAAAATGTCCAATCAGTTCTGAGTCGGCTTAAAACGGTGAAACAAGACATTTACCGCATTAACAAGGTATTTACACGAACATATGAACGTTCAGACATTTTCTCGTCAATCAGAGAGATAGTTCTTCCTTCTTGTCAATATTGTGAGAATTGGGTCGCTATAATAACTATTTCTAATACATATTTTTATACAGTATTACTTCTTTATTTAACACACAATATAACCTACTCGTGAATCACTATTATCTATATTCTAAACTAATATTATAAAGACGAAAGATTTGTTTGTATGTTTGTAACGATTAACTCAAATTCTACTCGACCTATTTTAAAGCTTTTTTCTTCGTTAGAAAACTACATCTTCACCGAGTAACATAAAATTATTTTCAGTACTTAAATAATGTAACCCAAGGTATAAAATATAGGTTGTAATCTTTGGATCTACTAAACCGATTTTAAAAATTATTTCACCAATAGAAAGCTACATTATCAGCAAGTAACATAGGCTATTTTGTGTATAGTAGGTATATAGTACATTGCACATTAATATAATTAAAACTATAATTAGAATTGTATCGAATTATGTTGTGTATTTTAACAGATCGAAGCGTTACAGACGTAAGGGTTTGAGAAGGAGATAACAAAATTACATAATTTAGGTACCTACAGGAAAAATCATAATTTTTGAGGAAACCCTATAATCTATATATTATAGAATTAAATTAAAAACTACCTATACTACCGTATTTTCTACGTTCAATAAAATCTGTTACATAAATATCATATAAGTATGGCTTTAGTATGATTTGGTTACATGGAGTTGAAAGTACTTTCTTAAAAAAATATTTCCCTAAATATCCGAAGGACTTGTTTATTGAAACAAACTCAAAGGCCATTCCAAAATATGACTGGGTTTGAATCTAGCTCTAGTACTCGTTAAACCTTTTTTTTCACTATAGAAATATTTAAAGTCCTCAATAGGTTTTGACTTGAGCAACGTCTTGGAACGCGTAGTTGTAATTCGTAAATAACGAACTCGATACACACTGGTTTACTTTGAACATGACCTACGGATTAAGGGCCACCCACCACTACACTACGATACAGCACTGTTTCGTGTAAAATACTGGGTTTATAAATAAATCCACTGGACTTGTAACGATTTGTCAAATCGAGAAGAATTCATCATTAAGATACGTGTGGCCAGAACACAAACTAAAATAGACAGCAATTTTAACCTTTGCAACTGACAAAAATACATTTAAGTAAATACTGTATACCGGATTAAAACGCGATTTATTATTTATATTGTTTAAATTATTTATCCCAGTCCTGTCTACCCATGACCACGGTTGCTGAAAAGCATTCGAAACGTCGCGTCGGGATAAATAATTTAAACAATATAAATAATAAATCGCGTTTTAATCTGGTATATAGTATTTTATTTAAATGAGTGATACTCGCGTTAATAAAAGACAATATTATAGAAATACATTTTAAATGGATAAGGATACATATGTTTTATTACGGTAGGTATATCTAGTGTAATACGATGAAAAATTCGTTAATTAATTAATTAATTAATTAACTTTTTTAAATGGTACAAAATAACATTTGATAATTAAAGTATGCAGAATTACAAACAGCATGTTAAATATTACGAAAGAAATACAAAACATAAAATAAATTGTCGGCGCGAGTCAACTATGAACTTGCTTAGTGTATTAACATAGAAACATACCTTTACGAAATAAATTAACAAGTTAAAATTAACACGACCCACGACTCTACTTCGACTACTATTAATACGATAATAAGACCCTCAAAAAGTATCGGAAAAATATGGCCATTTTATGTGTCGTTACATGGGCCTTTCTTTTTTTTTTTTAAAGAGGGGAATGCATTTGCGCACTGGGTACCCCACCGCGGGATGTTATGCGGGGGGAGTGTAGGACTCGAGCTCACCCGGTGAATCTCTCTGCTAGTCAGAAAGCCGGGTGAGTAATACCCACTAAACCCCTCTTGACCCTCAGGTCCGCCGATATGAGGTTTCTGGGATCGCAGAGCATGCTGCCAAAAACCCCTCGCAGAGCATGCTGCCAAAAACCCCAAGTTACATGGGCCTGTACCACGATCTCGAAGAGCAGTATTATTGCAGTCTTACCCTATGCACAGCCTATAAAACATATGTGCCCTATGTTTGAAACGGACAGCGATATATTTATATCGCTCTGTCTCACTCAGGCCCAATTTAGGGCCTCCACAAAAAAAACCCTTGATATTTTTTTTACCTACTGTGCATTTTACAAACATATTATCGTTAACATGAAAATCATTTGGGGCCATGGGGCCTCCACGCTTTGTTGCCCGAGGCCGCCACACCTCTAAATTCGACCTGGACTCTCTGTTTGACGACAGTCTGTCTTGACAGACATCCGACAATAATTATACTACTGTAAGAAAAGGCGGTAAGACCCCAGTTGTTTCCAAAGCGCAAAGAAAATAATGTGAATATTTATTTATTTAACACTTTATTATTCACCAAAAATAAAATTATAATACAAAAGTATCTTATGAATTAAGCTTAAGGCTTAAATGGCGGACTGTGTCTCGACTCTCGGTATATGTCCCATTCAATTACAACTGACGAATGATTCCGTACTCTCAAAATTATGTACAGAGACATCAGTCATTTCAATTTATGCTAGCGACTGCAAATTGCAATCGAAACCTACGCGTTCCCTTCACTCCAACTTACCTACTGTTAATGTTTCATAAATGAGAAGTAGATACACAACGTGAAGGCCCCATAACTTGATGTTACCACAACTTCCAATTACGTGTACCTACAATGTGCATATTTTAATGGACTGCCCTTGAAAGTGGGGCACCCTAACACTCGAAAATCGTAGGTGAAATAGATGATATTTTATCTCTAGCATCTTAAATGAGGTTTTTTAATTGATTTTTTCTAGTTAAAATATCGTTTTCTTCTTACTTTGGTATTATTCTACTGTTGTGCTAAGGGTTCTTTTTCATTTGACCCCAACTTTTCATGTATGTTTTACATCCCCTTCCGTTTTCCTTTCTATTAGGGGTAGTCATGGGGCCTGGGGCAGACATATTTCTGAGTCTGATCATTTTTCATTACAGGCAAGTAATCCTTCTGTGCCCTGCCCGACCGTTTCCCAGGGATTCGAACCCAGGACCTCCGGTGCTAAACGCATCGCGCTTACCACTGAGCCACGGAGCCGCTTTCATATTTCTACTTATATTTATTTAATAATATTAGACTAGGTAGCTGTCCAGTGTCCACTTCGCGGGGAACAAACATTTTTACTTGTGATGAAATTATTTTGTATGTTCTTATCAGTATTACTGAGTGGAACATTATATTCACTTATATCAAACCTTTTAATCAGCGCACGCCGATAAATCAACGCATCAGCCCGTTTTCCTCGGTATTGCTTTACAAATATTGATATTTCACAATAGAAAATACTATAAATCACAATCAAATATAGCCTATGTCATTCAGAAATAAAGTGGTTTTCTACTGGTTAAAGATTTTTCAAAGTCGATTGTAGTTTCTCTTCCTACAAACAAACTTACAATATTTACCTCTATATAATATAACAATAGATATGGAAGTCGATTTTAAAATCTATTTAAAGTTTTTTCATCTATATTTATATTTTATTATATTATATTTTTTAGAACTAATCCAAATTTTCCACTTTTCATTCTCTTCTTTTTGTTTTTTTATGCGAATTTGTTTAAGTTTTTCAGAGATTGCATGCCACTAAACTTTTTTACTGTTAAGAAACTGGCCACCTTAACACAGGACGTCACTTAAAAGAGATCAAATTATTATTATTATCAACAAATACCTAGCGATAATATTGTGGTCAATAATTACTCAATACTAAAATACATGCGCCATGCCACGTCGCTCGAGGCACTTGGCTCATTCTAATTTAGGTTCGAAAATCACTAGTATTAGGTATTTACATTTACCTTGAGATCTGTCCACCTGCGCTGGCGCCATTACCAATTTATCTGTACTATAATTAAAATATTTATAAGCAATCCGTTATTTACAAGATATACCTTATTTTGGTAATTCTTCACCGGTTTATATTATTAGATATTTTTATGTTTTTTTACTGTTAAAATAAATGAAATATATACCAGCAGCTTCAATAATAGTATTTTATTAATATAAATCAAAATTCGAGTATATAATATAAAAAAATAATTTAAACTTATTTCAGCATCCGTTATTACGTAACAGAAATACATAATAATCACATAAAACAGTGCAACTAATAGATTTCCCACCAAACGCCGTCGCATTCCGACTGCATAATTTTCCACTATCCAAAATTATGCAACGCGTAATACTAAACGACATTAAGAAACGTTGGCACCTTGTGATCTATTTATAGAACAAATCGTCCTTATATAAATCAAGTGAACCGATTACAGCCCTTTATTATGTACGCTAGATGAAATTTCGAATATTTGACAAATAGGTACATGCTAAATTAGTCTCTAATAGCATATATCGTAATATCAAAATGGTGTCATAAAAGATATCAAGAGATAAGCCTTTGCCGCCCACGTTACTAATGGGCGTTGAAATATTCAAATAATGTTGCTTAGCCTAAACAATTACTCAGTGGAATGTAAAGTTATATTATTTCGCCACGCAGTTAGTTATTACTTGTATGATTGAATAGCGAGGTTTTTACGATCACCCAAGACACAGACACAGTTTATTTCATCTCTTCCTTATGACTTGTAATTACAGTGCCTTTAACAAAATATTGTTCATATGTTATACTTAAAAATAAGCTATCATTAAGCTTATTTACAGAAATACAGCTAACTAAAATCTATAACTCGAAAAATATACAATAAGAATTGTAAAGTTAGGAGATTTATTTATTATCGTAAGAAGAACACTTCCATCAGTAAATGCAAAAATTCTATTTCTAATAATATAATGTAAGTATCTATTAAGAGCCCATGCAATCTAGGGACCATACATAAAGTACGTCACACGTTTAGGGTGGGAGAGGGGATTGACGAAGTGTGACATTGTGTGACAAGAGGTGGGAGGGGTCCTAAGTTTCGTCACGTCACATTTCAAAATCATAGACATCTAAGGCCCGTATTCCAAGACATTACTTGAGTCATAATCAAGGACTTTATATATATATAACATAAAGTCCTTGGTCGTAATCTATTCTTGAGAACTGTCAATATGTCAAAATTCTATAGAGAAAAAATGGTTTGACAAGTCTCAAAACTAGATTCAAAACTGAGACACGTCTTGGAATATGGGCCTAAGTGTTAACGAAAAATTTAAAAACATTTTCCTCTCTACCCGTATGAACATATATATGGTTTAAATTTTTTTGTTGGCGAGCGCTAGCCGCCTGAGCTCTTTGTAAATGTAATAATTTTGGAACTGCTGTTTTAATTTAATAATTTCTAGGTGTTAAATTGCAAAATATGTGACGTCACACTAGGGGGAAGGGGCCTCACAAATGTGACCAACTGTGTCAAGGACGGGGGAGTGGTCAGAAAATAGTGTGACATACATAAGCAGTTCATTCCTACCTTAAACTAACTAAATTTGATATGTCTTACTAGTATTGTCAGCTAACACTTTTCTTCACTTTGGGTTAAAATATTTTTTGAAATAAGAATAAGAAACATTTATTCAATGCCACACACAAATTTTAAAAACACACACATAACATTCTTAATATTTAGGCTACATTCTTAATCCTACACTAAATATGCTGTGTGGCGAAAGAAAAGGCCGATGCTCAGCTTGTGCTGTTAACCAGTACTGGCTACAGCGCTGATTTTCAGCATCTGCCTGAGTAACTGTTTGTGTGCCAGTAAACACAAAAGAGAATTTAAAAAGTAAAGAAAAAAATAATCATTAAAAAAAACTAAATTAAATACTTAATTATATGCTCGTTATCATAAATATAAAGAAACAATATTGAAGATAAATGTGCACATATACGTGAGATAATATAAAATATAATAAATGTGAAATAATATTAATATATAGTACTGTTCAGTGTATCGATGCGACTAAAATATACATTTTTTTTAAAAAATCAGCAATTATTAATATTTTTCGCTATCACACTTCCTGCGGATTATTTATCATATTGAACATCCGTTGTCCCAATTATTATATTAAAGTTATTTAGTCGCCGGGAGACCTTCAACAATGTTGTTACTGCTGTTATCTTTGGTGTTGATCAGTGTTGAGGGAAATAACCGTGTTTGTAAGTAATTCAAAAATGAACAAATACAAATACTAGAAAGTGTTTTTAATTTGAATGAAAATCTAGTTAGTTAATGTATATTAATAATTATTACACAGCTATTGAATATATGTACCTTGTGCGCCTCAAAAATGTTTTTAATACATTGGTAACTTTTATGATTTACAAGAAATTACATAATACAATGCTATTAAAATTAATTGCAACATTAATAACATCTCTTTTCTGACAATATTTTAAAATGTAAAATAACATTTTAGCATGCTGCTGCCATCTTATTACTGTCGAAATATATCATTTTAATTTGTATAATGTGCCAACCACACTTTTACGATGTTTGCAAATATACATATGTATGTATGTATACCTATCTTTCTTCTATATATTATTGTATTGTCAATATAAATTGTAAATAGAACAATTCTCGAGCATTTCTTTGCTTGAAATTATGTTAAGCCTTTGAGCAACAAAAGAGTGGAACCCCCAAAATATTTTCCAAATAAAATTAAGATTTTTTTAAATATGTAAGAACAATATAATCATGTTTGTACAAATAACAGTAGGTGAAGATAATACAGCGAAAAGAAAAGTTGTTTACTCGTCGGAATTTAAAAGATTTTTCCGAAGTCTCTACTGTCAGTTTTTCCCTCTTTTGTGGGGGCTACGGTGCAGTAGCCCTGAAAGCCCTCCCCTAAAACCGGCCCTGAATTAGGTGTCCTATTTAATTCAACAACAAAATGGCATTTGCAGCTGATCTTGATCCATCATGGAGCGACCTGGTAGCTGCCGGTGGAATGCATATTGGACATGGTCGAACAAAACGCTTTGTTGAACTCAACGAAAACCAAGTAGGTTATGATTTTACTATATTTTTTGTTCCGATATTATGATGCTGGTGATTGGTAGAGGAAAATTACCAAATATGGAATAGTATCCCTAATTTGGAATATGGGCATTTCTCGTAAAATAGACTCGTATATATTGTATAAACAGTAATCTTCTATAGTCTTTCACAGAACTCGTGTTAAGTAAAAAAAAAATATTTTAAAAAACAACGGTATTCCATATTTGGTTACTTTCCTTTAATATCTCAAAACATCGATTTACTAAGTACGTTTGATGTGGTTTTAATATTAGTATTTGGTAATTCATTTAAAAGTGAAATAAGCTATCTGCTCTGACTTCCAGAAACATGCAGGCATTTAAAAAAAAAACATGTAAATATGTAGTACATGAACCCGCGATCCATCGAACGCTAGGTACTTTTCCTTTCGCTATAGGTACTACAATACTGCCACCATAAGAGGAAAGGACATTTCCAAGTAAACTTTGAAATGGAAAAAAATACTGGTAGATCCTTTTTGCTTTTTCCACCGATTCTTTATAAATACTAAAGATAACACAATTTCGGAAGAACTGATACGTTTTTTTCGAATAGCAGAATACTTATGTTATTAACATCGATGAACACTGCTATTAAAATTAATAACATTTTAATAAATATACATTGTCCACTATTTGTTTAAAAAGCTGCTATAAGTGTTTTAAAGGGGATAATTGATGAGTTTTTATAAATAATTAATCGTAACATAAATACAAGCAACATTAAAAAATAAGTAAAACAACACAATTTTAAACATTTTATCCACATTATCGATTTAATTAGAATAAATATTAAATTAAACAGTTGGAAGCAAATTATGGCGCCAAGTGTCATAAACATGTTTACAGTATCTTAATCACAATATTGCAAAAGTCGTTTGAATGATCATCACATTGAAATCGGAGAGAGTAGGCAATTCAATTATGTACGATTTGAGTTCACGAGTGGCGCCCGTGTGTCGCCGTGGTCGCCGCCCACACGTGGCCAACTGGCGTCCTAATTTGCAAAACATCGACTCTACACTTAGTAAGTAATCAGCCGGCCTAGCATGACAACCACTACAAAAAAATTTCGACCATTTTCTCGTGTTTTAATCGGTTATCTCTTTATGTCGTCCGAGTCTAACTTGATACTCTCACTTAAAACTCGACTTCTAATGTCAAAATAGAGATATTTGTCGATCGAGATATCTAGTCTATCAAAATTTTCCATGTCGAGATATACTTAATTTATCGTGGTATTTGAAACCCGACGTACGTGAATTCGTTTTACACGATTTCCGCATGTGGTCACAAAATCGAGGGTACGAGTATTTTAGAAAATAGGCGTTACGGTTATCATTCATTTGCAAACCCGATTTTGCAAGTTTATCAGTGATTTCGATTTCTTACTAAATTTTTGGATAACCAAATTGAAATAGATGAAAAGATTGGTTTGCAATTCGTTTTATTTATTTTTAATAACTTTGTATTTTTATCCGATAAACCTACAATAATATTTTCATATAAACATAGTTGCTCAAAAAATATGTAAGCAATTACGAGTAATCATAGCAATTAGCATCACGACTCCAAGACGTCGCATAATCGATACGGATCAATTATGTAGGCAGGTAATTTGTTTCAAGTAGCAGTACGTTCCAATTTTAATTTAACATTAACCCTATAGCTAAGAAGTATGAGAGGCCAATGAACTTGTTTCTCTTCATCGCTATTCGCACGACAAAATGCCAAATAGAACACGTTACAACACTTACAATGCCCTCATCATTTGGCGTAGTACAAGCGGCTTATGGTACAAATAACGTTTATGTTCTAGCCGAACGTGCCTCACCAAGCCTGCTTGCTCCCAGACGGCAAGACAGGACATTGTCGTCATTTACATTATTGTATTCAGGATGAGTTCAAAAGGGATTTCATGAAGTTTATGGACTATATCTGTATTATACAACATTCGTAAGTAACTCTTAAATATTATATAATATAATAGATCAGCAAGGTATAATGTGGAGTTTCTACACTTCAATAGACGATCTTTTCAGTTTATCTGTATCCATATCTATCTAGAGGGGCATAATAACTCCGTGGCAAATAAAGTTAAATAAACTTATAACACAACATCAGTTTTAAGAAAATGAGAAATATTTGAATGCTGAGAAAATATCTCAGTATTCTAAACGAGTGACATTTCAGTTAACTAGTTACTAGTTAAATTGTGACGGCTATCGTCACTCTCTCTCATCTAAATGGATTCACATCTCGTGATGTTTGATATTTTATGCTGAGATTTTTTTTATATTAGATATCGACAGACGAGCATCAGGTTCACGTGATGGTAGATGATACCTCAGCCACATAACATCAGTCAATAATGCGCTGTCGACCTACTTTTTACTTCGAGCATTCGAAAATCCATAGACTGAAACCGAAACGCGCAATATGCACTTCACGGTTTTTACATCTATTCATGGTGGGTTCGTTTATCGTTACCCGCTCGGAATTTCGATATTTCTCCCACCCGTTCAATGCCACAAGTTACCGGACGTGGGGTGTTTACAGAAAATTATAATCATGTCGTCCCGGTTCGAACCCATGGGCTGAACGCGCACGGCTGGTGATCTACCGAACGCGCCAACGACCCCGTCAAAAATGCCACCAGTATTCCATGGAACTGACAACGCAATTAACTAGTCAATATCTCTCAGGGCTATCGGTGTGTGCTGTCCAGACGGTATGACAGAGGGGTCAGTTGACGCATTAGCCGGTGACTTGCCTGCCACAGCACCTCACGATGAAGACGAAATTAACCTCAAAATCACACGGGCGGAGAACAGAGGTTAGGCCATTAAAGATGTATGTACTATACGTGTGTTTTATTTCTATCCTAAAGTTCCTTTGGAAGGAGTTGAATAGTGATTTAAAATTGGGTTGTTTTCATTAGATGACTTCTTGTAATTTAATGTTTGGATAAGGAGGGACTTAAGCTTAGTTCTATAAATATTCGCTCTTGAATAGTTCAGTTTAACCTTCCCTTTTGTACTTATATGGTTTAGGCATGCTGCAATGTATGCAACACATCACACAAATTCCAAATTGCGGCTCAGATTGGGATCTTATTTTGAAAAAAGAATTTTATAGGACATTTACTGCTTCATATAGTCTGGACTATATTACAAATAAGGTCATCTCTTGGAATAAATAATTCCAAATGCCAGCTGCAACATGTATACTTCCTGTTGTAGATCTTTGTAGGCCTATATTTAGTAATACATTATTTGATCTCACTTTAGTCAGCGTAAGACAATATGGTAATGCCGAAAAAAATATTTCTTTACAATACAACGCTTTTATTGTATGGATTTTCGCTGTTGGCGCTTTTGGCTCAGATGCATCACCTCACCATCAACATTACCTTTACAGCTTAACTGTTCTCAACTTTCCTTATATTTTTAACCTATATTTTTTTTTATATTTTTACATACTATTTTTTTTTGTTCATGAAATATATCACTTTATCCGGGAAACTGAAGAAATTGCTAATAATTAATAGCTTACTTTGTTTTTTTTTATATAAAATACCGCAATTCTTTCAAATTTTAAGGTAATTTAATTATAAAGTTTCGGGAAGGAATTTTCCAAAGTATGGTAAAAATTTAAAATCTGCTGCATAGTTAAAAAAACCAAGTGTTGTCCACATAACTGCGGGTAACGAATTTGTTTTTATTTACTCTAATATTAAAAACAGGAAACATTTGTATGTTTATAACAAATCATCTCAAGAACTACTAATATTCTTCATTCATTCTCCAGTAGAAAGCTACATTGTCAGCGAGTAACATAGGCTTTTTTTGGTGTGTTCCTATGAGTGATCATTTGAAATTGCATACAACTGACAGATTGACAATACTTTCTCGCAAGTTGTTCCTACTTGGACCTCTAATTAGTGACAGAGAAGAATATTTTAAAAATAGAATGTTGCAGGTTGTGGGTTGAGCACCAGAGCACAAGGCCGCATCACCGGCGCCAGGCCAGCCAATCCTCGCGAATGGCCGTGGATGGCCTCCATCACACCGTACGGCTTCGACCAGTACTGCGGAGGAGCCCTCATTACTGACAGACATGTGATCACAGCAGCACACTGTACAAGACGGTAATTTAGCATTAAGCAGATTTTTTATGTCAGATATCGACAGACGAGCATGAGGTTCACTTGATGGTAGGTGATACCCCAGCCACAGAACATCAGTCAATGATGCGCTGTCGAGCTAATTTTTACTTCGAGCATTCGGAAATCCATAGACTGAAACCGAAACGCGCAATATGCACTTCACGGTTTTTCCATCTATGATCCTTACCCTACATGTTCTAGTAACATGCTTGCGAATGGTACCCTCAACAAACGCTAATACTCCCATGCTTAAAGAAAAGCATACCTATATTTCCAGATGGAAAGCGGAAGATCTCTCCGTACGACTCGGCGAATACGACTTTCAACGAACAAACGATTCCCGCTCATACAACTTCAGAGTGATTGAAATACGACAACACGAACAGTTCGATTCGACGAACTATCACAACGACATCGCCATACTGAAACTGCATAGGCCAACGGTGTTTAACACTTACGTCTGGCCTATTTGTCTTCCGCCGAGGGGATTGCAGTTGGAGAATAAAACCTCTACCGTTATTGGTACTTATTTTTTTACTATGTCAAATTTCGCCACCTCCGCAACTCAGTACGATGCGTTTAGCCACCAGCCGGCCTAGCATGACAACCACGACAAAATTTTGTCGACCATTTTCTCGTGTTTTAATCGATTAGGTATCTCTTTATTTCTTCCGGGTCTAACATGTCAATTACACTTAAAACTCGACTTTAAATATCAAAAATAGATATATTTGTTGATCAAGATATATTTTCTATCAAAATTGTCGATGTCGAGATATCTTACATCTTCGTGTGTTTTCTCTCGTCCGCGACATATCTCGTGGCGGTCATGCTAAGCCGGCAGAGTTCAAAGCCCGGGGAATATGATTAAAAAATAATAATTTGGTCGGAGAGGGTATAGAAAGCTGATAAGAATAAGATACTTGCCTGTAAAGAAAAATGATCAGTGAAACAGGCAAAGAAATGGGTCTGCCCCATGGCCCACTTGGGAATTAAGCTCCCTCGAATGTCATTCGTTCAAAGGTAAAACTCACTGTCATTTTGAACAAAAATAAATGTTCCTATTATTGCTTATTTTAAGTGTGTATTGCGGTTCATAGTTTTGTTATTTGTTATGGACCTCAATACACAATTAGTGCTTTGTTCTTAGCGTGGGTTTGTTGAAAATATATAAACTTACACTAATATTTTTATAAGTAAAATTCAAATATTGTTCTATTGTTTTCTACACGCTGCTCTTTCACCATTCTTTTACTGACATTTAATATGACTTGTGTATTTTCTATAATATAAAATTTAAATTTGATTTATTAAACTACAAGCGTGTCTCCTTTTATCCCTAAAATCTAATTTATTTATTTAATTTAATCTTCTCCTTTTATCGCTTAAAATAAGCAATATTGACAACATTTATTTTTATTCAATACCTTTTACTAACGATGTATTCTCAAAATTTTACATTTATTTTAAAAATACTAATGAACAGCTATACAGAATTATGCGTCGCATAACGCTCATTGTGGTTACTCACTACCGTAATGTTACAAATTGTATCATTACAGGATGCGAACTGTAATGCTCGGTTCTCCTTGACTCACTGATGTACTAGTCGAATTTGAATATTTCAAGTGAATGATTCCGGTGAGGAAGATCATTCACTTGCCTTTAGGGGCAAAATCACTATATAAATATCCTGAGTGATTTTGCCCTGTAATACATCACATTCTAACGAGTTATCAGGTTGGGGCACACAATTCTACGGCGGCCCTCACAGCGATATTCTGATGGAAGTATCTGTACCGGTGTGGAACCATGAGGAGTGTGTGAATGCTTTCACGGACTCAGTATTCCGAGAGACTTTATGCGCCGGCGGTAGAGAGGGAGGCAAAGATGCGTGTCAGGTGAGATTGCTAAGAACGTTACGAATTTCATTGCGGACAGGAAGTCTATAATTCTTATTCCAAGATGTTATGACGTGTTTTGTGTCTAGTTTAAAGTTTGCACATTTGTTGTCATTTATAATATTAAAATACAGAGAAGAGCTAATATCTTAATTTTTAATTAATATTTTCAAAAATAAATAGATTTACTGAAATAGATAGTTCTACTTCAATACTAGAATATCAACTTTTTAACAGTTCTCATTAATGGATTTTGGTTTGAGTCTCGTCATGAAAGCAAGTCTAGAACATAACATACATCTCAGATTTAGGTACATAATATAAATAGGTATTCATAAATGTTTCCTTGGATTTCCGATACTTTAGTCAACTCTTCTAATTTAAGAAATTCTCAAAATAACCTCAACAGTTTAAGCTGTACAAAACCCAACAAGTGTGAAGCTTACTTGATAGTAGGTGATACCTCCCTCAGCCACAAGACATCAGTCAGAAATACACAGTCAAAACTATCAATATTCGAATATTGAAATTGATTATTGTTTTATCATCAGGGCGACAGCGGTGGTCCTTTAATGTACCAAATGTCAAGTGGTCGTTGGTCGGTTATTGGCATCGTATCATGGGGAGTCCGCTGTGGTGAACCAGCTCATCCTGGCCTCTATGCGAAGGTGGATGAGTACTTGGAGTGGGTTCTACGGAACACTATATTTTGAAGTTATTATATAAGAGAAATTTTATGTATGTACTCTGTATGAATGGATTAAATGCAGGAACTTTATACAGCGTTTTTGTTAAAATATTTGTAGTTATATAAGAAAAGGAAATTAATACTTGGAGATTTTTGGGCCCCTTTCAGTAATTCTGTTTTATTTTGTTATCGTCAAATAGTTTATTATCTATTGTAATTGTTTTGGATGAAACGCTAGACAATAAACTTCGTTTTTATATAAATAATTGTTGAAAATAATATAAGAAAAGATAAGTATGATTCATTGTGTAGTAACATATTTGGCTTTTTAGAAACTAGTAGTATTGAAGTTGGTTTTTACTTGGCTTAAGATTTTTTGTCAGTGCTACTTTTAATTAAAATTAATTGTACTTCAAAGATGTGTTTCTATATAAATAAAACTACAAATTGTGTAAAATAATTAATTATATATTTCTTACCCTATTCTATAAAAATAAATTTAATGTACTATTTATTAGTAATTATTTCATATGGAATTAATTCAAACATAAACCATTATATTTACAACATGTCAACCGAAATCATTTCCCCGCAATCTTCTATTGCTTGCAACATTTCTATTATCTGCTTCTCTTCAAGCCTCGGATGGAAGGTGAAGGCAAGTCGGAAGAAATTCTTGTGTTCTCGAAGTGGGGAATACGCCACCATTAGGCGGGAGGTTGTCATCAATATTTCTTTAATTTTTGGGGTTATCTGTAAAATTTAAATGGTTACCAATCCTAATAATATCTAATATATTTTTTTTTCAGACAAAAGACCCATAAATCTTTTGCTGGTTTAAATTTTTTGAAACATTTCAACTCTCCGAAACACCTTACCTGTTATTTACGTTCGTGCTAAATGTAAGAACCTAAATAATAATTTAATATAAGATTAAATTACAAAATGGTTAAAGCACAGTAAATACTCTTCAATAATTGCGTGTGTAAAAAATAATGCATTAAACATAAAAATATCTGAATAGCTATGTCATATAAGTATAGAATATTCAATGTTCTATTGTAATACTTTATGTTTATTTATTTCATTATTTAAAATAACATATAAAAAGCCTGGAATCAAGGTATTTTCGTCTATTTCGTTACATTAACCACTTAACGCACAGATTTTTTTAAGACAACCCGGCCAAAATAATTTTATGTAAAAAAACACAATGTTAAACATATTTTCTAGAACATCAAGCCTTTACAACAATTATTTTCTAATCGCGATTATATACGAGTTTCAAAAATTATATCAGCATAAAATACAACGCCGCGGCCGCTCGAACGCCTTTTGTTGAGAGTTTAATAAGTCATTGCAATTGATACTCGCGCTATCGTTATAGTCATTGACGAACTTCAATGATCGTACCAATCAATATTATTGCAGGAGTCTTTGACAATAAAACGAGACAGGTATAAAAAATAAGAAAAATCATACCTTATGCATCAAATCCCACCATTTCTCATCCTCTTTCTGGTGTCTCATAAACTTGGGTATATACCAGAAACAGACATTAGGGCACTGTATGGGAGCAGATACAAGCCGAAATCCATCTCTCAAAGCAACCGTCTCCATACAAAACTCAGCCAACTCCATGACATAATCGGTCATATGACTTAAACCGATATCTCCGCGCGCCTTCCAAATCATCCATAGTTTGAATGCGTCTGTCTGTGTAATATTACAAACAAAATAGAACTTCTGGTCAATGCATTGGAATGTGGGGAGATTTCTTTCTCTATGCACCGAGGCACTTATTTACCTTATCATTATAATTATTAACCTTCGTGTCATTTAGCTACATATTTTTCTAAGAGTAATTTGATTTCTCGAAGCCCTCTGGTATACAATAGGTATAACTCTCCTCTGGTATAACTCTGTGTCGGGTTCAAAAGGGTTTTTCCATTACATCATATCTTATGAAATCGACACAACGATACTGTCGACATTAGGAAATATGACGTTTCTCCTTCGATCATGCGTTTCTCCGTAAAATTGGAAATCAAAAAAAAAACTAGCATACTCATCTTTTTTTAACTGATACTGAATATAAACGGCAGAATATAGATACTACGGAATCATGTTTAACATTGATCATTAATAGAATATTACCCACCTTTCTTCCACATTGTATGCTCTTATCTCCCGTGTCGTAGCGAACATCATAGAATTTATCTTGTTGGAACAAATATTGTGCCGCCGCGGCATTGGCTTCATGCAATAGGCCTCTCTCCTTCAGTAGGAATAACGAGCATTGCAGAGGAGCCCCCGCCATCTTATGTGGGTTCCAAGATATGGAATTGGCTCTGGAAACAATTTCATTCAATTTAAGAACTGTTTGGATATATTTATTTGAGTCATTCCTCTTTGGACCACAAAGTTGTTTAAATATGTCTCATTTCTTTTTCTGGAGTTTTATTTTGTATGAGAAGGAAATGAGACAAAACAGAGTGTAAATGTTTAACTTCACTTACATTACATATCGTTCACTTACTGCAAGAATTCTGCTCCTTCGCAGCATATCTAATGCAAGAGTGTCTAATATCATTGACACAACTATAGTTCTTACATTCAATGTTTTTCTTAGTTACGGGACATCAACAATATGCTGTCTACTTTATACTTTATTTCGAGTATTCGAATCTGTAGACTGATATTGAAGAAAATTTTGATGTATGTACATCGAACAATTCTAAGCGAATTTCGACTTCCGTCATTACTAAAATTATATTTGAGATGGCGGAATTTAACTTATACACTGTACATTTACAAGTTAAATTCCGCCAGAGACAAATTGTATATTAAAGTTAATGATACACCTATACCTTTCTGTACCTAGATAGAACTTAATACCCATACAAAGCTCATTTATGAAGTCCAACGACTCGTCTTTTTGTTCTTAACTTAGCTCAATTCTCATATTTATGTTTTTGCTGGAAATATTATATCTCACCTCTCAATTCCTTTTAACTTCGTTCTAAATTTTGGTGACAGCATCAGACTCCCACCCCAACATGCCTGGAATATAATAATATCTATTGAACTATTACGAAAAATAATAACTAATGGACAATCTAACGTTTAGGTAATTTGCTATCAGTAATCTAATATTTTTCGTATCGATAAATCCTATCAGAAACATTTGCCCTACTTTTAAAATCTTTTTTTAAAATAAGGACACATTGAACAAATCGAAACATTTTTAATTGCAAAAATATTGTACGCGGTTGAATTAGATATTAAATCAGCAGTGGCCTTGATGATGATAGATAGACAATATTACTTACGTCAACATGCATCCATACACCATGCGTGGTACAAATGTCGGCTATCTTCTCTAAATTATCTATCGCTCCTAATACAGTAGTACCGGCAGTTCCATTCACCATAATAGGAATTTTATTATTATTCAAATCCTCTTGAAGAGCTTTTTCTAGTTCTTCTACGACCATTTGACCACATTGGTTGGATTTGATTAATCTGACGCTTTCTGTCCCGAAGCCAAGCCAGTGAGCTGCTTTCATTATTGAATAATGGCTCTTAAATAATAGATAGATGGATATAAATTTATTTACAAACATAAACACATAAAACAAACAAACAGTTTTAATGTTTCGTATAAAAGAATTTCATATAAAATAAGAATAATAGTGATAGCGAATAAAATAACAGGATAAAGTAATAGTATTAACACTTAATTTGACTAAAAGAATAAAAAATATGTCAAATATGACTATTAAAGTGAAACTGCTGGGCCAACATAGATGTAATTTTGAAAGGAGACAGATTGCCTGCTTCTTCGTGAAACACCAAGGTATAAAAAGCAACTTACACCTTCAGATGAATAAATGACCATTTCTGGCAAATTCCTAATGCCCTTTGCCTTAACATCTGGAAAGGCTTTAAACCTTGCTGCAACTAGAGCATATAACATGGAAATGCTCCCTCCAGGACTGAATATGCCATCGCCATTGGGGAATCCGAATAACTGCAGGATATGATTCAGCATTTTAAGCTCTATTAATGTGAACACTGGTGCTACTTCGAAAGTATATCTGAAATTAAATTTAACCCATTTCATATGACAAAGCTTAAGTGAGTTTCCAAGACCGTGGGGCTAGGTGTGAACACATTTCTCTGTCTAGGTCTAGGTGATAAGTCTTATGCGCCTCGCCTGTCCGTAATAATTTGTATCTAGCTAGGTCTAGTAGTGTCTACTTATCAAGTCTTATGCGCCCTGCCTGTCCGAAATATTTTTTATCTGGTTTCCTCTAGATTGAAAATCGTAACCTTCGGTGCTAAATTCAACGTGCATACTGAGCCAGGAATAACAGACGGTCAGTACATAAGAAAGGGCCGAGGAAACATAATCTTTAAATATCACATATTCACTCACCTCATAAATATAATTTTTAGAAGCAGTATAAACTAAAAAATATTTATCTAAACTGCTTTCTTTCTGGCATTCAAAAGTCATTTAGTAATCAACAGAGCGAGTACACATACTTTAACTACATCAAACTTATACCCCGTTTACGAATAAAGATTGAGTTGATTAAAATGACCCTTCTCGATTATAACGCAACTGATGAAGCCGTAAAGTACTCACTGACTGGTGTTAAAGGCCTCAGCAATCCAGCTCCCCGCCAGCCCATAGGGATCTGTACCGCCATACAGCTGGTTCTTGAAGGTAGACTTATTGGTCTTCACGCTGTAGTGTAACACCTTCCGGACCGATTGCTCCAGTTGTTGGTCTGACACGGGCTCCGAGATATCTATGTCGTTACGAAGAAGTTCCTGGTACATTTAAATGGCATTTAAATACCGTTGCATTGACACCCCACATCATGTCAATGAACTAGGTCCTAGAGTCTCATACAAGTATTCTAGCGCAAATCGCCTTCAAAATGCGGTGTCTACCTATTGTATTAGACCCTTCGATCTTTAATACTATGTCAATGATTAGACCCAAAGAAATAATTTAGATAAAGACACATTTGACACCATATTTTCTTATACTTATTAATGACGTATATTTGTGGGTTTTCCGCAGATACATATCAATACATAATATAATAAAACTGTAGAGGTCTTTCTGTACATAGAAAAAATGCTAAAAATTTATTTGATTTCTCTGTCTGTTTTTCTGTTTGTACGGGCTAATCTCCGAAAATACTTAACCGATTTTTATGCATTTGCACAAATATATTAAGCAAAGTCCGAGGCAACATATAGGCTTTGTTTCATCGAAATCGGTTGTCGGAAAGAAAAGTTATCATCATTTAAGGCACCATATCAACAAATTGCAATGCAAACTGACTCGCGTCGAATTTTTTTGAATTATCAGATATCAATAACAGATATCATATGGAAATGAAATAGTTTGATTATTTCGCCACATTCAATATGTATTCGTGGAATAGTGGATATGAATATATCATATGAAGAAACCTTTCTCAAAAGTTCAGCTTAAGATGAAGCCCACGCGAACGAAGTCGCTGGCATCAGCTAGTGATTTATACATTATGATTTTAGCCTTGATTCATAAATCATGTTTGCTTTGATGATTATACAAGCAAAATATATCCTAATCTACGCAATAATGAGGCCATATTGCGTAATTTCAAATGGTTAGAACTGTTTGTTTAAAGCAATTAAAATCAATTAGTGAAATGGAGGCAAAAGCATATCTATCGGTCGTTCATACATATTTACAATTGAAGTGTTCACAGTTATTTATATCAAGTGCAAAATTAATATTATGACATCATTACCCTTCAAGATAGTAGTTAATACAGTGGCGTAGCGTAGTGGGAGCGGCAGGGGCGGCCCGCCCAGGGCGACACTTTTAGGGGGCGGCAAAAATTTCACAATAAATAATGATAATATCTTGTAAATATTTGAAACATCGAGCGATTGTAATAAGCACATAATTTTTCATTACTTATTCTGTAAGGGAAACATTGGGAAATCTCTTTTAATGTATTAGGTTAGTAAAAAAAAACAACTTATTAAGTATAGAATCTAGATATCAGATGTTTTGTTAGACAGATATGGTTTCGATCTCTCAAAAACAATTTCGGATAACAATGATCTACTAGTGACGCAAGCACGACAACAGAAAACTTCAATCTTCTCATACTCTTCCTCCTTCTCTTTCTCGTTCTTTTCTCCTTCTCCTTCTCCCTCTCTTTCTAATTCTCATTCATCTTCTCGTTCTCCTTCTCTTACTATTTCTCCTTTTTTCGACTTTCTCCTTCCCCTTCTCATTTTCTTTCTCCTTCTCCTTTACTGTCTCATACTCTTTCACCTTCTCTTTCTCGTCTCCTAAAAACACACTGCAGCACTCCGACTCACTGTAGCAACATGCAGTATCATCGCACACAGTTCCGACTCACCGCGAACTATGGACATCCGATTCCGACCCACTGGAATCTCGGGCAACCTGGCACTGGCAAGCAACACTCTCAACACAATAGCTGTTTCAAGAACTCGATCGACCTCCGGTCGGTCGGGGGGAGTACTGTAGCGACATCTATGATCCGCTACAAGAATCAATACAAAGACGTCTAATCCTGAATCGCGCTATACAAATATTTCGGAGCGCTGAGTATACTCGTATATACAACATCTCGACACCAACCACTAAGGCCTTAGGGCTGGCCAGTCAGTGGTTCGACTGGTCGAGGATCCTCCTTCGAGGCTTGTAACTTGTAAGTCGGTCCAAACTAGACGAATTGTGTTCGGCTCGTGATCGGTTCGCCTAGCGTAGACCCACCTTAAGAGGGTGGCAAAAAAAATCCTTCCCGGGCGACTACACGCACGGCCTACGCCACTGAGTTAATATAAGGGAATGATAAACCGAGCAAATGGAAGATAATTTAATATTTTTCATCAATAGACTCCCTTTTGTTATTTTTCAAACCTACTAAATAGTTGTTTAACATCTATCAATACGAATACTTTTATTTTACACGATGTTTACATATGAATGTAATAAAACTAATATGTAAATATAAATAAATACTTATTTCTTTTTTAATACATAAATTGCATTAAATAAAGATCGTATCATCGTATCGTAGCGTATTATGAATGATTTTACAACCGCGTGATATGATATTTTTTTAATCTACGTAATCGTCTACAGAGGGGTGAGCACGAACAAGTATCGAAAGAGTATTCGTATCGTCGAACTGTCATTTGTATGAAATTTCAAATGATTTTTAATTATAAGTAAGTAAGTAAGTAAATACTTTATTGCACACAAAATAAAAAGTTACAAATATAAAAATCAGCGTTAGAGAGTGTACAGAAGGCGGTCTTATAGCTAAGACAGCTATTTCTTCCAGACAACCCGAGATGGAGGAAATACTGTATACATTAAAAATTAAAAATTATTATGCACGTTACGAGTTAGGTACGTTACTATATTAAATTATAATATAGTAACGTACCTAACTCGTAACGTGCAGTGACGATCTCAAGATTTCGTCAGTGAATTTCAATATACCTACGAGTAAATTATTTCCTTTTAACGAATATAAACATATTGTGCAAAATTATGAGCTTAGAACCATATTTAAATTTGATTTCTAAAAGTACAGTACTCGTTATTAGTATTTTTAGTTCCCGTTAGTCAGATTGCATATTTACTTTCATTGTTTACAATCATCACACACATTCCCAGATTGGAAAGAGACTCGCACAACCAGTAAATTTCCATAATTGATCTTCATGCTAATTAAAGATACCTTATACTGCGTAAACACAGGGCTGTCCAAACGAGATGGGATCTAGAGCCAATAAAAAATGACTAAATAAATTGGGGGGGCCGCAAAATATTTACAATTTACAAAAAATCAAATAAAAAATTTTAAAATGCAATTTTTCAGAATTTTGTTTTTTAAACAATATAAAGAGAAATAAGAAACAATAAATTTATGCTAAGACAGCTCTGTCTATAGTGAAACGTATCTTTGGATTTTGGATCTTTAAAGATCCAAAGAACTAGAAGATAAGACAAAAATATGTTTTATAGAAGAGATAACGTTGTAAACATGATTTGAGCTTTTCTTACTTGTTGAATTACACCAAAGGAGATACCTACTAAATATAATGTGACAGTAATGTAACTAAGAGCAGTCAAATCAAATCAAATCAATCAAGAGTCTTGATTCATTTGATTTGATTTGACTCTTCATCAGAGATCTTGATCAGAGATCTATACCCTGCCCGACCGAAAAATTCTGTTTTTATAATACGCTTCCACGGGATTCGAATCCGGGCTGAGTCTAACTAACATATAAACATACCACTGCGCCACACTCACTATACGATATATATAGAAGGAAAGTATACACAATTGTATATACTATATATCGTATATTTTAATGCAAAAGCGTTTCCAAAACAAAATAAATAATGAATTACCTCCAAATCCTTCGGATGCTGAAACTGAATGAGTGGTACATGAGGTGCCGATTCATCCTTTACTATCTTCAAAACTCGGTCCAAAAAGCTATCCTCGTGTTCCATTATAATATGTTTATAACATAACGTGTAATGCGGTCGAAGTATGAACGTGAACTGTATTGCGATTGTCGATTGCTAAGTACTAACGTCTAACAGTTTATGACAAGTATAGATCGGTTCATGAAAGTTGACCACTGCGCATAAGGCATTTATTAGACCCCATTGGAGGGCGCGGGCGGAATGCGTCAAGACCGAGCGACGTCATTGGTGCGCTTGATATGTCGCTCAGTCGCTATTCGTCGATTGCGGCATTGACGCGCTTCCACTGCTCTCACATGCGCAGACGACCGCCATTTGTGGTCATCTTTCGTGAACCGATCTATACCCAGTCATATACATACACTAAAGCTTCAGTCACACACAGCGACTAATCGCTACGAATGCCTACTCGTCGCGAGTATTCGCTGTATGTGACAGGCTATTCGCTGCGAATATGTTAGATTCATTCGCCCCGGTTTGAATTGAGCATATTCAATTTTACTCTCTGCGAACTTGCCACTAGAATTCGCTGTGTGTGACAGGATACTCGCTGCGAGTGCGAATAGCTATTCCGGTCAGCGCGTCGCTCTAGACTACACATTTGTGATGATTTCGTCCCTGGATAGATACAAGTATATAATTATAATGAATCAACAAAAAAAGATTCTCTAAAGTGGGAAAATAAGGATATACTTCGTTTCTCGAGTGTGTATAGAAAATACGAAGAGCTGTGGGACACAAATAACAGCAATTGTTTAAAGAAAAATGCAAAGGGGGTCGCTTTCTTGCGCACCAACAGACTGTCGAAATTCTCGTATAGAACTCGCTGTGTGTGACAAGCAGGCAGCGAATTGTCGCAGCGACTATTATTCGCAGCGAATACACTCGCAGCGATTATTCGCTTTGTGTGAGTGAAGCTTAATATAAGTTATGGGAAATCTACCGTTAGCGATATCAGAACAAAGCAATATATTTTATCAGTATTCTTAGAATGTGTGTAAATCAATCAGCATAGCATTACCATTATTAGATATCAGTGCATTTAATTAACAATACTCGACTTACTTACTTTGTTTATTGAAAAAAAAAATTTTTTTTGTATAGAATCTATGTTTTTTTTTAAATAAACAAACATAACTTTGTGGGTTGGAATTTTTTGCAAATTTTGAAAACGGATTCTGAAAGCTGATAAAATTTTAGGTCGGAAATGGCTATGATTTTTTATGAGTAGGATTCTGAATTATTACTGCACCGCTTTCTCGTAAATTCAACCATTTAGTCAGCGCACAAGAATAAAGCTTCGGTGAGCTTTTTTCCGAGTATTGGAATTTTCTTACCAAAATAAATTATAACCTATGCCAATACGAGATCTAGGCTTACTATAAGTAAACTTTGAATTGAATTTACTAATAGTTCGTGATTACTTTTCTGTTTACACAAACACTAACGATCCGCCCCGGCTTCGCATGGGTGTAATATAGGAATCCTAAAAATTTATAAAAAAGCCTATGTTACTTATTGATAATGTAGCTTTCTAAAATGGTGAAAGAATTTTTAAAATCGTTCGAGTAGTTTTTGAGTTAAATCGTAACAAACAAACAAATCTTTAATCTTTATAATAATAGTTAAGATAATAGATATGTTATATAAGACGTGAAGATATAGATATTTTTATATCTAGGTACACTAATATAAGATATTAATAATAAAAACATAGATAATAAATATGTTTTTTTAAATGCAAAGCATGGCACCACTGCTAGTATGTTTGACAATGTGGAATAGTTCGTGGAATTATTCTACCAATACACTTTATATCATTCCCTTTTAAATAAATAAATTAATAAATCTTATTATCAATAATAAACAATACCATTAATATTGTTCCAGGCCCGGATTTGAGATATAGGCGCATCGGGCAAATGCCTAATGGGTTGATTGCCCTTGGATTCTTATCGGCCATCTGACCGATCGATTTATGAATTTTCTAATGCTATTTGAAAAAAAATGTTGTTATCAAACTCAAAAGTACCAATTTTTCATTAAAATATTGCACATTCAATACTAGCGACCCGCCCCGGCTTCGCTCGGGCAGTAGAGCATGTTATTATCAATACATGTTTTGTCTGTCGTATGATGATTGTTTGATGATTTCCGCAACAAAGTGCGTAAAAACTAAAAACCATTATGGCTAAAATTACTTTTTAATGCAGTATTGTTCAGTTTTCGAGGGTCTATCGAACCTTATACATATTTAAAATTGCACTACGTTGAAAAATAAAGTTTTTACAAGTATAAGGAAAAAATATATATAATAAATACCGGAAAAATATTTTTTTTGAATCGTTTTTTGCTCATTGCCAAAAGTATTCTAAATGGAGATACGCCCTTTGTTGTGGAAACCATCGATATTCGTTGTGAGAAACGCGATTGAATTTAGATATTTTCGCGCGCATTATTTTTTGCGATAACTCCTAAGAACTTCATTTAAATTATATGGTGTAAAATGCTATAATAAAGTACATGAAATGCTTAAGATAAGGATTAATACTGCATCCGTCTCAAAAGCTTTTCAATTACTGCATTATACGTGTCTTTTTTTAGAAAATAGGGTATAGTAAGCTATCCTTAAAAAATAGATATATGCCATCACCGACGTTTTTGTAGATCTATATAAGAGGAATATATTATTTTGATATATCTCAAAGGGATCAGGCAGCGTTTTCGATGAAAGCTACCAGGCGGCTAAACTTTTTCCGACACTTCCAACAATTATCGTTATATTTCAAACAATTAACAAAAAACCTTGACAAATTATGTACCTAAACTTTCCTCTTGAATTACTCTATCTATTAGGGAACAGACAGAAGCGGCAGACGACTTTGTTTTATAATATAATTATAATGATGTTGACTGACGTCTAACATTCAATTAAACCGCAATTTATTGGTAACTTATTTACATTAATTTCGTTATCCGTTGAAAAAACCCGTTTGGAATATCGGATAATGTTGATTACTTTTCGTAGGGATCAGTTTGGAACGTAAAATTATAAAAAAAGAGTTAAAACTTAATAGTAAAATGTAATGTTTCGTTATTCTTGCCAAGACAAAACAACAGAAGCACAGAGCTCTACCTAACTTTTCTCGAAGTGTTTTGTCATATTTTTGTATCCTTGTAGATTCGGTCTGAAGATGCCACACATTTTGACTCAGGTCAGTTTAGGGCGTGTAGAGCTAGGGCTAGCAGCTTGGATTTGATTACTTTTTTATAGTGCAAGCAATTTATACTTGTCTTGGCATTACTTTACATGAAAATGTTTTTAGTGGAATTATTAGTAACCTGTTTGTAATAATATTTTTTTGGTACAATAAAGCATATTGAATATATACTAAATATGATGGGAATATTTTCTTAAATACAACTATTTAGTTTTAGTGTAAATATTCAACTATTTAAAAGTCCGTCCATGGGAAAAATGTGTTTCTAAATAATATATTTAAACTCAGCAGATATACGATATAATTAAGACCTTATAATATTAAGCCGTTATCCATAATCTTGATGGTAGATACTCTTATCTAGATACATATTATTAATCTAAATTTCAAGGACATCATGAGCCTACGTATTTGAGTGTTGGTATCAGTCATTGATATATTATATATTATCTTGTCTAGTATATTACTATTAAATAAGTAACAATAAAGATATATAGATAAAGATTTTTATAATTAATTGATATGATTAATTTGTCTTTGTCTACGCACAATACAAAATTATTACGAAATATGAGTGGCGGACTTATCAGCAGGCTCAGTAGGCTTGAGCCTAAGGCGGCAAATTTAAGCAGGGCTGCCAGATTGTATAATTGGATACAAAAAGTGTATAATTCGGTTGTTATGTATCCAGTTTGTATAACAGATTGTCTCGTATAATTGGATACAAAAATAAAAATCCAAACGTGAAGTAAATTTTGTGAGAGTTTAAATATCGATTATTTGAAATAACGATAGATCAAAGGTTTCTTAATCGTAGATTGCGTGTAGGCGCTTGTCGCTCTTTCGAAAATTTATCTAATCGGAATTGGCGCTTTTTGACTAATATTCGTTAGCATTACAAGTAAACATAAAAGTGACTTTTTCACCCAGCGCCACTTGCTATTGGAACTGTTTTCAAATAAATTCAAAAACATAAACTTTGTATTGTGTCAAGTCTTAAATGTAATAAATTAATAAATTCTTTTTCATATTTTAGTTAAGTCAAAGTGACTAAAAATAAATAAGTACTTGTATTTTTTACAGACTATTTTTTAACAATTTTGTCGCTTTGTATAATAAGATTTGATTTTGTATAATTTCAGTGACCGATCGGTATAAAATAAGTTGGCTCTACTGGCAGCCCTGGATTTAAGGGGCAAAGTGGACCAATTTTATTTTTACGTGTCTTATGGAAATCAAAAAGAATTCTGCGTTTTTATGATGTCATTCAGCGAAATATCAAACTTGTATATCCTATAGCAAAAGTTCACCTTCCCGAACCAGTAATCGGACTCCATATACGAGTATTATATTAATTTAAGAATAGAATTGTAGACGGGGGCGGGGGGTAGTTAATAGCCTACCTACACCTTGGAAATAACATAACACAATATTGGAAATGTGTAAATCCGCCACTGGTAACATACGTCATCATCATAGCCTTCTAGACGAGGTAACGGGTCCGTTTTAAAAGCAACATAACAAAATTTAAAGTAAATAAAAATCGTATAATGAACTTCCGAAGGCCGCGCACACGTTCTCGTCGGAATTCCCTTAACTTCATCGTAAATAGTGAAAAATGGCGAAGTCACGGCAAAAGGATCTCGCGAAAAATTGACTCGCGCATTGACATAACGGAAGAAGACTCAGATGACAACTTACTTCAGGTATTGTACTAAAACATTTTTTAAGAGGGGTATGTATTTACGCACGGGGTACCACATCGCGAGGTGTGGGAGTCAACCTCACCCGGTGATACCCACTAAAAGCCTCTTGACCCTCAATTCCGCCGATATGAGGTTTCTAGAGTCGCAGAGCATGCTACCAAAAAGTTGTACCAGGACCTAACTTACCTGTCTTATAATATAAGCGGTAACCGCTATGGATTACATAGCATTACAAAAAAACTATGACATGATAACAAAAATGCAAAAATGTCATAAAGTTTGCCATTCTTATCTATATTATCAATATAACAGATGTCCCAAGAGTATATAGAGATTCATTAAAAAACGAATGTTGGTTGGACGTATCATTAAGTTGAGATAAAAATTACCAAAACAGCTGACAAGGCTTTAACGCCTGGATAAAACTAATACTTAAAGTTGACTGACAATTCTATAGGCGCTAACAGAAAACGGTATTTTTTGTACTTCGTCTCGATTAACGCCTTACATTTTAAAAATTCGATTTTATAGGTATTTCGTATATTAACGAATCAATTACTTTTTTAAACAAATCTTATCCTCAAGGCTGGTGAGCTCATGGATTGGGTGGAAGAATCATATGTCCGCAAGAGCGTGTGCGCAGATAAATCAGATCAAGACGTGGAAGTTAAACTTAACAAAAAACAGACGCTAATTCTTTCCACACTGGTTCCTGATGAAGTACTTCTAATGGATAAGTATGACTAATTCAAATTAAATCTAAAAAAAAAATGTTAAAATTACTAGCGTAAGTACGTAGTTTAATGTTTATTGACCCAATAAATTAAGCAAACCTAATGATGATTTTTTTTATTCAAGTCGACTTATCAACCGATTCACGTCTAGTATGGAAATAATAGGAGGTTATTTTACATACTTTATATTGTAAAATTAACCTTTGAAAAATGATTATTTCTTATTATTTAAAGTCAATTATTTATTTTTCAGATTTACCGCAGCAGATTCTAAACAATTTGTTGGAGTCTTGTTAATGGCAGATGTATCTGGCTACACAGCTTTATCTGAAAAATACAACACGTATGGAAAAGGTGGCACATACAGATTAACGGTCACTTTAAATACATATCTTGGTTCACTTATTGAATTAATCTACAGTCACGGCGGTGATGTCATCAAATTTGCGGGTGATGCCTTCCTAGCACTCTGGAAGACAGATAAACGAACCTTCATAAATCATACAATACATACTGTAATAACCTGCGCTCTTATTATACAGAACTGTTTTGGTTCTTACGAAACCGACGTTAAAGTAAATCTTAAAGTAAAGTTAGCTATATCTGCTGGCAATCTCGTTTTCGCTCCTATAGGCACAGGAATAGATATGAATTATGTTATAATTGGATTACCTGTATTAGAAGCAAAAGCTGCCGAAAGTGTATGTGTATCGGGTGAAGTGAAATTAACTCCTAATGCTTGGGGGCACTGTTATTCTAGAAATTATGACCATGTAATTCATGATGATGGTCACGTAACTATAAGAGCAATATTATATGATCCTCATGAAATGGACGTTAATAAACCTTTCTTAGGATTGAACCCTATGATACGACAAATTAAAAAACCCTTTATTTCTATTGAAAGCCTTCCAGATTTTCTATACACCTCACCAAGTAAATTAAAATCATCTGATATATCAAAACGTAACGAAATTCTTAATCTGCGTAAAGCAATTTTACTAGCTGAAAAAAATAACTTGGGTTCTGAAATAAGAAAATTTATGATAAGACCTATTCTAACCCAAGTGGATGCACATCAGCCTTTAGAGTACCTCACAGAAATGAGACAAGTTTCAATTTTATTTGTTACTTTAAAGCCAAGGGAATGTCCTTTTTCACAACTAGTGACAATTGTAAATAATTCTTATCAAATCACTTGTGAAATAGTTTATAAATCAATGGGATGCGTGAATAAAATAATTTTGTTTGATAAGGATGTTATGATTTTAGTTATTTTCGGATTAAGAGGTTTTAAACATGAATCAGAAGCACAAGCGGCATTGAAATGTGCTTCCAGCATTAAAAAATCTGTGTCTGCATTAGATGGTGTTTTAGAAGTTTCTATAGGCGTGACAACAGGTCAAGTATATTGCGGAGTGGTTGGACATCCCTTACGTAGAGAATTTACGGTAATTGGAGCCGTTGTTAATAAAGCAGCTAGATTTATGTGTAATTTTCGAAATAAAATAACATGCGATGAAGCCACGTTTGTGAAAAGCAATATGTCAAGTAACGGCTTTACATTGCAGCCCTCAATAGAACTAAAAGGCATCACAAATCCTGGAAAAATATATGAGTATACAGAAGAAATACGTGTTAAAGAGTTATTTGAAATTTCTATGATGCCGCCATTATTAAATCGCGTTGATGAACTATACTATTTCGAAAGTTGGATTAAGGATTGTCACTTATCATTGCGAGATTTTGATGCATTGTTAGTTATAGGTGAACCTCGTTTAGGAAAGACCAGACTTTTAGAATGGATGGCTCGTTACGCAAGAAGTAGAGAAATTAAGGTCTGTTATCTTACTTTGACTTCTATACATTCTGCAACACCATATTTAGCAGTGAGACAAATTTTTGACCAACTATTAGATGTAGAACAGCCTGTTAAAGGCTTTGAAAAAGAAGAAAAAATTGTCAAACTTTTGAAATCTTACACTGATGACCTTTGCTATTTGAACAATATACTTAAAGTACGTTTTGCCTATCATGAAGGAGTAAGCTTACAAAATGATCAAGTGCAAAATGCGAAAGCGAAACAGGTTTTTAAAAACATTTTAATATCTATACCTGAAACATGTATTGTTTTTATAGACGATCTTCAAAATTTGGATGAATCATCTTGGGAATTTTTATCAATTTTTTTCAGTGCTATTAAAATATTTTCCGTTATAACCGTAACACGTGGTAAATTCAGCAGTGTGCAGAGGTGGCTCTACAATATTTTTATTAACAGTAATATAAGAAAAATTGTCTTGGATCCATTAAGCTCTACCTGGATTGCGCCTCTTGCTTGTCAAATATTAGATGTCAATGCTGTACCCACTGATCTCTGTAATGCTTTGCAACTAAAATGCAATGGTATGCCAGGTTTAATAGAGAGTTTTATCATTCATTTATTTTCTAGTGGTTCACTAGAAATAAAAAAAGTTGAGATTAATAAATTAGATGAATGGAAAGAAGAAATTCTGCAATTTCCAGAATCTTGTTTATTACATCCTGTGGCGTTGAATCTTACAGAGCAACCTTTATTGGATCAGTTAATAGAAGACAATTCAACAGAAGAAATTAAAATATGTATTGTAACTAAGAAAGAAGAACTAAAAACTGATATTAATGTTCAAAACATGGATGTGTTAATAATGATTCAAATAGATTCTCTGACACCATATCAGCAATTACTATTAAAAATAGCATCCGTCATAGGAAACATTTTATCAAGAGATCTCTTAGAAAATATAATGTATGAAAACGATCCATTAACGACAGCAAAAGCTATAAAAAGATTGTTTTCCATGCGAATATTGTCATGTGGAAATTCAAGATATAAGGAATATCGTAAAAAGACATCTACCATAACATCTGAACATTTCTTACGTAGTGATTTAATTTGTGACTGTAGCTTTCAGTATGACCCAGAAGAAAATGAAAATCTTCCAAAATATGCATTTTGTAAGATCATGAAATTTAGAAATAAAAATTCTCGAAAGACGTGTTATGAGCTACTGCCATTAAACCAGAAAAAAGAGTTTCACTCCCGTATAGTGAATTACTTAGAAAATCATAAACAAATTTGCCCCAACTGTGGTGGAACAGTCATGATTGTCCAATCAGCCATGAATTTGCATTTTGAAACTCAGTATAATGACAAACATAATTCATTAGGAGAATTTCAAAGTCAAAATGAAAGCAATGTGAATGACGACGATGAAGATGAAATTGAAAATATTACAAAAGATAGTGATGTATTTAGAGCTAAATCAGAGACTTCTCTAAGAAATACCAGTATGATCAGCCAAATTAAAGAAACTACAAGCGAAAAATTATCAACTCATGAATCGAAAAAAAATGGAAATCATCATACGAATAGTTTCCAGAATACATCCATATTAAAAACAAATATAAGCATAGACCACGACAGTGTAAAAAAGAGATCAATAAAGCGCGTTACAATGTCAAATCTCATTTTCAGAGATAGCAGTGTTGATACAATACAAAGTAATGCTTTGTTCGATATGTTTCGAGCCGTTCTAGAAGCAAATAATAAAAGCGATTGGGAAAATCTTGGCATATTCGAAAACGAAGACAATAATAATGAAAACAGGCAAACCAATGACAGGCAATCGTTTAAGTTAAAAATAGAAAAAGGTGTATCTAGAACAGATTTTAATAAGTGTACATGTACAGAGTTAAATATTATAATTTACGAACAACTAATACATCACGCTACAGAGGCGGGTTTAAAATTCAAATTATTACAGTTTATTATTAAGTACAGTATGTTAAATATTATTTCCAATAATGGCGAAAATGCTATTCCTTACCTAGAAAAAGCTGAACATTTATTATTGTCTTCAGATGACTCAGTTAATAACGTTAAAGAATTTGACAGAAAATTATTTATTGGCAAAATATATGCTTTGCAAGCTGCTGTATATTTAATGTGTAACAAGTTGATGGCATCCAAAATCAATATAGAGAAAGCTACAAAAATCTACAATATTAATCTTACTAAAATAACTGACTTCACAGATGTTCGTTATATTTATAACTATATTAAATCGAAGCGTCCCAAACATCGTTTACAAGATATTTCTTTGAAATCAGATTCCATTTTTTGTTTGAACGTTGCAACTGTACTTTTTTCTACATTAGACGATCTAAAAACTGCTAGAGTCACAGCACTTCGTGCTCTGTTTCTAGCACAAAAAGTTGAATGTAATATAATTGATTTATGTGACGCATTTACAAATGCTATCCAAATTGAACTTGATCATGGAAAGCCAGAATTAACAGAAAATATCGAACGGATTGCTATTATGACTTTGAGAAAACTTTCTAAGCCTATTCAAGCCGAAGAATTATTTGCTGTTGGAAAAATGTTGATGGCAACATTTCGTGCAAGAACAGCTCGAGGCATCTTAGAAGCATCTGTTCGTTCAGGACTTCGTGCTTTAGTTGTTAGCCGATTTGTACATGCTGATAAAATCACTTTGGATATAATACCTGATTTATTTTACATTTTGCTATGTCGTAATCGAATAGATGAAGCAGTGGATGTTATGAAGCTTTTGTTGAACATAAGTCAAAGTCACAACTCAGCAGAATGTGAAACTTGGTACTACGCTCTTTCAATTGATATGATTTTGGATTGTGGTTTTCAAATAGAGTCACCTCAAGAAATCAGCCGTTTTTCTGAATATGCAATAAATATAGGTAAATCAGCGGGTGAGAGTAGAAGACGGCTGGTTGTTGGAATTTGGACGTATTGGTTACGAATCGACCTCGACCATAAAGCGAAACGTTTTGAAAACGAGGCCCTAAGCTGGTGTAATAATGAAAATGATGACGGCTCACTCAAAACTTTAATTAGTGCTTTGCGACTAGCTGAGGGGATGTTAGAAAGTTTGGCAAAAAAAGTGGACGATTTGAGAAAGGTACAAAATCTCCGAATTACAAGCAAAGCCTTCTAAAATATATTTTAAAATTTTGAGTAGGTAAAAGATATAGCCTTTTAGCGGCGATATAATCCGTTTTGTAAATTATTTTTTTAAATTCTAAGCCAATAATTACTGAGTTTAAATTAGAAACTATGTTTAGGTTGTTGATCTGATGGAACTACGGTCTTTAGCAGACAAAGAGCTGATGCGGTTGGAGCATGATACTAAAGTGTTGAAAGCCATAGGACCCAGATGGTTCCTACTCAAGGCAAATTCTTTAAGTTTATCTGGACATAAAAATACAGCCATCACAACTTTTAATCAGGTATTTTTAATTGATTAAAAATAAAACTTCCCAGTGAATCGAATCCATTACTTTCTGTGATACACCACACGCGTACCTTTAAGCAACGGAGGTAGTTGTCTGGAGAAATATAAATGGCAAAAGAAGTCACTTAAACGTGGCAATGATATCTATGTTGTTTGCCTTAGCTACCATTCAATATACCTCTCGACTTGTAGTTAACTTTCAAAAACATGTTTGCAAGTTGTACATGTTAAATAACTAACGGCTATCAAGCATCAACACTAGCTAATGAATTCATGCGCTACGCAACCAAAGGCCGAATTTAGAGTTGTGGAAACCATGGGGCAACAAAAATAAAAAAATAAAAAACAATATAATCATATTTGTACCAAGTACAGAAAGTAAAGGTAAAACAGAGAAAATGATTTCATAGGAAAAGTGGTTCTCTAGTTAGTGCGTACTCGTCGGAATTTGAAAGATTTTTTTCCGAAGTCTATTGTGGAGGCATACTTCTGTAGAGGCCCCTGGGCTGTAGCCCCAAGTGTCTTCTAAATACGGCCCTAGCCATGCCTGAAATCATATACAATAGCAAATCATTTATTATATTGCTTTATTTCAGACAATAGAGGAAGCACGCAAAATTAATAACCGCTTGGATGAATCCTTAGCTCGTGCTGCCTTAAAAAATTCTAATATGTGGATACAGAGCGCAAAAACAGGAAATTTCATGGACTGGAAGACAGGAGCCGAGCATGCGCGATCCTCTTGGCATCGGCTTATGTATACGACAAATACAACTCGCCACTAAATGTAAAACCCCAAAACGTATCAATGCACTTTTTATTTAGATAAGGGCTAAGACCTTCGTAGGCAATAATAATAAACTGGAACTATAAGAAATTAAGAAATAATATATTTTTAAGTAAACCACCATCCTGCAGAGAAGATTTACTTGAAAATATCTTTCCTTGATTTCTCCTTAAAGTTTAGTTTCTAAAATAGAGGATGCTTAGGTAATACACATTTATTTAATATTTAATTGCATAATTATATACAGACCGTTGGAATATAATATGTACATATCGAAAAGAAACTACCATAGTAAATAAAGTTTTGACTTATTTCTTAAACGAATTATAAGCCATTAATATTTCGTCTACGACTAATTCATACTCATTTCTCTATGTCTACTGCCTAGTGTTAATGATAGGTGTAAGGTGATAAGCATATTATTATCATCATCATCTGCATCAAATAACAGATACATAATTATAATATAGTTTTTTTTTTATAAAAAGAGTTGCAGTTCTGCGGTGCAATATTATAATTTACACAGAACAGGGAAAAATAAGTTACTTACTTCTTCTGTTCTGTGATAAATTTATCTTCGATCAACAATACAATTTATATAAAAAAATATATTATAAATATTTGCTAATCTCTAGTAATACTTAATCTGTGCTTACTACATATTAATTGTCATTTGTCATTACTCATTAGACAATGAGACATTAGGAACATTTTTACTCTAGGGAGCATTATAATATTTAAATACTCTTTGGTGTTTACATAGATTTTGTTGTAAAGTTGGTATATTCCAGATTCCTACTTGTTTTTGTATGAAATATTGAATGTTTATTTTAACACAATAACATCCACTTAGTTTTATTGATAAGTTATCAGAAATACCTACATAGAACCGGAGGAAAGAAGTTATTATCAATGTGTTTACTACACTTCTACGCCTATTTTATTAATTCTCTTAACCTCGACCAAAATATACAATACAGTTCCTCAATCAGTTGACAAAAGTGATTATATTCACTGAAAATGGCTCAAAAAATTGTATTCGTCGGAGTTATGGCGTCTTCTAATTCTATTGAAGACCTTAATGCTTTTACTGGGTATATAAGCATAGAAAACAGTGTGGTAAGTAAAGAAATAAATATATCTTTATTCTTAGTCACTTACCAGTAGATTTTCTCAATAATTAGTAGTAGATCTTTAGCCTTGAAGTAGTCCCGGGATATTGCTCCTGGTTCTACAGCAAACTAACAATTAATTATGTTAAGGAGCCTGAGAAATAGATATTGTAAGATATGTGTGTAGCGTATGTCACATTAACAGTTTCTTTAACTACTTATTTTGCAAAAAATGATTTGATTAGTAAAGTCTTAGATGATTATTATAAACATATTATGTTTGCTATGAAGAACATATTTTTTGTCATTATAAATAACATCATAATCGGAAACCTAGAACCTCACCTTTTGATTTCATTTAACATTGGATTGTCATTTAGTCAGAAACTAATTAAATATTAATTTTTCAGATAACCAGCATTGGCACAAAAGAGGAATTTGAAATTTTAGAAAATAAAGGAAAATTTAATGTTTTTGAGGTTAAATATTTGGAAAAGAATCAGTTTTTAATTCCTGGTTTTGTTGATTGCCACACTCATGCACCTCAATTCCCGAATATTGGTCTGGGATTGGATAGACCGCTACTGGAATGGTTGGACAAGTACACATTCCCTTTAGAGTCCAAATATAGTGATGTAGAATTTGCTGCTAAAGTATATGACAAAGTGGTTGTAAGTAGAAATACACACTATATAAAATTATACAATTTAGAAATCTTTTGTTTGGAAATTTTAATTGAACATATAATTGTGCTCAGTAGAATTTCTAGTTGGTTTCAATTATCTTAAAATATTTAATTAGAAAATCCTTGAATTGAAATTAAACATTTTTTTTTTTTCAGCAAAGATTGTTAAAAAATGGTACAACAACAGCCTGTTATTTTGGATCTTTACACAAAGAGGGTAGTTTAGAATTAGCAAAGAGTGTTTTAAAATATAAACAGAGAGCTTTAATTGGTAAAGTGAGCATGAACATAGAGAACACTGCTGGATATTTCAATGATACTCAAACAGAATTGAGACAAACTGAGGAATTTGTTAAAAACATTTTGGAGTATAAGGTAAGTTATTCTTTCAGCTTTCTATGTCCTAACTGGAAATTTAATATAGTTGAAGTAATACAAGTTTGCTACTGAGTTAAACCAGCTTTATATTTTTAGACAGTTCTAATAAAAGAAAATAAGTGGCCTTAAACAAAGTTAGAAAAATACATTAACAATGTAGGCTCCTTCATTGTGTTAAAATTATTAATTTACAATTTCATTGAATGACTATGATAATTGAATTATTGTTCTAAGAAATAACTTATTGTTATTTTAATTTAATCATAAACAATTTTATTTAGTGTATAGCATGCACAAGTAATTTTAAAATTAACCTTGTTCATGCAAGTCTTAATGCTTTTTTGAGCCATCAGACTTTATACTAATATTATAAAGAGGAAAGATTTGTATTTATAGATTTTTGTATGGTACTTAGTGGACAGATTTTAAGAATTCTTTCACCAATAGAAAGCAACATTATCAGCGAGTAACATCGGCTAGGCATAAGCTTTTTTGTGCATTGCACCCGGACGAAGCCGAGGCAGATTGCTTGTTTCGAAATAAAGTAGTACGAATTTAACTACTGTTTTTTTTTTTGAATTGAAAGGCGAATACAAAAACAGCACAACAATGTGCTGACACAGAAACATTTATTATTCAAATGTGCTTAAATTAGATAAATTTATTAATTAAAGAGTGTTTGAATGTTTCTTGCAGAATGAATTAATACAACCCGTTGTGACCCCAAGATTTGCAGTGAGCTGCGATCATGAACTCATGTGCGGATTGTCAAGTATCGCACAGAGATATGACTGTAGCATACAGGTATGATTTTATTACATATCTACACTAATATAATAAATAGATAAATTTGTTTGTTTGTTACAATTTAACTCAAAAAATACTCGAACAATTCAAAAAATCACCAATAGAAAGCTATATTTTTTTGTGTACGTTAGGTATACATTGCACCCGTGCGAAGCCAGGGCGGATCACTCACATAATTATACTGACCACACCTATAAAATGTACAATTTATTTGAAGGATTTTTATTTAACGTTATATAATATTAAATATTGTCTATTACAGAGCCACATATCAGAAAATACGAAAGAAATTGAATATGTCTTAAAGAATTTTCCAGATTGTACAAACTATGCAGAGGTTTATGATAGATGTGGAATTCTAACAAAGAAGGTAGGTAAGAAGTGTGATTCTCGATTAGAAATTATGAATTGACTCGTCACTTACTTGAAATTTAAATTTTGTGTAGTGTATAATGGCGCATGCAGTATATCTGAGCGAGAAAGAGATGCAACTATTTGCCAGTAAAGGCGTCTCTATCGCACACTGCCCCGCTTCCAACACAAGGCTGAGGTCAGGATTGTGTCCAATCAGAAAACTCCTCAACAATAATGTCGTTGTGGGATTGGGTACAGGTATATACATAATTATCCTACTTTAAACGTCGCGTCGGGATAAATAATTTAAACAATATAAATAATAAATCGCGTTTTAATCCGGTATACAGTATTTTATTCAAATGTCACTTAGTGAGTTTGACTTTTGAATCAACGATATGGGCTATAATTTATATCGATATTGAGTTAATTCGCTAAATTATAATGATGATGGTCAAGTAATTCTGAAAAATCCTGCTATATAAGAGCTATTTCGCCTTGCGAAGTGGGCACGGATCACATAGTAATAGTCTAAATATCTTATTGCTAATCTCTGACTTGCTAAGTATTTTGATTAATGCAAATATTACTCGACAACTACACTTTCCGTTCGGGTCGCGTCGGTCAGTGCTTACATTTAATATAAATAATTGGACAGTACTATGATTTTTGCTTGGCCTATAGGGATATCCCTCTTTTTTTTGTCAGAAATCGACAGACGAACATGAAGTTCACTTGATGGGAGGTACCTTAGCCACAGAACATCAGTCAATGATGCGTTGTCGATCTACTTTTTACTTCGAGCATTCGGAAATCCATAGACTGAAAACGAAACGCGCAAAATGCACTTCACTGTTTTTCCATCTATGAACGGTGGTTCGTTACCCGGTCGGAATTTCGATATTCCTCCCACCCGATCAATGCCCGATGTTTCCAGACGTGGGAAAGACATGCTTACAGAAAATTATAAACGTGTCGTCCCGGTGGAATTCGAACTCACGACCCATCGATGCGAACGGCAGGTGTTCTACCGAGCCCGCCAAATTGCTGTCGGTCAGCACTGACTATGTTGGCTTAAACTTGTTAAGAACCATATGACATGATAATGTGCACATTGCATGCTTTTTATCGCCTGTTAGAATCTTTATTATTGTATGAATCACTCGTAGATGTATCTGGTGGAGACAGCGCCACCATATTAGATGCAATGAGACGTGCCATGGATGTCTCGACACATCTGGAACTGCAGGGGAACTCCGAATACTCCATTAACTGGAAAGAAGCCTTCTATCTCGCTACTTTAGGAGGCGCAAAAGGTAATACTAGATAAATTATGTAATAATTTATTAAATAATTCCAGTATCCAGGCTTCTCACTGTTTTTGGCACCAGAAGTCGCGGATTTAAATTCCAGGGAAACAAGAAAAAAAAAGTTTGTACTTGCCTGTAAAGAAACATAATCAGAACGAAATAGACACTAAAATAGGTCTGCCCCATGTCCCGCTAGGAAATTTCCCTTATATGATAGTAGAGCTTGAGAAAATAACGTTCAGAAAGACATTTTATTCATAAAAATAAAAAGATATATTGCTCAGAATGGAGCAGGTAAACAGTGAAATGTCCTGAAGCAAAAGGACGAACTCCTTGCGAGGAAGTATTAATATCGTCAATTTGTCTTTTGAATAAGACAAATTGTTGACAATAGGAATATATTCTGGTTAGTTGTTCGTATTTGGGTCTTTGGATTCTAGGGTATATTAGGTTTTTGTTTATTATTTATTTAAAAAACACGATCAAGTCTCAAAATTATGATAAAACTGGAATAACATAATTCAATACTTTAAATAAATATAATATTTTTTAAAGTATTGAATTATCCAGTTTTCTAATTTTGGGGCTCATCTATATTTTTTAAATTTACCGCATTTTTTCCAATCTTAGCTTTCCTCATCCGTCTCAGCTAGCCCTACGAGTACTATACGAAACTCGATAATAATTTCAATATTTTCAGCACTAAATCTGGACAGTAAAATCGGCAATTTCGCGGTCGGCAAAGAGTTTGATGCGCTTGTCATAGATGTGTATACAGCCGGGAGTCAAACGGATGACTTCGGCTACCCGGTACCCGCCAATGATGAAGAGCATATCCTGAATATTCTGCAGCGCTTCCTCTATGTGGGAGACGATAGAAACATAGTTCAAGTTTATGTTAATGGAACCAAAGTTAAAGATGTTCTGTGATTATAGTATCGTAGTTATCTTCATTTGCACGCAAATGTCTTTAAATGCCAATAAAGTTTATATTAGGCTGTAAAAAAACTGCATGAAAATCAGTTTAGTAGTTTCGGAGATTAGCTTGAAGAATCAGACAGACATATAAAATTGATTATATTTTCTGTTACCCCTTTTACCGTCTCATTTGTCTGGTATATTAAATGTACAGTATCGTTGATTTTACTGTTTATATGTGTAGGTATAACAACACTTGTTTATTTCAACATACATATCATTTTCTGTATACAACTTCCCTTTTTGTTATTTAATAAGAGAGTCGAATTAAAGCTATTCACATTATACATACCCGTTTTTTATTTAGGTCGGTTAAACGAAACAGAATTTATGTACTTAATTTGGACAAGTTTTTATCTGTTAAGCTTTCTTATTCGTAAAGGATCTATCATCAAAATTTTACAAACAGCAATTAATTCGCAAGGAACATAACATCATACATATTTTATAAGGAGTTATATCAATAAAATATACGCATTTTACTTATAATTTCGTGTAATTCTTAAAAAAGTTATACAAGGATGTGCAAATACAATGTGACAAAACTGAATTTATAAAGCAAATACAGTTATTAATACTAAGAGATATAACAGAAATACTTCTTTAGTACAATGCAAAGTTTAAAACAATTTACATTACTCAACAAGCCATTTATTTGGATGTTAACAATACTTAACATATTTTTTGTTAACTTTAACAATTCACATACACTCGGTAAGTAATAAAATGTCAGTGAGATCTTATAATCTATAATAATAAATGAAAGAAATACCTTTTCAAATAAACCTGATACATTTAATTCGGTGGAATGATAACGCGACAACATATTCGAGTGTCAAGATAATACAAAATACTAAACAGTCTTATAAAATCAAGTTTATTTATCTATACCAATTAACGTCTTACCGGATCGCTCGAAATTCCGTCGCCAGATGAGTTCTTGTGAAAAAAAAAGTAAGAATATTTGAATTTGGAACAACGTAATTGTCAGTTTGAAATTTGGAACTGTCAATTTTAAACGACTTATAAGTCACTCTGGAGTCTGGATGCGCTTCATATTTTGAAAAACCTTCGATCAATACTTATACCCATTGAATAACCAGAACATTTAAAACGGTCGAGCAAAAATACCTCGAGTTACGAGCATTTTGATTTATATTCTTAGATACTCAGTAGTAACGATTCCATTTTTGTGTTTTGATTATCTAGAAAGTCTCTTATCTACAATCAATCGAAGGAGAAGAATCGCACCCTCTCTTTTATTGACTTCCTTATATTCAACGAACTTGGATGTTTCGAAATGGACTCTATTCAAACTGTTGCTGTGTAAGAGCACAATGTATCACAATATAAATCATGTGGCGACGTAAAATGGCGTCTCTACGAGTAAAAGAACTTAACCTTTATTAAGCTAAACAGTTAAAAAGGACGCGATTGAAAATAGACGAAAAATATAGTTTATTTTTAAAAAATAAATACTTAATTCGTCGATATTGGTTCACATTTAATTTCGTGAGAGCCATAATCGTTTTCAACAGTGTACCGTAAACTTTATTGAACTATTAAAACTATACCTACACAATGAACACAAACTTGGACTAAATCCAAGAAATCGTATAGTTTTACTATATTATTCAATATACACAACATTAAACGGGCGAGAGCCTCTTTTATATTTAATAGAATACCTTTCATATAACTAGAGTAAATTAAAATTTAAAATGCAAATAGAATGATTGGGTATAGAACGCAACTTCGATAACTATCTATTGACCACAACCGTAAAAACAAGTCATTGAGCTGCCTCCAGCTTAACTAAAACAAACTGTACTCACAACATATAGGTACTCATAGTTACTATCAATTTCCTTTGTGGTTTAAACATTTCTACAAATCAGTATAATAATATATTATGTAGATATAGCTAGCTACAATTTTACGAACGAACCTTTTCATTTATATTGGCTAACAGCCGACGTAATCGCTAAAAATTACATGACTTATCGTAATGTGCGATATATGTTTTTTTAAACATGCTTTAGTTACACATTTAATCTATAATAGTAAGAATACGGTGGCGATTCTGTTGTATTTTTAACACCAAATTGTATAGCTGTACTCTTTATGTGACTGCATAATGAGCAAGACAGCTATACTTTCAGCTGCGTCAATTTTGGTTTAGTCAATTTGCATACAACAGAACTGACATTACGTCTATTATTTAGTAAAGTAAATGCCATCCATTGGCGTCTAAATATACAAGTATAAAATACGACTAACAATTTCACAAATCTAAGTAGTTCACTATAATCATAAGAGACTTCACAATCAACCTAGCACCTATAAAATACGTCGGACGAGATCCAACTATGTCTAAAAACTTTTAAAGATATAGAAATAATTTAAATTCGATACTGTTTGATGGCTTTTGTACTATTGCTTAATAGACTTTGATACCTGATTACGACTGCTTTAACCCTTTTTAAGCTAGAGATATAATACGTACCACCAACATTTTCCAGCGATTTTCCGATGAATCACATAAAAATATCCTTACTAACATACCTAAATTTCGTTTTCCTACCTTTCCGGTTTTCTCTGCCTTATAAAGGGTTAAACTATTTTTAATAATAAATGAAATGTTAGATTTTCAAGAAGAAATCAGTCTTTATGCGGCTTTAAAAATAATTTATAGAAATATTTGATTACACTAATTGTGATATTAAATGTATTTCACAAGCCACGGTTAAGTAATTCAACCAGGATATCATAACACGAGGTAGAGAGAAATGCTGAAGTGATATTTAATACTTTCACCTAATTTACACGTTAGCACTCATTAATTTATACGTAATTAATATTTACAGGAATGTTATGTTTATAACTATATCGTCTTCGATCACGCTATTTGTTCTATAAGACTTCTTATTAAATAAAGGAACATAAAATAGTAAGATTTTTCTCGATACAAAATGGCACATTTTTATAAAGCTTCGCGACTTTCTCTGAATAATTAAATCTATTAATATCGAATTTCAGTAGTCATATAGAGTTCAAAAAGTTGAATGTACTAAAATACAATTTGTTTGAAAAATGAATCCTCAATTCATTGATTATTTCATAAATCCTTGTATTCAATTTTATTATTTGGCATTTTCTTTAAGACGCGATCTTTGTTTTGCATTGAATAGCGGCGCCAAATCAAGGTATTTAAAAACCCTAATAGAAAAAAATCAAAAATGAATCTATAAAAAAATATTTTAAAAATTCGATTTTATTGGTCGATACAAGAAATATATAAATGTCGTCACAAAAACCTACCAATTAAGATATCAAAGTGAAAAATATAACTGGCAATTACAAGACTTTGTAAGTGCCTACAATGTACTTTTTGGCCAGAAATTCCATTAACTATTTCAAAATATACTTATATTACTTTATCATTAACGAATGCAACTGAAATATTAAACCAAAAATTGCTAATAAGTTTAAATAAAATACTGTATACCGGATTAAAACGCGATTTATTATTTAAATATCAACTCCGTAGGAATAGATGGCGTTAATATGTAATTATTGTAAAACAAAAACTTGGCGATTAAAAAGAGTGGCGGCGAGTTTCTTGCCAGTTCTTCTCGTACGCTCTACGCCCTTGATTTGTGAACTGGTAGTAAATGTAAAATTAGAAGCATTTAATATTAGTAATATTAATAATTTAATATGTATTATTTTTTATTCACGTTCATAGGTGTACATTGTGTTACCTAAATTAATAGATTATATATTTTTTTTTTTTTTTTTTTAATTTAATTGAATTAAATATGGCAACTTTGTGACATTTCAAATATAAGACAACTGTCATCTTTCAGTCTCCCGCGACCACGGTTGCTGAAAAGCATCCGAAACGTCGGGATAAATAATTTAAATAATAAATCGCGTTTTAATCCGGTATACAGTATTTTATTTAAATGTGTGATACTCGCGTTAATAAAAGACAATATTATTGCTAATAAGTAATAACTAGCTTTGTTAAGTCGAACGCTAAGCTTTTGTCCTAACGTCAATGTATACGTTCTTCAAGACTTGACTAAAAAGGGTATATTATTTACAATATTCTCTCATTCAGTAGTTTAAGATTTATCTAAGGACATAACAGAATAATATATAATCATAAGGTTCATTGACTCATGAACTCTGCTACAAAATATTTATTTTAAAGTTAATAATAGAAAATGCAATGGACAAAACATATTAGTGCAACGTCACAAAGGAATAATTATGGTCTTCAACACATTCCGTTTCAGTTTACTTATAAAAAGTATGATTTTAGAAGCACAACGCTATTTAATAATAATACATTTTTCTTTTCTATACTTAGTTTGCCGCGAGGTGCGACTACAATCATAACAACACAGTAATTCCCATGTCGAAGTTGAAGAGTCACGTAGATACTAAGTTCTTATCTAAAACTAGAGCAAATACGCGACTCTTTCTATGGAGAATGGACACACGACAAGGACATACAAACATGATATATCTCAAGTTCATTTTTCACACTTTTCAAATACAATTTCTTAAATTCCTCAAATGTGGGTCTTGCTTAGGCTCGCTTGCTTCCAACAATATGCGCATATACAACACATATGGAATACTTTATATTCTGTACCGCCTTTACTTAAAGTAATATTATTGCAAGCCTTGACGATAGAAAGAGACAAACTTATGCGAATTCCACATTCTTCATAAGACAACTGAAAAAAACATATTATTTTTCTGTTGTCTTTTGTAATCTATGCGAAGTGTGACGTCATCACTCAACATGGCCGCACTGGCGTAGCCCTACAAATGGACGCTTTTAAGCAATACAGTGTCAACCCACAAAATGACAAAAATGTAAATTTTGATAACAATCGCTTCCTTATGAGCTGGAGTACATATTACAAAAGAGATACACATCATTTAAATCGTTATAATAGCAAAAATATTGAAAAAACTAATGGGCACGAACACCTAACATGTTTAGATTTTTTTTATAATAATGCACTAAATTCTATATCTTTGATTGCTACCATGAAGAACGATATACATTTAGAGTAATAATTATAATAACAAAAAAATATATTATTTCTGTTACTTTTAAAAGAATACCTAATTAAAACTTCAAACTCAATTTTCTCAAAATGGCAACCGTGTGGGTTGACACTGTATAACTGCTTAACAGCGTCCAAATACGCTAGGCGAGTTTTAGCACCCGATGTTAAGGAGCTAGTTGACGGAAGCCGTGTCGGAGTATCGCGGGCAGAGGCACCGCGGGCAGGCGTCCGGTCAGGCGGTCACTTTACGAGGTTGGAGAGCGAGCGGGATTTCAGTGTCGGAGTGCGTGAGCGCGCGGCACACGCGAGCGCGCCGCGAACGTCGCCGCGAACCGCGACGCTCGCCCCCTGTACCAGGGTACCCACGTCAAAGTCATCAGTATAGGCCAGTGGTCGGCAAACGTATTAGCCAAAGAGCCAAATATGAACATTAAAAAAAAAATCGGGAGCCAATTATGTTCGTAGAACAACGACGGTTCTGATTTTTAACGATTTTAGTTTTATTGTAAAAAAATGTCAATTATCAACAGAACAAACAAAAAATTGGAGTTTGATAAAAATAATCAAGTTACTGCCTAGAATAACAGCGGTTCTGCTTTTTCAACGCAGTACAAGAACGCGTATTATACCTTCATTGTCCTACATCGTCCCCTCGGCCTCCTCTCACGGTAATCAGTATAAAGTTAATATTAAAAAGACACCAAAACATAATATTGCCGAGTTTGAACCCGAAAAGATTAGCCGTGTTTTTATTATGCATAAAAAACAAGTTATCAATCTTTAAAACGCTCTCCTGTAAAGTAGCCGTTTTGCAGATCCGCCGTTGTTCTACGATCATGACGAAATCTTCTTGTTAAGTAAACTTTATTACACTAAATAAAACTAAATTTCATACTTTAAAACAAAGTTTTTTTTTTGCAATGAAAATATTATCCTTCCGTGGATATTTGTGCCAGAGCCGCTCTTAAAGAGCCAAAGAGCCACATATGGCTCTGGAGCCGTACTTTGCCGACCACTGCACTGGTATAAGCTGTAGTTTCGCAAAGTGGGCAATATCGCCCGCCTGATAGCCTCCTATGACCGCAGGACGCTTTCGAATAAGCGATTTTGATCACTTAAATGGCCATTTTGCGTGGGCCTTAAGCAAACCCTAAACGCCCACGCAAAATGGCCAAGGCATAAGGGACGCTATTTCCCACTTTGAGTAACTACGTATTACTCTATGGATACGTGAGCAAAAGCGGTTAGATAGGTGATATACAATAGTATTTCTTTCTATTCAAGTTGACCAGCATTCAAAATAAAATAGACTTAATCTTAAAAATGAATGCCCATGTAATATTAATTATACTTGAAGAAAGCTTGAAATGTAATGTATGTTTACAATAATAATTTCGCAGTTTTTGAAAGTAAGGGCGTCATATTACACTAAAATATTAATTTATTTGGTTTGAGTCACCTAACCGCTGGTACTCGCCAATAATTATGAAAAACCAATACGAAATAAAACCGAGGGAATACAATTATCAAAAATGATAATAAAATACATATATATTCATTTAAAGTTATTCATTATTTTGACCTTCTTTTTTAACAGGTTAAAATGCATAAGTATTTCCTCGGCATTATTTACGTTTTAAAAAATCTGAATTGAAACGTATGAAAAACTAGCTGAAAAAGAATTATATAGAAAAACGTATTTTTAAATGAATACAAAGTATCATCAATAGATTAATGTGCTTAGTAAAAACGTTGAAACAACTTCGATCTTTCATTTATATTATAACGTAACAAAAGTAGAACATTTATTATTGTTACATTAAAAAAAAATCGAAATTGCTTTTCACACAACTACTTAAAATGGAATTCCACAGTGCCAAATGCGATATTATGCAATGCTTTATATGTTATTTAATAAATTTATAATTACTAACCTTTTATCCAATAATTATGCAATGGATGAAATTAAATAACAAAACAGTTCTTGAAACATATAAAACAAGCAAAATAAGAAATAGGAGCTTGTCCGATTAGTTTTTGAGAATTTCGAAGCTATACATGTGGTTGTACTTAAAAACTTATGGCGGAATACTGAAATGGTAAGTTAAGAGCTACTAAAAATGTTCCTATCTCCCATATAATAATGAGAATGTAGAGAATTTGCGTTTGAGTATTCGGCCATAAAACACTTATACCGCCCATTTCTGAAAGACAGACATATTGAGTTGACAAATGAGTCGTATATAAATCAAAGGCTGGCTATATATTTTAAAGCTGATTTTGAATAATTAAAATTAAAATATAAATTGAAGTATACATTTTGAAATACTCTGCACGAGTTACGTCATTATATTTAAAAAAAACAAACGCTAGGTTGAAATTTCGAAATTAACTGAGGTATTAACAAACATTATTACAAGGATGTAGAACCCAAACTAAGCTAAACCGGTGTTTCGGGATTCTGCATAATGGTTCAAAATGTAATACTAAACAAAAAATAAGTGTAAAGTTTATTGAGAATTTACTTTTAATTCATCTCATCTTTTACGTCTTCTATCCAGTTTTTTTTAATCTAATCGGACAAAGCTCAAAATTCGGTTTTAACCAACCAAACAAAACAACCAACATCAACCATGCCGAAAGAAGAGAAAAGAGCATACGGCGCCATCGACTATTGTCAAACGTCAATGTCAAACGTCGATGTCAAACTTACGGTTGACATTAAAGATACAGATAATAGACATCAACAACGAAGGCGTAAGAATGCAAAATAAGTTCTAAATATATACATACTTAACAGGACAATAATAAAAAGTAGAAGGCTATAGATAGATAGGTCATTTTATGAAATAATAATGTTCTGAAAATTGTCAATAGTAATTCAATATACGTGCACAACAGTTGCAACAAGAATTCTTAAACATTAAAAAAACATTTTTTGATACGAAAAGCATACTAAAATACATGCACACTCACACACACGTGTTACACTTAAACATAAACGGCATTCTAAGCTGAAGCTACCCCCTTAGCGTAAATACTGTGTCAGTAGAAGCAAGAAGGCATTTCACCTACTCCCTATTGTTTATTAATAATCTCTCGAATCTCTGAGCAATAAAATATTATGTATCAATCAATCAATTTAATTCCAATACAAATCTGAAAGCGTATAAAAAACCCGCCAGGATTATATCTATTCCACTTGAAAAAATATTATATTTTATTTTTTAAGTCGACAGCACATTTTTGACTGATTCAGTGGCTGAGATACCAATACCACAAAATGAACCTCACGCTTGTCTGTGGATGACTGACATGAAAAAACTTTCACGTCAAAATTTAATTCTAATGACTATTTGACACTCGAGATTTGACCAAACTAGCAACAAAAGAAACGCTTTATAACTTTGAGCACAGCGCTACAACTTTCATATTGTGAGGGTACAGGTAGAAATGCCTTCAGCCGTGTTAGTCCTCCGCACCACGAAGCTTAACACATGAGCACAGTACCGGTGCGGTCAAAACAAGAACTCTAGACAGGCGACAAGCACGTATAGTGCGGTGCTCTCTGATTGGTCGAAGCTCGGTCGCGGGGCGGGCGGGGGCGGGGTCGGGCGCGTGGGCGGGGTCGGGGGCGTACCGGGGCGCGGGCGGGGCGTGTCCAGCGACACGGCCGGCTGCAGGAACCACTCGGAGCGGGTTTGCATCCGCGCCCGCTGCCGCTCGTGGACCTACACCGGCGATAATGTCACCCGCTTGCCCGCTTGAGTGCAACGGAGCGGTAAGCGAACGAGCCTTGATACACCAATTGGCTGCCCTTTCTACATGGACGTTCGCAACACATGATCGCATACAGTAATCGCGACTGTTCGTACGATGTGTACGAGTTAAATTTATTATCTTTCTTGCCAGTAGTATTTTTTTTTAAATAAAATTTTCAATACTAGATTAGTCCTCCATCATTATTATCGGTCTTGAGTTGCTTGAATTCGTGTTTAACATTGATAGACAATTTGTGGTTATTTTTCCATACCGTAATAACGTGATTCTAGTAAGTTATACACAAAAACTCGACTGCAGTAAATCAGCTTTTCTAACTTAACTCTGTTTCATTTGATCAAACATAATTTTTGTGCATTAAAATTGCGACTCTATCACGAGTGCTATAAGACCTAAATAGAAATAGCCCAGGCGTACAGCTCCGTTGGTTTCCACGGATATATTCGCACTGCAACACAATTATTCCCATATATTTGCTAAATTACAGTCTAATAACGTCTTTTCACAAATCAAGATAGCCAATATAATATTCGAATGTGCAAAAGTATGACCTATCCGTGTTACTATACAAATAATAGAAATACAAGCCCTCACCCTTATAGTACAATTCATAGTTAAATTTACAAGATATTATATTTCTGACGTTGATTATGAACAATGAATAATCACTGGTTATAAAAAATCTATCAATAACTTCTTAGTCATGAATACTTTGAACTAATCAACAGTCCGTAACTTACTGAATGGGATTTTATAACATCTCAAATACGAACACTCAACTCTCATCCACGAATCAAACTACATAAAAGGAACTAACAATACAACCGTTAATTTGTTAGAATTACACAGAAATGTTAGTTCAATTAATACCTAAAACCATGATTAGTAACAAACGGAGAACTACATATACATATATCTTTGGTTCAAAGGTAACTCACTATAATTTTGATTCAAAATAAGATTTCTCTACTTTTGTTTATATTAAGAGTAAATCTACGATGAAAACATGTCTATATCTTAGTGTATATTGTGGTCCATAACAAAATTGTGAAGCACAATTCGCGCTTTGTGATATGTTTTATCTTAAGCTTCGGTCACACACAGCGAATACTCGTATCGTAGATAATTACTCTTAATATAAACAAAAGTAGTGAAATCTCATTTTGAATCAAAATGACAGTGACTTTTACCTTTGATCCAATGACTTATGTATAAACACTAATATACCTACACAGGGGATATACCACGATCTCAGAGAGCAGTATTGTTGCCGTCTCACTTTAAGAGAGAACGTGACAGCACGTTATACTTTGCATAGCTCTGTCTCCTTCTATCGTCAAGGATTCCTGCAATCATACTGCTTTAAAAGAGGGTAAGGTCCCATCATCATTTAATAGAAATATTAAAATATGTGTTAATTACTTCATTTATCGTAAAAATGTTTTTTCAAAACTACAGATCCAAATTTTCATAACATTCATGAAATCTTAATGATATCCATTGCGGGTAGACATTAAATTACAACAGCAAAAGGTTGACCTAAATACCGAATGCGAACAGTCATCGCCATGCTGAGAATTTATGTAAACCATTTACAAAACTTTCAATTATTGCCATATACATGCTTGTAAACGATTCACATGTAACAGGGCAACACAGAGTGGAACAGGTCCATATCTACAGGTGTCTACAGAATCAACTTCACCGTTAAAATAAAATATCCCTCAGTGTGCGCTAGAATTGGAACATACATTTATATATTCCATACCAAGTATATACAAAAGAAATCAAATTTTTAATTCGTAGACTTTGACGTCACGAAGCAAGAAAAAATATTATATTCGGTCTTTGCAAGACATATTAAAAAAATGTTAAGCTACAGGTGTTCTCAAGACAATCTTAACTTTATTATATCAATTAATATATTTAAAATATTCCAATAACATAAAACGTCCACATTTGTAGTGAAACATAATATTACATAAAAACTATCTTGGATTGAAATGTACAAGACCATATTATACGAATAATACCCAAATTGACGTTTCAAAAATAATTATATTATAAGTCCTTTATTCGTAAACGTGGTATAAGTATGGAATTTTCACTCTGTTTTGTTTCTTTCATTCTTAAATCATTTAGCATTCGATAGAGCGAGACAAAACATACTTTAACTATCTCTCGTTTATACCACGTTTAAAAGGCCACATATCTTATGTCTTCTTAATCAATTCTAAGTTATATGTTTAGTTCTCACCTGTGGTAGATAAGAGAGACTCTTAGTACTCTCAGCGTACTTGTTAATAACTCGCAGCTCTTCCAGAGTCATGTGAGGGCTGGAATTACTGCAGGAGGACTGGGATGATGAACTGACTGACACCTGGAAATTTTGGACCACTTTTAAAAAAACCAATTATCCCTACTGAGGCATAGGGCTGATGAATCCGTTTCACTTATTATTTTTCACTACAGGCAAGAAAGTGATCAGTCTTCTAAAAGTCAAAACATTTGACGGGCTCGTTGGCGCAAATGGTAGAATATTTACCTTGCGATCCGATGGGTCGCGGATTCGAATCCCGCCGGGACGACATGATACGACGAATGCTAGAAGTAAAAAATAGGTCGACATAGCATCATTGACTAATGTTCTGTGACTGAGGTATCACCTACCATCAAGTGAACCTCATGCCCGACTGTCGATATCTAACATAAAAAAAATCAAGTTGTATCCATGTTATATTATTTTTATATTGTTATGTACTTATTGCTATATTTTAAAATGTAATTGGATGTCAAATAATCAAGCAAGATTGGTCATGCCTATATTACCCTAAAAAATCCCCTCACCCCTCAAGCCGCCAATATGGGGCCCACGGGATCGCGATAGCATACTGCCGCGAGCACCCGGCGGTCAGACCAAACGGCCCCCTCCTCGTCCCGATTGTGCATCCGGAGGAGTCCACGGGACGAATTTTTAGTCAAACTTGTTGACTCACCACTAGTGTTAGTTTTCCGCCTTACGTGCCCTCTGCACATGTTCCAAACTTCCACCTATTTTTATGTTATCAACCCTTCCGGGCGTCAAACATCCCTCAAGTTCTCAAACTCTGACTGAGTTTTATTCCTTTGAAAGTTTTTATTTATTACAATTTTTATAACTATATATTTACAGCTATTGGCCAAATCATAGAGAGTTATTATTTTTTTAAAAGTACTGCTACATATTTTCTAAATGGGACAAACACATTTATTTATTAAGACACACCTTAAACACGCTCTCCTCCAAAGATATCGAGAGGCGGGTGCAAGAGTCCAGCAGACTGTGCTCGGGAATGATGCCGAGACCGAGGGTTCCCGCGCCGCCCGGACCAACAACGCCCATCAGCGCTGGCATCGACTGGCACTCTTCGGATTTTGATAACCCTACGACGACAGCTTTATAATTATATAACCGCTGTTTCTTAATGGTCAGCGCTATGCGTTTAGCACCGGAGGTCCTGATTTCGAATCCCGGGAAATAGGATAAAAAAATATTGCATCAGTCGGGCAGGACGCCTTTGACGAGGTCGTTGGCGCGTTCGGTAGAACACCTGCCGTGCGCATCGATGGGTCGTGGGTTCGAATCCCACCGGGACGACATGTTTATAATTTTCTGTAAGCATGTCTTTCGCACGTCTGGCAACTTCGGGCATTGATCGGGTGGGAGGAATATCGAAATTACGACTGGTTAACGAGCCACCGTTCATAGATGTAAAAACCGTGAAGTGCACATTGCGCGTTTCGGTTTCAGTCTATGAATTCGAATGCTCGAAGTAAAGAGTAGGTACGAATACCTACTTGCTTGTACAGAAAAATAATCAGTGAATACAGGCACAGAAATGGGTCTACCCCATACCCCACCCCACTAGGGGACTCGGGAATTCACTATGATGACAGATTTATAATTAGTTAGCAATAAGCAATAACCCTTCGCATATGTCTACTCTCAGTCACTCATTAGCCTTAGAAACCTGCTATACAATAAAGATTTTTTTATTTTCAAATGTTCATGGGGCTAATACATTTGAAAATGAAAAAATCATAACATATTTTTTCGTTGTTCAGCCGGCCTAGCATGACCGCCACGAGATATCTCGCGGACGAGAGAAGACAAAGTAAGATGTAAGATATCTCGATATATTATATCTCGACATCGACGATTTTGATAGAAAAGATATCTCGATCGACAAATATATCAATGTTTGATATTAAAAGTCGAGTTTTAAGTGTAATTGTCATGTAAGACACGGAAGAAAGAAAGAGATAATCGATTAAAACACGAGAAACGGTCGAAAAAATTTTGTCGCGTTTGTCATGCTAGACCGGCAGGGGCGGATATAAGGCCTTATCGATTCCGTTCCTTTCTTAAGAATTCTTACTTTTCCTACCAATTAAATATTTAAGCCGTTGAAACAATAGTACCTAATACATATTTGTTTATAATATTATAACTACGTGAAATGTGAGTCCGAATAACTATATAATTATTATACGATACTCAAAACCATGATCACTATGATGTTATGTATGTTACTGAATAAGCAGCTTTCAATTTTGAATTACGATTGATCAGCCAATAGTATTAGTTACAGAATGATATAATAGTTACCATATAATACTGTGAACTTTGAAAACTAAATACCAACTGTGAGTTAGTTCTTAACCTTTTCCCAATCATTATAAAATGCTCACAAATTCAGTACATATTTTATAAAAACTCACCAAAAATTTATGTACGAAATTAAAATTATTTTTTAAGTATTGAAGCATTTAGAATAATTTAACATGAATCATGCACACGACCTGTGGAAAATATTTTATTGAGTACAAACTAGAATACACAAAAGATCCATGTAACAAGATGCGACTCAAGTTAACACTCATTCTTGAGTCAAAATGCCTCATTTTTACTGGACACTAGGCAGAATCTATTCCAAATGGGAACAGCCAAATCTCAAAACCCGACTCAAACTTGAGTAACGTCTCGAAATACAGGCCTCATATTTTAATGTTTATTTTAGAATGGACGTTTTACGTATTTACACACACATTGTAAGAAAAATAAAGGCCTATTTAGGTAAATTAAGTATGTAGTAGTAATTATTATTTTTAACTAACCTTCTAAATTATACTTGTTTCCCCATCGATCGCATTCGCATTGTAACCATGTCTTTTCCGCCTCTAGAGATAATTGTCCTGGAATTAATAATAGCATAATAAATTAAGGCATCACTATGTAATTATCATATACGTAAGTAATAAGTGCGATTTACCCTCACAAATCTAGCGTGAAGGTCTCCAAACTTGTGTTTACAGATTTTTTGCAAATTCATCAAAGTCTATATTTAAAAGCTGGCAGCTTTTAATATAAGAAAATTTAACTTTTCTAAGGGTAAAGTAAAAGATGCCGACAAAAACTACATAAATAGTAATGTATAACGTACCTAACAATATGATATTCATTACATTCGGCTCTGGGGGCAGATTCCCTATACTTAACCTGCTATATCCTATAGTGTATCGATATAAACCACTATGTTTTTTTACTTCTTAACTTAAGCTCAAGCAAAACTTTATTTAGATCGGCATTAGACTTTATCGAGAAATTTTTATGTGTGTTGCATATCTTAGAATAATGTTATGTCATGTCTTCATAAGTCAAATAACGTCCACGCAGTATCAGAATTCTGGATTATCGAGAAGGTATAAAACCCTGAATGAAAATACAATATTGTCTTTTCAAGCTGTTACCTTATATATGTCTTTGCATACCTTCGTTCATAATGATTACAACAACGAAACATCAAATAATTAGCATAAGATTATTTCTAAGCGTTTTTCAATTGTTTTAATGCAAAAGTTAATTTAACGTGAAACCAATAGACAATTCAGCAGAGGTTGTTAAACCATTGATCGGCAGACGGGATGTTTTTGCGCATAAAAATCAACTTCAATGGTTGTTAGTAAGAACCGTGAGAAATTTCAACATTATCGCACAATTCATCAAATAATGGCTTTGTGTAAGCAAGAATTAAAAGCATCACAAGATAATCGGTTACACATTTTGAATGTTCGCCGGAAACGTGAAAAAAAATTATACGCAAATTTCAAGGTATAAATAATTAAAATTCATTTTTGTCTTATATTAACACGCATAATATATTTAATCTTTCATCGTGCATAATAAATTTATACAATTGTATGTTAATGTAATGTTACGTATATTATTATCTCGCATAAACTAATTCTGTGATTAAAGTGCTCGCCAGATAAGTCTGCGCGCGGCAAAAATTGGAACTAAATTTCTTTCCGTCATATTGTTTTCCGGAATCAGTGTGCAGCAGTGGCGTTTTTATTCGATTTTATTGGTAATCATCATGCCTAAGGTTATAAAATGTGCTGGTAGAGATGTTATATTGAAAGTAAAACGTGCTTATGAAGCAGAACGGCAAAATAAAGGGCCGATTGTACCATTTTCAAAACTTTTTTATTACTTGACAGGTCATTTTTGGGGTGACCAGTACATGGTATTATGTCTTTATGTGGGGTATTTTTATACGATACATATTTTTACTTTGTTGTTGGTTAATGATTTAGTTTGTTTTAGGATTTAAACCCCATTGAAAAAAAGACGTATTGTGGAAAAAAATTTAAATCAAGCCACAGGTGAAATATCTTCAATCTGAAGCGGCATTTAATTCGATAATGTGTGTCAGCATGTTGAAAAAATCGTAGACCAATATTTTGAATCTGACAGGCTTTTGGACATAGAACTGGACTTTATAATTGATCATGCAAGTGACAGCAAAACTTTAAACTCTTCTAATAACGAGTCAAGTGAATCAGAAACATGTGAAAATAGAATGGAAAGATTGACCCACTGATGGACCATAGTTATCCAAAATTTAGAAGTTCTGCTATATTCTCGATAAATGATTTACATTAAATATATATATATATATATATATATAAAATTTGGTGTTGTTTTATTTAATTGTACATTATGTAAATATTTCTTATGGAGCAGATAAATAAGGAGTTATTCAGTTACAATATGTAACAAATTAAAAAAATATATATTTTCACTGAGTTTTAGTATGTAATTATTATTCATCACCCTAAAACTAATTGAAATTTACAAATAAAATTGTTACATCACGTCACATTTAGTAGCTAATTCGACGTGATATCTAAATATAAATTTGTTTTCTGTTGTATACTAAGTATACCTAATACGAATTAACATTCAGAATGCCGGTGATTTTTTTGGTGTTGCATAGTGGTTGAGAGTTTGCTTTCTATACCTGGCAATATTTGGTACGCCACCCGTCGCGCGCAGACTTATCTGACGAGCAGTCTATGACTAATTTTAATAACCACAGTCTAGGCAAAAAATATATATTAAGTTTAAGAAATTATTTTGTAATACTTTACATTATATACACTAATAGTTTACATTTGAATATTGAATTTGGAATGTAGCAGGAGAGGAATCTCGTGAAAATCTTAGAGATAAAAACAATTCTTACTAGCATAAGCCTCCTGATCTCTGTGATGCCTGGGAGGTGGAGGATCTCTAAAGGAGCAAATCCATTCGTCCTTCACACGCAATACTCTTCCAGTGACGCGTGCGTAGTACTCGTAATTGTCACGCCCGAACAGATCGCCGGCGCTAAATTGTTCTATCAATTGTCGCATGATGCGCGTTGCCACCTAATGAAAATGAAGCATTATTTTAAATTTTGTATACCTGGATTTAAATAATATCTGTTTTAAAGATAATTGCTATAAAAACACAATTCCCACAGAAGAACATCGCTCTTTTCGGCAGAATAAGTCAGAGTCGACTTGCGGACTTTTTGTGTTAATTTGATACCCCTTTCTAGATTACTTTAATTTACTCTTTATAGATTTTATCCAATAAATATTTATATAAATAATTTAAAAAAACACAAGTTCGTATGAGAGGTATGTACAACAGAGAGATTGTGTCATTTCAGAGTCTCCTAGAGTAATATGGGACAGGTTAATTTCTGTATTTGTTGCACTGATTATTTTTATTTACAGACAAGTAGGTGATCAGCCTTTTGTGCTCCTCCCAACTAAAATATTTTTATCTTGTTTCCCCAGGATTTGAACCTTAGACCTGCGGTGCATAACACAACGCCACTGAGACACTGTGGTTTACATAACAAGAAAGACCGTAATTAAAAACAATTAACTTCCTTCTATTTTCCGTAAACTAGTAAAGTATAATGCCAAAAACTCTTGATTTACAATACCCAAAGGAATATTTTCTGTACTCATAATGATTTTAATCATAATACAGTACAGTCTCTTTATCTTGTAACTACGTAAGCTTAAAATATACAAAAAATAACATAAGTAAGCTCTACAACTTAAATAGACATAACAGTCTAGAAAAGCATAAATCATACAGTGCGTCATAATTGTGTTAGATGAGTCAAATGAAAGCAGGATATGAGTAACGATATTTTTGTGAATTAGGCTCTTATCTAAGGCACGCGAGAGCGCAGGACGCGGAATATCAACAAATGGAAATACGACACATGTTTAGGATTCCACAACTTGGTTACAAACTGTAGCCTGTATGAGGGGCTTCTTATTACAGGTGAAACATTTCAGTTCTTAGAGTATACATAAGCTTATAGTTTCCCCTTATGGCCAATTATAGGCATATTTTTATAGTAAGATATTGAGAGACGAGCGTGAGGGTACATTTAAGACCTCAGCCAACGATGCGCTGTAGATCTATTTTTTACATATCATTCGAAAATCTATTGATTGAAACCGCAACCCGCAATATGCACATCACTATTACTACCGCATCCATCTATAGTGGTTTACCTACTAGGTACACGATTGAAATTTTGATATTCCTCCCTCTCGGTGGAGTACGTACGTATGATGATTAGTACGGTAAGATAGTGAAGCGTAATATCATTTTAAGTAAACTACATATTATTAAGTATAAATAAATGTCAAGAGAACAAAAAAACGATGTGCGGAACGAAATTATAGTTTTTTTTTATGTTAGATATCGACAGACGAGCATGAGGCTCACTTGATGGTAGATGATACCTCAGCCATAGAACATCAGGCAATGATGCGCTGTCGACCTACTTTTTACTTCAAGCATTCGGAACGTGATGTGATTCTCTTAGTTTATGTAAATATTATAATTAAGTTTTGTTAAAATGTTTTATATAAAAAACATCAACGGATTAAATGAATATCTGTTACCAAACCTACTGGGAAGCATTCGAAACGTGATAAAGTAATTAATGATGATATATTTTATTTGAAATAATGCAATATTTAACTATTCAAATCTGAAGTTACGATAGCTATCTCCAGAGTATACAGTTCATAGTAGCAATTCTACGTTGTAATGAAAACAAGCGAAATAATTATAGCTAATGCAATATATGTAAATCAATATTAATGAGTAAATGGTACACTTGACTAAATTTTACACTATACTAGTTATTTCAAAGTACTTACACACACTTCAGCCTTTGGTTGCATGTTATAAACAATTGAGTGTTGTTAAAGCTATTTACACGAAGCACTTAAGTACGTAAGAGAGAAGTTTGCGGTAGTTTTGAATATATACGAGTAATAAGTAGTTCATAATACACATTTATTTACCTTGTGTGAATATTATGATAAATATCTAAATTAAATAGCTAATAATAATAAGGAATGGATGGATACCTAAGCCACAGAACATCATAATAATGCGCTGTACACCTACTTTTTACTACTAACATTCGGCAATCCATAGACTGAAACCGAAACGCGCAATGTGCACTTCACAGATTTACCATCTTTAATAGATGGCAAAATCTGTGAAGTACCGTAACCTTTTCGGAATTTCGATATTCCTCCCATTCGTTTATCATCTGAAATTACCTATCATACATATGGGAGACACTTTTACAGAAAATTATAATCTTATATAAATTATAAACCTGTCATGAATGAAAATTGAATCAACCTGCGACCCATCAGAACGCAAGGTTCTATCAAACACGCCAACGGCCAACAAGCCCGTCAATCAATATTCATTTCTTCATTGCATAAATAATAATTGACATTCATTTAATAGCTAAACACTATCAGTATGTATAGTAGCAGTTAACATTCAGTTAACGAGGTGCATTGTTGGCTGATAAGGGACACTGAGATCTCTGATAACGGTAGAGATTACGTACAATGAGTCGCGCGAGATATACACGAGTTTCTTATTTTGTAATTGAAAGAAAAACATACATAATATACAAGTATTTATGGAATTTAAACAATTTTTTTACATTTGGAAACCATTATATTTATGAAAATATTGAAAAATAACTATAGTTAATATTTAGTTATTGTAATTGTATTATTAAAAAATAGTCTATATCATCTCGACCCGCTGTACTATTTATAGGATGCTATTTTTTTTTTCACCAGCTATTTATTGTTTATAATAAGATTTGTATTATTCGTTATTTAAAATATATCTGAGCACAAAATCATATTTACTTTCAATTTTATATAATTTTTAGTTATTCTGAACATTAATTGCGTAAAGAATATATCGTAATATAATATATCGTACAAAAGAGTAAAAGTACTTCGAAGTGCATAAAAACAATTCTAAGATCTGATTCAGCAACCAGGTTAATATTTATTGTTCATTTTATTAATGAAATAAGACCTTTATTTCAGGATTCGCAAAGCTTTTCAAAGAAATGGTCTTTGGAAAGTAATGGGTAAGCCATAAAAGACGCGCGTAAATACATTTCAGTATAAAAAAATACCCTCCATACTTGTCGTACTCCACACCCAATCACAAGTTATACAATGTTGCGTGACAGTTTGCTCGACGAACGATCAATTGAATAACAACATAATGGCACAGACCTTGAATCGCTGCACATCCTCCATTGTGGCGGTCTTGCCGTCCGACACGCACGAATGAAAGAACGAAGGCGCCACAGATACTCCGAGAGCCTCGGACGTCATGCCTGTGCCTAAAAATTAAAAAAAAAAACAATCTTAACCTGAAAAACGTTCAAATTTCAATATATTACAACGTAAAATGTATTGTTTGGATGGTGTTTGCATGACACTATCAATCACATTTCAACGGCTGAAATTCAGATCAAATTCCGCACACGTAGGACCTATATTAGCATATGGCATTTTTATCCCATTCCTACGAAATATTTATTATTATACTGTCTTGACATACTTTTTTACACTTTGGAGGACGGTACGTATAAGTATACGTTAAGAGTGAAGTGTATCATGTGAGGCAACATATAGACACGTCGACGTGTAATAACATTGTGGTCCTATCATAATAACTAATATAATAAAATGTGAATAATCGTTAATATACGTCGACGTACACTAACGTTACTGCTCTGTAACATGTGAATTATATTTTCGTGTTAAGCTCTACGTAAACACACGTTGCGTCTACTTGTATAGGAATAATGACAATAATTATATACTATCTTGAGATATAGGTACATATTTTAAATGTGGCATTGTATCGTTATTCACGATTAAGTATAATAATAACAAGATAATTTATTTCGATGTCAATTCGACGACGATTAAAACTATAATTAACGAAAATTGAACTATCCGATTCGGTTAAAATAAGTAATTTGGTTAAAATCTATTTAAGGTCCTTGAAAAATCAAATCATGTCCAGTTATTTGACAAATAAAAGTACCGGTATAAAATAAACGGAAGTACCCATAGCTACGGGAACCAGCATAATAAGCAACAATTTACACTCAATTGAACACGCATAGATAAAAACGTTAATTTATTATAATAGATGTAGACCACTTTGAACGCTATTGTTACGTATCGATGCATGTCTGTGGCGAGCTTCCTAAATCGTAGACTAAGTATACCTACCTATGTTTTCATAATAAAATCCCAAAAAACATGTATGAATGTCAAGTTATCTTAAAAAACCTATTGGAATTTTATACAAAATAGCTAAAAGTGTTCATTTTTTATTTGTGTGACACGATTGTACAATCTGGGGGCACGGTAGTGCCCCCGCCAAGTCGAGCAAAAAGTGGCACGGCCGTACTATCCTTTTCTCGAAGTAGTTCGGGCCATTTTCGACCCCCTATAACTTCGTTGTGGATAAAACTAGAATCCTGAATTTTCAGTCACTAAGCAGACATTGTATAAACTCGGTATATTTCAAATATCATTCTGTTTGAACCAGTAGTTTAAGAATTATAACTAGTCAAAGTTTGATAATTTGTCACTCACTCACTGACTGACCGATCATCAAAACTCTAAGGCACTTCTAGCAGACATAGAAACTTGAAATTTAGAATACAATTAGTGTTTAGTCTATAAATCAAGGAAAAACTACAATATTTTGAAATTTCGGTCCAGTTTTCTAGATATACAATTTTTTTTTGTATTTCTGTATGTAATGAATAACTTAAAAACTACTGGACCGATTTTAAAAATTCTTTTACCGTTAGAAAGCTACATTATCACTGAGTAACATAGGGTATTTATTACTAGAAAAATAGAGATCCTTAGAAATCCCTACTAAAAACAACCCAAGGTGTAAAAAATTAGCCATAAAATGTCTTTCACCGCATGTGCTGCGGAAAGTATTGATGATAGAACAAAAAAACGTTCTACAATATTATAGAACATATCAAAATCTACAAAAAACTTCACGAGACCATATGTACAACTATTGTAGTTATGTCACTATAACTACTTTTTTACATTAAAAAGTTGATAAAAATCCCGATCAAAATCAGACTATGTTATCCATAGCTTTGTATTAATTCTTATCCAAATAAACTAAGAAAAGGACTATCTACAAAAAGAAATGAGATGCCATCAAAAACATAAATTGTAAAAAAAGCCAAGTCTTGCAACTCAGTTCTTCTATCGTAAAAAGTTGTGAGATCTTTATAATACCAAGTCGGTCAATTTATTCAGTCTCTACTGAAGGATCCTTCTGTCTTAAGTAATTACATGATAAGCTAACCTAACAATATCTTATAGTGATCGTATCAATGCCAATATTAAAAATCTTTGATGTTTAAAATAAATAGATTGACTTGGCAATCGCACTAAACAATCTAATTTAATATAATATGTATTACTTGTGAGATACATTATGTTTTTAATAAAATAAAAAAAGATACATTGTGATTTCATGCGATAGCCGAGCCAATCTATTTATTTTAAACATCAAAGATTTTTAATATTGGCATTGATACGATCACTATAAGATATTGTTAGGTTAGCTTATCATGTAATTACTTAAGACAGAAGGATCCTTCAGTAGAGACTGAATAAATTGACCGACTTGGTATTATAAAGATCTCACAACTTTTTACGATAGAAGAACTGAGTTGCAAGACTTGGCTTTTTTTACAATTTATGTTTTTGATGGCATTTAGTTTTTATAAAGGGTTTCTTAGCGTAGAAGCAACATTCCTAAGCTATAATAAACGCTTTAAAAGTCTACTTGAATAAAGTTTTATTTGAAATAGACTATAAGAGCCTGAATAGGCTTCTCCGCACCGCATTTGGACCGCATCCGCGCTTACCATCAGGCAGGATTGCGATCAAATGCTTCCAAACTTTTTTTTTTAGAAAGTAGTAGGGGCAAACGGGGAGGTAGCTCACGTGATGGCTTGTGCGTTGCCGACTTATTCTTTTTATTTTTAATGTTTCAAATTTAAAAATACATTGTTTACTTGTTTGTTTACGCAATTAAAACTAAAAGCGGCGTTCTTCAATAACCGGCATACGATAGATGAGCTGATAAAAATATTATATTTGGCACCCGGCTAGATCGCCGCCTGACCCAGAAATCTATGAACATCCGGTTCTTGTCGTTTACAAAAATACACTATAAAATGAAGTGGATATTCACATCGATTCATATTTGAATTACTCTTACTGAGAGATTTAGATTTGCAAAAAAAAACACGCTATTTCTTTACAAGAGCAACACTGATTGATTTGTAGTTACCGTCGCCCACATCTAAACTTGTTAATTTGATTATTAACTAGAAGCTCTATTTTTGAAAGACCCTTCATAATATATTATAAAGAAGATTTTTTTTTGTTTATTTGTTACAATTTAACTCAAAAACTATTTGACCGATTCTAAAAATTATTTTACCAATAAAAATCTACATTATCAGCATGTAACATAGGCTAACATACCCGTGCGAACCCGGGGTGTGTTATATCAGATAAACCGTCAATATGAATTATAAAATGTGTATTTTTACAGCTATTTATTGCGTATAAGCGCTGGTCAAGCCTAAAAGCCTAATAACAAAAAAGCTTTTATTCTAGACTGAAAGGCAGATAATAAGATGTAAAAATTTATGGCGCTAGCTGTGTAGCAACTATATGAAATTTCAATTCAGACAGCCGTCACCTTTCAGTCTTTCCGTGACCACGCTTGGAGTTGAGCACTCTTAAAATAATCGGGTTAAAAATTTTTTATTAATAAATGGCATTTTATCCCGGTAGAATTTACTTTTTTTATTATAGAGTGGACAATGACTAGATAGTTGGTAATTTTCAACAAACGATTTTTAAAACGATTATGTACAGTATACATTTATGTAAGATACTCGCGTTTATGAGACAATATGGACTATTATTTCATCGTACGAAAACCATAAAAATCCAAAATCATCTATATTATTAAGAATGTAGCAGACACTCGTCAATCTTGATCACTTAAGTAGGTCAATCACATCATCAAGTGTCGTACGGGCGTAAACGGAAGACGTAAAATAGAGTCGCCAACTACTACACAAATATAAGGAAAAATATTAAATAAGGGAAATCGAAGCTGCGCCATTATTTCCTGTCAACGCGACGGTCGCGCAGCTTGGAGCTTATATTTTATGGGCACAAATAAGCTAGAAACAATTAATATAGAAATTAATGCAGACCTAATCGAAAATAACTGTTTTAACTTTTCAATTATAATATAACTTAACGAGTTTCACGAGTCTAAATATTTAGAAAACTGGTTATTTTTTATTTTTTAAGAGAAAAATGAACGATAAAATAAATTTATCTTTAGGCGCGTTGAGCGTTTTTAGAAGGGAAAACTTATAGATTCGCGTCACTGACATGCTAATGATAACAGTATATCTATAGCTATGAGTAGCCAGACTAGCGCACATAATAGTTCTAAGTTTTCACTTCTTTTGGCAGCCTGATGATGATGAGCCATGACTGCCTGATTGATTTTGTTTATGTTAGATACTGAACCGAAAATCCGAGACTACTGAACTAATTTCACGGTAGATTATGCTTAGTTTTGGGCAAAATACAAATTGGGTTTCATCAAAATCAATTGTCTCGATGAAAATTAATCGACATTTAAAGATAATTAGCTGAGAACGAAATCGTGCTCTGGCGCACTCACTAATACTCTATATACTATAATGTTGAGTAGGAGATACAGAGGCGGTACATTTGTCCCGTACATTACGTCAAAATGTAAGAGCGGCTCGAAACTGTAAAATGTACTAATTCAAATAATTTTATGTCACACTCGTTTTGTTCTCGATGTATTTAGTGTTAATCAAATAAAAAATATTATTATTTTTAATTTTTTTTTATCTGCATATTAACTCAAAAAAAATACAAAATAAAATAAATTGTAACGTACATTTGATTTTTTTATTGTTTCATCAAATTCATTTAGTACAAAAATAACCATCAAATATCACTCGCTAGTACAAATGGCGCTCCGAGTTTCATACGCTTCTCCTCATTTGAAATGGGACATTGTACTGGCTCAGAGTGAAAAAGCGGTTACTCTTAAAAACTCTTTTTAAAGTCCTGCCGGCCTAGCATGACAACCGCGACAAAATTTTGTCGACCGTTTTCTCGTGTTTTAATCGATTATCTCTATCTTCTAACATGATAATTACACTTAAAACTCGACTTTAAATATCAAAAATAGATATATTTGTCGATCGAGATATCTTTTCTATCAAAAGTGTCGAAGTCGAGATAGAATATATCGAGATATCTTACATCTTAGTTTGTCTTCTCTCGTCCGCGACATATCTCGTGGCGGTCATGCTAAGCCGGCTGTACTACCCAACACTAATATACTATGACTTTACAGAAATGTAAACCTAATTTATTAATAAGATTTCCTTGCATTATAGAGATTAAACCATCGTACCGTTAAGTAATCAAGACCCAGTTACAGATTACGGGGCAGATGCAATAACCGCGAGCGCTTAGCGAGCGTTGCATCATTACATCACGCCCACGCGCAACGCTTGTAATTGGCGAAATTGCCACTAATTATTTTCATTGTTCCAATTTTTTCCTCTGGGAAATGTAAGGTCATCGCCGGATTAATCTTGAAGATTGGCTCTTTGAGTTTTTAACGACGAAACGTTAGCGATGTTGTAAAACGTGAGGCAAATAAAATATTTTATTATTAATATGTACTTTATTATAAATATAAAATATTAGCATAATTAGTAACGATATTAATAATTTATAATCTATTAAAATTCTCCTTTTTTATGTAAGATATCGACAGACGAGCATGAGGTTCACTTGTTGGTAGATGATATCTCAACCTCTTAAAATAAGTCAATGATGCTCTTTCGACCTACTTTTTACTTCGAGCATTCGGAAATTCATAGACTGAAACCGAAACGCGCAATATGCACTTCACGGTTTTTCCATCTATGAACGGTGGTTCGTTACCCGGTTGGAATTTCGACATTCCTCCCACCCGTTCAATGCCCGAAGTTACCAGACGTGGGGAGACATGCTTACAGAAAATTATAAACATGTCGTCCCGGTGGGATTCGAACCCGAGACCCATCGGTGCGCGCGGCATGTGTTCTACCGAACGCGCCAACGAGCCCGTCGCTGAACACTTAATCTTACCTGCTTTTTCAGCATTGGAGGCCATCACTCGAAACGTGCCGAAAAGCAGCACAAGCAACCTCTGCGTGCACACCGGCAGAGACATGAGTAATCTGTTAACAATGGTTCAAGAATAAGACAATGTACTTTAAACATATTAAAAAACGTAACCACTTGATCAAAATTTTTTTTTATGTTAGATATCGACAGACGAGCATGAGTTTCACTTGATGGTAGGTGATACCTCATTGAGGTAACCTCAACCACAGACCATAGGTCAATGATGCGCTGTCGACCTTCTATTTACTTCGAGCATTCGGAAATCCATAGACTGAAACCGAAACGCGCAATATGCACTTCATTAACTTAAAGTAACAACAGCAAAACCAAATCGATCGAACTACGAATGCGAACGCGCAAGACTTGAAGATGGTGACTTGAGAATTATAGATTATAATAAATATCCAACTGACTGCAGCCTCCTTGATGAAGGCACAAAGATAAACTGTTGTCATATCTGTATATGAATAATTTGTACCAGGAAAACTATTACATCTACACCATTTACTGCAATGGTTTTAAAAGATCAGATGAACCCATGTTGGATGTCGTTAAAAATACATACAATTGTAATACTACAATTAAACAATTGGAGTACTACCGGTATTTTAATAAGTCCGGAAGAATCTTTACTACTAATCGCTTGACACATTTCACAAAAAATCTGTTTAAAAAGGCTACTTTACTAACTACTACTAAGTAGTTAGCCTAAAAAGTACTAATATAATTTTTTTAAACTTTCTAAGCCCGGCTTGTATTGTGGGTTGATAAATCGGTGAGACAAATAGTTTCCCCTGTTACAAATATAATACATTTACGATACAGATTTGAATCTTGAAGATTTTATATTAAATAAATATAATTTGTAATTAAATATAAAGTGTAATAATACACTATACAGTATTTAGTCGCTAAATAAATAATAATTTAGCTACTCGATGCTGTATGACTGCGTTGTACAGACTAGGAGTAAAACATAATTTAACTGAGAAACCTACACCATGCTAATATGTTTTGACACCAGCAACGCGCTGAGACAACCGGAACCACTGAAAATCAGTGTTGAGGCCTTTTTTTATAGATCTCAACGTATTCTGAGTGGTGTCCTTTTTTGTTATTTTAAGCAAACAGGGTAGTTAATATTATAGTTTATGTATCGTGTTATCCTAAATAAATAGTTTCTTATTCTTATAACTGTCCGTACAAAATGATAACCATAGAGCCATTAACCGAAGAATAATTTAATCAATACTGTATCTTTTTGTAACAAGTTATACGACTTTTGTGCCCTTTCTCCTGAGTGAAAGCTCTGTAGCATTTCAACTTTAAGTGTCTGTTTAAATATAATAGAGTACAATATTTTATCTGCTAACATCTACCCTCAATTTTACGCACTCTGCGAATAGCCTAGGAGTTAAGGCTATACAAACATAATACATATAATAAGGCTATATAAACATATACAAATGAACACCTGCCGAACACCACCGGGACGATATGTTTATATATATAAACATATTTTCCCCACGTCTGGTAACTTCTAGCATTGAGCAGATGGGAGGAATATCGAAATTCCGACCGGCTAACGAACCGCCGTTCATAGATGAAGTATTGCGCGTTTCGGTTTCAATCTATAGATTTTCGAATGCTTTAGGTAAAAAGTAGGTGGACAGCGCATCATTGACTGATGTTCTGTGGCTGGGTTATGAGTGTTATGACCTACCATCAAATTAACCTCATGCTCATCTGTCGATACATAAAACAAAAAAATCAGTCAGTTAGTATACACCCAAACATTACCGATATAGATACTTGTCAATTGTTGTTATTTTGGGACAAACAGGCATACCTTAATTCAATCCAAAAAAGTCAATACCCTTATTGAGGTTATGCCTCTACCTACATACTAATTTTCGCTTTTCAGCAAACCGCTAAAACGGAACACTTTCATTCGCACACACAAAAACACACTCGATTTCATTGCATGTTTACCATATTGCAATAGAATTTAAATTTTAAATACATCACGATATTTGTCTATTTCCCTGAACGTTATTATCTTAAGAGGATACCTTGAAAATAAAAAATAATTTTAGGGGCGTGGTTTATCAGAAAGTTGCGGAGAACGGCCGCGGCCGCGGCGCTGCGCTCGCTATACTCGTAATAATTATAAGATAACATTACCGTGTCGCGCGAGAGCGCTTTGCCGCCACGTAGGTATCATTCGGTTGGAATATAATTTCGTACAGAAAACCTAAGGAGACGAACAGCACTAAATATATGTTGCAAATATATATTATGTAAACTTTTTGATTTAATCTTTCTAAATTAATAATAATAAATTTAATCTTTCTAAATTGTTTTAATCAGAATATTATTTATCTTGGTTTTTATTTTTATGATTTTGATTGTTTTGAATTTAAAGAATTAATTTTCTCAAAGAACTTAAAGTATGTTCACTTATTAATTTATTAGGTACTTATGTTTATATTCTTTTTAATAATATTAACATAATATTATTTTTAATAATTATTATTTAGAAAACAACGGAACAATTATTACGACATTATTATGGCTAATTAAAAAAAAAAAAACAAAATTCACAACGATGTCAAAGTCTGTTGTAATACAAATTATAAATATTGCTCCTGCTGCAAATATTTTTTTAAGTTTCTTTTAAAAACACAAACAGATTTTGACCGCTTTCTATCTTCGAGTAACTCATTGTCCAATCTAGTTCCCTCAAACCTTATATTATATCTACCATAATTCGTTAGGGGTGCTGGTAATGTCAAGTTATGTTTATATCTGGTGTGGTACTTGTGGATTTTCTTGTGAAAATGTGTTGCGTTTGTGATGATTTTCTGTATATGTATGCATGTATAATAAGTGTGAAGTTGTGTGATGTTAAATATTTTTCAGCTTTTAGGCAATTGAATTTGATGTAAGTCTGTGGTAATTGAATAAAGTCTAATTATTTTGTTTAGTGTTACTTGCAGATCTTTTATAGTTTTTGCCGCACCACCCCATATTTGAACCAGATACTCCAAGTGTGATTTGACAAGGGAATTGTAAATTATTTCTTTTGCCGTGTGAGGAATGCATTTTGCTATTTGTTTGACTAATCCTATGAAGGGAAATATCTTGGATCTTATATGCTCTAGGTGTACTTTCCATGTTAATTTTGTGTCTAAAATGAGTCCAAGATATTTCTCTTGATTAGATTTTTTAATTATTTCCTGGTCTTTTTCTAGGAGGTTTTCTTATATTAATTCATAGGTTTATAAGTATTTACATATGTTTTTTTTTCAGGAATGCGTAAGATTTATGTCGAGCAATTTAGACACAACTAAGAAAAAAAACATTTAAACATATTTTTACTGACTAATTGAATTGAATAAATATAGAATAAAATATATAATACTATCCCGACTGAAAGATAAAGTTTGTAACTACAAAAAATTATTACTTTTTTAATTTTTATTAAACAGCATTTATACTAAAAAATTACAAAAGTTCGGTTTCGGTGTCTTGTGACCGCGCATACTGTCGTTACTACGCGCCTGTTTGGAGGTTAAAATCTATCGAATGATGTAACTTCTCATTTGTGCCCCTAGTCCCTACCTATCTGTTCTTGGAGTATCTCTATTTTCTTTTTTGTATTTTCTTCTTCTGCCTCAGTATCTGTAGTGTCAATATATTTCTCATTTAATTCTTTTGTCAATATTTGTTAAGTTACTGTTATTCTTTTGAATGTAATAGGCAGGTTCTGATATAGGTTTATTTCTAGTGTGCCTGGGGTCAACTAATTATGGCAAAAGATAGTCATAGCAAAAAGATAATAAATTTGGCTCCATTTTTGTTGCCCAGATCGCAAGTAAAAATGTTTGTATCTTACAATTAATATGCAGTTGGCCTTGGATTTGTATAAACCAAACTGAATTAAAATTTGTTTGTATTTATTTAGTTTCTTATCATATTTCCAAAAATGCATTTTCCCCTCCTGGATAGTGGCATCTACGGCATCATACTATATTAAATGGCGCAATAGGACATTTTATTTCAATAATCATATCGCCATCATCCGTTATTTCATCTGGTGACGCCCCTAAAAAAGGGTACATTTCGTCGATGAGAAGACCACACTGCTTCACCTTTATAATTTTTTCACTGTTTTTCCCGTGACTATAGAAGAAACATGATCAATTTAATTTCATTATGTTAATCAAATTTAATTATGTTAACATTTTTTTCTACAATAAGTACTTGTTTTTACATACTAAACGCGACTCCATGCTCTCTGTTTCCTTCATTTCGGAACTCCGTGAAACTGATAGGGATACGTCAGCATTACGTCACTAAGTTGTATTCTAGTAATATAAATTAGTTTAAACCAATTTTATTTATTATTAGTAGATAATTGAACATGTTTGTATATATTAAAAAAAAAACAGAAATTGATAAATAGTAAAGTCTGTTACAGAATATACTTTTTACGTGCTTAGTTATAATTTTGGGAAGGTGGTATTGCTGGACATCGAAGTTTAGCAACGATCTGATTCCACTATACAACTATTATCAAAAATGTTTATTTTATGATACAAATTTGGAATATTTATGAATACAGACTACTACAATTATATAAGTATGTAAAACTAGCGACCCGGTCAAGATTTTTTGACAAAAAAAAACAGGGGTTGTATGTATTTTTTAAAGCCACATTATAAAAAAATAAAAATAAAAAATTTCGTCCAAAAATTAAAAAAAAAAATTAGGGGTGGACTACCCCTAACATTTAGGGGGATGAAAATAAATGTTGGCCGATTCTCATAGATACCGGATAAGTACAAAAAATTTCATCAAAATCGGTCAAGCCGTTTCGGAGGAGTATGGCAACGAAAACTGTGACACGAGAATTTTATATATTAGATATGTTGGGACTTACAATTTTTTTTCGTCATGTTACGGGCCTTATTCTCGCAATATTGTTTTTTAGTCATTTTTGGGTTTTTAACTTTTACCATTTTTCGAATTGTTTTTCTTAACCTAATAAATTAAAGATAATGTCTAAAACCTACATAATTCTAATTAATGATTGTACAATTATTATTATTGAAAACACCTAATTTTTACAAATGATTATTAAAATAACATAATTATGTATATTCAAGTACGCAACTAATTACGTAATAATATCGATGACAATCATACACGTCCATCTACTAGAGACTTTCACAGTCGACTGAAGGAGGAGCTATAAAACAGAGAGGCAACTACTTTATGTAGGGAAATTCTGAGATAGATGTACTGAGTTCGCGCTTATAATTATCGACGTAAGCGCCAAAACACATTTTTATTTTTAAATAAAAAACTACAAGTGCTATTAAAAAAGTACACTTGGCAAACTTAGATATGGTTATTTACTATGTATTAAAAAATATTCTATAGACTAATTCTTATTAATTTCCCTGTACTGAACAAAAAATACAGTTATTAGAGCCTACTTTGAATATATTTTCTATCGAGAAAATTTTATCCTATCGTGTTTTTGAACTATGCGATTCTAGTTTATATAGTAAGGAAGCATATATCAAAAAATTGGGTTTATGCTATATCAAATTAAGAAACTACACGACATATAAAAAGCACAAAATTTTCAAGACATCACCTTAATGACCCAATTGTAGAGGAAAATGTATAATACGAGCGAGGTGAACGACCTCTATTGTTACGGTAGATAAACATAAATCACGATTACGTGAGTCTGAATAGGTTAGGGATTAAATAATAGCAAGAGGTAATGTTATTTTGACAAGATACTACTTAGACATTTTTCTGCTTCAGTGTACTTCGTTATATGGATATATAACGAAGTACACTGAAGTACCAAGTATAACTTCACGTTGAATAGCAGAATAGTACTTCTATACATGTCCAAGATAATATTATTCGTTGGTTCAAAGGTAAAACTCAAAGTGTAATTTAGAATAAAAATAAATGTGTCTGCTATTGCTTATTTTATTTTTATTACTAAGTGCGTATTGCGTTTCATAGTTATGTTAAGGACCACAATACGCAATTAGTGCTTTGTTTTACAGAAAATTTACTCTAAAATAAACAGTAGTAGTAAGAAATATTTTTATTCAAAATGACAGCGACTTTTGCTTTTGAACCAAATATCTCGTCATTTAGGCGCCAAAAGTATTATCATTTTATGATAGAAAATTAGAAAGGTAATTCGTTCAAAACTAGAATTTGCTTACAATATCTTCTAGCTCTCCAAGGACTTTACATAGAGTAAGACTGTACAAGTGTACAGCTATGAAATAGGTCATACACATAAGAGTTCTTAAGTCAGGCCATGCAATTCCGATGTGCCGTTTCGACCGGTTTAGTAATGCCTTGTGTAATTATGAAAAAATACTATGCCCTCTCTACGTAATGTGCAAGTCAAAAGATATATACTTTCATTCATGTCTGTATGAGTAATTAGAATCAAATATGTATGTTCCGCTTTAAATATTTTCCGCTTCTGGTTATATCCCTTCTCTTCCCTCCATATTTGCTTCAATACACGATAAAATAAACATATAATATTTGTATGTCTCTACAAAAAATAGACATAATATTATAATATAAAGAAGACATAAAGAATTAGTTCCCCACGTTTAGTACGTTAGTTATCCCCGCGTCTGGTAATTTCGGGCATTGATCGGGTAGGAGGAATATCTAAATTCCGACCGGGTAACGAACCAGCGTTCATAGATGGAAAAACCGTAAAGTGCACATTGCGCGTTTCGGTTTCAGTCTATGGATTTCCGAATCTTCGAAGTAAAAATTAGGTCGACAGCGCATCATTAATTGATGTTCTGTGGCTGAGGTATCACCTACCATTAAGTGAACCTCATGCTCGTCTGTTGATTTCTGACATAAATAAAAAAAACTTTGTATGGTTGCATTAATAGGGCAAGCCGGGCTTTTGGGCTTGTATGGTGGTCTTGCCACGGTCTCATAGACATAACATAACTAAATAGTTGCTGTACTCTTTACATACAACACGGATAAGACAATGGACGATCTTATCGCATTGATAACAGAAGTGCACTGACCATCAGGGCTACCACAAATCACAAAATATTATACACTTGAAATAGCCTAATACAGGGTCTGCATATGGAGTATTTTATAAAACAATTAGTAGGCGCCAATAGTACAACCTTTTAAGTACCTATCTATCTTTCATATATTACCTAAACAATACATAAAGGATCGTATAGGACAAAATTAACACTAGAAATACTGACGTCAACAAACCCTAGAAAATTGTAACATCATAAATGTACTTTTTTTTTCTATACGAATTTCAAAAAGCAGTCAAAATGACTTTTTTGAGCAATCATTAAAATACCTGAAAGAGTAATAAGAGGTCTAATTAAACATATTATATAATAATTACTGATGCGAATAAGGTCTTTGTTTATTACATTATTACAGTATAACCACGATTAACCGGGGTCGGGTTATCCGGAGAGCGGCTTATCCGGAGAACGGATTAACCGTGTTTTCAGTTATCGTTTGTACAGTTTATTTTTAACGAAAAAAGAGTTGTAAGAACAGTTAAATATTACTAAAAAATTCTATTCACCAAATACATCTACTCAGCCCTGTGTATAGCAAATAAATTCGATCAAATGTTAATTTCAACAAGTATTGTTCGCATACAATCTGGAAGTGACGTCCGAGCGTCTCCCATTGCGGGTAACAATGCTGCCATTGACTAACCAAGCGCAAAATATATCGTTGTTTCCTTACGGGGAACTATTCAAGTAACGCAACCAACTATGTGCATATGACGACAACGTATCCAAAATTTTAATGGTATAAAAAAACAACCAAGCAACTTTTTGCATTCTATAAGAACATTTCTAACGAATTCATGTTGTACGAGTAGATTATATCACTTTTTGGACAAGACTAGTAATAGGCACGCAAGTAATAGGCACTGAACCGCTGAATAGATAGAATTTGATGGATAATAATCACATAGTAATTAGAAATCTGAGGAATGGCAGACTATAAATGTTTATCTGCAGCAGTTTGAGATTGAATTTCGCATTTATAATATTACTAGCTGACCCGTGCTCACTTCACTGGGCGAAATAGCTCTCAAATAGCAGGTTTTTTTTTTTCAATTTACTTGACATTCAACATAATAATTTGGCCAATAACTATCCGCAAAATGAAATAGGTGCATTATCATAGATGCGGTCTATGGATGGAGCTTGGAAAATCGAATAATAAATAATATTTTGATCACATTAAAGAAAGCTATTTAGATTTTTAAATAAAATACTTTATCAATCATAAATAATAAATCGCGTTATAATCCGGTATAAAGTATTTTATTTAAACATGTGATACTCGCGTTAAAAAAGACGAGACCTACGTAGTCTTTCATAGCTTTACTGTTTAGTTTGTACCTTTTAGATTGTTTTAGTAGTCAATATCGTTATAAATTATAGCCTATACTGTAAAGTTTCATCAAAATCCTTTCCATTGGTTTCCAAAGAATAACAAACATCCATCCATACATCATCACAAAGTTTCACATGGATATTAGTGATACATGTGGTAAATATAAAACTTCAATGTGTCATTTAGTAGATAATCAATATGATACATTATTTCACCTTATTCATATACTATGCAACTAAGTTATTGGTGTAAGGCTTTCAGGTAATATGGAGAGAAATGAATCATGAAACATGAACATGAGGATGTTTAATTTAGGAGAATATAATTACACAATTTAAATAAATACCTGATGTACATAAAAGTCATATAAGGTGAAACATTAAATTCACAAATCTTCATTTTTTAGACCTTAATTGGAGGGAGTAATTTGTAATTCAGATATGCCAAATATGTAAGCCATAAATTGAATAGTTGATTGACTGACTACATGCTTTACTCTTGAAAGATAACGGTTTACAAAACATGTCATTATAAATACCTTCTGATAGCATCAACTTGTTGTTCCGGTGGCAGTTCCATGGATGCAAAAAGCTGCATCTCTCCTTCTCGTCCAAACACTCCACCAGGGATTTTCCTTTGAAATAATGAATATTATAATTTGGTATCACCCCTTGTTGCATTGTAACTTGTTATTAGTGTCTTAACATAGGCAACTATAATTCAAAACACACCATCTAAGGAAAATAAAGGTGTTTTCACTATATGTGTAACAGTTATTTATTTCTGATTATTCTTATTATTTCGATTATTTCCTGAACTTTCTACAGTTTTTAGCTAACACAAAAAGCCATGTGTTTAAATTATTATTTTTTTATTCAGATATACATAGAAGAAGATGTTGAAGACCATATTTACCTAAGAAATTTCTTCAAAACACTGGCTATAGTATATACTGAATAGTTATCCACATTCACTAGACGTCCAGTTTGTAGAAAATGTATGAGTTTCTTCATTGCTCCTTGGTGGCCGGGTGCACGAAATACATCACGCCGCAGTGGTGCTTCTTTGTTCAATTTCAGAATAAGGACCTAAACAGATTTATAAGTCAGTTATGGCTCAGAGGTAGGAGAAAGGCCACAGGACATCAAACAATAATGCATTGTTCACCTATTAAGTATTTACTAAAAGTATTTAGGAATCCATAGAATGAAACCAAAACACAATCACAATTCAGAATCTAATTTAACATCTATTGATAAAAATTCACAACCCAAATGAAATTTCCCACTTATTTAATGTTTTTAGAAAATTATAAACATGTTAGACACAACATGATTCAAACCCTTGACCTGATATGCACAAGTGAACATGAAAAAAGGACTATTCAAAAAAAGAAAAAGATGTCTTATTTTGATATACACCAGATATATACAAAATTCAGAGGAAGGCAACCAAATCTGAGTTAATATAGCGATAGATCCGCCCTTCGAAATTGCGGGAATCTGAGTAGTTTGGTTACTTGAATTCCTAGTACGAAGTAAAAAAATACTAAGTTTTTTTTATTTATTTTTTGTATACTTACAAGTAAAGGTCCAGGGATGTCTTCCTTGCAAACCTCATGAAGTGGTGCGCCAAACTTGACTTTTTCTAATCGTCTTGGATATGGTAAAGAATTAGGATGGCCGCAAGATGTTACTACGTTACTTAGAGTAGCAGCTCTCCGGTGCATCCGTCTTGCCCAGTTACTCATTTTATAACACTTATTCCAAACCAGATTGAATTGAAAATCAAGACATCGCGAACACCAACATTTTAAGAAATGTACGTTATTATAGCGTTGGGAATTACAAAAAATTCATCAGATCACGACAATCGCACATTTTCAAACGATATATCATAACATTCATTTATAATTTCTTATTTTTCAAAATGTATAAGAGGTACACAGCACAATACAACTCCGGTCAATAGAAATTTATACACAATTCATTATTTGATTCATAATCGTAAATCACAAACGACAAATGAGAAGTGACAATTGACATTTGTCAATTAATAAAAATACAGAATACGACACCAAAATTGAACTTCATAGAATTTACACCGCGACCAAGGACTTTATATATTATTACTAGCAGCGAAACCCGGCGTTGCTCGGGTTAAAATACATCGAATGTTTAATGGTATAAGAAATATTTAAGGATCCATTTTCTAAAGTAGATAAATATTTTAGATTTCTATCTTAAATAATAAGACACTTATTCGAACATTTAACATACGGTGTAAAGTGTATCAAATTAATCAACTAATTATCGAATCTAAATATATGTCAAACATATATCCACATTACATAGGTATTATTATTATTCCAAAACACTCTAGAATATTCAAATATATATAATCGTTTTCGTTTCTCGAAATTACGTGAATTTGTTTAATTACTGTTCAGTCGTACTTTGAATGATCTTCAAGTTGTTCCAAGATGCCTGGAAGTTTTTAGACCATTTTAGAAATTTTTAGAATTTTCTAGATCATTGAGGATCAATTTCACCGATTGCACACGTTTTGAAACTTTCTAGATCTTTCCAGAAGCTTTCTAAAACATTCTAAATCGATTACAACAACTGAAACCATTTTAGAACTTTCTAGAGCATTTCAGAAATATTTAGAATTTTCTAGATCATTGAGGATCAATTTTACCGATTGCACACATTTTGGAACTTTCTAGATCTTTTCAGAAGCTTTCTAAAACATTATAAATCGATTACAATAATTGAAATAATTTTAAAACTTTCTAGATCATTTCAGAAATTTTAAGAATTTTCTAGATCATTTCGGACCAATTTTAGCGATTGTACACATTTTGGAACTTTCTAGATCTTTCCAGAAGCGTCTAAAACATTCTAAATCGATTACAATAATTGGCTACTTGACAGTTTTCGGAAAAGTATTTAAACATGTGTAAATGTTCATTTTATACCTTCCACAATCATCCATTTCTTAAAATAAGCGATATTTAATTTTTAAAAAATATTTTATTTTCATTAATTTGAATTTCGCGCGAAAGCTGCCGGTCACGTGACATTTTCGGCAATGATGTCACAACTCACATTTTATATAAACAAAACGAGCTAAGAACGAGAACGAGCCAATTGGCTACTTGACAGTTATAACAATAAAATATATAATCTACTGGATATGGTAGTTTATATGTTAAGGATTATTATTCAATATGTTTTTTGCATTAAATTAAATTATAAATATTTTATTTTTGCAAAATAAATTTGCAATTTTTTATCTGTCGACTAAAAGTAATGAAACGGCAGCCCTGCCATGATTGAACATCGTATGATGTCATAGCACTCATATTACATATAAACAAAACATCTGATAATTAATATCGTGTTATTTTATTATTTTTATTGAAGCTAACTTATGAAAAGTTTCATTAAATGGAGCCAGGATATATAAAATCTGTTAGTGCAAATATATCCAAAGTATAATTGTAGTGAATTTATAGTCGCAAATTTCTTAGTGTTATCCTAGCCTTTGCTCTGCAGAGTTATGGAAAACAAAAACTTCCATGTAAGTACTTGAATAAACAAAGTAATACACCATTTATAAATAGTGATAAGATTATTAAGCAGATAATATTAATAATTCTTAGGCTATAAAAAGTGTAAATAGTTATAAGATTAAGGAAATGCTTACTTACATACAAAGTGTTTTTATAATTTTAGATCTTCACAATGATGCTGCAAACATGCAGCGGCTTTTTAAATGTGCACTCATATAAGTAAGGAGCCAAGTTGCACTGCCACTGAATGTTATTGGAAAAAATAAAAACTACAAGCACTAATACTCTGAAGTGCATATTATTAAAAAAATGGGTACACCGTAAAGGAAACAGAAATAATTCCTTATACAAGACGGAGATTATATACTTTATAACATAGAAATGAATAAAAAATTGTAGAAGTGCTAAATTCTAAAACATTAACATGGTTATGAAGACAAAACAACGCAATTGCTCTTATTGAATTATTTGAGCTCCAGATTTAATACTGAAAATCTGTATGTCTGCCTGTTCATATTATAGCAGCATTTCCTAATGAGATTTTTAATGGTGATACGGTAATAAAAATAAATTATCGAATTGATGATATAACAAACATATTTATTGCCAAGTATTGATTGAAGATTTGGCTAAATACATAGAAGACTTATTGTCTGAATTAGTGGCTTTTTGGAATAAATTTGTCCATATCAGTACCAAATAAAAACAATTGAATCATAATAAATAATGTATTTTTAATTTCCATTTACCATCACTGATTAATTGCAATTGCAGGAACATTGCACATGCAATAACAACACAGTAATTTAGATATTTTAATAGTTTCTTATTAAGTATAGTATGAGATTTTAACAGAAGATTCTTGCAAATTTGTAAAAATCTATATCAATATGAATCCTTAAACTTGCTAGCTGGTTTGTTTTGATAATTTACAGTTAGAGTAGAGTTAGTTAGTTAGTTTCCTTTTTTGCAGTAATAGTTCTTCTATATGTTTAAATCCTCTGTCTGCAATGTAGACGCCAAGTTCTAAACAATTTAATGCTAACTTTATCCACTGCTTTCGACGTTTAAACATTTAAGTACGTGTATAAATTAATTTTCAGGAGATTTAACGGTAGTATTTCCACACATTGACACGGCAAACGTCTTGTACGTTGTAAATTTTCCAAGTATTTTAATTCTATTAATAAAAATATTTTTAATCTTTCCTCTCAAATGCGCTTAGAGCGTTGTATAATAATTCTTAGCTCGTTTTGTTTATATAAAATGTGAGTTGTGACATCATTGCCGAAAATGTCACGCGACCGGCAGCTTTCGCGCGAAATTCAAATTAATGAAAATAAAATATTTTTTAAAAATTAAATATCGCTTATTTTAAGAAAAGGATGATTGTGGAAGGTATAAAATGAACATTTACACATGTTTAAATACTTTTCCGAAAACTGTCAAGTAGCCAATTGAAACCATTTTAGAACTTTCTATATCATTTCAGAAATATTTAGAAATTTCTAGATCATTGAGGATCAATTTTACCGATTGCACACATTTTGGAACTTTCTAGATCTTTCCAGAAGCTTTTTAAAACATTCTTAATCGATTACAACAATTGAAACCATTTTAGAACTTTCCAGATCATTTCAGAAATTTTTAGAATTTTCTAGATCACTTCGGATCAATTTTATCGATTGCACACATTTTTGAACTCTCTAGATCTTTCCAGAAGCTTTCTATAACATTCTTAATCGATTACCACAATTGAAACCATTTTCAAACTTTCTAGATCATTTCAGAAATTTTTAGAATTTTCTAGATCATTTCAGATCAATTTTAGCGATTTCACACATTTTGGAACTTTCTAGAACTTTCCAGAAGCTTTCTAGAACATTCTAGATCGATTACAACAATTGAAATCATTTTAGAACTTTCTAGATCATTTCAGAAATTTTTAGAATTTTCTAGAACATTTCGGATCAATTTTAGCGATTGCACACATTTTGGAACTTTATAGATCTTTCCAGAAACTTTCTGAAATATTCTAGATCGATTACAATAATTGCACGGCTTGTTGGAACTTTCTAGATCATTCCAGAAAGTTTTAGAACTTTCTAGATTGATATTATCAGTTGCACACATTCTGGAACTTTTTAGATCATTTCCGAGATTTTCAGAATTTTACGGAAGATTACATTGGTTAGAAAAGGACAGATATATATTATTCCACATTTTTGCCACCCACAACCACCCACTTCCACCCACCACGACCAAACTCCCTTATGCACACCTAGAGACCAAGGGGTATTTGCCATCCCAAGGGGAAGTTGATCAAAGTAGCGTATGATAGAAAAAACCGTGGACACACGTACGAACATTAGCATTTTATATAATACTAGCAGCGAAACCCGGCGTTGCTCGGGTTAAAATACATCGCATGTTTAATGGTATAAGAAATATTTAAGGATCCATTTTCTAAAGTAGATAAATATTTTAGATTTCTATCTTAAATAATAAGACATTTATTCGAACATTTAACATACGGTGTAAAGTGTATTAAATTAATCAACTAATTATCGGATCTAAATATATGACAAACATAATATATCCACATTACATATTATTATTATTCCAAAACACTCTAGAATATTCAAATAGTTCGATCGTTTTCGTTTCTCGAAATTACGTGAATTTGTTTAATTACTGTTCAGTCGTACTTTCAATGATCTTCACTGGACTGAGAACACGATAAAACTGACGAAAGGTCACTGGATTTCGGTTTATATTTCGTCAAATATCGATATTTTTAGTAACAAAACATTCTAGAATATTCAAATAGTTCGATCGTTTTCGTTTCTCGAAATTACTTGCATTTGTTTAATTACTGTTCGCTCGTACTTTGAATGAGCTTCAAGTTGTAGGCATCTTGGAAGTTTTTAGACCATTTTAGACATTTTTAGAATTTTCTAGATCATTGAGGATCAATTTTACCGATTGCACACGTTTTGAAACTTTCTAGATCTTTCCAGAAGCTTTCTAAAACATTCTAAATCGATTACAACAATTGAAACCATTTTAGAACTTTCTAGATAATTTCAGAAATTTTTAGAATTTTCTAGAACATTTCGGATCAATTTTAGCGATTGCACACATTTTGGAACTTTCTAGATCTTTTCAGAAGCTTTCTAAAACATTATAAATCGATTACAACAATTGAAACCATTTTAGAACTTTCTATATCATTTCAGAAATATTTAGAATTTTCTAGATCATTGAGGATCAATTTTACCGATTGCACACATTTTGGAACTTTCTAGATCTTTCCAGAAGCTTTTTAAAACATTCTTAATTGATTACAACAATTGAATCCATTTTAGAACTTTCTAGATAATTTCGGATCAATTTTATCGATTGCACACATTTTGAAACTTTCTAGATCTTTCCAGAAGCTTTCTAAAACATTCTAAATCGATTACCACAATTGAAACCATTTTCAAACTTTCTAAATCATTTCAGAAATTTTTAGAATTTTCTAGATCATTTCAGATCAATTTTAGCGATTGCACACATTTTGGAACTTTCTAGATCTTTCCAGAAGCTTTTTAGAACATTCTAGATCGATTACAACAATTGAAATCATTTTAGAACTTTCTAGATCATTTCAGAAATTTTTTGAATTTTCTAGAACATTTCGGATCAATTTTAGCGATTGCACACATTTTGGAACTTTATAGATCTTTTCAGAAACTTTCTGAAATATTCTAGATCGATTACAATAATTGCACGGCTTGTTGGAACTTTCTAGATCATTCCAGAATGTTTTAGAACTTTCTAGATTGATTTTATCAGTTGCACACCTTCTGGAACTTTTTAGATAATTTCCAAGATTTTCAGAATTTTACGGAAGATTACATTAGTTAGAAAAGGACAGATATATATTATTCCACATTTTTGCCACCCACAACCACCCACTTCCACCCACCCCGACCAAACTCCCTTATGCACACCTAGAGACCAAGGGGTATTTGCCATCCCAAGGGGAAGTTGATCAAAGTAGCGTATGATAGAAAAAACCGTGGACACACGTACGAACATTTGCATTTTATATAATATATTAAGATATATTAAGATTAAGATATATAATACAAGGACTTTATATATATAACAGGACTGAGTACTCGCAGCCTGATAACGAGCCGAGCAGGACGTTTAGTACGGAGGAGGTGTGTCACTTTCTAATAGGGTGACCACAATATTTTTGTTACGTGTGGCTTGTAATTATTATAATATTTGTAATCACAAATCGGGAACAAACCTACAGAAACCAAGATTTCAATAACATTTTGTATGCTAATAAAGGCTACTATATTACATTTATTTTATTTTTTTGGAGGTGTTCACTCTATAATAACCCCATAAAAATGCCTAAAATATAATATAAACATATCCATTATAATTATTATTAATAACAAAGCTTGGTATGAAAAATAATATATTCTCCTGTAAGTCTACCATCACTAGAATCATTTCACAATTTTAAAAAACTCTACTTTTTTCATATTTTGTTAAATATTTCTACAACAACTTGGTTTTAGTCCAAAATAAGTATACATATAAACTCCTCAAAACGACGGTATAGTCATGAATAGACTTTTCCATTGGGGGCAGATTGCCTGTGCTTAACCGGCTAGCCACTAGACCCTTAATTTTAAGTATGGATGATATAACAAATTCAAATAAAAGAAACTGTATTCATTGAATTTATTTTTTTCTTAAGTAATTAGATTTTGATTTTGATAGAATATTCTTAAATTGAAATATGAATTACTTAATGCCTTCACTAACTGCAACTTATGGGTTCCTCATTACATTGAACAGGATGTGGAGGGCAAAATAATTTAAGTTTTGTAAAAATAAATGCTTTAGTATCATCAAAATCTTATTTTTGATAGTCTTTCTGAATCAGGAATACATTGTTCGACGGGTTGTAACGGGGCCTTACTCAGTACTCTTATCTGCTTATTTTGTGCCTGCAACAAAATAATAATATAACTTCATGAATTTTATACATTTGCTCAAAAAGTAGACTTTTCTGTGTTTTGCGTGCAGAAAGTTATATTAATATATGTAAGTAGGTAAGTGTCCATCAGCTAATAATGGGTTTACCGTAAAAACAGACGGTATTGCGGCTTTCAATAACTGTTGGGAATTAGCTGTACTAAAGTGAAGGCTACATACAACGGAGCTTTAAGTAATCTTTTATGACATCAGAACAACATTTAGCCATATTTTTTCTGGTTTTCATTCTTCGGAAAACTGTCAAAGAAATAAAAATAATAATACGTCATGGCATATGATAACACCAGGGATAACGGACCCTTTTTTCAAGTTGGTTAAACAAATTAAATGAATGGCTTTGCACCTTATTTTTTTTATTTGGTTTACATAACTAATAACAATATTACACGCTGATGATAGCAATCGTAGGTATAACAAACGGATCATAAGACACTCCGACCAACTAATCCCGAAATCCCGCATGATATGGTTACCCTATTTGTTATAAATCTAAAATTACCTTTTTTCGGCTTACCTGTAAAATATTATGCTGCAAACATCATAGGATTCACTTTTACAAAATTGTACACAACACTTTTTCAATTGTACACAACCATTTCTTCGAAGAAACCTTACTAAATTACGAAAAATAAATAAAAACAACTATTATGACATTTCATCGCATAAATGCAATGACATGCCATGACACATCAGTCATCAAATGATTGATTGACATTGATTAATTTCTATCGCTTGACATGTGTTAGAAAGAGCTAAACAGCCTCCGTACTAGATATCTCACTCGGCTCGTTTTGCCTCTGTCAATGTTGGAAGCCAAAATTGAGTCTTAATACCTATAGATTAAGATGTGTTTTTGTAATTTTAAATTTTGGCAGTGCTCAGTCCTGTTATATATATAAAGTCCTTGATATAATATAACAGGACTGAGCACTCGCAGCCAGAAACCGAGCCGAGCAGGATGTTTAGTACGGAGGCTGTGTGTCACTTTCTAATAGGGTGACCACAATATTTTTGTTACGCGGGGCTTGTAATTATTATAATATTTGTAATCACAAATCGGGAACCTACAGAAACCAAGATTTCAATAATATTTTGTATGCTAATAAAGGCTACTATATCACATTTATTTAATTTTTTTGGAGGTGGTCACTCTATAATAACCCCATAAAAAGCCTAAAATATAATATAAACAAAACCATTATAATAATTATTAATTACAAAGCTTGGTACGAAAAAAAAATATCCTCTTGTAAGTCTACTATCACTAGCTAGTATCATTTCTCTATGTAAAGTAGAAACACAATTTAAAAAAAGTCTACTTTGTTCATATTTTTTTTAATATTGCTACAACTTCGTTTTAGTCCAAAATAAGTATACATATAAACTCCTCAAAACGACGGTATAGTCATGAGTAGACTTTTCCATTGGGGGCAGATTGCCTGTGCTTAACCAGCTAGACCAGCCTTTCCCAAAGTGGGCGATAACGCCCACTTGTGGGCGCTGCAGGTCTAAAGGGGGTAAGAGACTCAAAAAAACATTTGGGGGCGTTTTGTAGAGGCTTGTGGGGCGATTTGTAATTTCATATAGCTAGGAGGACTCTTAGACACCGACTGAGCTCTCGTCTCTCGAATACAACTTGTGAACATCAACTAATATTAATTAAGAGATTGCTCAAACTCGGTTCGATATTTCTCTCCGCGAAGTTCACATATCTGTCCTGTTTTATTCAATAAATAAAAAAAAACAATGTCAATGTTATAGTAAAAGTCTCGTTTAGAATGAATGTTTAACCTCCACTAATATAGCTCACAATAATTAATTATTTAAGCTATAGTGGTTTTTAAGTAGGTGAAAAACTGGGGGCGCTAAAAAATAAATTATTCTCAATGTGGGCAGTAGACAAAATAAGTTTGGGAACCCCTGGGCTAGACCCTTAATTTAAAGTATGGATGATATAACAAATTCAAATAAAAGAAACTGTATTCATTGAATTTAGTTTTAATATTAAGATAAATTGAAATATGAATTACTTAATGCCTTCACTAACTGTATGGGGTTCCTCATTACATTGAACAGGATGGATTGGAGGGCAAAATAAATTAAGTTTTGTAAAAATAATTGCTTTAGTATCATCAAAATCTTATTTTTGCTAGTATTTCTGAATCAGGAATACATTGTTCGACGGGTTGTGATGGGGCCTTACTCAGTACTCTTATCTGCTTATTTTGTGCCTACAACAAAATAATAATATAACTTCATGAATTTAACACATTTGCTCAAAAAGTAGAGTTTTCTGTGTTTTGCGTGCAGAAAGTTACATTAATATAATATGTAAGTAGGTACATCAGCTAATAATGGGCTTACCGTAAAAACAGACGGTATTGCGGCTTTTAATAACTGTTGGGAATTAGCTGTACTAAAGTGAAGGCTACATACAACGGAGCTTTAAGTAATTTTTTATGACATTGGAACAACATCCAGCCATATTTTTTCATTCTTCGGAAAACTGTCAAAGAAATAAAAATAATAATAAGTCATGGCATATGATAACACCGGGGATAACGGACCCTTTTTTCAAGTTGGTTAAAAAATTAAATGAATGGCGTTGCACCTTATTTTTTTTATATGGTTTACATAACTAATAACAATGTTACACGCTGATGATAGCAGTCGTAGGTATAACAAACGGATCATAAGACACTCCGACCAACTCATCCCGAAATCCCGCATAATATGGTTACCCTATTTATTATAAATCTAAAATTACCTTTTTTCGGCTTACCTGTCAAATATTATGTTGCAACCATCATAGGATTCACTTTTACAAAATTGTACTCAACACTTTTTCACAATTTCTTCGAAGAAACCTAACTAAATTACGAAAAATAAATAAAACCAACTATTATGACATTACATCGCATAAATGCAATGACATGCTATGACACATCAGTCATCAAAGGATTGATTGACATTGATTAATTTCTATCGCATGGCATGTATTAGAAAGAGATAAACGGCCTCCGTACTAGATATCTCGCTCGGCTCGTTTTGCCTCTGTCAATGTTGGAAGCCAAAATTGAGTCTTTATACCAATAAATTAAGATGTGTTTTTGTAATTTTAAATTTTGGCAGTGCTCAGTCCTGTTATATATAATATATAAAGACATTGACCGCAACAGACTATTTGTTGTATTATTATTATTATATAATATTTCACAGACTATATTTACAGTTTTGACTGGTCATAGACAGAAAATACTACCAGTCCAATTTATTTATGTACCTACCTACTATTAGGTACTTAATCTGAGCCTACTATGGAGGGTAGAGATAAGGAGGAATCTCTCATAATATGGGGCTTTACTTTCAAAAGTGTCCATGATAAGCTGTTAGATTATAGTTCCAAAACCAACTAAAAACTTAAAAAGGCGCTGATGACCACTGATGGTTCGATGTGAATTTGGCGATTATTAATGAAGTGAAGTATGCCAAACGGAAATAGTAAAGTACAGAAGTAGTTGTACTGAATAGAGTATTTTATAAAAATAAAGTAAATGAGTATGCAATTGAAAACGTCATTATTCAAAAGAATTCTGAATTTTTTAAAATTATTGTTATATATTTAATCAATGTATGAAATTACTTTACTTTACAACTAAATTTTTGAAAGTCGTTACGGACCGGATCTTTCTTTGTTTCATTCTGTCCTACTCTAACAGTTTTAGGCGCTTTCTTTCAAATGCAGTCATCAGCTTACAGCAGCGCCACCATAATATCACATGACTTTATGGACACTTCTAATATACAGAGAAATTCCTCCTTATCTCTACCCTCCATAGTAATTGATAGTACAAAATCTCAGATTACAAAATATTATAACGGAATTTTTAATACTGGCTACTGGCTAGCGACTTAAAATTTTATGAAATGACAACACACTACACACTGATTTAATTATTAAAATTTAAAATCTGTTTATGTAGTAGTGCTTTCGACCAAGATCTACAGTTCGTAATTCGTTTCCTGTTCGTATATATTTATTTATAAGAAATATAGAGCCTAATATAGAAGGTCCAAGCTCGATAAAATATAACCGTTGGATTTCAGTATCAGTTAAACCGAAACTGGATTAAATAATTAACTTTGAAAATGGCCGACTGGGACGATGATTGGGAAGAAAGTGCACCGGTGGTCCTTCCTACTCCACCTCATAGAACTCAAACGTATTACCAAAGCAGAGGCAGAGGATTTTCTAACAGAGGGACAAGAAATGGACAAAACTCGTCTAGCAGTAACACAGATTGGCGGGCACGTGGCGACGATAACAGAAGCAACCGGCAAAACTTTCGTCAGGATAACAACAAAGTCATCTCCATTCCTTCCAATAAAGTTGGACGTGTCATTGGTAAAGGAGGATCAAAAATTCGAGACCTCGAATATGAAAGTGAAGCCAAAATCAAGATCGGTGACTCAAATGGCAATGACACAGACATAACTCTGGTTGGAACTGATTCGGCTATAGCCAAAGTAGAAAAAATGATAAACGATCTTACCATTGACCGTGAACGAAGACCTACTCCTAAAGAAAATTACGAAAATAATTCAAATGCTGGCACAAGCAATGATAATCAGTTTTTAACTAAAAACAGTGAAGGAGAAGAAGTACTAGATTGGGCTAAGTTGAATGCATATCATGACCAACATCAAAAAGACAGATGGGCTAAACTTCCACCAATTGTTAAGGATTTCTATAAGGAAGATCCTGCTGTAGCAGCCATGCCTGCAACAGAAGTTGCACACTGGAGACTTGCTAATAATGATATTCAGGTTAGAAGAACATTTGATGATAAACCTGATTTGAAAGGAATTCCAAACCCAGTTCTTACATTTGAACAAGCTTTCAAACACTATCCGGAAATTCTTGATGAAATCTATAAACAAGGTTTTAGTCAACCCTCACCAATACAGAGCCAGGCTTGGCCTATATTATTGAGAGGTGAAGACATGATTGGTATTGCACAGACAGGAACTGGTAAAACTCTTGCTTTCTTGTTACCTGCCCTGATTCACATTGATGGCCAACCAACACCACGAGACCAAAGAGAAGGCCCAACTGTACTCATTTTAGCACCAACAAGAGAACTTGCTTTACAAATAGAAAAAGAAGTTTCTAAATATCAATATAGGGGTATTAAATCTGTTTGCATTTATGGAGGTGGTGATCGCAGAGAACAGATTAATGTTGTGACAAAAGGTGTTGATATTGTTATTGCAACGCCTGGTCGATTAAATGATCTAGTTATGGCAAGACACTTAAATGCAATTAACTTTTCCTACATTGTGCTAGATGAAGCTGATAGAATGCTAGATATGGGATTTGAACCGCAAATAAGAAAGTCTTTGTTTGATGTTAGGCCTGACCGCCAATGTATTATGACATCGGCAACATGGCCAGCAGGTGTACGCCGATTAGCAGAAACATACATGAAAGACCCTATCCAGGTAAATGTTGGGTCACTTGACTTGGCTGCAGTGCACACTGTTACACAAAAAATTATGTTTGTTGAAGAGGATGACAAGGTTGAATGTTTATTTGAATTCATACAAAATATGGATCCAAATGATAAAATTATAATATTCTGTGGTAAAAAAGCAACAGCTTCACATATCTCATCAGATCTAGTCTGTAAGGGTATTATGTGCCAGTCTTTACATGGTGATAGAGACCAAAGTGATCGTGAGGCAGCTTTAGAGGATATGGTAGATGGTACTGTCAACATTTTGGTTGCAACTGATGTTGCTTCAAGAGGGATAGATATCAAGGACTTAACACATGTTATTAATTTAGATTTCCCCCGGCATATAGAGGAGTATGTTCATAGAATTGGTCGAACTGGAAGAGCTGGGAAGACTGGAATTTCTTTATCATTTATGACTCGAAGTGATTGGGCCCATGCTAAAGAGTTGATAAATATTTTGGAAGAAGCAAATCAAGAGGTACCTGATGAGTTACGTTCTATGGCTGATAGGTTTGATGCCATGAAGGCAAGGAGAGAAGGCGAAGGTGGAAGAGGAAGGGGGGGTCGTGGCAGAGGCAGAAGGGATAGGTGGTAAAAAATACCTACTCATTTGACTATAGTTTTTAAAATGTTACTTTTTGTTATATTTAGTATTATATAGGTTCTACTCCAAGTTTCCTAATTGGAGTTCCATTCCATTTTGAAATTTTCATCCAGTCATAGATGGAAATCTCAGGGCGATTTTCATTAATTGTTATGGACATAGATATTGTTTAGTAGTTCATTGTGATTTTGACTGAAATTTTCAACAACTTTGATATTTAAAGAAACATATTACCAAAATAATTTCTGTTATGTTTTTAAAAAGTATATGACTTAATTCCTCTAAAATTAAAGTAGAAATTCTCACCTATCCAATGTGATTGGATTTCTAAGTGGGAATACAGCCAACATAGAAACTTGTTAGATTCTTCTATGTAATGTGATTATCTTAAACAATATACTCATAAGTATTTATAGTATTCAATGTTTGTGTTTAGAATTAGAATCTCGTTATAAAAAAATGTAGGAACCATAACTACCATCAGTGAAACCTTTTCTAGTAAATTGTGTTTTGTCCTGGTTTAAATGAACTCCATTTTTCAGGCTGTGATGGCAATTAATATAGATTATAGTTTGTTTATATGCATGATTTCATACAATAAGACTGTTAATTCAGTGGAACATCTTCAAAGATATAAATACTGCTTAAGTATTGAAGACTGTTAATTTAGACCTTTTAAAAATAGTTCTCTCTGTGAAGCTACAATATGTAGCTTTAATTTAAGGAAGTTTTCCAAATTAAATTTCTCTACCATGGATGTATTTTTTATTTCACCCTTAAATACTTCTAACATTCATTCGAGGTAAAGTTTATATAAGTTTAATTAGCAGTTAACATCAAAAGCGTAACAGTAACCCATTATCAAAATGTTGCAGAGCTTAGCTTAGAAAATATTTTATCTTTTATTGGACAAGAAACTTACACATCTTGTATATATAGGTCTTATGGAGATATTTATCTATATAATTAATTATATTTCTTATACACATACAATGCAGTGCCTTTAAATATCCGAGCAAAATTTCAAAAAATTAAAAGGAACAAACAGTTCAATATTATTCACAAATTAAACAACAACAGTGAATAAATAAATATGGTATAATCACTAAAATTCTATACAAAGTAAAATGACGTCAATATAATAACAATAAACTATTGGTATACTTAAACAAGTTCTAGTCGCTTCATTTCTTTTAATAATTCGACGCCCATTTTAGCAGGAGAGCGGGTGACAATCACGTTAGCCTTTTCTAAAGCCTTGATTTTGTCCATGGCGCCTCCCTTACCCCCCGAGATAATAGCTCCAGCGTGACCCATCCTCCTGCCAGGAGGTGCAGTCAAGCCAGCTATGAATGACACAACTGGTTTTGCTTTTTGACCCTGAAATTAGCAAAAAAATTTGAAAAAACCCTAAGCAAAAATTCAATCACAATGCAGTCAACTATATATGATACTTCAAATTCAAAACAAACCAGTGGTAATGGCAATGATAACATACAATGTAGATTCAATGTATGATGTTTTACGTGCAGTCTGAAATGGTTGACTTGAAGCAAATAGCTGTGAAAATATAACTATGAAATAGTTTTTACTTAGATGTGACGAAAATCAATGCAAACAATCAATGGTTTCCAAAATCAAATATAATACACACTAATATAATATTCTAATGTTTGAATGACAGCATTCAATATGCACAATAAATGCTTGATATAAATAATATAAATGTAACCTTTGTTGGCAGTCTTATTCTTTACCTTGCTCTGTCAAGACAAAAATAAAAAAAACTTAGCAAATAAAATAAAACATACAAACTGAAAATAATAGTCAAATATCACCTAGCATACTCAACGTTTCATGTAATTTTCTATATTATGACAATATTGACTAATGGTGTCCTCTTGTTTTTTAGCATGTTTGATTTAAACAAGAGGACACCGTTAGTCAATATTGTCATAATATAGAAAATTACAGTAAATATCAACTCCGTAGGAATAGATGGCGTTAATATGGCAAGAATGTACTTGTTTAATATTTTTTTTTAAAGTTTAATTAAAATCATTTACATAGTATAGAATATACTTTATTGTACACAAAAACCAATAATACCAACAAATAAAAAGCAAAGCTCAACATTATACAAGAGGATGGCCTACTTATTTTTAGAGGAAAAAACCCCCATTTAACAATGTAAATAAAAAACTATACTCACAGTGTTGTTCTGAATGAGATACTCCGATGCCAATTCCTCAGCATTACCACCAATTTCTCCAATAAGAATGATCCCCTTTGTATTAGGATCACCGAGGAAGACTTCTAGGCAGTCAATAAAGTCTGTTCCATTGAATGGGTCACCACCAATTCCAACACAAAGTGTTTGGCCCAGACCAGTCTGGAATGAGACAACTGTGTTAATTGTTTCTTTCATTTAAACTTCATCTAACAGAAACCTTTTTAGAGCTTAGTTGTTTTTGGTATTTTTGTATGTTATAATGCATATATTATTATGTACATTTTTTGCAGATTACATCATACACTTATTGCTTAACATAATATCTACTGTGCATCTGACCATCATTCAGCAATTATTCTAAGCCTCAAACACAAAAACAAATATGTACTTACAAATAAGCAACTTATATAATGCTACTTATTTTACTTTACACATATTACTTTGACCTTCTTAACATAATCATTATGGATTACAATTAAAGCAAATTCTGAATTTTAATATTTATAAGTTCCTACTTTTAATTTTATTAAACATGGATTGACTATGTGAAGATAGATATGTGTTTGAGAGGTGTGACTGATGATATGGCGAGTGAAAGAAGAGAATGGAAAAAGAGAACATACTGCACCAACCCCAAAAGATAAAAAAGGGAACAGGGCAGGAAGAAGAAGACGAAGAGTAAAGATAACTCAATGTTAGGCAATATCTGGCCACAGGACAACAATCAATGATACACTTCTGTGTCTCTCTACTTCACGACTTTCCATATCCTGAACAATACACCAGTAGATAATTGATGAGATGAAATTTCTATAAATTATATTATTCAAATATACCATCACATTAACAGACCGAGCGGTAATCAAACCTGTTGGATGGATGCAAGGAACATACATTAACCACTATATCAACCTTCATTGAGCAGGTTCACAGATTAAATATGTTAATGCTATCTTAACTCTGCAACATGGTTCAACATTAAAGGAAGCGAAAGCGATCAAGACAATATTAAAGTGATCATCTGTTTTCCACAGATTTTTATATTAATGTAAAATGTAAAAAATGTAAAGATATAAAATCAAATCAATGTGTTCGTAAGATTACGAAAAAAATTGATTATAGGCTTGTATCAGCAATGGTATTTTGTGATAATGTCGCATTTCAATATGGCTGTGGTAAACACTGTTACAATGACGTGCGATAATTTGTGGGTGTGAGTTAGTACTTATGCAACAAATTTAGTAGGTAAACATTAATGGTTCACTAATATTGAGTATCATATAAATCCTTAGACTATTTCAAATGATTCCAATCATATTGAATGAAAACTGAACATTAAATGGAAATTTTAAATTTCTAAATGGATATTAATACATGAAATATTCTGAGAATCATTGTGGATAAGATTCAGAATAAATTTATAAAGAATTTACTAATCAAGCACCCCAAATAATAACAAAAGTAACTTACTGTTGTGGTCTGATGGCAGGCCTCGTAAGTGAGTGTGCCAGAACGGGACACAACACCAATGCATCCAGCCTTATGGACAGCAGCTGGCATAATACCAATCTTACACTTTTCAGGGGCGATTATACCAGGGCAATTGGGACCCACAAGCCTTGATTTGTTCTGACGAAGCAGGGCATGCTTCACACGTACCATGTCCTACAAATATCACAATATGTATTGAAATTAATATTATAAGTGAAAGAAAGGATGAGATTTGAGTTGAAATGACAATTATTATGATTTATAAAGAGTAATGAGGAACTAAAATTGGGTAATATACTAATAAGTAAAACTATTTACATGTTGTGGCACTCCTTCTGTGATGCACACAATCAAGGGAATTTCAGCTTCAATTGATTCCATAATGGCTGCGGCTGCCGCTGGGGGTGGTACATATATTACTGACGCCTCAGCACCTGTCTTTTCCTTGGCCTCTTTCACGGTAGCAAAGACTGGTTTACCCAGATGTTCAGTACCAGCCTTTTTGGGTGATACTCCACCAACTACATTAGTACCATAGTCAAGTGCTTGCTGACTATGGAATGTTCCTTGTTTACCAGTAAATCCCTGTACTATAACTTTAGTTTCCTTAGTGAGGATTAAGTTTTTTCGAGTCTCAGCATATTGAGATGATTGGAATCTGACATTGCCAAGCTTGAATCCATCTGTAAGAATTAAGAAATGTAATTTTATTATTATAATGTTATTTTTTTTTATTTTAATTTATGTAGTCTGTCTTGGTTATATGTATTAATAATTACAAATATACAGGGTCAAAAATGTGCTAGAGATTTAAGGAAACAGTTAATTGACAATCCCAAACATCTTATGACATAAAAAAAATTTAACTCCTTTTTTAGTTATTTTAGCTTTACAACAAGTTATTACACATGATAGCAAATTAATTTAGATCTGATTAATTATTTTTTTCATGATTACATAAGGCCACACCCATTCACAATGTTACCTTGTTATATTGTTTTAATAAATACTTAGAATATAAATTTAAAAATTGTATAAATAACAATAAGTCCTATAAGATAACCTATTTTTATCAAAGGTTAATTAACAGGATATTTATTACTTATAATTCTTATTGTTATTAAATGGAAACAACAATTATAGAATGTAAATAAGAGAAAAAACAAAATAAGACCTTGTTCTAACTCGCTTATGTTCAGGTATGATATTTTTAGCGATAGATATACGTAACATTGACCGTCATTAAAAATACATAGGTGAATGGCGCATAGTGCACAAGTAAATCATATGAAAATAATACAATGTAGGCAAATAGATAAACAGGTAGATAGAATATGTGTACATTGCCGATCAATCTACTTTAATATATAGACATCGATCATCGTTATCAAGGCTAATAATGTAAAACCAAGGCTATAAAATGTGCTAAAGGTGGATCAAATACTATTTAAATTTATGATATAAAACAACGCTTTAACCTAACTGATCTCAGTAACTTGTAAAATGTATATATTTACCTTTACAGCGAGAAAGAATTCGAAAAGGAACAGCCATTATTTTATTGAAGATGAAGAAAAGAAACTTTTAACAATTTTTTATGACACTGACAAACTGCAGCCATTACGTAATGACGTAATTACTAAACTGACAGTTTGACAGTCCGCAATTCTGGATATTATGACAAGTTTTTCACTAGAGTACGTTCCAAGAAAGAAGTCCCACGGATAATGTTGGAACTACAATATTTTTTATGAAAGTATTTTTAACTCCATAGACACTAGCGACACCTAAAAAGGACTTCTTTTATGAAAAGGACTCTACATAGCTCTCTAGTTTATTTCTTTCTGTGTATAACTCTAGAATCCCTACCAGGCGGGGTCATCTCTACCCTAATTAAAGATATTAAAAAATATGAATAAACTTTAAAAGGGCCTAAATTTTTAGCAAGTTAATAATTTTAAGACTGAATAAAATTCCAAGATTTTTAGTCTATAATATCTAAAATCTAAATCTAAATGACATTGACGTTTTTACGAATGTGTACGTTGCGATGTTCTTTAATTAAAAATACGTTTTATTTGTAAGTTGTGATAAAACTCCGATTCTATAATCATTTTTGTGATAAACAGAGAAATCGCCACGTATAATATACGAACAATCTGATGTAAATAATTAGTGAAAAGTGTATATATATAATAAAAAAAACAAAAATGTGTGGTTCTGATAAGAAATTAGGAGAAATTCGTGCCCTTATCCTCGTCGGCGGCTATGGGACGCGTTTGAGGCCTCTTACGTTAAGTAGACCAAAGCCTTTGGTGGAGTTTGCCAATAAACCAATACTTATGCACCAAATCGAAGCCTTAGTTGACGCTGGAGTAACAGAAGTAAGTTTCTCTGAACTATTGATAATCATTTAAAATGTAATCAATTAATTAATTATTGATTAATATAATTTGTTTAAACTGTTTTGATGCACCATTGCATGCTGTTTTTAAACAAATAGGAACGATAATAGTAGTATTATCGTTCCTATTTGTTTCGGGTTCAAATTCTGCTGTGTTCAACATGTTTAAAATTTTCTGTAAACATTTTTCTATACGCCTGGTAACTGAGCTTTAAATGGATGTCTCCCACATATAGAAAATTGTTTCTAGATGACCAAACAACATTTATAAGGAAAGCCATGTCATATTTTGGCTTCACTCTATGAAGTTTCAGATGTTTGGAGTAAAAATAAAATAGGTTGATAGCACATTACTCACAAATTATTGTTCTGCTATCAACTAAGACTCAACTTATCTGTTGCTACTGGCATAAAAAAATACATATTTATTGGTAATATTATGAAAAAAGTCTTATAATTTTTTTTTATTCTAGGTAATTTTAGCTGTTTCATACAGAGCTGAAGATATGGAAAAAGAATTAACTGAGCAAGTTTCAAAACTTGGAGTATCTTTAACATTTTCCCATGAGACAGAACCCTTAGGCACAGCTGGACCATTAGCGTTAGCTAGAGAACTGTTGAGTGCTAGTGCAGAACCATTCTTTGTACTGAATTCGGATGTTATATGTGACTTTCCTTTCAAGGATCTTGCCAAATTCCATAGAAACCATGGAAAGGTAATATATTTTTTAATTTTTGCTCATTTCATAAAGCCATATTAAAATTTAATTATATTATAACATTTAATTCCTGTTCAGACGAAACATATTTCTTCTCCCTTACCTCCCTGTTGTTTGGGGTTTGACCAATCAGTTTTGTACATACATTATTATCTTTTACTTGTCATTACACCTCTCTAACACTTATCATTCTTCATACAACCAATCCATATTTTATCGTTCTTCCTCTTTTATCTGTATGCATAATATCAGAGTCAACACCAAATATTCATGTCATATTTGCATAAAATGATACAAATCAAATACATATATAAAAGTATATTCCTATATGGCAAATGTAAAATAATATTCTCTCATAATATATTTTCAAAAAGGTAGGATGGTAAGATTTCTCATATATATTTTTATCTACATAATATATAATACTAACCCCAAGTTTCTGTAACATAATGTAATAAACTTTTAATTAATGGAAATAATATGGACCTAGATCAAAATAGCAAAATTGTTTGGTAATCAAACAACTTATAGCTCTTTTTGACAGCTTGCTAATTCTCATCTAAATACAATTTCAACGGTATTTACTGATACACTCTGTCAAATGACAAAGGGTTGCACCACCATCATTGAGAGTCCTTTTTGGTGCCATCTTCCTTTATCAGAGAATGTGACTACATCATGTATAATTGTTTTGTCCTGCAATAAGCCCCTTGCATTTGTATTTGCTATAAAAAAAACCTCAAATTGTGTTTAAATGAATTCAATGTTGTATTTAATTATTTAAGTTTTAAGATATATATTATTTCATATTTACTTTATCCATGCAAATAAATGTATTTCATTTGAAGTGTTTGCTTGGAAAAATCACTGATTATAATGATGAGAGCTTTTTACATTCAAGGTTTGCTTTGTATTTAAGCATTAGCATTACTGTAAAAAAGTGTTTGAACTTTGTTTCAGGAAGGGACAATAGTAGTCACCAAGGTAGAAGAACCCTCAAAGTATGGTGTAGTTGTTTATAAAGAAAATGGAGAAATTGAAAGCTTTGTGGAAAAACCACAAGAATTCATTTCTAATAAAATTAATGCAGGTTTGATAATAATAAACTGTATATATTTAAATAACTTTATACTAGCTTTTGCCTGTGACTTGGTTGATAATAATAATACTATAAGAAAAATTAAACCCAATTTTAAAAATAACTTAAACACTAAATTGTACTGTATGTACTTGGGGTGAAAGTACATACATTACAATTTAGGGAAACTTGAAAATATTGATATAAACATTTATTTATTTCCAACACAAGGCATGTAAGGCTTTCATTCAAAGTTTGAGCAGACTCTATCATTCCCCCTTCAAGCCTTCACTTTTATTTTTTTTAAAAAAATAATATTAAATTTACTTAAATTTCTTTTTGTAGAAGTTTTTAAAAACATTAATATTATTGCCAGTATGTATATGTCCACACAAATCTATTCAGTACCTAAATATTATCATCCACATTCCAATTCAATTATTTGTAATATAAACCATTTTCCACCTTTGGACTACAGTTGCTGTCGATTGGCTATGATGGCCTTGATGATAACCATATTGGTAATTGTTGCAAATGAGTAATATTATCTACTGACAGCTGGTGTATTTAAATGTAAATGTCATTATATCAGCATTACAAGAAATTTCCTGTCTACAATTATTCAATACAAATGCAAATTTACTCAAATATAGATAAACTTAACTATCAGTTGGTTCTCTATATTATGTGTACCATATAAGAAAATACTAGTGGAAATATTAATAGTGGAAAAATCCAGTTATTTCCTGTGAAAAAGCATTGCCTTATTCTATTAATATTATACATGCCATTCTGCCTTAAAAATTAACAATGAAATAGTTATTATAATTATTGTTAAGGAATAGTTTAGGGGACAGTAACCTATTCTTATGTATCAAATAAGTTAAAATATGAATAACTATTGATCTGCTCCAACTTCACATGGGTGCTATGTACAAAATAAAAATCTTTCCTCTTTATAATATAAGTATAGGTAAAGCTTTGCGACTCTTTCACTATAAAATTATTTCAAGGCTCTATTAAACTTTCAAGGCTCCCCCAGATATGTCTTATTTTTCAAATAGATTCCGATGCCCTTTAATTCCATAGAACCCCAAACCCCAGGTTGAAAAACAATGGTTCATGGGTTAGGTGAGGTGGTTTGTCCCAGAGAATTCAATTTTTTTAGGCAAATGACGCCTCGAGCAAAAGCTACTTAAATTTTTTGAATTTAAATTGAAGTGGCCTAATTAATAATCCTGGTTTTGTTTAATACTTAAAATATGAATATAATTTAAGAATTTGATTTAATAGTGTCCAAGATTAAATGTAAGACTGAACTGACTGAGATTTCGCTTTTCAGGGTTACATAGGGTATGAATAATTTTTTGTTTTGGTCACCTTATTTTTTTTATTCCGTTACAGGTATATACATACTAAATCCGTCAGTTCTAAGCAGAATAGAGTTACGCCCAACCTCAATAGAAAAGGAGGTATTCCCGTACATGGCACAAGACGGTCAGTTGTATGCCATGGAGCTACAAGGATTCTGGATGGATGTTGGACAACCAAAAGACTTCTTAACAGGTACAATTAGTATCCACTTTAATATATTCAGTTACGAACAAAAGTGAGATTGTTATTACATTTTTTTATGTACTAAACATTTTGTTGTTGACAACAGTTTACAGTTGACGGGCTCGTTGGCGCGTTCGGTAGAACACCTGCCGTGCGCATCGAAAGCTCGTGGGTTCGAATCCCAAACGAACGACATGTTTTAATTTTCTATAAGCATGTTTTCCCCACGTCTGGTAACTTCGGGCAGTGATTCCACCGTTCATAGATGGAAAAACCGTAAAGTGCACATTGCGTGTTTCGGTCTCAGTCCATAATCACTCGAACTAGAAAAGTAGGTCGACAGCGCATCATTGTTCTGATGTTCTATAGCTGAGGTATCACCCACCATCAAGTGAATCTCATACTCGTCTGTCGATATCTTACATTAAAATAAAATATGTCTCAATACAATAACTACACTCTTCTTATTAAATATGTCAGCATGTGTTAAACAAGGACAGTGTTATAAACTCATGCTGGTCTGTCGATGTCTAACTTTAAAAAAAACATCCTATTGATGTAAAAAATCTTAATTCCAGGAATGTGTCTCTACTTGAACAGTTTACGACAAAAGAACTCAAATAAGCTGCACGACGGTGCGGACGTAGTCGGTAACGTATTGATTGACCCCTCGGCTACGATCGGCAAGGGATGCCGCATCGGACCCAACGTTACTATCGGACCTGATGTTGTTATCGAAGATGGTAAGTTTTGTACTCGCTATGGGTCTAGCTTGTATAAGTTATCCTGATTGCGTTTAGTAGGTCGCAAGGTAGGTAAACTTACCTTGCACTCCAATGGGTCGCGTTTATAATTTTCTATAAACATGTTTGTTATGTCATGTATATATGAAACAGGTGGGAGGAATATCGAAATACCGACCGGGTAACGAACCGAGAAAAAAGCTTATACAACGTTGATGAATACGTACGTACGTCCTGACTGTAGGTTACACAATGAATTTGGTTTTTGTCTTTTATTAACGTGAGTGTCGCACATTTAAATAAAATAACTTTTACCGGATTTAAACGCGATTTATTATTTATCTGTTTCGTATAATACCGTTAATGACCAGCAACCGTGGTCTGCCCGTGGCCATAGTCCGAAACGTCGGGATAAATAATATAATAAATCGCGTTTTAATCCGGTAACTGTTATTGTATTTAAACGTCCATTTGCGTTAAGTATTTATAATTTTAAAATAAGAAATAATTCATTTTTTTTTCTTCCCAGGTGCTTGTATCAAACGCAGTACAATTTTACGTGGGGCTTGTGTCAGACAGCACGCGTGGCTCGATGGCTGCATAGTGGGCTGGCGGTCAGTAGTGGGCCGCTGGGTGCGAATGGAAAACTGCACAGTGCTCGGGGAAGATGTTATAGTGAAGGACGAGCTCTATGTTAATGGAGGACAAGTTCTTCCACACAAGTCGATAGCCTTATCTGTGCCTGAACCACAGATTATAATGTGAAGACTGACATTTAACAATTTTAAATCTAGAATTTGTGCAATTTTTTTTATTTGTATAACAAAGTATTACAAAGGCATTACTTCTTCATATTATTTCTTTTAATGAGGAAAATTAGTTTAAATTTAGATTTTGTTTTTGTTAACAATGGCGTCTACATTTAACGTCGATTTATTTTTATTAAAAATAAAAAAAATATCATAATATTTTAACATATTTTATAGATCGGTCATTGTAGCAGTTTACATACACCGCATTGTGTTGATCGTATGAGTTATTTGTACAAATAATTAAATAAAAATTGACTTTGGGCATTCTCAACTTAAAATCCAATAAAAAACAACTAATGCAAATCTTACCAGACTGAATTTAGAAATTTATAAAGTCATCAAATTTTATTTTAACCTAATAATATCACAAATATGTTATAATGTGTCAGACTGAATGTTATAATAATATAAAATACCAGTGATTACGGCGCGTAATCCAAGAGGTGACTTAAGTAATAAGACTTATCCAACCTTCTCTTATTAAGAATTGATTTTGTAAACCTCTTCATGATATATTATTATGGGCCCTTAAGTAGGTTTTAGTGATTATATTTGAAATAATAATATTATAATGCCACTACAGGTACAATAAGGAATAGTTTTAACGACTTATATACTAAGTACAACAACCAAAATTTAATATGGCCTGAATGTATCAATATTCTGATTTCAATTTTTAATATTCTTTTGTTTTTAATTTTGTAGTTCTTAATGTACAAATGAGTATATTCCAATCTTAAGGGAGTATATTTTAATACATTTTATAAGAATTCATTTTACCTTAAATGTTTAATTAGATTTTTTTAGTTATTTCTAATATCTATCATTTTTCCTATTTATTTTCGTAGGAGTAGGCAAGGACTACTTGTTATTACCGGTTTCTACTTGATGATTTAAAGAATGAATCTTTGTTTCTATTTATTTTAAATATTATTTACAAAAATACATAGCATTTTGAGGTTATTATATTTTTATTAATTATTTTGATTGTAGTCTATACAATTAATAAAACATACAATTTTCGCATAACATTCCAATAAAAATGTAAAGTAAAGAGAAACAATTGAAATTCTTAACTGCCATTTTAAGACCAAACTGGCTTATTTCAGATAGTTATTTATAATTTATATTAATCGAATAATTAAAATAGTATGTACTTTGTACGCTGTACTTCAAAAATAAATTTTAATAAAATTTTAAATATAATTTTCGTGTTTTTTATTCTTACCCAATATTCAACTATTTCTATCAGAATACCACTTTCTTTTTATTGAAAGATTTCAAAATTGGTGTGTAACGAATCCATCGTGGATATTGTACACCTTATATTAAGCCGTATGCCGTAAATTAAAAAGTCTGTCTGTGTCCACGTTTCTGTAAAGCACTTGGAAAAGCGATAAATAATGTGTAATCATCCGGGCTAGCATGACCGCCACGAGATATGTCGCGGACGAGAAAAGACAAACTAAGATCATAAGATGTAAGATATTATATTTCGACATCGACAATTTTGATAGAAAAGATATCTCGATCGACAAATGTATCTATTTTTGATATTAAAAGTCGAGTTTTAAGTGTAATTGTCATGTTAAAGTCGATTGAAACACGAGAAAACGGTAGACAAAATTTTGTCATGCTAGGCCGGCTGGTCGTATTAATCCGTTAAAACTTGTTGACTGCACGCGGAAGTTTACACTGGATGTCCAGCTTTCAGAAGGCGGAGGAAGGAAGAGTCTTCGATACAATTAGACGCACATAGAGAGCCGAGATAATTTTGATTTACCATCAGAATATGAAATATCAGCATAACAAAGTTTTTTATAGATGAATGAAAAAATCTATAAATGGCAGTTGAATATGAACGAAAATTAATAATAATAATAATAATATGATCTTTATTGTCACAACTCACAAGTACATACATAATGTGCTATTTATAAGAATAATAAGCTTAAATACTAAATACTAGACTCGTGACAAAAGGCAGCAGGCTCAGCATAAAGCTGAAAAACCGGGGTATGTACAGCGCTGATTTTCAGCCAGTCCTTATTCCACATTTTTAAAATCAATTTTTACCGCATATCGTTAAAAAAATGAAAGAAAAAAAATAAAAAAACAGTGCAGCAATGAAACAATAAAAAAATATGTGACTATTGGTAAAACAAGCTGAATTTGAAATTAAAGTTAATTAAACAAAAAATAATATAAACTTTGACAAACGAGTATGTGGCGACAGTGTAAAAATATAAATATATATAAAAAAAAGTATGTTATTCTTTAAATTAGATTTCACGGATTGCTTGCTGAGTGATGTAAGACAATTAAAACAGATAGATAAATATATTTATATTTTACTAAACGAGCAATAATTGTGAACCCAATAACCATAAACGGCAATTTTTTTTAAAAGTAATCAATGAAATGGGTTGACGTAAGGGAGGCGGTAGGCTATTCCATATTTTGCTCGCTTTTATGGAAAATGCACATGTGGTTCCAGTACACCTATGCTTCTGCATGAGAAGCTTATTAGCTGCACATTGTGTTAAGCTTATTTAACATAATTAAATTTACATATAGCCGCACGTTGAGCATCAGCTGAATAAACATAAGCCTAAACCAAAATATCTCTCTCCGACACGGATTTTTCCGACGCAACTTTAAACCCTGAGAAGTGAGAGATAATATAACTTACTTTTAAAAATTGCGCCAGAAAATAGACGTGTAACTCTGCGCTGCGCCGCCAAGCAGTTCAACTCGTTCAAATTCAAAATGACCGCGATATTTGAAAGAGAGGTGTCAATGCGTTATGTTGCCAGGCGACACTTAAAAATCTGTACTCTGTAATTTTCACAGTGTCATAATATTGATAGTCGTCGAGTTAAAACGTCGTTTTGTGTTGTTATTGACTTGTTGAATTACCGCCAAAACAAGTGTTTAATTTTTAGCACTTTTGATGGAAAAATTTGTTTTATCTAGCCCTTTTTAGCTTAACCAACTGGACCTTTTTAAAAAACCAAGGTGGCAACATTGGAATTAGGGAACATTTGGCCACAGACTAATAAGTTATTAAGAGGTTATTTGCATGGCAATAATTGGCAAATGCAAACGGACAAATTGCAAAAGCCGGTTGTTTATGTTCAGTTCTAAGGTTGTAATTAGGAATTATTACACTAATTACTTTCTTTTATCATGTCTAAACGCAATAGCGTAGGAGCCTCTAACACATTGTTTAACTACTTCACAAAAACGCCACCAAGTAATAAGAAAACTAAACCTAGTCAAAATGGAGAAGATAATGAATCTAAGTTAAACTCTGAAGCAACTAATAGAGTTACTAAAACTGAAAGTAAGTACTTTTTTATCTTATAATTTGGGTTTTCAACTATTTCGGTTTAAGCCAAACTCCAAACTATTTCAATACATTATACAATCTCGCTAAAAGTACTCTATCTCTAAAAGATTATATTCAAAAGAAGGAAAATTCGAACCTTGAAACCCATTGTCCTTTTGCTAATTATTACCTTGCTTATATAGACGAAGGTTATCTCTTAACATCTACTAACTGAACAGTAAATCCCGTACGAACCGCCTCCGTGGCTCAGTGGTAAGCGCGATGTGTTTAGCACCGGAGGTCCTGGGTTCGAATCCTGGAGAAATGAAATTTAAAAAAAATATATCCTGCTCGGGCAGGGCACATAAGGTTGATCACCTACTTGCTTGTAAATAAAAATGATCAGTGAAACATACACAGAAATGTGTTTGCCCGATGCACCACAATGGGACTCTGGAATTCACTTAAAAATGTTTAATCTATTCCTACATGTTTACAATTCCGTAAAAGGAATATAAATATTGCTACTAGATGAATACATACTATAGACAATAGTCTGCTTTGATTGCATGTCCTATTACATCTATAGCAAATATTATACTATTTTGATTTTATAGCTTAGATACCTGGCTTGTATCTAAATTGAGTTGAGGACATGTTAAGTATTTCAACTTAGAAATAATTCTCAAATTTATTAATTTAAAAAAATTACAGATAAAAAGAGAGAAAGGCAGTCAACTCCATCTCCCAAAGTACAAAAATCTAATGATGGAGAAGATTCTCCCATTGCACCTAAAAAAAGGAAGAGAATTCGCCTTAATCCTATGGACTCTGATGATTCAGATGTTGAAAATAAAGGTAAAATGGGTTTATATTTAAGCTGCTATTATTTAATTAATACTGTAAGGTCATCAAAAAATGCTATTGCTATGGATAAAATTAATCAGTAGTTCGTTTTATTACCATAGATAAAAATACATTGTAACTATGTTTTATTGGTGGTTTTGAGAACCTTAGCATCAAATTTTAGATATCAATTAAAAAGTTTTAAAAATTGTCTAAACTATATATTTTTGACAAAAATATTATTTTCAGTAGACAATAAAATACAATCACCGACAGAAAAAACATCATTTGGAAAGAAATTACAGGAAAGTTTTAAATATGAACCAAGTGATTCACCCAAAGGCAGCAAAACAAAGAAAAATAATACTAATAATAACCTGTGAGTCCTTATCTTCTTTTCAGTTCTAAGTTTCCAAAAAATCCTTTCAAAAATCTATTTCAAATCAGCTTACATTGATATGTTTTTTAATGTATATTTTTGTTATAAAATAAGATATTCTTTACACTGTCTTCCTCATACAACGAACATGTGAAACCAGATGTTGCTGGCAATTTATCAGCTTCAAGGGACAGAACCTTCAAGAAATGCCTATTATTTCCTTGAAGGTCGGCAATGCCCTGGGTTAATCACTTACCATCATGTGAGCCACCTACCTGTCTTCATTTTCATAAAAAAATAAGTATAAAGTAGATGGCATAACATCGTTTAAGTTCTAACACCGCGGATGTCAAAATACATAACTTCAGGAGAACAAAAAAAAAAGATTTATTTTGCATCAAACAACTGTTTAAGAGTTAAGTTTATTTAATAAACTAATTGAAGAAATGTTTCATTCACATAAACTCTCGTGTTTTACTGCCAAATGACGTGTCTTGCAATTCCCTAATGTGAATTCCACTTTGTGATATATTGTTGAAGATGTAGTAACTTTTTAATTTCTATTAGACCTCAAACTAAACCAGAGCCACAAGAATCACCTGCTATAGCTGATGGTGATTGGGTGCATTGTAAGCTGGACTGGCTCAAACCAGACAAAATAAAGGATGCTAAGGGAAGGAGACCAGATCATCCGGACTATGATCCGACAACTCTTTTTGTACCTAAGGATTTCATGAAAGATCAAACACCGGTATTTATGTCTATATAATATTTTATAAAGTATACATATTTAAAGCTAGCTATTCTTTTTAGTAGCCAATTGCACTACTAGATTTTTGTTTTTTTTTATTCCATAATAATTACTTACGAAATTGCAACAGGTGCAATTTAAATGGCGAAAGGTGCTTTTTATTGGCGAAATAATTTAAAAAATTGGTTGAGTAGTTTTTGAGGTAAATTATAACTAACAAACAAATCTTTCCTCTTTATATTAGTATACAGGTGATTTGATTAATATAAGCATTGCTTTATCAACTAGTGTAATATAGCAATCTTCTTATCTGCCAGTGCAATTGCAAGCTTTGTATTAATAATAATTATAATAGTAAAGCCAATTTATTTCAAATCTCATTACAAAAATTTCACAAATGTTTGTTAATATGCTTATTCTAATGATCAGTAGAGTTAGTAGTATCTTCTTATTCTGAGATTAAATGGACACCTCTCTGGGTGAAGGTCGCCTATAACCCTTTCCCAGTGGCGTGCCTAGGGTTTGAATGCAGGGCAAGCCCAAAAACTGGACTCCTAAAAAATTTGACAATTTTTTATATTTTATCTTACCTTTTTTGTGGTGAACTCCCAAGCCTTGTTGTATTAATAAACGATTTTAATAAAACACACAGAAGGTATTACTACTAGACAAAAAATTACACATTTAAGCTCTATTTTAATTTATGATTGAAATAGTGAATGAGGCTACTGAATGAATTATGTTATTTAGAATTTTATTTGATAAATAACTAGGTGCCGATTTGCCACTTTGTTGATGTTGCATATTATGTTGTTCTAAAACAATGTCATAGGTACTTTGAAAGTAATGAAACCAATTCCCAAAAATTACCTATGTTAAATGAATTTTTACATTCATCGTGGCCTCTAAATGGCAATTGTTGTTGAGCTAGGTGACACAATATCTACTAACCTTCGAAAAATACTGCGATTATGGTCAACACGGGAGTTATGATTAGTAATTTCAATTAATAGCTGACGATATGAAGATTATGATGAGATAATGAAGTTTCAATTCGTTTTTTACCAAAATTACAAAAATAAATTACAGAATTCAAATGTTTTTGAGAATTCTGATGTTTTTTAAAGCTCCAGATAAATTAATTAAAACGTAATAACCAGATGTATTCAAAACGTTTTTGTCATAAGAAAAAAATATGCAACACCAACAATATAGTTTATTTGTATCTGAACAACCAACAATCCATTTATTATTATAAACTGACCTGAAATTCCTTTTATGACCTTTAATCGTTTGTGAAATACACAAGTTGGGCTTTAGTTTTGACGAAGTAAGTAGCTTTAATATTTGTTGAAATGTTAAAGATTTTACTTTATCTTGCTGCTTTAAAACTTGCACACACATCAAATCCTCACACGGAACACATTCCACTACGTTATTACTCATAATAAATAATAATAAAAACAAAACAAAACTAAAATGCACCGCGTACGTTATCACTCACTCAAACTAAAGCAAAAAACAATCATAACAAACTTGAAATAACACTCAACTCACAGATTCTGTGCACTCAACTCTTTCAATTTGGCACTAACTTCACACCGAAAGCCTGGGTTACGTTCTCCATAGAATCGCTAGATTTGTTTATATAATTTTATAGCTTTTTATCTTGAGTTTTGTATGAAAAATTTGTCAGAAAGGCATTCCAAATCCACAAGCCAATATGCCAGAAAGAGAAAGAAAACGACCGAACACGACGACGCGACGAGTTGAAGCGAAACGTTTCCGCTTGAGCTCGTCGCAATTCGCAAGATATTATGTAGTATCGCGTGATGCATATTGAATATTGTGGGAGTCGATTCAACGCTTCTCGTAAGATGGCGCTAATATAAATATAATTTCGATATAGTTGTGCATAAAATTATTAATTCAAATATTTTTTTGTTTCAATTGATATGTTATATAATTACGATAAGGGCATTCTTTTTTTCTTTCAATTGTTGAATTAATAGGGCAAGCCGGGCTTTTCGGCTTGTATGGTAGGCACGCCACTGCCCTTTCCATAGATCTCTGTCATAGCCAACTTCCATCCATTCTCCTCCTGCTATTTGACACAAGTTATCATCCGACCGCTTTTTTGCTTTAGCTAGTTTTTACTGTACTGTTTCTATTTTCAGGCTCACAGACAATGGTGGGAGTTAAAGTCTGCCCATTATGACTGTGTGCTATTCTTCAAAGTGGGTAAATTCTATGAGCTGTACCACATGGATGCATCTGTGGGGGTCAACGAACTGGGATTCTCTTATATGAAGGTACTTTATTATATTCTTTATATCTTTAGTTATACTATAATAATCAATTATAATTGACCGTTCCCACTTCACTGGACTATGTATATAACGTTTGATGCCAAATAGAAAAAAACAAAAAATCTGGATAGGGACACTCTAATTGAATACCGGTACGACTTATTCTCATACCTACCAAATATATATAAAAAATTTCATCAAAATCGGTCTAGCCATTTCGGAGCAGTGCGACCACACCGTGACATGAGGTTTATATATATAGATAATGACAATAATAAATCTGGTGGTGCCACATTGACTTATTTAGGGTATCTGAAAAATGATACCTCATAATACCCAAATTAATACTTAAAGGGTTGTACCCTTTAAGAAGTTTTAGTCCTACCTTGCAATAATTCTGTCTAGCACTGTACCCAACTTCAGATGTAACACAATTACGTGATTTGATCACCTTTCCATGTTAATAAAAAAAAATCTATTATTTCCTCAGGGTGAATTTGCCCATTCCGGTTTTCCCGAAAGCGCCTACGCCAGAATGTCGTCCACTTTAGTATCCAAAGGGTATAAAGTGGCTCGCGTTGAACAAACTGAAACTCCAGATATGATGCAAGAGAGATGTAAACGAGGTAATATCAATAATATGATTTTTATTTATATGCAGCGTGAAATTGAAGTCGTGAGCATCCTTGTAACCAAGGACAATATCCAAGATACTAACTGCATCAGAACTATAATTACGCAAAATCAAAAACTAGGATCTAGGATCCCAAACACTTGATACTTGACTGATTATTTATTCATACTTAATTTTTCTAAAATTCTTTAATATTTTTTACTTACATTACTTCCTATGTGACTGGCAGAATTAACAGCGTAGTGGTATGAAGGTGTCACAGCATATTATGCGGAGCCAGTTCCTATTCCCAACCGCAGTGCACATTCCAACTTGACTGTATTAGCATAGATTTAGTTAGTTAGTTTAAACTGTTGTCATGTTGTACTGTGTTTGTGAATAAACGTTTTATCTATCTATCTATGAGTTCTAAAACAAATTTTAATGAATGCTCATTATTCCAATTTCACATTGTACATATTTTTCTAAAAAATAAAACAGTTTGGCACCATTGTTTTAGAACAATTAACGAGTAAGTACGACAAGGTGGTCCGCCGCGAGATATGCCAAGTGTCGGTTCGCGGCGCGCAGGTGTGCGGGCTGCAGGACAACGGGCCCGCCGACTCCAACTCTCCGTTCATGATGGCCATCGCTGAAGAGGTCTGTTAGAACGTTTGATTTTTTTTTGAAAACTTTATGCTATTACAATCTAGCCAATTATAATTAATTATTAATAATGACTAATGAGTAATTTCCATCTAACTTAAAATACTACAGTATTACTTTACTTAAAAACTAAGATAATTTAATTTAATTAATTTATTTTATTCAATTAAAACGGACATAAGTCCAATTACAATAATTAAAAATTTATAAAATTACAATTTATATACAATTACACTAGAACATATTAAAAGTTAAATAATTAAAAATACAATAGTTTATTTTAAATCAGATTCATACATCACATTCACACAGTCTCAGACATTTTGACATAATTGCCGAGCATCCATCCACAAACATATCGCATTCTGGGTATACCTGCAGGAGAGCATTGAGAGCGGTCAGCATACGCGGGAGAGGAGAGAGGGCTCTGGCCGCGGTGCGCGCCGCTGGTACAGCGAAAAGTTTGTGCTAACGGCCGCGGCAATAATGTCCAGTGACTTTTCTTAGTGTCCATAATTATTTTCAGAGGCACTTTGTTCATGTGTCCTTATCCTAGCACTTACACTTTTTTTATACACAGTTCACTAACACTACACTAACTCAAACGGTTTAGAACGTTTGGTGTTACCAAAAATCACGACTGCTCTTTTTTTTTTTATTAATGATAGGCAGGTCTGGCGTTTGACCACAATCCCACATGATGGTAAGTGGTGACCTAGGAAAAGCCTATTCAAAGATTCATTCAAAGTCTTACGATCGTCGGGATCTGATTTCTTTAATAAATAATGCTGATATATTAACGGTCTTCATAAACGTAGCATAAGCTTGAAATAGTTAAAAATATGTTTTGTCTCGCTCTATCGAATACTAAATGACTTAATAGCGAAAGAAAAAAAACATACCTATGTTATGAATAAGACCCTAAGTTTATATAATATTTGTATGAAATGAAATATTAAAAACAAAAAGATCATTACCATTTGTCGCCCTGTATCATAGTTTTGGAGAGTTGAACTACCTACATAGTTTGGTGTTAATATATGAGTCGTATAGAATTAAAGGCGGTTATCTGACTTATGGCTGATTGTTAGCAATTTAAAAAAGAAAACGTTTTTCTCATTTATTTTTGTATTAGGTATCATTCATTGCATGATTAAGGTATCTATTAATATAAACAATTAAAGATAAAACCAAATATATAATAGTCTAAAGGACAAGAACTTATTAATTTTTTTGTAGATTGCCGGACCTAAAATGTCAGATAGCCGCCTTTGATTCTATACGACTCATATAACACTATAAAGTGAAGAAAGAACAAAGTTTTTTTTAATTAAATTTCAGGAGAATAATGGTATCAGCACATATGGTGTGTGTTTCGTGGACACTTCCATAGGGCACTTCCACATCGGCCAATTCAAGGACGATAAGCACTCTTCGAGACTGCTCACCACTCTTGCGCATTTTCCACCAGCGTTGGTTAGTATATACCGTTTTTGTTTCAAATAATCGTGCAGGGATACACCCTTTGCAACCGAGATAACATGATCGTGACATTCAGGTATATTAAATCCAACAGTATTTTCAGGAGTATAGTTTTTTCTGAGCTGATTTCTAATAATTATCCTGGATATCATCTCCAAAATTTTTTTTTTTCAATTCAGAATTTCAGTACTTTTCCTTTTTGGCAGACATTTGCAACACCTACATAGGTACCTATTCAAGGCTGATTTCTTTAAAGTTCCCAAGTTGTATCATGTATTTATCTTCAATCAATGTATTTATATGTAAATTGTAGCAGCGTCATAATGTTAGCTGATTTAGAGTAATAGTATTTATTATTAAGTCCTATCGGATTCGTCTATATGTTATTCGGGATAAAATAATAAATATTAAAATATCGGAAAAATTCAAGAATAAAATATACGTAATAAAATATAAGACAGCTCACGTCACGAAAGCTTATAGATATATTATACAATAGAAGTGGGAAAATAGCATATACAAATCTAAAAATATTATTTTTATTTTTGAAGCCAAAATTCTGGCAGAACAACGTCTGTCGTGTCCACTAATACTATATAAAACAGTGGGGATTTCTGCTGAAAAATTATTATGTTAGCTCCATTGGTCTGGTATTAAAACCATGTCAATGGTCAGCACGAATTTAAATAAATAGCCATGGTGCTTTGACACATACTACTATGTATATCCATATAAATTGTTCTAGATAATATACGATCGCAAATCATGTTCAACGCACACCAGCAAGCTTATATCTACGCACTGTCACAGCGCAAGAAGAGAAATGCAGAACATGGCACCCGCAGACAAAACATTGAAACTGTTGGCCGAGAAATATTACAGGACCAATGAGAATGGCGAGTGGCCAGAGGGAATTAGGCCGTTTTTGTATGAGGGTAAGGTGTCAATTCATATCTATATAATTTTACAGCATAATACTAATGGTGTCGGTAAAAGTTGTTAAAACTTTGGGCTGGGACTTAGTTAGTACAGGACTGATGCAAATTTTTTTAAAGAATGGCCTTATTAATTGTATTGAATTTTATTATACCTATTACAATATTATTACTATTTTTTATTCCATTTTAACATTTGTCATTCCTTCGGGGATATAAAGAATGATATACCATATTAACTAATCTAACATCTTAACATACACAATGTTTCATACAAATAAATTTTTTTGAATGATTTTCAGGCGATGCTCTGGGTCTGACTCCAGCCCCAAACAGCACGCTGGCTATCAAAGCGCTTGGAGGCTGTGTGGCTTATCTCACTAGTTGTCTGCTTGATATACAGATATTAGGTAAGTACCAACACCAAAAAAGGTATGAATTTTCATTCCTAGACATTTTTGTAAATAAAAACGCGCCTGTAAAGTTGTACTGATATTTTTTGTTTGTTCTTTTTTCTTGTCTGCTTTTGAATCTCTGATTTCGACATTTAATTATTAATCTCTAGTTTTAAAAAATATAACTGGCGGGAAAGCATATGAAATTCGTATAAGCTATTTATAACTAATAACATTTCTTGTTGAATTTAATGAAATTAACAAATAATATTTAAATATTATAAAATTGAAAATTAGATGGACAATTTAAGATAAGAAGCTAAATTAGCTATCGAAATCTTGTTACCGCCAAAATCAATACTTATATTTATTCTAAATTTACTTAAAACATTTTATTTATTTCCTCGCATTTTTTTGAGAAAAGCACAATTTAACTTAACAACCTTAATTTGTCATCAATTAAATCTTTGTTCTGTCCATAATCTATTGATTTGTACACCTCTTCATAAAACTTCCTTCTTTAATAATTTATTTACTGAAGAAGCTGTTAATCTTTGGAACTCTCTTCCCACTGAAATCAGAAAGGCCTAAACTCTTCAAGCTTTTAAAACTATGCTATATAAATATTATATCTGTTTGTGACAAATTTTTTAGTTCATTTTTTGAAAAAATATATTGCCGTATACGTATTCAGACTCAACTCATCCGGTAATCACAATATTTTTTCATATATTTGTCTTTATTTTAGGAATGTCCCAGTTCAGTGAATACTCACCTCCAGACGTGCTAAATATGACTATGTCCCAAGTGGAGAAGACAAACGAATGGGCAGGCGGTAGTACTATGGTACTGGACGCCATCACTCTAAGGAACTTGCGGATAGTTCAAGATGAGGGTTGCTTGTATGACAAGTTAAATTTGTGCTCAACCGCGATGGGTAAAAGGTTAGAATACACAACACTTATTTATCGTCATATTATAGGTGTCTTGACAGCACCCGAGGGTCGATTAAAAATCCCAAGGAAATGAAAAAAAAAAGATTTTTGTTTGATCTCATCATAATCAGAGAATAGATATAGAAATATGTCAGCTCCAGGCCCTATTTGGGCATGGAAATTAATATTTGTTTCGGTCAAAAAAATATATTCTTTCTAGGGTTAGTATATTTATATATTAAATTCAGTTAGAATTGAAACAACCAGAAACAGCACAATGTAATTGCTCTTTGGGATATTAAAGACGTACTTGAACTTATTTTAATCAAATATTAAGAAATCTGGATAGGGACACCCTAATCACCCAGCGGTATGAAATATACATGATAACCTATTCTCATACCTACCAAATATACCTACATAAAAAAATCATAAAAATCGGTAGAGCAGTTTCGGAGGAGTGCAACTAACACCGTGACATGAGATTCTTATATGTCGACACTGGAAAGCAAAAATGTGGTAAATGACACTATAATAGCGATAGAATGATAGTATTAGATTTATAAAGCATAAAATTATAACTTTAGTGTCCAAAAATGGCAACTCTACGTCTGTAAATTTGGAAGTAATAATTTTTATTGGAAAAAAAATATTATATAATTATAAATGTAGTATAAATTACGATTTATTCCTTTACAGATTACTATACCAGTGGGTGTGCTCACCTAGTAGTGATCTAAAGGTGATCAAGGAACGTCAAGAAGCCATCAGAACATTGTTTCAAGACCAAGACGTGTGTCAAGAGGCGAAAAGCGTACTCACTGCTCTGCCAGATCTAGAGAGACTGCTGGCTAAGTATGAACGATAATTAAAAAACCTTGTTGGTAATAAAATATCTGAGCTTATATAGCTCTATCCACTAAAATATATATATTTATAAGTTCTAAGGCCATATAGTCATGACTATTGTTAGTCGATAAAGTTATCATTTCTACTCGATAGCAGTAGTCAGTGGCGATTTATACATACATATATGTATGTTTTAGCAATTCTGATCATTTTTAGAAAGTTGTATGTTTATTACCTTAAATTGATTCTTAAGCAGTTGAATTTAAGATTGTTTGCTAATAATGCAATAATTTTAGGAAGTTCGTAAAAAGACAAGAACACATTTCATACAATTAATGGTCCTTTGAGCCGGATAACTAATATTAGTTATGCAAAATACAGTATATTTTTTTAATTCCTTTTTAATTAGAAACATCATACTTTTCAGAGTCCACGCTCTTGGAAACTTGAAGAAGTCAAAAGATCATCCGGATTCGCGTGCCATTCTATACGAAGAAAAGACATACTCCAAACGGAAGGTTCTAGACTTCATCTCGGTGTTGAATGGATTTTCTGCAGCATTGAAGTTAACTAAAATATTCAGTGATGTAGAATCCGCATTGTTGAAGAGAGTTACACAATTTAGTCCAAGCGGGAAATTCCCAGATTATAGAAATACTTTGAATTTTTTTAAGGTAAGCTAATAAAAACAGCTTCATCAATTAAATTAATAAAGTAATAATAGTGGGTCACTTATTCAGTTTATATGGATTTATTCATTTTAATAACATTTATTGATTGAATTGCCAAATTTTACATGATAAAAATTAAATTAAATCCTATTCCAACACTGTGTTAACAGTTAACTGTTTGAATCGATACGAGTTGAAAATATTATTCTATAATACTTTTTTAATCTTATGCGATGACGCCAATACCAGAACATATCAAGTAACATTTTATTGAATTACTTCAAAAATATTAGTCCTGAAAAATATCCTTAGTACTTCTTCTTGCTTTGGGTCCCTCTTTATTTGGTGTTGAGGCATAATGTGATATGTGTATTAAATAAATAAATAGCTTTACACAAAGTAGTAGGAAATTAATTTTAATTTTCTTTTTAGGAATCATTTGATCAATCTCAAGCCGAGAAGAATGGTATAATATTGCCCGGGGCTGGGGTAGACCAAGAGTACGACAACACACTGTTGCTGATCCAACAGATTGAGCAGGAATTGAAGGAGTATCTCGCGGAACAAGAGAAATACTTCAAATGTCGAGTGAGTTAGTCTTATTTGGAAGCTGATAAGCGGATTGATAATAAAGCTTCAACCCACAAAATGCAAAAAAAAAGATACCAATCGTTTAATGAACTGAAGTATATTTTTTAAAAGAGTTTTATATAATTTAAATCATTTTACTTCTGAAAATAGCAGTTGCAATACATACAAAATCTTATTTTAACTGCGTACCAAAAACGGAACCCTTATAGGATTACTTCGTTGTCCGTCCGTCTGTTAAGAGCCTTTTTATCAGGAACGCATGGAGGTACCAAGTTGAAATTAATATCAAATACTCAGGTCTGTAATCCTTTGGAGCAATGAAAAAAGCTAAGTCGATGCAATCAAAAGATACAGCGTTTTATTTGTTATGTCGCATATTTTGACACTCGCAATTGAATCAAAACTTATAGGGTACTTCCCATTGACCTAGAATCATGAATATTGGCATGAAACGATGTCATATATAGCACAAGTAAAGGAAAAAATCCGAAAACCGTAAATTTTTAGTTATTGAGAAAATTTGTAATTCTATAAGTTTGTACGGAGGACTCGCACTTGGCTTGTTTTTTATAATAATTGTAAATAGGTTATATTCTACGTTTCAGATTACCTACGTCGGATCAGACAAGAAAAGGTACCAAATGGAAATACCTCAGAGCGCCGCGTCTAAGGCCGGAGCAGACTATCACATGGAGAGCGCTCGGAAAGGATTTAAAAGATTCTCCACTGCCGAGACTAAAGTACTTATTTTTTTTAAATATATTTGCCAATCTTAGTTAATATTATTTCAGTTTTCAAATTATTCGTCTTTGACAATTACTGTCTTATTTATATATTATTTTTAATTGTATGTGTTCAAATAAACAATTTAATTGTTTGTTTGTTACAATTTAACTCAAAAACTACTGGACCGATTTTAAAAATACTTTGACCAATAGAGATCTACATTAAAAACCAGTAACATAGGCTTTTTTTTGTATATTATAGTACATCTACATTGCACCCGTCGAAGCCGGGGCGAATCGCTAGTAAATAAACCCTGTTATATATGATTCTAATTGCGGGTTATAACTCGCCTATCGCTCGAACTATTTCAGCATTCAAAATTGAAATTGAAATAATTCTGAACATCCAGAATGTGATATTTTTGCAGACGTAGCTATATAAGAAAATATTGTCAGAATGTTTGGAAGTTTGGGAATGATCTGTGGGAAAGTTATTATTTTTTTAAATTATTATATGAAATTGGTTTTCGGTCTGCTTATTATAATAAATATATGCCGATTAATTAATATAAGATTAATGATCATGTTAAAAATAACTATTATCATAAACAAATACAAAAACTTTATATTTTTAAATGAAATTTATATTTTCAGGACTTCCTCGCTCGTATGATAGCGGCCGAAGAACAAAAACGCATCGTACTAAAAGACCTAAGCCGTAGAATATTCGAGAAATTCTCCACTCACTATGGCCAGTGGTCCGGCGCGGTGCAGTGCATCTCCACGCTCGATGTGTTGCTGTCCCTTAGCGAATTCGCCCGGCAACAGACCGGCGACGTGTGCTTGCCTGAAGTTACCTTCGATAGTGATACACAGGTGAGTGTATCACCACTCAAATTCGATGTAAAGTTAGTTAGTTTTTATTTTATTATTATTATTTTTTTATACTCCCACGTAAATCAAAAGACTGAAATTTAAACGAGCAATATGCATATCACTTAATTTCCGCATATTAACGTTGGTTTTTTATAAATAATTGCGGCGGGTTTCGAACCCGCGATCCATCAGAACGAAAGATAGGTGTACTATTCAACACGCCGATAAGTCTGTCAGTGATGTATACTTTGTTTTGTGTACAGCCCTACATACACATAGAGGAGGGTCGACACCCCTGCATCCCCATTGTCAACGATTTCATCCCAAACGATACATCCCTTGGCGAAAACGGAACGAGTCTTCTGTTACTCACGGGCCCCAATATGGGCGGGAAGTCCACTCTTATGAGACAAGTTGGATTATTGACTGTTCTTGCGCATTTGGTAAGTTTTGTGATATGAATTTATATATTAAAATTATAATTATTTCACTTTAATCCCGTCATCGAGCACAAGGGCAGGATATTGACTTCTTTGCCTAATTTTTTTTATGTTGGATATCGACAGACGCGTCTAATGTGCGGCAGCACTTAATGAGTGTTTTTTTTTGTACATAAATGTATATGAATAATTATTATGTATGATGAGCAGGGTAGCTACATACCGGCGCAACAGTGCAGGCTGAGCCTGGTGGACCGCGTGTTCACGCGGCTCGGCGCCTCCGACGACATCCTGGCGGGGCAGTCCACCTTCCTGGTGGAGATGAGCGAGACGGCCGCCATCGTCCGGCACGCCACGCCGCACTCGCTCGTGCTGCTCGACGAGCTGGGTGAGTATGAGCGAGACGGCCGCCATCGTCCGGCACGCCACGCCGCACTCGCTCGTGCTGCTCGACGAGCTGGGTGAGTATGAGCGAGACGGCCGCCATCGTCCGGCACGCCACGCCGCACTCGCTCGTGCTGCTCGACGAGCTGGGTGAGTATGAGCGAGACGGCCGCCATCGTCCGGCACGCCACGCCGCACTCGCTCGTGCTGCTCGACGAGCTGGGTGAGTATGAGCGAGACGGCCGCCATCGTCCGGCACGCCACGCCGCACTCGCTCGTGCTGCTCGACGAGCTGGGTGAGTATGAGCGAGACGGCCGCCATCGTCCGGCACGCCACGCCGCACTCGCTCGTGCTGCTCGACGAGCTGGGTGAGTATGAGCGAGACGGCCGCCATCGTCCGGCACGCCACGCCGCACTCGCTCGTGCTGCTCGACGAGCTGGGTGAGTATGAGCGAGACGGCCGCCATCGTCCGGCACGCCACGCCGCACTCGCTCGTGCTGCTCGACGAGCTGGGTGAGTATGAGCGAGACGGCCGCCATCGTCCGGCACGCCACGCCGCACTCGCTCGTGCTGCTCGACGAGCTGGGTGAGTATGAGCGAGACGGCCGCCATCGTCCGGCACGCCACGCCGCACTCGCTCGTGCTGCTCGACGAGCTGGGTGAGTATGAGCGAGACGGCCGCCATCGTCCGGCACGCCACGCCGCACTCGCTCGTGCTGCTCGACGAGCTGGGTGAGTATGAGCGAGACGGCCGCCATCGTCCGGCACGCCACGCCGCACTCGCTCGTGCTGCTCGACGAGCTGGGTGAGTATGAGCGAGACGGCCGCCATCGTCCGGCACGCCACGCCGCACTCGCTCGTGCTGCTCGACGAGCTGGGTGAGTATGAGCGAGACGGCCGCCATCGTCCGGCACGCCACGCCGCACTCGCTCGTGCTGCTCGACGAGCTGGGTGAGTATGAGCGAGACGGCCGCCATCGTCCGGCACGCCACGCCGCACTCGCTCGTGCTGCTCGACGAGCTGGGTGAGTATGAGCGAGACGGCCGCCATCGTCCGGCACGCCACGCCGCACTCGCTCGTGCTGCTCGACGAGCTGGGTGAGTATGAGCGAGACGGCCGCCATCGTCCGGCACGCCACGCCGCACTCGCTCGTGCTGCTCGACGAGCTGGGTGAGTATGAGCGAGACGGCCGCCATCGTCCGGCACGCCACGCCGCACTCGCTCGTGCTGCTCGACGAGCTGGGTGAGTATGAGCGAGACGGCCGCCATCGTCCGGCACGCCACGCCGCACTCGCTCGTGCTGCTCGACGAGCTGGGTGAGTATGAGCGAGACGGCCGCCATCGTCCGGCACGCCACGCCGCACTCGCTCGTGCTGCTCGACGAGCTGGGTGAGTATGAGCGAGACGGCCGCCATCGTCCGGCACGCCACGCCGCACTCGCTCGTGCTGCTCGACGAGCTGGGTGAGTATGTGGCTGTGGAGGAAGGAAGGTGTGGTCTTCCTCCGTTGTATATATACTCAGCGCTCGGAAACATTTATATAGCGCGATTCAGTATTAGACGTATTGATTCTAGGAGAAGAGTGTAGATGTCGCTACTGTGTCTGGGGGGGGGGTCTATTCTCCTCTTATTTCGGTACAGTTAATGAATATAAATAAATCTAACTCAGGTCGCGGGACGAGTACATACGACGGCACCGCCATAGCCAGCGGGGTCTGTATGGAGCTGGCCGAGCGCGGCTGCCGAGTGCTCTTCTCCACGCACTACCACTCACTCGTGCAGCATCTCGGCTCGCATCGCTCTGTGCAACTGGGACATATGGTTAGTGCTCACATACTCTGTGCAACTGTGACATATGTTTAGTCCTCACATACTCTGTGCAACTGTGACATATGTTTAGTCCTCACATACTCTGTGCAACTGTGACATATGTTTAGTCCTCACATACTCTGTGCAGCTGGGACACATGGGGGACATTTCACGTGAAGCGGACAGGGAAAAAAAAGTGAGGTTCTGAAAATCGACCACATTCGGCCCATTTGTACTTCTAGTAGGTATGAATGTGTACGCAAAATATTTTTTTTGTATAGTGTATATTTACCAAGTTATAGGTTTCAAAAGAATTGTCGTTGATTGGTACTACAATTTTTCGAAAGTAATTTTTCGAATATAACAAATCTACTATAAAATATTTTACATAGCGATACATATTAAAAATATACTGTTCTTTTTGACAGTAAAAAAAAATTAAAAAATTAAAAAAAAATTAATGGCCAAAACCGGAAGTAAACTTTTCTAACCAGAATTACAGTCACTTCGACCAATTTTTTTTAATTTTTTTTTCTTTCAAAATATAGCTTAAATGATAATGAAAGTACACTAGAAAATTTAAAATGGGATCTCTATTAGTTTAGGAGATACGTTGAATAATATACACCCGCGTCGCAAGGGGCGTCATATGTAGCACTTGCTTAGATCGGTTGGTGTGCGTCAAATAAAATGACTTGTATTAATTACTGTCATAAAATAGTTCAAACATAATAAAACAACATTGGTACAACACAAGAACTGTTTATTTTGTAATTTTAACAATTTTACAATGGGAATCTATGGCAGAACTGGTCCTCTTTACAAGAAGGCCTGTGGTTGTTGGAATGAAGCTGTGAATTGGGTGCTATTGTTAATATCATAGTCTTCATAGAAGTAGAAGTAGAAGGATGATTGAATTTCTCTTTTAGCTGCTTTAAAATTTCTTCGTTTTCTATGGATGTGTCGGTTTGGGTGGAAATATGTTTAAACTTATCTTCGGGAATAAACGGTTCATCTTCAATGTTTTGCGAAGGTTCACTAGATGTTTGACTGCATTGCACAATGTCTTCATTAGCTACTGGAGGAGATTCAGTCAAAAGTCGTTTCCTGCAGGAGGCACATACGTAAAGATCTTGTGAAAAACTCCACTTTTGAGCTAAACATTTAGATATTTTCCTTAAATTTTTAAATTTTCGATGAAGTACCAAGTGAAATGGGTTAAAACATCGATCACCGTACGGCGCCATTAATAATAACAACTGTCACAGATTAAAACGTGCACAAGTCGCTGAGCGGTTAAAGCAACACTAAAGTTTAAGTTACGAAACCGCTAGGCGTCATATTTCTATCTCTTTCTTGTAGATAGGTTTTTCACCGTTTGACTCTATCTGAGACAAAAAAAGTACTACACGTTACTAACAGATGGCGCTATTAGTCACGTTTCGCAAATAATAAAACTTTTCTACTGCTCCAAAAACGTTTTATCTTTATAATATATTTGTATTATGTAGTTATATTTATAATATATTATATTATATTAATAAAACTTATTTCATATCATTAAATGAGGTTAAATATACGCTAAAACGATATAAAATATTAATAAAGTTGCAATATCGCGCAAACTGCTCAACCTTGCAAGCGCTACATATGAGGCCCCTTGCGACGCGGGTGTATATTATTCAACGTATCTCCTAAACTAATAGAGATCCCATTTTAAATTTTCTAGTGTACTTTCATTATTATTTGAGCTATATTTTGAAAGAAAAAAAAATAAAAAAAAATTGGTCGAAGTGACTGTAATTCTGGTTTGAAAAGTTTACTTCCGGTTTTGGCCATTAATTTTTTTTTAATTTTTTAATTTTTTTTTACTGTCAAAAAGAACAGTATATTTTTAATATGTATCGCTATGTAAAATATTTTATAGTAGATTTGTTATATTCGAAAAATTACTTTCGAAAAATTGTAGTACCAATCAACGACAATTCTTTTGAAACCTATAACTTGGTAAATATACACTATACAAAAAAAATATTTTGCGTACACATTCATACCTACTAGAAGTACAAATGGGCCGAATGTGGTCGATTTTCAGAACCTCACTTTTTTTTCCCTGTCCGCTTCACGTGAAATGTCCCATGGTTAGTCCTCACATACGCTGTGCAACTGGGACATATGGTTAGTCCTCACATACTCTGTGCAACTGGGATGTATGGTTAGTCCTCACATATTCTCTGTGAAACTGGGACATATAGTTAAATCTCAACGTTCTCTATATTTTTTTTTTCTGTACTCTGGACCCTCAATTTGCTCATTATAAATAGAATAAAGCGAAATCCACTTTATATCCAGAAAATATTATAGACCCAACATTTCATACGTCAGACTTCAAATCTTTGGTGGTGACCATTAATTATGTCTATTGTCCCTCATAAAATTGTGGTTAGAAATCAATTATATTCATTTTGTCCAAATATATTACCTATTTATTTAATAATATACTTAAAGTGCTCTAAACACTTGAAATATTTCTATTTATCAATATATACCGTCAATTAACCACAAATCCCCCTGACACAGGCGTGTATGGTAGAGACAGAGGAATCCGTCGACACAGAAGACATCCCCGAAGAGACCATAACATTCCTCTACAAGTTGTCTCCGGGGGCCTGTCCCAAGTCCTACGGGTTCAACGCGGCCCGCCTCGCCGGGGTGCCTCCGGAGATCTCGCGAAGGGCTAGGGCCATCTCCAAGCAGTTGGAGACGGAAGCCAGGGTCATCAGGGCCTTCAAGGATTTGATTAAGATGGATCAGGCAAGTGATGTTAGGAAGTTACTCGCTGGATTGAGTCTTTAAGTGTTTTTTTTTTGTATGGAATTCATGTGTGTTGTCATGTTGCTGAAGTTAGGGAGGGTAACGTGTGTAAGCTAAGAGTAGTCGGCCTTATTCGTATTATAGGCTTGATGTAGTTAAAATATATTTTGTCTCGCTCTATCGAATATAAAAAGACTTAGGAACGAGAGAAACAAAACATATATTAGCGTATAATGCATTTATGAATAAGGCCGTTAGAATATAACGAGACAACATAAATGTACTATCCTTAGCTTACGTAATAGTACGGGAGGTAGCGTTACATTTTTTCTAGGAACTACCGAACTAGCGATTCGCCCCGGCTTCGCACGGTTGCAATGTACTCGCTGATAATGTATCTTTTTATTGGTGAAAGTAATTGTTTGCATACAGCTGATAGTTCATGGATTCGTTTAAAATGTACTAAAATAATATCATCTCATACAATTTGGAACGGTATGAAGTTACATGGACCAAAAAAATTTAGACGCAAAATATTAATATTGTGTTTTTTATTAGGTATGAAATTACTTATTAAATTTAACGCTACCCTCCCCTACTAAAATGAGTATTGACATGACGCTAGTTAAAAAGTTATTCATTGTTATATTGCATTTATTTTTGTACGTACGTAGCATTTACTACAGGAAGTCCTGGGTTCGAATCCCACCGAAAATACATACTCTCTACGCTTTAATTAAGCCTGAAATAACAAATAAAAACTGTGAAAAGTATTATCTGTTAGGTTAAGTTTTTCTATATTGTTATTTTTTGAATTTCGTTTTATATGCCGTAAGAATGTTGTAATCATTACATTTTTTCGTATTTGAAAGAGAAACAGCTCATCTCTAGTAAATACCATTTTATTATACTATTTTTAATTCGTGCCATTTTTTTATGAATAGTGTTGATTCTTATTGATTTGTGATATTGAAGGATAGTATTGTAGAACGTGTATTTTTTATAAAGTTGCAACTGAAAAGTTAACGAATTCTTAACTCGCTACATACTAACTTTTTTTAAATGTTTACGTTGTATTTTAATTGATCGAAGTGTCTTATCCAATTAAAAAAAAGACTAAATTTCACTTATACCACTTAAAAAAATACCTATAAGGTAAAGACTACTATTATTAAACAAATTTATATTTTCCTCAGACTGTTTCACAGCGTACATTTAAATTAGTTGTTGAAATAGTATTAGTTCAATATAGGCTCTAACCGTTTTGATAACACTACCTTGATATCAAATACTTAACCCATATTCCAAGACGTGTCTCAGTTTTGAATCTAGTTTTGAGACTTGTCAAACCATTTTTTCTCTATAGAATTTTGTCATATTGACAGTTCTCAAGAATAAATTACGATTTGAGTAAGTCTTGGAATAGGCCCTTAAAGGTTTAACTTTGTTGATTTTTAATAAAAATTAAGCTGTTGATTTTTATCTTTATAGTAATGATTTGATGATGATTAAATTGAAACTCTATTGAATCTGATAACAGTTTGAATGTGATTTTATTCATTAAAATCCAAATGTATTTTTTAAATATGTAGAAAACTAAGTTTGTGCTTTTGTAATGTTTAAAATTATTGTTAGTTTTGTAATCTGTGATTCTCAGTGAGCCAACTCGAACAACCAATAAATATTTTTATGAAACGAAAGTTGTTTTATTCAAAATAAAACGAAATGTTTCTCAATTTTATTTATTCATCCATTTATAAATTAAAAAATCACGATAACTTACTTATTATGTTCATACACGTGTATGTAAATCTCACTTTATATAATTTTACATATATACTTACATTAATTGTCAAATAAAAATGTAAAAAATAAAACAATAAAAATTACAACGACATCTTAAAACTATTACAGATATAACATCAACTTTTCTTAAAACAATATACATACATAATATAGGTATAGAAACCGAATTCAAATCCGTATACTTATTATTCTTAGTAAAACATGAATCAAAGGACATTACGAGACAGAAAAATTAGGTAGTACCACAGAACATAGATGTACAAAGAACAAGCCTTATAGGCGCGCTTGGCACGGTTAATCTGGGGTAAGAGTAGTTCTCACCCCAGCCACCGCGGCGCTGCTAGTATCCGTGTGAACGACACTCTGACGCTGGAGTCATAGCGCGCACTCTCTCGCACCCAGCCGCTTGTAGAGCATTATTTCCGTTCGCTCGTAAGAGCGAGAACGCGAGGGGAGGAGTCAACGGACTGCTTAGATGTGTTTGCCACACAGATATATTGCCGCGCGGTCTACAGATCAAAAATAACTACAAAAGTTTGTATGGGACTGTTCTTCTAATTACATCTATTTACTATGAATTAGACTGTTTCTGTGGCTCAGTCATATACGCTTCGGTTCGAGATCCGGGGAGAAAATAAAACAAAATCTAATAAAAATGTTTGTCCTGATCAGGAAAAGTAATCAGCCGCATTGTCTGTAATGACGATTAGTGTATCAGTCACAAAAATGTGACTGTCCCTTGCTCCACTGGGGGACTCGGGAATTAACTAATATGAATATTAATGAAACATAATTTTATTTTTATTCCGACGCAAGCTTTCAGTAAGCGTAACCATTTAGTCTCAATACTTTTTTCTTCATATAAATTCGATATTCTCGTAGAAAAGGGACAATATCAATAAATATTTTATTTAGGGTCGGTAAAAACCATAACAAATATAAAAACTATAAAACCATGGATGCGCATAAAGATAATACTTTGTCATAAAATCTTATTGCTTATGTATAATTAAATGTATGATTGTTACAATTAATGACTAGGCTTAGGTTATTAATTTGTTCGTTTAACAGAAAAATCAATATATCAGCCAAATAATTGCGATTATCGTTTTAATTGGAAATATATTTTATTTATAATAATTAAAATGTTAAAATTTATTTATAAAATAAAATGCAAATACATAAATACTTTTCACTTATTATTTTGTAAATTGACCTCTGAAATATAATATAATATACCTACACCCAAGCACATAACAAAAATAAGTACATACATTGGGAAATAACAAAGAAAAAATATCTTAATATTTTTAAGTGAATGTTTTAAGTATATTTATAAAATCTTGTTACTACAACAATGGAATGTTACATAAAATCATTAGTTAAAACTTAACAAGTAAATGTTAACGGCTTTATTCATAAACGTATTACAAGCTTGATATACATAGTTAAAATATGTTTTGTCTCGCTCTATCGAATATAAAAAGACTATAGATCGAAAGAAGCAAAACATATTTTAACTATAATATAAGTCTTCAAGGGTTAACCTATTGTATTTAATAAATTATTTAATATTCATAGATGGCGCTCATCATAATATTGCATAATAAGACTCAAATTCAATAAACTAATTGAAACTATAAGGCTGGTGTTTTAACCAATGCAACTGCCCCTTCTTAAATAATGTCTTTAAAATAGAAGCTTATATTAAGTAAAAACTCGATTGAGTTGCCTTATTTTATCATTAAGTTTCTATGGCCTCTTCCTATTTTTATCAGCCCAGTTGCAAAACATAGACAGACGCTATGTTTTGTACTCATAGATCTAATGACTCCTAGAGCAGTATTACAAATGCGTGTTTGCAATGTATAGAAGTGTCATTAAACTAATTGCATAGCAGTCTCAAGTTAAAAGCACTTTGTACAATGCCATACATTAACTTCTAACGTATTATCTATTCGTCAGTTCTAATAACGACTCTGTATTTTTTAAAATCGGGACCTTAACTATATCTCGCTAGATGCAAGGGATTTAAGACCTTATTTTTATAGAGAATAGATTTTTTACAAATGGGATGTAGATAACACTAATACAAATCAATTTTATAAATTCATAGTTCTATATTACTCTAAAGTTTACTCTAAAGTTAAGAAATCCGAATGTGTTATTTAACCTTAGCAGTAATTTAAAATTAAAATTGTAAGACTAAACTTTAATGCAGTCGAGATTAATGTAAAGTAGATAGGTATTGTTTGATTTTGAGAAAGAAATTTACAGGAAGGTAGCTACATGAAAATGTTCAAGGACAGTGTTTAAATCGCCGGCTCATAAATGTTTTGAACAGTAAGTATAGTTTTGTATTATTTTATTCTTATACAACCAACATTTACATATAGCTTGGATAACACTATAATAACACACCCGGATGTACCTAGTAAATTTTTTTTATCAATTTAGTATAATTTCGAATAGATTGTTCCTACACTGAATGTCAGCACCGTTCATCTATACAATATTATTATTATAAATTATGAATGGTCACGTTTCATTGCAGGCGTCATATATACACCGTATTAGTATGTATATTACCTAAATACAATTTCCACCGTAAACTTTGATCCTTTAAATATAGCCACTAGACGCGACCATCAGTCCCAGCCTCCAATTACATATGGAGTATGAAGAAACCGGCAATTGTGGCCTTGGATATGTGGGAAGGAAGCGGGCCACTGATACAGGCTGTTCCTCGGTTTGCCGCTAGATCGCTGTGTGCACCGATTCTTTATAAAATGTATGATGTAACATCCACAGCTTGTGATGGCCTGTAGCCTACAGCATAAATGCGACAGCACTTAAAAGCGCTATGGACACTTTATAATATCCTTCAAGTCTTCTGTCTCCAAACCGCCATTCTTACCAATGAAGGACTTGTAAATATGTTGACAGTTTAATGGTGTAGCCGTTAAGAATATTTTTGAGGCCTATTAATACAGCAACGTTTACGTTAACTTAGTTTAGCTGGACGGCTGCTCCGCTAGACAAAATCCCTAGTTACGCCAATGCCATTATCGTTAGACTGCTGCAAACATACTGTTTTAAAAAATGACAGCAGGGGCCTTACCCTGCATCTCTCAGACACGTCAATATCGTGGGCTTCAAACCATAGGGGCATAGTTGGTAAACTAGTTTCCAAGAAAATTATGATAAATGTGTCTGTCCGAGACTAAAACTTGAATTGAATAGCGTTAAAAAAGAAAAATAGGGTTTGTGTCTATACGCCCCTATGGTTTGAAGCCCACGGTATTATTAAATTTTGAAATTTCTATAAATGAGTTTCGATATCGACACAAGGATTTGTTACACTACTACCATAACATATACAGAGAGCCTACACGTAATAAACTACGCCTTCATTGCGTAAACGTGACCATCCCTTTACTCAGAGTTCGTCGTATGACGAGCTCTCGCGTTCTTCGAAACGCGCCCTCTCGCCCAAACGGTCCCATCTCTCGGAGCTGAGTAGAGACTCCGTGTCTTCGTCCTGGTGCGGCTGCGGGTACACGATGCCATCGCCGAAGCTACACCATTCCAATTCAATGCTAGTCATTATCTTCTATAAAGTTAATCAAATACCAGAAAAAAGGGCTGGCCAATAAAAATGACTAAATAAATTAGGGGGCCGAAAAATATATACAATTTTCAAAAAATCGAATAGAAAATGTAAAATGCAAATTTTCTATTTTTTTATTCAAACAATACAAAAGAAATAAGAAACGAAAATGATTGATTTTGACAGCTCTGCCATATATTATGATAATCGAATACAAGACTATTCGTATTCAATCATAGGCAAAATAACCGTTTGGACAAAAAAATTGAATTTACAACTTTAGAAGACGTTTACACTACAGTATTTAATTTTTTTTTTCTGGTATTTGTATATTTTGTGTGCATAAACATATAAAAATATATCTGGGAGGTGTAGGTGTTCCGTGAATGAAAGCACTAAGTGTTAACGAATAGCTATTCTTTACTACAAAAAACAACCTACTGTGCAAATTCAAAACTGATGTGTATAATGTTTGTATAGGTATAGCTTTCAGTTTAACTTGTTATGCCATATCGCTTGCGTGCCTGTAAAACAATTTTAAAATCCAGGCATAATACTACGATATAAAATTACATAGCATTTTTGTACATACAAATTAATACAACATAATTTAAATGTTGCCAAAACAGACGTTTCATTTTTGCAAAAAATTTCTAAAAGCACGGATAAAATTGAAAATTCTGAGCTTTATTACCTATATTTCAAACTGTAATTATACTTAAACTTAAAAATTACTTTAGATCTAAACTGAGGAAAATAGTAGGTTCCCAACCAAGATAGGCACATCAAAGTTGAACTGTTTTACTGACACGCATCTAGGCAGGCTAATCTATGATAAACTAGTTTTATAACACAAGCAATCTAAATTCAGTCCTATACTAAGTGCTTGCTATTCTATAGCATGCAAAAGGACACAAATCTTGAAGGTACGACAAAAGAAGTGAATGACGAAATTTGGAAAAATGATGAATGAAAAGCGTATATTAGTTGGAAGGATTTTATTTAAGTATAATTATAATAAAAATATAAGTAACGAAAGTAAATTGTGAGTGTATTTCCTTATACTATTTGCGGGACGGTCCTCCCCCTTCGGGGGCAAAGTCTCCATCTCTCAGTCTCGTGTGCCATCTCCACGCTAAAATTGTAATAAAACCACATTCGATTTTGAACGCTATTGTACAGTGTTTAAGATATAAAGTGAAAATAAAGAAGAAAATCTTCGAATGCTTCTACTGCAATCATTTTGGCAATTTTATTAGTATTTAATTTTATATATAATAAATATGTACTACTTAATTTGCATTGCAATCGAAGCACCCAATGATTTAAGAGATAGACTGAGAGAGAAAGAAAAGAATAGGGCTGGCACACGGCTCATGAAAGAATGTGTAGGTCGTTTGAGCTTGAAAAAGCTGTTTGTTGCAATGAAGCGTTATGTTATGTTAACCGGTCTTGCTATTATACATCACACAGACGAACTTTCAGTGCCAAATCCTTGACTTCATTTAATGTATCCATTTGCTAGCTAACTCAACTATTGTGGCCTCGTCAAAGCGAAGCATCTATTTAAAAAAAAACAGAACCTACTTACAAAATAAAACTGAAAGTTACTACTGATATGAAACAAAAACGCATCGGATTACACTATCTACCAAAAAAATGTACTTTCAATATTCCCTTAGCGTTTCGCAAAAAGCGAAACATTAGTGAATCTAAGTTTTATTCCGAGTTCGTGTTAATTTCATCGCAACTATGCAAAGTTCAATATTGTAGATAGGCGTTCTGTTTTAAGCGTGTACTGATAAAAAATAAAAGAAACCAAATAAAGAACAAAACAGTTTATTGTGCACAAAAAACTTACAAAATATATCCAGTATTACACTATAGCATCAGTCTTGTGTGTTGTATAGAGCTCGAAAGTAAATGCATAAGCTATTGCGTAACTATTTTGGCTTCGTTGAATGAGCCCTTAGCTCACATATCTTGAGTATAAAAATCCGTCAGAAGGTTTCGTCTCAAAATAGAATGTCAAATAAGACATCGAAAATGGGAATTAATTACGTGGTTCGAAACAAAATGGCAGTTGTAAATTTGAGCAATAAGGCCAAAATTCGCTATCGTCTTATACAAAAAGCGACGCTCCATTTTGGGACTACTCCCGCGTACACAATTTGGGAATTTTAAAGGTTTAATATTATATGCTTAATGGAAGGCAAAGTAATCACGATTCCATATCCACATAAAAATGCAGATATCACTTCGGTGGTTGTCCAAAAATTCAATCTATGGTGAAATAATTAATTCCTAAATATTGAACTAAGAGTGATTATGTAAAGTATTATATCTCTCGTTGACTAAAATAATATTATTTAGGCATATATTTGCAATTTTAAACCATTTAGCACCAGAGTGAATTGCAAATCTTTAAAAACGTTCATATATAAGAATCATGTCGTACATCGTGTACAAAAGTACACATCACAATAGTCAAAAATAAACTAATTGTATATGATTTGCAGTCGTAAATTATTTTTAGACAGCCCGGTACATAATAATGCAGGTTAACTTTAACTAGACAGAATAAAAACTAATGACTATTTATCATCATAATTCCATGAATTAAATTCTTCATGATTTGTAAAATCTACAAAAATAATTTATCTAAAAAACTAGATTGCGATACAAAAGAATTACGTTTCAAAATATATAGAGTATGCCACTCGACTATGACTTTCGCAATAAACTGAAAATACACTAGGAAAAAATTTGATTACTATTAAAACTAATTTAAAGTTTCAAGTTTATAGTAATATCCCTACGCCCTACTATTTACGCTTAAATTTTTATATACAAAATTTCTCAAGTTATTGTATAAAGATTAACACTCGCTGTAGTGTTTTGTTAATAAATCAATAAATTTGATATATTGTATATTGAACGCGTTAAAATTAACCATTCACAGAGATAGTATATGATTCGTTTGAGTAATAAAATAGCTATTATATTTCTTAGAACAGTATTATTTCCAATTCACTATATGAGAGAAAGTGATAGCGCTATACATCGTGCATAGCTGTCTCGTTCTATCATCAAGAAAGCCTGCAATAAATGCTGTCGTACATTCAGCCACCGTTGGCAGACACTAGACTCAGTCTCAAGACGTGGCCACCATTGGTTGAATATGGCCTCGAGTCACGGCCACTAATCCACACTATTATTATAAAGAGGAAATATTTGTATTTTTGTACCGAATAAACTCAAAAACTACTGGACCAATTTCAAAAATTCTTTCACCAATAAAAATCTACATTATCGGCGAGTAACATATCACATTGCACCCGTGCGAAGCCGGGCGTGTTCCTCGTATATGTAACCATATACGACGACGACTGTGACCATTTTTGCGCGGGAGTTGGCCCACAGCTTGTGGCATCGCTGCCACTCGCGCGCTCAGTGTGCACTGATGCCATATAAAATGTATGAAACATATCTAATGCGCTAATACTGCTCAAACATAGCGGTACGGCCGCTGAACTAGATAAAGGTTATTCGAAGGGGATAAAGTTACAAGACGAAAGTCGTAGTCGAGAGGCACTCCTAGTCGGTATTTTATTCTCAAGGTATGTGGGAGTCGTGCTCTGACCTTGAGCTCGTGGTACCCATAGATTCGTACCCGTGTGCATCTTGCGGCGTGAACGTTCGCAGCTGGTGCTCACGACGCACCGGGTATTCGCATCCGTCCCCCAGGCTGATGGAATTTTAGCTTTATTGTATATACAATAATGTGGACATTGCTTTGTATAGGATTTTCATACAGAATGCCGCTACAGACGCGACTTAATCACAAGTGTCGTGGTCGAAGGGCATAAAACAATAACTAATGTAATTGATATAAAAAAACAGTCTGTGATCCATTAACTTAAACATCTTGGTGAAATAGAGATATCTGTATCTTTCTATTCACAAGCATCTTATTTCTATAGCAACTTCGCTAGCGTTTTTTTGCGAGCTGATTAAAAGTTCGAAGTGGTGATTTAGAACAGTGTTTTTCAATCATTTGAATACGGGAACCGTCTAAAAGCTGAAAAATTCTTGCGACCCACCGATGGCCATAAACAACAATATAATTCCGATTTTAAAGACTACGGTTATAATTTTCATTCATTTGGGACCTATAGTGACAAAAATTAAAAAAATCAAGTAAATTGTCATTTCTTTTAACCCCATGTAAGGCTTCGCTAACATCCTAGGGGTCGCGACCCTCAGTTAGAAAAACACTGATTTAGAAAAAGTTACATAATTAGCAAGTACTTAAAACCCTATAGGTGTGTTCATAGAATGTAGCGGCACCCTGTAGATTAGGTACATAATTAAGGGGATAAATTCGATGAAAACTCTGTTCAATTTAGACAATGCCTTTAAAATGTTGATATTTTTACTGTTGAAACTATACATATATAATGACGAAAAAATATCTATAGATTTAAGAATATAGTTGCCATGTACAATATTTGTCATAAATAAAATATAAGTAATCAAAATTCATAAACATAATTAACAAATGCGACTTTACACATCATAATGCAAGTTTTACATTCGGTTAATAAAGCAAACGATCTAGTTATTAGTAATTTGAAGTGATCTTCCATCATGCACTGTTGTATTAATGTTTTTATGCAACTTGTCCACGTTATTGCATTACCTTATATCGTCTTAATATAATATACATATCAGAATACTATATCAGTGCATATCAAATACCAATGTAATAATTTATATAAGTGTTAATTAACTATGTTACTAATAATATCTCGATAGCATAATTATATTTATGTGCAATAAACAAGCATACTTAAGTGTTAATATTATTAGTTATAGGTGTGTGGTGTACTTTAAACAATTAAACTAATATGTTATAATCGAACCGCAGTAATCATTAATCGTGTTCTTGGATTATTATTTTTTTATTAATAAACGTAGTTTGTTTTGTCTCGCTCTTTCGAATACGAAATGACGTTAGAGCGAAAGAACCGAAACAGTTTAACCATTCCAAATTCATAGCACGGGTGAATAAGGTATATTATTACGATAGAATATGTTAATAAATACTCAGACAAAGAAAAAACCAAGTTAAGTCATTCACTTCTTTTTCCACACAACATGCACACAACACCGTTTCTGATGCAATAGAAAACTAACACAGAAATAAAATAAGTCAGTTACCTAATAGCATAGATGTTATTAACACTATAAATACCAGAGCGGTCAAATGACGCTTTTGAGACTTTAATCAAAATATTAAATTAAATTAATTTTTCTTTAACTTACTGCATGACAATTATTTTGTATTCTATTGCCTATGTTAAATTCTGTATTATTTATAAACAACTGGAAAATAATATGTTTAATTTGAAAAGCGGTCAAACAATCGCCATTGGTAGAAATATCGGTAGGTTTAGTGTTAAGCACATACATGCTATTCTTAAGATATTCGATATTAATCATCTCAATAACCTCACATAACTCTACCAAAAGGAGAAAACCTAGCTAAAAAAAGTTATTTATCTAGAAACAAAAAGATATATGAGCGAGATGTACTGACTGAAATAAGAGGAGTATAAAATACCTTGTGAAGACAGGCAGCAGCCAGAGGTTTGGGCAATTCCCAAATACCTCTTTGAAGTTATTGAAAGCGCCGATAGAGAAGCCGTTCTTGTCGGCGCCGCCGCGGAACATCGGCGCGCGGAACGCTTCTGAAATATTATAGGGAACCTTGTTACTTTGATCACCGACTGTCGGGAAGGGTATAAGATTGATCACCGAAACGTACTTATCTGAAGGAAAAAATCTTTATTTACATAATACTAAGAGACCTTTCAGGTTTGTCACATTATGTTGATAATATTTTGAAAGTGTATATAGAAGTGTTGAAATAAATCTAATTATTTATTTAAAATGGTCCTTTGAAGCCGGATTTTACATGAAATGGCATTACTCAAAGCTTTTTTTACCATATACAACTGACCTTTTATAATACAAATTATACATCATCTTTTCTACAAACTATAAGTCATACATTTACTATTTTAATTACTACTATTGACTACATGATATTTAATTTATAAGTATGAAATACTACAGAGTATATATTGTGTTACCATTGATCATGGTTAAAAGCATAGAGTTAACTATTTGTCCCGTCGGACTGCCCGAACGGTTGTACGACACAAGCATATCTGAAACCAAATTTTATTTTAATACTCAGAGGGAGATAATGGTATATCTAGTATAATCCATGGTAGGTAAATTCGAGAAGCTTTACGCTAGGGAGTACAACACATACAAAGGCCTATTAAAGTGAATTTCGGAGCTCCCAAGTGAAAGTGCAACGGGCAGATAAAACTTTTGTATCTATTTCACTGATCTTTTAAAGAATCCCCAATCTATTTTGGGGAAATAAAATTAAAAGGCAAATCGAATTGTGAAACGAAACTATATGTTTAGCTTAACAGAGAAGGAAGGAAAAGAAACATTTGTCGTAGCAAAAAGTATATCTCTATTCTCTACTATAATAATTTATTTTTGGGCAACCAATTTATTATAGACAACTTAATTATCTGCTACCGTTTGAAAGCAAAATTGTTAGCTTGAATCAAGTGGAATTTTATTTAGAAAAAAAAAAGAAATCAAAACCTTTCAACAACACATTAAAGATTTTAAGCATGATCAACTGGCTATTAACAAAAATAAATAACGATATGGTCTACAGTGATTCAGAATGTGATTGATAGATGATAAGTGGATTTGTTTTGTTATCGTTATCTCTATGTAGGTGTTCTGACATCATAGTGATATTTAATATTTTTTATCGGTGACATAACTCAAATCATATGCTGGTTCTCATATCCTTTTGTTATATCTTTAGATAAAATAATAAAATCGCCACGTCACCTGTTATGGCAAAGAATCAATACATTTATCATAATTTATCACTTATATCTTCATTGCATGAATATAATTGCTGATAATCTACCTAGCGACCTTAATTGTAGGTGCATCGTAAAACAAACTCATTTGTTATACAGTCAAGGAAATTCTCGACCGTGATTATGAGTAGACGAGATTTTTAATTTATCTAATAATGAAAATAGGGGAATATAAATAACTAGCAATTGCCCCCGCAACCCCCCTTGTGGGTTGAATTTCGTAAAATCCGTTCTTAGCTGACCTCTACTCGGCGAAAGGAATATTCCTACCATATTTCAAGTCGCTACGCCTTATGGTTCCAGAGATATCGTGATGAGTGACTATATAGGTGGAAATCTCTTATATATATATAGATAACTAACGAAACTCGGAAATTAATATATTAAGACTGCTAGTAAGCCTTGCGAAATTTATACATACACGTTACTTATGGTACAATTAGACAATTTGAGCAAAGAGCCTACTACTAGGCAATGGGGGAGGCATTGCAACCGGTCGGCCTCAAGTGTAGCAAAGCTATAGGGCGGCAGTACTTTCAGCTGGGCCATAGTGGCTGGAAGTCACAACTGCGTAATTCTTTAGACACTGCCTCGCAAAACGGCTAATACCGACTGAATACCTATTAATTTACTATGGGACTTATATCGGTATAATAAAGGTTTTTGTTAATATTCTTTCGTTTTTATTCATATTTACAGAAAAAAACTGTGGTAAGTTTAGTGTGTATTACTCTTTAAAACTAATATCATGGTATCTCATACACGTATTTTGGAAAATAAAAATTAACCGGTTTCAGTCCCTGCTATATAGAACCTAGCTATCACCGGCTATTTTTCCGAACAGATACGACTTAGGAACCATTAAGAGACGTGCTTATTTCTTGATAAATCGGTACTCACCTGCAATTCTTGGCGGCGGTGACTTATGATAACGACCCACCTGCCCATTTGCCCAGTATAGTATAAAAAATACCCTATAACTAGTATTGTTTTATGACGACACTCACCTAACGTAGTCCTGTTGTGAATGACCAGATAACAATGGTAGCCAAACAAAGATCCGAGCGAAATCCCGAACATGAGCGCTACGAAGAACGCAAACACTATGTGGTAGCGACCCGTGCTGCCGGCTGCGCCGAAATCACCCTGTATACAGTTATACTTGAGAACTTGAGAATATGATAAAGAGGAAAGATTTGTTTGTTTGTTACGATTTAACTCAAAAACTACTCGACCGATTTTTTACCAATAGAAACCTGTTACTCGCTGATAATGTAGCTTTCTATTGGCGAAATAATTGCTTTCCACTTTATAATATTTGAATAGATAGTACAGTTTACCGATTTAATCAATTTGCCTTCATTTTAAAGAAAAATATCTAGAGTATCTTATATTTTAAAAAGTAGTTAAACAATATTTACACTAATAGCATTTTAATTAAACAATAATATGATTAATGAGAACTTAAAGCTAATTAATACAGCACATACATTCCACATTGTTTACAAATACGAATACTTATAGATATCAAGTCATTCCCACTGCGATGTATCAGATCAAACAATGTGGAATAAGCGCTAACAGACCTCGATAGACCCAGCAAGAGGATACGCATCAGTCATCACATTTCTTACGAATTTAAATTTAAAACGTACAACCAATTAAAACAATGTTTGACTTTTTTGAGTTTTGAGTAATAGCAAGTGTTGTAAAATAATAGTTTCCATTATTCTTTACCAATGTAAAATATTTAAAAAATATTGGTGTTCTGACGAAAACAATGTCTCACATTAGTATTTCTTGAATGTTGAATTGTTGTTGAATGTTGTTGTTCTATCTGTTAAATGATATATGGGTGAGGAATGAGCAACAAACAATTTAAAAACATAATAACTCACTTTCTCTACGAAAAATCGTTCCTATTGGCGCAAGAAATGTGATACGATTAATTTGGTAACCGCAAATCCTGCTGTGTCTATCGTAATCTGTGTTGAGAAATATTGATAATGTATGAAGATGGTCAATATGTACAATGTACATTCTATTATCTAATATCAGTTAAAACTAAATGGCATGATATAAGAATATCTACTTGGAATCGTTGCATTTACGACCTTGTTAGTGGTCTATAGAGTATAAAATGTATTTTACCCGTACTATATTCCTCAATAACAGATTTACAATAACATAGATGAGGAATTTAGTTTATTTGAATATAATTTTCTTGAATAATTATTATTAATATTTTAATTATCTCTGCCTACCCCAATAGGAAAGAGGCGTGATGTATATGTATGTACTCAACGCCCTCCTGAATGAATACCCCGAATGCGATTTATTTGCGGATGGATGGGAAGAACTATTATCAGTATGTTTGATGTTTTGTGAAAGATCGGAATGAATGTTGTTAAATATAATTATTAATGTTATTTTTTTTTCTATGTTTTATTCAAATTTTATTTTACATTGTAATTTTAGTAGTGTAATTGGTTTTGCCGTTCTACTGAATAAATAAATGTATGTATGTAATTTTCTTGAACTTAGTTAACTCTTTTCGGAAGTCGAAACGTTAAAGAAGGAAGTAAGGAGATTGTATAAAGATTTTTTTTGTATTGTACGGACTATATTCTTTAAGATTACTTTCAACTTTGAAATATTTGTAGTGTATTTCATATTATCCAGTCATCAGGGATTAGCATATATGTATGTACCCTAGCTTGAGTGATAATATTTGAGCTAATCAGAGTTGCATTTAGCTAAGTATATTTACATTTTTTTCTATCATGCGCACCACTAACATTCGGAAGTATAAAAAGTACCGCAAATGGTTTCTTCGAATGGTTACGAGTTGGAGTGAAGAACCTATTCATTCCTTTCTCTGTTGTTACAGATATCTATGGGCGGCGATAATCACTTACTACTAGCATTTTTTACAGCATAGGGAGCCATTTGCTATAAAAAACATATATTTAATAGCTAAATAGCACTAATGAGCAGTGGCGGGACCACCATACAAACCCATAAGTCCAGATTGGCCTATTAATGCAACCATAAAAACCAAGAGATACCTTTAACGTATATGATATGATTACAAATACATATACCTAGTAATAGTAATATAGCAGATTTATAAAAAATATTAACACATATTATGTATGTTAAAGTTGGCAAATCGGACTTTTGGGGTTGTATGGTCAGCCCGCCACTGCTACTAAGGTATCCGCATAATATCATGTTCTAATGATGAACCATGAAGTTATGTACTAATGATTGCATTACGGCTTCTGAACTATAGTAATATCGGATGTATGTTGAGATGGTTGCGAGCTAAGTTAGAAAAAGAGTTACATCAAGTATTTCCATGCATTGTTTAGTATATGAGCCGTTGTCAATCAAACGATCGCAGTGGGCATGCTTGTATTCCTGATACATCTGTAATTAGCAGCCAAAGTATTAATTTTATACTAACATTAAAGGAATTGTAGAACATCTGATAAGAATATATTATTTTTGCCCACCTTTTTAAAAATACTCTAGTGTTTTATTTGTTGAAAAAGATATTGTAACCATTATGATTTCACTAGACTAGTAAAATATGCAAACCACAGAAGCGTATAATATATGGAATACCTAACAATGCTATGTGATATCTCAATAACATGCATGAAAAATGAGATAACTTTCATTGTTTTTGTTAGTACATATAACATTATATCTATGATCATTAAATCATACATTGTATTCATAAATACGAAAATGTTAAAAGAAAAAATCGAATCAAATAATGCGAATGGTAACACATCATTATCACTCCATCCGCATTAGTTTAAACACATTTTAATTAATATTCTAGGTCACTACAAACGAAAGTCATACCTTCCAAAACCGGATGAAGTATGGCAAACACGTTGACATAATGAAAATACAGTACATCAATGCATATCCGAGGAATAGCATAAAGAATTTGTAGTTGTGGAAGCAGACGCAATTATTCACCCACGGGCAGTGGTGGTCCATCTTGAGTACGCATCTGGCGCATAAGCTACAATGATGGGCACGGTCAGGCTTAACAAGCACACATCGGTTACAGTACCGCACTGACCCTGACATTGTTCTGAAATACCACATACATAGTTATAGTTGGAAAGCAATGGAATTAGATCTATCAATTTAAATGCAATGTGAAATTTTTCCCTATGAACTGTGGAAGATTGTAGCTTTTACATAGAGGTAGGGTCAGTTTATTTAATACTTTTAAATTATAAAACTTAACCTATAAAGTAAAACTATAGTTTAAATATTAAAGAAAAATATGACATTTATTTTCTCAATTCTAGCTATGGCAAATCACAAACCACAAACCTTGTTAGTACAGGGATAGTGTTAGCAAAATTTTCTAAAATTTCTTTTCTGTTTTCCATATTAAAGAAGGCTCTGATGAATTTTCTTATAGCACTTATGACGCTAGGATTGAGAAAATTGTATTATTCTAAGCTCATTATTTAAAACTCTTTTGTACTTTGTATTTTTTTACTTTTTTTTATTTATAGTACTTTGGGGTGTTGTTCCGAAAGGGACACTTTGATTTAATAAAGAGGGATTTGAAAAGAGAATTTATGATTCTGTGTTATTATTCACATTCTAGTACTTTTAATTTGACAAATTACAGGTGAAACAAATCATAATATGTGATATATAATGTATTATCTTATAAATTGGTTATAAAAACCTTGTTAAAATTAAAAAATATAATTGGCAAACAAGTCTTCAAAGCATTCCTTACATAATTGAAGACAAAGAAGTAATAGCTACCATTTTTTCATTCATAAATCTGTTCTGAAAGTAATAAATGGATTAACCTACTTTTGTTACTGACAGTAAATACTTAAGTGTTTCAAATAATTAACAATGAGTTGAGCAGAGTATGTTCCTTTAGATTCTCTTATTTATAACACAGCATTTTCACATACCTTGTAACAATAGGAAGGTCTTTTGCATAATTCTCCAAAACTAATCGTTGTGCTTCCTCTGTGTCTGCACTTAATAATTTTTCTAATTCCTCTTCAGGTAACTTGTACTGAAAACATGATAAATAAATAAATATTTAAATTATTTTTAAATAATTACTACAGTATTTACTCTGATAATTAGATGCACACTTTCTACTGTTTATTGTAAGTAGGACATTATTAAAGACACAATGAGTAGTGGGTTATAATTTGTACTGTATAATATGTAGTTTTCCGAGTCAAGAAAGGTTTGTTATTTAATTATTAATTTTTTCTCATGTAAGTGAATGAATGTATTCTTTTTTGAGAAAAATAAATGTCTTAAATCTTACACACTGAGTGACATATTTTCACTAACTTAACTGGTGCTAACGTAATAATAGTTAGAAGATATTGAATAACTTTTTATTAATTTATTAATGGTAAATAATTCATGAAATGTATGTAATAAACAATAAAGCTTTCTAATACAAAAGCATATCCCAAGATTATCATTCAAATTAAGTAAAAATAATTAAGTGTTATAAATACGTCTTCTTTGAACACACCTTATCTGGAATTTGTTGTATGTCTGCAAAAATTGTTCTCCAATATGACCAAGCAAACATTATTAGCAATATATGGTAAATCACAAGGTAAACACATTGTTGCACTGTACTCTCAATGGTAACTGAAAAACGGATTAATCAATTAGGTTGGGTCATGCATTTATGTTCAAATCATAGAATAACTATTTACGATAAACTCACAAATGCACAACTGAAGAACGTATGCATAATACGACCATGTCACAATAGAAACGATTAACAACACTGGAAGCCATTTCAATGCTCGCCAGCACCACATATTGCACGTACGACAACATGCACAAAATCCAGAAGGAGACACTCTATTATTTTGCATCGACGAAGCCATTTAAATAAAATTTACGAATCCATAGCTCAACCCGAACTAAAAATCAAAATTGACAACCTAAAATGAAATAAAATCAAAATTTAAAATGAAAGCTGGATTCAAATTACCATTAGAAAAAATAATACGAAAATGTTACCATGTTTACTTGTATAATCGGTCTGTCTAGGTCTCAGATTAAGTACCTAGTCTAGGTTTTTAGTTTTGGAATGTCTGTGGACTTCCAACAGTGTTGCCACCTTGATTTTTTTAAAAAGGCATTTGGTTAAACTTATGGAGGTGTAGCGACATCTATAATCCGCTACAAGAATCAATACAAAGACGTCTAATCCTGAATCGCGCTATCAAAGTTTCTGTGCGCTCTAAATATATATACAACATCTCGAATCAACCACTGGGGCCTTAGGGCCGGCCATTCAGTGGTTCGACTGGTCGAGGATCCTCCCTTTAGGTTGGACACCTCCCTTGACCCTTCCTCCACAAAGGGTAGAGATAAGGAGGACTATCTCTGTGAATGAAAAGTGTCCGTCGAAATGTGTTAATTAGGGTGGCGCTACAATCGCATCAGGGTAAATTTTAAAAACCACGACAAAAGTATGGATGTTAATTTGTTAGTTAACTTAAAAAATAATAGTAAGGTATCGTTAATAAATATTTTATAAAATATATACAACTTTTTACGACACAAATTTTGCCCATTATTGTTCTATTATTTTAAAAAGTTGACTACTTGAGTCAAAAATACCATACACTGTTGCGACGCGAGCGCCATTCTGGAAGGTTATTGAACTGTTACTTAAAGCTTACAGCTGGACACTTTTTCAACTTGTCCCCCATATAAGATAGTTCTCCTTGTCTCTACCCTCCATAGTTAAGCTAAAAAGAGCTAAAAATGAAACGCTTTTTATGGCGGTAATTATTCAACAAGTAAAGACAACACAAAACGACGTTTTAACTCCACGCCTATCAATATTATCACACTGTGAAAAATACGTGACATTTTATTGAACAAATTGTAATAGCATCCTAAATAACTAAGTTTATACTCAGAGAAAAGTAAACACTTGGGAGCTTCCCCAGTATTTAGGGTAGTAACCTTAATAAAACTAAAAATATACCGATAGAGTGAATGTTTGTGTGAGATTGACTGAAATTTATGCTACATGGTGTGCATTATTTCATAACATGGTAATACGATTCATAACTTGCATTCTATTCTTCATCTGCCGGCCTTGCAGGACAACCGCGACAATATTTTGTCAACCGTCTTCTCGTGTGTTAATCGATTATCTCTTTATTTCTTCCGGATCTATATTACACTTAAAACTCGACTTTTAATATCAAAAATAGATATATATGTCGATCAAGATATCTCTTCTATCAAAATTGTCGATTTCGAGACATAATATATCAAGATATCTTACCTACATATTACTTTGTCTTCTCTCGTCCACGACATATCTCGTGGCGGTCATGCTAGGCTTAGTGGAACGCATCCACACTAATCTATGATTTCCTCACAATTCTTTCGTCTATGCTTTACCGTTTCAAACATGACATGATGACAAATGACAATAAATTTGACATTTTGATTTTCCGCAATCCGCAATAGCGTCAAATTTTGTTGTGTTTGGTGCGATTTCCAGAAGGAGTCACCGATTTCTATAATCAATACTTAAATAAACAACCATGGATGTTAAAGAATGTAATGATTTAGCTGAAGAGGTAAGACTATTGCAATGAATATCCATTAAATTTTATAATTCTTTGAAATTCTATGTTGGCTAATGAAACGTTTTAGAATCAGTTCATCGTGGACGATGTTAGTAAAATTATAAAAGAAGCTATTGAAAATTCAATCGGAGGAACAGCCTACCAGCACAATAAAGTGAATCAGTGGACTTCCGCGGTCGTCGAATCATGCTTAGGACAGTTGACAAAGCTTCAAAAACCATACAAATACATTGGTAAGTGTTGTTTACAATAATTGTAAATGAAAATTGTTTACAGTACCAAATGAGGAAATATATATTTGACAAAAATATTAATATATGTGTAGAGTAAACGTAAAATAGGGCAATTGTATACTACGCTTAAGCCCATACTCTATATTGATACTATCATATGAGCATTTTTTAAAAATTATGCTCAAACTTTATAATTTTTGTTATATATAGTCATATCATTAACCCCTTCCCATACTTCAACAAGTCTGACAATATCAATGACATGGTCAATGAATATTATAGTGGGGCCAAACATGAATATCAAGAGGCAGGCTCATGTACAAGTATTTAAATTTTGGCCCATATTGCGACTGTTCTCAGAATCAGTCTTGTCCCACCGCTTGGGCCTACTTTTTGTCAAACTCAATAGCATGGGAAGTGGTTAATGACAATGAGCATAATAATTGTAATAAGTATAAAAAATGAATGAAAAAAGTGATGATGAAAACAAAACTATTAAACAAATTAGTGTTTTATATTTCATACCATTTATATTATTATGCTATGCTGCTTAAAATATTTTAAAACTATCCTTTCTAATGTATGTTTGTAAAAAAATATGTCAGAATATACTGGGAATCGAATCTGCAACCTGTTAAGGCAATAATGGCTCTATTTGTTGTACTGACAAGCCAGTCAGAGTAATTTGCCACATTGTCTATATGATAGTAGAATATATTATTACTTCTATTTTTCTATAGACTTTAAATTACTTCCACATTATATGACAGAGTTTATTTGTGAGAGTCTAAATTAATAGTTTGATTTGATGTCTTTCAGTGACTTGCACAATAATGCAGAAGAATGGTGCTGGGCTGCACACAGCTTCATCTTGTTTTTGGGACAATAACACAGATGGCTCGTGCACTGTTCGCTGGGAGAATAAGACAATGTACTGCATTGTATCTGTCTTTGGCCTTGGAATCTAGATATTGAACACAAAGTTGAAATCATTGAATATTTATTTGTCATAGCACACAACTTATTCTTTCACAAATATATGCAACATTCTTATTTTATTGTATTAATATGTATATTGTTCTTCCTAATATGAATGTATGGTTAAATCAATAATAATAATATAACTACTAAGGTAATGCTTTTTAAACTAACTTTTTTTTCAAATACAGTCTTATTTGGTTTCAAGTACAGAATAATATACATTTTGCTTTATTTTAAAATCAAAATTAAGTAAACGGTAATTACTTAATTTTAGTAACTAGGCTATATTTTCGTATGCAATAATTAAATATAATTATTTAAAAACCTTTCTGTGTTTTTTTTCAACTCGTATTTCTATTTTCCGAGTCAGAACTCAGAACATAGTTGGTAGAACTGGGCTAAAAGTGAGAAACAATATGATATGACAATCATATTCACAGACTCAGATTAATTTTTTATTTAATCTGAGTTGATAGATTACAATTTCTTACTAAATATTTTACCTGTCTATACTCATATTTTAAGTGTTATCATTCTAGGTACCTATATTTATATTCTTTTTATTTCTTCCTGTCACTGAGTTCAAAGGCTCATAAATGAGAGATATATGGAAAATATAACATAAGATAAGGCGGTATAGTCGAAAGACTAGCCTGCCCTATGGGCGAAATAATAATAAAAAAATCAAAGGCTGTCAATAAATAAATAATTAACCTTTTCAGTTTTCACAGGAATTCACTTGCGGTGTCATTCTTCCCGCCAAAATTAAAACCCTTAATATTAAAGATAAATATCTAAAGTACTCCTATGAGCAATATCGTTGTAGTACGCCTTTAGAGCATTATCGATATTCGCCCATTGAAACTTCTCGATTATAATATTATATTAATAACTATGCCGTTGTGCAATAGAGAGAAAATTAATGGGGTTGTAGTCAGTGGCGGCGTAAGACCTAAATTTCATGTGGGCAAAATTCATTTTGCGAGGCCCTCTGCCAGCGCAAAAAATGGCATTTTTTGGCAAAATTTTTTGGTGCGTTCGCGGCTTTTAAGTACCTAATGCATAAATTTTTGGGGCGCGAGGCCGTAGGCGGTGGCCCACATCGCCCACGCGTTACGCCGCCACGGGTTGTAGTGTATGGTACAAACCGTTGACACTTTATCGTAAAGAGGCTCAGTTATAATTTTCAGTGTAGGTATAGGAAAGTATTTGTAGTTATAAATAATCAGCGTAAGTTCTCGATACTTTGATGGGCTTACCAGGGCTCGGAAACCGGTTAATTTAGCATGAGAGCTTAACCGAAAATATAATGATTTTTTAAATATTCTTTTGTTTTTAGTTATATATATTTACTGAAAAAAATTATGTGGTTAGTTTGGTGTGTATTACTCTTTAAAACTAATATCATGGTACTCAAACAGACACGTATTTTGGAAAATAAAAATTAACCGGTTCCGAGCCCTGAGGCTTTCATAAATAGCACGTAAATTATATTCATAATAGTGATTACTATCAAACATATAAAATAATTGAAAGTTATTCAGCACAATGTACCTCTATTTAAAGGTAGGTACCTATATAATTAAATCAAATCAAGAATTATACGGTAACCAATTAACTCTATGGTTACGTTATTTATTAAATAGAGCTATAAAAAACTTGGGTTGGCACGAGGATTCCAAAGAAAATGGATGATTTATTGACGTAAAATAAAGGGTCCAAACTATAAATTAAAAAAAACGTGTAGTCAGAGGCGGGACCATCATACAAGCCCCTAAACACCAGCTTTTTTTCTTTTTATCGTACTCAACGGAGAGCTTTGCGAATTGTTGCGATTCTGATCCTACGAAGAGAAGTTGCTTCTTTTTAGATTTTCTACAGCATTTACTCCGAAAAGTTGTGAAGAATAGTTAAGAATAATTCATCAATTAAATTTCCGATTAGAATTCCCGTGTCCCCTAAGGCAGATACATTCATGTGTCTAATTCACTGATAATTTTTCTTATCAGGCAAGGCAGATAGCTTCTGTACCCTAACCGACGGAAACAATTTTTTATTTAATTTTAATTTTTTATTTATACCTACCCACTCAAAGACGAGACTCTGTGTTATACACAACGCGCATACCACTGAGACACTAAGACGGTCAATGGTAGGGAATATGAGGTGGGTTGAAAAACATATTATAATGAACGGGTATAAGAGAAAGGTAAAGATAGATTGAATGCGTAAAGAATGATGTATTTGATGAAAACTCGAGTGAATGAAGACTGAATTATACCTACCTGCAAGACATTGAGTCAGTGGCAGTGAAGTATCAGGCAAGGCAGATAGCTTCTGTACCCTAACCGACGGAAACAATTTTTTATTTATACCTACCCACTCAAAGACGAGACTCGGTATTATACACAACGCGCATACAACTGAGACACGAAGACGGTCAATGGTAGGGAATATGAGGAGGGTTGAAAAACATATTATAATGAACGGTTATAAGAGAAAGGAAAAGATAGATTGAATGCGTAAAGAATGATGTAGGTATTTGATGAAAACTCGAGTGAATGAAGACTGAATTATACCTATAAGACACGCGTTAATTGAGCCAGTGGCGTTGCATTGGGAGGGCGGAGGGTGTTTTTCGTACCGGGTGGCACAACAGCATTTCACAGGTGACGGTAAAATAAAAAAGAAAGGGATTGCATTCAACGTTTATTTTGTTATTTTTTTGTTGTTGTTCCCATATATCCAGGTATTGTATTATATGCATGGGAGATCCAGTTTCTCAATAAGTATTATTCAGGATATGAAATCAATTGCAAAATAACAATAGCAATTTTGCCTTTGATAAAAATATAAAATAGCAGTCATAACTATAAGATTACTTTTTACTCACATCTTCGACGCTGTTAATTATATTTTTTAAGTTTTTGTGTATATTGTATTAATTAAAGTATATACTACCTTACTAGTTAATTTTATTTTTACTTTAATGTATTGTTATGCTGTTGTACCAAGATGAAACTTGAAATTCGCGGGCCGAATGCACCCAGCGACATATTTATATCACGTGACCAAAATCGATCCAATGGTTGAGCGCGTCTCGGGTCCATTCAACTCGATTTCGGCCATCGCGCCGGGGAGTGATACTTCATAACACCAATTCTATTCATCCATAGGAAATATTTATATAATTCTGTCTCTTTCCCGCGTATTGAGAAATAATTAAATGAATGGTGAAAGAACGAAATAGGAATACGTTTGAGTGGAAATTAGTATGGGCCTGGCTAGGCCAGTTGTCATGTAGAATTTTTTGGTGTGGGTGTTTTGTCTCGCGATGTCAAACGCTTCAATGATTATTTTCAAGTGGATGTAAAAATCAGTGCAAAACGTTGATAAACTAAACGATTCGTGATAAATTACAGTGTTGATGGACATGATTCTTTGTCCTGTGGACAAAAGAGTACAGTGACGGCAGATAATAAATTGGTGGGGGGGCTGTTAAAATACTACGATAGGATAGTAACAACGTTTTACTACTCGTGAGGTGTTCGCTCATAAAATTTCTCATCTCGCCGCGAGTGCGTTCCGGACTTCCATTTTGTTTTATTATGTGGTTTGGTTGTTTACGTGCACCGAGTTCCTGGCAATGGCAAGCGACGGTGAGTTGAGAAGGCAAGTCTATCTGGGAGCAAAATGTTATCTGCGCATGTAGGCCGCACACGGCTGTAATTTTGCATCAGTGAATAAGTAATGGTATTCGATTTTGTGCACCGCGAGGCGCAGCCGTGGTGACGACTTGCTAGTTGCTGAACACGTCCATCATAACCATTAGTCACTGGTGCACACGCCGCGAGAAACGTCTACCGCGAGTGTTGTAAATATAATTGATTTCGACCAATATCTAAGCATGCGCCTATCGTATGTAAGCTGCCTACGTACGTTGCTTGCGACCATATCGCTGTTATCAGCTGATTACACTACATAAAATGCATTGGTTGCCTTGCAACTTGAATTGTTTATAAATAATTGTGAACAACCATGATCCAACCATCCCTAGGTAAGCAATAAAACCATTTTTACCTATCCATAATAGATTAAATTTTGCTATTTGAAACACTGTTAGGTAGTATATTATTTGCATACTAATAATATAATGAAACACTAGCTGATTATATGGTAAATATTTTGAATTGAAGAAAAATAATTTGCAGGGGCGTGGACATCATACATATTATTTATACACCTAATTCATGCTGGAAACTAAACTATAGTGTAAATCAATATTGGTAAAATTGTTAATTATAGTTATTCCCATTATTTTTTTGCCTCAGACTTAAAAATAAATTAGTGTTCTGTGTTTTTTTGTGATGATTAAAGTGGCTATAACCTCTTAACATCTCTTTTAGCTTTAAACACATGTTACTATAGCGCTACCATTCTTATAGTAAAATAATTATTACTGCATCTGATATAATAATATTCTATATATATACTTATAATTGAATGAAGTAAGTATTTATTAAATTGTTTTGCAATAAAATATATTGACTGAATATATATAATATATGCAGCTTAAAAGTACAACACCTCATGTATTTTAGAATGGAAGTGATGTAATTAATATTGAAGTGAAGCATTGCCTTTTTATCCTCATTACTGTGTACTGTATTACATATTTTATAATATGTTTAGTCTGTACAGTTATTATTATGTTTCTTGGTATTTCATTGATAGAATACAATACTATATCCTAGTGAATGATTAATGAAATTTACTTTGTTGTATGTCTTGGTAACAAAAATGAGAGACATCAATGAAACAGCTGTGGAGTCTATCTTCCCTGCATACTTATTATGTGTTAGACTTGACTGTTTTAACCATCATTTGTTTCTCCATGATATACTTATGTATTTATATTTTCCATAAAGCATTAAAAATGGCACTGTGGAGTTCAGTTCATATACATTATACATATTATTCTGTAATTTTTCATGCCCATATCAGCAGCAAATGAACAACAAACATAGGATTACTGCTCACAGGGCTGGATTTAGGGGAGGGCTACCAGGGCTACTACTACTCCAGAACCTCCACAAAAGAGGGGCCCACAATAGAATTCAAAGAAAATCTTTCAAATTTCAATAAGTAAACAAGTAAACAACTTTTCCTTTGTTATTTTTTTTTCACTGTTTTACTTTTACCTACTGCACTTTGTACAAACATAATTATATTGTTAACATGAATATAATTTGGGGCCAGGGGGCTCCACTACTTTGTTGCCCCAAGGCACAGACCACACCTCTAAAGCCAGCCCTGACTGTGCAAATTAATGTTACACAAAATAAATCCCAAAAACCTCAATGAGATGTCTGTGATGTACATGTACTCTTTTCCTATACCCCTTTTTCTACTTATTTAACTTCCAAAATATAAGGCTGCTCTTTTATAATATATTTATCATGTTTATTTGGTTCTTAAGCTTTCCTTTCTTTCATTGTAAAAGTGTTCATTTCAATAAACCTCTTTAATTCATTCATTCACCGACTATTTCCCTCTTATTTTTTTTACAATCTCTTTGGAACAGTGGATTTCCCTTTTTTCATCACTATTAGCATATATATTATTTCCAAATGATCAAAGTTATAAATAATTCTATTGATATCATTTAAATATTTTGGCTGAATTATCAGCACCATCCATCTAAATAATATAAAAAAACCTCTTTTATTTTTAAAAGTTGCACCTTTTGAGTTTGAACAGATATTTTTATATCACAAATGATTTCATAAAATAATCAGTTCATCACTGTTATAAAAAAGTTATAATAGTAATTAAATATTAATAAATTAAGTAACTATTGTTTATAGCTAAATTGATTCGAAATATGTTTTAAATAAAAGAAATAAATATACCTTCACCGTCTCTGATTAACATAAATTGGTCTAATTAATTTCATTTAGTTTTTTCTATTCACAAATAGTCTGAGAAAAATTGTCTGTTTAGCATCTTTATTCACTTGACCTGATTAAATGATTTATATGAAAATGGTGTACTGCTGTAATATTACTCTAGTAAATCAATAAACTAAGTGTTTGACACTATGCATATAATCTAACTTTTATAATGAAGCCATTATAACGGGCTAAAATAATCTAATTCGTGCGAGATTACGAGTGCTTTATAAAATGCATCCGTCCATACATAATAAAACATCTTATGCACGGACAGGAAGTCGTTTCGTGCGGCAAGGAATTCGCTTCACATTTTTTAGAACGAAGACAGGACATTTTTTTCTTTTTATGTGAAAGGGCATGCCAGACACGCCAGCCATCTGGTAGAAAGTAAAGGATTAAGTACGCTTCGTACCTCTCACAGGTACGCTCAACCGGAAATATGCATCTTTGTTTTCCAGCCTTTGGCGAGAATTTTTTTTTGTTTTCTATCGTGTCTCGAGAGATAAATAACAACACTTCATTCCTCTACCGGGCTAGGCGTGTCCGTCGATGTTTTGCTGTTTATTTCTGACTTCTTATTGAAGAAGTATTTATACGTTTTTCTTTAGATATTTTCCGCTCCTTCATTCTATGATACGTTTCATTCTATGTATGATCGTAGTAGAAAGTCTATAGTTAGCTTCCCCATGATAAATTTTTATAGTTAATAATAAATAAATATTTTAATAGTTAATAATCTCTAAAGATTGAGGCGTTTTAGATTAACTATTAGGTTACTTTTGTACCAGACATTTATTTTCATGGAATATGAAACGCCAATAAACCAAAAGGTAAATAAAAAATACATATAAAACTTAACTTAAAAATGTTTTTACTTTCAATATTAATTAGCTTTGTGCGTTCAACGCGACGAATGTCCAATATATTATTAAGGATTTGCACCTTAGCTACCTACTTACTATACTTGAGTGTACCTTACCAGATATGGTGAATCATCCTTGTGAAAAACACGGTCACGTAATACTTGTTTGAGCTTACATTCTATTGTGAATGTAAATCTTATTGTATAGGTATAGTTTTATTAATTTGCTAACGTACAAATTAAATACAGGTATCATTAAAAAACGGCCATACCTCTTCACCTTGAAAATCTAAAGAGGTTATTAATTAATAAATAATCTAGTATCTACAATTTAGGTTACATTGTAAACTTTTAATTTAGTCATAAAAAGCTTTTAAAAGCATCTAAAACACGAATATTGTAAGTTGTAGAATTAATACCTATAGTGTAACTGTACCTTAAGACTGCATAAAATATTTTTTTTGGCACATTTTATGCAAATGGTATAAGAAGTCGATGTTAACAATTAATAGTAACACTTGAATATTCTTCATATAATTATAATCTTTTACGCTTGTTACTACGCTTATATTATGTACTTTATATATTCCTAGACAGAACAAATCATAACTGAACTTTGACTGTGGATCCTTTTTACTTTTATTGTTTTGTAAGCTTCAACTGCTTTGCTAGGTAAGGGCGTTTAAAGGATTATATGTACTATTTTACTATAGTCATCATATTTTATTGTGTTTTTTTTTCTGTTGTCTCATCTGCGACTGTTTGCGTTTTGAAACGTCTCCCGAGAGAGACTAGTTCGTTCGCGCCGCACTCTTTTGTTATTAAATGTACTAAATATATGGTTATATGCGTTTGAAGTTAATTGATGGTTTTAATATACCTAAGAACCGTGTCTTACCAACGTCAAAATTCTATTCACTTTGAATAAAAACTAAAATTAACAGTCGCAAACAGCTTTGGCGTAGGAAAGTACACTGCAATATTTTTAAAGAACCTTCTGTCATGAAAATGAGTTAAATTATTAAACAAATAACACCGATGTCAGTTATTATTTAATTATTAGTTATTGGTACGTAACTGCTTTTAATCATTACGTAAATTGATACGGATATATAGAGTTGTTTTGTATAGAATGGCAAGTAGTATTAATAGACATACGTAGTAGGTATAGTAGGTATGTAATGGTGTCCTATTCTCATACACGCAACATAGTAATGTCTACACAAAGTACGTTTATATGTAGACACATTTATATGTAACGTTTTTTAAATAGGACAAATATTTTTTATGAAGCAACCAAGTGAAGTACACTGAGTACACAGAGAGCTTAAAGTAAATTATGGCACTTGTTAAAGCTAAAAAGCTGTGGTACAGGTGCCAACGCCCTCGTCTGAACCAAATATTATATATTGTGAGGTTTGGATCTAATGGAATCTCTTAGGCCCGTATTCCAAGACGTTACTCAAGTCGTAATCTATTCTTGAGATCTGCCTATATGTCAAAATTCTATAGAGAAAAAATGGTTTGACAAGTCTCAAAACTAGATTCGAAACTGAGAAACGCCTTGACATATGGGCCTAAAACGGTTTTTTCCGAATGGTCTTTAGTATTTCGACTCGAGTCGAGATGGAATGTCGTAGACGTAAGAATCGGGCCCCTGTGCGTTCGTTATCTCGGAGGAGTGTTTGACTAATGGCCTAATGGGCTCTTTAGTGTGGATGAGGGATTCATAAACTACGCTCAGAACAAGGTCGTTGGGATTTAGAATGAACATGTTTGAACTTGCTTAGGTCGCTTTGAGTAGGTAATTATGATCTAGAGTTGAGCTATGTTCATTAATAAATTATAACGTCGGTTGATGTTGTGGTATGAAAGTTCCACGTTTAATGAGTCTGCCTATTACACCGTATCATACCATGACAGTACTAGGAACTTATATTATTTGTATTGAAAAATATGAGACCGACCGTTCTGTATAAACAGAACCCAAATAGGGGGTATTTAGGCAGCTTTGACTCAACTCTACGTTGAATACTACGACAAATGTAGAGCAAAAATTCTTGCAGCTTCTTATAGTTTTATGCACTAAATACCTACGTTGTTATTAAAAATAACAATAATAATCTTTATTCTGTACTTAACAATTTTGACTTAAAACTAATAGCCTAGCTAGTAGCTACATAAGTTCCTTTCCACTTATTATGTGACAATTTACTATACTAAGAAATAAGTGAATTCCTTAGTACTCTAGCTGGTTATACATTTCTGTGTCTGTTTCACTGATCATTTTTCTTTACAGGCATATCGGTAGTTCATCAGCATTCTATGTAGGTACACTAATAACAGGAGCATCATTAATTAACCTTATTTATAGATACATTTAATATTTGTACTAAACGTATATTAAATTCACACTGACGCATTAAACCGTTGTATAATAGCAAAAATAAACCTATACGTCCCTCAGTTCAGACTGAATATAAAACCTATATCTAGGGTAGCATAAGACCTAAGAGGTTTGAAGTACAATACATAATACCTATAAACAACGTGCGCGTACAAAATTAATGACCACGCCCCTATTGTCGGGAGTGAAAGAATAAAACCATTAGTGCTCAACTTAGCTCCAGGTTATTGATCGGGGCTATGTCTATTTCCATTTAATCGAAAATAGCTGTCGCTGTGAATATAATTTATTTTCGGTGCATGAAAATCATCATCTTTAATAGTTTATAGGTGTTTTATACAGCATATATGCTGAGTATGCCTAAATACAATATTTTATTAAGTCCTTATTAGGTATAGGGAAATTATGGAAAATGCTATTGGATATTACACTTGAAATGTCACAATACCTAATACACCACCATCTCTTAGAGCAGTATTATTGCTGTTTTTCTAGAACGTGACAGCGCGATAAATGTGGTATAGCTTCATTCCATTGTGAGGGACTCCTGCAAACATACTGCTTTGAAAGATGGCTGTTAGGTATCCCAAACAAAAGCAGTACATTACCTACCAAAGCGTATCGTTCGTCAATTGTTGAGCCAGTTTCAACTTATTAAGTCAGATATTACTCATCGGTTTACCTTTTTTATAAGGTTAAACAAGTTTAGCCTCTTATTATATCGGCCTGAGAGTAATGTAATAATATCTAAGAGGTAACAATCGCAATGAATTTAATAGGTATGTATGTAAGCGTTTCATCTGTTGTTAGGACGCACTATGTGTTAAGAACCTCGATTTTGTTTCACTTTGTTTTTATTCGAAAATACTATAGTTAATATCATAAAAAACGTCTGAGTAAAACTCCCAATGCGATACAGCTTTTAGTTTTTATTTAAAATCGTTTCAAAGATTGCCTATATCCGGGTCTAAGAATTTACAAAATATTTTTTTACAGAAAAACCAAATGTGGTACTATAAATTTGACTATGCCATTTAATTGTGCATATATAACTATACTCCCCTCATAAAATTTGTCCATTTACTGTGGTGAAATAAAGTGGAAAATGTATTTTTGTCATTTTCGGTCTTATTTGTTTTTCTCAGGTATTATGCCGTATTAGAAGAAGATTTATGTATGAATCGACAGCTTATATAAATTACTATTATGTGTATCAAAATCTTATTCTAATTCCGTGTTATTCAAAAGATAAACGATATTTAAATTTTTATTCAGGGCTGGCACTTTCATATCCGGATAATAATATTTAGTATCTGGATTTACAATTTCCCTCAAATAAATTATTACTAACCTATTTTATGAAGAAGTAAAAATGAACTTAGCTTATTACTATCAGGTTGACGGGAAAGTCTTGCACCAAGATATAAAGATTTAATGAATTTATTGACAACTAATCAGTAATATAAAATAACTCTAATACTCTAGCCTATCTAGTTGGTAGATTGTTGATGCCCTGCGCCCAGAATTCCGGAGGCTGTGTAGAAAATACATTGTCCACTGCCATTTTGAGATCTTCGTAGTTTTGAAAATTTTCACAAATTAACCAAATCCTCACTAGCGCGCCTTATGAGCTTCGAGAACCTTCTACAATATTCTTACGTATCCCTGATCAATCTATACCAATATTATAAAGAGGAAAGATTTGTATTTTTGTATGTATTGAATAAACTTAAAAACTACTAGACAGTTTTCAAAAATTCTTTAACCATAGAAAGCTACATTATCGCTGAATAACATAGGCTATATTTATTACTAGAAAAAAATAGAGATCCTTTGAAATTCCTACTAAAACCAACCCGAGGTGAAAAACAATTAGCCAAAAAATGTTGTTCGTCGCATGCGCTGGGGAAAGTATTGATGATAGAACAAAAAAAAGTTCTACAATATTATAGAACATATAAATACTTAGCGAGATTTTAATAACATTTCATAAGCACTTTAATGTTTTTTAAAACATAATCGTAACGAAACTAAAATAAAACTGTTACCTAAAACTAAAGAAAATATAATTTGTGTGAACTTGATTTCGACGTTGAAAAATAGCGAGTACGAAATTTGAAAATTTGACGATTGATCATATTCACCAAATGGGTTGATCTTAATGCCACTGTTAATAAATAAAAACTTGATAGCGTTTTAACTTGATTATCTGATTCCCTAAACATCTTATCTAGTATATTGTATTTCTACAAATATATTATCAATAAAAAAAACATTATTAAAATAAAAGGTGATGATATAAAATAATTAGAAAGTATATGAACGATAAAAAACGAATACCGGATGTAATAAAAATTATCTTGATGTGACAACCCTAACAACGAAAAATCCGGATATAACTTTAATTAGTTATAACTTTTGAATAACACGGAATTAGAATAAGATTTTGATACACATAATAGTAATTTTTATAAGCTTTCGATTCATACATAAATCTTCTTCTAATACGGCATTATACCTGAGAAAAACTAATAAGACCGAAAATGACAAAAATACATTTTCCACTTTATTTCACCACAGTAAATGGACAAATTTTATGAGGGGAGTATAGTTATATATGCACAATTAAATGGCATAGTCAAATTTATAGTACCACATTTGGTATTTCTGCAAAAAATGATTTTGTAAATTCTTAGACCTGGATATAGGCAAACTTTGAAACGATTTTAAAGAAAAACTAAAAGCTGTATCGCATTGGGAGTTTTACTCAGACGTTTTTTATGATATTGACTATAGTATTTTCGAATAAAAACAAAGTGAAACAAAATCGAGGTTCTTAACACATAGTGGGACGTTACAAGAAGAAATAAAATGTAAATCCTACTAAAATTATAATTTTTTAAGGATGTTTGTTACTCTTTCACGCAAATACTACTGAACGGATTTTGACGAAACTTTACAGTATTACTGTTTATACATTAGAATAACGTATAAGCTATTGAAATTTATAACAATATTGAGTTAATTGGCCAAATTATAACGATGAGTGTCAAGTAAGTCGGAAAAAACCCTGCTATCTGAGAGCTATTTCGCTCAGCGAAGAGGACTCGGGTGAGCTAGTATATTATACTTTCAATAATATTGATTGGTCGTGTTAATATACACAGTTTATACATGCATTAACTTATCGATTGAGTTATGTTACTTTGATGTAATACTTTTTAGTCCTTGACGTATGCGCCTGATGTGAAAGAGATGTATATTTTTAATTGAGTTCAGTTTTTTTTATAATTACTATACCGCACGTGCTCCTACGTAATGCTCTGCTTCAAAACTGTATATGGATTAATTTATTTAATAACCGATAATTATGGTACAATGAGTTACACATATAAACATAATAGTACTTAGGTGAACTGTAAAGAAATTATACTAAGTATTGTTGTGGAAATATTTTTTTTAAGTAAGGCATATAAAATATAAGAGACTTATGTTGCGTTACAGCAATCCTGAGCTAGCATAAGCCATTTGGTGAATGTTATGTTTTATTGCAAGTTTTCATTGGTTAAACATACCACTGTTTTACATAGAAATATTGTGAAGAATTGCAGGTTTCGGTATCCGAATGGGTGGATGGGATGGATGGCCGAAGTAAAAAATACGTAGAGGTGCGACAGTGCATTATAGTCTAATATGGCTTAGATATCACCTACCATCAATTGAAATTCACGCTCGTCTGCTGATATTTATATTATAAAAATATATTTTGTCATGTTAAGTGTAATAATTAAGTTTTCACAGAAGATTAGCCTTGCATTAAATCAGCCGGCCTAACTTGACAACCACGACAAAATGTTGTCGACCGTTTTCTCGTCTTTTTATATCTTGCGAGTCTAACATGACACACTTAAAACTCGATATCTAATGTCAAAAGTAGAGATATTTGTCGATCGAGATATATTGTCTATCAAAGTCGTCGATGTCGAGATATAATAATATATCTCGATATCTTAGTTTGTCTTCTTATCTCTCTCTTGTTGGTCATGCTAGACGGGCAGCTGTGTTACAACATAATATACTTAGTCGCGACACGTTTTTAGTTATAAATATTTACTTGTGTGTATGCGTGTGTGTGTGTGTATGATTAGTAACACAACACTTTGCAGGCGCAATGAGTGACCCGTGTTAGCGGTAGGCTGTGATGCAGCGCGCTCACGCGGGCGGCGCCTCGCAGCCGCTTCAGTCTGCTACACGGCGTTACCGCTCGCACTCGCAACACTACTCGGACATCGACGATCAGGTAATAGTACATTCAATTTGTAGGGGTAGTGATGGCTGTATCACAATAGGCCCACAACGCATCTTAGACGCGGATGTCCATGGGCGCCGAGCGGTGGTGATTATTTACCATTAGGTAACCCAACAAGGGATACGCAAAATACTTTACTCGATACCAGTATCGAATAAAAATATCTATATCAAAAAAGTATCGATACCTGAGTGTTATTAATAATAATATACCTCACACATCTCACACTCGGCCGTCTGATCGATACTTTGAGAAAGTATCGATACCTCAAAAGTATCGGAACAAATGTATCGATTCCAGAAGTTTTTGGTATTAAAACAAAAGTACTTACGGTGTGGTACTTTTTGCGTATCCCTGCTCGGTTGTGCGCTCTGTAATAATAAAAAAGAAATTGTTTCTCTCATTTTACGAGAGACGGTGATAGCGCGATCCCTACCCGTGTAAAGCGGATAAACAGAAAAATAATACATTGTTTTCAACTCTTCTTAAGGCCTATGTCTAGCTGTGCTTAAGGCTCCATATTTTGTTTAGTTTTATTATTTATTTAATAAATAACTACCCAACGGACGATACCCTAATACGATAAATGTACAATAATCTTCATTTAATATTAATTCCGTATAAACAAATATTTAGATACAAATCTGATCCATATGGGTCATTTAAAATTTAATCAATTCATAAAGTGGAGATAAACTTTCAAGACAATCTTGTACTACATAATGTTTTGCACATTTGTAGTGTGAAAGTAATTGGATATTAATATATCGATAACATTACGATTTTGTAATTTCATGTCGCCGCGTACGCGATCATTGAGGACTGATTTCCCAAAAGAATTACTTACATTTTAATCATGAAAAATCCTTGACTGTAGCATAATATTCATAAAAAACCTATTTAATTGTACGATAACGATACGAAAGAGTTAATTGTATAGTAATCAAAATTACAACTCGTAATGAACCAACCGAATACAAAACCATTTAAAATAATTATACCACTTTATTTTTAAATAAATTATGAAGTATTCTTCACGATATTGAAGACTTAAAACTACTGTATTTCTTGTTTCATAAATATATCCCATATATTTTTGTCTATAGATTGTGATTCAGTCTGATGATAAGGTCAAAAATAATGTTAGGTGTTCATTGTTCTTGTATTTCCGTTGGCTAGTTTACAAAATTATCGAGCGTCATACAATACCTAGCAAAGCTATAGCAACCAGGATGACATCAACTTTTAAATTGAATTCAATGAAATATGTAATTATTTGTACCTTGCTTTATATAGTTTGTTTTTTCTGACTAGTCTTCTACTCGTAACTGTCGGGTTGCCTTTAATTTTTTTTATAGATCTTAGAACTGTTTATATTTTTTTTCAGATTCCAGCATCAGTGATCAGTAGTGTGGGAACTGTCAGTTTATCACAATCAATCACTAATCCGACACCTGTTCCGAACATCACAATGGCTAATCCGACTACACCTAGCAACACGAATGGGAGCCAAACTCCCGCGCAACAAACACCGACGCAGGCACCAATCAGAAACTTGCCCAAGAAACGGAAACTGGCACCATCTGAACTTGAGGAGATAGAGCGGAACTGTATGAACAGTCTACCTGAACGGAATATGAATGTGCCGGTTACAGCGCCTCACGTTGAATACACTTCGACATATCAATCAATACTCCAACCTTCACCTATCGTTCACCGTTCATCTCCTCACGAACAAAAACCGACCGAATACATTCATTACCCGAACATAGACTTATCTGAATGGCGGGATCACAGAGTATTAGCGAAGCAGCGTGGTATATACACCCCAGGTGTTATACGACAAGCTGACGGGTGCAAAGTGATTGTAGAGTTAGATGGGCAGGAAAACGAATCCGTGGAGTATAGTGATGTATTTGGTGCAAATAAATACGATGTGATAAGTGATGCGAGTCCCCAATTGAGTCATATATCGATTGGATCCTCGTGTGTTGTGAGGACTGACTCTAGCCGGGACAGTGTACAAAATGTGTTTGTGGAAGGATTCGTGTTTGAAATACACAATTCGCCAATCAGGATTCGTGTTAGGGTGAGTTGAATTCTTTAGGTATAAGTTTTTGTTGCCCCCTAGTTATGGACGTATGCACTCTACCTGTTTCATGAATAGATTCTTGTAGATCTAATTTCTTTTCAGAATGGTTTGATCCTAGGAATATCAGTAGTGAATTACTAAGTCCCCTAGTGGGGCATGGGGCAGACCCATTTCTGTGTCTGTTTTACTGATCATTTTTCTTTACAGGCAAGTAGGTGTTAAGCCTTCTGTGTCCTGCCCGACCGATTTTTTTTTATTTTGTTCCCCCGGGATTCGAACCCAGGCCCTCCGCTGCTAAACGCATCGCACTTACCACTGAGCCACGGAGGCGGATGAAATAGTTTGGTCCTAGGAAAATCAGTGATAAACTTAATTCTATGATATGAATGAGACATACACTTTCTACTTGTTTCATCGATAGTCCGATACTTTATAATATTGTTTGGTTCCATTTGTATTAGTCACGCTGGATAGTAATGTTTTAAACTTATGACCTCTTGAATATATGGTGTTCATTTCATTTCAAAATTATGCAAGGCTTCGTGGTGAATCTATGTCGCGCCTTAAACGAGTTTCACACTAGCAGGAAAAAGGTTCGACATTCCTTTGAACGTATTACCGTACCCTATATAATGAAGCTCTGTCGTTTCTCGTCCTTTTTGTGAGAGGGGAAAGTATAATTTATTAACAATATAGACATGAACTAATTGTCTTATATATTTATTAAATTTAAAACTTTAATTAAAATATTGCACCTATTTGAATAATATATATTAACTTAAAAAAAGGGCATGACATGCTACTGACCCCTGTTGAAGAACTTAAATCAATCAATATTATGAATCACTTTTATTGTTTACTAGCTGACGCCGCCTAACTGAATGAGCAGATTTAGGATTTATAATAAACATAAATCAAATATAAATTTAAAAAATCAAGTATTTTAATGACGTCCAATAGTTAACTGAGTGGCTGTGGACCCCTTGGTGATCCATGGACCCCACTTTAAGAAACACTGATATAAAAGGATTAAGCGAAAACTTAATCCTTTTAAAATTAATTTTCTTTAAGCATATTTTCCACACGTCTGGTTACTTCGGGCATTGATCGGGTGGAAGGAATATCGAAATTCCGACCGGGTAACGAACCACTATTCATAGATGGAAAAACTGTGAATTGCACATTGCGCGTTTTGGTTTCAGTCTGTGGATTTCCGAATGCTCGAAGTAAAAAGTAGATCGACAGCGCCTCATTGACGGATATTCTGTGGCTGAGGTATCACAAACCATCAAGTGAACCTCATGCTCGTCTGTCGATATTTAACATTATAAAAAAACCTTTTGCTTGTTCTTTGCTAGGTTTTAGATGGTGAAAGTATAAAGGACACCGTGGAGGTCAAACGGGCCGATATTCGTCTCCTGCAGCCGCCTTGGGCTGACGAGTTGGAAGACGCTGGCTCGCACGCCATGATGCCGCAGCATTTGCGGATCCATCCGGTGTCTGCTATGCCGGTTGGTATATATTGTCTGCGTATAGTTTATCCTTAGATTAATAATTGGTCTCCGCGCGCTACGACTAGATACCGCGCTATAAAGAAAAAGCAGGTTCCTGAATGCGGCAACTCAATATTGTAGTGTGTGTAAAACACAGATTTTAGGGTTATATGATTGTACAATGAAATGTATGACGATATATACAATACTTACTGATGGTATGTGATGCCAGTATCTTTCTTGTTTCTTGTAGTTTATTTTTATGCGCCGGCGTCGACGGTACCTAGTCGTAGCGCGCGGAGACCATATTAATCTAAGAGTTTATCTATACTAATATTTTAAAGAGAAAAGATTTGTTTGTTTGTTACGATTTACTCAACACCGATTTTAAAAATTCTTGCAACAATAGAAATTTACATTATCAGTTAATAACATAGGCTATTTTTGTGCATAGTACATCTACATTGCACCTGTGCGAAGCCACATATACACAAAAAATAAATAGCCTATGTTACTCGCTGATAATGTAGCTTTCCATTGGTAAAAATAGGTCCAGTACTTTTTGAGTTAAATCGTAACAAACAAATCTTTCCCCTTTATAATATTCGTATAAATTACCTTATTTATACCTCAATTACGATTCAATTCATAATAACTCTACTTTTTTTACTAATATTTGTATCTGGATGTACACCTATTCTTATTTTATTTCAGTACTCTATGGGTGGTGGGGACTTTGTGACGTCATCGCCGATAGCTGGAACAGGTCAAATTGTGACAGTAGGAGCTCTATCGAACGGGTCCCGCCCTTTCGATGACTATGGGGAGAGTGACGATGATCTGCCCCGGGAGGACATCATGTTCCCAACGGACGCCTCACATATGGGTGAGTTGAGATCGGTGGAATCGGCTTTTTTAACGCGAGTATCACATTTAAATAAAATCACCTTTACCGGATTAAAACGTGATTTATTTTTCAAATTATTTATCCCGTTTCGAGTGATTTACAGCAAACAGTCTCGAAAATCGTCCTCAAAACTGCCCGTGATTTTATTTAAATCAGTGAAATCATTGCACTTAGTCATTCTTATATCATTTCGGTGAATGCTGGAAGTAAAAAGTAGGTTGAAAGTGCATCATTGATTGATGTCCTGTAGCTGAGGTATCACCTACCATCAAGTGAACATACAAAAAAACTAAATGGTAATGTATTGTGTTCAGATTGCAGCAACAGCAAGCGAAGCAGTCTCCAAAGTCGAGGCAGCACTTCGAGTCTCATCGAAGGTAGTCTCACTCCGCGATCTCAGCCGCCTACACCTAGGTAAATTTTAACTTTTTTTTATAGAATATGGGCAAACGAGCAAGTAGTTCACTTCGTCGTTGGTGATCACCACATTCGACATCAATATCTCGATATCGACAACTTTGATAGAGAAGATATCTCGATCGACAAATATCTCTACTTTTGACATTAGAAGTCGAGTTTTAAGTGCAAGTGTCATGTTAGAAAAATATTTTTTACTTCTATTGTTTATTTTAAAACGTACGTTTAGTTAGTTAGTTTAGATGTACGCTTAAAATAAGCAATATCAGACTTTATTTTTATTCTAAATAGCAAGGCAATGTAGATGTACTAAACACAAAAAAAAATTGCTGAAACAATTTTTAAAATCGGTCCAGTAGTTTTTGAGTTTATTCATAACATACAAAAATACAAAACTTTCCTCTTTATAATATTAGTATAGATTAACCCCCTTATTCATAAACGTATTATTAGCTTGATATAGTTAAAATATTAGTGTTGGGTAGTACAGGACTTCAAAAAGAGTTTGTAAGAGTAGCCTCTTTTTCACTCTGAGCCAGTACAATGTCCCACTTCAAATGAGGCGAGGCGTATGAATCTCGAAGCATAATTTGTACTAGCCAGTATTAATATGACATTTGATGTTTTTTTTTTATGGTTATTTATCACCCAAATACATCGAGAAAAAACGAGTGCGACATAAAATTTGAAGTAGTACATTTTATAATTTCGAGCCGCTCTTACATTCTGACGTCATGTCCGGGACAAATGTACCGCCTCTTGTATGTCCTACTCAACACTATAAAATATGTTTTGATTCTTTCGTTCTGTAGTCTTTTAATATTCGATAAAGCGAGACAAAACATATTTTAACTATATCAAGCTTATAATACGTTAATGAATAAGACCGATAGATTACACTTAGTTAATACCTTTGAACTAACGATATAAGAGACTATATTATATTGTTCTAGATCTCAAGCAGCAACACCTCACAAGTACAAGAAAGGCGACGTGGTGTCAACACCGACCGGTATACGTAAGAAGTTCAACGGCAAGCAGTGGCGGCGACTCTGCTCAAAGGACGGCTGCACAAAGGAGAGCCAGCGTCGCGGGTTCTGTTCCCGGCACCTGTCGCTCCGCGGCGTCGCCAGATCGTCGAACACTCCGCTCGCGCAGGGATCCACTCATACACCGCAACAGAGGTAAGGGGGGGATTAATAAGGAGAGAGATATTTAATCTAGACACAATATTTAAGCCATTTATTAAAATTAATCTATAACATATTATAATAAAATAAGAAATTTTCTACATTTAATTTTTGTAACTAATGGAGAGGAGACGATTTAAAACGAGGATGTTTTTTTGGATTATGTTTATATTTGAACAATTATGAAAAATATTAAATTCGAACATTATTGTTTGTTATAATATAAATAATTCGATTCTACTTTTACAGAAACTTTATTTTTAATTTTTTGACAGCCAGTAATGTTTTCATATAATGTTCGTGTTCGATCTCTTTGGTGATGGAAACATTTATTTACAATATCCACATTCCAAATTCAAATCACTTTTACTGCCTAGTTATTAAAAAGTTATGTTGGTCCCTGTTTATGGGGAACTAACTAGCTCTTGTTGAATAGATGTGATAACAGGTCGGACTTGAATTCGTGTATGTGATGTTAGTTATTTCGACTATGTATTTGTGTGTTGTTCCCACGATAATGTTAGTGCGTGCTCCTATTTCACCATGCCTATTGCTGATAGAGGACAAATTTTTATTTATTTTTTCTTTGTTTATATATATATTTTTTATTATTATAGTTAATTACTTAAATATGTCATGTGGAATATGGTGTAATGGTTGCAGTTCCTTACAAACATTTTGTAAAACAAAAGAATTGCCAGTTCTTCTCGTCCGTTCTACGCCCTTGATTTGAGAACTGGCGGTAAATGTAAAATAAGAAGCATTTAATATGTATTTCCTTATTGACGTTGACGTGTACATTGTGCTACCTAAATGAATAATTGATTTTGCATTTTAAAAATAATATTGTTACGTGTAGAAGCAGCAGTAAGTCGCTCTCGTCGAGCGGCACCGGCGTGGAAGGGGACGAGACGTCGCGCGAATCCGACACCACACCGCCCAACTACCGCGTCACGGGACGGTTCGACCCGGACGAGACGGAGGCCGCCAATATGCTGGGTGAGTGACACTAAATATAAACTAATATTATTAAGAGGAAATATTTGTTTGTTTGTTACGATTTATCTCTGAAACTGCTCGATCGATTTTAAAAATTATCAGTGAGTAACATAGCAAATGTGTATAGTACATCTATATTGCACCCGTGCGAAGCCGGGGCGTGTTGTTAGTAAATTAAATATGTATTCGTATAAAATTCTTTGGTCTGAGGTCCAATCATGAACTTGCGTGAGAGTATTCGTGTCGTCAATCCTGGGTCTGCTCGGTTCTGGAAACCAGAGTAAGTTCAGTATTTAATTCGCCATGCACACTATTGTTATTTATAAAAAATCGATTTCTCGAGTCCCCTAGTGCGGCATGGGCACATTTTCATGTCTGTTTCACTGATAATTTTTTTTATCGCCAAGTACCTTCTTAAAACCTACGTAAAAAAGACCCCTTTTTTGTTGTTTTTTTATTATGGTGCTTAATGCATTTATTTTTTCTTTTTTTTAAAATCTTATTATTCCATTTTTGTTTAATTTGTTTGATGCATTTTTGGCGTCATTGTGGAATACTTAAGATGAGTGAACTGGTCCACAATGACGTCAGGTAAAATTTGCCAATGAAGTGATACGTAGAAAATGCTGATGTATATATTGCTCTGTTCAAAGTGTCGCTGGGCAGCTCGCGATCCGGCAGTCCAGGCGCTTCGCCAGTAGGGGATAATGTGTTCGTGCCTATCTCGTCTCCGCAGCCACCTGCGGCGCCGCCTCACCACCTTATACGGTACTTTTATGCCACACCCTGTGAAAATCCCATATTGAAACTTCTTTTGGAAACTAATTTAATCACATGCGGACGTAGGCGTGGCAAAGCCTAGTAAATAATAGAATTCACTGTGTTGAATTCAATATACTTTATTGTACAAAATTTAAAAAAATCATACATAAAACTAATAGTAAAGTACAAATTGGTGCCCTTTTTTATAGTAGATATCGACAGACGAGCATGAGATTCACTTGATGGTAGGTGATACCGCAGTTACAGAACATGTTGCGCTGTCAAATTTACCTCCCACCCGTTTAATGTCTGAAGTGACCCGATGTGGGGAAGACATGCTTATAGAAAAATAATAAAACATTCGATTTTGACAATTTTTCAGATTGACCTGGTTTATTCTCTTAGAGATGTTAATTCATTGGCCTCCTCCTATTGGTTTAAAACCCTCTTGGCCTTGTTACTGAAAGGATATGAATTGATGCAGAAACGATGCAAAAAGTCCCAATGTAGATATAGGTTAGATACTCTCAAAAAACTTTATATAGTTTGTCCACTCTGTTTACATAATCTACAAATGATTCGTGCCCCCGCGATAACGATGTCTAGTAATCATTTTGTGTTACAGCGTGCCAAACGATTGATAATAATAATTGGATGCTGTTTCAACCCACACGGTTGCCATTTAGAGAAAATTGTGTTAGAAGTTTTAATTAGGTTTTATTAAATTTCTTTTAAAAAGTAACAGAAATAATAGATTTTTTTGTAATTATTATAATTAAACTAAATGTATGTCGTTCTTCTTGGTAGCATTTAATATGTATTTTTTATTGACGTTCATAAGTGTACATTGTGTTACCTAAATGAATAAATGATTTTTTAATTTGAAATTTGAATTTGCAATCAAAGTAATAGAATTTAGTGCATTATTGTTAGGGTTTCGTGCCCTCTAGTTTTTTCCAACTTTTTCTATTAAAACGATTTAAATGATATCTCTGAAATCTCTTTTGTAATATGTACTCCAGCTCATAAGGAAGCGATTGGTATCAAAATTTATATTTTTATCATTTTGTGGATTGACACTGTTTTGCTTAACAGCGTACAATTATCAATTATAATCGATGCTTTTATATTAACTGTAATATATTTTTTGAATGTTGCAGGCCCGAGTTAGTGCGGCCGGGTCGAGTGAGTTCTCCGACAGGTGTCGCTACAAGTGTCATTAGGGTGTCTCCGGCCCCAACTTACCACTATCAGTATCAGGTATTTTTCGTTTTTTTTTTAAATTCTCAAAAACATATAAATCACATGGTATAAGATATAAATTCGCGGTGTAGGAAGCAGATGAACGTATCTACAAAAAATAAATCAAGAAAGTACTTTATAACGGATTAAAACGCGATTTATTATTTATGCAGACGTTTCTGAAAGATGACAGTTGTCTGATTTGAAATATCACAAAGTGGCCATATTAACGCTAACAAATAACTACTTATTTGCCTTATTTGTATCTGTATGTACATATTTTTTTATCTTTGCGTGGGTAGTTTAGGCGTGGCAATTTGCCAAATAAATCCGTATATTTTTTAAAGAAATTCATATGATTTTCAAAACATTAACGGAACACGTGTTTTATTTACTTTACTTTTATCTATATATATCTTAATATAATACTTTTATCTATATATATCTTAATATAATACATATATATCCAGTGCTAATAGTGTTCAACAAAACTAAACTACCCTCATTTTCAGGTGGAACGCAACGGTCCAACCCTTCAGTCGACACCATCAAACATCATCAGTATTCAGTCGTCCGGTATCAATATCCCCAGTAGCATACAATCGAATTTCACGCCCCCTTTGAATTCCACTCCGAACTATTCGAGTATTTCAATAATCAACAGCATGAATAACCAAGGTCTCACCAGCATTGCTAATACACTACGGAAGAGTGACGAAATTCCCCACAACTTGGTGTTACATCGAAGTGTACCCACTACGACTGGAATGGATATTGATAATATATACCGCAACCAACCGCTGCATTTGAGAAATGGCCTTCATGATGTACAGGTATTTTTTTTTATACGTCGTATACTTAGTATGTTCTCAAGTCCCCTAGTAGGGCATGGGGCAGATAGACCTCTCAGTGTGTTATACTGATTATATTTGTTAAATGTGACCAATTATACGTGCCCTGCGACCGAAACATATATTTGAATATTGTTTGCCCGGGATTCGAAGCCGAAACCTCTAGTGCTTAACGCAACACATATACCAATAAGCCTCCTAGAAGGTCAATTATGTAATACGTATACCTATACTAATATTATAAAGAGGAAAGATTTGTTTGTTTGTTACGATGTAACTCAAAAACTACGGGACCGATTTTAAAAACTAGTTCACCAATATATGGCTACATTGTCAGCAAGGAACATTTTTGTATTTTTTAGTACATCTATATTACACCCGGACGAAGCCGGGGCATGTTACTAGTATGTTAAATTATGAAAGTCCTATAAATATCAATACTAAATGGGTTTATTTCTTGGATAGAAAACTATACAATAAAATTCTGATTACAGTACAGGCGCGAAGAAATGACGTCGCCGGCGGGTAACCATGAAAATTTTCAGAATAGAAGAGTCTCGGAGTATGACGACGATGACCACTCGGTGCCGCAAACCGATGGTCACCACGCGCGCGCGGAGCCCCGTCCTGCAGAACTCTCCGAGGCTCGTTTACTGGAGGACAGTAAGAGGATAGTGAAGCCGGCGCCGATACAGGCGCGGTTCGTGTCGCTCCTCGACGCGGACCCGAAGGACTCCGTGAAGAGGTTCTATGTGATACCGCAGAACAGTCTGGAGAAGAAGATCGTTCTCATCAAGAACGAGCCTTCGGAAACTGTGCAAGTAAGTATTTTTAATATTATCTGTATGTAAGACAATGTTCTGCAAAAGGGCCAGGTCAAAAGTACTCGTAACCGTCGAGTGTGTATGAAAGCATTGATGAAAGTAGAAGAAGCGAATGTGGTGTAAGGATCGGAGCATATGGAATTCCGTGATCTCTGCCTACCTCAATGGCAAAGAGGCGTGATGTATATGTATGTATGTCAGACAATGTCATAGTGACGTATACAGAGCATATATTTGGAGAGGGTAAGCTTTAATAAAAGAGAGTGCGTTCGGCTATCGCGATTATTATTGTATCGATTGCACAAAAGTAACTAAAGTAACTAAGCCTAGGAACTATATTGTGTATTGTAATAAAATGTTTCTGTGTCCGTTTCACTGATCATTACAGGCAAGTAGGTGATTAGCCTTCTGTGTCCTGCCCGACTGATTTTATTATTTCTTGTTTCCCCGGGATTCGAACCCAAGACGTCACGTGCTAAACGCATCGTGCTTAACATTAAGACACAGAGGCAGTCATGTAGTATGAGAGTGTATTTCTCGCCCGGATCCCTGCTGATGCTCATACTGAGTGACCGTGAAGATATCGCATTCACTCATCATCTATCATCATCATCTCTCAAATATATAGGACTTATTTGTTGTTGTTTTGTATATAATACTTTGTGTTTTATGGAAAAAAAATAGTCCAGGAACCAAAATAATAAAAACGTACCAAGCACCACTGACCGCCTCCGTGGCTCAGTGGTAAGCGTGATGCGTTTAGCACCGGAGGTCCTGGGTTCGAATCCCGGGGAAACAAGACTAAAAAAAAAATTGTTTCGGTCAGGCAGCGCACAGAAGGCTGATCACCTACTTGCCTGTAAAGAAAAATGATCAGTGAAACAGACTCAGAAATGGGTCTGCCCCATGCCCATTTAGCACCGTGTTTGCTGTATTTGTAATACTTTAAATAGACAGATAAGGGGCCGTCCATTAATCACGTGAGGTCGTTTTTCTCATTTTTTGACCCCTCCCTCCCCCCTGATGATATTTGGTGAGGTTTGGGACCACTCCCCCCCCCCCTTCCCCTGGATCACGTGTATTTTTTTGGAAGTCTATGTAAAAGCTATTTTTGACTGGAAAAAAATATTTAACAAATGGCGTTTTGATTCGAAAAACATTTATATGTATTTGCAATAAAATTAATGAATAATTAATTAATTAATTAATTAATTTTCGCGCCGTTCAAAATTTCGGTTCATAAATAGCGCTTTTTGACAAAAAATAAATAAAATTAATACACGTGATGTCTAACGAGACCCCCCCTCCCCCCTCGTGATGTTTCGTGATGTTTTCCGTACCCCCTCCCCCCCCTTTTGAGCCTCACGTGATTAATGGACGGCCCCTAATCTGGCTCGAAGAACCAAAAAGAATACCATGTTGAGTGATACTTTACTAGATGTACTGTTAAGGCACGTTCCGTTACAGATAGATCACAAAGCTCATCAGTTAGCGACGCCGCTCAACGACCCCGAGCCCGAGCCGAGGGGATTAGACAATAGTGAACATGTATGTACGCCTTTCATATTTATTGTATTATACAGAGGTTTTGAATGTATTGTTTATTTGGACGCATGAACATGGTTGCCATTTTGAGAAAATTGAGTTTGAAGTTTTAATTAGGTTTTAATAAATTTCTTTTAAAAAATAACAGAAATAATAGTTTTTTGTAATTATTATTATTAGACTTACGGTCTTACTTATAAACGTATTACAAGCTTGATATAGTTAAAATATGTTTTGTCTCGCTCTATCGAATATAAAAAGACTACAGAACGAAAGAAACAAAACATACTTTAACTATATCAAGCTTATAATACGTTTATGAGTAAAGCCATAAATGTATATAGTTTTTCTTTGGAGCAATCAAAGTAATAGAATTTAGTGCATTATTGTTAAATATTTTAAACATTTTAGGGTTTCCGTTAGTTTTTACAATATTTGTGCTATTTAAACGATTTAAATGATATATATCTCTTTTGAAATATGTACTCCAGCTCATAAGGAAGCGATTGGTATAAAAATTTACATTTTTATCATTTTGTGGTTTGATACTGTATTGATTAACAGTCTCCATTTATATATGTATACATACTAGTTGACGGTCTGGAAAGGGACACCCTAATCACCTAGCGGTATGAAATATACTTTACGACCTATTCACATATCTACCAAATTTTCATAAAATGGGGTAAATGCTGACCCAACATGTATCTTTGACTGATTGTACAAAAGTTTACATCTCATTCTGTATAATTTCCAACATTGTCCAGAACGGTAATATTTACACACAACTTCACTCCACGTACAACAAAACTGTGAAATTAATTAACGCCTTTAGTGTTTACAACTAATAACGACCTCGTTGGTTTCATAAAACGAGTCTTTAAATTTTAAAAAGGCCAACAACGCATCTGAGATATTTAAGTCTCGTATATCCATGGGTAGTGGTGACTTACCCTCAGGTAATTCACTAGCTCGGTTTTCTGCTTTGTAATAAAAAGAAAATAATTTTAGATTTAGATTAGAATCTTTTTAGGTTATGATCTCAATGTTATTTACAAATGACATAACCGATAGCAATATGACGACAATTTAAATGTCTCTTTTTGGTATTTTCCCCTGAATCCTATTAAAATTAAGAAGTTTGACCTTGACGATGTTCGTTTCGTGATTGCAGGTAAATAATGTGAATAGTAGTGCAGTAATCGTCCACCCCAATCAGCTGTTACCCGTGCTACCTCCCCCTACTTCACACACTGCTATTATTGGTGAGTTATTTTGCATATCAATGGTAGATTTTGAGAAACATACATAGACATTTACAATGTTTTTTACAACGACGGGCTCGTTGGCGCGTTCGGTAGAACACCTGTTGTTCGCATCGATGGGACAAAAAAATTATAATTTTCTGTAAGCATGTTTTCCCCACGTCTGGTAACTTCGGGCATTGATCGGATCGGAGGAATATCGAAATTCCGTCCGGGTAACGAACCACCGTTCATGAATGGAATTAAACCGTGAAGTGCACATTGCGCGTATCGGTTTCAGTCTATGGATTTCCGAATACTCGAAGTAAAAAGTTGGTCGACAGCGCATCATTGACTGATGTTCTGTGGCTGGGAGGTATCACCTACCATCAAGTGAACTTCATGCTCGTCTGTCGATATGTAACATAAAAATAAAAAACCTTTATTTTTATTCAAAATTATTAGTGAGTTTTACCTTTGAACCATCGATATATTGCAACATAAATGTTTTCAATACAAATACTTGTACCAGTATCAACAAGCGGCGTGAACGGCGCGGTGTTCCCGTGGCAGTCTCTCGTGCCGCTGCTGCGCGCCGCGTCCCCGCCCCCCGCGGCGCCCGCGCAGCCGCCCTCCCCGCGCACGCCGCGCACCCCGCACACCCCGCACACCCCCCACACGCCGCACACACCGCACACGCCGCACATCAAGACTGAGGATCAGATCAAGACTGAGAGTAACGGTGAGTACGATCTCAAAGCGATCGAAAAAGACAATATGTGGGTAATTTTATTATATCACAAATATGACAACATTTAATTTTACAATTTTTGTAATCATTTAAACAATAGTTCGGTAGTTTTGGAGATTAACGTAAACAAACAAACATATAGACATTAATTGTGGTTGTGCGAGGCAGATATATCTACACCCCGAGAGTTCTTTTTTGGAGGCCCTGAGTACCTCCGATTTCTTGCGCCTAAGACGGGTGGGCTTTTAGTCGGTAGGACTGTGATGTATTGGCGACTTTACCCGTCGCCCCTTCCTTGGTGGTGGGTATCATTGATGATTTCCGCACAAAAAAATAGCATCCATATCGATCGGTTAAAAGGTATATATATATATATATATATATATAGGGCATAAGCGAGGTTTATGGAGGGTAGAGATAAGGAGGAATCTCTTAGTATATTTATTTATTTAATACACACACACATATCAACTGCCATTACAGGGGCACATGCCTAATGCGACAGTGACATACAACACAAATATTAGAAGTGTCCATAAAGTCATGTGACATTATGGTGGCGCTGCTGTAAGCTGATGACTGCATTTGAAAGAAAGCGCCTAAAACTTTTAGAGTAGGACAGAATGAAACGAAGAAAGATATATCCGGTCCGTAACGACTTTCAAAAATTTTGTTGTAAAGTAATTTCATACATTGATGAAATATATAACAATAATTTTAAAAATTTCAGAATTCTTTTGTATAATGACGTTTTCAATTGCATACTTATTTACTTTATTACTATAAACTACTCTATTCAGTACAACTTCTTCTGTACTTTACTATTTCCGTTTGGCATACTTCACTTCATTAAGAATCGCCAAATTCACATCGAACCATCAGTGGTCATCAGCGCCTTTTTAAGTTTTTAGTTGGTTTTGGAACTATAATCTAACAGCTGGACACTTTTGAAAGTAAAGCCCCATATGAGAGATTCCTCCTTATCTCTACCCTCCATAGCGAGGTTTTAGTCGAAAATGACTTATTAATAACCATCCATTTTTAATCCATCCATTAACCATCCTACTTAAAATTTTCTGCTCTTTCGTATGCGCTCCCATGGCTCTTTGTTGTCACTTATGCCCAAACAAAAAACTACGTTTTCGAAATGCTCTTTAAACTTAGTGAACTTTAAACTGCTTTCCTGCTGGTTTTCGTCCATTATACCCTATTAACTTTTAACCGTCGATATAATCACCACAGATACGGTGACGTCGATGTGCACGGACGAGGACGACGAAGTGTTCGAGTGTGAGGAGAGCGCGGCCAGCCGCCGCTCGCAGAGCCTCTCCTCGCTCGGGCAGACCGGCGGGGCGGACAAGGTTAGTTTGATGCGTTGCTATGGCAACCGCGCACGGATATTATGCCGGCTCCACACGTTTTCCATAAAGCATCTACAAATTCAGACGTGTAGGGTGAAAAAAATCGAAAAGGTTTAAATAAAATACTGTATACCGGATTAAAACGCGATTTATTATTTATATTGTTTAAATTATTTATCCCGACGTTTCGGATGCTTTTCAGCAACCGTGGTCGCGGGGAGACAAAGCATCCGAAACGTCGGGATAATTAATTTAAACAATATAAATAATAAATCGCGGTTTAATCCGGTATACAGTATTTTATTTAGATGTGTGATACTCGCGTTAATAAAAGACAATATTAAACGAAAAGGTGTTGAAATTCCGTGATCCCTGCCTACCTGCCCATTGGGAAGGAGTCGTGAAATGTATGTATGTAAAAAGTATTGAACTTTAATTTAGTTGCGGCGAGTGACAAACGTGTGGACTCGGCAGTAAGGGTGCGGAGTCACTAAGACTTGAAAACTCTGTGAAGGCTTGAATTTGGGTTGCGTTCGCATTCGCATCGGCATTATTGATTGATTATCCGTGGTTGAATCGCGTACCATCAAGTTAGTCTCATGCTCGTCTGAAGAACATCCAAAGGCCTATTTGAGCTTGAAATGCCCGCCTAGCATGACCATTAAGAGATATATCGCGGACGAATGAATACAAACTAAGATATAAGATATATTATATCTCGACATCGACAAGATATCTCGATCGACAAATATCTCTACTTTAGAAGTCGAGTTTGTAGTGGAAGTGTCGTGTTTCGATTAAAACACGAGAAAACGGTTGAAAAAATTTTGTCGTGCTAGGCCGGCTGAATGTTTCTTCGAAGAAAGAACATGTTTAGGTGATGTTTTTTTCATTTTTTTTTTTAGAAGGAGCGTCGCATCCGTCGTCCAATGAACGCGTTCATGATATTCTCAAAGCGTCACCGTCAGATGGTACACCAATTGCACCCTAACCAGGACAACCGCACCGTCAGCAAGATACTTGGCGAGTGGTGGTACTCCCTCAAGCCGGACGAGAAACAGAAGTACAACGAACTTGCAAGCGAGGTTTGTACAATTTGCTCCAGTAATATAATAATTATATCAATTTTAATATAGCTTTATACAAAGTAATATAAAAAAAAATGTGTCATAAACTGACCTTTTGTCTTTTAACATGTTTGGCTTAGGGTTTTAGATTTTTAATTATCCAATAAATACTCAAAAACAAGAGGACATTGTTAGTCAATGTTGCTATTTACATATAGAAAATTACAGCAAATATCAACTCTGTGGCTTTAATATGACAACTTTGTGATATTTCAAAACCTTTCAGTTTGCCCGTGACCACGTTTGCTGGAAAGCATTCGAAATGTCGTGATGAATAATTAATATAAATAATAAATCGCGTTTTAATCCGATAAAAGTTAATTTATTTAAATGTGTGATACTGTATACCTAGTGTTTACTAATTGTCCGAATTGGCATAGGCCCCCTACGTTATACGTATAGACTTTCTACGTATATCGTCGTTTCTAGCTGTTCTCCATTGTCCATTATTCAAAGTAGATATTAAACAGAAGTAACTTTGTTCTGCGGATGGGTTGAAGTGTAAAGTGAAATGGTCTTATACGGAGTTATATCATACTAGCAACACGTCCCGGCTTCGCACGGGTGCAATGTAGATGTAGCTATAGACAAAAAATAGTCTATGTTATTTGTATATATGTTTTCTATTGGAATAAAATCGGTTCACTAGATCCAGAGATTACCCCATACAACCTCACAAACTATACCTCTTTATAATATTAGTATAGATTTATATGTTCTATTGTGTTTTAGGTAAAAGAAGCTCACTTCAAGGCCCATCCCGAATGGAAGTGGTGTAACAAGGACAGGCGTAAATCCTCCAGTAGTAGGGATCCTACGGGCTCCATGCCACAGGTAAATATTAGGCGGTAGGCCTTTGTGCGATAACCCTCTAGGCCACTATTATCCTAATTCTGCAAGCTATATTATGATATCAATCAAAGATTATGCAAGTAGAACTGTGATTCAAGAAAATACACCGTCTACGAGCCTTAAAAAATATAATTTTGTGGCATTGTTTTTGTCACTTAAGTACTCGTATATATTGTCTTTGGTTTAAAGAGCATTGTTGTTTTTTTTACCACTTGATGGTAAGTGGACTTAACTGGACAATTTAAGCGTAACTATCTGAGTTAGAAACGCAGTGCCATTATATAAGCTCTGGTATGTAGTGAACCTATTCTCTAGGTAAATAATGTTTGTGTCTCTGTTTAATAGTGCTAGCTAAAGAGTTATATAGATCGCTAGTCTATTGAAATTGAAACTACTTTTTATCAGTTATTGGACAATAACGTGGTGCTAGTAGTCAGTCACCTTATCATACCATTTAGAAACAAAGCTCACTGCCATAAAATAGATGTGTGTAACGCTTTGAAGACCGATTTTTACAAACAAACAAACAAAAATACTTTATTGAACACCATATATTAAAATAATAATAAAAATACAAAAATTTAAAATGAAATAGCATAGAAACGGCGGCCTTATCGCTGAATCGATCTCTTCAAGGCAACCAAGAAAAATAGAAGATTAATTAAAAACAACAGATAGAAGGGTAGTGCTCTAAAAAAACAACAGATGGGATAATGTAAAATAAAAAAATAAAAAAAAAATTCGTCGAATGTCGTTTATCTTGATTCTTCATATATCGATGACGTATAATATTTATTTTTTATACAGAGTCCACGAACGCCGTCCGATGTTCTTAACAGCGGCTTGCCCGCTATCGGAGCAGAGATGTCAATAAACACTAACTCTTACGCCCACATCGCCTCGCCGCAACTCAGCGATGACGAACCTATGGTGAGAATTAGCATATTAATGGGACGCTGATAAGCATTACCCACAAGGTGGTCATTTTGAGTAAATTGAGTTTGAATTTACAGCTGTTATGTTTTATAGAATTAAGGATATTTTTTAAATTTTTTTGTTGGAATTATAATCTACTAAAATCCACTATACACACCGATGTTATAATTCGTTTGTAACTGAACTAGCTATCCGCCCCGGCTTCGCACGGGTGCAATATGGATGTACTATACAAAACTTAGTAGATATACTAAAAAATAAGTTACTCGCCGATAATGTAGCTTTCTATTGGTGAAATTATTTTTTAACTCGGTCGAGTAATTTTTGACTTAAATCGCAACAAACAAACAAAAAAAATCTATAATATTATTATAGTATAGATTAGTACCCTACAGTTTATTTCGCAATTTAAGGAGTCTGCCCACCACATATCACTTTCAACCGATGCCTCTTTAAGTACATACATACATACATATACATCACGCCTCTTTCCCATTGGGGTAGGCAGAGATCACGGAATTCCATATGCTCCGATCCTTACATACCACTTTCGCTTCTTCTACTTTCATCAATGCTTTCATACACACTCGACGGTTACGAGTACTTTTGACCTGGCCCTTTTGAAGAACGTCCCCGATCTGATCGAGGTACGTTCGCCTCTTTAAGTAAATAATAAATATATAAAACGTTTCTATCTGTAGTTTTATCTATATTAATCAATATTTTTGTCTATAGATAACTCAGAACATAGAAGAGCCGCCGCCTCCGCAGAGCTCGAGTGAGATCGATCTCAAGTGCGGGGAGAAGGTGAACGACTCCGACTCGGAGGGCATCGAGGCGAGAGAGTACTTGACGCACAACGACCACACCAGACGACCTAAAGCTATCAAAGCTAGGTATGGATACCAAGGCTCGGAAACCGGTTAATTCACTATGGGAGCTTAACCGAAATTATAAAGGTTTTTATTAATATTCTTATGTTTTTAGTTATATTTATTGAAAAAAATAGTGTGGTTAATTTAGTGTGTATTAAAACTAATATCACGTTATCTCAGTCAGACACGTATTTTGGTAAATAAAAATTAACCGGTTCCGGTTCCTGATGGATACGCACTTTGGAACAGGGACTGAAACCGGTTAATTTTTATTTTCCAAAATTCGTGTCTGACTGAGATACCATGATATTAGTTTTAAAGAGTAATACATACTAAACTTACAACGGTATTTTTTTTAAGTAAATATGAATAAAAACCAAAGAATATTAACAAAAACCTTTATTATACCGGTATAACTCCCATAGTAAAAACCGGTATACAGTACGTGCTTTGAAATATTGAAACTCAAGGATAAATACTTGACGGGTTTTGTTGGCGCGTTCGGTAGAACATCTGCCGTGCGCATCGATGGGCCGTGGGTTTGAATCCCACCGGGACGACATGTTTATTATTTTCTGTTAGTCACGTCTGGTTACTTCGGGTATTGAACGGGTGGGAGGGATATCGATATTCCGACCGGGTAACGAATCACCGTTCATAGCTGGAAAAATCATGAAGTTCATATTGCGCGTTTCGGTTTCAGTCTATATATTTCCGAATGCTTGAAGTTAAAATTTGACTGATGTTCTGTGGCTGAGGTATCCTACCTACCATCAAGTGAACCTCATGATCGTCTGTCGATATATGACTTAAAAATAAAAGTTAAAATATATAACAATGTAATATTGTCTATACTCTGTATGTTTAGGGCTGGTTCTTCGGATAACCTGCTGGGTATTACGGCTTCGAGTCCCGGCGGCTCCAAGGTGTTTCAGCCCACCGGAGGTGCATTTAAATCTACACTTGCTGATAATGGTAATAAAACATATTTATAAACAAATAAAAGTAATTATATATATTGGCATATATTACATTGAGTAATTGCCAACTAAGATTTTAAAGATATATGAGTCGAGTCTCCCTGTTTTAAAAAAAATGAAGAAAATGCATTTGTACACACGTGATTTATGCATGTCATTATTCTTGTATATATAATAACTAGCAACGCGTCATGGCTTCGCACGGTTGCAATGTAGATGTTCTATACACAAAAAAAATTATTCGCTGATAATGTAGCTTTCAATTGGTGGAAGGATTTTTAAAATCGGTCAAATTGCTTTTGAGAAGACAAATAGATTAAATCGGTAAAAATACTAATATTATAAAGAGGAAAGATGTGTTTGTGTGTTACGATTTAAAACAAAAACTACTCGACTGATTTTAAAGTCTTTCACTAAAAGAAAGCTACATTATAAGCGAGTTATACAGGCATCTATTGGTAAAAAAATTTTTTAAATCGGTTCAGTAGATCTAGTGATTACCTCATAAACTTATAAACTTCACCTCTTGATATATATGTTTTTTTTTTAAATGTACATTCTCAATTTACCCTACTTCTAATTTTCCGTTTTACCAGGCGACAACCACAGACAATGGACGGCTTTCACCGCGTTGAAATCTAACGTGAATCAAGTACCAAGTTCCCCGCACCCCGCAACATCGACAAGCACACAGAACATCACTAACAGCGTGCAAGGAATATCGCTCAATACACCCAATCTAACGACACAAGCGGCTCTCGACAACGTTATAGCGTCCATTATCAACAGTCCAACACCGAATAGTGGTGTGCAGGTTATATCGACTGGAATGTCGATACCGCAATCGATGTCGCAGTCGATGTCGACAACGAGTGCCCTAAATAATGCGCTGTTGAAGAGTGTCACGTTGGTGAATAGAAACTTTAATGATAATAAACCATCAGGTATGATTATTTTATAATAATAAAGCCTTTTATTCTGACAAGTTCCAATAGAAGCGAAAGTGGTATGTAAGGATCGGAGCATATGTAATTCCGTGATCTCTGCCTACCCCAATGGGAAAGAGGCGTGATGTATATGTATGTATGTATGTAAGTTCCAATAAGCTCTACTTTTATTCTAAATTAAGTCTAATATCTTCGTCTGCTAGTCAGTAGAGCAATATTGTTACTTTTAAATAAAATAATTATATTATTTATTGGTTTGCCCGTGACGACATTTCCTGGAAAGCGATTGAAACGTCGGGATAAATAATATGAATGATAAATTGCGTTATAATCCGGTAAAAGTTATTTTATTTAAATTAATGATACTCTTTTTTATTTTTATGTTAGATATCGACAGACGAGCATGAGGTTCACTTGATGGTAGGTGATACCTAAGCCACAGAACATCAGTCAATGATGCGCTGTCGACCTACTTTTTACTTCGAGCATTCGGAAATCCATAGACTGAAACCGAAACGCGCAATGCACTTCACGGTTTTTCCATCTATGAACGGTGGTTCGTTACCCGGTCGGAATTTCGATATTCCTCCCACCCGATCAATGCCCGGAGTTACCAGACGTGGGGAAAACATGCTTACAGAAAATTATAAATATGTGGTCCCGGTGGGATTCGAACCCACGACCCATCGATGCGCACGGCAGGTGTTACGAACGCGCCAACGAGCCCGTCATCTACTCGCGTTAATAAAAGAATATTAATATTATTATAAGTATTTTTTTAATATTGTAATTGTGTTTATCATAGGTCCGATCACTCTATCGGTGGACGCATCGGGCAATTTGTTCATAAAGACGAGTCAGCCCAGCGAGCCCGCTAACGATGCCAATAGATTGCATTACGTGCATTTGCAGAGACTCTACGTGCCTTCTTTCACCACTGGTATGTGAATTATTACTTATTCAACATATATCCTGCACGAAGGACTAAAACATCGGGAGTAAAGTCTATTTTATTTCACGTACTGTTGTCAATAGGTTTGTCCTATAATATATTGTGGAGCTCATCGTAATTGATACAGAGATTTACGCTGTTATTAAATTTAAAAAAAGTCAAATTAAGTTTTTTTTTAAATAAAACATTGTTAGGAGAAACTACGACTGTAAGTGTAGTTTCAATACATGGGTATATCAATACATAGTTCACGTATAATAAAAGTACAGTACCTGGATGACCGAGCTTTGCTCGGTATTTTTTTTTTTATAAATTGTGTTTTTTGGAAAATTTAAGTACGAATTACATAGTAATAAAATCAAGTCTAACCTCAAAGTAAACACTCATTGACTTCGTGTTACTTAACAACGCCATCTGCTGGAATAGCTTTAGTGTTGTTGTGTCGTTAAAGCAATTTAAAAAAATCAAACGCCATCTTTTTGTTATTATTCTTCGAATAAAAAAAAATAAGTTTATGTTTAAGTTGATAGAACACGAATAAAATGAAATTTTCTAGAAATGATACCTAGTTTTCAAAAAATAGTATTACTACTCACCGATAGATGTCAGGAAGAGTCATATATCGTTTAAGTTGATAAAACACGAATAAAATGACATAGTATTACTATTCGCCGATAGATGTCAGGAAAAGTAATTTTTCCTTTAAGTTGATAAAACACGAATAAAATGACATTGTCTAGACCTAGTTTTAAAAAATAGTATTACTATTCGCCGATAGATGTCAGGAAGAGTCATTTTTCGTTTAAGTTGATAAAACACGAATAAAATGACATATTATTGCTATTCGCCGATAGATGTCAGGAAAAGAAATTTTTCCTTTAAGTTGATAAAACACTAATAAAATGACATTTTTTAGAAATGATTCCTAGCTAGATCGATTTTTCGCCCCCGAAACCCCCCGTATACTAAATTTCATGAAAATCGTTGGAGCCGATTCCGAGATTCCAATTATATATATATATATATATATATATACAAGAATTGCTCGTTTAAAGGTATAAGATAAGATAATACATCTAAATAACGGCAGGATTCAATATTTTTGTGTTTTATTTTAAATTTCTCTTGTTTTATAGTGCTGAGGTATTAACAAAAAGTGAATTCCCGAGTCCCCTAGTGGGGCATGGGAAGACCCATTTCTGTGTCTGCCTTCAGCCTTCTTTGCTCTGCCCAATCGATTTTTTTTTAAATCTTGTTTCCTCGGGATTTGAACCCAGGACCTCTGGTGCTAAACGCATCGCGGACCACTGAGCCACTGAGGTATTAGTGACAAACATAATTTTATTTATATTTTGTTTATATTTTAGAAGTGGAAACGAATCACAATCAGAGTCAACCTCAAACGGTACAGAGCGCGCCGTCGGTGATAGTGTCACAGAGCAACAACAACATGAATAGCAACAACAGTAATAGCAATAACAACAGTGCCAACAACAATCCAACGCAAAATAGACCGAACAAGTGAGTTGTATTGCTTTCATTAATATATAAGGCATTCTAAATTCAAACATCTAATAACTATTTGAGGTTCTTGGGCTGACAAAGATAAATAATTAACTATCATAATTTCATTCATTGGCATAAGCCTTAATCAAACATTTTGACGGGCTCGTTGGTGCGTTCGGTAGGGATCGTGGGTTCGAATCCCACCAGGACGACATATTTATAATTTTTTTATAAGCATATCTTTTCCACGTCTGGTAACTGGGGCAATTAACGGGTGGGAGAAATATTAAAATTCCGATCGTATAAAGAATCACCGTTCATAGATGGAAAAACCGTGAAGAGCATATTATGCGTTTCGGTTTCAGTCTATGGATTTCCGAATGCTCGAAATAAAAATGTAGGCCGACAGCGCATCATTGACTGATGTCCTGTGGCTGTGACCTACCATCAAGTGAACCACATGCTCGTCTGCCGATATCTAACATAAAAAAGCTCATTTTCATATTTATTTTCAGCGAATGGGATAGTGTAGAGGAAACTCGACCGTTCCCGCTCGCGCCGACGCCTGCGCAGTTGGGCCGCGCGCCGCTACAGAAGAGGCTCAGTCGAGGTATGCATATATTCATAAAACAATTATAAGCTTGATATAGTTAAAATATGTTTGTCTGGCTCTATCGAATATAAAAAGACTACAGTGCGAAAGATACAAAACATATTTTAACTATATCGAGCTTATAATACGTTTATTATTATAATTTAAGCCACACATCTCTTTAATAAATTAATTTTGATTTTGAGAGAGATAGAGAGACAATAATGATTGTGCAATTATTAAAACAACTTCAAATCAAAATATATGAGAAACCATATTATAAATTATGGTAGGTAATTACTAACTGAACATAAGAAACTGTTGAGCTTGACTTGTTGAATCTTTTTTTTTATTTAGCCTCAAAAAATAACCCAAATTTTGTTGCCAGTGAATTGGACACGAGTCAACTAATGTTTTAGTATTTCTTTAACATGGGCTTACCTTCAGGAACATCGACCGGATCAACCGGTAGCGGCGACCAGAGCGTACCGCGGTCTGAATGTAACCCGGTACCTTTTGACACGCCCGAGTCCATACAATCGCCCAAGAAGCTGGAGAACTTGCCCAGCCCTTCACTTAAGAAGACATTATTCAAGAAGGGCAATGAGGACGGACGGGATAAGTATGTATTCAAAAGATGAAACTACGTATATAAATATAACTTCAGGTCATGAATGAGCATGATTATTCTGTTTGTCGTTATATGTACTTGGGGTATGGCTATCAGGGAATTCAACCTGTTTCATCCTGATATAGATTTTAAATTAGAGCTACCACTTTTCACCTGTACCCGGACTACCCGGACCCGACTCATTCGACACTTCAAGCCCGGCCGTCCGAACTGTTCGAACAGTTCGAGTGCCCGAGTACCTAAATATCCGAACTACCCGAACTCTTCAAATAGTACGAATATTCAGATACCAGATTGTACACCTCAACAAACATACTAGTTTCATACATACAGAGCAAGTACATTAAATCATGTAAAAACATTACACTATTTAATCTTAGCAGTTAGGTATCTAAGTAAAAGTACATATGATAGCTTGAGACGATATTTTCAAGATATGCTGGGAATTAAGTGGTCAATTAAGTTAGACATTTTGGCATGTTTTGGACTGCATGGACTATGCAGATATCCGAACTACTCGAGCACCCGAACTATCCGGCTATCCGAACTACTCGGGTACCCGAACTAAAGGAATATCCGAACTATCCGGACTTGAAGTTTCAGATCTCACGGATCCGCGTATCACACATATCCGGGTAGTCGGATAGTTCGGACATAAACACGAGCCCTATTTTAAATGCTATTGATAATTATATCAATGGCTAACAGCCAAAAAGGGATCATCGACATTATATTAGACTTATTTTCTTTCTTTTTTTGCCTTTTGTTACATCAATTTCCTGATAATGAAAAATAAATGCATTATTATCAAATATTTTAAACTTTTTAGGTTTTCATGCTCGCTAGTTCTTTCAATATTTTTGCTATTAAAACGATTTAAATGGTACATATCTCTTTTGAAATATGTACTTCAGCTCATAAGGAAACAATTGTTACCAAAATTTACATTTTTGTAATTTTGTGGGTTGACACTGAAATGCTTAACAGCGTCCAAATATGTATAACAGAGTACTGGAGACGGTGAACTTCGAGGCAAAGTTCAGTACGTTGCCGCAGTTCAAGCCGGACGCGTGCAGCCCCAGCGGGATGGTGGTCCCGCGCAGTCCGCAACTCTATCTCAGGAAAAAACATAAAATTGGTATGTACCGATGTTTTATTCTTCTTTTTAAATAATATTAAAAATTATATTTTATTAACGCGAGTATCACACATTTAAATAAAATACTGTATACCGGATTAAAACGCGATTTATTATTTATATTGTTTAAATTATTTATCCCGACGTTTCGGACGCTTTTCAGCAACCGTGGTCACGGGGAGACAGTTTCGGGATAAATAATTTAAACAATATAAATAAATCGCGTTTTAATCCGGTATACAATATTTCCATATTTCCTTGATTTCCTTGGCGTCTGTCATGTGTAACGTTGTATATAATATATTAGTAAATATAATATAATGATTTATGTTAGTTAATTAGGATTGATGTACTTTTTATAACTCTATACTCTTTTTTTCATAATCTTTATCTTCTAATATATAAAATTCTTGTGTCACGGGGTACGTGATCGAACTCCTCCGAAACGGCTCGACAGATTCTCATGAAACTTTGTGTGCATATTGGGTAGGTCTGAGAATCGAACAACATCTATTTTTCATCCCCCTAAGTGATAAGGGTTGTTCACCCATAAATTTTGTTTTTTTTTAAATTTTTGGACGAAAATTTTTGTTGTTATTTTTTTATACAAATGTGGCATTAAAAAATATATACAACCCTAAATTTTTACTTTTTTATCACCAATCCCTGCTTTTTAGAAATTATTTACATGGCAAAACAACGATTGCCGGGTCAGCTAGTATTTATATAAATTCTTCCTGCACCTTCTATTGTATTTTATACTTTTGTTTCCATTGCAGAGGTTTGCCTGGAAGATATCGTATATTGCGATAAAGCCATCTTTAGCTTTAGTTTTTATTGTTTGTATAATTGATGTAATAAAGGATATTCTGTTCTAATATCAATGCTTGCGTAATTATACATATAAAGTGGCACTATAGATATCCAAATTTGATAGATATTTCTTTATATACTGTTAATGATGATAACTCCAATATAAGTCCTTCGAGCCGGATACACTGAATATTGCCTGTTACAGATGACGAAACAACAATGGTGACACCACAAATAGAAGCTGAAGTAATGAACGGGAACGGAATCCCGACCCCCCACTCGTACGGCACGCCGCACACCACCACCAAACTCGTGGGGAACACATTCTTCGGGCCTGACTTCAACATTGACACTTTTAGAGGTAAGAGATGAATGGATGGTAATAAGTTCAAAGGTTTTTCAAAATCATATTATTGCCTTATAAAATTATATGACGATATTTAATATATTATACTTCTCTTTAGAATGTGTTAACTGAAGCTTGCAAGTTATGTGTATTTCGACTGGTCCCATGAATAAAATCGTATGTGTGAATAGACATGTTCACAGATACGATTTTATTCTTGGGACCAGTAGGGTTATTTCCGTTCCGATATTACAAGATTTCGTACCGATATATCAAGCTTTCTATCATTTTATACTAAGATTCTAATCGGAAACTCCTGAAGAATGCCGATGCTCAATCCTATGGGAATTGTGAATACCATTTTCATATCCGGTAAATACGAAACAACTTTCAGTGGGAGAGCGTAGCTTTCCGGGCGGATCGATTTCGAATGATCGTGAATAGCCCTACTGATGATTTAATCTTGTTATGCAAAGAAATCGCATCGTTGGCTCGTACGATTAGGACGAGATTACACCTATTATTATATTATTGTGTAATGTTGGATCACATATAACATAATAATCTCCATGGTACAATGATAATTCCTCTAGTGCTATGATACCCAAAGTGGCCAGAACCCCCAGGCGTCTACAACGCTACATAATTAGAAATTTAAATATTTCCAAGTGAGAAGCACTATATCAGCTGTGTAATATTGATGCCTGATGTTTATGAATTCCTTAAAATTTGTCATAAGATAAAGAAAAAATAAATAAATATAAAGTGGGGGTTTCAGAAAAATGAAAAATAGGGCTCATACGAGATCCGGATTCGTAACAAATCGTCTCGAGACCGCAACGGCACGTTCCGTATCACAACTGTGTTCAAAGAGTTCAGACTTCAGAGGGCCTAGCACGAAAGACAATCGAAAAAGTATTCGAATCGTCCATCTGTCAGTTGTATGCGAAATCATTTGAAATTTCATACAAATGACAGCTCGACGATACGATTACTTTTTCGCAGTTCCCTCAGTTTGTTTTTCGGCTTCATCTGGTAATTAATGGCCACGACTGGATCCTGCGTTCATTCACTATATATTTTTTTTTATGTTATATATCGATAGACGAGCGTGAGGTTCACTTGATGGTATGTGATACCTCAGCCACGGAACATCAGTCAATGATGCGTTGTCGTCCTAATTTTTACTTCAAGCTTTCGGAAATCCGCATTTGCAAAAATTTGCAGTTTTTTCATCTATGAACGGTGGTTAGTTACCCGGTCGGAATTTCGATAATCCTCCCACCAGATCAATGCCCGAAGTTACTAGACGTGGGGAAGATACTTATAGAAAATTATAAACATGTAATCGATTCGCACGGCAGGTGTTCTACCGAACGCGGCAACGAGCCCGTCAAATGCTTGTTGATTGTACCTTACATATATCTGGTTACGTTCCCCAGTGTCGGAGAGTATGGAGGAGATGTCCCCGCGCACGCCTTGCTCGGCGTCGGGCGGGGCGGGCGGGGGCAGCGGCGGGGGCGGCGGGGCGGGCGCGCGCGGGGAGGCGGGCCACCGGCGCGTACTCGAGCAGCGGCGGCACCTGGTGTACAAGTTGTTCCAGGAGCACGGCATGTTCCCCACCACGCAGGCCACTACCAGCTTCCAGGTCAGTGCTGTATGAACATTTCCATACAAAAAAAAAACATACAAATTGTTAATGTTTCAGTGACATATGACAGTTAAAAGAACAGAAATTGAAAGTCCTCGTCAAAAACTTTTGGTGGAAGGAACCACAAACCTAAACATTATCTGTGTATATATTTTTGTTTTTGTTGATTTTCTAAAAAAAGCTCCTAATAAATTTCGATATGATTCAATTTTTTTTTGTGTTTAGTAATTTTACATTGCACCCGGGCGTGTTGCAACCTATATAGCTGTGCTGGATTTTTTTTAAAACGGAAATCTAGCACTGACAGCACTGTCAGCTTATTTCCGAACACGCTCTAAGTGAGTGCGGCAATATGTGACTATAAATATATACTTAAAAAAAATAACATTTGCAGGCGGCCCACACAGACATATTCCCCACTAAGATGTCGCTGCAGCTGAAGATCCGCGAGGTGCGACAGAAGCTCATGGCGCAGTCCAATCTCACGCCTCATTCCGATGTGAACACGCCCACTAGTGAGTGATACTTGCTCTTTTTTATTTTAGGGGTCGTTTCACCACAATCACCTGATGTTTTTAGCAACTTTTTAAACCATGGTGATATGTGATATTTAAAATTACGTCCTCCATACATAAAATCACGTGTATTTTTTAGTACAAAGTATATTGAAATTTTCAGAATATTGTCTTTAAATACAAGGCCTCGCGCCGCTGTTTGGTTAAGAAATTGCCCGTTATATGTTAGCTGATGAAATCATTAATAATATAATTATATATATTGGTGAAAACCGCATGAAAATCCATTCAGTAGTTTTTGAGTTTAACGCGAACAGACAGAGGTGGAGCGGAGGACTTAGTTTTAGGATATGAAGTGAAGGGTTAAAAAAATGTATGTTAGATATCGACAGACGAGCATGAGGTTCACTTGATGGTAGGTGATACCTCAGCCACAGAACATCAGTCAATTATCATAGACTGAAACAGAAACAAGCAATGTGCACTTCACAGTTTTTCCATCTATGATCGGTGATTCGTTACGTCGGAATTTCGATATTCCTCCCAGCCGTTCAATGTTCGAAGTTACCAGACGTGGGGAAGACATGCTTGCAGAAAATTGTAAACATATTATTAAATATGTAGTGAAGGGTTAAATTGTGTTGCAGACATAAACTCGCCGCTGGTGTCGAGCGCTCTGCAGCCGACCTCCACGGCCAGTTAGCGATGCGGATACACCGTCTCCATTGTAGTGCGTCACTGAGCCGGGGTGTGTTCTTTGATCTGTGAAGTGAACGAGAGTATTTGACCTGTTTGCTGGAGAATCGGTCAGTAGATCTGACCTGTGATGCGCTAGGTTTTTCGAACGATTTGACGTTAGTCGGTTCAATGGTAAAACTCGCTAAGTGTCATGAGTGTGAATAAGTGCGTATTGTGGTCTATAAGGCCGGGTCCAGACGAGTGTAACGTGTAATGTAAGATTACGTGTAATTTAGCGTCAACAGTGTGGACGGCACACGAACTCAAAGCGAATTGTGTACGCGAAACTATTTCAAAAGCTGTTTCCACTCAGTTGCTACGGACATGCCAAATAGGAAGGTCGTGATAGCTGGTGCGGCTTTTATTTTCATGTATTTACTAACTGAAGAACGGAAACGTTGAAAGCGTCGATGGTGGAAAACTAAATTGTATAAAAGAATATCTTCTTTACTTGTGGAACTAAAATCTCAGCATATAAGTGGTCCACACGACAAAACCGTCACGAACGCCGTCCAAACGAGCACTGCGAGCGCCTTTGTGTTCGCGCGAAAAACCGACAGCCGATGGATCAACCCCGAGCGCCGCGCGAGCCTTACATGTAATGCTCGTAATGCCGTCCACACGTAGAATTCGTGTTACATTACACGGTGGATTACATTACACGTTACCCTTGTCTGGACCCGGCCTAAGACAGTTATGAAGCACAATACGTGCTTAGTGATTTGTTATTATCGTAGATTTTCTCCGTACTCAACATGACACTCGGTGAGTTTTGCCTTTAAACTGAAGATACAGTGATAGTTATATTGTTGGTACAATGCTAATATTTATCAGCGGTGTTAGAAGAGGGACCAGCAAATATTTGCTGCCAGATTAATCACGTGAAGCATTGCCATACATTCGCTCACAAGAGTAGAATAGTTGTAAGAACCTGGTCTAGCCGTTTAATATTGTATGGAGTCGTTTGTACTTCGAGTGCGCGTCAGTGAAAGCACGTTGCCATGGTAACAGATTGTTATAGTTAGGGTGCATTATTGCAGAAATCGGCGGTAAATAAGGCGCATCGGGCTAGAGAGGGAGACAATCGGCTAGCTTCGGCTTTGTAGAGCGCCGTCTCTATCACTCAGTGCAATAATTACAGCCGGTTACTGTACAGCTTAAGATTAAATCTCTATTTTATATTGTCACTTTCATAACATTAATTAGAAATGCTTAAAAATGACTGGATCATCGGACACTATTTTCATATAATAATTAATTTCCTTCTTAATAATATTTACGTACGTAAATCTGCAATGAATGTGTAGTAGGAATTCTCAATCGATTAAAATCTATCGAGGTTAATCGATTGAGATTTGTAAGAGCCCTAGTTGCATTTAACGAGGGACGTGGCGATTGGTTATAATAAAAATTAGTGATAACCAAAAAGTTATTAGATTAAGAAAAAATACAAAAAATAAATAAAAAATGTTATGTGCGTGAGTGTTATGGTACGCGGGTGTGTAAAATAATGATATATCTTATCTATTCACTGTTTTTTTAACTATTATGCACTATTTTACTATATTGCAATAGGAACCTTTTATTCCGTAGAAAATAGATTTCGTATCACTTTTCAATGTCCGGTACAAATTATGAATTAAAATAATTCTATCTCGCATGAATCAAAGATAGTATTACAATAAATGATTAACTAACAGAAAATAGACTGCTGAGTTTCAAAGAACATAGATGTACATAGAAGAATGCCCATACAGTTGTCACAGAAAAAAAGTTCTACTTTTGACCTGTAGAGCGCGTGGCAGTGTATAGGTTTGACACACACATCTAAGCAGCCGCTAACATTGTCTCTCTTGCTCTTACGGCAATAACGCTCTAAAAGCGGCTGGGTGCGAGAGAGTGCGCGCTATGACTCCAGCGTCAGTGTGCGTTCACACGGATACTAGGATACTACTCAACCCAGATATAAGGCCTGTTCTTCTATATACATCTATGTTTTTATTAGTTTTTTTTTTTCGGAAGATTTGACAGCGCATTGTTCTAATCACATTCTCTATTACAAATAGTGTTGATAAGCTATGTCATTTTAATCAAAACGGTCCCGACATTTTTGACAAATTCATATAATTCCCCGAGCTTTATGCAATATTCAACTATCATTTAGTTATCATGTTATCATAATATACTCAAACGTGCACGATCTCAATGTTTATTAATTGTATTTTGTTGGAAGTATCTAGGATATATGTGTATAATCGAACGTATGTATTACATACACGTTTTAATTTAAGTTTTGAGTAAGGAAATATTAGGGATGCATGTCCCTGGACATTTGGCTCTTTATCAAAATTGTTCTATTCGGTGTCTATTTTGCATTTAGAGTACCAATGTTAATGCAATACTGACTGTGTATAATAAGTGCCCCCTGCTGAAAAAAATAATACGAAATTTTCCCAGTATTTAAGAACTACATTTTTATACCAAACTGTCCAATACAACTGTGCCTCAGAAATAAACATTCTTATGTCGCAATAAATAATTAATATCGGTAAATGCTACTTAATTTGAATAGCAATTATGTTGAAAGTGCTGTGCAGTTGTTCGCTAGGGAAAATTTAATAGTTGCTAATGGGGCGATTTTTGGTGCAAATATTAATCGTTTAGGTCTTTATCATTTTCAATTTTATGTTGTGATGTTCGTCTTCCACGCGTTTGAAAAAAATCATTTTATAAAATGAATATCTACTTATTTAAATATCTAATTATGTACAGTGATTTATGTTAAGTGGCAAGTGGTCGATTCTGATGCCATGCGTAATGTTATATGAATTTTATGGAATAAGTGGTGCTTTTTTTAATTTGCCATAGCACTGCAGGGGCTTATTGTAATGATACAATTTCAAATCAGAATATAGTAATTCAGTCGCGATAATCTAAAAAGCGGTATTTAAAAAAAAAATATGTACTTTTTTGCACCAATTCAAGTAAGCCAATTTCGCTAATTTGCCTTAAAATCGATAATTAGTATCATAGGTTAAAAATATCAGTTATTTCAAGCGACTTCAAGGGTTTTTGACTTATGATTTTGGTTTTTAATGAATAACAAATAAGAATTTTAGCGGAATACATATAAGAGTGATAAAGTACTGTGAAATATTGGTAAGTGAGTAATTCGCTTTAGATTTGTAGTTGTTTGAATAAAAAAATTATCCAACATTTGCAGAAATTGAACGATTTCCTATATCATTGTTATCATCGTTAAGCTCCCAACTGTGCTATGGTAATTGGCAAAGGCCTTTTAGCTTGATACAAAAATGTTAATCAGAAAATAGATCTTTGATAATATACTGTGTATTATTGAATAAGATAAAAATATTTAAGCAGCAGCCATTTACTTTGATTAACATTTAAGTATTTCGGCTATTAATTTTAATGAGTAAGTTATCGTGATCTTTGAATATTACAATATGGACATTTTACAGAATCATTCAGCTCAATTCATAACGACACTAGTTAAATGAATATTAATTTACATTAACAATCTCACTGTAAATATTAGATTACTTTTTAATTTAGTTCTAAGTGTTCCTGGCTCTCAAAGTAATTAGGGTTTTTATTAAGAATTCTAATTTTAGATGAGATATAATATTATTTATACTCTAAAAAATTTCGGCCAATACAAATGTTTATATATATCAAAATTGTATTTTTAAATGATCTCTTTCGAGTTAGATAATTGCTTTAGGAGTCCGGAAGTGAAGAGAATTTACTAAAAATATAATAATGTAAGAGAATATTTTCGCACTGTTAAATCTTATCTATATAGTGTTGTATGTAATAGTATGTAATTCATTCCGAATGTAAACGACCGCGGAGATACGATACAAAAACGAGATCTAGTTGAACTGTCTTACGATGTTAAGTGAAATGTATAGATAGTACAGCAAGAGGTGCAATTTGATTATTCTAGGTAATGCAGTTTTGAATAAATATAGTAGCAGACTTTTAATAATCGTAGAATGGTCTACGTTCCATTTATATGAAGCCAAACATTACTGCAATGGCGAAAATTGAAAACGTGGTTTGTTGAAACAGTTAAACTATGTTTTGTCTCGTTTTTACGAGTACTAAATTACTTTAGAACGAAAGAAACAAAACATACTTTAGCTATTCAAAAACCACGTTTATAAGAGTCTAAAACTTTACTTTTTTCACTTATATACGTAAGATGGTCTAACTACTAAATCGATCAGGCTGTAGCATCATCTCATAAAGCAATATTATTGCAGGAGTCTTTTAGCTAGAAGGAGATAGCGCTATGCAAGATGTATCGCGCTGTGACTTTCTCTCACGAAGGAAGCTCGCAATGAAACGGCTCTAAGAGATTATGGTACGGCCCCATCTCGTTAATACAAACGAAATAATTCTACAAATGAGGAAATAATTTAGTCAATTCATCGTTGTTTACATATTTGTAATATGTCAAAATGACAGTTGTTACCATACGTGCAGTTTCCCTTAAGCCTCAAAGTTGTCGTGTGTGTGACTGCAGCAGAAAGTGTTTATGATTGGGATTATATTTTTTTTAGAAGTAGCTACAGGTTTTGAATTTGTTTCTCATATAATGTTTTATTTTGGTTTTCATATTGCCCATTTCAAATCGTTTTGTGATTGATTATCTACATTAATGAAAGATCAGATCGGATCAGTTAAAATATGGAATTTGCACTTTTTATAATCCATTATTAGGCAATAATCATGATTTTATCTCTTTGGTGAGTGAAATCAATGTTCTTTAACACTATTTCTACCTCGATACTTATTTCGACCAAAAGGCGTTTGACACCTTTTCATTTAAATGTTAGGAAAATTAAACCACTAAATAAATTTAATAATTATTATACGAAAAGTTGAAACATGAATTCAGAAAAAAATATTAAACCTAGGAATCAATTTCAAGTTAAAATTTTACAAGGTATGGTAGAAACAGAGTTAAAGTCTTTGATTATTTCGTTTGAGGGTATTTTTTAGCGATATTCGATCGACACAAGATATATTTACAATAGAGATAACATTTTATATACCAGTAGATAAACCCATTTCATAATTAGATTAATTAAAGTACATACTTATTGCCTCATGTATTTTCAAATATTAACAGTATTTTTTTAAGTATGAATAAATATATATTCTAATACAATCATTGTTTGTGTTTTAATCTTTTTACTTAGTAAAAATCATGCAATATGTTTATTTTTGTTTTAAATTTAAATACCAGAAGTTAAATAATAAGGGGTTTTGAAAGAAATTGGCCTAATATACTGTAAGTTTTATGGAAATATATGAGGTTTAAATCAGAACATAATTATAATAGAATAATTAATTACGACAGATACCGTTAGGTATATAATATATTGAATATTGTGATTAATATCCAATCTAATTTACAAATCATAAAACATTTTATTTTATTACACTACAATTTTTTAATAGTTATCATAATGCCCTTCAATAATTTAATATTTACAAAACATTTTTCTGTTTAGTTTAAAGACCTTGTCAAATCGTAAATTTTGAAATTCAAAATATCTGATTTTTTTAACCTCAAGCATGAAACAGCTCACTCAATTTGGTTACCGTTAAAATGAATGAATATCTTTTTTTGATTTAAAATCTTTATTAAATATATTTATTTTACTAGCACAGCAGGACACGTCTGAAGTTAGCGCCGTAGCTAGGGTGCTCAACCCCGTGCATTAATAGAAACTTAAGTCACGAGTATCGTATACATATAGCAAGTGTGACCTAATCCTGCATTTTACGCACGCATTTCTGGTGTGAAAATGGCCTATTTAGGTCACGGAAAAGCGTGCGTAAAATGCAGGTTTAGGTCACAATTAAATATTTGACAAGGCCTCTGAACTAGTGTGAGTTTGTATTGATGTTTCAATTTGCTTAAATACTGTCCAATTTTGTGTTTATCTTTTTGATGAATTGTTTATTTGTATGAATGTGTTTGTGTAAGTGTAATAACAAATATGAAAATCTTGACGCTGCGTATTACTAGTGCCTTATTGACTCTCAGATCTTAGCATAGTGTCCAAAATAGTCGCACCACATTCTAACCTAGGCTTTGTCAGTCAATAATCTGGGTAATAAGCAGTTTCTTTTAGACTGAATTAACTTTGTTGCATATAACAAGTTGTAATGTTATATTTTTAAGAGATATTAGGTATAATTTTGAAAAACATTTTAAATGGAGCATTTCATATTCGTTATTTATTTCTTCTGAATAAGGTATTAGTCTAATTGTTTAGTCGAAATGGCGTACTTTGTAAATAACTTGTTTAGAATGGTTTATTTAGACGTAAGTGTTCAATTTAATGTAAACTAGATTGAATTAGACAAAATGACTTGGAAATCTGAAATTGATAAAACATTGTAGTGGAGTTTTTTAATGAATCCAATTTAAGGACCAATATAATAATCTTTGTAATTGTAACGAGACAACAATCATAAATGCAGATAGACAAAACAGTTACTGTGGACATACTGTTCAAGCATATTGGATCATTGTACGAACTTATGTTTAAACATAAAACCCGAAAAACGTTTCTGTGTTTTATTTATTTAAAAACTCTTATACATAACATAAATTAAAACAGATAACATTATTATAATACTATAGTATTCCTAGAAGTTTTTGTCACTTTACCTATGAGGATTCCAAAATAATTTGGTTACAAGAATTTCAATATTTGGTTATAAATAAAGCTACATTGCAAAGGACATAATATATTGAAAATTCATTAAATTAGTTTTTAGATTTGTACCATCAAAGACCATAAGTGACCTAATTTATCAAAACATATCATTTTTCAAAATTATTATTTTTGTTTAAAACTATTGCACTTTTAAAGAAAAAACACACTATATGGTTCAAGTGAAAAGAAAAGAAACAATCACATGTTTTATATTATTATACTCAATTTTCTACAAGCCATAGAATTTATCTACAATTTTATTGCTAGTTTCACATCAAACAGACATAAATTAGTACATTTACTAAATATCATTTGAAGCTAAGAAACATACTCCCCATACTCGGCCAATATAATATCAAATTAGTTAGGGCATGCACATTAAACTATGAAAAACTATTTTTTCTCTGTGCTGATGTCATTGGATTGTTCGACAGTTTTAATTAATAAACCTGGTGTGTTATCTTCAAGCATAGAAATAGCAGCCTGTAGTTCTACATTGTTACCAGGATCATTTAAAACTAAAAACTTTAATGATGACATTCTTGCTAAAGCAAAAACTGAACCAACACATAGATTACAACCACTGATATCAAGAAACTCTAAGCTGTTACCATTTTGACCTGCTAATCTATCAAGGCACCAAACATCAACATACTTGTTGTTCTTCAATGATAGCCATTTAAGAAAATTTAAGCCTGTTAAATTTTTGATTCCTTCATATCTGATGCCATTGTGGTGAAATTTGGAACAGTCTATTGCTTCAACATGATAACCTTCCACAAAACGACTTGGTAGGTTTAATTCAGTGATATCTCCAGAAATCCATACCTTTGAGCCTCGCAACCTGAAATATATAAATTTGTCATTAAAAACTTTAAGGCAAGATATAATTAATACAAGAAAATGTTAAGTATACCTAACTGGGCATTGACGATAAAGAAAAAAATGAACTGCAGCCAAATTACTCCCTAATGTAGCAACTCTTTCAGGTAAAAATTTTTGGTTTTGTATTTCTTGAATAACTTTCATTTCTTTCCACCACTCTTTTATATCGGTGATGGTGAGATTTGGTATTTTTTGCATAACGTTAAGCATGTTCATACTAGGGTTATTTTCAACAAAAATGTTAAGTTTGCTTCTTGATTCACCTTCCCTTTTATGCCACGGTTTCCTCCACTCAGGATATAGTTGTCCATGTACCTTTCTTGGCTGCTGGCCCTGTTCATGTTTCTCATAGATAGATTTAGAGTCATTGTCGCAATAATTACGAATGATGGATATGGGCCGAAAAATACTTTTTTGTTTAAGACTGAGTGCCATTTTATTAGACATATGGGTAAGTTATAATTATTTAAGCATATTCTTTAAATACTTTATAATAGGTTAGATTTTGAAAATATTTATTTTGAAATTTGAATCCTTTGACAGCATCAGCCGTCGACTTGATACTTTAATCTTGACATTGACAACAGCAACATTTGACAACAATGTTTATTGTCAACGTTTTTTAAAAGTTTTCTTTTATTTTAATGGCAATTTCCATCAAAGACAGATTCTGCTAATATTCTTGGGATTATGGAGGGTAGAGGTAAGGGTTAAGCTGAAAAGTGTCCGCTTGTAGAATGTATTTACACAGTTTAAAATCCGACCAGAACGGCGCTAGAGACCACTACAATTTTTTTGTAAAAAAACCGAAACCCTTTTCTGGGTAGGGATTAGGGACCCTAATCACCTATCGGTGTGAAATATATACTTTACGACCTCATAACTATCAAATATACATAAAAATTTCATAAAACTCGATAGAGCCGTTTCGGAGAAGTGCGACCACAGACACTGTGACACGAGATTATTATGTATAATATAGATAAACAGTATTTTGTATCTTAATATTGCAATTTGTTAAAATAATAAACTTGGAGAAAACTATTATAAAATGGCAAGGGATAAGGATAATTATTTAGGGGTATTTTGTGGGGAACATTTTTAGAGGAATTCTGTATGTATGTATTTTCTAATTTTTAAATTCATGCTGCAAACAGGATTCCTATTTGGAACCAGATATTGTTTAGGAAAATCTAGTGTGATCTCAAGTTGGCGTCATCGCAATCACGGGGAAACGGAGGGATTTCGAGATATTGCCGTAGGGGTGGGCTTCTCAGTGGTCGGCAAGATGTTGTTTAGATGTTAAGGACTGTCCGTCAATGACTCGACTTGGCGCCAATAGAAAACATATGGAACATTTGAAATAATTCTTACTTTTTTTTGGACATTATTTTTTGACGAAAGATATATTTTTTGGCCATAGTACAAAGTAAAAAGATTTCCTTTTTCTCGCGCCTTGGGTATGTCCCCAAATATGTTTTACCCTAAAAGCTATACTGTAACAGATTACAACACTTCAGAGTTTACAAAATATTCCAGTTAACGACCATGAATATCTCATTCTTTTCAGCATCGCTCTTGGCACGCTTCCAAAAGGACGCTTCTCTGGTTTATTTAGACCAGACCGCGCTCAGTTGACGACGCGATAACCAAATCTATTCCAATCAAGCTTTCCTTATTTTTACAATTATTTCACAATATTTGTATACAGTGTAACTAAATACAGAAGTTTATAGTGATTTAGTTTCTGTTCTATTTTTTTAAATACATTTATAACTGAATTGTAGAAATGTTCAGAGCGTACGTATTTTCTTGTTCTCCGTCTGTTGCTAATATAAATTATAGGTACCTAATTTAACGTAATGTCTTCTATTTTGACATTAACCTTTAATTTCTCATTATGATTACATACCCAGTGGATAAGTCAGCTTCTGTTTACCTATACGTATAATGGCATGTGTATTTCTTGTGGACGGATATATACAATAACAAAATGTGATTAATATCTAATATTATGTTCGATTTCTCTCGAAAATCTCCGAAACTCAAATGATTTAAACCTGCATTTTATCAAATTAACTGTTGGTATTTAGAGGGTAAAATAATTGTAGATATTTAAACCATATATGTACTCATGAAAAACAAGTAGTGAACATAACAATATAAAGTTTACGGTATTTTGAAATTTCCCCTGTGAATTTTAAATTAATAAAGAAAATGAAAAAGTTATAGAATTCTATGACTCTATCCCCCCACGTGTGTTGTGGAAACCAACAAAATGAGTGTTTTACGTTTTTTAACTACGCTATAATGTACTAAAAAAATATAACTATTTAATTATTTTATGCACATACAAGACGCATAAAGTTGCATCATTAATAACCAAATCCTATAGAAGAAAACTGAGTAACAAAAATAACAGTTACGTACCATATAGTACTAACTTGTGAGAGACATCAAATTATAATAAAGTATAGCCTATATACTACTGGCTATAGGCTATACTAGGGATGTTACGGAGCTTCGGTTCCGGTTCCGAAAGGTCGGAACTTCCGATCGATTTTACACTTCCGATTCTGATTTCGGTTCCGATAAATTACAATCGGAGGTTATAATCGGAAGTCACATCACGGCGATGGCGGTGGCCGCGGTCAACACTATTTGATTTAATTTAATACTGTATAAAATTTAAGAAAATTCGTTTATTTTTATTTTCAACACTCAGGAAGGTGTTTTATTTTTTGAACTGATATGAATGAAACTGATGAATAATGTTTGTAATTTTATTTTATTACATATCTGTCTTTTGCCTCTGCTTCCGATTCCGGTTCCGGTTCCGACAAAGCAAATTTATAACCTCCTATTCCGAATTCGGTTCCGATAAAATCACTTCCGTAACATCCCTAGGCTATACCAATTAATAACTAGCGATCCACCCCGGCTTCGCACGGGTGCAATGTAGATGTACTATACATAAAAAAAGCCTATGTTACTCGCTGATAATGTAGCGTTCTATTCGTGAAATAATTTAAAAAATCGGTCCAGTAGTTTTTGAGTTAAATCGTAACAAACAAATCTTTCCTCTTTATAATATTAGATATAGTTTGCACCTTTTTTTTAGAGAACGTATTTCAAAAATCTTCAATAATTTTCGAGGTATACATAAAAAATAACATAAAAACATATTTCAGGTTATTATCGCTAGTAATACTATCGCTAACTGTTGTCACTACATTGAGGGGCCAGAAAGTGAGATGTGATCAAACCCCACCACAGGCGACCGTGCGCACGCCCACGGACAATAAGGGCATCTACCGCATGAGCATCAGCACGAAGGGCAACGACTCCAACATTTACCGCCCCGACCAGACATACGTTTGTAAGATATCTATGTATCATATTTGATATTATAATATATTGTACAAAGTTTTTAGAACGAATCGGATTTATGCGACCGTTGCAGCTTCTCATGCGCTCATGCATGACCTAAAATTTGGTCCCGGTTGCTGTCGTGTCTTAAAGCAGTATTACTATAGGTGTCTTTGAATGAGACAGAGAAATGCAAAAAGTAGGAAATTTTACAGGATAGCCGTTTGAAAATTAAACAAAACATTTGCTGTCATATTTTATATATTATATAAATACAGTAGAATCTCTCTAATCCGGCACTTCAATAGACCGACACGTCCAATAATCCGGCACCCTCCACCCGCGTCTCCCCGATATAAATTGCACAAAAACAGACCTCAATTAAGAATTATTTTAAAACTACGTAAGATGTTAATTGTGATATATGTTACAGTTATAAAAAAGTGTGGATCATGAACATAAATACGTATACGATTTTATCTATACAATCCCGTAATCCGAACATTCCAATAATCCGGCGCCCTCTGGTTTTTAATAGTGCTAGGATTAGCGAGAGTCTACTGTATAAATGAAAAGAGTCTTGTAATCAAAATTGATGATATTGTGGATATGTCATATTGCTTTGTGGTTAAAGAGGTGATAATTCAAATAAACTCTGTACATAATTATTTTCAGTAAAACTCACAACAAACAACGCGACGCGTCCATTCCGTTGGTTCATGATAACAGTGGAAGACCCTGAAGTAGATAACACGAGCTACGAGTTCGATCCCAAGTCCGTTGACGTGGGCAGCCTCAAGACGATTGACACGAACAAACAGTCCAGATACAGTGAGCGATGTTATAACTCTGTAGAAAATACTGATAACTCCGATAAATATAAAGTTGAGGTGCGTATATAAAACGAACGAAAATATAAAATTCAAAATGTTTAAAACTAGTTAAACGTCTTATCACAGTTCTTTCGAATGCCTGGAGGATACTTTTTTATGTTAGATATCAACAAGCATGAGGTTCACTTGATGGCAGGTGATACCTGTCACAGTACATTAGTCAATGATGCGCTGTCGACCTACTTTCTACTACGAGCATTCGGATATCCATAGACTGAAACCGATACGCAGCTGATTTAGGTTATTTTAGCGATATTGATTAACCTATTTATGTTTTCGCCTTTTTATTTGACGCTATTTACCAGAAAATGATACCTAAGTTGAATCATCGTAATCCATTCTGACTTCCTCTTATGATAAACAGATGGAAGATATTGAGTCCATTTTACAGATCTTGGAGCGTGGTCCGGTTAACGAAATTTGGTGTTTATATCTCTTTTAAATATGTATTATTAAAAAACGCTGTAATTTCTTTCTCAGATCCATTGGGTATCACCTAAGCAAAATGACCGCAAACAAAAGGTCCGTCTCCGCGCTATGGTGGCTGAAAATGAAGAAGTGTGGCACGTGGGAGAGAACCTTACTATTCTCCTGGAGAAAGACGACCGTCGGCCTCTAGACAGTCCCCCCTACCCCCCCGTGGAAACCTGTAACTTGTGTAGCGAAGCTCAGTATGAGGTGAGGATGTTGAAAGACCATTTAATAAATGACCAATGGAAATCTTACAGCTAAACTATTTCGGAGATGCTTTTACGTTTGTGATGGACGGTCAGCATATAAATATTAAAGCTAAACTACTTCGGAGATGCTTTTACGTTTGTGATGGACGGTCAGCATATAAATATTACAGCTAAACTAATTCGGAGATGTTTTTACGTTTGTGATGGACGGTCAGCATATAATTATTACAGCTAAACTACTTCAGAAATGCTTATACGTTTGTGATGGACGGTCAGCATATAAATATATGTTTGTAATTTACTAATTAATCTATACTAATATTATAAAGAGGAAATATTAATTGTTGTGCAATACATCGTAGTACATCTACATTGCACCTGTGCGAAGCCTGGGCGTGTTACTAGTATTTAATAAAATTGAAAACAATATAGATCAAAAAAGGAAATTTTTAGAAAGTCTAGTTATTTTCATTACTCATCATTTGCAATCTTAATATTCTTTAAATAATCGTATTTTAACTCACAATCCTCTCAATAGAGAAGTAATTACAAGTTGGACTAACTACTTCCCAAAATTATTTAAGCTCAGTACGGAAATCAAAGTTTTTAACTTGTTACTTTAAATATTAAAGTAACAAAGAAGTCTAGAATACAGTATTTTAGTTGTAAATATAATGTATTTTTCTTATTATTAAATAGCTAACATTATAACAGTCAAGTATGAAGTCGGAAATTTAAAACAATATTATAGCTTTACTTACATTAGCTAGTGCCCACAACTTCGATTGAATGATCTCTGGATGAATCACTTTTTCCGATGATGTGTCATCTGTTCCATACCAAACTTAATCCACCAATTAATAAGTGAATGCAAGAACATCTTTTATGACAATATTACATTAGATATATATAATATTAGACTTTTTAGTAGTTTTGGAAATTAGCTACTACACCATAACTGTACCATTGATATCGATATTTAAAAACGATTTTCGATATCGATACAAAAAATGTATATCGGGTACATAACCGTTTCTGACCGGGGGAAACAAACGAAAAAGCCCATATCGAATGTATAGCTATATACACGGAACAGATAATTAATTTATCTATTCTGTGGGTATATAAAAGGAATCTCCACCGGAAGGCCATCGGTGGCCGCCACAAGCCTTGAATATTATGATATTTCTTAGATTTTTTATGGTATTGGCGCACACAGAGCGTTTGAGTGGCCACTCCATGTCTTACTTTATAATATTAAGCTTTCCGTTTACTATAATATGACACGTTATTTTCACATGTACTATGCGGTTTCTACGTTTAATTTTACCTTATCAGGTAATCTTCAAAGGCCGTTGGTCAAGAATGACTCATCCCCGCTACTACCCCAGTAGACCAGACGACAACGGCTATAGCTATATGGTGGGGGCTTCCCATTCATATTCATATATCCTGTGGCAGCCAGGGGACAAAGCCAGCCCAGGGCTCCAGAAACTCGCAGAGGAAAGCGATATTAGTGTTATTGAGAGAGAAATTATTAATTCTGTAAGTTGAATTGGATACAAACTATCGTATATAATATTTACATAAATTTAATGCGACATTAATATACGAGTACAATATATAGGTACCTACTTGAATAGTTTTTACTTACAATTTTTTAATTTTTACGGTTTTAACTGGCGCGTCCGGCAGGACACCTACTTTGGTTTCTGATAGGTCGAGGTCGACAGAGCATCATTGACAGATGTTCTGTGGCTGAGGTATCTCCTTTCATCAAATGAAATTCATTACCGTATTCATGATTGTAGTGTTGACTGTTGTTACATTATATAATTAACTTCATGTCAACTTATTATGGTCGACAACCAAACAAGAAGTTTGTACAATCGCGATGTTTAAAGCTGTCATGATGAACATGTAGTAATAGCAACAATAAACTGCTATTACAGAAAAGGCTTTGTTTTAAAAAATACTATTTGCTTCGGGAATTTTTTTTTGTATCTGACTTTATAAAATTCAAAGAACTTCATCTAATCTGTCAAAATGTTGTTTTCTATAGATAAAGAAGTTATAACAAGTTATAACAAGTTAAACAAGATTCAAACCTGATTCACGTATTGGGATACGATCCTAATAGTCGTATATTCAAACGTTGATCAACATTGAGATGTGTTAATGAGAGGGACAAAAATACTTTTGTCCCTGTCATTATTATACGTAAACTGAAAGAGAAACATTTTGAAAGCTCTTAATTTTGATTATCATTTCGTTACTATTTCTAGATGTCACCTAACAATGGAACTAGGACTCTGATCAGAGGTAAGCGACGCTACCACCCCAACATGTCGGAGCCGTCTCACTCGTTATTCCGAGTGGACAATATCCACCACCTGTTCTCTGTGGTGATAGCTATGAAACCTTCCCCTGACTGGTTCCTGGGTGCAACTAGGTTTGAGCTATGCACTAATGTGGGGTGGTTGGAACAATCTGAGATTCCTCTGTTTCCCTGGGATGCGGGTACAATGGATGGCATCTCTTATGAGGTATGCTTTATTTGCGATTTATTTTTTGGTATAGGGCTCGCTTCTGGTGTAATGGTAAGAGATTACCGGCGGTCATCAGCAGATGCTTATGCACCACCAGAGGACTTGCAGGTGCGATGCCGGCCTTTAAGAAATGAGTAGGCTCCTTTTTTAAGGTCCCTAAGTCATATGGTTTCGTAATTAAATACAGTTGGTATTGTTGTCGATCGATATTAATTTAGGCTAGCCTGATATGTTTTTTTTCACATCTGAGAATCTTTGGTTCGTTTTCCGAAAGGCAAAAACAAGGCTTATTAAAACTGAGGATGACTTGGTTTTTTTTTTAAGTATTTGACCATTAGTTTTATTTTTATTAAAATATACCCAATGATATATCCTAGGTGCTTCTACTACTGTGCTCAAATATCAAGATCACACTGAACGCCCAAAGCCAAAAGTTCATAAATTTTTAGAATCGTTTCATATTATTCTTGGTGAGGGTAGATATTCTATCTCATGAAGCGAGCATTCGGATATCCATAGACTGAAACCGAAACGCGCAATATGCACTTCACGGTTTTTCCATCTATGAACGGTGCTTACCAGTTCGGAATTTCGATATTCCTCCCACCCGATCAATGCCCGAAATTACCAGTCGTGGGGAAAACATGCTCACAGAAGCTTATAAACATGTCCCAGTGGAATTCGAACCCACGACCCATCGATGCGCACGGCAGGTGTTCTACTGTCTAAAGTAGTAGTACTGCGCTAATAGCAATTCATTCAATGTCCCAGTCACCACCATCAATAACTCAGCCCGTGGACGCCGTGGACCGCGTGGCGGTGGGATCGTTCAACAAGGAGTCCCCCTTCTACCAGATGAACTTAAACGAGCTGAAACCATTCGCTCTCCTGCAAGTGAGGCGGCTGAACGTCTATCCCTTAGTAGGCGTCGATTGTAATGAAGAATGTATGTTAATATTAAATATAGTACTAGTGAGTGGACGCTGTTAAACAATACAGTGTCAACTCACAAAATAATAAAAATGTAAATTTTAATAAAGCTGGAGTACATAGTTCAAAAGAGATATATATCATTTAAATCGTTTTAATAGCAAAAATATTGAAAAAAAAACTAGTGGGAACGAAACCCTAAAATATAAACAAGAAAAACGATATAAAAGTGTAATAATAATAATTACAAAAAAATATATTATTTCTGTTAATTTTTAAAAGATATTTAATTAAAACTTTAAACTCAATTTTCTCAAAATGGCAACCATGTGGATTGACACTGTTTTGCTTAATAGCGTCTAAGTAGAGTAAACGCACTGACACATTCATCTGATGGTACAGAGTAAACCAGATATTATTACATCTGACCGTCACTAAACGAAAACTGATGATTTTCAACTATAAACGCCATCTTGTTAGATTATTGTTCGTCTTCAAAATGCAATGCCGCTAGATGGCGCAAGTGTCATTATGTCATTATTAGGAACTCGTACACGTTACGAGAACTTTAAATGAGACTTCCCAAAAAAAGGTGCGATATCTTCACATGGGTTAGCATTATTTTCCACAGCCTTAAACCTGATTTACTGCCGATTTTTTATATGAAAGAGGAGCGTGAGACTAACCTGATGGTAGATATACCTAAACCACAGAACAGATGACTAAAATCGAAACACGCAATATACAATTTTTTGTATTTATATCAGATATCGATAGATAAGCATGAGGTTCACTTGATGGTAGGTGCCTTAGCCACAGAACATCAGTCAATGATGCGCTGTCGACCTAATTTTTACTTCGAGCATTCGGAAATCCATAGACTGAGACCGAAACCTGCAATGTGCACTTCACGGTTTTTCCATCTATGAAAGGTAGTTCCCCGGTCAGAATTTAGATATTTCTCCCAATCGTTTATGACAGATATGATTGATTAGACATGACGGAGCACTCAATCATAAAGGTATTTTTAAAAGGTATAACGTGAGCACTGCTCCTGTCACCATTTTTTTGTGTTTAAGCGTATATTGACAATTATAAACATGTCGTCCCGACGGGATTCAAACCTGCAACCCATTAACTCAAGATAGGTGTGCTGCCCAACGCGAACATGCCAAAAAGCCCGTCAATAATTCGTCATGATCGTAGAACAACGGCGGATCTGCAAAACGGCTACTTAAATGGAGAGCGTTTTAAAGATTGATAAGTCGTTTTTTATGCATAGGTAACTAAAACACGGCTAATCTTTTCGGGTTCAAACTCGGCAATATTATATTTGGTCTTTTTAATATTAACTTTATACTGATTATCGTGAGGGGACGATGTAGTACAATGAAGGTATAATACGCGTTTTTGTACTGCGTTAAAAAATCCGAACCGTCGTTGTTCTACGATCATGACGAATTGTCAAAAATTAAAATATACAACTAATACTTCATCTAATTAATGATAAGATTTTGTCAATTCTAGTAAATAATATATTTTTTTGGACTTAGCCTCTAGTTCTGAAGATGAAAAAGGACCGGACCTGGAAGAAAAGAATGAAGAGGAGTAAGTATTCCTAAATTTTAAATTACTTGGATAACTTTCAGTTGAAATCTCTTGCATTATGCTTGATAGCAAAGTATCATACGAACTGAAGGTGTCTATCTAGAAAACCTGTTTTAAAAAGAGACCATATCTAAAGGCATTTACATGATGTCATTTTCTTGTACATACAAGCACAATAATTGACATTCAATAATTGTAAGAAACTTTTTACACGCCGATATTATAATTATGCAACATGCAAGAAACTTGCATCGTGTAAATGGACCTTTATATAGGTTATTAATGTTTGTGATGTTACATGAAAATCCTAGATAGGTACCTACGAGTATAATATGAGTACTTTTTTCATAAAGATGGGATTTACAACGCCAATTTTTTTTCTTTAGTGAGGAAATTGAAGAGCCAAGAGTGCTGGAATCTAAAGTAGATGCCCAAGACTGTGGTCCGAGTGAGTGGGGGGAGTGGTCCGGGTGTCTCCCGGATGTGGGAGACTGCGGGGCGGGCACACAGACCAGGTCGCGACGTAGAGTAAAGAAAATATATTATGAGAGCTATCAGGTGAACTAAAATAAATAAATAGTCTTTCCGACAAATTTGCCGGCCTAGAAGACCATCACGAGATATCTCGCGGTCGAGTAAAGACAAACTAAAATATAAGATATCTAGATATATTATATCACGACATCGACAACTTTGATAGAAAAGATATTTCAACCGACAAATATGTCTACTTTTGACATTAGAAGTCGAGTTTTATGTGTAATTGTCATGTTGTACGAAAGAAATAAAGCGATAATCGATTAAAACGCGAGAAAACGGTCGACAAAATTTTATCGCGGTTGTCATGCAAGGCCGGCTGGTAAAGATTGAACTTTAATTGAACTCAGGTTTTCAGGAGACCAAAAAGAACTTCGACATGATTCTAGGGCAAAGTCGAAACAATAATTCAAACACTCTAGCATCCTAGAGTGGGCGCAGTTTTTTTTATAAACGTGTTTTTTTATAACAGAGCAGGATGGTAAGTAATCCCTACCGCCCATGGACATCCGACACTCAAACGTCATCAATGCGTTGTCGGTCTTTTAAAAATTTATAAGGCTCGATTTTTAAAACTAACGAAATCAGTCGTAATATATCTTTTACTGGACAGTTCGGACAATACACTGATCGAAGTAATATCAAAATTCCTACTAGACATTTTAGACTTATTTCGTTATTCCTTCATGTAATATAATATCCGATTACGCGAGTCAAAATCGTTCGATAGATATTCGATTATTTTTTTATTTATTTGCAGATGGATAACGATTTTAACAGCAATGATGGATCGTGTTCAACTAATGCAGAAAGACTTGTGCAATCACAGCCATGTTATATACAATGTTGATACACGTCACGCACGAAACTGCAAACAGAACTATTTCACGATGCGAATGCAAATCTAAAAATTAAATGTAAATTCAAAAACAGGAAACTGTTCGATATAATTGACAATCAATTGTTCGTTTTCGACGTACGGCATATAACAATATTGTACAATTGTTTAAAAATGTTCAGCATTTATTTTAATGAATGTTTTAGTTAGTCGACAGAAGTTTTTCGTAATGTATTGAAAGTATTAATGTATTTTTATATTTTATTATTACAGATTTTTAACCTGTTTCTAATTATATATATTATACTTATTTACATAACTTATATTATAATGTTATTTTAACATATGCTATTTTAGAATTGATGGAAAAATAAATCTCATTTTCTATCATAATTACTTTTATTTATAGGGAGTCGGGCACTGCTAACCTTACTTTGTTGTTGTTATATATCACAAATGAATTAAAGAAATAGATACATTTTGACGGGATCGTTGGCGCGTTCGTGTGCATCGATAGGTCGTGGGTTCGAATCCCACCGGGACCACATGATTATAATTTTCTGTAAGCATGTCTTCTCCACGTCTGGTAACTTCGGGCATTGAACAGGTGGGAGGAGTATCGAAATTCTACATAGATAGAAAATCCGTGAAGTGCATATTGCGCGTTTCGGTTTCAGTCTATGTATTTCCGAATGCTCAAAGTAAAAAAGTAGGTCGACAGCGCATCATTGACTGATGTGACCATCAAGTGAACCTCATGCTCGTCTGTCGATACCTAACATAAAAAAAATTACCTACAAATCAAAATCAGACGAAAACATGTCAAAGAAAATGGTTGTCTTAATATCACTTTCCATTATTGGATCGTAAATAATAAAATCAGATTAAGAGGTAATACCATAAAGTGGCGTGTTGGATGAGACTGAGGTCTGACGTGGCCGGGGATGCATCCAGACAGTAATCGTTAATCTTATACTTTAGAAGCTGGATGGGGTGTAGACCTGATAGAAACAATGTTTAAGTTTATGTCAAACAGGAAGCGAGTACAAAGATTTACGAAAGCTTTCTTATTAAGAAAAAACGCTAGCTTTGTATTTATTTATTTGGGAAACATAACAGAAGCATCACTTAAATAATAACATACAAAAGATATGAAATATTAACAAATACAAAGTAGTACATAAAGTCTAGTTAAAAACCTGAAATATTTAAGATAATACGAGTATGATGATCGTATGATGTTTCCTTAACTAGTTTCACTGAGAACATTTAAAAGATATTGAAAGAAGCGTGCCTAACGCCACAGAGCTAACCAGTATGAGTGACATGATAAGATACATAATAAAACCAAAACAGAGATTTACAATGAGGTTCGTATATTTTATCCTTATCAATCGTTTTTGAAACTTACATATTTTGTTGTTTGTATTGCTAAGTAACCTTAAGTAGGTACAGGTATAATGTTCAGTTCATTTAGTATTTGTAACGATGTTGCTTCAAATACTGAATGACTCATTTGGAAAGTAAAATACAGTGGCGGCGTAAGAACTAAGACCTAAATTTTATGTGGGCAAGATTCATTTTGCGGGGCCCTCTGCCAGCGCAAAAAATGGCTTTTTTTGGAAAAAATGTTTTGGCGCGCGAGGCTTTGAAGTAGTACATAATTTTTTGGGGCGCGAGGCCTCCTGGGTCACGAAGCCGTAGGCGGTGGCCCACGTCGCCCACGCCTTACGCCGCCACTGGTAAAATACAAATGAACTATGTTCAGAGATTCTTCAAAAAACGGAGTTTAATATCCTTATGTTTAAATCTCTTACTAGTTTCTGATTAGCGATCTATTAGGAAGATGTTTAATGCCAAGATTAGATAGAGAATATGGTCTCTAATTGGTACGTTAATTTGATTGTTTGTGGCAACTTGGGTACGAAGTAATAACTTAAAGAGTCTTAATGTGATATACACCGTCTTAATGAGACTGCGCTGGATTAAACTCGATTTAAATGAGTTTACGGTTAAGTATTGTGGAAATTCGAAAGGAATTTACTTGATAAATTTTAAGTGTTCTTAAGGGATCGAAACTTTTACCAAAACAGTCATAGATAAGCCCCACAGACTATGAGAGTTGGCCATTTTTTTGTTGCGTAAAATCTTTCGTCATTTTGATATGTAAAATTAGGTCATAGTGTCTCAATAGCCTAGTAGCTACGATGGCTGACGAATTGCAAAACTATTTAACTCCATAGATACCTAATTAGAGTTTAATGTTTCAATGAAATCTTTTTGATTAAGAACAAAATAGTATTATTAAAAAAAATAACATAATTCGTCTTTATTTGAATAAATAGTTGATCAGTATTATTTTAACAGAACTTCTAAGCTTCATACTGTAATAGATAATTTCACAGATACGATTCGGTTCTTGGCACCCTTCAAATATTCCAATTTGTCTATGAGAGAGAATGTTTTGACAAATATTACAAATTATCATTTATTCATTTAGGTGACACAATGTACACTTATGAATATCATTAAAAAATGCTTCTAATTTTACATTTACTGCCAGTTCTCAAATTAGAACGTAGAACGGACGAGAAGAACGGCAATAAACTCTCCTCCACTCTTTTCAATCGCCAAGTTTTTTGTTTTACAAAATGTTTGTACAAACATTCAATTTGTTCCATTCATAATATTGAACATGTTAGTTTTATGATCCAATAAACGTTATATTACTTAGCAAAAGTCTTAACAATCGCGGTATAAAAAGTTTTTGATATTTCCATTTCGTTTGTCAGAACCCATATTAGCGTATATTATGTGCTCTTACAACATATTTTAGAGGGTCATAAGATCTTGGAAGGCAGCCAGCGATGATATATGCCCCTTTTTACTTCCGCCCTATTAATCATAATTCAATGATTGTCCGTTTCTGGTAATAAATAATCAATTTTATATGATTTACGTTGAGAATAGGACTTGAGAATAGCCGCTTATTTTAACAGTATTTTTTATTTTAATGATATATACAGGGAGTCTCAATTGAAGATGAATCTAATACAACTGAGAGTTGTCATACTTATATAAAAAACTATATCAACAAAAATATACCGGATTAAAACGTGATTTATTATTTATGCTTTTCAGCAACCGTGGTCACAGCAGACTGCCGTGACCATGGTTTAATCCATTATAAAGTATTTTATTTAAAGGTGTAATACTCGCGTTAATAAAAGACAATATTAAAAAAAATATTCTTGCTTTTGTAATCATAATCTGTTTCGGTATCGTACATCGGTTAAGGGGTTATGCCTATGCAATCGTCTCATCTCTTAATTAGGACCACCACAGAACATACCAGAAAAGGACAGAACAGAACAAATAACAGAAATTTTCCTAACGATTGAACTTTCCCCCAAATGTCCCTGTATCGGACATAATCTTATATATTTTGAAAACTTAAACCTATAGTTATATACCATGCATATTTTAAGATATAAATGTAACAAAACTAGCTTATATCATAAAAGTTATCATTACAACGTAGTCCTAATATCCCCCCCAGAGTACACTAAACTTTGAAGCGAGTCATTTCGAAACAATTTCTCTTTGAGATTTCCCAGCAGGCAATCCGCCTTGCAAATAGTTCATATAGAGTACATGAAAATTGAATCTTAAAAGGATTGAATGGGCTTTACATAAATTAGCCTATGTTACGTATCTCAATACTTTTTACGTTCCACTTGCGTACGTATTATTTATGCAAAGATTGAACCTGTGATGTGCAAATTGCGCGTTTCGAATGGAGGATTCCGACAGCTCATCGTTGATTAATGTTTTGTTTTGCCTATTATTATTATTTGCCATAAAGTGAACCTCACGCTTTTCTGCTTGTATCTGATATAAAACAAAGTTTACCTTACCGTTTAAATTACGATTACAGATATTTATTTATAGTATTGGTTAAATTCGAAATTTAATGAATACTTCTGAAGTCTTGTTTGTAGTAAATACAATATTATTAACGTACTCTTGTAAATTAAAATTAAGTGACTAAACTCCAAACATCCTCACACCCTCGATGCTTGGAAATCCAAAACCGGGCGTTTTCTTAGGAATTCTGCCTCGCACACTTACTCTGTGAAACTAGTTATCGCCAACGGTATTTCCGAACGGTATACGACTAGAGAGAGTCATTAAAAAAAAGAGTCTACTACTTTCTTAAAGGCCGGCAGGCGGCAACGCACCTGCAAGTCTTCCGGTGTTACAGATGTCTATGGGCGCCGGTAATCACTTACCATCAGGTAAGCCATTTGCTTCCATAAAAAAGATAGAACATTGATGCTACTGTTTTTTACATGATTAGCAAATAAATTTGCGTCTTACTTATCCTATCTTATTTTACCCTTGCAGCCACGCCTCTCAGCAATAAGGTCCTGGCAGAAACAGCGTCGCAGCTCCGATTGCGATTAAATGCTGAGTCAGTTACCCCTTTTGCTAAGGGATTTTTTTTGTGTATTTTTATTTCTATACTTTCAGAAATAAAGGTCTTTCTATTCTATAGGTAGACTTGTATTGAAAGCTAACATTTCCAACCGAAGACAGACAATAGACGAATCATCAACTGTTTATGCTCATTCCTTATCTATCGCAATATTATACAATAATTTGTCACTGTTCAGAGTTATGATCGTAGTGAAATGTCAGAGATTTACCCTCTTCAAGGCACGCATGAAATTAATATAGGCCTCATTACAGTAACTAAAGACCGCCATTAAGAGGCCGACTCACAGTGTGAAATAAGACCTCAAAAACGGACGTCCTTTTTTTTATTTGATTTTCGTGTAGGTTTTACTGAAATACATACTTCAGTAAAAATCCCGCATTTTTATCTTAATTATTCACTGAGAAAAATAAGTTCAAAAAATGGGTAAATTTGTGAACCCCAAACAAAAAAATAGCGATTAAAAGAAATTTATCAACTTTTAAAATTATCATATATATTGTAATATATCTATACAAAAAGCCGCATAATTTGATATATTTGGTTTAATTCTACGACATCGCGAGCCTGAGTAATCGGCTTTTTTAGGATTTTGGTTTTCATTTTTTTTCTCTAATACCCCACCGTAGTAGCAGCTGATATTTTACGTCGTAATAGAAGAACATCTAGTCTATACGTAAAAAAAAAACTAGCGCGCAATTCCATGGGGTATTGATTTTATAGGACTTTTAATTTTTTAGTCAGGGCTGTCACTCGAAAAGGAGTAAAAGTGGTAAAAATTGATAACGACGAATTAAATAATTTCAAACATTGCAATTCTTATTTATTATTCTTCAATTTCACCTGCATTGAAAAATCCTTTTTTTTATATATTTTTATATAAATACTGTATTATCCTCATTTAAGCCATTACTCTGATAAAACCTGATTCACGGCATCATCAGTCGACTCACAACTTTCATGTGATGTTGAAGGTTCGGGTGAATCAGGTATGACCGTCGGTTTTCATACTACATGCAGAAGAAGTAATTTACGAAGTTTCTTTTGCCTTTCTCGTAGCCTTATTACTAAAATCAAAGGGTCAAACGTTCTCAGAACCCTATATCAAATAAATCTGACGTTACATGTCGACTTAGTTATTGTTGTTAAGGCCACATTTTGTTGCCTAATCTTAAGACTAACCATCATGCTCGGACATTGCCTGTAACATTTATACTGATAAAAATTCCATGATCGAAGTTCAGATAACCGTGCTTATTACAAAGACAATGTCCCTCCTGGGACTCGAACTCGGAACCTACGGCATTCTCCTCACCACTACGCCACGGATGCCATCAATTTATTTTTTTACCAATTGTAAAGTTATTTTTTCTAATATTTATTTGCATAAACTCACAACCTTAGTAGGGTAATTTATGTGTAAATATTAAAAACGCAATAATAGCTATACCCCATGGAATTGCGCGCTAGTTTTTTTTTTACGTATAGACTAGATGTTCTTCTATTACGACGTAAAATATCAGCTGCTACTACGATGGGGTATTCGAGAAAAAAAATAAAAACCAAAATCATAAAAAAGCCGATTACTCAGGCTCGCGATGTCGTAGAATTAAACCAAATATATCAAATTATGCGGCTTTTTGTATAGATATATTACAATATATATGATAATTTTAAAAGTTGATAAATTTCTTTTAATCGCTATTTTTTTGTTTGGGGTTCACAAATTTACCCATTTTTTGAACTTATTTTTCTCAGTGAATAATTAAGATAAAAATGCGGGATTTTTACTGAAGTATGTATTTCAGTAAAACCTACACGAAAATCGAATAAAAAAAAGGACGTCCGTTTTTGAGGTCTTATTTCACACTGTGCGACTTACTCGTTAATTTTAATTGAAAATTCACACGTTTATATTAAACTCCAACGGTTTTTACTGAAATACTTTTGGCTTAAAACTTAAACGATTGCCCTCGCTAAAATATGCCCTTAACATTTATATTATTTTTGAAGAAAAAAAAACTTAAATCTGTAATAACTGTAAGAGTTAAATGTCTTGATCCTTTTATACCTATCAGTTATTCAGAAAATATACATCGCGATAATTATTGTATCTCAGCCATATTGGCAAGATGCCTAGAGAAAATGAAGTTGGGATAAATAACAAATACTGCTTAGAATCTTAATATATGGGACCAGAAAATCCTAACAACTATAGTGTAGTGTGTTTCGTGGTTTGCTCTTCATTATTGCAAAAGTAGAGGTTCAGCCGGCCTAGCATAACAACCAAGACAAAATTTCGTCGACCATTTTTTCGTGTTTTAATCGATTATCTCTATATGTCTTCCGGGTCTAACATGACACTTAGGTACACTTAAACCTCGACTTCTAATGTCAAAAGTAGAGATATTTGTCGATCGAGATATATTCTCTATCAAAATTGTCAATGTCGTGATATAATATATCTTATATTATATCTAAGTTTGGTATATCTTATATCTAAGTTTGATCATGCTAGGCGGGCAGACTTGACTTTTTTATCTTTCTTTCTCACAAAAATTGTAATTACTTCGCCAGCGAACCCGTGAGCAAATGCTATTATATATGATACAATTTATAAGGCTCTCAGTATTGAGGGAATATTTATTACTGAAAATATTAAAGTCAATTTCGGACCCTGACATACAGCACAGTGAGTTATAAACATAATATCAACTTAAAGACTAACATAATTACTTTTTATAAACACGTATATTTAGACCACATCCACAAGGTATATTAGCAAAATTGAACGCGCGTCGAGTCGATTTCGGAGCGAAGCAATAAAAAACCAACTTCGCATTTAGCTAATTAAGGAAACATTTTCTATCCTAATTACGAACAAAGTAATGTCAAACGAAAGATATGTCTTATTGTGAACGACGAATCGATCATCGGATCCGAAAAATAGTAATAGGTAAATAATCTATCAGCCGAAACTTCGTATTCTGGTTTTAATAGGCCTCCATACCAAGCAACACAAAAAATAATTCAGTAAGGCAGGGCTCAGAAATCTAATCACTTAATTAACCTATGAAGTTAACTGTGACAAAATTACCAGTGAAATATACATAGAAATGTCTGACCCAATGATTTTTTGATCAGAAATTCACGTACGTTTTGTTACGTAACATGAAAGTGTTTCTCGTGAACATACGTCGGTAAATCCAAAATCCTTTATCTGATCACTTTATATCAAAGTAACTGATATTTAGTTTTTAAATTAACTCCATTGTAATGCCCGGGATACGGAACGTAAACTTTTTCAATAAAATCCCGTAATAGGGAATGCGCGCTTTAACAAGTTTATTTATACCATTGACCATTTATTGCTACAATCGCTATCGGAATAATGACCGATTCAATTCCCGATAGTCCGATGAAGTTACTTTAAAAAAGATTATAACAATGTTCATTGTCAATTCTTTAATCAAAGGTTTTTTTTATAGTAAAGGGGCCAACGGGCAGGTGGCTCACGTGATGGTAAGTGATCACCGCCGCCCATAGACATCCGCAACACCAGAGGGCTTGCAGGTGCGTTGCCGGCCTTTAAGAAAGATTTAGGTTCGCTTCTTGAAGGTTCCCAAGTCGTATCGGTTCGGAAAAACCGCCGGCGAAAGCTGATTCCACAGAGTGGTTGTGCGAGGCAGAAAGTGTCTCAGGAATCAGGTTTTAAAACGTATAAAAGTAAGTATAAAATTTTTTGGTTGTCATGTTATTTAATTAATTAAAACGTTGAGGGACATAAAAACCTTAGATATACAAATAACATCGCCGTAATTTACCTTTTGACCGCCAATGTCGGCTATGCTCGACAAACGCAAACGTGCCCTCGACGCTGACGTCGGCTATGATCGACAGCAAGACAGAAAACAGCTCACAGTAAAATACAAAATAATCCTATTAAATCATTACTTTACTGTATTTTATTAATACATCTTAAAAACTGAATCTCCAATCATTACTTTTTTGTACAAAGCAAAGAAAATTTCATTTTAGTTATTCAAATATTTGATGATAAAAAACAACATAATTAATGTCGATTTCCAGGCTCGGCGTACAGGGCACGGAGATGCCGTTTTGAAATGGCGGTCAAAAGGGTAATATTTGTGATGTGATATATTAAACGTAGGTATATCTAAGGTACTTCTCGTAGCCTCCAAAAGTCTTTCATAAATAAGTTTTAAGAAGATATTCTTATCTATTTTTAACCGACTTCAAAAAAGGAGGAGGTTCACAATTCGTCTGTATGTTGTTTTTTTTTTTTTTTTTTTTTTTTTTATGTTTGTTACGCGATAACTCCGCAAGTTATGGATGGATTTGGATGATTCTTCTTTTGTTTGGTAGAGGATATTTCAGAGGTGGTCCCATATAATTTTTATCGAAATTGGTTTGGTTTTTTAGAAAATCAACAATAACAAAAAAAAATTTATACGTGGATGATGTTATGGTTTGTAGTTCCTTTCACGGCGCTGTCTCATTTGAGCAGCACGTTTAGTGGTAGGTCTACTGAATTATTATGTAAGGATTAATGAACTTAAAAAATACACTTCCTACAAAAATTTTGAAAAAAAAATATTTTTAAGCAAAAAACAAAAACCGACTTCAAAACTATAACTAAAAAGTAAAAAATAATATTTTAATTACTTCAAAGCATTATTTATTAACAGTTATTTTTGGAGTCGGTGCCAGCAAAGAAGGACTGCTTTTGCAACTTTTCGAACGATACGTAGCGGCACCGGTTGGGTGGCACCGACTTCAAAAATAACTGTTAATAAATAATGCTTTGAAGTAATTAAAATATTATTTTTTACTTTTTAGTTATAGTTTTGAAGTCGGTTTTTGTTTTTTGCTTATCATAGCACATGTTAATGTATAGTTTGATTTATTAAATTATACATGATATATTATGTCACGCTGGTTTTAGATTATAATTTTGTATGAAAGTCCTCCAGTTGTTTGTAGTGATGCACCAAGGTAGTAAAACAATCTATGAAAAGCATCGTGATTTGAAGAGCCCAATTTTGTTGTTTTATATAGCAGATTGTATTAATAAAACCTTAAAATAGGAAAGAACTAAAATAAAAACAACAATTGTAGAATAACACATAATTTAGTCCATAACATTATCTATAACGAAATATACTAATCACTTATTATTATATCTATACAAAACTGACCTACATAAAAATACTTGAAGATTTTCAGCAAATAACTTGACTTCCGAGCTTGAGTAAGTCAAACTTAGCTTCGATTTGAAGTTAAGCTTTTCGAAATATTGCAACACCCGGAAAGCATATGAATAAAATGAAAAGCTTATGCAGCGGAGGCCATATACAACTTCGAAACATCTTCCCGAAGATTTGTTAACTTGGAGAAATGTTAAAGTATTTCCTCTCGACCTCATGGTTGTATGTATTAAGTCATAATAGAAAATTCTAGTTAAAATATTAGAGTTGATTTTTCATACCATTTTTTCAAAAATAATGAGTTAGACTTTTCTCCAAGAGACTTCACAGATGACAATGTTGTAATTTTATGTTGTGTGAAAACAAAGCAGAGTGTATGAGTTGTATCATCCCGCTCGGTTAAAAAATTTTTTTTCCGAATGCTTGAATTAAAAAGTAGGTCGACAGCACATCATTGACTGATGTTCTGTGGATGAGGTATCCTACCTACCATCAAGTGAACCTCATGCTCGTCTGTGGATATTGAACGTAAAAAAAAATAGTTTCGTCCTTTGATTATTTATATGTCAAATAATCTAAGGTTTCGTCGAACCTTATTTCCAAAAACTAAATAAACTACTGATTCATTGCTGTGTAAAATGAAAGTCTTTCTAAGGATTAAACCGCAATTTATTAGTTTATCCTGTCGTCTGGAGCGAGTAGGCAGACTAGACAATGAAAGCAGCTGAAACAATAAAAATACAATATTGGTAGCAGACATATTGATGGATCCTATAAATAAATTTCAAAATCACATGTTTACAAGAGAGACTCTGAAAGTTTAAACTACAGACATACAAAAATACATTCTACATAGGGCGTTATACTGTGATAAAAAAATGTTGTTTTAAGCCATTTTTTTTAATAGCTCACATGATTAATTACATATTTTATGTTAATAACATGCGTTTACCATAAAAAAATCAAAAAGACAACATTTTAAGATTGGCCCATCTATATATCTACGGCAATCGAACCTGTGATCTATCTAGCAATGCGGTGCACACATAACGCCATAATATTGTCTTTTATTAACGCGAGTAGGTACCTATTACAAATTTAAATAAAATACTATATACCGGATTAAAACGCGATGTATTATTTATATTGTTTAAATTATTTATCCCGACGTTTTGGATGCTTTTCAGCAACCGTTGTCGCGGGGAGACAGAAAGATGACAGTTGTCTGATTTTTAAAATGTTACAAAGTTGCCAATGTATTAAAGCCATCTATTCCCACGGAGTTGATATTTACTGTAATTTTGTTATAACAATATTGACTAACGGTGTCCTCTTGTCTAAAACCCCTAATACATACATACTAAAAAACCGAAACGTGAGCATAAATATTTTAAACAATACAAATAATAAATCGCGTTTTAATCAGATATACAGTATTTTATTTAAACATAACGCCATCTCAACTATCTACCAATAATTTATTAAATTAAGTTAAAAAAAAATACATCATAAATACAAAACAAAGAGAATTATTAATAATTACAATTACAGAAATTTAATTAAGGCTACTGTCATTGTGGTATGGATTCTTTTGGGGATGGCTAATAAAGGTAGTGATCAAGATACACAATGGCCGGACCCGTAGCCCGCTGTGACAAACACAATCATTTGTTATTGTTAATAATTAATCCGCGAATGAATAATGGCCGAATACCATTTGTAATTGGAGAATTATTCAGATGATTTATGAAAGCCACCGGATACGTAGTAAATCTGAATGATATTACTATTGTCTCATAAATATTCGCCTGTCTAGTTTCCTTCATACATGTTTTCCTTAGGATTAAACCACGGCTTAAAAACTTTAAAGCTATTTGTTTACTATTCTGTTGTTTGCATTCGAAATTCAAATATACAGATCAATAATTTATTTTAGAAGAATTATTGCTTTAGAAGTTTCGGGAACCTATCGAACCTCTTTGGAATATTTCTGTATCCATGCGTTCTTACCTACAGATATTTTGAGCGGAATATATTTTTTTTTTTTTGTCTTATAAAAATTATTACAACATACACGCAGTATTTAAAATTTAATAATTAATATTAACTGCAATTGACATTTCCATGCCAAGTTTTAAAAATGGATTCTGTGGTGACCGTAACCCGTGGCATGATTCGGATTTGCGGCAAATTGTACGTCACCTCACTACGGATGTCAGACATCGCGTTTTTTGACCTGACATCTGACGGCTTGTGATGTTATATTCAGGTGTAATAACAACTAATCCATTGCTGACCGGCGTTTATTGCAGTCGGACTGATCGCGGAGTTATCTATATATCTATACTAATATTATTAAGAGGAAAGATTTGTATTTTTGTATGTTATGAATAAACTCAAAAACTGCTGGATCGATTTTAAAAAAATTTTCACCAATTATCAGCGAGTAACATAGGCTATTTTTATATATAGTATAGTACATCTATACTAAATTACACCCGTGTGAAGCCGGGGCGCATTGCTAGTATTCAAAAATTTTTTATTTATTATCTTTTGCTTTTATTATATAATAATTTAATTAATAACTTCATTGGTGTTAACGTAAACAAAGTTATATTTAAGGCATAGTAGGTATCTACCTACTTATATTTATTTATAAAAAATATAATAGTAACTAATTGTTCTAATACCAGTAATTTAAGTTATAAAATAGTATATATTGTGAATCTAACTTTATATTATACAATAAAAAAGCGGTATCATAAATAGTAACAATCCATAAACCGCTAGCACTATAGCCCGATCCTACTCGTGTTTGTCGGCGAGCTGGAACAAGCTGGGATTTGGGCGCAGTGTCTATGAATGCGTTATAAGCTGTCTGCATAATGCAGAGTTGTCTAATAACACACTTAGCTAAACCTGCCTGAGGGTAGTGCTAAAACCACATTAGCTTTTAGAAGTTTTATCGTTATTTTAGGCATTAAAACTAATAATGTTATGTTAGACTTTGATGAGTAAACATTAAATATAGAAGAGTCAAGAATAATAATAAAATGATTTTATGCCAAAATCTTTAAAAAAATATTTCTTTGTTTACAAACATTAAAACATATATCTGTTATCTATCTTAATTAAATTAACTTATATAGAGGAAAGATTTGTTTGTTTGTTACAATTTAACTCAAAAACTACTGGACCGATTTTAAAAACTTTTGTATACTATATAATCATAATGCGTCTTTAACTTTTGTATACTATATAATTCTAAGCGTTTTGCTGTCGAAGATATAAAACCAGACATTCGATGAGCACTGGTTTTCAGACTGATATGGTGTTCACGGTTCGTGTGTAACAGTAAGAACATAATGGCAGAATAATATATACCTATATTTATATAAAACAAAAGAATACTGTAAAAAAATACAAATAATAATCATAAAAATAACATTATAATTTGTTTCAATAAAATACTTTATACCAAATGAAAACGCGATCTTTTTTGTTATTAGCAACAGCTTATAAATGAATATAAGCGGATAAAATTGTAACATGAAACGCTAATTAATTTTTTTCATTTATAAAAGATAAAAATTTCAGTCTCTAACGGTCTAAATTACATGGTGGAAATCTAAGTCTAATATTTGATAAAATAATTGTCAGTTTAGAATTTATGTTTATTTGTTTTTTTTTTTATAAGTATTAGTAACACATGAATAGGTATTAGTGTAGTTCTTATTTCACACTACTTCACTGTGAAGTATGGACTATGGCACTATAATTCTTGCTAGCTGAGTTTCGTATAAATACTACATGGTAAGTTAAAAAAAAAACCTTTATTATTTATGCTCGAAATAGAAATGTTCACAGATACAGTTTATCATTTACCTTCAGATGAGTTTTCTAATCGGAAATGCTATAAGAATTTTATTAATAAAGTAAAAACACATTTGAAACATAGAAAACAAGTGTCAATTTAAGTTTTTTTTTTTTGCATTTATTGTTCGCGCGTTTTTCATGAGTTTTTTTATTCATTCAGCGCATCGCCCATCTCAGCGGCCAGTAACTTTATTTAAAATAATTTCAGTTCGATCTTTTTGGTCGTGGAATACAATATTCAAATTCCAAAATCAAAACTCATTACGAAACTTGTGAACTTTCTAGACTCTGGAGAATAGACCTACTTTTCTAGTACTTGGGGAACCAATCGTCGTTTTTCGATTAAGTGACATGAAAAATCTTTCGGAATCTTAATTAACGTTCTAAGTAACGTTCCAAATTTAAAATTTAAAAACTTTTAGAAGGTGTTACGAAATAGTAAGGTATTCCTCTTGATCTAAAATTGTTTTGTACCTCGTCAAAAATTTATGAAGTAGTAAATTATTTTAAATACCTATATATACAAAAGGTGAAGTTATTATTTAAATGATTATAATAATATTATTATTTTATTTATATTATAATAATAAATATTAATTTAAATAGTGTACAAACGAATGTGTTTATTTGTCCCCACGCAGGCGGAAACGCAGTCGAAATCTAGTTTAATTGTAACTCTAGTGGCCCGGATTGTCATTAGTGCTTACATTAGACCAAAATGTACGCACCAAAGTACAACAAAACTAATTAACAATTTGTAAGTTGTAGCACGGCCCGCACCATTCTTGTGAATTTAAACAATTAAGATTCATTAGAATGCACACGCCGCTTTTGTAATGCAAATGTGTTGTTAGTGTGCGAGTGCACACAGACACAATATTCTGTTCTATTTCCTGCTTCAAACAACACAATAGTTGTTATACGTAAGGCAGAAATCAGAATACTGCTTCTAAAAAGCTTCATAAGTCCAAACACGAACAACGTGTGAGGAAGTTTTCGTATATTCAATCTGTCAGTTGTATGAGAAATTAGTAGGAATTGCATATATATGATAGATTGACGATTCGAATACAACTATATACTAAATAACATACAGTAATAAATACATGATATTTAAAGTCAATAATCAGATTAGTCAACTGGTATGCATTTTTCTAATATAAAAGCGGAACAGATTCTAATCTAATTTCCAAAAATAGAAATGGGTTCTTGATTTGATTTTGACGGGCTCGTTGGCACGTTTGGTAGAAAACCTGCCTTGCGCTCTTATGGGTCGCGGGATCGAATCTCGCCGGGCTTTGGGCCTTAAGGGCCTATGTCGATGAGGCTCGCAGGCCGACAAATCCCTCTATTGAATGTGAGCGAGCGAGATTGAAATAATTACTTGAAACATGTAAAAAAAAGAGATAGCTGTAGCTTGAACGCGCTCGGAATAAAACAACGTATGTGCCAAAACTAATTCATTTCATAACTTTATAATACTTTATTTGATTAAAAAACGGTTTTGAGTAATCTTAAAGACATTTATTCTACACCCTTTAAAATAAATTAAATTAAATTACTCTTTGCCGTTATGCCTTGGGATCCAAAAAAGTGTAAAAATAGACATAACTTCACATATATTTTCTATCGAGAAAATTTCATTGAAACATGTTTTCCTTTTGAGCGACACTGCTAAATATAGTCAAAAAACAAATTCCAAAATTTCATATCAATAATCCACAGCCGGAACAAGTTACACGTAATAGAAAAACCGCATTTTTCTCAACATATCCTCTTAAACGCGTAGTAGGAATTTCGAAATTCTTACCATTTAAGTAACCGTTCTTTGATGGATAAATCGTGAAGATCACATTACGGTTTCAATCTATGTATTTCCAAAGGTAAAAAGTATGTCTACAGCGCATCATTGACTGATGTTCTGTGGCTGAGGTATCAACTACGATCAAGTGAACCTCATGCTCGTCTGTCGATATCTAACATAAAAAAAAAATTGAATTTGTTTTTGGATTCACAATTTGTTATAAGAATTTAATAAAAACTTTGCTTTGATAAAAGTTTTAGATGTTTAGAGAATAGTCTATAAGTTGACTGTTGTTGACTGTCTTCGTGGCTCACATCAGTGGTAAGCTCGATGCGTTTAGCACCGGAGGTTCGAATCCTGGGGAAACAAAATAAAAATAATATTTCGATTGTCTGTAAAGAAAATTATCACTGAAACAGACATGCTTTTCTGCCCCAAATCCCTTATTCTACGGGAATTCACTTTCTACTAGTCATAAGATATGAAAAGCTAGGCGGGTTAAGTCGCTTTCGATCGACACATTTCATGCTCTGTGGCAGCGGTAGGTACTGTATTCACAGAATTTGCAATATTTTCTTCGACACCGAATCTTAAGAATTGAATCAAACTCTCGCAAATTCCGTCCCTCGAGCTGGAATCGTATTTGCGACTGAGATTTATCTTTTCACATCGAGAAATTGTGTTTACTATTTTATTGCGGATTTTAAATTTCACAGTCCGATCTTGCGACTGTTTGAGTTCACCACGAAGTTGCGGAATATTGAATTTTATATAAAGTTGAAAAGAAAACATAGTATGACTTCTAGTACGTTCCATTTACGATATTGCTTTCACGAAAGTAGAGATGGGGCCGAATTACACTCGGCTACAACTGTCTTTGGAACTGTGAAACTTTTACGTAAATACTACCTTATTACTCCCTCTGGGAGCTGTGAATTTCCATACAGACGTGGTTGTTTAGACCTTAGATACAATATAAGTATTATAACAGTATGAAATAAAAGTCAAACAGCGGATAAAGTTAGTAAAACTTGTATATCCGAATTAAGTAAATACGGCAAAAAAACTTTATAGTAGAAGATGATTTTATTGCTATATCCGATTGTGATATATTGGTAACATGTTTAATGGGAACGTATTATTATGTTAAAAAATAATATGGCATGCTTAAGGAGGAAGATATGAGTTGAATTAAATATACTTCCTTACCACATTATAGTAAACAATAACATTTGCTAAAGAGGAAATATTTGTTTGTTTGTTTGATTCGATTTAGCTCAAAAATTACTCGACCAATTTTAAAAATTCGTTTGTGTATAGTAGGTAAATCTAGCGTGTTGCTAGTGTAAAATAAATACACTCATTTTCAATTTTTTTTTGTTTTATTTTGGACTTTGAAATGAAAGTACTTTAGCAATTTGCAGCTTTGGTCCAACCTTGCTTTAACCGCACTCTTGGTACATTAGAATTCTGAATGGGAACTTCATTTGCAACTCTTTACCATCTTCCAAATATGATGACTCAGCGAAAATTACTCTCACCGTTTCAAGTTGAATAAACATTTACGAACTCCAGAGTAACGCTTCTTTAAAACTATTAAAAGCTCAAAATTCCTTTCATATTCCGTACTATTCAAAAACTTTTGTTAGTATCTTTCATTTAACCCCTTTTAGAAGTTTAGCAATAACCTGATAGCAAATATATAATAGGTGTTCTTGAGGAAAGAATGTTACTATGACGTAATAATGCTATTACCAGAGCTTAAGGGGCCTTGAAAGGCATGTATTCAATGCTTATAAAATATTAAATAGAGAGTTGCGATGCCACCCAAATGGTTACATGGTAAAGTATAATTAGGTACTTATGATGCCCTAATGCTCAGTAATTGTTTCCATAAAAAACGTTAAGATATCAAAAGATATGTTGGTATTAGTGATGTGCCGGATATCCTTATCAGTAACCGAATATCCAAGTGAGAAGAAAGGATCGTATCCGTTACTTTTCTTGGCGGATCGCGAAAACTATTTTTTTTAATGTCAGATATCGACAGACAAGCATGAGGTTCATTTGATGTTAGGTGATACCTCGGCCACAGAACATAAGTTAATGATGCGCTGTCGACCTAATTTTTACTTTGAGCATTCGAAAATTCATAAAAAATAATAAGGTTTTAAAATCGGTCCAGTAGTTGTTGAGTTACTATATTTATTACTAGTAACCGGGGCGTATTACTAGTAATAAATATCGCCTACTCAGGGATAATGTAGTATTCTAATGATGAAAGGATTTTTGAAATCCATCCAGTAGTTTTTGATCTTATTCGTTACAAACATACAAATCTTTCTTCTTTATAATATTAGTGTAGGTAAATCGCATTCTAATCCAGTAAAAGTTATTTCATTTAAATGTCATCTACCTATTCACATTATTTGTGAGGTACACAAATATTTTGAGAGCAGAAACAGTAAAGATTAAAAATTCCATTTTTATTGCTGGAGTTTTGTGTTTGAATCAACATTCCGGAAGACCTTCCGTCTGAGGATATTTGCCGGAATCAGTTTGAATATTTTGAAGTCAGCAATGAACTGACTTGGGATTATCACTATCTGGGCTCACTGAGATCTCGGAAGTTTACTTTGCTGACCACTACTAGTGAATTTTGTATGGACGAGACAATCTAGTTTATAATCAAATAAATATAGCAAGCTGAAAACAAACCAGTGGTTTATGAATTATAAAAATTAAAATAACAACTTATATAGCTTGTGTATAATTAAATTTTAAGCCATATGAATGATAGTTATGGGTAGATTTAGCCTTTGTGCTGTCTTCAATTTAATCTCCTTAAATAATAGCAATTTATCGGATTTAAAAACAATTATATCTTTGTAAGTTAAGTAATATATGCTACTTGTAATCCTTACCGATGAGCGTGTATGAAAGCATTGATGATAATAAGAAGCGAAAGTTGAATGCAAGGATCGGAGCAAATGGAATTCCATGATCTCTGCGTAGGCATACATTTTTCCCATTCGAGTAGTAGAAAAATGTATGTTATCATTATGGTAGCTTTGGGCAATGTCTACAGATTTACGTAGCACACGCTACGGCTACGCGTATGTAGCCACTCGACATTGAACATAATATTCACGTGAAATTGTTTATTTTGAACTATGAATAACTGACTAATTTCATTTCATTTCAATAAGAGTTACATAAAAATTCAAAATAAAATTAAGGTAAAATCTTTGCATAAAATATAGGTAAAATATAGCATAACAATGGTTTATAATATGTACTTATAATGATGCACAGTAACAGGTTTTGTTTATCAAACCTTCACAAAAAGACCTGATTTAAGAGTAGTAGTAGAAATGGAAATTTGTATTAACAATGTTTTCAAATAAGATTTGTTTAAACACATAATACGGCATATTGCATGACATCAGCAAAACCGTAGCGAGGGTAACATAATATTTCTGTGGTAAGGGATCACTAGTTCCGGCCATTGAATGCGACTTTCACCGACTCACAGCCGAGTCAGCTCTTCTGCTCTTCAGGGAGTGTAAATGCCGTGTTAAAGACGCATTCTACATAATATTGTGTTCGAGTTTAACAAGTTTATAATACTGCAGTTTCTTTACAATCGATAGCAATAATCGCCCTTTATATCTCATCTATCTACATACACTAATATTATAAAGAGGAAAGTTTTGTATTTTTGCATGTTTGTAACAAATAATCTCAAAAACTACTGGACCGATTTCAAAAATTCTTTCACCTATAGAATGCTGCATTATCAGCGAGAAACGTAGACTTTTTGTAAAGTACATCTAAATTGTACCCGTGCAAATCCGGGGCGTTGCTAGTTTAAATAAAATACTGTTTTAAAATAAATAAATAATTACCCAAAAGTGTCATGGATTTTTTTTTACTATCTTCTTAGTTAGGTGCTCAAGTACTATAAGTGACGAAAAAAGAAAATATTTTATACAGATAATACAATGAAAATTATTAAAATATACCATCAAGCTTCCAACAATTTCATTTTACGAAGATTAAGCGGCTGGAAACGATTGTGTTAAATGGAGTGTCAAATATTAGTCTAAATTACCCGAATAGCTCTTAGCATACTTCTGTTCGCTGATATTGATGTTTACTTTATTATTATGAGAGTATTAAGTAGTGATGTGTCGAATCCGAATACGGATATCTGGTGACAAGGTCCGCGGAGATGGATCTTAACTTTCGTACTCAATCGGTGTCGATGCGCATGACCTTGAATATATTTATTTAGTATGCAATATAAAGATGCCAAATATTTGATTAAAAGAAATAAAAAATAATCTGAATGGAATTTAATAGTTTTTCATTGCTACATAATCACCTATATTAGAATTTCATCTATATATTTTTATAATAAATAAGTTAAAAGATCCGCCAAAAACGTAACGATCTTTCTTCTCCCTCAGATATACGCGGATACCAATACGGATATCCGGCACATCACTAGTATTTAGCAATAAGTTTATCATAGACGAGGGGTGGAAATGTTTCATATGCTTAAAATTCATATAGACTATAAGGGAAAGATACCACCGGCATTGAGCTGGTTTCTCCTGGTTTTTTACGTTAGATATCGATAGACGAACATGAGGTTCACTTGATGGTAAGAACAGCCACAGAACATAAATGATGCGCTGTCGATCTACTCTTTACTTCGACCATTCAGAATACCACTGCTTGTCTTTTATTCCTTGTATATTTTGACAGAGTAATAAAATATTTCTACAAACAAACCCGCTAAGGACAAAATTACATTAAAATTGCCTGTAACTATGACATAATTTATTCCTCAAGTCAAATTACAGATTTCATATTTTATCTGCTTTTTTCACCAATATTAAACTATAAGATTTTCGCCCGCGGGAAATCATATCTTAAGCAAATGTTGACGAATTGCAAGCACTTCCATGCCTACGTAAAGAGGAAATTTTCTCACTGCGCATAAAATACAATGCCTAAGAAAGTACACAGAGGATTTGGATTGATATTTCGAAATGATAGATATATTCAAAATTTTAGCGTTAAAATTGAATTCATTCAATTTCATTCAATAAATAGATAACATTTTTTTTAATTTTAATATTTGCCACCTCAATAATACGTAAAACTTATATTTAATTAACAATTTTGAAGACAACAAATTTATATATATGTCAGAAACTGGTCTGTGGCATGACGTTTGAGTTATCAAATGTAAGTTGTCAATGTCAAGTATCAGTCGATTGTGCGTTGGTCCCTCATTCGAAATAGAGTTGCTCTCGAGACAGCGCGTGTGCGTGTGCGCACTGAGTGATTAGGAAGGAAACGGAGGATCATAGCAAATACGAACACGTGGACCAAATCTACCTCAATCTCCAACATATATAGGTATTAAGAATAAAAGTGATGGCAAATAGGATGAGGGGCATCAACGAAGCAGCGACTAATGTTGCACAGAAATATTATTCGCTAGTAGTAAAAGCTATAAAAATAGTTCACTGCACGTTTTCGATATTCCCCAATTCAACTAACTATAACTTCAACTTTTCCGATATAAGCCAGAATAGCTTTATTTCATTAACTTTATAGAATTTTTATTTCACAATAAAAGCAAACACAAACTCTAATAAAATGCACTCAGGATATTGGTTCTACTATTTGTTCAATAAAAAACTGGTACAGAGCGTCCTAGAACAATTTAGTCGGTATAAATCTACATATAAATTGCATGGAGGCGTGTGAGACAGTTGAAATTGATAGTGGATTGGCAAGCAGATGTGCGAAGCGATCCATTGATGGACAACCGTAGGCGATTGAGATGTTTTAGGCTGATTATACGCCTATAGATTATTAGAGTCAGTGTTGGAAGAAGCATGCTCAAATCAACTAAATAGTTGCGATGAATGAACGCAGTGCTTGTATGAGCATTTTTTAAATAATTGACTATCTGAGCTGTTTTATTTGATCTTAATATTTATTTATAAATATATTTGACGGATTATGATGCGCCATCTAGTTTAAGTATCACTATAATGAAGCGTCAAATCGGTGGTATTACTACCATGTATTGTGTGCGTCCATCTTGCATCGTGATACTTTCATAAGAAAATTGCGCTCGCATCACAAATACAACGAATCATTTTATTTACTGTAGTGGTTTATTTTTTGATTGTGGTAGAATCAGTGTCAAAAACTTTAAAAGATGTGGTAAATATTTTTTAATTAATGTGTCCATTATATATAATAATACATATTTATTAAGACTTATACATAAATATTTATCGCTCTGACAACTTAAATGCAACATAAATATTTGGTGATATGTGATGAATATAGAAGTGGGTAAGAGATTGAATAAAAATATATAGAATTTTGTACATAGAAATTTGTGCATCCACAGAAATTCATGCACAAGTAAAGTTTATGACAAGGCCATAAGGGCTATTGCTAAGATTGCCAAATATATCTGTACCAATATAATCTTTTAATAATTGACTATTTTTGATTTATTTAAAAGTTGCAAACAGGTTAATTATAAGTAGAAACGTGTGTAACTCCCCTTAACCTAGCCGATAGATGCAAATCACTTATTAACGTGAAGTGGATGGCGTGGGGCAGCTTTTACATCTACATTCATATTGCGGTTGAATAGTTTTTCTATTTATCCTCTGTTCATCCAACATATGTGCCTCTGTTATGAGTATGGAGGATATTAATCCTTTTATTATTAAGAGATAGTGATAGTATTGCTAATTTTGTACTTCTTAGATTTTACAGACGTTTCATCTGATACTATGTAATAGATATATGGCACAATGGCTTGCAGATGCGTTGTCATAATTAATAATAAAAAACACATAAAAAACTGAAAAATAAATACATTATAATATACCGTATAAAGGGTAGCTTTAGCCTTTAGCGATTTCTTCCAGGTAAGGTATCCCAGAGAAAGGTATCAGAGGGTAATTTAGCATGGACAAACAAGTAGGCGGAGTAAATAACGGATAACGATAACATAATTAATCGTTAAATCGAATTTGAGAAGAAAAACCAAAAATAAATAAATAACACAACTCATCATATTGACAAATTATTATTTTATAGTTATTGCAATTATTACAGTTAGTATAACTAATGTTTATTATTCGCATCGCATCATCACCCCTTGCGGAATCACTAGTCAAGAGTGACTGAATCGATACGATTTGGAAACCTTCGACCAAATTCACTCAAAGGCCGGCAACGCACCTGCAAGCCCTAAATAAAATAAATAAATAAACCGCTGCTGCTCCGTACCGTTCGAAAGTTTGTTGCAAAGGCCATCCAAATCCATGTATAACTTGCGGAGTTATCGCATAACAAACGTACAAAAAAAAACATACAGATGAATTGAGATCCTCCTCCTTTTTTGAAGTCAATTAAAAATAACCTGAATTGACGATGATTGTACAATATTGTGTTTTGCAAAGTATATTATTGTAGATGTATTACAAAACTGGTTTGAACGTATATTGTGGCTGAATTATATAAAACATTGTGTTGTCATATAATTTTTAAAGCCATTTTGGTTGAAAGAAAAACTATAGACGTATAAGTCTCAATTTATTGTTTTTTATACGTAATAAAAAAATATGTATGTTATTTCAGCGCTTAAACACTTTATCTCTCAACTGTAAGCACAATATAAAACGCACGCTTTTCATTCAATCTGTTGAAACTTTGCCTGAAATACAAAGACTGTGTTTATGAAACTGCGAATGTGTACATTCGGGAGCATAATTGCTCATGCGCATGGAATGCCAGAGCTTACCGTAACTGCGATATGTTTACCATAGATTTTGTATGCGAATAATAGATAATTACATGCATATAGGAATAATTCAAAAACTAATTTAGTATCTCTAAAAAAATGGGAAAAAATAAGGAAAAGGAAAAATAATAAATGAGAGCTATATTATAATGTCTCAAATAATATTAACCTAGGAACATTTTTATCAGTCTGTTTTCATATCAAATTTCAAGCGATTATTCTTCTTACAGATGGAATCGGTTGTTTTCATAACCAGTAGTTTCATAATTTAGTTAAAATGGGAATAGTAATGTAATTTTCTCAATCATAGTTTGTACTGTCTGCTTTAGTATTGTAGAGTACTGACTGTTATAGCTCTACTTTAAGGACCTGGATTGAGTAAAAATATAGTTTCAGTTGAGTAGGGGACAGAATGTGTTTGCTCCATGCCTTACTGGAGGACTTGGTAATTCCCACTCACTTCATATATCATAGTCACCCTACACGCTTGGGAACAATGCAGGTGACACAGGAGTGTATAAGCCGCACGGTGTCCACACTCGACTACAGCGGCGGAAATATTCAAATGGGTTGCGTTGTTGGCCGACAGCCGAATGTGTTCGACGCTCAATTGATCACCTAATTTGACTCATCTAGTATTTAAAGCCAACATCTACTTGTATTTTTGATGGGCTTTGCAGATGTCCATGACGTCGGTGATCACTAAGCCATTTTTTTATATTATGGAGATTATGATTCTGCGGGTCATCTAGTGTAAAGTGATCACCCACGCTCATAACCTCAAGATTCGAGATTTTGTTGCCGGCTTTCAACGCAGCGTAAGGCGTGGGCGACGTGGGCCACCGCCTACGGCCTCGCGGCCCAGGGGGCCTCGCGCCTCGAAAATTTATGAATTACTTAAAAGCCGCTAACGCGCCAAAAATATTATTTTCCAAAAAAAACTATTTTTAGCGCTGGTAGAGGGCCCCGCAAAATGAATCTTGCTCACATCAAAAGGTCTTACGCCGCCACTGCCGGCTTTAGAGGTGGGAGTGTGTTGCTTGCTTCTTGAAAGTAACCAGTCTGGCTATCAATTCATGTTATGAGTTTTGTACGTCGATGAAAATTTGAAATAAAATTTTGAGGGTGATATTTTGAATACTGTTTACAGTAGGGCTCAGTCAAAACAATTCCTCTCTCTCTATTAACTCTCAAAAGTATATGCTGTAGAATTTGCAAAGACAATTCAGCTTTTCCAATTCCCGCCCATCTATAAAAAAAATATTACTAATAAGACTCTCAGTAATTGACGAAAGAAGCGAAAAAATTGCAACTTGGATAAATGATTGGGGAATTTCGATTTCTCGCGTCGTAAATCACAGGGAGATTACAAAGTAAGCCCGAAGTCAAATGGCATATTCGAAAGGCGTTATCTGCCGAATAGAGGCGACAATAAAATTAAAAGTTCACTGAAAGACGCAGATCCATGATTCGAGCGGGATTTGTTTTAGATTTAGCCTTGAGTGAGAGTAAGTGTACGCATTATCCAAATAAATAACTGAAGTTAGGTTACAACTTGCTTTTGCCGCGTTTCGTACGCGTCAGAATTATTTGATCTTGATTGACTTTTGCCTCAGAAAAAAAAAGAAACCGCCTTTTTAAAAACAGATATTTTTACGCAGGCGATTGATAAGTTATTTAGAAAATATTTAAACTCTTAAAAAATAGTCCGTTTTTGCTGATAAAATTACTTGCCTTTATCAAGTCGGCACGGGTTATCGTTGTCCGATACCAATAATATTTCTTTTTAGTTATTAGGGTCAAATTAGAAAAAATCTAAAGGGTACTTAGATACTTAAATTCGATGGCTGGCCATGCGTCATGCTCGTGAACGGGTGCTACTTGTGGTGACAGGTCGAACTTGAAATCGTGTATGCGGTGATATTAGTTATTTCGTCTATGTATTTGCGTGTTGTTCCCACGAGAATGTAAGTGAGTGCTCCTATTTCACCATACATACCGCTGATAGAGAAAAAATCTTTGTTTTTATTTATTTATTTTTTTATTTTTTCGTTTATATATATTTTTTGATTATTATAGTTAATTACTTTAAGATGTCATGTGGAACATGGTGTAATGGTTGCAGCTCCTTGAAAAACATTTGTAAAACAAAAACTTGGCGATTAAAAAGAGTGGCGGCGAGTTTCTTGCCAGTTCTTCTCGTCCGCTCTACGCCCTTGATTTGAGAACTGGCAGTAAATGTAAAATTAGAAGCATTCAATATGTATTTTTTATTGACGTTCATAAGTGCAAATTGTGTTACCTAAATGAATAAATGATTTTTGAATTTGAATTATTTTCGACATTTTTTTTTTGCCCTTATAGGCCCCCTAATATACATATTTAATAAAATATAATATGAACACATCACAGGTGTTTAATTTAATGTTCCTACTACTAGCTACTGTTTCATTATATGTATATACATTAAATATAAAACGACTCGAGGTGGGATCGGCTAAATTGGTGGGATATCAAAAGTCCAATTAGTTTCATTACGGATAACATTCTATGGCGGCTCTCGCGCCTCGAAGTTTCTCGATGAAATTAAACTTTCTGAAGCCGGTTCTATCTGACATAATTTTAAGATTTTACTCTTTTCGTACTCGTGCTTTTGATATAACATACTTTCAAGGATCTTATGAGCTGTAATTGACGGAACAATTTCTTGATTAGATATTTTAGATGAGCTATTTCAGTTAAATTCTTCACGAATTACGAAATTTTATTCTGCGATTTGAGAACAAAAGTTCTGTGGTATTTTTTAATTATTCTTGTTCCTTAACCCATTCATTTTCGAACCTTCGAAAACGAACTAAGATGGGTCAACAGCACATCATTGTCCTTCGATGACCTGTGGCTGAGTCATCACCTCATCATCATCATCCATAGATCTCACTTCTAAATCTAAAAAGACCTTCGGTAGACCGAGTACTGTAATTAATGCAACGTTTAACATTGTACCTGATGGAAATTCATTACAGTTTCCTGTTTAATATTCAACTAGTATTATTTACGTGAAACGAGACTGTTAAATTAAATTTACTAACAATGAAAACCGATTATTTCCTACCTTACATAAACCGATATACGATATAATATGTATCACCGATTTTACACATGGGTTTAAGTACAATTATTGACAATACTATGTCAATAAGTTCAATATAATATATTAACAATATTATAATTTATCAAACCTACATTTTAACAAAATTGTTATTTAATGCTGTTAAAAACAAAGTATGATGAATTACATGATCTACGAGACTTTGCTATTATGATTGAAAAGTGCTAGGAAAAAGTATTTTTTATCGTCATAAGTCAAAAATCGTTACGTCATTTAACGGGACTTCTCTATTTTAATAATATTATTTAAATATTTTTTTTTCACCAACATGAGATACTTAAATATGTATTATAATCTTAACGGTTCTAAGTTAGCCAAAAAGACTAAGGGTACGTCCATGGCGTACCCTTGATCAGGCGCGGATCCAGCCCTCAAAGAAGGTTATGGTCACAGGCACCCGAAAAGCGGTCAATTCTAAAAAGTACCAGGACATCAGAAATATGGAACAAGTATTCTGTCAATCTATAGGTACTTTGCAACTTTGCTTTTATTATTTTGCTAATAACCCAAAAGACCATGAAAGTGTGACGTCACAAGTCTACTGAGGTTGTGGGCATGCCCATCGTGCCCACAACGGTGTTTCCGCGGTTGCTCTTGATGGCCCTGTATCACAATTTGGTGGGGGGGGGCACCCTTCGTAACTGTTGCGAACCCCTAATGAAAGGTAAATATTCGCTTAAACGGGTTCGGGGCCCCTGTAGCTAGGGGGGCGTATCTTCGATATGGCTGATACGGCAGTAGGAACGCCCCTGCAAAATACGCTTATTTGAATTAGTGCACTGGTATTAGATTTCTTTTTATTCCTATTTTTGGCTTATGGCGAGAGTTTTCCAATTTTGTGTGAGTTAGTTTCGTATCATGTCGCACTTTTTTCCCAAAATCCAATTCCAATCCTAAAACACCCTTAAACCGAGTGTAAGTTTGTATTTTCCACCAAACTCTTTTGAATATGGGATCCCATAAATTTCCATTCATTTGAATTATTCGCGCTACGCTTCCTTGTTTCCATAAACGAGGCCTAAGCTTCAACAAATTTAGATGAAGCGTATTGTAATATATGGGTTGAGACTCAACATCAAAAGAGGCCAATTATTCAAATTAATTTGTGTAATCTGTAGTAATAAATTTATGTGCCAATCTCAGAAAAAACAGGTGATGATTGAATGAAGGCTTTGTTTATTCACTTTTTTTTAAATATCAAAGTATTGTGTAATGTATGTTAAGTTTTTATGAAATCTTTTTATTTCTAATATTATGTGGACATAACTATTCTATTGATTACTTATCGAATCTTTAACAATATAAAATTAATAAAAATATACAGATATATACCTATTTATAAAAAAAATCTTTATATTTAATCTTAATTGAGTGACGAGATTTGTGATAGAAAATGATAATTTAAAAACTTCTGAAATAACTTCGTTGGATACGAAATGATAAAAGTGGGAAATAATCCACAAAAAAAGATCGCGTAAACGCAATAGTGAGAAGTTAAGGAATTGATCAATTTTAAATATTTACTTGAAATTTCTGTTTTCTTACGTTTGACAAGGGACGATTTCAATTAGAGACCCTTGAATACTGTTTTCAATAAGGTCAGGTCTAATTTACCTTTTGAATAATGAATTTTTAAAGGAAGTGGAGAGAGCGAACTTTGTTGAAGATAATTTTTAAAAATCAACTATAAATGTTCAATATATGTTGGGTTCATCTGTTTATCGAGATTGCTTTTCGATAAACTTCCGAAAAGGAACACCGAATTTGATCATGAAAATTCCATTTAAATATTTTTCGTAATATTGTTTTTTTTTAGTACACTTAAATAACGTACGCACGGTCTTGTATATCTATGTTTATACATTTTTTTATATTAGATATTGACAGACGAGCATGAGGTTCACTTGATGGAAGGTGATCAGCCACAGAACATTAGTTAATGATTTCATAGACTGAAACCGAAACGCGCAATATGCACTTCACGGCTTTTCCATCTATGAACGGTGGTTCGTTACTCGGTCGGAATTTAGATATTCCTCCCACCCGATTAATGCCCGAAGTTACCAGACGTGGGGAAAACATGCTTACAGAAAATTATAAGCATATGCTCCCGGTGGGATTCGAACCCACGACCCATCGATGCGCACGGCAGGTATTCTACCGAACGCGCCAACGAGCCCGTCATAAGTAATAAGCTTGATATAGTTAAAATATGTTTTGTCTCGCTCTATCAAATATAAAGACTACAGAACGAAAGAAACAAAACATATTTTAACTATATCAATCTTATAATACGTTTATGAATAAGGGGGTATGTATACAGGATCAGTGAACCAACTTACAGGTATCAGATGATAGAAGACCTGTTCCCTTTCTTATTTGAGGTCGGGTCAGTTTTGATACTACTTTTAGATTTGATAGAGGACCTCAATATACATCCATGAAACCCAAAAGTTCTACGATTTTTGATAATTTTCGAGATTCAATTTTTTTGTACATTTTTTGTCGTTTTCTAGAATAACCCACGGCAATCATTATTTTCAAAATCACTAATTTTTTTGTGCATGTTATATAGTGGACATGTTAACTGATAACATAATTTTACTAGTTTCTATTTAAATCTCATCAAATAAAAATTACAAAGTTATCTCATACTTTACTTCTTGTTCAATATAGAGGTGATTAAAAATAATCTGGTAACTTTTTTTGTAGAAGGTAACTATTGCAAAAACTTTGTCAGTTATCTAGTAATTATCATTCAAAATTGTATGAACCACAATAATGGGATCTCATTGAGATCAATTAAGTGGTTCTTGGTAGTTTAATAGGATAACGATAGAAATTAAGAATCCTACTAACACCTTCTTCCCCAAGTTCAATTTAACTGTATTCAACTGACTTGACTTGTACTTTAGTAACAACTTCGTCAAAAACATATCGGTAATAATTAATCGATTCTCTACGACACATATTTAAGAAAAAAAATTCATGATTCTTGAAACTATTTTTTCATTCCATATACTGTTTTTATTTTGTTTGTAATCCTCCTATACGAATACTTATCGTGTATCGAAAAATAATCGCATGCATGAAAACAGGGGCCTATTATACATAAATTGAACCAAACTCTTTGAAGAAATTTCTATAGAATGAATATGAGAACTAATGGGTACTTCATTGTTCACGATCTCAAGAGTTTATCTGAAAGCATACAATTTTTATTCTATTATACTTCCCCGTTTTATTTGAATGCAATATTCTTTAACTAGCCCTGAGACGTCTCTCGAACTTGTTTTGTTTGGATTTATATTATGTATTCAATATACCTACATGAAATAAAATTGATAGGACTATTCTGGATTAGGAGGATGTAGTTTGTTATCATTTTTCATCAGAACCACGACAAAATTTGATCGACCCGTTTTCTCGTGTTTTAATCGATTATCTCTTTATGTCTTTCGGGTCTAACATGACACACTTAAACCTCGATTTTTAATCTCAAAAGTAGAGATATTTGTCGATTGAAATATTGTGTATCAAAGTTGTCGATATCTTATATATTTTTTTGTCTTCACTCTCCGCAAGATATCTCTTGATGGTCGTGCTAGGCGGGCTGGCTCGGTTGCTTCTCTTCTTGACCAAATAAAAATACTATTCTACTAAACTACTCTCTAAAAATAAAGATTATCGCCTAATTATCGAGTTCCTGTGTTATAACACAGGGCAGCTTTATAAAGTATCGCAAATCGCAATCCGATGTATGTATGAAAAGAGTGTCTAGAAGCCTGCTGGTAAATTCTAGAAGTAGGGTTTGGGGAACTGATGATCAATGTTTTTATGTCTTTTAAGTATTTTTAATTTCTCTATAGAAAAATAAAAATAGGTCAAGTCATCAAAGTCGTGTTAGTTACACCTTTTATAACTCAAGAACGGCTGCACCGATTTTAATGATATCTTATTTCTTAGATTCACCTATCTCCCAAATAACAGAATAACTATTAAAATATCGGAAAAGTTCAGGAAAAAAAATATATGCATATTTTAAATTTAAAATAAATTAGGTTCGAAAATCCGCCATCTTGCGCAATTGACAGCTTACGTCACGACGGCTATTAGCTTTTTTGTAATATATGATGTTCAAATGCAAATCAGTGATATATTAGACATTAGGTATACAATAGAAGCTGGAAAATAACATGTTCAAATCTAGAATAATATTTTTATTTTTGAAGCCAACATTCTGGCACAACATTTTCCGAGTCTGCTAGTTTAAATATACATAACAATTTTCACTTGTGGCAAGTAGTTCAAACGCAGCACGCAAACGTCAGTTCATCATTGGCCGGAATGTTTCTGCATAGCGAAGTACGGAATAATTCACTTGCAAATGGTCGATTAGCGTTTGACGTGAGCTCCCCTGACCCACTCAACTTCCTAATGTGGTATTCAATTACAGATACAGCTAAACTGTGTGCTTCCGAGCTAAGGTAAGTGATTTTCCCAGGGGTGTATTGCAATGATGAGATGGGGATGTTATGTGGTCATGATAGGATACAATTTATGTTTGTTTGTTTATTTGTCTATATTTAATGACAAAAATAGACAGATAATTAAAGTGTAGAGTATCTCTCCTATTGTATAACTGAAGTAGGATACAAGCAGCCACTGTATTACACATTGTAAGCAGTTCTGTCATATTTTCATGGTGGATATTTGCATTTACCTACATAATTTTCATTTTTTTCGTTTATGCCGCATATTTTGACACTCACAAGGGAATCAAAACCTTAGCAATTCCCGCTGACCTAGAATCATGAAATTTGGCATGAAGTAATGTCATGTAACACAAGTAAAGGAAAAAAAAACAAATCTGTAGTTTTATTTTATTTTATTGGGAAAATCTTTACTTAACTAAAAGTTTGTACGAAACTCTCGGTGCGCGAGTCCGACTCGCACTTAGCCAGATTTATTGGTTGGATGAGTGTCTATGAATGTTTATGAAAGTACTAGCGACCCGCCCCGGCTTCGCAAGGATCCAGATTTTTTGACAAAAAAAACAGGGGTTGGTAATAAAAGAGTGAAAATATAGGGTTGAATGTATTTTTAAATACCACGTAATAAAAAAAACTGGTGGGGTGGACACCCCTTATCACTTAGGGGTTTGAAAGATAGATAGTAGCAGATTCTCAGACTTACTGAATATGCATAAAATTCATAAGAATCGGTCGAGCCGTTTCGGAGGAGTATGGGAACGAACATTGTGACAGCGAGAATTTTATATATTAGAAGATATAATGACTTATTTGGTCTTATTTGTTAATTTTCGAAAGTAAGTTGTAAGATACTCTGTTCAGTATGGTAGGACACCTCAAATTATATGTATGTTTGTAGTGACTATTGATAGTGATGCGTGATGCCTTTGTGTGCCAGTCTTAATTGATTCGTACGTGTGAGGTGTGCTGGGGTCCGGTTATATCCCTGTAATGTACAGTTCAATACAATTTGCATATAGACAAGTATCTAATCGATTCTAATTCATGATTTTATTGTTCGTTAAATATTAAAGACAGATATAGAATATTCTGCACGGACTTTTTAAAAAAATACTTAAAAGTTACGATATTGAAATTAATTTTACACACCAATAATGATGACACACACCACATTTTTCTTACTTTATTTACATATATCAAAATAAAATGTAATCTATTTATTTCAATTCTTTATATTAAAAAAAGAAAGAACAATGATGTATCAAGCAGGGATACTTAGTGCTTTCTTTATCATTCAGAAGTTCTTACAGATTTTTTTTTGAAAAAAAAAATAGGACGACAGCGTCCTGTCGCTTAGGTAATACACGTCAGTCGACATCTGACATAAAAAAGTAAACACGCTTAAAATGGATTATGTATGATGAAAAAACACAGCAATTGCGTGAATCTTTTGACATATTATAGCGTTTGCTTGACTCGAAACAGTAAACATTCGTATCACATTGTAACGACAGACGATATCTCATCGTGTTAATACGGTATAAAAAATTGTTGTTTATTAGGTAAATTTTATAATTTATGGGTTACAAAAACGTTGATAATACTTGTCAAACCTTATTTGTTGTGTTTAACTGTATTTCTAGCAATTTTACAATGTATGTATAATATCATTCGTCTATAATTGCCAATAGTAACAATATCGCTTTTTTATATTTGTCTTTTCGACTGTCAAAATACGGCTTATCATTGACTGATGTTCTAAGGCTTAGGTAGCTTAAACCATCAAGTGAACCTCACGCTCATCTGTCGGTATCTAGGATAAAAAAGTGAAAAACTTTATCTGTTTTTGGATTCATAATAATAAGTGACCGATTAAATAAAATCTTTGCTTTGATAAAGGTCTATATTTACCAAGACCTCTTAAAGTTGAAGTTTAGAGAATAGTCTACTAGTAATACTAGTCGAGTGTCTTCGTGGCTCAGTACCTCTGATGCGTTTAGCACGGGAGGTCCTGGGTTCAATACCGAGAAAACAATATTTAAAAAAATGTTTCAGTTGAACAGGACACAGAAGGCTTATGAAAAATGATCAGTGAAACGGACACAGAAATGGGTATAATAGTAATAAATACGGACTATAATCCATGGTAATTTAAAAAAAAATCTTGCTTCTTGGTACGTTTGACTTTGGGTCTTAGATTTTCCGATGGTATTTTTTTAAAAACAGAATAATTACAATATATTACAACGAAACATTGTAAACACGTATTTCAGCCGATATAAATATTAAATGTTAATTGATACACGTTACAGATGCGGGCGAGACCGCATCCGAACTTACTGAATACATAAATGTTCGTTTTATTTCACTGAAAGCTGCGGTGTTATGTAAATCCTGTGTACTTAAATATGTTCATTTGGCCTTGGACAGGGAAATGTGTGGAGTGGATGAAATATTAAAAAACTTAAGAATAGATTTGGAATTTTGACATGTTTATAATTTTCTATAAATATCCTTATGTTTGGGGACTTTTGTTAATAAAAAAAAGAATAAAAATTCCAACTCGGTAATGAATTCTCTTATTTCCTGGTCATCATACGCCATATTACATTAATAATAGTGTTATTTAGCCAGTGGAAGCCATGACGAAGTTCCAACTTATATAAAAGTTCGTTATATGTAGCTTCCTCATTGCCAAATTGCTATAATATTTTGGATGACATTCACTATAGAGATCATTTAAACCCTGAGGAGATATTTCCTTGATAATTAGGGTGATATCGCCCACTTGAAGGTTTCCTGTGACTGCAGGAGAAAGCTGACGAATAGATTGCGCCAGTAGCTAATTAGACAATTATTATATAATTAAGTAATTAGCAAAACTTGGTCATCAGTTTTTTTTTTATTTAAGTTAGATATCGACAGACGAGCATGCGGTTCACTTGATGGTAGGTGATACCGCAGCCATAGAACATCAGTCAATGATGCGCTGTCGACCTATGTCGTCGCTTCTGTCTATGGATTCCCGAATATCCATAGATTGAAGCCGAATCGCGCAATATGCACTTCACTGTTTATCCATCTATGAAATGGGTGGTACGTATACCCGGTCGGAATTTCGATATTCAACCCGTTCAATGCCCGAAGTTACCAGACGTGGGGAAGACATGCTTACAGAAAATTATAAGCATGTCGTCCCGGTGGGATTCGGACCCAGGACTCATTGATGCGCACGGCAGGTGTTCTACCGAACACGCCAACGAGCCCGTCTAAAAAGTTCATCATATTATAAACGTCAATTTCCCGTGTCTCCTAGTGGGGCATGGGGCAGACCCATTTCAGTGTCTGTTTCACTGATAATTTTTCTTTACAGGCAAGTAGGTGGCCTTCTATGTCCCGTCCGACTGAAACAATTATTTTCAATCTTGTTTCCCTGGGATTCGAAACCAGGACCTCCTAAGCGCATCGCGCTTTCCACTGAGCCACGGAGGCGGTCTTGTTTTTTATAACAGAGCGGACAGCCGAGCAGGTGGGTTACCTGATGGTAAGTAATCACCACCGCCCATGGACATCTGCGACTAAAAAGTCTCAGATGCGTTGTCGGCGGCGACCGAATAAAACAGTTTTCGGCCTTTAAAAATTGACGGTCTTCAACATATTATACGGAGGACTTATCTATACATAGTCTACAGTCGTGATTAATAGTAGCCCGGTTAAAATGCGGCTGTGTTGTATAATTCAATTGCAATGAAACATTTTCACGATAAATGCAATTGGTAAAATTACACTCATAATGTTGTCAAAATACGGCTCTTTTAATTGGCACTCGCGTTAAGCTCTTCCGATTGAAGAGATTTAAATTAATTGTCTCTGATGAAAAGGTTATGGCAAATTGGACTATGTTTAATTGTTTTTTCTTAATTTCCACGTTATTTTTCGATTTCTATGAGTTCGATTAACGCCAGAGTAAGTAATACGAGAATATTTTTTATTTCTTTTTTACCTGACGATATACAGTTGTTTGACTACTATCCCACCTGATGTTTAGTGGTAATGCAGTCAGGGTGATAAATCACAACTGTCTAGAAGATACGTATTTACTCTCGCTTTGAAGATACCAATGTTTTAATTTTCGAGGAAGACAGACGCAGGGAGAGCGTTCCAGATTTTTGCGGTTCGCATAATAAAAGATGAGGCGAAACGATTTACGGATGGAAACTCGCCGTGCGCCTGGGTGTCGAACAGTCTTATCACTGACTAGTTGGCCGTAAGGCCTCTGTGGTTGATGTCGAGAAGTTCTGTATGATATAGTTACCTACTCAGTGTTTGGAGAAACTTCATTAGCACGAGTTCGTTAGAACTATAGACGTCAATAGTCAATAAAGACGCGGATTGTAGATATCGCTGCAGTTTTGATGCTACCAGGTCTATTTATCTAATAAAACTCATGAATTGGTCTCGTGGGCGCGTTTGGTAGAACACTTCTACTCCGATGGGTAGCAGTTTCGAATTTCGCCGGGACGACATATTTATAAGCATTTCTTTCCCACGTCTGGTCACTTCGGGATATGACCATCTTGATGTCCATTCTACATATAACTATCATGCATTAGGTATTACATGACTATCACGGTTTTTTGATACCGCAGGCATATACAACTACAAATACATATGAATAACTTGTTCGTCAGCAATTTAAAAATAAAGAGGGAAGTGCAGACCGGGTAACGAACCACCGGTAATAAATGGAAAAACTGTAAAGATTTCTGAAAGCTCGAAGTAAAAAGTACTGATGTTCTGTAACTGAGGTATCATCTACCATCATGTGAACCTCATGCTCGTCTGTCGATATCCATATCTGTTCAGTTCAGCTTTTCTTCACCCCCGCCTTGTACAGGCGAGAGTGGCACCCTGGTGTCCGCATCAGCGGATTGCAGGGGGTATTCGGGGTCGCGCCCTATGACAATAGGTCGGTCATGGGGTGCGGGCTCAATGCCCTTCCGGCGTTCGGTGGCGGCGCTGTGCGAATAGTCGCAACAGCGCGGCTCACCGGTGATTTAGGACAAACTGCGTAACGGCTGAACCGTTATACGCAGGGGGTTTGTGGTTGGGGAATTTGCGCGCGCTGGTCTCGCGGATTCAACCACACCAGGTGAGACCCCCGGTAGACCCGAGGGAAGCCCAGCGAGGGACCTGCGGCTGGGACCATCTACGCGCGCCGGGAGGGGAGGGGTAGGGGGATGTAAAATCCGGTGGGCTGTCGGCCTATGTAGTGAAGGCCGACAGTGGAGTCATATTCGGTGATGTTAGTCCGGTGGTGTCCCGGCGCGAATGAGTTCGCGCGGGAACGTCCTTCTGTGGTCAGGAGGCCTCGTGTGGAGGGGGGCGAGCTGTTGCAGGTGCGGGAAGCTCGAGGCGTTCGCACGCTGGAACATACGGCTGGCCATCCCCTCAATGAGATATCCATATCTATACTCTATACTAATATTATAAAGAGGAAAGATTTGTTTGTTTGTTACGATGTAACTCAAAAACTACCCGACCGTTTTTAAGCTACATTATTTTTTGTGTATAGTACATTGTAGCGAAGCCGGGGTGGGATCGCTAGTCTAACATAAAAAAAAGAATGCTAATGAGACTACAAATAATTTTCTTCATTTTTCTTAAAGGGTGTTTATTCATCGTTTACAAAACTCCGAAAAGCGTATTAACGGCTTAAGGGAAATTATACTTAACTTATTTAAGTTCCACGGGGTAGCGCGATTCAACTTGCAAATTAAAAGGGCTACTTTATTTGTTGAGGGACATTTATTTCCTCCTGCGAAGTCAAATAATTATACAGGAAGTAACATTAGGAAAATCTTAAACCCATAATCCTTTAGGCTATCTCAGCTTTCAAAAATATCTAATATTGTATCGGCTGACTTATTGTTTTTTCTATACTAATATTATGAAAAGGGAAATATTTGATTGTTTGTTTCTTACGATTTAACTCAAAAACAACTCGACCGATTTTAAAAATTATTTCACAAATAGAAAGCTAAATTAAAACGAGTAAGATAGGTTTTATTTTTTAGTACATATACATTGCACCCGTGTTAAGTGAAATGTAAATAACGATGATTATAATTCAGTAATAATTTGTACTTTATCAATCAAACTACTCAAGCTAAGGCAGCTTTCTTATCAACTTATGTATAAGAAATGAAAAAATTGTTTTCCCGTTCATTTATCTCTTATTTTCCGACTTCAGATCAAAATGAGCTTTCGCTTGATTTCTCTCTCTTTTTTATGTTAGATATCGACAGACGAGCATGACGTTCACTTGATGGTAGGTGATACCTCAGCCACAGAACACCAGCCGGCCTAGCATGACAACCACGACAAAAGTCGACCGTTTTCTCGTGTTTTAAACGATTATCAATATTTTCAAAAATGTCTTCCGGGTCTAATATTTTTTTTTCGTGCAACTCTACCGGTTTATGCCGAAATAGGTCTCATATATAGCAGGTTTTTTAGACTTGATACTCATCGTTATAATTTGACCAATTATGTTATACTGATGTATGACGTATAAACAATAATACTGTAAAGTTTCATCAAAATCCGTTCAGTAGTTTATGTGTGAATGAACATGAGTAACAAACATCTTCAAAAACTTTCAAATTCAAATTAGTAGGACTTTCATTCTGCATAACTGCTGTCACCAAATTGCTACTAAATAATTAATGCATTGTTTATTCAGTAAACGAATAGCTAATTACGCTTCATATGTTATTCTACCCTCTGTGGACACACAGGTTCATTTCAATGATGAGCCACGGTTTGGTTTAGCTAATATCAATCGCAGGCTCCCCGTGGACAAACACTATACACTTGATTACAGCGTCATCAATGATGCGGTATCAGCGCAGGTAATCATTGTAATATCACAATTATTACACTACAAGTGAATGTATTTCTATTTATTGTATACTAGCAATGCGCCTCGGCTTCACACGGGTGCAATGTAGATGTACTTTACACAAAACATTTTCAAAATCGGTCCAGTAGTTTTTGAGTTTATTCATAACATACAAAAATACAAATCTTTCCTCTTTATAATATTATATTGTACAATATATGATTTTCATTGATCGGGTGGAAGGAATATCGAAATTCCGACCGGGTAACGAACCACCGTTTATAGATGGAACAACCGTGAAGTGCACATTGCGCGTTTCGGTTTCAGAATATGGATTTTCGAATGCTCGAAGTAACAAGTAGGTCATTAGCATCATTGACTGATGTTTTGTGGCTGAGGTACCATCAAGTGAACCTCATGATCACTTTGAATTATTATCAATGCAATCTTGTGAGATTATTGTTCGTTTTCAAAATGGAAAGACACAACTTCAAAAGGTTATTTTTATGCCGCTAGATGGCGCAAGTATCATTATATCGTTACTAGGAACTCGTACACGTTATCATACACGCGACCATTAAACGGAATTTATCAAAAAACACATTTTTCGTTTAGTGTCAGTTTGGTTTTCATGGTGCGATATTTTTTGCGAAAACATACTCAATTCAAAAAGTGTAAATTTTAAGTATCATGATTCAAAATCAGCGAAAAATATTGTATTTTTATTTCGTTGAAGTCGATTTCAGTTCTTAAACAGAACTTCTTGTATCCGACAGCTTCGCTGAATTTATATTTTCTAGATCATTTGATCGAACAACAAGCACTAACGTAGTTTTGTAACTTCTTCATTAAAAGTTGTTTTAACTTTGCGCTTCTGATACCGATCTTAAAGAAACGGCAAGTAGCTGAAACTAGTAATTTGACGCTATTGTAGCGAGGAAATTGTATTTATTGATCGAGTTTCCTCCAGAAAATACAATTAAACCAAAAATAGAACGCCATTTGTCTGCCTCCGTCGCTTAGTGATATGCTTAGTATTTTGTATTTAAGTCCTAGCTTCTATTTCCGCGGAAAAACTAAAAAAAAAAAATATTTTTTCAGTGCTTAGAAGATTGATCACTTACTTACCTGTAAAGAAACCCATGCCCCACTAGGGGACTCGGGAATTCAAACACTCACTTAAAAGATTTTAAACTTGTTATTAAGGTTCAAGGTTCAAGATATCTTTATTTCTCAAAAAGAATTACAATTCACTTATATGAGAAAAATATTAAAATTAACTTACAAAATTATTGACAGTACAGTACAGTAACAGTTTTAGCTAGAATAACAAATACAAAAGTTTAGGGTAGTCGTAGATTACTTTCATAGTTAATACGTAAACATACACGGAGTACTAGCAACTGGAAGTGGCATGTATTAAGGTGCGCTCGCTTTATTTAAGATATGCAATTTTAATTTTTTTTTAAATATTGTCAATGACTTTGCATTTTTTATGTTATTTGGTAATTTATTATATAGTGCGGCACCTTCGTACATTACACTTTTTTTACCATAATTTGTGCGTGATGAATATAAATGTATGTCATTTTTATTTCTTAGTCTAATATTGTGTAATTGATGATTTTTTATAAACTGTATTTGTGTGTGAATGTTTTTATTAAGTATGTTTCTAATAAGAATGCAATTTTTGTATAAGTATGTTTGTTGTATATTCAATAGCTTAGTGTCACTGTATATTTTTGGTGTTGGTGTACTATAGTCGTAGTGAAAGAGTGTTTTGACTAATTTATTTTGTGCTATTTGGAGTGTTTTAATGTTGGTTTTAGCCGCTGTGCCCCATATTTCTATTAGATAATCCAGGTGAGGTTTTACAAGTGCGTTATATATATTGTAGCGTACTTGACGTGGAAGACATCGGATAACACTCCGTAGGGCTCCCGTGAGGGACGTCAATTTAGATTTAACCTTTTCCATATGCGGTTTCCAGTTCAGGTGGTTATCCAAAATTAATCCAAGATATTTTTCTTGATTAACTTTTTTTATTAGTTGGTTATTTATAGTTAGTTGTGAGGTATGTAATATTTTTTTATTTTTTGCAGCAAAAATTATGTAGTTAGTTTTGGCTATATTTATGGTGAGTAAATTGCACTGGAACCACATATTTAAAAGTTGTAAATCCTCCTGAGCGTCGCACATGACAGCGTCTACGGAGTGTCCAAAGTAAAATAAAGCTGTATCATCAGCGTACAATGATATATCGCCTTTTAGTCCAATTCCGTGAATATTATTAATGTAAATCAGGAATAATAAAGGTCCTAAAATTGATCCCTGAGGAATTCCAAAATTTACGGTTTTAGGCCTACTTTGGGTTTCACTAATCTTAACTACTTGGCAACGATTTGTCAGGTAAGATTTAAATATATCAAAAGCTTTTTTTAAGTCTATGAAAATTCCTAATACTATCTGCTTATTGTCGATACTCAATTTAATTTTTGTTATTAAATCTATTGTTGCAGAAAGCGTATTGGATTTTGGTCTAAAACCGTATTGTTTTTTAAAGAGAAAGTTTTGTGCACTTAGATGTTCATGTATAAAACACGTTCAAAAATTTTTAGATTATCGGGAAATGTTCCTAGCTCTAAATTTTTATTTATACAATTTGTTAGTTCTCTTAGTATTAAGTCTTTTACGCATTTGATTGATTTTGTGTTTATACCATCTACTCCGGAGCTAGTGTTTAGTTTTAAGTTATCAATTATTTTTGCAATTTCATCTATGGTGCATGGTTCTATTTGTGAAAGTGTGATCAAGGATTCAGTTGCCTGTGTTCCTTTAGTGTGTATTAAATTATTATGGTATTGTTTGGGGATTTGACTAGCCAGAACTGATCCAATATTAGAGAAAAAGTCATTAAAACACTCACAAATATCAGTCTGATTAGTCAAAACCCCAGGTGGCATCACGAGTTTGCTCGGAGCTGGTGACTCTCTGATCTTGTTACTATTGTAGTTATTAAATAAGTAAAATCAATTTATTCAGATAAGATGGACATTTTGTTAATAGAAAAGCATTGAAATTCTATTAAATACTACTTACTACTATATCAATGTATAAAACTCACAAACTAGTGTTAGAATAAATATTAAATTATTAAAACTAAAAAAACTCATTAAGTTTATTATTGTAATATTATTGTACGCAAATACATACTGTATATGCGTACAATAATGATCGGTCTGATCCGACAATCATATGGTTTCCACTTTCCCGCGCCAGAAACTTTTCCGTTCTTTTATTGTTAAAAATATAAAACAGATAAATGTGACCTCAACAAATTTATCATCCGAATAAAAAAGACAATATCGATACACAAGCAATAAAAATAAAGTGCGGCAAATATATTATCGTGACCGAAATCATGTTACGGATTGAAGAGGGAACTAGGGAAAGAGAATAGAGTTACAATTTGAACTCGCGACACTGATGTCTTTGTTAGCGCGATTCATATGAATTTTGTATGAAATAGAAGGAAAAGCGTGATATTTATCGGAGATAGTAAATCAAACGAGGTTATAATGTGTAGGGGAGATATTCTGTAAGTTAGGAGCAAACGGCTCTGAATTTACGGCACATAGTATATTTAATGTTTTGCTAACGTCAGTGATTTCTTTCAACTTTGTAAGCGGCTTTATATTTCTCAAGGAATAGTGGAAATAGAACATAAATCTACTTAATGTTTTGCTGTATTTTCACAATTTTTACTGAATAAGCGATTATAAATGACTATTACTGTACGAAGAATTATTTAAAGATTATAAATAACGAAAATCGAACGCCGCAGAGCGAACGAAAGAACACTTTCGTATTTTGACTTATTAAGAAAACATTTGCAATTAGTTATACTACGATCATAGTAATGTCAAACGAAAGAGATAATGTCTAATTGTCACAGAACAGAAGAAGTAAGGTATACGAACGGTGCGATCATCGCATTCAAAAGATTGACGTTATAGGAAAATATCAGACGAAACTACGTATTTTGTTTTTGGTAAAAGGCATGCAGTGTTATCGACAGGCGAGCGTAATATCATATTATTTTATCAATCATATTTTTTATAATAAATGTTTCTATGTACCTACATATTTACTTTATTTATTGTATTACTACTAACACGTTAATCGAATTCAAATTCAAAATCATTTATTCATTTAGATAACACAATGTACCTACACTTAATACGTCAATCTGCCCGTGACCATGATTGCTGAAAAGCATCCGAAACGTCGTGATAAATAATAAAAAATAAATTCCATAACAGATTAATAAGACTATTTCAGTCGATATTTTTTAACCGTTACCTTAAATTTAGACACATGAAGTTGACATATACTTATATAAAACATAATTTAAACCACGAAAATCTGATAAAATCCAACAAATATTACATATGTGTAACAAAATGAAACAATTTATCACATTTAACACTCCATTCAGGTATTAAACAAAGCATTATCTCGTTTTTAGCGCTAAAAGCCACATGCAATTAATATTATTATACTCATACGGGCATATTAAACGGATGCTCTCTACGGAAGAGACGTGTTTGTTAATTTTCTCTTTAGTGTTCTCACGAAATATATCTTGCGTCTTACTTTATTCAAGGTTAACTAAGTCAATTTCTTATTTATATTGTCTCCCCGCGACCACGGTTGCTGAAAAGCATCCGAAACGTCGGGATAAATAATTTAAACAATATAAATAATAAATCGCGTTTTAATCCGGTATACAGTATTTTATTTAAATGTGTGATACTCGCGTTAATAAAAGACAATATTAAGTCAATTTCGTTATCTTTTAAATTACTTAAAAAAAACAAATAAGTCTGTACATTTTTTTAATTTTTGTTATCGAGAGCACGAGGGCAAATGGATAGGATATAATAGATGTTAGTAATACCTCAGCCTTAGGATATAATATGTAAATCATTGATGTGCTGTGGACTTTATTAATTTTTATAGGATTCGAAGCATTGGAAAATTAAATCAAACGAAAAATTTGCACTTTGATAATATCTCATTACTATGAGATTGTGTATAATCGTGAAGATTCTTGACGCGATTTTCATTATATGTATACGATGATTTTTATATTCTTTGAAACTTTGTGAAGAACCTTACTTTTTGGAAAATGAATAAAAGTATTACGTATATATTAAGTAAGTCATACCCACACATTCAAATACGCGACATTAAAGCAAATTAGAGCGAATCTTGTGAACTCAATTTTTTTATTTTTCACGAAATCAAACCGAAGACAGGTTCAATAAATCACTTTGCCAGCACTAGAGGCAAAGCTCGCTCTACGTTTACATAAGACCGCTATAAAAATGCCAACGTCCATGAAAACCATCTAAATTTTCATAGCACGTGAAACATTCCGCAGTCACGTACACGGTATACCACTAGTGCAACTGACTCCGAATGCCTCGGACATGAGTGAATAATTTAAAATATTTTATAGTAAAATTTATTCCGTAGTATTATCACGCATACGAGATGTTCATGGATTCGCTAGATTGCTTGAGGGATAGGGAAAGATGTTTGTATTAGCTGTGTCTCAGTTGTAAGTTGGTTACTAGAGGTATTCTTTTCGAATTCCCGGGAAATAATATTTTTTTTTATATATAATTATTATAATAATATTTTTTTATCTGACTATCGTTCATCGTGGTTCGCAATTAAAAAATATTACTCAAAATAATATTAGTGTAATAAGAAAGTGTAACGAAATATTTCTCTTAATTGATAGAGCCGATCGAGAATGAACATGCCGTTTTGAAAATTAAAAATCAATGTAAGGTACGACTCTTGCTGAAAAGCACTCTAAACTCGGCGGTATATGTAATAGTATAATCGCGTATTACTGTTTAAATAAGCAGATTTTCACTTAAGATGAAAAATATTACTAAAAAAATTATACTAATAATAATTACTTAGACTGAATGAATTGTCCATTTTACAAGTGTTTTACCCAAATTTTTGGAGTCAAATGATTAACTGGTAGGACCATCAAGCAAAAAGGAAACATAGGTATGTATTTCAATAAACATGTATACAATATTATAATAATTAGAAAGGGGCATAAAAATTAAACAAAATATAGACACACTAACTTCCTCTGTTCGAATCCGGGAGAAACAAGATTAAAAAAAAATGTTTTGGTTGGGCAGGGCACAGAAGGCTGATCACCTACTTGCCTGTAAAGAAAATGATCAGTGAAACAGCACAGAAATGTGTCCGTCGAATGTCCTAATTATAAATAATAAAAAAACGTAATTAATGCGAAGTTTTCCTGATTTTCTTCTTAAAATCAATAAGAGCAAATGTTAATATAACAAATGCTTATTCTATCGGAACAAGATGGGAATATCAAGGCAAGTTAGCTCATAGCTAGCGGCGTCACTGGTTTTCATTACTGCCGTTCTGAGAATAAGAAATAATGAAATGCAATTTGCCATACCTTCCTTTACAGGAAATATGAATGTATGAATATTTTAAATGCTATTTAGAACAGAATAAAAACAGTCAAATTGTGAATCAAATTCAGGAAACTCAAACACAAAAATATTCATAAAAATTCCAGCGGTTTAAGCGAAGTTCAGTGGAATTCCCTACCTCTTTCTATTAAAAAATGCTCAATCTCTTCCTATTTTCAAACGAATGCTGAAAGACCACTATCTCTCTTTTCCAACATAGTTACTGTTAAATTATTGTGATTATATTATGTGTACTTAATTATTCTATTAATAATTGAATACTTTTATATACCCCCTATCTTCATACATATATCTCAAGCTTCAATTCCTTTCTATCCAGGTTGCCTGGAAGAAATTGCTTTGAGCAATAAGGCCGCCTTACTATATTTCTGTTTTTCTTTATATTAATTCTTTAGTTTAAGTTTTTAATGAAAAAGTGTAAATAAATAAATAAATAAAATTATATGTAATGACTTGAATTCGTGAATGCGGTGATGTTAGCTATTTCGACTATGTATTTGCGTGTTGTTCCCACGAGAATGTAAGTTTGTGCTCCTATTTCACAATGCCTACTGCTGATAGAGGACAAATCTTTGTTTAATTTTTTCTTTTATATATTATATATATATATTTTTTAAAATTATTATAGTTAATTACTTAAAGATGTCATGTGGAACATGGTGTAATGGTTGCAGCTCCATACAAAAAATTTGTAAAACGAAAAACTTGGCGATTAAAAAGAGTGGCGGCGAGTTTCTTGCCAGTTCTTCTCGTCCGCTCTACGCCCTTGATTTGAAAACTGGCAGTAAATGTAAAATTAGAAGCATTTAATATGTATTCTTTTATTGACGTTCATAAGTGTACATTATGTTACCTAAATGAATAAATGATTTTGAATTTGAATTTAATCTATCCTGGTGTACAATATGCCGCTAATGAACTGGCGAAGAGAAAATATTATAAAAACATAAAATGACTGTTTTTATATTTTCTCTTCGTGTCGTGTAGATTTGGTATGTCTTTAATTTTTCGATTCTTGCTTCCAAATATATTAACTACCATTACCGATGTTACTAAGTTTGATCAGGACCGTACCTGTGGAAATAATTTACAGGACTTGAGGAGGTTGAGTAGATTGAATTTCGCTCAATAATGAGGTTACGCTACCTCTGCACCTCTCATAACTAACTTATAGCTTACTTAACTATTACTTGTTGTATATGTAAGATATTTTGTCTCGGAGCAGTTAAATTGTTTAATAGTCTGTATAAACTAAGTACTCAATGATACTGAGTATGAGAGCCTAGCACGAACGATTATCGAAAAAGTATTCGAATCGTCCATCTGTCAGTTGTATGAGAAATACTAGACATGTGTAACATTGCGCTGCGCCGCACAATTGAGTCAACACGCTTCACTGCGCAGGGTGAGTCAACTCACACATTCATAATGTGCTGGCGCACGGCGCACTAAAGGTGGGTCGTTGACGGTTTATGTGTTAACGAAATGAAACTGTTAATTACAAACTGATAAAAATGTTAATTATAACCTGTTAAAAAGCAGCTAATTTTATTAGCTGGTTTACAGTTAGCGACTACGCATTGAATGTTCGTTGAGCTAAACCGCGCGTTGCGTTCGAAAATCGTTGAATGAAACAGTTAATACCTATATTCAACGGCTTTTGCGATAAACGAAAAGCAGATAATTCGTTAACATTAGAAAAGCTGTTAAAAAAATCTGCTTGTTGAATTAACGCCCACTCCTACGGCGCACTACCTCACTCACTGAGTGAATTATGTATGAGGGTGGCTTGACGTGCGTTTCGGAATTCTCTCCTAGATTGATCCGAGCCGGGGTTCCCCAAGGCTCTGTGCTCTCTCCTCTCCTATTTTCCCTGTTCACCAGTGACATCCCTAAGTTCCCAAACGTGCACCTCGCCCTTTTCGCGGATGATACTGTACTCTACACCTCCCACACTAACAAACCGAAAGTAGTCGCGAGGCTCCAGTCCGCAACCAACGCCTTAGGCAAATGGTTCCGGAAGTGGAGAATCGAGGTGAACCCAGACAAAACTGCGGCAGTGTTCTTCTTTAGACGTTTAAATAATGCATTAGCCGGCCCGCATAAACGCCTAACTTCTAACGTCCAACTATACGGCAAGGACATTCCCTGGCAGCCATCAGCTAAGTACCTAGGAGTCACTCTTGATAGCCGAATGACATTCTTGGCTCACATTAATTCCGTTCGCAAGAAAGCCAGTTTCGTTATGAGCCGCCTCTATCCACTCATCTGCGCGAAAAGCAAAATGTCCCTCAGTCACAAAGTCACGCTCTACAAAACGTGCATTCGTCCGATCATGTCTTATTCCAGCGTTGCATTCGCTCACGCCCCGCGTACGACACTCCACAAACTCCAGGTAATTCAGAACCGTTTCACTCGAATCGCGACTGGAGCACCCTGGTTTATTCGCAATGCAAACCTCCACACGGATCTCGAACTCCCGACCTTAAATCAGTACTTTAAAGAAGCGTCCCAATGCTACTTTGAGAAAGCCGCATTGCACCCCAACCCACTGGTGGCCCGGGCCACTGACTACTTCCCATCCGACAATCCCCGCTGGAACGTTACGCGGTCTCCCGTAACGTTCTAAACGACCCCGACGATGACCTAACTAAGGCCGTACACAGGCTCCAAGCCACTCGCGACAACGACACACCACACATCCGACACCGCCCTCGCCGGCGAAGGCGTGGACCCTTGCTCCGCGTACCTCTCACCCGGGTGAGAATCCGTCCCGCTCCTCAAGCGCCCTCCCAATCTGTGACGGTCCAAGCCGAGGTCGTAGCCCCCCACGGGGCGCCCTTGGTCTAGTTGCAGACACACGGCGAGCGCTTAAGCGCTCGCCCAAAAATGTCCGGTTAGTTTTAAAAGGCCATATGGCCGAAAACAATAGTGTCCTTTCGAAAAAAAAAAAAAAAAAAAAAAGACTATCGGAAGTTGGATGTTGCGTCATAGCGCAATTGTGAGTTAACTAACGCAAAGAGCCGACGCAGTACCTACACTAACGCAAGGAATTTCTCTGGGTTACCCATGTCTACTAGCTAGTAGCTACCCACCACACAAAGAAGCTAGGGTTACACTAATTTTTATTTTTATCTAAGTAATGACGTGTTTTTGGGACAAATAATTTTATTAGGATGTACATAGTTACATTTCATTCTTAATGATTGGGCCGATCCCGGCGGCACTGCAATGCCGGGCCGACCCGCGACGGGAGTGGAGCGAGCCCCGAACATCCCGTCAGCTTACAAAAATCAGTTTAATATACTGGTCCCGCTGTGCGGGAACTTTCAGATATTAAGCTGAAAAGAACAGATACTACACTTTGATCTTAGCCAAAAGGCCGAGAAGCGATAACTACAGTATATATCGGCGAGATGATATAGACGTCGGAAAAAATGTTTATAGCGCGATGTGAAGACATGCAATGACATCTAGTATGCGATTTTGTAAACTAAAATGCATTTATGATAGGTTTTTTTTTTGGCAAGCGATTGTTTTAATAATAATTAGAAGGTGTTTTTAGGCAAAATGTATCTCAGTTATATAATATACTAGTGGACCCCGCAGATGTTGTTCTACCACAATGTTGGCCTCGAAATTATACAATTATTCTTAGATTTGAATATACCCACTTGCCCACTTTTATATATTATAATGTCTAATATGTCACTGATTTGCAGTGGACATCTGTTATTCCAAAAAAGCTAAGCATGACGTGAGCTGTCAAAATGGCGGAGTTCCGAACCTAATTTATTTTATAATTAATTTTCTGCATATATTTTTTTCCTGATTTTTTCCAATATTTTAATAGCTATTATCTTATTCGGGATATAGACGAATCCAACAAAAAAGAGATCATTGAAATCAGTGCAACCGTTCTTGAGTTATAAATGGTGTAACTAATACAACTTTCTTTTATATATTATATAGATTTGCTTATAGTGAAGTTTACTGAATATTTTATCTTTTGTATTTTTATAAAGCTTTCTATATTAACTGTAGTAGGTTATTTATTTTACCTATTTTATAACCCAATTTTACATACATATATAATTATGTATTATTTATTGCATTCATTGTGTCAAATTGTTTTTCTTCAATAGATAAAATGAAAAAATAAAGTATTTTCTATTTCTGTATTAAATAATACACGTGTTCATTGAAGTAAAAAAGGATACTTGATAAGTTATGTTACGTATCGGTGACTAAACAGTGAGCACATTGAATCGGACAAGCAGAATCTGTATTGTGAGAATCAATGAATTTTGTGGGTTTCCTTGGGTCGGAATTGTATTTAATACTTATCTTTCATAGTAGTCGTTTTGCAAGTATTTATCGTAAATTATGTCGGTTACAATTTGCAATCTCTTGATGACGGAAAATAACGATTCGGATAACAGTATAAGGGAATCATTTGGGTTACAATAATAAGTATGTGTTATTGATTAGTTTTTTAACATATATATGTTTAAAAATGGAAAGACGACATACATGATAAAAATGGCCGCTAATGGTTGAGTTTCAAAGATCAATGTCAGAAAGGTGTGTAATTAATTTGAGGAAGCTTATAATCGAAGAAACGTCCTAAATAAACTTTAATTATAATAGCGTAAATATTACTAATTTAATTAAATATAAATCTTTAAAAAAATGAGTAAATCCATAATATGTTAAGGAGAAAGTTGGCTTTAATTATTATGTTTCGAAATAATTGATTCAAGATATCAGACTATTTGGTAATTAATTTGGTAATGTTTCTAATCTTTTTTACTGATTAAAAATATTTATAATTACTATAGGAAATCCCACAAATACATTACTAACCTTATAATCTGTTGTAATCTTATATAAATTATATGTTATATATTTGATATGTTTATAGATGTATGGTTACTTATTCAATTTTGATCAATGAAGAAACAAACATTTTTTCGTACACTGACAACTTTCATAAAATTATACAAATAAGTAATAAATATCCAAAAAAATAATTAAAATTTATGATATTGTACCGTGTGGGAAAAGGGTCTTTGAATTATATCACATTGATTACTGTAAAATATCACTGATTTTAATGGCACTAAAAAAATATGACAATTTTTTTAGATCATATCACAACTTATTACATTTGGGCCCACAATTTTCTATCTCCTTTCACACACAATACGTAGCGCCTCTAAGTATAAAAATAAATAATGTGAAATGGCATATTTGCGCCAATACACATAGATAACACATAAATAACAGCGAACTGTGAAATGAAGCGGTAACTGTGAAAATATAAACAAAATTCTATGGTTAGTTTTTGGTCTGCAAAAAGGTTAATATTCAGTTCTACCGTCCAAAGGTCATGTATCATTGAGTAAGTACGCGTCAGTCGCAGAACCAACAAGGACTAATAACTCACGCTATCCCACCTACGACACTAAATCTATTTCTTTTATATTCATGACAAAAAATTGGGTCTGCAAAAATGTCACAAATAAAATATAGCGCTACTATTGTTGAAAGCGTTAGATGGTTTATTTAAAATATGTTTTTGTTTTGATATTATATGTAAGTGGCCTCGGAACGAATTAGTCCGAGGCGAAATTGTTTGTTTAAAAAAAAATTGGGAAATTTAAGTTCAAAGACATTGACTGCTCAAAGAATGCTCAAAGAGGAAAGTTTAGAGACAGAAAGAATAATAAATATTATTTAATTATCATAAAATATATAATTGTATTTTCTTGGTGTATAAAGAAACAAATAAAAATTATCTTTAGTATTCATTCATGCATAAATATACCTAACTTAAAAAATAAAAATTGTGTTTGACAAGGCTGCAATCTCAGTATTGTGTGGCAAAGGCGGAACATATAAATGTAATTCCGAGATATAAACCTATTTTCATACAAAATACCTTTTATTCCTAAGTCTTGCATATTCTGCTTTACATGTAAAATATTTTAATAGAATTACATACGAAATTTTACAACAAAGGTTTCGCATTTAGTCCGTTCCCAGCCCGTATAAACGCATTATCCTGCATAGAATACCAACACAAACAAAATATAGGTCGTCAGCATTTCACTTTCGCCAGTTGGGACATTCCAAATAAACGCCATTACTATCCGCTCATACATCCCCATATAAAAAAAAAGGATTTTATCAAACATTATATATGCGCTGATTATTTATCTTATTTTTTATAAACAAATGTTGAATCAATTTTATAAAACAGATTCTATTACCTTTTTTACTATAGACACAAGGATTGAATTCAACCATATAATAAAAGAAAAGCAATATCCTAGATCTTTATTAAGTAAAGAATTTTGCCATGCGGTATAGCTTCTCGGTTACTGGCATGCCTAGGCTAATTCACTGAGAAAAATTAGCACCTTGAAGCGTGGACTATCCGCAAATAATGTACAAAATTAAGATTAATAAAAGGATTAAATCAAATTATCTCACAGCAGATTATCTAAAAGCAGGATATGTAACATGTTGACAAGATTGTAGCGTGTTTTTGCAACTATCCCAACTGTTATTAATATTCTGTTCTGGTGATAAGCACATGCATAACCCCGCGAGCGCTACGTGAATAAAATATTACATAAATCTCTTTAATTAGCCTTAAGACGATATATCTTGGCTTTCATAGCGAGCAATATTAAGCTGTTTTAAGTGGAAATTGCATTTTTTAAATTTATATTCTCAGAGCCTCTGTATTTCGTTAAAAATGGGGTAATATTTTCTTATAAGTAATAAACATCTTCAAAGTTATATCTTCATTGCAACAAAAAAAAAAATAACTCTTTTTATATAAACGACGTCAAAATTGAAGTACTACTTTTTGATCCTTATAAAACAGTTGACATATTATCACAAGTCACAAGATTCCTAGACTTTCTAACTCTAGACTATTATAAATTTTTCATATAACACCTAATTTATTCAAATCTATCCTCTATTTTCTGCCGTCGCGGTCGTAATAAAGAACGCAGTATTTGACAAAATATGAATTTTTCTTTTTTTTTAATTTAAAAATAAGTGCGAATTGTACATACACATTATTTTAACTAAAAAATACAATTTCTTAAAAAATACAATAAATAAAAATACAGTTGAAGTTAATAGTATTTTAAGTCCTTTTATCGTGCTTTACCAGAAACCGCCATTTTGCAAGTACTGCGTTTACCCGTACGACGGCATTTTTGACTTCATAATCAAAGCCATCATGACGTATAATGAGCTAATCGAGCGAACACATGAATAATAACACGTGTTTAATGCTATATAGAGTTTGATTGACACTCTTGTCAAATACGATTTGAATAAGTAATGAGACACTTACAGCGTCCAATGACGTTTAATTACAATTAATTTATGGCGCGTATATTTTGATGTGGACGTATCTGAAATTGGATTTAGGAGTTATTTAAAATTAAAAAGAAGTAAATATTTACCGAATACTCAAACGCTAATCAATATTGAGTACTTAAAAGCAGGAATCGGATATCCGATATAAAAATATATCCGTAATCGTAACCGAATACTCTATAATATTTATTATAAATGTCAATGTAAGTTTATTACGCTTTCACGCTAAAACTACTCAACCGATTATAATGAAATTTAGGATACTTAATAAAATTAAAAAAAAAATATATTTTTACGGAGGGTAAAAGAATATTTTAGGAACAATGCACCCGTGCGAAGCCAGGGCGTTTTGCTAGTTTACTAGCTCTATAAAAGTTTCGAATGATTTCAGATAGGGGCGGAGGGATTGGCTTGTGGGATTACGTTATAATATCTTATATCCGTAACCGAAACTATCCGAAATGAATGGATAATCCGAAATAATGTAACCTGTATCTAAATCCGGTATGATGTTATTTCTAAATCAGTATCTAAATCGGAAATCGTATATATAAATAACATCCCTTCTTAAAAATATTGTTATCGCTGTTTTCTAGTTGAACAGGCTTTTCTGTCCTGCTTGATGAAAATGCTATTTTTATCTTGTTTTTTTTTTGACTTAGAACCACGGTTCTCTAGTCTAGCCCAGCTATGGCAGGTGTTTAAAAGAAAAAAATACAGGATCAATTGAATGAAGCATAGAAGAAATAAATACAATTTAAAGGGGACAATTCGATAGAAATTTTTCATATAGCGTTATTGTACTCGCGGCTTTGCCAAAGCTTAGACTCAGTCACTATTGTCAACTCTATTTCATTTAAGATTTTAGATTTTCTGAATTTTCTTTAGATGTTTCATAAATATGACTCATCTCTTACTGCGTAAAAAGGGTTTCACTAAATCCAAGTATGTATTTTCAAATACATCCTGATGCTCAAAATCAAATTAAACCTGTCCTACAGCGGAAGGCTGTCTCATTAGATAAAATAATATGTTTTATAATTTATTATAGTTTAGAACGATTGAATGACACACTAGTTAAAATATTATGTTACTAACAACACGTTTCACGCGACTCTCTTCGATGTTTTTTGTATGTTTCTTTGGGCAAAAATATATTTTTATTATTATTACTTAATGTACATGACTGTTTGATGTCAAAATAAATAATATAATTTAGTTTTATGCGACTTTCTGTATGTTATCATGGTAATATGTTATCAGGGTTACAAATAGTGCCAATACCATAGCACGGTCATGGTACAATACGATGAGTCTCAGTGGCGGCGTAAGACCTAAATTTGATGTGGACAAGATTTATTTTGCGGGGCCCTCTGCCAGCGCAAATCATTGCTCTTTTTTAGAAAAAAAATTGGCGCGTTCGCGACTCTTAAGTAATGCATAAATGTTCGGGTCGCGAGGCCGTAGGCGGTGGCCTACGTCGCCCACGCCTTACGCCGCCACTGATGAGACTAGCCCCCCATACCCAAAATCACGTGTATTTTTTGGTACACAGAGGCATAGACAAAATTATATATCAAGCTTTTTTTATAATTATAGGTAGTTTTTATTAACTGTAATGAACGTTATATTGTTACCATTTTTAATACATGAGGGTTGGAACACCATGTATAACAGAACCCGCTGAAATTCTCTCCTGCAGAATGAGGCAATCAGTACCCTGCCGCGCTTATTATTTCAAATATCGTGGTTAAGTGGCGCTTTTCAGAATTGGAAGTGAAAGTGTACATTTGGTAAGTATTCGCCTTAATTAACGCAATAAAATGGCTTTATTGCTGTTTTAATGAAGAAATATAAAATGACGATTTATTCATTTCATCTGTGATTTTTTCAATTTATTAATACTAAAGAATCTGACAGTAGTTGTCTTGCTCGAATGTTGGCTTTTGTGGTGTGTGGATTAAATTTTAGTGTTTTTTTATTCGATAAACATAAAACAAATAATGCTGGAATATTATAGTAGGTTTCAGTTGTGAATCTAAACCGTCCAAGGACCCACAAAACCCACAAAAAAAATCAATCCAGCGCTTTACGAGTAGTTCAGTAACAAAACGTACAGAAAAATTTGAAGTACCTAATATCTATATCCATAAAAAGGATCCAACCAACACAGTTAGTTTTTAGATATTCAAGTTTCATAAATTACATAGTCCGTCAAATAAATACCCTGTCAAGTAAGTGGGATGGTATCCAATGCGGGAAAAAACACTTGGCTTTTATATTTCGATATGGCTGTTTTCGTGATATGAAAGTATTTAATATTAGGGCCTTTTTGGTATACTTAAGTCATTGCGAGCAAAGTTATGGATTGGATCCTTTATGTTTTTGGTTTATTAGTAGATGAGGTATTAGGTTATATTTATAAAGGGAAGCCGGTAAGAATTTGCTTGTTAGGATTTTCGCCGCTGGTAAATGCCATTTTGTATTTTCCTCGAAGCCTAATATTTCCACTTTAAATCATCATAGTTAGGTGAATTTATACAACAAATAAAAATATTTTAATGGTCTACTAACCGGACATTTTACGTTTGTCCAAACTAGATTTTATGATCGGAGTGCCGGATGCCAAATTACCCTTTCTGTATTTGTAAATTTACCACTGAAATGAATGGGTTTTTGCTGATACGCCTCTTTTAATGGACCACAAATTCTCATTCGTGAAAAATATCACGCATGTTTTGCGATTCGTATAAATAATCTCGTTATGTCTTTATAAAATGATTTATTTATTTCGAAGGTTCCCAAACTTTGTCTTTAAATTATGGTACTATGTTTTTCACTTAACTTATATTGATTTTTTGCAAATTCTACTTTTTTTAAATTATTGTTAACTTCCATCAAAGACGGATTCTGCGATTTGTTTATCATATGTACGAGTATTTATTTGTTGCAAATTTATTAACATTAAGTGGATATTAGACAGTTGGTATAGTTCTTCTTATAACTGAATTGAATTATGATTATTGTATAGTTTAAAATAAAATAAACTAATTTTATTTTACTTACCTTTATTGTACATATTTTATTTTATTTCAGTCCAAGAATTATCTAACTATGTATTATTTAATTGATTTCTTTGAATGTTTTATACTCATATTAACTTTTTTTATTTAATCTGAGGTTTTATATAATTTGTATTAACAATAATGTAAAAAAAAAAATATTTTTAAGTTTCTTGTGGTTGTAGTTGGGGGTCGATATAGACCTTTTTCGACATTTCGTGTTAGGCGACACTGAATGTCTATACGTTAGAAAATCACTATCAATCAATCAATTATAATTTTACTTATCAATGGATAATTATCAGTTATCCAGTAAAAAATTGTGAAACTTTAATAAAAGACAATATTCGTTTCAATATCGCCTGGCAATATTTGATATTGTCCAATTTAAAAGGAAACTGTGAATGTTCAAAAGAAAAGGAACCGGAAAATGGGAATGAGATTATTTCAAAACTACTTTATATCTATATACATTATTTTTTGAGACTCTTAAACAAGTTCTAAAATAATGCAAAGAAAAATTAATTATTCAAATAGTCAACTTTAAATGAACTTACTCCAGCGTAAAAATTGAGATACACATTATAATAAATGCTACATTAATCCACTTATTGTGATAAACTTTAAAATCGCAATGCATAAGCAAATCTGTTTGTCACGCTATAGTACATATCACTAAAGCAGTATCTCAACTCACTATCAGTTAATAGCTGCCGGCCTAGTATGACCGCCACGAGATATCTCGCGGACGAGAGAAGACAAACTAAGATGTAAGATATCTTGATATATTAAATCTCGATATCGACAATTTTGATAGAAAAGATATTTAAATAAAATACTGTATACCGGATTAAAACGCGATTTATTATTTAAATTATTTATCCCGACGTTTCGGATGCTTTTCAGCAACCGTGGTCGCGGGAGACTGAATCGACAAATATATCTATTTTTGATATTAAAAGTCGAGTTTTAAGTGTAACTGTCGTGTTAGACCCGGAATAAATAAAGAGATAATCGATTAAAACACGAGAAAACGGTCGACAAAATTTTGTCGTGGTTGTCATGCTAGGCCGTCTGAACTATATTAATAGGTTTAATTTCAGAAATTTTATTAATATTGACAAGAGAACCACTGAAAATTGGCGCTATACCTCTCTAACGTGGTGTAGCCCAAGGTGAGTGTCTCCTTTCATAAAAGTACCTAGTTTTAAGTTTTATGTTTATTTTTATATCATAAATAAGTTTGAGTTGGAATCGGAATTGGTTGAAAGTTGAAGCTCTGTAATGTATCATTTATATTACCAATATAGTCAGTTTGAAAGACATGACTCTTATAAGATTTGTATTTAGGATATATATATAAAGAAAATAAAACCTATTTTCTTTGCAGTTAATTTTTTTATCTGACATTTTCAATGTCAGTTGATTGAAAGCTTCATGTAAAAATAATATTGTAATAAAATAGAGATATTTCTTTCTTAGTAATTGAATGTGATTATTAATTTCATGTAAAAGAGAATCGAATAAAAAACTTTAAATGTCGTTTCTCTGTTATCAGATGAAACTCATGGTTTTATTTTATTAGATTCATGTTCAAATAACTATCTTATATATATCTCAGATTAAATTTTTTATTTAATCTGAGATATATATATGAATTTTATTTCATACCTTAAACACATAAAACAAACAAAACAAACGAACAAACATTTTGGTTAGAAAATATATTTTTTATCCTTTAAGGCTTCAGGCATTATTCGTGGTCTGCGGCAAGCTAGACATCGAGCTAGCTTTGAATTCGATTGACTGTGATCGATAAAGGATATTGCTTAGTGATACCCTTTTTTATATTGAAATCGGAAATTAATTCAACCTTGGCTAATCCTTGTAGCGCTATTGTTGCGAGATCAAAATAAGTAAATACGGAAATGTAATTCGTTGCTGCCGCAGCGCCAAGTTGGAGGTGAGAGAAAATAATTGTTTGTTTGTAACGATTTATCTCAAAAACTGACCAATTTTAAAAATTCTTTCACCAATTGCAATAGAAAGCTAGCTAGGCTACTTCTTTTTTGTATAGTACATCTACATTGCACCAGTCCGAAGCCCGGTGTTGCTAGTATCTAATATTTTGATGTTTTATCTTACTAGCTGACTCATGCTCACTTCGCTAAGTGAAATATTGTAGTTCTCTAATAGCAGGATTTTTCTCGACTTACTTAACACTTATCGTTATAATTTGGCCAATTAACTCAATATTCAACTTGTTTCCGAATGCTCGAAGTAAAAATTAACCTAATCATTGATGGATGTTCTGTGGCTGAGGTATCACCTACCATCAAGTGAACCTCATGCTCGTCTGTCGATATCTGACATAAATTTTTTTTTTAAATATAATTATAATTATTAATCTGATGTATAAACAATAATATTGTAAAGTTCCATCAAAATTCGTTTCGCATGCCCGGCTTCTCATAGGTGCACCAATAGATGTACTGTGGAGGAAGGGAGGTGTGGTCTTCCTCCAACCTAAAGGGAGGATCCTCGACCAGTCGAACCACTGACTGGCCGGCCCTAAGGCCCCAGTGGTTGATGTCGAGATGTTGTATATATAGTTAGCGCGCACAGAAACTTTGATAGCGCGATTCAGGAATTGACGTCTTTGTATTGATTCTTGTAGCGGATTATAGATGTCGCTACAGTACTATACACAAACCAACACCGACATTATAATTCGAATTACTGTTTGCTCTTACTGTGGTAGGTAGCGTGCAGCGAGTTGGCTTTGTCACGTTCTGTCACGTGACAGTTGACACGTCATTATGTCATGACGAAAACGTGACGCGACTGACGCGACGTGACACGCGATTATGTATCACGCACCGGCTAATACGGCTAATCATGACGACTGTTATTATTAACGCCCCGAGAGACGATGCATTTGTAACGCGACGTCTTGCGTGAGCGGTCTTGACGCGAACGCGAAGCGGCGCGGCGCGGTGCGAAAACAACAAACAGTCAATACCTATGTAAGTGGCCTACGTGACCAAACGCACGTAGAGTGCAGTGCGGCGCGGCGCGAAAGGAAGCGAACGCGATCAGTCGGTTTGATATTTTCGCGCGGACTGGTTGCGGTGCCATAATTTATTTGTTTTAAATAATGGATGTAGAATTTTTTATTAATTCTATCCAAGAACGACCCATATTATGGGATAAATATAATATAATCAAACGTTGTAGGCAACATTCGACAATATTCCTTGAATAACAGGGGTTGACTCCGTAATTCTTCATACAAATTGTGAAATTCCCCATAAATATGCCTTTCTAAGTACACAATATTAGTTTCATTTCTCTGCCGTACATACTTCTTGAATATTTGATATTTAAGATATGAATTTTCCAATAATATTCGCTTGCGTCCGTCCATGACAAATTTACAGTGCCGACTGAATGGCGGCAGCGGTGCGGGACGATTCGCGCGCATGTAGGACAAAGCTGCCGCATCGCACCGCATCGCGTTTCACCGCATCGAATCGCTTCGCAATCGCGTTCGCTTTGAATCGCCTACGTAGGACGAAGCCTTAGATGCACTTATGTAAAGTACAAAAATAATTTATTTCATACTATGTACATGGTAATATAAAACAAGTATATTTAATAGACCAAATTGTTTAATCAAACGATCTTTTAAAAAATAGACACATTAAAAATATATAACTTTTGTTATAAATAAACTAAGCGCAGCGATGTTTATAAACATACTTATATTACACGCAAAAAGTGAAGATTTCATGGCTAAACTTCTGAATCGATTTTGATGAAATATGTTATAAAGAAAGCTGGATGTCAAATTAGTTAAAAATTGAACTTGCAATACTTTGTCAGTCTGACCTTTGAATACTAATACTTACCATTCAACATACTTGGAACTTGGTTACTCTGTAACTAAAATCTAAATAAAGTAGCAGCAGTTGCCAACCTTTTTAAAAAATCGCATTAACTTCCCTTTTGACATTCCCATTGAATCCACTACAATTTTCTATAATATCGTCGTTTCTATTGAACTGTAAGAATTCCCGAAGATTCCACGAATTACGTCAGAGCGCCGCAATATTTCATAACGTATGGCCGGACAACTAGTGCTTTGCCAATTTTGCTTCTGTACGAAATCGCATTGGTTTATAGTGCTGTCTCTTTCCTTAATAACCTTATTGTTGGTCTCAGGACAGGCTTGTTAAAATTCTTTCAGGGTATTTTCGAACTTAGATAGCGACAGACTAGCGTGAGGTTCACTTGTTGATAGGTATCTCAGCCATTATACATATTTTAAATTTTCTTATTATTATGCTAAATAGGTAAAATTATAATAGTTATCATTATTTTAATATGCTCTTTTTTAGTTATATTTTTTCTGTATTTACATATATTTTTATTCAACTAAGTAATTTTTTGTAGACAATCATTATATTTTAATTAGTAATTTATTGGTACAATATAGATTATATTAGATTGTAGTGTTACCGTTTTGTATTATTGTAGCATATAATATTTCTCTAATTATTGACAAAATTAGGAAGGCACAGCCTTCTGAAACAGGATTATCAGGAGTCTGGGTTTAAAAAAGTATGTAATATAGCATTATCATTTAAGTAACACAATGTATACTTATGAACGTCAATAAAAATAAATTAATATAAAATACAAAGAAAATCACCGTAACGGTGATATATACTTTGTTTATCTAGGTAATTTTGTCCCTTAACATTTAAAATTGAATTGACTTTCGAAATTAAAGTTTCATACGTATTGGGTTCTAGCATTGTATCCTTGATAACTGATAACTATTTATATATGTATATAGGTAATATATAAATTGTTATTAATGACACAATATAACTCTTCTAAGTTTATAGGTTTCTTAATTAATTAAGGTGGAGTTTTCAAATGAGAATAAAGCGACCGCTTGTTAAACAAAACTAATCGGTAGTCGTCCGTGAACGTTCCAAACAAAGAGTTTTAATTTGGAATCGCGGAGTCATTAGGCAAAGAAAAGGATTTATATTTCTCCCGATAACAAGCTCTCAGGTATTCTTTTAAATATAAATATTTAAATAGAGTTCCTAAGAACTAGGAGCTAATAATCTCTTATTGTTTATATATATAATCGGGAATTACTCCTTTTGACGTGGATGTGGCAATATTACTGGCATAATTATAGAAATACTAATATTAAGAACTGTAAATTCGCTTTTCAAATGAATTAAAAAAGTAACAAGCTACTTCCTGTTTCTGATATCTATCCTAATATGTATTATAAAGAGGAAAGTTTTGTTTGTTACGATTTAACTCAAAAACTACTCGACCGATTTTAAAAATTCTTTCACCAGTAGAAAGCTACATTATCAGTGAGTAACATAGGTATTTTTCTTTTTTTTTTGTGCGTCTTACTAGTTAATAATATTCTGATCGTCTATTAACCATAACCTTATTATTTAATGTAATTATATAATTCTTAAATGCTATTTAATTATTACATTTTATCTCCGCTATATTTTATATTGAATTCTCTAAGGTATAGCACAGCAACTTTTACCACGTTTCAACGTTCGCATATGTATCTATTCTCTTATACATTTTTAAATACCCATATTAAGAAAAAATAACGTCTGTTCTCTTAAAATACTTGACAATATTAGCTGTGTAGAGGATGGGAGGCTTTGTGCTTCGGACAGGCTGACATAAAACGAGGCAGAGCTATTGTGCCGGACTTCATGAAAACCTTCCGAAAAAACTCGATAAGATCCGTCAGACAAAAGAAATACAACCACTTTTTTGTTGGGCGTTCGCATTATTATTTGATAAATGGAAGTAAACAAGATATTTTAATATACAACAGCTGCTGAAGCACGAGTCGGGATTTTGGTAAATAAGGAATTTAATTGCGGGCGAAATAATTGAGTTGGTTGTCGAGATAAGTATTTTTCGGAGTTTGAGACAGTTAGTGTAGCTTTGTTTGATGGTAGGATCCATCTTCAATTATAGCCGGGGAGCTGGTGACAAAAACTGAACAAGTGTGAGTTGGATTCATGCACCGAGGGTTCTGTGCACACTTTGAGTTAAGTAAAGATTTTACGAATAAAAAAAAGGTAAAAAATTAAGTTTTCGAATTTTTCCTTTACTAGTGCTACGTGACATTGCTTCATGAGAAATGTCATGACTAACCTAGAACGGGAAGTATTCTATAGATTTTGATTCCCTTGCGAGTGTCAAAATATGCGGCATGAACGGAGCATAAAGATTGCAGACCTGAGTATTTGATATTAATTTCAACTTGATACCTCCACGCATTCCTGAGAAAAAGGGTCTTGAAAGATGGACAGACAGACAGACGGACGGACAACGAAGTGATCCTATATTGATCGTTTTTGGTACGGAATACGGACCCCTAAAAATATGGTGATCGTAGAAAAAAAATCTGATTTAGATTTTTTTGCGATTTTTAATTTTATTGCATTAGACTATCTAAAAAAAGCCCTTTATTGCCATAACAAATAAATAATAGGAGTTTGATAAATACAATCAACTTACTGTTTAGTATAACGGTGGTTCTAGTCTAGTCTAAAGGTAACATTAAAAAAAGTCACCAAACATTATAATAATTCCAGTTTACATCCGAACATATTAGTTAGATTGTTTTAATTATGCACTAAAAACATTGATTGTATTAAAAGGCGGTAGATACGTTACGCGCTAACATCGCAATCAGAAAACCTGGACTCTGTGCACGACTACAAGCACCGAAACTCACACATCTATGATCAGTGTCATCATAATCGCAAAACCTAGGCACTTATGTGCGTATCGTGTCTCTCACGCATGTTTTTAATATCTATCTCGCTCTCACAAACATGGCGAAGCAAACATTAAATATTATTGTAATTTTCAACAAATTAACATTTTTAGCCGTAATTATGAGTAGTAAGTAATCCCGTGTGTCTTATTTTTCTTCCTTGAATTGATAAAACACTGTTTAGCTGCACAATAAGTCATTTTGATGCGTATTTATTACAAAATAACTATAATTATTGAGCTGTGTGATCAACGATGGTCCGTGCGCGACTGAGTACCAACTACGGGCAATCACTTAGTTGAGTAGGACCATTTTCTGTGACTGAGTCCCGTATCTACCTTTTAATACAATCAATGACTAAAAACGATTTTTCGATTTTTAAATCGCTCTCCTGTAATTTTGCATTGCCGTTTTGCATCCGACGCGACCGTTTTTCAACGATCACGATTTGTGTATGTATTGAAAGTAGTTCAGTGTACGGGATGTATTCTGGTAACAGTATTTTTTTATATTATTAACAAGCGATCCGTCCCGGCTTCACATGGGTGCAATGTAGATTTTTATTAAATCGTAACAAGCAAATTTTTCCTCTTTATATTATTAGTATAGATGAGCAATATAATAATTACCAATTGGAATAATCAGTAACAGAAGCTATTCGCAAGACTAAAGAAATTTGACAATAACCTGGTTATTAAGTGTGAAGGCTCCCTGAGGACCTATTACCCAGTTTGTGTTCAAAATTTACAGCCTTTTGGTCTTGTTGTAAGCTACGTGTTGCCAATGTTGCCAGCTTTAAAAAATATTGTTTTCAAATTAAAATCTTAATTATTTTAAGTCTATGTAACTGGAAGTAGCTAATGTGTAATTTTTGAAATGCAATTTCAACGAATTGGGAAGAAATACTCAAACACGATCGAGAGTATTATTCTTCGCTCTTTGAAAGATAGATTTTGGTCATTTCTTGCGATGCATCAAACGGCTGTTCGGCCGGTTATCCGGCTTAAAGGTTCGCCGAATATCCGGTATCCGGATAGCTATACGTTTCATCTCTAGTAATTACTTTGTTTTATATAACACCTTATGAAATACCAGAATTTATTTGTACTTTATAAAGTACGCTGGAACTTACAGGATAAACTATGTAGAGATAATATTTTTGTTAAATGTCTCTTCCGCTTTTAAAAATAACCCTCAAATGAATTCATTTTCTATCTACTGTCTTAACAAGCGAATGTTTAAAAGAAATGTAGATTAAACGTACCACTTCAGTTGGTTCTAACCAGTTAATTAAATTAGTACTTTTTATTTCCAGCAGACGTTGCGGTTCTCAAACTTTTTCACCTCTCAGCCTCTTGATGAGGTTTTTGAAATAAAAAGACACGCTGGAAGAGTGGAAAATTTAATCAAACAACTGTTTGAAAAGACTATTTAATTAAAATTTTATAGAAGCGACACTATAATTAATATGAATTTGTTTTTTTTTTATTTTTAAGAATTGAACTTCTTCTTTGAATAAGAAATAAAGTTAAGATAATTTATTTTTTTATTTTTGTGAGATTTAAAAAAAATATTGCACTTAAGGTGGTTTATTAAGAAATCTTTCACGTTGTTATATGCATGATTTCTGTATAAAATAACATTATTTTATTAACTCCGCGCATAGAAATCCCGGAAAGTAAATAGTAACACAAATATTTAGTATCGAAACTCTAAACTGACTTCGTTAATAATCATGACTTTATGTATGGAAAACGAACCACCTTAAAATATTATGCGTTTATAGCATGAGGAACGGATGCGGATATTTAAAATCATACTTTTCGTAGACTAAACTGACAAAAATGTACAAAATAAATAAATAAATGTATGTCCTCTATATAAAATATACATTTGATTTATCAACGCAGAGAATACAGTCTAAGATAAGTGGACATTTTCATTTCAAAATAGGCGAAAAAAATGTCATTCGCGAGCGAAGCCGTTGGCAAAGTCTAGTTAGAAGTAAATAAGGCTTCTGTGGCCTATCCGACCGCTTTTTTAAATTATTTTATATCGTTTCCCCAGGGAACCGAAATTGTGATCTCTGATACTACCATAAACACAATGCACGCAAACCACTTACCACTTCGCAACGAAAACGGTAGTTAAAACGAAGTAGACAAAATACTTTAAATAAACATAAACCCCGATAGTATTTGCGACCAAATGAAAGAGTAACCTCAAAGCACTCTTCATACCTTTACAAAATAGATGTCAAGTGTGGCTCAGTATGAATTCTAATACCCAGTGCCTTGCTCTTAATTTCATTCAAACTTTCCCCGTTGGAAAATACTGCAAGAAAATTAGAAATTAAACTGCATTTCTAACATTCACCGCGTACAGTGACCAGAGGTTTAATGTTAACAAAATCTAAATTCTTGGCGCGTCCAGTATTTCTCATTTGTTGAAATATAGTAGTGGTGTAAATAACACAGACAGTAATACAATTTCATTAAATTTTTTTTGGTTATGTTTTATCTGACCTTTCTCCATATGTACCTCGAAGGTGAGGTAATGTATTCTTGAGAACTCAATATGTCAAAATTCTATAGAGAAAAAGTGGTTTGACAAGTCTCAAAACTAGATTCAAAACTGAGACACGTCTTGGAATATGGGCCTTAAAGGTCTATTGCGCATGTACCAAGGTAAATAGGCACTTTAAAGACAGAACGTTTTTTTAAGTTTGTTTCTTTAATTTTTATTAGTTCGTTTGGTTTTACGCTTAGCTTTGTTCTCATATTCATTGTTATTCCCATGTTTTTGAGAATCAATTTATCACTCTATTTACTGTATCTATTATGTATGTTTAAGATTGTTTGTATGTATGTAAAAAGGGGATTTCTTTCTTTATTTCTTCGGGCTTTCTTTATGTGCTGTGAATGAGCTAGGCTGAATCTTGGTTATATACCTCAGAATATATTCGTATATGCGTACGAATATTGAAGTTAGTAGATTGTTTCAGTCATAAGTATACGTAGAGTCCACGATAACCAAATCGTGCAAGATTTGCCTGTAAAGAAAACTGTTCACATTTTTTTATTTTAATTTGACCTTTAACCGCGAAGATATAATAAAAATTTGAAATCAGAACAATGTTGTGAAGATGACTGCGCTGCGTGTGTTTATTAACAATAGCGATTCGCCCCGGCTTCGCACGCGTGCAATGTACCTAGATGTTCTATAGACAAAAAATAAAATAAATAAATTGCCTATGTTACTCGCTGATAATGTAGTTTTCTATTGGTGATAGAATTTTTAAAATCGATCCAGTAGTTTTTGAGTTAAAATTTCTTCTTTATAATATTAGTAAAGATTATATGGGATAATATCGCTAGAAGCCATAGTATAATTTAGTAAAAACAGTTTACTGACTGTAAGTACTTTTCTTACAAAAGTACTTACAGTCAGTAAACTGTGGTCGGACCATAGCTCTACTAAGTTTCAAATAGGTACGGACGTTTTAATTATTAACCCGAGGTGTACGGATATTCGGTTCAACACCGTCGAGTTGCTTTTCCAACTGTAAATTCTGCAGTTGATATTTAGTAAGACGTGTGGGTACAATATATTGCAAGTTCTAATATCACGCTAGTAATACCGGAAATACCTACTAGAAGATTTGGCTGTATTCGTGCTGACTTCATCATGGTCTTTGAATATATTAGTAAGAATTAACGTATATCGGCTTAGCTCATATAGTCAGCAGTATGCAGTGGCGGGACTACCATACAAACCCAAAAGCCCGTCTTGCCGATTTTAACATAATACGTGTTTATATATTTATATAACTTATATAATTACGTAATCGTTATATTTGACATTATTATATTTGTTTTTAATCCATTAATAAGGCAAAACAGGCGTTTGGGCTTGTATGGTGGTCCCGCCACTGGCAGTATGTGAACACACCTAAAACAAGCCAAAATACTAGGTACATACCTACTACGTTTTGAACAAACGAAAATCCTCGCAAGAGAAAGTAGATTCTTTCCCAGACTAGTACGTGAGGCTATTGAAATTAAAAAACACCCTAACTTCAATAGAAAAGATGGTTTGAGACTTTCTAATACCTGGGGTCCAATAATTAAAAATCTAAAACCCCAATACAAAAAAAACTAACAAGAGGACATTATTAGTTAATATTGCCACTATATAGAAAATTACGGTTTATATCAACTTCGTAGGATTAGATGGCGTTAATATGGCAACTTTGTTATATTTGAAATCGGACAGCTGTCACCTTTCAGTCTGCCTGCGATTACTGAAAAGCATCCGAAACGTCGGGATAAATAAAATAAATAATAAATTCCGTTTTAGTCCGCTATAAAGTATTTTATTTAAATGTCTGTGCCAAATTTGATAACGAAATTAGGTATCCCCTTTTCGGAATTTTATCCAAATATAATAATAATATACTCTTTTATGTAATGTCCCTTCAAGATAATATTTTGAAGCACGTATCTTTCAATACATCAACTTGACCGTAGTATTCCTATAGTAAAGTTATAATTGCTTATGATAAGTAAATTAGAAAACTAAAACGTTTTAGTTATAGTATATTAGGATATATTAAGTTCTCGTTTACTATCATAGAAGTAGATAGCCATTTCCATATCTATATCCGGGATATAATTCCATTATGGCTGCCAGTCTGCAATTTCCAGACAGGGCATTATTTATTACTCGATATTACACTCTGTACTTAGAGGGTAATGCAAATTATGCGCATATGTTAATTTTAATGCGGAATGCCAATATATCAAGTTTCTCGTTGGAAGAATTATTTGTGTTTTTATTCGCATTCTTATTTTTTACCGACGAAATAACGGAGGAGGTTCTATAGTCGATGTGTATATTTTTTTTATGTATGATCACGCATAACTTTTTACAGAGTAGTCCGATTTTGATAATTCTTTTTTTATTGGAAAGGGTATACCCATTACGCCTAATATAGCTACTTACATTAGTTTAAGAACTTAGTTATTAAGGTTAAATAAAAAAGGTTTATTATTTTTTCTTTTCAGTTTTTTCGGCGGTTTAATTTTTTGTTTGTTAAAAAGCTATGTTTTATAAAAGTCAATTATTTACTCACGTTTAGAATTTATTAATAGTTTCATAAATAATGCTTTTATAAATATCTATTGCGAAGCTGTTTTTTCAATGATGCGCTGTCGACCTACTTTTGACTTCGTGCAGTTGGAAATCCATAGACTGAAACCGAAATGCGCAATATGCACATTCGGTTTTTTTTATAAACATGTCGTGGTGGTCGTCGGTGGGTTTCGAACCCACGACTGATCGATGCGCACGGCAGGTTATACCGAACGCGCCAACGAGCCCGTCAAATCTATGTGAAACAGTAAAAAAAAAATCCCCCTGTCTATCTCAAAGCGCCAACGAGCCCTTCAATTCTGTTATAAAAGATCTTAAGCGTAAATAAATGTACAAAGGAAACTTATGAAGTTTTATTTTATTAAAATGTTAGAAGCTGTACATAGAAAGCGCATTTGTACATAAATCGTTTCATTTAACTGAGCTCGTTTCCTATAACAAATAAGAATGCAGTGCATTCATTTGAACATATACGAGTATAAGTTTATAGATTATCTGCTTTGGTATACTTGTGCAGTTTTGTAATACTTAGAAGTTTAGTCGACGACAGAGTAAAAAAAAATGACAGTAAATCAACAAAAATGTATTTACCTATTTATTTTCTAAGGATACAAACAGCATTATGACGCAAATATGTACGTACATAGAAATCATGATACATACATACGCCAAGACAATTTTCACAAAATAATAATTTAATTTAAATTTGTGAATAAATGGTTCATATCTATCTGTCTATCAAAATGAATCCATCCCCAGTCTAATATCGGATATATTTTTTAATCATGTCAAACTAGCCTCCCCTGATGATAGGTGATTTTATAAGATAGGGGGCAAACGTGCAGGTAGCTCACATGATGGTAAGTGATCACCGCTGCCCATAGACATCCGCAACACCAGAGGGCGTGCGTATGCGTTGACTGCCTTTAAGGAAGTAGGTTCGTTTCTTGAAGGTTCGCAAGTCGCATCGGATCGGAAAAACTGCTGATAGGTGGTTGTGCGAGGCAGGAAGTGTCTTAGGAATCGCGCAGATTAGGACTTCCAGACATCGAGATGGGATGCGTGGAATTTTACTAACCAAACAATTATTGACCTCATAGAATGTAGAACTAAAATGCTTTCGTTCGGAAACATCAGAGCCAAACTCGATGTCTGCACTTCACGGCTTTTCCGTCTAATGGATATGGATATTCCTTCCAGCCGTAATAAAGCTCGAAGTGGCCAAACGTATAGTTTATATAAAAGCCAGGCATGAATCGAATCGAAAAGCCTTAAATGCAGATCCGTGTTGTACCATATAATAACTATATTTCACACTCAATAACTCTTTTAAGCCATTAAAAAGCTTATTTTTAATATTAATCTTGTGATTATTCATTCTTGAGATGGGGAATTAATCTCAATAACATCTCGATAATCGCAACAGGCTTACAGAGAGGAAAGTATGCGGTCAAGTATTTAAAATAGAAATCTAAATTTGGTAAATACAAGGTTGAATTCACTTATATTACTAATATATTATTCGATCAAGTTTAAACGGTTAAATAGAATTAAATTAAAATTAACACACATGAGTCCTGAGTACTCTAGAGGAGTTTGGGGTAGATTGAGACCTGTCCATATATGATTTTTTTATTTTTTTTCCGGAATTCCCGGAAACTAGGATCTACGATTCTAAAGCCTAAATGTTGTTAATATTTTATATACTTTTTGTCAAGTTCAAATATCCACTCAGTCCGTGAAGTCGCTGACAAAAGCCTAGCTATGTTATAAAAGTAATAAATTTGTAGCTACACTGAAGAGTCCACTCGCGATGATTCGTTTTGTGTTTATTCTACAGTAAACTGCAATATACTTTTAACTAGTGGAAAAACTGTACCAAGTTTTTAAAGTTAGTGCTTATTGCTTTAAATATTATTTTCAAAAGTAAACATAAGATCGCAATTAATGTCGTAGACGTTCGTTACTTCTTTCTCGACGCCAGTCTCAATTTTAACTGTTAAGTCGATTTAAATAATATAACTTTATACCGGACTATCAACATACTCCGGCTTCACACGGGTGCAATGTAGATGTACTATACACAAAAAAGCCTATGTTACTCGCTGATAATGTAGCTTTCTATTGGCGGAAGAATTTTTTTAAATCATTTCAGGAGATTTTTTACCTTTCATAAAATTAATATAGATAAAAACGCGATTTATTATTTATATAATATCGCGGTTTTTTTATTTATTTTAATCGGGTATAAAGTTATTTTATTTAAATGTGTGATACTCGCGTTAATAAGACAATAATATGCTAAGTGGATTTCAAAGTAAAACTGAGATATAACAGTTTAAATGTGAGCCTCAAATCGCTAAAATTACGAATCAATAAGCTAAGCAAAGAGACACTAAATCTTTAATTTAAAATCCAGTAATATTAAAATCCACTGTAGGTAATATTTAAGTATATACAACATAATTGTAAGACATATGGCCGAATTCTCGAACGCTAATCAACACCGAGGTGTACTTAAAAGTATATCTAACCCTTTCATTACGAAGGTAAAATGAAAGACAGAAACATTTTAAGAAGCCCTCAAGTTTTGATTATCGATTCAGTATTCCGCGGATAATTATTTATCATCGTGAAATTAAGTCTAATAAAAAATAGAATCAGATTTAATGATTAATTTGTTGTATTTGTATCTTATTAATTATAAACTTTTTTATTTCAGTGTAATTATAACGTAATTAAGACAATATGACTAAATACGTGTGTTCTATCAAATCTCCATTTATTTTGTAATTATTTATTTAAAAAAAATATTATACAAATAAATAAAAGTTTAAAGCTCAAAAGTTGGTCTCAACTTCAATTCAGGGATCTCTTCCAGGCCACTAGTTTGAATTATAAACATTAAAAAAGGAAAAAGATGGGCGCTAAAATTGAAGGATAATTCAAAATCAAAAAAAAATCAAAAATCATTTATTCATTTAGGTAACACAATGTACACTTATGAACGTCAATAAAAAATACATATTAAATGCTTCTAGTTTTACATTTACTGCCAGTTCACAAATCAAGGGCGTAGAGCGGACGAGAAGAACTGGCAAGAAACTCGCCGCCACTCTTTTTTAATCGCCAAGTTTTTGTTTTACAAATGTTTTGTAAGGAGCTGCAACCATTACACCATGTTCCACATGACATCTTTAAGTAATTAACTATAATAATCGAAAAAATATACGAGTATATATAAACGAAAAAAATAAAAATAAATAAAAACAAAGATTTGTCCTCTATCAGCAGAATGTATGGTGAAGTAGGAGCACTCACTTACATTCTCGTGGGAACAACACGCAAATACATAGACGAAATAACTAATATCACCGCATACACGAATTCAAGTTCGACCAGTCACCACAAGTAGCACCCGTTCACGAGTATGACGCATGGCCAGCCATCGACCCCCTCGCCATATTTTAGGGAGAGAGACAACCCGACGCATGGACGCAATTAATCTTCGATCCAGGGACTGAAACCGGTTAATTTTTATTTTCCAAAATACATGTCTGACTGAGATTCCATGATATTAATTTTAAAGAGTTATAAACACTAAACTTACAACAGTAATTTTTTTCAGTAAATATGAATAAAAACGAAAGAATATTAACAAGCTACAATGCTATGCTTATTTGTATTTGGTTGTCAAAATAATTAAAATTGTAAAATAGAGGCAATAAAAGTTTTATACGGGGTTTATTGGATTTTAGAGTAACTGCAATACATTTTACAGGCCTTTAAAGAGCAGGACTAGAAAGTTCGATTGATTGGTAAAAGCCGGAGCTTTCTCTTTGAACTTTGAAGGTATGTTTCAGCTGAACGTATGAGTATGACTGAAATCGATCATAGTCAGGTTTTATTGATAGCTGACTATACTAACCTTTGAGAAATTTCTTCTCCTACTTAGTATGTCATATATATGTAAAGGATATAGTACATGTGTACTATATCCTTTAGTACATGTATATTGTATATATGACCTACTAAGTAGAGATATTATTTGAAGTTACAACGTGTTTTGCTTAATTTTTATTTTATTTAAAGTGATACATCTAAATATACACAATCGTAAATATGTAAATATGGTGGATAGGTACCTACCTATTGATTGAAATAATAACAGAAGCATCCTTTGTACTGATTTAATTTCGTACGTTAGATTTTTCTCTTAAAGTCACTATCGAACTCCAAAAATCCCTAATTCTAGGAAGAAGAGATCGCTTAGGTAACACTGATCGCATACTTGGAATGAAATTATTTTCCATTTAGGACTTTGGTTCCTTTTCATTTGACTAGATTTTATTGAATCTCTGTTTGAGGACACAAAGTCACAAAGTTGCCATATTTAATTCAATTAAATTAACAAAGTTGCCATATTTAATTCATTTGTGACATTTCAAATATCAGACAACTGTCATCTTTCTGTCTTCCCGCGACCACGGTTGCTGTAAAGCATCCGAAACGTCGGGATAAATAATTTAAACAATATAAATAATAAATCGCGTTTTAATCCGGTATACAGTATTTTATTTAAATGTGTGATACTCGCGTTAATAAAAGACAATATTATGTTTCCATTGTGCAAGTACTTCAGAATAATTAATGTTTTGATCAAACACCTAAACCGCTGCACCTCGCCGCAGTCGGTTAAAAACAGATAAGTCAACAATTACTGAGCTTCTTATTACTTAACTGTTCCAATTAACTTTGCACTCCTTTTGAGTTCCTGGATAAAAACGGCTTCTTTTCTACCGAGATTAAGTTTGTTTATCTACAATAATACATAATATAAAGAGAAAAAAATTGTATTTTTGTGTTAGTAACGAATAAACTCAAAAACCGCTGGACCGATTTTAATAAATCTTTCACCAATAGAAAACTGCATTATGAACGAGTAACATATTTTTGGTGTATAGTACATCTACATTGCATCCCTGAAAAGCCGGGTGTGTGTTGATAGTATTAAATATACCTAATTAAGGCGTGGACACAGCACCAATTCTAGACTAAATTATTGTCTTTTATTAACGCGTAAATCAGAAATAAAATATCTTTTTCCAAATAACTTTAAAAACTGATTTAATGCTTGCTATTTTAATCAATTTACCCCTTTCTCCCCTATATCCCCAAACTTCGACCCATTCAATGACAGCCATAACCGTAACTATACATATATTTTCAGATTTTAAATAAAATCTTCTCGATCTCAACTAAATTTAAAATCCTTTAGCAAATACTCAGGTAGTACTTTTAAATATAGCCACACCATAGTGCAGTTTGATTAGGAAGGCAACATTCATTTAAGAGGCAACAGTTTCCGGTGCAGGAAATTGAGCATAACTCAGCGCTGCATATTTATTATCTACACCGCTTTTGCATAATAATACTGTTTATTCTTATTGTTACTTTGTGAGAAAACCATTTCATATCTATTAAGTTCGATATTTAAAACTAGTTTTATATTAACAAAATCTATATCTATACTTTAATTATAAAGAGGAAAGATTAGTTTGTTTGTTACGATTTAACTCAAAAACTACTGGACCTATTTTAAAAATTCTCTTACCAATAGAAAGCTACATTATCAGCGAGTAATATAGGCATTTTTTTTGTATGGTACGTCTACATTAATCGAGGCGGATAGTTTATTATAAATTGCGTGATCTTAAGAACTCTGGTTCATTGAAGACGACATATTTTTTTTTAACTACGAAAATAATGTATTTTTTTGACTGACATCTGATATAAATCTCCTCTAAAAATACTTTGTTTGTTCGTAAGTGTAATCTCTGGAAATTCAGCAATGGTTAATTAAATTCAATAGAAAGCCGTTCTATCCCTGATTAATATAGGATATTTTATACCGATTTATGGTTGATTTCGATCGAGGCAGATTAATTACTATCGGCGTGTCAGAACTTATTATTATGTTTCTCGTGAGCAGATCTAAGAGAATTAACTATGTTCTGTATTCTAATACGAACACAAATCTTTATTCTTTATATATATAAATCTCCTGTCACGATGTTTGTCCGCGATGGACTCCTAAACTACTTAACCGATTTTAAATTAAATTGGCACACCGTGAGCAGTCTGGTCCAACTTAAGAGATAGGATAGCTTAGATCTTTAATTATAGTCGCAATTTTGCATAGGCTATTCTTTTCTCACCCGTGCGAAGCCGGGGCGGATTGCTAGTATATACTAAAAATATTATAATATTATTATAATAATAAATAATAAATTCCTATTTTTTCGCAAATCATTCGTGTTAGCCCCTCTGACTAGATTTCCTATTTTCAATTATCACTGAATTTCCCGCTTCTAAAGAATACAAACCTTAGTAAAGTAAAAAACCGTATTTAATTTTGTAACATGTTCTACAAGGATGCTTATAAAAACAAATATTAACTTGTGTAACTTGCAAAAATACTCCAATAATCCATGAAAGTATATTTATTTTAATTAAAATTTGCTTTAGTTCTGTTGAACATAAGCTAGTCCATAGTGCGTTAAAATCCCAAGGGCTTGATATAATTTGAAACCTTTTCCCATTCTGAGCGGAACTAGATTAGGGCTGCCACTTAGAGAATAGTCACGATATACGGGTAACTTACTATTTACTCTTTTTTTTCTAAGTTGGTTACTAAGTCAGGGGATGTTCAATGGATGGTAGTAGTCAGTCTGGATCGCATAATATGAACACGAAGGTAGCGAATCCAAGAAAAATGGAAACAAATGATTAGGACTTGGCGTTTCCACAGAATATCAGCTAAGAGACATTAAAAACGTTTATGTACTCGTAATAACATATACTAAAACCTTCACGACTTTCCATCCATTAACCTTAGTTCGCTATCCGCTCAGAATTTCGACATTCCTACCTCCTGGGTGCTTTATGCCCGAACTCTAAAGTGGTGAGATAAATACTCATCTGTCCCGGTTGGATGGAACCCGCGACCCTTAATTCCATTTCCTTTTCCATTCCATTCCATTTCCTTTCAGTAATTTATACAATAATATAGGATATTTATAAAACAAATAAGCGCATCTTATAATATTTTACTTATTTATTATATAAAACACAGGGGCTATACAGACGTGCTTAACGATGATACTAGTTTACCAGCGCGTGTGGCAGCCCTAGTCAGAGACGTCTTCACAAATTAATTAGCTAAGTCTAATTTGGGAATCTTCCACGCTTGCAGAATGTCTATTGCGAATTTCCTAACTTTACGGCTGCTACTTATATTTTATTTTTAATTAAAGCACTCTAATAGCTGTAAATTAACTATAACGGTTAACTTAGGGCAGTCAGAGTAGAGGAAAAGCAGTTATGTTCAGACACGATAAAAATATCCTGAGTTAGGTCTCAGGAACGACGTAGGATTCGATTTTATTATAAAGAACTATACTATGTTACTATTGAGATGTAATAAGAAGTTTGAGGTCTATTTCAAAAATCGAACATCGAAGTTTCGGACGAAACGAAATAATTTAACCAAATTCGTTTTATAATTTACCGCGACCCGCCCCGGCTTCGCACAGGTCTAGATTTTTTGACAAAAAAAAGTAGAGGTTGGTAATAGAAGAGTGAAAATATAGGGTTGTATGTATTTTTTAATGCCACATTATAAAAAATAAAAACAAAAAAATTGTCCAAAAATTAAAAAAATAAATTTAAGGGTGAACAACCCTTATCACTTAGGGGTATGAAAAATAGATAGTAGCCGATTCTCAGACCTACTGAATACGCATATAAAATTTGGTAAAAATCGGTAAAGCCGTTTCGGAGGAGTATGTAACTAACATTGTGACATGGAAATTTTATATATTAGAAGAATTATTAACATTTTGAAATATATTTACGACTGAAATTACGATCATAGTCGAACGAAAGACAATGTCTAATTGCGAACGACGCGGACGGATTGATCATACGAAAACCAACCGAAAGATTTTCGTTATAGGAAAATGTACGATCCCTCAGCCGCAACTTCATATTTTAGTTTTGGTGATGGCCCCCAGAGTCGGAGCCAAACCAGGAAATACTGGGTGCTTGATTTAAGATGTCAAATTAGTATTTAAAAAGAAAAGAATATGAGTTAGTTAAGTTAGTTCTTAAACAATCCCTCACAAAACTAAAAATCCAAACGGTTTCAACACTACTTAAATATACTACTATATAATATTACTATACACCAAAATAGCCTATGATACTCGCTGATAAAGTAGCTTTCTATTGGTGAAAGAATTTTTAAAATTGTTCTAGTAGTTTTTGAGTTTATTCATAACATACTTAAACACAAATATTTCCTCTTTATAATATTAGTATACTCGTAGATATTATATTATATACTAGCAAAACGCCCCGGCTTCGCACGGGTGCAATGTAGATAAAAAAGCAAAGCCTATGTTACTCACTGATAATATAGCTTTCTATTGTTGAAAGAATTTTTGAAATCGGTCCAGTAGTTTTTAAGTTTATTCGATACATACAAAAATACAAATCTTTCCTCTTTATAATATTAGTATAGATATACTACAAAGTGTTTGGGTTTATACTTTCAACCGCGTTTTTGCCTTTACATAATAGTTTCAAACCATTTGCCAAACTGTTGGGTCTCGAAGTGACCGAAACAAAGTTTTGCCGAAACGTTATTTAAACCGTAACACGAACATTACATAAAATTACCTTATGAAAATACAAACAACTTTGTATTCATGAATAGGAATATTCAGGGCGTTTATGGTAGAGTATAAAATTCCCACAGTATCGTCTTAGTTCACACAATCTTTTACGCGGTAGTAAAATTTGGGTATTCAAAAATAGCATTGGATATATTTATTCTATGTATTATATTTGTACTAGTTGGTGCCCGCGAGTTTGATCACGAGCGCTTAATCTTAAGTTGAGCTTCTAACCGCGGAATCCTGAAACGATAATAATAATCAAGAGGGTTTCTTAAATGTTTCTGTCTTTCATTTTACCTTCGTAATGAAAGAGTTAGATATACTTTTAAGTACACCTCAATGTTGATTAGCGTTCGAGAATTTGGCCGTAAGCAAGCTACATGAATGAATATAACTTTTCTTCATTTGTATTCGATGATATAAATTTTTCATGTTGCCCCAGACTAAAACTCAATCTATCGAAGCTATATGTTCAGTATCTTCGGAGATTAGCATGAAACTAAATAAATAAATGGTCACATAAATGGTCACGGGTATGCAGAAAGCCTTCGAAATGTCGTGATATACGTTTTTAATGTTATCAACTCATCCACGATATGATTGTTCAGTGTTCAACTTTCCCACCAAGCTTTCAGTATAGTCTGAGAGCCGATGACATTAAAAGTGCACTTAGACGGAGTTTCAAATTTGATAAATGAATTGATTTATTGATTGAGTGAATAACATAAACTCGGTGAGACCATGGTTTAGGTGGGATACACTTTTTTGCCATGACGCAGTTGTCATACCAATGTTTTTCTAGAAAAAAACACATAAAATTTTCAATAGAATGGTCTACTTCAAAGTAATTTCCATGTAAGTGCAAAATTACTATTTCTCATGAATTATATAAAAATATACTACATATTACCAAAATAAAACCTATCACATCTAGTGTCACCGGCTCCGGGACTAGTACGCGTAGTGTCCATTTTACAAGCAACGCGTAATTCGGTTTGGCATCAATTTAAGCACCGCATGTTATAGTAAAAACACACCACATTGCAGCCGACATGTTAGGCAAATTTTCAGTACAAGCTAGGGTTGCCAAAAATTGTTTTATATAAAGGAAAACCTTTTTTTAATATACAAGATTGCGTCAGTAGGACCACCATACAAGCCCAAAAGCCCGGCTTACTGACTTTAACGCAATACATGTTTAAATATAAGATATATAATTATGTAATCCTACATGTTTTATATGAATTATTTATTATGTAAGAACACTATTATTTTTCTTTTTATGGTTGCATTAATAAGGCAAGCCGGGCTTTTGGGGTTGTATGGTGGTGGCGCTACTGGATTGCGTAATATTGAATTTTATTAACGTCATCTTTCAGTCTGCCCATGACCACGTTTGCTGGAAAACATACGATATACATTGGCGGCGTAAGGCGTGGGTGTACGGTTTCGCGACCAAGGGGGCCTCGCGCCCCGAAAATTAATACATTACTTAATTTTTTTTGCCAAAAAAGCCATTTTTTGCCCTTGCAGAGGGCCTAGCAAAATGAATCTTGCCCGCATAAAATTTAGGTCTTACGCCGCCACTGACGATATGTCAGTATAAATAATACGATAACGTATAAAATACGTTTAAATATACTGTATTTGACACTGTATTCTTAAGGTATTCTTGTATTTTTTATATTACAAAGCAGACAACCAAAAAGGCGGGATACATAATCACTTCGCGGGGACTTCAGCCACTCAACTATATACTGTTTTATTCGATAATACTTATACATAAATCAAACGTACGCTTATTGTGCTTAATACATGAGAGCAGACATATTAAAATAATTTAATGACACATCACTAACAATTCTCCATTTAAATGTTTTATGGCAACCCTATTACATCTATAGTAGGTTACGTAATGCACGTGTCATGCGTATTCGTAAAATTACGAAAACATTAATTATGCAAATAATATGTCAACGTAGTTCGCGGTTAACATAATCCACTGCTATAGATAATACAAAGGTTTTTTATTTATAATAATTTACTAGCTAGTACGAAAAACTTGTGAGAAAGTACTCGTATCCTCAATATGTCATTTTTATTTAATTTCAAGTAATTTCTTATATAAACGATACATTTATATAAAATACTTTATACTGGATTAAAACGCTTATTATTTATATTATTCGGTTGGTCGAAAAATCCTTGCAAGAGAAAGTAGATTATTTACCAGTTATTGAAATTAAAAATACCCTAACTTCAATGGAGATGCTTTGAGACTTTCCAACACCTATAAGTATATTATTTAAATGTGTGATATTCATATAATTACAGATTTGCGAAAAAACAAAATTTCTTGTTATTTCCTCGGATTCGAACCTGGGAAATGTTTAAAAATAAAACGCACCTTCGTAGCTCAATAGCATGGATGAAATGGGTTAACACACACCAGTTTCATAAAAGATTTATGAAACTGGTGTGAGTGGTAGAGTCGGGAGTGGTCGACCTAGGCGAACGTACCTTGATGTCGGCCACGGAAACTCATTGCGAGCGAACGTGTACTGGTGCTATTTGCTATTTTCGCGAGAATATTTACGCAAATTCGGTGTTTTTAGTGGTTTTATGGTGTTTTCTTTGTTTGGTTTTTGTGATTCGTGTTTACGGGTTGCATTGTTGTTGTTTTGTCGTTTGGTACGTATTATTTGTGTGGTTTTCTGAATTTTTTTTTTTTGTTTGAATAATTAGTATTAAGTTTAGAGGGTATCGCGAATTGCGTAACGGGTTATTCTCCAATTCTTAGGATTAATTTGTTATTATTTTGTCTTAGTATTTATAATAGTGTGTTTAATTATTAATTTATAATTTATACTGTGTGGTTAATTAGCGTTAAGTTAGGGTTATTTATTTCTTAATGTTAATTTGTAATTCTGTGTGGATACTTTTGTGTGGTTTTATAATTTAAATTCAAAGTTTAGGGTTGTCGCCAAGTGCGATAACGTGTGTTTCCACTACTTTGTAATTTTGTTATTTTGTTGTCATTTTTGTTGTTGAATTTATAAATGTGTTGTTTGTCGTACAATTTAATTTTCCTTTTCCCCACTTAATAGGTGTAGCCTTTAAGTTTAGGAAATGGAGAGTTGCGGCTCGGAGTCGAGTGCGTCGGCGGTGAGTGGTCCTCGTAAGAGGATTTTCAAATGTCCGGCGGAAGTGGCGGTGTCGTCCTCCTCGGAGGCGGAGACTGAGGGGGACGTCGTTAGGCAGAAGGGTAGCCCGAAGTCGAAAAAGGCGCTCCGGCATACTGCCGGTTTGGCGAAGGCCCAAAAGGCCTTAGAATACATGAAGGTGGCAACGGCGGAAGTGGCTGCAAGGCAGCTTCGTTCCCGCACGCTTAAGAAGGAATTGGCTGCATCTGCACCTAAGGCCAAAGAGCCGGATGTGGAGGAGCTGAATGCTCTTGATTTGAAGGAGAGGGCGGCAAGGCGCGCGGAGCGCATTTTGGAGATTGCCCTTAAATCAGGGAACTTAAAGGGGGAGTTCGTGCGGGACCTGAAGGTCGCTGCGAAGGACCTGAAAGATATGGTCATCAGTTTGTCTGACCGGTCGGCTGAGGACGAAACGAGACGTCTCCAAGTAGACAACTCTCGTATGAGGGCGCGCATTGCGGACCTTGAGACTGAGCTCAAGGCTATAAGGCGGGAGTTCTCGGAGAGGAATGCACAACCTGCACCCTCCCCGAAAGAGATTGGAATGGCGGAGCGCGAGGCGCTTAGAGTATTGGCGGAGGAGCTGCAGGGCAGCATCATGAAACAGGTGGGCGACATGATGGACGCCAAATTGGCGGGTTTTGAGGACCGTCTGTTGCCGGCAAAGAACCTGCGACCCCCGTTGGCGTCCACTAAGACCAAGGAGCGGGCGCGCACCTCGGGTGCGCAGTCGGATTCGGCTGCAGTTCCGGTGCCGAAGAAGGTGGTGGCGGCGTTGCTGAAGAAGCCGGCGCCTGTGAGGGGGAAAAGTCCTGCTGTTGTGGTGCAGGCCCAAGCACCAGCGGTTGTGTCACAGACGCAGCCGCAGGAAGGGTCGTGGGCCACTGTGGTGGCCAAGGGGAAGAAGAGCAAGGGAGCGGGCAAGCAGTCCACTCCCGCTGCGAAGACGTCAGGGGTGGCGAGTCAGCCGCCTCAGCCAAAGGCGGTGGCCAATCCGGGGCCCAAAGCCCCTAAATTGGTCTCTCCTCGTGTTGCAGCCGTGGTGATCACGCTGCAGAAGGACGCGGTCGAGAAGGGGGCAACATACGCGTCGGTCATCGCCAAGGCTAAGGCCGGCGTGAAATTGGCGGACATTGGTATCTCCGGGCTGAGGATCCGTCAGGCGGCAACGGGGGCTCGAGTCGTTGAGGTGACGGGCCCTCAGAGTGGGGAAAAGGCGGACCAGCTTGCTGAGAAGCTGAGGGGCGTCCTGGAAGGGGATGCCACCGTCGACAGGCCGGTGAAGAGGGTGGAGATTAGGATCTCCGGCCTGGACGACTCGGTGACGTCGGATGAGGTGGTTGCCGCGGTAGCGGCAAAAGGGGGTTGCGAGCCGGTGCTCATTAAGGCGGGAGCAATCCACAGGCGGGACGACGAACAGGGCGCGCTTCTTCTCAAGTGCCCTGTTGACGCGGCGAGGAAGGTGGCGAGCGGTCGGTTGTTGGTCGGATGGAGTTCGGCCCAAGTCGTAGTGCTAGAGGCGCGCCCCATGCGCTGTTTCAAGTGCCAGGGGTTCTCGCATACGAGTGTCAGATGCCCCTCCAGCGTTGATCGCACCGGACTCTGCTTCCGGTGTGGCCAAGAGGGGCACAGGATCGCCACGTGTACGGCCAGTCCTAACTGTGCTGTGTGTCGTGACGCGGGAAGGCCGGCGGATCATATCATGGCGGGGAGATCGTGCAATCCCCCCTCGGTCAAATCCGTCAAAACGAAGGCGGCCACTTTGGCTGGGGTATCGGTTGGTGCCTCTGGGGAAAACCAAATGAACGTCGATGTCTAGGTCGGCCTTCAGTTTTCTCCAGGGGAACGTCAACCACTCCGCCGGGGCCCAGGACCTTTTCCTTCAGGCCATGGCGGAGTGGGAGATAGATATTGCAGTGGCTGCGGAACCGTATTTCGTTGCCCCCCAGCCGCATTGGGCGGGGGATTTGGGTGGCGACGTTATGGTTGTGGTCCGGTCGGGCGATATGCCGCTTGTCGTCGTGGAAAGGGGGAGTGGTTTTGTCGTGGTGAAGTGGGGCACCTGGGTAGTGATCGGGGTGTACTTTTCCCCCAATAAGCCGATGGCCGAGTTCGAGCGCCTTCTCGACGGCCTCGGCCGAGCGGCTCAGCGCGCTTTACCGTCGCCGCTGATTTTGTTGGGGGATTTCAATGCCCGGTCACGGGTCTGGGGGGACACGCGTGACAACCGTCGGGGTGGTGTACTGGAGGAGTGGCTTGTGGAGACAGGGCTCGTTCCAGTATGTGTTGGCAGCGCTCCGACGTGCGTCCGGCCGCAGGGTGAATCCAGGGTGGATCTCACTTTCGCCTCGCCTGCGGCCGCACCGAGGGTGCAAAACTGGAGGGTGGTGGAGGATGTGGAGACTCTCTCGGACCACTTGTTCGTTAGGTTTGAGATCTCCACATCCGGGAGACTGCGGGATGTTTCAGGCGTTGGCGCACTGCGTCATTTTCCGCGGTGGGCGGTGGGTCGTCTAGACCGCGACCTGGCAGAGGAGGCGGCCATCCTGCACAGTTGGTGTTTCCCCGGCCAGTTTGCAGGGGAAATCGACGTGGCGGCGGAGGATTTCCGGAGGGCGCTCGCGGAGATCTGCGACGCTGCGATGCCGCGCGTGTTGAGGCGTCGACCCAGGCGGAAGGCCACTTATTGGTGGAGCCCGGAGATTGCGGATCTGCGGCGGGAGTGCAACATCGCCAGGCGGGCGTATCGGCGGTGCCGTCGCAGACGTCGTCGCGACGAGCTGGAGGAGGGGCTGCTCCGAGAGGAGTATGGGCGGAGGAAGGAGGCGTTGCAGAGCGCCATCAGCGAGGCGAAGGCGAAGGGAAGGGAGGAGATGCTGGAGGGTCTCAATCGGGATCCATGGGGCCGCCCTTACCGTGCTGTGAGGAGGAAACTCCAAGGTGCGGGGGCCCCGCTCACGGAGACCCTTGAGGCAGGCTTCCTGGAGCAGGTGGTGTCTGCGTTGTTTCCTGCAGCACCGGAGATAGTTGTTCCGCAAATGGCCGCAGGGAGTTCGGGAGTGGAGGGGGAGGAGGCTCTCCCGATCACAGACGGGGAGTTCCAAGAGGTGTGCGAGCGCCTCAGGACTAGGAGGAGGGCACCGGGTCCTGATGGAGTACCCAGTCGTGTTCTGGCCATAGCGGTCGGGCACCTAGGGGAGGAGCTGCGGGGACTGTACGACAAGTGCTTACGCATCGGACAGTTCCCAAAGCTATGGAAGGAAGGGCGACTTTGCCTCCTTCCTAAGGTGGGGAAACCGGCGGACTCTCCGGCGGCTTATCGGCCAATAGTCTTGTTGGACGACGCCGGTAAGCTCCTGGAGAGAGTCATCGCGACGAGGGTGTGCGGGCATCTCAGGGATGTGGGCCCGGATCTGGCGGAGGCTCAGTACGGCTTCAGGGCGGGAAGGTCGACGATCGACGCGATCTCGGCCTTGAAGTCGTACACGCAGGGAGTCGTTTCAGGTGGTGGGAGGGCGTTGGCGGTGTCACTCGACATCGCCAATGCCTTCAACAGTCTTCCCCTAGAGGTGATTGTGGAGGCGGTTCGTTCCCATGGGGTGCCTCTCTATCTCAGGCGCCTCATTGGGGACTATCTCACAGGGCGGAAAGTGAGCTATGTCGACGGAGGGGGTTCCCTAGTCCGGCGTAGCGTGGAGTGTGGGGTCCCACAAGGGTCGGTCCTCGGTCCCCTCTTGTGGAATATCGGCTACGACTGGGTGCTCAGGGGCGCGCTCCTTCGCGGGATGCGCGTCCTGTGCTACGCAGACGACACCCTAGTCGTGGCCAGGGGGGGGACGTTCGCAGAAGCTGCTGGGCTGGCGTCTGTGGGGGCTTCGCTCGTGGTCGAGCGGATCGAGGCGCTCGGGCTGAGGGTGGCGCTTGACAAGACGGAGGCGCTGCTCTTCCATGGCCCAAAGAAGGGTCCACCGTCGGGGGCGTCTATTGTTGTGGGGGGGAGCAGGGTGGTGTTGGGGTCCAGGATGAGATACCTGGGCCTCGTCTTGGACGGGAGGTGGAAGTTTGGGGCCCACTTCTCGTCGCTGGATCCAAAGTTGGTGGGAGTAGCCGGCGCTCTGAGCCGCCTGCTACCCAATCTAGGTGGTCCCGACCAGAGTGTCCGGCGGCTGTACTGCGGAGTGGTCCGCAGTATGGCCCTATACGGGGCCCCGATCTGGGCGGATGCGCTGAGCGCCGAAAATAGGAGGGCGCTGAGGAGGCCGCAAAGGATCGTCGCGGCCAGAGCGGTCCGTAGTTTCAGGACTGTCTCCTTCGCGGCGGCCTGTGCACTGGCGGGCACCCCGCCCTGGGAGCGGGAGGCCGAGGCTCTTGCCTCAAGTTACCGTTTCAGGGTGGAGGCAAGAGTGGAAGGTGTTTTCCCGGCGGTTGAAGGTCTGGCAGATTTCAGGCGTCGGGAGCAACATGCGGTGTGGGAGAGGTGGAAGGGCGACCTGGCCAATCCACAGGTGGCGGGTCGTCGGACCATTGAGGCGATCCTACCGGTCCTCGAGGACTGGGGGAGGAGGAAAAGGGGGGCTCTAACATACAGAGTGGTGCAGGTGCTGACCGGACATGGTTGCTTCGGTCGGTACCTGCACAAGGTGGCCCGGCGTGAGCCAACGCCGGAGTGCCATGAGTGTGGTGCGGCCGAAGATACGGCGCAGCACACCCTGGCCGAGTGTTCAAGGTGGGCGCGGCAACGCCACGACCTATCATCCGTCGTCGGCGGGGACTTGTCCCTGCCGAGTGTTGTCCGCGCCATGGTGCGGGACAGAGTATGTTGGAATGCCGTAGTCTCCTTCTGCGAGCAAGTTATGCTACAGAAGGAGACTGCGGAGAGAGAGAGAGAGCGTGCTGCGTTGGCGGGCACGGTTAGGGCTAGGAGGGGGGGGCGCGCAGGAGAAGATATGCTCATCTCCTGGCGCTCCAGTAAATATAAGTTGTGATTGTTTGTTTGTTCTTGTTGTTTATGTTTTGTGTGTTTTAATTTGTCGTGCCGCTCTGTGGCAAATCGCCGAGGCCGCGGTCGCTTACTATGTTATCCCGCGGTCTCAACATGGCGAAAAGTGGGGCCAGAGGGGGTTTAGTGGGTCGGGGCACCAGGCTGTCTGACTAGCAGACAGTCGCGAGTGACCCAACCCCACACTCTCCCGGCAAATTTAAAAGAGCCCCGCCGGTGAGGGAGGGCGAGAAGAGCAATGCTCTAAAAGATCATCTCGCCCTCGGTTTTGTGAAACTTCCCCCTCTATAATAAAAAAAAAAAAAAAAGGCGAACGTACCTTGATGAAATCGGGGACGTTCTGCAAAAGGACCAGGTCAAAAGTACTCGTAACCGACGAGTGTGTATGAAAGCATTGATGAAAGTGGATGAAGCGAAAGTGGTATGCAAGGATCGGAGCATATGGAATTCCGTGATCTCTGCCTACCCCAATCGGAAAGAGGTGTGTTGTATATGTATGTATGAAATGGGAGTGTATTGTAATTTATTTTGTAACTCAGTGTGACCACCAAAATATTCCACTCGATTTGACTTTCTAACGAAATAAACAAACTTATTTCTCAAACAGCGAGCGTTTAACATGTCCTCGTGGTTTAGAATCCCTCTCCGTCAAACTTTTCCAATATCAACATAAATTTTGATTGGAGTTGGAAAATTTGGAAACTTTATGAGCGGCGTTCGTAAAATTAAAAAGCGTCGGTACCCATAAAATAGGTTGATAGGTTTTTTAGAGTTCTATAGAAATCTACTTTAAGTTAATATTTTAAAGAGATCCACGTTTGATTTTTTTCATGGCATCTTGCTGTTCAACCTATTGTTAAGTCTTGAAATTAACTTTGACGGATTAAGCTCCAAGAGTCACAAGGGTGTGACTGAAAACTAGCGTTATCAGCAAAAATGAGTCATCAACGTTTTGGGGGGCCACACAATTGTTGTTTTGTGTTAAATGTGTAATTTGCAGCACTATTTAGTTTAAGATTTTCCTTTTTAATGTATTTTAATATAATTTATGTGTGGATAGCTCCAAAAAACATTTAAAGATAAAAAAAATATTTCATTTTATTTCATAATCTACGTATAACCATAACTGTTAAAGGAGAGTCATTAAAACTACCTTCACTAACCAAAAAACGTTATCTCAACTGGAGGGCCTTCGTGATAGTAGAAATATTGTAAATATCTTTTATGATATTCTTAGGAGTTTTATTATTATTTAATGCAGTATAATATGTTCTTTGACCTACTTAGTTGAATTTCAAACTAAAATAAGCCTAAGCTTTTGGTTTATGACAGCAGAATGGGTCTTGAGTCTTGACAAGTCCGAATTTCGTTAGTTTTAGTATGTTTGTGCGGAAAATTAACGTGATTTTCTAAAGAGTAAACATACATGAATGATAGAAAATAGATAGATGGGTAGAAAGATGACTCTGAGCGTAACTCAGAACTGATAGAGTCAGAATAGGATATCAATCAATCAAGCACTATTTTATTTGGGATATTGGTAAGTCCTTTGAATGAAGCCAAAACACGTTTGCAGCATTTGAAGAATTTTAGTATCCTAGATTTAATTTTTCGCACCCGTCCAATTCTTAAAATATTAGACACTAGCGACCCGCCCCGGCCTCGCACGGGTGCAATGCTGATACTAAATACACTACAGAAAAACTTTAATTATTATACATATAAACTAGGGATGTAACGGAAGTGGTTTTATCGGAACCGAATTCGGAATCGGAGTTTTTAAATTTGGTTTGTCGGAACCGAAATCGGAACCGGAATCGGAACCGGAACCAGAATCGGAGGTAGAAGCAAAATAGAGATGTGTAATAAAATAAATCAGTTTCATTCATATCAGTTCAAAAAATAAAACAACTTCCTAGTTGTCGAAAATAAAAATAAACGAATTGACTTAAATTTTATACCGTAGTAAATTAAATCAAATGGCGCTGATCGCGGCCGCCGCTGCCGCTGTGCTTCGACCTCCGATTATAACCTCCGATTGAAATTTATCGGAACCGAAATCGGAATCGGAGGTGCAAAATCAAACGGAAGTTCCGACCTTTCGGAACCGGAATCGAAGATCCGTAACATCCCTAATATAAACCTTCCTCTTTAATCACTCTATCTATTTAAAAAAACCGCATCAAAATCCGTTGCGTAGTTTTAAAGATTTAAGCATACATAGGGACAGAGAATGCGACTTTGTTTTATACTATGTAGTGATACGTAAAAAATATTTGCACGTGTTAAACTCGGCGGGAATCGAAGCCATGGTCCATGGTCCATCGAAGCGATCCTTTCAAAATATTCATCCGGCAATACTTTCCAGACTTATTTTTGTTAGAAAACGCATAAACTAATATATAATATTAATAAATAGGTAGGTAAAGTTTAACTTGAAATATCCAAAACCACAATTCACCGTTAAAAACAGAATTTCCTCTCGTAAAACGGAAGGTTTCGGTTATTATTATGTAAAGCGATATCAATTCAAAGAAAATCATAGCCTGGAGATGTCGATAATTCTCATAAATATTTACTGTGTATTCAAAGATTCAACGTCTGTCGGTTGTCATGGCGACCATAATCCCTATAGCTTGCATACGGCTCAAATTCTAAAAGGGCCGCGCCACGTAAAAATAGCTAAGATAAAATTTGTACCGGGCTGACATGGTGAGAAGAGAAATGGGTACTAAATAAGAAGTGTGTTATATTTCAGTATATCATAAATACGAAAGTTACTTCTCTCTTTTTTATAGGCAAGCTGATTTATCTGACTCATAAGTTTATTATCCAGTGTTCGCAACACCAGAGGGTTTGTATTATAATAAGAACTAGCGACCCGCCCCGGCTTCGCACGGGTGCAATGCTGATAATAAATACACTACAGAAAAACTGTGAACGTTGTTTATAAAAACATACCGGCCGGTAAACGCTACGTCCCGCAATTTTTAAATCTGTAATATCTTCGAAAATATTCATTTAAATCATAAGCCGTAAAGGGCCATATATATCTATATTAAATCAACAATGTATTAAATTTGATAAGGATTAATGCTGTATTGGTTAAAATCGCTTCGAAAATTAGACATTATTTGTCGTAAAAAGTAAATGACAAAAAAAAATGTTATTGTGGGATATCCATAAGAGATAGACATATACCATCGCGGAGTTTCTTGTAGAACTTTTCAATGTGTATAATACAAGTTAGTACATACAATTCAAAAAAATAACAAAAAACAAATTTATCACTTTTATATAAAAAAGAAACAATTCCAAATTTATTTGAATAGCAATTTTTTTTAATTTCAAATACCAAACGTCGAGTGTCTGTATAATATAGTAGACTAGCAACATGCCCCGGCTTCACACGGGTGCATTGTAGTATACCTACATAAAACATAAATAACCTATGTTACTCACTGATAATGCAGTGTTCTATTGGTTAAAGAATTTTTAAAATCGGTCCAATAGTTTTTGAGTCAAATGGTACCAAAGAAACAAATCATTCCTCTTTACAATATTATTATAGATGATATCTCGGTTACAGCAAGTTATTTCACATTAATTAGTGATAAGCTATCTACAATTACTTGCTATTTTTTACTTCGGGCATTCGGAACGCATAGACTGAAACCGAGACACGCAAACTCCACGGGTTTTCCATTAAATAGTAGTTCCTTATCGAGACGGAATCTCGATAGCTTTATAATCGAGACATAGGGTAAAACAAGTTTATTTAATACATATATTAGTGGAATTAAAAAAGCCTCCATATACTTCGAAATGACCTCGAGCCAAATTCAGTCAACAAGTTCTGTCAAGTTGTCAAGATTAAACTTTGTGAATAAATAACCTATTTTAAATTCTTAATTATCAGAGGGCCTAGCACGGACAACTTACGAAAAAGTATTCGTGTCGTCGAGCTGTCATTTGTATGAAATTTCAAATGATTTCTCATACAACTGACAGATGGACGATTCGAATACTATTTCGATAGTCGTTCGTGCTAGGCTCTCTGTAGTTTAAAATAATCTTCTTTAATAATTCTATTCCTTTCAATTTTCATTATTGGCTATGTACCTATTTAAGCTCTTGTTTGTATTTTTTTATTTATCTAATTATTTACCCTCACTTTTGCGCCCAACCTTTTCCTTTTTTTTTAGTTCTTTATAATTTAACTGTTGGCGAGAAGATATCGTTGAATTGTTAAGGCCACCTTTTGCACTATTTATTAGGTTGTTATAAGTTTCTTGTATAATTATAATATTATGCAGTATTTTTAAATAAAATAAATAAATAAGTAGTGTATCACCGGACATTCTGTATGACATATGCAGCAACATTTACTATCCCAGATTGATTGTACATTTGATGTGCTTCTAATTAACTCGAAGACGTAATTAATTCTGAATCACGCTAACAAAGGCTGGTCTTTAAAGAATTCGACTTTAGAGATTGAGTGTCCTTCCTCCCCAGGTAAAAACAGTGTATAAGAAGTTAAAATTAAGTGAATAAATGAAATACTATATCAAAACCATAAGTACTTCTCAGAAGATTCGAAATATTTCCCATATATTTGTTCGATAGCTCATAAAACTTGACTTAGAGCACTACTTGGCCCCTTCAGAAATATTGCCAGCGGTTTATTGAAAATCTCAGTTATATGCACTCCCCGTATTTGGGAAGCACTCGAGATCGACTGCATGAAGCCGTCAAGGAAATTGAAGATTGGTCATTCATTGCTGCATCTGGATATTGGCGAGGGTGAATTATTAATATTTTTAATATGTACATGTTTCTGTATTGAAATGTACTTACAATATTGCTAAGATGAAGAGTTCTGTTTAGTTTATATGAGTAGTGAGTGCATTTGCAATATTTTTCCCGAAAGGAGGTTCACAAGATGTTTTTCTAAACAATGAAAGGGAAGCAACGAGTCCAACTGGTCTTAAGTGATAAGAGCCCCCAATATTGTGATAGTAGAGAGTGTGTTGCCACCTCAAAAGCCTAAATTCCTTTAAATTATGATTTTTTAAAATTAAATATGTCGATAGACAACAAAATATATCTTTGACCTTGTAAACCAGACTAAACTAACTGATAATTTTTGTTAAGATATTGCAGATTTCTATTTATTGGTATTTGGTAATTTTTAGCCATCGAATAAGACTTTTGTGTTATGCCTAATTGTGCCACACGTAAAAGTTTGCGAAATATTTACGATTTTGTTTTTGATTAAAGGACTTCGAGTGTATTTGTTGAAAAACGTTGTTATAGCTATTTAAAATATCGATTTAGCCAAAAGTTCTAAACCCAAACCAACTATTAATGCTAGATAAAATACAATATTATAATATACGCAATACGCATATTGCATATTATATACAAACTCTGTAGTAATTTCCGTAGCGTACGACTCTACATTGTGCCAGTGGCTACGAGTTTCGTAGCTCTACGAGTCTACAGAATTTGTCGTTGCAATAATATTAAAATTAATATTCGTATTGCATGATCATATTATTGGAATAGGACCTAGATATAAATTTATATTTCTTAAAATATTTTCAATTCAAATACCTATGCAGGCTATTCGAGCGATACGAAATTATGAAAGAATAAAGTCGTAAAATTCGCGTTTCTTAAGAAATCGTACAACAAAATAAAACTACGATCTGTTCCGTTACCAACAATACGTATTTGCATTGTAAATATACTCAAGCAGACTCTGAAAAATTTGCGATATTTGAATGAGCTACAAATATTATATAAATATGCATTTGAAAGATATGAAAAAATCTTTGATTTATTAAAAATTTATTAAAAATGGTGTTTGATCAAAAAATATATGCCCTAAAGTAAAATATACACAATTCATTTGAATATTTTAATCGAATCTAATCTTGAATCTACCTTTTCTGGTGTTGTATACGATTACGTTAAAATTACTTTAATCATAGGGTAGTTTTGACCTACCTTGTACTCATATTAAATTATAGTTTATAAACTAAAGTTTAGTTTAGTTTATGAAGGGCCGATTTCTTTATTATCTGATATCTTTTATCAAAAGCGTAATATTGAATTATATTTTTTTTCCTGGCGCTAAAAATATTGATATAATTAATCATAATGTCACAAGATTTTCATGGCTTTATAAGGAGCATATTAAATATTTGATATAAATACAGTTGTGTCCTTAAATTTTTGCTGCATAAGATTGTAGTTTTTGTTGAAAAGTACTTATTGCTTTTGTTTTTTTCGGTAAACGTTTAAGTAGCTTATTTTTAACTGTGAGTATTAATGACTTTTTGTAAATTATTTCAGAGAAAAAAAATCATAAACAACAACTATTCACATTTATTATCTTGACAAAATTAATAATTTTTCTTAATATTTATACCGATTGTTTCCTAATTCTTAAAAAACTTTCGAAACATTGCTATATTCAAAATGAAAGCCTTAAATATAGCATTAGCATATTTAAACTACTCTTAACAATTTTCAAGTATTCTACAAAGTTGCTGAAACTTTTATTACGGGCTTATTCTTTGGGTTTTCCGTTCAGACCTAGAAGTAGGAATTGTAAAGAAATTTTCTGAATTGAATTTTTCGGTGGTTTATGTACAGCGAGTCGCTTAGGCAGAATAGTAAATGTCGCTTTTATTGTTACGCGGCGTTATTTTCGCTTTTAAAACGTGATTGCTTTAAATATTGAAGCCTTTGAATGAAGAAGCTAAAGCTTTGCCTGTGTCGAGTGCTGGCTTAATTTGAATATGTTTTGTTTAGCTCTCTTTATCTTTTTCGATTGATTTTCCTTTTACCAGAGTATCGTTACGTTGGTATTCGCATATTGCGAACGGGGATGTGTTTCATCAAGCTTTGATTTTTGAGTTTTGTGTTTAAAATAATCGTTCGTTGTCAGAATTTTAAGGGCTTAGAAGGGATTCGACGGTTGTTCCTTCCTATGAAATAAATTTTACAGTAATACAAGCAGTGGCGAGACCATCACACAGGATCATACTCGTAAGCCCGTCTTTCCCTAATAATGCAACCATAAAAAGAAACATAACCATGCACTTCACGTAAATATATAAGTCATATTATATACCTATAACTTATATGATTACGTAATTATATAAGTTATTTATAAACGCAAAGATGGCAAGCCGGGCTTTAGAGCCTTTATGGTGGTCCCGCCACTGAATATAACACCTTTGTAAAATAATATTAAATACAATTTAATGTGTATTTATTGTTTAACGAAAAAAGTTATAAGCTAGAAAAATATCAGGTCTACATTTTGCGAAATTTATATGACTTACAGACCAATACTTGCTTGCAGTATATATGTTGAAAATATTAAACAGTCCAAATAAGTTACGATTTGAAGAATCAATATTAGTGATATTTTATTTATTTCATTAAACTTTCTTAACAGGCAATACCCCATTCCATTGGAAGTATAATCGTCTGATATATCAGAAACTATCACAAACTAAGTTATTTATAACACGAAACAATAATGCTATCTTTCGGAATTATATATGAGTACAACGGAATATTTCTGTAACCATAATATATTATAACATACCATACTCAAAATTCCAATTATATTATATTAAGTTATTTGTTGTCTGCTTTTTATTCAGATAAATTGTCTTTTAATAAATTAAATGGTTTCAGAATTCCAGAACCTCAACTTAATTACAACAAATCCTAGGTATTTTGACCTATCTGGAGAATGACGAGCCTACAATTTCTTAAAAGGTCCACAACTTTTCATCATCGGACATCCAGGCGCACGGTGGGCTTCCATCCTTACCTGGTCGATATCCCTTCACTCCGCACAAGTCGTTTCGCCTCCTCCTTCATCATGCGAACCGCTAAGGATTGGAACTCCCTCCCTGCGTCTGTATTCCCCGATCAATATAACTTGGGCCTCTTCAAAACAAGAGTAAATAGGCATCTTCTAGGCAGTTGTGATTTACCACCTTGACCGCAACACCACTTACCACCAGGTGGGTTAGTGGTCAAATAACTGCCTATTAAGTTTAAAAAAAAAAAAAAAAAAAAAAAAAAAAAAAAAAAAAAAAAAAAAACAACGCATCTGAGACAATTAAGTCACGTATGTCCATGGGTGGGCGTCATTACTTACCATCAGGTAATTCACCGTTCGGTTGTCCGCTTTTCAATTTAAAAAAGAACATCCGATATTCCATTCGATTTATCCGTAAAACAAAGTTACTTCTGAATAATGTCTACCTTACTCTCGACCTTATTCTTTGGAGAAATGAAGAATATTCGACAGCTTTCAACGAAAACGTGATGTGTTTTTAAAATTTTAATTTCACTAGTAAACTGTTAAAACTTTACAAATACAAAACGAAGCCTCTCACGTAAATTGTTGTAATCAACAAAATACTTTTTTATACTTTAAAGTATCGAAAAATCCGATTTGGTGCTATAATCATATGAAATGGATGTTTGTTCTCGTATATATGAAACCGCTCACTCGTATCTATAAATGTTGTCTAGCGTGCATATATGTATAAATTGTTTTAGTGTGCGCAATTTTTAGCGTGCGCTTCCGAGATTACGCACACTCAAAAAACTGTATATGTGCACGCCTAACAACATTCATAGCCAAACGGACTTCGTGACATAGAATATTTATAACTCGCCACCAGTCGGTAAGTTCTATAAGTCGAATTGTATTGGAGTAATAAAATAAAACTTTATCTATTATATATGCGAATTCTCCTTATCGCAGAAAAGTATCACAATCAAATTTCATTTTCAGAGGGTAATAATTTATTTATGTTTGCGTAAGATGTGAGGCTGCGGGAGAATCTCCCCACAATACCTAATGCGGCACCAAGCCCATTGTTTGCATCGCTATTGTGTTACATTTCAATAAACCTTTAGAAGAGCAGCATATTGTATGCGTTTCGAAGCCCCTTAAGATGGCTAAGGAAACTCAGCCCTATGTTGTATCGAATCAAGATGTATGGAATCGCATTTGCAAGAATTCATTGTCCATATGTTAATGCTATGATGCCTTTATATGCATCCAAATGCCTGTAACACACTCACGGCTCTTGTTATTGTGGGTGCTCTTGTGCGATAAGTGGCTAGTTTGCCGTGCTAAAATGACAAAAATATTGATAGGGGTTTTCAAATATTTTTCCCTAAATGAAGTTCCCAATCCCTATTGTTGAAGCTCCGTCAGGAATGAATAACTGTTAAATATAGATGAAAAACTCGTGACGAGCTAACGCGCATTTGATTCTATGAACTACAAAAAGTTAAAGTTGCAAGGCAAAATAAATTAGGTAGTTGGAAGAGCATAGTTGACTGATTGTATGGCGCGAACGAGTTGTTTATTGTCTCGAATAGTTGATCCTTGCTTTAAAAAAAACAGAATGCGTCAAATCCAAAAAAAATATTCTTGTTTTCAGGAAAAACATGTTCCAACGGAAAAGCCTTGAAATGGCAGTAAAACAAATAGACGTAATCCGTTCGCGAAGTTAATTTTTTAGTCAAACCATAGCAAATACTGATCCATCATTCACGTCGTGGTTTATTTTGATGAATATCCTACGAATGTTCGTCTGTCAATCAGCATTAGGGGAAATGGAGGAAAAATTTATTATTCATCATAGCGGAAGTAATTCATTTTAATTTCTTATCGGCTTTAGTAATTAAAGTGAAAATTTCATTTAAAAAATAATTCATGATACCCAAGTATAAGATGTGAAATAGCTTCAAATTGGATACTATAACTAAGTTTAACAAAGCCTTTAATTTTTTTTAAAATTTTCTAAAGACAAGAATTTAAAATGTTAATCATATTATATGGTGTAAAATGTTTGGGGTAAATCATATTATATGAAGAGGTATAAATATTTTTAATAGTCTTTTATTTATTGGAATTGAAGGCGGAATGGAGGCCACCTCCGTAGCTTAGTGGTAAGCGCGATGCGTTTAGCACCGAAGGTCCTGGGTTCAAATCCCGAGGAAACAAGATAAAAAAAAATTTTTACTTGCCTGTAAAGAAACATGATCAGTGAAACAGACACAAAAATGGGTCTGCCCCTTGCCCCAATAGGGGACTCGGGAATTCACTTCTTATTTAATGGAATACGTTTTATACTATAAAAGCAATTTTGCGTAAACTAATTAAAAAAATATATACCAGACGTTTGAAAAATTCGCCCCAAGACTCGACATCATGTAATCGACATGATCGATCTTTTTAAACATTAAATATAAAAAAGAACCCATCAAAGCTCCAAAAAATTGCCTTTCAAAGGAACCAATTTGTCAAATAAAACTTGGAAACAGATAAAGTAAAATACCAATTTAACAACAGTTAATTATGTTTGATGGACACATCCGAAAATCAACTTTCTTTGTTCATAACTAAATTAATTTCCTTGTAGAAAGACTTTGGAATTGGCTTGTCAATTAAAAACTGTTTTTTTATCCGGCTTACTATGAAGGGAAATGCCAACGTAATTATTAAAAGCCTCAAATATAACAAACTGTGTTCTTATCAGCTCCCGTCCACGATAAAATATTTGAATTACGTTTTATTTATTTTGTGTGTATAATCTTTACATAGTATAAAACAAAGCCACCGAAATGTATGTACGCAAATAGCATCAGAATGTTTTTTTTTTGTTTTTTTTTTTTATAATTGTCAGGAAAATCTTACGGTATTGTGAAAACTTATCTTTAAACATACAAATAGACTGATTTTTATTTATCAACCACGAAAAAACGGAGAAGGTTTTCAAGTCAACGTGTATATATTTTTTATGTATGATCACGCATAACTTTTTACAGAGTAAATCGATTTTGATAATTCGGTTTACTGTTGCGTACCATTATTATAATTACAAGGATTTTTCTATATGAATGCTTTAAATATAAAAAAGTCGACATCGCATCGTTGAGTGATGTTTTGTGGTTGTTTTTTTCTTACCATCAAGGGACATCATGTTCGTTGGGATAGATACCTTCATAAAAATCGTCAATATAGCTTGCTAATTTATTGATGGATATACAGAATTGTTGTGTTTTTCGACGAATTGTGTTTTCGGCGAATTGTGTTTTCGGCGAATTGTTCTCGACGAATTGTTTTCGGCGAATTGTTCTCGATGAATTTTCCGCAGACGTATTAACTACACCCCTCCCCCCGTCTACAATTCTCTATTCTTAAATTAATATAATATAGAGTCCGATTACTGGATCGGGGCGGTGAACTGGTTGTTTTGCTATAGGATACACAAGTTTGATATTTCGTTGAGTGACATCATAAAAACGTCCTGCAGAATTCTTTTTGATTAACACGTAAAAATAAAATTGGTCCCAAAATTTGCCGCTACTAAAATCAGCCTGCTGGTAAATCCGCCTCTGCACAGAACTAACACGTATGGATAACCAACTCGAAAAATATATTATAAATATAAAAATACATAATACAGTACATAGGCGAAACTTGTGATTGCATACCGGGTCACGTTTTGTATTGAAACAGTTCGCACCAGGAACAAGGAACTCTACTGACAATACACAGGATTTACAAGTTAAAACTATATATTGCGGGGAAGATCTTTGTCCAACTAAATTTTTTTGTTTTCATTCAAGTGTTAGAAAATTTATAAGACTAGCAACGCGCCCCGGCTTCACATGGGTGCAATGTAGATGTACTATACACAAAAATAGCCTATGTTACTCGCTGATAATGTAGCTTTCTATTTGTGAAAGAATTTTTTAAATAGGTCTAGGAGTTTTTGAGTTTATTCATACCATACAAAAATACAAATCTTTCCTCTTTGTATTATTAATTACATAGACAAAAGATAGAGAATAAATAAGCAGTTCATTTATTTTTAAGTCAGATATCGACAGACGAGCATGATGTTCACTTGATGATAGGTGATACCTCAGCCAAAGAACATCAGTCAATGATGCGACCTACTTTTTACTTCGAGCATTCGGAAATTCATAGACTGAAATCGAAACGCGCAATGTGCACTTCACAGTTTTTCCATCTTATCTTTATTACCAAGGCACATTCAATCGGCTTTAACGTATTCATCCAGATACCTATGTGGGTACACGTGGTCAACAGTTACAACGTGGGTCACAAGTTTGATACCTTGGGAATCAAACTTGTGACCCACGATTGAATAGTATTAAATACGGAAACTGAACTATTTTTAATATAATTCCTCTACTATTAGGCTAAGGAGCCGTCTCATACTGATTTACTTTTTTAATGTTATATGGGGTCTTAAGAAACCGCGAACACACAATAAGTGGTTTTGAAGATGCGTTACCGGTCTATAAAATAGTATCTATCTAGTATATCTTGTCGTTAATACACATTATATTGTATTGAATGCTTAAAGTTAAAGCAAATATGTCGAACAATGAAACAGAGTATACGAATGCCACATGTTACCGCAAAAATGTAGGTCATATGAGCCATGGAAATTCTGGGAAATTCATTTTTGCATATGCTAATATTACGTTTAAGAGGTCAAGTTTATGAAAACAAACATTTTATAATTTTAATGACTTGGATAAAAATAGGCCTTCATTAGTTGAAAAAAATATATATATATTTTTATTAAAATAATATGAAACTAAAAGCGCTCATAGTGAAATACAGAGAGATGTCATTTGTCAAATCTTCCCTAACCTTTTTATTCAGTTTTTTTTTATATCTGTGGTAACAAGAAATGTCTTGGCCTGGTTACTGTCTTACTGTATTCCATTTTTGAAAATATACAGAAATAGTTTTTTTGCCAAGAATTATGATAACTTGTTTATTTACACTTTGACGTGCTCGTTGGCGCGTTCGGTAGAACACCTGCTGTGCGCATCGATGGGTCGAGGGTTCGAATCCCACGTCCACAAGTCTGGTAACTTTGGGCATTGAGTACTTTATTTTAACTTGACGCTAGATTGCTAAGTATAGAAATATAGGGATAATAAATCAAAAATATATGAGCATTTATGTTGACTAATTTCTCTCTATCGTAAAGTAGAATAACTACGAGTATCATATACCATGGCCCAGTGCAGTACCAGAAGGTGTAATGGTTCTTATAATTTAAGTAGATCGACAGCATCATTAACTGCTGTTCTGTTTATGGGGTATCACCTACCATCAACTAAACCTCATGCTGGTCTGTCGATATTTAAATTATAAAAACCAGGCAAGCGAAGGGCGTGCAAACTAACTCACTAAAGTTACGTTATAATGATGAATAGTTTAGGAGATTGTAGAAGGCAAATATACTAACATTGATTTTTATTTATATATATAGATAAAGATAGAGAGAGAGAGATTATAGCTATCAAAAAATGAATTTTATTTATTTTCTACGCACTTTTAAGATTTATAAAATGGTATCATTATCAAAAGATATATTTAACCACGGTATTTATAATACTTGTATCATTATTTAACACACCTTAAGTTGAATTATTCATAGATTACGTGTATTATAAAACATATTGCATTTTTAAGCAAATAATATGACACTATAAACAATAAAGAACCATTAATTATAATCATCAGAAGCTTACACAAGTTATCTATTGTAGTGAAGGGTAATTAAGACGTATTCTCACAACTTAAAGTCCCATTACAGAAGGGTCATTTCGACCCTTAACTCCACACTTAAATAAGCAAGTTGCCAGCGAACAAATGTCTTGATCACGGTTGTATGTCCATTTGTCCATAGACAAATAACACGGTAATTAGTTTATTATGTCAAGTGTAGACAGACGAGCACGCCGTGCACTTGTTTTTTGATACCTTTTTTTATGTCAGATATCGACAGACGAGCTTTACTTGATGGTAGGTGATACATCAGCCACAGAACATAAGTCAGTGATGCGCTGTCGAACTACTTTTTAGTTCCCATAGACAAAGACCATAACGTGCAATATACACTTCACGGTTTTTCCATCTATGAACGGTGGTACGGTACCCGGTCGAAATTTCGATATTCCTCCCACCCGTTAAACCCAAAGTGACTAGACATAAGGAAAACATGTTTTTAGAAAATTTTCTCCTACCGAGGCTTTTCTCAAGCAAGTACTAAACCGCAGCCGGCCCATCCCAAACCACTCCCTGTCTCATATGTCAAGTGTACATGTGTTAGTGACCGTCATTGTACAACGTATTAACAATAAATCAGACACACGTCCAAACTCATTGTTCCGCAAACATAATATGGATGTTATACAAAGCTTGATTATCACCGAGATCCTGAAGATCTATTTTAATAGAACTTAAACACAAGATTGAGAACTTAAGGAATGGACTTAAGTTGACGGACTACGTGCGACCCGCCCCGGCTTCGCTCGGATCTAGATTTTTTGACAAAAAAAGCAGGGGCTGGTATTCTGCCGTCGTAATAAAGAACGCAGTATTTGACAAAATATGAATTTTCCTTTTTTTTTATTTAAAAATAAGTGCGAATTGTACATACACATTATTTTAACTAAATCTAAATACAATTTCTTAATAAATATTAACTTCAACTGTAATTTTCAATAAAAAAATCCGTTTTACCGTGCTTTAAAAGAAACCGCCATTTTGCAAGTACTGCGTTTACCCGTACAACGGCAGTATTATAGAAGAGTGAAAATATAGGGTTTTTTGGGGTGGACTCCCCTTATTACTTAGGGGTTTGAAAGATAGATAGTAGCCGATTCTCAGACTTACTGAATATGCATAAAAAATTTCATAAGAATCGGTAGAGCCGTTTCGGAGGAGTATGGGAACGAAAATTGTGATACGAGAATATTATATATTAGATGATGTACATGGGCTCGTTGGCGGATATTCTTAACCTTACCTTTAACTGAGCAGTCGCTGAAAATCAGCGCCACACTATTGAATAATGATGTGGAAAATGCTGAGTGTCTGTCTTTTTAGCCACATCTTTAATTAATATTTAAATTTGTTTTTTTTTATTGCTATTATTTATATATTGGATTTTTTTTTAATTTTTTGTGCTCTTAGAGCGTTATTTTAAGCTAAGTCAGTTTTCATTTTTTTTTTTCACCTTGCGGGCCGAGGGGTATCATTTTCTGTAAATAAAATTCCCTACGCCAAGTCACATCCGGCATTAAACAAGTGGGAAGAACTTCATAGTTGCAAAAAACATGAAGTGCATGTTGCGCATTCGGTTTCAGTCTATGGGATTTACGAATGCTCGAAGTAAAAAATAGGTCGACACATCATTGACTGTTTGGTGGCTGAGGCTAATCTAACCTACCATGAGCCTTACGCTCGTTTAACAATAACGACCAGTGATACCGTATACAGAATTATATGTTAAAATATTTTATTATAAACACTACATACATGTTATATTGTCTTTTATTAACGCGAGTATCACACATTTAAATAAAATACTGTATACCGGATTAAAACGAGATTTATTATTTACATTGTTTAAATTATTTATCCCGACGTTTCGGATGCTTTACAGCAACCGTGGTCGCGGGAGACAGAAAGATGACAGTTGTCTGATATTTGAAATGTCACAAATTGAATTAAATATGGCAACTTTGTGACATTTAAAATATCAGACAACTGTCATCTTTCTGTCTCCCGCGACCACGGTTGCTGTAAAGCATCCGAAACGTCGGGATAAATAATTTAAACAATATAAATAATAAATCGCGTTTTAATCCGGTATACAGTATTTTATTTAAATACATACATGTTATTTTCTACAAACACTCTTAAAATAAATTGTACAGTAGAAAATAGCGAGCCAATGTTAGTTACGAGGTAATTTTCGAAGAGTTAGAGAATAAGGTTCAATTTACAATAATTAACGGACCCCATCTCTGATTACGGCTACCGGTGGAGTGTTTCGTCTTGTAATTATTATGTAATTAGCACCCACCGTGTTTTCAAAAGAGCGAAAAATAAAAATTTCCTAATGCGGATAAAAAGCTTTGTAATACAAACGCCTTAATTCCCGCTACTCGTTGCTTTTATGTTGAAACTGTTTGAAAAATTTCTTGAACAAGATAAGTTGTTTAACAAAGACGCTTCTATATATTTAGAACACTATTACATTTCAAATATGTACTGTATTTTAGTCGATTTTTTTTATATATATTTTTTAATTTCTTAGATTTTTTTCTCTTAATAATATTGTCCCTCTGTCATTGTCTTAACCTTAAAAAAATACTTAAACCGTTGCTCAATTATTGCGTGAAATAAGATACAATAAACACACTTTACCTATGTCCACGGCTTAGATGGATGAAAACATTGTTATTATTTCATGGTATACATAAGCAATATAATACCGTTTTTTGCGAAAATTGAGAATAAACTGAAAAACTACGAAACCTCTTTGTATATTATACATTTCATTTATTTAATCACGTGGGACAAAATGGACGCCTGCCCATCATCATTAATTAAAAAACTAAATATGTTTTTATATCACTTTGTTCTACGCTGAATTTCTAGGGGTCTACACCCCAATTAAATAAGTATGCTAGCCATACAAAATATAATAAATAATATAGCTAGCTTATACGTTTTTTTATTACTTTGAAAACAAAATTGTTGTCTTCACATCTCATAGTTAAATATTGCAAACATTCATTAAAGGCTTCCAAACTCTAACTGGCATACATAAATGTCAGTTTCATTCAATAAAAGGACCTATTAAACTTTTAAACGTTATTTCAGGCCGGAAACACCCCATTATAAAATATGCAAATTTTAAAGCGACTTCCACACGAAAACGTAGAAGTTTGCGTTGTTAATGAAACAATGTAGTGGCGGGTGTTTCACCCTCGGCCTTCTAATTATCTGGAACAAGAGAGTACCAAATTAGCTTTGACTCGACGACAAAGGACAGCCAGTCGCAACGAAACCTGCTCTGACGCTCGAACTTTCAGATGTTCCAAACGTTAGAGTCGTTTTAGATACGACCGCTTGAAGCAATTAGTGAGAAAACGAAATAGATTTTTGTTCTCACTCTTTCTAGATTAAATAATAATAGTCCTTTATTGCAGGTAAAACACCGATGCGACTCCAGAATGATGCAACCCGCGATCTTATGTTAATTACTTCAATATATCATGTGGAGCATGGTGTAATGGTTGCAGCTTCTTACAAACATTTTATAAAACGAAAAAATTGGCGATTAAAAGAGTGGCGGACAGTTTATTGCCAGTTCTTCTCGTCCGATCCACGGCCTTGATTTGAGAACTGTCAATAAAGGTAAAATTAGAAGCATTTAAATTATTTTTTATTTTTATTGACGTTCATAAGTGTTCATTGTGTTACCTAAATGAATAAATGATTTTTAATTTTGAATTTTATGATCGCAAAAAATATCAGGAACGCTGCGATGAAGCTGCATCAGCATGTGAAATGCATCATTTTACTCCACCCAGGAAATAGGAAATGAATGGTCAATTATATGTATAAGACCACTTCCTTAGCGGTGGTATTAATTTTAACACTCTGGTTCCAAGAGTCACATCATCACATCTGATATGTGACCAAACTTTATGTGTTATGTGTAACATTATTTGGGAGACGTTCAAGTGGTTGATCCTGCTTTCACCGTCATTGAGAAGATCCGTTGTGATAATTAGCTTGATTCCACATCATTAAAATTTAATTAGACAGCTGAAATAGGTAATAAATTAAAGACGAATATTTAAAAAGAACGAAATGTTAAACAGGATTAGATCGAGTGAATTCCCGAGTCCCCTTGTGCATAATAGATACATATCTGCTACTATTTTACTGTTCATTATTCATTTAGGACATCTGCCCTGCTTCTCTGCCTTGCCAAACGTTTTTAATGTAACGTTTGTATGATTTGAACCCGAGACTTCCGGTGCTACATATATAACGCACATACCACTGACCAATGGGGGCCATTAGATCTTTTATATACAAGTGATTTTGAGTGGGCATCCATGGCTAAATCGGAAACTATGAGGAATAGCGGAAAGTACTTAAAGGAGTCTTGAGGCCCATTTTGATGAAAAGTAAAACTGCATCATTGGATTATTTGAATTTGGATCGGATTATTGATTTTTCAAAAATCCAATGATCCTAGACGCCCGCGCCCACTTGAAAAATTCGAAAGAAAAAAAAAGTAAAAAGTGAAAAAAAACTATACAAAATGCGGTTGCAAAACATATATTTACTCTATTGTCAGGATTAATATGACCGCGCAACCGAACTATCCAACTATTTGACAAACTGACTGACACTATCTGCAGCAAGGACTTTATATATATAACTATAAAGTCCTTGATCTGCAGTCAATCCTATCAATTCACTAGCTTCGGATGACGGAGACATGACAGTATATAGCTTCAATTAATACAGTGTATAGTAATGACATTGAGAAAATGCAGTTATTGTATTGCTCGCTTCGGAAGATTTTTTTTGTTATTGATATAGGCAATTTGGTTACAAGATATAACAATAATTTATAGTATATACGTCACATCTATACTAATATTATAAAGAGGAAATATTTGTTTGTTTGTGTGTTGGTTACGACAAAAACCAATTGTTCAGGAGAGCAGTTCGAAAACGTAGTTTTTTGTTTGGGCATAGGTAAGTGACAACAAAGTCATCGTAGGTACATGGAAGAGCGCATTGGAAAGAGCAGAAAATTTTAAGTAGGATGGCATTTTCGACTAAAATGACCTTTTAACCGTCGATTTGCTTTTTTGTGTATAGTACATCTAAATTGCACTCGTGCGAAGCCGGGGCGAATCGCTACTTATTAATAATTATATTATAATGCAGATGTTTCTATGGATTGTAACTGGGGTTTATCCTACTTTGGGCAAACAAAACGTAGCATTTCAACCGACTTAAGGAACACATTGCGGATATCAAACACAGACGTCACTCTGTCAGCAGTATGTGAACACACTCAGACAAGCCAAATCACTAAAAACGTTTCGACCAACCGAAAATACTTGCAAGGGAAAGCAGATTATTTCCCAAACTAGTACGTGAGGCTATTGAAATTAAAATAAACACCCCTATCATATGGCATGCGCCTGTAGGATATTACATGGCAAAATTGACGCTCAGGAACTGTGTCGGTTGTTTGTTCCTGATAACTATTGCCGCGGCCGTCAGTACAAACTGTTCGTACCAGCGGCACGCATCGCGGCTCGAGCCTTCTCTTCTTACCCGCTTATGCTAACTCTCAACGCTTTCCTACAGGTTAACCCTGAATGCGGATGGATGCTCGGCTATTATGTCAAAATGTCTGAGACTTAGTAAATGTGACATGTGTTTTTTTTTGTTATGTTTGATATCGACAGACGAGCATGAGGTTCACTTGATGGTAGGTGATACCTCAGCCACAGAACATCAGTCAATGATACGCTGGTGACCTACGATTTTATTCATTCATTCGGAAATCTATAGACTGAAAACGCGCAATGTGCACATTCACGGTTTTTCCATCCCGATGGGATTCGAACCCACGACCCATCGATGCGCACGGCAGGTGTTCTACCGAGCGCGCCAACGAACCTGACTTATTTAAAATTAAACTATTATTGTATTTCAAATTATTTTACTTTTATTATGCTAATGTATATTTTATATTATGCTAATCTCCCAACAATACTGGACATCGGCAGAATCCATCTTTAATGGAATTTGTTATTATATTAATTATTATTAGCAACGCGCCCCGGCTTCACACGGTAGCTGTAGATGCAATGTAGATGTACTATACACAAAACATGCCTATGTTACTCGCTGATAATGTAGCTTTCTATTGGTGAAAGAATTTTCAAAATTGGTCCAGTAGTTTTTGAGTTTATTCATAACATACAAAAATTCAAAAATACAAATCTTTCCTCTTTATAATATTAGTATAGATATGGAAAAGTAGTAGAACAACCTTTCAGCCCTAATCAGTTTTTAGTCCGGTAAAACTCATTTAATTTAAGTTAATATAATAATATTTATTTAGACAAACATTAATATGAATTAATATTAGCGTTATACCATAAGAGTACTCATACGTTCATGTTTCAGCGCTCTCGATTTACGATCCCATGAATTTTCCTTCGTTTATCTTGCACCATTATTATTTATATTTATTCTTTGATGAACTTTTATATGAAATGATTCTTTTATGGCTCTTACTCACGCAATTAATGTATTATATAATTAATTATTAATATGACGAAGAACACCTATTTACAACTGATATTGTTTGATACAATGGGTGGATATTTTAAATGCATGTTTTAAAAGTAAAAAAACTGATGAGATGAATCTTGTATATCTAAAAGAGTATCTAAGTAATCTATAACGGATTTAAACATTTACATAATATATGTATCGTTGAAAGATTTTTATTAAAAAGACTCAACAAAATGCGTCACTTTATCTTAAATTTAGGGAAAACATGCATTTCAATTTTTTACTTTCATATTTTTATTTTATTCTATGATAAATGTCTATAATACATAAGAGCAAATATATCTTGCCAAGAGTCTCATAAGAAGGGTTTTCTACTTTTATATCACAATGAAATATTTATTATGCGGCACCCGAGAAACATCGCGTTTGCAAGGTTTCATACTGACCTAATGTATAATGCCCAGTAGCTAATAACAGTCCGTAAACTTTATGTGGAAAACTCAGAGATAAGGGCTTCTTATTTACGACAGTATTAAAACGTTGAACGTTACTTTACTGCGTATCTTGCGTTATGTTCTGTCATATTTATTAAAAACTAGTAACATGCGCCCCGGCTCCGCACAGGTGCAATGTAGATATACTATACACATAAAATATAGCCTATGTGACTCGCTGATAATGTTGCTTTCAATTAGTGAAAGAATTTTTAAAATCGGTTATGTAATACAGAGATTACTCCCTACAACCTTTTTTTACACCTTCGGTAAACTTGAATAAAGTTTTAGTAGGGATTATTTCTGGAAATATATATAGCCTATGTTACTGGATGAAGATGTAGCTTTGTAACAGTGAAAATTGGACGAGTAGTTTAAGAGTTATATCGTAACAATAAACAAACAAATAAATCTTTCCTCTTTATAATATTACTATAGAAGTAAAAGTTGGAGGACTAAGCACTGCCTTCCTCTGAGATTCCCTTTAAACAATTAAAACGGGATATATATTTTTTTTGCGTGTGAGGCGCAAACTAACTGTTGTGGAGTCTGGCAGAATTACTAGCGTTGTGGAAATGTTTGCTCCAAAACATAATGTTATCAGAATGGTTCAGAACAGAGCCTAATTACAACCACAACACACACACATTAACACATCTGTGGATTTTATGGATTTGTTTATAATTGTGCTTTATTTTTGTCTTTCTTTTTTTTGTAATAACAATTCTTTTAGGTACTTCTTTATGTGTTTGGACACACATTTGTACATTTAGACACTTAGTATATTAAACGAATGGACCAAGTAACGTATCACCGTTTACAAGAACACTGTGAAGTATACGTATATTATGACGTTTCGGTTTCAGTCTTTAGATTTCCGTATTTTAGGTATAAAATAGTTCGATGGCGCATCATTGATTGATAACCAGTGGCTGTGTCCTACAATTAATTCAATATTTATCGTAAAAAAATAAGCCATTTATGATACATATTTAGCCGAACTTTTTATTGGCAACTTATTTCGAACAGATCTAACTAGTCAAGGAAATTAACAAAAGTTGTCGTTGTTCTTTTTATTCTTCCTGTTCAGTTCCCTCTTTTTTATTTGGAGTCGGCGAGTTTTTCTATTCTTCCTCTTTCTCTTCTCTTTCTCTTCTTTCACTTGCCATATCAGCAATCACACCTCTCAAACACATATTATTCTTCACACAGTCAATACATGTTGTTTTGGCTTCCCTCTTTACCTATACCCATCCATTTTCTTATTCAAAACTTGTCGTACTGTCGGTGTTGTATTTCTTAAAAAAATAAACTATTGATTTCCACATAAACGACTTGGTGCGAAGAAATCGCGCACAGAGGCTATGTACTCTGCACACGGTAATAAAGACATCTTATCCACAGTCCTCGGCTTGTTTACTGTTAACAAAATAAAATCGAGTTAAATCGAAACGCGTACACTACTGTGAAAAAGCCACAGAGAGAGGGTATGTTTATATCACAGGAAATCTAACTAAAATATGTTTCGTAACGTAAAGGAGAAGTTTTGTCCGAACACATATTAGTTTTATGCAAAACTAAAAATATATGGTAGATTAGTAACATGGATGTTGCAGTAGTTATCATATACCAGGGTGAATCAAAAAGTTCTTAGAAGTGCATATATATGAAACCTTTTTGGATCAAGTTCGATATTCAAATTAAAGAGTGTCTATCACACTATATTTATGCAGACTGTCACTTGTTTTTGTCAGTTCGTTCGCATGTAATAAATTTTTTTGTGCAACGAGTTGCTAAAAAGTCAAAATTATGGATAAAAGTGAGTTACGTGCGGTGATAAAATATCTCAGTTTGAAAAAAAATTCTACGAAGGAAATTTTTTTGGACATTCAGCAGACATTAGGGGGTGATGCTGTACCCTATTCTACGGTTGCGTACTGGGTGGCTGAATTTAAAAGAGGTAGATCAAGCTGTTAAGATGACCCGCGTTCTGGGCGGCCTTCAACCTCTCCTTCAATCTGGTTTTGGAAGACAGAAGAATGACTATAAAACATATAGCTGAGATCCTAAAGATATCTTTTGGTAGCGTTCAATCCATTTTAATTGATTCACTGGGGTTCAAAAAAGTGTCTGCAAGATGGGTGCCACGAATGTTAACCGACGAAAACAAAAAGCGACGTTTGGAAATTTCCAAGCGTAATCTCGAAATGTTCCAGCGTGATTCGGATAATTTTTGCCGTCGTCTTGTCACCATGGATGAAACGTGGGTCCACCATTTTGATCCTGAAACTAAAAGACAAAGCATGTCTTGGAAACGACCATCCTCTCCATCCATCAAGAAATTTCGAGTTGCTCCTACCGCTGGCAAAGTTATGGCCTCTGTGTTCTGGGATAGTGAAGGAATCCTTTTTATTGATTACATGCCAAAAGGCCAGACGATTACTGGACGGAAGTTGCTCTCAACGCAATCCGCTGTGCTGGCTTCAATCTCCTTGACCACCCACCATATTCTCCGGACTTAGCCCCAAGTGATTTTCACTTATTTCCAAAATTAAAAGAGGAAATTCGTGGAACAAAATTTCACGATAATGACGCGGTTATAGCTGCCGTAGAGGACTTTTTCGAGAGTCAAGAAAATAATTTTTTTTCACAAGGAATAAGGAAGTTAGAAACGCGTTATTCTAAATGCATTGCATTGGAGGGAGATTATGTAGAAAAATAAAATATTATTATTTAAATCTTTGCATTTTTTAATATTGATTCCAAGAATTTTTTGATTCACCCTCGTATGTATAATAGGGTAATTAACTTTACCGCATTTAAACAAAATGGAAGCATAGGATGCCAGTATGACATAGGTACTGTGAAAAATTAAGTAAGTATTATCATTGATGGAAAATCCGTGAAGTGCATAGTGTTTCGGTTTCAGTCTATGGATTTCCGAATGGTCGAAGTAAAAATTAGGTCGACAGTGCCTCATTGACTGTGGTTCTGTGGCTGAGGTATCACCTACCATCAGATGCTCGTCTGTCGATATCTGACATAAAAAAAGAAAATAAGATACATTATAATAAAGTATGGTTGACAACCCTATGGACATCGGATATCTTACTTTCAGCAGCTTACTTTCGGATTTTTATCTCAACCGTCGAGGTAAATGGAAATTAAACACAAACTCCAGTAAGTGTTCCGTTACCTACCAAATTGACGACGGCCATTGATTTTTCACTCAACTATTTGCTATTTCAGTTTAATAATTTGAATGAATTAACGGATATATGGTAAAACTTTATTCCAACAAGATACGTACCCAATCATTTTGACGGGCTCGTTGGCGCGTTCGGTAGAACACCTGCCGTGCGCATCGATGGGTCGTGGGTTCGAATCCCACCGGGACGACATGTTCACAATTTTCTGTAAGCATGTTTCCTCACGTCTGGTAACTTCGAGCATTGATCGGGTGGGAGGAATATCTAAATTCCGACCGGGTTATAAACCACCGTTCATAGATGGAAAACCATGAAGTGCACATAGCGCGTTTCGATTTCAGTCTATGGATTTCCGAATGCTTCGAAAAAAGTAGGTCGACAGCACATCATTGACTGATGTTCTGTGACTGGGGTATCACCTACCATCAAGTGAACCTCATGCTCGTCTGTCGATATCTAAATTAACTTAAACTAAATAAATAACCTAAATTAATTAAATAAAAATTTGTATCCTAAATAATATAAACAAAAAAATTAAAATAATATAAATACCATAAGATCAATATTGCCTTAATATAGAAAATTACAGTAAATAGCAACTCCGATTCTACGGATTCTTATTCCTATACATCTATAACTGCCAACATTAATGCCATCGCGAAATATGGCAATTTTTGCCATTGTTCTTGTGTGCGCAATGTTTAGCGCACGCACACTCAAAAAACTGTATATGAGCACGCCTGACAACATTCTCAGCCAAAGGGACATCGTGATATAGAATATTTATAGTGTATACAACTCGTGTTAGCCCTCAGAAACAGCAAGACTAAAGTGCCAATTTGCCCACTAAATTATCTAAACACCAGCATATTGGTTGAACGATTTATCTTTTCTCAGCCGTCCACGAAAGGAATCTTCAACAAAATGGATTTTCAAAACAGAGGTCGACTACTTAAAGTTAAGTAAGAAGCTCAGGAGATTTAAATCGAGCCTCCAGGCTTTTATCCCGTTATTTACAACAGGATTCTGGTGGGTCGATAACGTTGAAGATATGTATTTAGAGTTATGTTAAAGGGCTTACTTTATCTATACTGATATTATAAAGAGGAAAGCTTTGTTTGTTTATATGTTACGATTTAACTCAAAAACTACTGGATATATTTTAAAAATGATTTTTGTATGGTATATCTACATTGCACCTGTGTGAAGCCGGGGCGGATCGTTAGTGTTATTTGTATGTATTTAATAGCTAGACTTTTAAATAAAAACTACTGTAATTTCGAATATTCTTTTTATCCAGACTATAATATTTACATTGATAAAACAAAATGAGAAGTTATTAAGAAAAACGCTAACCAGAGTTTTCGGCGCCCTTTTCTTCTAGACCAGTAGTCAGCAAAATGCGCCTCTTTGACTCTTTGGCTCATCCACGAAATTTTTTGTCTATAAGAAATGTTTATTAGCTTTCCTCGTAACAGACAAGTAAACATTTTTAAAACGCAAGCCTACGCAGCATATTTTTAGGAGGCAACAAGGCACGGATCTGCTCACAAATATATCGTTATCTACGTCATAATGTGATTTAAATAAAATACTTTATACCGAATAAAAACGAGATTTATTATTTATATTTATTTTTTTCGACGTTTCGGATGATTTCCAGCAACCGCGGTCACGGGCAGACTAAAAGGTGACAGCTGTCTGTTTTGAAATATCTATTAGGTCCTAACAAACATTTTGTAAAACAAAAAAAGTCCCGATATTTATAGGTATATGTATATTGTATCAAGGTTTTGGGGTATAAGTAACATTCCACAGACTGCAAATTTTACCTAAAATGCAAAAATGCTGACGAAAGATGTACGCTAAGCAAATAATTTACCCACTCTACTGGAAAATGTTTTTTATAAATAAAAGAGAAATGTTGATTGTGTCCTATTTTCAGGTAATGTTTGAATAAAAACACGACGCATTCAGACTAATGTATGCAACCTTTTAGCCTCTACATGCCAAGTGAATTTATAAAATAATATTATGAGAGATATTTTTATAAAATATAAATATTATGAAATAAAATGATGGAAGTAATGTAATGCAGAGGCAGTGAAACAAAGAGATGTTTTTTTAGAGAAAACAAATGAAACGTGTTACTTTTTTTTAATTACCTTTATATAAATTATTATGATTTCAAAATCAAACAGTAAATATATAACATTGGATGTATAAGCTACTAATGAAACAGTGCTAATACTGGGCCATTGTTAAGAAATTAAAGGTTTCAAAGTTCAAACATTAAAAAAAACCGTATTACGAAAATATAAAATACTTTACATATACTGGAAAACGTATATAAATTAATAATTAAGATAGCTCACAACATTTTTTCAACCAAAGTAACATAACTAATGTTATATGACATTCTATATAGGTATATATAAAATGTGTGTTTGTAATTTGTAATAAAATTTATAAATAAAGTCACTATATAGGATGGGCTCGTTGGCACGTTTAGTAGGACACCTACCTTGCGAGTTGCGCCCGATGGTTCGCAGGTTCGAATCTCGCCGGGACGACATGTTTATAATTTTCTATAAGCATGTCTACCATACGTTACTTCGGGCATTAAACAAGTGGCAGAAATATCGAAATTCCAAACGGATAACGTTACCCGGTCGGAATTTCGATATTCCTCCCACCCGATCAATAAAGTTTTACCATTCATTAGGTAATTCATTAAAATCTATCTTCTTATTCCTGCCCTGTTCCCTTTTTTTATTTGGGGTAGCACAGTATGTTCTCAAAAACTATAATCAACCTTATTAGACAGCAAATAGTTTATGAAAGTATCTGTATTCACTTCCGTGTAATTATCCAAATAACTGATTCAAACTTAAACTGTCAAAAGTCGTTTTGATTTTAATCGGAATATTAGATTAAAACAGTGAAGTCAAGTATCGGCATTTTACTTGACACTGAGTTTAGATTTGCATTTAATTGCCAAAACTGCCTTGATTAATAAATACGTACCATTTTGACCGCGAACTCCTTGTACTAAACAAGTATAAAATCAAAGGCGACTATTTTGACATAATGAAACAAAATACAATTATTCTCATTTAGGCCAATAATGTTTGAAGTAAAGTTTTAATACTAGCCTAGTTTACGCAGTTTCGTATTTACCAGCAGGGTGAGAAGCATTGAGGCTAGGGCGGTAGATTTTAGCGCCGGCAATTTTTTTAGCTGTCTTAAAGAAATCAAAAATATTTATTAAGGCGGGTTTCTTACAGAGCCTACAAGAATACTCGTCGAAGACATTTTCCTCTTCCTATTCATTATATTTTTCAATTTTTAAGTTTTTTGTTGTGTCTATCAAAAGGAAGATCGAAATAAACTCAGATGATAACATTTTAATTTAAACCAGTTTTTTATAATAATAATAAATAATAGCCTTTTATTTTATACGACCTATATTTTATTTGTAATATATAGATCGAACAGCAGTACATTATGCGTGCCTACTCGTTAAATATTAATATGAAAGTTTAAGTATGTCCGTAAGTAGTCGTTATATACTTAGTAAGTAACTTATTTTAAATGTAAATCAGTTGCAAGTTGGTACGTTTCTAAAATATGAGAGCTTTCCATATGCAAAGGTTGTTGAAACAACCTTAATGTAACATATTTACATTTCTTTCTTATTTTAATTTGAAGTTAGTTTTAAAGTAACAGGTATAAACATTTTTTTATTTAATACATACGTACTAACTCCAATTACGTTGCTTAAAATATCCCAATAATTACATATTCTTAATATAATAAAAATAAGGTATTAATTAATTACAGAAATCAAAATATTGTCTTTTATTAACGCGAGTATCACACATTTAGATTAAAACGCGATTTATTATTTAAATTATTTATCCCTCCCTATCTATTATAGTCTCCCGCGACCACGGTTGCTGAAAAGCATCCGAAACGTCGGGATAAATAATTTAAATAATAAATCGCGTTTTAATCCGGTATACAGTATTTTATTTAAATACAAAAATCAAGTTTAAATTATCTATCTATATATATATAAGCAACTTTTTTTTTTTGTTATCGATTAACTTGAAAACTACTGGACCGATCGGCATGATACCATGACCATTCGACGCGGAATTAATTGTACCTAGAAGGTTTTAGGCTATTCATTTTTTGAATTCCATCAACCCTTTACCATTTTTTTTCAAATTTATGTGGATAGTTCATATTCGTCTATCCTTTACAATTCGCCCAGCAAAGCGGGCGGGCGGGGACGGCTAGTATTTAAATAAGTTAGTCTATGAAAATAAAATTTATCACATTCACACAATATGGATCTGGAGTTTTTAAACGATATTATTAATGTCAATTTTTTAGTTTTTGTTTTAGCGCCATCTTGTGATAATAAATATAAAGAGGTACATAACTATTCAAAAGTGTTTAAAATCCAAAAAAATAAAAATGGGAATTAACTTTTGGTAAAATCATTGAAACGTAAGTTAACCTAGGATTCAATTAAGTTTTCTAAACCTATTTATCTTCCTATTGAAAAGCTATATTGAATAAGTAACATTAATCCAAGTGCAAGAGCAACAATCCAACTCGGGCGACAACATGTCTTTTTTGCGCGAAAAGAACAAGTTTAAAGTTTTACTGGTCGCTAACGTTCGACGTATTTGCCATTGCCGGTTGCCCGTCTAGTCAAGTGTGAATATAGATACGGATCGCGCATGCTCCGGAAACAACGGCCCGCCTCGCGCGCTATCTCAACTTGTTGATTGTTCACTCACTTCACGTCAGTCTGCCGCGAACGATGCGCTGGGTGGCTGTGTCGCACGTCGCGCTCACTAACTATCAATACTTCGAAATTCTTTTACGAAAGTATGTAAAGTTTTTAAACGAATTTTTGTGTACAAATATCGTGTCGGTTGTGCCGCTTAGTGTATAAATAACTTAGAACGACCTAAATAAGTAGTTTTAAGTTATTGAAACTTAATAGGCTTACTCGTTTTACCTGCATGCTTCGTCCCACGACTCGTGCGAAGCGGTTACCTTTATTGGATAAACGAACATTTTTCAAATGGATGTGCGTTCGTATTATGTGATAGTGTGCGTGTTTTGTGTAAATAAAGGACTTCATGAGTGCGTGGTTAAGTCTGTGGTCAGTTTGTTACTTTAGTGACGTGTTTAAATTTGTAACAAACTTAGAAAAATGTCTTTGCGCGGAGGCGAGAGGGGAATGTTCGTTGCGCTGTTGATCGGTTCGCTTGCAGTGGCGTCAGCGCAGTACACGAAAGGTGGGTAAAACGGCTTTCTTACCTGTTTATACGCACTACGCTAGGTAAACCCGACCCTGCTTTGAATTTGTTCTATAGCCCATTGTTCTCTTCCCAGAATACAAATTTTGAACTACCTGTCACGTTCACGACTGATGACATCATTTTTACGTAGAAACGAAAATTCGATTATTATTATTACCATTCTGAATATTGAGCTATCGTTTATCGACGAGTGTAAAGAAAATAATGTTCGCTTCTCTTTCGTGATAACAACGTATTCTTGGCATATCTGTTGATTAGGAATTATAAATACGTATTCAATTGAATTCCACTGACCAAGTTCATTCATGTACAAAATATACATTAAATTGTTATATTCTGTAGATCTCTTAAAAATTAGGATAACTGCACCTTTGATCAATCCGCGTGTAGTAACAAATGAATTCTAGGTAAGTAAACGCTATTAATTAATGACTAATATAAACAATAACGTAGGTATAGTCATTATTTATTACATGAACATTCTTGATAAAACAATTATTTAATATGATTTATTTTATACTAATTTATTTTAATTAATTGTACACTTGATATCTTCAGTAGTTTATTGTTAACAAAAACACACCTTCATTATCAACATAATGTAACAGTGTTATTATCATTCTTACATATTATTGGTGTGCGATACCTACCTACCTACCTCCTTTCAAATGAATTTATTACAGATCTTCTTAAATAATTATTAACACTAGCAACTCTTATCCGTTACTTTAAACAACGAGAGAATGTAAATAGATACTTATGGGCACTCCCTGAACGCATTCTATTCTATATAAAACAATAGGATACAAATTACAACACTTGTGCCTCGATAATAATAATAATTATGGTAAGTCGTACTCTAATAACCGGTGTGCAAAACTGGTATTGACTACTTAATAAATACCAGTTTTGCAAATATTTACTAAAAACAAAATTCATTTTTGTGTGAAAATGAAAGAACCGACAATTAATGCATCATCTATTATTAATAGTTTCAAATACTAATATAATACTATATTAACGTTTAGCTTACACCAGATACCTACCTAATACACATAAGTTTCCCAAAACAATACTTAGTAAATGTGTGATAAAACGGAAAATATCATTTTTGTATTCATCGAAAATTATACGAATGTGTTTGCCTATACATATTTTCGGTCTCTGGAATGGTTTTTGTTGCTATAAGAGTTAAAAAATGCGGTTCTCGATAGTTGAACGCTTTGCAAACTTTGCCGTCATGAATAAAACAGTTTTAGATTCGAATTTTAAAAACATGATAGACATTTTTTGAACAGAATGCTTTTGCACTTATAACTTTGTTAGACCCGTTATGAAATAGAAGTTTGAAACCTTGAAATATTATATGATAATCCAATCCTAATAACTTTTAACGTTAAGTTACTCGATAAGTAGTAGTATTATTTACCATAATATCGTCGTTGCGAAAGACCTCTTATGTGTCACTTTTGGCAAAAACACTTTTTACGCCAGACCATTCTACATTTTGAATCTATCGAATGCAAAAACTCTCATCTGTATACGACGTTTCAATTGTATTTTTTTTTTACAAATTTCAAAATATCCTATGTACTTGCTAATTGAAGTTGGTAATTAAAAAAACTGTATTTTTTTACATTTATATTACTTTTCTTATCTATTAACAATATTAATGTAAAAAGCAAGAAATCATGTGGCTGATACCTTATTTTTTACTTTAGTTGGGTTTCATTATAATTTTTTCGATATATGGTTTTATCGATTTTCTCATTAAATTGATTTTTACACATAAGAGGTATTAAAGTCGCAACGACGATATAAGGTATACATACGTATGTTATACATATACAGTGCAATTAAGTATTTTTTAGGTTATTGTGCTACTTGTCAAAATAAATCAAATGCCAATCACCAGTCATGACCTTATTTAAATAACTTGGTGATAATATGACAATTTTTTAGTTAAATGGCCTTGTAACAATAATATTTTTCAATAGATGTATCATTTTCTGAGGCTTGGGCTTTCACTTGAAATCTTAAAAAGATAACTAGGTTTATAACAAGAGTTCATGAATAGAGTCGTTTACCCCAGCGAAAGGCGATCGTGACCACGACACCCATTGTTCTCTGCAATTGTTTAAGCTTACTTAACCGGTATTTGTATGCAGAAATATGCAAACAAAAATACCCTGTATTTATATTGATTTTGGAATTAGATTCGCTTAAAATCAATCTAGTGACTAGCCCTAGTTGACTGGTTATTAAATAACTAGGATTAGTAGATTTGAGCTAAGAATTTGACTACAGTTCTGCTTTCGTAAGAGGTGACTAAAATACTCTTAAGGGCTGGAAGATACGCATGTGAAGTTGGCCCCCCAATGTGAAAAGTGAGAAAGGTCACTGAGGGGGTAGTTTTAATGGTTAGAAATAACACATTTGAAACAACGATTTCGAAAAATGGCCTGTATGTTGTAGTGTAACCACAGAACCTGTGAAAATTTCATGAAATATAAAGAGTTTCAGAGATTAGCGTAAACAAACAAACATATCAAAAATGTTTACTGTTCTTTTATCATCCCGCCTTAATTTCTGGTATGCAATGAACAGACTCGTAAATGTTTTATTATAGTATATATCAAGGACTGAATACCGGTTAATTTACTATGGGAGTTATACCGGTATAATAAAGGTTATTGTTAATTTATTATTTCGTTTTTATTCATATTTACTGAAAAAAATTACTGTGGTAAGTTTAGTGTGTATTACTCTTTAAAACTAATGTCATGGTATCTCAGACTCAAAATTTTTATTTTCCAAAATACGTGTCTGACCGGTTTCAGTCCCTGGAATGTATAGTAAGATAATATAGATAAAAGTAAAGTTTTCTGGGAAATCTTCACTAAAAACTATAAACTGCCCAGTGTTTTGTATAAAAAGATTTGTCTTTTGTTGCAATGAAAAGCAGAGCTTTTAGTAAGAATATATCTTATTATGGAAGCGCATTAGAGTTAGGGTTGACAACAGTTTAATATTGTCATACATTTCTCGGAGGTGTCCTTTATTTTTTAAGAAAAATATCGTGAACAATTTAAAATACATTTCGAACGGAAATATATCCTATTAAGGTTACAACACATTTATAAATGTTAAAGTTTGGACACTCGATACTTAGTCACGACAAAAATGCCTGCGTATAGAGTATGAAATGGTAATTTATTGTAGCAAGAATTTCGGTAATAGCAAATAGTGACAATTTACATTTTTAAAAAGGTTCGTTTTATTTTTTAATAATATATCTATACTATTTCTGAAAGTGTTCGATACTTCCTAGAAGTACAAAATGAATCACATTAATATAATGCCGATCAAATCATATGACACTTTACTAACTTTTGTTTAACAAACAATTAAACAAAATAAAGTCAAAAAGAGAAATTATGAATTTTGAATGAAACCGATTACATTTCCTTCAGGGACACAAAAAAATCAAATACCGTATATTCACCCATATACTAAATAAATTCACGATTCTAAGACACGTGTCAAAGCTTATTTGAATAAAATTATACCTATTATACCTAAAAATGGCAACCCTAAGAAGTGAGTCTATAATAGTTATATTAGTAGACACATAGTATAGGTCAAGGAGGAAATGTTCAGAGAAAATGCTGATTTTATAATACCTTGCTGTATCAAGTGGGTCGATGTCGAGCGCAGAAACAACTGGTTCTGACTTTTAATGACTTTATTTATTTTAAAAACCTTACCGCTTACTGTGTGGAAGGTGGTGAAAGGATGGTGTGCTTTTCGTCCAACCTAAAGGGAGGATCCTCGACCAGTCGAATCACTGACTGGCCCCAGTGGTTGATGTCGAGGTGTTTTATTATAATATACTCATCGTTGACTTTGCTTTGAATACTTATTGCAGTAATCACAAACACGCGACAGATCACGCAGTAGTACCAATTCCTCTTAAGTTGGTAATGTATCAACATTACCAACTTAAGAGGAATTGCACATCAGTGCAAACAGTTGTGTACTGTAGTTTCCATCCTCTTCATCATTTTTCTGATTTAATGCCATCAAAGGCAAGTCGTTTTCGTTTCAAGCAGTGTCGAAATATTTTGGTTTTTATATCACATTTTTACTACGTTTTTTTTGCCAACCTAGATATTGAACGAAGATTCAAGACCTTCTTGGATATAATTTCTTTAGGATTATGGTATTATTGAAAGTATATTTTGTCGTTTCTTCAGCTCGTTTGAGTAAAAAGGCGGAATAATGAAGAATATCGCGAATTCGTGGTATATTTGGACATTGTGAGGTAATCTGTGACTTAAAGTATTCGCGTAATCCCTTGTTTCATCATTACCCTGAGTTATATTTATGTCATTAATACTATATTACAGATATATTTCTAATAGTTTCCTTAACAAAGATTAGCTAGTGTTTACTGTAAGCAATACATAGTAAAAGTTCTTAGATTTCTTCGTAATAACCTACTTCGAAACAATTTCTTCGGTACGAAAGCGAAAACAAAGCTAAATCTTGTTAAAACTCTTGTAATGGCCTATTAATTTTCTAGACTTGTGAAGTAGGGAGCCAAATTCTTGGTGCACTGCGGCTTGGCGTGTCAATGCGTTGGTAAATTGAAAAGATTTCTATTCGAAGCTTTTTAGGTTAGTGCTAAAATTGCCACTTGTACAATTGAAGTTATTCGATTTTAGGGTAAATATTGTTTTGTTGCATTCCACCTAGTTTTTTTTTAAATAAATAGAAAAAAAAACACCTTATGATGGATTATTCATTATTTGCTATTTCTGCAATAAAAAATTATAACGGCGATTTTTACGTGTTTAATATCGTTCGACCTACCACTACCAAAATGTTTTGCGTTTATATCTTTTATCCGGAGAAAAACTGATAGAACTGTGAAATAGTATTAGTAATCTTCATTTACATTAAGCATGAAGAATAATTTTTAACACTATTGAAGATACGAAATTCTTGATATCACTTATATCTATTTGTAACTCCAAATCCTTGCCTTAAAAGTGCACATAATATCGGTGTATTATTACAACATTGTCGGTTCGTTATTTTTTGGCAATTTTTGAATATTTATTTCTCCATATTATTAAATTACTGATGAATATGAAATCTAAAATAATGAATTTGAGTAATTCGAAATTTAAAATGATTCGATTTATTCTGAATTCTATTGTTCTTAATTAAGTAAATGAATTTAGTTCGAAATTTAAATTTTAACTATTCTAAATTCAATTGTTATTACTTCTCTGAGAGTACCTCAACACTTTATTCAAATAACTTGTTAAAGTGGCCGCTAACTTTAACTGCAGTAAATGTTTTTGTGCCCATCAAAACGAGGGTTGAAGCAACCCTTATCTTGTTACATGGAAACATGTAGGCCGCGTGACATGAGTTTTTTGCTTGTTTACATTAACAACGAATATTTATATTAAAACTAACCTCAATTGCGAATATAAAAAAAAACATACTTTTATTAACAATTATCCAAACCCAGTTACTAATAAAATTAATGACCGTATGGTATGATTTAATAACTAAATCACTTGATCGATTTTGATGGAATTTAGTAGTGAAAAATTTTAATTTGAAAAATTCATGCTCGGCGGGCTCAGTTCAGGAAACATCTTAATTTTTTTCTTGCGAGCAAAGTCGTGATAAATCTAGTATTTTATATTTTACGTCAAGTATAGGTTAATGTCATTATTTTCTTGGAATCCATCTAGTCATTTTTTTTTGTACAAATGTGAAATGACCAAAATGGGACCCTAACCCGGGACCTCTGATGTTCAACGCAAAGCATACAAGCGCAATAACATTTCAAGGCCAATATAGTCATAAAATGATTATAATTATGAAAATTACGAGTTGAGTATAAAAGTAATATATTATAAAATTATATTTGTTCTAAGTATTCAAGCAAGAATGCACCTTATATTTACTCTTAAAGATTTCATATTTCTGTATTGTAACTAGTAACGAAAGGTAATAAAAACCAGCAAGAATTCCATCTTTGCTATAAAGATACAAATAATTTCATTTATTCACTGCGAGTGATTGAAATTTTATCTTCTTCACTGTAAACAAATATTTCATAGATTTCTAGTTATAAATGAATTTATGTTATTTTTTATTTTATTATATTTAGCAAAACAAACACAACAATTAACTTACAATAAAATAGTTAATTTAACTCATTTTAGCGCTAAAATAGTGTTGACAAAGTTTTAATTTAAAAAAAGAACCTTATAGTAACTATGATAATTTTTTTTTAATTCTCTATCGTCGTTGCGCCTGCCAAATTCCATATGTGCATTTTTGTATAGTTTTGGGAAACAACGAAAAACGTATTATTAACTTACATACGGGGTTTTTCTTAACGGTCAAAACACATATGGAATTAGTTAAACTCCTTTCCAGTTCGAATATCACAAAAAGGATTTTAGTAACACAGTAGAGAATAAAACGAAGATTATTTTTTGTGCAAAAACCAAAAATCAAAAAAATGCACATATGGAATTTGGCAGGCGCAACGAAGCGTCGTTACATATACATAGCGATGTAACATATTAATAAAACTATAAGTATTTGATTGATGGAATTAGCGTAAAATTTGTCGCGATGTTTACGAAAACGCAATGTCCAGTTCAGAGTGTATCTATATTTAATAATCGTTCTGTTAACAAGTTAAATGGTTAGAGAGTTTAGTAAGGAATAAGCGTATTTTTTCGCTACAAATAATATACATCTACATGAAAAAACTTTTATTTTATAAAAAAAATCTATTTTGCCTGGCAGTGGAAGACTAAATCTTTCCAATTGTCCTTTTTTTCTAACATTTCCAGACTAAATTTTTCCTTCCACATTCTCAGTGTAATAAAAATCATAGAACAATGTTTGTTACGAAAACATTTACCTATTGAGAGTATAAATGCATCCACAATGATGTTATGACAATTATTAACAATGAAAATAATGCCAAGGTACACAAGATAATCGAATATACATAACGTAACACCGCTATGATACATGTACTCAATGAATCACCCGCTATTTAAACATACATACATAAACACATTATATATATATCTCTCATTCACTTGGATATTTTTCGAATAAAACTAATAAAACTATCAAACTGGTAGCATTTTTCTTATTTTTTCTGTGCCTTTGCCCAGGTTGAGAAGTCGATTTATCATACATTTATTTTCCCGGGATAAAGTTATCCATTCACTACCTATTTGAATAAGACCAGCAAATAAATTAATATAATTTTAAATAATATATTTTTTTAGACGTTTTTTTACACGAACTTGAGATTAAAACTTAATGGAGTCAGTAGGTAGCGTTTAGCACCGGCAAGTCTGGGTTCGAATTCCGGAGAAATTATTTGGGGCCCATTGTTCTGCCCCATGGAAGGGAATTCACTGAATAAAGCAACAAAAAAAAGATCCCATAAAAAATTACAGACAGCAATAATAGGAAAAAAATAATTCACACTTTCCACTTCTTAAATACTCACATCAAGTAGCAACAATAATAATTTCCTGTCTCACAATAACCCATTCATTACCCTTAATTTATTCCTACACCTCATACGACAGTTTCTCATTGCACCGTACACAATGCTGAGTCAATAGGTGGCAAGGTTAAAAGGCGATAAACTGAGAGAGCAATGGTTTATACAATATTGGTTCGTTAGCCTGCGCCTGCGTTGCATGGCTTCTGAACCGGGTGCCATTGCGATGACGTCATTAGTTACCAGAACCGGTTTGTGACACGTTGTCCTTAGAAAGCGAATACCTTTTAGAATCGTCATGTTATGGAGTGTAAATCATTTTAGAGAACTTTATAAGGGAGAATTAATGATTATGACGGGTTTGTCTTCTTGGTAGGTCTTCACTATATCTATGCTAGACGCATTTATACTGCCGTCAAATGTTTTACAAGTATTTTTGAATCGGTAAATTCTTTTATATTTATTAATAATCATTTATTTAAAAGTTACAAAGACTCAAATGATAGTGAAAAAAAAAGAAGACATAAAACTAAGTTGGTAATAAAATTTTAAACTTGGTAGCATTAATATTTAAAAAAGCCGGTTCGGTGTTGCTTCTATAGAGAAGAGCCGGCAAGAAACTCGTTATTTACTCTACGATTATATACTCAACTGAAGGGACTTTTGAGGTAACTAATTGATATTTTGTAGTGGCAAAGATTTAAAAGGTAAGCCGTTCCAAAAAAAAAAAATCACACCGTGCCGCGAAATTACATAAAGTGCGAGAAATACCCAAAGTAAAGCGAAAGATATCCACAATTTTCACAGTTTTTAGTTTATTAGTAGATTAGTTATAGGGTTAAATATATAAAGTAAAACCGGTAGGAAACGGCTAGTTAGAACTCCACGCTGTAGGTAGTTCAGAGCAAAACACCTATGGCTTCCATGAACGAGTGCATTTCATTCCAGCGATAAATTAATTGAAATGGGAGAGCCATAAATTCATTACTATATTGCTATTGATGCTCAGTCTTTCAAAGAGAAGTATGGAATCCATACAATATAGTCAAACGTAACCAAAGGGGTTCCAACGGAAAATCAGCACTGGTTGTTTACAGTCAGCAAAATGCTGATTTGCTGTCTTTTGTGACACTTATTATTAATATTGTCTTTTATTTACGCGAGTATCAAACATTTAAATAAAATACTTTATCCCGGAATAAACGTCGCAAAAGATTAAAAGGGCAATCTGCCCTGTGACCACGGTTGCTGAAAAGCATTCGAAACGTCGGAAAAATAAATTAACAATACAAATAATAAATCGCGTTTTCATCCGGTAAGGTAGTTTAATTAAACATTTATTATTTATTAATGTAAAATGTTATTCACAAATAAATCTTTTAATTTCAGAATAGTAAGTTAAGTCAGTAATCTTTCATGTTTCAAGAGATAAACTAGGTTTTTTTTTTTTTTTTTTTTTTTATAGTATAGGGGGCAAACGGGCAGACGGCTCACGTGATGGTAAGTGATTACCGCCGCCCATAGACATCCGCAACACCAGAGGGCTTGCAGGTGCGTTGCCGGCCTTTAAGAAAGATGTAGGCTCGCTTCTTGAAGGTTTCCAAGTCGTATCGGTTCGGAAAAACCGCCGGCGAAAGCTGATTCCACAGAGTGGTTGTGCGAGGCAAGAAGTGTCTCAGGAATCGCGCAGTTGTGGACTTCCAGACATCAAGATGGTATGCGTGGTATTTTTGACGCGATGTCCGATGGCGAAATTCAGCGGCCGGGATTAAACCGAACAATTCCTCCGAGCATTCCCCGTGATAAATGCGATAGAAGATGCAGAGCGAGCCTACATCTCTACGCAGCGCCAAAGGGTCGAGCCGATCGGAAAGAACCTGATCATCGACGATTCGAGCCGCTCTACGTTGGATGCGGTCAAATGGAAGGAGCTGGTACTGGGGAGCCCCCGCCCAAAGGTGAGAACAATACTCCATGTGTGGCCGAATTTGCGCCTTATAAAGTTGCAGGCGATGGGCCGGCATGAAGTATTGCTTCGCCTTATTGAGCACACCAAGCTTTTTAGAGGCCAATTTGGCCTTCCCTTCCAGATGACCCCGAAACTGAACGTCGCTCGATATGTCCACACCAAGTATTCCAATACTAGCTGCGGCAGTCAGGGGAGTACTCTCGAAATGAGGAGATACGACGAATGGTGACTTTTTAGCGGTAAACGCGCAGACTTGTGTCTTCTTGGGGTTGAATTGGACTAAGTTTAGTCGGCCCCACTCCGAGACTTTGGTTAACAAAGACTCGACTTCAGACACAAGTCTGTTTCGGCACTCGTCGACGTTTTCCCGAGAAATGTTGGCGCGGCCGGAGTATGAGGCATCTCCTGTGCTGTCGTCCGCATAGCAATGAATGCCGCTAATCTGCAGCATATCATTGATATGCAGAAGAAACAGAGTGGGAGATAGCACACAGCCTTGTGGTACACCAGCATTGACAGATTTGGAGTCCGAGCATGCACCGTCGACAACGACCTTGATGCTCCGATCTGCCAGGAAGCTGGTGACCCAATTGCATAATTTCTCGGGAAGCCCATAGGAAGGGAGCTTCGAAAGAAGCGCCTTGTGCCACACCCGATCAAAGGCCTTCGCTATGTCCAAACTAGCTGCCAACGCCTCCCCCTTGCTCTCAACTGCCTCCGCCCATCGGTGGGTCAGGTAAACCAAAAGATCACCGGCTGAGCGACCCCGACGGAAACCGTATTGGCGGTCGCTGATTAGCTGATGTTCCTCTAGGTACCGCAGGAGCTGGCAGTTAATAATGGACTCCATTACTTTGGAGAACAAGGAGGTAATCGCTATAGGTCTGTAGTTGGACGGATCAGAGCGGTCGCCTTTTTTAGGGATCGGATGCACCAAAGCAGTCTTCCAAGAGTTCGGGACGACGCCTGATGAGTAAGAATGCCGAAAAAGACGCGTTAGAACCGGTGCCAACTCTGGAGCACATGTCCGCAACACGATCGGAGGGATGCCATCGGGCCCACTCGACTTATGAATGTCCAAGGAAAGAAGTGCTTTACGCACTGCACTTTGCCGGAATTTAACCTCCGGCATGTTGGTATCACACCGCAAGATAGCCGGTGGTTGCTTTCCTTGATCATCCAGGGTCGAGTTGGACGCGAAAAGAGAGCCCAGAAGATCGGCTTTCTCTTTCGCGGCATGGGCCAACGAGTCATCGTCCCTGTGCAGGGATGGAAGGGAAGGCTGACAGAAGTTCCCTAAGACAGCCTTAGCGAGTGACCAGAACGCACGTGTTCCCGAAGGAAGGCGGACTAATTTCTCGCCAATTCTGCCGATGTGCTCCGATTTTGCCTTGTCAATAGCTCTTTTGAAGGACCTGGAGGCAAAATTATACTCCTTTTTGAGTGCGCTGGTGTTTAAATCACGAGACGCTGATGCATTAACCCAGGCTTGATAGCTCTCCCGCTTTCGGCGCGATGCCGTTTTGCAGGGGCGACCAAACCAAGGCTGGGACTTGCCGCCGATAGGCACCGAAGAGTAAGGAATGAAAAGTTCCATACCCTGAAGCACCACATCAGTGACAGAGTCAGCAATGACGTCTGGATCATCCGGCGAGAAGCAAATTTGCCCCCAGGGGTAGGACGCGAAGAAAGAGCGCATCCCGTCCCAATCCGCTGACCTGTAGTGCCACACGCGGCGGCAGCCCGCGAAGCGGGGCCGTGTTAGGCGCGTCACCGGCACTGTACTCCGGATCAGACAGTGGTCCGACGAACCAAGAGGAGGCTCGACGGAAACCGAGTAGTTGTCCGGATGAGAGGTCAGCAGAAGGTCCAACAGGGAAGGTGTATGATCCTCAACATCTGGGATTCGCGTTGGCGAGGTTACCAGTTGCGTGAGATCATATGTCAAGGCGAAATCGTGAACAGACCTACCCGCATGATCGGTGGTACGTGATCCAAGCCATTCGGCGTGGTGGGCGTTGAAGTCGCCAAGAATCACGATCTCTGCGGATGGGATCTGCTGTAGCACGGAATCTGTAGCCATTTGGATGTGCTCAACGAGTCGGTCAGTTTCGGCATTACCGCTATGGGACCTATATAGGCACGCATAGATGCGCGGATGGTCGTCGCTATCTACGCGTAACCAGAGGATGGAGAGGTCCCTACCTTCAAGGCTGCTGAGGCGACGAGAACAAATATCATCCCTAGCGTAGACGCACACTCCAGCCCGTGGTACAAAGGAATGTTCCAATTTGTACCCCGGGTAGGAGAGGTAAGAGGTATCAGCCGGAGAGGATATCTGCGTCTCAGTTAAAAAGAGCAGGGCAGGCTTCGCCGTCTCAAGGTGGTAGTGGACGGCGTTCAAGTTGGAATGAAGTCCCCTGATGTTGCAAAAGTCCACGGTAAGCGTGACTGGGGATGCCTTATGTTTCTTGCTCCGTTTGCCCCGAGCAGATGCATGAGATTCGAGCACAATATCGCCCCTCCCAGAATACGAAGGGCAGCCTGGGCGTCCACTCTCAGGCGATGCAGAGGGTCCTGAGTGTGGACGTCCAGAGAGGGATTCTCCACGGCTACGGCACGTGGTACCCTCCTGGGGTAGTATAACCGTATTTTGTGCTGCCATATGTGTGTGTGTGTGTTGGGGGGGGGGGGGGGGGGATGGGCCTCCGGGACTCTCACAGACCGAACGAAACGCAACAGCAATGCCGTTACTTCACGTCGGTGTCAAGTGAGAGAGTGGTATTTCCCCGGTCGTGCCGGCCCATTCGGCTGTAAGGAGCACAGCATGGCACTACCACTAAGGTTGACTGACTGCACTGGTGGAATAATCATTGTCACAAAGGTTATTCCACCAGCGGGCGATGGGTCGTCACATCCCGACGCCAAAATGTTGATAGATAGAGTACTCTTTATTCTTATACAAAATATATTTTTGTTAAACACGTAAAATTATAACAGTCAAAGGAAACTTAAAGTGGATTTAATTTTATAAATGGCGGCTTTTAGCTCTTTAGCCATCTCTTCCTTGATATTAAAAACTTTTAAACAAAAAATGAAAAGGGCCTTCAAACTTATCTTTTGCATTTATATTAGTAGTAGGAATTGTTGAACTTTCCTTTTTTTCTTTAACGTATTTCTAATTTTCAAAAAGGAGGCTAAGCCGGGCTAGCATGACCGCCACGAGATATGTCGCGGACGAGAGAAGACAAACTAAGATGTAAGATATCTCGATATATTTTATCTCGACAATTTTGACAGAAAAGATATCTCGATCGACAAATATATCTATTTTTGATATTAAAAGTCGAGTTTTAAGTGTAATTGTCATGTTAGACCCGAAAGAAATAAAGCTATAGTCGATTAAAACACGAGAAAACGGTAGACAAAATTTCGTCGCGCTTGTCATGCTAGACCGGCAGGACTCTCTTCTCTCAAAGTATTTAAAAACAAAGCAATCTGTGTTTGTCTGTTTCTACGCAACTTCTAAACAACACAATTGATTTTGATGTGATTTCTTATTGTCTGAGCCTAAAGAGAAGCCCCTGATGTCATTTGACTAATTCCTAAGGTTGACTCATAATAACTTTAAAATCTTATAAATATTTATTAAATGCCAATTTATAAAAAAATAGCCTGATACTCGTTGATAATGTAGAATAGAATAGTAAATGTAGCTTTCTATTGGTGAAATAATTTTTAATTTCGGTCGATTAGTTTTTGAGTTAAATCGTAACAAACAAACAAAACTTTCCTCTTTATAACAATATTAGTATAGATCTCTTTCTTCTTCATACTTTCATATAATATATATATATATGTCAGTTGCTCGTGTTTTTTTAAACACCACGTATATATTGCTACCGCGAAGCCTCGGTTCGATAGTATTTCAATAATTACTAGTGTACATAAGTGAAGCATTAAAAAATAAGCTTGGCAATTAGATTTGCAGTTCAAGAACCTTGATGGTATTTTCAGGTCGATAAGAGCGCGGTTACGGTTGGTTGTGGGCTATCGATACTGATAAGTCGATAGCAGAAATGGCTCGCAGATTGTGCAAGCACTTAAAAAATGACACTGTTATGTGATAATCTAATTTAAGCATTTTTTGTATATATTTTTACATTTATGTAGTATTTTTAGATCTTCTTAGAAGAAATAATACAAAGCGTTGCTTAGCATTGTTGTGCATCTATGTACATCGTGTTCTTTGATTTTGCTCTCTAACACAATCTAACCTAGCCTAGAGAACCTAGCTCAAAAAAATCTCATATATCTGTCAGTTGTATTTTTTTTTAAATTTCATACTATTGACAGATCGACGATACGAATACTTTCTCGATAGCCATTCGTGCTAGGGCACTCTGAATACGTATTTTTACGTGTGCTCTCGTGACAGACTGATCAAAAAGATGAAAAAGTACGTTGACCGCATGGCAAATGTAAATTTAATAAATTCTTAGTACTACTATGGCCAAGTTAACAATTTCAAGCCACTGTGCGCGCTTACTTTGGCTCTTCAGATTTCGGGCATTTGAAACTTCGTACCTATCATTTCTTTGAAGAACAAATATTGCCAAAAACTTTACAAAGTCGTCTTTTATACCAATAATTAAAGACATACATAAGCTTGTACATATTGTGTTGTGAGGTGATACAGTTTATCACCAAATGATCCAAAAAATAGATAATAAGCTACACAGCCATTCTTTTACCTTGATAACACTGTCGATCATAATATCACAAAATTGCACTGAAATGTGTACTTTGTAATCGCATGACATAACTCAGATCCAATAGTTATTTAGGTACGTTCGATCAGGCCATTTATATGTTTCGTTATTCCGTATTTTTCTAAGGTAAGTGAGTTGAGAGGGTAATTTAATCATGCCAATATCGTGGTAGGGGCTGTCAAGTTAAGTAGGAGTCTAATGGAAATCCTATGTAGCAATATACTCGTAGTACGTAGTTACGTTTATGTATATTTGAAAGAGAGTTTCAGTAATCAGAATCGCAATGTACTGTGTTAAAGATGTTTACATAATTCAAGCAAATATATTTTATGATAAAGGCCGGAAACGCACCTGCAAGTCCTCTGGTGTTGCAGATGTCCATGGGCGCCGGTAATCACTTACTATCAGGTGAAACTGTCCGTTTGCCCCCTATCTATACTAATATTATAAAGAGGAAAGATTTGTATTTTTGTATGTTATGAATAAACTCAAAAACTACTGGGCCAATTTTGAAGATTCTTTCACCAATAGAAAGCTACATTATCAGCGAGTAGCATAGGCTATGTTTTTTGGGCATCTACATTGCATCCGTGTGAAGCCGGGGCGCGATGCTACCATATAAAAAAGAAGACTATGTATCGCAATCAGCTCAGGATCGAGTCGGATTGACTGGGCAGAAAATATGACTACATAGTAAGGCGAAAATTTACAATTGACCTCATTAATCGGAACAAGATAATATAAGCTTCGTTCACCTAGACAATTATAGAAACCTACTTTAGTTCTTTACTGAGTGAAAAAATACTATATACCTACTATAAAAGTTGAAACGTTGAATTTGTCATGAAAGATTTCATTATTGTATTAACGTGCTTGCTTTTATGATGGCTTACGACGAAGTGTGATATCTCGAGAAATACGTTTTTTCGTTCTATAGAAATTTGGAATCGCCATGTCGCGATCTATTATCTGAAAAATAATATTTTTAGTTAATCTAAAACGCAATCTAACACTGTTTCCTAATCTGTGCAATATTTAAGAAAATAGGAGTGATCAGAACTTTGAAAATAGCTTATTGTAAAAAAAATGTGAGATGTCACATTGTCGCCACAAGTGGGCGATGTAGATGTACAATACACACATGCTACCTTTGATTACATGAAATTCCCTTTTAAAAATTCCAGAGAGTGAGCTAGTTAAATTTCCAGCATTATGGCTTCCATTTCTATGCAACAATCTTACTGATTGTCAGGTGTCGATTCGCTAAGTGCAAATTCACACTACGACGATCCTGTATCGCAACGGGGAAGGAAAGTACCCTGTTATATATTTTTATGAATGCTTATATCACACACTAGTAATCCGCCCCGGCTTCGCACGGGTGCAATGTATCAGGTCATGATAATAAAATCGGTTGAGTAGTTTTATATGGATAATTCACCCCGTACTTGCAAAATTTTCCACTGATGCTCCGCTCCTATTGATCACAACAGCGTGATGTTATATATAGCCTTCCTCGATAATTGGACTATCCAACACAAAAATATTTTTTCAATTCGAACCAGTAGTTCCTGGGATTAGCGCGTTCAAACAAAAAAAAACTCTTCATCTTATAATATTATTAGTATAGATACTAGAACACTTTCAATTTATAAAACGCGATTTATATAGTTTACCTGCTTGCTGCTTGCTTACGCTTGTTGTAAATTCGAGAAACGTGTCGAAAAAAAAAAAAAACATCAGTCATGACCAAAATGCTAAATTCGTTTAATTTTTATTTTATTTAATTGCATATACGTTTTTACAATTCTATAATCTCAACGTCAAACTAGTAATTATTTTAATGAATTTCAAATCGTGACCTAACTCTGGTTAAGGAGCTGTTTGACAAGATGTAATACCGCGATATGCATGGAATGTAGAAACAGCGCTTAAAAATCGTATCAAATTAAATCGTAACCTTCGCTCGTTCAATTCAACATTAAATTTTATTGAAGAGGTCGTTTAGAAAGGGAAAAACAGAACGAGGGATATTAGAGATACGTTTCTGAACGATAAGTGCTACCTGTGGAGCTCGAGTTGATTATAATCTGTATTTTTTCTGTAGCAATTTCTATTATCTGTTGTGATTTTAAATGACTCGCGATTGTTTTATCTGTATGTTCCACGGTAGTACTAAAGATTTTGCTGCCAGAGAGATAAAAACTATTCAAATGAAAAAGATTATTAAGCACGATGTTGCGAGTATTTTTAGTAAGCATGGTCACGAACACGCTGAAAGGTGACTGTTGTCTGAATAACAATTTCACAAAGTTGCTAAACTAACGCCATTATAAGACTGAAAAAACACTTGTAAAGAACTAAAACCTGGGTATTAAATAATATAATGGAAAATAATCAGTTAAACAGTCATGTATTATCCCCATACCAGGGAAACCAGCCAAACCATAATAAGGAATATTAATGTATTTTTTTATATATTTATTCGGTAGTCGCCAAAAAAATTATTTAAAGTATTTAAAAAAAATCAGGCATTTTAAACACCGCCAAATTCGCGGGCTTTGTTAATAGACTATGACGTCAAGCAGAAACACCTTTACTACGTACTACCGCATTAACAGTTGATGGCAATGGCGTCTAGGCTTTTCAAATATTCAAATTTCCCACAGTTTATTTGCACTTTTAAAAAATAATATATTGCTCAAAACTGACATTGTAATAAAGATATTGATGGAAGTGTAATTCTGAAGTAATAAAGTTTATTTAAAAAAATATTTGACTAAGCTAAGGTGCTAAGGTCTTTTATAACTGCTTATTTACGATATGCGCTTGGATATTTCTGTTAGACAGGTGTGTAGTTGCGTGCAAATAAACTCCAAACTTGTATCTTCAACTTATTTATTATCACACAATAAATGTCGCGAAATACATTCAAGTTAAGAGCCTCGAGTGCTAAGAGTTAATTTATACAGGTGTTAACGCTAATAGACTATATTGTGACTAGTCTGGAGCGATGTATAGGCGATAGAATATATGTTCTATCGTCTTTTACTTTGTCTAAGCTTCACTGTTTGAGTATATTGCAATGCGACCTCATATTATGTTGAGTTAGTACATATTTTTGCAGGTTGCTGACTTTAATATTAGACTGGAATATGGTAAAAGAATTTTGTGTATTAAAGGAAAATACTCTTGACATTTCAGTCACTACATACTTCAGACAAAATGAAGAATAATATCCGATTTTTGCTGAACCGATTTTGATAAAATCCAGCAGAGATGGTGTGAGTATTGTTGAAGGAGGTAGACTCATTAATCTTAAAATAAATAGGTTAAATGAGCGCCTAGACTCTAGAGCAATGACTCTGCAGTAAACTTCTATCAGTAGTAGTCCCTTATTAGATTTGAAAAATGCTTATTTAAACGCTTAAATAGAAGATAATATTTACTGTTAGATCAAAGTATCTGTCAAGTATTAGGTTGAAGAGCGTATTTCCAATTTATATTAATAAAGTATTTTCGTTTAAGCTGTCACTAACACCGGAGGAAATAGCGGGCTAATAAAACGATTTCCCTCGGCTTATCAGAGTAAATATTTTGTAATTAAACGCTACAGATAACACAATAGATCCCTGTTAAGAGAATATCACCGTATGTGTCCCTCGGGCGTAGTTCCCCACAAAGCGAATTGTTCGCTTTAAAAATAAACGCTCTCTGATTGCTCTTAGTAAACGTTTTACGTTTCAATATCACTTAATTTGAATCAAATGTAGCCATATAAATTTGTTTTCAAAGAATCTGTTCTTATTGGTACGAGTAAACGTTATGTATTAGCGAATTCCCGTTTCAAGTGAATGTATTTTTGTTTAATTTATGGGATCGTCTGTTCGGTTCAGTGACCCCTTTCGTTGCGTTGCGTTTAACATTGGAGGTCCCGGATTCGATTCCCGAGAAAACATTTTTTTCCCCAAGTAGGTAATAGAAGACTGATCATTCTTGTCTGTTAAGATTATCAGTATCACAGACAGAAATCTGTGCCCTACTTGGGGCTCGGGTAATAATATTTCTTTGGCTCAGTGTTAAGTTCGGCACGTACAGCACTGGAGGTTTAGTTTGAATGCAGAAGGGAGGTGAAAAAAGGAGAGGTTTTGCCTTCAACACGAAGGCCTGTCTATATAAGATTATTATTTTATCAATTAATAATCTACACGAGAACTAATTTGTAAGTCTAAATACCTAAAGCAGTCTTCATAGTATAAAAACGACCGAAGAAAAAAAATGTTTCTTACGCAAGAATATCCTATACGATGAAGTTTGTATTTACTCGGGAATTTATTGTTCCCCGAGGTACCTAAATATGTCAACAGACGAACACAATAATTATGTTTCTTTGCTGGAGCCGGAAGGACTTAAGATTTTCGCTTTGAGATTAAAACCTTGTTGTTAAGTTTGTTTAACCCGGTAGAGAAATTATTAAATTACACAACTTATAATCAGACTTGCGTCTTGAAGAATACTGTTTTACAAGTTTGAAGGCATTTTGAAACGTAGGTAGGTATTTCTTGCAGAATATTTTTGTTATCGGGCAAAATGGAATAGTAAGCAATTTGAATACACTACAAATAATATATATTTAAGTATAATTTGTTCGATATGTTAAGTATAGCCTGAACTTTTGATTCCTTGCCTATGTAAAGACTGAAAGTACACCATTCATATGTGCTGATAGAAAGTAGGTATACCATAATTACAGAATATCAATCTAAATACTCCGATCATTTGATCAATGTAGAATGCGGGCTTTGGTTGAAGTCTATGGATTTTTAAATGCCCTAAAAAAAAAAAGTTTGACAGCGCATCACTGTCTGATGTTCTGTGGCTGAGAATTATCTACCATTAAACATAAAAAAATATCCATACACTGACTTCATGGTTTTTTGTGTCTATGAAATGTTTAGTTCGGTCCATCCTTATACTCCACGGTTTTATAGATATATCATAGTTAATACATAAATATATTCGACGCGAGACTCACATCGAAACGCAAGATGCAAATAATTGCGCCACTGAGTACTAAAAAAAAAATTAACTGGGAATAATGAGAACGATTGTCACAGGACGTTCTGAAGTAAAATATTGAGCCAGACTCTTGAAATAGGTAATTTTCTATTTCTTAGCTCTTTGGGTTTGAAGGACTCGACGTCTTAAGTACCTTCGATAAAAGTTGAGAAGGAAATAGGAAAAATAAGGGAACGTACCAGATTGTACTCTTGACTGTTTCCGGTACAATGACTCTTATGGAATTGTGAAGAGCTCTACTCCGTATATATCGTCTTGGTTTTATTGGAAACATCGGAGAGATGGGAAAAGAAGATCTTGAGAATACTACAAAGGAATTCTAGACTTCTTATTTAATTATTAATTATTATTTTATAATGATTATGAAATAAAGATAATCTATACTTCTATACTAATATTATAAAGAGGAAAGATTTGTATTTTTGAATTTTTGTATGTTATGAATAAACTCAAAACCTTATTCTGTTTCAAATTCAAATATAGAAAGCATAAAACTCTTTAAAAAAAAATTCTTAATACAGAAATATAGCATAATCGCAAAGTTGCACAACCTTTTTCTAAAAGCGTACGGTTTTACGAGTTCCTGTCTCAAATAAGCGATATATCTATTTGTTGTTTACCAATTGTCTATTTCTATGAAAGTCAATATATCCAGAAAAGTCTTATTCCGATAAACTGTCATAAACGTGTCCCTATCAGAAAGCTAAGCGTCGTAAAATTAAGTGCGGTTTGTCGAGCTGTCACTATTAGCACTAGAGGCAATGATTGCTTATTGTTGCCCACCACAATACCCAATCAATGCTCATTCGTTCACTCGTTCAATTGTGAATGAATTGTGTTAAGTAGAACGAACGAAACCGCTTCGGATTTATTTGTTGGGCAACGCCGAATTCTAGCCTAGTACTTGAGACATTTTTTAGTATATATTATCCTATTGTCTTTTGTGTGAAATAAATGTTTTCAAAATTTTAAATGATTTTATTTAAAAAAATATATGTAATTAAAATGTTAATTTTATAATAATGTCGAAGCAATTAATTATTATTAACAGAATATAGGGCTTGACTCGTTTTTAGGAAATACTAAATGTAAAAGTAACCTAAAGATTAAAATTTCACTGAAAATAAAAAATGACAAAATAAGAAATACCGTTTAATAATCAATTTGTATAATTTTGCGAAAATTGACTTTAGTTGGCTGGCATAAAACATGTTTCAAAAATATAAACAAGATTGTAAGTTGTAACATCAAGTAGTAAAATCTGCGTTTAAATTTAAATCTATACATATAATAAAAGAGTAGGATCGAAATTACGCTTCACTAAATATTTTTACCAGAAATTAAGAGGGGTGATAAAAGACGGGTAGCAGAATGCATAAATGCAATTTTTAAGATTCTTGTCTGTCTGTCTGTCTGTCTGTCTGTCTGTCTGTTTGTTCACGCTAATCTCCGAAGATACTGAACCGATTTTAATGCAATTTACACAAATATATTAAGGAAAGCCCGGGGCAACATATAGGCTTTGTTTCATCGAAATTGGTTATCGGAAAGAAAAGTTATCATCATTTAAATATTATTTTAAAGGCACCATATCACCAAATTTCAATGCAAACTGACTCGCGTTGAACTTTTTCGAATTGTCAGATGTCAATCACAGTCTGATATGTAAATGAAATAGTTTGATTATTTCGCCATTTGCAATATGTATTCGTAGAATAGTGGATAGAATAGTGGATATGCAGTCCCATAGCGTAGCTTTTGATGCGAGTTCGAATCTGAAGTTGAAATGAAAGAAATATTTTTTTGTATTTATTTATTTATTTTTTGAAAGAACTATATTATAAAAAAAATAGAAAATGTATTATTGAAATAATATATGAAAAAGTATTTCTTATGAGATCATTTATTTCACCTTTTCATCAATCCTTTCTCTTAAACAGAATTACGATTATTCGACATTGCTTTTTTGCTTCCGTATCTTAGAGGTTTCCGCATTTAGCACCGGAAACCCGGGCAGGAATCCCGGGAATTAAAAAAAATGTCCGAAAATGAGAATAACCAATTAAATGAACGCACGCATCTATTTAAGACAGAAAATGTATTGAAAATTTAATTAATATGAATTTCCCTAATGTTTCTTTAAAGTCAGGTTAATTATTTCAACTATTGAATATCAAATCATCCTTCGAACCCCAATCTCAACCACCATTAAACATGTCGATAATATGATGCAAAATCAACCGTCAGTGACTAATTTGATAGCTCTTTCCCAAAAGAAATCACCAAGTACAGAGGATGGAGGATATGTCATTTGAAGAAAGCTTGCTCAAAAGCAAACCCCACGCGAACGAAGTCGCGGGCATCAGCTAGTATCAAATATTTCTGTCTGCCTCGACCTAATTCACCTCAAGCCACTTGAGATAAACTTTACCACAAAACACATTTTAACAGTAAGGACATTCTGAATAGTTCCAAATTCCTTTTTGGGATCGTTTAGCTACAAAGATGATATCGATGTATGTGTGGATAGTCGCATGCGAACACTGACGTAGTTTTTACATCAATGCTTGCCAATTCAATTTCGTATTTTCAAGACTTGTGTTTTTATTAGTATGATACAGTAGTATTTTTTCACTTCCACAAGTATTTGCAGGTACTTTTGAGATAGTAGCAGACTATTTTGTCGGTCTCCAAAATAAGGTATATAAGAACACCCTTACCATATACATACCTTATTTATTAGGTAGTTAGTAACGCTCACTTTGAAAAACTACGTTCTAGACAGTTGTTGTGCGTAGAACATTTGATAATGAGAATAAAAAATGTCCCTACTGTTAAATAAACTGTGGCCACGTTTAAAATACACGAGCACGACTGCTCTACTTAATTGATATTAAAATACTTAAAGGATATTTCACTGAGCCCACGAGTTCTGTCTGAACTTTGAGCAATTATGAAATAATTCCACTTTAATCTTCCAATTCAAATGTATTGAAACACTCGTTTTTCGAATGAAATCAATGAATATTCAATACATAATCTATGGATAATTTTTTTTTATGTTAGATATCGACGGACCAGTATGAGGTTCACATGATGGTAGGTGATACCTCAGTCACAGAACAACAGTCAATGATGCGCCGTCCACCTACTTTTTACTTCGAGCATTCGGAAATTCATAGACTGAAACCGAAACGCGCAATATGCACTTCACAGTTTTTCCATCTAGAAACGGTGGTTCTTTACCCGGTCGGAATTAAGATATTCCTCCCACCCGATCAAATACGTGGGGAAGACATGCTTACAGAAAATTATAACAGTCGTCCCGGTGGAATTCGAACTTACGACCCATTGATGCGCACGGCAGGTGTTCTACCGAACGCGCCAACGAGCCCGTCAAATATTCTCATTAAATGTAGAAAAGGCCTAACATTGCTTTATTTTACAGTTGACTTTTGATAACTCGAAAATGAAGTTACCGTGTGTTCAAATACCTCAAAACAAGCCAAATTGCTTTTCACATTTTCTTGAATACGTTGTACAATTAATACACGATTTATTCACTCGTTATTCTCCTCATGAGTATGTAATTGTCTTAAAATATATAGTAATTAATATAAATATTTTATTTTTGTTACAGGTAAGAAATTCTGCAAAATGGAGGAGCATCTAAGTACTTATATTTTATAAAATAAATTATAGAGGCTAACTAAGTATATGTATATATATATATTCAGAAATATGACATATCGTAACCTGAAACATATTTTAACTATAACAAGCTAATAATACGTTTATAAGGCCGTTAAACTAATTAGTTTTCTAATGCGTCCAATCGGTTCTCTATAATTTTAGTGCTAAAATACTTTATCTTTGTCCTATCTTTGTTATTCAAACAAATTGTGTAAATATATCGCGTCCATGCGATTAGAAACAAATTTCAAAACAGCCATTAACTTCTCAGGCTACAGCTCAATACACACCAAACAAGCATTACCAGTAATTTAGAACATAACTCATCTTTATTAGTCTCGGAATAGCGCTCAATTAGTAGACAGATGCTGCTATGTCTCATTGGGTTCTCGTTCACGGGATTGCTATGACGCGTGCTACTCACAGATGTAATGTAATTTGAGACTATTTTTTAAAAGGGAATCCTTTATGGACAATATGTATAAGAATTGACGCCAGCCAGTCTGACATGTTGAAATAGTACATTATTCATCGATGTTCTTTGAAATCTTACTTTAAAATGATTATGGCATAAGATAAAGGCCGGCAACGCATCTGCAAGTCCTCTGGTGTTGCAGATGTTCATGGGCGGCGGTGTTCACTTTTCACCAGATAGCTGCAGGCATACTATAAAAAAATATGACAAGAGTTTTCTTGCTTCCGCAGCCGGCCTAGCATGACCGCCACGAGATATGTCGCGGACGAGAGAAGACAAACTAAGATGTAAGATATCTCGACATCGACAATTTTGATAGAAAAGATTTCTCGATCGACAAATATATCTATTTGTGATATTAAAAGTCGAGTTTTAGTTGTAATTATCACGTTAGACCCGAAAGAAATAGAGCGATAATCGATTAAAACACGAGGAAACGGTCGACAAAATTTTGTCGCGGTTGTCATGCTAGGCCGGCAGGTTGATTCTACTAAAAAGAGTTGCAGATAATATCGAAAACATTATTACATTTTTACATAAAACGCTGACGCAACGTAACGCTCATCACAACCCAGATAGCTCGACAAGTTTTAATTTTTAAAAAATAATGAAAGTGAATTCTCTAAGGGCGTTAATAATTTTTTCAAAATTGTATGTGCCCTGCTAGTACCATCATTTTTGAATATTTCTTTAAGTATTCAGCCATCTAACGTACTATATTAAAATTATTGGTAATGCTTTTAACTCTGCTATTTCAGATAACGTGTTAGTACATCCAACATAATACATTTCTTAGTGCCCTGTTGTGATCGCGCCTGGATTTGACAGCTATTCATAAACACAGATCCGTTGTTATTCGCGGGTTTTTTATTTTTTCTCTCTACATCGGTTTCCCGGATAAATCTTTTACAATACGTCCGTGGAATGAAGATCTGTGTAGGATTTTATAGAATGGAGGAGTACAATACTCAATCAAAGATATCTCTAAGCGATTACTAAAATTGCTGTCTAGGAGTGAGGCGTATTAATCACAGGTATTCAACGATAACAGATAACAGTTGTTCCTGCGATTGTGAAATGTCTGTTATTGAAAATACCATGCAATACTAAATAAAAACTGTTCAACAAATACTAGTAATGGTCAAGCCAAAACAAAACAACTGTGATTGTTACCTGTCTCATTTAAACATATATGATTGTCGCTTGATAAAAAGAGATATACCTAGTATTTCACAGGAAGGAAATCACATTGAAAAGTTACTCCTAAATTAGATCGTATTATTCGTAATTCCTTTAGTATCTGTGTAAATAACAGACTGTTATTACGAACAGATATTTTCATCTGTGATTATTGAGTACCAATCACAGGTAGAACAGATATCATGTTTGACCTGTGATCACGCATGTCTATTGCTGTCAATGTTCCCTTTATTTGAAGTCACTAACACGAAAAAGTTGTCTAGTATAGTCTTTCTGATGAGTCTTTTTAAGGAAAGTAAAGTCTACCGTATCCTTTCAGAGAATGTAGTTTTTCTTCGCCTTCCGTGAAAAGAACCTATGATGTCCTAGTATCATCGCGTTGTCGCGAGGTCTGCCCGCCTAGTATGACCAATAAGAGATCTTGCGGACGAGTGAAGACAAACTAAGATATAAGATATCGAGTCATATTTTATCTCAACATATATCGCAAATTTTGATAGACAAGATACATATCTCGATTGACAGATATCTCTACTTTTGACATTAGTAGTCGAGTTTTTAGTGTAAGTGTCATGTTAGACCCAAAATATATAAAGAGATAATCGATTCAAACACGAGAAAATGGGTCGACAAAATTTTGTCGTGGTTGTCATGCTAGGCAGAGCTAAAATACTCATCTCCAACTATGTTATGATACTTGCAAAAATTGTTTATGGTAAACTGACGAAATTTTAATCAATATTCCACATATTGTCGATGTCGTAGAAAACTTGTCGCTGAAAAGTTCTGCGTCCCGAACGGATAAGTCAAAGTCCCTGGAAGCTATTATTTAAATTGAAGAGTAAAGTTTCGCAATTTTCACTCCTTATTTGAGCTGAATTAGAGTCGAGTCGAGGACGCGACTGACTGCATAGAAACTGCAGATTATGTCCAGTGACGACATATTATATTGGTGTTGGGTAGCCTGGGTTGAATGTTAAGGCTGACCATTTATGTTGGATAAAACTAACTGGGCTTAAGAACTGAGTAGCCTATTGTTTGTTTCTTACAAGTCACACGTCTATGAGTTTAATTTAATTGGCTTAATTTCAATCTTCTGACCTTACCTTTTTTATCCGTGTTTTATCGCGTCTATCCATTGTTACGAGATACTTTATAATTTGTATAAAGAGAGATGTTCTTTATTTACTGCCGAATACTGATATACAAATGGTACTTAAGTTATACAATAAATGATTAATATCAGAAAGATGGCAGTCTCTCAATGAAACTTATCTATATAAATTAAAATTGTATTTTTGTATGTTATGAATAAACTCAATAACTACTGGACCGATTTTAAAAAATCTTTAGCCAATAGAAAGCTACATTATCAGCGAGTAACATAGGTTATTTTTTTTTATATAGTATATCTACATTGCATGTGAAGCCGGGACGCGTTGCTAGTATTATATTTGATTTCTCAGCCTTTTAGTCACGCAAAAAACTAAAAGTCTAAAAGGTCCAGGTTTTGGAGCTGATTGCAACATACAGTCTATATTAGTGGTGTTGGATTTTTGAAAAAAGGTAAGGTTCTTTTAATATTTTTAAAAATGCGATGGTTAAAGGGTAAAACATTGAGTGGCATTTTGTTTTAATGTGCTACTTTTTTGAAGATTTCAAAATGTGTTGGTTGTGTTACATTGAGAATTGTGGTTTGAAAGGTCAAGTAATTGTGATTATGATATTTAAAAAGTTCGTACTAAGTACATCTACATAATTCCCCTCTACTTGCTCGCTTCGCCAGACTAGTTTTGACAAAAACCTGACGCGAACGTTTCATGGATATAATATTGAATGCTCGTTTTTATAATGGCGTAGTGAGATAAAGAAATGCTTATTCTACGAAAAATACAATTCGAAATTGTCATTCTTCATAGTATTTGCTATTTTATTACAATACTAGCATTCGCACGGGTGCAATGTAGATGTTCAAAAAAAAGCCTATGTTACTCGCTGATAGTATGGCTTTTTTTTAAATCGGTTGAGGAGTTTTTGAGGTAAATTGTAACAAACAAACAAATCTTTCCTCTATATAATATTAATAGTATAGATATTACCAGTGGACTGAAGTGTATATTTTAACTCAACTCTAGAGTTTCGTGTTATCTCACTAAGCACTACTTATCAAGACTTGCTGTTATTTTTAAAACCTACACTTTCATAGTATTCAAAAACGATGACACAAGACTGAAATGAACTAAACTAATTGAAAGCATTGAAAAATTTTAACAAACGTGTGCTTTTGAATGGACATTCCGATAATCAGAGAGAAAACTTTGGATTAATCAAGAGCTATTCGACGAATTCTAAATGCTGCGATGGTTTTGTAAGTTTGTTGCTTGCGAGTCTGTATGAACAGAATCTAAAGTTTGCTGTTTCGTCTTTGATGCCTTTACATTAGTTCTTTTATGAGGCATCCATGAGTTCTCACTACTTTCTTTGTTCTCAGATAATTAGCTTATTGTTGCTTATGAACATGAAAGTTGGGTATTATAATAGTTTTTCAATGGAAAAGTGATTCTTGCTCGTTGGTTAATTTATATTTGTAAGATTCTTAAGAATTATATATTGTTGTATTTCTTTAGAATTAGACTGCTTTGCTTAGCATTGCTTTCTGTGTCAGAGCTTCAGAGTCAATCTTTAGTTATAATTATAATATATCACTTATTACTTATTTATTAACTACTTAGAATATATTATAAACTTGAATGCCGGCATGATATCTTTTGTGCCTAAAATATGTTTTGTTTTTTTTCGTTCTATAGTATTTTTATATTCGATAGAGAGAGACAAAATATATTTTAACTCTATCAAGCTAATACGTTTATGAATAAGGGTATAAATACTAACGGGTATCTATAGATTCAGTATAAAAGTCCTAATTAATAGCAATATTATTGTTGTGTATCAGGTTTTCGTAAACTTAACTCTTCCTACTCAATTACAAAACAGATTTAATCAATAATCATTTAATTATATACGATATAAGTATATTAATGATATATAAGAAGGGATTTTAAAATCCATCATATCTTATTTGCTTCTATTCTGTTTCTAGATCTTTATATATTATACAAAATAAGTGTAGGTTTTTGACGAAAAAAACGAATATCTATATATATTATATATACATGGTATACCACGTTTTGAATGACGCGCGTAAGAAAACGAATATCTGTTTTGTAAAGCTAATAGTTTTGTTGAAAAAATGTACTTAAAAATGAAGTATAAACCAACACTCAGAATAGATTAAAAATCTTTGGAAAAAGTTTGAAAGATTAACAACTTTTTCAAAATGTAATTTTAGCCAGGGGTTGTTGTGGTCCTTGAAACGACCAATTACAAAGCGTCTGGGACCATCTGTCGGTGGAAACAAAAAACTCGAGCCGATAAATATTGGTTACGCTCTGAGAAACATAAACTATAGAGCACGCTCTCTGCACATAGCACAATGTATCTAGCGTACACAGATGTTTTATGAATGCTAATATAAAAAAAATACTATAAAGTGATGCCTTATGAACACGTGGACAAACACATTATCATAAAGTTGAATAAAATAAAAATTCGATAGAAAACCGAATAGGTACAAACATGATATATTTCGTACATGTACCTGACGTGAAGATTCAATACCGTTGCACGGTAAACCTAAGTGTTTTTTTTGCAATGTCTAAATTAATAATGTAAATGTATTTTTCTTTAAACAATAAATAAATTAAAAAAAAAAAACCTAACAAATTTTTGATATTTTCATGTTGTGTTCGTACTTTCAGTTTATTTATTTGATTCATACTTGCTAACCCGCGCTCTAGCTTATGGTTATTCTTAGGCAACTTTCCATAGACCCTTATTTTTTGTTATATTTAATAGCTGAGTTCGATTTGAAATAGAAATAATGCTGACATTCTACTAGTAAATATGTTTAATCACTGCCGTCCTCCGTGTTATTGTATTATCTAGTGCCGTGTGCTTTGCAATATGGGCTCATCAGTTAAGGCTTAGCGTTTTGCTAGTTTATTTACGGTTTCGATTTTCGATTTTGGGTTTTTGTCTATGAATTTTTGTGTTTCAATTTCTACTACTTTCTTTGTTCTCGGATACTTTGCTTATTCTTAAAGGACATTTTTCAATTGAAAAATGATTCTTAATGTTCTGTGGACTCATTTGTATCTGAATGAAAGACAGAACGCTTTTACATCAGAGTTTCAGAGTCAACCTCTAGTAATGAAAGATGATTGTGGATTTATTACTTATGTCATTTACAAGAATTAAATTATAATACAACAACCCTTAGGCTCAATTTACATTGCAACGGAACAGAATGGAACGGAAGCGTCAGTTGCGCACAGTCACGCGGGAATACGCACGATTTCTTGAGAATTATTACTACTGCGCCTTCAGGGCATAGAGGAATTCACGTCTCTTCTCGTGTATTCCACAGACTCTCCGACTTAACCTACGGGAAGCCTTGAGAATACCCTGGAAGATACCCTCTACCTACACAATTGACATAAGACTCATTATAAGTATACTATTTGCAACTTCTCTACAAAAATTCGTTTCCATTCCGTTCCGCGGCAATGTAAATTGAACCTTACGCTCTTATGTCGACTTAGATACAGAAAATAAAGATAATATGCGCTCAGGCTCAGGGGTATGATAAGTTAAAACAGTGATGATTAAGCCTATGTTGATGTTATCGTTAACAGGAAAACCAAGTTTTTCCATCGCAAATGATATTTAAGTAATTTTCCAAGCGTGTTGTGTAACGGGTAGATTTAGTGCTGGTTGAAGACACTTTTTACTGATAATTATTATTAAGTGAGTTTGGTGTCACGCAAAGGGCGCATCAGACCACGCAACCGGTATAATGCCACAGTTTACGTAATAAACAGTTGGGATATTGATATTTATATTCTTATTTCCACAGTCTTAGAAATGGAATGCGTTGTCTCATATCATACACTAGCAATTGCCCCCGCAACCCCCCTTGTGGGTGGAATTTCGTAAAATCCGTTCTTAGCTGACCTCTACTCGGCGAAAGGAATATTCCTACCATATTTCAAGTCGCTACGCCTTATGGTTCCAGAGACATCGTGATGAGTCAATATATAGGTGGGAATCTCTTTTATATCATACACTAGCAATTGCCCCCGCAACCCCCCTTGTGGGTTGAATTTCGTAAAATCCATTCTTAGCTGACCTCTACTCAGCGAAAGGAATATTCCTACCATATTTCAAGTCGCTACGCCTTATGGTTCCAGAGATATCGTAATGAGTCAGTATTAGAGGTGTTATATTAGTGTCAAATGTACGTAATCCTATTATCGAATATAACGCTTTATAAATAATAGGATATCATACCTATTACTGGGTAATAGTCAAATAATAGTATAACAGTCAAGAGATCAAAAAATACGCAATACGCATTACGCAAATTAATAGGATAGCATACCTATTACTTGGTAATAGTCAAATAATAGTATAACAGTCAAGAGTTCAAATAATACGCAATATTTGAATATTGCGTATTATTATTATATTGAGTTTCATTATGAGATTTTTTATGAAAATAGTGTATAATAATAAAAATCTTTATTGTACACAATAAAAAAAAGAACAAATAACTTACACATTACAAAATATATTGGATGTACAAGGGGATTTTTCATACTTTTTTACAAAAAAACATAAAAAATAAAAAAAAATATTATTATTTTTTATATAAAAAAGTTTAATTATGAGATTTTTTAATGAATATAGAGTATAATAATAAAAAACTTTATTGTACACAATAAAAAAAAAGAACAAAGAAATACAAATAACTTACACACTACAAAATATATTGGATGTACAAGGGGCTTTTCATACTTTTTTACAAAAAAAAAAAATTAAAAAATATATATTTTTTATGTTTTTTGCGACGTATGCGCAATTTGAACATAAACACGACTAAATGAACATTTTAAAATAATAGGCAAAATTCCCTATTCTCCGTACCATAATACCATTGCATATTCATATAACAATTTTTAATATTTAATCGATATCGATTGCTTGCTGTCGAAAGGCTTATCCACGAAGCTTAAATGCAAAACGCGACGTGTATACTATACAACTCATGGAATAACGATCGATGCGTAGCAACGAGCGAGCGATTCGATGAGAAGTATGGCAACGTCGCACTATGACTTTGCGTACCTATTCTTCGCGGCGTTTAATAGGTACGTCACTGACTATTATTTGACTGGGTATTATTGGATATCCTAATATGAGAACATTCATATTGCCTATTCTGCGCGGCGTATAATAGGTATGTCGCTGACTATTATTGGATAGCCTAATATGAGAACATTCATATTGCCTAATATGGAACTTCTGCCATATACCTATTACCTATACCTAATATGAATATATTAGTCACACCTTTAGTCAGTATATAGGTGGGAATCTCTTTTATATATATATTATATAGATTACACGTCTAAAGAAATGACTGAACAGAAATCTACTTACATGCTCAATATAAAAATATGTAACAACATATTTGCCATATACTAAAAATAATTCCTGAAAAGGACACAAATGCCCACTTAGTTTTTACATACATACATATACATCACGCCTCATTCCCATTGGGGTAGGCAGACATCACGGAATTCCATATGCTCCGATCCTTACATACCACTTTCGCTTTTTCTACTCACTTAGTTTTTGTCCTACTATATTAATTCCATACACTGTGACAATAGTTCATAACAGAAAATTTACAAGAAATAAGAATTTGATGCTTTATGAAGGGAGCTAAGTACCTGTATTCTTTTACATACTACTTAGGTTTAATTTTGTATGATACTTAAATATTCTTAAAGGCTTTGTGTTCTTAGTATTCATAGTATAAAGGTTATTATTTCCTGAACCGTTTCTCATACATTATCTGCTCAGTAAAAGGGGCGGCTAGAATGACTAGGGACCCTTTGTAACCTGTACGTTTTGAGTACTAATTTTAGGGGCAGTATAATAAGAGCATACTAAGTTTTAATCGTTAATAATAGCTGCTCAAATTATTGTTCTTTAAAAAAAAAGTATCGAAGAGAATTTCGATTTGTATAAGACCAGTGTTTCAAGACACTCAAGATGGTACTTAGTTTTGAGTATTTTATTGAGTTTGAATTGTTCGTGTTGCATCGAAAGCACTATTGTTTATAATATTTACAGAGATATTATACAGAGTTGAAAAAATAAGTGCTTAGATGCAATATATAACACGGTAGGTATAAGATAAGGTTTGAGTAACGTAAAGTTTCATCCTCATAATGATATATTATAAAAGAAAAAGTATACACATTTCTTATAATTCTTATGAAAAATAGATCCATAGATATCGACAGAAGAACACGAAGATTCACCTGATGGCAGGTGATACCCCAGCCACAGAACATTAGTCAATGATGCGCTATCGACCTACTTTTTACTTCGAGCATTCGAAAATCCATAGACTGAGACCGATACGAAAAATGTGCACTTCACAGTCGCTTTACCCGGTCGGAAATTCGATATTCCTCCCACCCGTTTAAGTCCTGAAGTGGCTAGATATGGAGAACACATACATATAGAAGAAAATAATTTAAACACCTTCCCGGCGGGATTCAAACCCCCGACCCATCAGAGCGCAAGTTGTTCAATCAAATGCACTAATGAGCCCGTAGAGCCAAAAATATATTTAAAAACTGAATCGCATCAAATCGCATTTGCGAATACTTAAAAAAATATTCATTACATCACTAATGTGTACTCATCTTTGGAAGTGTTTACATTACATACTAATAAATGAGTATCACTTCCATTTCCTTTTTCCATTACTCAAATGTACATTACGTATACGTATCGATCAAATATTGATATACGCTTATCTAATGGTGTCGGTCGCATCGCGTGTAATATCTTTACCGTTATGTGACTCATTGTAATTGATATATTCTGTTATGAGAAACAGTATTTCTTATGTAAAGTTATTCAGACCATGTCTGTCCCATAATTGTCGCAGTTTCTGAACTCATTGTTACAATCTGTAATTTTGTAACTGTGTAACCTCGAAGCTTTTGGAAAGTAAGCTGTTCCATGAATTGTCTGAGTTTGTATTGAAATCTATACGATGACAAATGGTTAACAGTCATTCAGTTTTGCAAATTGGATATCGTAAGGAAGGATAAAGTTCATCAAATAGATTCGGAACCTTATTTCATCTACTATTGAATCTACTACTACTCTGGAATCAATTGATTTCCGTTTCCACACACGTGCTAACTTAAGTACGCGAGTGCATTTAAACACAAAATAATTAAAGATAAACCCTAAAAAATCTAATCTTAACTCCTCAGATGTAAAAATGTCATTTTGTCTTTTATTAACGCGAGTATCACACATTTAAATAAAATACTGTATAATAATAAATCGCGTTTTAATCCGGTATACAGTATTTTATTTAAAAATGTCATTTTTTAAGGCGTATAGTCAATCCTCTAACACATGCAAACACGGCACCAATTTTGTCTAAAAATCATTAAATTCTGTGGAAATTGAGTATTATATTCAGAATGCTATTGGGCTTGCCAAGATTATGCAGTGCGTCAGGTGTTCGTTGATTTGCAAACTGATTGCTTCTACGCAAAAGGTGCACTCTTGTGTTCGGAACAGCACCAATCTAAACGAAATGATAGTCCACTTTTGATGCACTGCACTAGATTTCATGTCTGTTTCGTTATTAGGATATCTTACTAAGTTTTGATGTCATTATAACGTTACTTTGACCGCCTCGTGGCTCAATGGTAAGCGCGATGCATTAAGTACCGGATGTCCTGGGTTCGAATCCTGGTGAAACAAGATTAACATTAAAAAAAACGATTGAACAGGGAATCTACTTGCCTGTAAATGAAAATTATCAGTTTTTTTTTTATATAATATACGAATAAACATTTACTATTCTTTAGGTATTCATCTTAAATTATTTTTTATAAATAAAGTATAATACTTATTATAAATCAGATTTTCAAAGAAGCTCGTTAAAGTACCAGTAGAATCGTGAGAATATTACCTTCATTACTCACAAATACAACTGAGAGTCGTAGGCCCAAACCGGTTGTGTCAGAAGTAGAGCAATGCCCTCATTTCGTTTGAGTATTTCATAGCTTAGGTCATGCTCGTATGTGAACGATTGATTATAATATACCGTTGCACTCGAGTTTAAGAATTCTAGATATAAATATGACTATTTGCGATTGAAACTTGGTTATATGATTCAGATACTACGATTGCATATATATATATACTAATAGTATAAAGAGGAAAGGTTTGTTTATTACGATTTAACTCAAAAACTACTCGACCGATTTTAAAAATTCTTTCAGCAATTTTTGCATTTTGTGACATGCACATGTGTTCAGCCTTTAGTACCTTGAAAATAGGCAAAAATTTCTTAATAACGTTAACAATTCCTTTGTCAATATTTCAATGTTATACACATTCACATTTTTGTAAGCAATAAATAAAATATTTATAGAGTTAAATGTGTTTAAGACGTAAATGTATGACATTGTAATAAAAATAAAACTCATGAAATATGTACGTACTTTAAACAACGATTTAATCTGACTGATAAATTGGGTGGTATTTTTTTTATTTTATCAGATACATAAAATCGTTCACTTAAGCTTCAGATTTAAAGCCCATTTACATGATGCCATTTTCTTGTACATACAAGAGCAATAATTGAATGCAAAATCTCAAGTGCAATAATTGACATCCAGGAATTGTAAACAAATCTTGCATGATAGATCAAGGATGTTGCGTGTTGTTTAGACCATGCATTTCATTTATTGCTTCAACTTAATTGTAAGCAACAGGCAAGAATCTTGCATCGTATAAATGGGTTTTTACCTTAAGTTTTATTTACGTCACATATTTTATACGAATAATGCTGAAAAAAATATAAAATAATCTATTCTAAATTGTACAGTAGGTACCTACTTTAGATTGAAGTACAATGATGTATACGAGTCACTCTTATTGGTCTCGAAAGTCAAATGCGAAATCCAATTTGGACCAAAAATCGTAAAAAAAAAAAAAAAAAAAACTAAAACAATATTTTAAACTAGGAATGTTATTTTACTCGCTAATTATATTATTGAAACTATGGAAAAATAAGGTAGATTCTAGAACACTGGTCACTCTTTCAATATTTCATCGCTCGATTTCGATTGTTAAGCCCGTATTTACTTACAAACCATTATTTTGTATAGTAATTTGACCTTTCGTTAGATTTTGACTGGATTTGCGTCGGTGAATACGAGCTTTTAATTATTTTGGTGCCTAAGGCAATTTGTAATTTTAAACTCAGGTCAAAAACATTGTAACCCTTGAGTAGCCGTCTCATAGCTATATATTACTGTGATTCAAGGGGTGTTTAACTATATTTGGACATTTTGAGTAAATTGAGTTTGAATTTTCAGTTAGGTTTTATTAAGTTTCTTTTAAAAAATAATAGCTTTTTTGTAATTATTATTATTTAAATTAGCATGTCGTTTTTTCTTGGTAGCAATCAAAGTGCATTATTATTAAATATTCTAATAATGGGTTTCGTGCCCTCTAGTTTTTTCAATATTTTTGCTATTAAAACGATTTAAATAATATTTAACTTTTTTCAATGTAGGTACTCCAGCTAATTTTTAGTATTTTGTGGGTTGACGCTGTATTGCTTTAATCAGCGTCCATTTGACATTGAACAAAAGCCTGAGCTAAAAACAGTAACCGGCGGTAAATATTGCACATCGCTAGAGAGGGAGACAATCGCTTAGTTTTGTCTAGCGCCATCTTTGTCGTTTGGATACAGCGCGCGAAGCGACGAACGAGAGGAACAGACGACGCACTTCGTAGCTAAGCATAGCTTCGCATTTTTTACATCGCGAAGTTGACACTAAAATCACTTGTAAAGTCTGCTTTTTTTCTAAAGTTTTTAAATAACAATCGTAATACAATTTTTTTTTGAGCAAAAAAATACTATTTTTTTAATAATTTTTTTACATTTTTTTTTCATTTTATCGTAAGAATATTTTCGTATATATTGCCTCAATATTTGGCTACCGTAAGTGTCAGTGAAAAATCGCACGGTCACGTAATTTACGATTATTGATTATGTTTACGGCTAGTAAACAACTTTAGTACCTACTCGACTTTACCATGACTGTTTGTTTCCATTTTATACGTATATTATTGATTTGTGACTCATTTTGTGCAACTCTTGTGAAATTCCTTACTGAGTCTTCGTGAGTATTTTTTATATGAGTCAGGTTTGAAAGATAAAATTACCTTGGCTATACAATAAGGAAACACAGATGAATTTGTTAGGATGAGCCATAGTAGTTTTTTATATCTAACATGATGAAAAATAATAATATACCGTAAAAAATAGTTAACTACGTAGAGGTAGCGGTTTTTTTCTCTTCAATCTCCATGACCAGTATAATCGTTTGACTTATGGTCAAGGAAACGGTATTTTATGCAGTAACTATACTCACATTTTGGCACTGTATAAGATAAAAAACCTCATATATGTAAATTAATTAAAAATTGGCTTTAATCTAAACGTATGGTAAATTAGCAGATTTTAGTCGTTTTAGATGAATTCTACCTTACTAAAGTAAAGTCCATTTTTCCATTATGAAGAACTTCTGATAATATTGCTTTAAGATAAAGGGGTATGGCCACATATACAAAACATTCGTGATTTTTTTATTATTGGATTCACAAAGGCACATCATTTTTTACTATTACACTCGTTTGTAGAAACATTATTATTACGCTTGTAGAAAATTATAAATATGTCGTCCCCGCAGGATTCGAATCTGCGACCAATCGGTGCGCCTGTCAACGAAAAACTTGCGTGATGCGGTTTCGTGTCGTCGATTTGTTTCCAATTTCAAATATTTCCTCATACAACTGAATATTTTCTCGTGGGGCTAGGATTCGAATCGGGCGTGGTAATGGAAACGAGCAAAGGTACGATAAAAGTAAGGCGGACTTATCTTCAGTTTTTATGTTGTTCTGCCTCGACCACGTCAGCGCACGGCTATGAATTACACTTACATTATGTGCCTGGAATTGTACATTAGCTTGAAATGTTATCTGGCACCGGGCTTATCAAATATGGGGGGAGATAGCAGATTCAGTGAGGCACTTGATTTCAAAATGGTAACTTGGTAATTGTATGTATTTTATGTTCAATGGACGAGCGTGAGAGAAACTTCAACAGTAGATATAAGGGAAATTATATTTAGAGAAAAGTAGAGTTTACACTTATCTTACCGACATGGATAATTAAGCACGTTTTCTAGATAAAATACTTGAACCTATATCTATGCTAAATTTTATCAAAATTGGTTCAGCCGTTTAAACTTAATACACATACAGAGTAAATTAAAATTATTTAAATATGACATATGCACAATTCAGGTCCACAATAATGAAATTATAAAATATATTCAACTAAAGGGCCAGGAGAAATTCATATTAATTATATTTATAATACTGACAATTACAATTACTTATTTATAATAATACGTGAAGCTTAAGAGTTACAGATCGAACACGTGCCTATATTTTAGCAAAGAAATATACATATATTACGATTGTATGTGTTGACGCGAACAACTCTAATCCGGCTAGTTTCTTCCCACACCCGAATTGGCCATCACAATGCACCCTTACTTTGTGCAAGGAACATTCCTTGCACAAAGAACATGCTTTTCTTATTTTATAACTACATATTTTAATACGGCTTTAGAGTGACATCTAGACATGTCACTCGATAATTATAATTTTTAAAAATTAGAATTCTGAACTGTGTTCATACAGAAGAATACAAAAATTCAAAAATCGAATAGAATTATTATATTTCGTACTAGCTGATGCCCGCGACTTCGTTCGTGTGGGGTTCACTTTAAGCTTAGCTTTTGAGCAAGCTTTCTTCAAATGACATATCCTCCATCCTCTGTACTTGGAGCTTTTGCATCATATAATTGACACGTTTAATGGTGGTTGAGATTGGGGTTCCAAGTATGATTTGAAATTCAATAGAAATACCATAAATCATAATAGAAAAAATGAACCTGACTTTAAAGAAACTTACTTAGTTTTTTTATAATTAGTGGCGAAGATACTGTATCCACCTCGATATTTATTTCATTTTATGGATCATTTTCATTTTGAGACTTTTTTTAAATTCCCTTTTTCCCGGGATTCCTACTCGAGTTTCCGGTGCTAAATGCGGAAACCTCTAAGATACGAAGGCAGTCCTTAAGAAGCAATAAAAGCAATGTCGAATAATCGTAATTCTGTAGGATGGATGAAAAGGTGAAATAAACGATCTCATAAGAAATATTTTTTCATATAATACTTCATTAATACATGTTGTTATAATATAGTTCTTGAAAAAAAAAATACAAATAAAAAATTCTTTCGGTTCAACTTCGGATTCGAACTCGCATCTGAAGTTACACAGTGGGACTGCTTATCCACTATTCTACGAGTACATATCGAAAATGGCGAAATAATCAAAGTATTTCATTTACATATCAAACTGTGATTGACATCTGACAATTCGAAAAAGTTCAACGCGAGTCAGTTTGCATTGCAATTTGGTGATATGGTGCCTTTAAAATTATTTTTAAATGATGATAACTTTTCTTTCCGAGAACCGATTTCGATGAAACAAAGCCTATATGTTGCCCCGGGCTTTACTTAATATATTTGTGTAAATTGCATGAAAATCCGTTCAGTATCTTCGGAGATTAGCGTGAACAAACAGACAGACAGACAGACAGAAAGACAGACAGACAGACAAGAATCTTAAAAATTGCATTTATGCATTCTGCTACCCTTCTTTTATCACCCCTCTTAATTTCTGGTAAAAATATTTAGTGAAGCGTAATTTCGATTCTACTCTTTTATTATATGTATATATTTAGAAATTTTCTAAAGAAATCTACGTAATGCAGTCACAATGGCTTCCCTAAAACTCATTCAAAAGCTTAAGAAAACGTGACATGAATTTCAAATTAAAAAATGTCACGTTGCCAGCGGTTTTCATAGCGTGTTGAAAAACCGTATCACCGCTAATTACTCTCCAAGTACGTTCGTTAACACGTAAATCACAATGTAAATCTCGCGTACAAGTACGTTATTCATGCGAAGTAATGGATGGGCATTATTCGCCCTTGTCAATTACGGATATTAAATAAATGAACAGCGTGGACAGGGAATTGATATCATTTTTATTACACAAGGTTACATGCGCAGCGGGAATTATACTACCTATAGCAAGTGGCTTTGTTTGCGTGAAGGTCTATAGAGAATCATTGATAAATGTAATATGTGTATGTTTATACATTTATCCTCTCTGTCTCTAATCTATATCTATACTTATATTATAAAGAGAAAAGATTTGTATTTTTGTATGTTATGAATAAACTCAAAAACTACTGGACCGATTTTAAAAATTCTTTCACCAATAGGAAGCTACATTTCAGCGAGTAACATTTTTTTGTAGTTCATTGCACCCGTGTGAAGCCGGGGCGCGTTGCTAGTTGTTTGATAAAATCTAAAACAGGTATATAAAATAATAATTTAAAAAAGAACCTACCAAGGGTTCTAGTTATGTCCATGCTAAATTTAATCAATATTGATTCAGCATTTAGTCGCGACCTTAGCTAATACTTAGTATGTACAATTCAATATTTCTTATCTCCTTTAAGGAGAAATTAGTCTTACTAACGCAGGCAAATACTTTAGTCTGAGTATTTGGATTCTTAGAAATGTGCTCCGACCAGACGAGGTCTACGACATTGAATGAAATAAGCTACTATTAATCAATTTATAATCATTCAGGTATAAAAAAATATATAAATATATACATACCTAGATACAGATCAGAAACGTTCTTCAAAAGGGCCAGGTCAAAACTTATTCGAAACCGACGAGCGTGTATGAAAGCATTATTGATGAAAGTGGAAGAAACGAAAGTAGTATGCAAGGATCGGAGCATATGGAATTCCGTGATCTCTGCCTACCCCATTTGGGAAACAGGCGTGATGTATATGTATGTATAAAAAAAATATTTATTAACCATTTTCGAGTACAGTATTAAATGTATGTATACAAATATACACTGGTATTCCATAAAAAACACCAAACAACTTAAGGTGTGATTATTGATTATTTGACTTTTTTTTTCTGGCTCGAAATACTTACATTTCCTACCTATAAACTAGATATTTTCTTAATATTGTCTTTTATTAACGCGAGTTTCACACATTTAAATAAAATACTGTATACCGGATTAAAACGCGATTTATTATTTATATTGTTTAGTAAATGTAAAATTAGAAGCATTTAATATGTATTATTTTTTATTGACGTTCATTGGTGTACATTGTGTTACCTAAATTAATAGATTATTTTTGAATTTAATTGAATTAAATATGGCAACTTTGTGACATTTCAAATATCAGACGACTGTCATCTTTCTGTCTCCCCGCGACCACGGTTGCTGAAAAGCATCCGAAACGTCGGGATAAATAATTTAAACAATATAAATAGTAAATCGCGTTTTAATCCGGTATTCCGGTACCTATACAATATTTTATTTAAATAGATATTTTCTTGCTAACTTTTGTTCAATGCTAAGTTCGAGAAACTTCCGAAATGTCAGTAATTTATTTTGTATTCTCGTTTTATAAGTTTCATTGAAATGATCCCTTTCTTCTCAGAACAATGGAGTTCTTAACAACTTTCATGTTTACAGCCTTTAAAACGTTTAACAAAGTCTCTTTAAAATACAAAGGTTTTTGTTGTCGTTTTTAAATTGTTTATCGATAGTCAATTATTATAAGGTATTTGTTCTTCCGCCGGAAATCAAGTGAACATCGCTATTTGAATAAAATACTGTATAATGGATTAAAACGCGAATGCGGTATACAGTATTTTATTTAAATGTATGATACTCCCGTTAATAAAAGACAATATTATTAACATCACTATTATAATATAACAGTTATGTACCTATTAATAATAATTTATACTCAGGTATTATAAATAGTTTCACTAGAAAACTAGTATTAAAATATGATAGAAATATTTTTAATTTTTTTTCCGGTTTCTTGAAAAATACTTGATAAATTGAATAAAATCAATATTAATTGGTCCCTTTGGTCATTTTCAGTTGAATTTATCTTTTAAAATTAGTTATTGTATTACACCTAACAAACACGAGGAAATTATTAACTTTATGCTGGTGCAAAACACTAATTGAAAAAATCAATGTGTTTAATTTGATTTTTTTCTGTGGTCCCTTGAGTTTCATAGTATCGAAATAGCCTGTAGGTATATGAAAAGAAATTGAGTAAAATCTGAGCGATTTCATAAAAATAGCACCGCAATAAAATACATGTTATTAAAAAACTAATTGCGTAGTAGAATACGCATAGTTGCCTAAACTCCCTGCTTTTTAGTAGTTCAGGCATGCAAAAACAATTAGCGTGCCTTTATGCATAATATGGCTATAAAATTTCTCAGGCTGCTAAAAGCGTGAATACCAGAAACACGATACGAACCCTCACTTTGCTTTTGACCTCGATAAGTGAAATGTGTGCGAGAAAAAATTTTAGGCGCGCCGCTATTAGGCGGGAAATCTATATCCAGTGAGAAACTCGATGAGTTGACACGCCTGGAAAACTGGAAACCTTCAAATAATACTGTTGACAGCTGTTATCTACGCTATCTACGCTAATATTATAAAGATTTAAGTTTTGTATGTTTGTAACGAATAAATTCAAAAACTACTGGACCGATTTAAAAAAATCTTTCACCAATAGAAAGCTACATTATCAGCAAAAGTACCATAGGATTTTGTGTATAGTTGAATATAAAAAAATGTCCTTTTAATTGAGTAAAGCTTCCGATATTCCTGCAAGAATATTACACAGCATATTGGGTAGAGAACTGGTAGAAGATTCATATCAACCACGCAAGCATTTCCTTAAACAAAGAAGAAAGGATTTTAAACCTAAAGCAACGCCCTTGATTTGTGAACTGGTAGTAAATGTAAAATTAGAAGCATTTAATATGTATTATTATTTATTGACGTTCATAGATGTACATTGTGTTACCTAAATTAATAGATTATTTTTGAATTTAATTGAATTAAATATGGCAACTTTGTGACATTTCAAATATCAGACAACTGTCATCTTTCTGTCTCCCCGCGACCACGGTTGCTGTAAAGCATCCGAAACGTCGGGCTAAATAATTTAAACAATATAAATAATAAATCGCGTTTTAATCCGGTATACAGTATTTTATTTAAACCTAAAGCCATATGTAAACACGTCAACAGCTTTTTAAACCTTTCAGCCAACATAAAGCTTATCTTTCTAGCCTCTAAAGACGATTTAAACTAAGTTCCTCCAGTTTATTTGAAGTTATCCCAAGAGTTAAACTTTGACCGAATCGGGAACAGCTGACAGGAACCCAATTAATAATTCAGATCATTTAATTATGAAGGATTAAATTCGTTGAACGTCTAAATCTAATTAAATCTTAAGTAGGTTTTCTCTGTAGAATGGAAAGTTGGGTTTGTATATTTATCTTGAATATTGAACAAAGAGTTGTTATATTAAAAAAGAAATACGAAATTCTATTTACTTTGGGAGAAGTAATTCAATTATTATTCAACGATTGCCACCCAAGCAGTTATTACCAGTAGTCAGTACTTTGTTTAACAACTTTAATGCACTAGCAATACCTATATATGAACGCCTCCTCTATATTTAGCGCTATTCAGGGGTCCTAGGTTCGAATTTTTATGATACAAGTTAAACATACCTAGTCTCGATCGGACAGGGCACAGAAGTCTGATCACCTACACGCCTGCAAAGATAGATCAGTGAAACATACACAGAAAGGGGTCTGCCCCATGTCCCACTAGGGGATATTATACACTTTTATAATACCCATGTATACGTAAAAGACTTATTCACTAACACACTTAGAAAAGTAAAAGCCTGCCTTACTGCCTGCTACAATTACGATCTTATTCTGATTAAAGAACCGTTTATAGAGATAAATTAAAAAAGAAAAGAATACTTAAATATTAATAAAAAATATATATATATATTTTACTTACCTGATGAAAGTAAATAAATGTATTCATCGGTCACATTCCTTATATCGTAACTACTTGAAACAAAATCCTTTGAAGATGGTGTCAGATAGACTCTTACTGCCAGTAATATAATATTCCTAAGTGAACTAAAACAGACGTTCTTTATTTCACACAAGCTTATAATCGCAACTTAGTCAGCCATTTTAAATTTCGATTACGTCGTGATAATCGGACAAACCTTTTCTTTTCATCACAAACCCTAGTCAACACGTCACCAAGTTTTAAATTAAAAGTAGCCGGATACTTTGATGTTGTACATATATGTATGTCATAAAATAGAAAGTTATAACAACCATTCATATATGGAAAAACCGTGAAGTGCGTAATGTGCGTTACCGTTTCAATCAATGGATTTCAGAATGCACTTAAAATAGTTCGCGAGCGTATCATTGACTGATGTTCTGTGAATGAGGTAACTAACTAAAATTAAAAAAAATATTGTTATTGGATGGTACTTATCAATGATGATTATGACCATGGATCAGACTGATAGCGTCTGTAACTGTGGAGAGAGTTCTGGGTCCCTGGAGAAATCTTGGAGTCTGGAAACATCCATAATCAAAAATCAAAATCAAAAGTTTTTTATTTTAAATAGGCCTTTGCAGGCTCTTATGAAACGTCTAGTTGCACGGTTCCATAAAGTGGGTCTCATGGAGAAGAACCGGCAAGAAACTCCATGGACACTCTTTTCATGCACAAACAATGCACTCAATCAAGTCAAGGAGAGAAAGAAGAATAATATAACCAATGGTGATCACTTAACAATAGCAGATGACGCTCTGACTCTTTTACGGTCTTCAATAAAAAAAATAGTATCACAATAATTATTATATTTTTTACACAACAAACCAAACAGGCAATTTCGATCGCGTGTTTAGTGGCGGGCGATTTGTTACCATCGAACCACAAACGACTAAGAAAACACGCCGTAAATATCCGGACTCGACTTAATTAACTCTGTTACCAATACCATTAGCCGTCGATGACAGCTTTCAAATTGATGTTATATTCGGCTAGGCGTGGAGTGGCTAATATTAATGTAATAGAAGAAAGAGCCTCATTACTTGTTGGGTTATAAAACAAGACTAACCTAATTTATTAGAAGCGAATGTCGCTCAGTTAATGTATGGTTTTCTAGGGATCATATTTTATCGCAGAGCAGACATGAAAGCAATGGCATGCTACTCTTTTGTTTGCTGTGGAAGAAATTATATTCTTCTAGAAGTTTACATTACATATAATACATTGCCTCTTCCTGCAATTTGCGTCGTAGGATTACAGTGTAATTATTTTTATACGTGATGGTAAGTGATCACTGCTTCCCGTAGACATATGCAACACCAGAGGGCTTGCAGGTGTGTTGACGACTTTTAAGGAAAGACTAAGCTCGTTTCTTGAAGGTTCTCAAGTCGAATCGGTTCGAAAAAACCGCCGGCGACAGCTGGTTTTACAGACTGGTTGTGCGAATCGCGTAGTTGTAACAATTAGTATGAAAGTACTGTCTGTAAACTTTACACTAAACTGCTTTGTTTGATAAAATTTCTAAGAATATAATCTCCCAGTAAGGGAATAGGTTGCTTTTTATCAAATTATACATTAGAATTGTACAAGCGGTAAAGTTGTGAGAAACTCATTTATTTCAGACAAAAAGTCCATTAAGTACGAATTATACCTTCATAACTGATTTAAATATTAAGTGATTCATATATAATATATAATGCTTAAATTAAGTATTGTTATCGCCGACATCATACCTTAGTTTCATTTCCGATGTAAAAATGGAAGAATGGTTTGTTACGGGAACCGGTGTTTTATATTCTTGATGGATATAAAAGAAAAAACCTGCCAAGTGCGAGTTGGACTCGCTCACCAAGGGTTCCGTTATAAACTTTACTTAACCTATAAACTTTTAGTTCAGTAAAGATTTTCCCAATAAAAAATATAAATAATGGTTTTCAGATTTTTTTTCTTTACTTGTGCTACATGACATTGCTTCATACCTTTATACCTATATTCTAGGTCAACAAGAAGTACCCTATAGGTTTTGATTCCCTTGCGAGTGTCAAAAAAGGCCGTATTTTTTGATTGCGTGACCTTAGAAGTTTGATTTTTTTCACTGCTGCAAGGGATTGCAGATCTAAGTATTATTATAGTTTCAACTTGAAACCTCCACGCGTTCCTGAGAAAAAGGTTCTTGGCTGACGGATATACGGACAACAAAATAATCCTAAAAGTATGTATCCTACTGTTACGTGGTACGGAACCCTAAAAAGGGGCTGAAATCGCTGTAAACAAAGTATCAGATTTAATATTATATTCTAGAGACAAGCCTTATTAGTTTAGAAGACTTCAAACGCTAGTTTATACACAAACGGAAATTGAAACTTCAATAATCCAGCATACTTACTGCTTAAGAGATTTTTAGCCGAGTCTAGGGATGCAGGATGAATCTAATTTCCTTTATGACGTCAGTAATGTAACTTATTTTATTTTACAAGGAAAATTGAATGATTTTATAAGCGGTAATATGTATTTGAATATTCTACTGATATGATAAATTCGAATGTTTGTGAGGATGTTTATTACTTTTTCACGCAAAAACTACTGAACGGATTTTGATGAAACTTTACAGTATTATTTACGATTTGAATTAATTGGCCCAATTATAACGATGAGTGTCAAGTAAGTCGGAAGCTGCTATCTGTGAGCGATTTCGGTGAGCGGTGCATAAACCGTTTTACAAAAAAAAAAAATGGCGGGACAGGTGTGTATTGCAGTAAGAAGAAAAGGCCCAAAACATTTTATATGTAATAAACTAATAATCAAAGTTTGCGCGGACGAAGTCACGGGTAGAAGCTAGTAGAATTATATTTTAAGAAGAAGATAAATAAGGAAATTATTATTGCAATACTAAATTATTAAAACTACACTAACGTGTGTGCGTGTGTGTATGTCTAGAAATAATAAAAACAAAAAAATATATAACTGCAACTTGCGAGGAATGTTTCCACTTGTAATTCTATAAATTGAAATTGCATGTTCAAGACAGTTCGATATTGTTTAGTTTGACGTAACTAACATATGAAATTACATAAGAATTCTAGTATGCCAATTAAATTACCTTCACGAGAACGAAATATTTTTATGAAGTTTGAAACAAAACGGTTATAATATAATATAATATGTTATTCTTAGCATTATAATCTTGATAAAAACAGCGTAAGCTAAATGATAGAGCCCGGATTATTTAATTATAATATTAAAGAACGTGGAAGAAATTATGTAAACTATAAAGGATAAAATCATATCGACGGATATCAACATAACTTCATATAATTTACAGAAAGAGGAAATTGTCAATTTTTGGTAAATTTAATATCGTCGTTGCAACTTTAAGACCTCTTATGTGTAAAAATCAATATTATCTCATATGTATGAAAATCGATAAAAACCGTCTATCGAAAAAAATATAATGAAACCAACTACAATAAAAATACAGGTATCAGCCAGATGATTTCCTGCTTTTTACTTTGCTATTATTAAATGAAAGCAAAACTAGTATCGGAGTAGTATAGTGGAAAAAAAGTTAGCAAGTTAGTTAGCAAGCACATAGGAGATTTTGAAATTGGTAAATAAAATACGATTGAAACGTCGTATACAGATGAGAGTTTTTGCATTCGATAGAGATTCAAAATGTAGAATGGTCTGGCGTAAAAAGTGATTTTGCCAAAAGTGACACATAGAAGGTCTTAAAGTCGCAACGACGATATATTCAAAAACTGTCTATAAATATCACAAACAATATATTTTATTTATCATCTTAACGGAACATACATTCAATCAGCTACAAAATCCGAAAAACGCGGGAAAAAATAATATACACTAGAATTTGCGAATATTTTCCTCAACCGCTAAGCGCATAAGGATTGAATATTTTCCACCTGATTTAAGAAGTACTCTGTGGAAGTTATGGCCCCTGTTGTCTTTGTATTTTCGTTCTATTTTTAAAGCTATCGTATACGTGCATTATTTTAGTTACATTTATACTGTTTTATGATTTGTAGTACAAAACTTGTGTTTTTATTATACTTAACCCATTAACTGTAATTTTTTTTTATAATTGGTACTTAGGTTGTGTAGCAGTATAAATATATTCAAATTATGTTTTTTGAAAATATAGGATATTATTAAAATGTCCCTTATGTGGTCATCATGGCAGCTAATGGGTTAAGTAAACTCGTAATTTTATAGTTTCTAGGTAACTATTCAACAATGTTACACTCAACAGACTGGCAATTAATTTGTAAAGCTTTTTTTTATTAAAAAAAAAGATCTTTTTTATGTTTACGTTACGTTTTTAAAAAGGTAGACATCGTATCTAAGACATTTGAGTCGTAGATGTCATAAAAAAGGGTACTGTCAACTAATAATAGTTGAGCGATTCAAAATGTTGGAAAGACTTTTCCATGTATGTATAACAAGATAAACCTCCCACAATTTCACATGCCTCCATATTATTGAGTCAAGTTTGTGTTATATTGAATGAATCACTTGCCACAGTAATATTCAAACTGAAACTTGAGTGTGTGTGAAAAGTTTTAATGTGCTTCGAAATAAATCGAGCTATTTGTCTTTACAAACTATGGAATGACCTTTCCGTGAGGAAACGCCAAACTATACCGATTCAATAGTAAATCGGTGATTTAAGTTTAGCTACAACTCTGTACTGGATTACTTCACTAACTTTGAATTTAGAAGTTTATTTTTATGATTGAAGCTGGCCGTAATTCAGCTGTTTCGAATGGAAACTTTTCGAATGCATTCCTTTTTTAAATTATGCAAGTTGAATGATATTATATGGTATCATTTAGCTGGTCAACTCAAGAGGCTTGAGTTGATTTCCGGTTAATTTGACAGTTTAAAATTAATTTGAATTAAGAATTCGAAACTGTCAATATTGTTTTTCTATGTGGATCATAGTTATCGTCGTACGAAATTCGAAATTAATAATTTTAGTTGAGATTAATTACTGGAATTAAGTAGGGTGCCATATAAATGCTTTCAGTGATAAATGTTTTAAATGGGAAACGTCTTATTAGATGATTATATATACGTATATACGTAGTTTTAAGTTTTTGTTAGTATTTGTTATGTAAATCTGATTATATAATTTGAACTTTTACAATACAATAGATATTTCATATCGTGCTGAATGGCGATAGTTTTCTGATATTAGCCTTCACATTTGAAGTATAGTATGCTCGTATATTTTCAGTCAGTAAAATTGTACGTTTCTCCAGCTGTAAATCTGTCATGCAATATAAACGTCTTTTGCAGACAACGGTAGAAATCGAATATCAAACAAATCCTTATCTACATCAATATACGTGGAGTCTATTTATTCGTTTGTAGAGTCATATCAAATAATTTTACTTACATTAATTTAATTGGCTACACTGTTGTTACTATGAAGTGGTAAGATTATAAAACATCAAACCCGTAGGATTTTGAACTCATAGTCCATCGGAATGTAGGGAAAATCTTTTCCTACATGGAGCGATGTATCTTGCGTACCGATGGGCTGCAGGTTCGAACCCCGCCTGAATCGACATGATTGCACTAAATTCAATTACTTTGATTGCTACCAAGAAAAACGATATATATTTAGTCTAATAATAATATTTACAAAAAAGTCTATTATATAAGTATTTTTGTTATTTTTAAAAGACATTATATAAAACCTGATTAAAACTTCAAACTCGATTTTTTTCAAAATGGCAACCATGTGGGTTGACACTATTGCTTAACAGCGTCCAACTCTATTATAAGTATTTTTGTTATTTTTTAAAAGACATTATATAAAACCTGATTAAAACTTCAAACTCGATTTTTTCAAAATGGCAACCATGTGGGTTGACACTATTGCTTAACAGCGTCCAACTCTATTATAAGTATTTTTGTTATTTTTTAAAAGACATATAAAACCTGATTAAAACTTCAAACTCGATTTTTTCAAAATGGCAACCATGTGGGTTGACACTATTGCTTAACAGCGTCCAACTCTATTATAAGTATTTTTGTTATTTTTTAAAAGACATTATATAAAACCTGATTAAAACTTCAAACTCGATTTTTTCAAAATGGCAACCATGTGGGTTGTCACTATTGCTTAACAGCGTCCAACTATATGTTATAATAATAAGTAGTTTCACTTGCGCCGAAAAGTGTCGTAATTTTTTACTCTGTGACTCGAGCCTACCCGCGTTATTATCTTTACGAGGGGTTGAAAGCTTACACTTTGCAGTGCCTTTTTTATTGTATCCGTGGCGTTTAATGATTTAAGCGAGGTCAAAAGCTGAGTTATTTTAGTTACGTCATAAATTCTAGTTTATTATTCACCGTTACTAATTTTAATCTGTTTCCGTTTTTGCTTTGGAAATTAGGTTTTTTACCGTGTTTATTTAACTTAAATAATTTAGGCTTTGTTAATGGTTTTGTAAATTAATTGGGAGAGTTTAAAAATAGAATTCGGAAAAATATAAAAATTAAAAACACATTTGAAAAACTAATTTGAAAAGTTTTACTTTTAGAATAAGTTGGTTTAACCTATTGGGAAGTTTTATTTTTTGCCTCATCTATCATTATGTGAACCGCAAAACACTCGCCCTGCGTCTGTCTTCAAAAATTATAACTTGTATATCTTCAAAGCAATCTAGTAAATAGGCATCTTCTAGACATTTGTGATTTACCACCTTGGCCACATCAACACTTACCATCAGGTGGGATAGTATCAAACAAATATCTAATGTTAGTTAACCTTTTGACCGCTTGTGTCGTATTTATGCGACACATATTTCCGTGTCTCTACCGCCAGTGTCGTATTTCTGCGACAGATAACATGCATTTTTTTGTTCTATTTTTGTCCTATGAACTGCGTGGGACAAATAAAACGATTATCAATAGTTCGTAGTCGGGCTCTAGGGGCACGGCAATCGATATTATGTCAATCTAAAAAAAGTTTGGTAATATTTTGTATTACTATAAATTGAGTCCTCTAATGCCGTCTGTAAGTGGTCTAAAGTCTGAACCCTACCAATTTAGACCAAAACAATCCTCGGTAATTCCTAATTTACCGAAACGTGACGAAATTCATCTTGGAGATATTTAATTGAGCCTTCAGTAAGGACATTGGAAACAGTTCGTTTTAAGAGAATTTAGCATCAAAACAACTAATAGTGGCATTTCACTTCAAGCTACAACTTAAATTAATAAAGTGCCGCCGGCGTGGCTCAGTGGTAAGCGCGATACGTTTAGCACAGGTGGTCCTGGGTTCGAATCCCGGGGAAACAAAAAATTAAAAAAGTTGATTTGGCAGGGTACAGAAACGTAATTTGGCTGATAACCAAATTACCTGTAAAGAACAATAATCTTTGAAACAGTTCCAGAAATGTGTCTACCCTATGCCCATTCGCTTCATAATGTATTATATGCATTAAATTGATATGACAAGGTAAATGCACGGTTATCATTTTACCGAAGAGCAACACTGATTTTTAGAAAAATGAGATACGAAGGAACATATTTAAAAAATCTTGATATTGTATAAGACCGAATGTCTCGGCTGGTTCTTGCAAACTCCATTTTATTGTTAAACTAAATATAATCGAAAAACAAAAATAAAATATAAGAATTATTTCTAAAACACACTTGCAAACCCTCTGAAGTTGCGAATGTTCATAGGCGGCGATGATGCTTACTTGACTTAAGGTCTCGTTTGCCCCTATACTATTATATAAAACAGAGATTGTATGTCTTGAACAACTAAAAATAATTCTTTCCAAGACTAGTACATTCGTTAACTCGCGTTTATAAAAGACAATATTAAAAATAAAGTTTCCACCGGATCTAACATGTTTATAATTTTGAGGTCTCCCAACAATTATAACTACGTAAAAGCTACGGATAATTTCAAAGTGAAACTCCTTGTACATACATACTGTAATGTACTATTTTCTTTAAGCAGTACATTTTGTTAATTATAACTTGCGTATGTGTTTAATTAAAATTTCCGCTGCTTTCAATTAATTGTCGAGTGTTTCGTCAAAAGTCGAGGCTGAAGGTGCCTGACCTGCTAACTTTAACCCGATATACAAAATGGTGACGCCTTTTGTATCTTAGGATTTGGTTGGAAATTGGTTTAGTTATTTTAAGAAAAAGAGTGTATTGACTTGTTGGTGCGTAGTGTAGTACACTTACCTTGTTTTGGTACTTTTTTAGGGTTCCGTACCCAAAGGGTAAAACGGGAACCTATGACTAAGAATTCGCTTTCCGTCCGCCTGTCTGTCCGTCTGTCACCAGGCTGCATCTCATGAACCGTGATAGTTTGACACTTGAAATTTACTTCGACACTAGTAATTGTATCATAAATCATAATAAATCTACTCTTTTTTTATAAACGAAATTGAAAAGTTGTCAAAATGACTTCTTTGGGCGATCTATTGTTAAATAATGTTTAATTCGTTTGATGATGTAGATGGGAAAACCGTGAATTTCGGTTTCTATCTATGGATTTGAAGTAAAAAGAAGGTCGACAGCACATTGACTGATGTTCTGTAGGTATAAGGTATTTATCAAGTACGCCTCACTGTAGTACTGTCGATATTTGACATAATAAAAAGAATACGTTTTTCATAAGGATTTTTATTAGGTAGCATAATATGCTAACAGGAGTCAAAATATTGTATTATAATAAATATTTAATTGTTCCTTATTGACCGTGAAAAATATACTATACCGAGTACCTTATCTAGACGACATCTCAAGGTGAAAATAATTATGATAGCAATGAATTTCCAATTGCACTTAGTACTAAAATGACGATAAGTTCGATATTCGATTTCGGTAAATCAAAACCTATATGATGCTCCAGGAAGGCCTGTAATTTCGGACATTAACGTCAACAAATACATATAAAGTGAAAGAATTTTCAAAATCGGTCCAGTAGTTTTGAGTTTATTCATAACATACAAAAATACAAAAATTCAAAAATACAAATCTTTCCTCTTTATAATATTAGTATAGATTGGGCATTGACGTAGTATTAAATAGACTTCAGGTCGCATACAAAATTCACGAAAAAAGTAACCTGTTATTTAAACCACGCCCCTTGTCAAATTTTGAAAAAATGACACTGCTCAATGGGAACAAAGAAAAGAGTGAAGTCGAAATATGATTTTATTTGTTACCAAAATATATATACATATCTATGTATTATACATACACACTTGACTAACTTCGAAGACTTTGGTATTATTAGTATGGTTTATGAAACACCAATGTGTAAATTATCATATATCTAATAGGGTACAAAATAATATATCAACATGAAACGTAAACTATAATATATTTGATAAACAATAATATAATGTTTTATATAAATTATAATTCGTATTGTTACAAGCTATAATGGTTCGGGATTAATAAACGCCGCTCTTATACACTGAGGATTTATTTATAAAAACAACACAAAAGAAAATAAATAAAATAATGAATTAATTAAAAATTACACTACTACAATTAGAGAAAAACGAAACTTAAACAAAAAAACTACAATTACACTGCGCACAAAACACTGACTCTTATACTCTTCTGGCTCTTGAACTATCGCACTCGGATCTCTCGTAAATCGCAGAAGTTGATCGCTTGGTATCGCTTTCCGAACTTTTGCTATTTGATAGATACTGCCTTAAAACGGCTTGAAATCGTATGTCAGCTTGCTGAAAACGTCTCTAAGTGACTGAAATATACCAGAAATGTTTCTCGAACTTTCTTCAGCCTGTCTCCGTAACAGTATGTTAAATAATAATATCCGCAAAATGAACATACAGATTGGAATGTTTTCTTTTCCGTTTTAGCGTGAAAGCGTAACAAACAAAAATATCACTTTCGCATTTATAATATTACTAAGGATGCTTATCCTAAGATAGTAAGGATTATTTCAGTACAAATCTACTCCATGCATCCACTATTCTGTTACACAATAGTTTGCGCATGTGTTGGCCAACCTTGGCCAAACATTAGTAGCGTTGATTTAAAACAGATAATTTTGTTCAAATTTTGAATTATTTGTTAGTTTAAAAGCTTAAAATATATCTTATTTTATATGTACTAACCAAAAATTAGACTCCGTCCGTAAAATAGTTTTTTCGGGAATTATTTTCGCAATTTTTGAAGACAAACTGCGTCATTGTGAAACGTCTTAATATTGGCCGTGCTTGAAGAGAACTAAACAAAATAGACTCTCACATTTCAAGTGAGCCGATATTTACCGGCACGGATTTTTTGCGTCGACCCGATATCTAGTATATTGTTGATCGAAGAGATTGGGCAATTCTTATACCTGACAAATTGAATTAGGTACTTATTGCTATTTAACATATTTTATATAGTACATAATATAAAAAAGGACTTAATCTAGTCGTGACACGCGGTATTGCTTATAATAAACTGGAACCAAAATACATTGAACGAAGAATCTTAAATATCTTAAAACAAATGTTAATTAGCTTTTTCAAGTACACAGATAAATGAGTTCAATTTAGTAATGGTAATGATTAATCTCGACCGACCTAGATGCAGGCGCATACTTCAGTCCCACTCTAGCATTCGTATTTATTGAGAGAGTGAGGGAGATAGCTGGCATTAGTCAGGTCTGACTCACCTTAGTTGAATCATGTTGTTCATCTTGACTTTAGGTATTTGCAATATCCATAGTTGCTATAAGGGCTTTACTGTTAATCCAGTAAGCAAGCGCCGGCGTTTTGATTTTTTTTTAACCGAGGCTTTTGTAATATGATGATTTACATGTGTTAGTGATAATGGCCAAAAATTAATATATGTAAATATAGATGATCTTAACATCATTGTTTTGTGTATTTGTAATTATGTCTCTTCCAAAAATATTAATAGTAATGATTTGTCCCTCAATATAGAGATATTTAGGTACCTGTTTGCGAGTGCGGATACTGGATCGTGATATTCATATCAGGGGGCCTATTACCAAAACAAAACACGAAGTTTCGGCTGACGGATCGTACATTTTACTATTATGAATCCGATGATCGACACGTCTATCGCAATAGGACATTATGTCTTTCGTTTGAAATTACTATGATAGTAAGAATAATCGTAAATAGAATTAAAAATGTTTTCTTAATAAGTTGAAATACGAAGTTGTTTGTTCTTTCGTTTCGATCCGTTCGTTGCGTTCGTTTTTCGTAATAGGCCTACTGGCCCGACTGATGTTCATGGCTCATTCTTTTTTAAATTAAAACACATAAATTTTATTTCATTTTGCTGAACTTCTTCCAATAATGACCATGTTAAACGATTCTTAGCTATAGAAATGTTTAGTAAATAGTAACCCTAAAAAGATAAGATGATGACGTTTAAGATGATGTCTAAATAAAGAAATTAATCACAATATATTAATAAATCAAAGTAAATAAAGTATTATTTTTAATATGAATATCACTTGGTTTAGGTGTATCTTGCTCTCTATTAAATTATTCAATGAAAATGAAGGTAAACCAGATGACCGAGCGCGAACAACTTGCAAGAAAGTATCGTCACGTCATAGGTCTAGGCTGCATTAGAACTCAAATCTCAAATTGTACTTCGGCATTCCCGGAAAAGACCCGAATTAGTTTAAGCGTTTGAAAATCGAACTCCATCCGTTTGAAAATCGAACTCCATCCTTTTGAAATTCTTTCGAATACTTTTGTATGAATTTTTGAATTTTATCTAGCGTTCTAGGTTTTCTATTGACGGCCTGTCGGCACCAGCGCTTACATTATTTACGCTGACGGTATTATGCGAACACCAATTACAAGAATAAAGAACAGGCTTAAAACAATCCAGTTAGCGTTAACCGGGGCACAGCTGAACTCAATAATTGAATTACCATCAACACCGCTTCGGTAACTAGTCTTAACGTGGGAACAATTTTGACATTTATACTTTGGCGATAAAGCGTAATATTGCCTGTCGAATTGTTTTATTTTCGGTAACCGAGTACGTTAATACCTAAGTTTGTTTAGTTTTGGTAAGCTTTGCGTAAGGAAGGGATTAGTTTTCTTTGTAAGGAGTTATGGTAAAGAAAGGCACAAGCAAGGAGTATTGACTATTATGTATATTTTTATGTTTAACGAGGTTGTTAGGGTATGGCTATTATTAGAACTAAGATAATGTAATATATCAATGCAAAAAAAAACGGAAATTTGTAATTTGAAGTGTTATGTACGATTTTTTTTAAATTTCATACAAACTTTTGTCCTGGCATTGCTTACGTTTATCTCCAAACTTTAACCCTCTATGCTGCCTCGATAGGAGTGGCAATTTAAAAATTTGAATACACAGGTTTATTAAATTCTAAATATGTATAGCCATTTTTAGTTTAAAACTAATAACAGTTAATTGTAACGTATGGTGATCATATGCTGTCCAAACTTGTAGATTTATATTCTAGACGAGATGTGAAAATGCAGAGAGGATCTAGCAATTCGTGCTAGATCCTCTGTCTATACTATCGAAAAAGTATTCGAATCGTCCATCTGTCAGTTTTATGAGAAATCTTTTGAAATTTCATACAAATGACAGCTCGACGATACGAATAATTTTTCGCAAGTTGTTCCCTCCGATTGTTTTTTTGTCAAGTGAGTTTTTTTAAAGGAATACGACATTTTGACAGTTCTCAAGTTCCGTCACGGACCTTAAACTACTGTAGTTGTTAGTTATCCAGCCTACACATATATTAAATTACCTAACTGTTTTCATTATGCGCCTAACCACATTATGCCTTTGTTCCAGGTATTTATATATGAAATGTTGCCACGTTGAACGAAACCGCACCTATTATTCATATTGGTGAGTGTGTAACTGGTTATTCTAATAACATTTTCACTATTGTTTATACCTATATGAGTCTGTAAGAGGGTGTAAATATGTCGATTTTTAAATAAACTGTAGTAAAGAAAATAGGTACTGTAATTAAAGTAAATGAAAACAGAAAACATTATTAAAAGAGGAATTATATATTTTAAATGTACATAAAATAATGTCCATTTCGATGGGTCGCAGGTTCGATAATGTTTTTTAACTGGCATCACAGAAATTATGTTTTTTTTGTTTGTTTATAGAAGATACGAAAATAATCCTCTGTTTGATTTTGATGACATTCATCATCAGGCATACATTTATTATTTGAATATAAGAATTCTAGTAATTTTTCACCTCAAACCTTAAATCGTAATTTTTCACATCAGCTCGAAATATGTAGCTACAAACAAAAATACTATTAAAGTTAAGTTGAAACATTTGTTCTTTGAAAAAATTCCTCTGTAAACACAGCGAAGTATGGAAAAAAGTAAAAGTCCAAGCATTTGTGGAGCGTTCATAAGTTTTAAAAGCACTGATCGCTCGCCTGGAGTGATTTATTTGCAGCTCCCAGTTATGAAGTAACTTGTATTGTGAATTGTGATGTACTATTATAGTCAAACTTTGATTGTAATACTAAGGCCTGAATCTCAAGATGTGACTCAAGTTTGAATATTTGTCAAAACATTTTTTATTCTAAACAAAATTGACATTTTCCAGAATATATTTCGACTTGAATACTGGTTTTAGGCTGAATCTCAAGACGTTACTCAAATTTGAAACGAGTTTTGAGCTTATCGCAGCGTTTTGCAGATACACGATATTAGTTTATTACAAAGCAGACAGCCGAGAAGCAAATAATAATAAAGTGCTTGTGGTTTCATAATTGTACCATGTTTTTGTAAAACATCTATATCTATAGGTACTAATACATATTATTATAAAGCTGAAGAGTTTGCGATCAGCGCTAATCTCAGGAACTACTGGTTCGAATTGAAAAATTATTGACTCATTTTAACCTTCTTTATGGTAATCAAATTTGGTAAAAATATCATTTACGCAGAAGTACTTTAAAATACATATATTCTTTTAAAAACTTCTTAATCGCGATCATAATAACAAAAATTGACGCGGATGTCGCGGGCAACAGCTAGTGTATAATATACCTATATTATTATTAAAAGACGACACAATGTATTACCTTTTTAATTTAATTAACCCCATTGGCAGTCAACTAACCTCATTTCAATGATCGGCTTAAATTATGCGTAACAAACCAAACCATTTTGATCCTCGTTTGATAGTTTCCATGATATCGACTCTAGCTACAAGAGAAAAGTATTGTTGATTTGTTGTAGACATATAGACGTGATTGGAAGATGAATCCTACGAAAAAAAATATCTAATTGTATGTCCCGCGAATAATCTATTGTAATTCTTCTGTTCTCTTCTAAAAATAATAGCGTTCTTAAAATTATATTCCATCTATGGTCTACCTCTGCAAATGAAATATGGTCCAAGAGATAGTACAAATTGGCACTATAGCAGTTTTGCCTTTCTAATATCTAAAGACACAGAATAATATTCAAGAGATACAAAACAATACCTATATTATATTGTTGTTACTTCTTGATATTTTACAAAACGTTCCAAACGGATCTACAAATTCTATGGTTGTTATAGGAAATAGTTTCTAAATCTCAAGAACCTTATATTCATAGTAAGTTCCGAAGAATGCGTTTTCAGTAAAGTACTGACCTATATGAAGGTAACACAGTTTTAAATGTAAAGTGCGAATATGAGGTGCGCGGGCGTCGGTCAGTCGGGGTCAACGACCAGAGGCCGACGACATAAACGGGTTACTGGACACTGTGCCCATTTACGTACGATACGACATTGCTAGATAGTCTTCAAGTCAAATGTGCTTATAACAAACATATAAACATATATATTATGTAACAAATTAATTCACAATGGCATAATGTAAATAGTAGCTCGTAATGTAATAATAGCTCGTTGAGGAACGATCTCTTCCAACCCGATGTAAATACAAGATACATAAATAAAATGAGAAATATCTTTATGTAAAACATACACATTCAGACTACCTATAAAATTTAGTTACACTATTACAAATAATAATAAATTACATATGTACATGCTGCTGTGAAATGTCCTTAAAGAAGTACATAAAGATGAGTGTAGTCTTAATAAAATAGAGATAAAAAAAAATAAGAAAATCTCGCCTACCTTAAACGCCGTAGTGACACTATACGCCGTATAACGCCATAGTACCCTTATATTATTTCGTGTGTTCGTTTACCCGACTCTTTTTAATAAAAGTTAAATAGTTTGGAAAAGGAAAATTGTAACCACACAGTTGGTAATTGTTCGTCTATAAATTCCCGCAAATAAGAATTTATAAACGGAACGGTTCGTACAATAACCCGGTAACATCTATACTAATATTATAAAGAGGAAAGATTTGTATTTTTGAATTTCTGTATTTTTGTATGTTAAGAATAATCTCAAAAACTATTGAACCGATTTTAATAATTCTTTCGCCAATAGAAAGCTACATTATCAGCGAGTTATATAATTGATGCTACATTGCACTCGTGCGTGCTACTCCAAGTATTATTAGTTAAGATTTGAGTTAACTATATTATCTTAACTTGATTTGAGAACTGGTAGTAAATATAAAATTAGAAGCATTTAATATGTTTTTTTTATTGACGTTCATAAGTGTACATTATGTTACCTAAATGAATAAATGATTTTGAATTTGAAATTAACGTCTTTCTCGCATATTTTTATTTATTTATGGATTTCGTGGAAACAGTTACATGTAATACAGTACGAACTACGAAACTACTACAGGCATTTTTTATACAGTGTTATTTTTTCTTAGATTTACAAAGGCAGTGACTTACGAAATGTATATAAACGTAAAATTTTATGTCTACCATTGTATAAAATCGAATGGTAATGCCACTTTTTATACTCGCCTACAGACGTGTTGTACCTATAAAATATTTTTATGTTGTCAGCGATTTCCAAAACTAATTCAGTAAATGGCGTCTGTACTAGAACAATCTTAAATTGTTAAAATAAATTCGTCAATTCACAAATCAGTGCTGAATTAAAACTTCTTAGAATTCTTCGTAGACTGCCCCCGTGACTCAATGGTTAGAGCTCCTAGGGTAATAGGCTTAAATAATGATTCGCTCGCCTAGGGTACAGAAGGCACACTTAGGTACTTGCCACCAAAAAAAATATCAGTGAAACAGACAGAAATGGGTCTGCCCCATGCTTTACTTGGGGACGCGGGAATAAAAACACATTGAAACGCGATTTATTCCCGAGGTTTTGAATACTTTATAGTTTACGTAATGTTTTAATAATACATAATCATGTATATCTTTACTGTTTTTAACTATGTATGTATGTTACTTTGAATTTTATACGTTATTTATTTGGTAGTTAAAACGAACAATAGAGTTTTCTAAGTTCTCAGTATATTTTTCGAGAACGCTCAAATATCACTATAACTTTGATATCAGTACACAATTCTTAAAGTATATTTTATAGTCTCTTTTTGAATAAGAATAGCGTGTGAAAGCCTTCATAGTTCGTAACTCCATACGCCCACCAATTTCACACTTCGTTACAAGCACTTATAAATGTTCTGTGTCGAATTCATAATAGATATTGATGAAAACGTGTTACTGACTATCGCGATTTGAAAATACTGAATATATCATACTTTAGAAATCTGTTTTATATCTCAGACCCTAGCACGAACGATTTGCGGGAAAATATTCGTATTGTACTATGTTTCGGGTCTGCGTACTAAGATACACTTGAAGAAAAATATAGCACGCAAAAATACTACTCGTGTATTTTCCACACTTAAATGTCACAAAAAAATCCTTCATTTAAATTTAATTGCACATTGGCGTGTTCGGTAGAACACCTGCCGTGCGCATCGATGTGTCGTGGGTTCGAAGCCCACCGGGACGATATGTTTATAATTTTCTGTAAGCATGTCATCCTCTTCGTTCGATTACAGTCAGGCATAGTCGCGGCGATCCGAAGGAGAGTGATAAAAACGAACGGTGATCACAAATCTCAATTAAACATTTACTGTCTTGCTTTGCTATGTTCGTTCGTTTGAAATCGAATCAATCGATTGAACGGGTCGAAAGAACCAGATCATTTTGTCAACGGCTCAGTATTGATTCAGTTCTTTGCGATCGAACGAACGACAAAAGTGAAGTAAACTGCTGATGTGGATACCTCATGAATGAACCATGAAAATTATTAGCTATACAAAGATGATAAACTCAGCCTTTTACTTTTATTATCGTTTATTACAACCGTGTTTCAGTTTTATTGAGAGGCTTTTTACTTTCTGGTTGGATGATATTTCGGTATGGTAAAATTAACATTTAAGAATAAAACATGCTCCCAATGCTAGATGTAAAGAAATAGGTTGACAGGGCAACATTGAATAGCTTTTGGCTTTAGTATCACAAGTGAGCTATAATAATTATTATATTTACTACCTATCTGATAGTATAATAAATACCTACAAAAACAGTAATTACAGTTTAAGACATTTTTAACCTTTCTTACTAAAATATATCAGAATTTTGGTCCTCACATCTGGTCACTTCGGGTATTAATCGAGTAGAAGGAATATCGAAATTCCGACCGGGTAACGAAACACCGTCCGTCCGTCCGTCGTTTCGTCGATAGATGGAAAAAACCGTGAAGTGCATATTGCGCGGTTCGGTTTCAGTCTTTAGATTTCCGAATGCTTGAAGTAAAAAGTAGGTCGACAGCGCATCATTAACTAATGTTCTGTGGCTGCGGTATCGCCTAACATCAAGTGAACATCATGCTCGTCTGTCGATATCTAACATTAAAAATATATATCTACAGATATCGACAGATGTTCATATATTATAGGTATATACATAAATATTATTATATTTGTCTAATTTGTTGCTTTTTCCATAAAATACTATATTTCTCCGAAAAAATGATGGCAACATAACTGACAGAAAGCTCAAAAGTTTAGTTTTGTGCAAGGAATGCAAAAACGGTTAGTTTTTCTTATTTTTCTTCGTTATTATTGTACAGTAAGAAAAGTGACAAAAGGACACTATTAGTAGGAAAGATATAACTTAGTTAGTTTAGGATAGAAATAAACTGTTTATTAATCTTAATTGCTTACTTGGTTAGTGCAAAAAAAACCAACCTTTTTGGCAGTTTTCTTGTTAGGGCCTGCTTAAGTATGATTACACCAAGTGAACCTCATGCTCGTCTATCAATATCGACATATCTTTCATTAAAAAATATGGTAGGGTTATTCAATACAAATAACAATGATCCTTTTGAATTAATGAAACGTTATTTAATGAATATTTAATGTCCTCAAATTATTTCCGTCTTAATATTCTCTTACCATTCCTAACGGTCGCTTATAAAACTTATTCATAAATGATTTTAAACGGCCTCCTCGATTAATTGCTGACATTTTTGGCGAATTTCCTTTGAAGCTTTGGGGACATTAATCTTATTGTTCGGAAATTTTGTATTTTCATAAAGAAATATTTACGATAGGAACAATTGTTAGCGATTTAGAAACACTTATAATTTTGTTTCTGTTTTTGCCTATTGGAGTAAAGAGATCTCAAACTTTTTCATTTGGAATATTAATACGTAGAATGCTAAAAGAAAATCGTATTTTTTTTATTTTTTTATGTCAGATATCGACAGACGAGCATGAGGTTCACTTGATGGTAGGTGATATCTCAGCCACAGAACATCAGTCAATGATGCGCTGTCGACCTATTTTTTACTTCGAGCATTCGAGAACCATAGACTGAAACCGAAACGCGCAATATGCACTTCACGGCTTTTCCATCTATGAACGGTGGTTCGCTACCCGGTCGGAATTGAGATATTCCTCCCACCCAATCAATGCCCGAAGTAAGCAGACGTGGGGAACACATGCTTAGAGAAAATTATAAACATGTGTTTCCTAGTGGGATTCGAACCTACGACCCTTCGATGTGCACGGCAGGTGTTCTACCGAACGCGCCAACGAGCCCGTCAAATTTAGCCCGTATTTCCGTCCAATGGCCGATGGTATCTCCGGTTAGCTTTATCTAGTTGAACCATTCTAACCTTGAATGTCACCCGTGAACCTTTTGCAATATCTTTAAAAGTAAACCGAAAAGTTATTTATTTGATTTCCTATGCAAAATTACCGAGTAAACTTTCTAATAAATATATTTAGTACTCAAACGCTATTCAATATTGAGATGTACTTCAAATTATTTCCGTACCTGTTATTAACCTACGTTAACTAAAAGATTGGAAGCCCACAATTTTGATTTATATAAAATACTTCATACCGGATTAAAACGCGATTTATTATTCATAATATTTAAAATTTTAAGAAAAAGAAAGGTATTTGACATGAATTCTAAAAGTTAAATCCATTATATGCTGCAGCACAAGCTGAACATCTGCCTTTCTTTCGTCACACAGCATCCTTAAATTATTTAGCGTTAAGAATGTATAAATATAGGCTATTTTTGTGTATCATCTACATTGCACCCGTACGAAGCCAGAGCGTGTTACTAGTTGATGATATATACGTAGGAATAGTTCGCAGGAACAGTTGTCCAATACCTTTTCCCTTCGGTTAAGTGGTATTCCTTCTTTATTCAAGGTTCAATGATTTATTTGTGTACCGACCCCACATTGAACGGATATGAGCGTAACCACAGGCCTACAAACACGTGTGCTTTAGTTTTAATTTATGTTAATACTAATAAGAGCTCTTATTTTGATTACAGGTAATAATTGTGAGGTTACAGTCAAACGTCAACATCAGTAAGATTTAGTTGTATTTTTTTTTATTAAAATACGTCATAGACGTCACGCCCATAGACAAAAGCAAAGCGATTCAGGGAAGGCTCTTTTTGTTAAGGTTTCTAAGTCATATCGGTTCGAAAATACCGCTGGCGACAACTGGTTTCACAGAGTGAGTATGCGAGGCAGAATTCCTAAGAAAACACACAGTTGTAGATTTCCAAGTATCAAGGTGGTGAGGATGAAATTTGGAGTTCAGTTGCGATGTCCGATAGTGGATTTCAGCGGCAGGAATTACTGAGATGTCCAACTGGTCTTTAGTACAAAAATATGTCGATTACCCAAGACTATGTCAAATATTTGTCGCATCAAGGTTATGGTTTCTTTTTATCAAAGCATCTAAATGTCACAGTTCAATAATCAAAAAGAGTTCGTTGGCAGCTACGTAATACTGTTATAACTGTTTCTTTTGTACTAATATAATTTTAAACAATATGATTTCCTCTTGGCTACAAAGAACAATTGTGTTAAAGTTGGTTTCATGAATCACTGTATTAAAACAACCTTGGATTACTCATTTCCATTGCGGAGCTGTTTAATAAAGTCCTTTGTCACAAGTGTCAGACGAGTTGAAATCTTCGATCAACAATATACTAGATATCGGGTCGACGCAAAAAATCCGTGCCGGTAAATATCGGCTCACTTGAAATGTGAGAGTCTATTTTGTTTAGTTCTCTTCAAGCACGGCCAATATTAAGACGTTTCACAATGACGCAGTTTGTCTTCAAAAATTGCGAAATTAATTCCCGAAAAAACAATTTTACGGACGGAGTCTTATTTTTGGTTAGTACATATAAAATAAGATATATTTTAAGCTTTCAAACTAACAAATAATTGAAAATTTGAACAAAATTATCTGTTTTAAATGAACGCTACAAATGTTTGGCCAAGGTTGGCCAACACATGCGCATACTATTGTGTAACAGAATAGTGGATGCATGGAGTAGATTAGTACTAAAATAATTCTTACTATCTAAGGATAAGCATCCTTAGTAATATTATAAATGCAAAAGTGTTTTTTTTTGTTTGTTACGCTTTCACGCTAAAACGGAAAAGAAAATATTCCAATCTGTATATATTCGGAACATTTTGCGGATATTATTATTTAACATACGAATTACTATTTATATAAAACATTATATTATTGTTTATCAAATATATTATAGTATTTGTACCCTACTCGATAAATGATAATTTACACATTGGTGTTTCATAAACTATACTAATAATACCAGTCTTCGAAGTTAGTCAAGTGTGTATGTATAATACATAGATATGTATATATATATATATATATATATATATATATATATATATATATATATATATATATATATATATATATATATATATATATATATACCAAACCAAATAACCCAAAATATATATATTTTGGGTTATTTGGTAACTAATAAAATCATATTTCGACTTCACTCTTTTCTTTGTTCCCATTGAGCAGTGTCATTTTTCAAAATTTGACAAGGGGTGTGGCTTAAATAATCGGTACACTTTTTTCGTGAATTTTGTATGCGACCTGAAGTCTATTTAATACTATGTCAATGGTTGAAATAAACCAAAAGGTCTCTCGAGACTAATTTACGTGATGTACAAAATATGTATTGGCGATTTGTTTCTGCCGCTTTGAAGTTGGATTTAGTATTCAACATTTGAATAAAATGTAAATAAGGGTTGATTTCATACACTAGAATTGCGAAATAATTACAGAAAGTACATATTCAGTTGAAATAGATGGCGCTAGTGCAACTTTTGAATTCGGAATACTTGTAGAATTCTAGCCGCAACCATGTTGAATGGCCTTCGAAAAGTCGGAATGAATAATTCCGTAAGTGATTTCATTTAAATATTACATTGAAAATTTAAATTTACTCCCCTGCAGACATATTTTTGTGTTTATTTTATACTTCATTTAATCAAGTAGGTAATATGTTTTATAAAAAAATCGTTACTAGACTTCTTCCCACTGAAAATTCTTTATTCACATTGGTTCCCGGGATTCAAAGAGCGTGCGTAGTACGAGTAGTTAATAATAAAAGTTTTATAATTTATTTTAAAAATAAGAACAGATAGTGTGGTTTCATAAAATATGTCAGTGAGTATAAGAATTTAGAGTTATATTTTTATTTAACTCCTTATAATGTATGCATTTCATTAAAAAAATATTTCAAAGAAAACTAATGAGATCGTTTCAATAATTTTTGCAAATGCAGGTTTTTTCTGTATTATATAGAGTTCTTTTTATCGTATAGTTAAGTGGACATAGCTTCGAAACAGTTTGCCTTGGCTTTTCACGTTGACCAGATAGTATCAAATTCAAGAATTCTCCGCGTGAAGTACCAGGTCAACATGACACTGTAACACGTTCGAATGACTAATGTTTCTGGAGCCGTGACTTGCTACTATTGTGCTGTTTCATCCGAATATAATGAACGTTTACAGGTAATTTATGATCTACACTCGAACTTTGATAACAGACAATTTGACCTATTGTTCGGTGTTTATGCGCTCCTGGTAACTGTCAATATTTTTACCATTTTTTATTTTTCTTTTATTCATTTTATTTTTTGTTGAGTTTTACAAAAATACAATAATCTGCGTCTAAATTGGGTAACACTGGCTTCTTTTATGCTGAAATTAAAACATTTTCAGATTTTGTATATAAAATCCTTTCATTGCTTTTTTTTCTTTAACAATTCATATTGATTTCCTATCATTCTAAAAGAACATTCATACCTATAAAAGGACAACCTTTCTAAATTCAAAACAAATCAAAAGAAGGTATAAAAACAGGAGTAAGGACTCCCCGCTTCAACACAAAGGTATAATGAAATTCATCCCCAAGTGTGTTGCGGACTATTATTCAACCACATACAATATGTAGTATGGGTTACAAATGCTACTGGGCTGTGATGAATCATAGATACTAGAAGTGAAATGAGTTTAAGTTTACTTTATTAAACTTTGTTTACCTAATATAATCGGAAAGTATTGTATCGAATCTGCTTTTTTTAACAGGATAAATGCTTTTTTAATGACTTACTAGCGATCGGCCGTGGATTCGCATGAGTACAATGTTATGCTATACACAAAAATACCTGTTACTCGCTTATAGTGTAGCTTCTATTGGCGAAAAAATCGTTACAAACAAACAAATCTTTCCTCTTTATAATATTAGTATAGACGAGAGAAACGTAAAAGTTATTATTGTCTTACGGGCTACGACGCGACGACGTTTCGAATGCTTATTCATTCGTTCGTTACATTTCGATGTACGATGTTATTCACGTATTTTATGATGAGGTTATTTTTTAATTTTTATATTTTTTTCAAACATGTGGATTACATTAAATAAAGTTAATTGAGGCTGCTAAAATAAGTAGTAACGATTTGTTAGTAATACTTCGAAGACAACTTATCTAGACTTAACATAATTTTGTGAATCCTCCATGTTCTCTATATCCTGGTTCTAGATATGTTACTTTCCTCGCGATTTGTATAGAAATAATTCCGACGCTATAATATGACGGTGCTATACTTCTTGGCGGGTATAATTTGCCACAGCGTTTTACTTACAATTACTTCGCCTCCTTAATACATCTTCTGAGGATACGGCTAGGGCTACCCAAAACTTTAAAAATTAAAAAATATATATATTTAAAAAATATTTCTATAATTATTGGTACAAATAGTACCGACTAGCAATACGCCCTGGCTTCGCAGGCTATTTAAAAAAATTGCCTGTGTGACTCGCTGATAAGTAATAATGTATCTATCAATTGGTGAATTTTTTAAAATGATCAGTAGATCCAGAGATAATCGCCAACAACCTCGTATAGATTGGTATAGAAGTGTAGATTAGAAATAGGATTTTTAAAGTATTGTTAAGTAGTGAATGTGAAACCTTTTTTTAATAGAAATGTATGGTATTATATTATGAAACCTGGCATTTACATAAAGGTCGCTGTTAAATTATAGTATTTTACAAAATTACATTTAATATACGTTTTTTCAGGCGTATTATGTATCGTCAGCCCGTTTTAATTATAGGTCTTGCAGCCCTGATACAATCGTAAAAGAAATTGTGTAAATAAATTATTACTTAGTCTTACACACGTTCCCCACATTTGAATGAGATTACATTTTGGTTTAATTTTCTTTTGCGTCAAACGTATTCTGGTTTTAATGGTACTTAAGAACAGATTGGTGATAAAAACTTTTTATCCAGACTGGAGACTGGAGTAAATCACAGGAAATGTCTTATCTTCTTAATTGTTTGCAAAAAAAGGAATACTGTAATCTTTTTTGTTTTAGCAAAACATTATAAGTACACTAATCTATACTTAGACCATTGTCAATAATTTTTGAAACCAAAATAAATAATAGTAGAATGAAATCTATTGGAAAGGCAAGAAAATATAATAACAATTATTTTCCTTTCATTTTTATTATATTCTCTTCCTTTTCCAATGAGTTTCATTCTACTATTATTATATTTTTATCATTTTTAAAGGCTTCGGCACTGGTCTAACTAATATATTAAAGAGGTAAAGTTTGTGATGTTGTAGGGGGTAACCTTTGGAGCCACTGAACCGATTTTAAAAACTCTCACCAAAACATTATCAGCAAGTAACAGGCTATTTTTTGTGTATAGTACATCTACACTGCACCCGTGCGAAGCTGTTGCGTGTTGCTAGTTAGTAATATTGATATTACTGCACTAAGCATACAACATAATATGCTTATATTGTACTGAAATATATTGAATATGATGAAATTATAAGATGCATCTGAAAACATCTGAAAATTACTTCATCTGACATAACACTATATATTGACAATCGAGACTATGAAAATTTTAATAACAATATTGTCTTTTATTCATTCAAACTTTTCAAATACTTTCCAGTAAACTTGGTCATGATTTCTTTTTAATTCGGTAAAAGTTGAATAATTTCAAATACCGGGCGTGGGTGACAATTTTGTGTAAGATCTAAGTTATTTTGGCAGCATAGTTAAATTAGCATGGCTTCATTACTCGTGCGACAGTAAAAAAAATATTCAGAGAATTTGCATTTGTCGGTCTTAGTTAAAAGACCAACATCTTTGAAACCTTTTTAATAGTAATGCTGTGTCGATTGCTGAGGGGCTGTTTTTTTTTTGGCTACATCAAGATTCTGTCTGATCTAGTATATTTAAGTACTAATTTAAATCTTTTTTTTTTAAATTTAATTACTTTCCATAGGTTTAAGGTTAAAAATCGATTTTGTTGTTAAATAAATTTTTCTTTCCCTTTTTTTAAGTTAGATATTGACAGACAAGCGTGAGGCTTACTTGATAGTGGATGATATCAGCCACAGAACATCAGTCAATGATGCGATATCGACCTATTGTTTTCCTTGAAACTGTTTAAATATATTATTTGTATATCTAATAGTATACAATATTACGATAAACTAGGGTTTAAACCAAGCCCTGCAAGTGATTTCGACCTCTGTAATCAGATTCGTCCGACCTCTATCAGATAACTTTGACGTATCCATAAACGGTAGGTACTTGTAAGTTTTGCGTGAACTTAGCGGTTAGGGCCTTATCGCCCCCTTGAAACACTTGTAGTAATTTATGTATTAGGGTTGTCACATGATAACCTCAAAAATCCTAGCAAAAAAAAATAATGTTTTTGCTTGGATTTTTGAGTTCAGTGTTTCCAACTTATTACTGCCTTGGACCTTAATTATTTAAAAAAATAACTAATTGTTTTAAAAGGCTAACAACGCATCTGAGACATTTTGGCTGACCTGATCGGTTGTCTACTCTGAAAAAATAATTACTATTGTAATTTTAATGGTAATTGTAAATATTTTTAAGCACTGTAGTAGAATTTGATGCATTAATCAAATCTTATACTTTACTTTTGATTTTTAATATTAATTCTAAATTAGAAATACAATTAAGTAGTAAGTATCAATTCAGTATTTAATAGCATATTCCCAAAAAATGTGTTTAAGTTTTATGACGTGTGATAACCCTATGTCTTTAAGTTCGTTCGATTAGGTTTGGTGTTTAAGAGACGCTGTTATCTTATCAGGCGAAATAATGCTTCGTTTTTCGGTTTTTCTGTGTAATGCTTTTTGTCAACGCGAATGTAATGTTCACACGAAGGTACCGTATATTTGATACTTTGCTTTACGAACTACCACAAGCTTTTTAAAAGAGTTATGACTTTTTAGCGGTTCGTGGCATCGATTTCCGGGAAAAGAACATGATTTGGCAGGCTATAGAAGACCGATTGTGAGGCCAAACGAGCGTTATTTTTTGAATTGCGCAATTTAAGCTGCATTCGGTTTTCATACAAAAGCCCTGTTTGTAGTACACGGCCATTTAAAATGAAACAGGACTTTTGTATGAAACATAATTTATTGCGCATCTCACGTCTAAGAAAATTGCTGCTCGTGCTAGCTCGTATAGCCTCACCCTTAAAGTCAACCCATTATGAAACGAAACTATTAAATTATATAGCAGAGCCACAATATTCATATATCCATTCATATATTCATATTTATTGTGGCTCTGCTATATAATTTAATAGTTTATAATTGTTTTTTATTTTTAAAACAATCTAAATACACGGTAATTAGACATTATCGATATATAGTATGTAGAGTTATTGTTAAATTTAGAACAATATTTACTTTAAGATATGTAGGTTGATGGTTCGATTTTTGAAAAATTTCGTTTAGTAACGGTTTGTCTTAAAAGGTAATATGCTGAAAATTACGTGGCGGCACTCGTTTCCATGTTTCTAAATTAAATATTGTGTTCCCCTTTATTATTTTGTTTACTTACATTTACGTATATTTATATTTAGGTACTTTTCTTCCAATTTTTTTCTGAGTTGTCACAGCCAAAATTCTACCCCAGCCCAATCATTGCTTAACGTTCAATGAACTCAGCCGTAGGCAACTCCTAGTCGGAGTCATAATGAATAGCTGTCAATATAGGCACAAAATGCCTCGACCTTTCCAATATAATTTCTCACACGTAACCTTACACGCGTTGTATGAATGATTTATGTATAACGCTTCAAGTATAAGGAACTTATGAATTAAGGTCACATTTAGTTACTTCAGAACAGTATGGCTCAGTGGTGATTGGCCTGGAAATAATGCATAGGTACCTACTTCTCTTATTAGCCTAAATCCGCCTCCGTGGCTGTGGTGGTAAACACGATTCGTTTAGTACCGGGAGACCTGAGTTCGAATCCCGTGGAAACAAATTAAAAAAATTTGTTTCGGTGGGACACAGCACAGAAAGCTGATCTACATGCCTGTAAAATACCAGTGAAACAGACACAGAAATGGGTTTGTCCATGCCCCATTAAGGGACTCGGGAAATTGTTGTGAAAACCACATTTCAATTTAAAAATTGAAAGGTGGTTTTGTTATGGACGTGGAGGGATGATCATCATGTGTTTAAAAAAATATGAATGTGAAAGTGGATGAGTTTAATACCTAAAGGGGAAGAGCAAAAAAAGGGGATTGATTTTGAGAGTAAATTGTTGGAGTGGTGTGACTGATAGAAGAAAATATTTATTACGTACTACTACGTCTTAATAAAAGTATTATTTTAGGCCCTTAAGAAATTCGATTTTTTATGAGAAACTTATTTAAAATTACTATTAACTATTATTCATTAGTAACTAGTACTTTTATATAACTTCATACTCGTCTGATATCGGCTGACTAGTGTGAAGTTTACCCGATACCTCAGCCACAAGTGACAGGCCATCAATCAACATGTTGGCCTATATCGAACGTTCGGAGATCTATAGACATAAGCCGATACTGAATCTCTATGAATTCATAGTCTAGTTCCAATGTCTGAATTTTATGGTAGTTTTAGATATTTATAAGTAGTGACCTCCGTCGATCAGTGGTATATAATTAGGAGGTCCAGGGTTTGAGTTCTTAGAAAAAAAAATTAAAGACTTATCCTTCTGTGTGTGAAAAATGATCAGTGAAGTAGACACAGAAGTGTGGTAGCCTCATGGCCCATGAGTGTCCCTATTAAAATGAGTAAATTTTCTTATGTTAGATATCGACAGACTAGCAGTTTCACTTTATGATAGGTGATACCTCAGCCACAGAATATCAGTCTGCGAATGATGCGCTGTTGACCTACGTTTTACTTCGAGCATTCTGAAATCCATAGACTGCGCAATGTACACTCCACAGCTTTTCCATCTATGATCGGTGGTTCGTTACCGGGTCGAAATTACGATATTCCTCCCATCCATTAAATGCCCGAAGTGACCAGACGTGGGAAAGACATGCTTATAGAAAATTATAAACATATAATTGTTCGTATTTATTTCTAGACGTGATATCCTCAATTTCACTTCAGACAAGGCTTTCATATTTCTTAGTATTAATTGATACAATTAATTAAACAGTATTCCTATTCAATATTAGTTCGTCGCCAATAGTGTACTGTATGAACATCGGTATTCAAGGCAGGTGGCTATAATCAAATTGTTATCTGCGAAGCGGAAAGTTAGTCTCTCCGATGACATAGTTTACCGAATTCGATCTCAAGTTTCTTGTTGCTATCATCAGAGAGAGAAAATAGTGTAAGTAAGTGTTACTACGAATTATTTTGACTAGTAAATGAAATAGATGATTTGTTTTATTCTTGCTGTTGTCTTCACATAAAAACTAACTTAAAATTTAAACTGAAAGATTACTTTTTAAACAATATGCTTTTATTTTCTTAGATTGGATATGAATTAATCGAACTGACGGTCTACCTAAGATAGCATTAGATATAAACCTCTGTGGTTTCAAATTTGCTATTTAAATTAAATTTTGTAATTGTCTTTGATATCGATAAATAAATTTAAAAAAAAAAACTGTTTAACGCAGTATTTATATGCCAATGTAATGAAGTATATTTTTTCCCATTAAGATAACAAATATTTAGCCTATGACTATTAATATTGTCGGGTGTGAAAATCGATTTAATTGTTCGACTACAATTGATTTAAAAGATAAAAAAGGGTTTCCTGATTTTTAACATACTATTGTAAAATTACATACTACCACTTGCCTTGAAGAAAGCTAACACTTTAGTTATATTAATAATATGCTTTCGGATTATCTTTTCGCCACAAATAATATGTGTATATGTTTATGTATAATTGGATAATATGCGTGTATGTATGTATGAATATAATTCAGGTTTACTTATTACTATTACTTTTTTTTTGCACTACCCATTTCTTTTCTTTTGTCTCACCTATACCATAAGGTTGCCTGGAAGAAATAGCTGCTTAGCGATAAGGCCGTCAGTTGTACTTTTCCTGTGTGTTTATATGTTTGTATATTTGTTTATATGTCTGTATTTATAGTGCAATAAAGTTTTGAATAAATAAATAGTAAATACTAACGTAATTTATTACTCAATAAGTTTAAAACATGAATTTAAAACTTTGTTGCATTTTTTTAAAAAGGCTATTTTTTTAAAATAATTTGTGAATTAAAATGAAAATGGCTCAAAACGCCCATCCGACAATAAGAAGGATAAGCGGTTTCATTTCATCACGCCAGCTTAAATTAAAACCAATACGTGAAACAGAATTTATAAATATTTACAAATCTGCCTTTTCCTTTCAAGTGTATCGATGCGATATTCCGATCACGTTTCGCTCACGAAAAATATTTAGCCGATTCTAAACTGAATTAAGCTCCACAATCTGTAAATCGGTATTCGTCGCATCGAATGCCGATTCGAATCGAATGAATTGCTCGATTGAATCGATATTGGTGGTTCGCGATTCCGCGACCTCATGCGCGTGTAACTCAATCCTTTACGTGTTTGCATTCGAATGCAATCGTGGCAGGTTTAATGGTAAACTTCGTTCTATTCAAAGGCATTCACGGCAGAGTTGAATAGATGTGCCAATTACGTTTGTGCGTGTGACTGGCTCCGTCTTGAAAACGATAAATTGTGTCGAAAACGGGAATTGTAGAGTCGTATTCTGGATTTTGCTGAAAAATAAGGTCAATTGGAGCTCCTTTGAAAGCGTTTTAGTTATTCAAGAGTGTTTTATCGATGCTGGTAGTAGATTGCTTGATGCTGAAACTCGCTGAACGAAAAAGTGACCTAGTAATGTAAATCACCTCATTTGGGTTTCGAATTCTTACAATATGATTAAATCGTTATTCGTCACTCAAATATATGTGTCATATCTCATGTCGTGTATGTATAAAATCGTCATGATCGTAGAACAACGACGGTTCTGATTTTTCAACGCAGTACAAAAACGCGTTAATACGCGTTTTTGTACTGCGTATTAACGCGTACGTAGTACCTTCATTGTACTACGTACAGCTCGGCTTCCCCTCACGGTAATCAGTATAAAGTTAATATTAAAAAGACACCAAACATAATATTGCCGAGTTTGACCCCGAATAGATTAGCCGTGTTTTAATTATGCATAAAAAACGACGTATCAATCTTTAAAACGCTCTCCTGTAAAGTAGGCGTTTTGCAGATCCGCCGTTGTTCTACGATCATGACGAAATGTAGGTAATTTTTAGTAGCCGAATCATTAGTATATAGTATAGTTTCAGTGTTAAAAAATATGACCTATTTATATCAATTTTAACATTTTCATAGCCGTCAAAAGATATATTTTTTATTAGAAGTCAGAGAGGCTCGTTTTGGTAGGTATTCCTCGGCTACAGGACGTTCGTCAATAATAGGTTGTCGTAGGATCATTCGGAAATCATCCCTCAGACCAAAGAGACCGGAAAATTTGACCATATTACGGCGATTTTTGAACTCTCGACCGATCGGAACAGTCCCATCCATCTTGCCAACCCGCAATATTTATTAGCAGATTAATAAGCGAATAGATACTTCGCATTACAAGTACCCTTAGATATAATTATTATCTCAATAAATTGTACAAAGCCTATATTGACACAGCGAATTAAAGTTCGTCTCCTGCGGTGATAGAACACGTGTCGGGACTCAAGATTCAGGGTAAACTCACGCTACAAATCATTGGCGATGTACGCTGAGATGAGAGTCTTAACTTTGCATTTCAAACCGTATATCAAAATTTAATATTTATTCCTTGCTACGAGTAATGTTTTATGATATTCCTAGTTTTACGAACACAAACTTGCAGCCGCGGAGTGTGTTATGAATTTTTATTATAATGATGACATAAATGAATTGATAGTTTGTATAAAAACAAGATTATTATTAAAATTTAAATAATTTATGTTAATATTGGAGATTATATAGGAACTAAAAAAATGCATGACAACAGTCATACGATGAATAACAAGAAACCATAATCTAAGGCCAGGGAGAATAGGCTTCTTCTAGACAGCCGTGCCCTTCCTTAGATCGCATCAGCACTTACCATCAGGTGGGATCGCGGACAAACATCCGTCTATTATGCATAAGAAAAAATCCTAGATCTAGATCTAGGATAGATCCATATCCTAGGATATTAGGTATTTGCATAGCAAGGTGGCGGATATCATTAATCATTTCCCCACGAATTAAAAGAGCTTATGTGAAAGGACATTTTCTCTAATTTAAATAAAATACTGTATACCGGATTAAAACGCGATTTATTATTTATATTGTTTAAATTATTTATCCCGACGTTTCGGATGCTTTTCTTTCTTTTTTTGTAAGGCTTAACTGACCTATTTTTTTTTTGGTAGATTTCACACTAGTAATCATTATATGTAGTAGTTTCGGTTTCAGTCTATGAATTTCCGAATGATGATGACTGATGTTGTGGCTGTGGTATCACCTACTCGATATCTAACTTAAAAAAAAAATATATATTATTAGCCACATTAGCTCACTAAGAAGTGAACCTCTTAGAATGCTTACTATCTCAGACGTTGGTTATTCTATCAAGAGCGTACTAATGAGTGGGTGAGATATTCTACCTTGGTATTGAGTAACAAGATTAAAGCTACAAAGGCAGCCTGCATGAATACTAAGTCGTGTGTTCACTCCTAACACACCTTTAACGAATTTACATCCAGTCCTAGGTTCTGTAGCACTTGTGTGTTTATTGCTTGTTACGAGTTTAATCTGCTACAGTAGATTGTCTTTGAAAGATTATCTTGAATTAATTATTATAATCATTAAAATGTTCAGCACTACCATCGCGAAATTTAACTATATTTCAACACACGGATAAGTGAGTAAGCTCGTGGTAAATAATCATAAAAAAACAGCTAATTCGAAAATGGAACATATTTTCGAATTATGTTCCATTTTCGAAATAAATAACGGTATTCCAAATTCAAATCGTCACGCATATGAAATCGGACAATCACCGACCAATAAACGCTTAGCAAACATTTCAATTACAAATGCGTGTTACATCCTGAATCAGTGTCCACTAAAATTCCGCGGACACGATATGGGTCTCATTTGACGTTGTCATGCGAAGCCGGGGTTATAGTTACAGAGCTCGTGAACCTTTTAACTAACATTTAAACGCAGGTGTCTCAAGGATTTCTAAATTTGGCCTAAGTTAGCTTAACTTCTCAGTATAAGGATTTCCTACGAAAGAGTACTTGTGGGACATGGGACAGACATATTTCTGTGTCTGTTTTACTGATAATTTCTATTTACAGGCTAGAAAGTGATTAGTTTTTTGTCAACCGAAACAATTTTTTTAAACTTATTTATCCGGAATTATAATCTGGAACTAAATAAAATGTAAAAATGGGCCACGGAGACGGTTGATGTAAATCACCAAAATATATAATAATTATTCCCAGATCTTGAGTCTTAATCAATGAAACTACATAAGCATTAATTTTGATATTAAAAAAATAACAAATGACAAAGTCGTGCCTTCCAGATTATATTCACGTTCAGTACACACAACTGAAACTTCAAAAGGATCATGAGCTCTTAGACTATAATAAGCTGGTACACAAATGATTCCAACTGTTAAAACGTCGCGCAAACAGCATGCGTTCGTTAGCGCTAATTAGGCGTAAGCTTAACTACCTCGTATCGCTTTAATATTTAGTACTGGACTGTTTATTTTCGCTCATCTTTGAATAAGTTAGTATTACGGTAATGATGCTTGTGCTTCACGGGTAGTATTTACCCTTTAAATTCTTTAAAAACAGATATTTATGAATCAACAGCCGAATAGTTCACCATATCTTTGGCTATGTGGTATGCTCTTTTTTGGAATTAAAATGTAAGCAAAATTGTTTAATTTATCTTATAAAACCTAGTTTCATAATAAAATTTATATATTCAATAATAAAAAATCTATTAGCGTCTAAAAATCGTTGTAGCAACTTCCATATAAAAGGGAAAGAACGCGAAGTTTTTAAAAGATCTGTTTTTTTTTTATGTCAGATATCGACAGACGAGCATGCTGCATGATGTACACTTGATGGTAGGTGAAACTTCATAGAACATCAGTCAATGATGCGCAGTCGACCTACTTTATACTTCGTGCATTCAGAAATCCATAGACTGAAACCGAAACGCGCAATATGCACTTCACGGTTTTTCCATCTATGAACGGTGGTTCGTTACCCGGTCGAAATTTCGATATTCCTCTCACCCGATCAACGCCCGAAGTTACTAGACGTAGCGAAGACATGTTTACAGAAAATTATAAACATGTCGTCCCGGTTCGAACCCACGACCCATCGATGCGCACGGCAGGTGTTCTACCGAACGCGCCAACGAGCCCGTCAAGTGCAGTAAGGCAAACGTTTTTTCCGTTCAGCATTGCGTTTAAGAAATTGTACAAAACAAACTCTTTATTACGAGTATATTATCATTGTAAATTGTGTCATTATTTTTCAATGATATCTTTCAATACGGTCATGTTCGTGACTTTGTCTTAAACAGATGTCCTTTTAAAACAATATTTTCTTGCAAATTATTCGTCAATGTTTCTCTTATCATGAGTTCATGACACTATAGATGAGACGTATTTACGCTACCAGGTTTTAAAACCAGGGCTTTGCTTGGAAGTAGGGCGCCCTGGTGCGAGCGGGATAAACTTGCAAGTAACAATCCTATGCAAGTATTTTACACTTTTAAAGTATTTTCTTGCAACTACGATTGTGGTTCTTATCTCTAAGAGTGTAGGGATCGTTTTCCTATGCAAGTATTTTTTACTATAGCGAGTTCGGAGCTCGATGAAAGTATTATGAAACCTGGTTTTCGACCCTGGTTTTTTTACAGTCTCGTACTTGGAAGCCCCGGTATTGAATTTTGCAAGTATATCTCATCGCTACATGACACACGGTGGATGGATAACAACCTTTTTACATATTTGAAGCTGTTATTGTTATCACCGGAAGTCAATGAGGCAGTACTTTTAATTTGAGGTTGATGAATTCCTACATTTCATAGACTATCAAAATAGGAAATATATAGTCACTTCCTATTGATTAAGAATTAAGTCTGAGTAATAAAGGCAACACGGTAACATTTTAAATGTGTCTATTTGCACTATTCTTTCTTAAGGCATTCAGGAATTTTTTATCAATAGATTTTTATTACATTGTGGTCTTATTCATTGTTTGATTTCGTATTATATTTAGTCTTAATCTTTCTAAGTTACGTTTGACCAGTAGTTATTGAATATTTATAACTAGCGATCTGCCCCGGCTTCGTCCGGCAATGTATAGTGTATGTAGTCTAATATATATACAAAAAGTATTATATATTAGTGTAGCTTTCTATTGGTGAAAGAATTTTTAAAATCCGTCTTGTAGTTTTTGAGTTAAATCGTAACAAACAAACAAATCTTTCTTCTGTATAATATTAGTATTTATAATTAAAGTTTAACTCAAAATGGCAAATTTACATTTCTTCATAAAATGGGCTACACCGCCTACAACATTTTTTAACCATGAAAATAATATAATATTTCTTACATTAAATCAAATACATTGTGACTTATGTCAGTAGTTTATACTACTCAGCCCCATATCCCAAGACGTCTCTCATTTTTGAATCTTGTCAAACATTTTTTCTCGATAGAATTTTGACATCTTGACACTTCTCAAGAATAGATTTCGACTTGTTTAACGTCTTCAAATACGAATAAAAGAAATACGTTTTTTAGTCTTTTATTTTTTGTGTGTGTATTTAAATTAAGAAAAAAAATTTTTTCATAGTTTCGAGCATAGTTTTTAATTTAAGCGTTTACAAAACAACAAAAAAATGGATTAGGTTACTGTAATTCTAAAACGATCTTCATACAACTACAAAACCAACAACCGTCATAACAAAACCAAAGTACAACTTGAAGGGGCCTCTATAAAATGAAATAAATTGGGAGAGCGTTCCGAAAAGAGCGCAAATCTCGTCTTTATCGCGGTGGAATAAATGCGAGAATCGCGTCCGCAAATTAAACCCATGTAACCTATGTCAGGTGGTTTATCAAAGTTTCCCGTTTCAATGGTTGCAATTAACATTTTGTCGCCGTTGGAGACTCGTGGTTGTTAAACTGAACTCGATCCAATGGTCCCCTGCTAAATTAGCCTCGGTTTTAGTTTCCGAACTGCACACTGATTAACTTCGAGTATTACTTCGCTGTTGAGACAATATGATAAAAGCTAGTATATTATTTACATCTCTTTATCTATATTTATATATAAAAGATATATATATTATATATATCTTTTATATATTATATAAAAGATATATAAATATAGATAAAGAGATGTAAATAATATACTAGCTTTTATCATATTGTCTCAACAGTGAAGTAATACTCGATTATTATATATATAATTAAAACAAAGATATATTATATATCTTTGTTTGTTGTTAGTTTATTTTTTATGTTTAGTCAGATTTTACGTCTGACATTCCGTGACGTGACTCTTAAGGCAAAGGCTGAAAACCAACGTGGTAAATGTTGTTAAAAATTTTTACCACAATATGTTGAGTCCTTTGCCTTTTCGCTGTCAGTTGCTCAAAAAAAAAAAAAAACTGTGTTGTGTATGAAATTATGTATTTTTATGTGTGACAGTGAATAAATGTTTTCTCTCTCTCTCTCTCTCTGTATATATAAAACAAAGTCGTGTTAAATAAAATACTTTATAACGGATTAAAACGCGGTTTATTATTTATGCCGACGTCTCTGTCATGTTTCTGAAAAGCATCCGAAACGTCGGCATAAATAATATTTTAATAAACTGCGTTTTAATCCTTAATAAAGTATTTTAATTTAATGTGTGATACTCGCGTTAAGAAAAGACAATAAAAGTTGTGTTAGTTACACCATTTATAACTCAAGAACGGCTGCATCGATTTTAATGATTTATTTTTGTTGCATTCTATGTCCCGAACAGAATAACTATTAAAATATAGTAAAAATCAGAACAAAAATATATTCAGAAAATAAATTTTAAAATAAATTACGTTCGGAATTCCGCCATCTTCCGCAATTGACAGATCAGGTCACGCACGCTTTTAGCTTTTTTGTAATAATTGATGTCCACTGGTGATGTCATCCGGTATTATGCCTCTGAAAACACCACAATGATGCGCTGCCGACCTATTATTTACCTCTAGCATTCGGAAATGCAAAGATTGTAATCAAAACGCGTGTCTATCAAATGAACCTTGATTGTCAATTCTAACATCTCTGGTGGTCTTTTGTATGTAAAATGCAGTAGTCGTCCACAAGTTATTGCTTTTTTATTTAGCTCATCTATTTACGATTGTATTTACCTTATTTAAAATTCATGACACACTTCAAGCGTTGGTTTATGATCATCCCTTGTACAGTATACTAACTGCAGACAGTGGTGAAACATGCAAAATATGTGCATGTAGGTATGACACAATTAGTTGTTAAGTTAGGTTATTAGATATTATGTCATAATATGTGGAGTTTGAATAAACAAGTTTGTTTGTTTGTTTGTTTGTTTATTATTTGTTAAATATACGTAGTTCTTATGTGAGTTTTTAACAATCTTTTTAACAATCGCATCGAATTATCGGATTGTAGTAGGTATTAAAATCATGTTTAAAATTAACTCCTGTCGTAGCTGACGTGTTAAAAAAAACAAGATAAATTCGATTGGTTATTTCCCGCTGGGATGACTGATTCACACAGCTGGTTCTTGCAAACTGATATTTAATTGAAAAACAAATACAATCAACTTACAAAAATCTAAAAAAATTTTTCACCAATAGAAAGCTACATTATCAGCGAGTAACATAGACTGACTTTTTGAGTAAATGCATCTGTCTCATACATTACACCTGTGCGAAGCCGGAGTGTATTTCTTATTTAAATATAGTCTTGTACATGCATTATACACCTTTCGGATACAGTCTATAGATTACCTAATGTTCGAAGTGGGTCGATAGCGCATCAGAGACTGGTGTTCTGGGGCTGTGACATCAAGTACAATCTAATATCAAACAAATAATCTTATCGTATCAGTATTACTTATCCCGATATTTCATGTGCAATTTCTCAGTCTGCCTGTTGGTCGTGAATTAAGTCGAATTACCACTGAAGGTTACGTAAACTGTGGCCCTAGAACCGGTTAGGGTTACCCCTTGTATGCACCTGTTCTGAATTTACACAGTATTCAAACTCATTCTTCCGCTTATTTGGTAGGTTATCTAATTTTATTCACTGCTTTTATTAGCTTAAGCATAGGGAATGAAATTGTCTTTATGAATAGTTAGGGTTTTCAAACACGGTCGTGGTTGAGGGTTCGAATCCTGCCATGTTTTAAATAATTATATTTTTCTGTCAATATATTTTTCACGTTTTATTTGGTCACATCGGACATAAGTCTAATGCCGCTGTTTAGAGAAGGAGAAACCTTGAATTGTATATTGCCCGTTGTTTTCAGTTTGTCTATAAATATATCTAAAAATATTGATGTCCCTTTCGTTAAATTACATAATATGAAAGATAGGAAGATTCTGAGTAAACCCCAATTATACGTAGAGTTGAGATCTATAATAATAACTACTCAGGAAATCATCGAAACTAAATATGAAAAGCTTTTTAAAACTCAGAACTGGCAACCCTATGCAATAAAAAGATTCCGACTCCCCAAATAGTCGGGGCCACAATTTTGACAACAGTCGGATTTTGTTATAGTTTAATGAACCGTGATTGTGTTGAAGCACCCCACTATGGTCGATTTTCGATGGTGGATAAGTTAATTCAGGATGAGTTGCCCTTTATTTTTTACGCAGATTGGCCGTATGTTCTTTTATAGCACATGTTACGAAGGGGATTTTATTTCGATTGTGTTATTTTTTGCTACATTAGTAATACTACATCGGAGTACTCTAACAATAAATATTATTTAATTTGTTATCGCTATACAGTAACGCTACGCCGTACTTATACGATTTGGTTGTAAAATACGATTCTGGAGAGCGTTCCTTTTTTAAAAACATTATTCAATTTCGTTATACATGATGTCTGGAAGGCTTTCATTTGTTTTTTTTTTCTAATTTTTAAATTACGAATTTATACTTTAAAGGTCTGCCAACATATATTTGAAACATAATATAACCAATTCTAAAGTGACATCTCAAGGTGTAAACCTAATCATAGGCAGATACCGCTAGTAATCTTGACTAACGTTTCACCCCGCATTTCGGAAACTATCGGACATATTGAGACAATTCCGGACACCTAGAACCCTCGTTGAACCAAATGAGCAACTGTCATGACAGGAGTCTATTGTCACTACTTACAATGAAGTAACTTATTTTTAAGATCGATATACAAACTTGTTTGTCGGTGATACTCTCAGAATTGCGATGTTGTTCTTTTTATTTATTTCTAGTATTCGGAAATTAATACACAGAAACATAAACAAGACCGTGGTAATTATCCGGTCGGCATTTTGCTCTAGCCTCTAACTCCCGTACTCATCTTACTACTCTTTTGTTTCTTTTTTTATGGAATAGAGGATATCCATCACCATTATCACCAGATTACCGGCGCCGGGCCACCGCACATCTGCAACCCCAAAAGACTTGCATGTGCGTTGCCGGCCTTTAAGATGCGGCAGTTAAGCATGCCTCTTTTCTTGTAAAGATTGGCCAAGCTTCCGTGACTAAATATTGCGTATATCCAATATTATTTTTACTAAAAAGCTGCTACATGGTACTTATGATGTATAATTGGACGTACATCCACGAAAAGGATCCAGGCGCACACCGATAGTTTTTAGATATTCAAGTTTTATAAATTAGAATATTCCGTCAAACAATACCGTCAAGCAAGTGGGATGGTATCCACTGCAGAAAAAACACTTGGCTTTTACATTTTCCTAAGATTGTTCTCGTGATATGAAAGTATTTGACATTAGGGCCTATTTAGTACACTAAAGTCATTTTGGGTTGGATCCTTTTTATGGATATATTCCGTGAATTATAATTTATTTTTATTATTTTGCAACAAGATATATTCTCAATCTAGTCTCAGGTATTTAAATCAACAATAATGGTCCATTAAACTGTTTACATTCACGCAATGCGGTTGGTGTATCGCGTAGATAAGTTTCGTGATGCCTTTTACACTTAATTTATCGTGCGCAATAAATGTTAAATAGTCTTCAGGTTTTAAATAGGATGATAAAATGTTTACGGTCGAATATACTAGATAAAAGATGATATAAAAATACCACGATATACTAGGTGACCAGGGTGGAATTTGAGGTCTGGAGCCCTTGAGCAACAAAGGAGTGGAGGCCCGGTGGCTCCAAATAAAATGTTTTTTTTTTCTATATTTTAAGAATAATATAATACCCTATTTGTACAAAGTACAGTAGGTAAAGTTTAAACAAACATTTCAAAGGAAAAGTTGTTTAATAGTGTTTACTCGTCGAAATTTGAAAGATTTTTTCCGGAGTCTATTGTGGGGCTCCTCTTTTGTGGAGGCCCCAGATGCCCTCCCCTAAATCCGGCCCTGTAGGTGCCGAAGTATGCCATAACATATTGGAGCAACATTACCAAAGTTACGGAATTCTTTTTTCAAAATTCGGGCTACGACAATACCTCAATAATTCGCTAAACTTTTTTGTTAACACTTAATAAAAATGTAATTTTTCACTTTTTTATTGTTTTCTTATATTTAAGGTTTTTAAGTATATATATAATATATACTTACGTTTACACCTACTATAAGTATATATAGTAGGTGTAAACTAAACTATGAGTAATTTAGGTCGAAATAAGTATTCCCTCTTTAGAAATCCTAAAAGTAAACTCTTGTATTACTGTGAAGTACTTGTACAAAGTACGCTATCCTGTTTGATTTCCGCCAAGTGCCAAGCGTGACACGGTCCGTCCGTTACTGCAACTGGTTATACCTAACCGCTTTCTACGTCCAGCTGTCTCCTTTATCAGATCACTAAGACAGAATTTTAAATGAAGAAAAATACAAATGTTTTAAAGGAAGTTGTCCTTTGTGGACGTTAGGTGAAGTATTATCTGGCTGATAATTATTCTACCTGACTTAACGAAAATGCATTTATTTTCTATTCAATAGTAAAGCTTTTCTTATATTGTCTTATTAACGCGAGTATCACACATTTAAATAAAATAACTTTAACCGGATTAACACGATTCATTTATCTATACTAATGTTATAAAGAGGAAAGATTTGTTTGTATGTTTGTTACGACTAAACTCAAAATTACTCCACCAATTTTAAAAATTCTTTCAGCTATAGAAAGTTACATTATCAGCGAGTAAAATATATTTTTTTGCATGATACATATATACATTGCACCGGCGCGGTATGTTACTAGTATTTCATAAAGCTCAGAAATGCCACCCAATTGTAATTGTATTTATACTTTTTTGCTACAGCAAGCGGGTTTAGATTCCTCTATTTTGTACAAAATACTAACGTCACAGATAGATGAACAGTAGTGATGTGCCGGATATGCGTATCCGTAAACGTGGATATCCGAGGGAGAAGAAAGATTTGATTCCAGTGAATGAAAAATTGAAAAGTAATCGTTTAGCTTGGTATGGGCATTTATTTATTTAATATGTTAAGAGGAGAGATGAAAAACATGTATTAAATTCCATTCGGATTATTTATATATTTAAAACTAAATAAATAAATATATTCAGCGTTATGCGCATCAACACTGATTAAGTAAGACAGTTAAGATCCGTTTCCGCGGAACTTGACACCAAATCCGTATTTGGATCCGTATCCGAAGATATACAATATACATATTTAACGATCCGGCACATCACTAATGAACAGGATAGATGTTTGCGTAAAATAAAGCATAGTTCCATTGCACGCTCCGGTGACCTCTTTCGATAACATCGAGTCAAATTTCCGAGCTAACGGACCAAACGCATTTTAATGGAAAATTTACTGTTGCGTACTATTTTTGAAAACTGGGACGATGACGTAATTTAGCCAGCAAAAATAATTAAAACTGATACCTATATACTAGATTTTACCTATAGGCTAGATCACCATACAAGCCCCAAAGCCCGGCTTGCCCTATTATGCAACCGTAAACACGTAAGATTTAAGAGATTTATTTTTTCTCAAAAAAGGATACATAAATTCACTTACATGAGAAAAAGTAATAATAATTAAATAACAAACCTTTTTAAAGCTAACTTTACTTACGTATTACGTTAAAGCTGGTTAATCCGGCTTTGGGGCTTGTATGATGGTCCCGCCAATGCTGAGTATCTATACGTGATGTGACGTCATCGAGGAATCCTAGCGGAAGACTAGCACTGGGGCCTTACCGTATTATTGCAGGACTTGACGTCAGAATGAGACAGGGACAAAATGCGCCAACAAAATACTAAGCTGAACCCCACGTAGAGTAAAAAACCTTCGCGGGCGTATGCAAAACAATTCTCGAAAATTTCATCATAATCTGATTAATAGTTTAGGAGAGCATAAAGGATTTAAATATCCATAGATTTTTATTTATATAGATATACCGAAAAAATAGGGCTTTCTTTTAGTCAGTTTCTGAACACTTACTGCATACGATACTCAATCATTCACCGATGTACTAATCTCTAATATTTGTTATTTTTCTTCAAAGCCTTGTTTTTCTATTTAAACAAAGAAACCGTTAAAACAAATTTCATGTTTGCAACCCCTTATTTCTTGTTAACATCCATATCCGCCATAATAACTCATAGTGAATATTTAAACCGGATATGTTACGGCTCAAAGATGGCAGCCCTTTAAAAGTCGGACAGATTTGACGGATGGATAGCAAGAGTCCAGTAATTACCTGCTATGTTATTTTATATGGAACTAAAAAAGATTTGGACCCCATATTTTAGGTACTTTTATATCACAAATTGACCGCCTCCGTAGTTCAGTGGTAAGCGTGAAGCATTTAGCACTATGAGTCCTGGGTTCGAATGCCAAAACAATATTTTATATTTGTTCGGAAAGGCAGAACACAGGCTGATTTCAGACTTGCCTGTAAATCATGATAAGTGAACATTAACAAAATAATACAATAATAGAGGAACTGTAAATGGATACAATAAATATATATACAATATATATAACAATTAATGTTAACTTGAACTTAATTCGTGTTATATAATTACCTAATCATATAAATTATATATGACTTAAATATTACGTTAAGGGCACATTATAATTTTTCTCGTCTCTGGTCTCGCATATAAATAAAACGTAATTTAGTATGTCAATAATCTCTTTCTTGAGAGACACAAAGCTGGATTTAATTAAAAAAATATTTGAATGAAGTAACTTACCGGACTAAAATGCGATCTATTCTCTATGTTACTTTACGCCTGTGTTTCGCTTTTCTCTCGGGATATAATATATCAAATTCAAATTCAAAATCATTTATTCATTTAGGTAACACAATATACAGTTATGAACGTCAGTAAAAATACATATTAAATGCTTCTAATTTTACATTTAACTTTATATGTAACGTAAGATAAAGACAATAATACGTATAAATGTCTATTTCGGGAAACTGGAGATAGTAACTAGTAACACATCACAGCTGCTCAGCTCAGATTTCATTATATATTTTCCGCATTATATTACCATCTAGACGTCTCGTTTTAAAATCATGTCGTGTCGCATCTCAAACTTGTACTAAGTATAGTTCCAACTTTATACGCCCATTAAATTCTTGTAAACTTTCAATCAAAACTTTCCACAACTCCTGCCAAATTGTATGATACATTATCTTCAGAAATTAGAGCAGAAAATACAGCTTTTATCTGTGATAATGTTCGTCGTGATGAACGATCTTCATTTACTTTTATAGATAGTGAATTCCAGAGTTCCGTGGGGCAGATATATTACTGTGAGGTGAGGTGTAACCCTTGATATCCAATGCTAAACGGTTACCCCTGCGCCATGGCGATCAACTTTTGTAATATACAGAGGGCTATTTATTTAAATAAGAAAAAAAATATATTACCACGTATGAAAACGTTGTTTTCATTTCATATTGTATATCAAAATTCAAAATAGGTTAAGTTTGTATGGTTGTAGGGGTTAATCTCGTGAATTACTGAACCGATTTTAACCTTCTTTTTCATCAATAGAAAGCTACATTAGACTGTGAAGCGCAATATACACTTCACAGTTTTTCTATCTATGAACGGTGGTTCGTTACCCGGTCGGTAATAACTAAACTAAAATCGATCTAAATACTGCCACGACCTAGACTAATAAAGTGAATCTAAGTTCATATTCCATTATTTGAAAATAGAATAGTAAAAGAACACACACACACGTGGCTTCAAGCTCCAAACGGAAGAAAAGTTGAAATTTGATACAAGCAGTAATTCAAGCTTATTTGAATTCATGAGAGCCGGAACAATCTATATGCAAAATAGCTGTAAACAAACGTATATACCCACATTCTGACACGGACACTTAGATGGCAAAATATTCACGTGTATTTGTATTGAATTAATTAAGCACGTTTGTTTTGGCGAATGGTTTAACGAATATAATATCGAATTTGGAGGACTTGCTTTGCAAAAATTATGAAATCTTTTTTTTTATATGTTAGATATTGACAAACGAGCATGAGGTTCACTTGATGGTAGGTGATACCTTAGCCATAGAACATTAGTCAATGATGCACTGTCGACCTACTTTTTACTTCGAGCATTCGGAAATCTATAGACTGAAACCGAAACGCGCAATGTGGACTTCAGTTTTCCATCTATGAACGGTGGTTCGTTACCCGGTTGGAATTTTGATATTCCTCCCACCCGTTTAATGCCCGAAGTTAACAGACGTGGGGAAAACATGCTTACAGAAAATTATAAACATGTTGTCCCGGTGGGATTGGAACCCACGACCCATCGATGCGCACGGCAGGTGTTTTACCGAACGCGCCGACGAGCCCGAAAAATATCTAAATCTATACAATCTTTTGAAGTTCAACGATATACTGAACTAATTACAGTTATAATTTAAGAAATTCAGATGGTATAGACGTTTACATAAATAGAAGTGCAAATTTCAAGTGCATCAATAAATTAAGCTAAACTAAACAAAACAGAATACCAGCTAACAATTAACTAGGTTTAAGAATCTTAAGGAATACATACATACATACATATACATCACGCCTCTTTCCCATTGGGGTAGGCAGAGATCACGGAATTCCATATGCTAAAATTAATTAATTCTATATTTTCTTAAGAAATAGGTTAAAAAAATTAAATTACATATAACAGGTATTTGCTCAAACGGTTAATAATCAAGTTCCAAAAGTATAAATACGTATATATTATACAATTATAAACATATTTAGACCTTTCTGTATATTGCATCTAACAAAGTTAGTGCATAGTTGTCGGATGAAAATCATATAACTTTAGTCGAACTTTGATAGTTTACAGTGTTAAACTTTCAGTCGTATATTGTATTTTATAACCAAACAAAAATCAATCTACCCATTCAATATATACTATGAATAAAGAGGAAGTGGTATAGGGGTATGTAAGGATCGGAGCATATGGAATTCCGTGATCTCTGCCTACCCCAATGGGAAAGAAGCGTGATGTACATGTATTATGTATGTATGTATAAAGAGGAAAGATTTGTTGGTATGTTATGAAAAAACACAAATAACTACTGGACCGATTTTAAAAATTCTTACACCAATAGAAAACTATATTTTCAGCGAGTATAGGCTATTTACAGTACAATTATATTGCACCTGTGTGTGAAGCTGGGGCGCGTTGCGTCTTCTATATAAGTAAAAATCAATCTAAGTTTTTTTTTATGTTAGATATCGACAGACGAGCATGAGGCTCACTTGATGGTAGGTGTCACCTCAGCCACAGAACATCAGTCAATGATGCGCTGTCGACCTATTTTTTACTTCGAGCATTCGGAAATCCATAGACTGAAACCGAAACGCGCAATGTGCACATCACGGTTTTTCCATCTATGAACGGTGGTTCGTTACCCGGTCGGAATTTCGATATTCCTCCCACCCGATCAATGCCCGAAGTTACCAGACGTGGGGAAAACATTCTAACAGAAAACTATAAACATGTGTTCCCGGTGAGATTTGAACCCACGACCCATCGATGCGCACGGCAGGTGTTCTACCGAACGCGCCAACGAGCCCGTCAAAAGTATGTTTCTCCTCTATACACTCCTAAACTATTAATTCGATTATGATGAATCTTTGGTTATCGTTGGTAAGTTGTTCTGCCGTGCCTGCCACTTTACATGGCATTGTACGCATGCCGAGTACAGCAATAAAAATCACTTGTGAAGTTAATTTCGGCTAGAAGGTTGACACTTAATTTTATTGCCCGCCCATCTTCATTGAATCATTTAACGGCTACGCTCGTTCAATTAAAATCAAATTTACTTCCCCGTGTTTGATAAGTGACACGTAAATACTTGAACTTGTTGATTTACGACGTGACGGAACGCCTTGAAATGATCGAGGGTTTTCGGGTGTACCTTTCAGATGTTACAGGTCTTGTGAATTGAAAGTTTGATGGAAGTACGGACGCTTAGTTTGCAATACAGCAAGTTATTGCTGTGATTTTCAATAAGAAAATGGATTGTTCTCAGTAAACTGAAAAGCTTTACGGCTCACTCGACGCGGATGCTACAAACTATTATATCATGAGGACCTACTGTTGTTTCTCTTGAAAATATTTTTTAATATTAAAAAAAACAACAAAAAGATGCTATACAAAAAAATCAGTCTAGTAGTTTTTGAGTTAAATCGTAACAACTGTTTTCTCTTTATAATATTAGTACAGAAGAGAATCTAGACGAATGATAAGAGTTGCCAGAGGAATAATAGCTGAGCTCAAGCAAAGATGTGGTGTGTGTAGTGCAGAACAACTCACCAAAAACTAATTTTAATATTTTGATTTATTGTTAAATAGTAATATGGAAAAGGGGACAAATATACGTACTATAGTTTACAATAGTAAGTGGACTAACGAATAACGATTTAATTTTATAACATTTAATCACCGCTACCGACCCGGCTTTGCTCGGGTGTAATATAGATGTAGGAACTATACACAAAAAATATTGCTGATAATGTACCTTTTTATTGGTGAAATAATTTTTAAAATCGGTTCAGTAGATCCTCCTACCACCTCACTAACTCACAAACTTTACCTCTTTATTTATTTTTTTTTTTTTTTTTTTTTATGTCAGATATCGACAGACGAGCATGAGGTTCACTTGATGGTAGGTGATACCTCAGCCACAGAACATCAGTCAACGATGCGCTGTCGACCTAATTTTTACTACGAGCATTCGGAAATCCATAGACTGAAACCGAAACGCGCAATATGCACTTCACGGTTTTTCCATCTATGAACGGTGGTTCGTTACCCGGTCGGAATTTAGATATTCCTCCCACCCGATCAATGCCCGAAGTTACCAGACGTGGGGAAAACATGCTTACAGAAACTTATAAGCATGTGCTCCCGGTGGGATTCGAACCCACGACCCATCGATGCGCACGGCAGGTGTTCTACCGAACGCGCCAACGAGCCCGTCTTTATAATATTAGTATAATATGTAGATTAGATGATTCGTTTATTAACGCCATTTTGTATTTTCTTTTTCAGGTAAATGACGGTTATATCAACAAATAACAAAACAGCTGTTGATTTCTATTAAGATATTCAAAAATGGTAAGTGATTCTCATACACCATACGTTCATTTAGATTTGTATTTAGATCTGACCCGAAATGATGTGAAAAAGGAAATTAAGTTTCGATAGAACTGTTTCATAGCAGCCATTTGAAGCAATTATTACCAGTTTCGTAAGTGTTGGAAGACATGTTATTTTTTTATTATGGCAACAAACAGTCATAATATACAATATAAGTAATATTATCAACAAAATGTTTCTTAAATCTACAGACCTAGAATGCCCAAATAAACATACTAAAAACATAGAGATTTACGTTACGCGTGTTGTTAGCGTTGTTTAATCTATACTAATATGTATTATAAATAGAAAAAAATTGTTTGTTTGCTTGTAACGAATTAACTCAAAAACTACTCGACCGATTTTTAGAACTCTATCACCAATAGAAAGCTACATTATCAGCGAATAACATAGGTATATTATTTTTTGTGTATTCTAGTACATCTGCATAGTAATATATGTATATCTTTTTTGATTTTGCATGCCTCTTTTATGGAAGTTCGAAAATGTTATATTGTGATATAAATTCTCCCTCTTTTATAGTTGCATTGAATTGTAAATTGGATCATACGGGCGGTAATTTCAGATTTCAAATCAAATGGAAGTTACGAGTATTTAAATCATTTTTGTTCTTTGAAAAGATTTAAACTGTCTATTTAAATCATTGACATAGATTTAAATCAATTGTTCTAGAACATTGTGGAATATGTATTTAAAAAAAAACATAGTTAGACTTAGTTGGCAAATTATTAAGTTACGCTTTTATTTAGTTATTTTAAGTATTATTGTTTTAAATTATTTTTTGTCTTATAGCTGAGTTGGATCAGTGGGGTGGGGGCAATTATTTTTTGATAGAATTATTAAGTTACATATGTTTTTCTAAGAATTATCTAAAAATGCTGGACACTATTTCTAGATGTACACAAAAATCTACTCGCTGATAATGTAGCTTTCTATTGGCGAAAGAATTTTTAAAATCGGGGCCAGTAGTTTTTGAGTTAAATCGTAACAAACTAACAAACAAATCTTTCCTCTTTATAAAATTAGTATAGCTAGCTGACCCGGCTAACCAACGAAAATGAGACAGAATATATTTTTTTTGTCAAAAAGAATAGATTTTTTATTTATTAAAATCAGTGGAGCCATGAGATATATTTTAATATATTTATTATTATAAGATTATTACAGCAATCGACTGCAAGATTCCTTTAACAAATATATTTAATATAAAGAAGACCAAATAGGTACAACAAAATGACATTTATAGAGTCTAGAAAAAATAAGATGCTTTCGATTTACCTCAGTACATACACCCTATAGTGGGGAAAACTCGATGATACTATGTGTTTCCGGTCCATTGTTATTTTACTTTAATTAGAAATCGAACGATTGATGTTGAATCGTATATCAGAACGCTTTTATTCATTTATAAATGCTGCAGTATTCGGATAGAATTTCACTATTCCTTTTAACTGTTTTATTTTTGAAATAATCAGAGGGAGAGAAAAATACAAACAGAAATTTATAAATATAAAGATATGTGCTAAAGATCAACAAGTGCTGAGTTTATTTCAAGTAAGAAATGAATTTTATTTTAATAAAATACGGATCATATCGCATCCTTTTTTGTGCGATTTTGTGGATCGTGGTAAATACGTTGCGCTCAGCACCGATGGTCCCGAGTTCGATAGTTCATATTGCGCGTTTCGGTCTCAGTATTTGGATTTCTGAATGCTCGAAGCAAAAAGTAGGTCAACAGCGCATAACTGACTGATGTTTTGTGGATGAGGTATCACCTACCATCAATGTATATCCTGTCGATATCGAACATAACATTTTTTTAAATACATATTTTGAAAATTTATCCACTGTTAGCTGTGAGTAAACTGTGGTTTTATGAAGCGAAATTCAAAAGTAAAATATTTATTGTCTGCTCTATAAACAAGGTTTGTTATTCTTCTATTATTTTACGCATCGCTTCGATTGTTGCATTTTGTATTTTTAAGGAAGTTGGACTGCATTCGAAGAATGCTTTGTTTCATAATATTGTTTCTCTATTTCAAATGGATATCCAGCTATTCATACGTTTCATCGTACATTTTTGAGTAGGTACACTTGTTTATGCATATTTCAATTGATTTATTAAATTGAAAATCAGTATTCTATGTTTTTTTGTTCATATATAGAAAAACCGTGAAGTGCATATTGCGCATTTCGGTTCAGTCTATGGATTTCGGAATGCTCGAAGTAAAAACTAGGTCGACAGCGTATTATTGAACTGATGTTCTGTGGCTAGGGTGTCTCCTTCCAAGAACTGAACCTCTTGCTTGCCTCTTGCTCAATATCGAACATAACGAAAAGTTATTAAAAGTTTATCTATACATACTTCTATACTAATATTATAAAGAGGAAAGGTTTGTATTTTTGTATGTTATAAATAAACTCAAAAACAACTGGACCGATTTTAAAAATTCTTTCACCAATATAAAGCTACATTAATAGTGAGTAACATAGGCTATATGTATATATATTTGTGTATAGTACATCTACATTGCACCCGTGTGAAGCCGGGGCACGCTGCTAGTATATTATAAGCTTATATTAATATAGCTTAGAAATTTAATGTAAGTTATCTATGAACATTTTCGTTCTCAGGGGATTCCAGTGTTGTGAGTTGTTGTATGGAATGCAATATATTCAGTATTTGTTTCGCCACGCTTGAGTTGTTGAACAACACAATTATAGTTCATGTAACCAATTCGATGTTAACAATTTGAAATTGCATTAGCTTTTTCGCTAGTTCTATGTTGAATTAGTAAATTCCGATTTATTCCGGTCGGATACCCCGTATCCGATACCCTGGAGGATCCGTTTTATTTTATAATATTTTCTATTCCGGTCTGATCCACCGTTCAGAGGATCACAAATAATTTTAAATATTTTATTCCGGTCGGATCCCCTCGTTATCTATTAACAGATTTTTGGGACAGTCAGCAACAAAATATACGTACAGGGTTTATTAAAATACATATTATGTTCGTAATACTTATTGAAATGGAAAAAAAAAGTGTATATTAGTATTGAGGAACAACGACTCGTTGTTGACAAAGTTGTTGTTTGTTGATTGTCTGTGATAATTTTATATCGTAATTTTATGTTTTGTTATTGTTAGTTGAATAGGATGGCCAAATTCTAATTAAGGTTTGTCCAAATAAAAGTACCAAATATCTGATTGCCTGTGACAATTTAATATCGTAAGTTTGTTTTTTTATTTGTTATTAGTTAAGTAGGATGGTCAAATTCTTATTAAGGTTTGTCCAAATAAAAATACCAAATACCTGATTGCCTGTGATAATTTAATATCGAAATTTTAAGTTCTGATTTTGTTATTTAATTAAGATGGTAAAAAATATATTTTTCATTAAGGTTTATCCAACAAAAAAAAGACCAAATGCCTAATCGCCTGTGATGATTTTATATACTTAGTTATTTTAAGTACTATTTTTGTTATTTTATTAAGATGGTCGAAATCTTTTTTTTAATTAAGGTTTGTCCAAATAAAAAGACCAAATGCCTGATTGCCTGTGAAGATTTTAATATTTTAAATAAATAAAACAAATATGTTTTACATGAACAACTGTTTTTCTCTTTTAAATAAAATACTGTATACCGGATTAAAACGCGATTTATTGTTTAAATTATTTATCCCGACGTTTCGGATGCTTTTCAGCAACCGTGGTCGCGGGAGACTGAAAGATGACAGTTGTCTTATATTTGAAATGTCACAAAGTTGCCATATTTAATTCAATTAAATTAAAAAATAATCTATTAATTTAGGTAACACAATGTACATCTATGAACGTCAATAAAAAATAATACATATTAAATTACTAATATTACTAATATTAAATGCTTCTAATTTTACATTTACTACCAGTTCACAAATCAAGGGCGTAGAGCGGACGAGAAGAACTGGCAAGAAACTCGCCGCCACTCTTTTTAATCGCCAAGTTTTTGTTTTACAATTATTACATATTAACGCCATCTATTCCTACGGAGTTGATATTTACTGTAATTTTCTATATTATGACAATATTGACTAATGGTGTCCTCTTGTTTTTTAGTATGTTTGATTTGGGGCTTTAGATTTTTAATAACTGGATCCCAGGTGTTGGAAAGTCTCAAACCATCTTCTCTATTGAAGTTAGGATGTTTTTTAATTTCAATAGCCTCACGTACTAGTCTGGGAAAGAATCTACTTTCTTTAGCAAGGATTTTTGGTTGGTCGAAACGTATGTAATGGTTTGGTTTATCCAGAGTGTGTTCACATACTGCTGATTTAGAGTGACGTCTGTTTTTGATATCCGCAATGTGTTCCTTAAGTCGGTTTGAAATGCTACGTTTAGTTTGCCCAATGTAGGATAAACCACAGTCACAATCCAGTTTATATACACCTGAATCTTGCAAAGGAATATTACTTTTTATTGGTCTCAAGAACTGTTGAATCTTCTTGTGTGGCTTGAAAACTGTATTAATAGAAGCTCGTTTTAAGATTCTTCCAATCCTGTCTGTAACACCCTTCACATAAGGCAGGTAGGCTGGTTGACGTTGTACTGTTTGTGGTTTATTCCTGTTTCTGTGATGCTGTGGAGGCACCCGCAGCTTGTTGTCACGGAGTACTTGCTTAACATGCTGCAGTTCCCCGTTGAGGTGGGCAGCATCACAGAGGCGGTGGGCTCTCTGAAACAAACATACACCGACAGAAGAGAGTTGGCAAGGGTGGTGGTGGGAATCACCATTGAGGTACTTATCAGTATGGGTTATTTTTCTAAACACAGTATGGCCAAGTGTACCATCCCCTCCCCGAACCACTAATAGTCTAAGATCCGGCTGCAAAATCTCTACGCTCATCGAGTTATTAATAAACATCACATTTTTACATACATTTATGATTAGGAGAATACATTGATAACAGAGTGCCAGTCAACAAGTGGCCGCAAGTAATTTTAATTAAATTAATGTTAATTAATTTTCAAAACAAAATTTCGTTCATTCATTTTTTAAATAAAATATCATCCACATCATAGCAATGTATGTAAAGAATTCGAAAATCGATGGGTGCCGTTTCACACTCGGCCGCAACTACTTCGCAGCCAGGTGTAAGCAGGTAATATTTTGGTGTATTTATACGTTCATGACGTATACGCATGTTTTTTATATAGAATTAAAGCTATTTTTTTTTTAAATATGATAATATATCGCTGCCTGTGATCAAATGGCCGCAAATTAGGGTAACTAGCTGTTAAGGGCGGGGTAGGGTTAATTCGTGCGAAAAAAGGCACATTTTTGTGAATTTATTTTGACGATACATTTAAAATCTATTTATTAAAACCAATTGTACATTAAAGTATAACATTCGAAGAATATTGTGTAAAATTTTCATGAAGAATTATTAAAAAATATGCCAATAGCAGCAATTCATCGGAAGCTTCTCGGAAAAATTTAGAATTGCGGTGCCCCTCATAACTCGGTACTGGATCATCAGAAATCAATAAATCTTAAATCTTTCGTTAGATAATTGCTTTCCCTAGGTAACTCTGAGAGGGTTTTTCGAAATTTAAATTTTTCACTTTTTGGGAACACTTTGAAGTGAAAAACGCGATTTTTGCGAAAAAAATCCGGACATTTGCTTTTGTAAAATAAAAAATATTAACAAATTTGAAAAAATCTCTCCAGCGTTACCTCGTAAATTTTGTACAGAATTAGTGTTCAAACTTTCAAAAGGATCGGTTCTGTAGTTTTACAGTTATGATGGGCAGAGTTATGGATAAATTGTACAGAGTTATGGAAGAAATTAGGCCCAACTTTATGTCTTGCGCTTCCAGCGTTCCATGCTTTTACGGGCTGTGATTATACGGCCGCTTTTTTTAACAAAGGAAAAGTCCGACCTTTCAATTTATTCTTGAAGCTTCCAAAAATTCAACAAATCTTCGCAACGTCAATTGACCCAAACGACATATTTGATGAGGACAAAATAGAAGGTGTTCAAGAATTTACATGCCGGATGTATGGAATGAACAATTGCCAAAGCGTTAACACTGGACGATTTATCATGTTCAACAAAATGTATGCATCGAAAACGAACAATGAAAAATTCATTAAAAAAATCAGAGGCTTTGATTCAACTCACATTTTACCGTGTTGGAAATCATTAAAACAAAAATTGCTACGGACCATTTTCGTCAATTCGATGTGGCTCAATGCTACTGAGTTCGACTGTTTAAAGTTTAGCGCGGAAAATAATGGTTGGCTTCTTTTGGATGGTTGCTTAAAACCAACATGGTTTCTGGGAAGCTCAACTCCAACACAAGTTGAAAATGTGTTATGTAACTCAACTAACAAATCTTCAGACGATGATTAAGATTCTGATTGCGACGACGAGAGTGACAACAGTGATAATGAAAGCAACGAGGAATCGGACTTCGATTAGTTCATAAGAAAATTTAATACACTGATAAAAGATATAACTCGATTTAAGAGACTGAATTTGAATAAACTGATATTTTGGAGTCAAGAAAACAAATTCTTGAGCCAAGAAATTATTCTGGATCTGAGTTAATTTTTCTTGGTTCAAGAATTTATTCTCTTCACTCCAACATATCAGTTTATTCAAAATGGTTCTCTTGATTCAAGATTACTTATCTTAAATCAAGTTAAATTTCTTATCAGTGCGTGTATTGTATTAACTATTTGATGAATTTTTTTAATGCTCTCTTTCATTTGTTTATTTTAAGTACAATGTTGATTTTTTCTTGAACTAATATTTAATGTCAAACTAATAACTGTATTAACGAACTGTAATAAAATCTAATATTTTTTCAAATATGATATGCGTAGTATCTTTTTTGTTAATAAAGTAAGACAACCAAAATTCTATTCTTCATAAATACCCTTATTTCATTTTTACTCGATCGATAAACAATTTTTTTTTATAAAATATTTTTTTTCTTATTTACATTTTTTTCCAGAATATTAATTAAAATTTTGGAGTAAATGTAAAGTCGTTTCTACTACTGTTTGCGCCGCTGACTGAGAACCCTATCTATGGACGCATGCGCAATGGCTTCAAATACTCGCACAGCTGGCACACGCCATCCTTTTTTAACAAGTGGCGTTGCGCGCTAACTCTCTTTCACTTTATCTCGAATACCTCGAGTGTTTAACAGCTAGTTACCCTAATTTGCGGCCATTTGATCACAGGCAGCGATATATCATCATATTTAAAAAAAAATTAGCTTTAATTCTATATAAAAAACATGCGTATACGTCATGAACGTATAAATACACCAAAATATTACCTGCTTACACCTGGCTGCGAAGTAGTTGCGGCCGAGTGTGAAACGGCACCCATCGATTTTCGAATTCTTTACATACATTGCTATGATGTGGATGATATTTTATTTAAAAAATGAATGAACGAAATTTTGTTTTGAAAATTAATTAACATTAATTTAATTAAAATTACTTGCGGCCACTTGTTGACTGGCACTCTGTTATCAATGTATTCTCCTAATCATAAATGTATGTAAAAATGTGAATTTTATTAATAACCCGATGAGCGTAGAGATTTTGCAGCCGGATCTCGTACTATAAAATGTCTAGAAAGGCCAGTGAGTTATTATTCTCCTTCTCCATAGTGAATTTAATTGTAATGTACATTGTGTTACCTAAATTAATAGATTATTTTTTAATTTAATTGAATTAAATATGGCAACTTTGTGACATTTCAAATATAAGACAACTGTCATCTTTCAGTCTCCCGCGACCACGGTTGCTGAAAAGCATCCGAAACGTCGGGATAAATAATTTAAACAATAAATCGCGTTTTAATCCGGTATACAGTATTTTATTTAAATGTGTGATACTCGCGTTAATAAAAGACAATATTATGTTTTTCTCTTGACTGTACTTTCCTTTCAAAAACAATGAGGGGATCCGACCGGAATGACTAAATTTAGAGTGGATCAGAACGGAATTAAATAATAATAATAATCAGCAGTGGATCCGATTAGGGGATCCGACCGGAATAACTCTAAATTCCCGAGTTCCCTAGTGGGGCACGGGGCAGACCCGTTACTGTATCTGTTTTACTGATCATTTTTCTTTACTGGCAAGTGATTTTTTTTTATTTAGTAGGCTTCAGTGTGCGTGTTTGGTGTCTCGGGACCACACTGAGGGGGGATGTTAACGGCTGAACAATAGGATAAGGTTGTTGTCGGGGCTGTGGTAGGTGCCATGCTATCTTGGGCCCCCGGTCTGGAAGGGACGAGTGACGGGGACGAGTGGAGCACCGTGGGGTTTAGTCGGTAGGCATAGGGCTGTTTTGACTCTTCGGAGTCCGTGGTCCTATGAGTCTGACATAACCCGTCGCTTCCCCCGACGGGGATCATTTATGTATTTTAAACAAGAAACTACTAATCTACAATGTATGTAACATAAAATTTTAACGTAAACAGTACTTAAATAATATGAAATTATTCTAAGGCCTACACCTTTTTTTGACGGGCTCGTTGGCGCGTTCGATAGATCACCTGCCGTGCGCATCGATGGGTCGTGGGTTCGAATCCCAGCGGGAACACATGTTTATAATTTTCTGTAAGCATGTTTTCCCCACGTCTGGTAACTTCGGGCATTGATCGGGTGGGAGGAATATCTAAATTCCGACCGGGTAACGAACCACCGTTCATAGATGGAAAAACCGTGAAGTGCAAATCGCGCGTTTCGGTTTCAGTCTACCTAATTTTTACTTCGAGCATTCGGAATCGAGCATTCGGAAATCCGAATGCTCGAAGTAAAGGTAAAGTTCTGTGGCTGGGATATCACCTACCATCAAGTGAACCTCATGCTCGTCTGTCGATATCTGACATAAAAAAACCTATTTCTTGTTTCGTATTCGGTTTTTATTGCCGTATTAACAATCGTTTTCGTTTTGTGGCGATCAAACGTTATCACATCCCATTTATATACAAACAAAACATATAGAACAAATTGAGAAACTCTACTATTTTCTGGATATTTTGGTATGTAATTTTAATAGATTTGTATTAATTTTTAATTTATTGTTTGATGTACCTAATAAGCCCGTTAACCTTTCGAATATTGAAATTAATCAGAAACCGCATCAATTTCCATTAACGAGTGTTAGGAGATTTAAGAGAACGAACAGACAACGCAGATAGTGTGTAACTCACAGCAACGGTTTATCGTTCTTAAATAATCCTATACGTATAATCTTCTCAAAGAATATAGTTTTGTTTAATATCGCTATATATAGGTATATTATATTATATGACAAACACGTTTGCTTTGATATTTAGAATAATTAAAAAATAATTATATCTTCTTTTCTATAACAAATCAAATACAATAGTTATTAATATTGTCTTTTATTAACCCGAGTATCACACATTTAAATAAAATACTGTATACCGGATTAAAACGCGATTTATTATTTATATTGTTTAAATTATTTATCCCGACGTTTCGGGTCGCGGTCGTGGCCGTGGTCGCGGGGTAATAATTTAAACAATATAAATAATAAATCGCGTTTTAATCCGGTATACAGTATTTTATTTAAACAATAGTTATTCTCAAAAAAAGTTTATTTCAATTATCACTTATTTTTAATTTCGATAAAAAATAAAAATATTTACAGATTTTATCTTAAATGGAGATTAAATTAATCTTATTATTCTGGGATATACAATGTTAATCAGTTAAACCTCTGAGGGTATAATTTGCGTCTCTTCGTTGTAACACGAGCGATCGTACTTATGTGAGCACGCGTCTTTGAACCGGTTTTTTGTAAACCGGTTCAAAGCCGCGTGCTTACTTTTTTTTAACTTTCTAACCGTACAGGATCAGTTTTAATATTACTTATGACATTACGAGTTTTTTAAAGGGATCTCTTTACACCGTATCATACCATGACCGTGCTGTGAATGTAGCTATCAGACACGGAAAGAAACACGCCACGGTCTATTATGCCCACTAGAACGTACATTAACACCGGTAAAATATTGTCGACAATTGTTGACGTGCATGCCACGCGACGGTGTTGGTCGGTCACGGACTATGTTAGTCCAATACTTTTTAAAACAAAGACTATTTGGCTTAGACCTCATTGGTACCATGTATTATAAATAATAATATGATGTCAAGCGAGCACATATACCTACCTACATTGTTTTAGTGTGCGTTTTGTTTCACTATTGTTTTGTGTTTGAGATAACGCACACTAAAAACAAATGTATATGTGCACGTCTGACAACATTCATAGCAAAACCGACTTCCTGAGATAGCATATATATACATCATATCGGAAAACCGGTAATTGATAACTGAAACTGAAAAACCGGTTTAATAAACATATGTAAACATTTTATAAAGGATTTCGTATATTACACGGTTGCTGCTATTTTCATTTCGAATCAATAGGATTAATTAGTTCCTTTGAGGTTTGATATACCCTGCGGAAAGGTATTATAATTATAGTTAACTTCTAAGAGTCTGCACAATACAGGTACATTTATATGAATCCTTGTTCTCTAACGCAAACAGTACTTACAGGTAAAGTTGAACAGTGGCCCATCTGTCATTTGTATGAAGTTTCAACTGATTTCTCATACAACTAACAGATTGACGATAGGAGTACTTTTTCGTAAATTGTTCTTGCTTAGGCTTCTGTTTAAGGTAAATTCTTATATACCAGAATATTCGCTACGCAAATCAATCCGTAAACCGTTTCGCTTGATGTCTCGTTTGCCGTCGGAGACAGACAAGAATAATTATATATTAGTCCATATTTCAGGAATTTTACTTTGAAAATTTATAACCTAATTATCATGGTAGAGCCGACAGCAGATGGATATTGATTTTATTAATACTTTGTCAGTTAATCCAAGTTCACTTTCAGCTAATATCTTTAGGGCAAGACTATTTGACATAATATTTTTTACTTTATTCAACCCGATTTTTTTTTAAATGAATTATCTAAGTTTAGGTATATGAATATAAAAAAATACAAAAAACTTTCGAATGTTTAATATTTCAACATTACTAATTAAACGGTGAAGCTTAAGATTTTTTTAGCTTTAATTAGTCGTTGCGACTTTAAGACCTCCTATGTGTCACTTTTGGGAAAATCACTTTTTTACGCCAGACCAGACATGAATCTCTATCGAAAGCAAAAACTCTCATCAGTATACGACGTTTCAATCGTATTTTATTTACCAATTTCAAAATCTCCTATGTGCTTGCTAACTAACTTGCTAAGTTTTGTTCTTACAATGATACTATTTTGCTTTCACTTACTAATAGCAAAGTAAGAAGCAGGAAATCATGCTGATACCTGTATTTTTTATTGTAGTTGGTTTCATTATAATTTTTTCGATAGACGGTTTTTATCGATTTTCTCATTATATTGATTTTTACACATAAGAGGTCTTAAAGTCGCAACGATGAATTGTTATTACTCGTACTTCTAAACATAGCAATAACTCAAGGATTGGAAGGGGTGAGATGTTTGGCCAGTGCCCAACTTAACCGAAACAAACGTCGGAAACAATATTGGTTCGGATCACAAAATTCAAATTTCGAACTCGCCATGCCAAGACGAATTTCAGTAAAAAGTTTTGGTTATCGTTATTCTAGTTCTAGTTTGGATAAACTTTCAAGCGAACTAGTTTTGATTTGATCAATTGTGAATTGTGATTGCATGTGGGAACTTTATCTATTCCTACGGTATTGCATAGTTATATTTTCTATTTAATCGTCATCTAAACTGTTGGTTAAAAATTATTGACCTAATACCTTTACGACTTATATACCTTAAGACATTAACTTAGGTGAAATCTAAATGTAAGGGAGTAAAATTCAAACGCAAGTCTTAGCTTCCTGAGAATAAATGATATGACCTTTTAAAACAAACAAATAGAACCATTGGTATAGCTTCACATATCTGAATAATCGGTGTTGGGCGTCAATAAAAAACAAAAGTCGAATTGAAAGCCTCTTCCTTGTTTGGATGGCAGTTAAAAATAGAATACGCGTACAGCTAACAATTCACTTTTCATTTTGAGTTCGACTAGTGATTTTTGTATATCAAATATGTGAGCGTGAGTCTGTCTGATAGTAAGTCATACCTCACAGGACATTTATCAAGGCTGTTATATTTCACATTGAATATTTGAAAATCTATAGAGTAAAACAGAAAAACGCAATACATTTCAAGGTTTTCCATGTATGAGCGGTATTTCATAACCCGTTCTTTCGACATTCCTCCCACCGTTTAATACGTGAACTTAGTAGACATAAAAAAACGTATTTATAGAAAGTTATAAAGATGTCACTCAGTATTGTCTTTTATTAACGCGAGTATCACAGATTTAAATAAAATGACTTTTTAATTATTTTTTTCATTAGTCTGTGATGACGCTTGCTGAAAGAATTCAAAACGTCGCTAATATAAATAATAAATCGCGTTTTAATCCGATAAAGTTATTTTATTTAAAAGATGTAGTAGACCTTTTCAACGCGCCCGTCAATAACTTTATTGTAAAACCTTAAGTACCAAAATAAACTTGACTCATCTCGATATTATGTTAAACTTAATTCTGCCTAAATGTAGATAATTACGAACGACCGCCTTCCTTGAGTTATCTTGAACGCTAATGTAAAGCCATAAGAATATGCAGAAGAGGCCGTAACGACTGAACGCATCAATGAGGTCGTTGCCCCGCTCGTGAACTATGGGCAATGTTTTTTCGTTCTTAATTGACAAGTTTTTGTGGTTGAGTCACCGTTACGTTGGTGTTTTGGGAAATGTATAAAAAAATTAAAAAATATAAACAAGAAAATCATATGCGTGTAAAGTTACCTAATGGATCGTATTTCTGTTTCCCTGATTATTTTTCTTTACAGTCAAATTAATATGTGTATTATATAATTAAATTAATTAAGATCTGAACCCGGGACGCCACGTAGATATGAAGGTATACAGGTTTGAAGAACATGAGGTCTTGAATATGTTTACAATTCAATTTAGAATACCTTTATTTACCGTACTGTGTATTGGCATACAAATATTTGTGTTGTAACATAAAGATTAAAATTTTAAATAATTAACATCGAAATAAATATAAAATCATTGTAATATATATTTCTATGTATGCTGTTAAGTTATAATTCTATCATATAGATAAAATACCCTGCACGTTTACGTATAAATCCCTATTTATTAATTTGCAAGTTTTGCCCTAATAGAAAACAATATGCCATGAAGCAATCCTAAACCAATTGTTTTTGCAATTGTGGTTTGTGAGCTTGGCAACATTCCATTTGCGAACAAAAGCAAGCCAAGGGCTGCGCCTGCGTCTAAGATTTAGAGATAAGGTTCTACCGAAGAGTTCCGAAGAGAACCGAAGAGCGATTGCGGGATAGAGGTCATTCGCTTCATTAATTGCTGTCCTTTACCAACCCACGCATTCACCCCATCTTCTATCTCTTGCATATTTAAAGCTTTAAATGTAGCCCAACGATGATTTACTGTATTGTTGTTATTAACTAGTTCATAGAGTCAATGGAGTAGGTTTAATAGGTCTATTTATAATAAAATGACGTCTATTATTAAATATTAAAAACAACGCATACATACATTTTAATCATTGTATTAATTTTTTTAGTATTCGCTGTATTTTAAAAAAGTTATGTAAAGACTAAAAGATTTAAATAAAATACTGTATACCGGATTAAAACGCGATTTATTATTTATATTGTTTAAATTATTGTACGTGAGGCTATTGAAATTAAAAAACATCCTAACTTCAATAGAGAAGATTGTTTGAGACTTTCCAACACCTGGGATCCAGTAATTAAAAACCCCAAATCAAACATACTAAAAAACAAGAGGACACCGTTAGTCAATATTGTCATAATATAGAAAATTACAGTAAATATCAACTTCGTAGGAATAGATGGCGGTAATATGTAATGGTTGTAGCTCCTTACAAAATATTTGTAAAACAAAAACTTGGCGATTAAAAAGAGTGGCGGCGAGTTTTTTGCCAGTTCTTCTCGTCCGCTCTACGCCCTTGATTTGTGAACTGGTAGTAAATGTAAAATTAGAAGCATTTAATATGTATTTTTTATTGACGTTCATAAGTGTACATTGTGTTACCTAAATTAATAAATTATTTTTGAATTGAATTGAATTAAATATGGCAACTTTGTGACATTTCAAATATCAGACAACTGTCATCTTTCTGTCTCCCCGCGACCACGGTTGCTGAAAAGCATCCGAAACGTCGGGATAAATAATTTAAATAATAAATCGCGTTTTAATCCGGTATACAGTATTTTATTTAAATGTGTGATACTCGCGTTAATAAAAGACAATTTTAAGACTATAAGACTTAGCAAAATATAACACTTACGAAAATGTAGTATGATTAATAGATTGCACAAAAACACTTATATTTTATAAATAATTTTTCCTACTGCATTTTAATAAATATGTTATTGTGATCAAATATAATTATGTTTTTAGAGTTCGCAGAATATACTATATTTGGTCGTGGGTTCGAATCCCATCGGGACGACATGTTTATAATTTTCTGTAAGCATGTCTTTCCCACGTCTGGTAACTTCGGGCATTGATCGGGTGGGAGGAATATCTAAATTCTGACCGGGTAACGAACCACCGTTCTTAGATGGAAAAACCGTGAAGTGCATTGCGCGTTTCGGTTTCATTCTATGGATTTCCGAATGCTCGAAGTAAAAATTATGTCGACAGCGCATGATTGACTGATGTTCTGTGGCTGAGGTATCACCATCAAGTGAACCTCATACTCGTCTGTCGATATTTGACATAAATAAAAATAAAAAGCTGATAGAGTTTAGTGTACTAGAGACACTTTGTTCAACAATTCTAAAAACGAAATAAAGTAAAAGTGTCGTTTTATAGTGATCTAGTATAATTATTCTGAGTTCACTGAAGAGTGACGATATTGTCTTATTTTCAACGCAACAGCGGCCATTGTTTATGAGGATGACTTCGGTTTTTAAAACCATAGCGAATTAAAGATCATGGTAAAAAATTCGAAATAAATTGAAATCGATAATTTTGTACGCTTTGCAAAGAAGTCATTAGCCTATTTTGTATTAATTATACTGTTGGCTTTATGTAACTATACGGCTAGGCTATAATTAATGTGTTAATTACACTTGAACGTCTCAGTCCACATGTAACTGCAATATAATTTAGTAAATTGAATGGAAAATAGTTATTTTTCATTTCACTTATTTAGGCCGGCCTGGCATGACAACCACGACAAAATTTTGTCGACTGTTTTCCGGGTCTAACATGACACTTAAAACTCGACTTCTAATGTCAAAAGTATCGTCGATCGGGATATCTTGTCTATCAAAGTTGTCGATGTCGAGATACTCGCACTCATCCAGAATCATTAGGAAAGGATTTTATCGTCAAGTTACTAAGTTTTATAAAATATTTACTATGTTAAACAGCAGGTACAAAATCAAACTTCTTAAATATACATTATGCAAAAATATATGATGCTAGCTAAGCATCCCAGACTCCCTCGACAATGGAAAAATATGCTGGTCACGAAGCCGATATCATAATATCTACTACCAATTGTTAACATTCTAATATCTTGATTTCCAACAGATTCCATCAAGATATTATGTGGTAATCCAAAACTTCACTATACTAAGTGCATTTCGTTTCTATTAAAAAACGAATAAAAGTCAAATCTATACTTCTATACTAATATTATAAATTGTGAATTAACTCAAAAACTACTGGACCGAATTTAAAAATCAATAGAAAACTTAATTATCAGTAAGTAACATGCCATTTTTTGTGTATATTTCATCTACATTTTACCCGTGTGAAGCCAGGGCGCGTTGCTAGTGGTATATAAAATACTAGCAACGCGCTCCAGCTTCACACGGGTAATGTAGCTTTCTATTGGTTAAAGAATTTTTATAATCGGTCCAGTAGTTGAGTTTATTAATACATACAAAAATAAAAATCTTTCCTCTTTATAATATTGATTCCATCGAATACGCATCCAGAGTTCGTTGTCTCGCCTATCAGTCGGATCGAACACTGCAGCCAGATATCGTCAATCAATTACGGAATGTCACATTCATTTATCATGCACACGTCAGAACTCACTGCACGCTTAGATTAAGATAGAGAGTAACCGTAATACTCTGGTACGTAATGCCGGAGATAGTCAAATGTAGGGTTACCAACTTAGCAACATCTTAAAGAGAATGGTTTGAATTATAATGTAGTTTTATTTGTCGAGTGAAATGAAAGTTACCTAACAGGCTAAGGACTTAACTTTACCTTCGACAGAATCTGGTTTGCGATTATATTTTTGCTGTGACAGGTTTAAATGCGTATTATAAACACTAATTGAATTTACGCATCGATCCTTGATTGGTTAATTCAAGGTTGAATCAAGGATGACAAAATATCAAGCCCGAATTCTTCTAGATTTTGTTGTCTTTAAAATCCTTGAGATAACTTATCTTACAATTAGTGATAACGTATAATAATAATAAAACCCGGTTTTAATAGTAAATTCAAATTCAAAATCATTTATTCATTTAGGTAACATAATGTACACTTATGAACGTCAATAAGAAAATACATATTTAATGCTTCTAATTTTACATTTACTGCCAGAACTCAAATCAAGGGCGTAGAACGGACGAGAAGAAAACGTAAACTCGCCGCCACTCTTTTTAATCGCCAAGTTTTTCGTTTTACAAAATTTTTGTAAGGAGCTAACCATTACACCATGTTCCACATGACATCTTTAAGTAATTAACTACAGTAAATCTGAGCACTCGAATTTTTGCTCTGTAATCAAACTTGCTTTTAAATAATCAAGTTGCGAGATGAACGCGATAGTAAATAACGCTTAATGGATGATTTTGTTCGGGCCAATTTTCTTTTGTTTTCTGGACATATTTCGGCGAACAACTAGGCCGAGCCAATCAATTTTCTGCTTCCCTATAAATCATCTTAGCTGTCACTCCACGATCGTGACGTGTCTGAAGTAAGAAGAATGTTCGGATTACTTTAGAGCAGTTATTTCTCTGTGTTGCAAGCAGAGATAAAACATGACGAGCTTATAACTCAAGAATTGGTGATTTGAATGAATTATTTTGGCGCTTCAGAAATATTTGCGGAAAATATGAAGCTCGCCGTTGAAAAACCAGATTTAGCTTTACAGCTGTGTAACTTTGAAGTTCACGACCCCTGACCTTTATTCTGTACCTTTATGTATTTGTAATCATATTACACACATCATTTAATAAAATCTTTAAATTTGTAGTAGTTAGTTTTATTATATATACATTTTAGGATTGAGTATATAATATAATTTCCTGCCATCAAGAGATATCTCGCGGACAAACTAAGATATGAAGGTGTAATATAGCATCGACAACTTTGATAGAGAAGTGGACAAATATCTATACTTTTGATATTAGAAGTCGAATATTAAGTGTAGTGTCATGTTAGACCTGAAAGACATAAAGAGATAATCGATTAAAACACGAGAAAATGTTCGACAAAATTTTGTCGTGGTTGTCATGCTAGGACGGCTGGTGTCGAAGCGACAAGAGTATGAGCGTTGAAATAACGGTATTCTCGTAGTATTTGTGGTTGTTCTCGACGCTGAGTTATAGGTCGAGCGAGGTAGTTTTGATTTTGCTTAGCGAATACTTACCATTTTCTGTGTAGAAACTAAACCTATTCAACTTTAACTGTCACTGAACTGTCGAGTTCCTTAGAGAATAGCACTACTGCGCTGGTTCGGATTATGTCTCAGCTCATATTTTTCATAAAATTTTATCCTATAAGTATATACTTATTTTTTTATAGAGTAGTCAACCGAGCAGATAGATCACCTGAAGATAAGGACTCACCACCGCTCATGGACATCCGCGACTAAAATGTCTCAGATGTGCTGTCGGCCTTTAAAAAATGTATAGGCTCGATTTTTGAAACCAACGAGGTCGTATTTAGTTGCAAAACACTGAAGGCGGCAATTATTCTTAGTATGCCTTTGTTTTCGAAATAAATCAAATGATTTTTTTTCTCGTGATATACCACAGTGAACACTTTCACATATAGCATGGGATGCTAATGGCTAGCTTATTTTTTTTTTTCAATTGTTAGTTGATGCAATCCCTGACCATACAGCCGCCTATCAATTACAGCTTTCCGGTTCCATAAATCATTTGAGATGTCGCTCCAACAAGCGTCCTGAGCAATGATGGCGCCGGATCATTTGTCGTTACTTCCATTGTTTGCATGTTTATCATTTGCGAAGAATTTTCAATCGTTTATCACTAAGATAAAAGGGAGGAATGAATTCCTATTACTGTGATATAAATAAAGACAAACTTTCTTAGAAGCGGTGTTATTTGATATTAAGGTTTTTTTGTGATACTTTAGTTGTTCTTTTATTTCGCAAGTAGACAATGTAGATAAGTATTATTTTCCAGGGATTGAATACCGGTTAATTTACTATGGGAGTTATACCGGTATAATAAAGGTTTTTGTTAATATAAAATTTAACCGGTTTCAGTCCCTGTTGTATTCTATGCGAAACTACAATTTTTTTATTGATTATAATATAATTTACAAAGCTAAGTTTTGATTTATCTGTATATAACGAGAATAAAATTGGACTCTTTGGGTCGTTGGTATAAGTTTATTTATTTATAGGTATATAGTGCGTTAGACATGTTTTTCCGTACGTCTTCACTTCGAGAATTAAACGGATCAGAATTACCCTTAATAGACCCAAAAACCGTGAAAGCGCAATATCGCGTTTTGGTATTTATAAATTTCCGATCGCTCAAAGTATAAAATAAGTGGACAGCATATCATTGGTTACGTCCATTGTCAAGCGCTTGTCGATATCATAAGAAAGTAACTTATGTCTTTACAAATGATTATGGATAATAATTGTTAATTATATCGACTAATCGATTATCACATTACTGTAATTGGTTGAACAGCTTGGTAGCAGGTAGTTAGGAGATTTAGGTGGTCAAATTCAAATCTATTCTTGAGAACGTCAAATTTATATAGAGCAACTAGCGACCCGCCCCGGCTTCGCACGGATCAAGATTTTTTGACAAAAAAAGCCGGGGTTGTATGTATTTTTTAATGCCACATTATAAAAAAATAAAAACAAAAAATTTCGTCTAAAAAATAAAAATAAAAATTTAGGGGTTTACCCTTAACATTTAGGGGGATGAAAAATAGATGTTGTCCGATTCTCATACCTACCCAATATGCACACAAAATTTCATGAGAATCGGTCGAGCCGTTTCGGAGGAGTATGGCAACGAAAACTGTGACACGAGAATTTTATATATTAGATAAGTATTAATACTAGATTTAAACCTGAGATACGTTTAAATATGGGCCTTAGATTTGAAACAAAGCGTTAATAGGAATAATATTAGTGGCTAATTCGACTCATTGTATAAGTGACCTTGTCCTCTCCTATGGATTTGAATTCTGCTTCCGAAATTCGATCATTATTTCATTGAATTACAGGCTCGTACGTCTCTCGCGTAGAACATAATAGGGGCTAATGACATTATTTCGGTTACTGTTCCTGAACAACGGTCTACGTAATCCTATTGATGACATGTCGGCTCTTCGGCTGATCATTTGTTCCAGCGTATATGAGCATGTAATGCTTAAATGGTGTAGATTCAATACAGTTTATGCAGATTTGCCTAATGTAACGTAATGGTCCTTCGAGCCAGTTGGCTTGCATATTTTTTTATGTTAGTTCAGTGTGAGACTTACTGGTACCTCAGCTACAGTTAATATATCAACATTACGCTGTCGACCTATTTTTCACTTCTAGGGTTTGGAAATCCAGAGTCAGTTTTTTCCATATTATATGATAATGTATAGTTTTGGAGTTGATCATTTCTTGTGTAATTAAAATCTACTACTGTACTAATCTACAATGTCCATATAAACATTAAAATGAAAGTCCCATTCAATTATTCACAATGATGTAAACCCGTTTAAATACATTACTTCCATCATTAATTTACATCTAAAGCCCAAGTCGAATATGAATCTCAAACTATTTCAAACAACGAAAATGACATTCTGAATATCTTTTAACTCAGTTTGTTTCTAAGTGAAATGTAGTTAATCGTCTTTTGGATTGGGTTCTGTGGCTGAAAACCAGCGCAAGCTTTGAAATTACAGTCATAGCTTATTCACATTATGCTGAGACCATGTCCGTTCGTCATAACTTATAATATAATAATTAATAATGGCCTTATTCATAAACGTATTATATTGTTAAAAATATGTTTTGTCTCATTCTATCGAATATAAAAATACTACAGAACGAAAGAAACAAAAGATATTTTAACTATATTATTTAATATATCAAGCTTATAATACCTTTATAAATACGGGGGTTAGTATATTAAGGTATTTTAAATAATATTTTGTATATTTGTGTATTATATATCTCTATACCCATCCGCTCCTCTCTTTTTATTGCAATATCTAGTTCTCATTTTTTTATCATATGACATGTGTGCGCCGATTATGATCTATAGAACCCGTAACTAAGTAATTATACTTTAAGTAATTTCGAACTAACCTTCTCTTGGTAAGAGGCCTTTTGCTCTTACCGTCTTAGTTAAGTTATTAGCGAAGTAGGTACGTTAAGCCGCTTATTTCATGCGCTCTGAACAAAATTTAGTTTAACATTGAAATGTTATAATTTACTTAGAATCACCCTCGTCGAATTGTGTGCTATAATATAAAATAGCTCAATAGGGAATGATGACTATTACGGGTAACGAACCACCGTTAATAGATGGAAAAACCGTGAACTGTTTCAGTCTTACAGTTCAGATTTTCGAATGCTCGAAGTAAGAAGTAGGTTGACAGCGCATCATTGACCGATGTTCTGTAGCTGAGGTATCACCTACCATCAAGTGAACTTAATTTTTTTTTATTTATACATAAATGATGTATTTTAAATATATTGATTATTATAAATAATAAGCTCTTGCTAACAGTGAATACTCTTGCTAAATACTACATATTATATTAAAAGCTACAAAGTGAGTTAAAAAAAAAATTAAGCGAAATTCTTTATCGTGGTTTTGCATCAAAGTATGCCAGATAGTTACAATTTCAAGTTTAAAATTGCAGTTGAATTCATTGGTCGGTGTTTGTTTTTTAATATCAACTACTTTTAGGACTGATTAATTTAGATTTTTATCAGATTTATTATAGAATACTGTCAGTAAACATACACTCAAAAACTACTGGACCGATCTTAAAAACTCTTTCACCAATAGTTAGCTACATTATGGCTATTTTTGTGTAAAGTAAATCTACAGTGCCCCCGAAAGAATCCGGGCTATTGCTAGTATAAAATCAACCTCAATCAAAGAAATATATAACCCTGTGTATCTGTTAAGCTCTGTGGTTAAGCTGTATGTCATAAGACGCAAACACAAGAAATATATTTTCCTAATAATGTGGTTAATATACATATAATAAATAGTATTCACTTTAAATTATAATTATACTTTTATTAGTAAGGAAGTTTATTCGCAGGAAAATAAAAAGAATACTCTAAAACAGTCTTACACAATGGTATCACTTTTGATAAGGTGTCATCAGTAAGTTAATGAGGAATTAATTTTACCCCTTAAATATTCATGTTAGTGGGTGTTTATACTTAACGGGGTACAATAAGTTAGATAAGTTTCCTAACAAGATATTGGCATCTGACTGTACAATGGATGCGAAGTGAGTGGGCGTACTTCAATCTCGCGGGAATATCTAGGGCATTGGAATTTATTGAGATTTCTCAGGTATTTATATTTAATTTGACTTGGCAAGCATCATTTTACATCGGCGGCTCTTTGGCTACGATATATAGCACTAGCAACGCGCCCCGGCTTCATACGGGTGCAATGTAGATGTACTTTACACTAAAAATGCCTATGTCTATGTTTCGCTTAACACTTGCGGTCTCGGGTTCGAATTTTGTAACATAAAATGTAGCATACACAGAAATGAGTCTGTCCCATTTTCAACTAGGGCTCGGGGAATCGGCTCAGCTCCTCAATTATCAGTTACTAACTAAAGTGTTTTGGCAAAATCTATTCCATGTCAGAGGATATGAGGAATGGTCCCAGTTCAAACTTACTCCACAGCAAATTTCATCAAAATCGGTTGAGTGTTTTAGCTACGATAACGTACAGTTTTGCACTAGTATGGATACAGTGTATAATCTACACTAATATTATAAAGTGATTTGTATTTTTTTATGTGTAACGAATAAACTCAAAACTACTGGACCGATTTTAATATTTTATTCTTCACTAGAAAGCTACATTATCAGTGGCTGAGTAGAGTAAGGTATGGTACTTCTTGTGCAAAGTACATCTACATTGCATATATGTATATGACTTAGTCGAATGACGAAGAGCTTAAATATTCAATAGACAGCTAAAATACGTATATATATTGACGTAATAATAGTAATTGACGAATATATTATTATTATTCTTCCGAAGAAATAGCCTTCAAAAGATGTCATCACGTTGGCATGATGGCAGCCGCTTATAAAAAAAAAGGAAAATTTAATTTTTAACATGCAATTAAATTCTCATAATCCACCTTTGTTAATTATGAGCAAGCTAAAATTACACTACTTGTAGTAACAAGGCCTGCTCAAAAGAACTGACAATGGCATACAATTTTAATATGCAACTCATTTCTTGGCGAGTGAAAGAGGACCTTACCCTTTCTTCACGGAAATAAAATAACACCGTAATTATGCTTGACTGTTCGCATTTAGTTTTCGTAACGCGTATGAGTTCCTAATAATAACATTAATTCCATTCAGTGGCATAAATCTCATGTTTTGAAGTTGTGACCCTGCATTTTGAAGACAAACAATAATCCCACAAGATGGCGTTGAAAGTTGATCGTCAGTCGTCTTTGATTTTCAAGGTGCTATAAAATTAAGATTATTTTGTTGATTATTAAGAGCGCGCTGATGAGTCGCGGGTTCGAATGTTTACAATTTTCTATAAGTTTGTCTACCCTACATCTGGTAACTTCGGGCACTGAAGGAATACCTATCTAAATTCGAACCGGGTAACGTACCACTGTACATAGATGGATAAACCGTGAATGCTCAAAGTAAAAAATAGATCGACAGCACATCATTGATTGATGTTCTGTGGCTGAGGTGTCATCTACCACCAAGTGAACCTCATGCTCGTCTGTCGATATTTAACATAAAAAAATATTTTAAAAACATCTTAGAAGACCCTAAAAACCCTTTTAAAATGTTAGTTTGTAAAAACGATAAGATGTGGCACGTTCGATATTGGGCCAAACGATTTCTCGAGTCAATTAGAAGCTAATACGAAAACGCATTTAGGTCATTTAACACGCTGAAACTGTTACATAGCAAGCAATCAATGGAAAGTAGTTCAAATTAACTTCTAAATTACGAAAGTTCTGATTCCATAAGTTTCCATTCGGAAGTGAGGCCCTCAATACGTTTGCGCTTAAGATTCATTGGACGTTGCTGTATTATAAAACTACTAGTTGTCCAGTGCTCACTTCGCTTGGGTGTGGGCTATAACTATGTTTTGATGCCAAATCAAAAAAAAATGTTTGTTATAAAAATAAGAGAAAAAAATCTGGAAGGAGAAACCCTAATCACCTAGCGGATTGAAATATACTTTACGACCTTATCTCATACCTACCAAATAAATATAAAAAATCGGTCAAACCGTTTCAGAGAAGTGCAACCACAAACACCGTGATACAATATTTTTAGGTTTAAAAAAGATTACTTCATAGGTAATTTTCATTTAACCACTTTTAGCCGTATTTTTATCGGTTTTTAAGATTATAAACATGTCGTCCCGGTATTCGAACCCGCGAACCCTCGGAACGTGCCAACGAGCTCGTCAAAATATTTATATTTATGAAAAAAACATAATTAGTATAATATACTAGTATAATATATAAGTATTTCCTATTTATTTTATGTTTTTAAAATTTTTGTGTAATCAGCATTGTATTTTTATGAGTTATCAATAAATATTATTAGTATAAAATACCAAGTCGTGGTTAAACCTGTTTCTATAACATTAAATATTTTCTATACAAGTTTCATATTCTGGCGTCTTTCCAGAAATTATAGAATTAAAGTCGTTAGCCACATTACACTAAGAAATTAAGAATTTTAGCGTATAAAAGTTTTGCAGTTAATTTATGTTTCGCAAACAAAGCTAGTTGGCTCATAAGAGATCTATTTGCTAAATTTATGAGGTTTTCTTTGAATAATTGATGGCAATTTGTGTACTGTTTTATTTTTTGTGTTTACGTCTTTAGGCGGTATACATAGGAATGGTTATATAAAGCAGTGTATGATGGGTTTAACCCTTTAACGTCACAAAGACACTTAATTCAGAAGTTGACTTTTCGACTTGATTATATTATGATGTCAACTATTTTCAAGGGTGCTCTTTCGATTAGCACATTTTTTTTTTTCATTTAGTATTTTGGAAGTCTTATCGGCTCTGAAGGTGTTTTCGATAGTTGTACTTTCGTTCCGAAACACGGCTCCGTTCATAGAGAATCGTGCCCCAATAGTACATAATATAATATAAACATATACTGCGTTCTTAGTACCTACCATGTCATACACTCAAAATTAAAAAAAAAAAAATTGTGTCTTCATACCGAGGGTATAGTGCTTAAGCCTAAAACCTAATAAGTATGAAATTTTAAGTTGTAAGTTGAATTAAAAAGTTTAATTTTTGGAAAAAAATACCTGAGAAATACAAAGAATATAGCCATATATTTGTGATGTGATAGTTTGCATAATATTATGTATGTATACTTTAAATATTGAATAACTTACAACTTAAAATTTAATATCTTTAGCTGTGATATATTTTTGCAAACAAATTCTACTGCGCATAAAGTATAGACTCTGTGGTAGTAAGTAAATGTGTCAACCCTACTTTATCAAACGCTTAACAATCCATTTTCTTTGTCCGCAGGTAAACAATGAATCTCGAAGACCGAGTGCGGAACAGACTCCGATGTTGGTTGGTTAAAATATGATCTTGTTTACTCGAAGTATACAAAAATAAATTAAAACATCTATTTATATAATGATTAAGTAATGCTTTCAGTTTTTAAATTATTAGTAAGAAATGTTTATTAGTATTTTTTTTTACAATATATACATATTATGACTCAGACATATAGTATGGATTAGATTTTTCAGAAGCCTGCGCCATCCGAAATTCACAAAACTATTTAGTTCATCTACACTAATTTTATAAAGAGAAAAGATTTGTTTGTTTGTTACGATTTAACTCAAAAACTACTCGACCGATTTTAAAAATCATTTCTCCAATAGAAAGCTACATTATCATCGAGTAACATAGATTTTTTAATAATATACTGTATCCAGTTGATGTAACAAGCGGTGCCACAGGCGATGTTGCACAAAATACAATTACCCACCAATGTTGCCAATTTACGACTCATTGTCACGCGCTTGGGGGACTTTTTCTCCCCAAATTATGTTTCTTTCTAAAGCTGCGGGGCGTCACATAATGCACCCTTGTATTAGCTATCTATCTATTAGTTCTAATCCTTCTTGTGAAAAATAATTCGGAATTAGATTAAACGCCTGCAGTGAAATCGTCTATGTCAAATTAGTTTCTCTTTTTTGAAAATACACAACGCAATAGTTTATCTTTATAGAAAAAAGTTCGTTAAAATATAATTCTCTTTGTGAGTTCTTGCTTTTTTTAAGGGCTAAAAAATAGACAAAAGTAAAGTAAAGTAGCTTTCTCATGGGCCACAGGTTCGAGTCTAGTTTGTTGTTTTGAAAATAGGAAATAATGGAAGAATGAAAGTCAAAATTTTGACTGGGTAACAAACCAGATTTTATAGGCATATTGCTCGTATTGGTTTGAAAAAAAAAATATGATGTCTTATCAATTGCTTAACATTAGTTTAAAAAACATGCAAAGTTCCCGACATTCCAGACTTATTGTTGGTACAAAATACTGTGTTACGTAACAAGATATTTGAAGAAAAATAAACCTAAGATTGTAATTCTCGATAAAGAACCAGATTTTATCATATGTATGCTGATACACAACAAAAAACATATTTGATCCCGAAATTGCCGTAATTGCAATAATTCGTATTTCATTGGGGTCCATGGAATCTGAGCATATGCCATTAACGACATCGCGCTAAACTACGTATTAGCCCCATGAAATATTGAAGGGGCAGTTCCATTAATCCTTGATTGAAGCGTAAAATTGGCACATTCACAGCAGCTGTAGTAATTTTATATAAATTGCACCCTATGATATTATGTTATTTGGATTTCAGTTTAATTATTTATGTTAATGTGTGTATACATAAGAGTATACACATATACATCTATCCTCGATCAGATCGGGGACGTTCTTCAAAAGGGCCAGGTCAAAAGTACTCGTAACCGACGAGTGTGTATGAAAGCATTGATGAAAGTAGAAGAAGAATCGGAGCATATGGAATTCCGTGATCTCTGCCTACCCCAATGGGAAAGAGGCGTGATGTATATGTATGTATATTGTATATACATAAAAGTTTAAATACGCAAATAAAATGCGTCCGCAATTTTATCCTCCCAAAGACTCCCCGATCAAGTGAGCTTTTAATATATCTAATATCGTATGTATCTAACCAGGGATTGAAAACCGGTAAATTTACTAAGGGTGTTTAGCCGTTATAATAAAGGTTTTTGTTAATATTCTTTCGTTTTTAGCCATATTTACCGAAAAAAATACTGTGGTAATTTTGTATTACTCTTTAAAACTAATACCATGGTATCTCAGTCAGACACGTATTATGGAACTTAATAAAAATACCAGTTTCAGTCCTTGTATCTAACACTAGTAACAAGTCCCGGCTTCGCACGGATGCAATGTAGATGTACTATACATAAAAACTTACTGGCTGATATATAATTTTCTATTGGTGAAAGAATTATTAAAATCGGTTCAGTAGTTCCAGAGATAATCCAACCGCAAAAACTACTTTCTCTTTATAATATTAGTATAGATTAGTTTTAATATATATAAAAAATCTGCTACCGTATACATTATACTTTATTACACATGAATTATGTAGTGGGCAGTGTCAAAACGGATATTTAGCAAATGCCACACCGAACACGCAAACGTTAACATTAATATCAGCTTAATAAGGGCTTTTCACACGAGTTTATTTACATATTTTAACGATACTGAAAGGTGCATTAAAATTGTATGAGAGCACGTAATACGCTATGATTTATGTATGAAGCGATTTCTTATGACGCGTGTCATGAAAAACTGTAACAGCTTATGAAGGGATAGCTTTGCCCGCGACTGTCGGCAATAAGCAACGGGTGGCACGGTCAGAAATTAGGTGGATATTATAAGCAAATAAATTACTGATTTTCACTTATATGTACTATGGAAAGTTACAACTTCCCAGTCCTCCGACTATTACCAAAACAAAACACAAAGTTTCGGCTGACGGATCGTACATTTTCCTATTACGAAACAATGATCGATTCATCGTTCGCAATTAGACATCATGTTTTTCGGTTGACTTTACTAAGATCGTAAGTATAATGATAAATAATCATAATTGAAAATGTTTTCTTAGTTAAAATACGAAGTTGGTTATATAGGCATTATCTTTAAGTTATATAAAAACAATTTTTTTTTTAAATTATCATAATCTTTACTTCTATATCTATATCTATTATCTATTATCTATACTAATATTATAAAGAGGAAAGATTTGTATTTTTGTATTTTTATATTTTTGTATGTATCGAATAAACTTAAAAACTACTAGAATCAAAAATTCTTTCACCAATAGAAAGCTACATTATCGCTGAGTAACATAGGCTATGTTTTGTGTATAGTACATCTACATTGAAGCCGGGGCGCGTTGCTAGTAAACAATATTTAAGTTACCGTGAGCTAAAAGTTACCAGCTATTATATTAAGGCTCTGGTAATACTGAAGTTTAAACCGTTCTCATCCCTCATTAAATCGCTTCGCACAAGTTCTTAAACAAACAAATTAATATTATGCATAATCTTAACGCTAACTTAGTTATCTTTTTGCGAAGTTGAGCAATTTACACTTGCTCAGACATGAGATCTTGAGTGAGATACTGTTTACGTTTAGGGAAATGTGAGAAATATTTAAAAAAAAGATTTTTTAAATATATTTAATGAAAATATATTTTATCAGTATTGGTCTAATTTTGAAAAGTAGTAACAACTTTCAAAATAAAATTTCAAAAATCATTTATTCATTGAGGTAACACAATGTACACCTATGAACGTCGTCAATAAAAAATACATATTAAATCCTTCTAATTTTACATTTACTGTCAATTCTCAAATCAAGGGCGTAGAACCACAGAACAGGAAATCTTCTGTTCTGTGCGTAGAACGGACGAGAAGAACTGGCAATAAACACTCGGCCACTCTTTTTAATCGCCAAGCTTTTGGTTTAATAAAATATTTGTAAGGAGCTGCAACCATTCCACATAACATATTGAAGTAATTCATTATAATAATAAAAAAATAAACAAATAAAACAAATGAAGGTTTGGCCAACTTAAAGTATCGATACAGTTGCTTTCATCTATAACTGTCTATACTAATCTATATCCATACTATATATACTATATTATACTATACTATATAATATTATAAAGAGGAAATAATTGTATTTTTGTATATTATGAATAAACTCAAAAACTACTGGACCGATTTTAAATATTTTTTCACCAATAGAAAGCTACATTATCAGCGAGTAACATATTTTGTGTATAGTACAGTGCACCCTTGTGAAGCCGGGGCACGTTGCTAGTTAATCAATAAGTATATTACTATAGACTGGGTAAACAAAGTGCTGAAAATGGTGCGAGGTAAAGGTTACAAATGCCAAGCAGATCATTAACTGATTAGGAACGCAAATAATTAATTATGTGTACGGTGCCGGCAGCAACCGTAAACCTCATAGCTTAGACATGGGTAACTCAGCGAATTTCCCTGCGCCAACTCAGCAACTCAGGCGCAGTGTAGTGTGTCGGCTCCTTGAGTCAACTCAAAAATGCGCCACGACGCAGTAAAAATGGGGCGCGCAAAGCGAGCAATGAAACCTCCGAAACGCACGCAACCCCACGCTCATAGTTCACTCAGTGAGCGGGTACTGCGCCGTGCGCCAACACATTATGAATGTGTGAGCTGACTCACCCTGCGCACTGAAGCGTGCCGGCGCAATTGCGCGGCGCAGCGCAGTGTTACCCATGTCTATCATAGCTATATATACGCTTATTAGGGAACCACATCCTGTGTATCTTAAAACATTAGTAGGCTGAGGTTATGCGGCTTTTGAGGATTGGAATCAGCTTAAATATTTGGAATTTTTGGAAGGAATTCTTGTTTAAATATAGAGTGGATTGTCATAAGATGTTTTAAAGGTCGTGAAGGTTTTTGATTGATATCGACAGACGAGCGTGAGGTTCACTTAATTGAAGGTGACAGGTGTTACCCCATTCGCAGAACATCAGTCAATGATGCGTTGTCGACCTACTTTTTTACTTCGAGCATTCGGATACCATAAACAGCATCCATAAACGCAATATGTACTTCACGGTTTTCTGTCTATGAACGGTGATTCGTTACCCGGTCGGAATTTCGATATTTATCCCAAACATTCAATACCCGATGTTATCAGATGTGGAGATAGATATGCGATGCGATGAGATATGCTTATAGAAAATTATAAATTATAGTAAAACCACCAGTGTACAGTATCCAAACGTATATTTCCATCTTCAATACAGATTTGACTTCTCGGACATGAATATATTCAACTACCAACACGTGTACAATTTCTTAAAATATCGATATTCACTTTGTATAGACGTTAATACATAATATTACATCACGAGATTACGAACAGTATAACTAGGACTTTACTGGAGCACGACTGTAGACAGAATGCCCGTTTTCTAATAATTTTGCTTAACAGCTTGACATTAGACGACACTCTCTCAATATTGAATGAATGAAAGGAACGAATGACGTGAGTGAACACGTGACGAGTGAACTGTCAAATGGATTGAATGACTGATATTACTTCCACAGTAAGAACAATTGAACATCTGAATTAAATACACTTTAAAGTATCGATACAATATGTAAACTCATTATAATTAATATAAATTATTTCAATTTTTAATACTAAATTTGATTACAATATACAATTTTGCCTTTTAAATTAACGAATCACAACACTCGGCCATCCACAAGCGTGCTATCTCCGGAGCACGCAAAATCACAACACTCATTGAGCACATTTTATCAAAATCAAAAGTTTTGTATTTATCTTATGAAACGTCTAGTTGCACGGTTCCAAAAAGTGGGTCTCATGGAGAAGAACCGGCAAGAAACTCCATGGATACTCTTTTCAATAATGGTTTAGCTTACAAAGTCTCGGTTACAATAGTAATAATCGGCTGAGAAGTTGCTGAATGCAAGGTATACAGAGATTCTATACAATGCAAAAGAAATCTTATACGATTTACCATCTTATCCTCTATAATTACAATGAAATCTAGATAAGTATCTACTAATGGTTAAATACAGCTATTTCTCTCAAAAAATAATACAATTTCACTTACACGAGAAATAATTAATTAAATAACTCCTTTTTGTATTTTTTTTAACTCGGAAACTAGAACATACAAACGCTATCAATATAATCAATACACAATTAATATTCACAATATCAATCTCAAAGATACTTTGTTACATAAAATTATTTATTATTATAACATAGAAAGTTAGACGATACTTCAAAAATTGCTTATAATACATAAATTGGAATACATTATTTATTAAAAATGACATTATAATATGGTAAATAAATAATGTTACAGTACTACTGTTCAATAGGTTATGAAAATAAAAAACGTGTGTCGCCTTGTCGAAGTTCGAACAAAAAGGAACGATATAATTTTATTTTCTAATGACCACAGTATATCGATAAAAATGACATAATTACAGATTATAAAAATCTTGTAGATATTATTAGCGCCACCTAGCGGTGAGCCTCAAAGCAATATAATATGGATTAAACATATATCGGCCTCCAATCACTACTGTCCTTCAGAGGTGTAAATATTGAATAAGTAAGCAAAATTAAATTAACTTATAACATTCCAACGATAGTAACAATAGAAAAGTATAGAAAAATGAACTAGTGGACTGTATATAACAAAACAATATAAGAGAATGTATGTAACTAATATGAAAAATCTTAACAAATGTAAACATTAAAAAAAAAAAATATCAACAATTCTTATCATCCAAGGGCAGAGGACACAGCTTTGCAACGGCTCTTTTTAAAGTAGATCCACCTTTGATCTTTAAAGTTACAACACGAATCACTCCATCAGACCCTGGATGAGTATCAATAACACGACCCAACTGCCATTTACAGGGAGGTAAGCGATCATCCTTAATTAAACAAATTGTATCTAAATTAATCTGCTTTTGAAACTTTGACCACTTGTATCTATGTTGTAATGTAGTCAGATACTCAGACTGCCATCTGTGCCATATACTTTGAACTATTTTTTGAATTTTGTTCCACCTATCTAAATAATTTAAATTTGAATCTTCTAAAGTTTCCTCAGGTACATGTAACAGCGGTTCCCCAACAAGGAAATGTCCAGGTGTTAATGGAGGATCGTCTAGAGAAGTACTTATCAAGGTAAGTGGACGTGAGTTTACACAGGCTTCTACTTGGGTAAGTAAAGTAGAATACTCTTCAAATGTAAGACAAGTCTGACCTATTGTGCGAGTAATATGACCCTTTACTGACTTCACTCCAGCTTCCCACAAGCCGCCGAAGTGAGGACTACCAGGAGGTATGAAATGCCAGGTTGTATTATTGTTAGCAAGAAGTTCAGAAATCTCTTTACTAACATTTGATTTCGAATTTTTAAAAGCAACATTTAATTCACGCGAGGCACCTACGAAATTAGTACCACAGTCACTCCAAACATCTTGGCAGTGACCTCTACGTGCTGTGAAACGCCTAAAAGCAGCAATAAAAGCTGAAGATGTTAGATCGCTAACCAACTCCAAGTGAATGGCTTTTGTGACAGTACATATAAACAAACATATATAAGCTTTACAAGTTCGATTACATCTTCCAGAATAAAGTTTGAGAGTTACAGGCCCAGCATAATCCACGCCACTTGTACGAAAAGCTCGTGCAGGATTCACTCGAAATTGTGGTAAATTACCCATGAAAGGAGTAACAGATGTGGCTCTTTGTTTGTAACATGGAATACACTGGTTAATAACCTTTTTAATTAAATTTTTACATGAAATTATCCAATACTTACGTCTAATTAAATTTAATGTTAATTGAATTCCACCATGTAGTGAATTCAAGTGTGAATTTTTAACAATAAGTTTAGCTAAGTTACAATGATAAGATAATATAACAGGAGTTTTCATATCCAATGAAATATTAGCATTCATTAATCTTCCACTGACTCTTAAAATATTATCTGAATCTAAAATTGGACACAAATTATGTAATTTACTTGAATTAGGTATGACTTTATGTTTTAATAAAAGTGATATCTCTGATGAGAAATAATACTGTTGTGATAATTTAATACAAATATTCAAGGCAACTTTAAGTTCATCGCTACTTAAATACATAGTTGTAATTTTACTTTTACATGAAATAAGAAATCTTTTACAATATGCAATAACACGAATCAACTTTGTTAAACTAGAGTACTTATTCAGTAATGAAAGACAATCATAATCAGAATTTACACTAATATTACACAACTTTGGTTTTAATTCTAAACTTGTATCAGGCACAACAAATGTTTCAAAGTTTGATTTGTTATTTTTATATAAAAATTCAGGACCTTTCCACCATAGATGATGATTGACTAAATCATTTGAATCTAGCCCACGTGAAGCACAATCAGCAGGATTGTCAGAAGACTTAATGTGAAACCAATGATGGCTACTATACAAATTAAGAATTTCTGCAGTTCTATTAGCAATAAATGTTTTCCATGAATTTGGATGTTTTTGCAACCATGAAAGTACAATGGTAGAGTCTGTCCATGCAAAGACAGCATCATCTTTAATTTTAAGACTATTTTGAACATTATGTAACATATTTGCCAACAATACAGCACCACACAACTCCAGTCTCGGAATGGAAATCTGTTTTACCGGAGCAACTTTGGTTTTTGACATAATTAAACATGTTTTAACTTCATGTGAATTGAGAACAGAATATGACAGCAGCATATGCATCACACGACGCATCACTGAAGCCATGTAATTCAACTTTAGTGTTAGAGTTACTTGTGCCAAGCCAACGAGGTAAGAAAAAAGTATTACATTGTGCTATATTATTAACATGTTTAGACCATTCATTATTTAAATCATCACTCAATTCATCATCCCATCCTAAGCCAGTTAACCACAGTTTCTGCATAAATATTTTAAAAACAATAACAATAGGTGCTAGCCAACCCAGAGGGTCAAATATTTTAGCTATAGTAGACAAAACTTTTCGTTTAGTTAGATTATTACAATTTATCACATCGTTAAATTCAATATTAAGTTTAAAATTATCACTATTAGGTTCCCAGGTTATACCTAAAGCTTTAACAGAATTATCAACTTTTATGTTCACAGAATTATGATAAACTTTTTGATTTTCAGGGACACTATTTAGCACTATTTCACTATTGGAGCACCATTTATGTAAGGGAAAACCACCACTAAGAAGGATATCAGTAAGTTGTTTTTGTAAGTTAATAGCACCTTCTTCTGTAGTATCACCACTCAGGAGATCATCAACAAATATATCAGTTTTCAGAAGCGGAGCTACTTCAGGATAAGTATGCATCTCATCATCACATAGTTGATGTAAAGTCTTAATTGCAAGATAAGGCGCACTCGAGGTTCCATATGTAACAGTGAGTAATCTGTATTCCTTTATAGGCTCATCACTACTCTCTCTCCATAAGATTCTTTGGTAGTCCGTATCAGATTCATGACACCTGATACAACGATACATTTTTTGTATATCAGCTACCAGACAATATTTGTGTTGACGCCATCTTGTAATCAAATCTCTAATATCTTGTTGCAGGGATGGACCAATCAAAAGTTCTTCATTCAGCGAATTTCCATTCAAAGGTTTAGCACTACCATCAAAGACTACACGCAACTTGGTACTAACACTAGCTTCCCGAAGGACAGCATGGTGAGGTAAGTAATATTTATCCTTCTTATTGATTTCTTTTTCAGGTACTAACTCCATATGACCATCAGATAAGTATTGATTCATAAATTTGCAATAATCTTCTTTAAATTTAATATTTCTTTTGAATTTGTTTTCAACTTGTAATAAACGTTTTATAGCAATAGATTTTGAATCACCTAATCTTTCTTTAAATCCATCTTTAAACGGAAGACATACAATGTATTTTCCATCTGTATCTCTTGTGTGTGTAGTTTCATAATAATTTTGACATTTTTTATCTTCAGGTGTCAATGCTTTATGATCTGGTAAGTAACTTTCTAATTCCCAGAACTTTCTGAGAAGTTGATCCACTTCCACTTTTGTGTGATTGACAAGTATATGTTGTGGTCGTGAATTTGTGTGTGATATCTTTCCAGATATAAGCCACCCTAAGCGTGAATTGAGAGCAATTAGTGAGTTGTGTCTCTTTAAACCTTCTAGCATAATACTAGCATGAATATCCGCACCAAGCAGAATGTCAATGGGACCTGGTTTGTAAAAGTGAGGATCAGCAAATTCAAGATTTTCAGGCCAGGTTTCCATAGAGTATTCTTCAGCAGGTAAAAGAGTTGTGATTTTCTTAAAAACATAAGCCATTGTTGTAAATGACTGAGAATTATCAAGACACGAGCAAAAACTTAAATTGACCATATACTTGGTTGTGAGTGATGCTGCGTTTCCAATTCCTGTAACTTTACCTTGAACTCCTATTTTACTGAGTCCAAGTGTTTGCACTGCTCTCTCAGTGATAAAAGATGCTTGTGACCCTTGGTCCACAAGTGCTCTTAGTGTGTAAGTATTGCCATTACATGACTTAACAGAAATTTGACAAGTAGCCAATAAGACATGATTATTTGTTTCCACTTTAAGACTAACAACTGGTTCTGATTGAGAACTGCTTGAAAGAACCGTAGCTGCAGTTGTGATATTTGTGTTAGAATCACTTGTAATCACCTTACTGCCAGTGTGATGTAGAAGAGTATGGTGACGTCGACCACATTTCCTACACGATAGTGTTGAATGGCAGCTGTTTATTGAGTGACCTTTCACCAAACAGTTGAAACAAAGATCATTCTTCTTAACAAAATCTTGTCTTTGTGGTATTTCTAATTTGCAGAATTCCTTGCAATGAAAAATATAGTGAGACTGTGAGCAAAAAGTACAATTTGTATCATTCTTAGTAGTAGTAGTAGTATAAGATTTAATAGTAGTTTGTCTATTAGGTAGTTGTGTATTTGTTTTTCTTATGTCTTTCCTTTCTTTATATGTTGCCATATCAACCATTTCCATGGCTCTAAAACGAGTTTCTAAATGTGTTTCTAACATTTCAAAGGAATACTTGTAGCAGTTCCAAGTGATTGTTCCCATTGTTTAATCGACTCGATATCGAGTTTAGATGTAATAATATGCACAACTATTGCATCCCAAGCGTTAACATTAATGCCTAAATTTTCTAATGAGTTTAGACATTCCTTAGAAGTATCAAGCAGATGTTTTAAATTAAGAGAATTATCTGTAGACAATTTCTTTTGACTCAAAAATCTATTTAATATTGTGTTCACAATGATTCTTTTATTATCATATCTACTTTGAAGTGTCTCCCATGCTTTACTGTAGTTAACCGAGGTAAGAGCAAAATTTTTCAAGAGTATTTCTGCTTCTCCGGACAAACTAGCCCTTAAGTAATGATGTTTTTCTATTTCTGATAAGTGTTTGTCCTTGTGTATAAGGTTAACAAATATGTCTTTGTAACTTGTCCAATCTGAATAATTTCCTGAAAACTTTGGTATAGGAACCGGAGGTAATGGTAATCTAAATTTTGATTCAGTTGCTGTTTCTACTCGCTGATTATTTTCTATAGTTAAACTGTCTAGAGAGTCACTAAGTATTGTTTTAAGATCCAGGTAGAATTCCTCAATCTCACTGTACTTCTCATCAGGAAGTGGTTCGGATTCCTCGTGATATTTGACGAATTTGCACCAATAATCGTTTAAAATATCTAACCTTGACTGTAAATAACCTTTCGTGTATCTAGATTTAGAGGTTTTCTTTGTGTTGATTAACAAGGTTTCAATTTTCTTCGCATAAATGTGCATGTTGTTAGTATCTTTATCCATTGTTTAAATGTCTTGGGATTAGCAAGTTAAAATTGATCTCTTACCACGTTTTACGCTGTTCACTTACTTTGTTATAGATATAATAAATAATAAACTACTACTTTGATTACTAATTTGGCTCGAATAGACCAAAAATGTTCAATAGGTTATGAAAATAAAAAACGTGTGTCGCCTTGTCGAAGTTCGAACAAAAAGGAACGATATAATTTTATTTTCTAATGACCACAGTATATCGATAAAAATGACATAATTACAGATTATAAAAATCTTGTAGATATTATTAGCGCCACCTAGCGGTGAGCCTCAAAGCAATATAATATGGATTAAACAACTACTTATAGCTACATTAAACATTCTAGCATTTCTATTTATGCATTTGTAATCGCGCAATGGACGTATTAAAGATAATTATTTACTTTAATTAACAAATATTAATCACATTTTACAATTTTGAACACTGATTTAACCACAATTAAATAATTGCCCACGAAAGTATATATATCGATTGTCTCTGAAATAAGTAATTCGTCGTATTCTTGGTGCATGTGTGACTTTCGAAAAGTCCTGATGTATGATGGCCGCACCGCCACCATCGTTTTGACGCTTCACTAGAGTGCCGTCAAAGTCAACTACTTGACACTCTTTTCCGACTTGAAAGTAGGGTACCAATTGATTCTTAATTAACCTAGATGGCGCAACATGCACCGACACATTTATTATCTTATGCATTTACAGTCTGTAACCGAATGGTTAAGGTCTGTTTTTTTATTTTCACTTTTCCATGCGAGATTAAGTATAGTTAGGGCCAGATTTAGTTTAGTTTTACATTATTGCTTAGATATATGTCAAGGTCTTCAAAGATCTCATTTTATCTAACCTGTTTGAGTTTTGTTTGGTTTTAATAACTTGATTATCGATCGTAACCTAAACATTCTGATATTTCATAGGGTGAAAATCACTCAACTTTTTGATTATTACTGAGAAAAATCTTTAAATACACTGGCCATAATTGTAGTCCTAGCCATAACAATTCGCAACGGTATATTGTAGCGGAGTTATGGTATACATATATTTTTTTTTTTTACTATTAATAAATCGAAACAAAAATAAAATGTATTGAGCAACAAAATATTGACCCCACATATTTGATCTTGATTTGAGGCTAAAACTTTACTGTTTCATGTGCATTCAACACTTCTTCAACTTAATTGTATTTTTTTATTACCATATGGTTTTAAATACATCTGTCGCTTTTTAATAAGCAAATGTTCATCGAGTGTACGAAGAATCAAAACAGGAACTTTAAAGATAATTTTCTGTTTCTTGTGCAACCCCTTAGAAACTGAATTGATTTTTGGTGTGTCAAACCAATAACTTGGAACAAATTTTCAATCTAACATTTTAATGATTCATTTCATAAGAAGAACTAACAAAATCTGTTAAAGAAACAAAGCTCGTACATAATTTTCCCATAGACTTAAAATTACCAAAGTTTACAAACATTTCATAAAATAAAATAAATTTGTAAAATAAAAATTCATCCTTCGACAAAACCTTAGTAAATTGCAAAAAGTTTATTTAGACACATTCTTTGTTTAATCGCTACATGGAATCTCCAGTAAGCTACTTAGTTTTTATTAAATGTGATTGAAATTCAGGAAACCAATATTGACTTCTTATTTGATCAACACATTACGCGAATGTCTAAATAATAATTATCAATGAACTTGAATATTTCGAATAACCAATTAACATGGCCATATTTGTTTTCTCAGTAGAGTTGACTAACTAACAAAATCCTGACTCTAATATATGTACTATCTATTAATATTAATGCAGACACAAATAAAATACTTTTCCTATAACTAATTTTATAACAGTAAAATATTATGTAAATGATTAGTTTGTGGTAAAAAGGGTTTTTTTTTATTTTAAAATCCTTTCTTGACTATCACTAGGTCTTATTCCACAAAATGATTATCAATAATAACAAAATTTCATATAGGTATCTGGTATATATATCAAAATATATATATGTATATATTCATAAATATATATCATATTTCATAAATAATTCAATAAATGGTAAATCCTTGTGAATTGTATTCAAGTCAGTAAATAAATATTAGTCACTGATAATATAATTGAATATTACGATCGCTACTGAAATTATGAGTGCTTTTACTTAAGACATTAAAAATATTTTATTTTATCAAATGCTGATTCGTTTTAAAGGATTTTTTTTTTTAAACAATTTATATCGGAAATTAATATCTCTATTAAATATCTTAAAAACTTTTGTCAATTCGTTTGTACTATTACTTTCATGCACATGAAGAGAGGTTTCTGGTACAGTCATAAAGGTTATGACTTATTCTATCACATTTACTACATTTAATAATTGGCTTTTGGCAATAATAATTATATATATGCCAACATTCCTGATAACTGAAACATGTAGAATAATTTCCTCTAATTGTATTGACTTGCAAACATTAACTATGATAACAGAACCAGTCCTTAAATTGAGTTTTTCTAAAATAATTAGTATTTATTAGTAGTAGTATTTATCCTAGAATTATCTCTAATTTGATAGAATTGCTGAGAAGCTAAATGTTAACAAATCTTTTGGTTCGCTAAATTAAAGATCTTTTGCTCCATTACCTATTGAACTATAAATAATTCCATAAATACTGCAGTAAACTACTTTTACATAGTAATATTCCCTTAAAATTTACCAAATGTTCATCAGCCGCAAATGGCTTTTTTTTTTTTTAGTTTTTGATCCCAATCTTTCCCAAATAAATAAATCGTAGATACCATAGTTTTGTTGTATACCACTTAACGCCGCTTTCATTTTTAGCAGGTATCCAGCCTTCCGATATTCTCTTAGTTACATCTGGTACTTCTGTGTCCTGCGTCCTTCGCTTACTTAGCTTCCGGGGTGAACCCGTATTCTTCTCTGGTTGGCTGAAATACATATTTTCACACGCTTTATATCATTTTATAATAACTTATAAACTCTATACTGCCGTGTTACCACCTTACAATACACTGTAAGTAAACTTTATAAACTTTATGCCATCTGCTTTAATCTTGAAACTAATTTCAAATATTTCTGTTCATTCAATACATGTCTTAAACAGTATACATAATACTATTATGTTATTCATATAAAAACATGTATCTAGATAATTATTAATGTCGCACATTAAGAAAAATTAATAGCAGCAATTTTATATTATTACTACTACACTTTGATTGACAATTGCATACCTACATGACTATAATCATACACTTAAGTATCTGATACTTATAAACTTTGTCATGGCAACTATGACACACTTAAATAGATGTTACAGCACAACTATAGCTATGCATGCATGCACCTGCATGGTTGTTAATAACTTAAGGATATTCATGGCTATTTCATTACAACTATATGACTATTTCAGTATGTTTATACGGCTATTCTATCACAACTACATATATGACTATTGCAGCACGCCTACATGGCTATTCCGTCACAACTATATGGCTTTTGCAGCACACCTACATGTCTGTCCTATCACAACTATGTGACTATTGCAGCACAACTACATGGCTGATAAAATTATAATACGTCAACATGGCTATAATTTATCATTACTGACCTTTACAGCATACCTACATAGCTGATCATAATAGCACACCTACATAGCTATTGTATCATTATTGATATCAACACCACACATGGCTGATAATAAAAGCACACCTACACGGCTATTGTGTCATTACTGATCTCTAAGGCACACCTACATGGCTGATCTACATACACTACACTGCTTTCTGGTCTCTACAGCACACCTACATGGCTGATCATAATAGCATATCTACATCGCTATTGTGTCATTACTGATATCTACAGCACACATACACAGCTGATCATAATAGCACACCTACATGGCTATTGCTTCATTACTGATCTCTTCAGCACACCTACATGGCTGATCATAATAGCACACCTACATGGCTATTGTATCATCAGTGACCTTTACAGCACACCTACATGGCTGATCATAATAGCACACCTACTGGAGGGCGTCAATGGAGCCTTAGCTTTAAGTTTGTAAAAGTTTAAGAATTTTGTCTTGTTGAAGTTAAGCGTTAGTAGATTTCTTTGCAGCCAGGTTTGTATAGAAGTCAGTCCATTTTCGACATTATATACCGTCTCACTCCACGTGGCGCCACGGAACAAGACCGCGGTATCATCCGCGTAGCAGATAAGTTCGCCATTTGGTAGATCTACTTGAAAGATATCGTTTATGTACAATGTGAATAATGTAGGCCCGAGGACACTACCCTGTGGGACGCCATATTTAAGAGGTAGGATTTTACTAACATCATCGATAAGCTTAGTGCATTGGTAGCGGTCCTGTAAATAAGTAGCAAACCAGTTGAGAGCAATACCCCTCACACCGACTGATTCTAATTTACTTAATAAAAAACTATGTCGCAGAGCCTCTAACTCACATTTTTAATCTGAGTCTTGGCAATGGTGAATTCCCAGATTGTTGGAAACGGGCGATAGTCATTCCAATACATAAGTCTGGTGGAAAAAACAACCCATCCAATTACAGACCAATTTCCCTCCTGCCAATATTTTCGAAGATATTGGAAAAGATTGTAAATATACGCCTCACAAGATACTTGTCAGATCTTAAAATTATTTCTGTTAACCAATTTGGGTTTTGTCAAGGAAAATCCACAGAGGACGCTGCTGTTAAACTAACCAACACTGTCCACGACTATATAGACAAGTATAAATGTTGTGTAGGCGTCTTCTTGGACTTGTCGAAAGCATTTGACACCGTATCTGTATCCATTTTATTAAGTAAATTAGAATCAGTCGGTGTGAGGGGTATTGCTCTCAACTGGTTTGCTACTTATTTACAGGACCGCTACCAATGCACTAAGCTTATCGATGATGTTAGTAAAATCCTACCTCTTAAATATGGCGTCCCACAGGGTAGTGTCCTCGGGCCTACATTATTCACATTGTACATAAACGATATCTTTCAAGTAGATCTACCAAATGGCGAACTTATCTGCTACGCGGATGATACCGCGGTCTTGTTCCGTGGCGCCACGTGGAGTGAGACGGTATATAATGTCGAAAATGGACTGACTTCTATACAAACCTGGCTGCAAAGAAATCTACTAACGCTTAACTTCAACAAGACAAAATTCTTAAACTTTTACAAACTTAAAGCTAAGGCTCCATTGACGCCCTCCAGTGTAAGGATCCACTCGTGTGTTGACAAATCAGGAACCCAAAGTTGCACCTGCGAAAAAATATCTTCAGTGGACAAAATTCGCTACCTTGGTGTGACAATTGACAACAGACTTACCTTCAAGGATCATATCTTAAGTGTCGCAGCTCGTGTTAGAAAATTTCTTTATGTTTCTAAACGTTTAAGAAGATGTGCCCCTTGGAATACTCTCAAGACTGTCTATTTCGCATTATGTCAGTCGGTCATTACATACTGTATAGCGGCTTGGGGAGGAAGTGCCAAATCATACATGATAACTTTAGAAAGAGCGTTAAGAGGGGTAATAAAGGTAATGCTGAACAAACCAATCCTCACGGCTACCGATGTTATTTTCAAGGAAGCTGAACTGCTAAGCGTTCGTCAACTTTACATCTTGAAGGCAATCTCTATTGCACATGGCGAAGTTCGTCGGTCTCCTGAATACAACCATCTCCTGAGCAAACGAGTTTATCAGATCAGACTACCTACAATTAAAACTTTTAGAGTGGTGAGGTCTCCTAAATTTCTGCATATTCACTTATATAATAAAGTCGTCAAGTTGTGCGATATTAAGTCCCTACACTGCAGAGCTGCGACTGTCATGGTGCGAAAGTGGCTGTTCTCGCTGACATATCACCAAACTGAAGAATTGCTGTACACATTAAGCTAAGACTGTCTCTTTCATACACACACACACACACACACACACATATATAACTCTAACACTCATACATACACTCCTACAAATCACACATACATACATACATATACATCACGCATCGGGGAAATCATTGCATATAAAAATTTAGTAAAATAAAAACAAATTTAAATTTATTTTAACATTTAAAATTAAATTATTTGTTGTTTTATAATTTTATCATTGTGTTGTAATTTAAAATTGAATATAATTATTTATTGCTATCCTACCTAACATATTATGTTGCTACAATGTATTTACGGCATTTCTCCTGTGGCCACCAAGAGACAGGCTGTGCCTAGTTTGGGGTCACGTCACCTCATTTATGTATTTTACTGTTATTATAAATGAATGTTATTATAATGAAAGATACAATGTAATATTGAATATATGTAAATGTAATAAATAAATAAATAAATAAATAAATAAGTTTAGTATCAGCTGTATGTTTGTATATCGTACTATCGACAGATATACTAAGAAGGGAAGATAGCACATACAAGTTCTAAGTAGCCAAAACTCTACTAGGAAACAAAAATCTTATTGCGAGAAATGAAAATTCCTGTTGTCGCATATTTATAACAAAAATAAAACCTGAAGCTGAGTTCTTAGTATCATCGATATACAGGACATGTTCTAAATCAATCCCTACAATTAAGAGTGGATCGATCAAACGCCTTCTGTCCCGATACACAGGTCTACTGATCTTATCAATTAATTATTGTCAATTAAATATCTTCTATACTGATGAAAAAAATTCTCACGATTGAAGAGCACTACAATAAGTGGTTGAAAAGGTATAACGTGGTCATCATATTTTTCTAAAAATGTACTGTGGACTTTCCACCTACTTACTGATCAGTTCAAAACCTGGTCATTTTTAGAGAATATAGTCTGCTCTAAACGACACGTCAACATTAAGTATCTTAAGAAATCTTTGGGGCATAATGGCTACATTTCCGATGTGTTTATGCATAAATCCAAAGCCAAGAGTGGCGAATTCGAGTAGAATAATTTTCTAATACTTAATAAATATAAGTTTTAATAAGATTACAACTTCACAAAAAATGCATTTTCATTTGTAACAGAACTTACGGCTGGACCAGGTTACTTAGATCTAGTCAAATTTACACTTTTTTTTTTTTTAATATTGTCCATATAACTCAAATTCGTACTTACTAAAATGTCCTTTGACGTGGCTCGCGGGTCGTTACACTTCTGATTTATAGTAAAACCACCAGTGTACAGTATCCAAACGTATATTTCCATCTTCAATACAGATTTGACTTCTCGGACATGAATATATTCAACTACCAACACGTGTACAATTTCTTAAAATATCGATATTCACTTTGTATAGACGTTAATACATAATATTACATCACGAGATTACGAACAGTATAACTAGGACTTTACTGGAGCACGACTGTAGACAGAATGCCCGTTTTCTAATAATTTTGCTTAACAGCTTGACATTAGACGACACTCTCTCAATATTGAATGAATGAAAGGAACGAATGACGTGAGTGAACACGTGACGAGTGAACTGTCAAATGGATTGAATGACTGATATTACTTCCACAGTAAGAACAATTGAACATCTGAATTAAATACACTTTAAAGTATCGATACAATATGTAAACTCATTATAATTAATATAAATTATTTCAATTTTTAATACTAAATTTGATTACAATATACAATTTTGCCTTTTAAATTAACGAATCACAACAAAATATTTCTTCCCGGCGGGATTCGAGCCCGTGACCCATGGGTACGCAAGGTAGGTTGTATCAAACGCGCCAACGAGCCCGTCAACGTTATCGCATATTGTTCATGCTTTGAAGTCTAGGTACTGAAAAAGGTCTTCTTTCTTTTAAAACCGAACAGCTTTAACTTCATAGTTTCATAATAATGTTATAAAAAATACGGTATGTAACATGGCGGTTCATGTTTTCCATTTGTTTTAAATGATTTATCTTCCTGCTCAAAGAAGATAAAACTGAAGCTATGAGGGACAGGTTCCCGATGCTCCAATATTGTCATGTCACGTGACGTATTGCGTGTACCGAGTGCATGATAAAAATTACGTAATAAGTCACTCGGACGTATTATAGGAGGCAGGGGTCGGCTGATTAATGGTCCAAACCGCGAGACCCCAAAATTACGCCCTTGTATTTATTGCTTATCCATTTCATTACAATCGGGTTTCGGACAAGATCCTAGAGCAGCTGAGATGTAGACTTACATATCTATCCTACATCCTAATAATATTATAAATGAGAAAGTTTGTGAGGATGCTTGTTACTATTTGACGCAAAAACTATTGAACGGTTTTTGATGAAACTGTACAGTAGGTATTATTGTTTAAACATCAAATTTATACATCATAACACATAGAATTTATAACGATATCGAGATCATTGATGTCAAGTAGGTTGGAAAAATCCTGCAATCTGAGAGTTATTTCGACGTGCGGTGTATAAACTGTTAGAAACTAAAAAATTATATTGCGGGATAAGAGTGTATGCAGTAAGTAGATAAGGCCCAAAAACAGGTAATAATTGAAGTATGCACGAAGTAGCGGGTTAAAACTAATAGTCTATACGTAAAAACGGTCCCAAATAAATGAAAAGAAGTTCTTATGAACGTGTTAGATGACCAAATAAAAATGTATCCCTTCGACTGAAGTCCGAACGCCATGTTCGGTTACAAATATTTTAATTTACTCACAAAAGCGAAACGTTACGATAATTATACATTCAATAATAATTGTCGTAAAAATATGTTTGATACAAAAAGAAAAACAACCTATGTATTTAGTAGTTTTTTAGGTCGACAGCGCATCATTGACTGACGTTCTGTGGCTAATCACCTACCATCAATTGAACCTCATGCTTTTCTGTCGATATCTTCTATATAAATAAAAATAAAATGCCGCATGTATGTACTCGCATCAATTGAGAACGGCTGGACCGATTGAGCTAATTTTTTTTTTGTTGTCTTCAGAATTTTTAGGAGAAGGTTTGTATGTAAAAAATTTTTTGAAAAATCTTACGAAATCCCTTTCTTAAGAGTGCGGGGGTATTAATTGTTAAAAAAATCATATTCTTCAAATACAGTTTTAAATTCAGAACTGTCAGGATAAGGTTTGTACAAAAAAAAATTTTCGAAAAAGTTTTGATAAGATTTTAATAAAAAAAGTGACGTTTAGCTTGAAAGTTTAATTATATAATTTCGAAGCCAAAATTGTGGCAGAACGTCTGCGGGGTCCACTAGTCTAACATAAATACTAGGTCACTACGAAAGTTTTGACATTCGTGCATTTAATGCTCTTTACATAAATTGTAATAGTAATATATTAGAGCACTACTATCTTATAGCATATCACAGTTGACAAAAACCACATATCTACCCTCAGTAATTTTTAATTAATTTTTGAATTCAGTATTATGACGGAGTTGACGCGTCGTGATTAACATGTCATTATTGTCTATAAATTCAAGCGCGGTTTAAATGCCTATGACTGCGTTTTTGAATGAAATGTGTATTCTGTGAGATAGCATCAGGCCTTATCAGTATTTATAGATGAAATAAACAATTTAAAAGAAGAAATTTTGCTTTCTATGGCGAATTTCGTCCCGGACGGCCACTTAAAGCAGTTTCTTCAGAAAATATCGCAGCAGTTCAAAACCTACTGAAAACAGATTGTCGAATAACGTATTAACAGATAGAGGAGATCCTCAAGATTGATGCACCTGCAGTTCACTGCATTTTACGTGACCATCTTTGAGTAAGAAACGTTTGTATGCTCTGGGTGCCTCATAATTTCAATAATGCGCAAAGGGAATGTCGTATCAAATAGTGTTAAAAAATGCTGAAAATGTTGGATAGCGGCAAATCACCCAATGTTCATTCAATAGTTACTAGTGACGAATCCTGGATATATCATTTTGATGTGAGATCTAACTCGAAGAATAAGGTATGGGTGTTTAAAGATGAGAAAATTCCAACGACCAGCAAGCGTTTAAGATCAGTAAAAAAGATAATCATTGCAGCATTTTTTGGAAATAGACGCATTATTAAAAGGATTTGTTTAGATGATAAGTAGACTATTACTGCTATATGGTACACATGCGTTTGTTTGCCTCAGCTTATCACATAGCTAAAAAATCTTCGTCCGAATTCGCACCTCAACACTTGGTTCTGGAACCACGACAATGCACCGGCACATTGAGCAGGGCTCACACAAGGATTTCTCAATAAAACTGGCCTAGTTTTACTTGAAAATACATCTTATAGTCTGGACCTAGCGTCCTGTACCTTTGGATTGTTTTCTATAATAAAAGTCAAATTAAAATGACAACATTTTCATAGTGATACCGACTTAATTCGCGCATGAGATAAAACTTGTGAAGAAGTTCCAAAAGAAACGTGGGAGAAACTTTTTAATTATTGGTTTCGGCGCATGAAGAAGTATATTATCGGTGAATGAAAATATTTTGAAAAATTATAATACTAAACTACTAAGTCTCAAAACTTTCGTAGTGACCTACGTATATAAGTCTTAAAGGTATTCAGTATAATGTCAGAATGTAGTAGTCTTGTTATAGCTATGTTTTTAAGGCTCCTCTTTTAATTCTATTTAATGTTTTATTTTGTCCTGATTTCGCAAAAAGCATGGATTAAGCTCTGAAAATAAATGAGGAAATTAAAGCTATCACATTGAAATAGTTAATTTAAATTCAGTCGGTTACCGTACAAACGCTGAAGCGTCCCCAAGCATTCATAAAAGATTTCCAGTTACTTTAATTTCGAAATTGAATCCAAGTGTAATGTTTGAAAATAAAATTTAATATTTTAAAATGTTTTAAAAAAGCATTTCGCTGCAGAGCGGCTTAAAGTTTCCGCGCGCGTCCGCTAGATGGAGCAATCTCAGAAGTGGTGACGACGTGGTTTCACGGAATTTACTTCTTCGAGCGTTATGTGTGTACGTGACTGAAATCTCAAGACCATCAAGCCACCGTTATTGTTGAAATGTTGAAATTGATACATTGAAACGAAAATTGTCTACCTCACATGAATCGGCTTTGCGAATAATACATTCATGGAAATCAAACTGAAGAATTAGAATGCTTTAAGTTTGTCGCCATCCATTAATTACGTCACACGAATTTTATGATTATTTTACCAACCCCCTTCCTTGTCACACATAGTCAAATTTATCAACCCTCCACCCCTCTGGTGTGACGTCACATATTTTGCAATAATTAATATTTTTAAGTTTCTCGTTTTACAGTTAAAATTTCAATACTTGAAATGTCATGTGACGTCACGAAACTTAGGATATCTCCCACCGCTTGTTACATAATGTCCCAGTTCAATGAGGTCCAGCTTAGGAATAAGTAGGTAAGCGTGACATAGGCTATACTAATATTATAAAGAGGTAAAGTTTGTGAGGTTGTAGGGAGTAATCTCTGGATCTACTGAACCAATTTTAAAAATTCTTTCACCGATAGAAAGCTACACTATCAGCGAGTGATATAAGTTTTTTTGTGTCTAGTACGTCTACAATCTACATATATTGCACCCGCGCGAAATAATATTAATTTTTGTATTAAATAAACAATTAATTGACACCGTAATTTAATCGTTCCGATATTCCAGGATTAATTCAGTTCAGTGACCTTCAAGAGTTACCAGCTTGCCAAATGTAAAAATCCCAAAAAAAAAATAAGACATTTAATTTTGAAATCGAGCGACAAAGGTAAACCTTTCAAGTACATTCTTCAATAAAGTCTTCGCTGAGTTTGCAAGTCTCAAATTTACCTAGGTCTACGTCTTATAAAATTCTTATTAGCTTTATCTGAGGGCGCGATGACAAGGAGGGTGCAAGGTTACTGTGTAGCATATAATATAATGGCAACTATTTGATTAGGACTTAGGGAGTTCCCCTTTATCGGGGGAGAAATGTGTTTCCCAAATGAGATTTACTGGGGGTGCTTTGTCAATTACTTTTCGTCGTTTAATATAACGAAATATTGTTTATAACGCACGTTAAAAGTAGTGATGGGCCGAACATCGGTTTCACCGAATACGAACATTCGGCCGAATATTCGGTAAAACTTTTACCGAACCGAATATTCGGCCGAATATTCGGTACATTTGATTCCGTTCCGTGGCACAAATGTAGGTCTAAACTAAAATTGAAGATGTGAATTGTGATTTTTTAGGAATAATCTTCCTATATTATTATTTTACATACTTAAGTAATTAATGACATTTTGAATTATCTTAAATAATTATATGAGATGTCATATGTGTCTTATATCCCAGTAGACTATAATTAAGTTCCTAACTCTTAATGTGTAGATTAAGTGATTGATCTCTTAAATTACAACCTGAAAAGTACAAACAAATTACTTATTTTCTTTATAAAGAACTATATTGGTTGAATAGGATAGGTTTAAAAGTTTAATATCAATAAATATATTTTGCGACGCTATGCTGAGTAGAAACTAGAAAAAAATATTATTCATAATCTACTAAGGTGTTGTGATTTGATTAAGCTATTCTCTAACACAATAAAGACTGATCTAAATAAATATCTTGTTTATTTTCCTTCAATTAAGACCTGATTATAATATATTATTCTAAAGAATTTACACAGCAGCCTAATCCCAAAACAGCTAGATACCTATATTTTGTATTAAGTTATTATCTTTTAGTTTTTACCAACCTACTTTAATTGAAAATAAAGCTTCAGTGACGACAAAAACAGAAAGCTATACTCTAAAATACTTACCTCATTACACTGTACACTCAAATCATGATAATATAGTATCACTTTGACGAATATTAGGTGATTCAGCCGAATATTCGGCCGAATATGAATATTCGGTAAAGCTGCCGAATATGCCGAATACCGAATATAAAACGAATATTCGGCCCATCTCTAGTTAAAAGCAATAAATTTGTGTTATTACGTATTGTAGTATTTATAAGTTTAATGTATAGGTAATTTATGAATGCAGTTTAAATAATATTGCATTTTTGGATCAATTAAATGTGGGTAGGTTTAAATTAAAGTTATATGTATGTTCTTTGTGGCTCAAGGCGCGTTGATTGTAGCACCCGGAACTTGGGTTCGAATCTCGGGAATTTAAAAATATTTTCAGGCACAGAATAAGATCACTTACTTGCCTCTAAAGGCAAATGTTCAGTGAAACGGACACAAATATGTCTGCCCCAACGGTGACTTGGGAATTCATTTAACAATAAATTAATTATAATGTTTCAACATTTCCAATGTAGATAGTTGTCACCTTTCAATCTGACTGTGATCAAGCTTAAAGGAGTATGTCCATTACACCGTTCCATGACCGTGCTTAGAACGTGTTAGGAAATATATCCTTTGTATTAAACAATAAAAAGGTGGGTCTTGACCAAAGAAAAATTGCCAAATTTTGTCACCAACACTTGTTGACAACACAACGGTTGGAAATTTTTCTTTGGCGGAGTCTGGAGACACACCTTAAGACTATGCCATCTAGAACGTTCATATTAAAGTGAACTATTATATATTATGTTATATGAAATCGCTTTAATATGATTAAAAATTCAAGAGTTAACAAAATATAGTATTATGAATATTTCAGTCTCCTAATATAATTTAAATTTGATAACAAGTTTCTGTAGATCAATTTACATTTCAAATATCGAAAATTGTACGTGAAAAAGGCCAATATTGTGAAATCGAGGGCAATAAATAAGAATAAATAGCTATAACCGCCCCTGTTATGAAAAATGTTATTACAGACCCCCCGCTATACACATTTGTCGGTTTACCGAATAAATATATTGCCTGGACCCCAACTGCCCCTTCTGCAAACAAAATAAAATAAACACTACAAAAATTCATATTTCTGATAGTAATCTCATCTCGAATAATGGTACGAAATAATAGCTTTTGCGGCGAGCGAACAAATATTTAGAATAGAAGTGTTCTCGGCTTGTGTAGATGCTGTAGATAAGGGTTGTTTTACGTTGCAATTTAAAAAACACATGGTTTTTGAAAATAAAAATAACAATTCTATTTTTATTTTTTTTTACTGCACCATTTTTCTACTTTTGTTCCTATCCAGAAGTTTGCCTGACAGATTGCATATTGAGATTAGACCCTCATGTTTTTTTTTTAAATTTTTCTGTGTGCAATAAGAATAAATCCATCACGTTAACATTGAAATTAATTGGTTATTCTAAGTTTTAAGATAAGGCTCCAGTAATTTAATCAACAAAATTATATAAATAAAACTCATGTCACTTGGATGGTGTACTCAAATACTATTTCAATAAATTCAACTTCATACATAACTATTTGAATGACGCTTCACGAAAACGATTTTAAAGACAATACAATCTTGATTAAATAATTATAAAGATTAAAGATTTGTATTTTGTATGTTTGTAACGAATAAACTCAAAAACCGATTTTGAAAATTATTTCACCAATAGAAAGCTACATTATCGGCGAGTAACATAGTCCAAACATATTTTTATGTATAGTACATCTACATTGCACCCGTACGAGGTCGGAGTATATTGCTAGTCTACTATACAAAAGTATATTCTAGTAAAGCATTTATTTTCATCAAATGCATTCCCTGAAAATCGGGGTTGAATTTCTAGATTTAACTGGACACCCGTGACAGGTTCAATATAAATAAAAATAATGGCGACACAACGAACGGCCATAATTTCAAAGAATATATGAGCGACGCATAAATGCGATAGGGATTTATCAAAGGTCGTAATTGGAGCGATGTACTGAATGGATTTGCGGGGCCTTTGTTTAGAGGCCCTCTGATTTAATACTTTTTTTCGGAGCCTTTGATTCCTTTAAAAACCTACTGTTATGAAGCTCGCATATCCTACACTTTCCTAAGTATTTCGTTAGAGCAATGTTCAAACTTTCAAAGGCCGGCAACGTTCCTTGAGACCTATGGTGTTGCGGATGTCCATGAGTGGTGGTACATAGATGATTTTGATACGGGTACATAATTTTTTAGAGAATTTCTTAGAAGGTAATGTACAATACATTGTATAGAAGTAGGTATTGCAGCCAAACGGATGAGGATTACGCTATATCAATATCAAAATATTGCACTAAATATTTTTGAACTGAAATGTATTTTACTTTTATAAGGCTAGAGAACAGTGGTATGTATATGTTGATCTACTAAGGTTTAAGTATGAACCATTATTTTATATTTATTAAAAAAATACACCACATATAAATTGCTAACATGCGAAGCAGAGGGTCACTTATATACGTAGAACGTATATAAGAGCAATCGAAGAAATCTGTCTCTTAATTTTTCATGGCGCAGCTAATTATCTTGATAGATCGAATCTTGGTACAGACAGAGTTTTTTGACCACTCTTATAAACTACTGTATATAAGTGGGATCAGAGAACTCTGTCTGTAAAGCTAGTAAGCTTCTCTGCTTCGGCTGCGTAGATTTCGTATTTACTACGGGTAGCTTATTTTTTATCCAAGCTGTTTTTTTTTTTATGTCAGATGATGTTTTGTCTTCATCAATCTCCTTACTATTTAAATATTCAAATCGCGGCTAGATAATATTAAACTGTATACAAAAGTCCTTAAAAAAATAATCTTCTAATTATACTTGATTGTAAATAAAGTCAAAAATGTATTATTTCTTACGAAAAGTGTAATTATATTACATACTTTAGAAATGATTGATTCCCCATACAAACTTCCACCATTAAGGGATGATTTCCGGGTTAAAACTATTCTATGTCCTTGCCCGGGACTCAAACTAACTCCATACCAAATTTCATCTAAACAGGTTGAGCGGCTTAAGCGTGAAGAAGTAACTGACAGACAGAGTTTCTTTCGCATTTTTTATATTAAGACGGGATTAATAAAAGTCATCATGATGTTTAACTACAAGCTTATATACTTAACCTAATATTCCAATTTACTCGAGAAACATTGCAGCATATAAAAGTAAGGATTTTTGTCTTTTGTTTCGGTAATGTCATTGAAAATCCTCCATCATATTGTATTATAATCATATGATACGAATTAGCATACATAAAGAATACTGTACGTGGTAAAATGTGGAGGCATTAATAGTCATATCGTGTATTATTGACGAAATATATCTTCCCTCATTTATACCACCGATATTATATTTCAAATATTAAGAATCCTCATTTAATATTTACAGTGAATGTGTAAATATTCCTCCGGTTTTGCAGATTCTGTCGAAGCTTTCATCTTTTATAGCAATTATCTTTATAGACATTTTAAATAACGTTTAAAATTATTATAATGTATCCTGTAGTTTTTATATAAATATTGGGTTTCATTTACCTGTTATTGCTCCCTACATTGATGGTATTTTCGTATTTAACAAATAAATGTCATTAATAAAATCAAGTTATCATGCAGTAGTATAATATGCATTATAATGACACCTAAAATGTTTGTCTACAAAATAAGAAGACGTCGAATTCTGAATCATGCTATCAAGAATTGGAGCGCTGCCGTTGCTCAGTGATCAGCACATGCTTTAGCGGCGGAGGTCCTGTATTCGAATCCTGGGGAAACAAGATTAGGGGGACTCAGAAATTCACTTTTATCAAAAACTAGCAACACGCCCGGCTTCGCACGGTGCAATGTAAAAGTACTATACGCAAAAAAAGCCTACGTTACCTTGAAATAATTTTTGAAATCGGTCCAGTAGTTTTTGCGTTTATTCGTTACAAACATATCTTTCCTCTTTATTGAGTAACTTCTCGATATTTTCCATAAGAACCTTACAGCCAGTGGCGGGACGTCCATACAAGCCCAAAAGCCCGGTTTGCCGACTTTAACGTAATACGCGCTTATATATAACTTATATAATTACGTAATCATGTAAGTTAAATAAGATTTATATAATTACGTAGATAAATTATTATTTTCTTTTGTATTGTTGCATTAATAGGACAAAACGGGGTTTTGGGCTTGTATGATGGTCCCGGCAATTCTTACAGCCAATGGTTCGACTGGTCGAGGATCCGTAATTAGAGGAAGAGCGCAGTTTCCCTCCTCCAAAATATCGATTATGGATAAAGGGTTGCGTGTTTTTTGGCAGTAGCCAAAGATCTTTATTATCTAAATTATTAGCGCTCGGGTCGTCCTCTGTCACCGCATTTCATTCAGTTAATACACTTTCATCCCATCTCGTACGACCGTTATGCAGATTAAGAGTTCCATCGCTCACATCTAAACATGGGACGGGTCGTTTGAATATCGTTGATTAATTGGAGTTGAATCTGTATTTCCATTTAGTAGTACTTTGCTATTTAAACAAAAAAAATAATTGGTCAAACAATAACCTTATATGAATTTATATGAGAGATTCGTTCTATTCGTAAACTAAAAAAAAATAGTTTTTGCTCGCATTAAAATATTTAAATTGATTCAAGCGTTTTGTAAATTTTATAATAATACGTTCAGTGGTTTGGCAGTTATAATAACATGTATTTTCAATGCATTTTTTGTATTGAGATTATATTACCGATAGGAATACTTTCACGCAAGTTGCTTGGGATCTGTATTTTTTTTATTTCCCGGGACTCGAATGCAGGACCTGGGGTGCTTAACACAACGAGCATAATTCTAAGCCACGGAGGCGGCGTATTACCTGTATGCTTAATAAATATTAAATACTAATATTATAAATAGAAAGTTTTGTATTTTTTAAAAATTCCTTCACCAATAGAAAGCTACATTATCAGTGTCATAGGCTCTTTTTAGTATTTTATACCTTTTTATAGTTTCTGTTTAAGTATTTTAAAATATTACATATTATATGCTTTATAGTAATCCATGTCATAGCATACTCCCAAATAAATGTAATCAGTACATAATCAAACCTCATTCCATAATCCCATAAGTACCGGAACACCAGTCCCGGGTTTTTGTTAATTTTCCAAAGAGCGGCTAAGCCCATCTCGGACAGTTGGTGATTGATGACGGAATGCCGTGTTTGTCGCAGTCCCACTTGAACGGCAGTCACGTGATATGACAGCTTTGCTTTTTGTTGTACTCACTTTATAGATGTTTTGAGGTAGTCAGCCGTATGGTGGCCCTATTAAAAGTTGGAACTTTTTACTATAACGTTAGTTCAGTGTCATTTTGAATAGAAATATTTTTTACTACTTTTTTTTATTATTTTACGCGTAAAAAAAATCTGGGTTCTATTTCTCTCGGGTTTTAGCATTTTCTTTCTATGTACAGACTGCACATAGAAAAAATAAGCACTGCGCTTTAAATCGCGGGCATCAGAGGGCCTAGCATGACTATCGACAAAGTATTCGAATCGTCATTCTGTCAGTTGTATGAGAAATAATTTGAAATTTCATACAAATGACAGTTCGACGATACGAATACTTTTTCGATAGTTGTTCGTGCTCACCCCTCAGCTAGTGTAAAATATGTACGTTTAATGTATCGCGGTCACAATATGTTAGATAATGCGGAGAGTTTTATTTAGTTTTAAACCTTTGGAGACTGCGTGGAACTGCTCATGAATAATTTAGGATCTCATTTGCCTTTAAGGCTGTACGATTGAACTGCGGAACTAATTGTTATTACGAATCAAAGGTTTTATCGTTGCTTTTTCATGAACAACTCAATGAATGTTCCAGAAAATTTGTGTAGGTTTGTTGCTAACCAGCTTGAGGATGTTTTGTCAAGAACTCTTGCTTAAAGAGATGCTGATATAGGCCATGGATAATATTTTCTTCTAATGTGTTGAAATTAATATATGATTCCTGGATCTGGAAATATCCCGATATTTTAATTTAATTTGAAAATTTTGATATTTCTGTTTAATGAAGTAACTCAAAATTATAATCATGTTGTAAAGAGGCGCTTAAAATCGGCAATTTAAATATTATTCTTTAAAATGTTGTTATGTAATTGTAATAATTTAATTTTGCATGTTGTGTCCTTATCGAGAAGAATTTAATCTTTCATACGATGTTTAAAACACATTTAATGTTATATATATTACGTATATGTATTAAATTCTATTTTGTGGACCATTACTTAATACAAAAAAAAATTATAGAGTTCGAAATGGTAACTTTTTTTTGTTGTCTGTTATTGACAGACGAGCATGAGGTTCACTTGATATTAGGTGATACCTCAGCCACAGAACATAGGTCAATGATGCGCTGTCGACCTAATAAACGAACTCATCGAAACAGCAAACAAGTGCCAACCGGAACCGGAGTTGAAATATGCATATTTTTGGATCCCTAATGCAATAATTGTCCGATACAAACAAAAATAGCTAGGTGGCCGTAATGCAAGCTTCTAAATTTAAAAAAATCTATGGCAACAATAAAACCTGAGGCTTCAACAAAACCTCAGTAATTTCCTGCAGCAGTTGCTGACTGCTGAGATCTGCTCCTCGACTCCAGAAATGTCATTTGAGTCGATTCATGGGAGCTTCGCTCACTCCGCTCCAATAGAAAACGCTTAGTTAAATTAGTAAATTCAGAAATGTATAATTAGTAATGACAAGTATACAACCGCGGACATTCACTAGTCGTAAAATTAATGCACCATAGCGCCAGCACGTATGAAAACTGTCCATATGTTTATTTTATTAGCTCTGACATGTTTATATTAGGGGTGACAAAACTGTCATGACCGATAACGCATTTGAAGGGTTACTAAATAAATATTTTTTCAAGTATCTACTGTAACTCTGGAAAACTTATGAGATTATTATCTAATATTCAAAATTTCCATGTCACATTGCTAGTTACCATACTCCTCCGAAACGGCTTTACCGATTTTTAACAAATTTTATATGCGTATTCAATAGGTCGGAGAATAGGCTACTATCTATTTTTCATACCCCTAAGTGATAAGGGTTGATCACCCTTAAATTTTTTTTTTAATTTTTGGACGATTTTTTTTGTTTTTATTTTCTTATAATGTGGCATTAAAAAATACATACAACCCAATTTTTTTACTTTTTTATCACCAACCCCTGGCAAATCAACGTATGCCGGGTCAGCTAGTATTCATATACCTATATTTAAAACAGATTTTTATATTCAAAATTTGAATGACACCTCTAAGTAACGCCACGCGTGCATTTATGAATATTAATGCATTTAATCGTGCATTGTGTTTTTTTATGGTGAGTCAAACTAATAATTTTGTAAGGGGAGACTCCATTGCTTTTTATAGACGCCATATTATGTTAATTCGTTCCGTCTATTCACATTTATTAAGCTTCATGAATTTAATTTTTGAAATAATCTTCTTAGTTGAAACGGTCTAATGGTTATCGCATTGAGGGTTACCAGTGTTATTTAATTACGTAGTTATTTCTGTTTAATAATTTATTCATATACTAGCAAAACGCCCCGGCTTCGCACGGGTGCAAATAGATGAAAAAAAAGCAAAGCCTATGTTACTCGCTGATAATATAGTAGCTTTCTATTAGTGAAAGAATTTTTAAAATCGGTTGAGTAGTTTTTGAGTTAAATCGTAACAAAACCCCACAAATTGAACAAAATGACATAGTACTACCCCTCGCCGTATTGCTCGATGCCCTGCGTGGAGCCACAGCGCACGGTGGTTCGTCTAGTACAAGCTAGCGGGACAAAATTCATCACGTCATTTTCAGGAACTAGTGATAGCAACTTGTAAACAACCCTTTCCAGGTAAGGAATTCTAAGTATCATTTGTTTGTTACTTCAACAAGTAATTTTATGGAGGGGTTAATGCTAACTATAAAGGAAATGGAATTTGCATCTGTAAATAAGTTGCATTTTCACCACACTTGCGACACCATCTCAAATAATTGTTATTAAAGTGAAAGTATTTTCTTGTGATGGATTCTACTATTGAAGGTATGTACTTACTATTTTGACTTGTTTTTAAAAGAACAAATGTACTTTTTTGCTGTAATTAGAGTTTATAAGTGTGTTGACATAATCCAACATATTTTTTCTTAACTTCAAACTTTAAAGGGTTGCAACTTTTTGTATCCAAATATATCCAGCTAGATTTTACTATATGTTATAATTACAACATTCAGGCGTAGGTTACTTTATTTTTTGGCTCCCGAAACCGCCCGCAGCTAAAGTTATTTACTTTCTTTCAGAACAAGCCATAGCTATGACAAAATTGGAGTTTTTCGAAGAAAGGTTAAAACATGACAAAACTGAAAGAACTAGTCGCATTTTTGATCATTTATGTGTACAGCATAATTTACTAGATGCTTCTGAAGAATCACTGAAGAAACTCAAAATGAAAATTTCGAGCCTATCATCAAAATTCAACGAAAAATTAACATCTTCTAAGAGTACTAAGGATGCATTTCTCATGAAAAATAAAAAGTGGTTAGAAGGAGGTGGAATCGAAATGTTAGTGTGTGTGTGAATAAGACGTGCCCTTCAACATCATCGGGAGTTCGTTCATTGTTGTTCAAAGTATTGTGGTGATACAAGAAAGTTTTATCTTGATCTGTATTCGTGGTACTCGATGCCTGTTACTGTGCATAAAATTCTTGTATACAGTACAGAAGTCATTAAATCCTGCATTCTTCCTATTGGACAGCTTTCCAAAGAAGCCCAAGAGGCAAGAAATAAAGACTGTCGTAGATTTCGGGAACGACATACCAGAAAACGATCACGCTGTGCCACAAATACGGATCTTTTGATTACGTCCGATCCTGTAATAAATACATTCAGAGAATTACCGAGAAAAAAATTAACTATGTTACCACCAGAAGTTCTGCAGTTGATTGTCCCACCTTCATTACCATCCCAATCAACATCAGTTCGCGAATTTAGTGAGGGGGATTACTCATTATCGGAAGATTCTAATGAATTGGAGAGTGGTGATGAGGAATCTTCTGATGATAAGTATTAGATTCGACTTGGTAGATTTTTACTTATTAATATATATATTTTATGTTTACCTATTTTATTTTGTAGTAATTTTAACAATGTATTAAAGTTTTAAATTTTAAATATAACATTATTGTAGACGGATAATTCTAATTTTTTGCGATTTTGTTTCAAGAGTTTTTTTATATGTATGGATAACTGTCTTGGACTATTGTTGTTGTTGTTGTTGTTTTTTTTTTGTTTTTTTTTTAATATTTTATTTTACTCATATTTATGATTTTAATTTTTAAAACATGTATGTATAGTACCTTTTATGCATAATAAGTAGATTGACGCAGCGAATTATAAAAATCAAGGATATCAGGAAACAAAAGTAAAAAAAAATGACAGTTCTTCCATTTTACATCCACACTTTTGTACTTAGAGAATACAAAATGGTGTCAGACACCTTAAATATACATAAACAATTGAAATAAGTCAAAAAATAATTTTGTCCCGCTAGCTTGTACTAGACGAAACACTGTGCAGCGGTGCGAAGCGGACGGCGTGTATTTTTTGTTTACATTGATATTTTTAATTTCGTAATATCTTTTGAATGGAATGTCCGATTTCAATATTTCAAAAAGTAATCAACAGCTATTGAAACAGTCTTAAATATGAAACAATTTATTTGGATAAGAATTAATACAGAGGTATGGATAGCAGGGTCTGATTTTGATCGGCATTTCTATCAACTTTTAAAATGTACAAAAGTAGTTATAGTAACATAACTACAATAGTTAGACATATGGTCTCGCGAAGTTTTTTGTAGATATTTATATGTTCTATAATATTGTAGAACTTTATTTTGTTCTATCATCAATACTTTTCGCAGCGCATGCGACGAACAACATTTTTTGGCAAATTTTTTTACACCTCGGGTTGGTTTTAGTAGGAAATTCTAAGGATCTCTATTTTTTTCTAGTAATAAATATAGCCTATGTTACTCAGCGATAATGTAGCTTTCTATTGGTGAAAGAATTTTTCAAATCTGCCAAGTAGTTTCGGAGCCTATTCAATTCATACAAACAAACAAACAAACAAAAAATCAAACCTTTCCTCTTTATAATATTTGTATAGATAAAACCTTTTCGTAACCAATAGGATCAATCCATTTGAAAAACTCGTATCTTTAACGCAAATCTATAAGTATACTTCTATACTAATATCTATACTCATATTATAAATTTTTATATGGTATGAATAAACTCAAAAACTACTAGACCGATTTTGAAAATTCTTTCACTAACAGAAAGCTACATTATCAGCGAGTAACATAGGCTATGTTTTGTGTATAGTACATCTACACTGCACCCGTGTGAAGCCGGGGCGCGTTGCTAGTCTATGAATAAAAAGCATTATGCAGTCATAAAGCTCAACTAAAAACTGAAAGTAACCAGCTGTAAAAGCATTTCTACTGCACTTTGTCCACCAATTTTTCCCACATTAACTCGCCAATCCATCACCAACAAAATCAATTAAGACATGCATAAAGTACAAAACAAATTGCACTCGCCGCTAATAGCAATCTAGTTAAGTGCATCATTTGCTAACATGTGACATGACAGCACCCATGTGGCAACCCTTCTATATAATATATATCCACCAACCCTAATGCTATACATATAGAGTTGAAAATGCATTAGATGTAGTCATCTATCATAGTAGGTGTCAACGAAACCAAACTATTTATGAAATGGGAAGTGTTCCGGCAATTAATTATGGAATGTGTCTAAATAAATGAAGTAAGGTAATGGATGGTCAGCGGAATGATTTGTGTTGTAACTAAATGTTGGATATCTTGCACTTAGACATAGACATAGACATAACATTTATTACGAACGAAACACACACACAGAATCACAAAATAATAACAAAAAACAACAAATCAAGGTACAATTTTTAAATTGTGTAAATGTGTGTGTGCTGTGGCTGTAATTGGCCCTGGCTCAGCATAATGCTGTGAAGCAGACGAGTTCCACAGCGCTGGTCATTCTGCCAGAGACCACAATAGTTTGCGCCTCAGACGCAAAAAATAAAATAAAAGAAATAACATAAATAGTATAAAAAATAATAATAGTAAAAAATTAACAGTGAAAGCAAAGAAGTCTTGGAAGATCTGTGTGTAAAAGAATATAGTAAATTTAAAAAATAAAAAATTAAAATAATAAAATAAAATAATTGTTACTAAGACTACTATAAGAAATAAATATATAAATATTTTGGACGGATTAAAACCTAGGTTTCGTGGGATTTTTGTTGAGTAAGTAGAAGTACTTTGTAGCTGCGACGAAAATTTGATTTTGTTTGAAGATTTTTTAAAGGAGGAGGGATATTATTCCAACATTTCGTCGCGCTATATTTAAAACTCCCACGAAATGATGCCGTCCGATGCTGGGGAATAGCGAGCTCATGAGTACAACTCCTTACTTCGTTCTTGTTGACATTTCTACGCCAGAGGAGCTTTTTGTATAGATATTCAGGTTGCTTAGTATATACCACATCAAACAATAAACATGCCAAATACAATTTTTGTCTACCTTTCATTGATAAAAAGTTTAGGTTGTTCAAGTAGGGGGTGACATGTGACCGAGGTGGTATGGTAACACAAAACCGGGCGCATGCATTTTGTACCCTCTGGATCAACCGTTGTGCTTTGGCAGTTACACAAGGCCCGTACACCGGAAGAGCGTAAGTAAGTTTTGAGAGCACAATGCTTTCACAAAGTCTAATACGAAGATCGACACTTAAGAAAGGTCGTATATTGTATAAAACCTTGAGACGGAAAAAGCAATTACGAACTATATTTGTAACATAATCTTCGAACCTCAAATGACTATCGAAATCAACGCCCAGATTTCTTGCCAATGGGACCTGAGCTATAGGCGAAGAATTAATTGTAGGACTTAATCTTGCGAGATCAGATACTTGCTTTCTGGAGCCGACCATAACCGACCGTGCGTTTCTATGGGACCAAACAGAAATTCGTTCCAAGTCCTCATTTATTTTTCGGGTGCAGTCATTGACACAAGCCCTATCAACAGGAAGATATATTTGCAGGTCATCGGCATATAAATGATAGTGACAATTTTGTATACATGAAGTAATGTCTGCTGAATATAGGATAAATAAGAGGGGTCCCAGAATAGATCCCTGAGGAACTCCTCTGTCAACAGGTACTTACTTACTTACTACTTACTCTCCATACCTTGCGAACATTCGATGTTTTTTAAAGTATGTAGGTACTATATCGCCATATGCGCACGCGCACTAAGACTCACGAGTCTTAGTTAAATGACAAATAGAAGAATAGAATAAGAATAAATTTATTAGGTACAAATAAACAATAAGAAAAAAATACAACAAAATCAATAATATAAAAACATAAAAAAAATAGTGTGATGTCGGCCTATAATGTAATGTATGTAATATATATTTGATGCATATTTTCCATTGTGATTACTGATAAGCAGAGAATATAGATTTCTATATTTAAATAAAATACTTTATACCAGATTAATACGCGATTTATTATTTATATTATTTATTCTGTGTCTTTACCACGGTTGCTGAAAAGCATCCAAAACGTCGGAATAAAAAGTATTTTATTTAAATGTGTAATTCTCGAGTAAATAAAAGACTGTATTAGGATTTCCATATGTTCTATATCCATCCATCCATTGTAAACTACCTTCTTCCAAATTAATAAACGCTTTCATATTAAGTAGGTGTATTATGTTCGTTCGTTTCGAATACTTTTCACCTGGCCATTTGAAGAACGTCTCCGATCTGATCGAGTTACGTCTATACTATCTATACTAATGTTATAAAGAGGAAATATTTGTTTGTTTGTTACGATTTTACTAAAAAACTACTCGACCGATTTTATAAATTCTTTCACCATTAAAAAGCTAAATTATCAGCGAGTAACAGCGAGATTTTTTTGCGGATATACATATATTGCTAGCTTATAGCTGGCATTTTACCATCAAATGTATGGCATTAAAAGTGGGTTGAAATCAAGTTACAAAATAACTGTATAAATGGTACGTATAAGACTAAAACCGCCTTTATCTCCATGTCATATGGGTCATTTTCGTGCATCTTCATAAAGCGTGATCCCCGCGAAATTATTTGTGGAGATAGAGTGAAGCCTTTTAAGAAGGCATTATATATTCAATTCTTGAAACGAGTGAATCATAAATCTTAAGAGGTGTCCGTAAATCAAAGTTTTTGTCTCCAAATCTATAATTCACAAGACGCGCTGTGTCAAGTACAATTTGATCACCGGGTCATAAAACGAAACTGGAACTGATGGCAGTTTAACATAAATCGTTCGAAAAAATTGATTATCTTCAGTGACAAATGGGCGAACATTATTATACCCTTATCATTAGGCCTTAGTTCGATACTGTATTTATATGTTAGTGCTGCCGTACATAAAGCCACCATTTTGTTGGTTAAAGGTAAAACGCACAGAGTGTAATCTATACTTCTATACTAATAATATTATAAAGAGGAAAATTTTTTATTTTTGAATTTTTGTATTTTTGTATGTTATGAATAAACTCAAAATCTACTGGACCGATTAGAAAGTTACATTATCAGCTAAATATAAAATTGTCTGTTATTGGTTATTTTAAGCGTACATCTACGATAAGAACTAATTAGTAAGTGCGTATTGCGCTTCATAATTTTGTTATGGATCATAATACGCAATTAGTGATTTGTTCTTGCTGTAGGTTTACGCTTAAAATAAGCAATTGTAGTAACGTAATTTTTTATTCAAAATGACACATAGTAAGTTTTACTTTGGAACCGACGATTTAATTAGAGATGGTGACCTTTATATACTGTCACTAATTTCTAAAGGCCGGGGAAGATGGTCTCAATGGCTGGAAGGCAACCGAGTGTCGGCTATTCCGGTAGTTAATGGTTCTGTCGTCGATACCATATAATATGCATGAAATATCATATCCGCAGCTTATAGCAGGAAACAGCACAGAACTGAAGATTTCCTGTTCTGTGGGCAGCGTAGACAAACGGTGGGCTATTGTGCGGCAACGCTAAGTGTATATTTATATTTTATTGTTATAAGTCGTAATTTAATGAGTTTCTAAAAGACAAAATACAATCTTTGTAGCTTCCATTTGCTGCGCAACACAATTGGCATTTGTGAGCAGAAAACTGGTTATTTTAAATCAAGTTAAGAATAAAAAATTCAACTAAAAATATTTCGTTATTCAATCCACTCTCTTGCACTCCGAGGAAATTTTTCAAATAAAAGCGTGCAATATAAGAGTAAGTACTGTCATGTCTCAATTGAAACTTTAAAGGTTTCATTGTCACTGTCGGAGTTATGTTTCCCAAGACTAAAATAAAATGTCACAATGCTCTCGTCAAATGCGCTATGTGAAAGGTGACCTTATTTACCAAGAATGACTTGGCTAAATTTGAACCGAGACATTGTATAGTTCAACCACAGTTTACTTAAAGGATATAGTTTATAATAATGCTCGAAGTTGAAATCTGTAGAACGAAAATGGGTTGTAAAACTTCCGATATGTTTGATATATATAATATTGTCTTTTATTAACGCGAGTATCACACTTTTAAATAAAATACTGTATACCGGATTAAAACGCGATTTATTATTGGCTAGTTTATATATTGACGACTGGCGTGGTAGCAGTCTCCCGCGACCACGGTTGCTGAAAAGCATCCGAAACGTCGGGATAAATAATTTAAACAATATAAATAATAAATCGCGTTTTAATCCGGTATACAGTATTTTATTTAAATTTGATATATATGTCAATTAAGACAGTGACTGACCATGGTGTGATCATGGCTGTCCATAAGTATCTACATCCACAAAGCGATAGCAGGTGTATTTACGGGCTTTGAAGACAGATAATTATGACCTTTTTAATGTTTTAAAATTACATCCGATTGGAAATGGTGATAATTTTACATAACATCAGTCATTGATGCGCTGTTGACTTACTTTTTACTTTGAACATTCGAAAATCCATATAATGAAACCGAAACGCGCAATATGCTCTTCACGGTTTTTCCATCTATGAACGGTGGTTCGTTACCTTGTCGGAATTTCGATATTCCTACCACCTGCTCAATGCCCGAAGTTACCAGACGTGGGGAAGACATGCTTACAGAAAATTATAAACATATCGTCCCGGTGGGATTCGAACCCATCAATACGCACGGCAGGTATTCTACCAAACACGCCAACTAGCCCGACTTTAGGTATATATAATTTAATTACGATACGTAAACCTACCTTAATAACTACTGTTAATTCTATAAACTACACCAAGTATAGCGTTTGTGACAACAACAATTTTAATACCCATTTTCAAGACACTTGTGTACTATTTAAATATGCTAACTGGAGCGCGGAGAGTAAAGCTTGCTTTTTGCGAATAAATGAAGTTTTTACTCGTCCATTCGCAACTTATCAAAGTGAAACTGAAATAAACAATGCAGCGAATTCAAAGGCCTAGAGTAGGGTTGAAACGTCTCTGATTGAATGATTTATTCGTCCCGTTGAAGGGGCCTTGTATCGAGCGTATTTTATTCGTCGTAAAGGAATTTATGAGTTCATCTCGTTTCTAGGCTTGAGTTGTACCTGCCCATCGCGGACTCGATCTATATTGCCTATAAACCCAATCTTTATATTGTGCGAACGTAACCTTTCAACGGGAGCTGAGGTGTTTTCAATTTTGTCGTGAAAAATAAGTGTCTGTGTAGCGTAATCGAAAGTTATATCGTACATCTATGTGAAACCCGTTTTGGAGGTGTCATAATCCATCAGAAACATGTAGTGTGCCTTAAGCGTACTCGTAAGTCTGGGCGAGACAGCTTTATAATATTCGTTTATTTTTTGAACGCTCTGCGTCTGTCTTCCCCGAAAATGATGAGTGTGAGCAAATATACATCTCTTAGACAGTTTTGATTTACCACCCTGACTTAGGGCTGCTATCACCTAAATTGCTGACTCTGGGCAAAAAATAATTAGGAACACTTATTTTTGGCATCAAATCATTAAGTATTGTCTTTCAATTAATTGGGATTCTTCTGACGCGAAAAGTGTCCGGGTTTAACTCCGACTCTTTTTTTATGTCAGATATCGATGGACGAGCATGAGGTTCACTTGATGGTAGGTGATACCTCAGCCACAGAACATCAGTCAATGATGCGCTGTCGACCTAATTTTTTACTTCGAGCATTTGGAAATCCATAGACTGAAACCGAAGCGCGCAATGTACACTTCACGGCTTTTCCATCTATGAACGGTGGTTCGTTACCCGGTCGGAATTTCGATATTCCTCCCACCCGATCACTGCCCGAAGTTACCAGACGTGGGGGCTTACAGAAAATTATAAACATGTTTTCCCGGGATTTGAACCCACGACCCATCGATGTGCACGGCAGGTGTTCTACCGTACGCACCAACGAGCCCCTCAAGATTAATAGCAATCCTGCCCTGTCCGCATTACTCACCTACAAACAAAAAAAGTAAAGAGCCAAAAATAACTACAGGACATTAATAAATAATTTGCTTTTTTACATCGAGCATAAATGAAAATTATTGATGCGCATAAGATGTCACCAGCGCTATTTCCTGTCCTTTAGAGTTTATTCGCGACGATGATCACGTTTCATCATAACTCGAGACGCATGCTCATGTTGCATATGCACAAGATATAGATACAGCTTCTAAGAATACATAACCATGTAGAATGCTATGAAACAAGAGTAACAGAAGACTCTATGTCTTGTGTTACTCTTGTAAAGCGTTGGAGGAGGCCTAACAAGAACAAAGGAACAAAAAATCGTATTTATGGTACAAACAAAATTAAAATACAATGTGACGATCGCATGTTTTGGCTGTAGTAAGCATATAAAAGTTTTTGATTATAAATTTATCATATTTTATATGTACAGTGTACCCTAATATTATAAAGAGGAAAGATTTGTATTTTTGTATTGTTGTATGTAACGAATAAACTTTAACTACTGGACTGATTTCAAAAAATCTTTTGCCGTTAGAAAGCTACATTATCAGCGAGTAACATAGGCTATTATTGTTTATTTATATATTTTTCGTACCTGCGATGCTGGGGCAGATCGCTAGTCTACAATAAACAGAACTAACCCCCCATGTCAGGTAATATACATAGTATTTACCTGACATGGGTCTTTGCCATCCGGGGGAATTCTAAGGCGTCCAGATTTTACACAGTTTAGGCAAAAAAAATGTAGAGCCACGCACGAGTAAATTCTATAATAATCTTCGTTTTCTCATATAACGTTACTATCAAAGAAAATCTAGAATTTAGTTCGGAATTTAGATTATTTTAAATTGATTATCCTACCTGCGACTATCAAGCATATTCCATCTAGCATTAAGAGAAACGCATGACGGCTTACAAAACCAGATGCATTTGGTCACGACGAAGGGAAGCTGTACCACATTAATCCGTACGTGAGACGAGAATCATGTCGTCCGGACGTTGTAATCTTGAAGACGATTCTCGTCGGATTAGGTTCTATGTTTAGGTGTTATATTCATTGCAAGTATACACAAAATGTATGCAATTATGTATTTACAATTCTAGAAGACAATAAAAATAATTGTTGTGTATCTTCTTTTTCCTGCCCTGTTCCCTTTTTTTTATTTGAGGTCGGCGCAGTATGTTCTCTTTTTCCATTCTCTTCTTTTACTCGCCATATCATCAGTCTCACCTCTCAAACACATAACAATCTTCACACAGTCAATCCATGTTTTTTTTATTGTGTAATATATGTAGTAAATATATCCGTACCGGGCGTGAATAGGTTGATAAGTTTCTTTGCATATCATTTTTTCAAATCATAATAGGAATTGCTTAATTTATACGATGAATAAACATTGAACTACGCTAGTACTAGTAGTTTAGCTTAAGAGTCGGCGTTAATTCAATAAGCAGCTTTTTTCAGCAGCTTTTTTAATGTTAACGAATAAGCTGCTTTTCGTTTGCCGCAAAAGTCGTTAAATAATTGATAAATTCAACGAACATTCAACGCGTAGTCGCTAACATCATCCGAAGCAGCTTTTTTATTAAACGTTGAATTAACTGTTGAATTTATTAACTGTTAATTTATTTATTAACTATTTTTTTTTTGAAGATTTTATGGCCTGGTAATTTATTAACTAATAATTGCTACGTACAATCTGTTGACATTACTGCAAACCAGTTAATAAAATTATATGATATAGTGACGTTAAACGTTGGTAAAAGCTATTTTATTTAAATGTAAGATACTCGCCTTCATAAAAGGCAATATAACAATAAAATTGGTAAATAAATACGTATCCATATTTTTGCATTTCATCAGTGAATATCAATTAATATTTGTGTCATACCTCGTCAGCTGTCCTTGACATAATAATAATATTGCTATTACAAGACGGGTTTCCACTTGATTCGTTTCGAATACACTTTAATATTTTATTTTGTAAAAGGCATTGTACATGAGGGATTTAAATCCAGTTTTGAAGTTTCTAAAACAATGTTCGACTTAATAGATAATTCTTTTTAGTTTCTACCTTAAGCTGCTAGTTATAAACAGTTGGCGCTCGATAATCCGGCACATTACAAAACCGAATGCCGGATTATAGAGCGGTATTCTATAATATGTAGAATTTGTTTTACATTGTATACGTATGTACTTTCCATACAACTCCGATATACAAGAAAAAAATCGGGTGCCGGATTACCGAGCACCTACTGTACGTAAATGTATCCATCCTATGCCAGGAGCTTCGGTTACTTCGAAAATCTTACACATATATTTGGAAGAATCCGTTTACCTGTATTACAAATACCTAAACCGATATAGATGAAAATTGGTATTATATTTGGTATGGGCATTATGTTAGGTGTATTATGTTGCGTAAACGATATCGTGAAGAACTTTTGAAAGTTGCGCAACCTACCACACGCGAATCGAATCGCACAATATCATATTACATTTTCACTTGCACCAGTCGAGCACTATTGTTGTCTTCCGAGAAACAATTCACCGTTACTCAGATATAACAGTACATACAGGGAACTCATATAAATACGAACTTATAACTAGTTTCCAACTGCATAGCTAGAGTGCTTGAACCCTGCTGTAGTCGGATTCGAGTTAGGAACAACGTCATCAAGACGTATGTTAAACACATCTTGGGTTTGCCCTCGGCATTCGTATGGAATTTTTAGGATGTTTGCCTGTCAGTCGTTTCGCCGAAGCAAAAATCAAATTAATTCGAGGTTCACAGGCCTCACCGGACACCTCTGAATAAAAAAACAGCCTTTATTTCTTCTACGCACATTAAAATTCTGTTTGAAAAAAAAAAGAAAAATATAATAACTTTTTATTTTATTTCGGCGTAATTATCCTCTATTTTCTTCCATATTTTCCTCCTGTATAAGGGAATATACTATAAATAAAAATAAGTCAATGATAAGTAAGTATAATTAGGGGGCTTGATGGTGGTAGGTTTTGTACCTACTAACGAAACCGTGGTCCACTCGACTTTGTCGCAGTTTTTTGGGAGTTGGATCTTTTTGCTTAAACACGATCAATTAATTATAAATGGAAATAGTAAGTCTTCCAATCAGTCATTAAGATGAAATTTAAAAGTTAAGACTTGAATTTGGTTTTTTAAATGATAAAAAAATGATAAGGCTTGAACCCTCAGAAGACTATATGGCGAGATCAACACCTAGTTATTATATATATTTATTATAGTGTGGTCCGTGGCAATATCCGTTTTTGTCCTTATAATCTCCCAACAGAAGAAACTCGTTACGACTACGTAGAAATGTCACTTCGCACAGTTATGGTATCATTAAGATTATTTTATTTGAAACTGCTAACTGTGTTAAGTAGAATATAGGGGTGTCTCTTTACAACATTAGGTTCATTTATTTATTATTTTAATGACATATTACCTAATTTTAGGTGGGAATACACTGATCAAAATATTAATTTACAGATAAAACTCACATACATAAACAAATTGTCACTTTGAAACGAAATACAAAAATATAAAACATTCAAGAGGTACTCATATATCAACGGTTGTGAATATATTATGTGTTGTATAGATCCCTTGTTTGCAAAAGTAATCCACGACGCATTATACATATTTTTTACTAATGATGACAACCCTATTTCTAAACACATACGCAGAACTAAGACGTGATGTGGTTCTAATTTATCTTAATGACGATGGCGCCTTCATGCACGGCATGACACAGGCTCCTTTGTAAGATCGAAAATAATGGATCATAGGATTATTGCCTTATCTACACTATACCTACTTGATCTGTGGATTAGTGACGTGACGTCATATTAATTATACAGTAATGTTACTGTTTTATGATCATCGAAAGAAGTTGTATGAGACAATTGTGTTGGTGTTTATTTACTAATAGAAACATATATAAAAATCAATTTATGTTTGTCCTCAATGCACTCCTAAACTATTCATCCGAGTGTGATGAAACTTTTGAGAGTTGTTCTGCATACACCCGCGTTCTTAGCGTTCAAGTGCAAATAAAATAAAACGAACATATGAATGTTACGTATAAAATATTACAGCAATTTTACAATTTGGAAATTTCTAGGTTATTTCGAAGTGAAAAGGGTGACCAGATTTCTTGGTTTTATTGTAAACTAGCAACGCGCCCTGGCTTCACACGGGTGCAATGTAGATGTATTATAGCCTGTGTTGCTCGCTGATAATGTAGCTTTCTATTGGTATAAGAATTTTGGAAATCGGTCCAGTATTTTTTGAGTTTATTCATAACATACAAAAATACATCCTTCCTCTTTATAATATTATAAAGTGATAGTAAATAGTAATATAGTGTAGATATATAATAATGTCTTTTATTAACGCGAGTATCACACATTTAAATAAAATACTGTATACCGGATTAAAACTCGATTTATTATTTATATTGTTTAAATTAATTATCCCGACGTTTCTTTTTTCTGTCTCCCCGCGACCATGGTTGCTGTAAAGCATCCGAAACGTCGGGATAATTAATTTAAACAATATAAATAATAAATCGCGTTTTAATCCGGTATACAGTATTTTATTTTAGTGTAGATATAGACAAAAAACCCTTACAGAAAATATATATTTTATCGCATAACACGCTACTAAGCTACCCAAACACGACTAGGTCCCAAACGGTTATAACGAAACATCTCTATAGGGTTTCAGTATTATCGTGTTCAATATTAAGTTTCCAATAACTTCTATCAACCGTAATATTTGCATAACATACAAATATGTTTGCCTAAGGTTAGAACGAGGATTGTTATCACTGGGTCATCGACCTCACTGTTTGATTTGAGAGTTTGTGAAGTTGCCATACTATTTATTATCTTTATTTACCTTGATGTAACAGTTTCAACTTTTTTTGAAAATATGTGTTCATTTAGTTAATTTTTTTATAGAAAGGGTCCCAAAATAATAATTTCGTTGAACTATTCACTCCAGAATCTCTCAATAATAAGAAAAATGCCTGAATATCAGCATTTAGCGCTAAATGTATATATAATATGAACATCTCGAAACAAAAAAAAAGTTATTTAAATTATTATCATTAAAATTGTTTCTGAAGAGGTTAAATGAGTAATTTAGTAAGTGTATAATTAGAGTGACTACAGATGACATATACATTGACAAGCATTGACATAGTAGTTAGTACATATCAGTCAGTGTTGCCAAGAATATAATTTGCTAAATTCCCGCTACATGTTAAATGTTGCGTTAACATAATTATTTAGCAGAAATGTTGAAGTAGCTCTTACTTTTAATTAGCGTAATAAAATCTAGTACTGTTCAACAAAAGATTAGCCTTTATTGCAGTAAAATATATGGTATATAAACTAACAAATGTTGTTGGTCTTCTGTGAAAAACTTACGTAATTTTACTGCGCTATAAAATTAAAAAAAAATGCCTCAGGGAACTAAACTAAAAAAGGTTTCATTTACGCCAACAAAAGAATAAAGGCATAAAAACGACAAGGTGGAGTCGGCTATAAATTTATTGTCATAAACCAAGTACATAGCCATAAAGTATAAACTAGGGTTGAAGAATATGAGTTGAGTCAAACTACTTTGCGAGGCGTGGAGCTAATGAGCTGTTCCGATACATTGCTGGACAGAGACCTGGCCATATGTCGACAGATTTCATTTGTAGGTGATACACCTCAGCCACAGAACATCAGTTAATGATGCGCTGTCAACCTAATTTTTACTTCGAACATTCGGAAGACCATAGACTGAGAGCGAAACGCGCAATGTGTACTTCACGGTTTTTCCATCCATAATCGGTGATTCGTTACCCGATCGGACTTTTGATATTTCTCTCACTCATAGTGCCCGAAGTGTGCATGCGGAAGGTACCTATGTTTATAAACATATCCCGATTGGATTCGAACCTGTGATTCATCGGAGCGTAAGGTAGGTGTTCTACATGCCATTATTTTATGAAAACCGCAACAAAATCATCATTTACTGATGTTCTGTGGCTGAGGTATAACCTACCATTAAGTGAACCGCATGCTCTTCTGTCGATATCTAATATAAATAAAAAATAGTTCAAAACAGCTTTTTATGTAAGACACTTAGAAATGTCTGTTTTTTACCCCATTGACATACATAATATAATATTATTATGTCCATGATCCACTCTTAAACTATGCAATAAGATTTACATTTTTGGGCACTTTAAAAAAAAAAAATATCAAAGAAGGTATCTTTTTACATATCTCTAGTACGTAGTCTAGTCTAGTACATAAGTCAAGCACGTCTCGGTCAAGAATGCGCACGACTACGACATTGCCAAGTGTCATAGACCGATTGATCAATTTGGACTTTGAAAGCTGATAATATACGTATATGTGATATCTCGCACTGTGGATATATTTCATTTATTTAAGTTCATGAATTTCACTTTTTTTAACCCGCCTGCTCGGTTGTCTGTTTCGTTTAAAAAAAATAAACAATGACATTACGAATCCTAAATCGCGTTGTTGGAGTTTTCTTTTTACTAAAAGATAAATACAATTTCGCAACATTAACCTTTGGGGTTTTATGGCCAGTTAGTCAGTCGTGTAATCGGGTTGAGGTTTCCCTTTAGTTTTGGAGGAAGATCACATCTATCTTCTGGTAAAGAACAATAAATTGACACTATGGGACTGTATTTTCTTTCTTTTTACTTCCCGTGCTAGTGATTACGTATTATCCGAATTAATCTGTTATTGTGGCCTTATTTATGAGGTGTATGTTATATTAATATGGTTTTTTATTATCGCTAATTATACAAATTCAAATAAAATAACTTTTAAAAACGTGATTTATTACAATAAAATCACCTTATTCACGCTTCCTTTATTCGAGGATAAAAAATAGGTTCTTTGCTCCCTTGCCTAATGATAATATTTAATCAATAATATTAAAAACTTTCATTAAATTGATTTTTATTTTGGCACCTAGGAACGTATCCCATATATATGAGCATTACATATTCACAGTTTCTGTATTCGCGGTATATTTACGGAACGTATACCCCGTGAATAAGGTCGTTTTACTGTATATAGTAGCGTTCCGCCCCGACTGTATATGTACTATACACACAAAGCCTATGTTACTCGCTGATAATGTAGCTTTCTATTGGTGAAAGAATTTTTAAAATCGGTCGAGTAGTTTTTGAGTTAAATCATTACAAAAAAAATTCATTCCTCTTTATATTAGTATTATTTATTCCGACACGGACGTTTCGAATGCTTTCCAGCAAACGTGGTCACGGGCAGACTGATTCAATAATAAATCCGCCAAAAGTTATTTTATCTAGACGAATATTATTTACATTAAAGTTTAAAGTGTCTGACTATATTAATTTTCGAACCGATTTCGATTTCCTTACCTAATTCCTAAACAAGAGACGCCAATTACTGGGAATAATATTATTAGGCTTATAGTTATGAAACCGTAGTTTCTTGAATTAACCAACAAGGAAACGTTTGACGAACGTAACCTACTTTAAATAGTGTAATAATATTTACGTTTCTCATTTGAACGGTATTTGATACAGCATGTTTCCACGAAGGTGTGATTCATTCATACGCTTTGAGAAATTTTTTGGTAGTCGTAAAAAATAACCTAGATCTTTTAACCGGTTTCGGTACTTTTTAGTCTGTATCGAGTATCGTTATTGATTTTTAAATTGGGTTTTAATTCGTTCATTTTATATAACCTTAAATATTATTCTGAGTAATACATTTGGTTTTTTTTAATGATACAATCTTCACAAAAAGGAAAGATTATAAAATAAAATCGTGTATCACCATTTATAACTCAAGATAGGCTGCACAGATTTTAATGATATCTCATTTGTAGGACTCGTTTATGCCAGAATAACAGAATAACTACATATTAAAATATCGGAAAAATTCAGGAAAAAAATAATTCGGAACTCCGCCGTCTTTCGCAATTGACAGATCACGTCACGCACGCTTATAGCTTTTTTTGTAATAATTAATGTCCACTGCAAATCAGTGACATACTATACATTATAGAATAGAAGTGGGAAAATAGTATACATATTTTTTTGGCAGGGCAACATCTGTCGTTTAAAATAGTCTAGTTTTAACTATAAAAACGAATTCTGTCTGATCGTGTTTGGAGTTTGCTACGCATCACGATATTATGATGGATAAAACAATTTCACGTTAAATTCTTTTGAAAAATCTAAAGCAGAGCTAAAGCTTAAAGAAAAAGCTAATTATTGTGACCTCGTCAGTTCACGACTTCCCTTAAAATATATATCACGATCCATCCGTCCATTAATATTATATGTGAGACAAGGGTCGCTCGAATTCCGATGACCTTTTGTACTGTGATGCATGACTGGAGTGGACCAGATGTTTATAGTGCTGAGTCATCAACCAGTTTACCCTTACACGATGGAGCCTTAGGCTGTATGAACATCGTGTTGCGTCTAGACGAAAAAATGTATTCAAAATAAAAGCGTATTTGTCCGTAAAATTGAATTTTTTGTAGACAAAATGTCCTTTTTTATTCACCACCGATCCGTGATTTATAAAAATATAACAAAGAAAAAGATTTCGGATAGTACGTCTTATAATACGTCGGTTAAACATTGAATTTGAACTGGTTTCGCAAGTACACGGTTTTGTAAAATTATTATTATTGCTCAGATTGCTATGAAACTGGTTCAGGATAATCTAAATCTATATTGAAGTTATCTAATTTCTAGATAATGCTGCATTATATTGATTTTTGTACGAATTTAAAAACTGTTTTTTTTATTTGTCCATAAAATTAATCAAGATGTTATTTAGGTAGGAAGTAAAAAATAGGTCGACAGCGCATCATTTCCTGTCTGATCACCTAACATCATGTGAAACATGCTCGTCTTAATATCAACAGAAAAATGTATACTGATTACGCCGAATGCCGAATTATTTTCTTCTTAATAGAAGAAAATAATTCTTAATAGAAGAAAATAATTCGGCATTCGGCATATATATTATTATATCATCACGATATTGAATACCTACTGATAAATACACTGGATGCAAAAAAAAACAATATCAAACCATAGGAAAACATGAAACATATCGGAACTTAGATGGAAAAAATCCAAATTTGAATTTCGTTTGACAGAGCCATATATCAGATGGAAAAGGCAAAAACTCCTGTGATAAAGTGGTCCATGTATGTAAGGCCATTCGAATCGATTGTACACACGATACCGAACACCTGTCGACGGTCAGGTGTTAGCCATCTGCTTTTATCCGGCTTCAAGGACCTTTCCATTTTACGATTTGTTATACTTGACTCGAAAGAAAAGGACATGAATATAATAATGTATTGATTTGATTATACTAAGGCAGTTGGTATAAAAAATATATTGTGAGTTAAAAAAAGCTAATATATTCCCCAATACCTTACTGTAATATTGTCTTGGATCGCGAGTTTTAATTAAAAAACTTTTACTGAAAATTCAAAGCGATTTATTAAGTATATTTTCGACTTGGCTCGTCTGTGATCATGCTTGCTGAAAAGCATTCGAAACGTCGGGATTGTAAATAATATACTTAACTAAAATTTAATAGTATAATAGTTATTTTATTTAAATACCCTACTAATATTACATTTTTGTGATGAACTTAATAATAATTATGTTTTATACTATATATCAACTATCAATATTATAACATAAGTTTTGGTACATCTATACTAATATTATAAAGAGGAAAGATTTATTTGTTTGTTTGTTACGATTTAACTCAAAAAATACTCGACAGATTTTAAAAATTCTTCCACCAATAGAAAGCTACATTATCAGCGAGTAACATTCGCACGTGTGCAATGTAGATATATTATACAAATAAAATATATAAAAAATAATAGCCAAATAGCTATTATGCTATTTTCCCACTATATTATTTAAATTTAGATTTTTTTTTAAAGTTAACGTTCTGGCGTCTAAATAATTGTTTACATTTACTGTTCCGCGGCTTCAAACGAATCATACTTTCATGAAGATAATATACGTGAGTCTTTCCTGATATAATATGTTAATAAAGGCCGTGTCAGACATCAAAGTTCCTTGTTATAATGGACGATATTAATTAAATTTATGTTAACGAGACGAGGGATGTTCCAGATTTCCGTTTGTCAATAATACTTTTGCGTTTTGATAAAAACAGCGCTGTATTTTCATAGCAAAATATTTCGAGTGGTTAATGTCCTTTCATATTTAAATGCTAGTAAATTCGCTTTATGCTTTAAAATGTTGCAATATTTAAGCTTATTCAAAAAGTGACGAATGAATTCAAACATGTTTGGTAACTCGAACAATGGATTGGTTTCAGCTTCGTTTCAAGAAACGCTACTCGCTTTTGTTTCAAAGAATGTTTTGTACTATACACACATATATATCTTGTATTGTGTTGATAATTCACATAGATATTCAGATTGATTAACGCCTAGCCGAAATCGCTAAGACTAATTTAATGATTTTTTACGGTATAATATTTTATTTTCCTAACGCGAGTATCACACATTAATTCTGCCCGTGAACACGTTTGCTCGAAAGCATTCGAAATGTCGGGATAAATAATAAATCACATTTTAATCTGAAAAAAGTTATTTTATATAAATTTTGAAGATATGTTTATTTTATGACGGCTGTACTAACCCACTTAATACTTACGAAATATGTATTCTCAAGGCCTGTAATTAGAAATTGTGACCTATTTATAAAATTAACAATTGATTTTTTTCTGATGAAAATATAAGAAATTTTAATGTTTTTATTACTTTTTCATAACGACTTTATAGCGACAAAGGACTGGAGGCCTCTAATTATTTTCATATTAACAATATAATCATTTATGTACAAAGTAAAGCAGGTAAAACAGTGAAAATAATATCAAAGGATAAGTTGTTTACTAGTGTTCATTCGTCGGAATTTGAAACATATTTTCCCTAATACTCTACTGTGGTGCCCCTCTTTTGTGGGGGCCCCGAATGCCTTCACTAAGACCCTGCATGGTATTGCCCTGTTCTTAATAGCAATTCTTATGTGCGAATTCTTTGTTACAGGTAAGATCGCGTCATCGTGATACACTGCTTAGGAATGCAGTCGCCATTCGCTGGCAACGTCCGGCGTTTGACTGGACCACACTTCTCCATTTGTATTAAGGCTTTATCTGTTCGAAAAGAGGCAATATATTATGCACTTTCCAGATAGTAAGTTCTATTGAATTACCACTTATTACCACAAAACATATAATAAAAGGTATTATTACTTTGCTGAGGCATTAATGATTATTGAAGAAACAACTAAAATAATACATAATAATATTAAATATAACCAGCGTAACCGACAGAATTCCTGCCTATATATATATATATATATATATATTTCATCTACCTACTATTTACCTTCTTTTATCCTAATATAATATCTAGTATTTCATTGATTTGCAGTGAACATAAATTAATTATTATTACAAATAACGAATAAGATATAAGCGTGCGTAACATGAGCTGTGAATTTTAATATCAATTCTGTTCTTCGCGACATAGACGAATCCAACAAATAAGATATCATTAAAATCGGTACAGCCGTTCTTGAGTTATAAATGGTGAAACTAACACAACACGACTTTATTTTATACATATAGATCTATTTATAATACTTATATAATACTAAAATAACTAAAACTATAAATATTTTAAGTTTGTTTTTTAAATCAGATATTGATGTTAAGGTTTGTGAGGATGTTTGTTACTCTTTCACTCAAAAACTACGGAATGGATTTTGATGAACCTTTACATCATTATTGTTATTCTGATGTACAATCAGAATAACATAAGCTATAATTTATAACGATATTGAGTTAATTGCCCAAATTATAAGGATGAGATGACAAAAAATAGCCTATGTTACCCGCTGATAGTTTTGAAATCGGTCCAGTAGTTTTTGAGTCTATTCGTTACAAACATACAAATCTTTCCTCTTTATAATATTAGCGTTGATAACCTATGTACCGTAGTAATTACCATTTGACTTAAGTTAGGCATATACTGACCATTGTTCAAAGCTATCAGTATCCACGCCACGTTTCAACTCTCAACAGCTTAGAACAATAAGCTTAAGTTATGCTAAACGTCTTAGACATTGGTATAGACTAGAGAAGCAGAACTAGCTTATGCCAAGCTTAGTCACAGATTACTAGCAATCTTAGCATTGTGCAAAATAGTTTAACAGGAAATATCAAATGTATATCTATATATATATAAAAGAAAGTTGTGTTAGTTACACCATTTATAACTCAAGAACGGCTGTACCGATTTTAACGATATCTTATTTGTTGGATTCCTCTATGTCCCGAATAAAAGAATAGCTATTAAAATATCGGAAAATTCAAGAAAAATATATTCAAAAATTAATTTTTAAATAAATGATGTTCGGAACTCCGCCATCTTGACAGCTCACGTCATGCATGCTTAGCTTTTTTGGAATAACAAATGTCCACTGCAAATCAGTGACATATTAGACAATTATATAAAAAAGTGGGCAAATAGGCATATTCAAATCTAAGAATAATTGTATAATTTCGAAGACAACATTGTGGCAGAACTACGTTTGCCGGGTCCACTAGTTAGAGATGTATTAAGGGATTAGGTACACTTAGAAAGCAAAACGAGAGACGAATTTTTGGTGATTTTTTTTTAAACTTGTTTTAATATTTATTGATAAATATTTTCCCATATTTAAAATACCTACATATTTCAAGAAGTTAAAGTAATTGGGCTTCAGCTTCTGTTAATTCGGATATTTTTTGACAAAATGGCAGATGTTCAAAGTCAAAATATTCAAAATAAACTTACGGAATTATCTTAATTTGATAATTTTATTAAACTGAATACTTTAAAGTCATGTTTATGGAGTTTTGTGTTAAGCAATGCTTAAATAATTCTATTTTATATAATATAAACATTTTCAACTTAATATAATCTTTGGTTTTTCAAAACACCACTCCAGAGGTTGCTGAATATTTTTAAATACTATGTAAATCAGACAAGTTGTATCTAAATAATATCTAAAAACAAAATATTGTTAGCTTTAATTTTCAGAGATGATGAAACAAAGCATTACCGGATTTGACCTAATTTAATATTTAATAGAGATGAGCTTTCGACTATGTTCTCAGTAAGTATAAAGCTAAATTAAAAAAGCAACTACTTTGTATTTTATTTATTTTCATTATCAAACAGCGTATTTAAGAATTTATATTTTGAATTTTATAGCGAAAACCCAAAAACTCATCTCCATTTGAATACCACCTTTACGTTTATTAGACATTTATGCGTACGGTATTTAAGATTTATCAACTTAACTTCGATCAATGTAGTCTAAAAAGATTTCAAATTATTGTTGCATTAAGGTATTGTACAGAACATGTGGGTAGCTCGAATGTTGTTATTTATTGCCTCTCACTGATCACCTGGCGCCATCTGTTGTACGAGGTCTTGAGACGTATGTGTACCGCCATGAATAAATTAACTTTGATTCTGGTCAAGCTATTTTTAGAACGGCAAACTTCTTGAGTATCTATAGTATGTTTTGCCTCTGTATTAGTTTAACATTTCAATTGTTTTTAAAAAAAGTATTACAGAAACAACTCAGTTTGAACTGATAGTTGTTTCTGTAATACTTTGTTTCAATCTGTTCGTGCTAAGCCGAAAGTATGCTATATGAGGCCTTTATTATTTTAATATCTTTAAAATTAAGTAGGCTATACTAGAAGTCAAAAATATATTTGATCTTAATTAATCTTATTTTTGGGACTGAAAATGAATATTATTTGTTAATGAAGCCTATAGAAACTACTTAGCGACTTGATGAAATTATGTATTAAAGGAAAATTTCTCGTATTATCTATTACCTATTATTAAAAAAAATTGATTAAAGACAGACATCAGGACTCGTAAATCAAAATTAAACCTTCTAAAAATATATTTCCTTAGTTTATTTATATGTCTAATCTATATTTCTATAAAGCTTCCGAGACATACGACCTTTAAAATATGGTTACAGTTGCCAGCGACAATTTCAAACAATGTGAGCACCGAGCACATCTTCTAATAAAGTGAACAATAGTAATTTGAACTTAACAAAATAAACATTTCTAAGTGCTAAGGTCAAGCTGTTTATTGTTATATCCTCTCATTGAGAGCTTAATGTATTTTTCAAGTGATAAATTTCTACACGCGCCTTCATTATCACTCGCAATTCAATGTAAATCAAAAGATTTTGTTCGCGAATCCATAGAAAATTATTGGTAAGTGAAATCTCAAGAACCATAGTGGGACAGATACATTTCTGTCTGTTTCACTACTCATTTTTTTATAGGCAAGGCAGTCTATAAATATCTTTTGTACATTGCCTGATCGAAACAAATTGTTTTTGTTTATCCGGGATTCGAACCCGGGCCCGATTTAACGCAAACGCATTTAAATTTTATTTAACAATAAATATACAGTAAAAGTATGTTTGAAAGTAATTTTTACCATATACGTCACTGCTTCCATTTAAAACTACCGCAAATCAAAATTACACTTTTCACAGAAGAGTTTCAACAAAAAAAAAAACTATGTTATGGTGAAGCAGCGACATGGCTAAAGCTAGTTACTACAAAACTATAGCAAATCCCGCTAGCGACTCTTATCACCTCTTATAATCCTCATAAATTCCTAACAGCTCAGTGCAAATTGCGGGTAAGTTCATTTTCGCCCTAGCGAGTTCAGTATTACCCCGTTATATACTGACCCCTATCAGCCACACTGCATTTTACATCGTATCGGATGCCTGTTCCCAATAAAACAATGATTGACTCTATACTGCCGATACGTGACTAGAATTTAGCCTCCAATTTTATACCCGCGCGTAAAAACTCAAAGATTCATAGCGTTGCGATATTGACACAGAATATCTCATAGCGGCACGATAAAACTTGTAGACTGTTGGTTTTATTTTATTGAATATGTTGCTTTTCTAGTCTGTGGCTTTGTAACGTATTGTTATTTATATGTCCGTAGCGTTTATTCTTTTTTTGGATTGTAGAGGCGGTTTTGAACGGGAAAATAAACGAATATCAAATTGCATTTTTTCGATTTTCGCCAATAGTGTTTTCTGTATGTTTCACAACTGTTTGTAGTTAGTAAGCTGTGATTAATTAGGAAGTGATACGTTGTTAATTTATCTCTTTATCTACGTGAGAACACGAGGATTTAACAAGTCCGAAGGGATCAATTTGGGCCGGATTATCTTGGCCCCTTCGCCTTTCCGTGATACTTATTAAAGTTCGTCCTTTGAGGGGATTGAAGCTTATACGAGGTATATCTAATATATAAAATTCTGGTGTCACAGTTTTCGTTGCCATACTCCTCCGAAACGGCTTTACCAATTTTTATCAAATTTTAAATGCGTATTCAGTAGGTCTGAGAATCGGCTACTATCTATTTTTCAAACCCCTAAGTGATAAGGGTTGTTCACCCTTAAATTTTTTTTTTAAATTATTGGACGAAATTTTTTGTTTTTATTTTTTTATAATGTGGCATTAAAAAATACATACAACCCCTGCTTTTTTTTGTCAAAAAATCTTGACCCGTGCGAAGCCGGGGCGGGTCGCTAGTATAATATATAACAATATTCAGTTTTAAATATGCAATAGGAATTTCATATAGTGCGTGTTTTGTGTGTGTGTGCGTTTGTTCAAGAAAACAATGTTAATTCTATACTTGTTATATATTTATATATATGTAAACAATATATGTACTCGTACATATTGTTAATATATAATTTTTCTTGTTATATAATTATTTTATAATAGCTACACTTATATTTAAATAATAGCATGTTTTTGTTATCTCTGCGTGCGAGTGTGTGTACATTTATGTTCATGTTTGTGTGCAATGATGAAGTGGATTTTTTTAGGTATTAACATAGTGCTCTAGCGTGGCCCTAGAAGACCTAGCCTTCACCTAAACCTTATCTGTGCAAAACCAGTAGATGTTGATCCAAAACTGTTATTTTCACCTATTACCTCTATAATTACTGGTACAGTCGCGTCCATTTCGAAATAACGAAGATAAATCGAGAAGTGTTTAATGGTAATGAAAACAAAATGGACACACGAAAGCTATCCCAGTAGCTTTAATTAAACTTCTCCGTCTGTGCGCGACTGTACCTGCATTATACATATAATGTACTTAATTAACAGAAATTGCAACAACGTAAGGTACAGTCGGTTATAATGTTTTAAATTTAGATGATGTAGAAAGTTGATAATTGTGTAATTTTAACTTCGTATGAATGTATGAAATATAAACATATTCTCTATTAGAGGACAGAAAAATAATAATTGTATGAAATATAAACATATTCTCTATTAGAGGACAGAAAAATAATAATTAGATTTTCAACAAAAAAAAAAAAGTTAGATATCAACACACGAACGTGAGGCTCACTTGGTGGTAGGATACCTCAAGCACACAACATCAGTCAATGATGTCTTCCTATATTTTTACTTCGAGTATTCGCAAATCCATGAACCCGCGTTGCGCGTTCTACGGTTTTTCCATCTATGAACATTAACCGGTGTTATTTCGATTTCCCGCCCATTTAATGCCTGAAGTGGCCAGACGTATGGAAAACATGTAAGGCCTATTTACACGATGCAAGTTTCTTGTCAGAAGCAATAAATTACTTGCATGGTCTAAACAACACGTAACATTCTTTAATCTCATTCTCATCATTCAATTACTCTCTTTTCTTGGTATAAATAGCAAATAATAGTTGCTTACAATTCTTGGATGCCAATTATTGCATTCAATTATTGCCCTAGTATAAACAAAAAATTGCATCATGTAAGTCATATAAAATCGGTTCTTGGGTCAAAACTCTTTAGAACTAACTGTAGTTATTTAAAAACTGTTAAAACTTAAAACAATATGGACTACATTTCAAACCATTAGTTCGAAACAAATCTCTGTCGAACGCGTGTCAGTTGAATTTATGAACGCATTTGTTAATGGACGTGAAGGGTCATAAATTATTCCTTATTAGCGTTTGGCGTTTGTTTTTGGCTTTCCTTTAAACGATTTGTCATTAATACACGGTAAATTGTTGTTTTTAATGACACCAGTCTCTATAATTTTATTGTCCGGACTGATTTTTTATGACTGATGAATTGGTCTAAAACTTAGAAGTTTGTGTGTAGTGTTGTGTGTTAGGACAAAAGGCAGCATAAACTGTATCATAGTCAACAGACGAGTACGATACTTATTTGGTGGTTACAATTCAATTCAAGTAGGTAAACAATTTCAAGCATTAAACATAATATAGAAAACATACGTTATTAAAAAAATCAGAAAGATTAATAAACATGTTTTACCCGGCGCGGCGGGAAACGAAACAGTGACCCGTTATTCAAACGAGCCCATCAGGGGGATGTTACAGACAGAGTTTTTTCTTTATATATTTTTTTATTTTTTTTATTTACAACTTATCTACTCTTTAAAATTCATAACATTCTATTTTCTGTATAATTTATTATAACCAAAATCAAAATAAAAAAGATATAAATAAAAAGTGCCTTAGTATATCTTTTTTTATGTTTTAAGTTTTAACAAAAGATTTTCTAAACGTTACTATATCCAGAAAAATCTTTGAAAAGCCCAAAGTGCAAAAGCGTCTAAACGACATCTCTCCAACTTGAACTTATGACACCAATGATTCACACACTTTCGACCCACAAATGGCTCGCGTGAACTGCTGTCCATCTGAGGGTAGCGAGCCGAGACGTTCATGGGAACAAGAATATGTACTATGTAATGATATTTGTTTTACCCTCTTTATACTTTGTTATCTGAAGATGAAACTAAACTAATAATAGCTTTTGCTTTAGGGTTGGGTAAAGAACGGTGGTGGTAGTTAGGTTAGGTTGCTCAGAATATAAGTTTCCAGGGATATCTAAAACATATTTTTTAAATTATGTCTTTCATTAAAACGGGTTTCACTTATGTGAAATAATTTTTACTGAATTAAAAGATAGATGTGGTTAGTATGTCTATTTTGAAGAAACCTTGCGTGATTTTCACCCTAAATGTCGGGGTAAATCGCGATTTCATTCAGGATAGTTTATTTCATTTAAATACAATATTTTCCCCTATTTACACTCATTTAGGCAACGCATGCAAAGACTTTACCTCTAAGCGGTATATTTACGACTAGCAACACGCCCCGGCTTCACACGGGTGCAATTTAGATGTACTATACATAAAAAATAGCCTATGCTGCTGATAATCGATACAGTCGTTTTTGAGTTTATTCATAACATACAAAAATTCAAAAATACAATTCTTTCCTCTTTACAATAATCTTTATAATATAGTATTATTAGTAATTAGTATTCATATTAGTATTAGTATAGATTAGTCATTAGTATGGATATCGACAGACGAGCGTAAGACTAACATGAATCATGATAGTAGGTGATACCTTAGCAATAGGACATCAGTCATTGATGTGCTGTTGACCTGATTTCATAAACCATAGTTAATTTTCACGATTTTTGTCATCTATGCTCTCAAACTTTGTCCCTACTAATATCAATAACGACTTCTTCAATTAAAATAAAGTTAAAACTAAACGCTTCCTAATGTGTTTTCAAAAATAGTATATTCTTTACATTTCTAGCAAATTTTCTAAAGAAACCACACCAAGAAAACCGAAGTTAATAAATCTTACCATGCGGTTTTCCCGACTGCGACAAATTAATTAGGCCTATGAAGAAACCGCTAAAACCAATCTTGAAACAATTTATCTTCAGGTATACTGGTTACAGAATTTCATTTGCTAATGGTTTTTAGGGAATCCTTTGTGAATTAACACGAAAAAACGTATCGTCCTTTGTTTTTTTTATGTTAGATATCGACAGACGAGCATGAGGTTCACTTGATGGTAGGTTAGAAGTTTGAATTTTTCACTGTTGCAAGGAATTGCAGACCTGAGTATTTTTCCTCCACGCGTTCCTGAGTAAAAGGGTGTTGACAGACAGATGAACAACGAAGGGCTCCGTTTTTGGTACGAAGTACAAAACCTTAAAAAAACTCCAATATTTCATCTAATATACCATCTCCCAAAAAGAAAATAACAGAATAAATACTCGTCACTTAGACTCTCGTTCGACATATAATTGACAAGAAAATGTAATAAGAGACATCAATAAAATGTCTCTGTTACAAGTAAACAACTTATCACACAGCGTTCATTAACCTGACATCTCGATACAATACTAAATTGAACCCAAAACTCTATTACATAAAGACGAAATTCGTAATAAAGAGTACTGATAATAAAAACGATTCCCAAGGTAATTATCTCACACGTTTCTACTTTAATCATGTCTCACGTGGTATGTTTGTTTATGGTCGAAAGTTCTTGCTTTCATTGCACAGACTAGTGTTATTGGTAATTTTTGTTTTTTGGTATTCTGTGAGTAAAATGTAATTGCGACTATTTTGAGTGTTTTTTTGATGTTAGATCGACAGACGAGCATGAGGTTCACATGATGGTAGGTGATACCTCAGCCACAGAACATCAGTCAATGACGCGCGGAAATCCATAGACTGAATCCGAAACGCGCAATTTCGACCCGTTCAATGCCCGAAGCTACCAGACATTATAAAATTTAGTTAAAACGCGTTTTATTATTTATGCCGACGTTTCGGATGCTTTTCATCTACGCTTTTATTGTATTACAGTAGGGAAATATCAACTCCGTAGGAATAGATGGCGTTAATATGACAACTTTGTGTAATTTAAAATCAGACAACTATCTTTCAGTCTGCCACAGTTCTGAAAAGCAACCGAAACGTCGGCATAAATAATAAATCGCGTTTTAATCCGTTATAAAGTATTTTATTTTAATACTAGCGATCCGCCCCGGCTCCGGGTGCAATAATATGTAGTGCACAAAATATGTAGCATATGTTACTCGCTGATATTGTAGCTTTCTATTGGTGAAAGAATTTTTAAAATCGGTTCAGTAGTTTAAGAGTTTATTCATAACATACAAAAATTCAAAAATACAAATCTTTCCTCTTTATAATATTATAGTATAGAGTATAGATTTAGATAGATGTTCTTCTTTGTTTATTTGTGTCACAAATAAATATTAGATTCAAAACAAAATCGTTTCCTATAATTTTCTTACCATTCACAAATCATAGCAAGATTGTATAAGAAGTAATGTGATTTTAAACGTCACCGTAGCAAAATACCCAATCATTATGTAAAGTATTTTCTACCCGTAGTACTTTCATTCTTGATACTTTTTTAATTGTCTACGTTTCGTTCCAGCTATTTCGCAGTGCTAATTTGTTTTGTAGAAAAGTTATTTTGAATGAGTTAATTGCTCCATTTTAAATGGATATATACAAAAGTGGGTAATTTACATGTTTGTAGCGTGATACGCTCTTTGTATTTGGTTAGTTTCTAAATTAAAATGTATGACTGCAATTTCTAGGGGCTTCTATTATGCATGTATTTTGCAATTTCGTTGCAATTGGTGTATAATGTTTTTAAACGACTACTTTCGTTATTATGGCTTTTTGTTTATTTTTTACGCTCTTATTCATAAACGTATTGTAAACATGATTTAGTTAAAATATGTTTTGTCTCATTTAAATAAAATACTGTATACCGGATTAAAACGCGATTTATTATTTATATTGTTTAAATTATTTATTCCGACGTTTCGGATGCTTTACAGCAACCGTGGTCGCGAGAGACAGAAAGATGACAGTTGTCTGATATTTGAATTTGCGTTTTAATCCGGTATACAGTATTTTATTTAAATGTGTGATCGAGTATCACACATTTAAATAAAATACTGTATACCGGATTAAAACGCAAATTCAAATATCAGACAACTGTCATCTTAACGTGTTAGCGTTAATAAAAGACGATATTATGTTTTGTCTCTCTCTATCGAATATAAAAAACTACAGAACGAAAGAAACAAAACATATTTTAACTATATAAAGCTTATAATACGTTTGTGAATAAGGCCGTTAGTCTATACCTGCTGAATTTTTAATAGGCATATAATGTGTTTTTGATGTTTAATTCGTAATTATTTCTGCTCAGACATTGGAGTTGATGTATAGTTCTACATTAATATAATACAGAGGAAAGATTTGTATTTTTGTACGTTTGTAACAAATAAACTCAAAAACTACTGGACCGATTTTAATAATAATAAATTCTTTCACCAATAGAAGGCTACATTATCAGCGAGTAACATAGGCGTTTTGTGTATAGTACATTGCATTTGCATCCGTGCGAAGACGGGGCATATTGCTAGTCTTCTTTATCTTATATATAAAATTCTCGTGTCACAGTTTTCGTTGCCATACTCCTCCGAAACGGCTTTACCGATTTTTACCAAATTTTATATGCGTATTCAGTAGGTCTGAGAATCGGCTACTATCTATTTTTCATACCCCTCAGTGATAAGGGTTGTTCACCCTTAAACTTTTTTTTTTAATTTTTGGACGAAATTTTTTGTTTTATTTTTTTATAATGTGGCATTAAAAAATACATACATCCCGAAATTTTTACTTTTTTATCACCAACCAAAAAAAAAAAGCAGGTTTTTTTTGTCAAAAAATCTAGACACGTGCGAAGCCGGGGCGGGTCGCTAGTATATCTATATAAATAAAAATAATGTGCACTCCTAAACTATTTATCCGATTATGAGCGTAGGTTCTAGGCCTAAAAAACACTTTTTTTTACTTTACATTGCATTATAATAATACTTAACTATGTACAAAATCTCTCATATCAGTAGTTACTTAAAAATATTTCTACCATGCAAACGAAACCACGGTCAGAACCTAGTTTAAGAACAATAGCCAAAGTTTAAGTGAATAAAGATTTACTATATCGTGTTATGTCACTGGATATGTGCTAGCGGAACATCGTATATCTGAGAGTGAACTATTAGTGAGCCATTCGCGAGTGAACTGCATCAAATCAATTGAACTGAGCCGTCAGATCCCGTCGTATGAAGTTGAAACTCGGGTATAGCAATTAATTTCTTAACTTGATTTATACACGCAGTTTTACTAAAACTAGGTTTCAGGGGCTGAGATTCATGTATTTGGATATAGACTGTATTTAAAATAGATTTCAACCGTGAAATGTACATTGCGCGTTTCGGTCTCTGTCAATGGATTTCCGAATGCTCGAAGTAAAAAGTAAGTCGACGGCGCATCACTGACTGATGATCTGTGGCTGAGCTATCAGCTACCATCAAGTGAACCTCATGCTCGTCTGTCATATAACTTATAACTACTTAAATACCTTATTATATTTTTTTAAGAAACTAAAGAAATTACCTAATCTAACCAACCTTTTAATTAATTTATTTACATTTAAATGACTGATTTCGATAAAATAAGGCCTGTATTTTGTTCTGATCTTAATTTAACTGTATTAAAATCAGTGCAATAGTTTGGAGCTAATGTGAACAAATATATAGATTTTTTTTTATGTAAGTGATCGACAGAAGAGCATGGGATTCCATATTCCATAATTTTTTTTTTTATCAGGACATTAATACGAATACAGAAATTATTATTAAAGTAAAATTCCTAAGTATTTTTTTTTTATGGAGGAAAGAGAAACAAATTGATGACACCCGTGGTCATATTGAACACCGGGTTTCCGTTTTATTACTGACCATAGAGGAATAAGTAGGCTCTTATGTTGAAGGTCCCTAATATAAACGTCTAATAGTAGATAGAATAGCATATAATATGTTATGGTTTAGCCGGAGAGACATAAGAAATATAAAGATATTTAGATAATTATATATTATTAATAAAAAACAAAAATACATACCATTTACAGCCATTACGTCACATCAACCACACTGTTATATTCAAATTCGCTCTACATAATAAATAACCCTCTTCACATTGGGCTGGGCCCTTTTGAAAAGAAACCTTATGAAAGAGTTTAGGGGAAAAGCTAGGCTTAGGTGCTTCGTATTGTTGACATGAATATCGGTACTATTACGCACACATATGTCATTATATAAGGATGAACGCAGACTAGCTTAAAGTTATTTCAAACTAGTGATCGCGATCGCTATTCGGTTTTTTATACGTATACTAGGCACTAGTTCGCTAAAATCATACAATTTATTTTTATATACAGAAGAAGTGTTTTACCAATTGGACATTTTTTACATGAATACTTTAAGTTATTCTTTACTTATCAGCCTTCTGTGTCGTACCCGGTCGATTTCTTTTAAAATCTTGTTTCCCCAAATTCGAACCTCCAGTGCCAAAAGCATCGCGCTTACCACTGGGCCACGGAGGAGACTTATTAAAAAAAACTGACTTACACACAGACGTATTTTTTAAAATGAACAAGATTCTATATTTAAAATAAAATGATATTTAAAAGAAACTATGAAAAGTTTATTAGCAATAGGCCAAGTGTACGAATACCTTAGTCTCTTGTTTGGTCAGTAATTTGATATGGATTCGTGTGAAGTGGCCTGTGAAATTGACATAGAATGTCCGTAGCCCTTGCTACAAATACATATTCTATTGGGTGTTTTGTACTTCGCTATTTTCTAGTATATTTCCTTAACACTATTGCTTCGAACTATTTCCGTTGATAAAAGGTATAAAACATCAATCATGATTCATGATCATATTTATTATTCAGTAAAACCTTTAGCAAATAGAAACTCTTTTTGAAACTATCGATAAATAAGTTACCTAGTTCCATTTTTAAAAAATCGCGCGAATTCTCTCATGATTGTTCTATTATTTATATTCTATATTATTTTATACCTATATTCATTTTAATGTGAGAAATTTTAAAAATAAATGCTATTAAGGAATTCAACTTTCTAACGCGTATTTATGACTGAAATACTATACTAATTGCATCTTTAGCTTCGTTTTGTCGCCATATGATACATATATTTAAAAAAATATACAAATCTTACTTCTTTATAATATTATAAAGAGGGAAGATTTGTATGTCTGTAACGAATAACCTCAAAAACTACTGGACCGATTTCAAAAATTCTTTCACCAATAGAAATCTACATTAAGAGCGAGTAACACGTTTGTGTATAGTAGCTTCATCTACATTGTGTTGCTAGTATTATATACCAAAGATCTACCTATTATTAGATATACTAGATACCTATCTATTACTATCATTTACAGCCAAACTGCTGAACGAATTTTGATGAAATTTAGCACGGCCGTACTGAACCTGAAACCATTCGAGACTCAATCATATCACGCCAGAGAGCTAGTTGTACATAAATCTTACTTGTTTTATTTTATTAAAAATCTATTAATATCGATAATGGAATAGAAAATACAATAACGTGGAACGCTCAGCCCTTTGTGTTTGAACTTTCAATTTAAGATTGTGGAATGTACTGTTTATACATCAAAGGGGTTGTATACCTTTGAACATCGTATTGTAATACAGTTATGCAATTTGTATGGTAATGACGTAACTAAGCACCAAATTTTCAGGTAATTGTATTGAAATATCATTTCTCGTAACATTACGAGATATGACAGATATTTCGCAGTTATTTTTTCTGATAACGAGTTCGTTACATAGGGTATAATAATATGTTTTTAACAGAGAACTGTAAAGGTTTTTAAAGAGAATTCTTAGTGATAAGGCCTATAATCTGGATGCATCACTCTACATACATTACATAGGAAAATATAGAAACTGCCTCTTCTTCTTCTTCCTGCCCTGTTCCCCTTTTTTATTTGGGGTCGGCGCAGTATGTTCTCTTTTTCCATTCTCTTCTTTCACTCGTTATGTCAGTCACACCTCTCAAACTCATATCATTCTTTACACAGTCAATCCATGATTTTTTGGCCTCTCTCTTCCCTTTTACCCATCCCCTATTCCCTATACTTCATACATTAATATTCAAAACTTTTAAATATGAAATTAATTTACCTATGCACTATATATTCTAAGTAAAAAATCCATTTACATACATTACAAATGGCCAAGGTCGTTTGCAGCCTTCACACTATAATAGTACTCCAAAATATAATTCAGCCTCTGAATTAAACGCTTATAGCCTTATTCATAAACGTGGTAAGCTATTTTGGTATTTTGTCGGTTATTGCATCATATGTGATACAACCGAAAAATATGTAATACGTCCTTGCATCACATGTGATACAATCGATACGATTTCGATATTTTTAATTTGTCTGATCATCTATCGTTTATGTAAAATTTTAAGAAAAACGATTGAGCCAACGTACTTATTCACGCTGCTGTGTATTTGTTGCGAGATGCACGAATCAAACCACTCTGAATCGTTCGATGCGCGAACGCTTCTTCGTTCGCCGGGTCGGTCTTTGATTCGAGCTAAGAATCATTTTTCTTACGCCTTTCGTTTTCCACACCGCATTTTATTTAACTAAAACCGCATCATTTTTAAACATATTTTATTCAGATAAAATTTGGTTTTCGAAGAAAATTATACACTGAAATTTGAAATCCTAAAAACTTTCATTATTTGAATTTAAAGAATACGAGTACATCTGTATTTTTTACAGTGTTCAAAACTATCTACAATTAAAAAAAAACAATTGGACCTCATAGAAATATGGGGTATTTTTTATGTTAGATATCGACAGACGAGCATGAGGTTCACTTGATGGTAGGTGATACCTCAGCCACAGAACATCAGTCAATGATGCGCCGTCGACCCACTTTTTACTTCGAGCATTCTGAAATCCATAGACTGAAACCGCAACGCGCAATGTACACTTCACGACTTTTCCATCTATAATATCAAGATTATCATAATGTATCAAAAGAACACCTTGTATATATATTAAGATCAATATTGCCCTCAGTGATCAGTCTAGTAAGAGCATTTGAATGCGTACAATTCAATCGGATATAGGACACCTATTTCCAATATTCCAATAGCATTCGTATTGTACGGCTTCATGGCCTAGATCTCTTGTTCTATTGCCGCATAAACGAGACTTGTGATTTCTTTTATAGTCAGTAAAGTCACTGCCAAACAACTGTAAGTAGGTATAGTGTAGTATTGAAAGATCAAGAACGAATGTGAGAGATAAAGAGAAACATTAATTAGTCGCCATAATAACAATATATGGGTCGCAATACGATTTAATACATGTGTGTCATCTAACGTAAAAAAAAATATTTCTTAAAAGATTTACACTAAATCACTATTAGCGCAGGAAATTGACGGTATATTTTAATTTTTATTTCACCGTGAGTTAATTATTAAGTGACAGTGAGTGAACGTAGGGTAGTTTGAAAAAAAGTTAGCAATAAGAATTTATTAAAACTTATACCATATTAATTAAATTAAGTTAGCGGAATTTATTTTATGTTTATATAATCTAAATCGAAATTACGATCGACTATTTTTTTAAAGTAAATATGACGTCATCGTGATATTTACATAAAAAATAGAAATAGATAAATATATAGATCATTTGATGTTCTATGGCCTCATGGTCGAAGCTAACATAAAAAAGCCACACAGAAATCGCCTTTGTTTTATACAGCTTAAAGAATATTTAGAACAAATACATTTCTTCGGCATGCCTTAAATGGTGTTATATATTTAGCGTATCGCTTTACTCGGATCTGCAATCTACGAGAATGTATCTCAGTATGAAAACACAATATGCTGCTAACATAGAAAACATTTGTACAGCAAATATATGCGTTTAGTTGTTTCATTGTAGTCTATTACATTCTAGCACTACTAGGGATGTTATGGATATATTTCGGATGTGGTACAGATATGGATATAGGAATAATATCATATCGGCTTCAGATACGGCTACCGATATGAAATTATTTCGGTACTAATTTAGATATTGTAATCCCACAATTACTGACAAGATATGACTAAACAATATAAATAATAATAAAAGGGACGTGTGCGGTTAGTGTATAGGCTCAGCTCGGGTAAAAAAAACCTGTTGTAAGATGTATCATTTAGACTTCGCCCTTATCTGTAATCATTCAAAACTTATAGAGGATTCGGTAACGGTTACGGATAGATTTTGATATCGGATATCCGATAGTTTTGGATACGGCTACGCAGCTCCATAACATCCCCGCTCGTTAAATATTGTTATCGTTATAGTAAATTAGATTTACGTTATCAAGAATAGAGTGCGAGGGTTAATGGTAACTGGCTTTGTATGGAGAACTGGGTACATGTAAAATAATTATTACTTGGTATAACTTTCATAACAGTTATGATTTCCTGGTATAATTTTTGATCAAACAGTGGGCTTTTAGAAAATTATTGAATTAAAAAAGTGATTTAAAATATAAAATAGAAAATTACAGTACATGGGCCAAATGTTGAATACACACAAATAGCCTATGATACTACTGATAATGTAGTTTTCTATTATTTTATTTTTTTAAATCGGCTCAGTAGTTTTTGAGTTTATTCGTTACAAACATACAATATTTCCTCTTTATAATGTTGGGAAAGGATTGGAAGGTAGTTTTTAATATTATTTAGGTGGGCCATTCAGAATAGTCTTGCTAAAGTATTTGATTTCGAGCTTTTCTGCTTGTGTATGTTTGGGTGCCCATTTATATTGTATACAGAGGTATGGTTCGACTAGGGTTTGGCCACGCTATGCTCGAAAAAATATGATTTTTTCATAACCTAGTATGTGTCTCCTACTCGTAAATCGTCCTTGTATAAAGTTTATACAACATTTCATTTTATTCGAATTTATAATATTTTATAAGTTGAGGGTACGTATAACAAATAATTTAAAGAATGAACTAACTGAATTGAGGATTAAATAAATAAGTATTCGACCCTTCCGACCTATTTAAGTTAGCTAGTTAACTGAGGCTTTTTGACTTGAGATAAATTGCGGGGTCGAGTTGAAATTGCAGTGGCTGTTGTGGCCTGTTTGAGACTGTTACTAACAAGTTCTCTATGAGTTAATATTATAAACAAGTTTCATGGCTTTCATTTTATCTGACGTCTCCTTCGCGAGACTTTTAACTTTGTGGAAATTTATGTTATACGATAGCGTATAGGTCAGGTGCAATTAGACATGGGTAACTCAGCGAAATTCCCCGCGCCAACTCAGCAACTCAGGCGCAGTGTAGTGCGTCGGCTCCTTGAGTCAACTCAATATTGCGCCACGACGCAACAAAATGGGACGTGCAATGCGAGCAGTTAAACCGCCAAAACACACGCAACGCCACGCTCATAGTTCACTCAGTGAGTGAGTACTGCGCCGTGCGCCAACACATTATGAATGTGTGAGCTGACTCACCCTGCGCAGTGAAGCGTGCCGGCGCAATTGCGCGGCGCAGCGCAGTGTTACCCATGTCATGTGCAATTTTACTGAAGAAGAGGCATGTCTTCTAACTTTATTATGGTATGTGCGTTGCGTACACCGGAAGTCTTGAAGAAACAAGATTAAAAAACAATATTTAGTCGAGTAGGGCATGTAAGATTCATCTCATTAACAGACACTCCAAATATACCCCCATTGGGAACTATTATGGGAATTACTAAAGTGATACTCCTATTAATTTTCTAACTAGCGATCCGCCCCGGCTTCGCACGGGTGCAATGTAGATGAAGATTTTTTTTTTTTAAATATAAAATAGTAGAAACACACTCCGGCTTTACACGGGCGTAATGTACAACGATGTAGTATACTCATCAAATACTTTGCTATTCGCTGATAATGTAGCTTTCTTTTGGTGAAAGAATTTTTAAAATAGGTCCAGTAGTTTTTGAGTTACATCGTAACAAACAAACAAATATTTCCTCTTTATAATATTATACTCGTAGTATAGATTAATTTTAAGTTTTTTATATTTATATAAAAGTTCATATAAAAATTAAATTAATTTAAAATCTTTGTTCACAGTCAGAGACCACCCTTCACATCATGTCACGCGGTTACGACATTCAAGACACTTAGACGGGTACCTGCCAATACATACATCGGCCGTAAGTAACCCTCGTTTAATCCATCAAAATCTTGTACATCATCAACGTTTATCATTGAATCCCTTTTTCAATTTGCCCCCAAAGCTTTATCCCTTTAGATTACATCTTGATTTTGGCTTATTTTTAATATATTCGTTTAGCAACTGCATGTAAAGCGTATGTTGTATTACACGCATTCTAAATTGATATCATTATGACTAGCGGGGATCGATGTAAGTAATCTTCTTAACTGTAATTTAATTCATATTCCATTTCTGTATTTGTGCCAATAAAAGATGTTCTTTTAATGTTAATTCCTCCTTGTATTTACCACAGGAATATTGTAAGTTAAACATGTTAGATATAAATAGGAAAGTCATGTATGCATGTAAATGTATTTAGAATAGTTTTAGTGACGTTATCGATGACGTTTTCAACACTTTAGTTTCTCTAATTTAGTTTAACATAAAGATAGGTAAAATATATTAAAATTGCATTAATTAATGTAAGTAATGATGTAGTTGCACACCCTAATGGGTTTTCAGTTTATTCCGGCCACATCACCGAAGCTTGCAGTTAAAGACAACCACAAGCCTTTGTTTACGGAGTGTTTAAACTACAGACCGACACTAAAAGAGGAACAGCCTCCTGGAACGTATGTTTTTACGGTAAGACTTCTCATTACTTGAATCATCATTTTCGTTTTATTAAATTTAATTACATTTTAAATAGGAGTGGGCGTTAATTCAACAAGTACCTTTTTTTAGCCGCTTTTCTAATGTTAACGAATTAGCTGCTTTTCATTTACTGCAAAAGCCGCTAAATATATTAGCTGTTTCATTCAACGATTTTCGAACGCAACGCGCGGATTAGCTCAACGAACATTCAATGCGTAGTCGCTAACTGTAAACCCTTTTTTTTTTTTTAACTTAAGAATTAGATCAGCGTTTGACCACTGTTTCATCTGATGTTAAGTGACAACGTGGTCTACGATGGAGCACGCTGATCTAAAAAGAGCCTATTCACTTTCCTCTTGAATGTATTCAGATCATACCTTGTAGCTACCAGCTAATAAAATTAGCTGCTCTTTTAACAGGTTATCATTTTGTAATTAACAGTTTCATTTCGTTAACACAAAAACCGTCAACGACCCACCTCTAATTTTAAATACCTATCGTAATATTAAAGTATCTTTTTATGAAATACGTCAACGGGCAGTTAAATTAACTGGAATTCAAACAAAACTGAATGTTATAATTTTTGCAACTGTCACACAGTTCCGGCAAAATGCTCGTCATTGACAGTTAGATACAATTATTTCATCTTTGGTTTCAATACTTGAATGACAAGGATTCTACTTAGTTCAACCACTTGGTTTTCCCTAGTCGTTCAGTTAGATAAAAGAGATAATTTATGGATAAAATATATCGTTCAGTTATAGTTATCAGTAATTGAGGTGATGAAGATAAATTAGCAATAAACATTAACTACAGGTAAGGTACAGACTAAACCAAATTTTTATTTTAGGTCCATGCAGAAGATCGAGACCCACCCGAAATGGGCGGCACAGTAACCTACAAATTCGTCTCAACGCCTGGCGAGAAGGAAAGATTTCACGTCGACCCCGAAACTGGAAGAATCACCACTGCAGATGTCAGTATTTTTGTCACTCTCATTACTTCAATGAAAATATTCCTATTCATTTAAAAGCAGAATGAAAGATTAATCTCCATATAATTTGTCTGATGCTTTGTTTCCTCCCCATTGTTTTCCGATAGAACTATTTTCCTTCATTTTATAATTTATTTCGGGGTTTCATTTCTTGAATTTAAATAAAAAGTATTTTTTCTTTATATCATATCATATTCTTAAATGCCTAGCTGCACAAAGGACTTAAATCAGGTGGGTCAATAAATAATAATGAGTTAATTCTTTATGCCTTACAAAATTCTCTTGTTCAGATATTTGATCACGACGAGCCATCGCGTGAAAAAGAAGCCTACATCACTGTTCGTGCTAGTGATAATGGACAACCTCAGCTCGATGACGCTTGTACCATTAAAATCCTCATCGAAGACATCAATGATAACCAGCCAGTCTTCGACAAAGTTGTAAGTAGCGATTTAAAAAAAGATTAAGTAGGCCATCATTTCACTGCAGATGTAACTGCTCGAAGCACTCGAGTTACTAAAAACAATATTTGAATTATTGCTACATTCGAAATCACGATTGGGCGAATCCAATCGTCTTCTTTCCCATGTGTGTTGTTCTAGGTATATTTTAAGCTATCGCTAATAAGGTATGGCAGAGACTGTATGATTCATCTCATATTATATTTACATTGCATCATAATTCGTTAACTGTGACTAACTATACATTCGTTCATTAGCCTCAAACCGTGGCGCAGACTTTATTAACACTTGCCTGTTTTTCGAAGGTCTTCCGTGGACATGTTTGGAAGGTTTGTCTTAAAGAAAAATGAATAACACAAAATGAAAGAACGTGTTTTCGCACAAAGATTATTATAACATTTTACACTTAAATTTTAATCACTAACAATCGATTGTTATCATCTCTGTCGTAGTATTTGTGCAATTTATTAGTACTGTTTTTAAAGTTATGATAACAATCGAGTTTATATTTATATTTTTACTTGCATGTTGCTGCATGTCTGATTTAGGATTGTAAGCCGCCACTCAGGGCGATATTGGTAATAATTTTAAATGTTCAGTATGTATCTGATTCACCTTTTTTTGCACATTTGTAGTTGATGTGTTTTCTTTAGCTAGGCTGCTCTTTCCCCCTAGATGCATTTTATCACACAGCACGATTATTGATTATTTTCAGAAACTTTCTCTAAGCTTGCGCATGCTTTGCGTAGGAAACGGTAACAAAGCAGGTACCTTAATATAGATCTTAGGCTAATGACACGCTGAGTGAACACAGTTTTTGACTTTGTTTTAACACTGATGACTGAATTAATTCAGTTTCTTAATGTTTACCTCCGACTCATAGAATACTTTGTTTCCTGTACAGTCGTACTCAGAATCAGTACCGCAAGATTTGGCGAGTGGTCGAGAAGTGATGAGGATATCTGCCACAGACATAGATGATGGCAACAACTCCATCGTTCACTACAGCTTGGATTCAAATTCCCCAGACCAAGCCTATTTCTTTATTGATCCAGATAACGGGGTCATATTTTTAAATAAAAGTATTGATGTGAGTATTGTTTTAAAACTCTTATAATAATTTAAACTTAAATGGGTACTTAGTAAAGTCATTAATTTTAAGCCAATTTTAGAAAAATACTTTTTAAATATAAATAAAAGTTTATATAAGTATATAAAAATATAAATAATATATAAGGTTATTTACAAAAACTGTAAGAGGTTAAGGTTTTTCATAATATGAATATCAATTTCTTCCACAGAAACCACCCGGCTACAAATTTAAATTGAGCGCGATAGTAAAAGACATGGGCGATCCACCTCAACAAAGTTCGATTACTTTAGATATCCAAGTCGTGGAATCTAACAAGAAAAGCCCGTCTTTCATAGAAGTTCCTGATGAACCAATAAGATTAAAAGAAAATTACGCTGACTTCAATACTCCTATAGCCACCGTGAGGGCCGTGTAAGTATTCCAATTCAATTTGCTCGGATTAAACTGCCATACTTTGAATCGAATTTATTGGTTGTCTGTTTTAATTTAATCTCTCAAATTGAGACATGAAATAAAATTGGAGCTTACAAAAAATCCTTAGAGCTTATTGTATGGACTATTTTTTTTAGATTTATATTAAGTACAAGAGACGTTTTCTATATAAATATCACAAATACGTATTTATGAAAAATATAGATAGTACACACTGTGATATCTTAGTTATATTAAATTAGTCCAAAAGAGTTGAAAAAAGATCAGTATATTAATATTGTTACAATGTAAAATATTTAATTGTTAAGAAATTCTCAGTCTGGGGATATATTTAATTACTTTATACGTTGTTATTTACTTTAGATCAAATATACCGGAAGAAAAGAAACTCCAGTTTGAACTAGTTATGGGTCAGACTGAACAAACAAACAAATGGCATACGTTCGTACTAGAACCGGAAGCAGACTCAGCGTATATTAAACTCGGAAATCATTTGGATTTTGAGAAAATTACAGACTACACGTTAACTGTTAGAATACAGGTTAGTAAATACAAATTGCTTTCTTAATATTCGCATCTCTTTCAAAGTTTACGTCCTATATATTAACTAGTTACATCTCCTTGATTTTTATTTTAATAAAATTCATGTATTATTATTATATCTAAATAATCCTGTTGCTCTTATTTTTGGTTTAAAAATATGGTACTAGAATAAATTGTATCATTTGTAAATTAAAAATAATTTATATTACAGAACAATTATAAATTAGCGGCAGAAACGATTATACAAATTGAAGTTGAAGATGTCAATGACAATATTCCTATATTTAGCGAAATCAGATCAGGCAGTGTTCTAGAAAATGAACCACCTGGTACCCCAGTGATGCAAGTCAGAGCATTCGACGCTGATGGTACTTCAGCGAACAACCAAATAACTTATGAACTGGGCGATGCTTCAGATCCCTTTGCTATTGATAGTATCACTGGAAACATAACCACACTTAAAATGTTCGATAGAGAAGAAAGGAGTTTTTATAATATTAAAATTATAGCAACTGATAATTCCGAATCAGCGTTAATTCCCGGTAAACATAATGCCGGCCAGCAAGTGTTTCTTATAGAGATAGCTGATAAAAACGATAATCCGCCGCACTTCACACAAGACACGTATGTGGCGGAGTCTATCGCAGAAAATGCCAACATTAATGAACTCGTCACACAAGTTACCGCTTTGGATATTGATACGGGTAAGCTTTTTGCAGCATTGAGAAAGTTAAGGAAAACGTTTAATAGTAAACAGGATATATTATCAATATTAATTAATACGTTACTTAGTTTTAGTTTTACAATGAAAAGAGTGATATGAGCTTTTTGATAAGCATCGAATATTTTTTTTAATTAAGTTTATTTTAAATTAAATTACCTAACGTCTTATGAACTTTAAATCTTTTCCATCTATTAATCGTGATAGGTTACGTGAGAAAACTTACAGGGTTTTTTATTGTGTGGGGGAAAATTGAAAAATTATGAAACCGTATTATCCAATTTTCACAGCTTCCGTCGTTACGTACAGTATAGTATCTGGCAATACATACGACGCGTTTGTCATACGTAATTTCACCGGTGAAATTCGTGTAAACAACGAACTCGACTACGAGAATATCACCAGTTATAGCTTAGATGTGAGGGCATTTGACGGCCTTTATGAAGACTATGCAAAGGTTCTGATCAAAATTGAGAACTTGAACGACAACCCGCCAGTCTTCTTGGCTAATTACACAAAGACTATTGAAGAAGAAAAATTGTATGAAGGATGTATTGTAAAGGTAGGTTGAACAAGAATGTTATACATCTTATTATTATGGTGTAAACTAATTTAAAATGTCCCCAACTGATTTCCCCCAAAACTGTATTTTAACTAAATGTCGTCCATTAGGGATAGGTAATTTAAAATATAATAATATTAATATTCATAAACTTGAATTTAGGCTATTCTCAACTTTGCAGGTGGAAGCATACGATCCAGATCTTGACAGAAATGAGCCACAAAACATAGTTTATTCTTTAGTAAAACACGAACAAAAGGAATTTTTGCAAATTGATAATGACGGCTGCCTTCGACTAACTAAGCCTTTAGATAGAGACCAACCGTCTGGTTTCACGAGATGGCAGATTCTCATAATGGCTGCTGATCATGGAGGAAGACTCGGATCTGATAGCTTGCGGTCGACCACTGAAGTTATATTGGAGCTGACTGACATAAACGACAACGCGCCTTTTCTTACCAATGTAAGTGTTTTATTTCACGATTTCAAAGATGGCCTTTGACACACTTGTTACTTTAGCTAATGGATTTTACTAAAAGATCCGAGATTTCTATGGTGATATTATATAAGGGAAATGCCCATTTGAAGCTTATATCTCGCAATGTACATACAAGGCCTCTGATATTGCAGATAGTTCAAAGCAGTGTTTATCAGGTGAGCCGCACGCTCGCTTTCCCTTCTGTAAATAATAAAAAATGAACACCCATTTCTTATCTTCAGGGTGAAATGTACGACAAAATATTTGGTCATTTAAATTATCATAATTTCAATATAAACATTAATAACATTCAATAAAAAATACGCAGGAAGCCAGCTAACTCATATCTTATAATAATTAAATAATTAAAAATCTTGAAAACCTATGTTATTTTCATTGCAAATTGATTCAGATTCAAGGTTTCTTTGTACATTTTTCTTTTAAAGAGATTCTTATGACATAGTTCTTTAAGTTCTATTCAAAGCACTGTTATTCAATACCTTGGAATTTGTAAATGTTCTCAAATTACTTCCTTCTGTACGTAGTCTGCTTTGATAGGGTTTTTATTCCATTTAAAAATGTCGGTTTGAATCGTCAGTACCTACTATTATGTCACCGAAGGTCGATTCAAGGCAAAAGCCTATTCATATCCCTATTACATATAAAATAAACACAAAAATATTTCTGGAAGGTCCTGGTTAAATTACTTAAAACATATTTTGCTTTATAATATTGTCTTTTATTAACGGGAGTATCACACATTTAAATAAAATACTGTATACCGGTATAAAACGCGATTTATTATTTATATTGTTTAAATTATTTATCCCGACGTTTCGGATGCTTTACAGCAACCGTGGTCGCGGGCAGACAGAATGACAGCATGACAGTTGTCTGATTTTTGAAATGTCACAAAGTTGCCATATTAACGCCATCTATTCCTACGGAGTTGATATTTACTGTATTATGACAATGTTGACTAACGGTGTCCTCTTGTTTTTAATTAAAAATCAAATCAAACATACTAATCTTCATCAAATTCAATCAAATAATAACATACTAAATGTCATCTTTCTGTCTGCCCGTGACCACGGTTGCTGAAAAGCATCCGAAACGTCGGGATAAATAATTTGAACAATATAAATAATAAATCGCGTTTTTATCCGGTATACAGTATTTTATTTAAATATTTTGCTTAATGTTGATACTGTCTCCCAAAATCTTAAACTGTTTACTTGCATTGTTTTAAGAATGAAGATTATCAGAATTCCTTTATCTCTGATCTCGAAAGTCAATAGAGCCTCAAGACTTAAGTAAGAAATTAGTTAAAGTCGTTTATTCAAATTTATGTTGATTGTCGATCCGTTAAAAAACTCGTCGGCTGTTTGCTTGAACTTTGTTGTTCGGGTGAAATATTCGAGTGCTCCTCTTAATCTGCGCGAGAAAATTTATTACAATTGTTCTTAAATTGTCTTCTGCTTTGTAATCGATTTCTCTTACTTTTTTTAATCTAAATAATAAGTCTATAGTAATTGCTATACCCTACCATAATATAATTTCTAAATAATTTTTTTTATGTCAGATATCGGCAGACGAGCATGAGGTTCACTTGATGTTAGGTGATACCCCAGCCACAGAACATCAGTCAATGATGCGCTGTCGACGTAATTTTTACTTCGAGCTTTCGGAAATCCATAGACTGAAACCGAAACGCGCTATGTGCCCTTCACAATTTTTCCATCTATGAACGGTGGTTCGTTACCCGGTCGGAATTTAGATATTCCTCCCACCCGATCAATGCCCGAAGTTACCAAACGTGGGGAAAACATGCTTACAGAAAATAATAAACATGTGTTCCCGGTGGGATTCGCACCCACGACCCATCGGGCATCGATGCGCACGGCAGGTGTTCTACCGAACGCGCCAACGAGCCCGCCGCGCCAATCTTGTCTTATTTATTAAATTTTTACTAAACGGCTAATATATAAACTTTTATAGATTTTTGAACTAACATGACTGATTCAAATTTATAATAAATAGTATTATTTATTATAAATTTGAATCTCGAATAACCGAAACCAACGCTGTTATTACGAGTTTATCCACTTTCCTGCAAAGAGGTTAATTATCCGCAACCACGAGTAAAATACACCTTGAATCTATCGCTTTCAATATTCCCTTAAATTTGCAATTTTGCTTCGAAACATGAGTTTCGTTTAGCGTTCTTCTGGGTATCCGCGCCGTTAATTTTTCATGCAAATCCCTCTATCTATGAAAGCTCAATTCGTTTTCCGATCCTTTAGACTTCAGGTATTTTCCATTTCCTTTACTATCTACTAGGATTTAAATAATACATGAAAGGTCCGGTGGCTTAAGGGTTTTGAAATGTGTTTTGAATAGTAATGGTAGGCTATTTTTGTGTTGGTTTACTAAAATCTGGCCACAAAACATTCTCTTAAAGTTTTAAATGTGATCTATACTAATATATATTATAAAGAGGAAAGATTTGTTCTTTGTTTGTTACGATTTAATTCAAAAACTACTCAACCAATTTTGAAAATACACCGTTAGAAAGCTACATCTTCACTGAGTAACATAGCCCATAGGTAACCATTTATTTCCTCAAGACTTCTTCAATTTTCAGGCCTCCAATTAATGAGAGGAAACTTAAAGCGTTTTTCTTATCTCACATTACCAGTGTTTTACAGGATTTAGACGACGATCATATCATTACGTATTTATATTTATATAGTGTATGTGTCCGTGGTTAATAATGCATTTATTCGAGAATGGGGCAGTCTCATTTCTTTGTCTATTTCACTGAGAATTTTACTAATAACAAGGCTTATATTTGTCAAAAATTTCAGACGCAACCAGTAATATGGTATGAAAACGAACCTCCAGGGCAAGTTGTGATCCTCTCGGCTAAAGACTACGACTCAGCAGAGAACGGACCACCTTTCACCTTCGCGCTGAATGAATCAGCCAGCTTCGATATTCGCTCCAAGTTCCATATACAAGGTGAGTTTGTAAATATTATATAGGCTCGGTGGCGCGTTCGGTATCGATGGGTCGTGGGTGCGAATCCCACCGGGATGACATGTTTATAATATCTGTAAACATGTCTTCCCCACGTCTGGCAACTTCACGGTGAGATTCGAACCCACGACCCATCAATGCGCAAATCAGGTATTCTACCAAACACGCCAACGAGCCCGTCAAAATATTTTAAGCCTCATTCCCATTGGGGTAGGTTTTCCATAGCTCGTCCTTGCATTCCACTTTCGCTTCTTTCACCTTCATCAACTACGTTATATTAACTATAACTTCAATATATAATTATAATAGCATTATAACTTTCGAATTAGCAAAAGAGAACTAAGAATAATCAGCAAACAGGCACTTAAAAGTGCTCGCAGAAAATCCTAAATAAAATGTTGAAGTGAGTTTAGTTAACAATTTCCGCAGACGCGGCTTACAATTATCAACACGCAAATTGTTGAAATTGAATTGGCACTGGAGAAACAAAGTTAGCAGCTTAGCTTGGAGCGGCATTTATTGAGATTTAACTACATTAATCAAGGGACTCTATTTTGGCAAGCGTATACCCTTGGAGATGTTTAGATTCTTAACTTATTTATAATTCAATTTGTCAATATGTGATAGCTTGAAAGTTGAAACTTACGTCGTACAAATACACCGATTTAAAAAGGGCCAGGTCAAAAGTACTCGAAACTGACTGTATGAAAGCATTGATGAAGTGTAATAAGCGTATGGTATGCAAGGATCAGAGCATTTGAGCATCCGTGATCTCTGCCTAACCCAATGGGAAAGAGGCATGAGAAAGCGAAGAATTTGCGAAGAAGATGCGTTATGACTTCGGTCTGTGCAATTTCAAATGTTCAAAGCTTACGTTGACATCGTCATTTATGTTAGGCTGACTGTAAATACCCTTTAAGCTTTTTGATTTTTTATATTAAAAAATAATAACTATTTAAATAAAATACTGTATACCGGATTAAAACGCGATTTATTATTTATATTGTTTAAATTATTTATCCCGACGTTTCGGATGCTTTTCAGCAACCGTGGTCGCGGGGAGACAGGAGTGATACTCGCGTTAATAAAAGACAATATTAAATAATAACTATTTATTTTATTTCTAACAGGCAACATTCTTTCTACACTGGTATCATTCGACCGTGAACAACGTAAAGAGTACAGAATCCCAGTTGCGATCACGGACTCTGGAACACCTAGACTCACAGGAGTGTCAATACTACACGTCGTTATTGGTGATAGGAATGATAATCCTATGTCTTCTGGAGAAAGCAGCATTTTTGTATACAACTACAAGGTAAGGCACTTTTACATTGAAAGTTTAACCCAAGGTAATGCGATATTTAGAGTCTACGGCTACATTTCAATGTGGAGGAAGGAAGGTGTGCTGATCGTCCAACCTAAAGGGAGGATCCTCGACCAGTCGAACCACTGACTGACCAGCCCTAAGGCCCCAGTGGTTGATGTTGTATATATACCTATACTCAGCGCTCGGAAACACTTCGATAGCGCGATTCAGGATAAATGACGCGACGTCTTTGTATTAATTGTGGGCGCAGATTCTAGATGTCGCTACAGCTATAATAAAAAGTAAATGAATTCGTAAATGTTGTGTCGTAAAAAAAAAAAGTGTGAGCAAAAATGTTTAGTAACTTAAAATTATATATTTAAATAAAATACTGTATACCGGATTAAAACGCGATTTATTGTTTAAATTATTTATCCCGACGTTTCGGATGCTTTTCCCGCGACCACGGTTGCTGAAAAGCATCCGAAACGTCGGGATAAATAATTTAAACAATAAATCGCGTTTTAATCCGGTATACAGTATTTTATTTAAATGTGTGATACTCGCGTTAATAAAAGACAATATTAAAATTATATAGTTTACTCAGTATAACTCTATAAGTAAATCATTGAATTCTTGTGCAATAATTATTAATATCTAAAGTTCCTGTTAGTAAACAACTCATTTAAATATATAAATTATCTTTAATAAATGAATAGTGATAGTAATATTAAAAATAGCTGTAATACGAATCCAGTACAATTTAAAATCAGTAATTATTTGTAAAAAATATTGGAATAAATTATAAAATGTAATTGTTAAAGATAAAATACTAATTCAGTTTCAAACATATTTAACGTATATACTCGTGTATTTAGAATTGATAATGAACGAATAAAAAAGCAAAGTATATTACTAGAAAAATAATGCCAAAATAATAACTAAAATTTACCACATTTGTTAAAGATTTCTTTTCAATTTTTTAGTATTTCTTAATTAATACAAAATGATAATATGTTGCTAAAGGAAACATCATCCAATATAAATAAGATTATTTTAAGACAAGATATCAAACACCTAATCGAGCAAAGTAATACGACTCGTGCTATTTTTTCATTCATTTCAAGCACATACAAAGCTCTTAGTTGAAATTAAGAATAATATTTTATGTAAACTGCACGTAGAAGATTCCTTGTGTTAAAACGTAGCATAAATTCCTTAAATCTGCGCCGTAAATCGTCTAGATAAGGCTTGAAAATCATTATTCTCACTCTTGAACGAGAACTACAATTACGTAAATAAACAATTTAATAGCACACTGAGTTGTTAGCCTATTTATAGTATTTAAGACCTGTATTTATTTATGTACTAGCTGGAGCACGCGACTTCGTTCGTGAGGGCTTCATCTTAATCTGCGCTATACTATAACTAAGTTAACATAGCTATTAGCTACACTATAGCTATGTTAACAAGCCTAAACGCTCAGATTGAGAATGAAGATAACTTTCCCGATATTTGTGCCCATGCCAAAACTACATGAAAAACAGTTCAGTATCTTTGGAGATTGGCGTGATCAAACAGTTTTTTTTTTTTGGAAATAGAAGTAGATAATGTTTATTCGTCACCAGAATAAACCTGAAAACTTAAAACAAGTACAAGAAAACAAAAAATTTACGAACATGTTATTAAAGTGTTTTAAATTTGAAATAAAATACTTTAATGTTGTAATAAGTAACAGTAAACCTATCAGAGCGCACGCTTTCGAGTCTTTAATAAAAATTGTTAAATTCTAGGTTTTCATTTTTCTTCAGGTTTTTGTTTTTTCTAAAATATATAGATCTATATTGTTAAGACTACTCAGTCCTGGTATAGATTTCTCCTTTTCCATCAGCTTTTTGTAAGTATAATCACAAACTTGTAAGTTGTTCAATTCCTTGAAATATCCGAAGACTTTGTTTTGTAAGTAATTAGGGGTTAAAGTTGAAATTGTAAAAACAAATTTGAAATATGTATTTCCACGAAGATTTTCGTTCGTTTTGTATTTGTATGGTCAGCTAATGTATTCTGAAATTTATGGGTACAGTCTTGTAGAGAAATATTTAATTAAATGTGTTTTCCTCAGACGGAAACTTACTTCAATGAGCTATACCGCTGGCCGTATTACGTGAGTATTGGCACTTGGCATTGTAATTATCAATTTTTGTTTCAACTATTTTTCTTTATTTAATTAGTTGATTGTACTGGATGGTATGATTCTTTAATTTGCTTTTTGATTCGTTATTTCTAACTTTTATGTTATAATTCTTTTAAATTTTTATTCCAAGGCTTGTTATATTTTGGTGCATTAGGTTTTTCGTTGTTAAAAATATTTGTTTTGTAAGTTCGTCAGGTTTTTCTTTTTTAAAACTAATGGCGTTCTAATTGTCTTGTATTAACGCAAGTATCATATATTTCAATGAAATTACTTTAACCGTATTAAAACCTTCCAACAAAAGAGATCCAATAATTTCAAAATCTTAATCACTCCGTTAAACATACTAAAAAACAAGAGGACACCATAATATACAAAATTTCAGCAAGTATTAACTCAGTAGAAATATATGGCGTTAGTATGACAACTTTGTGAAAATTCAATCAGACAGCTGTCACCTTTCAGACTGCCCGTGACCACGGTTGCTGGAATAGCATTCGAAACTTCGCGTTTAAATTCGGTCAAAGTAATTTTATTTAAATGTTACTTTGTAATAATATCGTATTTTTATTAGTTTTTGCATTTGATTCAATTACTATAATTGTTTATTTTCTATTGACCGCGAGCATGTTTGTATTAGACACTATTTAATAGAAGATTATTGATAGTAGAAAAAAAACAGCCTCACGGCGGAAACTTATCATGCTGGTTTCCAGTTACAGTCACTCATGCCACGGACTATCAGACACATTACAATAAAATAAAAAAAATAGAAATTCCATTAAATTTTCTGTAACTGTGTTGCAAGAACCGATGTATAACAATACAGTAGAATCTCACTAATTCGGCACTTCAATAGATCGACACATCCAATAATCCGGCATCCTCCGCCCGTAAAATAAGGATTATTTTAAAACTATGTACCTAATTAATTAATTGTGAGATATAAAAAGGCGTAGAACATGAACACAAATAAATTGTATTCCCATTATGAAATGCTTTATACAATCCAGTAATCCGAATATTCCAATAATCCGGCACCCTCTGGTTTTATAAGAGCCTGTTTAGTGAGATTCTACTGTATTTGTATCAACTATAACTCGGAAGATACATAAAATACTTTAAATGCTCAGAGACGTATGAAAACATTCATTTTGTTACACTTTTCATGTCAGAACAACGGAAGAGTTGCTGAGATACTTAGGGGTACATAAAAATAAAATTTACATTGAAGAGCGGCAAGTAGCAAATGAAAGACGAAAATGTCTTCAAGAAGCGGCACATTTATTGCTGTTTACAAACCACCGTATATTTTACGATATTTCATTCGTCGCCAAAACGAGTTTATTGTACCACAACCATTTTTAGGAATTTTCTGGAAACATTTTACTGCATGAAAATGTGATAGATAAGTTGTATCTTTGAACTTAGTTCAACACTTAGCTGTTATTGTAGAATATTTTTAGAGTTCCACATCATTATCCTGCTTAGAGTTCTTTATCTATTGCATAGTACTAATATGGAATACGATGAAAATATGTTTGACCTATTAACATAAAAACATTCAAGCTGTAGATTAAATAACTTATTATATTATATCATTAACTACACGTTATGCCGCTTCTATACCGGATGGACATTTTAATTGCGACATCTGTGGCAGAGCCTGTCGCTCCAGGATAGGCCTCTTTAGCCACAGAAAGCATTGCAAAAATGAATAAATTAAACCTGCCTCAATTGACATTGCTTTTAAAATAATCAATCAATGATTTAAGGGCCAAAGAGATGCCGCTTAATATTTTTTCCTATTTTTTTATGTTAGATATCGACAGACGAGCTTGAGGTTCACTTGATGATAGGTGATACCTCAGCCACAGAACATCAGTCAATGATGCACTGTCGACATACTTACTTACGTACGCATTCGGATTCTATTATATATAGAGTTAAACCAAGAATCATATTAAATTAGTATTCGCGTAGTAGTTATTTTTCTTTACGTTCTCTCTCCTCCTACGGCAGCCCAAGCCGAAGTATGTGTTGTCACTCACATTTGCGTTATGCTGTAAAGGCAAAAGGGGCAACAGCAAGAAAAAATATAGTACCTAGTTCATTTTTTTTTATTTGAGCATTACAATTTATTTATTTTTACATAACAATAATGCTTGTATATCGAATATTATGTTACGAAAGGCATGCTTTTTATATTCTATTTTCGAATTTTATGTTAGATTTGAATACATCTTTACATATAATAAAAGAGTAGAATCGAACTTACGCTTCACTAAATATTTTTACCAGAAATTAAGAGGGGTTATAAAAGAAGGGCATACATGCAATTTTTGAGATTCTTGTATACAATATACATCATACATCACGCCTCTTTCCCATTAGGGGAGGCAGTGATCACGGAATTCCATATGTCTTGATCCTTGCATACCACTTTCGCTTCTTTCACTTAGATCTTTATACTTTAAATATATAACCTTTGATAAAATCTATCTTTCCGGACCAGTATAACTTGAGTATCTTTAAGGCTAGGGTGATTAGGCTTCTTTTGGACAAATGTGCCCTTTCTTAGATCGCATCACCACTTACCACCAGGTGAGATTGCAGTCAAACGTCTGCCTATTATGCTTACTAAAATAATGTATCTCGATCAGATCGGGGACGTTCTGCAAAAGGGCCAGGTCAAAAGTACTCGTAACCGTCGAGTGTGTATGAAAGCATTGATGAAAGTAGAAGAAGCGAAAGTGGTATGTATGGATCGGAGCATATGGAATTCCGTGATCTCTGCCTACCCCAATGGGAAAGAGGCGTGATGTATATGTATGTATGTATGTAAAATAATGTTATAGTTATAGTAGTATTGGGCGTATATAAAGAAAGATGCATTACTATACGTAATTTAAACGTCAGAGCTCACGGAAGGTAAATCAAGCACGAGGCATACACTTAAAATTTTTCAATGTATAATTAACTCCATATTATCCAATAAACTTATACACGATTACTGCGGTGTTTTATAATAATATGTGACTATTAAAATGTTAATTTCGCCTTAATGAAACTGGGTTTAGTGGTGTGTGCGTAAACAGGGATTATATTATGTGGAGGCACTTTTACTACCACCTACCGCCCATTGCTAAGTTACGATGCTTGTTTTATTCTTGACTACCTTTAGTGCTATCACTTGCGGGAAGGTTTTTGTTATATTAAATCCTTTGTTCGGATGTGGGGTAAATTTTACTATGGCCAAAAATAAAAATATTAAAGAGGGCTTTCTGATAATTTTATATACCTTATTCGTTTATATCAGGCTGGGCAAAGTTAGGTATAAAGTGACAGTGACGCTGGCGATAGAGAAATGTAAGCGAATGACAATTTCATACAAAATACTCTGTCCATTCAATTTATTCTCGTTTTTCTCTCTACTCTACATAGAGACGACTAATCCAGAAATACCTCGAAAAATATTGCTAATTAGCTAATCAGCATGCGTTGTAATGCCTATTTAATTATATAAGCCTATAAAATAAATAATTATTTATTTATAAGCCTATAAAATAAATAATTATTTATTTTATAGGCTTATGTAGAAAAACTTAACAAAGTTTCATCATTATTGAATGAACAGCTTAGAGTGCAAAGCGGTCAAACATACATTGATTTTTATTTAGGTACATATGTATTTATTTGAAAAGCTTGATCTCTAGCGGACATAAACACGTAAAGTAATAATCGGTTAAAAAATCTAACGTGAAAATTTGACACTTAGTGAAAATATTTTGTAATAAATTTTTAATTTACAAGAATAACGAAAACAATATTTTGTTGAAATTAAATCAAGTTTCTGGAATAAAATTTGAAAACCATCCCTTTTCAATTTATTACTAAAACAGCTTATGACAGTCAGACCGTCAGACGTTACACGCCGAAGCTTTGAAAATAGTTTTGACACAAATGCAATGAACCAATAAAGCGGATGTAACAACAGTCGATTCGTTAAGTCGGACTTGCTATAACCAAGTTAATAAGTCGACAACTTAGCCACTGAAATTCCCACTTCACTGAAATGGTTAGAAACTCCACCATTCCATATTGATACATAGCTACAATAACTGTTTGCTGTATTATTTTAACTAGTAACACGGATACAATTTATTTGTACTATACAAAAATATAGCTATGTTACTCGCTGATAATGTAGCTTTCTATTGGTGAAATAATTTTTATAATCGGTTCAGTAGATCCAGAGATTACTCCCTTCAACCTCGACGGGCTCGTTGGCGCGTTCGGTAGAACACCTGCGTGCGAATCGATGGGTCGTGGGTTCGAATCCCACCGGGAACACATGTTTATAATTTTCTGTAAGCATGTTTTCCCCACGTCTGGTAACTTCGGGCATTGATCGGGTGGGAGGAATATCTAAATTCCGACCGGGTAACGAAACACCGTTCATAGATGGAAAAACCGTGAAGTGCATATTGCGCGTTTCGGTTTCAGTCTATGGATTTCCGAATGCTCGAAGTAAAAATTAGGTCGACAGCGCATCATTGACTGATGTTCTGTGGCTGGGGTATCACCTACCATCAAGTGAACCTCATGCTCGTCTGTCGATATCTGACATAAAAAAAAAACCTTTTTTTACACCATTGGTTACACTATTAAGTTTTAGTAGGGATTCCTAATTATTTCTCGACATAAATATAGTTATTCAGTGAAAATGTAGCTTGCCAACAGGCCAGGTGAAAGAATTTTTAAAATCGGTCGAGTAGTTTTTGAGTTAAATCGTAACAAACAAATATTTCCTCTTTATAATATTAGTATAGATAAACAAAATATATTGAATGAAAATAATGACAATTCTGGGATTTTGAGAGCTTTCCGGCAATATATAAAATTAAATAAATGTTTACTACAAGGCGAATAATAAAAATTAATATAAGATTGGCACTGTATACTCAAATAAATCAATTAAAAAACATGGCGGCCAACAAAATATGCATTGGTGTTCCATTTTTAAAAATTAGATTGTAATTTTTTTCCGTAGAAGTGTTAGGTAATTTAAGACTTTGAATTTAAGGAAAACCATAATTTTAACATTATTCAGTTTATTTATAAACATACCTACGTGTGCTAGTTCCTCGGTTAATTTCTTAAATTCAAAATTTAATTGTATATTCGTTTTCGAATAGGCACCGTAAAGTAGTCGGAGCTATCAAAAATATTGGTTGTTATAATATTCAAAGGATTCAGTAATAAATCCAACAATCATCAAATGAATTGGAAAATTAAAGCGGTCCATTTACTGAGACAAATAATGTGGGTTCATATTATTCCTCGTTAAAACCTTTTAAGAGATTTAACGGTATTTTAATAAGGGCATTAAAATTATTTTACTTTGAGAACATTCTAGTTCTCTTGTCAGTTTAGCAATTTGACTATTAATTTATTTTAAGCGCTGTAATATATTGGGTGTTTAGTCTTTTAATTTTTTTTCAATCGCTTTATCACTTTTTTGTCTATTATACAGAGTATTGTATGAAAAATAATAAATTTTAAATAAAATACTTTATACCGAATTAAAACACAATTTGTCATTTATATTATTTCCCCACGTTTCGAGTGATAACACATCGCGCTTTAATCGGTTTAAAGTATTTTATTTGTGATACTCGCGTTAATAAAAGACAACTTAAATATTTTCTCATTTTCTACCAGGGTGAAGCGCCGGATACGGAAATTGGACGTGTATTCGTAAACGATCCGGACGATTGGGACCTTCCGGATAAACGGTTCATGTGGCTGCCGTCATATGAGCAGAGGAGCCCATATTTCGACGTTCATAGTAATACAGGAATGATAACTATGAAAGAGGGAACGCCGAATGGGACATATCTGCTCCATTTTAATGTAAGTAATAATATACTTTACCGAATTTTATTTATGTTATATATTGACAGACAAGCATGATGTTTTCACTTCATGGTAGGTTAAGTGGGTCTAGCCAATCAGAGAGCTTGGTGACCCCTTAGGTCTGACTAGCAGATAGCCATGAGTGACCCACGATCCCTCACTCTCCCAGCATTGCACGACCCGGCTGGGAGGTGGACGAGAAGGTCAACCTTCGTGATTACCCTATCGTCCTTCGGCAATATTTGTAATAATATTATATCGACAGTTGAGCATGAGGTTCACTTGATGGTAGGTGATACCTCAGCCACAGAACATCAATGTGCATCATTGATGTTCTGTTCTGTGTCGACCTCCTTTTTTACTTCGAGCATTTGGAAATTCATAGACTGATATCGAAACGCGCAATATTCACGAATTTCGATATTCCTCCCACCCGATCAATGCTCGAAGTTACCAGACGTGGGGAAAACATGCTTACAGAAAACTATAAAAATGCCGTCCCGGTGGGAATCGAACCCACTACCCATAGATGCGCACGGCAGGTGTTCTACCGAACGTGCCAACGAGCCCGTCAAAGTTTTTCGTTCTTGGTCCTCAGCTAGATTTTTACTGATGTCGTATATCATTCGTGGAATAAACTATCTTAAATATTCGTCTCATTTTTTTTCTTTCATTATAATACAAGGCTTTAATATAGCTTCAATAAAACGGCAAACTTAAAAGCTAATATTAAGTCGAAGTTAAATATTCGACTAGTAATCGTAGTGAATATTTCATCAGCCTCGGTCTTGTACGTTTCTCTTGGATTTAGTGGCCGGGAAGTTAATAATTAAATGCTAAGTATTTGCGGTGACCTGAAATTCCGCTCCTTACTCTCCGTGTAGGGTTGCCAACTGTTATATAAAATATAAAGTGCAATACTGTGATATGATTTATATGCCTGCATACTTTACCAAATTCCAACATACATAATATTATGTCTAAAGTATCAGTAAGGTGTAATGATTTTGTTGGTGGTAATTTATCTTTAAAAAAATCGATTAATGTATTGTTTCGTTTTCCTTCGAAAGATTTGTAAACAAAAAATATTTATAACATATATGGAAAAACCGTGAAGTGAATATTGCGAGTTTCGGTTTCAGTCTATGGATTTCCGAATGCTCGAAGTAAAAATAAGATCGACAGCGCATCATTGACTGATGTTCTGTGGCTGAGCTATCACCTAGTGGACCTCATGCTCGTCTGTCGATATCTGACATAAAAAATAGATATTAGGTTTTTTAAATAAATAATTATTAAACAATAATTTAATAAGGAAGATATTCTTTATTAAATTATTGTTCTTGTAGGTAATGTGTACCCTGGTAGAAAATTTATTGTGTATATGGTAATATCATACTTTTAGACATTTGTAAAATTTATACAATATATTTTAAAATAATTGGCAACCCTAACTTCACGTCCATTGGTTTTTCTAACACATTTTTGCGTTTTTCATTTCGATGTGTGATTTAGAGCACGGTGACGCTGAGATCACTGATTTAAGCGCTGATATATTGCTGTTAAATAATTAAAGAATGTTCCCATACTTTTTAAATTGGAACATATATCTTATATAATGCATAGTACTTAAACTCGAATACAATCAATAAGGCACGAAAAAACGAAATTTGTCAAAGCAGTAAATCGTTTTATAGTTTTCTAAAGTTCACAGCAACCCCTCGTGTGTGCATTAACGCCTACCGAGAGCACCAAAGGGCCCCGAAAAACCAGTCAAAGCAGGCTAGGGATGGCTGATCTTACTCATAAAATTTTCAAGGCCTTTTGCCGCACTCTTGTTGGTCTCTGGTACCCACATATAGTAAAAAGTAGGTCGTCAGCGCATCATTGACATGTTCTGTGGCTGAGGTATCACCATCAAGTGAACCTCATGCTCGTCTGTCGATATCTAACATAAGAAACAAAAACATATCGCCCTTTGTAAATATATGATGACTTAGTAGCCTTATTTTGCAACATTTAAATAACCTATCCATTAGTGTCGGAACAAAATTAAAATAATTCACATATCACAAGATGCAAGCTTGCATTCATTATTTCTTATTTTTGTGGTTGCTCTGTAAGGGAATGAAACTTTAAGTCTTAAAAAAAATTGTGGAACCAAAGCTATGTAATAATAATAATAATAATAATAATAGCTTTATTTATTCCTTACAATTTTAAATTTTACATTTATATATTATACATTTGTTTATATTTATGATGTAAGGACCGCTCTGGCGGTGAAAGCCTCCTCCATTTCTTTCCATTTAATTCTGTCTCTTGCCAGTCTATTCCAAGTTACTCCAGCCGTGGCAACTATGTCATCACTCCATCTTTTGAATGGCCTTCCTTTTCGTCTTTTCTTATAAATAGGGTACCAATTCGTGACAATTTTGGACCATTTGTGCCCTGGTGATCTCTGTAGATGCCCAGCCCATTTCCATTTTTGGGACATAATGGTTTTTTCTATGTCCTTTACCTTGGTAATTTCCCTAAGGTCTTTAATTCTGACTTTGTCGCTTAGCTTTAGTCCCAAGAGAGACTCCTTTCTACACTATTTTGGCACACTTGCCAAAAGCTATGTAGAAATTATTAATTGTTATATTTTTAAATAACAAGGTAGTTTCACAGAGTTGCGTGAAAACCAAAAAGCACGGCGTCTTGCTTACTGAAGGGTCTTAACTTAATATAGCGTTAGACTTAAAAATAGAACAGCTAAGAAGGTTGTAAACAATGTATGCTCTAGGGTAGAATGCTCGAATGCAGGTTGTAATATAATATTCTATGCGTTATAAATTGTATGCTCGTTGTCCTTTGGGCTTAGAGCTGTGCTTTTCTATTTTTTTATTTACTAGTATGTGTTCTTAGAGAGGTTATATAATAATTAATAATATTTTATTAGGATTTTTAATAATTTGGTAACTGATGTGCGTACAAAAACGAATACATGGCGTAAAAATGCTGATGTAATTTTTTTTTAAATGTGTGATGCGACAGTAGTGAGATATTTATTCATTCATTCATTCATCTATACTAATATTATAAAGAGGAAATATTTATTTGTTTGTTTTGATTTAACTCAAAAACTTTTCGACCGATTTTTAAAATTATTTCCAGAAATATTTAGGGATCCCTACTAAAACTTGAATAATGTGAACCAACGTGTAAAAAATATGTTGTAGGGAGTATTCGGGATCTGCTGAACCGATTTTAAAAATTCTTTCACCAATATAAAGCTACTTTATCAGCAAGTAACATAGGGTATTTTTGTGTATAGCACATCTACATAGCACCCGTGCGAAGCCGGGGCGGGTCGCTAGTTATAATATATATATCGATGCTAATATTTGTTAACTTATTATATTTTTAATAATATAGGTGACTGAAGAAAACGAACCTCTAGTACCATTTCACTGGGTAGAGGCTACCGTCAACGTGACCATCAAGGAGATTCCGGAAGAAGCTGTTGACAAGTCCGGATCAATACGATTCATCAACATCACCGCTGAAGAGTTCATCATACCTGAAGCTGATGTAAGTAGAGAGAGAGAAAGTTTATTTACTGCACAAACAACAACAAATTAACAAAGTTTACTTACAAAACTAAACTTAACAAGTAAAAAATAAGAAAAAATGAACAAAACAATTTGTATTTGGAAGATAAAAGGCCGCAGTCTCAGCCTCACGGCAGAAACTTACCACGCTGATTTTCAGCTGCAGCCTCAGTCACGCCACGGACTATCAGACGTTTGAATAATATAAAATAATCTAAAAAGAGAAATAATAATAATAAAACGGGGACAGTGTGCAAACTTATAGTATATATAAGTAGACTAGTTTATTGAGAGCAAAAATATGTTTAGGACAGTGAGTAATTTCTCATAGAGATTAAATTAATTGCCTGTACTCTAGTGAGATTGCCCCCAAACATATACAGTAAGCACTCATAACGCCTTGCAAGTGATTGTTCCTTTAAGAATATATTTGAAATACTACTTATATCAAGGTTGGGCCTATAATGATATTGTGCGTGATACTAAAATGTTTTTTTTTTATGTTAGATATCGACAGATGAGCATGAGGTTCACTTGATGGTAGATGATACCCCAGTCACAGAACATAGGGCCAATGTTGCGCTGTAAACCTACTTTTTTTATCTTCGAGCATCCGGAAATACATAGACTGAGACCGAAACGCGCAATGTACACGCGATATGAATGGTGGTTCGTTTTCCGGTCGGAATTTTGATATTCCTCCCACCCGTTTAGTGCCCAACGTGACCAGACGTGGGGAAGTCATGCTTACAGAAAATTATAAATATTTCGTTCCGGCGGGATATGAACCCGCGAACCCGTCAAAATCTGATTCCGTAAAGAAAAACGATCACACTTATACATCAAAAGTTAAATATAATAACGTGTCTGAAACAGTAGAAAAAATAAAAAATGTGTCGGTTTCAGTGATCCCGCAAAGAAAAACCATCACTGAAACGGACACATAAATATGTCTGCCTCTTGCCCAATGCGACAATATACTTATACATCAAAAGTTAAATATAATAGCGTCTGAACTCTAGAAAAAATAAAGGAATTATTCCTATACATTCATGTTCTCCATCACATCCGATAGCCAAACAATTTACATACAGATCCTATTACAGATATCCGAATAAAGTATGTGGGTAGTTTCATATTCTTGGACTGAGGAAATAAACCCCATGTCATGTAATAACGCTCTATTGTCTCGCTGACATTTTCTTGTCTTTGAAAAGAACTCAATATTGGGCTTTCACTTCAAATAACACGATTCATTCACAGATATTTCTTTGAGGGTATTTTCATTTTTGTGTATGTTATTACAGGTTACCTTAGAAATGTATTTTAGGCTCGAGAATTGTATTAAAAGCTCCTTAAAGCTTATACTTATTAAAGACTAGCGACCCGCCCCGGCTTCGCACCGGTGCAATGCTGATACTAAATACACTACAGAAAAACTGTTATTATTATACATATAAACCTTCCTCTTGAATCACTCTATCTATTAAAAAAACCGCATCAAAATCCGTTGCGTAGTTTCAAAGATTTAAGCATACAAAGGGACAGAGAAAACGACTTTGTTTTATACTATGTAGTGATATTATTAAAAACTTTCAATTGCTTTATGAATACCATAGATTTCGGACTTTTCTTTTGCCAGATCAAACTTAATATACTTTTAATATCGCGGTGTAAGTAATGGATGTATCTACATTTTCTCAATTTTACAGGAGACTTAGAAATACTGTGACAATCTTCCACTTAAAATTTTACCTGCTTTTTATTACATATAGTATACGATTTAAGAATAAAAAATGTATATCGGTATATTGACATAATATTAGAGATTTAAAAAAGTTAATAATTATTTAGTTACGTGGGAAGAAAAACTATTGTTGGGATATTTGTAGATACGTTCGTCTGGTTCTTATACCGTAATATAAACTAGCGGACCCGAAAGACGTTGTCCTGCCAGAAAGATGGCTTCAAAAAACAAAAATCTAGATTTAAATTTTCCCGCTTCAATTCTATAATTTATAGTATGTCACTGATTTGCAGTGGACATCATTTATTATAAAATAAGTCAATTGCGGAAGATGGCAGAGTTCCGAACCTAATTTGTTTTAGAATTAATTTTATATTTATTTCGTTGTCCTTTTTTCCGATATTTTAATAGTTATTCTGTTACTCGGGACCAGACAAATCCAACAAATAACATTTCGTCTCAGCAGTCTCCCGCGACCACGGTTGCTGAAAAGCATCCGAAACGTCGGGATAAATAATTAAACAATATAAATAATAAATCGCGTTTTAATCCGGTATACAGTATTTTATTTAACATTTCGTTAAAATTGATGCAGTCGTTCTTAAGTTATAAATGATATAACACCATTTTTTTTTATACTTATAAGATTTATAAAAGTTTCTTACTATACTTGACGTGTGTACAAATACAAGTTACTTTACGCTAAGTACAAAATGTGGTCCACGTAAATCTCAGGCATTATCTTAAATATTCTGCAACAAAATTAAGCTCATAAAGGCGCTTAAGATCTTAACAGAATATAGTTACTTAGGAATAAATGTTAGAGGCCATTATGAACGTGGCCTTAGCTCCTCGTTGGAAGCTGCCTTGTGATGTCATCGCGTTGAGATTAATATTTTAATTATTAAGACATTGTAGAATAGAGGTGGTACGTACATAGAATATTAGTTACCTATATTTATTATATTATCTTGATATTAATCTTATTTTAATCAGAGGGAGAATACGGTAATACCCTTCGTGAATTATGAGGCTATGTGTGTTTCACTTTTCTTTACAGGCAAGTAGGTGATCAGTATTCTGTGCCCTGCCTGACCAAAAATTTTTTTAATCTTGTTTCTCCGGGATTCGAACCCAGGACATCCGGAGCTAAACGCATCGCGCTTACCACTGAGCTACGGACAATATTTATTTTATACATAAGGCGTCGCAACGACGATATGTGTAATATGCAGTATTTCACAGTTTTCGATCACAAATCACGTTCACATATCACAGAGTACCACTAAACTTAAGTGGAATTGCGCCGCGGTCCGGACGTGTCGCATGTCGGTCGAATTGTGAGCAAAAATTACTGCTAAACGCCCGAGGCAAAAGAAGGCGATTCGGCAAACCGCCTCGCAAAATATACGATTAAAGTCTTCTTCTTCCTGCCCTGCTCCCTTTTTTATATATGGGGTCGGCGCAGTATGTTCTCTTTTTCCATTCCCTTCTTTTACTCGCCATATCATCAGTCACACCTCTCAAACACATCATTCTTCACACAGTCAAACCATGTTTTTTTGGCCTCCCTCTTCCCCTATACCCATCCGAATTCATATTCAAAACTTTTTTAGATACAGGCCCATCATCTTTTCTCATAACATACGATTAAAGTATTGGGATAAATACGGATTTTTATGCTTTCAATAGACAAGCGTGAGATTCACATGGAAATGGAAACATATATGCAGAAAATTATAAACATTTCACCCTGGCAAGATTCAAACCCGCGACTCATCTGATCGCAAGGTGTAACCCAACGCGGTCTTCAAAATAGTATTGAAATGACTAATAAATATTAAAAAAAAAAGTCTCGTCACCGATTTATCATTCAGCGATTCATTTTTAAATTTCACAGTTATTTGGAAAGTAATGAAATATCATCAATTAAAATTATTCAGTTTATGAATTTCCGAATGCTTAAAGATAAAAAGAAACATTATACTTTGTCAACATTAAAACCATAACCTTAGGTTAAGCAACATCGAGAACCCTGTATCACACACTGCTTGTCTTATTAGTAAAAAGTCTAAACGATTATTCCTGTGTCACTCCCCAATCGAATTACTGACAATATTTCCACCAAAAAAAGTAAATATATAGTATATGGAACATAATACTGCCAAGTTTACGTCACTAAAATAAAAATCACCAAGAAACACGCGACAGTTAAGTCACAAAGGTATTCAAGGCATTATACACTACACGGTCACTTAGACATTTTTACGTTTATGGAGAGTTGCCAAGCCCTCTGGCACTAGAAGTTTCTGAGGCGACCTTGACATAAAGTGCTCAAACGGGTATGGGTTTCCGAACCAATACAACTTGAGAACCTTCTAAAAACAAGCTCGATCATTCCTTAAATGCAACGCACCTGCATACATTCTAGTCGATGGTAATCACTTACCATTACGTGACCACCTGACCACTATTCTATAAAAAAGTGAAATGTGAACCACTCAGATACATCTACATGTATAATGTATATATAACTATTTATAAATTAACCTCAGATACATCTATATATATATATAACTATTTAACAATTAACCTCATTAAGAGAGAGAGAGAGAGAGAGAGATACATATCGAAGAACCTAGTGCATATGTTTTCAATTGTTTTTACCAGGGCATCAGCAAGAAAGACAAGTTGCACCGACGCCTCGCCCAGTTGTACAACAAATCGCTGGACAACGTCGACGTTTTCACCGTATTCAGCAAGATGACAGTCAAAGATGAGTTTTTGGATGTCCGATTCTCTGCCCATGGCTCGCCGTACTTCGAACCCGAGAAGCTAGACAGCATGGTCATTGGGATACAGGAAAAGGTATTTTATTAATTGATAATTTATATGTTTTATCCTTTTTATTCATACTAGGATGATCCGTAAAAAAAAATGGATCGATCGCGATTGTTTTCACTCAAAGTAACGAGTAAAATTAAACCTAAGCTATCTATACTAATATTATAAAGAGGAATGGTTTTTGTAGAGGAATTTTTGTATGAAAAGATTTAACTGAAAAACTACTCAACCAATTTTAATGATTCTTTCACCAATAGAAAGCTACATTATCAGCGAGTAACATAGACTGTTTTTATTTATTTTTATATTTTTTTAGTAGATCTACATTGCGGAACGCTAGTTATTCATAAACGTATTATACAACTAGCAAAACGCCCCGGCTTCGCACGGATGCAATGTAGATGTACTATACACAAAAAATACTCGCTTACTAAAAGTTACTCGCTGATAATGCAGCTTATTGTTGGTGAAATAATTTTTAAAATCGGTCCAGTAATTTTGAGTTTATTCGTTACAAATGTAGAAAAATCCTCTTTATAATATTAGTGTAGATTAATATCTGCCCACGACTTCGTCTGCGTAGAATTAGTATTACGTAAAACTTATTGCAATTCACTACTTCAGTTAATTACTAAATAAACATTGTCTTAAATACCCATTTACGCGGTAAGAAATACTAATTGTAAATAAAACTATGTACTATGAACACGTTCGCGCGCGGTAACGGCTATTGCCGCTTTTTTTGTATTGCAAATTTCGTCAGTACGGTTATTGCCGTAAATTTTCAAATTCTCCGTATTGCCAGTACGGTATAAGCAGCTAAACAACTGTGAGTTATACATACAACACATTTCCACTGGCACTCTGTAAGAAGAATATACGATTGTACTGTCAAAATGTAATGCACAAGAGCAAATTTTATTTTAAGTCGGTTTTGGCAATGTGTGTGTGCGCACACAGCTACACTACGGCTATTGCCGTTGTGTTTGTATGCGTATTACTGCGACGCTCGAGTCAGTGCCGCATGAGACGACATCTTGTCAGAAAGTGTATTTCTCTAACGCTCCGCGATCGAAGGTGAGTATAAATACTTATTTTACTTTACTGTAGGGATGAAATCTTATTATAATATTGTAATATAATAATCGTTATACTATAAAAATAACTTTGACCTATATATTGACGTAATTATAAACAAATATTATCAATTGAATTTGTATAATGTAGGTATTTATATTTTTTTTAGATGGCACAAAAGCAGACAGATAGTGAGCGTATTAGGCAACTTTTAGAGGATATATCTACTCCAGAGTCCACTCCAGAACGGGACCCATACAGTGATGATGGCGAATATGGATCGGATCGAGAATTTCAACCGAATTATGATGATATGTCGAGCTCAGATGTGGAGCCTACAGAGACAAGAAAACTTGCAAGAAATATAATGAGAACAGAGTTCAGCGGATCTAGTGATACTCTAGACTAGATAGATATCTGTCAGATGATGAAGTAGAGGTAAGAATCCATTCAACTCTAACTGTCCCTATGGAGCAGCCGTGCACTTCAGATCAAATTATAAGCACCACTAACGACGATATAGGGGGTGATAATGCCAGGGCAAACAGCCCGTCTATACTAATGTGCCATGAACAATTCGATGATGCATCTGATGTACTAAAAAGAAAAAACGCAAAGAGACAAGATACAGGTGCAAGGGATGCCGAGAAAAAACACCCTTATGCCCTACATGTTTTGAGGAATGGCACGCCAAATATGTCAAGAGTTGTTGATTTATACACATATTTTTTTAATTTTTAAAGAGATATTTTTGTTTTATTTTATTTAAAATAATTAAGAACTGGAGTTAGTTCCTACTAATTACTAGGCTGTAATTGATTTTATAATAAATATTTCCTACGAATGCTGACTTTCATTTTTAAACTGCTATAGCCGTACTGTTATCATGCAATGGATATTTTCATATGTTACATGGCAGTACGGCCTTAGCCGTATTACGGTTATAACCGTACTGCCTTCAGAAATACCTTTTTTATTATGTCTTACGACAGTACGGTTATAACAGTGTCCCTAAATTGTATGGAAAAATTTAGTGATTTTTTACGAAAGTATCAGTAAAATTACCGGCCACGAACGTGTTAACACAAAGTTAACAAGACTAAAAAACTAATTCAAATTTTAGTTTAGAAATCATGAACTTTAAGAATGAATTTAGGACAGTTAATGGCCGTTTTACTTGGAACTGAGTTTATTGAGCATTAGTGAGTCAAAAAGGTATTACGGACCTTCAAGTTTATGTCAATTAAATTACCTATTTTTGTATGAAGGCTTGAACCACGAAACGTTATTCCAAGAATTTTTTTCATTTTTTATAGGTACGAAGCCACGGGCAATCTTTATACATATGTATAATCTGCGTATATTACCACAATTTTCTTGTTGTACAACCTAAATATTGCTTAATACGCTAGCCTTATTTTAATAAAATAGTTACTAGAAAAGTCTAAATAATAGGTTTATCATATAAGTTCGTCAGCTCCGTAATATGATGGTCTAATTAGGATCTCACTTTTAAAGTTGTTTAAAGTTTGCTGTAGGGAATGCTTCCTACGAGAGGAAAATATTTTTCTCTTAAAGCTCGCTACGTAACATTTGTAATGACCTCGTTAGTGACATAACGAGAATCGAAGCGTCTTGCAGTCACCTTCAGGATGCTGTGCCGGATTTTTGTTATGAAAATATTATGTTTGTTTGTTGCTAACTGGCTGATATTTGCACCTTAATGCTTTTCTGAGAGACGTCTGCTACTTTGTGAAGGTAAAAATATTAAATAACCGTTCTACATTGCCAGACTTATACGTTATTGTAGCAAAATATTTTCTTATACAATGAAATATGTCTTCTAAGAATCGGAATGTTTAAGTTTTCTAAAGAACATTTGAAGTTCAACTCCAATCTAAATAAAATAATTTTAGAAGTTGAATCTTTCATTAATCATATTCTAACGTTAATGTTTTATTATATAATGAATCTTCAAGTTTTTTTGATAAAGAAAAGTCATTTAGTTGATAAATAATACAGAAACAGTGAAAATCTCCTTTTGCGACAGGCAGGTTCTCGTAGGTCCAAACCGATAGTAATTTTCCAATTTATTTGATTGATAGTATTATTGATGCTTATGTCTTTTAGATCGCTATCCAACGTTTTATCAGCAAATCGTAAAACACTTTCTCTGATCTGTCAACACAGCTGACGCTTTTCTTAGCAAATACGACAATAAGCAATAAAAAGATGAAAGTTTGAAAATTTCGCCATTTTTGAAATCAATTTGATTCGATACTTTACGAAATCCGTGCTATATATTAAATTAAATACATAAGGTTTCCAAGAACTTAATAAAACCTAATTTCTTCCCGAACAGTTGGAAGAAGAACTCCAAGCAAGAATCTACATGGTGAAGATTGACGAATGTCTGATTGAGAAAGAGCAGTGCGAAGATGCTTGTCGGAACGTCCTCACGAAGAACAATGTGCCTCTCTCTGTGTATACAAACACCACCAGCTTTGTGGGGGTGTCTGCGAGAGTTGAATCTGAGTGTACGTGCGATGTTGAAGAACCACTCGTTTGCTTGAATGGAGGTAAGCAAATTTCTTTATCCATCAAGTAAGACGGTAACTCACCTTTATGCGGTATAACACCTTATTTGTTGCTATTTTACCGTTGATAGCAGTTCCAGTCTATACTAAACCCCCCAGTGGTTCAAAGAGATCCCAGTGTGTGCCACACAATAATTAGCCGACTTCTTGCCGCCTTGGAGTAGTACTATTGAATCCCAGAGCTGATCACCTTCTTGTCTGTAAAGAAAAATGATCAGTGAAACAGACACAGACACATGTATTTCTCATGGGGCAGTCCCCACTAGGGGACTTGGGGATTTATATCGACCTACTCTATTTTTATTTGACGAATGAGCTATTTCCGGTGTTCGTAACGAAATAGTTTCGAGCATCAAACCTAGCCGGCACCAGCGCGCCATTTGATCATACACGGGGCGTGTTACCCCGATCAGTGATGTCACCAGTTGGTTTAAAAAGTCTGTTAACAAATTGTCCTCGATCAGATCGGGGACGTTCAACAAAAGGGCCAGGTCAAAAGTACTCGTAACCGACGAGTGTGTATGAAAGCAATAATGAAAGTAGAAGAAGCGAAAGTGGTATGTAAGGATCGGAGCATATGGAATTCTCTGCCTACCCCAATGGGAAATAGGCGTGATGTATAATTATGTATGTATGTTAACAAAATCCTTTTCTTAGGTACACCATTCGCAGACAAATGCGAATGCCCCGAAGGCTGGAACGGTCCACACTGTGAGCAGACATCTATCGCTTTCCACGGTAATGGCTGGGCTATGTACCCATCTCCCCCCGCGTGTCACGAGGGCCATGTCACCTTAACCGTGACGTCACACTCCAGTAACAGTCTCATCTTCTACTTGGGACCCTTGAGATATAACCCTCTGCTAGACGTTCAAGGTAAGATATTACGTGTGTAGTGTAGTGTAATTATTATAAAATATGATGTAAACTTGACGCGACTGATTTGTTTTCTGCTGTTTGTTTTCTTATAAAAGGTAGAACAATTTGACTTATCTATCATAGTCCACCTTTTCCTAACTATCAAGGACGTCATGAGATACCTTATCATACATGTTGCCATTTCCGAAAAATATCCATGGCTGCTGCTATCATATTCATGGTACGTTACTCTTTGGTTCGTTTACTAGTGTCAGAATTAAAGTTTAGTAAACGTTTTGAATGGATCTATTTGTTGCGGCGATGTGCGATATCTTAAATAATTAATCACTATTACTCGTACTTATTTACTGAAAAAAGTTTGTTATTATATCGATTACGAACGTATTATAAGTAACATATACATATATATGTTTATGTTTCTCGTATATATGATGATTATCTTTAAAGGAAACCTTTACGCGACATCCTAGCATAGGAACAAATCTACCTAACAACGGTATAATTGTACGTTAAAAACTATTTGTTGATAAATATTTTTCTTTTCATTCTCAATATGTCATTAAAAGCATCAGACCAAAATATGTGCTCCCGTTGTTATTTCAGTTGATGCACAGATTAGAAAGCCAAGCAGTTTTATTTCCAATCTGTTTGTTGCAACAAATATTGCTATAAATATCGTAAAATGAAAACAACTATAAAATATATTTATAACTTCTGTGCAATACGGATTTATACTTGTTATTGTTTTCATAGCATTTCTTTGATGTTTTATTTTGAAGTCGAGCTTTAAGCTGAGCAAGTAAGTTATTAAAACTGTAAACAAAATGAAATATCAAGACGTTATTTTTATAGAAAATATGATCAGACTTAGTTTATTAGGTTACAGATGATTTATTTTCGTAAGATTGTTAAGCTCCAACTAAAAATAAAAGTCATCATCAACAAGCGTCTGCTTTGCTTTATAATATATAGTTCTGTTTCGATTTTTTAGAAGATTAACTTTAGTTATGATAATACTCTATGTTATCATTTCTGTGATATACAATGTTGAGGCAAATGAGATCCATTTACATGATGCTTGATTTGTTATACAAGTTTTGTTTCAATACTTTTCTTGGTGTACAATGTAACAGCACATTATGTTTAAATTCCATTAAGAATATAATTAGATTCTGTTTCTATAATAATTAGATTCCGATTGATGTACTATGTAAAATAGCTTAGATCTTATTCAAAGCTATTAAAAAGACGGAGAGACATCTTTAGCCGCACTCTCGAGCTGGATGCAGAAAGCCAGACAATGGAAGGAAATGTTATGTCTATGTCTAAATGGGAGGTCTATCTCTACATTTGAAATATATATTCACACAGACATTTGGAGGTATATCTCAATGGAAATAAATGTTATGTCTATGTCTAAATGGGAGGTCTACGCCGAAGAGGCAACTACTATAAAAAAATATTTATTTTATTTAAAAAAATCAGGTAGTCATGGAGACTGCCGAATAACGTGAAAACTTAGAACTATCATATGCACTAGTCTGGCTACTTATAGCTATAGATATACTGTTCACATTAATATTTCGATGACGTGAATCTATAACAGTACGCGCAGACTAGAGCCACTGCTGGCCGCCACTAGAAGCGGCCTCTAGACGCGGCCACCGGTGGCCGCGTTTCAGCCACTGTAAAATGTATGAAATATCGCGCCCGCACGTTGTGGCGGCCACCGGTGGCTAGAAGCTCGGTGGCGGCCTCTCGAGCGCCGTGTTTGCGCGGATGCCCTAAAAATGCCTAAAAATGTATGTAATATTACGCCCGTAGCTTGTGGCGGCCACCGGTGGCTATGCTGTGGTCGCCACTAGTGGCTCTAGTCTGCGCGTAGGCTAAGTCTTACCCTCTAAAAACGCTCACCGCGCCTTAGGATTTTTTTACCTATAGTAGTAATAAAGCTTGTATTTATTTTATATTACATAGTACATCGACGACTCGTTTTGGTCTGCAATAGACCAATACATGAACAATGACAGTGCTAACTTGGCACGCTCGCAAAGCAAATATTCTTTAGGCGGTGCCAAATTGGCAATCTTGTGAAGTGAGGCTACTTAACTCGATCGGAGTGATCTAATTTGTGTCGATTGCAAGCAGTGCAAATAACGTACTTATCGATATTTTACTGTGGCAACTAGTTTTTATTATAAAATAAGTCTAAAATACGAATTATATCACGGTTTTAAGCGGAATTAAACCTTTGCCGATCTCCTAGGGCGTAAAATTTGAAAATATCTTAATCAGAAACTTATTAGACTTGTTAAGAACATGTATATTTCAAATGTATAGTTAATATTGTTAATACTTTTATAAGGTGCTTTGTATACTCATATCCATTTTTTATATAGCCAAATAGGCATAGCATTCAGTTTCAGTCAGGATTTCCGAATGCTCGAAGTAAAAAGTAGGTCGACAGCGCATCACTGACTTATGTTCTGTGGCTGAGGTATCACCTACCATCAAGTGAACCTCATGCTCGTCTGTTGATATCTAACATAATAAAAATAAAAGACTTTCCACTTTATAATATAATGTAACAGTGTTTAGTAGAAATAACATGTAGTTAAAGCCTTCAACATTCGACAACATAACAGTAGTTTGCATCACCTTATGCCTATTTTTAATATCTTTCACACATCTAGTACGTATTTCTGAAATTCATATACAATATTACAAAGAAGTTATAAACGATACTAAAGCTTCACAGTGAAATAAACTTGACTACTGGCAACCCAGTTAACTCCGAAGTATTTAACTAAAATCGGCTTAACAATGTTGCCAACAATGAATATGTCGCCGATTGCAGCGACTTGAGTAATGGTTTCCGACTTTCTATAAAACTAGAAATTTAGTTTTATACCCCGACTGGGGAGTAATAAAAACGTTTGTCACGTAAAAGAAAGCGAAATTTGTAAATGTATTATTTTACTGGTTGAATGAGCTGAGCTGTCTCTAGCAATTTCGGTTTATTTTATTTCTCCTAGGTCTATTGTCTATCTACTATTAGTTACCTTACATCGTATATATATGTAAGTGTTCAAAATCTACATCTGTCCTAAAAAGAGGAAATATTATTTGTTTGTTTTGTACGATTTAACTCAAAAACTACTCGATTTTCAAAATTATTGCACCAATAAAAAGCTACATTATCAGCGAGTTACATAGGCTATTTCTGTATATTGAACTAGAAATTTTACCAGAAATAAAAAGGGGACGATTAAAGAAGGGGGAGAGTATACATAAAAATAACTTTGAACGTTGTTGTCTGTAGGTTCTCGCGAAGATACTGAATTGATCACGTAGGTTTGACACAGATTGAGCTTTGTCGAAGACAATATTAAAATATTCTCATCATAAGGCGCTACTCGGAGCCAATAGACTTGAATTGTTAACTCTTGCGCCATAATAAATACCGATATCCCACGCGTGAATAAACTTCATTTAAACATCAACATTTGGTCTTTTAAAAAAAATAAAACTTGCAAAATGTTCTTTTTTAAATTACCTATCCATTAGTTTCGGAACAAAATTAAAATAATTCATATTTCATAAGGAAATGCAAACTTTCATTAATTATTTCTTATTCTATCACTTTGGAACCAAGATTATGTAGATATTTTTTAAATTGATATATTTATAAACAACAAGTATAATATAACTCCAAAAGACTGCGTAAAAACCAAAACTGCACAGCGTTTTGCATACTGAAGCGTCTTAAGGTGAAGGCCAAGCGAACTAATTCGTTAAAAAAATTGCTCATAAAAATAAGCTTGATCTATTATATACAGTTTGTAATAAGATTAATACCTGCATACGTATATACAGTTTAAAGTTATATAAAACTCATTTTCTTGTACACGTCTACGCTAGGCTAGTGGATAATGATTTTTTAATGATTTCGTAATGACTGACAGTCGCGCGTGCTATGATTTATGAAGTATCGCGTGATATAACCCAGTAAATACATTATCACTCATTATTTTACGATCGAATCCTAAGCAACATCAATGTTTGAATATATTTTTTTATGTTAGATATCGACAGAAGAGCATGAGCTTCACTTGATGGTAGGTGATACCCCAGCCATAGAAGTTAGAACATCGTCAATGATTCGCTGTCTGGCCTACTTTTTACATCGAGCGTTCGGAAATTCATAGACTGATGTCGAATCGCTCAACATGCACTTCACGGTTTTTCCGTCTATGAACGGTGGTTCGTTACCCGGTCGGAATTTCAATATTCCTCCCACCCGATTATTGCCCGAAGTGACAAGACGTGGGGAAGACATGTATATAGAAAATGTTAAACATTTCGTATATGTATACATCCATAATATATACCTGTATAATGTGTATATAGTACCTCCTGAACGTCCAAGTTTTACCACAAACGGATTATATTATTACTTCGCTTCATTTGTTTGTGATGGCGGTACAGTTTTGTTTGCTTGTAATTAATATTCGTTGGAACGATAACACCGTTCAAATGATGTTGCGTGTCGAAGAAACGTTGTCTTAACCGTACTTGACGTATTGAAATTTAATTATTCAACAAACTTTGTGGAAACCTAATTATCTTAATTTTCGAACATAAAGCGTAAAGACTCCCTCCATGTTAATTGTTTGAAATGGTTTTAATTTGTTCACTAAGTCGAATTCAACTCTAAAGTATTTGCTATGTTTGACGGGCTCGGTGGCGCGTTCGGTAGAACACCTGCCGTGCGCATCGATGTGTCGTGGGTTCGAATCCCACCGGGACGACATGTTTATGTGTTTATGTCTTCTCCACGTCTGGTAACTTCGGGTTTTGAACGGGTGGGAGGAATATCGAAATTCCGACCGGGTAACGATTCACCGTTCATAGATGGAAACGCGAATGTTTTTTTTTTAAATCATATTTTAACTGCTTATTTTCTATTACTGAATAAAACATTGTTCTGAGTATTCTTCACTATGACTTGTTTTTTTTGCCACATCATACGTGTAAGCTTGACTAACGTTAATTTACATACACACAGTCACCGTATCTTTATGATCATTTGAAATCGCCCCCGTTTCGCCATTACTAACTTAATACAGTGTCTGCAAAGGAAGTCACTTTTTAGCCTACCTTCTTGCAATTGCAGTTACTTAAACTGCAATAAGTGCAAACTTTTAGCTTGAATTTGAGCCAAATATCCCAGTAAAATAGTTCACACATAATCGTTGCGGTTCGTAATAGCACTTGTAGCATTATAAGCTTGCTGCAGCTAATTGGAACAACATTAACTTCATAACAACACCCCGCAAAGTGTGAAGTTACTATAATGTGATTGCAAGCCTTTGTTAAAGTATGCGGTTACATGAACATTCAGCTGCTTATAAAAGATAAACGAAGCTTACATTTGGCTATTTTTTATTTATTAAATTCATATATTTTTCTTTTAAAATTATTAATTATTTCGCATAAATACTTACTAGTTAAATTACAAGATTTATGCTCGATTGTGTAAACGCACATAGATATGTATATTTAGTGAATGGAATACTATATCTAAACTAATATTACAAAAAGGAAAGATTTGTATTTTTGATTTTTTGTATTTTTATATGTTATGAATAAACTCAAAAACTACAGGACTGATTTTAAAAATTCTTTCACCAATAGAAAGCTACATTATCAGCGAATAACATAGGCTATTTTTGTGTACATCTAAATTGCACCCGTGTGACGCCGGGGCGCATTGCTAGTATAGTATAAGAGATTATGAATAAAGGATATTGTTAAGATATTATAAGGTTAAATTACCATAATTAATGTTTTTATAAGTTTTTTTAAAATAAATTTATAAAAATCTAGATAACCGGTGGCGAGTTAAAACAAAGCGGATAGCCTAAAAACCTTCAACTTGTAAAAATAAAATATCCGTGTCAAACGTCTTCTAAGTTAAGCGATAAAAAAATATAACAGATGACATAACTTGCATAGTAAATGGAAAACTACAAGACAAAATTATAAAAACGAGGATAAAATATGATATAAGAAAGTCATAAATCTATACAACTACTAGCGACCCGCTCCGGCTTCGCACGGGTCTAGATTTTTTTGACAAAAAAGCAGGGGTTGTATGTATTTTTTAATGCCATAAATTTTTAATTTTATTTATTTATTTAATTTTTAATGCAGTAAAAACAAAAAAAAAATCGTCCAAAAATAAAAAAAAAATTAAGGGTGAACAACCCTTATCACTTAGGGGTATGAAAAATAGATAGTAGCCGATTCTCAGACCTACTGAATACGCATATAAAATTTGTAAAGAATCGGTCGAGCCGTTTCGGAGGAGTATGGCAACGAAAACTGTGACACGAGAATTTTATATATTAGATATCTAAAAACCTGTATAATTTCGAACGTATTTAGATAAATTATTGATTTTAAATTTTTATTTTTATTATTTCATAGCAATGTTAAATTGACACACAGACGAATACATAACGAAGAAAATGTAAAACACGATTCCTGAAGACTGTAGAGTAAGCCGCGAGAGATAGTATTCGTATTTGAAATCCTGTTTGTATAAATTTGTAAATTTTACCATAGCATTTGTTATTCAAGCACATATTTCTCGAAAGTCTTCTTGCATTGTTACTTCTTGTAGATGCTAGATAAGTTAGAGGATATAAAAAATTAATACTGAATATTTTTACTGAATACTTTTAAAGGATATTTATCACGTTTATGCCATCATAGCCAAATATATCTAAATTTTATTTTGCTTAAGATGAAAACTCAACTTTTTGACGTCCATATATAACGCTGGTGAAGGTAGAAGGTTTATTCGTTTACAATTGTAAGTCTGTGAATATTTAAAAAACATCACAAGTGTTTGTCTAGATTGTACAATATCTCATTAATTATTATCTAATGTAAAGCCTCTGAAGGGCCTAGAGCTGTCATTTGTATGAAATTCAAATGATTTCTCATACAACTGACAGATGGACGATTCGAATACTTTTTCGATAGGCCCTGTGTACACCTTAGCGTAAATAAAAGACCGATGCTGAATATGAGCTTGACCTATTTCTGCCAAAAGCTAGTCACAAAATTATTTCTGTCTTTCTCTCTATCATTACAAAATATTCTTTGTTTCAGACTTCATGTCCCTAGAACTCGTCGACGGATATCCAATATTACTAGTGGACTACGGATCTGGTACCACGAAACTTAACAACAGCGTAGTTCACGTGGCTGACGGCAAACCGCATCTCATCGAGATTGTTCTCATGAAGAGTTCCATAGAAATGTTCGTAGACAGGTGTAAATTGTCCACCTGTATGAGTTTGGCGGCGCCTATTGCTCCTAGACAGATATTGAATGGTGAGTACCTTCATATACATTTTCCCCTCATAAACAGCCTATTTATTTTGCTGCTGCTACGTTCACAGAAGAGTTACAAGTTGAATAGCAATTTGCCAATGTATTTTATTGGAATGGTTATGAAATCAATTATAAATATATATTATTTACATATTTTACTTCGATCATCGATCAATGATATTTTAGGAGATAAAAAGAACTATAATTAATTTAAATTAATTTTAAAAAAATAGGCTATATAGAACAATTTACACTCTTCAATAGATATTTTTAAGATGGATCTAGTAAAAGTTCGATAGCGCATCATTGATGTCCTATGGCTAAGGATCTATAAAGCAAGCCTTGTCTATCTGACAAAAAAGCTGTATATCAAGTTACCAGCAGGATTTCTGTTCCACTATTTTCTCTTTATCTATCTGATGTTATGTTACTAACAGAACATATACCTCATTTAGCTACATACAAAGCCATACCATATTTTTTTATAAACCTTTCTTATATATACGCCAAATTAATTATTATTATAAAATTACTAATATTCTTAAAGCTTTCTTTGTATTTTTTAAGACATGTATGTTTCACTTATAATATAATTTAAACGTCGGCTAAGGAACTTCAAGCCCTCTAGTATTGCAGATATCTATGGATGGCGGTGATAACTTATCATCACGTCAGCCACCTGCCTATTCTATAAAAAATATGTATATAATACACATTAATATGTTAACAGTGAATGGACCGTTACAACTCGGCGGCGCTAGCATCGATCTTCAAGAATTAGCGCGCTCTTTCGCCTGGCAGCACATCCCCACAAACCAACACTTTATGGGCTGCATCAGTAATTTTACGTACAACGATTTTGTAAGTATCTCTATGTATTTATCTTTTTGTGAACTACTAATTATTTATCTGCACTAATATTTTAAAAAAGAAAGATTTGTATTTATGAAACGAATAAACTAATGGACCGATTTCAAAAAATCTTACACCATTTGAATTTAAAAAAAATTAAAATCTCAGGGGTCCCTATTAAAATTTCAATAATGTAACTCAAGGTATAAAAAAATTATAAAGAGAGAAGATTTTGTTTGTAACGAATAAACTCAAAAACTAATACTACATTTTAAAAATTATTTCATCAATAAAAAGCTACATTATCAGCGAGTAACATAGGCATATACATTTTTGTGTATAGTACATCTACATTGCACCCGTGCCAAGCCGGGCGTGTTGCTAGTCTATACTAATATTATGAAGAGGAAAGATTTGTTTGTATGTTTGTTACGATTTAACTCAAAAACTACTGGACCGATTGAAAAATTATTTCACCAATAGAAACAAATAATCTTCAACATAATGTTATTTTAATTTTAATGTTTTCTATTTGTCTACAGATGTATAACTTGGGCAGGCCATCAGTAGAAGTGAACGCAGACCCCGGGTGCCAGAAGAGTGTATTCACTGCCGTTACCTTCGGGATTGACACCAACTTCCTAGTCGCTATACTTGTGTGCATCGCTATATTAGTCAGTGAGTACTATCGTTTATATTTTGTCGGACCCGTTTTCTTATCGATAGATGGATGGAAAAACCGTGAAGGACGTATTGCGCGTTTCGGTTACAGTCTATGAATTTAAAAAGTAGGTCGACAGTGCATCATTTACTGATGTGGCGAGGTATCATCAAGTGAACCTCATGCTCGTCTGTCGATATTTAACAGAAAACCTCCCTTATAATCTGATTGGTCGCGTCTTCAGTACAAATTGGGTGTTTAGGTTTCAGCCTAGATATTTTAAAAATGTCAACAGCACATCTTTGATTGATTTCTTATAGATTGGGGGGTTAACGGGTAGCTGCCATGAAATTAGCTTAATGATTGCCTGTCGATACCTAACGTAAAACAACTACCCTTTTACAATATATTATAAGAAGCTACAAACTCTATCCACTTATGGAAATGTAAACAAACTTAGAAACATCCATTCCGATTCATCCAATCCATTTTCTGAGTCCGTTTCCCTTAAAACCCAGGCCTTTTCCGATAATTGATCCTTACCCTTCAAACCCTGTAATATCACCGATCGGACGACCTTTTTACCATAGTTTGGTCGCTTTCACAAAATCTCAGGAGCTTTTTGAGTTCAAACGGCAGAGTATTTTCGAAAAGACACGCTCAATATGAACCCAATTTCTTGAGTGGTCCCGCCGAACTATAAGTAGATGGTTAGTATAACATTTTATAATAAAACCGCAACTTAATTTACTATAATAGTAAATCTAAGTTGCGGTATAATAATATAAGTGTGAAATGTAGATAATAAATATACTATACAATATTTTTTTTAAATCGGTCGTGTAGTTTTTGAGTTACATCGTAACAAACAAACAAATCTTTCCTCTTTATAATGAGATGTATAGTTAAGTAGGTAAGTTAAATGTTTTTGTATAGTTAATAAACTTCTCTTTCCCTCTTTTAGACTCTTGAATAATTTGTTACATTAATGTCGCTACACTGATTTTCTGAGGCCGTTTAGACAGTGACGTAGTTAAGTGGACAAGGGCCCCGGTGCGAGAGAAAAATCGCAGTCCTCCCCCCGGCTAAATTTCTTCAGAAACTGCACAAAATGAATTATTTGCAATTTATTACTTCCGCGCGCTTCCATTTATTTATTTATTTAGGTATACATAACAAGAAACAATCTTAAAGATATACATATAATAGGTACAGTAAGTAGAGTTCTAGATTATTTCTCAAAAACATGTATACACAGAGGAATAATAATGAATACGTGAACAAAGCTAACATCATTAAAAATATTAACTAAGTAATAAGATTAATACAATGTGAATTGCTCAGCGGAGGAGGAGTTGTAATTTTCTCTTAAAAGAAAGTTTAGGGGTAGAAAATATATCTAAAGTTTTATTTTTATCAATAATTTCATTATAGGAGCGACATATACGAACAATAGGATTAAAACGATCCCTTCCGCACGATCACCCAACGCGAGCGGACGTGTACATTGTGTAAAAATTTAATTTGAGGATTTGCATAAATTGTGTGAAAAGTTAAGTCTCATTTTAAGAAAACAGTGAAATAAGACACAATTCTGCACCGAAACCGGAACGTGAGTACCTATCGAGCTCACATTACTCAACTCAACATAAGTGAAAGTGAATCCCAAAACAAATACTGTTTCGCGAATCATTCGTCAACAGCTGTTTTTTATCAAATACCCACTTATAACTGAATAAAATAAATAATAATAAACACATATTTACCTTTTGTTTACAAAATGATGCGTTCGCCACCAACAACCCAAAAAACCCTCTCAGACCCACAACTATACTCTCCTGAGAAGGAAAGTAATGCGGCTTCTACCAACATTGTGATAAGAAGTGAAAAAAGACGTCGTTTGTCAAATGACCAAGTTGACGAATTGGCATCATTTAAATCCGAAATGCGAGAAATGCTCGTCCAAATGTTTGCCAAAATGTCAGAAAATCAAAACTCACGACTAGAACAAATTGAAAAACGCATCTCCGACGTAGATAAAAGTGTAGGCTTTGTGCATAACACTAATAAAGATATTGAATTATCAATTAACTACATGACAGACAGAATAGATTACTTGCAAGATAAGATAAAAGACATTAAGGATAACTTCAAGGATATACACTTAAAAATTACTTCTATGGACGAGAGGATCAATACGATCGAACGAACGGTCCGTAAAACGAGTATAGAAATTCGAAAATTACCAAAGAAAAACAATGAAAAGAAGAAGGACATGTTTTGCCTAGCAGAGACATTATTAAAAACTTTGGCCTTGGATAACGAGCGACATAACATCCGTGATGTGTACCGACTTCCCAGTAAAAGAGAATCTGTCGACGCGACCCTTATCGTGGAGTTCTCAAACACTATGGTCAAGACAAATGTTATAGAAGCGGTAAAGAAGTTCAACAAGGCTAATACGACTAACAGAATAAATAGTTCACACCTGGGTCTCGACGGAAAGTCATCCCCGGTGTATATCTCTGAGTATTCTACGCCAATCGACAAACGGCTTTTTTATTTAGCTAGAGAGTATGCTAAAAATGAGAATTACAAGTTCTGCTGGATGGTAAATGACAGAATCTATATCCGTAAAAAGGAAGGTGACTCACATATTCTTGTCAAAAACGCAGATCACCTTAATCAGATGAAGACCAACCCGATATGACTAATCATCATAATAGTTAGTTTAGTATTATTATTTAAAGTTAATTTATTTTGTTTTTTCGCCCTTTATTATGCCAATGTTAAAATTAAGTGTGTCAAGTCTGCCAGATTTCAAATACTCATTTACATCTGTTTTACACAACTAAACACAAAAAAATTCTCCGCCACACATTTATTACTTACACATCACATAAACCATTACATATTCAATAAAAAAAACAGACAAAAGTACATAAAAGTTACAAACTTTACAGAAATTACAAAGCGCCTTAAACAATATTATGCGCAATGCCTTGTTTACCCGTCGACTTGTTGTTATATATTTTGCTCGCACTATTACAACATTTTAAAATATATCTTGAACTTTATTCACAACCCGAACATACCAAGACCATCACTATATTCAAACATTTCTGCGTATGATAATCATTTGATAATGTATTATGCACCTACCACTAAGCACACTTCTCTAATATTATTTAAAATTCGATTTCTTAAAAAACAATGTTGAGCTAGAAATACTAAAGTGTTCTAGCATACAATGTCAAACCATCAGCACTTTCTCAGAATGTCCATATGTTTTAAATTGTCACCAAACACCAGGTTTTTCAGTATTAACAACAAACATACGAAGCATCAATCGCAATTTTGACAAACTTATTACAAACATTAGTACTATGGACATGGAATTGGACGCTATAGTATTAACAGAATGCTGGTCTAATACAAATTTATCACCACCCATAATTTCTTCCTATAACATGTATTACACAAAGAATTATCTGAACCAAAATGACGGTATAGTAGCATATATAAAGAAAAAATTCAACACTACATTCTTTGAACCCCCGATAACTGATGGAAATTGCCTGGTTCTAACAATAAATAACATATGTACATTAATATGCTCATATAGACCGCCTTGTTTTCTCAACCCAACTAATTATTTAGACTCACTTGATACTATATTACAACAAATAAAAACCAAAGAAGTTATTTTTACCGGTGACATCAATTTAGACACCATGAATCCAAACAAAAGCTGTCATATCAATGAGTACCTTAACCTTATGGCTATGCATGGTCTTATCCAAGCAATCACTGAGCCCACTCGTAACAAATCCTGCCTCGATCACTTCATGGTCAAGTCTGCTAAAACATGTACATCAGTAATACTCCCTGAAATCACTGACCATAGACCTATTATTCTATACATGGAAGGGCTGTCACTTTCCAAAACAATCACAACTAAAAAACCTACATTAAACATGATACAATTAAATGAGAAATTAGACCAAAAACCCTGGCTCATACATAATTATTATGAAATAACCGATACTAACCTTGCAACTGAAATCTTTATAAACTTTAATTAAATCCATACATGAGTGCACATATTTTAAATCAACTTCAAATAGAAACCATATAATTAAACCCTGGATAACTAGTGGTATTCTCAGGTCTATAAGAAAACGAGATGCACTCCACAAAAAATCCAAAAAGAACCCAAATGATGTCGAATTACGTTCTAACTTTACTCGCTATAGAAATACATGTAACAGGATAATCAAAGCTCAAAAAGAACAGTTTTACACTGCCCAATTTCAACGATGTTCTGGTAACATTCGAGGCACATGGAAGGCAATAAAAGAAGTTTGTAATCTACAAAATAACACATCATCAGCTAAAAACTTACTTTCTATACAAGACTCTGAGGACAAGTCACTTAACACTGTAAATGAATTTTTCACTAAAATAGGACAAAGCTTAGCAGATAATATTTTGACATCTACCGCTAAAACTATACCCGACCTTACGAGGAAAGCAACTGATCTTAATGGACCAAGTCACTCCATGACACTTCATCCTACAGATATTTTCGAGGTGACTGATATTATAAGGTCATTGAAAACAAATAGTGCTCCCGGATGGGATGGCATAACGGCACATCTCCTTCAAAAGTTCTGTCATGTACTCGCCGAACCTATAACATACCTCTGTAACCTCAGTCTATGCACTGGAATATTTCCATCACTTCTGAAGAAATCTATTGTTGTCCCTATTTACAAGTCTGGCGATGACTCCGTTCCATCTAACTACCGCCCAATTTCACTGCTTCCGTCGATCTCAAAAGTATTAGAAAAAATTGTCTCCAAAAGGCTAGTCAAATTTCTTCAAAATAATAATACTCTGTCCGAAAACCAGTTTGGATTCCGACCTGGTGTCTCAACTGAACATGCCACCCTTAGGCTCACACAACAGATTTCTTCATTTTTGGATCGTGGAGAAAAGTGCTTAGGAGTTTTTCTCGACCTTCAGAAAGCCTTTGATACTGTCTCCACGAATATCCTATTAGCAAGACTGCAGAATGTCGGGGTCAGAGGTACGGTACTACAGTGGTTCCAGGACTTTCTGAGCAATAGAACGCAGATAGTGAAGGTGGATGATAAGTTGAGCCAGGAATCTACATGCTCCTATGGCGTGCCGCAGGGCAGTACCATTGCGCCAATATTATTTTTAGTGTATATTAACCCCCTTTGTAATATCCACATCCCTGGAGCTGAAATTACCATGTTCGCAGACGATACCGTACTTCTATTTCATGAAAAGTCCTGGTCTGCACTGAAAGCGATCACTGAAAATGGTCTCTCAATAGCCTCTGCGTGGCTGGAAGATAGTCTCTTATCACTAAACGCAAAGAAATCTAACTACATATGCTTCTCTAAAACCAAAGCAAACTCACCTGACAGTAGTTTCCATATTAAGCTTCATACCTTTCCTTGTAACCGCCTACTCCCACATACTCACTTACCTGAATGCAGCTGCCTATGCATAACCCGTCTTAACCGTGTAAAGTACCTAGGCGTCCAAATAGATGGAAATCTAAAATGGCATGCACACGCCGAATATCTCACTACACGTCTGCGCCGACTTATTTACATATTTAAAAATCTAAGGGAAGTTGCAAACAGACAGGTTATCCAACTCACTTATAAAGCCTTGTGCGAGAGTCTAATCAACTACTGTATCTGTACCTGGGGAGGTATGGCTAAATCTCACCTAATAGAAGTCGAACGTGCGCAGCGTTGTATTATCAAAGTCGCTTTAAAACTGCCGTATAGACATCCAACATCAGAAGTTTACAAAGAATTAAATGTTCTAAGCGTACGGAAAGTATATATATTAAACTTGCTCCGACGCTACCACCGCTACACAGTTCCCACCTTTAAAGCCACTGATAAACGCGTTCAAAGATGTCCCGTACCATTAGTTAAAAGCCACTTTGCGAGTAGATTTTATGACTGTGCTGCGCCTCGTATTTACAATGTTCTTAATAAGAAGCTTAATACTAAGAATCTCAACAACGACGCGTTCAAGAGGGCCCTTATTTCATGGCTATCTAGCCTCAATTATGAGGGCGTCGAAAACTTAATCAAATCAATATAAATTTAAAATTCACTCACATGTCCACCCACAAACACACCCACACACCCACTAAAACACACACACTAACACACACACACACAAACAAACACACACACACACACACACACAAACAAACACACGCCCAATACACATAATTATTCTCCTCTGGCTGGCAAAGACCTAAAATTAATAAATTACTTTCTTTTTTCTTTTCTTTCTTAATTGCTTAAATATAAAAATATCTTATTAACTACATATTTATATTGTCATTGTATAAGGAAGGACTGACTTCTTTAACACAGGATCTCCTAGATAAGAAGTCAGAGCCACATTTCATACTGTACACGAAAAAAAATGGTTAATAAAGAATTTTATTATTTATTTATTATTTATTTAAAAAAAGACGCGTTATTCTTGTAAGTTTTTAGAATGAATAGTTTAGAGTAATTGCGAATGCCCATGCGTGTATTATAATTAAGCATTTCTAGTAATGATGGTCCATTGTTATAAATGCTCAAATAATAGTTTCACTAATTTCATATTTTCTTACAGTTCTTCTACTAGCGGTGGTAGTACACAGACGTCGTGCGGACGCGTGGGCTGAGAAAGAACTGGACGATATTAGAGAGAACATTATCGCGTATGAAGACGAAGGTGGCGGTGAGGGAGACGCCGGATACGACCTACATGTGCTGCGGCAAATGTATGATGGACCACCGCCAGAAACTGACGTGGCTTTCTTACAAGCGCCGGGTGAGTGAGCTTTTGTTACTTCTATATGATTTTTTGTTTATACGGACAGGGCTGGAGTTAGGGAAGGGCCTCAAAAAAGAGGGGATCCACAATAGGGTTTTCGGAAAAAGTCTTTAAAATTCCGAACTTTTTCTTTGATATTTTTTTGCTGTTTTACCTATCTATTGTAATTTGTACAAACATATTGTTAACATGAAATTAATTTGGGGCCACACCTCTAAATCCGGCTCTGTATACGGAAGATGAAATTGTTGCCATCTTCTGCAAGTAGATTCATTGCAGATGGATTCGAATGCTCTAACAGCAAGCATCACGGGCGGTTTAAATAAATCGCGTTTTTAATCTGTATATTTTTTTGTATTTTTTCTGTTGTTTTAATGTTATATATTTCTCTCATTCTATTTGGAATGTTTCGGCAGTTGGATATTATTTTTTTCCTTCCTCTCTCTATTTTGAATGAAATAGATAATCCATAAAATACTACGTTAATATGTAGTAAATTTTTGAAGTTGTTTATATGTATTGTATCCACATACGAACGTAGAGACCGAATACTTTATCAGAACATCTATGATATTTGTTTCATACCCATTAATTGTTTTTGTATTCAATCTAGGTATGGTAGGAGCTGCGCCAGATATTTCCGGTTTCCTAGACGACAAGAAATCTGTCCTAGATCGAGACCCTGAGATCACTCCGTACGACGACGTTCGACACTACGCGTATGAGGGAGACGGCAATACGAGCGGCTCTCTCTCATCATTGGCTAGCTGTAAGTACTTTATATGATACTAGCTTGTCATAATAACTACGTATTATAATATATAAGTTGTATACAATCAAAGGCGGTTGTCTGACTTATGGCTGATTGTTAGCAATTTCAAAAAAGAAAACGTTTTTCTCCTTTATTTTGTATTAGGTAGGTATTCATTGCATGTTTAAACTTTAAGGTATCTATTGATATTAACAATTAAAGATAAAATCAAATATATAAAAAAAAATATAACAGTATAAACGACAAGAATTTATTTTATTTTGGTAGAATGCCGGACCAAAAATGTCAGATGGCCGCCTTTGCTTCGACTCATATTATGTTCTTTATTTGTCAAATACTGGCAAGCTTGAGATTCGCTTGATGAAGTGATAGCCACAGAACATCAGTCAATGATACGCTGTTGCAGTGGTATCAAAATTCTACTTCCGACTACGATACCGCGATGTGGTGTAATTAATTATTATATTGTGTGTAAATCAATAACATCTGTATGCCTTATTACTGGCAAAACATATTGTGATCGCTAGAAGATATTTCAAATTACCAACTATTGTACCATGTTTTTGACAAATAAATAATACTTATTCTTTCTGATCCCACCCAATATTACCTCTTTCGTAATAACTACCAACGATTTCATATTTTATTTCCTTTTAAGCCAACATTTGTGTCATACAACATACCCATAGTTAAAAGCAATACACTAGGTGTCACTTTCTTTGGCCCACCGCCGAGTTGCACATGCCAAAAGCGATTTATGCAAGTGTTTAAGCAATATTGGCACAGTTCGGACTTATTACATACTATTTAGGTTAAACAGTGCTTTATGTTTTGGATAAAAACTTGTACAACGTTTTAAATAGTTCAACTATCTAATTTTCTCCCATTTTGCGACTAAGCATTTTTTTGAGCAGATCTCAGCAAATGGTTAGCCGATTTGAAAGACTTTTTTATCTTAATAAACTTTAGCAAACTACTCAGGTTTTGTTGAAATTTTGTAATTTCTGGATCACAAATCTTTTCAAATTTTGCCGTAACTTAATAATGTTAAATCCGCTCCTATATGCCGCTGCAAAGCGTTATGACAAGCACTGCGGTCACTTACGGCCTTATTCATAAACCTTATTATAATCTTGCTATTGTTAAAATATGTTTTGTTTCTTTCGTTTTGTAGTCTTTTTATATTCGATAGAGCGAGACAAAACATATTTTAACTATATCAAGCTTATAATACGTTTATGAATAAGGCCGTAGTATACATATATGTATTTCTGACTGCGTTTCCCGTGGTACGGTCAGTACGATATGCGCTTGTTGCACACAAGTTTTTGAGTTTTTTTTTCCAAATAATTTTTCAAAGTTACATTAGATTCTAAATGCACGTCGATTTTTTCTGTATACAGAAATATCATTCTTGCCTTATTTCGACGATTCATTTCGCAGTTTCGGTACGGTCTTTTGTCACTCACTGTACATATTTACTAAAGCGTTTAAACTTTGTTTGTCACATGAGTACATATTTAAACATTTCTAATTTAAATCACGCTTATATTCATGATTAAAACAGTGTGCCTATTTTGAATATAAAGTAGCCTATTTGATAATCCTGGGATAGAATTAACTACTGACCTCAACCCTTTTGAGAGAACTTACGAAATGATCATCGAACTTTTGTTATCAAATGTTATTACTTTGTTTTACGTTTAAAAATCAAATAATACGCCAAAAACACTTTGCTCGCAGGCAAAATAGGCAAGAGTTATTAAAAAATTCGTAGTTGTAAACTTTTTATTAACTTCTCAATGATTACAGTAATTGCTGCCATGTTTCACTACGCGTTCTGAACGCTTCGATTTAATGAGCCGAGTGACGTACGATACGTGAAACGAATAATTAACTTTGCATTTTGTCCGTTTTATATGCATTCTGTTGGTTACCACAAAACATTCATGGATGATCAATGATTACGCTACTTTGCGGTTTATATCAGTATCCTTTTATGATATGACAATCTTTGTCAACTATATTTAATGAAATAAACAAGGGTTTTATATGAATTGGCTTATTTTAAACGCATTATTATATTTTGTGTCCAATTCGTAATGCATATTCGGGGCAGATGTAGTTTATTTCGTAGCATGATATTAGGATATATCAGTGTAGTGCCAAATATTCAATTTTTATGCAACATTGGAATGATTTTAAATATTAGAGAACGACCCGAACAAGTTATATGACGCTTCGTAAGCAAGTGCAAATCATTGACTATTCTTAGGCCCATATTCTAGGAGGTTACTCAACTCAAAATCTATTGTTGATTGCTGTCAAAATATCTATATACTAGACACGCGCCCCGGCTTCACACGGGTGCAATTTAGATACCAAAAATAGCCTATGTTACTCGCTGTAATGTAGCTTTCTATTGGTGAAATAATTTTTAAAATCGGTCCAGTAGTTTCTGAATTTATTCATAACATACAAAAATACTTTATAATATTATTAAGTATTAAGTATAGATATAGATTTATAGGGAAAAACTGATGTGACAAATCTCAAAGCTAGACAATCATGAGTTATCTCTTGGAACCTTAGTATTCCTGGGACAAGATGTGTTACAGTTAGTTTCTTTCATAAAAAGTTATTTGCAAGATCTAGTAACAAGGCTGTAACCTTTCGTGTTTATCATGCTAAGCGCTGGTCAAATGATTTAAGCTCAATGGCTTCAGGCAAACAATTTCCTTCCCTCGTCCTTTAAAAACGATGACAAAGTATTCAGAATCTAATAGCAATACAAGATTATAGCAGAAATTGATTTAGCTTAGAAGACCTCCTGTGACGTAGGGGAACGCTATCGAATGGGTTGAAAGTGTTGAAAATATCTACACCTCTTCAATGGCCAGAATCCTCTCTGAGTAATTACAGGAATAACCCGCACCCTAAGAATTGACTGATGTTCATCATTGACTAATGTTCTGTGGCTGAGGTATCACCTACCATCAAGTGAACCTTATGCTCGTCTGTCGATATCTAACATAAAAAATATCCTCCCCTTGTAGGTTCACAAGGGGATGCTATTTCCTTCTTATACCATCCCCAGAAATTCTTGAAAATTAAAATCTATATCATTCCCCAGGTACTGATGATGAGGACTTAAAGTTCAACTACCTATCCACCTTCGGGCCTCGTTTCCGCAAACTAGCGGACATGTACGGCGACTCGGATGACGACAGGGCTCCCCACGAGGAATCCTGGTGCTAACATCAGGCTTGGCTCGTGTAGCCACACCACGTCACCTTTGTATAGGCTCGCTGAATGAACTGATTGTCATTTGACTGTAGGCTGACTAGAGATGCCTTATCGCCGGGAGTGTTGTGTAGTGAGTGACCCCACCGGAAGTGACGCCTGTGATATCGTCACATGCTTTTGGTCCATGGCGTTTAGTGCATAGTATCTTAAAGGCGCGGGTAGATCGGTTTTATTTGTCAGTTTTGTACATTGCTTCCGTGGAGTAAATAGGATGATTATGAAAAGAAAATGCTTATTTTATTTTGGGAAGTAATAAATAAGAAGTAAATACTTGTTTTGTTTTATAATTAACTTAGAAACAGTCTGTATATTTATATTTAAGGTTGAAACACCCAGGTTAGTGAGGTTCATTGTAAACAATAATTTCATTTCTAACATATTTTTCTTGTTTTTGTAACAATACGGCCTTTCTGTATCAAAGTTGTTCCAAAATGTCTACCCGCGTGTTTGTATCAATCGCTTGTAAGTTTAAGGAATTACAATTAATAACATTTTCTATGGAGGCGTAAATTCCTAGTGAATTAGGACAATTTAAAATGGAGTGTGTAAAATAGATCGCAATTTTCGATAAAGCAAATGTTAATATGTTTTAAGAAATGACTGATTTGTATCGTTGTTTAGGCATCGTTGTAGATACGCCTAAATTATTTCTTGTATGTAATTTTATATATTAAACATAAGAAAAATACTTATAATCTATTATTAAGTTAGGAAATACTGTATGTACTGCAATTTTTTTAATTTTGTATGGTTGTAAATTATTCGAAAAACGTAGTTTTCACGTATAGTATTATGGTTTAATAGCATTTATGACAGCTAAGGTTTGAATTAAATTTTAAGTGCCATTATCTTCAATTTTTATGTATTAGTTTTAACTTTTTATTACTTCTACAAGCTTGCAAAAAGGTGTTGCTAGCGTCAAATAAATATGGTGATTAAATCCCGCCCATTTTCGTCTTTGTTTAATACTTTAGTATTAAGTTTTTTTTTTACTTTTTTATGTTAATTAATTTTTGATTCGCTAATCAGCGCTGTTTTTATACAATTGATTTGCAATGATGTCGTCCAATTATGAATATGGTGCATTTGAAATAAAAAAAATTAAAAATATAGTTTATTGTTTCGATAATAACCTCAACGTGTCCATATTTCGGGATATATTATTGGAGACGCTGAAACAATTGAGTCGTATGAAATAAAAGGCGGCTATCTGACATTTTTGGTCCGGCAATCTACCAAAATAAAATACGTTCGTGTCGTTTAGACTGCTATGCTTTTTTATATATTTGTTTTATCTTTAATTGTTAATATTCATAGATACCTTAAACATGCAATGAATGATACCTAATACAAAAATAAAGGAGAAAAACGTTTTCTTTTTTAAATTGCTAACAATCAGCCAAGGGTCAGATAGCCGCCTTTGATTCTTTACGACTCTATTATAATATTATAAGCACGAGTTATTATTCATTGATTAATCCGTAGGCTTACATATGTACATATGTAAATTAATCCCTTATTCACTACATAGGTAAGTAAGTAGTTTTTATATGACTAATATAAGGCGATTGTACAAGGTGTCTTATAATTATGCATATCAACGAAGTGTATGAACAATTCAGTAGTATAATTCCTATATTTCTAAACATTTCTCTTGGTGTCTATGATCTATCCATTATCATTAACCACCTTTAAAGTGTTTAAACGTGTTTTACTGAGAAATAATTATAGAGTACTTTATAATTCCTAAGTTATTAAAGGCGAGTTTTGTTTGAATGAAACGAAATTTTTGTTGTTTCTTATGGTTCAGAAAACTTTACGACAAAAATACATGTCATACTGTGTCGACCCCAAATAACAAAAATCGACGAACGGGAACATTTTTTTTATTACATTATTTGTTTAGAATGCATATTTCAGGGAATTATATTTTCGGTAATAAGGGTGATTAAGGTCATATAACCCTTTACGATTGGAAGTACTAATAGGTTAACTGAACTTGATTTGTATCTACATAGCCGTTTACACCACCTTAAGAAAGACCTGTTTTCAAACTAAATTTGTGAGCCATAAGGTGCACAATCCATTGATTCATGAAAGATAGTCCGCTGTAGCGCTGTAATATATCGGCTCTCAATGGTTTCAGAGTACCTTGAAATTTATTAAGTTTATATAGAAAAAAATTGTCCGCAAATAAACAAATAAATTTGACCTCATGGGGTTTTTAAGGATTTTATAAACTCTACTTACGATCACAACCTAACCTAGACATAAATCCATATTCTGGTAAACTACGGCAAAGTTGAAATGTCACTTTTTTACTTTAGCGATTAATGTGTTAAAATCCTTAAAACAGTATATTTTTTGAAGGTCTAGAGGTCGAGAACAAACAACTTGGGAGAAAGTATAAGGATACTACGGACCTATAAACTTCTTACATAGCCTTAGCTGATGGCAGGTGTATACGCCTCTAATTAAACATTTGGGTCATGGCTTTACACTATTAATCGTTTTGATTTATTGTTATGTCCACAAATACTCGTATGGGTTTAAATAGCTATTATAATAAAAACCGTAATCGTAAAACTAAGCATAAATGTTCAAGAGCTTTTAAAGCCCGGTAATTTCTCTAAATATTTTCCAGTGTTTTTTTTTAATTGCGCTGAGCAAATATTACATTTTAATTGTATTGTTATATGTATTTAAGATGTTTTTATCGTGTCAATACATACAAAATCGATATTTTCGTGTGAGTAAAATCACTATTAGTTATTTTTTTAAATAGTCCAAATAGTTATATTCAATAATACTGGCATCCCTAATATATTTTTTTCAGTGCTTTACCGACTTTGACATTGACAGTTCGACGATAGTTCGACTTTAGTGAAAACGATCTCTTATTGTCAAGATATACGTACCATAAATTATTTTAGTTTAATAATAGTTTTTCTTAATTATTAAAGCAGCTTTTTTTATTAATTGTATCCAATAATTTGCGTACAAATAGTTTAAGTATCATTAAAAACAAGAGTCGTTTGTAAAAACCTAACATAAGTTTGTACCTATAAGTAAAGAAATGTTTCTAATTCCTACATTCCAAGAGCAAGTTCAATATTGTTGATGTATTTTATAACATAATATAATTATTATCGGAGCAATTATTCGTACTTAGAAATAAATCCGTGGTGGTCATTTGAAGTTGTGTTACATAATAATGATCACCATTGTGTGATGAGAACCACTGCCATGAAAATTTTAAGCTAAATGTAACTTTATGGTCTCATATTCATAATTAACTAGAATAAACCAATAATAGTACTTTGGTTCAAAAATAATATGAATAAATATGTTCTGTTTTTAAAAAAATTATAGGATGTACTTTTTTTGGATCTTTTTTTCATTTTTTAATCGCAAATGAATTGAAAATGTAAGAGCGGCTCGAAATTATAAAATGTACTACTTCAAATTCTATGTCGCGCTCGTTTTTTCTCGATGTATTTGGGTCCTAAATAACCATAAAAAAAACCATCAAATGTCATATTTATACTCGCTAGTATAAATTATGCTTCGAGCTTCATGCGCCTCGCCTCATTTGAAGTGGGACATTGTACTGGCTCAGAGTGAAAAAGAGGCTACTCTTACAAACTCTTTTTGAAGTCCTATACTACCCAACACTAAGTTGTTGCCATAACTAAATCTACAGTTAATATCAATTTTGTTTACGAACTTTGATATGAGATCATAGAGTGATGTTCTTAAGGACATTTGTACCTATGTTATATTTTAGGTGTATGGCAATGTTTATGGAACATTTACACTAAATTTATGATTGCAGTAATGTATATAATTATTGCGAATGTAGTCTGGTTACACGGATTGAATTTAAAAATGATTTATGGTTGAAAATAAGTCACACATTGAAGAACGGATAAGATATTTAAAAAAAAAAGTTTGTCATGATTTTATAAGTGGCAAATTTGTTTATTTGGATTTTTTTTCATCCCCCCCTCTTGGTTAGATATATAGATGGATAGATTTCAACTGTATTGGCCACCTAAACACATAAAATCTAAAAAAAACATACGAAAGATACAATCAGTTTAACAAAATAATAAATAATAATTAATGATGACAAATAGGACCCGTCATCAGCAAATCAGTAATTTAAACTCCTGTTTTTTTTGAGCCCTTAAAAATTTTCTCTGGTCCCTTGAGTTTCGAACTATCGAGATTCGACTGTAGTTTCAAAGATTCGTGTAATCAGAAACAGAAGATGGGAACGATTGTGTGAAAGAGATAGCCTATGTAAACGAAAGAAGTATTTAATGTGTAGGTTAAACAGAAAGAAGAGTCCGACTGAAGATTGTCATATTAATTATATTAATTAGCTTAAGGACTTATAATTTTTAAATTGTTTATATAGAAATAAAAAATATTCAATGCAGCTTTGAAATAAAGTGATGGAATTGATTTTGTTTTGTTTTTATTTTCGCAACACCCCAGTACAGTACAGTACAGTTATTTCAAATAAGTAAATTTATAATCATATTGCGAATAACACAATAAAATGATATCAATATTATATATGATTTAAATGATAGTCAATATTGCCATAATATTGAAAATTACAGCAAATAAGCTATTGCTTTATTTATTTGGCAACTTTGTGGTATTTGAAATCAGACACCTGTCACCTTCTAGTTTGCAAAAGAAAAACTGTGTTGTGTATGAATAATTATGTATTGTTTGTTATGTGTGACAGTGAATAAATGTTTTCTCTCTCTCTCTCTCTCTAAATATAAAATAAAATTTGAGTCTTATTATACATTTCGATTAGGTATATAACTGAGAATTGTTTTAATATAAATAAACAAATTGTACTATCACATGTTTCACCCTAATTAATAGTTAGGATCCTTATTACTGATGAAAGTTGATTTGCTATAAAAGTGTATTTTGTGACTCCTGTATTTATTTACGTTTAAGTTAAAAAAAATTTATGTTAGATATCGACAGACGAGCATGAGGTTCACTTGATGGTAGGTGATACCTCAGCCTCAGTCAATGATGCGCTGTCGACCTAATTTTTACTTCGAGCATTCGGAAATCGACGGAAATAGACTGAAACCGAAACGCTCAATATGCACTTCACGGTTTTTCCATCTATGAACGGCGTTACCCGGTCGGAATTTAGATATTCCTCCCACCCGATCAATGCTCAAAGTTACCAGACGTGGGGAAAACATACTTACTGAAAATTATAAGCATGCGCTCCCGGTGGGATTCGAACCCACGACCCATCGATGCGCACGGCAGGTGTTCTACCGAACGCGCCGACGAGCCCGTCAAAAATAGCAGCTTAAGTTATTGCTTAAAGAAACATTACGCGTATAAGCATTCGCATTGTGAAGTAACAAAGCGAAACACTATTCCATCTGTGAATGTGAAAATTAACTTTAAATTTGAACAATAATACTGTAGACTGTAGTTTAGACCCAAATCGTAAACGTGATAGTACAATGCAATAGTGTAACCGCACAAAACTAAAATTTGAGTAAACTAAGCAGTTAGAAAGGAGCGACCCTAAAGTTTATTGCTTTCTGGCCCAAATATTTGATATTGTCAGTTTATTATAACAATATCAACCTTTTAAATAAAATACTGTATACCGGATTAAAACGCGATTTATTATTTATATTGTTTAAATTATTTATCCCGACGAGACAGGAGACTGTCTCCCCGCGACCACGGTTGCTGAAAAGCATCCGAAACGTCGGGATAATTAATAATTTAAACAATATAAATAATAAATCGCTTTTTAATCCGGTATACAGTATTTTATTTAAATGTGTGATACTCGCGTTAATAAAAGACAATATTAATATCAACCTTTTTCTTCAATTGTACACCAGATAATAATAATAAATACAAAAATTAAATAGCGCACAAAAGGCTCTTTTTTCGCTCAGAAACGATCTCTTCCAGGGACTGGTAGAAATTTTAATCTTAATTAAAAACATAATATATGTAGATAGATAAGGGTAAAAAAGAATCAATAAATAACAAAAAAAATAACCGTGTTTTCAACCAAAAATATGCCATTATGTTCATATTATAATAATACGTTTTAACAAAATAATAATAATGTGACAGCTAACATCAATGAAAAAATGAGCTTATAATATCTCTCTGCAAAAAAACATGTCCATCGGTGATGCAGATATGCCTTGAAAATAAAAAAAAATATAAACTATTGTTTTTTTTGCTTCATATCACGCACGGTAAGTTTACACTGAATTAAGAAAAAACTCATTTTAAAAGGAAAGCCAATGTCTTCATTCTCTCACAAAATGAGAAATGCTATAATTATAAAGGAATATTCTTTATTCCAAATATTAAGCCTAATGGAATGAAGATTTGCCATAAACCAGAAATTTTCCCGACGCGGATAATATTAACTCTTACAATTATGCGAAGCCACGATCCTTTATTGCTGTGCTTTGTAAAATATTGATTTTAGATTAAATATTGTGGTACCATCATTAGTTCTGAAGTGTACGCAATATAAGAATTGTGTTCTAAGTTCACTAGTAACATCCCCAGCTTCGCAAGAGTACAATGTAGATAATATATAGAATATGTTACTCGCGATATTGTAGCTTTCTATTGGTGAAATAATTTTTAAAATCTGTTACCTACAACCTTTTTTACACCTTGGGTTATTTTATTCATATTTTAGTAGGGATTTCAAATTATTTCAGGAAATAAATATAGCCTATGTTACTCGGTGAAGATGTAGCTTTATAACAGTGAAAGAATTTTCCATTTGGAAGATTTAAAATCGCCCTAGTAGTGTTTGCATTAAATCGTAACAAACGAATATTTCTTCTTTATAATACTATATGTAGTATAGATATACATATAAGTATTAAGGAGATGACATCTAAATATTTAGCTTAATTAATGACAAAAATTAAACATACTTCTAAGACGAAACAAACATCGTGTAATACATAGATTAATAAAATTGTTCTCCGCGCGCTACGACTAGATACCGCGCTATAAAGAAAAAACAGGTTCCTGAATGCGGCAACTCAATATTGTAGTGTGTGTAAAACACTGAGATTTTAGGGTTATATTATTTTACTGTGAAATTTATGACGATTTATACAATACTTACTGATGGTATGTGATGCCAGTATCTTTCTTGTTTCTTGTAGTATTATTTTTATAGTTTGACTACGCAAACCGACATTTTGCTCCGGCGGTACGTGCGTACGGCATAGTATTTGTTGCCGCATTTTTCAAGCCGCCAACGGTATCTTAGTCGTAGCGCGCGTATACCAATTATTAATCTATGGTGTAATATAATGCACTGAATTGTTTACTCTGGTAGGTACGTGCCGTTTTGTGCAGTAATCTGTGAAAACTGGCATACGCGACTTAGCTCGGGATTTGGTCAAAATTGGCCGCGTGCCAACCCTATTCCATGAAAAATGATTTTTTTGTGAGTCACTGGGCACTGCGGCGCTTGTAAGGTTTTAAAATCCATTAGCCTCCATGAATTAGGCTTTTTTCTTTTGTTATAGGGATATCTTTAAATAAGATAGTTCAGCTGGCCTAGCATGACAACCGCGACAAAATTTTGTCGACTGTTTTCACGTGTTTTCGATTATCTCATTGCTTCCGGGTCTAACATGACTATTGCACTTAAAACTTTTAATATCAAAAATAGATATATTTGTCGAGATATCTTACATCTTAGTTTGTCTTCTCTCGTCCGCGAGATACCCTCCGGGCCCAGTATCAAAAGTTGGTGGAGCCCAAGCCCTAAAGGAAGGTAAATCCATCTTTTAGTCTGGCCCGTGACCACGGTTGCTGAAAAGCATCCGAAACGTCAGGATAAATAATTTAAACAATATAAAATATAATAAATCGCATTTTAATCCGGTATACAGTATTTTATTTATAAGCTGTTTGATTTAAATGTATGATACAATAAAAGACAATATTAGACGTACATTTAGTAAAAGAAATGTCACTTAAAAAGAGAATCTATCCCATTTCAGAAGTCCATTACGTCCCCAAAATAGCTTAGGCACTTGTCCGATAGTTCAGTTTGTCTGTCCCCAGGGCCATATTCTAGTTTACGGGTATGCAAATAATCTTAGCTACGCATAACGTACGCTTAGATAATGATACTTTATACCGTGAATTTATGCTCATGTAGCCGTTACCATCTAATCGACTTTCAGGCTAAAACACTGCTTTATTAGTTCGGAATACGGGCTATAATTATGTGCACCCTGACAGATTGAAGTTTATACACGGCTTGTATCAGTATAACTATGTCCTAGAGATAGCACTTTAAACACTGGTGGGCCGAGTTTAGTTAATCATAGTCTGATATTTTACAAGCATCAGTCTGCTTTCCCTGTCTCTACCAAATGAATATAATCTTGTTAGTTCTAAGGTAACATTTTGTGAAGAGAGAATAAATATATTTATTAATTTATTATTATATTATAATCATCGTTTCTATGTATTGTATATGTTTGAATTTGATTCCCATTGAATCAATTTCAAAATTCCGATTAGCCCTAAGCCACGCCCGACATGTGAAATAAACCAATACAATACAACTATACAAAACATACGTCTGATTTAGATAATTAGGTAAAAAACCGAACCGAACGAAGGGTTCCGTGCCATTATCTATAAAAACGAGCAAAATCACGTTTGTTGTATCCAGGGAGCCTCCTTAAATATTTATTTTATTCTGTTTTTTAGTTATGTAGTGTTGAGAAATCGGATAAGTCATCTTTCAGTCTGCCGCGACCACGGTTGTTGAAAAGCATCCGAAACGTCGGCATGAATAATATAAATAATAAATCGCGTTTTAATCCACTATAAAGTATTTTATTCAAATTCAAATTCAAAATCATTTATTCATTTTGGGTAACATAATATACACTTATGAACGTCAATAAAAAAATACATATTAAATGCTTCTAATTTTACATTTACTGCCAGTTCTCAAATCAAGGGCGTAGAACGGACGAGAAGAACTGGCAATAAACTCGCCGTCACTTTTTTTAATCGCCAAGTTTTTCGTTTTAAAAAATTTTTGTAAGGAGCTAACCATTACACTATATTCCACATGACATCTTTAAGTAATTAACTATAATAATTAAAAATAAAATAAAAAACAAAGATTTGTCCTCTATCAGCAGTAGGCATGGTGAAATAGGAGCACGCACTTACATTCTCGTGGGAACAACACGCAAATACACAGTCGAAACAGCCAACATCACCGCATACACGAATTCAAGTCCCACCTGTCACCACAAGTATTTAGGTAAATGATGATGTTACCCAATCCGAAATTCTACATTCCTCCTACTAGAATAAACGTATCCTTCCGATGTGACAGTCTAAGGATTTGCTCATAAACATCAATTATTCATTTAATAAAATACTATATACCGGATTAAACGCGATTTATTATTTATATTGTTTAAATTATTTATCCCGACGTTAGCGACGATAGCGGTTCCTGTCTCCCCGCGACCACGGTTGCTGTAAAGCATCCGAAACGTCGGGATAAATAATTTAAACAATATAAATAATAAATCGCGTTTTAATCCGGTATTCAGTATTTTATTTAAATGTGTGATACTCGCGTTAATAAAAGACAATATTATCAATTATTCAACCACACCGAAAAGTATTTTAAATAAACCCTCAAACGTAACATAAATCTTACCTTATTATTAAAAATTCCTCCACCGGTATGAATTATAAATCTTTAGAACGTCTTTCTCCACAATTAAGTACATCCGAGTCCCAGCAAAGGACAATGATTATGGAACGGGAAATCCCCTAATTAAAAGTTTAATCCCTTAGGAACTTCAGTCGCGCCATTTCCTTATTGTAAATGTTCCTGTCGACGCTGTATGACTATTTTTTTTTGTTTTAAGGCAATTTTTTACGGAAAAAATACAATTTTTAATTATTTAAATACATCCGAAATAATATTTATACTTTTCTAAAAGGCACACTAAGAATTTGGCGGCAGTGGTTTAGTACCAAAAACCGTTAGCGAAACCGAAACGCGCAATGTGCACTTCACGGGTTTTCCATCTTTGAACGGTTCATTACCCGGTCGGAATTTCAACATTCCTCTCACCCGCTCAATGCCCGAAGTTACCAGACGTGGGGAAAACATGCCTACAGAAAATTATAAACATGTCTTTCGCCCCGGTGTGAATTGAACCCACGAACCATCGATGCGCACAGAAGGTGTTCTACCGAATGTGCCAACGAGCCCGTCAACTTGAAAATGATAAAAAAACAATAGCAACTTCAGTTTTAATTCAGCTTACAGGTATGTACTGCCGGGTAACCAACTTTTCGTCCAACTCTCGACAGTCCACGTTCATTTCTATAATAGGCGAAGGCAATCTGTCCGTCCATCCATTTTTTTGCATTGCAAAAGGCTAGTTAAGCCACTGCTAGTATGAAAACCATCGTGAAATTTTTCGCAAATTATAATCGGATTATTTCGCATTTCAGCGTGTATTTGATTAATGGATTACCGTTCGTAGATAAATATAACTTTGTAATTGAATTTATCGCACTAAAAGCTCGCCTCTACGAGCGGTTAAATTCAGTGATATAAAAATTCAAAACCGATAGCTGTTGCTGAAATTTTACAACATAGTAAACATGGGAATTTAAATCGATTCATAACACAAAATATAACATATGTAGGTATGTATACATGTATGACGTTCTGCTATACGTCTATATACAGTTTTATTGAAGAAAGCCAAATTAAGTAGGGAAAAAGGGAGTGACAGAAAACAAGCGCTGTTTTTCAGCAAAATCTGAGTCTCCGCCCATTTGAGAGGCCTCATAGTTAGACCTAATTTTTACTTAGAGCATTCGGAAATCCATAGACTGAATCCCAAAAGCGCAATAAGCGGTGGTCCTCCCTAAGGTGTTCTACCAATCGCGCCAATGAGCCACTCATATGTTGGTGTTGTTTTTATGTGAAATGTTCATTTTTAATATTTCGTACGTACGTAAGGTACTGGGTTGTAGAGCAATTATTATTCAAAGAAATCATTTCAAAATGGTGTTTTGATATGTATTTTTAGCTTTGAGAGTAAAAAACATAAGATAATTGGATGTCTTTAATTCGCTCTCGAGTTATAACTGACCTAGCAGCCCCAAACTAATCTAATCATATATTAGACCAGCTATTTTGTCATGCTTTCCGAATACCAAATCAGACACTTGAAAAAATATCGTGCCACTGCATTCAGAAAATATGGCCTTACAAATATGAAAATTGGAATTTTCCGTTCGGAATACACTCTTATTCAATAGCCAGCAAATTTAAAGGTTTTTAGATTTTTATTGTTCATGAACATTTTTAGTTTTAGAAAATTTTAAAGGGTCAAATCTACTAAAGCCTAGCCCGTTAGTTTCGGGAAACGAACAATTAATCAAGTTTTATTCTAGTTAGGTAATAAAATGTTCATTAAGTTAGAGGTCATCCATAAAGTACGTCACACCAGTGGCGGGACCACCATACAAGCCCAAAAGCTCGGCTTGCAACCATAACAAGAAAAATATGAATACCCGTAACGTAATTATATAATACACATATAACTTAATGTATGATTATGTAATTATATAAGTTCTATACAAACACGTATTCTACAAAACCGGGCTTATGGACTTGTATGGTGGTCCCGCCCGCGCCACTGCGTCACATTAATTTCGTGATTTTTTGACCCCTCCCCCATCCTTGTCACAGTTAGTCACATTTGTGAGACCTCCCACTCCCTAGTGTGACGTCAAAAATTTTGCAATTTTACGGGTAGAGTTTGAAATATTTTTAAGTTTTTCGTTAATAGGTCAAATTTGGCATTTTAAAATGTGACGTTACGAAACTTAGGACCCCTCCCACTCCTTGTCACACAATGCCACACTTCGTCGGTCCCCTCCCCCTTAACGTGTGACGTACTTTATGGATGGTCCCTTACCGGAAAAAGAGTAATGTCACTAAGATCATAACATGCACTTTATCATCGAACGCCAGTCATATTAAAAGGAAAGATCTGTTAAGCAACTTGACTTAGACTTTATTTCAATTATAACTTTATTCAAAGTAACTATAAATTATACGTATAATCGTAGTTTAGAAGATCTAAGCGTACAGAGGGACAGTCGGCGGGAAGCGACTTTGTTTTATAATATGTTATGCATTCCATGAGTAAACCCTATCAAAGAAAATCCCGTGGGCAATCCGAATCCTGTCGCCGGCGGTTTTTCCGAACCTATACGACTTGGGAACTTTCAAGTGCGAGCCTATATCTATCCTAATATTATAACGGGGAAAAAATTGTTTCTTTGTTACAATTTAGCTCAAAAACTACTCGACCGATTTAAAAAAATATTTCAGCAATAGAAAACTACTATCATTGTTTTTGTGTATTACATTGCACCCGTGCGAAGCCGGACGTGTTAGAAGTATATTATATATGTACCTACATGAATGTTATGCAATCAATGAGTAAACCGTACTTACCAAATAAATGCGTTTGTATAGAATATCGAGTTAGAAATATTATCTTATATACCGACAATACCTGAGAAATTTTACAACAAATATCGATTTCTGTACCGGCTCAAACAACCTTTGTATAAACTCCTACAGAATACTTAATCATCACAAAGTTTTCATACAGAGTGTCACTTCAAACGCCACAATTTCAGTAGCACAAAAACATATGTTCAAATCACACCCAATCACAAAGCGGCTAATATTAATAACGAAGTCCACTCGTTAAATCAAAAGGTTGAAAAGGTCCGTGACAAAAACCCGCGGAATAATCAAACAAAAACTTGTTATATATACCATTCTCTTTGTTAATCCTAGACCCTCGTTAAAATGTTTTGCTTGATATCACTGAGAGATACGTCAAACTTCCTTTGAATGATATCGAGTGAGTCGTACTATATACTGTATACTTTAACACGTTCACAGCTGCACTGATTTATCTGTACTTTCCATTCTTGCAGTACGGGGCATTTAAGACCTTGTATTATGATAGTTCATTGTAGCGATAAGAGACCTATTACCTTTTTTGGCTTATATATAAAATAATTTATGGGTTTTTGTTTTGATTATAATATGTGAGACACTACAAGGCGACTTAGACCCCGTTTCCCATTGAATATGTTAAGTGCGAAGCGGATTATTTCATAAGGAACTGAAAAGGAATAAAATGTTCGATCCGTCACCTTGTTTCAAGGATGGATCATTCATTTTCCTTCTTTTCCCCTTTAAAAATATGAGTGAGGTCTACAAGTTGACCTATTCCTGCCAATCTTAGTAATAACATAAAAAACTCGGTTAGTTTTGGGATAGAAATTAACTGTTTATTAGCCTTAAGTGTTAGGCTAGATTGCATGTGCTTTAATAGTGCATACTTGGTTAGTGCTTAGTTATTAAAAAATAATCTAAGCTCATCCTTATATCGCATCTGTCATACCGTTCCTATTTTGCGGACAGTAAAGACTACTATAGAAGTATAGAGTAACTCTTGCTATAGATATAGGTACCACCTTACGATGTCCGTTTGGGTATGAATGTTGTCAAGCGTGTACATATACATTGTTTTAGTGTGTGCAATGTTTAGCGTTCGCTCTCGATATTACACACACTTAAAAAAAATTATATGTGCTTCGTGCTTATATGGACTTCGAGAGATATTTATATCAAACGTGATAATTACACATCATGTATCAAATGAAAGTATGGCATTCCTGAAAAACCAATACGGCTATCTCATCAAAGAATCTTAATAAAAATGTACATATATCATGAATAAAAACTACAAAAAGGCTCTCGACTCAGCGGAATCGAAGTAATATGTGGGTATTTCATACATATTCAGTGATATAAACATGTGTTCAGCTTGAAAATCGGATGTGGAACAATTGGGCTGTTGTCTTAACAGCTGCGACTGTACCAATGTTATTTACATATAATATTAGCCGCCCCACTGGCTTCGCATGTCTATGCCTAGTAATGAAGAAAATGAGACCAAATGATTTTTTTTTAAAATAATCTGGTTAGAGACACCCTAATCACCTTGCGGTTCATCCGCAAACCCATGCGTCCCGAGTTCGATCCCCAGGTTGATGGACAAGTGTTTCAATCAAATGGTCAATTTTGAGGATTTTGTGGGTGTTTGATGCCTGTAAAGGCGTGATAACATAAAATTGGTGAAATTGAAAGCCTGCAGGTGCACGGCAATGGTAGATAATGTTTAATCGACCCCGTGAACCTCATCAAAGCGAGACCTGTCGGTCGTTTGTGGGCTTTAGCTATAGAATAGACAAACGGGGAGGTGGCTCACATGATGGTGAGTGATTACCGAAGCCCACAGACATCCTCAACAACAGAGGGCTTGTAGATGTATTGCCAGCCTTTAAAAAATTGTTGAGTCAATAACGGTCAAATTTTACAAGCCTAGAAATGTGTTAATCCGCCATTAGCTGAGCCCCTTCGTTTCTTTAAAATCATTGTTTTCTTTTAATAATCTTTAAATGATTATTAAAAGAATCAGAAAGGTCAGAAGAAAGGCAAAGTGGAACAAAAAATTTCTAAGCTAGTACCCGAGATTGACAAACAGGTAATACAGAAGATGGACCAATTTAAGGAAATAGCGAGAGGAACGTGGCTAAGGGTAGCTCAGGACAGGAAGCAATGGATGATTTTGGAGGAGGCCTTTGCCATTAAAGGCAGACATAGAAATGGGTGTCAACTGTCAATCATTAGATTTAAGTAAAACTAAAAGTATCAAAAAAGCTTAAATTACCCTAGTTATTCCTACCCTAGAAGGTATTCTTTAAATTTCCAATCATTATAAATTCCCAAGTCCCAGTGGGGCATGAGGCACCTTCCTCTACAATATGTATGTATAAACATTTTTGTAATAAAGGCTTTTATTATTATTATTATCTTTTAATAATCATTGGTACTCGATCTCGATGAATAAATTTTATCAATCTAATTTCCTTGGCACTTACGTTATGAACGCTTTAATTTGAACAATCACATCTAATTTTCTTCAAGTTGCACTGAATGCATTATTCTAAGAAGCAATCGCGGCCGAGGCGAGGTGGCACTGCATTAATCACAATTAAACCTCACGCGAACTATAACTTGTGCCATTTTTAATTGCGAAGTGCTTTGCATAAACACCACATACTTTTATAATCACACACTGAAATGTTGGTAGTATGTGTTTTTTGTGCGAGAAATTTCTGAAGAAATGGCAATTCGAATTTCAAATGCCGCGATATGATGAATAAATTGGAACAGCATATTTTTGCTATTTAAGCTGAATATAGTTCTATAATTTATGGGTTTGTTTCTTATTATTGCAGTGAAAATTAGTGCTTATTTTATTTATATTGTGGAAAGACAACGCCCGAGTTTTATTTGTTTTTTTATGTTAGTTATCGACAAACGATCGTGAGGTTAACTTTTTTTTATGTCAGATATCGACAGACGAGCATGAGGTTCACTTGATGGTAGGTGATACCTTAGCCACAGAACATTCGATCATACTCTTTACTTCGAGCATTCGGAAATACACGGTTTTTCCATCTATGAACGGTGGTTCCTTACCCGGTCGGAATTTCAATATTCCTCCCATATGATCATTGCCTGAAGTTACCAGACTTATGGAAGATATGCTTACAGAACATCCCGGATGGGATTCGAACCCACGCCCCATCGATGCGCACGGCAGGTGTTCTACCGAACGCGCCAACGAGCCCAAGACTTGTTGAAAATCCAGCCAACGGGACAGAATGAATGCTACGTTGTCGCTCCCTTTGCTACTTCAAGCATTAGGAAATCCATTGACTGAAACTAAAACGCGCAATACGCACTTCACGGTGTTTTCATATATGCATCGAAGTTCTTTTCCCCGTCGACATTTTCATATCCCCACACTTTTAATTTCAGTAATGAACCTAATAGAAAATATGAGTGTACTTCCGAAATGGGAAAACTGAATTTCGTCATGAAATTTGGCACAGATTTTCCATTTGAGTGTCTAAAATTACTCGTAACAGTATTTTTGGCGTATCGTAATATTTTTCGAAATATTGAATTTTTTGAGTACGCTGTTTAGCACGAAATACACGTTTGAGTACGAGATAGACAAATAGAATGTCCGCGACTTTCATGATGAAATTCGGTCTTGCCTTTTCGGAAAATCCGAAATATATTAACAGAAAATTATAACCATGTCAATATATTGAATAGATTTTAACTGGGCGTTAATCTTATAATTTATGGGAAAGCTATGAACTGAACGGAATCTTCTGCATACTATTACATGCACCATTAAGTTGTATCAGATTGTATGCACTTACCTTAATCCAATCATATGACCTCAGTAACTAGAGATTTCCTATATTCATACATACATATAGATAACTAAGCCATACATATATAATAAAACTGTAGAATCAACTCGTACATAAAACATTTTATCAGAAATTGTGTCGTTAAAAAGAACAAAATACAAATTTTTTTTGAAACGTGTGTCCAATTGTTCATACCGATCTCTGAAACTTACTGAACTGATTTTCATGCAGTCACAGGAAGATAAGTTACGAGTATATAATCTAGACATCATCGGTTTTTTCTATCGAAATCGGTTGACATGAAGAGAGCTATCGTCATTTTAAAAAAATGCGACACAGACCGACTGAATACAATGATTTTGTTTTAGATTTTTAGTTTCGATAGCGGTATGTGTCAAGTCACTGAAAATCATTGTTAGGTACGAATTTCTTGATGAGACGTATGGTGAACGGCCTCCTATTTCGGTATAACAGCCGCCAAAGTATTGTTTCTTTTGTTTTTTTTATATAATTTATAATATTTTTTTGGCTTAACTGATATATTTCTAGGCTTTATTTTTAATTCTACTTCTGTTGGAATAAAGTTTTATGATCTATTCGTAATCGCTATTAATATTAATATTTGCTACAAAAGTCATTGTCTAAAAATATTTCACACTAGCAAGTAATACGTCCTGGCTTTACACGGGCGTAATGTAGATGTACTATACACAAAAAGCCTACGTTATTTGTTCATAGAGTAACTTTCTATTCGTGAGAGAATTTTTATAATCGGTTTAGTAGTTTTTAAGTTAAATCGTAACCAACAAACAAATCTTTTCTCTTTATAATAGAAGAATAGACAAACAATGCGCCCATAAGAATATGGCATATAAAATACATATTACATATATACGTATATACAGTGGCGGGACCACCATACAAGCCCAAACGCCTTATTTGCCTTATTAATGCATTAAAAAGAAATATAATAACATCATTAGTCATATATAACTTATACGATTACGTAATTATATAAGTTATATAAATATATAAGCATGTATTATGTTAAAATCGGCAAGACGGGCTTTTGGGCTTGTATGGTAGTCCCGCCACTGCGTATATACACAAATGCATGAGCTACCTACCTATGTTACTCAACTTTCTATTGGTGAAAGAATTTTTAATAGTTTTCGAGCGGTGGCGGTTCAATAGTTTTCGAGTTTTTGCGTTACAAACATACAAATCTTTCCTCTTTATAATATTAGAGTAGATGTAGATTTATATGACAATTTGCTCTCATTCTCAGTACACAAAAATATCATCGCAAGAAATATTCTCCGAGCAAATAATTTTGTCCTTAAACCATAAAAAATGCAGAGTCTCATAAGCATTTTTCACATAATCTTAGGGATATGAGCACTCGTATCGTTTGATCCGGAACCCAAATAAATTTACAAATGTTTCCCTTTTACATTTGCTAAAAGGTCCCTCTTAGGGGTTTCTCTGATTGACCCTCGTTAACCACTTAGTGCTAGAGAAGTGCTTTTATTTGTTTTCTAATTCAATTCTGAATAAACACCCATATGAAGCAGTTGAATTTGTTATGATGTGGGTTAATTTTATTACGTTAAATAATATTTCAATGGCGTGAAAGATCAAAGTGAGTTGAGTAACTTTCATAGTTGTTTTATGTACATAGATGATTTTAACGTTAATTTTTAACAATTTACACTATATTTTTTTTTATTCGGTACAGATATCAAGACAAAACATACCTTAACTAATATATCGCGAATATAACATTTAAATAAAATGCTTAATACCGAATTAAACGCGATTTATTATTAATATTACTTATCCCGACATTTCGAATACTTTTCAGCATCCGTTTTAAAGTATTACTTAAATGTGAGATAATCGCGTTACTAAAAGACAATATTAGGGTATAATTTTAAGCTTACACCTCGTTTATGAATAAGAACGTATTTACTTGAACTATGATGAAAGTGGAAGAAGTGAAAGTGGTATGTAAGGAGCGGAGCATATGGAATTCCGTGATCTCTGCCTACCGCAATGGGAAAGAGGCGTGATGTACATATATATGCATGTGTATGTAAAAACCAGACAATTCTGCACGTATTTATATTATCTTTTTGTAGGATGCTATATCTAGATTTTGGAAGATCGATTGCTTTATGAGTTGGTGGAGTTGTTTCTTTAAATTATTATTTCAAATTAATATGAGTAAAATTTTATTAAGTGTGGTCAGTAACCGTCAAGCTAGAACGGTGAAAAGCTCTTTGCTCTCTTGATTATTCTAGAAATTCCATTTATATTCAGCGACGTATTATTACCTTGTAACCTTTGAGTATATGATGTGTATTTAAGGGTCGATTATATGACGCTACAAATGTTAACGCTTTTTAATTTTATAATATGCATGTATTTCAATGGAATGAATATACGATATTATGTTAAATTCGCAAATTCGGCCTCACATGGAGTATTGTTCTCACCTTTGGGCGGGGGCTCCCCAGTACCAGCTCCTTCCATTTGACCGCATTCAACGTAGAGCGGCTCGAATCGTCGACGATGAGACTCTATCCGAACGGCTTGATCCTTTGGCGCTGCGTAGAGATGTTGGATCACTCTGCATCTTCTATCGCATATATCATGGGGAGTGTTCCGAGGAATTGTTTGGATTAATCCCGGCTGCTGAATTCCAACATCGGACATCGCGACAAAACACGAAGTTCCATCCTCACCACCTCGATGTCTGGCGATCCACAACTGCGCGTTTCCTTAGGCACTTTTTGCCACGCACTACCACTTTGTGGAACCAGCTCTCGCCGGCGGTTTTTCCGAACCGATACGACTTGGTAACCTTCAAGAAACGAGCATATACTTTTCTTAAAGGCCGGCAACGCGTCCTCAAGACCCCTGGTGTTGCGGATGTCTATGGGCAGCGGTAGTCACTTACCATCAGGTGAGCCGCCTGCCCGTTTGCCTCCTCTAATATAAAAAAAAAAAAAAAAAAAAATGTTAACTGCACCTCAGACGGCGTTTAACCAAAGATTTACAGAAATTACATTTAGTACATTAATTATCTACAGTATCTTAGCCTAACCGTGACGAAAGCTCGGTCTTGAAAGATGCCAACCATGAACCAGTCATTATCACTGACTTTTATAAGTCCGAAATGACGTTTACATGAATGATGTGACATTGACATGACATGTAACAGATGTGACATTAAAGTGATAACATAAATATTACTACTATAAATATTCTGATAATAAACATTTTATAATATGATATAGTCTAGTTATCACCTTTTCGGCACATGTTAGTTTTAATAAATACCACATCCCGTAACTCACAGGAAAACAGATATTTACGCCCCTTAGTTGAAGATGCGTTGTATGATATAGAAAGCATATAGATATATGTATATATCCCGGTCCTACCCTCGCTTTGAAATAGCAGAACAATTATTTTTTTATTTCTTCTATTCACTTATTTCTTCTGTCATCATTTTGATAGACATCTCGATCGACAAATATCTACTCTACTCGATCTACTTTTGACATTAGAAGTCGAGTTTTAAGTGTAAGTGTCAGGTTAAACCGATAGACATAAAGACATAAAGAGAATCGATTAAAACACGAGAAAACGGTCGACAAAATTTCGTCGTGGTTGTCGGCTGAGCTCGAAGAAACTTTGATAGCGTTTTTCAGAATTATCGACGTCTTCATACTAGATTTCTAATTCAATTAAGTATTACCAAGGCTTTGTTCGTGTTATTCGGGCGCCATGTAATACCAAGTCAAACATTTATTCTTGAACATTTTTGTGGACACATGCGTATTTTTATCATTGTCCCAAAGACCAATTTCATTTCTTTGCTGTTTTATGGAATGAGAGTAATTCGATACTAAAACTACCGTCGCGATAGATTGAATTAGCATAATATAGCTATGATGAAATTGTTCCTTTGCGAGAACCATATTGAGAATATTTGTATTCATTTTGTGAATACCAAAAAACAATGTGATTGGCCTAGTTTTGGCTCAGTACATATTACCCAGTCCACATACGAGGGTGAATCAAAAAATTCTTGGAATCAATATTAAAAAATGCAAAGATTTAAATAATAATATTTTATTTTTCTACATAATCTCCCTTCAATGCAATGCATTTAGAATAACGCGTTTCTAACTTCCTTATTCCTTGTGAAAAAAAAATATTTTCTTGACTCTCGAAAAAGTCCTCTACGGCAGCTATAACCGCGTCATTATCGTGAAATTTTGTTCCACGAATTTCCTCTTTTAATTTTGGAAATAAGTGAAAATCACTTGGGGCTAAGTCCGGAGAATATGGTGGGTGGTCAAGGAGATTGAAGCCAGCACAGCGGATTGCGTTGAGCGCAACTTCCGATCGATGAGCAGGAGCGTTATCTTGAAGGAACAACACGCCCAACGACAGTTTTCCACGACGTTTTTCTTTAATCGCTTCACGCACTTTAGGGATTAAATTTGCATAATAGGGTCCAGTAATCGTCTGGCCTTTTGGCATGTAATCAATAAAAAGGATTCCTTCACTATCCCAGAACACAGAGGCCATAACTTTGCCAGCGGTAGGAGCAACTCGAAATTTCTTGATGGATGGAGAGGATGGTCGTTTCCAAGACATGCTTTGTCTTTTAGTTTCAGGATCAAAATGGTGGACCCACGTTTCATCCATGGTGACAAGACGATGGCAAAAATTATCCGAATCACGCTGGAACATTTCGAGATTACGCTTGGAAATTTCCAAACGTCGCTTTTTGTTTTCGTCGGTTCGTGGCACCCATCTTGCAGACACTTTTTTGAACCCCAGTGAATCAATTAAAATGGATTGAACGCTACCAAAAGATATCTTTAGGATCTCAGCTATATGTTTTATAGTCATTCTTCTGTCTTCCAAAACCAGATTCTCAACCTTTTTGACATTTTCTTCTGTAACGGAGGTTGAAGGCCGCCCAGAACGCGGGTCATCTTTACAGCTTGATCTACCTCTTTTAAATTCAGCCACCCAGTACGCAACCGTAGAATAGGGTACAGCATCACCCCCTAATGTCTGCTGAATGTCCAAAAAAATTTCCTTCGTAGACATTTTTTTCAAACTGAGATATTTTATCACCGCACGTAACTCACTTTTATCCATAATTTTGACTTTTTAGCAACTCGTTGCACAAAAAAAATTATTACATGCGAACGAACTGACAAAAACAAGTGACAGTCTGCATAAATATAGTGTGATAGACACTCTTTAATTTGAATATCGAACTTGATCCAAAAAGGTTTCATATATATGCACTTCTAAGAACTTTTTGATTCACCCTGGTATGCATTCACTATACGTTTATTTTCCCGACATCTTTTTTTATTATAAAAAAGTGGAGAAATATATAACATTTAAATATTGAGACAGTAATTATATTTATTTAACAAGACACGTAAGACAGTAAGTATTCAGCTTAATACACACACACAGTATACAGTAGTACAGTATGAATTTTAGTATCCTACTATAATACTAATCCTAATAATCCTACTATCCTACTAATCCTACTAATATTATAAATGCGAATGTTTGTTAGAATTAATGGATGGATGGATGTTTGTTACTCTTTCACGCAAAAACTACCGAACGGATTTTGATGAAACTTTACAGTAATATAGCTTGTACATCAGAATAAAATATAAGCTACAATTTTTAAGATTTTGTCTAATTTGGCCAAAATATTACAATAAGTATCAAGTAAGTCGGAATAATGTCTGCTCTCTGAGCTATCTTGGAGTTAGACGAAGGTATAAATATATGGTAGGATTGTTTGTTTTAAATACTTCTTAATAAAAGTCAGCTACAGCATATTATAAATTATGAGCCATAAATACATTTAAATTTAGACTACATATATATACTTTACAATGCACATTTTAGAATATTAAGCTATTTTTTATTAAAATTAATGCATATTTTGTCGCTTTCAGTATTTAATGTAGACGAACTTTGTCTTGAATCTGGAGCAATTGCAATCCAATTCTGATATTATCGTTAGCGCGTGTGGTAGAACCTACCCGGCGCGGGCGTTCCGATGGGTCGCGGATTCGAATGCCGCCGGGACATGCTAATAATTTTCTGTAAGCATGTTTTCCACGAGTCTGGTCACTTAATATATTAAGAGGGTGGAAGGAATATCGAAATTCCGACCGGGTAACGAACCACGGTTCACCGATTGATGAGAAAATTCGGTGAGTCGATGTTTCAGATTCAGTCTATGGATTTCCGAATGCTCGAAGTAAAAATTAAGTCGACAGCGCATCACTGATTGATATTCTGTGATTCATCTACCATCAATTGAACCTCATGCTCGTCTGACGATATTGAACTTCATGAAATAATTTTTCAAATTTTTTTTTTAATATTATCTATGTGTACATAAATTTAAATCATATTATGATCTATCAAACCAAAAAAGAGTCATCTAAATCCATGCATAATTGGCGGAATTATCACGTAACAAACATACAAAAAAAATACAGTCGAATTGAGAACCGCCTCCTTTTTTGAAGTCGGTTAAAAAGAATAACAACGTAGGGGACGTTTAATATATTATGACAATGACATAGACATAAAAACCAACGTTGTCAAACAAATTAATTATTTTCATCTGATCAAACCAGCACGAAAATAAGTAAAAAGTAACAGAAACCACGACAACAGACTCACGCCTGAAAGGCATTTAATTAATGGAGCCCAGAGTGAAATGAAATTCTTTGCAGCAAAAGTATAAAAGAAAAAGTTAGATAATAGTTTGTTCAGTCGAGATATCCGACTCTAGAGTTATCCACAATTTTCTTTGGCCACAGTACCCTTTAAGGAACGATTGCTGGATTCCTGCTAATGGTGTATCCTGTGAAAAGGATTTATAGCAAAGGCAATATTCTATTTTATTTTTTACAAGCTGTCCCCTCGAACGGTCATTATTACGCAACTTTGATATCTGCCCTAATATTATAAGAAATAAGATTTGAATTTTGATGTTTGTATGTATGTATGATTGTAGACTTTTTTATCTATTCCGGGATTGTAAACTCAAAAACTACAGGACCGATTTTAAAAATTATTTCACCAATAGAAAGATACATTATCAGCGAGTAACATAGGCTTTTTTGTGTATAATTTTACATAGAACGCATATGAAGCGTATGTTGCTAGTTTATTATATTTTATTTCCAATGCATTAATTAAATAAATAAAAAAACAATATTATCAGTTTATTTTTGGCACTTTAATTTGGAAAAAATAGATGACAATGAAATAAAAGTAAGCCACTGCCGAATATTTAATACATTTTTGTTTTTTATATATTTTTTTTGTTAAGTTTAGATTTTAAGTAATCTTTATCAATTCCTTTTTTTATTGGGCAGTTAATAAACTTTTCTTTCCGTCTCTTTTAAAGTACATTGAAATATATAACAAAATAATAGGTGGCTACAATTCAAGCAACAAAATAAATAGCATAACTACAAACTAATCTACCGAAAGAAGGTGACTAAACAAATCGTTCTTAAAACTCGCTTTTGGCACTAAAAGTAGAAGAGACATTGCATAGACTTTCAACTTTACTTTTAAATTAGTATTAACACATATATTTTATCACAAATATAATATTTCTAAGAATTTGCTGCGCTTGTGGCGGTATTACATAGCATTTTATGGATAAGTAATGTCATATATTTGTAACTGTTGTTGAACGCTAACTTTTTGCAGCGCGTGTAAATTCACGAAGTAGCTCGTGATGGTAAAACTTAGGGTATGTATTAGATTCTATTCTATGAAGAATTAGAGTATGTAGCGTTATTCGATTTTCAAATTCAAATCTCGTATAACTCTATTTTAGTACACTTTTACATAGAGTCTGCGCCAAAAACAAGTCTCACGGTCATTCATTAAACCACATATGAATTACTTAAAAAAAAAGTATTTAAAATACCATAGACACTAGCATTACCTTAAAGGGATATCTTTAATGACTAGAACTCTTATTTCGAATCTTTTTAATATTTAAAATTTTATAATTAATTTTTATTCAAATTCAAAATCATTTGTTCATTTAGGTAACACAATGTACACTTATGAACATCAGTAAAAAGTACATATTAAATGCTTCTAATTTTACATTTACTGCCAGTTCTCAAATATTAAAGCTACCACCGACCGTTTCGGAATATTGCTACTACCGAAAAGAGATAACGGAAAATACGGTAGGTACTTACTCTTTTAAAAACTATACAACTGTGTATTTAAAAAATGAACAATTAATACTATCTAGCATAACAAGAATTGAGCGCCTCTATTGCTTGTGTAAGCGTGTAAGCGTGATGCATTTAGCACCATATATTCGAATCCCGGGGAAAAAAAACTTAAAAAAAAAAAGGTTTCTATCAGGCAGGGTACAGAAGGCTACTTGCCTTTAAAAAAATGATCATTGAAACAGACATAGATATGGGATTGCCTCATGCCCCACTAGGGGACTCGGAATTCACTTTACTATAACACAATTAGAAATGCCCCGCTAAATAACTTTTTCAGAAGGTTTTTTTTATCGTCCCAGTACAATTAAAAATTAAAAAAAAAAATTAAGTAACCTGCATAAAATAGCATAAATATTCTTCGATACTTATAAATATTCAACAAGAAATGCATATGATGGTTAATCTCGAATCTTATAAGTTTTGAAGGAGATTAGTGAAGACGCTTATTCGCTAAAGAATGTTGCTAGTTTTACCACATTGAGTGGATGATGCCAAAGATTTTTCAAGTTTCCATGAACTCTATATATAGACCAAACCTTTAAAATATATTTTAAATATATTATATAATCATCAAGTTAATAATCTTCTTCTTCCTGCCCCGTTCCTTTTTTTTTATTTGGGGTCGGCGCAGTATGTTCTCTTTTTCCATTCTCTTCTTTCACTCGTCATATCATCAGTCACACCTCTCAAACACATCATTCTTCACACAGTCAATTCATGTTTTTTTGGCCTCCTTTTCTCCTACACCCATCCACTTTCATATCAATATCAAGTTTGAATATACATATATAATGGCTTGATAAAGTTTGCAATCCTGAAAATATTTGAATGAAATAACTTTTATATTATTTATCTAGACTTTATGTGATACTCTCGTTAATTAAAGACAAGGAATTATTTAAAAATTAAACAATATAATTTCAAAATCTATCAATCTTTATTCTTCGATTAGTTTTTATCTATTAATATACTAACAATTAATAGAATTATTATTTTACATTTAATAAATTTTGTGTATTTTATAAATACACAAGCAACACGCCCCGGCTTCACACGGGTGCAGTGTAGATGTACTATTATGTTACGCGCTGATAATGTAGCTTTCTATCGACGAAATAATTTTTAAAATCGGTCCAGTAGTTTTTGAGTTTATTCATAACATACAAAAATACAAATCTTTTCTCTTTATAATTTTGGTATAGAAGTATAGATAATACATATGTAATATGATATTTTAAACATTTCTTAAGTTTAAGTATTTTTGTACAAAAATATTTTTGACAGATAATAACTTCTATTGTATTTCAAATTTTTTTTTTATTTTTCTAACAGTAACAGTTTCTGCAGTCTTCACAAGATTTGGATCTCTAAAGGCAATTAATAGTCTACTCCAGGGATTAAAGTTGTTTTTCTACCAAATATTCCTTGATTTACAGCGTTATTTCAATGGCGTGACTATAACTGCAAAGTTTCTATCGCACCCCAGTGTCCATTAATAACACATGGCGCTCAGCTGATATTAAACTTCAGTGTGAGTGAAAAATGAAGCGCGAAGACTTCATACTGCGATTTAGACGCGTCTTCGTTTACTTAGGGGATTAGTTTATGACATACAGACGGAGAGGTTTTCCCGAAGATATAACACATTTTTTTTCAAATATGGAAGTTATAAAATTTACTGATTTTTAAAATTAGTTTCTAGCGTCCTTAGAGTAATAAATTCAAATTCAAAATCATTTATTAATTTAGGTAACACAATGTAGGTACACTTATGAACGTCAATAAAAAATACATATTAATGCTTCTAATTTTACATTTACTGCCAGTTCTCAAATCAAGGGCGTAGAGCGGACGAGAAGAACTGACAATAAACTCTTATGTATAATATACTCTAAAATAGGTAGGTTATCAACATTATTGAAGAACCGCTCAGTGTTCTTAATTAATTCTTACTTTCTAAGACAAATTAAAGAAAAATTAAAGTGAACGTGTCCGATACAGGTGGAATATCTGGAGACCTTAAGACATTTAGTCAAGACGACTCTACCGTAGTTATTTGCATTCTATCAAAGATTATAACGTAGATATGATATTTTCATTTTTTACAAATATCCTCTATGAAAAAAAAATGTCATTTAAATCAAATGAAATTTATATAAATGTTAAAACGTGTACATATGTAAAAAAAAATATTTTTTATATTTTAAACATAACAGTGCCAATTCGCTTTATATATTCTGGTCAACATGAACTACCATATTATATATTCAGTAAGTTATTATTGCTATCTCAAGCTCAAACTCAAACATTTATTCCACATATAAACTTAAAATGATGTACTATATTAATAGAGTAAAAATATCTGGTCATGTGGAAGTGTAACACACTCAACATATGCTCCGGCAACAATATTTGTCGACGGAACGCCGGTTTTCAGTGTGCCCCTGAGGTGACATCTATCTAACTCTAAAATAGAGTGACAGTATTCTTCAACTACGATTTTAAATTGTTTAGGTATAGTAAGTTAAAATAATAATCCCAAGTGCTATTTAATACCCTATTTCAAAAGTATGCAGTTATGGAAACATGTACGTATATGTAATTTTTATTTTATACCTACTAGCAATCCGGTCTAATAAAAACTACTAATAAAATCGGTCGAGTAGTTTTATATGGATTATTTTCCCCGTTTTTGCAACATTTTGCTTCGTTCCTATTGGTCGCAGCGTGATGTTATATAGCCTAAAGCCATCCACGATAATTGGACTATCCAAAACAAAAATATTTTTTCAATTCGAACCAGTAGTTCCTGATATTAGCGCGTTCAAACAAACAAACTCTTCAGCTTTATAATATTAGTAAAGATAAGTATAGATTGGTAATTATTATCTCTACATACCTTTAAAATGTCCCGTGAATCACAACACAGCGCTCACCCTAGTTTTATATTCATCCCGGTAAATAGCTGTTTTAATATAAAATTATTGTTCTTCTTGATATATTCTTTGCCCCACGTCGGTGTACTTAATTAGAAGCTCACGAATAAGTGGCCACTTAATTGTATTAAATCGTGCGATACCGCCTAGAGGGCGCTATTCTAAATCATTGTTCTTGTACGTGGGTAGTTGGGAAATGACCAATGGGTAATAAAATGTGAGTTACGAGGCCACGTATAATGTAGGTTATACAAGTATATATGTGCGTTTGATTCTCCGCGATTGCGCTTATATTTTTTAAACTGTTAACTACAGATTGCGCTTATATTTTTTAAACTGTTACTGTTAAGATAAGGGCCAGGTCAAAAGTACTCGAAATGAACGAGTGTGTATGAAAGCATTGATGAAAGTAGAAGAAGCGAAAGTGGTATGTAAGGATCGGAGCATATAGAATTCCGTGATCTCTGCCTACCCCAATGGGAAAGAGGCGTAATGTATGTATATGTATGAATGTATGTTATCAGATAAATTGTTATATTTTTTGATTTATGGCGTATTATAGACAAAAAAATACGAGCAGTACATTATTTCATGGTATTTACTTGATATCTTATTCATAGAAACTAAGCATGATGTGCTATATTATAGTATTCTGAAAGTGTTATATGATATTTTTGCATGTCAAATATGAATGAATGTAAGTTTTATTTTTGTTTACCTATTGCAATTTATATCTATTTTTCTACAAACGTTTGCCCTAAACAAATAAATTATTCTACAATTAAATATTTAAGTTTTGTTTTAATTGAACTTTTGTTTGACCTATTTAATTATTTATCCATAATATCAAGTATATTTAATATCAATTCCATAATAATTTTATGGCGTATAATGCGTATCTTTATAATTGTTCTAAGACTACTTCAATCATTTGAAAATCCATAGACAGAAATGAAACGTGCAACCTGCAAGTCTTTTCGATCATATAGTCATATAGTATTTCGTATTTTTGGGTAGAATTATGATATTCTCCTACATGTTTAATACGTATCAAGCCGGATGTAGAAAAAAAAGTAAACATTTTTTTCTAGAACGTCTACAAGGAAATAAAATTGTATTTTTCTTAACACATTACGGCCTTTGCAACAAAATACTATACTTTAAATATAAAGCGAGCGAACTAAGTTACAGTCTGTAATCAACAACTCTTTGCAAGACTCGAGTTACAAATTAATAGCTTTGATGTAAAACAATTTTAAATTTGTACAAATCGCTTGGAAATAACTATATTAACGCTGTGATTTATAAGAATGGTAATCATTTTTTTAGAACACCTACCTTGCGTTACGATGAGTCGCGGGTTCGAATCTCGCCGGGATGACACGTTTATAATTTTCTGTAAGCATGTCTTTCCCACGTCTGGTTATTTCGGGCATTAAACGGGTAGGAGAATATCGAAATTCCAACCGTAACGAAAGTTCATAGACGGAAAAACCGTGAAGTGTTTCTATCACAACTCCATTGTTATAAGTAAACTATAAATAGTGATATAACGGATTAGTGAGATTTTACTGTACTTGAATTAAACGTGTAAAAAGTTCTGCCGTAATGATATTTTGGTAGCCTCCAAAACATCCCACTAATCCTACTTTCCTACTAATATTATAAATGCGAAAGTCTGTGAGAATGGATGGATGGATGGATGTTTGTTACTCTTTCACGCAAAAACTACCGAACAGATTTTAATGAAATTTTACAGTAATATAGCTTAGACATCAGAATAACACAATTTATAAAGATTTTGTGTAATTTGGTAACAATATTACGATAAGAATCAAGTAAGGCGGAAAAATTCCTGCCCTCTGAGAGCTATCTTGGCGTGCGCTAACTAAACCGTTGGAGTTACAGAAAGATAATGTATCATGATATTGTTTGTCATAAATAGTTCTCAATAAAAGTCCGCAATACATTATACTATACACATATACATTATACCTATCTACCTTTTATGTGGAAGCTCATATACCTCAAATTATAATAATAAATACATTTAAATTGGATACTTTTTTTACAATGCACTTTTTAGAGTATTTAGCTAATTCTTATCAAAATCGATACATTTGTTGTTTTCAGTATTTAATGTAGATGAACTTTGTCTTTTAAATTAAGTAATTTGGACGTATAGTATAAAAAATATCACGATAACATTGACTTGAGTGGAGCGCTATTAAGCGGAGATTGATGAAAAATCAGCTCGGTTACAAAATAAGCTATCCTAACGCAGTCGAAGTCGCAGGCAGAAGCTAGTTATTCATATAGACACCGCTCAGTGTTTTTAATTTGAAAGCGACTGACTTCATTTCGCAAGTCATAATAAACATGAGTTACAATACAAAACCCCACCATAAAGTTAGTATATTTAGTGCAGAAAATATCATAAGACTCCGGATGATTTCCTGTTTACGACGCAGGATTTAAAAGGCGACGGCAACATTTTTAAAATAATAAAGAATCGCGAGAAAATAAATGTCTCGTGGATTATAGGATTTAGATGTCTTCATAACGCCTTGATCCCCTGAGAGAGGGGAATATTAATAGTACTTCGTATTTAGACAACAGTTTTGATTAAGTTTCTTGATACGTTTACAACATTTACTCATATGACAATATAAGGTACGTTTGAGAATATCCTATCGTACTAATATTATAGATGTGAAAGTTTGTGAGGATGTATGGATATTTGTTACTCTTTCACGCAAAAACTACTGAACTGATTTTGATGAAACTTTACAACACACGGCTAATTTTCAAGTAAACTAAGCTTAAGGAATAAATGATTTGCATGGTCTAAAGTTTAGACTCTAAACAATATACAAGTTTTGTTTCAATACTTTTCTTGGTGTAAACAGTACATAATACCTGCTCACAATTTTTGGATGTCAATTATTGTGCTGAAATTATAGCATTCAATTATTGCTCTTGTATGTACAAGGAAATGGCATTATGTAAATGGACCTTGAGTCAACGCCGCCCATCTACCCAATAACGAGCTATACAGCCTTGGTAAAAGTATTAGGCACCCATAAAAATGCATAATGCATGTTTATTAATTGAACAATGAATAAATATTTATCTTAGATGACATGCCGGGGTCATAAATGATTACTTAGAATAGTAAGTAGTAAGCGGCATATTGTTAGTCATATAATATATCTTTTTTTTGTGTTATTAATGGTAATAAATCAATTTAGAAAGTAGAACTTGTTTTTTTCCATTATTTTAAGAAAATTTTAGGATGCCTAATACTTTTGGCTGTAAATCTTAAAACGATTCTTTAAAATCATTAATTTATTTTAAATTTTAAAATAAAATAATGCACTTTGTAGTATTAAAACTTTCGATGGTGATTCGATATAGTGGACTGTATTTTTGATTTCCTAAGTAAAGGAAGTCGATCAAAGTTCTAGCTAATAAGTAGAAAATTCAGTACCACTAACCTTTATCTTCCTCCAAGTAGAGATACTTGAATCCAGCCCCTCAGCATATTATGATGGCTCATCATCAGAGATTGTACATAGGTTCGTCACTCACGTAGAATTTAATAAATACGTAAACTTGGTGTTTTCAATTTTGGAATTATATAAATACGAGCACAAAGTTCACAGCACCTTCACCGATGGAGCGTCTAACGCAGACTACGTGTTTGACCTGCGCGGGGGCAGGCGTGCGGGCGGAGGGGTCGCGTAGCTTCGGCAGCTCGATCCGCGCGAAAAATGAGGGTAGGAATAAAAATGTCAGTGGCGCCTGATTTCTACCTACTTTTAACACTCATATTAATCGAACACATCATGTTTTAACCTTAATTCTTAACAGCTATTATAGAGGTTAAACACATAATATTATGACTACAACATGAGGTACAAAATATTATGTTTGTGTTCGTACTACCCGCTTCTGCTTTACAATACTCACTTACTACTTGTAAAAATAATAATTAACGTTTTTGTCTGTCTGACTATTTATTCATGCTTATCTCCGCAAACTGAACTGATTTTCATGTAGCTTTTACACATAGATTTATCTTAGTCTGGGGCACATTGAAACTTTGTTTCATCAAAATCGGTTGTCAGAAAGAAAAGTTATCTTATTTTAAATAGCATGCCTAGGTGTCTGCTGTCTGGAAACAGCGCTCCGAAAATTGGTTCGAACGAATGAAACTTTGTATAGAGGTTGCTGGAGAATTCTTTGAAATGATTTAATGAAAATATGTTTTTCAGTTACACAAAACTTTCCGAGTGTCCCACGTAAATGCTGCAAACGCGATTAAGCTCATTTTGACAGTGTTGGAATAACAATAAAAACTCGTCGAATTGTTTTAAATTTACCTTCGGAAATGCATAGAATAAAGCTAAAACGCGCAATATACACTTTATTATGAACTAGCTGATGCCAGCGACTTCGTTCGCATAGGCTTCACGTAAATAGTAAAGTGGCGAAATAATCAAACTATTTCATTTCCATATCAAACTGTTATTGACATCTGATAATTCGAAAATGTTAGACGCGAGTCAGTTTGCATTGCAATTTGTTGATATGGTGCCCTTAAAATAATATTTAAATGATGATAACTTTTCTTTCCGACAACCGATTTTGATGAAACATAGCCTATATGTTGCCCCGGGCTTTGCTTAATATATTTTTGAAAACTTCATGAAAATCGGTTCAGTATCTTCGGAGATTAGCCCGTACAAACAGACAAACAGACAGAGAAACAAAAAATTTTAAAAAAATCTGGGTTTGTTCTATTTCTCTTCTTACACCCCCCTGACTCGATTTTCAGCATTTTTTTTCTATGTACAGAAATTTGACCTCTACAGTTTTATTATATGTATGTATAGATGTTGAAACGTCGCGTGACACTGAATTGCGTTCTCCATTATGTCACAATTGTATAGTAAGTAATTAAACTTGCTCTATACATTGTAGTTCACATTCGCGAATGTGCATCCACGTTACTATAACCAAGACATATATATGTGTATGTATGTATATATATATATGTTGTAATGCCAAATTCAATATCGAATACTGTTTCGAAAGCCTGGGGCTAAGCTTCAACCTATGATATCCAAAATCTTTAATAACCACCAGGTTTAAAATGGTACAGTAGTTAGGAATTTAAATATTTCTCAGTATGAAACATTATGTTTAACAGCTTCGTTCTTCAGCGATTTAGTGTTAACATATTGTAGTCGTGCCTCCACGCTACAGCCTTGCACGGATTTTATAGATTATTTCAATTAAAAGTATTATTTTGACTAATATGTCAATGGTACAGTAGATCCATTGACATTTTTCCGGTTAGCCCCTACTTTGTGTGCCGCTGGGGGGGACAGCTTGCCTCTGTCAGCTGGCGCGCGATTTTGCTTCACTTTGTGTTTCCGTGCTCAAGCCTTCGCACGCCTACCTAAGCACCTACAAAATAACTTGGATATTATGGGAAAGTACTGAAGTACTGAAGAAATTCGAAGAAAAATTAAGGACATTGGATAAAAAGTTTTATAAAAACTCTGAAACGAAGGACGAAAACAACACCATAATTGGTATGTTTATGTATTTTTTCATGTGACGCATGTAGCCATATACGAGCTATAATACTTGTCACAAAAAATTATTGACATATGTAGACATGTACGATCTACAACCGTCACAATTTTTGGCTAAAACAGACATGTACGATCTGTGAATACAGCCACATCATTTATACACTGCCAAGTGTTACATTATTATTATGGTTGCACACCAGCTACCTAAACAATTTTAAATTTTAATGTCGATCAACTCCGATTGCCGCCATTCTACAAGAAACCGGAACCGGAAGTGGAAATATTAGATGAATGAGTTTTGTCGACGTCAAAAACGCTTGTACCGCTTGCTTTACCAAGCGCATCATCGTGGGTTGTAAGCAATAGCTTCCACGATAATGGCCACCGAGAACAGACGAAGTCGCCAATACCAAGCTCGACTTAACTGGACTTAAGGTCCTATGTGCCCTAAACGGGGCAGAGGGCACCCAGAGTGTTCCGCCAGCCCGCTCGGTCTTGAGCTACCCTCTTCACTTAGCTCCAAGTCTTCCGAATGGCCTTCGCCTCTGCAATGACAGTCGGTCGCCAAGTAAGTTAAGGACGACCATGCTTTCGTTTTCGTCTCGTGCAATCAAGCCACAATTAAACATCAGTATGGCTATAAACGAAGGGAAGGAGCCTGTCGAGGTACAACTGGAAATAATATTGTGATTTTACTCGAGAATGCGCCTAAACTGGAATCTCTCTGAATCCTTGGTTCGTCTCTTCATAAAGATATTGCAGGCCAATGGAAGGAAATCCTTTTAAAAGGATGGAAAATAGACTTAAAAATTTATATGTAGATTCACGGGTATTTATACCCGCGCAATTGTCGACCTCCTTATGGCGCTAAAAATAAATCCAGAGGCTAATACTGCAATAACAGAAAACATCTCTAAATAACTCTTTCTTTTGTTTCAAATACAGACAAAACAATCATTTCATTGGGAAATGATCTATGCGCCATCGGTGACATACTTAATTTTATTGTGACGAATGAAACGTCAAAAGTATTAAAACTATTAAGCGCCGCTTGTCGATCAGTCTGCGATCTTCACTATAGTAAGCAGAGGGAAATAATAACCGCGAGCATTAAATCGAATCTACCAGTCTGTTACTGGTTGATTCTAGAAGAGCCAAGTGTATTTTAAAAACTTGTTAAAAGTCAAAATCGCAAAAATCAATACAGCCTTCCGCTGATGAACAAAAACAAAACTATGTATATTTTGTACAGAGACAAATTCAATAAGGTAATTTAAACTCCTAGTGCGTCCATCGCAAGATAGACAACAAACCAACAACCATAGTTGTACAAAATCGAGGACAGAATCGGTTTCCGCCACCAACGAGCAGAAATGCCTACTTTTTTATACCTTTATTTATTGTCTACGTTTAAATACTTTTTTAAGGGATGCCGAAGATCCTATTATATTAAAATGGATCATAGGATGTGAAATACCATTGATAAGGAGACCACAATAATATTCGGTAACTGTCAATTATAACCACTCTAAAAGTGAAGAAATTTACTCTAAGTGTAAAGCGAGTAGTAGAATATATCTCCATGTCAACATGTTAATAATGAATACTTGTCAAAGATCTTAGAATAATTATGCTTATTCTAATTGAAAGATACTTTTTGAGCCTAACCCAAAAGGGTTTTTATTGAATTTAAAAAACTAAAATACATTTATAGGTCCCATTTTAAAAATGGAAGACTATCTGACTGCATCGAGACTTATACAGACAAATATTAATTTAAAAGAGGCTTATTGACCCCAATTCATGAATCACATAAAAATATTTTCGATTTTAGTTTAATAGAAACTTATAAGAATTTAATTGTTTACCATTCGGTTCTCAGCACCATTTATTTTAACTTAAATTCGAAAACCTGTGCTTACGAGTATTTACGATTTAATGAAATTACTTCAGTATTTACTGAAGTGAATTATTAAATTTAAATGATATGATTTTTCTGTATAAGTACCTACAACATAGTTTACACTCAAAAGTGTAAAGGAAAATTACCACAGTTGCTCCTAAAAATCTTGGATTCATAATTAATTATAGCAAAAGCTGTGCTACCCCAAACTGGCAGTGTAAATTTTCAGATTTTATTTTTGATTAAAATAATACATATGATATAATTATTAAAAATCCAATAATTAAGTGACAAAAAACTAAAATAAAACAAAAAATACAATCATTTTCTACACAAAGAAAATGAAAACTTTGGGAATTTGCAAGTTTTCTTGGCCTTTTAGTTTTAGCTTGCCCAGCTATTCAATATTCTTGGCTGTATCAAAAATCCTAAGTATGACAATTACCTATACTCTCAGTGAGAGTATAATCCGGTGGCTACATCATATTAGTATGATCCTTAAGTATTAAAGATTCTGGAAGGAGAATTCAATTCTATTGAATATTAAGGAAATAGAAGATAATAATTTTTGCACTTAAATGATTTGTAAGAGAATCAACACATACATAATATATGTATAATGCAAGCTATTGCTACCTAAATGAGAAGTGTGTATTCTAACCATCTTAATGAAATTTTTAGACATATGGAAATCGTGTGAAAATCACCATCATCATAATATTTGCCAAGAGGCATATAAGAATATTCTTAACTTACTAATTTTAGTACAAAGGATAACATGGAACCCAAGTCAATGCTGAGGTTCAATAGATCATAAGTTATTTTTTACCTAGTAGGTATTTAAATTTAGAAAGGTCATACCTATTGCTAAATAGAAAATATTGTTGGAGCATAAAAAAAAAAAATAAAAAAAATTGTAAAAAATTAAATTAAATTTACTTGAGTTACTTAAGAATGTTATACGTTCTAATACATAAATTTCAGCATTTTGAAATTGACACCCATTTAGATCTTAATTCTTTTGTCGATGACGTTGATAACCTTATGGAACTTGGCTCTCGTTTTCACATTTACATTTTTAATGGGGTATATTTATTCTTTGTACATACATTTATTATTATTATTTAAAAGGAATCTACTTATATTAGACCGCTAAGTCAGTGACACAAACTTCTCCTTGTACTTCACAAGTGAAAGTTTGTATCATTATCGGTTTTATAAATTTTATAAAGTTATCAAAACCATAACAGTAAGTCAACTTTATAAGTTTTATAAATATTCAAGGATATAACAACCTTTCATCCCACTGTGAAGAAAATAAATAATTGCTCTTATAATTTTGAAAGACGCTAAGTACCTAATAACATCGATTGATTGGATATATTTAAAATCCAAAAATTCAGTTTTCTGATTTGAGTTCCTTTGTATACACACAATTAATTAGCTTGTGGCCAAATTTGGACTTCTAGGTCATCTGGAAGTGGATAAGATTTTTATACTATATCTCAGTCAGAAAAAATACGAGTTTTTTGGCGTTAAAATCTATTTGATTAAACGGCTATCCGTTTGAGGTATGTTTATGATATTTAGGTTACTAGTTTTTATAGGATATAGGATCTCAATATGTAAGTTTATGTTAAATAGATTTTGAGCAATTGATAAAGATGTCAAAAGTGGTTTCTAATGGTTTTTGTAATAATACACACGGTGCTGTTCGCCAGTTCTTTTTTCTCGAACTTGGCTTTACACGCTGCCATGTCTCGGGACGCAATCGCCTCGCGTTATCATAACCCATTATTAGTGATTTGATAAAAACCTCAAAAATCCAATGGGACTTAACCTGTTCCGCATTGACCTTAATATGATTCTAGATCTGAAATATGTGCTGCCAGGCACTTACAAGCATAAATAAATAAAACTTACGTTCTACATACCAAGGCAGATAATTTATTGATTAATCAACTTTAAAGTTTCCTCACTAATAAATAGCATTAGATTAAAGATTACTCTTAGCCATAGCGATATCATCGCACATAAACCTGGCCATGCAGTACCATCCCGCAATAAGGCTAACAGACTTGAAATCAGTATTGATATCATAAGAAAAAGCCTGCTGGATCGTCAGTCTTGTTTAACATTTGTAAAATTTTACAGTAAATATATGTACCACAGAAATCTCTCTTCTGAATGTACTTCGTGATTATTAAAACAGATATGCAGTAGATTTTAAATACTTAACTACAGATTTAAGTTTCAAAATAGCAAACTAAAAGTATTTTATTACACATCTACTCTGAACATCCTACAATATGTTAACACTAAATCGCTGAAGAACGAAGCTGTTAAACATAATTGAAAATCAAACGAACTTGCAAAGTGAAGTTCGATTGAAATTATGTGAACAGCTTCGTTCGAAGCGATTTATATAAACCCTCCCTTTGACATAATCACGTACGCGTCGTCAAAAAATAAAATATAAATGTGTTTATACATGTTATGTAAAATTAACCCAACCCTATGTAATAAAATACAAATAAGGCTGTAAACAAAGTGAAGCAAAATCGCGCGCCAGCTGACAGAGGCAAGCTGTCCCCCCCAGCGGCACACAAAGTAGGGGCTAACCGGAAAAATGTCAATGGATCTACTGTACCATTGACATATTAGTCAAAATAATACTTTTAATTGAAATAATCTATAAAATCCGTGCAAGGCTGTAGCGTGGAGGCACGACTACAATATGTTAACACTAAATCGCTTCGAACGAAGCTGTTCACATAATTTCAATCGAACTTCACTTTGCAAGTTCGTTTGATTTTCAATTATACCAGCTTTCTAATTTTTATATATCAAGTTTTTTTTTGTATGGAATCTCACTGCTGGCCCTAGTGGCCTCGGCAGCTCAACGCGGACAAGATTGGCGAGCACTGTGGCTCAGCCTTGAAATTTGGGGTTTTGCTACGACACGCCTAAGGGCGTCTCCTGCGAGACACGTACCTCGGCTTGGGCTGCCGTAGGAGGGGAGGGAGCCTGCAGGGCTGGACGGTAGCTCACCCGTGTGAGGGATGCGCGGAACAAGGTTCCTCGCCTTCGCCGGCGAAGGCGCTGTACGCGGGTCTGAGGTGACATGTCCGCCCGGGTGGAGTCTAACCTAGCATTGGCTACAGTGATAGGATCGTCAGGATCCTCTAAAACGTTTCTGGGTCTTCTCCAGAGAGCCTTATCGGGATAGGGGTAATAGTCGGTTGCATTGCGAACCAACGGGTTGGGGTGGTTTATAGCCTTGTCGAAGTAACGTTTGGACGCTAACTTCATATATATCAAGTCATACTGCAATACAGATAGATATATATAAAACAGTTTCAATTTATGTCTATAAATTAGAGCCATTAATGGACTTTTTGTACAAAAATATTACAACATCATGAATGCAGTTTATAACAATGTGTGTGTGTATGTATTGTATAGTGTGTGTGTTAATTTTTAAATATTTTGATGTTGATGAATATAGTAAAAAATCTATAATTGAAAACTCTTAATATTATAATTAAATATCCATAATTATTATCATAAGGCTTTTCAGTCTATTTATCGAAATATTGTCAACGTTAAAAATGAATTTTTGAGTCCCTTAATGGGGTATGGGACAGACATTTCTGTGTCTGTGACTAATCATTTTTCTTTTCATTCAACTATATAAGCAAGATAATCTACTGTGCCTTATCCGACCGAAACAATTTTAAACTTGTTTCCCCAGGATTCGAACACGTGACCTCTCTATTTAATTGGATCTACCACTGGGTTATGGCTAACAGTAACCTCGTAACAAAAACCCCTGCCCAATTAAATAATTGGCTCATAACCGCTAACCTTCTTTTAAATTAGTAAAGCCTTAACTTGCAAAATAAATTAAAATACAGAACAAAATTAATAAAGGAGCATCCCAGGTATTAGTTCACCACAACGTGCTAAGAACTTTGGACACTCTCCAAATACAATAATGATCTAAATAATACCACTTACACTCAATATGATATACGAATTTGCACCTTATTACCGTTTCATTAGGATACATTTCTTTTGATGTAATTATTACATGGACAAATTATATTATTAAATAATACCGCCAGTAATATCTATTTACATGCTGTTTCGGTAGTATTTTAAATAAAATTAAATCTTCAGAAAATGGTAGCTAAAAGTAAGAAAAAAGTTACAAAGTTTTAGTCTAGTTTTGTGAAAGTAATCTGAATGCTGGAAGTAAAAAGTAGGTCGACAGCGCATCACTAACTGATGTTCTGTGGCTGGCATTACCTACCATCAAGTGAACCTTATGCTCGTCTGTCGAAATCTAACATAAAAAAAAATCTATCTCAGTAATAATATGAACCATTCATATTTTATTATATTAAAGAGTAAATAGAATACTATATTTTAAATATACTTAGTGATTGTAATAAAAAAAAAATTATATTATTAATTAAATCGCGTATATTAATTATTTATCCGAAGGAAATATCCATTTTTTAATCTTATTTTTTTTGTGTGTGATACTCGCGTTAATAAATGGTAGTGTGTGTAATGATTATTAAAATGAACATAAAGTTTTTAGCACTTTTTTATTTCTATAGATAAAATTATATATAAAATATTCCTTATTTCTGTAACAAATAGTCGCATGTCTAAATTTAAGTTTTGATAATGTTATACACGTAATAACAAAAAGTTAAAAACAAATAAAGAGATGAAATAATTTGGAAATAATAAAATAAAAAGATAATATTTTGGTTCGAAATTTCTTCTTTTATAAATAATAATAATATATTTTAGGGTGTGGCAACTTCGGGTTTATTTATAACCTCAACATTGACAATTGCCTCTTTTTTCTCTTCTATCTGTGGTTTGCCGCCATTTATAAGGCACTCCACGTATGTCGGTGGCTGATCGGATGCTAGCTGCATTCTTTCAACCGTCAACTGTTTTATATATTTATTGATTAAGTACAGGAAAACAGCTGCCATACCTGCAAAACACAAAGTATAAGATATAATACCTATTTCTATATTTGTAAAATTAATATGAAGATATATTTAGGTAAACATATGGATGTTTAGTAAATATTACGTGAATATTAATATTTTAGAACATTTTGCATGATTTTCATAGATATATTAATTACTGTCTTTAATGTTATAATAGATGTAATATTTGGTGACTTGAATATATTATAGACATGCTTTTTTACAGTTTTGTAATTACACTCGCGATCCGGTTTCGCACGGGTGCAATGTAGATTGTACTAAGTATACACAAAAATAAAGCCTTAGCCTGTGTTACTCGCTGATAATATTTTTTATTGGTGAAAGAATTTTTAAAATTGCTCGAGTTGTTTTTAAGTTAAATCGTAACAAACAAACAAACCTTTCCTCTTTATAATATTACTAGCAATTGCCCCCGCAACCCCCCTTGTGGGTTGAATTTCGTAAAATCCGTTCTTAGCTGACCTCTACTCGGAGAAAGGAATATTCCTACCATATTTCAAGTCGTTACGCCTTATGGTTCCAGAGATATCGTGATGAGTCAATATATAGGTGGGAATCTATTTTATATATATAGATTGTAGATTACGTTCACATAAAAATTGTGCTATATTACACTTTGTTTGGTGCGTTATTATTTCATATATTTATTAATATTTCTATCGACTTATTAATCGAAAATAATACAGCTACACACTAAAAATAGATAAATATTTTGATGACAATTTGAGAGAAAGATATAAGTTTATTTACTGCACACACAACAACACATTAAAAATACACAATAAAAGTCATTAATATATTTAATGTTTGGCAATTAAAAGGCCGCAGTCTCAGTATTGTGTGGTCATTAGAGGACAAAAAAATACCAGATTAAAATAATATTCATTATATTATTTTTTATCCGTAATATCCGTGTTTAAATCAGATAAAGTTATTTTATTTAAATTTTTGATACTCGCTTTAACATAAGACGAACATAAAGATCACTTTCCGAATGTTCGAAGTAAAAAGTAGGTTGACAGCGCATCGTCGATTGATGTTCTGTGGCTGAGTGTCACCTACCATCAAGTGAACCTCATGCTCGTCTGTCGATATCTAACATAAAAAAAAAACTTTTTATTGTAATATGATGAATCTAACATGTACCTAAATCAAATCCATTATTTTGTAAGTATAGACGATACATTTTCTATAATCTATGACACCTCATTTTTCTAAATAAAATACTTACAAACATCCATTACTTTGATGAGCCAAGAGCCTTCTACGGAGAAGACATCGCGGTCAGGTTGGTAAGCAATATACAGCATCTGCAATACCAACTTCAGGACGGAGATACCGTAGAACATCCGCATTGGTTCCGGATCTTTCTGTGGGAGATCAAAAATCAATTAATAGCTGACCTCATAGTCATTTATACGTGTATACAATATACATACACATTCACAATTATTACATATTCTGTGTAATTGTTGTTCTGTAAACTTCTTGAGCCTTTTTTAAATTGTAATATTTCTGTAATCTGTGAGGTTTTCTAAATAAATGAGTAATATTAAAGTAAATAATAAGTATTATGACCACTGTGCAATAGAGAAGTAATATAAACAAGGCAAAAAACGTTCATGTTTGTTTTGCACAGTGGTGAAGTTGTTTAAAAGCGTTACAAGTCTCTCCTTTAACTTAAGTTTATTTTTAATTAATAACATTATCGCTGGATCGCCTCCCTCATGCACTAATAAAGTTACATTAAGTATAGTTAATAAAATCCCAAAGGATCTTAAATATCAAACAAAAACCTACATGAAAACGTTCAGAGAAACAGATACAAAAATGTGTATATTTTCAGAAGAAAAAATTCTCTTTTCTTTTCCACTTTACGAGAACTTTATAAACTTGGTTTTATCTAATATATAAAATTCTCGTGTCACAGTTTTCGTTGCCATACTCCTCCACTTTGCTTTGCTTGACCGATTTTGATGAAATTTTTTGTGCTTATCCGGTATCTATGAGAATCGGCCAACATCTAGTTTTCATCCCCCTAAATGTTAGGGGTAGTCCACCCCTAAATTTTTTTTTAATTTTTGGACGAAATTTTTTTTTTTATTTTTTTATAATGTGGCATTAAAAATACATACAATCCCTGCTTTTTTTTGTCAAAAAATCTTGACCCGTGCGAAGCCGGGGCGGGTCGCTAGTATGTTATAGAAATCTTAGATATTTTGATGAACAGGTCACGAGAATCCCATATATTACTCTAGCTTTTTGAAATGATCTGAACCCTTTGATATTTTGAGAAAAATTAAATTTACTTACTCTATGCATAGCGCCCACAAAGGCCAGAACAAATCTGAACCAAATCGCATTGATCAGGAAGTTCAGTACATCGATGAGGTACAGATGGAGCATGCCTGGGTAGCATCTGGGCTGAGACGCTATGGGCAGGTAGTCGATAGCGATGTCGTTATATGAACGGAGGAGAAGAGGGAACGGGTAGAAGCCATGCGTCCCCAGATTCAAGATGAGAAGAACCGGCTCCAGCCATGGCCAGTTTATGAGTCGGAGCTGAGGAACAATTTTAGTTTAATAAATGATTAAAACCTTAATGACCTTTTTATTTTTTTATATAATAGTCAATAGATGACCACGCTCGTATTGGTAACATGACGTATGTTAATAAAATAATATGGTCATATGGCATCAATCAGTGTTTTTTTTTATATTTGATATCCACAGACGAGCATTAGGTTCACCTGATGGTGGGTTATCACCCACTAGACTGAAACCGAAACGCGCAATATGCACTTCACGGTTTTTCCATTTAAAAACGGTGGTTCGTTACCCGGTCGGAATTAAGACTTTCCTCCCACCCGTTCAAAGCCCGAAATTACCAGACGTGAGGAAAATTATAAACATATCGCCCCGGTGGGATTGGAACCCACGACTCATCGATGCGCACGGCAGGTGTTCTACCAAACGCGCCAACGAGCCCGTCAGAAATCAGTCAGAAGAAGTCAGAAAATTATAATCACCACGGCGGGATTCGAATCCTCGACCCATTGAAATGCAAGGTGTATCGCGCCAACGACTAACGTCAAGGACTGCAATAATATTGTTCTAAGAGATGGCAGTACGCAGAACACAGTAAGTGTTATATAATGATTATCGATGCTGATCATCCACTTGAGGGAGGCAGTAATTCTGTCTGCGACGAATCAATGTGAATGACATCGTTTGCACTTATGGCGTTGACAAAAGTGTTATTGACTGGTTCGCCAATGATTACGGAGTGCCCTAACCTATGTTTTACACGCCTTCGTAGACGAGGGGAAAGGACTGATCACCAATTTGCCTGTAAAGAAAAAATTTCAATGATCAGACCGAAATGTGTCTGCCCCATGCCCCACTATACTTTTTAACTTTAACTTTTATGTTTTATTTTTCTCTAAAGGACTAACAATGACGTCTGTAAAGATAGACTTGATGTACAATAATAATACCAGGAAAAAATAACATAAATATATTGACGCATATCAGTAAACTGTCACCATATTTTTTTGAGGATAAACTGGTTTCATAAAACCAGTGCAGACCTCTAATTTTATACAATAAAAATACATTTAAAGTTTCCAAAATTATGTCAGCTAAGTTATAGCGAATTTTAAGGCCTATTTACACGATGCAAGTTTCTTGACTGTTGCATTCAATAAATGACTTGCATCTAAACAATACGTAACATTCTTGAACATACAAGACTGGTTTAAATACTTTTCTTGGCACAGCACATAATATCCGCTTACAATTCTTGGATTATAATTATTGTATTCAAATATTGCTCTTGTATGTACAAGAAAATGGTATCATGTAAAAGGGGATTTAAGCTTGCTTTATACTGTCAATATGGATAGAAAACTTACACTTTCGGCATCAATATCGCACTGAAATCCTTTGGAGACAATAGCCACTATGAGCAGGTGACATCCAATATCAACTATGCTCGCGATCTGAAACACGTAATTGTTTCTATGAAGAAGTAAACAAAATAGAAATAATATTACTACTTAAAAATATATCTGAATATTAGCATCTTTCACTATGACACATGCTTTATCGCTCAAACACACAGTCATACCATCATAATTCATAACGCTCCCAAACATTCGTCACTTAAATTTTTTGCGCTTATTTCTATAATATCTACCTACGTCCTACATATTTGCTTTATTTGTTGTTTTACTATGCATGCTAATCAAATGTTTGTAACGTTTTAAAATTAATTTTCTCTGTAAGTGATTATGTAAACCGTAGAAGTAAAATTATTTCACTCAAGTAACAAGCTAAAAACCGAAATTGAATCTTTTGAAAGGCCCGTTTTAAGCCTGTGTGCCAGCTAAAGTAATCAGACCATTTTCGTCTCTCAAAAATTGCATCCACACGAAAGAGAAAGATAGTGCTCCTTTTTTACAATGCGGGTGAGCGCAACACTGACAGTTAATTGCTTGCAACTGTAAAAAAAAGAAACGTAAGGGTTTTTTTTTTTTTTGCCCAAAGCAGCTGCATAGTAGACGAAGTTTTAATTTTTACCTTTGTGGAAGGATATATCTCTAGAATTACAGTAGATGCAACTACATAGTTTTAGTTAGTGGTAAGCGCGTTGTATTTAGCATCGGAGATCCTGGGTTCGATTCCCGGGGAAAATTAAAAAGATGTTTCGGTACGACCGCGACGCTTACATAAGTATCTACGTACGTTAGTGTCATGAATTCTTTTGTAAACAGAAAATTTTAAAAATTTGGATTTTTTTTATACCTTACCAATAATTCTACAGACACAAATGAATCGAATACTATAAATATTCGTGTTCCGGAGGACTCTAACCGCAATTAACCTCTTATCAGTAATAACTTAATGAATGACCGGTAATTACTTTGGGGCGGAAGTATTATTAACTAACAGATATTTCTTAATTACGAGTAGTTTATGATTTACAAATTTAAATGATATTATCGATTAGTTTAATCACCTGTTTAAATAATTATTATTGACTGTTACTATGTAAAATTACTTTTCTTTGATTATTTTCGCGTTATATACGTTTAATAACTACATAGTATAAAACAAAGTCGCTTTCTCTGTCCCTTTGTCTTCAAATCTTTGAAACTACGCAACGGATTTTGATGCGGTTTTTTTTAATAGATTGAGTGATTAATAACAGTTTTTCTGTAGTGTATTTAGTATCAGCATTGCACCGGTGCGAAGCCGGGGCGGGTCGCTAGTATTATAATATATTATAAATGTGATAGTTTGTGAAGATGGATGGATGTTTGTTACTCTTTCACGCAAAAACTGATCTTATTATGATATGATTATATTGAAGGAAGGAAGAAGGGAAGGTTCTGGTATATACATTTGTCATGGTTTTGTGTAAATTGGCTGAAATATAAAGATCATTGTTGGAAGCGTCGGAAAAAGTTAAGATGACTGGGAGCTTTCATCGAAAACGCTGCCTAATCCCTTTGAAATATAACAAAACAATGGTGGGATATTCCTCTTTTATAGATCTGTATAGAAATCTGCCAAAAATTTGTCAAATTATATACCTATTTTTGAAATTTTACCTTTACAAGGTTTTTTTTTCCATTTTTATATTTTAATGCATGTAATGTCTGTTATGTACTGTTATCTTTTTGGGATTAAATGGCTATATTATTATTATAGAAATCTGCGATGGCATTTATCCATACCCATCTTCTAAAAAAATTATCAAGTACAAAGATTTACACGGAAACAGTTATAATCCTTATCGACTTAAATACGTTAGTTATATTAAGCATATTATGCACCTTATTTAAATCATTTACACCATATAATTTAAATGAATATCTTAGGAGTTATCGCAAAATTTTAGGCAATACATGTAGGTAAAATAATATTATGCTAAACTACCCGTGCGAAGCCGGGGCGGGTTAGTAGCTTATATAAAATAAAGAGTTACACAAAACGATATAGAAATATACTCTGTATTTTTACTTACCAAATTTAAATAGCCGATGATAAAGCATTTTATTCGTAAATTGCAACACTTAGCTATCTGCATCTTCTCTGGAAAAAGATAATTTTTAACTTCAATACTTTCAAACAAATGATATATGATTTATCAAGAAAACTAGCTGGTACCCGCGACTGCGTACGCGAGGGTATCTAAAGCAGAGCGTCTATATTAATAACGATAACTTTTCTTTCCGACATCCGATTTCTATGAAACAAAGTTTTTATTTTACCATAGACTAAACTCGATCTATTTGAAGATTCGAAGCTATATGGTTAGTTCAGTATTTTGAACATGAACATACACAGACAAAACACTCTCAAAACTATTTTGGATACGAGAGGGGACGATTAAACAAGGGTGTTCCTCTTAAAATATCTCACAACAATTTCTAGTAAATTTTTCATTGTACAGAAATTTTGATTCAACCTATGTGTGTAAATATTAGAGATGAAACGGATATCCGGTAACTATCTGGTGTACGAAAAACCAATTAATAAAAAAATACGAAATATAAAATTACTTACTAAACACAATTAGTAATAACCAAATTTTCATACTACTACAGCTTAGAAAATGATTTAGTACTCGTACTGCACTAAGGGCAAATTATGGTGAATAAATACTAATTTCTCTGCATTAAGAGGAAACAAGAGGTTTCGCTTGTCTTCATAAACAAGGTCAGTTTTCAAAAAAAGTCTTTCGCTGTATACACTGTTGAAGGGTGCTGAAAGATAGATTTTGGAAATTTCTTGCGATGCACCAAAAGTGGCCGGATATCCGGCTACAAGGTTGGCTGAATATCCAGTTATCTGGTATCCCACCAAACAGCTATCCATTTCATCTCTAATAAATATACTCGTATATTACAACTAGTTAAATTAAATCGACACTTCTTCCTGCCCTGTTCCCTTTTTTTTATTTGAGGTCGGCGCAGTATGTTCTCTTTTTCCATTCTCTCCTTTCACTCGCCATATCATCAGTCACCCTCTCAAACACATATCATTCTTCTCACAGTCAATCCATATTTTTTTGGCCTCCCTCTATACATTGTTCTATTTTGGATACTATGTGATTTATTTAAAATAGCAAAATCTCTATGTTTCAAGATATTCATGCTTATTCTAAGAGTATTTACGATAAGCGTCACATACTAAGTGCAATTACTTCGTTACATTACGTACGCACAATTCAGTCGATTAACTTCTATGTTGTTCTATTAAAAATATTGCCTAAGCTAATAAAAACCTTATTCCATTAGGTAAAGGTTTATAATCGTCTGTTCCACAAAGCAATGATCTGTTCAAAATATGTATGTATATTAATCAAGAGAATCTGATGGGCTTTCTTACTTTTTAATAGCTCTCATGATATATTTTCATAAGTGGCGAGTTACAACAAAGCGGACAGCATAAAAACCTTCTGCATGATAAAATATGTGACAATTTTCGTGTAGTTTAGCGATTCCATGTACATCTATACATATAATAAAAGAGTAGGATCGAAATTACGCTTCACTAAATATTTTTACCAGAAATTAAGAGGGGTGATAAAAGAAGGGTAGCAGAATGCATAAATGCAATTTTTAAGATTCTTGTCTGTCTGTCTGTCTGTCTGTCTTTCTGTCTGTCTGTCTGTCTGTTTGTTCACGCTAATCTCCGAAGATACTGAACGGATTTTCATGCAATTTACACAAATATATTAAGTAAAGCCCGGGGCAACATATAGGCTTTCTTTAATCGAAATCGGTTCTCGGAAAGAAAAGTTATCATCATTTAAAAATAATTTTAAAGGCACCATATTATCACCAAATTGCAATGCAAACTGACTCGCGTTGAACTTTTTCGAATTGTCAGATGTCAATCACAGTTTGATATGTAAATGAAATACTTTGATTATTTCGCCATTTTAGTTATGTACTCGTAGAATAGTGGATAAGCAGTCCCACTGCGTAACTTCAGATGCGAGTTCGAATCTGAGGTTGGACCGAATGAATTTTTTTTTGTATTTATTATATATTTTTTTTTTTTTAATGAACTATATTATAACAACAGAAAATGTATTAATGAAGTATTATATGAAAAAGTATTTCTTATGAGATCGTTTATTTCACCTTTTCATCCATTTCTCTACAGAATTACGATTATTCGACATTGCTTTTATTGCTTCTTAAGGACTGCCTTTGTATCTTAGAGGTTTCCGCATTTAGCACCGGAAACCCGAGTAGGAATCCCGGGAAAAGGGAATTTAAAAAAAGTCTCAAAATGAAAATGTTCAATAAAATGAAATAAATATCGAGGTGGATACAGTATCTTCGCCACTAATTAAATTTAAAAAAATAATAAGTAAGTTTCTTTAAAGTCAGGTTCATTTTTTCTATTATGGTATTTCTATTGAATTTCAAATCATACTTGGAACCCCAATCTCAACCACCATTAAACGTGTCAATAATATGATGCAAAAGCTGCCGTAAATGACTAATTTGATAGCTCTTTCCCAAAAGAAATCACCAAGTACAGAGGATGGAGGATATGTCATTTGTAGAAAGCTTGCTCAAAAGCTAAGCTTAAAGTGAACCCCACGCGAACGAAGTCGCGGGCATCAGCTAGTAAACAATAAACATCCATTTTTAGGGTTCCGTAACCAAAGGGTAAAACGGAATCCTATTACTAAGACTCAGCTGTCCGTCCGTCTGTGGGTTTGTAACCAGGCTGTAATCTCATGAACCGTGATACTTAGACAGTTGAAATTTTCACAGATGATGTATTTATGTTGCCGCTATAACAACATATACTAAAAAATAGAATAAAGGAGGCTCTAATATAACAGACATGATTTTTTTGCCGTTTTTATAGATAATGGTACGGAACCTTTCATGTGCAAGTCCGACTCGCACTTTCCCGGTTTTTATATCTACTAGATGAAGATAGATTTAGTAATTATCAAAGGTTATTTATAAGTAATGAGAACTACACCCGGCTTACAAAGAATCATAATAAACATTTCTATTATGTATTTAAAATGAATATATTTTTAATATATATTAGAATTTGCTGTAATTTTTTATGGAATAGGGATTAAACGACGAATAGATTCACCTGAATGATGGTTTAGTGATTACCGGCACCCATAGACACCTATAACACCGGAATGCAGATGCGTTGCTGGCTGTAGGTATATTGATATCAATATAAAATGCTTCAGTCATGTATTTGTGATATGCATATAAAACTAACCTTTAATTGAAGTCATATTATGTGAAAATGAAACGAGGACAAATTTAAACTTCTCTTATGTTTAGCTGATTAATATACCATAAAATAACACTTACACTTGACTATTTAATAGCTTCCTTATGAAATCCAAAGCGAATTCACCAAATAAAACACAATTTCACCACACTTTTTAACCGATACGTCAATCAATAACAAAAACTGAGCACAACTGTCTGCCTCAGCAGTTGCGCTTGCGCTTGCGACTCGTTTGTACGTATAGTGAACTGTACGTGTGTGAAATGCCATAGAATAATAAAGTCAGTTGGACAAACAATATTTTACGTATCTATGATAATATTATAAAGAGGACAGATTTATTTGTTTGTTTCCATTTAATTCAAAAACTACTCGACTGATTTTAAAAATTCTTTCACCAATAGAAAGCTACATTATCAGCGAGTTACAAAGTGCACCCGAACGAAGCTAGGGCGAATTGCTAGTAAATTATATAGTATAATATCATTCATTCTACTCTAGTTTGTATAGAGGAAAATATAATATGCATATTTTAAATAATTAATAGTAATTTCTAATTATCATAGACCCATAATATTGTTTAAGATATATTACAACGTAGATATGATATGTATTGATAATTGACTAGGAGATAGGTATCTATTTCAGATTTTTAGTCTTTTTCTATAATTTCATTTATGCTCTGTATGATATTTTAAAAAAGTATATCTAAATCAAGTCCTATAATTAAATGACACAGCTGAAGCAATATTTTGGAAATAATTTGATTAAATACTACAATAAAAGAATATCTACTATCTACTCAATATTAATTGTCATAATAAATATATGAACATTCTGATATAAAAAATTAACTTAGCATACTGTTTTTCCTCAACTATGGCATCGCGTCGTGTTGGTGTGTGTTATTTTTGTTTGAGAAAGTGTGCGTTCAACCTTCGTGGAATATCCACAAGTAGAATTATAACTAACCTACACGACATTATAGAAGGAAAATGATTTTCGATTCATTCACTTCAGTATCGATTCATAGAATGCGAAATATTTATTAATAAGATAAAAATGATTGCACCTAACAATTGTAGCTTAACGGGGTACTTTCGTTGTTGTTATACACAATTCATAGTTATGACTTACTAGCAACACGTCCCGGTTTCGCACGGGTGCAATGTACTATACACAAAAAAAATATTCTATGTTACTCGATAATGTAGCTTTCCATTGGTGAAAAATTTTAAAGAATTTTTAAAATCGGTTTAGTAGATCCAGAGATTACCCCCTATAACCTCACAAACAGCTCTAACTAACACCTACACACACCCATAAAACATAGCCTATGTTGCTCGCTGATGATGTAGCTTTCTATTGGTGAAAAAAAATTTAAAATCGATCTTCGATCGAGTTTTTGAGTTTATTCATAACATACAAAAATACAAATCTTTCCTCTTTATAATATTAGTATAGATATAAATGATATTATAATCGTTCAGTTTTGAATAATACAAAGATAAATTGTAAAACTTTGTTTTTTCAAAGAGTAACTGCTGAGTTTCCTGTCCAGCTTAACTCGGTATGTCCAGATTCTAGAAGCATGATATTTGCACAGGAGTTCCTCATGTACAGGGCTGGATTTAGAGACCGATACATAGTATCTTATACAGTGGCGTAGCTAGGTGGAGAGAGAAAAAAATTGCAACCTCCCCAACTCCCTAGCACAAAATTAATTATTTGCAAATTATTACTTATAAAGGACGTTCGGCACTTCAATTGTTATAATTTTTTCTAGCTTTAAGGGCTGATTCTCCCTCTTTCTAAAGCCCAGGAGGCCCTCTCTCCTTCAGGGCCCCGGTGCACTGCACCACTTTGCCCTATGATAGCTACGCCACTGATCTTATACTGCTTAAACCGTTGTGTCTCGATTTGCACAGGAGTTCCTCATATTGGTGGGCATATAGAATAGCCAGGAGTCCGATTAATATAAGAAAGTATTTGCAGGTACACCTATTTTGGGAGTAGAGGGTAAGATCTTTACATCATCCTGGAATGTTATAGATTGACAAGGTCTCATTAGCAGGCCGTACAATTTTACAAAAAATACATATATACTAGCGACCCGCCCCGGCTTCGCACGGGTCTAGATTTTTTGACAAAAAAATCAGGGGTTGTATGTATTTTTTAATGCCACATTATAAAAAAAACTAAAAATTTCGTCCAAAAATTAAAAAAAAAATTAAGGGTGAACAATCCTTATCACTTAGGGGTATGAAAAATAGATAGTAGCCGATTCTCAGACCTACTGAATACGCATATAAATATTTGGTAAAAATCGGTAACGCCGTTTCGAAGGTGATCTAACATTGTGACATGGTAATTTTATATATACCTAAGACAGATGCGCCAGGCCGTAACAGTGATATTAAATATGGCGGAGTCTCAGATCAAAACCCACGGCAAAGTCTGGAACTAAACGTGACAGCCCCGTCATCTGTCGAGAAATATCATGTTGATAGGATGTAAGGAAAAGTTATACTTCTTATTAACAGCATTTTGATACGCGAAGAGGCGTCGCGGTGTGTGTTGTGTGTGGTGGCGTTGACTCTACTAGTTTTTTTTTATGAGTAGTAGACTAGTTGAAATGAGTAGTCACGGTGCCTGTGAACATCTGCTTAACAATATATTAAAGATCGAATACTATTTTTATAATTTATCTGTATCCTACTAAAAAGTGCTCAATTTGTTTAAAACTATTAACTGGGCCTTTGCTATTAAATAATTTTCAGGGGACTTCTGTTTGCGCGTTGATACTGCATAATATGTGCCCCATGCCTCACAAGAATGACTCACAGGAAATAGTAACTACTAGCTACTATTTCTATATAGAAAAAAAAATATATTTATTTCATACAAGACATACATATTATAAAACAAAGTCTTCCGCAGCGTCTGTCTGTTTGTTCGCGATAAACTCAAAAACTATTGAACAGATTTTCATTCGGCTTTCGCCAATAGATGGAGTGATTCATGAGAAAAGTTTAGGTTATATACCTAATTTTTCAGTCTTGTGTAAATTTGTTGAAATATACAATTGTTGGAAGTGTCGGAAAACTATGCTAGGCTTCATCGAAAACGCTCCATCCCTTTGAGATAGACCAAAACAATATATGGTGGAAAAACGCAATGTTCAAATGGATTAGCCAAGAGTTTTGGTCCATACAAATTGTCTTTCTTAGATCACATAAGAATAAGTCAACGTGTGACTAATTACCTAATGCGGTACGTGAGTCGCATAGAGAGAACCGCAGTGACGTACGAGTCAGCTAAGACATTCCGTTTGGGTCACCGGAGTAGTACTTAACTAGATTTGTGTAATTGGCAAAGATACGGCTACCATAGTCTACTTACTTATAGGTAATTCTCTCTTTGGATTTCTCCATAATTCTTCTGCTCCTTTTTACTGTACTGATGGGCTCGTTGCCGCGTTTGGTAGAACACCTTGCGCAACAATGGGTCGCGTTTTCGAATCCCGCCAGGACACGTTTATAATTTTTCATAAGAATGTCTTCCCCACGTCTGGTCACTTCGGGTGGGAGGAATATCGAAATTCCGACTGGGTAACGTATCGAATCTGTCAGTTGTATGAGAAATCATTTGAAATTTCATACAAATGGCAGCTCGACGATACGAATACTTTTTCACAAGTTGTTCTTGCCGGTTCTTCTCCATGAGACCCGCTTTTTGGAACCGTGCAACTAGACGTTTCATAAGAGCCTGCAAAGGACTATTTGAAATAAAAAACTTTTGATTTTGATTTTGGTTCGTGCTAGGCTACTACCGTGCTACCAAAAGCGCCAACGAGCCCGTGAAATATATACCTATTTTGACCCTTCTCCCTTTTGAAATATTTATTTTATCTGGGAGTTAAATCAAGGCCCCATATGCATTAGGCAATACGACTATTGGTCGTATAATGTCTATTAAATTTTCCATATAAATTACTTAGCGATTCATACAGTGCGTTAATTTCCACATTAGATTTTCATATTTGATTTGATTTAGCATATTTGAATACGAAAATTGGGTGGTTATCATCAATTTCTATTGTAATAGTGTGAGTTGTTGATATTTTGTTATATTTCACATAGAATCCCAACGGAATAAACTAAAATTAGTTTTGGATCAATCTCTGAATAGGCTATTATTTTATTTGTCTATATCAAAAATCGAATATTATCCTAAAAAGTATTTATTTTAATATTATAGATATTAATATTGTGTATAACACCATACTCCATAAAATATATAATATTATATATTTACAATAAAATATACGACCACAAAAAATATATCCGAATTACAAATATCCTATATGAAAAAGATCTTCTATAAAAGGGAACTTATGTACATATGGTATTTTTCATGTCATATTCATCAATGTCACGATAAACATCACGGTATTGAGGAATCATCCCTTTTGAACTAAACTTATAAGGAAATCGTTTTGAATGGACCCTTTTCAACACTGCATATTTTAAAGGACGACACTTCAATGTATCAATACATAATATATAATATATATACACATATATTATATACAGTCCGCCTCCGTGGTTCTTTGATAAGCGCGACGCATTAAGCACTGTAGGTCTTAGGTTCGAATCCCGGGGAAGTAAGATTTTAAAAAAATGTTTCGGTCGGGCAGGGCAAAGAATGCTGATCAGGTGATCAGCATTCTGTGCCCTTCCCGACCTTTCTAAAGAAAAGTAAAGAAAGATTCTTTTTTGTAAAGAAAAAATGATCAGTGAAACAGACATGACAGACAAACAAAAATGGGTCTGCCCCATGCCCCATTAGGGTACATGGGAATTCACTTTTTTATATACAGTAAAATCAAAATATCTATACATTGAATTTTTTTATCAGAAATGGAGAGGGTACGATTAATGAACGGGAACAGTATACATAAAATCACTTTGAAAGTTGTTGTTTGTCTGTCTGTCTGTTTGTTCACGTTAATCTCCGAAGATACTGAACTGATTTTTATTTATCTTTGACATAGATTGAGCTGAGGCAACATCAAAACTTTGTTTAATTATAATCGGATATTGATAAAAAAGTTAACTTCTTTTAAATAGCTTGGATATGCTTTTTTATGTTAGATATCGACAGACGAGCATGAGGTTCACTTGATGGTAGGTGATATCTCAGACAAAGAACATCAGTCAATGATGCGCTGTCGACCTACTTGTTACTTCGAGCATTCGGAAATCCATAGACTGAAACCAAAACACGCAATGTGCACTTCACGGATTTTCCATCTATACCTACTGAAAGTTTGTAAAAATAAAGTATCTTTCAGATTAAAATACGTAGGTAAAATATGATAAATAATGTCATTCATAATATTTTGTGTTATATTTAGGAATGAACTTTCATATCAGTCGCGGCTGCTAGGCTGGTAATAATTAATAATGCAAAAACTATATGCCGAATTGTTAACACCATACGATAAATCGTATCATATTATGCGACTATGACACATACTTTATAATGCCACGTTTGTCTTATTGCAATGAATTATTATCAAATATCTCGAGCTCAGCCCGCCTAGCATGACCATCAAGAGATATCTCGCGGACGAGTGAAGACAAACTAAGATATAAGATATCGAGATATATTATATCTCGACATCGACAGCTTTGATAGACAAGATATCTTGATCGACAAATATTTCTACTTTTGACATTAGTCAAAAATCGAGTTTTAAGTGTAAGTATCATGTTAGACCCGGAAGACAGAGATAATCGAACACGAGAAAACGGTCGATAAAATTTTGTCGTGGTTGTCATGCCAGGCCGGCAGAAGAGCCCGTTTGCCCTTTATCTATATCTATAATTATTTCACCTTTAGAAAGCTAGGCTATACTTATTTCCTGGAATATATAGGATTCCCTACTAAAACTTCAATAATGTAACCCAAGGTGTAAAAAAACTGTCATAAAAGTTAGTGAGGTAATCTGTATCTACTGAACCGATTTTAATAAAATCTTTCACCAATAGAAAGCTATACATTGAATCCCGTGCGAAGCCGGGGCATGTTCCTAGTTCCATATAAAAAAAAATCGTTCCGTTTCATCGTATTGCACAATTGTCGTGATGTCTAAAAGCCACTCACAAATGAAACGCGTGACCATCCATTTGCCAGGTGGCTTCGTGCAATAATTTATTAAAGAAGCCGCCGATACGGGCTAAAGATGGCAGCTCGATCGATATCCAACTTTACACCTGTTTAATAAAGATATTTTATTTCAATCAGGTATCAAAAATTACTTTAAATAAAAAAAAAATAAGTTAATTCGTATCGTGGTATACTTCGATCAACAATATACTAGATATCGGGTCGACGCAAAAAATCCGTGCCGGTAAATATCAGCTCACTTGAAATTTGAGAGTCTATTTTGTTTAGTTCTCTTCAAGCACGGCCAATATTAAGACGTTTCACAATGACGCAGTTTGTCTTCAAAAATTGCGAAAATAATTCCCGAAAAACCTATTTTACGGACGGAGTCTTATTTTTGGTTAGTACATATAAAATAAGATATATTTTAAGCTTTTAAACTAACAAATAATTCAAAATTTGAACAAAATTATCTGTTTTAAATCAACGCTACAAATGTTTGGCCAAGGTTGGCCAACACATGCGCAAACTATTGTGTAACAGAATAGTGGATGCATGGAGTAGATTTGTACTGAAATAATCCTTACTATCTTAGGATAAGCATCCTTAGTAATATTATAAATGCGAAAGTGATATTTTTGTTTGTTACGCTTTCACGCTAAAACGGAAAAGAAAACATTCCAATCTGTATGTTCATTTTGCGGATATTATTATTTAACATACTGTTACGGAGACAGGCTGAAGAAAGTTCGAGAAACATTTCTGGTATATTTCAGTCACCTAGGGCCTGGCCACAGCTTCTGGCGGTGTGGAGTGCGGCGCGGCAAGAGGGTCTGCGAGAGGCGCGGTTTGCGGTGGTATGCCACAGCTCGACCAGTTGCGACCGCGGCGGCTCAATGCGCGGTAAAAACAAAATTATTTGTTTCGGTCGCGCGATGCTAAATGCGTCGACCACTGCCGCCGCGCGCGCCGCTCTGAGCTGTGGCCGCCTCGATACTCCCGAGTGCATTTGTTTCACTCGCACGCCGCGCAGGCCGCCGCCACCGCCGCCGCGCGAGTAGCCACCGCGCCGCAGGTCGCACCGCAATGCACGTCGCCGATATCTGTGGCATACTTCATACAATTTGCTCAATTTGTTTTTGCCGCTCGCCGCTTTGCGCGCCGCAAATCGCGCCGCAAAACGCACCGCAGGTGACTGTGGCCAAGGGGTTAGAGACGTTTTCAGCAAGCTGACATACGATTTCAGGCCGTTTTAAGGCAGTATCTATCAAATAGCAAAAGTTCGTAAAGCGATACCAAGCGATCAACTTCTGCGATTTACGAGAGATCCGAGTGCGATAGTTCAAGAGCCAGAAGAGTATAAGAGTCAGTGTTTTGTGCGTAGTGTAATTGTAGTTTTTTGTTTTAGTTTCGTTTTTCTCTAATTGTAGTAGTGTAATTTTTAATTAATTCATTATTTTATTTATTTTCTTTTGTGTTGTTTTTATAAATAAATCCTCAGTGTATACGAGCGGCGTTTATTAATCCCGAACCATTATAGCTCATAACAATACGAATTACAATTTATATAAAACATTATATTATTGTTTATCAAATATATTATAGTTTACGTTTCATGTTGATTTATTATTTTGTACCCTATTAGATACATGATAATTTACACATTGGTGTTTCATAAACTATACTAATAATACCAAAGTCTTCGAAGTTAGTCAAGTGTGTATGTATAATACATAGATATGTATATATATTTTGGTAACAAATAAAATCATATTTCGACTTCACTCTTTTCTTTGTTCCCATTGAGCAGTGTCATTTTTTCAAAATTTGACAAGGGGCGTGGTTTAAATAACAGGTTACTTTTTTCGTGAATTTTGTATGCGACCTGAAGTCTATTTAATACTATGTCAATGGTGGTATATAAGGATCTAGATATGGATAAGGATTTTGTAAGCTAATTTTAATGTTTCTCATATAGGTGAATTGTTATTCTTATGAGAAATAAAGATATCTCGAAAAAAAAAGGATCAGAGCATATGGAATTCCGTGATCTCTGCCTACCGCAATGGGAAAGAGGCGTGATATATATGTAATATGTATGTATGTAAATCTTTCCTCTTTATAATATTTAGTATACCTACATATAGAAAATTCAATATTAATTTCATTTCAATGTTGTGTTTTTAAGCAATCTATAAATATTTTCGTCCAAATTATACAAATTAAGTAATTAATAAATTAACGAGAGGGGATTAAAAATCTGTACAAATTTTGTTGATAACCGAGTTTTATTGTGAGCGATGGCAGAAGAGTTTTTAAAATGAAACTTCGGAGCTACTGCTCCATCCAAGTGTTAATACATGACTGATATAATTCTAGTTAAATATACAGAGCAAGGAGTCTTATAACTATTGTTAAGGTATGCTTAACTCTAGATGTAATAAGAAACTATGGACTTTTAATGTGTCCGGGTTAGCTGGGTTACAGCTATGTAACTACCGATTAAACCAATTCATTATATTATATAAAACATAAAGCACATAACTTATATTTTTAACTAATTATTCACTTAATTCTCGACGTTGCATTTGAAGTGAATTATTTAATAAAATATATAGGTAATAAAATAAGCTTTAAGTTGCGGAGTATTTACGTATTTAAATCAATTAAATAAACTGGGTAGGAGGGATATCTAAATTTCGGCCGGGTAACGAATCACCGTTCATAGATGGAAAAACAGTGAAGTGCTCATTGCGCATTTCGGTCTCAGTCTATGGATTTCTGAATGCTCGAAGTAAAAAGTAGGTCAACCCTGCCATCAAGTGAAAATGCTCGTTTTACATCAAAAATATTGTTTTCATTAATTTATACTTATACTGGTTGATCTGTATCCACTTCGCTGGATTTTGCAAAAAAATTGACAAAAATATAGCCAAAAAATCTTAGCGATATGATTTTGAATGATACTTTATACAAATCAACCGCCCTAGCATGACAACCGCGACAAAATTTTGTCGAACGTTTACTCGTGTTTTAATCGATTATCTCTTTATTTCTTCCGGGTCTAACATGACAATTACACTTAAAACTCGACTTTTAATAATAAAAATAGATAATTTGTCGATCGAAATATCTTTCCTATCAAAATTGTCGATGTCGAGCTATAACATATCGAGATATCTTACATCTTAGTTTGTCTTCTCTCGTCCGCGACATATCTCGTGGCGGTCATGCTAGCCCGGCTGTAAAGCAGTTTCGAAGGAGAGCAACCACAAGGCACAAAACACCGTGACGTGAGGTTTATTTGTACCTACTTATATTTTAAGTTTGGACTTATGTAATGTAGATGCTACTAGCCAGTGCAAAAAAAGAGACAAAAGGAAAATGGGAAAGATAGTCAGGATTCCAGCACCTAAAAGCCTTGGCTCAACCTCAACTATTGGAACTAGCTCAACGTTCCGTACAAAGAAAGATTTTATGAAACTCTTTAAACAATTCAACCATCTTACAAAGGATTTCAAAGCGATATAGTTTAATAAAACAAATCTGAAAGTTTCAGTTTTCAAAGATTAAATAAGGCGAATGTTAACTGATCTTCCTTTGTTACGACTTGAATTTATTTGAAATGTTTTGTAAGGTGTGTTGCAGACGAGCGTGTTTGACGGCTTCTTCTTGTAAGGAAACATACTGTTGGCCCTATTCAAATTCAAATTCAAAATCATTTATTCATTTAGTTAAACGTCAATATAAAAAATACATATTAAAAGCTCCTAATTGTACATTTACTGCCAGTTCTCAAATCAAGGGCGTAGAACGGACGAGAAGAACTGGCAATAAACTTGCCGCCACTCTTTTTAATCGCCAAGTCTTTTGTTTTACAAAATTTTTGTAAGGATTGGCCTTGATTTTATTGTATTCTCGATGTAAATCACACGTTGGGCAATACAAATATCTAATTTTTGGGTAAACTAAAAATCTCTAAACCTATACTTATCAATTTCAATCATTTAATTTAAACTGTTTACTGTAAAAATTAAACAATGTTGAGCTGTATATAGCCTGTAAAAAGCAGCTTGGAAAAATGTGAATTCTGGAGTCCCCTAGTGGGGCATGATGGGAGGATGCAGTTGGAGTGCAATATAGTAATTAATTACCTACTTCATATAAAAGCACAAATAAGACTTTTTTTAGGAGGCAAACGGGCAGGCGGCTCACCTGATGGTAAGTGACTACCGCCGCCCATAGACATCCGCAACACCAGGGGTCTTGAGGATGCGTTGCCGGCCTTTAAGATATGTATGTATAAGTATATGCTCGTTTCTTGAAGGTTACCAAGTCGTATCGGTTCGGAAAAACCGCCGACGAGAACTGGTTCAACAAAGTGGAAGTGCGTGGCAAAAAGTGCCTAAGGAAACGCGCAGTTGTGGATCGCCAGACATCGAGGTGGTGAGGATGGAATTTTGTGTTCTTCTTCTAACTTCTGAGCCTAATTATAATCAAGGATACATTTCAGCATTTGATTCGCTCGTGAATTATTGCCCTTATCAAATGAAAATAAATCTCTTTAATGAAACGTTAATAAAGCGAAAAGATTAAGTTTAATGAAACCGAATAAGATTAAAATCTCTCTCCTAATCTCTATTATTTACGCTAATGTAATTAAATCCGACGATTAATGATTTATGTTTTTAATCAATTATAATTCAGCCTTTTAGTTAATGTATTTTAATTAAAATAACACGGAGATTTTTTTAAATGACAAGTTTATTAAAACTGAATTACTAGAGATCCGCTCCGGCTTCGCAATGCAATGCAGATGTATTATACACAATTAAAAAAAAAAAAAAAAACTCAAAAATTACTCGACCGATTTATGAATTCTTTCACCGTTAGAAAGCTTCATATTCACCGAGTAACATAGGCTATATTTGTTTCCAGAAATAATTAGGGATCCCTACTAAAACTTGAATAAATTAACCAATAATAATTAATTTAATGAACCGATTTAAAAAAAAATCTTTTTTTTGTGTGTACATCTACATTGCACCTATAACTTTATGTAGCTTTCGATATAAGATCTCTTTTTTCTGAATATTAACTTTTAAAAACATGAAATATTTTTCCCAGACTATTGCTTGATAACTGTAATTAGTACAAATTATACTCCAAAATATTAAAATGTTCATACATTTTTTTTTAGTTTTGTATTTTAAAAAGATTTTTGAGAAAATTGAAACATATTCTGGAAACATCAATTGCTACCCCATATAAAGCCATCACTGACTGAACGCAGCCTTAGATGTGGGCAATAGTTTTATTACAATAATATAACAATTTTGACGGGCTCGTTGGTGATTTCGGTAGAACACCTGTCATACGCATCGATGGGTCGTGAGTTCGAATCCCACCGGGACGATATGTTTATAATTTTCTGTAAGCATGTTCTCCCCATGTCTGGTAACTTCGGGCATTGATCGTGTGGGAGGAATATCGAAATTCCGAACGGGTAACGAATCACCGTTCATAGATGGAAAAACCGTGGAGTGCACATTGCGCGTTTCGGTTTCAATCTATGGATTTCCGAATGCTCGAAGAAAAATTAGGTCGACAGCGCATCATTAACTGATGTTCTTTGGCTGAGGTATTCCTTCCATCAAGTGAACCTCATGCTCGTCTGTCGATATCTAACATAAAAAAAACGTATTTCAAAACATTGTTTATCTTTATTGCTTTATTTTGGCGATGAATATCTGGATATTACTATATCTATTATGTTTTGTTCTACAATCGATCGGAGAACTACGACCACAACAAGGTGACTGCACATCCTCGTAATATCTAACATAATTCTAGTGAATTTACATTTCGTGTAATTACTGTAATTACAACGTATGTAATTGACCACGTGCTAAATGGAGTGCTTTATCGAATAACTTAATTATCTGCAATAATGGAAGTAATTATAATTATGAGCACTCATTTGTTCGAAAATTAAAGATTTTTTTGTTTTAAATATTATTTTATGTTCAAACGCTTACTTAGATTGGATTATTATAAAACTATTAGTAACACGCCCCGGTTTCTCACGGGTGCAATGTAGATGTACTATACACAAAAATATAGCCTATGTTACTTGCTGATAATGTAGTTTTCTATTGGTGCAACAACGTAACAAACAAATTAATCTCTCCTCTTTATAATATAAGTATATATTATAATACTAGTGTAAAATGCCAACATTTATAATTAAAAATATTCCTTCGGTCTTCAATATTGAAACAAAATAAAATATAACAACATCCAAACTATTCTACTTTTAGCAAAAATATCTAACTGAAGTTAAATATTTAATAATAATAATAATAATAATAATAATAAATTCTTTATTAACCATTTTTTTTTCATGTACAGTATTAAATGTGGCTCTGACTTCTTATCTAGGAGATCCTGTGTTAAAGAAGTCAGTCATAAATATTCATCAGAATAGTTATAAATATTCATAGTTTTATTTTAACGATGTTTACCAGGATTGATAATAGTATTGTCTTTTATTAACGCGAGTATCACACATTTAAATAAAATACTGTATACCGGATTAAAACGCGATTTATTATTTATATTGTTCAAATTATTTATCCCGAACATATCAAAATCCCGAAAAAATCAGACAACTGTCATATTTCTGTCTACCCGTGACCACGTTTGCTGAAAAGCGTCCGAAACGTCGGGATACATAATATAAATAAATCGCGTTTTAATCCGGTATACAGTATTTTATTAAAATGTGTGATACTCGCGTTAATAAAAGACAATATTATCGACATAGACAAGATATCTCAACTTTTGACATTAGAAGTCGAGTTTTAAGTGTATCATGATAGATCTGGAAGACATAAGGAGATAGTCAATTAAAACACGAGAAAACGTCGTCTGAGCTCACTTCTGCAGTTTACATGTCTTCTAGTCGAGGGTTTGATTTATTACTACATATCTGCTTGATTCAGTTCAACTTTACTTGAGTTAGATCTGGATCGTAGCTCAGTGGCATACGTACTACGTAAAACTCAGGTTCAATTATCGGAGAAACAAGATCTTAAAAATGTTTCCAGTGAAGTTTGAGGTGATTAAAAACTGTTACTGTCTTGGTAACGTACATACATATGTATATGAAGGATATGAAGAGCATTCACTCGTGTCTGTCAAAGGTTCCCCGCATCCGGCGGCCTGCCATTTCCGGTGTGGTTGACCTCGTTGTAGCAAAGGTGTTTGCATGATTTGAGTTTGAAAATGTCTTAAACGACACTGTAAGTTTAAATAAAACAATATCAAAATATTGGCACGCACGATTGGGCACGTTCGGTAGAACACTTGCCGTGCGCATCGATGGGTTCGAATCCCACCGGGACGACTTGTTTATAATTGTCTGTAAGCATGTTTTCCCCACGTCTGGTAACTTCGGGCATTGATCGGGTGGGAGGAATATCGGAATTCCGACTGGAACCACCATTCATAGATGGAAAACCCGTGAAGTGCACATTACGCGTTTCGGTTTCAGTCTATGAATATCCGAATGCTCGAAATAAAAAGTAGGTCGACAGCGCGTCATTGACTGATGTTCTGTGGCTGAGGTATCACCTACCAGGCTACCATTAAGTGAACCTCATGCTCGTCTGTCGATATCTAACATAAAACAAATATACCTATATATATACAAATAGGTATACGTACTGTATGAGTTTTATTATTGTTATAAAAAACATTTTATTTGTGTATAGTACCTACATCTACCTTGCACTCCGTGGCATGTTACTAGTAATAACATATTTCGTGAAAACCATGTCCCCGAATAGGGCATGGGGCTAACACGTTATGGACTTCTCTAAGTCTTCTTCAGTCAATAAGACACGGCCTTCTTGATATCTAGCCATCTCATCCAACTAATATTGTCTTAATATTGTCTTTTATTAACGCGAGTATCACACATTTAAATAAAATACTGTATACCGGATTAAAACGCGATTTATTATTTAAATTATTTATCCCGACGTTTCGGATGCTTTTCAGCAACCGTGGTCGCGGGAGACTGAAAGATGACAGTTGTCTTATATTTGAAATGTCACAAAGTTGCCATATTTAATTCAATTAAATTAAAAAATTATCTATTAATTTAGGTAACACAATGTACATCTATGAATGTCAATAAAAAATAAAACATATTAAATTACTAATGGTTGCTGAAAAGCATCCGAAACGTCGGGATAAATAATTTAAATAATAAATCGCGTTTTAATCCGGTATACAGTATTTTATTTAATATTGTCTTTTATTAACGCGAGTATCACACATTTAAATAAAATACTGTATACCGGATTAAAACGCTTGCCGGTTCTTCTCGTCCGCTCTACACGCTTGATTTGTGAACTGGTAGTAAATGTAAAATTAGAAGCATTTAATATGTATTATTTTTTTATTGACGTTCATAGAAGTACATTGTGTTACCTAAATTAATAGATTATTTTTGAATTTAATTGAATTAAATATGGCAACTTTGTGACATTTCAAAAATCAGACAACTGTCATCTTTCTGTCTCCCCGCGACCACGGTTGCTGAAAAGCATCCGAAACGTCGGGATAAATAATTTAAACAATATAAATAATGAATCGCGTTTTAATCCGGTATACAGTATTTTATTTAAATCATCCAACTAGGCCAAAGAGGTGGTCATTGTAATTTAATATCTAATGAGCTATGAAAAAACCTTCCTTGAAAACGTACTTAAAAATTTTATCTGCTTATCACTCATTTATCAATGTCCGGTATTTCCTTTACTCCAACTCTATTTTGAAAACTATATTCAAAAAAAATATAGGATATTATTCAAAATACCGTCTTTATTTCAAATAAACTTGGTAATAACAGTAAATTTGTAACAAAATACCAAAGTATATTGTATTTTTGTGTCTTTATAATTTGACTTTTTAATTAGGCTAAGCTTACTTTGGCTGTTTATTCAATCTTCTTATAAGATTCCCTAAATTAGAAATTGCGAGTGCTGCTTATTTTAATACTTAACAAATGAATTTAATAAAACCGATGCTATATAACCGCCTCCGTAGCTCAGTGGTAAGTGGGTTCGAATCCCGGGGAAACAATACTTAAAAATGTCGGGCACAAAAGACTGATCATCTACTTGCTAACAGATACTATATAAAGCGTTTAGCACTGGAGGTCCTGGTTTCGAATCCCGGGGGAACAAGAAAAAAAAAATGTTTAGGTCGGGCAGAGCACAGAAGGCTGACCTACTTGGCTGTAAATAAAAATTATCAGTGAAATACACAGAAATGGGTCTGCCCCATGCCCCAACACGGGAATTCACTACAGGGTTTCGCTGTAGTTAGGAAGAAGGGCCACCAAATTTTGATACAGGGCTTACCAAGGGTAAGCTACGCCCCTAACCCCTTAAGCTTTTAGCAATAAATAGTTTTTATTTAGTTTACAATCTAATTTTTGAATTTACCATGTACATTTATTAATGGAAAAGCTATAGTATTATGTCCATGGCAATAACTAAACGATTACTTAATTTATAATAATAAAAATAGCATTATAGGAATAATAAAGCTGTCTGGTAGTATATGTATGTGGTAAGAAATAATAATATCGTTTTTTATACCTTTTAGTCCTATTACAATTATTAGAAACTTATATTTTTGCAGTTTTTAATAACGGAATGCTGAAACAGTAATCGAAGAGACAAAATGTACTACTGTTTATTGTGATTAAGTTTATTTTCTTATGGTATGGAAGTACACAAGTATTTATTATGTAGATACTTAAAAATGTGCTCCAATTTCATATTTTTATTGATGTTTTTGATAAGGATTAAACAATTTATTATTATTTTCTAGTCCTATTATGAAAGTACTTTTAAAAAAAAACTCAATGTTGAATAACATTTGAGTATATGGCGATTAATTCTAGGTGAAAACACCCCAAAGACCCCAAAAGCTGTCGGTTTTGTCGTATTTCTTAGAATTTCAAAGCACTATTTCGAAGTGTTTCCGGTCTGGCGATCTGATTTCCGGTTGCCCTTACCTGAATTATTTACCGAAATTCAAATAATAGTAAAACAGATTTTGACCGGATCCCACAATCAACTAATTGATATATTTAGATACATTAGTCGCCTCGATGGCACAATGCAAATGGAGTACGTCTAGCACCTCCTGGGTTTAAAAATTATTATGACGGGCTCGTTGGCGCGTTCGGTAGAACACCTGCCGTATCGATGAGTTGTGGGTTCGAATCCCACCGGGACGACATGTTTATTATTTTCTGTAAGTATGTCTTCCCTACGTCTGGTAACTTCGGGCATTGAACGGGTGGGAATATCGAAACCACCGTTCATAGATGTAAATACCGTGAAGTGCACGAGCATTTCTACTTTGAGCAGTTTTACTTCGAGCATTCGGAAATCCATAGACGGAAACCCAATAACTAATTATTATCTAAAAGCTACATATATTTTTTTAAATTGCATTCCATATCAAGATTCCGCGAAGTTAAGATTCATTCTATTGTAAAAACGATGATCTGAAGAAATACGCAATGCTTTTTATCTAAGTAAGATTACCGGGATACCTGACAAAAGAAAGCTGAATTATAATAATGGGTTTGCTCCGGCGGGAACGTCAGGTACATTTGCAACGCTGTCAAGTAGTCTGTAAAGGAAACCATTTCTCTCAGCCCGCTTTATGAAATGCATTTGATGTCCCGCTACAATTGCTCTCTGAAGTTTCAAATATATTTGGATTAAGAAGCTGTTTTTATGTTAGATATCGACAGACGAGCATGGTTCACTTGATGGTAGGTGATACCACAGCTACAGATCAGTCAATGATGCGCTGTCGACCTACTTTTTCCTTCGAACATTCGGAAATTCATTGAAAACGAAACGCGGAATGTGCACTTCACGGTTTTTCCATCTATCTATCTAACAGTAGTTTCGAAATTCCTCCCACCCGTTCAATGCCCGGGGTAGACATCCGTTTGTCTATTTGTACGGGCTCCGAACTGGTTTACCGATTTACATGACATTTTGCATGGTGGTATCTTATATCAACATCTTTAGATACTTTTCATCCCGACAAATTAAAGAGTTCCTAACATATACGTAGGCTTTGTTTCAAGAAATCGGTTGTCAAAAAGAAAAGTTATCATCATTTATGAATCCCACGCGAACGACGTCACGTAGTTATGAATAAGACCGTTACTATTTATATTATGAACTCCTACATTAGAATCTAATACTCAAATAACCACTATTAATTCTATGTACTATATCTCCCTCCTCGCGAATATGATGACGTCGGCACAGTTTCAATTCAAACTCAAACTCAAACATTTATTCCACATATAAACTTATAATTATATACCATATGAATAGTTTAAAAATATCTGGTCGTGTGGAAGGGTAACACACTCAGCATATGCTTCGCCAACAATATTTTGTCGACAGAGCGCCTGACAACAGAATTCGTTATAGAAGAAGACACTAATATAAATTTGTTGGGTGCAATGTAAAAGCGTCTAAGTGCTATTATAAGATTACACTCGCTTATACTACTCTCTTAAGTGGATAGTAGAATTGTCTAGCTGAACTAATTTAATCCTCTTTCTGAACACATTTGCACAAAATAAGGCTTAAAATTATTATCATACTAAGTTTTCCTTAATGTCTTCTTCATTCGCTTTTCATAGTTAGGACTTAGGTATAGGTTGAAAAAGTTAAAAATAATCCAACTCACCATGAATTAGGATTTAATTTTGAGTAAATTATTATTAATCATTAAATCTACAGATTAGCTTGAGCTCTTCAAGTAGTCTTTTAGTACGTCCAGCGCTGGAGTTTCTTCACCAAAGTCTTTGATCACTACACAAGAGCATCCGACGATTTTTCGTGCTTTGCCATCTTTGACGATTTTACATAATCCTGCCCATTCACCGAGTTTCTTGTTGTTGTCCACCTTTACAAGGGGAATCTGATGTTCATTGCATAGAGCCTGTACAAGTTTCTTGTAGGCATCTTCATCGCAGTTCTCAGCCAGTACACAGAGCACAGCTTGTCTCTTGTCAAGAGCCTTAGCGGCTTCATGGAGCCCATGTACAAGACCACCATGGATGAGGGCAGTCTTCAGGACTTCCTGCAGAGCTGTGTTTACGTCCATCGCACCGCCGCTCAGCACGGGGGCACTGGGTACTTCGACATCGACATCGGCCATGGTATCTTATGGTTTGTGAACCTTGCGTACCGGAAAAATACTGGGAAAAAAGGTTAGGTTAGGAAGGCACATAGTTATGCTTTTTTTATGCATAATAGACAGTCGTTTGACTGCGATCTTACGTGGTAAGCGGTAATGCGATCTAAGAAGGGGCACGTCTGTCAAAAATGAGCGTATTCATCCTGACCTTAAATATACCCAAGTTATTTTTTTTTATTTTAGACTAGTAAATTATAAGCATGTGGTCCCATTGGGATTGGAACCCGCGACCCGTCGCGTCGGTCGTTCTTCCAAACGCGCCAACGAGCCCGCATCTATATAAATCATTTTATTTCTGTGGGTAGTGCAGCAGTATCGGCCATCAGAGAAATAGTAGATCCTTAGCCTAATGGAAAGGTCGAGTAACGTTGATAGTGGAACTATTAACCAAATACACTATTTCTTTTATTCTCACTATAAACTGACACGGCCGTTCTCTATAAGGCTACTATTGGACTGAAATTAGATCAGAGGATAGTCAAAATACATTCAAAAATATATAAGAAAGTGGACTGCAAAGAGAAAACCGAGCTAATATCTATACTAATACTAGCGACCCTCCCCAGCTTCACACGGGTCTAGATTTTTTGACAAAAAAAAGCAGGGGTTGGTAATAGAAGAGTGAAAATATAGAGTTGTATGTATTTTTTAATGCCACATAATAATAAAAAAAATAAAAATAATAATTGAGGTGGACACTCCTTATCACTTAAGGGTTTGAAAGATAGATAGTAGCCGATTCAGACTTACTCAGACTTACTCAATATGCATAAAAATGTTCATAAGAATCGGTCGAGCCGTTTCGGAGGAGTATGGGAACGAACATTGTGACACGAGAATTTTATATATTAGATTATTATAAACAGGCAATATTTGTTTGTTACGATTTAACTCAAAAACTACTCGACCAATTTTAAAAATTATTTTTGTATATATTTTTGTGTATAGTATCTATGTTGCACCCATGTGAAGTCAGGGCGCGTTGCTAGTTAGGTATAAATAGTGTAACTTACGACTTTGTTTTATATATATAATAGTTTATTGCACAAATACAAACAAAACAAAACATAAATTTCGAATTAATTCCGAACTTTGTATAGAAACTAATAGACCTTAATAAGTTTAATGGGCCAACCGTGTGTTAGACTAGTTTATGCCCACGGGACCTCTCACCACTCACATTAATGACTAAATCATTATAGCTCGTTGATTCAAATGAATTGCGTAAAGGCTATGTATGGGCAATATAATTGGGTTTTCACAATTGTTGTTTTGGTAAAGCAGTATATTTAAACATATTTATGTACCCCACCTAGCATGACAATCAAGAGATATCTCGCTGACGAGTGAAGACAAACTTAGATATAATATATCTCGACATCGACAACTATGATAGACAAGATATCTCGATCGACAAATATCTTTTGAAATTAGAAGTCGAGTTTTAAGTGTAAGTGTCATGTTAGACCCAGAAGTCATAAACAGATACCTAATCGATTAAAACACGAGAAAACGGTCGACAACATTTTGTCGTGGCTGTCATGCTAGGCCGGCAGGATGCCTCTACCCAAGAGAAGTATAATAGAGAATGATAAAGATGGTTTGAGACTTCCCAACCCCTTGGATCCAGTAAAGAAAAATCTAAAACCCCAAGTCAAACATACTTTAAAACAAGAGTTCACCGTTAGTTAATTTTGTCATAAAATTACAGCAAATATCAAATCCGTAGTAATAAGGGGTTAGTGTGGCAATTTTTGTGATAATTCAAATCAGACAGCTGTCACTTTTCAGTCTGCCCGTGACCACGCTTGCTGGAAAACATCTAAAACGTCGGAATAAATAATAACTCGTGTTAATATGGTGGCGGTAAAAAATATATATTTTTTTATTTTCTTCAACGATTTTCGTAATTTTTTTGTTGTTCTCATATTATAATATTCTATGTATGCAAAAATAAGAAGGTGGCGGGATCCGCACTGGGTGCTAATGACTTGCTTAGTGGCGGGACCACCATACAAGCCCAAAAGCTCAGATTTTTCAAATTTCAAATTGTTGTTTCTATTCGAATACCGGTCATATTAAAATTAATAAAAAATAAAAAAGTTTTTAATTTTTTTGTAGTCACATTACACAGTTCAGTTATAATATGAAAGAAAACAAAAAAATACTAAAAATTTAGGAGCAGTTTATAAAAGATGTCAAACGACAAAAAAATTACAATATTAAAATAACACATAACTATCGATCTGATAGAAATGATTTCCATAAATACACGAAAATTACGGCAACATTTTATACGAGTGCACAATAACTTCTGTTTCAAAAGATTTATATTTTGTGTCAATCAGGGAGGCGGGCCGTTCATCAACGCTTCGATTCCGCACAAACTATTACCACAGTCTACTGAAAATCAGTTGTGAAACAATTGTCTGTGTTTTGAAACCTAACATAATAAAATAAAATACTTTATAATGGATTAAAACGCGATTTATTATTTATAATAAAAGACAATATTAACCTAACACAAATCTTTTGTGTTGTATATAATATTATGTATATTTCACCTGTTATCGTCCTGTAAGAAAATAACAAACAAACAAATTAAATATTATGTTCTGTTTGGCATGTAATAATAACAATAATAAAAAAAGGGTAAATAACCATTTCATTTTTCATAAAAATAGGTATACTCGTAACTTATTTAATTGTAAATGTTTGGCGAAGATTAATTTATTCACTGTCTATTATTACGCGACTATCACACGTTTAAAATAAACTTTTACTGGATTCGAGAGCTTTCCAACAAGAGTGGTCACGGGCGGACTGTTGCTACGAAGCAGGCAAAACGAAAAAAATATATAATCTCAATCACCTTTTTTATGTTAGATATAGATAGATGAGCATGAGGTTCACTTAATGGTAGATGATACCTCAGCCACAGTATATCAGTCAATGATGCGCTGCCGACCTACTTTTTATTTCGAGCATTCGGAAATCCATAGACTGAAACCGAAACGCGCAATATGCACTTCACTTACCTTCGTTACCCGGTCGGAATTTCAATATTCCTTCCAGCTGTTCAATGCTTCGGGCATTACCAGATGTGGGGAAGATATGCTTCCAGAAAATTATAAACATATTCCGGTGGGATTCGAATCCACGAGCCATCGAAGCGCACGGCAGGTGTTCTACCGAACGCGCCAATTTTTAATCCGGTATAAGTATCATATCCGGTATCATAGATGGAAAAGCCGTGAAGTGCATATTGCGCGTTACGGTTTCAGTCTATGGATTTCCGAATGCTCGAAGTAAAAATTAGGTCGACAGCGCATCATTGACTGATGTTCTGTGGCTGAGGTATCACCTACCATCAAGTGAACCTCATGCTCGTCTGTCGATATCTGACTTAAAAAAAAAAAGTATTTTCCATTAATAATAATCACTACAAATTCTATATACTGTAGTACTATTGATTCGAAATAATTATCTCCCATACGCAGTGTTCGTTCAAAATGGAATACAAAGGAATGTTCTTATTTTAATAAATTATTACGTTAACTTCGTTGGAAAACAGCGCAACATGAAACGGTACTTTTACAAAAGCTTTCGCAGCATTTGCTGTGTTCAAAATTTCAATATTTTATACATTTGCAGAATGTCCGTTCCATCAATATTTAATTGGAAATGAAATATTTATTTGTAGAGGGAACATTATCACGACTATCGTTAAATTGGGAACAAGTAACAATTAAACTTCGTGTAGTATTTTTTGGAAATTTATATTTTTCATTTAAAGAGGAAATATTTGTATTTTCGTACTCAACAACTAATGGACCGATTTCAAAAAATCTTATTTATTCACCAATAGAAAGCTTCATTTTCAGCAAGTAACATAGGCTATTTTTTGTGTACAGTACATCTACATTGTGGCTGTGCGAAGCCGGGGCGTGACGCTAGTTGCAAATAAAATTGTATACCTATTTCAATTTGTTTTATCAGTTATGGTACAGTTATGATACAAACGAGTAATAGTCTCGCCGCTCGCAGCTATATAAGGTATATGATGAAACTAAAACCCTCAAAACGCACATTGCACTTTATGGTTTTTCTATATTCACGTTGGTGCGTTACTCGAACTCGAATTCGAATATCGAATTTCGATATTCCTACTTTTAATACCGGAAATAGAAAATATTTACAGAAAATAAGAAAAAATTCAAAACAAGCGGGATTCAAACCTGCAATTCTTCGGATAGCAAGGTGCCAACCCAACACACATAAGGCCGTACAAAACTTTGACAAACTGCGTATCAATGAATTTTACTTTTCCCTAATAACCACCTCAACCGCTCAGTGGTAATCTATATATCACCAGAGGTTTACACTTTTAATTTTGTACGTCTCTGAACGTACGTATAGTATCAGTGTTACCAGATACACGGTAATTACCGTAGAAGCACGGTATTTTAGATCAATAGGTGTGTTTTTCTACGGTAATTTTAAGTATTAACTACCGTATTAAATTGTAATTTCTATTATTAGTTTGTCCGCTTATCTAATCATAATCGAAATTGGTTGTTTAATAATAAAAGTAGGTATAAATAGCAGAGTCGCTGTGCCAGTGCACATTTAAGCTAGTTCGTTAAATCTGTGTTACAGTGTTTGGTTATATGAGTTAAGACAATAAGTGATATTTACACAAAATGGACAGCAACATCCCTACGCCAGCCTGTTATTTTTTATTAATTAGATATTTTAGTTAACGTTGTCGTTTATTGTTTACAGATAGCTCAGCTAAAGGAGCAGAATGGATAGAGAATGTTTCGTATCCTGCCCAATTTTATGTTAAATATTTTATCTTTATCTCACTCAAATGCTGCCTGAAAGAATATTTAGCCAAGTCAATGACATTAAAACGAAGAAAAGAAATAAGTTAATAACAAAAACCATAAAGGGAAATATTCTTGGAAATAGCTGTGCTGATTTTATACCTACTAAGAATATGTTGTCAAAAATGACTGCAGCTATATATGATCAAGAAGTTCTTGTTTTAAATGATTGAGAAATTAGTCAATTATAATTAAGGATGAAAATATTGAATATTTGTGGTATTTTCTTTTGCTTTTTACACGATAATTGACACGGTATTTTTCACTTATGTCTACGGTATTTTGAGTCTGAAACACCGTATTTTCAATCCATCAACACGGTAATATATTTTTTAATCTGGTAACACTGGTATCAGTTGATGTTATCTGTATTTAATATGATTTTCCGAAAATGTTTAGGCAGTCATGACGTTTAGACGACTTGAGCTAAGCCGATGGCCGAGCTGTTTCAGCACGTACAATCTTTGCGGAACGATTAATGACAGTAATTAAGTTATAACGGTTCTCGTGATGGATAGCATTAATTCGATACTGCCGCCTAATTAATACCCGGATTGAGTCTGTTATGGACATATCCGTGGGTCACTGGAATGCGTATAGCATCGTGGGTTCAAATCCCGATGGACCCAGGTTAATAAATTGCTAATAAACAGTGATACGTAGGAATATACTCGTACGTAAGATTAATAACAAAATATTTCTTAAAACTATATATTATATCAACAAAGCAGAGATTTGCGTTTAAATATGTACGTGTTGTTTAGTAATAGGATTATATAACTTTTTATACTAGTTTAAAATTATTCAATATTATGATTATTTATTATTTATTATACGTATTTAATGTTTATTACAGCACTATTTTTTTAATGTTTCGGTCGAACAAGGCATTGATTACCACGGAATTGCTGTTAATACATACATATATCCTCTAGAATCTGTTTTTTAAATCTGTCGCATAATAGTGTGTGTGGGAAGCCGGGTCATCTAATGGTATTTTTTTATTTATTTAATCATCAGATAACAAGGATCCCATAATTGTTAGACCTAAATCTATGAAAAATCCAAGAGGCAGTATATGCGTACTCGCTGATTTGTACCGACAAGTGTACTCACAAAGTGCCTCATGATAGGAGCCCCATAATTTTCGGCCACCGACTGTAGGAAGCTCTTACGACTGACTCTTACCCTACCTAGCGAAAATGCTATTTTCTTGCCCAGTACTGCCCAAAAGTCATCAGTATGGGCTTCAGCGAACATTCCTGGGACACTATAGAAACGTGTCCATCTTAACAGCATCCTAAACGCATTATTATATAGGATGCGTAGAGCATCTGTCCGTATAGCTAGCCCATAGATTGCTAGTGTAGATATTAGACAATAAGCTTTAAAAAGCGTGATCTTAGCTTGATTACTACAACGAGCATATACAAGAGCTATCATAACAATTGATCACCGCTGCTTATAGACATCTGTTTTATTCGAGTTTTTACAGATTGATTTTTCTTTAGTGTATTTTTATTTTTTATTTATAAATTCTCTTTATTTGGCAACAATTTTACAATTGTGATACACCACTAGTGTACATTAAAATCCTAGTGAGAACAATAATTAAACTATTCGTTTTACAAGTAAACAAAACTTATACAAAACATTTAAAATGGATATATAAAAAAAAAGGATAGACGTAAAACTTAACGAGTTAATGTTATTTGGGCACATTACATTTTTAAAAAACTTAACGCATGTACGTTTTTGTTGGAACAGTACATTTTTATCAGATGATTGAAATAAAATTGAATAATCTTTGGTGTATTGGGAGGCAAACGAGCGTGTACTCACCCAGTGGAAAGCCAAGACCCAAGCCCATGAACAGCCGCAACACCAGAGGATCTACATATGCTTTATCAGCCATTTTTTTTTTAGCGGACTGGCAGTGTTGTGATATGAAAGTGTCACAGCAAATGCTGAACCAGCTCCCATTCACAACCACAGAGCACACGGCGACATGACTTCATATGTAAGTTGTACTTGCATACGTTATATACTCGTATAGTCAATTTAAGTTTTTGTTATGTTGCTGTCATATAATATGTAAACACAGCAAAAATGTCGTTATTTCTAATAAGGACTTATGCAACCAAATGTACTCGTAGATGCAACTAAATAAAACCTAGGTGAAATTGTTAATATTTATTCAGATAGATCAGAATAACTTATTTCACAGAACAAAAGGCATTGCAACGTCATTACAGACTTCAAGAAGTCTGAAACTTCATAAGAGCTGTGCTATTCAAGAAAGTTTGCAGCGTTGCGGTAATGTAGGTCGTTATTAAAATAACGTGTCTGTACCTAAGGAAATTCAACACATTTGTAAGTGCTGATGGTTTTTAAATATGTGTACCTATACATAGAAAGCTTTTAAATGAAATATGCTGAGTGTTGTAGAATACTCACTTCTAAAAGAACTATTTCATAAAATTATCTTTGTACCGTGATCGCAAATAATGTCTATCTTATCCTTTTTGTTTACCTGTGGAAATACTTTTTAGCCCCGCGCCACTTTTACCATCTTGCCCCGGCGCGGTAATGGTGAAGAGGGGAGTGTGGGAGTCGAGGCAAGCCACTAAACCCTCCATAGCGCGTTTGAGTCGGGTCGCGGTAACAGCAGAGCCTTACCCCGCTTTCCTCCTCGCGTATGGCGCGTAGCGCTGCAGGCAGCGCACGCCTCTCCTTTCAGTCCAGACTGCGTCCATACAATTCAGTTCGAGCAGTTTATACTTTTTTTTACCGAGGGGAAATGCAGTTTACACACAGTGTGGGTCACCCTACCAGTCTGCCTGATATGAGCCCTCTGCTCCAGGCAGCTGGGTCACTGGGAGCTACCCACTAAAACCCTTCACCCCTCAAGCCACCATAATGGGGCCCATGAAATAGCGATAGCAGTCTACCGCGAGCCCCGGCGGTCCGGCCAAACGGCCCCCTTGTGTACCGCTTAACCCCCTTATACTACTGAACCGAAACCAATCAACCCCAAGTCAAGGTACCCAGCGTTGGACTAACAGCAGGAATCAATTTCATTCCTAACTCATATGGAACATTACGCAGGACTGTTCTATCGAGTCTTAACGAGGCAAAGTTGTACTCACTAGTTTGAAGTGTAGTTCGAAATGTGTTTTTAAAGTACATTTACTGTATGGAACACTTATGCGATTTTTGTATTTAACATTTGGGACATTTTGAAATTACAAAGTTTTGTATCTAAATAGTTTCAAATGCACCTTAAATGCATAATGGCTAATAGGTTTAATATTTATATGTATATTATTGTGAGCAGTAATATACATATAAATATTTTTTTGCTCGTTTTTGCTCGATATTGATAACGACAACAGGTAGACGCTTGAAATATTCACAGAATATTAAGTTATATATTCACTTTAAAAATAATTAAAATAAACAAATATTTAAGCTCCCATACAACAAACGTGATTTTTTTGCCGTATTTATAGATAATGGTACGGAACCATTCGTGCGCGACTCTGAATAAACTCAAAACCTACTAGGTACTAAAATATTATTATTTTTTCACTACAGTAAAACGGTCATCATATTATATTTGCCTCACGTGGTATGTGAATGGTCTCTCACTATTTACCTGACAATGTGAGGTTATAATTATTAAAAGGGCTGATTAAAAAATTCATAGTAGACAGAGCATACGACTCTACTGATTGAAAGGGCTCCACTCCCCTATTTTTTTCTATAATAGCTATATAATACACATTCAAATCATAATTCTCTCAATAGTTTATTTACTTGGCCATAGCGTGTAGCTTGTTTTTTTATGTTAGATATCGACAGACGAACATGAGGTTCACTTGATGGTAGGTGATACCCCAGCCACGGAATATCAGTCAATGATGCATTGCCAACGTACTTTTTATGGATTATGGATTTCCGAATGCTCGAAGCATTCGGAAATCCATAGACTGAGACCGAAACGCGCTATGTGCATTTCACGGTTTTACCATCAATGAACAGTGGTACGTTACGTGGTCGGAATTGTGTGTGACCAGACGTGGGGAAGACATACTTATAGAAAAGAATAAAAATGTCGTCCCGGTGGGATTCGAACCCATGAATCATCGGAGCGCAAGGTAGGTGTTTTACCAAATGCACCAACGAGCCTGTCAAAACGAGCTTGTGTTGTAAACATTGCATTTTTTTTAGTTTTAAAAAAGATATTTTGATATATTTGCATACAGAGTTGTAGCAGGTGATATTTGTAGTTAGAGAAGAACTTTGAGATTTGTCGCCGCCCCGGCTTAGTACGGGTGCAATGTAGATGTACTGTACACAAAAAAGCAAGTTGTTTAATTCAGTACCTACCTATCTATGGGAGCAGCTATCCAACCACTTTGTCATTAAATGATACTTTGTTAGTTAGCTAGCAACATTTTATGGTGAATGAATGAATGAATGAGCTTTATTTATTCCATTACACTTATTATTATTTTATTTGTTGTGTTGTGTTATTAGTGAGGTTAGTATGCAAATAGAGCTAAAATAACTATTGTTAGTGAATATTAGTGAACAATTATATAAAATTAGAATGTACGATAATGTTATTTTAAAAGAAAATACTATTTAAAAAAAACTATTAAGTGTAAGGACCGCATGTAGCGGTGAAAGCCTCCTCCAAATCTTTCCATTTATCCCTGTGTCTGGCGACCCTGGACCAGAGATTGCCTCCTACTTTGGCTAGGTCATCACTCCATCTCTTTGATGGTCTGCCTCTCTTGCGTAATTTATCATAGGGGTGCCAGTTTGTTACAATATGCGACTATCGATTATCCTGTACCCTTTGCAAATGGCCAGCATATCGCCATTTCACTTTTAATATATGTCTGGCAACATCTTTAGCTTTGGTTTTGCGTCTTATGGAGGTGTTTTTAATGCGATCTTTCAGTTTTAAGTTTAAGAAACTCCTCTCCATTCCTCTCTGACATATTCTCAACATTTTATGGTAACTACTATTATTACTACGTTAGTTATATTTTTTTAAAAATAGAAGCATTTTTAAAATCGGTCGAGTAGTTTTTGAGTTAGTGTCAAGCCATACTTATCATCAGGTAACCCGCCTGCTCGGGTCTCCCTTCTATACTAAAAAAATAATCATAATATACAAGCTCTCAACTCATTACGTAATGTACGAGTATATTATGCATTAGTTTTACAATTTACAAGGAACTTATTTATAAAAGGTTAAAAAAGTGCTAACTTTTTTTATAAACCCTTCCCTTACCTTTGATAAGGAAACTTTATAAGAAGAGAAAACGATGTCTAAACCTTTTCACTTTTGCTTTAATGAATATACAAGCTTGTTTCTAATTTGTTTCTTATTTTAAAAGCAAAAGAACAGTAGTTAACAAGAATATTCCGGTCTGGCGTTAAATTTTTACATTGACGCCCGAAGGCTCAATATAATTGTGAGGAAACTGAATTCCCACCGGGTCTCGGGGAAATAAAAGAATTTGAGCTTCATTTGTCTCTTGAGAGGGAATTCGGAAATGTACGGTTTTTTGGTAAAGCGTATTTCTATAATCGTTGACGTTTTAAGTGTTAAGTACCTGTTTAAATAGATACCATGGTTGCCATTTAGAGTAAATTTAGTTTGAAGTTTAAATTAGGTTTTATTAAATTTGAATAAAATACTGTATACCGGATTAAAACGCGATTTATTATTATAATATATTATATAAATAATAATTATATATTATATATATTATATAATAATTATATATTATATATTATATATTATATAAATAATAAATCGCGTTTTAATCCGGTGTACAGTATTTTATTTAAATAAGTGATACTCGCGTTAATAAAAGGTTGGTTGTTTTTTAAAAAAAATATTAAATTTATTAAAAAACAACCAAAATAAAATAATTTATTTTTTTGTAATTATTATTATTACAATAAATGCGTAATATATTATATCGTTTTTCTTGGTAGCTATCAAAGTTATAGAATTAAGTGCATTATTGTTAAATGTAAGGGTTTCATGTCCACTAGTTTTTTCAATATATTTGCTATTAAAACGATTTAAATGATATATAACTCTTCTGAAAAATGTATTCCAGCTCATAAGAAAGTTTTATTAATAAGAAAATTTATATTTTTACGATTTTAACTTGTTAATACTGTTTTACTATCAGCGTTCATTACGTTTTCGGTGCGTTATTAGATCTTCCATTTGTTTTAGGAAGTATTTCCGACAGCAATTAACATATGAATCGGACAAATTATACGTTAAAACTCAGCATACAACAGTTTATTAATAACTAGCAACGCGCCCGGCTTCACACGGGTGCAATGTAGATGTACAATATAGAAAACATAGCTTATGTTACTCGCTGATAATGTAGCTTTCTATTGGTGAAAGAATTTTCAAAATCGTTTAGTTTAAAAATAGTTTATTCATAACATACAAAAATACAAATCTTTCCTTTTTATAATATTAGTACCTATAGATATAGAAAACATCAAAAGAGAATCTATAAGTCAAGTCGATTGGCATTTGTTTTTAAATTGTATTGACAAAATCCGCATTCTGTTTTCGAAATGGAATGACATCTGTCAAAATTTTGACGAGATTCTAATCGACTTTTTTTTACAAGAATTCTTGACATAACATCTCATATTGCAGATTACTTTCTTTCTTTTATGTTTTGATGTAATTACTGATATTTTTGTCGCTGCCCCAATGGCTTATAATATTATATGAACCGATAGTATCATTAATGGACACAGAATATTATGGCGCCATTAATTGGCGGTTCTTTATCTAGTTCACAGTTAATTAATTTAGCTATTTACGTCACGTAATTAAACGAATATCCGTTGTGTATTGAAAGTATTCCGGGCATTTTCAATTTCATTTTGTTTCCTGAATAGTTAAAGGCATTTTGGAGCGTTTAGAATAATTTATTTCAATAAAGAATATATTCTAAATCGTAACTATTATATAAAACATTTAGAATACGTCGTTTGTGTTTTTAATGACGAATACGAGTTTATTATATTCTATTCAATTATATTAGATCAAAAATTATCCACAAAAACATATTAATTTTCTTTTTAAAAGTATGCAAATTGCAGTCAAATAAGTCAGTTGAGCTAAAATATTCATTTTAAAAATTACAAGCACGGCGAAAAAATATGTATCATGTTTCCTATTTTACATGAACATATCGTTGCTTCAAAAGTAAAACTCACTAACTGACAATTTGAATAAAAATAAATTTTGCTACTGTTACTCACTTTAAGAGTAAACCTACGGTTATAATGAAGAACTAATTACGTATTCTCGTCCATAACTAAACAATGAAGCGCAATACATACTTAGTAATTTGTTCTTATCGTAAATGTACGCTTAGAATGAGGAATAGTAGCAACATTTATTTTTATTCAAAATAACACTTAGTGAGTTTTACGTTTGGACCAACGATATTATTGTCATTGATTGTAAATTCTTGAAACAGTCCTGGATCGAAAATAAAAATAATAACAATTTAAACAGACATATTTAATTGGTTTGAATGTCTGCCTGAGCCACAATACCGGAACCCCGGTCTCAGGTTCTAGTCCCGGGGAACCAATAAAAAATTGTTTCGGTCGAGCACTGCATAGAAGACTAATCACCTACTAATATAGGTACTATAATTATAATGAAAAATGATCAATGGAACAGACGCAGAAATGTGTCTGCCACATGCCTTTAGGGGATTCGGGATTTCATTGCCTGCCTGCAGCCAGTGACGAAATCACCATATAAGCCCAAAAGCCCGGCTTGCCCGGCTTTACCGTAATATAACTTATAGGTATAATAAAGTATATAATAACGTTATGTATGACTTATATAATTACGTTAAAGGCATTATTATTCTTTTTTTTTGGTTACATTAATATGGCATTTTATACAAAGCTATTGTATGTTAGTTATAGAATATCTGACATTGCGGTTCCCAGAACGCTCCTTTCAAAAGCCTACCACAGACAAGCCAAAACTTGGTTGAACATTGACAGTGCTCTAATGAACCCTCAAATTAATTACGCGAAAGTTGCAACGGTATGCGTAAATTAAACAGCACATGATTTATTCCCGTTTGTTGTTGAAATTTATAGCTTTACTCTGCGATTGTCTACGTATTTTACTATTTTGCATGGATATTGCAAAATTCTGCCAAAACCTATTGTAATTGATAATCCGTGGTTGATGCTCAAATGTTTTTTGGATACATACATACATACATCACACCTCTTTCCGATTGCGGTAGGCAGAGATCACGGAATTCCATATGCTCCGATCCTTGCATACCAATTTCGCTTCTTCCACTTTCATCAATGCTTTCATACACACTCGTCGGTACTTTTGACCTGGCCCTATTGAAGAACGTCCTCGATTTGATAGATGTAAATACATATCCCACCTCCAATGGAACATTGTCACTTTTACAATATTTTGGGAAGTGAGTTAAAAATGTATTGTGCCGATTGACCACAATCGCACAAGTAAGTGTTGATATGATGTAAGGTGGAGCACGACATCCTAGAAAAAACCTATTAATTCGCGCTTTTAAAAGTTTTGAATCATAGTGATCCGGAAAAATAGTCGGTTTGAAAAGAAATACCAAAACTATTAAAAAAAAGTAACGATTACAAATTACTTTAAAGCATACTTGAATAAGTTGCGTTAGAATTTATGATTTTACAAATTCTACTTCCGTAAAGCGGCTTTACTTAATATTTTAATTAAATTCTCTTCTTTCTTAAAATTTTGGCTCGTTATAATAAAGAGGTACTAAGATATAAACAAAGGGGAGGTCGATTTTGCGCATCACTAAACCCCTTGTCCCGATAAAAGACTCAAACTTTTAATTGAACTAAAACTCATCATAATCATTCTTCTAAGTCTTTAAAATGTTGAAGTTATTCTTGACGAAATGACGTACTTTAAATTTAGTACATTATAAACTAGCTAGCCACCCGGCATTAGACGGGTATTAATGTGACATTAATAGAGGTTGTACTCATTGTCAGTACTTATAAAAACAATTAATCATGTATTCATATAATGTGTTTGTATGTTAAATATCGACCGACGAGCATAAGGTTTGCGATGGTAGGTGATACCCCAGCCATAGAACATTAGTTGATGATGCGCTGTCTACTTTTTACGTTAAGCATTCGGAGATCCATAGACTGAGACCGAAACGCGCTACCTATCGAAACGTTCGGTGATCACCAAACGCGACAACAAGTCTGTTAGTGACGTCACAAGTCATATAAGAAATTCAAACTAAATTGAACATAATAACTATACATTAAGTCGTAAAATATTAATAGCACTCTGTATCTCATTTACTTACCTTGGTATTCCAAAAAATGGCTCTCTTGCCATTCATGCGTCTTATTCTAAAATAATTCAAATAAGCAAACATCACGCGACTAAAAAAGTTGAAAGGGCACATTGTTTTAATAAACTTTTTGACATACAACTGTACTTATTGTTTAGTTTGAATCAATTTTATATCTTACTAGAGATCCACCCCGGCTTCACACGGGTGCAATGTATATATACTATACAAAAAATACCTTATGTTACTAGCTGATTATTAAAATCGGTTGAGTAGTTTTTGAGTTAAATCGTAACAAACAAACAAATCTTTCCTCTTAATTATATTAGTATATAATATTGTCTTTTATTAACGCGAGTATCACACATTTAAATAAAATACTGTATACCGGATTAAAACGCGATTTATTATTTATATTGTTTAAATTATTCTCCGCCCTTGATTTGTGAACTGGTAGTAAATGTATAATTAGAAGCATTTAATATGTATTATTTATTATTGACGTTCATAGATGTACATTGTGTTACCTAAATTAATAGATAATTTTTGAATTTAATTGAATTAAATATGGCAACTTTGTGACATTTCAAATATCAGACAACTGTCATCTTTCTGTCTCCCCGCGACCACGGTTGCTGAAAAGCATCCGAAACGTCGGGATAAATAATTTAAACAATATAAGTAATATATCGCGGTTTAATCCGGTAACCAGTATTTTATTTAAATATATTAGTGTAGATTTAAAATACCTAATTTATATTTATTATTTACATTAATAATAAAACAACAGTCATGTTTTCTAAAATTATCCAAAGTCACATTACATTCTGGAAGTTTTTGCTGCAATGGCCTTTTCCTGTAAAATAATATATATTATCTACTACAGTACTTCAACAAGGCATCCCTCTTAATAAGTACTACGAAGCATGTATACGAAATTTTAATAACAACCGTAACATGTGTGGAAGTTGTAAAAAAGATATAAAATTTTAAAATGTTGTCTCCACAACAGTGCCGGGTTGTTAGAAAACTGCTGGAACTTCGTTAATTTTTAATTTTACTGCTCCCTTTTAACCCTAAGAATTTAATAAAAGAGTTTGTTTTAATTTTGCTAAGCTGGAATGGCAGGAATACTCTAACTTTTTTGGGAGCACAACTATATAATAACTTACAAAAAATACAAGAGAAGCGGTCTTTTTTAACATTTTTAAAACTTAGATTACTGAAAAAATATATTTTTATACGTATATTTGAAAATACGACAGCTACTTTTTTTTAAATAGTTCAGAATTAAGTTTGTCACTTAGACCGCTATTCGCTACTGCTATACGCTATTGTGTGATATTGCGTCTCATCATATTAAATATTTTTAGACAAACTCGCACCGGGAGTCATATTTTTTATAAAATGTATTCATATATTCTTAAACGATTTATTCCATAGTGAGAATTATCTAGCCGAAGGTATATTAAAATAGTAAACGATTAATCCGTAGCAGCGTAGCTACGGCGTAGCATTAATAGCGTCATAGGTAGCTACTATTTGGTAGCGATTCGAAAACCAATATTTTTTTAAAAGAATGAATGTAGAATTTAATGTCTACAATTTTTACTGAAACATCCAAAGCTTATTGTATACTATAGGCAGTAACGAAGTATTTGTTTTGCTATTTTATTCGAAATAAAATACTTTATACCAGATTAAAAGGGATTTATATTATTTATCCCGACATTTCGAGTGATTTTGCCATATATACCATGCGTATTTGCCTCCAGATACTAGAATTGTAATTATCAGAGTAATAAACCTTCCTTTCCTTCCTTCCCCGGTTTCGAATCCAGATTACTATTGTTCATTAGATCGCTATAGCTTTTTTACTTACACACTGCAGATCAAATCGAAAGCTTTCAGAATATTGCAGTAAGTTTTACTGTGTTTCATAGTTCAAGCTTCAAAAGAATCATGCCGTAAACAAACCTCTCGATGTATCGAAGTTAAAAGTTTATTGAGTACGTGTTTGTAGGACAAATACGATTTTCAATACGTGACTTCTGCGGTTAGAAGTTGGTCCGCGAAATAGAATTCCTTATATGTTAGCGTTTTATAGAACGCTCATTGTAGTTTGATATACGTTCTGAAATGAATAAAGAACTATAAAGTTTTGTTCCGTATTCTCGGAGGGTTTAAGTTTTATTAATACTATTCCGTTTTACTGTATTTACGCTTCTACTACTCGCAATATTTTTATGGAATAATTGGTTTTTGTTTCCAAGATATATATCAATCGCAAAGAACTTCCAAGTTGCAATTATTGCGTAGGTATATTATTTTCCCGTGTATAGGTTTAATGATAAAAAAAATCTCTATATAATTAGTACTGTGTTCGTTTATTTGATACTAGCGATCCTCCCTGGCTTCTAGATTCTACTACTATACACAAAACAATGGTGGAAGAAACTCTAAAATCGGTTGAGTAGTTTTTGAAAATATAATACACTAGCAACGCGCCCCTGCTTCACACGGGTGCAATATAGATACTACACACAAAAATATACATAGATCTACATTGACAAATGCGTTTTTCTCGAAACTAAATATGTTTTTCAAATCGGTGACCACTATAATTCAACAGCCCATAGATGGATTTTGATGATTTTTTTAATCAAGATCGTAGATTTTTAATTTTTATTGAACTATAAAAAAAAAATAAACGAGTGATTGATTGGTCCAAAATAGAGTTTTCTGACAAAAGCCGCCATTTTGTTAATTTAAAGAAATCCTACGTTTAAGGACTAGATTTATTATTAAACTAATGTTTTTATTTGTTTTTTGATGATCCAGTAAAAATGTATGATGGTCACCGCGAAGCGCTACTTGGAAAAGGAGGTCCACAAAGATGGCGATATTTTTTATAAATATTTCAATTTTTTTAAATTTTTGTCAATGACATTGATAAAACATGTGCAATCAGTTTGGTAAAATAAACTTAATTAATTTTTAAAAATATTGAAAAAAAAATTTTTTACGTCCCTAATTGCATCTCATTCCTTAAGACGAATAGTTAACTAAGACAAAAGGTGTGTACATAATAGGATATCTGTAATTATCGTAGTGTACTTGAAAACTCCCATAAAACCCATTACATTAGCCGCAATCCCGAACGTGACTGCCGGCATTCCTAATGAAGACATATTGAAGATTTCGCCTTTGCATGGCAAACCAAATGTATCTTAAGATGCTTTCATACTATTTTGTATTTTTCTAAGACTTAAAACAATATTTATAAGTTAGACAATTACAAGTACTTTTCTGTTTTTGTTTATAAATAGTGAAACTCATGCTCCTCTGTTGATATCTAACATAAAGTAATATAAAACAGACAGAAATGCTTCTACCAATTTTTTTTTTTTATGTCAGATATCGACAGACGAGCATTAGGTTCACTTGATGGTAGGTGATACCTCAGCCACAGAACATCAGTCAATGATGCGCTGTCGACCTAATTTTACTTCGAGCATTCGGAAATCCATAGACTGAAACCGAAACACGCAATATGCACTTCACGGTATTTCCATCTATGAATGGTGGTTCGTTACCCGGTCGGAATTTCGTTATTCCTCCCACCCGATCAATGCCCGAAGTTACCAGACGTGGAGAAAACATGCTTATAGAAAACTATAAACATGTCCCGGGTGGGATTCGAACCCACGACCCATCGATGCGCACGGCAGGTGTTCTACCGAACGCGCCAACGAGCCCGTCAAAATATGGGAATAGACTTGTTTGCATTTTTAAACAATGTCTCCAGAAATATTTGTTGGAAGGAAGTTGCTTAAGTCCAAAAACAAAGCAGTTATCATGACGAATTATACAATACTTAAAAAGTAAATTTCAAATTTTTCTTATTATCTAAAAGGTATAGTGTGAAAACATCTTTAATTTAGACTAATTGTCGAGCTCCTTGCGTCGGTAAGAACACTAGGCGTGTAACGAATATCTACTGTCCAGCTCAGTACTTTATTTGCAATTAGGCTCGATTCAATCGACTATTTGTCCCGATTGTCTCGATAAACCGATTTGAAAATCGAATAAATTCGTGCCGTAGTGATCACGTTGCTATCGAAATTGTCATTCGGCTCTTTGTTTAACGAACTTCGGTTTATAAACTTTTATGTTTGTGAGTCGATTTGAATAACGAAATGTTTTCTATATTTAAACGGCTTGTTTATTTGAATTCGAAAATGGAATGGAACAAAAAATAAACGACCACCAAAAAGTAGCAGCTGCTTTTAACAAGTTTTAGCAGTGTGTAGATATTTTTTTAAATTTAGAATTATTCGGAAATAGTTTCAGCCGTTTTTGAATCAACACTGTGTTCGAATTGCCTCTAACTTCCGGTCGATAAAAACTAATAACTTCGTATATCTATGCATCACGTATATAATTTGAATCATCTATACTAATATTATAAAGAAGAAAGATTTGTTTGTTTGTTACGATTTAAATCAAAAACTACTCAACCGATTTTAAGAATTCTTTCACCGTTAGAAAGCTACATCTTCATCGAGTAACAGGCTATACTTTATTCCAGAAATAATTAGGGATCCCTACTAAAAAATGAATAATGTAACCCAAGATTTAAAAAAAATATCACAAAATTGTCGATTATAGACATTCTGTTATTTTATAAAAGTTCTTGTAACTCATAATAATGAGGATGTAATGAAATGACAATAAACACTACCAATAATCCCATTTAACCTATAAATAGGACCATCTGAAATATTCATTGGTTTCAAAGCTGAGAGTCGGGTGTATAATTTAATACGGTTTGAAAGAAAAATATATTTTCCATACAAATTTAATAGTAAATCTCTTTGAGGTGAATTCTTTATGCGGCCGGTGGCGTTCGAACGCTTTGATGCATTTTATACGGATTTGTATTATAGTTTTTTCAAACGTACCGTGTATTTTTACCTGATTACTGTTGAGAATTATACTTCAAAGCAATGGTTTAGTAAGTGGACTTACATACTTAGTATCGAGTGCTAAGGGAAATAAGTGCGATTCTAATAATAAAAACATTATAAATTAGCTGTATTCGGTATGCAAATTAAAAAAACGGGTTGGTAATAGAAGAGTGAAAATTTAGGGTTGTATGTTTATTTTTTAATGCCACATTATAAAAAAATAAAAACAAAAAATTTCGTCCAAACATTAAAAAAAAAATTTGAAGGGTGAACAATTCTTATCACTTAGGGGTATGAAAAATAGATAGTATCCGATTCTCAGACCTACTGAATACGCATATAAAATTTGGTAAAAATCGGTAAAGCCGTTTCGGAGGAGTACGGTAACTAACATTGAAACATGGAAATTTTATATATTAGATTCTACTAATCCTACTCGTTATATAAAAAATGCCAAAGTTTGTGAGAATGGTTGAATGTTTATGGATCTTTCATGCAAAAACTACCGTACGGATTTTGATGAATACAGTAATATAGCTTATACATCAGAATAACACATATGCTACAATTTATAAAGATTTTGTATAAATTGGCTAAACTATTACGATAAGTATCAAGTAAGTCGGAAAAATTCCTGCCTTCTGAGAGCTATCTTGGCGTGCGCCGCCTAAACCGTTGGAGTTACATGAAGATAATGTATGGTGAGATTGTTTGTCTTAAACAGTTCTAAATAAAATTCGCCAACAGCATATATCTACCCTTAATATGGAAGCCAATATACCCTTAACTATGAGCCATAAATACATTTAAATTGAATACTTTTTTACAATGCACATTTAGCTAATTCTTATCAAAATTGATACATTTTTCGCTTTCAGTATTTAATATAGATGAACTGTGTGTTAAATGGTTTAAAAAATTAATTAACAGTTTGGTAAACCCGTAGTACTAATTCTAAGCAGACGTAGTCGCGGGCAGAAGTTAGTTATATAATAAAGGATTGAGTTATTAATAAATTATGATTCGGGCAATCAAAAACTTCTTCATAGTCGCAATATATACATAGTATGTTAATTATACCAATATGAATATCAAGAGAAACCCGATTGTAATCAAATAACCTAGTATAGATATCGAATTCAGCTTAATATCGATTAGAACTGTAGTATTCTGAGAAGATAATCGTTAGTAATCCGTCCACGTTTCGATTGTATCGGAAACTTCAAGGGGTTTGAATTTGATCGAGTTATATTGGGTTGGATATTTGAGATATTCTTTATTAGCTTATATAAAATTCATTTATCTGAATGATAATTCTTAAAAATGGAACTTTATTAATAATTATAATAATAATAATAAAAACTTTATTCACACACACAAAACACAGCATACAGAGAAAAAAAAACAATTATCAATCATTCACCAAAATAATCATTTAAAACAAACATTATATATACATGCATTCACTTAAATATCTGCGCAGTAGCTGTGTGGCAGTGTGCATGAAATAGGATGCTACTCAGGATATCTGTGACGTAATGCCACAGCACTGATTTTCAGTAGCTCCTATTATTATTTGACGCTTGACGTCGCGGTGCTTACAAATAACATAAGTATTAATGTCACTTAGTAAAAAAAATACGTTCAATCACTACATATTATAAAACAAAGTCCTCCGCCGCATCTGTTTGTCTGTCTATTCGCGATAAACTCAAAAACTACTGAACTGATTTTTATGGGGGTTCACGAATAGATATAATGATTCATGAGGAAGATATATAATTTGTTAAGTTTTTGTGCAATTTGGTTGAAATATAACGATAATTGTTTGAAGTGTCGGAAAAAGTCTAGCCGCCTGGAAGCTTTCATCGAAAACGCTTCATAATCCCTTTGACATTTATTAAAACAGTACCTACACGATAGCATATTCCTATTTTATAGATCTACTACAAAGTCTGTGATGGTCTGGGATGGATCTTTTAAGGATAGCTTACTATAACCATTGTCTTCTAAAAGAAATGGTCACGTACAATACACATTGGAAAGCTATTTAGACGGATACAGTGTTAATCTTTATCAACTTAAATACGTTAGTTCGCTTAAGCATTTCATTCTCAATATTATAATATTTTATTAATAATTTAAATGAATATCTTAGAATTAATCGAAAAAATTAACGCAGGCGAAAATAAATTCAAGCAGGTTTCTCACACCGATGACGCGGACGAGTCTTGTTTGATGCGATAATCCCCGTAGTCGACGCATCAAGCTGATGCGGTACCCTACTATAAACAAAACATGATGCATAATATGCTCTACTACCCGTGCGTGCGTGGGTCGCTAAATAGGGATTTTTTTTGATAGTGACATTTTTAACCATTCGATATTTCAAACTCGTAACATATTTCATACATTATGTTTCTTTAACCTAACTAGTTTTTTCCTTCTCTCTTAACTTATGGATTCTTATGTTTTTTGTTTAAATTGTAATAAATACAAATAGTAAAAGTTTTAAAGGAAAAGTTAATATTATTCTTTTTAGCGCATTTTAATAGAAGCTTGTTTTTAAAAAGTTAGGTTATATTAAGTTTACTTTTATTACTTTTATTTTTAAAGAAATATACTTGACGAGAAAACTTGGGTAACCTTAACAGTAATTCATAATTACAAGTACACTTATTACTTACATAACTTAAAGGAGAGATAAATCCAACAAACACTGAAAAATCCCGCTTTAACAACACCACAATTAAAAACGAATATTATAGATGTAGTATCTTATTTAATACTTTTAATTAATTATTTCCTTATCTTCAAATTCGTGACATGACCTTAATAAATTCAAATGGAAACTTAATTTCAATAATTCCTAACTTAAATTTTTGTACTACATTCTTGTTTCGAAATAAAACCACAGATTATAGGTATAGTGTTTTTTCATGACAAAGACAATGAAATTAAAAGAAAATTAATTATTCTTATTCAAATTTATTTTATAATGTCAAACCTCTCATCGTTTTTTGTGTTTATATAAAGTACTAGCCGTCCCCGCCCGCCCGCTTTGCTGGGCGAATTGTAAAGGATAGACGAATATGAACTATCCACATAAATTTGAAAAAAAATGGTAAAGGGTTGATGGAATTCAAAAAATGTTCTGTTGTTCCTTCTACAATTAATTCCGCGTCGAATTGTCATGGTATCATGCCGATCGGTCCAGTAGTTTTCAAGTTTATCGATAACAAAGAAAAAAAAAGTTGCTAATATAATATTGTCTTTTATTAACGCGAGTATCACACATTTAAATAAAATACTGTATACCGGATTAAAACGCGATTTATTGTTTAAATTATTTATCCCGACGTTTCGGATGCTTTTCAGCAACCGTGGTCGCGGGAGACTGAAAGATGACAGTTGTCTTATATTTGAAATGTCACAAAGTTGCCATATTTAATTCAATTAAATTAAAAAATAATCTATTAATTTAGGTAACACAATGTACATCTATGAACGTCAATAAAAAATAATACATATTAAATTACTAATATTACTAATATTAAATGCTTCTAATTTTACATTTACTACCAGTTCACAAATCAAGGGCGTAGAGCGGACGAGAAGAACTGGCAAGAAACTCGCCGCCACTCTTTTTAATCGCCAAGTTTTTGTTTTACAATTATTACATATTAACGCCATCTATTCCTACGGAGTTGAAATATCAACTACAGATACAAATAATTTATATAAAAAGTTAGTGGGTCAGTTAACAGTTTATATTATTTTAAGGTCCATACAAATTAATCATTTTCGGTACATACAAGTGTGTACAGAAGTTCAAAAAAACTTTCCCTTCAACTTAACACTTCACAAATGACTAAATAAAAACTAAATCGTGTTTTAATCCGTTATAAAGTTATTTTATTTAAATGAATTTGCTTTTTAATATTTTCCGTAATAAAAAACGTATATTAAATTAAAGTATATTAAATACCTACTTTTTGGATATGGACCTGGGCTGTAACACGAACTCCTAGAGCAGAACGAGAGACCACAGAATAGATAGCCTTTTTTATCTATTCCGTTACAATGACCATACAATTTGACCCTTTCTATCATTATTCCTCTTTTTCAAAAATGGCGCTTTAAAATCCAGTATAAACGTCTGCAACACTATTGGCTTGTTCCTCCAAGGAGTTCCATTTTCAAATAACAGAATAAACAATTCACAAACTTTTATTAAACCAATTCATTATAGAAACACTCGCATCCAGGCACTCACATTTTAAGACCGTAAACTGACTAAAACGCTTTTTGGGTATACCATAAAATATTTATTGCGTAAAGATGTTCTTGTGGGGTGTAAAGAGGCACGTGGATACGTTTGAGTGCCATTGCCTGTACGCAAATACGCATTCTATAAAGTTTTACGTGTGTAGGTCACGCACGTGGAATTTAAGATTCCATAGCAATGTGTGTGTCAGTTTTGTGATTTTCACACGGCTTATTATCTAAGCAGCCGACCTAGCATGACCACCACGAGATATCTCGCGGACGAGAGAAGACAAACTAAAATATAAGATATCTAGATATATTATATCTCGACATCGACAATTTTGATAGAAAAGATATCTCGATTGACAAATATATCTATTTTTGATATTAAAAGTCGAGTTTTAAATGTAATTGTCATGTTAGACCCGAAAGAAATAAAGCTATAATCGATTAAAACACGAGAAAACGGTCGACAAAATTTTGTCGCGGTTGTCATGCTAGGCCGGCAGGTCTATTAATGTGAGAGATGTGCATACGGGAAGTTCTACGCCCAACTCTAACGACAGATATTTCAGGTCAAAAGTTCCCTAAACGGACAAGTGTGTGCGAAGGTTAATGAGGGTAGAGGGGACAAAGGGTGTGTCAGACTCGTCGAAAGTGGAAACCTATAGGAAAAGGTGTAATATATTAAAGAAATAATAATATATTGATAGTAACAAAAGTAAGTACATAAGAAAAAAAAACACTTATTGTTCCATAACTAGCACGTCAGCAAAATATACGCCCGCGAATCGGGCTCCCTTTGTTTACGACCATGTTTTTTTTTAAAAGCAAATAAAGGTTCCATCAAGAGAAACGTATATTTATATCTATTAAATAGTGGTAGCGTATTTTAAGATATGCCAAATCAAATTCACTATTATTTAATTTAGGCCGACTATACATCTAAGTCACGGATGTCCATAGCGGCGGTGATTACTTACTTTGGTTATCCGCTCTGTAATAAAAAAATATCTTCTAGATCCGAATCCAGTTTGTTATCGTACTATAAATTAGTACACGGTTAACCATTCAGGGCCCCAGTACGAACCATTTACGAGAAAGTATTCGTAACGCTAAAATTTCAATTATATGAGTTTTTTTTTGAAATTGCATACAAATGACAAATTGCCAATAGGAATACTTTCTTGCAAGTCGTATACATGCATACATACATTACAGAATTAGAAAGACGTGTTGAGTTGATTTGGACACGTATAAAGGATGGATGAAAGTGGTTGGGTGTGGTGTATGTGTACATATGCATGTGTTTATTGCAGAGTAATACATTTTCAAGCCCTGGTTTAGAATTACCATCATTGAAAAAACAAGTGCATTGTTCCGTATTAACACAGTTTTTTTTTTTTCAATATCTGAAACCTAAGTTGAAACGGTCTATTCATTCGTAAAGCCTTTATTTAAATGCAATCAAACGAATTTAGCTGAAAACAAAACAATTTGGTGTAGCGCTGTTAAAACAATTTCAGTTTCTTTTTTTATATCCAATATATTTTGAATTCGACTGTGTAAATAGCAGTCTAGTAATTGAATTATTTTTATTTGAAAGAAAATAATACGATAAAAGCAATTAAACGCTCATCGAATTTTAGTCATACTTTTTTGGAAATTAAATCTCATAACACTTTTTCACATAATATACGCACATACGTACCTACATGTTTCACTATATGAATAACCTTACAAAGCCATTATTTTGTAATACTGCAAAATACATTAAAAGAAATCCACACGACGTTCATATTTTTTTTTAATTTAATAATATTGGGAATAATAAATATAATTATTTAATCTAACATACTTTAATAATAATAATGATAACATGAATAAAAAAATCCTAAAAATCTTATTTAAAAAATATAAATAAATAATCTTATCAAAATAATAATTAATTTTCATTAATAAATACAAAACCAAACTATATCTTAATATTTTCTTCTGTCTTAGAGAACTTCAAAGAAAAATTTGCTAGCAAAGCTTGAACGCGGCGGGGTATACGTAGACATCATATCAATAATTTCAGATAATCCTCTACAACTAATATGATTTAGTACCACCTCATTTTGTCCTATAGTTTCCGCAGGTGACTTAGCCATGGCTGAAAAACAGACGATACTGGGCTAGATCTCTTGACGTATCTTGAGTAGTTAATGTAGAGTCCCGAGGCCTAAATGGAGAGTTCAGTCATTGCGAGTATTCGTTGATCGGTCAGTTTTTTTTTATGTTAGTTTTTGATGGTAGATGCTACCTCAGCCATAGAGCATATGTCAATGATACGCTGTCAACCTACTTTTTACTTCGAGCATTCGGAAATCCATAGACTGAGACCCAAACGCGTAATGTGCCCTTCATGGTTTTTCCGTGGTACGTTACCCGGTAGGAATTTCGAGCCCGTCAACAATTTCAAATTTTCGTCAGTTGTATGAAATTTCAAATATTTTCTAATTCATACATACATACATACATATACATCACGCCTCTTTCCCATCGGGGTAGGCAGAGATCACGGAATTCCATATGCTCCGATCCTTACATACCACTTTCGCTTCTTCTACTTTCATCAATGCTTTCATACACACTCGACGGTTACGAGTACTTTTGATCTGGCCCTTTTGCAGAACGTCCCCGATCTGATCGAGGTACGTTCGCCTAGGTCGACCACTCCCGACTCTCCCACTCACACCAGTTTCATAAATCTTTTTCGTTTCCCTACTTTCATCCATCCTTTCTACATGCCCAAACCACCTCAACATACCTTTCTCAATTCTCGTCACTGAAATGTAGTTAATCTATCTTTCAGAGTTACACCACACATACTTCTCAAGGCCCTCATTTCCACAGCATTTATTCTACTTTCATGTTTCTAATTCAGTTCGAACGAATCTACTTTCCCGATACCCATTCGTGCTAGGCGTTCATATCGCTTTCAAAAGCAATATGGACGCTGTTATGCAATACAGTGTCAACCCACACGGTTGCCATTTTGAGAAAATTGAGTTAGAAGCTTTAATCAGGTTTTATTAAACTTCTTTTAAAAAGTAACAGAAATAAAAGGTTTTTTTTGTAATTATTATTATTACACTAAATAAATATCGTTCTTCTTGGTAGCAATCAAAGTAATAGAATTTAGTGCAATATTGTTAAATATTCTACAAATTTTAGGGTTTCGTGCCCACTAGTATTTTCAATATTTTTTTCTATTTAAACGATTTAATTCATATAAATATGTACTTCAGCTCATAAAGAAGCGATTAACAGCGTCCATATAAAAGTTTTTTGTTTAATAAATAAGGTCAATTTAGGAAAAAGTAACAATAAAAAGATATGATAAGCTGGTTCGTTATCGCAACCACATAAATTCGGCGTAGACAATACGCGGTGGCGCTGAATAAAATATAAAACAGCCGCAATTCGCTCTCGTGTTTGTTTATCATATGATATGGATATAATGTCAAATTAAAAAAGAAGAGTGGAGGAGAGTTATTTCAAGTTTTTCTCGTCCCTTGATTTGAGAATTGGCAGTAAATAACAAAAGAAGTATTTTTTTTTATTTACGTGCATAAGTATATATTGTGTTACCTAAATGAATAAATGATAATTTAATAATTGTAATAGAGTGGAAATTTAAAGGTACAAGATATTTACAGGCCGTCATTATAATAAGTATCATCAACGCCACCCTAGCCGTCCAGAGGTAGGTCCTGGTGGATGAGTCATACTGAGGCACGCACTTCTTAATAATTTTTTATACCTAAACACCTTTTAATCTATACTAATATACTACTAATAATAATAATAATATAATATAATATAATAATAAAGCTGAAGAGTTTGTTTGTTTGGTTCGAATTGAAAAATTATTTGTATTGGACAGTCCAATTATCGAGGAAGGCTGTAGGCTATATAACATCACGCTGCGACCAATAGGAGCAAAGCATCAGTGAAAAATGTTGCCAAAATGGGGAAAATTATCCATATAAAACTACTCGACCGATTTTATTATCACGATCCATGATACATTGCACCCGTGCGAAGCTGGGGCGGATCGCTTGTTCTAAATAAAGCTGTCTGTTTCGAAGAGGAATCTCATGATCCAGTATTATCGAGTCATTGGCAATATATTTTACCGTTATTGACATTACTTATAATTGAAATCTTTTTAAGCTCATGCCTCAAAATCTCAGTCGCGACTTACCGTGAAATCACACTGAACAAACTCATTTTAGTCCTTTGATATCCTCGCAAATAAAAGGGGTTTAAAAAGATCCGTACGAAAAGCAAGACGTTTTAAATGGAAGGTTTCCTCACAAAGTGTGTTTAAATTACGCTAACCGTTTCTCGTTTACGGCTGTGCTAGTATGCTTAGCGACTGTATACTACTGTTAGATTGAATTTCATTCATTTTTTTAACTATGTTATCAAAATGTCTGACTCAAATACACATATGTGTAAAAAGTGAATTTCCGTAAAAAACTCTATGATCCGTTTTCCAAAAGCGACTATTTTTTCTTGGGTCCTGCTTGTAGTTGGTGGCGCGATCTTTCTTCGTCGTCTAAATTATAGTCACTTCTTTGTAATTCCTGGTACCACTTGAATACGGTAGAAAGAGAAGAGAACTTAGGTACTGAATATTTCCTCGTGGCTATTATGTATTATATAACTGTTACGTAACACGAACATGTACAAATACGCAGAAAACAATGTTATAATATTTACAAATGGAACATTATCGCTGTGTTGTATGCCTAAATAATAATTATTGATACGCGTAATCATTGTTTAAAGCGTGATGATCTGTTTTTATTATCTGTGACAGTTCACACAATTCCATCAACATTTACATAGGAAAACATGACCATAAGTTAAATGAATTCGCGCGTACTGCACTCGCCGCAATGAATTATTCAATACCCTTGTCATAACTTTCAGTTGCGATGCGTGAAAATATTCCAGTGCTATTTCGTTCTTTCACATCTTTAATGAGTTGCTGATGTTTACAATGTCTTTTCAAGAAATGCATTGAATTTATTGGATTTTTTACAAGGTTAAACAATATAGGCTCTTAAGTAAAGAAAAGGCTTTGAAAATAATACTCTTAGTGAATTTCGAAAACATGTCATATATTTAATTTTCGAATGATTCTAATTCATTCGATTTTCAGCTTCACATATTACTGTCTGAAGAATATTTGTTTTTTATTTCAGATAAGCGAATCATGGAAACGTGAGCAAACTTTTTTATTCGACATGAGTGTATTTGTAGTGGTGCGATTGGTAAGAAGATTTTGGTCTGAAAATATGAATTACTGTTGAAAGGTCACTAAAGTAAATTGTTGTTGTAAATAGTTTGTTGTGTTGTTCCTATGTCTTTTGATTTTTATTATTAATATTTTTAATGTTCAATTTAGAGTTAATTTTTTTTTTGCATATATTAATTTTATTTGTGTTGTTTGTCACTGTCGCATTAGGCATGTGTCCCTGTAATGGCAGTTGATATGTGTGTATTAAATAAATAAATAAATAAAAATATATAAATAAATATGTACAATTTTTTTTGTAAAAATAAAAAAACCGGCCGTCACACGGGATGACTGTCTTAATGTGCTTTTATATTATGTTTATTTTTATTCCAAAAATGTACTTTATCTATTTATTATGTATAGTGTAAGTACAAAATCTTAACGAACCGCAAGCGGAAACTACAATATAACGGTTGTTAACGATTTAAGTTTAAAAAGTGTTTTAAAATAGTTGTAATGATATTGCGCAGATGTGCTCGCCGATAGCTGACTCGCGCTTTGAGAACTCAACTACAAATTAAGAAGAATGGCGCAAGTTAAATTAAAATCTTAGCAAAGGAAAAGTGACCACAATTGCGGTAGTTTTTGGGATATTTTCAATGCTAAATTGTCAGTGTTATTAAACTAATCAACCAGTAAAATAGATTATGTATATAGAATAAAGAAAAAAGTAAGTTAAATATTTAATAAATTGTTTAGTTAGCACAATAGCTCTACGTTTATGACGTATCTGTTGAAGAATAAATAAATAAATAAATAAATAAATAATAAATAGAATTAGAAATAATACACCATGACAAAGGAAATATGAACTTATTAGGTACATATTTAATTTAATTTTACTTATGTGATTTTTTTATATAATTTATTTATTTATTAGGTAAATTAGTTTTTCTATACATTTTACTACTACTACCTGAATGATATTATATTAGCACAGCAACTAGTTTCCAAAAAAATATCCTCATTTTCCCCAAATCGCTTGCCACCCTAGTCAAGCCTTCTCTGGGAATTTATGCTTGTTTTCTAGATACTTTAACCGGCAGAACTCGTTCTGAGCCCACGCTTTAAGTTGTAACTTACGCATTTTTTGAGGAAAACGATAAAAGTTTCAACGTTAGAAGTTTACCTGTTCCGCCATTCTCAATGTTTCGCGCTAATTTTTCTTAATAATTGTTCTTTTTAATTTTATGTCATGTCTGTTTTTGTTTTAAAATGATAAATCGTCGCACTTGCATTCGCTCGTTTTAAGGATTACACAGATTTTATGGACAAGACGGCTTTTAGTATAACTAAAAAATCATACGTGCAGTCTAAAACATTTTCCGATAGCCGAGTCAATCTATTTATTTAAAACATCAAAGATTTTTAATATTGGTATTGATATGATCACTATAAGATGTTGTTAGGATACCTAATTACGTAATAACTTAAGACAGAAGGATCCTTCAGTAGAGACTGAATAAATTGACCGACTTGGTATTATATGGATCTCACAACTTTTTACGAGAGAACTGAGTTGCAAGACTTGGCTTTTTTTTACAATTTATGTTTTTGATGGCATTACTTTTTCTCCATCTTAATTTTTTATATTTCCAATAGATTTTTCGAGTCGAGTGTGACACTCTCTAGATAACTTAGCCACATAACATGAGTAATATACATTGTTGACGTAACGTTGAGCATTCGGAAAGTAATAGCCTAAATCCATAGTTGTTTTTATTTTAGACATCGACAGACGAGCATGAGGTTCGCTTGATGGTAGGTGATACCCCAGCCACAAATATTCACTCGTTGGCGCGTTCCGTAGAACACCTGCCATGTGTATATATGGGTTGTGGGTTCGAATCCTACCGGGATGACATGTTTATAATTTTCTGTTGACATGTCTTCCCCACATCTGGTAACCTCAGGCATTGAACGGGTGGGAGGAATATCGAAATTCCGATCGGGTAACGAACCAAAGTTCACAGATGGAAAAAGCGCCAGTCGCCAGCGCATCATTGACTAATGTTTTGTGGCTGAGGTATCACTTACCATTGAGTGAACCTAATGCTCGTCTGTCGATATCTAACATAAAAAAAACCTAACAGCAGAGGTATTGAGGATGCGTTGACATAATAATTACAATACTAATATAATTTACACACCCATCCGCGTACTTAATAACTATTTATTTTTATTTTTTTTTTATTTTTATTTATTCGGAAAACAAACAGTACAATACTCTTGAATGACAAACAATGAAAAATCTAACTACCATTTACAAGTTTTCGCAGTTAGAGTCTATTGTTACAAATATAAAGCCTAAGCTCGTTTTACTAACAAAACGATTACAAATTTGAAGATTTGAAATACATATGAAAAAAAAGGTATCATTTCAGTTGGAGAGACGCATTAAACCAGTTTTTACAAATTGTCCTTTTGAGAGTCTTCGCTGAGAAATTGAACAAATCTATGTCGAGAATGTCATTTAATTTGTTAATTTGGTTTCCCGATCTTAAAAAGAATGAATTTTGTCTGTAGTTTGAAGAACTATGGGGAACGTGATTAAGAGTTTTATGTCTTGATGTTCTTGAGGGCACTTTTATAGAAATTTTATATAACTATAATATATATACTTCCTATAATTTAAACCAAGATACTATTCATATATTTTTCTTTTAATTAATTTAAAGCAAGATGAAGTTCTCACTATAACTACGGAAGCATGAACTGTGGTTCTAATCAACAGTAGAATGGTAATTTATTCGCACTGTGGCTTCCTCGGACTGTTTGCACAAAATTATCTACAAAACTAGTTCATCCATTCAGAAGTTAATAAATTTATTGAAATAATATCTTTCGTGTGTTGATTGTGGAAAAACAGCTTCCAACGTTTATTACGCAGCACCAGAGAGCCTAGCACGAACGACTATCGAGAAAGTATTCGAATCGTCCATCTGTCAGTTGTATGAGGAATCATTTGAAATTTCATACAAATGACAGTTCGACTATACAAATACTTTTTCGATAGTTGTTCGTGCTCATGTTCGTGCCCCACTGGACTTGAAGTTCCTTAGAAAATATTCAAGATATATTTCTATAAATTAAGTGTAGACGATTAAGGCATACAGGCCTCTATAAGTTCTATACTAAAAAAGTAATGAAAAATCAAATAAATTTGACTATATCTATCTGGGAACGTGAAAATAGTGTCTAAAATCCTAATAATTCCCATGAATATTTCAGTTTCTCTTTATAAAAAGTATCAGGAAACTTCGTACTCCGTAACATATAATCTTCCCCACGCAAAAGTTCGATAAGTAGTGAGTAGTGGCAGCTCCTGTTAGCCCCAATATGAAGAGTTAAAGAATTTAAATATTCACAAGTATGACGGTAGTGGTTAAGAGAACTAACGCAAAGTGCTAACTGCTGTGTTTGCCGCACCAAGTATTTTAGTCTATGGTGTAAGTTATAAACTAATTGTTAGCTAAAAATTATTCGAGGAAATTGCTCACCACAAAATTGTCTATATTAATATAATAAAGAGGAAAGATTTGTTTATATGTATATCGTTTTTCTCGGTAGCAATCAAAGTAATAGAATTTAGTTCATTATGGTTAAATATTCTAAACAGGTTTTTCAATATTTTTGCTATTAAAACGATTTAAATCACTACATAGTATAAAACAAAGTCGCTTTCTCTGTCCCTATGTCCCTTTGTATGCTTAAATCTTTGAAACTACGCAACGGATTTTGATGCGGTTTTTTTTAATAGATAGAGTGATTCAAGAGGAAGGTTTATATGTATAATAACATCCATTAAATAGTGGAGAAGTACTGTTATTTTTGAGGTTTCTAATGTTATGTCGTAAATAATTACATTTTTTCCGCTTACATTGCAAACGCAGGCTGAACCCTACGAGTTTTATCAAAATAATGTACAATACTACACATTGAAAAGGTCTACAGAAAAGTCCGTGATGGTATATGTCTATCTCTTATGGATAACCCACAATAACTTTTTTTGTCATTTACTTTTTACGACAAATAATGGCTAATTTTCGAAGCGATTTTAACCAATACAGCATTAATCCTTATCCAATAAAATACCTTAAATACATTGTTGATTTAATATAGCTCTATATGGCTCTTTACAGCATATGATTTAAATGAATAACAGATTTAAAAATTGCGGGACGTAGCGTTTGCGGCGGTACCGGCCGGTATTTTTTTATATACAACGTTCACAGTTTTTCTGTAGTGTATTTAGTAACAGCATTGCACCCATGCGAAGCCGGGGCGGATCGCTAGTATCATATAAATATCTCTTTTGAAATATGTACTCCAGCTCATAAAGAAGCAACTGCCTGGTATCAAAACTCACATTTTTATCATTTTGTGGGTTGACAATGTATTAACAGCGTCCAAATATTAATAAACATCAAAACCTCTTTCAACTCGTATCTTGAACTCATCGAGTCAGCATACTCCATCCGACAGTACCCTTGAGTGTCTTCTATTACAAAAATACTCACCCTGCAGGCAAATACTTAGATGCAAGCTCTTTTAATAATAATATGTTCAAGGAAGTCTGTGTGAGTGCGTTTAATATACACTACGAATTAATTTCCAAGATGTAGCGGACATTTTTTTTATTAATACTGTTAGCCAAGAAACTTGTATAGCGCGGATGATCAAAATGATTAGATTTTTTTTAAAATTCCATTCTTATGAAGAATATGAGAGCAATATGAAAATATATTTACAAGAGATAGCCAGTTGTACATTTTGTCTTATTTCACAAATAGACCAGTGCCGAAGCCTTTAAAAATGGTAAAAAGTGAAAAAAAATTACAGTAGGATGAAACCCATTAGAAAAGGAGGGGAATATGATCAAAATGAAAGGAAAAATAAATTACGGTCGATCCGAGTTCGGGAAGTGGAAGTGGGGGGGGGTTTTAAGGGTAAAAAACGGTTTATCTCGTTTTCCGGCAAAACTACAAGTCCTATGGAAAAAAGTCAAATGGCAAAGTTGTAGATAATAAAAAGATCTACAACTTTTGTATTTACACTTTTTTCACATAACCTCAAAATTTAGGTGAAAAATTCAAAAAACCAAGTTTTTGGTTTTTTATTTATATCTTTTTCAAAAATTATTTTTTTTCTACGAAATTTGGTGAATACTTACCTTATTATGTCCCAAATACACTGTAATTTATTTGATTTAAAATATTTATTTTTTCGCCTTATTTTAACTGAATATCAAAAAAGCACCCTAATTTTCAATCGAAAATTCTGCCGTCAAAATATCAGCTTTTTTCAAAAAGTCGGTGCGCTTTTTGTTCCTTGAAATCTCTACTTTCTGATGGTATAAAAAAATATATACTTTTTTTAACAGCTGCTACGAAATAACAGGTATGTAGTAAGGCCCAGACCCTACTAGAACCTTCCCCACTTCTCTATGAAATACATTTTTATGGGCTAAAATTTTCCATAGGTCACTCAGGTATACAAGTTATCTTAAAAAAGCAATAAATAGACATCTATGCTTATAATTGAAAGAAGATTTTGCAACTTTCTCAAAATATTGTAGATGTCTTATTAAATATTAACTTATTTGGTTTTTGGTTTTTGCATTTTCTAAGAACATTTACCATAGTAATGTATATATTTTTTTACACCATCAGAAAGTAGAGATTTCAACGAACAGAAACCACACCAACTTTTTGAAAAAAGCTGATATTTTGACGGGTGAATTTTCGATTGAAAATTAGGGTGTTTTTTCGATATTAATTCAAAATAAGGCGAAAAAATAAATATTTTAAATCAAATAAATTACAGTGTATTTGGGACATAATAAGGTAAGTTTTCACCAAATTTCGTAGAAAAAAAATAATTTTTGAAAAAGATATAAATAAAAAACCAAAAACTTGGTTTTTTGAATTTTTCACCTAAATTTTGAGGTTATGTGAAAAAAGTGTAAATACAAAAGTTGTAGATCTTTTTATTATCTACAACTTTTCCATTTGACTTTTTTCCATAGGACTTGTAGTTTTGCCGGAAAACGAGATAAACCGTTTTTTACCCTTAAACCCCCCCCCCACTTCCACTTCCCGAACTCTGATCGACCGTAATTTATTTTTCCTTTCATTTTGATCATATTCCCCTCCTTTTCTAATGGGTTTCATCCTACTATAATTTTTTTTGGTTTCAAAAATTATCGACCCTGGTCTAAAACGTGAGAAAGCAAGTTGTTTAACTTACCACAAATAAAAAAAATGCAAAAATGTTTTATTGCAAAAAATAGTAATCCTTTATATTTCTATATTTAAATTACACATTAATTTTGCATTGTAAGGTATAAAAACCACGCAACCGCTTTTTTTTTAATTACGCACGCTCCTCTAGCATTCAGTTTATTACTATATTAAACTATTAAAAACATGTTATGCTACTTACATATAAACTTCTGATAACGTATTAGACAAAAAATAGGTTTTTAATTTTTTTTTAGTTTTTCTGTAAAAAAGGGTATATTTGATTTGTGATAGTTTTGAATGCTTCATTGAGATAATGTCCTATTTCTCTATTATATGCTTGGTTTTAAGACTAATTTTATATATAAAACTATATAAAAAAAATATTAAAAGATTAAAAATTACTTTTTCTTGTTGTGACATTTTGACAAGTCTCAATAGTCGACCCAAACCAATCTTAAAATATATTTAGTTATAAACACAGTAACGACCACAATCGCCGACCGTAATAGAGCCTAATAATGTTAAGATCAAATCACTCACCTAATCCAATTAACATTCACGCTATAAGTGCTTTGTAACTTAAAGGTCTTAACTAACTTATTGTTGTCATGTATTAAATATATATTATGGATATTTATTTAGTACTAGCTTCTGCCCGCGACTTCGTCTGCGTAGAGTTAGTACTACGGGGAGTTTAATTATTATCCGAGCAATTTTTTCATCAATCTCCTTACTATTTTAATATTCTGATCGCGGCTATATAATATATAATTTCCAGTTTAATACATATACGTATAGTAAATGTATTAATAGATTTGGTTGGACTTCCCTGCGAACTTTCATCCCCTATTTCATCCCTACATAGGTCGAAATTTCAAAAACGCAAGAACAAATATTTATTTATATCTTATCAAGTGCCTAAATACTACGTTTCATGGTATCATCTTCGATATTTAACGAACTTCCATACAATTTTTCATCCCCTATTTCAACCCCTCCAAGCCTATATTTCGCGATAAAAAGTAGCCTATGTCCTTTCCAAAATCGGTTCAGTGGTTTAAGCGTGAAAGCGTAACAGACAGACAGACAGACAGAGTTACTTTCGCATTTATAATATTAGTAGGAAGTAGGATAGGATAATAATAATAATTACAAAAAAAAAATCTATTATTTCTGTTACTTTTTAAAAGAAGTTTAATAAAACCTGATTAAAGCTACTAACTCAATTTTCTCAAAATGGCAACCGTGTGGGTTGTCACTGTATTGCTTAACAGCGTCCATATTTTTAAATAAAATACTGTATACCGGATTAAAACGCGATTTATTATTTATATTGTTTAAATTATTTATCCCGACGTTTCGGATGCTTTTCAGCAACCGTAAACAAGTACCAGAGTTTCTTCAGAGTTCTTCTCGTCCGCTCTACTCCCTTCATTTGTGAACTGGTAGTAAATGTAAAATTAGAAGCATTTAATATTAGTAACATTAGTAATTTAATATGTATTATTATTATTTTTTTTATTCACGTTCATAGGTGTACATTGTGTTACCTAAATTAATAGATTATTTTTGAATTTAATTGAATTAAATATGGCAACTTTGTGACATTTCAAATATCAGACAACTGTCATCTTTCTGTCTCCCCGTGACCACGGTTGCTGTAAAGCATCCGAAACGTCGGGATAAATAATTTAAACAATATAAATAATAAATCGCGTTTTAATCCGGTATACAGTATTTTATTTAAATGTGTGATACTCGCGTTAATAAAAGACAATATTAAGCGTCCATATTGTTTTGAAAGCGATATGAACGCCTAGCACGAATGGCTATCGGGAAAATAGAATCGTTCGAATCGTCAAACTGTATTAGAAAATATTTGAAATTTCATACAACTGACGACAATTTGCAATATTTGACGGGCTCGAAATTCCTACCGGGTAACATACTACCGAAAAGCCGTGAAGGGCACATTGCGCGTTTCGGTCTCAGGCTATGGATTTCCCAATGCTCGAAGTAAAAATTAGGTCGACAGCGCATCATTGAATGATGTTCTGTATCTTCCATCACGACAATACTAGACCGCACATATCTTTAGTGACTCGTTGAAAGCTGAGAGAGTTTGGCTGGTTTTAATGCATCCACCGTATAGCCCTGATCTTGCCCGTCGGACTATCATTTCGTTACCTGAGTGCTTGTTTGGGCTATTGGTAACATTTTACAGGAGAAGTTATTTTTGTTCTGTTTGAAAAAAATGTCCTTATTTTAATATTTGAAAGTCTTTATTTGTACATTCGTTACCTAAGTATTGATTGTTATAATTTTCACCTACAGATGGTTGTTAATTTACGGTCTCTGCAAAACTCTCTTAATGGTGTAAAGCTGGTTTCAAAAGAGGCTTGTACAAATCACTTAGTTCAGTTTTTCGCCCAAAAACCTCAGAAATTCTATAGTGACGGAATTATGGTTTTACCAGACAAGTGGCAAAGGTCATCGATCAAAACGGCACATATATCATTGATAAGTGTTTAACATTTATAATAATAAATTAACTTTGAAAAACATAAAAAACCGAAATTATTTTTTCCCCAACCCAATATATACTATATTAATTATTATGTTATTTGAATTGTCTTTTATAAGTGAAAATATTGTTAGTTCTTTAGAGAAATAAATTCTTGAATCATAAATACTGGATTATATTATTTTTTAATAAACTATGGTAATTTCAAAATATTCATAAGAAAACTGGATAAACAATTCGCAAAGAACTAATTATTTATATTTCAATGAATATTCAGAGCTTATCATCCGTCAGCTTAAAATGTACGCATATTATTCGTTCTGAGAATAAATTTAAATTATTTTATGTTATTATGAAGCTTCAGAACATTTTCTTTGAAAATAAATATTTAGATTTCATTGTTAGAACTTGTTCTTGGATAATTGGCGTATGTCTTTAGTTGTTCTGTGACTAATGTAGTATGTATACACCTATATAAGAGCATTTGTACGATTATTTTGTAGCTAAAGGAAGAAATATCTATATCCAAAAAACGGACGGTCTCGTAAGCGCATTTGAGGTTCGAATCACGCCGGGAAGACAAGTTGTCACAGTTACAATGGGGTCACTGATGTGTTTGTGTTCATTAAAGTATGGGCACAACTGTAACTGAGTAGATTCCAGTTTCGGAAGCCCAGTATTTTTTTTTTTTTTGGATTAAGTTATATAATTTTTTTGTATCATCTATATAAATAAAAATAAAATGCCGCATGTATGTACTCGCATCACTTGAGAACGGCTGGACCGATTGAGCTAAATTTTTTTTGTTGTCTTCAGAAGTTTTAGGAGAAGGTTTGTATGTAAAAAAAATTTTGAAAAATCTTAAGAAATCCCTTTCTTCATTATAAAATAAATTAGATTCGGAACTCCGCCATCTTGACAGCTCACGTCATGCAATCTTAGCTTTTTTGGAATAACAGATGTCCACTGCAAATCAGTGACATATTAGACAATTATAGTGGGTAAATGGGCATATTCAAATTTAAGAATAATTATATAATTTCGAAGCCAAAATTGTGGCAGAACAACGTCTGCGGGGTCCACTAGTGTATGATAAATATTCAGGCATTAATCTATCTTACATTATTTTCATGCTTCTAAACACGCAATAAGTTTTTAGTAACTTGGTATTAGAACTTCAAAAATAAAATTCATTATAATTTATCAAAGTTTGTTAAACAACCATAGTTGAAGTTCCAACCAAGTACCTATTATACATTTTTAATACTGGCAACAAAATACAATATTACTCCACTCAATCTGGCAACACACAAGTATCACGAGCTCGTAAAGTATCGCCATAAAGCCATATTGTACGCGTAATTGAAAAACTAGAGGAGTGCTGTCGTAAATTATCTTATTTATACTCGCTTTACAGTTTTAGCTTCATACTTTGTTGTTTTATGCAATAATAACTTACGTGGAACGTAAAGACTGATGGTGGTAAGTGATTGTTGTGATTCGTAAATTTAAAAGGCAAAATTGTATATTGTAATCAAATTGAATGTTAAAAATAGAAATAATTTATATTAATTATAATGAGTTAACATATTCTTTTGATGCTTTTAAGTGTATTTAATTCAGATGGTCAATTGTTATTAAAATAATAATAATATCATTCGTTCAATTCATTCGACAGTTCATATCATTCGTTTGTTTCAATCATTCATAGTCAAGACACTGTATCGACTCATGTTAAGCTGTGAAGTAAAATTTTAAAAACAGGTCATTCTGGCTGCAGTCGTGCTGTAGTTAAGTTCTATTTATATAATATATAAATAATTATTCTAAAGTTGTCGTGATGTATTAAATTCTATACTAAGTGAATATCGATATTTGGAAGTGTTTGAAGTTGAATATATTCATATACGAGAAGTGAAGTCTGTATTGAAAATAGAAACATACGTTTGGACTGTACACCGGTGATTTCATTACATGATAATGACACAATAGGTGTGGTCTAAGATGGGGACGTTGCAAGAAATACATAAACAAGTCTAACGATACAAAAAATAGACTTAATAAGACAGAAAAAAGGCTCCTTTACTAATTTAAGAAAAGCATCCTTTGGGCATTTCTAATATCAGGTGGCATGTATATAAATATAAAATTCAAAGTTAACATACGCATATTATATAAAAGTAATTTCGTAAAAACATATAATTTTTTTCTGTATATTTGATAGGTATGTGAATAGATCGTAAATTATATTTCATACCACTAGGTGATTAGGGTATCCCTATCCATTTTTTTTTCTAATTTTTAACAAAAAATTGATTTAGTCTTATTTTCTTCAATAGTATAACCGTGCGACGCCGAGTGTAGTGTTAATATAAAAATATAGTAAATTATATTGTAGACATGTTCAATATAAACGTTAAATTCGTTTATTTCGGGAATTAATACACAATTGCAGTCAATTAATTAAAACTGGAGATTGCACCTTGTCGCTTTTCATTGCTCGATTTGGGTGTTCATTATAGAAGCTTTAATGGACTCCAATAATGCTATATTTTGATGACATTCCGTTATGAGAATCCACTCTTGTATTGAATATTTCATTTTGCTATTTAATATTGTTTATCTGTGCAATATTGTTCACTGCTCTGAAATAAAATGACAGGTAGTTGACGGGCTCTTTGGCGCATTTGGTAGAACATGACGGGCTCAGCGGCGCTTTTGATAGAACACCAGTCTTGCGCATCGATGGGTCGTGGGTTCGAATCCCACAGGGACCATATGTTTATAATTTTCTGGAAGCATGTTTTCTCCACGTCTGGTAACTTCGGGCATTGATCGGATGAGAATAATATCTAAATTCCGACCGGGTAACGAACCACCGTTCATAGATGGAAAAACCGTGAAGTTTTTCATTCATTCGCGTCATTGCGCGTTTTGGTCTCAGTCCAAATAGTCGAAGTAAAAAAGTCTACAGCGTAACACTGACTAATGTTCTGTGGCTGGGATATCATCTACCCTTTGACGCCCTTGCTTCTAAATGTTAGTTACTAAATTAATATTTATAGAGTCTGATTACTTGTTGGGATCGGTCAAATGGGCGTTATACTATAGAATAGGGTTGATGAGGATTCCTCTTCCTCTTAATGCGGAACTTCCTAATTTTTTCACGAATTCTCTTCCTCATCTGTTTCCCCAAAATAAATTTTAAAAAGTTTGCTGTACCGTTCACAATTATAGGGAAAAAGGAACTAAAACTTTATTTTTACATTATTTGTACCAAAGGTGTCAAAAGACACCTTTTAATTTTTTAAAGTGAAATTGTTTTCTAGGTTTAATAATGTTTTCTCAATTCATGTTTCGACTAGTCGTATGATAAATTTAAATTTACTTCTTCTTTTAACTAATGGCAACTTTCATCAAAGACGAATTCTGTCAATATTCAGTATTTTTGGGATATTCGATGATTTTCTAATAGGATTGATCTTTGACTTAGCGGATGCAAATACATACGTGCCCACAACACGTGTTCACAAGCGCAAAATCTATTCTAATATCACGTTGTTAAATTTATTTAGCGGTATAATTGTCCTTGCATTCAAATGCAAAGCTGTCAAATACCTTTAAATTGAATTAAGTATAGACAAAATCGTAGTAGAAATAGTAGTAGAAATGGTAGATGTTAACTGTCTTTTATAGCTTACTACCAACGCGCCCCGGCTTCACACGGGCCTATGTTACTCGCTGATAATGTAGCTTTCTATTGGTGAAAGAATTTTCAAAATCGGTCCAGTTTTTTTTGAGTTTATTCATAACATACAAAAATACAAATCTTTCCTCTTTATAATATTATAATATTAATATTATATATTATTATATTATTAGTATTAGTATATTAGTTTTAGTATTAGTATAGATATAGATAAGACGATTTTGATGTTTTATCTAGAGATGATGTATTTCTTCTTCCATTTCATTATACATTCTATGGTCCAGCAAACTTATATTCTGCAGCAAAACACGCATTTTTCCAATAATTGACCTCTATATATTAATTTAGGAACGAACCTTGTAAATGTGTAAATACGACAGTTCACTCCAATGAACTTGGACTGCATACCTTTTGAGTTTTATGATGAAAGGAACAAAGAAGCTCATTTGAATACGTCAGAATATTTGTAATTCTAACTCTAAATAAAATATACATGAGGCTCATCAGTAGAATATAAGGACATTACTTCCGGGACATTACCTGCCTGTACAGCCGTACCATGCCTTATCGTAAACTATACCTATGTATATATATTATATATATATATATGCCTATCTGAGCATGATAATTTAGACGTAACTTGATTCAAGGTGTCTTGATTAACGGTGAATGCTAAGTTGTATCTTTAATATATATAGAATAATAGTAAATAGAGTATTCCTCTTAGTTTTAAGTGGCAATACCACAGATTCAAATTAGTTTATAATTATAAATCATTGTCTTATAAGTATACACATTCAGCAAATATACTCGTATGAACAGAGGAATATGAGGATCACTTTCTCAGTAGGTGATATCTGTGGCACAGAACATCAGTTAATGATGCGCTGTCGACCTATTTTTCTTCGACGAAATGTGAAATACGCATTTTCCATACATGAACGGTGGTTCATTACCCGCTCAAAATATCGATATGAGGAGTCGTTAAGTGTCTGAAATTACTAGGGAAAACATATTTATAGAAAATTATAAAAATGTCGCCCTGACACAATTCGAACCTGCGACCTATTGGATTGCAATGTAGCTGTACTGCCCAACAAACCCATATTACTGCAATTCAAACTCTGTCTACGATTCATGCCCGCCCACCCGCACTCTATCTTAAGCTCTTCAGAGTATCAAGTAAAACTATTATATCAAGGAAAGTCAAATCCTATATTGCAAGTCCTGAAGCTGATAAATGAGGTTTCTGAACTAAATGTTAAGATCTAAATACGCCAATAGACTGCAGGTGAACTCAATTTGCATAGGAGACGGATCTTAGGGTATTAGATTCCGTGCTGCGGAAGAGCCGGGATATAATATTATTTGGAATGAGTTAGTGCGACGTAGAGACTAATCTCACTCAAACATGTATTTGTTAATAGGAGTGGGTTGTAACAGGTAAAATCTCGTATCTGTTCCGCCTGTTCCTGTTCCACGAAAATAACAGTTCCAAATACCTGTTACAAAAACTGCCTGTTACTCTATACTATCTGAGAACAAACTATTGTGTGTTCTCGGTTACTGTTCAAGTTCTGTTCTGAGGTTGTACATGTAAATACATAGGCACTTCTCATTCTTACTAACCTATTCGAGAAAAAAAGAGCTTGTGATCTCTGTAACAGGGTGTACGTCACAGTGAAATAGTAACATGTTTCATCTTACTCTAAGGTAAATTACATAAGCATGAATAAAGAAAAGCTTGCGACTGAGGGATTGTGTTATCTTGTGGAACATTTTTTCAGTATTTATGTCACAGTTACAGTCTGTTATTTTATATGATACCTATTATATTTAGCCGTTACGATAAATATGCCTCACTACTAACTGTTAAAAATCTAAACTAAGTAAATAACATTATAAAACCTTTGTAAATTTCTTAACTTGTCGAACCTTTTTTAACTACATATATGTTTTTTTTTAATTTGATTTTATGCATTTCCTAATGCTCGAAGTAAATAGTAGGTCAACAGCGTATCATTGACTGATGTTCTGTGGCTGAGGTATCACCTACCATCAAGTGAACCTCATGCTCGTCTGTCGATATCTAACATAAAAAAAAATCTTCAAAAATATAATTCGACTTGAGCAATATTTTGACATTCGTGCCTTAAGTTGCTCTATTGTAATATTATAATGATTAAAAAATAATAATCAGTTTCAACATTTCTGCAATAACACGACCGCATCGCCATCTGAATCATTTACGACGGTATATTTGTAACATTATATGTCACGTTTCAGAATTTAATCCGAATTTAAAGCGGTATTGAAATGTGTAATATAATATTTTATTTAAAGGGCACGAGTCACGAGTCACGACCACTATAATCTATACATATAATAAAACTGTAGAGGTCATGTCTGTCATAGAAAAATAAATTGCTAAAAACCGAGTCAGGGAGATGTAAGAAGAACAAAACCAGATTTTTTTTATTTTTTTTGTTTCTCTGTCGGTTTGTCTGTTTGTACGGGCTTATCTCCGAAGAAACCTGAAACGATTTTCATGCAATTTGCAATATATTAAGCAAAGTCCGGGGCTACATATAGGCTTTGTTACATCGAAATCGGTTGTCGGAAAGAAAAGTTATCATCATTTGAAGATTATTTTAAAGGCACCAATTCGGTCGCCGACCATATCAACAAATTGCAATGCTGACTCGCGTCGAACTTTTTTGAACTATCATATTATATCAATAACAGATTGATATGGAAATGTAATAGTTTGATTATTTCGCCACATTCAATATGTATTCGTGGAATAGTGGATAAATTTATGAATATATCATATGAAGAAACCTTGCTCAAAAGCTCAGCTTAAGATGAAGGAAGACCACGCGAACGAAGTCGCTGACATCAGCTAGTTCTATAATAAATAGATAAAATATATGGACTAATGTTCATTATATTGTTCTTGAATTGATTTGATTAGATCTTTAACATTTTACCACAAAGTTTTTTTAAATTTGGAACTCGTTAAGCTACAATACAAGGAAGTAGTCAGTATAAAGGCTGACAACACATCTCTAAATCCTCTGGTGTTGCGGATTTTCATGGGCAGCGGTGTTCACTTTCAATTAGGTGAGATGCTCGTTTCCCCTCCACTACTAAAAATAAGATTTTGTTTTTTTAAATGTAGAAGTAATTGCCATTATTATTTTTAGGTTCAGCCGGCCTAGCATGAGATATCTAGCATAAGATATCTCGATATCGACAATTTTGACAGAAAAGACATCTCGATCGACAAATACATATCTATTTTTGATGTTAAAAGTCGAGTTTTCAGTGTAAATGTCATGTTAGACCCGAAAGAAATAGAGCGATAATCGATTAAAATACGAGAAAACGGTCGACAAAATTTTGTCGCGGTTGTCATGCTAGGCCGGAAGGTCATAAAAAAATAATTAGCATCGATTAATTAGAAATCGATTTTCACATATTCTTCCACTTGCATAGTGCCCAGCTTTTTTGAGAAGTATGCAGTTTTCCTAACAGTTGCTGTATGAAATATTACCTTTCATATACTTAACAGTAATAAACATATAAGGGTAAATAAAATATAAACCTAATTAAAGCTCTACATTCGATAAAGATAGAGCGTAACGATATTTATTTGTATTGACTTTGGTCATTGAACCATAAAGATTTATTAGGTATAATAAATATTCTACTGAGCAGGATTAAGATTCTGTTTATCAATTTCGTCATTATTTGCAAGAGTGTAACTACAATTTTCCTATATTAATTATTGGGAATACAAAAAAAATTACAAGTAGCAAAGATAATTTATCGTATGTCATATACGTACTTTTTTGGATTAGTCTTCTAAAATTCATCAATTGATATGTAATCATCCTAAATAACTTGTTAAAAACTAGCGACTAGACCCTGTTTCGGACTAAATAATTTATTGCACACAATATACAAAAAAAAAACTTAAAAATAGAATAGACAGCGTGAACAAGCTTCTTCTAATTAAGCATGCTCCCATTTAGATCGCATCCGCGCTTACCATCAGGCAGGATTGCGGTCAAATGCTTACTTATTCTTCAAAAAAATAAAAAAAATTATATTATATACCAATAGATTTTTTTTAATTCTGTAAAGGTATTTAAAAATTGCTGTTTGTCAAAAATCTCTTAACTCCTACGTCATTTTACCAATTACCATAAAAATTGACACGTATGTGTATTTTTTTATAGAAAACATTTTTATGCAATCAATTTTTTTGTAACTCGCCTCTTGACAGCTAGTAATGTATAAAAGTAGCACAAATTGGATTTGTTGTTCGAAAATCCAGTGTTATCGGACTAGATCGTTGCCATAGACCATCCCATTATCAAAGTTGCTAAGCTTAACTTCGACGCTTTCAAACTTTGATAGGTAACCTAACACGTATTACTTTGTCATATTTGCTATTTTGAATAGGTTTAATCACAATATAATACTATTCCGCTTCCTAACCGTAGACCATCCAACTGTAGGTGGTGGTATGTATCTATTAATTCCGGTAGGCTACGCACTTACAGATACTCTCTCTCTTCTTGTATCTACATCAACATCTGTTTATAGAATGTGGTGACAATTATATGGAATGGAAGATTCATAGATGGAAAGACCGTGAAGTGCATATTGCGCGTTTCGGTTTCAGTCTATGGATTTCCGAATGCTCGAAGTAAAAGTAGTTTAAGAGCACATCATTGACTTATGTTCTGTGTCTGGGGTATCACCTATCATTAAGTGAACTTCATGCCGATATCTATACATATAATAAAACTGTAGAGGTCAAATGTCTGTGCATAGAAAAAAAGCTGAAAACCGAGTCAGGGGGATATAAGAGAAATAGAACAAACCACGATTTTATTTTAATTTTTTGTTTCTCTGTCTGTTTGTACGGGCTAATCTCCGAAGATACTGAAACTTAAAGTTCCTATAATTATACATAAAATTCTTATTTACCTATATAGAAAAGGGGGCAAATAAATATATAATTGCAGTATCGAATGATTATTTAATTTCCCATCATAAAAATTGTGATTATAAAGCAATTTGAAGCGTTATTTTGAAACCAAGATGAAGGAACGCGAAAACATAACACGCCTCGATGCCGCCTTCTTTTATGTTAAACTCGATTATTTCACGCAGAGACTAAAAATTTACTTTGATATTATACAATACAAAGGTTTAATTTACTAGATATGCCTCACATACATTTTTTTTTTAAATATTTATTCGTAAGAAATACCCTAAGTCACGACACTAGTAGGAGTCACGAAAATGTTTCTTTCTTATAATTTAAAAACAAATTTCAACAGACTGAGAGCAGGTTGTTTGTTCTGAATGCCAAATTATCTAAGGAAGTCCCTTAATAAGATAGAAGAATTGAGAAAGGTATGTTGAAGTGGTTTGGGCATGTAGAAAGGATGGATGAAAGTAGGGAAACGAAAAAGATTTATGAAACTGGTATGAGTGGTAGAGTCGGGAGTGGTCGACATAAGCGAACGTACCTCTATTAGATCGGGGACGTTCTCCAAAAGGGCCAGGCCAAAGTACTCGTAACCGACGAGTGTGTATGAAAGCATTGATGAAAGTAGAAGAAGCGAAAGTGGTATGTAAGGATCGGAGCATATGGAATTCCGTGATCTCTGCCTACCCCAATGGGAAGGAAGCGTGATGTATATATGTATGTAAGTCACTGAAAATCAGTGTTGCGTCCGATTTTCACGGTGCAACGTCCGCTGAGCGGCCTCCTTTATAACAGAAGTGTTGTTTATTATTAAGTGTTGTCTTTTTTATATTTTTTACATTTCGGTAACAGTCTTCGGATTTCCGAATACTCGAAGATAAGGTCGATATCATTGATTAATGTTTCGTGGCTGAGGTATCACCTACTATCACGGAATTTACTCAATGTTATGTTATGCGATTGAAGGCAGTAATTATATTTCACTAGCTGACGCATACCAACTTCGCTGGTCGAAATAGCTCTAAGACAGCAGGACGTTTTCCGACCGACCAATTTGGACAAACGCAATATCGTTGTAAATAGCATTATCATATTCTGATGTATAAACATAATGCAGCAAAGTTTCATAAAAATCCATTCAGCAGTTTTTGACTGACTTAACAAACATTTTCACAAAATTTCACTTTATAATATTAGTATGAGTACAAATTAGAATACACATAAAGGCTTCGGTTGCTATAAAGATTCAAACACAGATTATACTTTAACAGAGTTTTATACCTTACGACACATCCAGATTTTTATATCTTTGTTATACTTGAATATGATTAACTGTGTAAAAGAAATCGATTTTAACTCTGTTTTAACCTAATAGCAATAACCTGCTATTTGAATTCGTTTGATGTTATTGATATTTTTCCAATATAAGGAACGTATTACTTGCTCCAATGAATGTCGTTATAATGTCGAAGTTGATGGATAATTTTATCAGTATATAAATTGCAAAGTAATACGGGTAATATTTATGCGTGGGGAAATGAGTTAATTTATATAGAGATTTTTTTTTATTAATTTATGTCTCCTAATACATAATTGTAAAAATTAGGACGTTTAAAAAAGTAACAACAGGGTTTCTTGCTGGCATTTTCGCGGTTACTACATTCCGATTTCCGCTTATTTTATTAAATACTAGCAACGCGCCCCGGCTGCAATGTAGATGTACATACACACAGCCTATGTTACTCGCTGATAATGTAGCTTTTTATTGGGGAAAGAATTTTCAAAATCGGTCCAGTAGTTTTTGAGTTTATTACAAATCTTTCCTCTTTATAATATTAGTATATACATATATTTTAGAGCGTCAGTGATTTTCTAGATATTATCATATATTATGTATTTATTCCACAATAAATTTACAAACATATTTCAGAAATAAGCCAAGCAAGTATTGTGATAATGACAATTAGTAATGTTGCCTACCATTCAGTCAATAGCCTGAAAGATAAGCGAATTTAATATAGTAAAATGACATAGAGTGAAACCTTAATCTACTAAATAAAAACTATATTAAATTTATAAATAAATATATATAGTTTTCTGTAAACCTGTTTTCCCCACGTCTGGTGAGTTCGGGCATTGATCGGGTGGGAGGAATATCGAAATTCCGACCGGGTAGCGAACCATCGTTCATAGATGGAAAAACTTTGAAGTGGACAGTGCGCGTTTCGGTTTCAGTCTATGGATTTCCGAATGCTCGAAGTAAAAATTTGGTCGACAGCGCATCATTGAGTGATGTTCTGTGGCTGAGGTATCACCTATCATCAAGTCAGCCTCATGCTCGTCTGTCGATATCTGATATAAAAAAAAATATCAACAAAAAAACACAGGAGACATTATATTTAACAAATACTTTAGACTGTAAATGATAAATTCTCGAAGCAAGCAAGATGGATTATTCGTCTTAAGGCGAGGTTGCAAGTGACTACAAGAGGAAGTGACACCATCTGCCAGCGCGTGACTTTGTTACGATTCAATTATCATTTGAGCTGAAAATCGGACGCTTTAACAAACTTACTTCGTTCTACTTTAAACAATTAACATGTTCTGAATTTAAAATTCATGTATGAAAAATTGGCAAAAAACAGAACATGTTGCTCATTCGGAGAATCGGCACAATTTGCATTTGCTAATAATAATCTATATCTATACTAATATTATAAAGAGAAAAGATTTGTATTTTGTATGTTATGAATAATCTCAAAAACTACTGGACCGATTTTGAAAATTCTTTCACCAACAGAAAGCTACATTATCAGCGAGTAGCTTTGGTTTTGTGTATAGTACATCTACATTGCACCTTTGTGAATAAAATAATTTGTAACTATTAAAAACTGATTTATTATTTACATTTTTTATTCCAACGTTTTAAATGCTTTCCAGCAAATGTCGCGGGCAGACCAGGAAAGCATTCCAAACCTCGGGAAAAATAATATCTATAAGTAACAAATAGCATTTAAGTCAGGTATACGTTATGTTCTCTTATGTTCTATGTGTGGAGTTTACAATCTAAAGTAATTCCCAAGAACACGGTATTATCAAAAAGTCTATTTTCTCATCCTTAATCCATTTGTAGTTACAAATTTAATACATTTTGTCTTCTTTTCGTTTAACTTAAGATTATTTGTATTAAACCAGTGAACCACACTGGAGATAGCTCTGTTTACAATTATTTCAAGTGATGGATTTCGTCGTTTCACTTTAAATAAAGTCTCATCATAGATTATTAGATTTTAATCAAACATCATCATATTGCTTTCAAACAATAATTTTCTACTGTTTATATGATTTTGTTGGAATAATAATCTCGAAATCAAGGACAATTTTCCAAGGAAAATAAACTTTAGTATGAGCTGTATTAGTTAGATTGAATTTGTGGTACGATAAAGGCTTACGGTTGACTTTTGCGAAAGTTTGATTAATTCGTAGGCGATAAAATCAGCGGTCGCCGAAGTCTGTCAAATTAATGTGATCGAGGTTCGTAACTCGAGGTCGGTTGGATTACACGCGGTTGTGATTTTAAATGAGAAAAATACTTTTTATTATTATTATGTTAGATCAAGGACTGAATACCGGTTAATTTACCTTTATTATACCGGGAGTTATACCGGTATAATAAAGGATTTTGTTAATATTATTTCGTTTTTATTCATATTTATTGAAAAAAATATGGTGCTAAGTTTAGTGTGTATTACTCTTTAAAACTAATATCATGCTGTCTCAGTCAGACACGTTTTTTGCAAAATAAAAATTAACCGGCTTCAGTCCCTGTGTTAGATATCGAAAGACGAGCATGAGGTTCACTTGATGGTACGTGATACCTCACCACAGAACACCAGTCAATGATACGCTGTCGACCTACTTTGTGCAATGTAGATGTACTATAAAAATAAAATAAAATAAGCTTTATTATTCCTTACATACAAGATATCGTTCTTTACATAGTAACTCTTATTATTTACATATTAACCTATATACTTATCCTAGCTCTTTAAAACCTAACTTCCTTAGTTTTCTTACTATATAATATTTATTTATACCTAATTTTATGTGTTACATTTTAAGATTATTCTATGCTATAATGACTAATTATAAATGTATATAGATTTACTTAGCTATGGTGTTTATGTAAGGACTGCTGGTGCGGTGAAAGCCTCCTCCAAAATATTTGAGATGTTCTATACACAAAAAATAATGTTGCTTTCTATTAGTGAAAGAATTTTTAAAATCGGTTCAGTAGTTTTTGAGTTTATTCATAACATACAAAAATTCAAAAATACAAGTCTATCCTCTTTATAATATTATTATATTTTATATTAAGTATAGAAGTATAGATATAGATGTAAATATTTGTTTGTTTGTTTGCTTTAACCCAAAAACTACATGTGTTACACAGCTGGGGCCTGTTGCTAGTGAATAATAAATAAAAAATACTTTTGAAGTATCTTAATAATCTTCTTACTTCTTATTTTATCTTATATTATCTTACTAATATTATAAATGTGAAAGTTTGTGAGGATGGATGGATGGATGGATGGATGTTTGTTACTCTTTCACGCAAAAACTACCGAACGGATTTTGATGAAACTTTACAGTAATATAGCTTATACATCAGAATAACATATAGGCTACATTATAAAGATTTTGTGTAATTTAGCCGTAATATTAGGATAAATATATAGTAAGTCGGAAAAATGTCTACCCTCTGAGAGCTAACTTTGAGTTACAAGAATATAATATACAATGGGATTGTTTGTTTTAAACAGTTCTAAATAAAAGTCCGCGATAGCATATATCTACCTTTTATGTGGGAGCCAATATACCCTAAACTATGAGCCATAAATACATTTAAATTTGATTAATTAGAGTATTTAGCAAATTCTTATCAAAATTAATACCTTTTTCGCTTTCAGTATTTAATATAGATGAACTTTGTATTTTACACTAAGTAATTTGGACGAACGGTTTAAAAAATAGATATAATTGACTTGAGTGCAGCGCCATTAAGCGGAGATTGATGAAAAAACAGCTCGGTTCAAAAATAAGCTACCCTTAGTACTAATTCTACGCAGACGAAGTCGCGGGCAGAAGCTAGTAATACATATATTCCTATCTAGTCAATTGTTTAACTTACTATTTTAGATATATTTCTTTACACTACTGTGACCCCGAAATGTAAAGGCAGTGTCACATTCACGTTTGACGGATGATTTCTATTCATATTAAACCTTAAGGCGTTTTCACGATCTGACAGTGACAAATATCTTACGATGTCACGTAATCTCTAGTACGGTTTACGTGTGTGGCAACTGTTAAGGCGTAACCCAATAAAATTTACATGACGTAAACTTCCCCTTATAACGGTAAGTTGGCACTTATGGCTTTCACAAAAATTCCAACACTTCAAACACAAATAAAGAACAACCCTGAGCCTTGTAGGCAGTCCCCTCCATTCTATCACATATCACCTAACAAATATATGAAAGCCTGGCCTCAAGGGACAGTAATGGACGATGATAAGCAATACTGAGTCAACCCACATGGTTGCCATTTTGAAAAAATTGAGATTGAAGTTTTTGTTAGGTTTTATTAAATTTCTTTTAAAAAATAACAGTAATAATAGATTATGTTGTAATGATTATTATTACACTAAATGTATATAATTTTTCTTGGTAGCAATCAAATAATAGAATTTAGTGCATTATTGTTAAATATTCTAAGCATGTTAGGGTTTCGTGGCCACTAGTTTTTTCAATATTTTTGCTATTAATACGATTTAAATTTGATACATACTATATCTCTTTTAAAATATGTGCTCCTAAGGAAGCGATTGGTATCAAAATTTACATTTTTATCATTTTGTGGGTTGACACTGTATTGTTTAACAGCGTCCAGGTATGAAGGACACTTTACAATCATATGTAAATTACGTATTTCGTGACAAATATATTATTGCTATTAGGCAGTTATGGGATTTGTTCCGCGCAATTTGTGCCTTTGAACAAATTCAATTGTACAATTTGAAATGTACGTCATATTTATGTCTTTGTGTGCGTTTTGGGAATGATCAAGCTGAAAATTTTGCCGTTGGGACTCAAACGTAATTGATTAATGTAGGGGGAAGTCCCCTAGTGGCGGACACCTAAGGTTTTCAGGAAATAAAATAAAAACTGTTTCGAGAAATGTAATTTTATTTATTAATTAGTTAAGTTGAGTAACTGTCAAATCAACTCAAATTAGCAAAAATGTAACTTCTGCATAATCTTATTTAAAAACTAAAACTAAACTTTGGTAAAAAAAAATGCAATTGCTTGAAGTGGCACCTAGTACCGGACGGACTTCAGTTCAAACTCCTAGCACCGGACGTTTTTAGAATATCCGGCATCGATCACATATGTAGTCGTCTGAAGATTCAGGAATGGCTGCACATGCTTCATGAGCCCACCCATGGCAGCTGGAGCACTGTATCCAGTCTTCGTCGTAATCCTCTAAACACACTACGCAAGTAGTTTTTTCAACTTCAGATATCTCAGTCAGTGGCTGCTTTTTCTTAGCATCCGCATAAAATAACGTGCAAAAATTAGGGGGAAGTCCCGTAACGCCGGACGGCACCTAACGCCGAACACTTTTATTATCTCGACAAGTAAGAACGTGAACGATTCGAACACATGTGTAATAGGTGCGGGGGGGTATAGCGACTCTGTAGTCACATAACGCAGTTTGTTAGTGACGCTGAAGGCAACATAGGGACCGTCGATTTCTGTTTTTGGCAGAAAACCACTGCGTCACATAAGATCCAGGTAAGTGTTACAGCTACATTTCGGGGTTTAAGTCTTTATGGTATTTATTAATTAAGACACCGTTCCATTATTATTCATAGTATATATTTTCATTTGTTGATTTTCAAAATGGATTACGTACAGATTACGTAATCGTGATGTTATCCTGTCCCCTAGTACCGGACAAAAAGTAGTCCCTTAACGTCGGACAGTGAAAAAAATTATTTTTCTCGTAAAGAATTGTATTTATTGTAAGTAGTAATTTTTGCACGTTATTTTATGCGGATGCTAAGAAAAAGCAGCCACTGACTGAGATATCTGAAGTTGAAAAAACTACTTGCGTAGTGTGTTTAGAGGACTACGACAAAGACTGGATACAGTGCTCCAGCTGCCATGGGTGGGCTCATGAAGCATGTGCAGCCATTCCTGAATCTTCAGACAACTAAATATGTGATCGATGCCGGATATTCTAAAAACGTCCGGTGCTAGGAGTTTGAACTGAAGTCCGTCCGGTACTAGGTGCCACTTCAAGCAATTGCATTTTTTTTTACCAAAGTTTAGGTTTTGTTTTTAAAGAAGATTATGCAGAAGTTACATTTTTGCTAATTTGAGTTGATTTGACAGTTACTCAACTTAACTAATTAATAAAAAAAATTACATTTCTCGAAACAGTTTTTATTTTATTTCCTGAAAACCTTAGGTGTCCGCCACTAGGGGACTTCCCCCTACTACTTACAATAAATACAATTCTTTACGAGAAAAATAATTTTTTTCACTGTCCGACGTTAAGGGACTACTTTTTGTCCGGTACTAGGGGACAGGATAACATCACGATTACGTAATCTGTACGTAATCCATTTTGAAAATCAACAAATGAAAATATATACTAAGAATAATAATGGAACGGTGTCTTATTTAATAAATACCATAAAGACTTAAACCCCGAAATGTAGCTGTAACACTTACCTGGATCTTATGTGATGCAGTGGTTTTCTGCCAAAAACAGAAATCGACGGTCCTGATGTTGCCATCAGCGTCACTAACAAACTGCGTCATGTGACTACAGAGTCGCTATACCCCCCCGCACCTATTTCATATGTGTTCGAATCGTTCACGTTCTAACTTGTCGAGATAATAAAAGTGTTCGGCGTTAGGTGCCGTCCGGCGTTACGGGACTTCCCCCTAAGTAATAATATTGCGCGTGAACTCATTCTGTTTTGTATATTACATCGTTACCGATATTTTTAGTCTGATTGGAAAGCTTTGTCATAATATGTGACTGTGAGCCTAAAACCAAATAAACTCTCTTTACTTCGGTTTAAACATTGATAGTATGAAATGTCAATGGGTTTTAAAATTTTTTTTTAAACTTAATATGCAGTTGTTTCAATCCCATCCGATGGTAAGTAGTGAGTAAAGTGGTAAATTATAACTGCCTAGAAATAATTTATTTAAATATTTTATTCTTATTAAGACTTTTCTTTTTCTTTACATACTCGTAGCCTTCTGTGCCTTGCGCGACCGAAGCATTTTCATCTTGTTTCCCCGGGATTCAAACCCAAAACCTCCAGTACTAAAACGAGTACCACTGAATCACGTAGGCCGTTAAAAAAGACGATTACCGCTGATTTATTTCAACCTGCATTTCCTTAGTACGCTAATAAACCTGACAAACACACTAAGAACATACTTTAAAGTTTTTACTAGACTAAAATGTTACTTTCTATTCTGTAAGTTTGTGCAGTAACATTAAACTAACAGTGGAGTCAGCATTCTTACACGCTTGGGTAAACTTACTGAAATACTGACCGAGAAACAATTCATACATCGAATCTTACAATGTTTTATCGATTACGATTTAGAAGTTACATGATATAAGTATATGCCATCAAAAACATAAATTGTAAAAAAAGCCAAGTCTTGCAACTCAGTTCTTCTATCGTAAAAAGTTGTGAGATCCATATAATACCAAGTCGGTCAATTTATTCAGTCTCTACTGAAGGATCCTTCTGTCTTAAGTAATTACATGATAAGCTAACCTAACAATATCTTATAGGGTAATTCTCGCATTTCGTGCAAATTGAAAGCATTTGTGAGAAAAAAATAGAATTTATTTTTTTCAGTGCCATTGCATAGCTATTTGAAAAATAAACTAGCTATTTGAGTATTATTAAATTATACCTAAAATTGGCAAAGAATGGGCTTTATAATTTTTTTCGTAGATATGGTAATGAGTAAAGAAATTTGGTAATGATATGAGGGACAATGGAAATGAGAAAATACTATTGGTAATGAGAATGTAAATAAAAAATGTAATTAAAATTCGTTTTTCTTTTAATAACAATTATATAAGTACTTCAATTGAGTTTTACTCACTTAATAGTTTCATTCAAAAGTAATTTCACAATCAATCGTGTAACAAAAAACTTTCAAAATACTTTAAAAGATATGGAATCCTACGTAATAGACAATACTAGAACAAGTAAAATCTGTTGTTACATTAATCTTCATTACCATCATTTTATGATCATTACCATTTTTCAAATAGCTGATGGTAAATCATGGTAATGAAAGTAATGGTAATGATATTCTAGCAGTTTTTTAAAAATACTCCGTAAATAACTGTAAAATGTTAAGCATTAAGATTATAAACTACATAAACTCGAAGGTTATTATGTTAACATTCACCATATATCAAAACAAAAATTACTCTATATCTCAAAATAGCACTAATGGTAATGAAAAAAAACTTACCACGCATAATATTCTCACATTCATAGTTCTTTATCAACAAACTGCAAGACGCTAGACCCGGTCTCTGTTCACTGGTCGATTGGGCGAGAATCACGTAAAGGGGAAAGGGGTAGAGAACATCATATGCGCGTCCAAACAGGATAATTTTTTTACTTCGAGTTCAGCTGACGGTAATGATTATTTTTTTTGGTCAAACTTATTTCATCAGAGCAATTGTAAATAACAAATAGTAAACGATTTTTTATTTAATTTTTTTTTTTCTTCATATGTATTTTATTCATAACAAAACAATAATACATAGTAATGCACCAATTTTTTGTGTTATTAGCTTTCAACTACCAAAAATCGATTTCTGACCAGTGTTGGTAATGATATTTAGGCGTATATTTTATTTATATCTTTTTTTCAAAGTACCTGGCATTATTATTTTCCAGTGGCAGATATACATATGCAACATACCTAGAATATAAAAAATATTTGGTAACTTAGTCTTACTTAGTTTAGCTTTTATTCTTGTTGTTGGGGGAGTTACAATTGCTGTTCAGCCGACAATGAGATACCTCGGACTCGTGCTGGATAGCAAATGGAACTTCCATGCTCACTTCGAGCGCTTGTTACCAAAGCTACTACTTGCGGCGGCTCTTAGTGGGTTGCTGCCCAATTTGAAAGGGCCGAACATCTCTTGCCGGAAGCTCTACATAGGCATCGTGCGGTCGATGGCTCTTTATGGGGCCCCTATCTGGGCTGACTCTCTGACAAGCCGAAATATCATTCTCTTGCGCAGGCCGCAAAGAATGATGGCAGTCAGAGTCACTCGGGCGTACCGCACCGTTGCGTATGATGCAGTGTGTGTGCTAGCCAGGACTTTACCCTGGGACCTCGATGCAAAAGCCCTTTCGTCTTTATTCCATTGGCGAGAGGAGGTGCGAAGGAACCGGGGCTTCCGGCTAGCTCCCATTGAGATTGAGAGTAGAAAGACACGGCTTCGTAAAGAAGCTATGGAGGCATGGGCCAGGAGGTTGGCAAATGCCGAATGGGGCCTTAGGACCATTCGTGCCCTTTTGCCGATTTTTGAACGTTGGATGGAGAGGCGCCACGGCTTTCTGTCCTTCCGCCTGACGCAGATCCTGACGGGGCATGGGTGCTTCGGCAGATATCTGTGTCGAATCGGAAAGGAGCCAAATGCTGCCTGCCTTCATTGCGACAGCCCGATGGACTCTGCTGAGCACACACTGGAGGTGTGTCCAGCATGGATTGACGAGCGCGGCGCACTTTGTTGGAGGCGACCTCTCCCTTCCAAGCTTGTTACGAAACATGGTTGGAAGTGAGAGTGCGTGGAGAGCGGTGCTTTCGTTCTGCGATGTCGTGATGTCGCAGAAGGAAAGTACTGAGCGCGACAGGGAGCGGGAGAATCCTGCCCGTCGCAGGGTACGCCGTAGGGGCGGTCGGGTCTTGTTGTGACCAAAGCCCCTTGCCCTCGGTGTTGCTGAGCGCATGTAGGGGGGGCTGCGTGTGCACATATAGCAACACGAGGAGAACGGTATATACCACGAAGGCCGCGTATTGCCGTAGTAAAGAGATCGTGTCAGGAGAGAAGAATTTATTCTCTCCTGAGAAGTGGTAGTGACCAACCGAGCGCGCGTGAGGGCACCGTGAGAGTTCCTCTTTGGAGATCCCGGGGCCCTCCAATTTCTTGCGTCGAAGACGGCCACCGTGGGGTTTTAGTCGGTAGGTCCGTGACGTATTGACTCTTTGGAGTCCGGTTGCGGAAGTCCGACATAACTCGTCGTCCTCCTTCCCCGGGTGACGAGTATCATTGATGATTTCCCCACGATAAAAAAAAAAAAAAAAAAAAAAAAAAAAGCTTTTATTCTTACTGACACGTGTTTTGCACGAAACGGTAGAAATACCCTATAGTGATCGTATCAATGCCAATATTAAAAATCTTTGATGTTTAAAATAAATAGATTGGCTCGGCTATCGCATGAAATCACAATGTATCTTTTTTTATTTTATTAAAAACATAATGTAGCTCACAAGTAATACATATTATATTAAATTAGATTGTTTAGTGCGATTGCCAAGTCAATCTATTTATTTTAAACATCAAAGATTTTTAATGTAATTACTTAAGACATAAGGATCCTTCAGTAGAGACTGAATAAATTGACCGACTTGGTATTATATGGATCTCACAACTTTTTACGATAGAAGAACTGAGTTGCAAGACTTGGCTTTTTTTACAATTTATGTTTTTGATGGCATCTCATTTCTTTTTGTAGATAGTCCTTTTCTTAGTTTATTTGGATAAGAATTAATACAAAGCTATGGATAACATAGTCTGATTTTGATCGGCATTTTTATCAACTTTTTAATGTAGTTATAGTGACATAACTACAATAGTTGGACATATGGTCTCGTGAAGTTTTTTGTAGATTTTGATATGTTCTATAATATTGTAGAACATTTTTTTGTTCTATCATCAATACTTTCCGCAGCACATGCGGTGAAAGACATTTTATGGCTAATTTTTTTACACCTTGGGTTGTTTTTAGTAGGGATTTCTAAGGATCTCTATTTTTTCTAGTAATAAATACCCTATGTTACTCAGTGATAATGTAGCTTTCTAACGGTAAAAGAATTTTTAAAATCGGTCCAGTAGTTTTTAAGTTATTTATTACATACAGAAATACAAAAAAAAATTGTATATCTAGAAAACTGGACCGAAATTTCAAAATATTGTAGTTTTTCCTTGATTTATAGACTAAACACTAATTGTATTCTAAATTTCAAGTTTCTATGTCTGCTAGAAGTGCCTTAGAGTTTTGATGATCGGTCAGTCAGTGAGTGAGTGACAAATTATCAAACTTTGACTAGTTATAATTCTTAAACTACTGGTTCAAACAGAATGATATTTGAAATATACCGAGTTTATACAATGTCTGCTTAGTGACTGAAAATTCAGGATTCTAGTTTTATCCACAACGAAGTTATAGGGGGTCGAAAATGGCCCGAACTACTTCGAGAAAAGGATAGTACGGCCGTGCCACTTTTTGCTCGACTTGGCGGGGGCACTACCGTGCCCCCAGATAATAATATCTTGATACCAGCATTTGAAAAAGTATATTTACGCCAATATTAATAACAAAATAATAATTATGATAACTTAAATTATTTAAGATAATTGACAAGTATATGTTATCACAATATAGCTTAACTTATAATTTATATACTTAATACTTTTAAATTATCTTATATATTTAAATTAAACACTTTATAACGGATTAAAACGCGTTTTATTATTTTTATTAACTAACCGTAAATCCTTGAAAGATAAAGTAGATTATTTCCCAGACTAGTAGGTACGCGAGGCTATTTAAATTAAAAAACACCCTAACTAGAGAAGATGGTTTGAGACTTTCCAACACCTGGGATCCAGTAATTAAAAATTTAAAACCCCATATCAAACATACTTAAAAACAAGAGGACACCTTTAGTCAATATTGACAAAAAATAAAATATTAAAAACCTAACTTAAAATATTTAAAAGAAATTACGAACTTACGAACGAGTTTGTTATGTGCAATGAATACACCAATATGTGTTACCCTATGATAGAGTCAAAAATAAAAGTTGTAAAGGACTTAGAAATATATTATTTAGTTAATTTAAGATAGATAATAAATCAGCTAGATTACATGTGCTTGGTAAGATTTTTTAAATATATTTTTTTATGTAAGATATCGGCAGGATAATACCTACGTATACCTAAATAAATAAATGCCTCAGCCACAGCCCACAGAACATCACTCAATGATGCACCGTCGACCTAATTTTTACTTCGAGCATTCTGAAATCCATAGACTGAAACCGAAACGTGCCATATGCACTTCACGGTTTTTCCATCTATGAACGGTTGTTCGTTACCCGGTCAGAATTTCGATATTCCTCCCACCCTTTCAATGCCCGAAGTTACCAGACGTGGGGCAAACAAGCTTACAGAAAATTATAAACATTTCGTCCCAGAGGGATTCGAACTCACTACTCGTTGATGCGCACGGCAGGTGTTCTACCGAACGCGACAACGAACCTGTCGTAAATATTACTATTACCATTTACAACTAAGTATGTATTTATAAAAACACACACAATTATTCATTTAAACTCTAACACTAGTAAAATATACTAACATAAATCTAGCCACCACAAGAAGATTTATGCGACAAAAACACAGAAATAACATATTCTAACTCCAAGTATTTTCAACTTAGATTTTGTTCTGTTAAACGCAACTTGCCACGGTTTGTCATCGTCAAAACTTTTTTTCTTTGCTCATAAAATTACAACATATTTTTTACGGTCCAAGAAGAGATTGTTACAAAGTTTTATTATACTCTATTTATCATAATCAGCGATACTAAATTTTCTACGTGTTCAAGTTTTATAATTACTTTTTCTTTTTTGACGAATGACTACTTTCTACATTATTTATGTTTACTTAACATGAATAAATTATAGTATATAAGGAACAGTAAATTATAATTATAGTGGTATGTAAGGATCGGAGCATATGGAATTCCGTGATCTCTGCCTACCCCAATGGGAAAGAGGCGTGATGTACATATATGTATAGAATGTATATAAGGGATAAAGCCTACTGATGAAGAAGTGAATTACCGAGTCTCGTAGTGGGGCATGGGGCAAACGCATTTCTGTGTCTGTTTCATTGATAATTTTTCTTAACAGGCAAGTAGGTTATCAGGCTTCTAAGCCCTGCCCGACAAAAAACATGGTTTTTTAATCTTTTTTCCTGAGGATTTGAAACCTGGATCTCAGGTCCTAAACGCAACGAGCTTACCACGGTAGAAAGCTGATGAGGAAGAATGGAAAACCTATTACAAGAATGGTTATGAATGTAACAGTGGACGGGTATAAAGGGAGAATAAGTCCGAAGAAAAAGTGAATTGACTGTTTGAAGAATGATATGAGATATATAAAGCAGACAAGCTCGAGCTTCGCTGAGAAAAGAACTGAAGTTATTTTCGGGTTTACAAATATTTTAAACTTTAAGCTTTATAGTTTCCGTCACCTTCTTAAAAACGTTATTAATATTCAAAACGAATGAGACTCAATTATACATATTAATCGTGTTCAACATTTTTGGTGCAAACTCATTTTATAGCAAGGTTCAATCTTCAATAAAGTAGAATCCTCCATAATCCTTGCATCCCCATTAATAGAGTAAAGGAAGTGTAGTATCTTTGTAAAAGTAATACTATATTCATAGTCTTATCGTAAACTTTCTTGTAATGGAAATGTTTCTTTATCAACATTTTGATGAAATAATTTTTTATAATATTGTCTTTTCTAAATAATTTAAACAATATAAATAATAAATCGCGTTTTAATCCGGTATACAGTATTTTATTTAAATAATTTTTTATTTTACGTAATTATGGTGTGTGATGTAAATAAAAAAAAAGATAAATATTCAAGTAAGCTCGCATCTAATTGGCATGTGTGAATTAACCCAAAATTTATTTTATTAATAGATATGAAAAAATGCTTGTTTAACTTCTTTTTCATTATCGGTTACGTTCTTGTTTGTATATTTTATTATTTATCTACTATTATTTTTCAACTTTATCACTCATCCTTTTAATTTTTCAATTTTTATAACTCAAACTGGTGGCCTGGAAGAGATCGCTGAATTGTAGCGATAAAGGCATCTATTGCACTTTTAAGTATGTAAGACAGGCTAGTATTTACGAATATCGTTTTTAATAATGAGAAATAATCATTTTCAATTATTCCAGTGATGCGTGCAAAGTAAGCGTTCATTCGAAAGTACTAGTTTAGTAGTTTAATCTTAGTAAAGTAGTAGTAAGTAATCTTAGTTTAGTCTAAGTAAAGTTAGTGTCGCGACATCTATAATCCGCTACAAGAATCAATACAAAGACGTCTATTCCTGAATCGCGCTATCAAAGTTTCTGTGCGCGCTAAGTATATATGCAACATCTCGACATCAACCACTGGGGCCTTAGGGCCGGCCAGTCAGTGGTTCGACTGGTCGAGGATCCTCCCTTTAGGTTGGAGGAAGACCACACCTCCCTTCTTCCACATTGGTGACCCCGCAGAAGAACACCTACTTCTGAAGCATGACGTCATCACTCCTTCCTACAACATCAGCAGCAACCAAGTCACAGCCAGCCAGCACCTTCGGCTATAACGGGTATCCTGTCCACTAGCATGCTGCGAGCGCGTATGCCTGGTCAACACCCTCAGCCACCTTCAGCACAGCACACTGCACTTCGTCCGGTCCGCAAGCAGAGCACATCTCTCCTGGTCGACGCAGCAGCCAGCTTCAAACACTGCAGCACTCCGACTCACTGGAGCATCATGCAGCATCATCGCACTCAGTTCCGACTCACCGCGAACTCTGCGACATCCGATTCCGACTCACTGGAATTTCGGACAACCTGGCACTGGCAAGCAACACTCAACACAGCTGTTTCAACAACTCGATCGACCTCCGGTCTTCGGGGGGGAGTACTGTCGCGACATCTATAATCCGCTACAAGAATCAATACAAAGACGTCTATTCCTGAATCGCGCTATCAAAGTTTCTGTGCGCGCTAAGTATATATGCAACATCTCGACATCAACCACTGGGGCCTTAGGGCCGGCCAGTCAGTGGTTCGACTGGTCGAGGATCCTCCCTTTAGGTTGGAGGAAGACCACACCTCCCTTCTTCCACATTGGTGACCCCGACGTGATCTTCACCGTGCCGACCCGACGTGATTCAGTCACCTTCCTCCACATTGGTGACCCCGCAGAAGAACACCTACTTCTGAAGCATGACGTCATCACTCCTTCCTACAACATCAGCAGCAACCAAGTCACAGCCAGCCAGCACCTTCGGCTATAACGGGTATCCTGTCCACTAGCATGCAGCGAGCGCGTATGCCTGGTCAACACCCTCAGCCACCTTCAGCACAGCACACTGCACTTCGTCCGGTCCGCAAGCAGAACTTACTCTATGGACAGACGCTTCAGATAACGCGATCGGTGCTGTTTTGCAGCAGAAAGTAGGATTAGACTGGCAACCACTCAGTTTCTTTTCTAGAAAGCTGAATAGTGCTCAAAAGAAATATAGCCCTTTCGATAGGGAACTCTTAGCGATTTATGAAGCTGTTAAATACTTCCGGCACATGGTCGAAAGCAAGGATTTTATAATATTTACCGATCACAAGCCTATTGTCGCAGCATTTCGTAAAGCTTCAGAGAACTGCTCACCACGACAATTTCGATATTTTGATTTTGTGTCACAATTTACGACAAATATCAGACATATTGCAGGCGAAGATAATGTTGTCGCTGATGCTCTTTCTCGCACTGACGCTATTTCAAATGTTATAGATTTTAATGCACTAGCCTCAGCGCAATTGGTGGATGATGAACTACAACAATTGCTACGAAGCAACACTTCTTCACTAGAACTCCAGAAAATGGACGTTTCTGGCTCTGGTAAGATGATAATATGTGATATGTCATGCTCCACACCACGACCTTATTTGACTCCTGCATTTCGTCGACAGGCATTCGATTGCCTTCATGGATTGAGCCATCCAGGTGTAAAGGCAACCGTTAAACTAGTATCTCAAAACTTTGTTTGGCCAAGAATTAAAAAGGACTGTAGTCTCTGGACCCGTTGCTGTCTCGCATGCCAGCGTTCGAAAGTTACACGACACACACGATCTCCGGTACACAAGTTTGTTCCTCCGTCGAACAGATTTTGCCATGTACATATAGACCTCATAGGACCCTTGCCAGTATCACATGAATACAAGTATTGTCTTACCGCCGTAGATAGATTCACGCGTTGGCCAGAAGTTATGCCACTTCAGGACATCAAAGCTGACACAGTGGCGAACGCATTTGTCACTGGCTGGATATCACGTTTTGGTTGTCCTGAAAAGATAACTACGGATCGAGGTAAACAATTTGAGTCGTACTTATTTAAAGAACTTTCACGGTTGGTTGGTTTTCAACATTTACAGACGACAGCGTACCACCCAGCTGCGAATGGAATGGTCGAGAGATTTCATCGTCAACTCAAAGCGGCGATTATGAGTCATGCCAATGATGATTGGATTGAAATTCTGCCATTGGTTCTTCTCGGAGTTCGCACAGCATGGAAGGAAGACATAGGCTCTTCTTCGGCTGAATTGGTGTATGGTGAGACACTGCGTTTACCTGGTACATTTCTTCAATATTCTCCAACACAGGTCGTAGACTATACGAATTTTATATCCCGTCTACGCGAAAATATTCAAAGACTAAAACCTACTCCCGTGGTCCACCATGGCGCAGCTCCAACATTTGTGAGTAAAGATTTAAAGTCTTCATCACAGGTTTTTCTTCGCCAAGATGCGGTTCGAAGACCTTTACAGGCACCATACGCTGGACCATTTAAAGTATTGGAACGTGGAGAAAAATATTTTAAAATAGATATCAGAGGCCGACCTACAACAGTCTCCATAGATAGGCTGAAGTCAGCGTATGTTCTTAATGACTTAGCACCTCAAGTTTTAAAACAAAATGTTTCAGATCCACCTACTACTGAAAACCGCAGGACACGTTCTGGACGTCATGTGCGTTTTCCCGATTTTTATCGACCTTAACGGTCTCCGGGGGGGCTGATGTAGCGCGTAATCATAACCACTTTTAATTGAAGTCGGTTAAATCAAGTTATCAAGTTAACGCTATCAAAGTTTCTGTGCGCGCTAAGTATATATGCAACATCTCGACATCAACCACTGGGGCCTTAGGGCCGGCCAGTCAGTGGTTCGACTGGTCGAGGATCCTCCCTTTAGGTTGGAGGAAGACCACACCTCCCTTCTTCCACATTGGTGACCCCGACGTGATCTTCACCGTGCCGACCCGACGTGATTCAGTCACCTTCCTCCACATTGGTGACCCCGCAGAAGAACACCTACTTCTGAAGCATGACGTCATCACTCCTTCCTACAACATCAGCAGCAACCAAGTCACAGCCAGCCAGCACCTTCGGCTATAACGGGTATCCTGTCCACTAGCATGCAGCGAGCGCGTATGCCTGGTCAACACCCTCAGCCACCTTCAGCACAGCACACTGCACTTCGACCGGTCCGCAAGCAGAGCACATCTCTCCTGGTCGACGCAGCAGCCAGCTTCAAACACTGCAGCACTCCGACTCACTGGAGCATCATGCAGCATCATCGCACTCAGTTCCGACTCACCGCGAACTCTGCGACATCCGATTCCGACTCACTGGAATTTCGGACAACCTGGCACTGGCAAGCAACACTCAACACAGCTGTTTCAACAACTCGATCGACCTCCGGTCTTCGGGGGGGAGTACTGTCGCGACATCTATAATCCGCTACAAGAATCAATACAAAGACGTCTATTCCTGAATCGCGCTATCAAAGTTTCTGTGCGCGCTAAGTATATATGCAACATCTCGACATCAACCACTGGGGCCTTAGGGCCGGCCAGTCAGTGGTTCGACTGGTCGAGGATCCTCCCTTTAGGTTGGAGGAAGACCACACCTCCCTTCTTCCACATTAGCTTCACTGCTTTACTCTGCTATCACTATTAACCAACGTCAACGTCAGCTAGCTCCATTAGAAGTCGGGATCATGCACATAGTAATCGCGACCCTAGTTTTATTTGTCGTAAAGAGTTTTACAGCTTCCTATCACACGCGTGTCGATTGTCAATAAACTGGGCCGTACAAAAGCATAGGAAAGAATCATTACGATTGCCGAGCTAGCATGACAAGCGCGACAAAATTTTGTTGACCGTTTTCTCGTGTTTTAATCGATTATCTCTTTATTTCTTCCGGGCCTAACATGACAATTACACTTAAAATTCGATTTTTAATATCAAAAATAGATATATTTGTCAATCGATATATCTTTTCTATCAAAATTGTCGATGTCGAGATATCTTACATCTTAGTTTGTTTTCTCTCGTCCGCGACATATCTCGTGGCGGTCATGCTAGGCCGGCTGGCTTCATTTGGAGGAATTATTATAGGGTGCCCCGGTAGTATGTTTCTTGACGGCATGCCTTTTATGATATACTGAGGATTGGCTTGTTTAAGTGTACTTTCACGATACTTTTTCCTTATATTTTACCCCTTTGTAAAAAAATAAAATAAAATATGTTTCCCGTGATAAAAATTAGTTTGTACTTTCGTAGGTTTGCTTACAAAATAACATGGCATTTCTAATATTGATGTGTGAATAAACTAGAGAATATGTACAGATTTTTGAATAAATTTCATTAAAACATCAATTTTTTTAATAAAAGTATATATTTTTTTAAACAACAAATAGTTAGCTCCAAAAATCTGCGTAGAAATCAGTAAGCACAGCGTTTTGCATACTGAGTTAAAATCGTAATCAATGGCTACACCGACACAAACTAAACAAAAAGCAAGCCGAAGGAAGCTCATTTCAATATTTCGTTCCATTTCCTGTCTTAAATCAACACAGTGGTGTTGACGCTACAATTTGTTACACTAAATTACGTCATAAAAAGTGAGGGAGGAAATTCAAAAAAATATTGAGTAAATTACCTTTATGACCTCGCCACCTGATCGCCTCCGTAGCTCAGAGGTAAGGTTCGAAGTCGCAGGTTCAACTCCCAAGAAAACAAATTAAAAAACAATAATATTTCCATCAAAAAATATATATGAAACAGACCTTGAACAGAACTAACCTGCCCCATTAATATACTCGGGAATTCACTTTATGACTAGTAACGGATAGTTTAAAAAATGTTTTATTTATTATATTTCAATCTTAGATTATATAATTATATTATATTTGATGCTTTACCCATCGAATGAATGATCTGAATCTAAAACGGAAACTATTTTTTGCAATATATGTTAGCACTAGGAAAGTGAGTACATTCATAAAACTAAAATTTAAAGTTTCAAATCAAAAAATCTGTTTTTGCACTGCGAATATTTAAAAATCGCACACGATCAAAGTTTTTACGTGAAAACATAGCAATAAAAGCGACCATTTCGTATGTTCACACCGCCTCGGAAATCGCAGCATTGATGTTGCGCCAATAGTCTGTATTTTTTTATATTTTTTCCCACATCTACCTTTGCACGTGTTGTTTTACATTTTATTTAGGATTTTAATAGGTTTTTAATGGATTAGATACGTTATTTTTTTTAGGAAATTTAAGATTTAATTTTATAGATATTCTAGCCCACCCAAACTATGGTACAAAAAAAATATGACTCAGTTACTTGAGAAGAAAATAAATTCAAAATTACATAGACATAGAGTATTAAAAAACTATTAACAACAGAAAGATTTCGCCAAAATTAGCTCAACTGTTTTCAGTTTTCTGTTCGTTTAGTTTATAATATTAAAAAAGGTTATATAGGATAACGAATATGGATTGAAAGTATTAAACCTTTCTGATTATACTTCATTTATTGCAAAAACAAACTTTACCAAAATAAAGCTCAAACACAATTTATAATTAGAAAAACTAAGTCCTCATTTACTGCAAGCCTAAGTCCAAATCAAAACGTAAACTTAATTTTTATTTATTTATTTATTTATTAAGCCTCTATAAGACATGACAAAAGAACGAAATTACAATTTAAAGAAAAAATAATAAAAAATAACATGTTCTTCTTAATCATCATGACCCCTCTCGGGTATAGGCCTCTTCCAATTTCCGCCATTTCTCTCGGTCTGATGCCACCTCTTTCCAGCCTCCACTCGTCACTTTTTTAAGATCATCGACCCAACGATCCACTGGTCTTCCTCTTGCCCTTTCTCCCTTCGGACCCTTCCAACTTGTTACTAGGCCCGCCCATCGAGTGCTGTTGTCTGTCATGCGTGCCACATGTCCAGCCCACCTCCACTTAAGGTGCTGTGCATGCTTCACTGCGTCTATTACCTGGGTTTTCTTTCTGATATCGCCACTCCTTTGTTTATCTATACGCCGGATCCCTAGGATGCTTCTCTCTAAAGCACGTTGGCACGATCTTATTTTTGTTTTTGTGTAGTTGTTAAAAACCCAGGTTTGTGCTCCGTATGTTAGACAGGGTAATAGACACGTATCCATAACCTTTTTCTTGAGTTTCATTGGGAGTTTTGATTTCAATATCTCTTTGGAAGCCCAGAACTTCCTCCATGTTAGGTTGATTCTTCTCTCAAGTTCATCTTTATGTCTTGTCTTATCGAAGGAGATTTGTTTTCCGAGATAAATATATTTTTCGACATACTCTATTGGTGTTTCGTTAACTACTATAGGTTCCTTGGTACTGTTTGTTGTTACTTTTGTCTTTGAAGTGTTTAGTTGTAGGCCGATTTTGCTGCTAACTGCACACAAATCTTTAAGCATTTCTTCCATTTGATTTGATGTTTCCGAAAAAAGTACTATATCGTCTGCAAATCTTAGATTGCTTAGAAATTTTCCATCTATCGTTATTCCTTTTCGTTCCCAGTTCAGATCTTTCATAATATTTTGTAAGACAGCTATAAACAGTTTTGGCGATAGAGGGTCTCCTTGCTTTACTCCCCTACGAATAAGAATCTTTGGACCAAGTCTGTCTAATTTTACACGGCTAGAACTTTGTCGGTAGATGTCTTTAATTACATTTATGTATATTTTTGGGATATTTTGGTTTTCTAGTGCTTGCCAGATGCTTTCGTGAGTTATTGAATCAAATGCTTTCGCATAATCGACGTAGGCTATATATAGGGGGGTGTTAAATTCTTGGTATTTTTCGACTATTTGTTCTACAGTATGAATATGGTCTATAGTAGAGAACCCCGAACGGAATCCTGCTTGTTCTTCTGGTTGGCTCCTTTCTATGTATGGTTCGAGTCTCTTTTCTAGACACATTGCGAACAGTTTATATATTGTTGGTAATAAACTGATAGGTCGGTAATTGCTTATATCTTGTGGATCTCCTTTTTTATATAAGATGCTGATTTTTGATTCTGCCCAGTCCTTGGGTATTCTTTGTTCTTCTAATATTTTGTTGAAAAGTGTGACAAGTAGACTGATTAGAACATGCTTTGCAATCTTCAGGGCTTCATTTGGAATGTTATCTATTCCCGGGCTCTTGTCTTTTTTTAATTTGTCTATATTTTTCAAAATTTCCTTAGCATCGAAAGGTACAACTGACGAATCCCAACTTTGACTTTTATCGGTATTTTCGTATTGTGACTCATGGTAGTTTTGGTCATCATATAGTTTTTTGAAAAATTCAGAGGCTATCATAACTATATCTTCCCGCGTTTGCATTCTTTTAGTCTGTTTTTGTGTCCTCAATTCGGGTATCCATTTTTTTTCTGAATTCAATTTTTTGAAAGCTCTCTTTTGACTGCCAGTTTCAAGTAAATTTTTCTCAATTACCCGTAATCTGTAGACTTCGTAGTCTTTCTTTATTTGCTTATTTGTTGTTTTGTAGAGATTAGCTAATTCTTTTTTCTCCTTCTTATTTTTCAAGGGTTTGTGTTGTAGTTCAGAGCGTTTTTTAATCAACTGTTTTGATTCTTCGGATATTATTCTTTTCTTGGGTTTCTCTGTTTTGGGGATTATTAAGCTTTGTTGTATGGATGTTAATATTCTGAGATAGTAGGAATCAATGTCATCGTTGTTTTGCCAGGAAATTTGTTCAATGTTTGTTGTTAGGGTGGATATATATTTTGCTTGCATTTGGTTATTTGATAGGTTATTATTTGATCTGGTGAAATTTGTTCTGCATTTCTTTGGATTTTCTAATTTTATCGTTGCTCTCACCAACCTATGATCGCTAGGAAAGGAGTTATTATTTAGGATATCTATATTGGTAAAAAGTTTAGGGCAATCACTCATAATATAATCTATTTGATTTTTATACTTCTTATCTGGTGTAATCCACGTCCATAAGTTATTTACGTTTTTCTTGAATATTGTGTTGATTATAGTTAGATTGTTCTCTAAGGCATATTTTATAAGTCTATCACCTCTTTGGTTTCTCTTCCCGTAGCAGAAAGGTCCAATCACTGAATTTTCTTCTAGTTTTCTTTTACCTATCTTTGCATTTAAATCACCCATAATTATTATTTTTCCCCTTGCAAGATTCATGGCATTATCTATTTGATCATAAAAAGTATTTATTTCCTCTTCAGTTGCTTTGTGGGTAGGGGCATATACTTGAATTATTGATATTTTTAGTTTTTCAAATTTAAGACTGAGTAGGCAGACCCTTTCAGATATTCCCGTATAGTTATCTATATTATTTTTGTATTTATTTTTGATTAGAAAACCAACTCCGTGATGGCCTTTAGTTTTTCCTGTGTGGCAGAATATATAGTTGTCATCTTCGATAATATTGTTACCATCCCTTCTAATTTCAGAAAGTCCTATGATGTCATGATTGATATTTAAAAGTGAGTACTTTAATAATTCCATTTGGTGAGGTGATAGTAAAGATCTTACATTATATGTGCTAATGAATATTTTTTGGCAGAATGGAAGGTTGTAGTCTTGATCCCCCGCGGTGACTAGCCGTAGTGGGGGACTGAGAGAGGGAAACGTTGGTTGCTATTCTTTGTCTTGTTTTTGGCTTGAACCATATGTTTGGGAGCAATTGTTCTTCTCTGCATGTGAAGATGGTGAGAGTGTGGGTGTTCTTAAAATAAAGTTGTCCATTTTATTTGTTTTATTTATCTTCTTAGGTTGATTTTTGTTTAATTTTATATTATCAGTATTGCGAGTTGTTGTTTCTGGTGATTCTGATAAGATTCTTTTTTTACTTTGGGTCCCTTGTATAACTGAGCTTTGATTGTTATTATTTAATATTATAAGTTTATCATATTTTACAAAGGCTTTTCTTCCTAATTCTCTTTCTTCTTGAGCTTTAATATGGAGTTCTTTGCGTTGTTTAAGAACTTCTAGGGGAAAGTCTTCCTTTATATAATATGATGTCGTAGCTAATTTTTGTTTATTTGTTTGTATTTGAATTTTTAATCCCATTGTTAACATTGTTACTACGATGGGTCGTATTTTCTGGCCCTTTTTTCCTAGTCTTTTTACAAATTCAATGCCGTATCTGTCACATTTTATCTTCATAATGTTGTTTATAATATAAAGTATAGTGTCTTCAAGATCTTGATAGTTTTTTTCTGTTTCTTCAACTCCAAAAAATAACAGATTTTTCCTCCTTTTAGACCTTTCCAAGTTATCTATAGTGATTTTTTGTTTTTCTATTTTCTGCTCAAGTTGTTCATTTTTTAACTCTAAGCTTCTGAATTTTTCATTGATAACTTAATTAGCGCCTTGTAAATAGAAGTCCACCCGAGGTGACCGTATTAAGTTACAACCTGTAATTGAGTTGTGCGAATCTTATCCTGGCGACTAATAAACAAAAGTATTAGAGATAACTACAGTCTGAAGTTCCACGACAATCAGAAGATAGACCAAGAGCTGCTGATATATTTCTTTTTTAAACCTTGAAAATTTTATGGCTTTAAAATATTTACGCAAGGCACAGTGACTTTCATTATATAGATACACACCACTATTTTTTTCAAAATTAGCTGCAATATCTTCATTGGTTTAACGTCAATGCTCTTATAGATCTTTATACGTATATATCGACTTATCCGTAGAACAAAGTCGGATATAATTATGATACCAAGTCCCCTTTTTGTATTTGTACGACTAAACTGACCGATATAATTTACTAGTAAAATCAAAATTTTAAAACACACAACTTGTTTTCGAAGATAACAGTCAAATAATGGTTCATAAAGTTAATTTCACCAAAAAATAAGGTTAAATGTAAAATAGAGCGTCTTACTGATGTAACGTTGTTCTACGGACAAGTCGATATGTTCGCTTTATATAAGGTGAACTGTATACTAGTTTTCGCGTATACTATAAAAAAAAATATTTTCAAATTATTTTTTATGTTACGTGAATCGCAGAAATTGACTACTAGAAATTGATACGCAATGTTATTGACACTTCTAACATCAAATCAAAAACAGTATATTTTTTACATTTTACATTAGTCATATAAAAATTAACAGTAATTTTTTTATTCTGCAGCTCTAAGTCTAAAGCCGTATCCCACAGTGAACGCTGCCTTCAGTTGACTGCTTGCTAAAAGTTTCGATTAGTTCCAGTATTTATTACTTTTTCCGTATTATCAATATTCATTCTATTTTTGATTTTTCCATGTAAAGGGGTGGAAAATCCCTAGTTTTGTTTAGTGGCGGGACCACCATACAAGCCCAAAAGCCCGGCTTGCCCTATTAATACAATCATACAAATAAAAATATTAATACCCTTAACTTTATTATATGTCATGTTTAACTTATACAATTACATAATTATATAAGTTATAAATTAACAAGTATTACGTAAGTCGGTATTTTGACATTTTATTTATTAAAATCTATACTAATATTATAAAGAGGAAAGATTTGTATATTTGAATTTTTGTATGTTATGAATAAACTCAAAATCTTCTGAACCGAATTTAAAAATTATTTCACCAATAGAAAGCTACATTATCAGCGAGTAACATAGGCTTTTGGGTATAGTACATCTACATTGTACCCGTGTGAAGCCGGGGCACGTTGCTAGTACATGATAAACCTACACCGATAAACTTAAGAGGATATGTTGAGAAAAATGCGGTTTTTCTATTACGTGTAACTTGTTCAGGCTGTGGATTATTGATATGAAATTTTGGAATATGTTTTTTGAATATACTTTGTAGTATCGCTAACATGTTTCAATTAAATTTTCTCTATAGAAAAAAAATGTGAAGTTATGTCTATTTTTACACTTTTTTGGATCCCAAGGCATAACGGCAAAGAGTTATTTAATTTAATTTATTCTAAAGGATGTAGAATAAATGTCTTTAAGATTGCTCAAAACCATTTTTTAATCAAATAAAGTATTGTAAAGTTATGAAATGAATTAGTTTTGGCACATACGTTGTTTTATTCCGAGCGCGTTCAAGCTACAGCTATCTCGTTTTTTTACGTCTCAAGTAATTATTTATACCTCGCTCGCTCACATTCAATAGAGCGATTTGTCGGCCTGCAAGCCTCATCGACATAGGCCCTTAAGGCATTTCTTGGACACATACTCTTAAAATGCATTTATCCCATAATGAAGAAAAGTTAATGTTCATAAAAGCTAAATCTTGTAGCGCACAGCGTTTCAACAGAGCTGTCTCACAAATGTGACGGAAAACTCGTTTTTACTTCGCCACTACGTGCTCTATTTATTATTTTTTACTGGCCACTGTCCTCATATTTCGGTTAGTACTCTTCTAGACGCTTCATTAGACCATCATAGCGAAATACAGAGACGGATTATGAAAGACTGAGGCAACTAGACAAGAACCACGCGTTTTTCTTAGATTATTGTATTTATGTGCCCAGCATCGTCTTTCCCAGAATTTATAAGCAAAGAAGCCAAATAGAATTTAAATTAAATGATTTTCACTCAAAAACCGAAATCGTTTCATGACCACTCTTGCTGGAAAGTATTCCAAACCAAACAAATCGCTTTTAATCTGGTATAGGTTATTTTATTTAAGTGTTTGATGCTCGCTTTAATAAAATACAATATTATACTAAGTAGTACATTAAAAACTCGCTAATGCCTTCACTATATTCTAATATTTTATTACATTCATAGATTAAACTGAAAAAATAAAAAAACATACCTCCTTCAACAGATTTCATATCATAATTTTATAATACTTTAAATATTTTACTGAATTACTGTAACAAGAAAAATATGTTACGCATAAGTTACTATATACATATAAATTTTATCCACATATCTTTTCGTGTGTATTTAGCTATCCGGATGTTATAAATTCTTTTGTAGCAATAATAGAAGTAACTCCTGATAAGTGTATAGGGCCTCCGTGGCCTCCGGGAACTACGTTTTCAGGGCCCCTAACTCAGCAATACCGTCCTGTCGAATTCCGCTCACGCGCGCTCCGCTTAATTTCGTTAACTATTTTTGTGCCCGGCACCAAAATGAAATTTTCACAAGTTACTCCACTCTGCTCCCACATAGTCCGCTAATTTCCTTCTTTTCTCTTTAGTTCATTAACTCGTCCGCTATTCAAAATGTTGGCTACAATTACAAATGTTCATGCATTCTGAACACTGCTGTCCAACGGAAATACATAATACTACAGTAGAGTAATGAATACGTTTAAAACGCAGGCATAAATAAATTATAACCTTTTTACTTGTTATTAAAATACATACGTGTCAAGAGATCAAAGGAAGGAGGAGGTTCTCAATTCGTCTGTATGTTGCTTTTTTTGTATGTTTGTTACGCGATAACTCCGCAAGTTATGGGTGGATTTGGATGATTCTTCTTTTGTTTGGTAGGGGATTTCAGAGGTGGTCCCATATAATTTATCGAAATTGGTTTTGTGCTTTTTTAGAAATTCAACAATAACAAAAATTTACTTATACGTAGATGATATTTTGGTTTGAGGTTTCTTTCACGGCGCTGTCTCATTTGAGCAGCACGTTTAGTGGTAGGTCTACTAAATTATTAGTTAAAGATTAATTAACTTAAAAAATACACTTCCTACAAAAATTTAGAATAATTTTATTATTTTTTAATTGCTACAGATTGAATCTAGTGAGGTTATTGTGTGTGAGTGAGGATATTTACTTATTTACTAAAATGTACAAATTATACCTTTAAATATTATTTTAAATAAATATGCGATCCGAATTGGATAGGGGAATCCTTGCAAGATTCCGTAACCCGCAAAGCTGCCTTTAGCACCCAATGCCACCAAGCCGTCTAACGAATGTATAAACAAATAAACGTTTGACGGGCTCGTTGGCGCATTCGGTAGAACACCTGTCATGTACACTGTACATCGATGGGTCGTGGGTTCGAATCCCACCAGGACGACATGTTTATAATATTCTGTAAGCCTGTATTCCTTACGTCCGGTGAGCCGCGCTGTTGCGCCTATTCGTCCAGCGCCGCCACCGAACGCCGGAAGGGCATTGAGCCCGCACCCCATGACCGCCCTATAGTCATAGGGCGCGACCCCGAATACCCCCTGCAATCCGCTGATGCGGACACCAGGGTGCCACTTTCGCCTGAAGAAGGCGGGGGTGAAGAAAAGCTGAACTGAACTATTCCTTACGTCTGGTAGCTTCGGCCATTGGACGTAATTAGATGGATAACCGTGAAGTGCCTATTGCGCGTTTCGGTTTCAGTCTATGAATTTCTGAATGTTCGAAGTAAAAAGTAGGTCGACGGCGCATAACACTGGTCAACAAAAAAACACTTTTTGGATGTAACATGATTTTTTTTATCTGAATAGGTTTAGAAAAAGGTTATAGATAATAGAAATAAAATTAAAATGCTCCAAATACGAATAGATTTTTTGTAATTCAATTTTATGATATTTTAGAAAATTTCAGTTTTTATCAACAAAATGAAGTTGTTTTGTTATATTACACTGTTAATGTAAATGTAATGCTATGGATTTCTTTTGTATTTTGCTTCAGGAATGTCTCGTTGTAATTTCCAATAATAATCTGCCAGCATAAGTGGACTTCAGTTGGTCTGATATCATTTTTCTATTGTAGAAATGTCTTGGTGAAATCTTTCAACGTGTTCGTCGCTGACGACGCCCAAATTTTTAGGAAATAAATCTAAATGTGAATATAGAATATGTATTTTAAACGTAAAACGTTAAAATTAAAACCCAAAGCCTCGTCAATAGATAAAAGCTCCGCAACAATGCTTTTATAGTCACTTGACCGGTGATTTCCGAGAAGTCACTTTCGTGAAAGATTCCTAAGCTGATTTTTCCAAATGACACTCATTGATCTGAGGACCAATGATGAAAGATAAAATTAATTTAGTATTACATACTCAGTTTAGGAAATTTTCTTTTAAATATTATAAACCATCACCACTGCTGTCCATAGCTTTCACGAAGTTTTCATGAGTGGTTCTGGTATGGGTAGTTCACTATGAGGGATTGGTCTTTTAGCAGATGATAAGTCAGGATACTTAATTTTACTTTTTGTCTTGATTGTAATTACTTTTGTAATAGTAAGACAAAAATAACAATCCGTTGAGTGGTTCGTCGGTTCCTTCCAAATCATAGGAATTGCAAAAGGCATAGATCTAGATCTTTTCATCCATCCAGTAAGGAGAACCCACACATGTAACACAACAGATGTGTGGAACCCATGCTTTGTCTTGTTGTCTGATGGCAAAGCCAAAATACTGTTTAAATAACTTGGTTTCTAATGGCGTCAAAATTCTTCGCTGAGTTTTAATTGAAATGTCGCCACAAATGTAACAAAACTTGTCAGGATAATTTTTACACTTTCTTGACATTATTTAAGAATCATTTAACCCAGAAAATACAAAACATAACTATGCTCTTCAAATAATAAATACTCTAAATGTTAAAATTCAACTTAAAAACGGCAAATCTTTAATTTTATGGGTACTGACTATAACACAAAAACGAGACCTGATCAAATCAAAATAAATATGGTGTTTGAATAAGGGTAAGATGTTAAATCAAAATTTGTAAGTACCTTTCTTGTTACAAAATTTTGTTGACCAGTGTAATTGACTGATGTTCTGTGGCTGTGGTATCACCGCCTTGAAGTGAACCGCATGCTTGTCTGTCGATACCTAACATGAAAAAAAAACAAGTTTAAATTATCTTAATTATAGCTAATATAATTAAAAATAATCTTATACTTGAAATAGTATTAAAAAATATAAGTTTCATATAGTAGTTCTAATTTCCTAACTAAGCATATTCTAAAATATTCAAGCATTTACTCGCAGTCATTTTTATTTAGTACAGAATCTAGGAATGTAGCTAGGGTGTCGGTACATAAAACGTTATGTTTGCAGCTGACTAAAGAAACTTGAAGCTGATGGCACAGATTAATCGAAACAGTAGGTATAGTTCGATAAACGTGCTGAAACGACTTAAAATTAGAGTCTGAATATTTGAATATTTCAATTACAAATTCGAAAATATGCATCACTCGATGCCCTTAAGGTGACACCAGTTGACATTTTTTCCATAGAAATTTCGGGGGGGTATTACTCCACTATTTAGCACCGTACATGCAAAGTTAAACATGATATCGTTTTGTCTCATTATTAATTTTTAACCGACTTCAAAAAAGGAGGAGGTTCTCAATTCGTCTGTATGTTGTTTTTTTTTTTTGTATGTTTGTTACGCGATAACTCCGCAAGTTATGGATGGATTTGGATGATTCTTCTTTTGTTTGGTAGGGGATATTTCAGAGGTGGTCCCATATAATTTTTATCGACATTGGTTTGGTGCTTTTTTAGAAAATCAACAATAACAAAAAAAATCTTATACGTGGATGATGTTATGGTTTGTAGTTCCTTTCACGGCGCTGTCTCATTTGAGCAGCACGTTTAGTGGTAGGTCTACTAAATTATTATGTAAGGATTAATGAACTTAAAAAATACACTTCCTACAAAAATTTTGAAAAAAAATTATTTTTAAGCAAAAAACAAAAACCGACTTCAAAACTATAACTAAAAAGTAAAAAATAATATTTTAAATAAAATACTGTATACCGGATTAAAACGCGATTTATTATTTAAATTATTTATCCCGACGTTTCGGATGCTTTTCAGCAACCGTGGTCGCGGGAGACTCCAGTCAGTTATTACAAACTAAAAACGGGTCACCTCAAATCTATTTTAACTTTTACTATTTATTAAAGTTGTTATAGATGTTCATTGAAACATTACTGATTATAGATAAAAAAGTAGGTAAATCATAATAAATGTTACATAATATAATAACCTTGGACATTTTATAGACAGTTTAAAAAAAAATAGAAAACAATTAATAAACTTTGTTATGTTAAATACAAATTGAAGAGAAACGTAATTCATGTTATAGCATCCATCTGTGTGTGTAAATTATTTGTTGTGTCCCAACTGTTTTTTTATATTAGGTGCGTTTTGTAACTTGGTGCCAATACTGTCTAACGCCAACTTAGCGTCTCTCAAACTAATTCGACTTTATGATAGTTTCTATGTCTAAAGTTGCCTTTACGCCCCATTTGATAATTCTATTTCCACTGACCACTCATTTAAGTGCTAAGGTAATTAAATGAGGTTGATTTATTTATTTATAATTCATTTTCCATTATACAATAGTTTTGACTAGAGATGGGCCGAATATTCGTTTTATATTCGGTATTCGGCATATTCGGCAGCTTTACCGAATATTCATATTCGGCCGAATATTCGGCTGAATCACCTAATATTCGGCAAAGTGATACTCAAAGTTTTTACTGTTATTGACCCGTGTATTATCATGATTTGAGTGTACAGTGTAATGAGGTAAGTATTTTAGAGTATAGCTTTCTGTTTTTGTCGTCACTGAAGCTTTATTTTCAATTAAAGTAGGTTGGTAAAAACTAAAAGATAATAACTTAATGCAAAATATAGGTATCTAGCTGTTTTGGGATTAGGCTGCTGTGTAAACTCTTTAGAATAATATATTATAATCAGGTCTTAATTGAAGGAAAATAAACAAGATATTTATTTCGATCAGTCTTTATTGTGTTAGAGAATAGCTTAATCAAATCACGACACCTTAGTAGATTATGAATAATATTTTTTTCTAGTTTCTACTCAGCATAGCGTCGCAAAATATATTTATTGATATTAAACTTTTAAACCTATCCTATTCAACCAATATAGTTCTTTATAAAGAAAATAAGTAAGTAATTTGTTTGTACTTTTCAGGTTGTAATTTAAGAGATCAATCACTTAATCTACACATTAAGAGTTAGGAACTTAATTATAGTCTACTGGGATATAAGACACATATGACATCTCATATAATTATTTAAGATAATTCAAAATGTCATTAATTACTTAAGTATGTAAAATAATAATATAGGAAGATTATTCCTAAAAAATCACAATTCACATCTTAAATTTTAGTTTAGACCTGCATTTGTGCGACGGAACGGAATCAAATGTACCGAATATTCGGCCGAATATTCGGTTCGGTAAAAGTTTTACCGAATATTCGGCCGAATGTTCGTATTCGGTGAAACCGATGTTCGGCCCATCACTAGTTTTGACACAAAATAGTGTAATAACACGCTATACTGACTAAGCAGACACGCATTAGCGTTCAAAACAAACAAATTGAAAATTAAACTTGTTTATTAATGTTTAACAAGTGGATAATTTATTCAACCATTAAATAGATGAGTAATTGAGCCGTTGAAACAAATTAAGCGTGGAAATATAATTTTGCCTGGACATTGTACCGCCGGAACTACAATATTATCGGTATTATTTGAAAATCGCATGGATATTTCAAATGAGGAATTCTAAAAATTAGTGTTGCGTGCGATTTCTACGATGCAATGTAGAGCGGCCTCCTTTTCCCAACGGAAGTATATAAAGTTATATTTTTTTCTTATTTGTGGTAGAGGTTTTTTCAAATCACTCGACTTAGATACCTTCAAGAGGAGAGCCAATTCAGAAATATTGTGATAGATCTCAAATGCCGGTAACGCATCTGTAAATCCTCTGGTGTTGCTTTTGGTTTGTTTATGGGTGTCGGTATTCGCTTTCCATCAGGTAAGTCACGTGCTCGTTTGCAAAAAAAAATAAGTTTTGAAATGTAATGTTGTAAATTATTTGTTCTTTAATATTCTTTACTTGTCAAATTAGTAGAAAGACATAATGAAACAGTAGACTATATTTGAAATTTTAGACGATTAAAATAGGGATAAACATTACAGTACATAAAAAACATTTTGAACGTTTTTATCTGTCTGTCTGTTTTTTCACGCTAATCTCAATTACGGTTCTTGACAAAACATAGTTGTTCAAATTGGATATAGAAAGAAAAGTTATTTTCATTTAACTTCAGTTTACTAAGAAGCTCAGCTTAAGATGAAGCCTACGCGAACGAAGTCACGGGCACCAGCTAGTTAAAGTTAAGCTAAAATATATATTATTGTACCGCCAAACGGTACAGATAAATATTTAGTCAAATGATCTTATCATTTGAGATCTAAACACCAGTTCCAATCTATACATTTCTACAAATAATGACTCTAAGCATCCTACTAATATTATAAATGTGAAAGTTTGTGAGGATGTATGGATAGGACATTCGTTACTCTTTCACACAAAAACTAGAGAACGGATTTTGATGAAACTTTAGAGTATTATTGTTTTAATATTATACTTTATTTATAATTATACATTTTTTATTTTATAATTTCTAACAATTTTGAGTTAGTTAGGAAAATTATAGCGATGAATGTCAAGTACCTAAGTCGGAGAAAATTCTGCTCTTTGATAGCTATTTGGGCGTGCGGTGTCCATGCGTTAGTTTAGGAATAGGAATCCCAACATATTCTTTTTCGTGAACGAGTGAGGAGTGTATTGCAGTCCCAAAATCCCAAAAACAATAATCTAAGTATGCGCGGACTAAGTCATACATAACTTGAGTTTTCCCAACTACAAGTGCCATACACTGCATTCACGCCGGTTTCTCATTAGGCCTGATTGCAGCGTAATGCAGCACTAACTGTGTTTGCTTGTTAAATTAAGGAATTGAGTGTAATTAACATTTATACACATTAATTGGAGCGAAGTGTGTAATAATTAGTTGCTTGCTATCGGTTCATGGTTCGAACAATAATCAAACATAATATGAAGGTAAGGCCCTAGACATCACTATGACATTAGAGGGTGGCAGAAGGGGCCCGGGGCTTCGATCTTGGGAGGGTCTCACAACCCTAGTATAAAAGAGAGTTTGTTCTCAATAAAAGTGAATTCACAAGTCGTGACTCATGAGTCATGTTAAAAAAATCATTAAAACTTAGATTTAAAGAACTTTTTTAAGAATTAAGATCTTAACATAGACAGTTTATTTTAAACTAGCGATCCGATCGCAATCTGTCTTGATAATGTAGCTTTCTTTTAGTGAAAGAATTTTTAAAATCGGTCCAGTAGTTTTTGAGTTAAATTGTAAAAAAAAAAAAACAAACAAATGTTTCCTCTTTATAATATTAGTATAGATGAGTGTGAATAAAATAAATATTTTTTATTATATTAACAGATTTTTATAACAACCATGCTATCGCTAAACCTGCAAACGGCTTTGATGTAGATCATAATTTTTTTTTCATTTCCATAAAATTGAACAGATCTGAAGCACGAATTCATTAGTTTTCTCAAGAAGCGAAATTCTAAACTCTGAAGAAACCACATCATAAAATTCCCAAACTAAAACTTTCCCAAGCCAATTTCTTTACAAGATTAAATATAAATCAAAACCGTACTCCGAAATTCGGCCGAAATAAATCAATTCATCGTAAAAGCATTACAAAAACCCACAAAGCTTTCCGAATATACGAAGTACCCAACCCTATCTTTCGAGTACCATAAATACAGGGATGCCTCCAAGGGCCTTGAGGGTCTATTCTATGATATTGTGAAAGTTACGTACGAGAAGCGATCGACCAAGGTTTCAAGGTTTAATTGGATTCCACAGTTGGATTTCCCAAAGGCGGCCTGTCAGACGCGCCGAAACGCTAACCGCAATTGTTTAGCTCAGACTTGTTTGTAGTTTCATTAGTAAACAATGTTTTGATATCATACCAAAGCGTTCATTTAGAAATTCTAGCAAGATTCAGTAGTGGCATGTCTTTTGACTGCCTGATCAGGGCAACAATTAATAATATTGTGGAGGAAGGGAGGTGTGGTCTTCCTCGAACCTAAAGGGAGGATCCTCGACCAGTTGAACCACTGACTGGCCGGCCCTAAGGCCCCAGTGGTTGATGTCGAGATGTTGTATATATACTTAGCGCGCACAGAAACTTTGATAGCGCGATTCAGGATTAGACGTCTTTGTATTGATTCTTGTAGCGGATTATAGATGTCACTACAATAATAATAATAAAAGCCTTTATTACAGACAAGTTTTAAATAGGTCGGTTGACCTAGGCGAACGTACCTCGATCAGATCGGGGACATTCTGCAAAAGGGCCAGGTCAAAAGTACTCGTAACGGACGAGTGTGTATGAAATTATTGATGAAAGTAGAAGAAGCGAAAGTGGTATGTAAGGATCGGAGCATATGGAATTCCGTGAGCTCTGCCTACCCCAATGGGATAGAGGCGTGATGTATATGTATGTATGTAAGTTTTAAATACATATTTTAACTTAATTCTTATATATTTTGATACCGTCATCCATTTCTGATTCTGATTGCATTTTACTGGCACAGGCCTCCTCCAAAATCATCCATTGCTTTCTGGTCTGATCTTCCCATCGTTTATATTGCATTCCACGATCTCGGGAACCAGCTAAGTTTTTTTGTTCCACTTTTCATTTCCTCAGACCGTGTGACCTGTCCATTTCCACTTTTATTTATTTATTTTTAGGTCTAGATCTAGATCTAGATTATAACGTCTATTTTAGTAATTTTCCTGATTTTTTTGTTTATAATTTTTTCATATTTTCTTTTACCAAGCATACTTATTTAAACGCAACAATTAATTAAACCTAAATACCAAATGTCCAGATATACTTATTTTTTTTCATGGGGGAATCATCACCTTGAGGGTGGCGGGTTATTTTGGTCAGTCGCGACCGAATTCTATGGCCAAGAAGTAGGAGAGACCCAGGATCTCCAAAAAAGAACTCTCGCCGTGGAAATGACCAGTTGTACTGGCTTAACCTGTTATAATTATGCTGACTGTAGTCTCTCTTTGAAAGAACATACATATATTTCCGAACACTCGAAGAAAAATATGTCGTCAGCGTAACATATTATTATCTTTTAATGAAAACGACAATTAATACAAGAACATAAAAGGCCATTCTACATATGTATAGCACTGCAATTTATGGTATAGTACAGTAAACTCTCACTAATCCGGCACTATTAAAAACCATATGATGCCAGATTATTGGAATGTTCGGATTACTGGGTTGTATAGAATAATTTATAATAAATAAAATAAAGCATTTCATAAAGGGAATACAACGTATTTGTGTTAATGTTCTACATGTTTTTTTTATAACTGTAATATATCTCACAATTAACTAATTACATAGTTTTAAAATAATCCTTAATTGAGGTCTGTTTTTGTGCAACTTATATGAGGGAGACGCGGGCGGAGGATGCCGGATTATTGGACGCACGTCTATTGAAGTACCGGATTAGTGAGATTCTACTGTATTTAAAACATATCAGCAAGCTTTTTAATGGTTTCAACAAAACATTTCTGAATACACGAATTCTTCTTCCAAGAAAATATCAAGGAAATCGTAAACTTTTTGATCCGTTGGTAATTGTGCCTCTAAGTGGAACACTCCAAGGTATAGATTAGAGTAATTTTCAGTACAACTCTCAAAGATAATGGCAGCCCTTAGATAACGAACCAAGGAAGGTCTTGCCACAGGAAATATTTACGCAGTTCTTCTTTTAAAAGGAATGTTTAATCTCTGTAACACACATATGTCTATTATTAACGTAACGGAAAGTAGTTTATAATGTATTCGAGTGATAAACATGGTTGCCATTTTGAGAGAATTTAGTTTAAGTTTTAATCAGGTTTTATAAAATTTCTTTTAAAAAATAACTGAAATAATAGATTTATTTGTAATTATTATTATTAGACTAAATATGTGTCGTTTTTCTTGGTAGCAATAAAGGAATTGAATTTAATGCATTATTATTAAATATTTTAAACATTTTAGGTTTTCGTGCTCGCTAGTTTTTTCAATATTTTTGCTATTAAAACGATTTTAATGATACATATCTCTTTTGAAGTATATACTCCAGCTTATAAGGAAGCCATTGGTATAAAAATTTACATTTTTGTAATTTTGTGGGTTGATACTGTATTGCTTAACAGCGTCCAATTCAGCATCTCTATATCTAATAGATGGAATTTTCTCAAACTATCATTTTATTTATAAGCGGGAAGGATATGTCTGCTTTAGTATAGTTGTTATGTGGTCAGCGTAGGTGCAATGCGGTTTTATGTTTGTTTTATTTTTCTTTTTGTGCTCCGGAATTCGAACCGGTGCCCTATAGTGCTGTATAATGGGCATATTACTATGTTTTCTTTTCCCATTCCCTTCTTTCACTCGTCATATCATAAGTCACACCTCTCAAACACATATCATTCTCCACACAGTCAATCCATGTTTTTTGGTCTCCCTCTTCCCCTATACCCGTCCACATTCATAAGCTGAAACTTGCCGTTGAAGTTATCCTGTTAATAATTTTAAAATTTCCAAGTAATCTACTAAATAATTAAGTCAATTAAAACAAACTAAGTTTAAAACTCAAATTTCACAAATGCTATTTTAAGTGGTATATCATCACAAAATACTATTTTTAAAATTCAAATATTAGAATTACTGTTTTTCCTTTCTTAACTGTGGCCACGTGAAATTGTCTAGAGGCATCATCGAGAACTTTTTTCATCGAAAACATTACAAGTGTAATCGCCTAACGAGTGCTTTCCTCTCGGGATCCCAAATTGGGCACTTCCCTTCGTTTTTAGGAGCGACACCTGTTGTGACCGTGTGTGTAAGATAAAAATTCCAAGTCAATTTATGTAAGCTCATGTGTAAAACATTTAATATTAAAAATTATAAACTAACAAACTCAGTTGTTCGTTGGACATAATGGCATAGTTAGGCAGTAGCGTATCATGGGGGGTGGGGGGGTTGGAGGGTGTGGTCCATCCCGGGCGGCACTTTGACGAGGGCGGCATTTCACAGGTAACGGTAAAAAATTGCCTTCAACGTTATTTTATTAATTTTTTTTGTCAGTATATTATAACCTTAATAACAGAGTTTCACTTTAGGTAAGTGCTATTCAATAAGAGTACCATTTTCACCACGCCCCAATGTTTTATAATCAGTTACTTTTAAGACATTTTCTAAATAAGTGAATTGTAAAATTCTTTGAAAAATAAACTTCTTTAAACATAATTGCAAAAATAACGTGGCGGCAAATATGGGATCCGCACCGAGTGCTAGTTAACTGTGCTACGCCACTGTAGTTAGGTGTCAATGGCGAGGACTACCGGACTACGATTCCTACCGGCTTCTTTATTATATGTATATTTAAGACAATAACTAATCTACCTCATGTCTAATAGAATGTGTTTGCGTGTTGTTCCCACGTTAATGTAAGTACGTGCTCCTATTTCACCATGCCTACTGCTGATAGAGGACAAACCTTCGTTTGTTTTATTATTATAATTAATTACTTCGATATACTTGAAACGATTTGGGCTAAACTAATTCAATATCTGTTGTCACAATAAAAAATATTGAGCACCTCCGTGGCTGTGTTAAGCATGTTGCGCTTAGCACCGGAAGTCCTGGATTCGAATCCCAGGGAAACGTGATTTAAAAAATGTTTCGGTCGGAAACGAAAAATGATCAGTGAAATAGATACAGAATGTGTTTGCCCCATGCCTCACTAGGGGACCGCCTGCGTGACTCAATGGAAATTCTTGGTTCGAATCCCGTGTAAATACGATAAAACATGTTTCAACCGGTTAAAAGCTAAAATACTGGCTTGTATTGAAAAATGGTTAAAAAACATAGAAACATGCCTGTGGAACAAAGCAATAAACGCACATATACCTAGATTTATAGTTCTTATACCACATATCACGTAACATTTAAAACTAAAATATCCTTTCCGTTCTTCGTAGTAACGATGCTACCTAGATACGTTAAGTGGTATAGTTTGGATGAAAAGCATTTCCCTGTAACTGTAAAAAGAGATTTTACGGTTTCCGGTGTTGGTGGGTGGAGAAGGGGGAGGGTAGTTAGTTCCCTATTTCCTCTCTAACGTGACCACAGACTGCCAGAGGTTTGGCATGCATTTGATTTCAAAGAATTAAATGAATCATTTATAGAAATATAGATAGATAGATAGATAGATAAAAACATTTATTCACAAACACAGTACAACATTACAATAGCTTAAACAAACTAAAACTAAATCTATGCTAATTCAGTCAAGTCGCAATGTGCACTGCGGTTGCGAATAGGAACTGGCTCAGCATATGCTGTGACACTTTCATGCCACAGCGCTGTTAATTCTGCCAGTCCCCTTCGGAGCGTAAGGTAGCTGCGCCAGCTACGTTCAATTTATAATAAATATTTAAATATGCTTATAAATTTATAGGAGCCATAAAGAATAAAAAGAAATAATAAACAAAACTAAATACAAATAATATAATTAAGTGATTGATATATATTAATAGATAAGAGAAAGATATTAATAGATTTTAAAAATAAATAAGATTTAAAGTAAATAGAATAAATGAGCCATATATTCGATGTAGTATGATAAATGTATTATGTGACAGAACTGTGAACATTATGGAATAATATGTATTATGTAATAATAAAGGCCAAAACAGAACATTATGGAGGAGGTTTTTGAGAAGACAGCAACAGTGACCTATATGCTAGTTTGAAACCCAGTCTCGATGTCATTTTTTGGAGGGGAGGGGGTAGGTCATTCCAACATTTAGTAGCCTGGAATTTAAAATATGTAGAAGTTGCCATCGTTGATTTCAAATTAATAGGTAAACCTTGTTTCAAATGATTCTATTATGTTTCCCTATGAGGTTTTGCTGTATAATATTATTATGTAAGAAAATCGAGGCTACAAACATTACACATTACACATTAGTTCTAAACTATATGACAAACGGTAAACATAAAAAATGGAAAAAAAGCTCCCTAATAGCTTTTGAAAGAGAAACCAATTAAAATTAAAATAATACTAATGCTACAAAATCAGAAATAAAAATGTGAGTACAAATAATAAATGGAACCTTTTAAAAAAAAGAAAATTATAAACATGTTGTCCTGGTGGGCTTCGAACCCACGCCACGCCAACGAGCTCGTCAATTTTATTAATATTAATTCAATGTTATTAGTGTAGTATTACATAAATACTTACAATAAGGTATCTGGCATACGCTTAAATACATTTATTCTTCGTGGAAGAAAATCATAGCAAACACAATCCGCGCTTAAAATATATCGTAAACGGTTGATATGCATTGAGCTTTTGAAAGTTCCCCAAAGTTTCGGGTCACGGTCATAACTTTCCTTCTACGAGACTACTCCAACTGCCAAAAACTTTTATTGATAGACTGACTTTGACTTTTATTGCTAGTGAAAAGAATCATATTTTAATTCCTTTAAAACGTAAAATAACACAAAATTAGTCATTTCAAAATGAATTTGTAGTAATAACCATATACGTACTTAAAAAGAGTTTCTTGCTGGGTCTTCTCGGTACAAGAAACATTCCGAAGCGGTGGTAACTTTGAAAAAAACCAGGGATTTTGCCAGGGCCTCCAATCCTTTGTTGCCCCAAGGCCTCTCAACTTATAATATACTAGCAACACGCCCGCCCTGGCTTCACACAGGGGCAATGTACTATACACAAAAATTATAGCTTATGTATATTCGCTGGTAATGTAGCTTTCTATTGGTGACAGAATTTTTGAAATCGGTCCTGTAGTTTTTGAGTTTATTCATAACATACCAAAATACAAATCTTTTCTCTATAATATAATATTAGTATAGATGACTTCCTAGATGAAAAATATCATAATTATAATAAGTTCCAGATCGAATTTTCAGTAATATGATTATAATATCAAGGGTTGAGTGCTATAACCCAATAAGTAAAAGTTGTGAGTTTTTTTCTTTTTTTATGTCAGATATCGACAGACGAGCATAAGGTTCACTTAATGGTAGATGATACCTCAGCCACAGAACATCAATTGTCAATGATGTGCTTTCGACCTAATTTTTACTTCGAGCATTCGGAAATCCATAGACTGAAAACCGAAACGCGCAATATGCACTTCACGGTTTTTCCATCTATGTTAAATTTAATGTTTAATGTTTAGGAACATAATTATCTAATATACAAAGAATGTCGTCGTAATTAGTATTTGTGATGTGATATTATATTCTTTGTATATTATGGAAACTTACAACTTTTAAAAAAGTTATTTTATTTCAAAAGTCATTCGATGAATAAAATTATATATCAACTCAATTTATTTATTATTATAAAAACCAGGAGTGATATTGTTATAATGGAAAAGTATCAATCAATTGAATTTTATTGAAAGCGATAAATATTTGCAATAGTAACAGTAGTGATATTTGGCATCCGTATTGAACACGCTATGAGGGAGTGGTGTAATAAAAATTATGCAATATGATAAACAGGAAGCAATGAAATTTGGCGCCATCGCAGCAATAGCATTATCTGTATGAATAGGGTGGCCAATAATCCATTGTTTTCCGGAATTTATTTTACTTAAGGTGACACTGGTCGACATTTTTTCCATAGAAATTTCGGGGGGGTACCACTCCACTATTTAGCACCGTATATGCAAAGTTATACATGATATCGTTTTGTCTCATTATTAATTTTGTCTGTGCAGAAACAGAATGGTAAAATAAAAAACCATTAAAAAGTTACGAGCTACCAAAGATTCGTTTTTATTGTCATTTTTTAACACAACTTTGGGCTTAAATTAGTAATAAAAGAAGTATCAAATTTTCAAAACAAAGTCGCTACAACAAACAAAGCACGATTATCGAAGAATACAATAACTTTTATTTGTAATTGATTTATGCAGTGGTTTTTTCATAAAACTCGATTTTCCAAAGGCTTTTTCGTATTTTTTTAGACGCCCCTTTTACTATGAATTATCGAGCATCTCACTTAATAATGAGTGCCCCAGTGCGGTGCGGGAGAAAAGCATGCTTTTTGGCAACGCCCACCAGTGAGTTCGAGCCCGCGACTTGTGCAACCTTAATAAGTATTAACGCCTGAGACTGAACAATTACACCAAATGTATTTTGGGTCATACTTTCTAGGGAATTAAGAGGTTTGGATTCTTCCTGCTTCACTAGCTTTTTTTTGACCCTATTCAAAACTAGCTGTCATCTCACCTGGTGGTAAGTAATCACCAGCGCCCATAGACATCTGCAACACCAGAGGACTTGCAGGTGCGTCGCCGGCCTTTAAAAATATCTGACATGTTCAGTTATTTCATAAACATTTTCCATGCGCTCCCAATTTCAAGCTTTTACGCGTTGTGAGGTTATTCGATATTCCGACATCATATTTTTGATATTATATGAATCAACATTAATATATGTATGAAAAAAACACTAAGAGCAGAGCGTTGCGATTCGTCTTCAGTCTATAGATTCGCCAAGTACAAACCACAAGATATTCAATAACACCCTACGAGATACCATCTAGATAATATGTTATGGCTAACATATTATCTAGATGGTATCTCGTATACTTGTGTAACACTGCGCTACGCCAAGTAATTGTGTAAACTCACTTCACTGCGCAGGATGAGTCAACTCACTCGTTCAAAATGTGTTGGCGCACGGTGCAAGACCAGGAAATTTGAAAGAGAGGTGTCAAGGCGTAATGTTGCCAGGTGATACTTAAAAAAAACATTTTCCTATTCCCATTTTGTTTATTCATGGCGCAAAGTTGAGTTAACGCAAATAGCTGACGCACTACACTGTGCCTAACTTACTGAGATAATTGGAATTTCGCTATGTCTAGTCTATCGATATCTAGTAATAAAAAAATATAGACAATCTCCAATGACTCAATTGCTTTGTATTGTCTTTAGTGGCGCATACAATAAAATAGATTAAAATACATATATTGTTCTCATCCAGACTTCGAATACTAAACAGCAATTATGGACCTAAGAAAAATAATAGTAAAAAGCTATAGCATTAAAATTACTTAAAAAATAACTTAGGTACATTTAATGAAACTGATTAAAAAGGTTATCTATAAGGGGTATATCTAAGTTATATTTGATCTGTCTTCCGATAAATATATTTTTGGTCACCATACATTTACTACAGTATGTTTATTGCCAGAATAAACTTATTTATAGATGTATATATTTCAATTATTACAAAACACCGTTATTTATAGCTTTTATAAGCAGCCACTTAAATAGGACAGAGCTTCTTACCAAATATTTATCTTTGATAGACATAGGATATCATAGATTAATAATTTTTTAAAAATTATAAAAAATATTGTGAGAGATTTAAGTGAATAAAATAATATAGAGTATAATAAATAAAAATAAGTTGTAAATAATGTAATTAAATCTCTTTCTATCTTAAGTAATAAACTAATTAAATTAGTTAACTTTTGTTTACAAAAAGGGTAAAAAAAAGGCCGAAGTCAAAATTATTGTTTTATTTTCATTAAAAAATCAACAACTTCATAAAGTTTTGTGTTAAATTGTATAATAAAGATAAAATAAAATGTAAAAAGGGTAAGTAGTAAGTACATCACTTAAATAGAAATAACATTTTTTCATATATTATAAAAATTATGGCAACATGGACGAACATAATTAGTTATGACTTAGTTTAGGTTCATCTATTATTTTCATAAAATCAGCAATTTTAGTATACTACCAATTATTGTAATTTACTCAACATAAAACGCATTTTACTTGAATAAAATACGCAATGTAATACTTAAAAAAAATTGATAGTCGACTCAACTTAATTTTTGAAAAGAAAAGAGAGTTAAAAGATGACTAGAAGCATGACAAAGAAATTATTTATAGCCGAATACTCAAACGCTAATCAACTTTGAGGTTTGCTTAAGTATAGCTGAGATTTTCATTCACACGTGTACATAATAGTAAAGAGCCTCCATTTTTAATTACGTTTTACAATAGTACTTATTCCACTGTATGTAAAAACGAAAAAGAGTATTGTTTAGGCTAAACTTTTTATCGACTCGTGTGGTTACTTGATTTTGTGAACAAATAATATTTTAATATCTCATCAGATAACAAATATATGGATATTTTATTAGTAACCGACACGACAATAAATAATTAATTTCACGAAGTGTCAGCCTATAACATAAATGTTTGTTGGTATTTCTTTCCGTTTTGCAAAATTAAAATACTATATATAATGAAATTACGTAGAAAATACTTAAAAATAATGCTGAAGATATTTATAAATTAACATAGAACAAGTTTATACAGATTTAATAGATTCTAACAAACTTAACAATAGGAGTTAAACGATCGAACTTTCGAATTAATAAATATGGTTATGTGTGAAATAGCTTCAGAATTTCGAGATGTTGTATTTTTAAAATGGTATTGTACCACTCTAAAATTCAAACTCCAGAATAATCTGAAGATGGTACGGGCTAGACTGTGTTTAAATTCAGTCATCGGTGCCAGTTATCCACTGAAGGTATTTGAAAGATCTCGACTGGACGGGAGTAGCGCGAGATTCTCTTTGGCGAGGTTGCTGGTACGTGACTGGCTGCTCTCTGTAATAGAATGTTTACAATATGAATATTTATTTAAAGAATACTCCCTTAAATAATTAATATATTTTCGTTTGGAATTCAGAGATGTCACTGTATTATTATTATAGTCAGGTCCCGTAAAAAGGGTAATTGAATTGTAACAATCCGTAATGCCTATGAATTTACTACCAAACTGTGTATTTGTTTAATTCTTACCTAGGTTCTGCTGACGCTCTAGAATGGTATGCGGGCACGTTAGGGTTGTGATAGGTCTTCCCTTGAACAATGGGGTCCAAGATGTGACTCGCTGGTGGAGGATGCTCCCTCGTCATTGGAGACTGATAATTATTGGGGTTGTATCTATCTACAGAGACACCCCTCGTCCTATCTGGCACTCTATCAAAATTATTCTTTACATACGAACTTTGTGGACGTCCACGACCCAGAGTATTGGTTTTTGGCAACTCCTGAGTCCCGATATATTCTGGCTCGAAGCTTCTTTCACGCCACGACCTCGGCTTTAAAGTTTGAGTCCATGTTGGGGTGGACGAGAAATCTTTAGGTGTTGTATATTTTGGATCGTCTTCCCAAGGTGGACGTACATTCGATTGCTCTGTTTGTAGAGTTATTTTAGATGATTGTTCTTTAAATTCTCTCAATTCTTTACGCCACTGAGGCTCAACTACTTCTGCTGGTTCATTGTTGTCATAGAAGTACTGAGGAGAGGGGTCTGGTTGAGGTTGAAATTTGGTTTCGTTGGGTATGTATGTAGTTTCCGGTACAGATATGTAACGTCGCTCATATTCACTATAATATGTTTTACGGCCTTGTTGTTTTGGAGGTTCCACAGTATTAGCAGTTTTGACAAACGACTGGTTTGGTGCTGGCGGTATATAGGCGGTTGGTGTTGATTTTGTGAATTTAGGTGTTGGTTTTGACGGTTTCCAATCCGAACTTGTTGTAAACGTTGTTTTTGGAGGGGGCGGTTGGTAAAAGCTTTGCATCGAATTGTCTACTGCATAGTTACAATCCTGTTCCCAAGGTGGCGGAACGTATGAGGAAGAAAAATGTTGGGAGGACTTTTGAAACGATTCAGTGGAATCCTTTTGGAGGTAAGAGTGGTTTGACTGTGAATTTGGCAAAGACTGTGAATCAACAATTTTACCAGTCCATATGGGTTTAGAATGGTAAGATGGATATGTGGTTTGTTCATAATTACTCGAACTATATTTGTAAGTTTCTTGAGATGAATTATCTAAATAGTTTTGTTGCAATTGCGGTTGTGAATCGTAAATTGGCTGAACAGTTGGTTGCGGCTGTGTTTGGTAAATAGGCTGAGACTTTGGGTTCACTTGAGGTTGTGGACGATAAATTGGTTCAGTTTGGGGTTTTGGTTGATATATTGGTTGAGGTGTATGTTGTGTTTGAGGAGGAACTTGATATATTGGCTGTGGTGAAGGTTGTACTCTTGGCTGAGGTTGATAGGTTGTTTGAAGTGTTGATTGAGTTTGAGGTTTTGGCTTGTAAAATGGTTGCGATTGTGTTTGAGGCTTATACTGAGGTTGAATATTTTGCCAATGTTGCTGATTACTGTAAATATCAGTAGATGGGATAGTATTAGAGTGAGATACATTTTCAGTCTCATTTTGTTGATACCATTGCTGATTTTTACTTATCGTACTTGGTTTAACATTACTAACGACAAGGATCTCAGACTGTGGTTCTTGTAAATATTGTTTGTCTTCGTAAGCTTGATTATTGTTTTGGTAATTATTTTGATAGATTTCTGTAGGCATTTGTCGATCCATGCTTATCCTTTCAAGTAACAAGCTATGACGTCTTTCTGTTTGAGATTCTGGTTCAAAAACGGGTTGGTAGGATCTAAGTACGGGTTGAGGTGATGCTCTAAAATTAATATCAGACGTAGGTGGCATAGTTTTGATTGTCGCAACATTGTCAGGAATTTCTTCATAAGCGTGGTCTAAAGTTTTTGTTGTACGGTTTACGGTAACAATGTTTTCGACTATATTGTACTCAGTCTGAGTACTATGCGTACCCACTGGCTTGTCAGTTGTTTTTGTGATTATTTCTGTGTGAGTTTTTGTTATCACTTCTTTTGCAGGTCCAATTGGTTTAATCTCAACTTCTTCAACTTTATCCAATGGAACAGATGGTTCTGTCAAAGATATATTTATTTTAGACGGCAGGGCCTGATTTACTTGGCTTATACCTTCTTTATTCTGTTCATTTATTTCATTTACTTTTTCTGTTTCTGTTATTATTTTAATTGGGATGTCTTTGACCTCAATTTTAATATCACTATCTGCACCGAGTTTCTGTTCAGCTTCACTTTTTTCTTCTGGGTTTGTTTCAATATTTTTATAACAATTTTCATTTTCGGGTCCTATATTTGTTTTAACAGCCTCCTCAACCTTTTCAGTTTCCTGAGCCTTTTCGGTCTCCTCAGCCTTTGCAGCCTCTTCAATATTTTCACCCTTTTTGGGCTCCTCTGCCTTTTCTGCCTCTTCAGCTTCTTCATATTCTTCTTCTACTTCTTCTTCCAATTGCTCAGATTCTTGTTCTGCATCTTCTTTTTCAATATTATTAACCTCATCACAATGTTCACCAACTTCTTCTTCTTCTATTTCTTCTTCTTCATCTTCTCCATTACATTCTATTTCTTCATGGCCATTTTGTATAATATTTACTTCCTTGGTATTACAGTCATTTATGTTTTTATCATCTTCTTTTTTGTTTTCGTCTTTATTAGTTTGTTTGTTTTCTTCATTTTGAGTTCCATCACTATTCGTATTCGTTGTTTTCTGTTTAAGAATGACAACTTCTTCAACCTCAACATCTTCTGGCTCATCAGCGTCATCATATTCTTCTTCATTCTCCGCGTCAGAGTTCTGCAGTTCTGACTGTATTATCATGACTTTTTTCGTTGTACTCAATTCAAGCTTTTCATCTTGGGTAATTATTTGGCTATTATTTCTTGTCGGTTCTTCCTCAATTTCTTGTACGCCTTCATCCTCTTCTTTCTTACCATTTCCGTTTTCTGTGACCTTATTATCATTGTTTTCTTCTTTTTCATCTAATTCTTCAATTTCTTCTTCTTCAATTTCATATTCTACGTCTTCTCCATCATCTATAGGAAATGTTGTAGTTTCAGTTTCTGTTGTAATTTCTGTTCTTCCATCGATAGTAGTCTTCGTTGTTGTTGTCTTTACTTCCTGAATTGCACCATCTGGTAAAGTTTTTTTTACTACTTCTACTTTTGTTTCTGTTTTAGCTTCAGACTTTTTTGTTGGTAAATTCAAGGTTATAACAGCATTCGTGTCCCCATTTTTATTTTCAGTTATATCATCTGATTTTGACTGTATATTCAGGACTGAAACCTCTTCCTGGAAATTAAAAGGAAAATATTTAATGTAATATATAAAAAACAATAAACATCAATAACATGCAATATTACATACAAAAATTTAATAAAGAAATAAACATAAGTTATTAGAACTCACTATTAATATTAGTATGATTTTTATAGATCTTTAATATTGTAGATTAAATATGTGTAGCATACAACATATACAGACATAAAGATATAAACATAGTAAGTATATAGTAATTTTAAATCAACCTTTTTATTATTAATTTGCTCAATATCTTCCAATGGAATATTTATTGTTGCAACATTACTGCCATAATCTGGTTTTATACTTGAAGTTTTTGGCGCAACATTAAAATATACGGGTCTTATATTATTAATATTAGATTTTTCAACTTCTATGTCTTGTGTATTAAGTTGTCTTGCAGTATTTTTGTCAAGTGTCTTTTCATCATATCTCTCAAACACGGGAGCTGTATATTCACTACTGTCATAGCTTAGTGGATAATTATAAAATAAATTATTCGCATTATTGTACTCATAGGTCGGTGGCAATGTATTATTAGTTGCTATAACCTTGTTTAAATCAGAACCTTTTGATGATTCCATAAGTTTTGGCTTTTCCGATAGGTTAAGCAATTTTTCATTTGGATCTGGGTAACTTCTTGTTCTAAGAAGTGTTTTAGGATTCACTGGCAGTGGAAACGTAGGAAAAACTTGAACTGGCAAACAATTATAATTAGGCATGACGGCTGTTGTCGAACTAGCTGGAGGGGATTGAGCTGTATGGGTTGGCGTTTCAGGAACACCTTGATTCATCGCATTTCTCATCAAACGTTTAGCCATACGCTCCGACTTAATCTCTGAGAGATCTAGTCCTCCTGGAGTATACGTAAACGGCTTACGTTCTCTACCCATAGCTCCGGCTAATGCTGACGGAGGATTCATATTGCTGAAATATCATGTGTATTTATTAAAGTTTACACGAATCATTTATTGGAAATGTGACAAAACTAAAAAAATATACTCACAAGAGTGAAATTTACATTTACGTCCAGATCGGAAAATTTTGAGGTCAAAATCCAACCACTCTCACTAAGCTTTTCACATCACTACTTACTGCAAATCACTACGGAACATGCAGATTAACTAGTCGCAGCGGTTAATTATAGCATGGATAGTAAATGAGCCGGTACATTTGAATGCCGACGAATCTAACGCGCGGTCAGCGCGTGCGCCGCCCGCCTCCTACTGCCGTCTGCCCGAAACCGCCGTGTATTTTCGTCGCGACCCCAATATTATCGGGTGTCTCGTCTACAATAATTTGTGTTATGCGAATCCTCACAACAACAATGCTTAAACTTCCGCCAGTCATCTTAAATGGATTTATTGATACTAATATTTTTCACCATTTGCGTTGTTGTGAAAAATTTCCTTGTTTTTATTTTTTTTTTTTTTATTGTGGTGTAAAATATCATTTTCATGATCTAAAATATCTCTACTGATCTCTTTTTCGGTGAGAGTTCTGAGTTTACAGTTTTAGTAGTTTTGTATGCAAGATACCTAATTAATATATTTATTTTTTTGTATGTTCGAAGAATGTATGATTTTAATTTTTAACTTCTTCACTTCAAATTATGAATCTTCGTCATTCTTAATGTGTTTTTTTTTTCAATATACAAGTGATCCAAATACATATGTATACTACCAAATCGTAAATTTTCTTTCATGATCAAGCATTTAGAATTTCTTTTTCTTTTAATTGAATAATGATAAATGACATTTATTCCTCCTAAGTACTTCCCTATTATTTTTCGTAAGTTTAGATCGACGTAGATGGCAGATGTTTGTTCAAGGTGCTTCAACGTTGAGTATTTGAAGTTTGTTGACAGAGATTTACTTATTTTGTGTGTAAATATAGTAAACTAGCAACACGCCCCGGGTTCACACGGGTGCAACGTAAATGTACTATACACAAAAAATGTCTATGTTACTCCCTGATCACTTAGCTTTCTATTGGTGAAATAATTTTTAAAATCGGTTCAGTAGTTTTTGAGTTTATGCATAACATGCAAAAATACATAACATAGGGTAATTTAGCCGGTTTCCCGTCCAGGTCCTGTTTTCGTCCACTAACGCGGATCTTGTAAAACATTTACGTAGAATAACATTATAAAAATAGTCAACCGCGCAAATTTGGTCTCGTTACGGACCCTAAAGTCAAATCTGCATGTCTATCAACTCAAAATATTTATTAACTAGTTGAAACTCGAACAAAAGCTACTTCTATCTGAGGCTTGTTTCCGAGCTACAAACATGTCATCATAAATGTAAAAAAAATAGTGGTACGACTTAACTTTGCAGTCAGTTTTTTTTATTGTTTTAGCATGTATTTCTTATGTTTTGGGTATTAATGACTAAGTAAAGACATAAAGAACATATTAAAATGTGTGTTTCGTACTCATTTAAAGAATTACTTTAAAAATCGAGGCGGACAAAAACTGAAGTATCTATTTCGCAAAATATTCAGTTCTCGTCCGCGTGGACGAAAACACAAAAATACAAGTGAAGTTTGATTAGTCGTTTAAAATAAGGAATGCGAAAAAATTCAGTTGAAATCATTATGGAATGATCTTCGATGGTTAGTTAGTCTGGTATTTAGTTTCCGTCCACCAATTTAGCAGTATTGCAAGTATAAATATATATTCAAATATTGTGGACGAAAAATAAAAAATACGTTGAAAATTGCTTTAGTTTCCGTCCATGAGTGGACGAAAACTAATACTGGTTAAGTATTTAGTTTCCGTCCATCACAAACAGCGTTATGTTACTTTTCGTTTAGCTTTTTTTCTACATACGTGTAGAATATACGCGATATAACCCAATTATGATGTACGTAATCGCGTATATTGTTTGGACCTATTTTATTATTTTAATTTTTAATAAATCCCATTTTTATAGATGACGTCGTCGTCTAAAAAACTAGAAAAAGGCACCATGATACTCTGAGGATGCCTTAAAAAAGCTCTTGCAGAGATCCGTGATAATTAGAAATGTATGTATAAGAAAATGTGCAATGGATATGCTTTATATACCGTGGACGGAAACTAGCCTACACAAGGTCGAAAACTAACATTTTTGGACGAAAACTAACGAAATCGGTACTTTTCACTAAAACATTTAATATAAAAAAAACGTTAATTATAATTATTTGCTACTTAATGTAAGGCTAAAATAGACTATATCAGCTTTCAATAAAAATTCGGTTTGTTAGAGTTGGGCCAGTAGAACATATTAGTTTTTAGCCCATAAGCTGGCAAGTCCACTAAGTGGACGAAAACCGGCTAAATCACCCTAAATATAAGTTAAAAAAATTATTAGAAAATAGAAAACTAATAAACCTCGTACACATATTATGCAATTATTGTATTTGACGTTATCAATGATGCAACGAATAAACTGAAAAACTAATGAAACAATTTTTTTTTTTTATAGTGCATATACATTGCACACGATATGTAGCCGAAATGGAAAAGCCATGAAATCACACGTTTCGATTTCAGTATATTTAAATTAGAAACTCACAGTTAGAAATAGGGGTAGCCCTATTTCTAGTTTAAGCCAATTTATTTTTATGCTTAAATGTATATCCTATGGCCAAAATAAAACAAATATTATACTATTCATAGCACTTTTCAAAATACTGGATATGTTCTTAGTAAATTTAAGCTCTCCAAATTTTCTAGGCCTTTGTCAATACAGAATAAATTTTAAAAAATATGTTTCATCTGTATAGATTAAATTTTTGTATAGAAACTTTGTAATATAATGTTTTAAGTGCATTTGCGTTTTAACATAAAACTTCCATCTTAAGATGCCTGTGCTCACTGCATAAACGTTATCTTAACATTTTGGTGTGCTATATTCCCACTTCTATTACCTAGATTTGCAGTGGGCATCAATTATTAGTAGAAAAAGCTATATGCGTGCGTGACGTGAGCTGTCAATTTCGGGAAGATTATTTATATACATATTTTTTTCCTGATATTTTAATAGTTATTCTGTTATTCGGGACATAGGAGAATCCAACAAACGAATACATTCGAATCGGTGCAGCCGTTCTTATGTTATAAATGGTGTAACTAACACGACCCTTTTATATAGATAGATGTTAACGTACAAGCCCTTAAATGCAGGTGATACTACGCCGCGTAGTCGTAGAACTTATTTTAAGTATTTTTTACTTCGAAATGCCTAGGAAATAACATATATTTTTTTAAAAATATTCTACGGAAATTTCAAATTATTTCCCGGAATAAAGATGATTTAAAGATTTTTTTTTTTGTCCACGACATTTAAAGTTTCATTATTCATCTAAAATGTCGTTTTGTAATATCTATATTTATAGTAGTAGTTTGTATGTCAGGCGTAGCGAAATTTCACCCACGAATGCAAAATAAGTATGTAACCTTTGAAATGACACATATAGATGATATAAAAAATTAAACAACATAAAAATACCGAGCTTGTGGATGCCCTTAATGTTATTTCACATTCTTTGTTTAAAAGCAGCTTAAGAATTAGATTTAGTGCTGACAACGGCCGTGTATCCAAGCGATATTACACGTTACTTGGCGTTAAACCAAATAACAAAAAAATTAAGCTCAAACTAATGTACCTACTGATATTTATTTTACTTTTTGTAGTTTACTCAGCTTATGAGTATGATTTACTGCTGTCGACTGTCATTCTTCTATATATCTATGTATGCTTCCATTTTGTAGAAAATCTGAAGTTTTGCAATTATTATATATACGCCACTAACCTATCCCATAACTATTGCACAATTGGGTTTCCTCTATGCTCTCTTTATTCTGTTTAACATAGTTCATGTATTCTTCAAATTTATATTAAAAACAAGTTATCTCGATTATGTCTTGTAGACATATCTCTGTAGGGTATAGAAAACCATCTTACATTTTGATTTCTATAAATAGTTAAAAGAAAAAAATAGTTTCTCAAAACTACCGTAATTATTTAATTAGGTATATTAATAATTACGTAGTCTTATAAGTTATATATACATATATTATATGACTTTTATATTTACGTTAATTTTTTTCTTTTTACGGTTGCAAGGGCCAGCCGGGAATTTGGGCTTGTATTGTTGTCCCGCCACTGGTGACAACTTATAGTTTGTACAGGTTGTTATGCCAAGTTCAGCACATATTTAAATACGTTTTAATGTTTTTATTTGCACGTGACAGTGACATTGAACAAGATAGACACCTTTCCGTCACTGAACTTTCACGAGTTCCCAAATAAATTTGGCACAAATACACAATATTTACAAACTACAATGCTAAAAAACGAATTGGTATTTATGTAATGCTTTATGTTAACTGTTAGTGCCATTTTGGTATATAATAGAATAACAAAGTAGCGTTCTTTTTGTTAACTTTACTTTATATTGTAATATAGTATAACTATAATTTATCCCAAACTAGCGGACCCGACAGACAGGACAACGTCTGTCCAGTATATTTTCTTCAAAAATAAATACATATTTTTAAATTTGAATATACAATTTTCCCACTTCTTTTAAAAAGATTTGCAGTGGGCATCAATTATTACAAAAATAGCTATAAGCGTGCGTGACGTGAGCTGTCAATTGCGGAAGATGGTAGAGTTCCGAACTTAAATTATTTTAAAATTCATTTTCTGCATAATTTTTCCTCACTTCTTTCGATATTTAAATAGTTATTCTGTTATTCGGGACATAGACAAATCCAACAAATAAGATATCATTAAAATCAATGCAGCCGTTCTTGAGTTATAAATGGTGTAACTAACTCGACTTTGTTGCATTAGATCGATAGAAGATGTAATTTAAATTACTATATATTTTCTTCAATAAATAATATTGAATGCACAAAACAAGCATGAAGTTACTTCGCTTCTCTTTTTAAAACACAAAAATTTTTAACGTACTTCAAAAAACTGTAGTTAAATTTGACCTATATTTAAAGTGAGGCGTTCTCCAAGTAACAACTTCGAGCAAGTTTTCAGCGGCAGAAGCTGACAATTTAACCGGAAATCACTTGGCAAGCTGCTGTGACGAATGTTGCAACGTATTGACAGACGAATTTTCTATAGTTAACGGAGGAATGCGGAAACTTTCCGTTTAAATTCCTTTTTAAAAGATGAATTCCTTGTAAATTCTGATTTTGTTAGTCCATACAAAATATTGTTAACGAAAGCACGGGTGCAATGTACACAAAAAATACAATGGATATACACCAAAACTTGCCTTGTTACTCGCTGATAATGTAGCTTTCTATTGGTGAAAGAGTTTTTAAAATCGGTCCAGTAGTTTTTGAGTTAAATCCTAACAAACAAACAAACAAATCTTTACTCTTTATTAGTATAGATATATTATATATTAATAAAAAATATATATGGAGAAAAAGAGTCTATTCATTTTTTTATTGTCTTTAACGAAGCTATTTATTTTTTATTAATATTTCAAGAGTTATTAAAACTTAACTTCGTTAATCAAGATAATAGAATCTTTACTTACTTTTGTATTCGCAGACTCCGATTTTGTCGCCATTCTGTAATAAAAATAAATGTATATAGGTACATTAATAGAATTTTACCTATTTGTTTGTTTATTTAATACTAGCAATTGCCCCCGCAACCCCCCTTGTGGGTTGAATTTCGTAAAATCCGTTCTTAGCTGACCTCTACTCGGCGAAAGGAATATTCCTACCATATTTCAAGTTGCTACGCCTTATGGTTCCAGAGATATCGTGATGAGTATCTACATATATAGGTGGGAATCTCTTTTATATATATATAGATTTTAGAACGTGGCTTAAGATGAGCTATGAAACAATCTATTTAAATACCCAAAATCTGATTTCGAGAAAACATATTTTTGAAATTACCACAACTTAATCTCAACCTATCTGTCACAGCTACATGAAAATCAATTCATTATCTTCGGAGATTAGCGTGAATAAACAAACAGATTTTTTATTTTTAAACAAACAGAAAGAAGCCATTTTCGACAGCTTAACGCTGAGACTGGCACCGTTGCCAAAAAAACTTATGAATTTATCAATATATTTGTTAATTTAAGACTAGATATAAGTTTTAATGCTTGTATTTTTTTATTTTTTAAATTTTTTTATTGGCAATAAATCATTTTATTATTATTATTAAGAAAAAACTTTCAAAAAGATTTTTATATAATTATACCGTTCCCCTTCTTTGATCGTCCTTTCTTCATTTCTGGCAAAACTTTCAATGTTAAGAAAAGTTTCTTCTGATTATATTGTTTTATTATAAGTACATAAGATATATTATATGTATAGAGAATATTTTTTATATATCAACATAATGCAAAATTCACTAAATTTTTATTTTAATTAAAGGCTCAAAATTGCAACCGTATAATATAAACAGTGCAACCGTTTTCAATTGTATTAAAAAATCTTTCTAACGATCGCTAATGCAATTATGATGTCATGTTGCTCTCCTTTCGAATGCTCAAAGAAATAGAGTATTTACTGCGATCGGAATAAAATCGGATACGCAATCAGTATTCCAATGAAACCACACGTCAGCACTTTACAATCAATAACTTTTGCATACGAATTACCATATCCGCTAGTGTGGATTATTGTTCTTTAAAAGCACTTACTGCACCATACCAGGCTAAATCTCTTTTCTCATCCGGAAATCGAGCCCACTACCTGCGCTTAAGGTGGTTCATTTTCCATGCAAAAAGTAATGATTATTAACGAAGTCAGTTTAGAGTTTCGATACTACCAGGGCGAATCAAAAAGTTCTTAGAAGTGCATATATATGAAACCTTTTTGGATCAAGTTCGATATTCAAATTAAAGAGTGTCTATCATACTATATTTATGCAGACTGTCACTTGTTTTTGTCAGTTCGTTCGCATGTAATAATTTTTTTTGTGCAACGAGTTGCTAAAAAGTCAAAATTATGGATAAAAGTGAGTTACGTGCGGTGATAAAATATCTCAGTTTGAAAAAAATGTCTACGAAGAAAATTTTTTTGGACATTCAGCAGACATTAGGGGGTGATGCTGTACCCTATTCTACGGTTGCGTACTGGGTGGCTGAATTTAAAAGAGGTAGATCAAGCTGTAAAGATGACCCGCGTTCTGGGCGGCCTTCAACCTCCGTTACAGAAGAAAATGTCAAAAAGGTTGAGAATCTGGTTTTGGAAGACAGAAGAATGACTATAAAACATATAGCTGAGATCCTAAAGATATCTTTTGGTAGCGTTCAATCCATTTTAATTGATTCACTCTGGTTCAAAAAAGTGTCTGCAAGATGGGTGCCACGAATGTTAACCGACGAAAACAAAAAGCGACGTTTGGAAATTTCCAAGCGTAATCTCGAAATGTTCCAGCGTGATTCGGATAATTTTTGCCGTCGTCTTGTCACCATGGATGAAACGTGGGTCCACCATTTTGATCCTGAAACTAAAAGACAAAGCATGTCTTGGAAACGACCATCCTCTCCATCCATCAAGAAATTTCGACTTGCTCCTACCGCTGGCAAAGTTATGGCCTCTGTGTTCTGGGATAGAGAAGGAATCCTTTTTATTGATTACATGCCAAAAGGCTAGACGATTACTGGACCCTATTATGCAAATTTAATCCCGAAAGTGCGTGAAGCGATTAAAGAAAAACGTCGTGGAAAACTGTCGTTGGGCGTGTTGTTCCTTCAAGATAACGCTCCTGCTCATCGATCGGAAGTTGCGCTCAACGCAATCCGCTGTGCTGGCTTCAATCTCCTTGACCACCCACCATATTCTCCGGACTTAGCCCCAAGTGATTTTCACTTATTTCCAAAATTAAAAGAGGAAATTCGTGGAACAAAATTTCACGATAAAGACGCGGTTATAGCTGCCGTAGAGGACTTTTTCGAGAGTCAAGAAAATAATTTTTTTTCACAAGGAATAAGGAAGTTAGAAACGCGTTATTCTAAATGCATTGCATTGGAGGGAGATTATGTAGAAAAATAAAATATTATTATTTAAATCTTTGCATTTTTTAATATTGATTCCAAGAATTTTTTGATTCACCCTCGTAAATATTCGTGCAACTATTTACTTTCCGGGAGTTCTTTGCGCGGAGTTATTAAAATAATGTTATTTTATACAGAAATCATGCATGATTTCTGTATAAAAAATCTTTCACGTTGTTATATGCATATAACAACGTGAAAGATTTATCAAGAAATATTTCACATTATTTTATTAACTCCGCGCAAAGAACTCCCGGAAAGTAAATAGTTGCACAAATATTTAGTATCGAAACTCTAAACTGACTTCGTTAATAATCATGACTTTTTGTATGGAAAACGAACCACCTTAATGGAAAACGCACAAGCATTTCGGTGAGCAATACAGGCTTTATTCCAGTTCAATTCAACAATCACTATTTATATTCTCCAAATTTACTCTCATCCAAACACAAAGCAGCCGAATTGTCCGTCCAATAACCAATTTTTAGCCTCAAAAACCAAATCACAGTTGTCAAGTGAGCATTAGGCAGCACTCCAACTAAATCGACCATTAACCAGCCAGCCATTATCTCCTAACGCTCGTGCACAGACGAATGGAAAGATTCATGATCATGTCATAATAAACTATTTTTTGCGACTTAAAAATAGATCGTTGGAATAAATCGCCTGCTTCCAGTGCACTATTTTGTAGAACGAACGATTCTTACTCAATGCCCAGGTTCTAATTGGTAAATGTTCGGACGAATGAAATGTTAGGAGAAAAAGCATATTCAAAACAAAATACAAAATCCTTTAATTGTGCGTATTTGTTTTGTTGAAATGACAAAAGATAATGCTACAATACTTGATGATGCAATGTCCTCACCATTGCACGTACCGCGATCTCTTTTCATAGGTGGAAAATACTTGAAAAGCATATTGCGCGTTTCGGTTTTTGTCTCTTATTTAAAAATGAAAAAAGATCACAGCACCGCTTCATTGTTCTGTAGCTGTAGATTATGTAAGTACACACTCGCCTGTCGATAGCTGACTTAAAAGAAATTGCCATGCATAGGCAATAATAGTATTAGCCTATAAATAGCTAATAATTCATGCAATATATATTTATTTGGGATTCATTTTCAGAGCTAAATAGCGAACAAAGTTAGGCAGATATTTCCATATAGTCCGATCGTTGCATACCACTTTCACTTCATCTCCCATCATCAACGATTATGCGCTTCTTTTGACGACTTTTTTTTGTTCTTCAAAAAAAGAACCCGATCAATCGGTAGGTTTGTCTGAGTCGACCGCTTCTGCACCTTCGATATTTGAAAATATATTTTCATTTCCCTACTTTCATCATCCACTTTATATAGAGATATGTAAGTATGTGTAGATTCCTACGTATGCATTCAATTTTAACCTCACTACTATGAGTGACACATAGGCGAATATGAGTTTAGATCTTTGGCTCTATGTATACCCAAAGATCTAAAATCATACCAACTTATGTAAGTTAGAGCTCAATAATAGTTATACATCGTAGATACACAAGCTTTTAGGACGCCAATAATTTTTCAAGCTTAAACGGAACACAACGCTTAATTGCCAATTAGGACAGAGCTCTAAAGATAGTGTTGATAAAATATGAGCGGATGAAAACAAGGAAATAAACATAGCTAGTCTGCGGTGGACGTTACGCCCGTATGTTGTACGAAATAATGCTTTGGCTTACATAAAAATCCTATAGTATGAAAGGCAAATTCTGTTTTGGAGATATCTTCGTGCTGAGATTTAGACGCACAGTGTGAAATAAGACCTCAAAAACGGACGTCCTTTTTTTTATTCGATTTTCGTGTAGGTTTTACTGAAATACATACTTCAGTAAAAATCCCGCATTTTTATCTTAATTATTCACTGAGAAAAATAAGGTCAAAAAATGGGTAAATTTATGACTCCCAAACAAAAAAATATCGATTATAAGAAATATATCAACTTTTAAAATTATCATATATATTGTAATATATCTATACAAAAAGCCGCATAATTTGATATATTTGGTTTAATTCTACGACATCGCGAGCCTGAGTAATCGCCTTTTTTAGGATTTTGGTTTTTATTTTTTTTCTCTAATACCCCATCGTAGTAGCAGCTGATATTTTACGTCGTAATAGAAGAACATCTAATCTATACGTAAAAAAAAAACTAGCGCGCAATTCCATGGGGTATTGATTTTATAGGACTTTTCATTTTTTAGTCAGGGCTGTCACTCGAAAAGGAGTAAATGTGGTAAAAATTGATAACGCCTGATTAAATAATTTCAAACATTGCAATTCTTATTTATTATTCTTCAATTTCACCTGCATAGAAAATTACTTTTTTTAAATATATTTTTATATAAATACTGTACCATCCTCATTTAAGCCATTACTCTGATAAAACCTGATTCACGGCATCATCAGTCGACTCACAACTTTCATGTGATGTGGAAGGTTCGGGTAAATCAGGCATGACCGTCGATTTTCATACTACATGCAGAAGAGGTAATTTACGAAGTTTTTTTTGCCTTTCTCGTAGCCTTATTACTAAAATCAAAGGGTCAAACGTTCTCAGAACCCTATATCAAATAAATCTGACGTTGTTACTTGTCGACTTAGTTATTGTTGTTAAGACCACATTTTGTTGCCTAATCTTAAGACTAATCATCATGCTCGGACATTGCCTGTAACATTTATACTGACAAAAATTCCATGATCGAAGTTCAAATAACCGTGCTTATTACAAAGACAATGTCCCTCCTGGGACTCGAACTCGGAACCTACGGCATTCTCCTCACCACTACGCCACGGATGCCATCAATTTATTTTCACCAATTGTAAAGTTATTTTTTCTAATATTTATTTGCATAAACTCACAACCCTAGTAGGGTAATTTATGTGTAAATAGTAAAAACGCAATTATAGCTATACCCCATGGAATTGCGCGCTAGTTTTTTTTTTACGTATAGATTAGATGTTCTTCTATTACGACGTAAAATATCAGCTGCTACTACGATGGGGTATTAGAGAAAAAAAATAAAAACCAAAATCCTAAAAAAGGCGATTACTCAGGCTCGCGATATCGTAGAATTAAACCAAATATATCAAATTATGCGGCTTTTTGTATAGATATATTACAATATATATGATAATTTTAAAAGTTGATATATTTCTTATAATCGATATTTTTTTGTTTGGGAGTCATAAATTTACCCAATTTTTGACCTTATTTTTCTCAGTGAATAATTAAGATAAAAATGCGGGATTTTTACTGAAGTATGTATTTCAGTAAAACCTACACGAAAATCGAATAAAAAAAAGGACGTCCGTTTTTGAGGTCTTATTTCACACTGTGAGACGGTGATAGTAGAGTACGATAGCTTATTATAGGGTTGCCAGTTTTGTTTAATATCTACACTTATACAATAAAGAGGTACCTAAGGTATGTTTGTTTATGAAAGGTAATATCGGGAACTACAGTACCGCATTTGAAAGCAGGGACTGAATACCGGTTAATTTAATGTGGGAGTTATACCGGTATAATAAAGGTTTTTGTTAATATTCTTTCGTTTTTATTCATATTTACTGAAAAAAATTACTGTGGTAAGTTTAGTGTGTATTACTCTTTAAAACTAATATCATGGTATCTCAGTCAGACACGTATTTTACAAAATAAAAATTAACCGGTTTCAGTCCCTTTTTGAAAGTACAATACAGTAATTTGCCATCAAAGCTTTCAGTGTAGTGAACATGTGAAAGATTTGACATTTTTCCCAATTCTGTGTTATAAAACTGTCTAAGAAAAAACAACAACAAGTACAAGTTTTCCTTAATACTAGTATTAATGTTTATTTTTGGCAACCCTACTCTGCACCTAACGTGCCGTAACTGTTTTGAATATAATTTACCAGCATTACGGCTTGAGTTTTCACTATCAATACTCTAGACGGTATACTTATTGAAATAGAATTTGTGCGCTGTTTAATAAACACATACAGTTTCTGAGAACTATAATTATTATAGATTCGATTACCGTAGATTTCGTTAACTCTTGCAAAGCCGTATCCGTGGCGCGGTGGTAAGAGGGTTGCGTTTGCACCGAACGCGAAGGTCCCAAGTTCAAGTCCCGTTTAAAAACGTTTTGATCGGATAAGGCACAAAAAGATGACCTAATTCAGTGGTTCCCAAAGTGTGCGCAGCGGGCCTCATTTTAAAAACTGGCAACACGCCGGAGACAATAAATATACTACTCGCTGATAATGTAGGTTTCTATTGGTGAAAGAATTTTTCAAATCGGTCCTGTAGTTTTCGAGTTCATTCGTTACAAACATACAAAAATACAAATCTTTCTTCTTTATAATAGTATAAGTGTAGATATATAGGATCATTTTTTCACGCAAAAATATCAAATATAATAATGAGTTTATCTCTTATGATCTCATCAAACAATCATATAACATTGAATCACAAACAAAAATTAAATAATCAAAAAACACGACTTATATACATGTGTTTTATACTTTAGTTGACTCTATTTTAATTCCCTTATTCACTTCACAATGGAAGCTCCCAGCGGTCTCGCATTTACAAACTCTTAATGCATCTATGTACATTTCGAAAAAATCTTATTTTCTTTAGTCTGTTCTTTAAAACATTCCATATTTCTTACTAAGAGTTTCGTAAACAGTTCACATCATTCTGTTTCCGCTTATAAAATCTCTAGCACAATGTTTAATATTACGATAGATGTACCCCACGCTTTTATAAGCAACAACGAAACCTACCGAGCGATCAATGGCCGCTTTTGATATATTCCAGTTTTTTTTTTATATTTATTGAAGTATGACTTTTTATATAAGATATAGCTATATATTACAGACAAATTAGTGCAGTAAATTTAAGAAAACATCGAACATTCAAAAATCCATTGACTGAAACCAAATCGCGCAATTCGCACCTCACAGTTTTTCTAACTAACAACAGTGTTTGGTTTCGATCGATCGATCGGCATTGATCGGAATCCCGGTGGAATTTGAATCCGCAATCCATAGCAACGCAAGTTATGTGTAGGGACTACCCATCACGTCAATGGGCCCGTCAACAATATGTTTTTTTTTGGTAATTGCAAATCGTACTTGGTATGAAAACTCTCTTTTTTTTATTGTCACCGCGGTCAAGCTGGACTGTCTATATGATATTATATATTTTTATCAGCGTCAGGTTACCACAGTTGGGTTCAAGCACTCTTGAATGGCATTCTACAGTACCTTGAGGCGACAGATATCCCTATGTACGTCAACGCACTCTCATACATAGTTTTATAGTTAACTAGGATATAGGGGTATGATATTCCTTAATACAAGAGAGCCTATATCCTCTCCTTTGATTCAAGCCAGGGTTAATTTACTATGGGAGTTTAGCCAAAATAATAAAGGTTTTTGTTAATATTCTTACGTTTTTAGTCGTTTACAAGAAAAACATTTATATATTTACAAAAAAAATTGTATGGTAAGTTAAGTGTGTATTACTTTTTAAAACTACTATCATGGTATATCATTTAGACATGTATTTGTAAAAATGTACCTGTTTCAGTCCCTGCTTCAAGCTTTCACCGTTTCGATTTTCATTCAAATCACTTCCGTGTTTTTGAATGAAATGATTTTTCAAAGATAGTACCGACTCGGAAGGATTGGTTCTTCAAAGAAAAGCGACCAAGTGACTCAATAGATATACTACTATTGCCAATGAGCAAAGGATGAGAAGAGCTTTATATTGTATCGTTTGGATTAAGTTTATCTGCTACTGAAATAGTTTCTTCCTAGACTCTTAACAAAGTTTTCCAATAATTATTAATTATTTGTGTATAATGTTAATCTATGTGTAGATATAATTAAAATGAATTATATGATCAACATCTATACGAATATTTTAAAGAGATAAAGATTTTGAGTTAGTCAGATTGTAGGGGGTAATCTTTGGATCTACTGAACCGATTTTAAAAATTCTTTCACCAATAGATTCCAAAAGCCTTAAAGCATGTGGTAGATACTATTAAATCAGCTTGATCAGATCAAATTTAGGTAAAGTTCTAGGCATACTATTCCAATGTTCTAGATTTGAAAAGTTTGACAGTTCTAATTTTTTCGCTTTCGCTAAGCAAAATAAATCTTCCAGCAAACTAAATATGCTAACAACCTCGCTCACCGCTGCATACCACGGATATGTATACATAGATACTTCACGAAGTCCGTTTGCCTATGAATGTTGTCAAGCGTACATTGTTTTAATGTGTGCACACTCAAAAAAAACTCTGCTTCTCTAAAAACGGTTTCGTATATAATCTTATGGTGAATGTTCCAGAAGGGCGGTAATTAGATACTATATGTTCTTGTGATGACAGACGTCACGTGCACGCGATTTTACACGTGTCACCGCTATTTCTGCGTCACGTTGAGCGAAAATAAACCGGGAATATTTTCGACGTTATCAAATTATACCAAGAATGTGGTTATTTTTGTAATAAAAGCTGAAACTCTAGTAACATATATGTTATTGCAAATAAGCTTAGTGTGTGAATACTCGTATATATGGGAAATAACCTCTTTCAATGATAAGGAATAAAATAAATACTTTTTTTTTAATGTAGGAATATCAATGTTATGCATCCAGCAAACAAAATTTTACAATTACATAAACATTTTTTTTTAATTTGGCTACAATGAATACAGTCTTGTAATTTTGTAATACGTGATCTGCCATATTTAAATTTAAATCAACTTTATAAACAACAATTGAACAACAACTTTGGCAATAATAGTATCGTGAAAATAATTTTCCAATGGTATAGGCCATTTTAAAGGCCGGCAATACATTGCATGTCCCCTGGTGTTGACCCCCTTAAACTATAAAAAGCTCTATTTTTTAAAGACGAGAATTTTTATCAGCCGTCGGAGACAAGAAAATCGTTCAATAAAGCACAGAAATATATTCGCTCGTCTGTGAAAATAATACAAATAATAAAAGTAAAAATAATGACTGAAACAGATATAGTGTGCTTATTGCACTAGAATTCTACACAATCTTAAACCCTGTCACCATATCATATTTTGCTCCATCAACGTAGATTAGCTTCCGAGAATGGCATAGCTAATTCTCTCTCTGCATACCTAAAGTAATTTTCAGACGGAGTCTTTCAAAATGTGGATTTATTCATTTGACACGGCTCCAAGATGATAGAATCAATGCAAGCTGGCGTGCATTAAACGCAGTCAATACATCTGTACTTTATGTGTACATTCTATTTTGATATTAACTGCCGCTTAATTACGGGCGGATATCTTATACAAGTTTTATGCAAGAGTGGCTAGAAGCCTAGCATGACCGCCACGAGATATGTCGCGGACGAGAGAAGACAAACTAAGATGTAAGATATCTCGATATATTATATCTCGACATCGACAATTTTGATAGAAAAGATATCTCGATCGACAAATATATCTATTTTTGATATTAAAAGTCGAGTTTTAAGTTTAATTGTCATGTTAGACCCGAAAGAAATAGAGCGAAAATCGATTAAAATACGAGAAAACGTTCGACAAAATTTTGTCGCGGTTGTCATGCTAGGCCGGCAGTACGACAAAATTTTGTCGACATCACACATCGGTCTAACATAACACTTACATGTCAAAAGTAGAGATATATATATATATCAAAGTTATCGATGTCGAGATATTATAATATATCGAGATATCTTACATCTTAGTTTGTCTTCACTCGTCCGCGAGATATCTCGTAGCGGTCATGCTAGGCCGGCTGCACGCTTAATGAGAGCTTGTAAAATGCGACAAAAGATGCAAACAACAAAAGTTTATCTCTCTATTTATTTATAAGTACGAGTATATTTCTCGCGAAAGCTTAGTATGACAGTAGAATGTATCTAAAAATATTATTGTCTGCTTTTATAATTATTATGATGAAAATTGTGAGTTGTACTGGTAAGTTTCGACTCTATTATAATAAAATATAACTCATTAGTCTTGTTCCCTTCTGTTGACTTTTCGTTTTCTGTTTTGTGACATGAATTTCAAATGATAGCGCTAAATCTATTCGATGTCCGGCCACTTCTAAAACAAAAATTAGAAAATGTTTTGTTCAAAAAATGATCAAAATTACCGATAACACCGTTCAAAAGTAGAATGAAAATGCCTAAAATAAAATTATAATAAATAGAATAACAGAATACGTATTTTTTTGTCTGTCTGTCTCTTTGTTCAAGCTAATCTTGATAAAATAATTCAAATGCAAAAAACTTTTTCATGCAATTGCAAAAGCGTCATTATCCTCCGTTTCTTTCGCATAATCGCTTAAATTCTCTATATCTTTTATATAGAATTAGAATAGATTTTAATTTGGACGCAAGTGACGTCGCGCGAGATCGCTAGTGTAATATAATATACGTACTAAGTCTGCAAACTACGTCCGTAAGATGTAGTGAGGTCGATAGCGGATACTAAATGGTTTTAACGAAATTTATATCCTCGTAACTTTTCTGTTTTCTTCCGGTTTTATTTTAAAACTTTGACATAGAACTGTATATTGTGTATTTTTCTTATCTATATCTACACTTCTATGCTATATTTACTGTTACTCTTAACTGATATTAAAATTATTTAAAATGGATTGGATTTTTGTATGTTATGAATAAACTCAAAAACTATTGGACCGATTTTGAAAATTCTTTCACCAATAGAAAGCTACATTATCAGCGAGTAACATAGTGTGTATAGTACATCTACAGGTGTGTTGCTAGTATGTTAGTACACATATAAGAAAATTATTACAGTATTTTACAGGCACAGAGGATAACAAAAACATTCTAGTAGATAAATTAAAGAGTAATCTATAGATGAACAAAATTGGAACTATATAATTTGTTAGCGAGATTACCAATTCATAATATATTTTTTTTATGTCAGATATCGACAGACGAGCATGAGGTTCACTTGTTGGTAGGTGATACCTCAGCCACAGAACATCAGTCAATGATGCGCTGTCGACCTAATTTTTACTTCGAGAATTCGGAAATCCATAGACTGAAACCGAAACGCGCAATGTGCACTTCACGGTTTTTCCATCTATGAACGGTGGTTCGTTACCCGGTCGGAAATTAGATATTCCTCCCACCCGATCAATGTCCGAAGTTACCAGACGTGGGGAAAACATGCTTACAGAAAATTATAAACATGTGGTCCTGGTGGGATTCGAACCCACGACCCTTCGATGCGCACGGCAGGTGTTCTACCGAACGCGCCAACGAGCCCGTCCTAAATTATACATACATAAGTAATTAAGTGATCTAATAATAATAATTGCGAAAGTTTGTAATAATGTGATTATTTGAAATGTACATGTTTATAACTATATACATATATGTTTCGGGAAAGAAAATATGGAAAGGAGAGAATAAATCGTCGGTTCAAAGGTAAAACTCACTAAGCGTAATTTTGGATGTAAATAAATATTGCTACTATTGCTTATTTTAGGAGTACATCTACGATAAGAACAAATTACTAAGTGCGTATTGCGTTTCACAGTTTTGTTGTGGACCAGTAGGGTTATTCACGATCATTCGAAAACTTTCCGTACCGATATATCAAGCTTTCTACCATTTTATACTAAGATTTTGATCGGAAACTCCCGAAGAATGCCGATGCTCAATCCTATAGAAATTGAGAATACCATTTTCATATCCAATAGCATACGAAACACTTCAGTGGGAGAGCGTAGCTTTCCGGGCGGAATGATTTCGAATGATCGTGAATAACCCTACAGAAAACGTAATTAGTGCTTTGTTCTTAGTTCTTACCGTAGGTTTACTCTTTAAAAAAGTAACATTTATTTTTATCCAAAATGACCCTTAGTTAGTTTTTCCATTCAACGAAATTTTCATCAATGATCTACAATCGATGTCAGCTGCTATTGATATAAAATCCAAGTATCTTACTTGAGATAGTTAAAGGTACGAATGTCGCTATTCCCATCTAATTATTCACACTTTGTTTGATACACTGAACAATCTCTTAGATAATTTCTTGGAAGTTTCAAATTGTTTCTATTTTAAAGGTCGATGACCCTAGATCGAATATAACATAGTTTGCTTCACGTAATTCAGCAAAACGTCCAAGTTCATCTCCGACTCCATAAAACGTTTGTCTAAGTTCATTAACACTTGGCAATCATGATTACCTGTCTCACCTTTCCGGACGTGACGTCATCTTGGCTACTCGCCAGGCGTCTTAGGTCCACTACACACAGGATATTATAACGACAATAACTGCATTACCTATGTAAGACCTCGTTTTTAATTACTGTAAATTACTTTAAATTTTTCCGGTGATGCTATTTGGACAGGCCATTCTTTCGTTCAAAGTACATATACTCGTATAAAGCTCTTTATCTTTATTTTTTATTTGATTTTAAGTTCCAAAATTTTTTGTTATTATTTTGTGATTCTGTGTGTGTGTTTCGTTCGTAATAAATGTTATGTCTATGTCTATCATAAATGTTATATATTTGTTGGCATATATACACAGTACATTTTAATGGATTAAAAAGTGATTTATGATTTATCCCGACATTTCGAATGCTTTCCAGCAAACATGATCACGGGCGGTCTGAAAGGTGACAAATGACTGATTTTAATTATAAAAAAGTTGCTATATTAAAGCCATCTTTCATCATCACACATCCTCTTGGTTTTTAGTATGTTTGACTTGAGGTTTTAATCCGGTAAATGTTATTTTATTTAAATGTGTGATACTCGCGTTAATGAAAGACATAAAGCATATCAAATATTAATGCTTTATTTCTATACACAATACCCAAATAAATGCTATATATTATGAGTACCTACCTAGGTATTATTTTAAAATTACTAATAGAGTTTCATACACACTGCATCCCATAAGTCCTTGAATTAAAGTTAAAAAAATATATTCATAGATTTATTACCAAAAATAGCATTTCAGCGCTGACCCTAAATATCATTTCTCCATTCACAAAATGAAATCTCTTTATTAATATTGCAGTGATGCATTAGGTTATACTCTGCAGTGCGGCGGGCGGTAAATTGAATTTACCTTCTAAGTCGGAAGATTATCTTACATAATAAGACATTTTTCAAATACTAGAGATTTTCAGTCTCTATACAAAAATTATGTAAAATAAAACGAAAAACTTGGCGATTAAAAAGAGTGACGGCGAGTTTATTGCCAGTTCTTCTCGTCCGTTCTACGCCCTTGATTTGAGAACTGGCAGTAAATGTAAAATTAGAAGTATTTAATATGTATTTTTTTATTGACGTTCATAAGTGTACATTATGTTACCTAAATGGTTTTGAATTTTGAATTTTTGAATTTTGAATAATAATCAAGTCACAATTTATTTAGTACACAAAAACCGTACTAAAGTTTTGAGAACTTAAAAAACAAGAAACGAATCTATGCAATGAATTAATGAATTGCACGAAGCTCTACAAAGTGCATCAATACTTTATATGGAGCCTTTCAAAAAATCAAACCTACTTTAGAGAGTCTCATCCTTAGCAATACACCATTATTATCACTATACTAAATAATATTATACTACGCCTAATCTATACTAATATTATAAAGACGAAAGATTTGTATGTTTGTTACGATTTAACTCAAAAACTACTCGACCGATTTTATACCATATACCACTTATACTTATACCATTACCAATAGAAAGTTAGATTATCAGCAAGTAACATAGGCTATTTTTTTGTATCTACATTGCACCCAAGCGAAGCCGGGGCGGATCGCTAGTGGACATACATATAAAGTCATTAACATTTTGACACAAACAATATTTAGAAATTCTTTAATATTATCTCGCAAACTGGAACAAAGACTATAGAAGTTTACTTTTAGTAAGCACTGCAAATATTATCAGATAACTGTTGTTAAAGAATTAAAACTTCATCAAGATAAGAAACTGAGAAGTTTCCGTCAAGTTTTTTCAGAAAATTACTAATTGACATATTTACCAAATACGAATACCTAATGCAATAAAATACTTATATATAAACACAAATTTTGAGTAATTTCCTTTTAATGTTTAGGGGATAGTTAGATTAATATTTTGAAATATCATGAGACTAGAACTTTAGTTATTTCAAATATCTTTAAAACGTTATTTTAATATTAAAAAATAGAATGGCTGAAAGCACAAAGATCACAATCACAGTCAAGTTTGAAACTTAGTTCCAATTCGAATTCCATATTTAAAAAGCGCGCGAATATATTTTCAATAGATCTGCATATTCCATGAATTTTTTATTTCATCACGCGACGAATTTCCAGTTGCGGCGTCGTAAAATGACAGTTCTAGTTAAATATTTGTTCGATTTTTAAAAATATAGTGTTTTTTTTTTCGCGAAATGTTATAGCTGCTGCCTGCTGCCCAAAATGTCCTTTCGTTATGCAGTAGATATTTGTATATATTTCTGTTATAACACTTAACAAAAATGTAGTAGTTCATCAATCATCATATCATATTATTCGTTTCATTAAATCAATCGTATCATTAAATGATGTATACGCGTCTAAATAATATTTTGTGAAACTAGTTTTTTTTTTATTATTATCATTTAAACAATTCTTGAGTCATCAAAAATCTTTGCTTCCAAAGCGTCAAACCAAAAAAAGTCTATTGAAATTTAGAAAATTGAATACTGATTTTGTACTGGATATTACATTTTTATAAAACAATATTTTTCTCAAAGAATGAAAAGTCTATTAAAATTTTATTCCGATTACCTTACTTATATATAAAATAGCAGTTTGAAAAAAAATATTCTAAAGAATTAGTTACTTGCCTCATTATAATTTTAACACTACCAGACACTTATTTATGGAACACAATAAAATGGGCTTGCACTCACTACAATGAATCACATCTGAGATCAAATCTTCAGACACCTGGTGACGAGTGTGCACGTCATTACTACGATAATGTATTTATTTTTTAGATTCATAACGATTCTATACGACGCATTTTAAACGAGTTTTAACATTATTACATTTAACATCTGCCTATTAGAGGGAAACTTGTATGAAAACCTCTTTTAAGTGACGAAATATGGAAATATGGAGATATGGAGATTCTATTTGTACAGGTTACACTGTATTAGGAATGAGTGGAACTATCTTTCAGAGATATTTTATACTACATATATAAATTTTGATATTGCCAACACTATCCCATAGAAAAACTTTACGGACAATCTTTTCATTTAAGTAGCTATAGGTATACCTAATTTATGTTCAGAAAAATATGTTAAACAGTCCGAATATAAGAATAATTTCAGACAGTATGTTAATAAATATCTATAATTAATGATTAACGTATAAAATGCTAGTTATAATACGACCGTTTCTAGTATTTGGCACGGGAACAAATATGCAAATGGTTTGAATATTCCACTGTAATTTTGATATGTGGCCGAATTAACTTGTCTATATTAATATTTATAGTTTTACATAACAATTAGAAAGCGAAAATGTTATCAAAATTAAAATTTAAAATTGAAATTTGATTATTGTGCTACTGTCATGAATCCATACGTTAATGTCACATTTGACGTTTAAATCATACTTCTAAAATTATACGTTTATTCACATTCAAAAGATTGATGTGACATGCTGACATTAACAAAAAAAATTGGCGGGAATTAAGTGAAAAATGAAAACAAATAAGTGAAAAATAGTGCTAGAAAATAAGACTTGGCTTATAGGTCTCATTACCAGGCCATCTACCAGACAAATATTTATAATAATAATGACATTCAAAATTAGAACCTGACTATCCGCGATATATACATTATCTGTCAGTTATTTTCACTAAATAAATCTAAAGATATATGACTATCTATGATAATACGGGTGGGAAGTAACGTAAGACATAATTAAAGAAAGATATAAGGAAAATATAACGTAAGACTATGCGGTATGGTCGAAAGACTTTAGCCTGCCCTATGGGCGAAAATAATAATAATAAAAAAAAAAAATCTAAAATGCTGAAGACCGCTTTTGCAAAGTGACAAATAAATCCTATTCTTCTATGTACAGTTATTAATGAGTTATATTATCGAAATTCCGACCGGGTAACGAACCACCGTTCATAGATGGAAAAATCGTGAAGTGCTTAGTGCGCGTTTCGGTTGCAGTCTATGGATTTCCAAATGCTCATTCATCATTGACTGATGTTTTGTGGCTGCGGTATCGCCTACCATCTAGTGAACCTCATGCTCGTCTGTCGATACCTAAAATATTTCTTTTTTTTTTAATCTATAATAATCAATTAGCGGACCCGACAGTCATTGTCCTGTCAGAATATTAACTTAAAAAAATATTTCTAGATTTGAATATGCTATTTTCTCACTTCTATTATATATTTATATATAGTGGACATCAATTATTACAAAAAAGCTATCAGCGTGCGTGACGTGAGCTGTCAATTGTGGAAGATGGTGAAGTTCTGAAGCTAATTTGAAAATAATTTTCTATTTACATTTATTTTTTTCCTGAAATTTGTCGATATTTTAATAGTTATATGGTTATTCGGGACATAGAAGAATCAATAAAAGATTATTTAAATCGGTGCAACCGTTCTTGAGATATAAATGATGTAATGATGATAATAAGATGTAATGTGTAAATGGAAAAACTGTGAAGTGCACATTGCGCGTTTCGGTTTCAGTCTATGGATTTCCGAATGCTCGAAGTAAAAATTAGGTCGACAGCGCATCATTGGCTGATGTCCTGTGGCTGAGGTATCACCTACCATCAAGTGAACCTCATGCTCGTCTGTCGATATCGTACATAAAAAAAAAATAACACGACTTTGTTTTATATATTAATAGGATTTTCCCACACAAAATATGGTCATTAATATATTAATAACTACATTAAGATTTCATTTTAGAGTAACAAAGTAATGGAGATCATAACGTTCGTGGGTTAGAATCACTTTAATAGCACCATTAAACAACAAAATAGTCGTAAAACGAAAATATTATCAACCTTGAGTAAGCTGCCATGTTGTATTGAAATGTGCTGGCAGTAATTAGCACCTTATGTTATAACAACATGCCTCGGCTTCGCACGGGTGCACTGTAGATGACTATATACAAAAACATTATCAGCAAGTAACATAGCCTAACGTCGTTGCGCCTGCCAAATTCCATATGTGCATTTTTGTATAGTTTTGGGAGACAACGAAAAACGTATTATTGACTCACATTCGGAGTTTTTCTTAACGGTCAAAACACATATGGAATTAGTTAAACTCCTTTCCAGTTCGAATATCACAAAAAGGATTTTAGTAACACAGTAGAGAATAAAACGAAGATTATTTTTTGTGGATAATGTAGCTTTCTATTGGACAGAGTTTTTAAAATCGGTCCAGATGTTTTTGAGTTAAATCGTAACAAACAAACTAATCTTTCCTCTTTGAAAGAGTATGGTCTCATACTCCAAAAATGATCAATGAAGGAACACTCATTTCAAAAAGTATTGGCCCGTATTCCAAGATTCTTTTGAATCTAATTTTGAGAGTTGTAAAAGAAAGAAGATCTCATTGGCAGTCTATGGATTTCCAAATGCTGGATTTACAAAATAAGTCGACAGCGCATCCTTTATTGATGTTCTGTTGTTCATGTATACCACCAAGTGATCCTGATTTTCCAATATCTAACATCTCTATAGAAATTTGACATTTTCACTTAAGTCGCTTTTTGGAATATCATTCTACCTTCAATATTGACTTATATATAGTATTGTCTTTTATTAGCGCGAGTATCACACTTTCAAACAATATAAATAATATATCGCATTTTAGTCCGTTCTATGGTATTTTATTTAAATGACTATCTAGTTTCAAAATGATTTTTGTGTGGAATTTCAAATAATTTCTCATACAAATAACGAATGTACAGTACGAATACTTATCGCAAGTTGTTCGAGCTAGGTCCTCAATAATAATAAAAATACTTCATCAAAACGAAGTATAAAGTAGATTTTCAAAACTCGAAACGTAAAAACACGCAAAATTCGCCACTACTTTGTTTTAGAATATTTTCAAATTTGATAATAATAATTCGAAATAACACACATACTCGTACTATCTGTTTTTAAGGTAATTAGATCCACTCTAATTTTTGCATATTACTCTCTCCAATTCTGTATTCATATGATACAAATTAATGGTGTTTATAAACACCATCAATTTGTAGCTTATAAATTATTGAAAGTTGGCAACCACATTGCGGGAAGTCGCCAATTTAGTTATTTTGATAATATTGGAATAATTAATGTAATATATTCATTTTATTAAAATTATTGTCGAAACAAAAAGTCATATGAAATAAAAAAGATACATTTTGTTTTGGAATATACGTATTAAGATATATAAAATACTAGCAATATGTCTCGACTCCACACTGGTATAGTGTAGATTTAGATACATAAAAATAGCAATAATATGTTACACGCTGATAATGTAGCTTTCTATCGGTAAAAGATTTTTTTTATAATGTTTTATAGTTGTAACTAAAAAACTACTGGACCGATTTTAATAATACCACCAATTCGCCAATAGAAAGCCACATTATCAACAAGTAACAAAGACTTTTAGGATTTTTGGTGTATCTACATTGCACCCATGTGAAGCCGGGACGTGTTGCTAGTTTAAAATAAAAGGGATCAGCCCGCCTAGCATGACCATCAAGATATAAGATATCTCGATATATTATATCTCGACATCGACAACTTTGAGAGAGAAGACATCTCGATCTACAAATATCTATACTTTTGACATTAGAAGTCGAGTTTTATGTGTAAGTGTTATGTGAGACCCGGAAGACATTAAGAGATAATCGATTTAAACACGAGAAAACGGTCGAAAAAATTTGAAGAAGAGATGAAGGAGAAATACAAAATTATTTTCTTTCGAGCGCTTTCAAATATCTCTAATTATACGCGAACAAACCAGAGGATAAATACAGCGTCATTCCAATAAGTCTTTCAAGCGAATCCAAAAACTATTTTTAAGTAATAAATAGTTTACACAAACTGTCTCTGGAACCTCGGATATCAGAGCGAGGCCGTTACTCAAAATAAATTCCAAATTAAAATCCCGCTGCATTCATGTTGCGACAAGACGAAGGAAAATTGCAAAACATCCACGCCCACGATATTATAAAAATATATCGCAAACGATACTAGTTAACGTGTATAAATAAGAATGTTTTCTTATTAGTGAATAACGTCACGACTCGCGACACTGAACGCGAAATGAATGAATATTTTTTTATTTTAATAATAAATCTATTAATTGTTTATTATTCTTAACGTAAACGTTCTTTCAAAGAGCTGATATTTTGTATATAATATAAACAATTTGAAGATCTTTCTAGGTCAAAGTATCGATATTAGTTTTCGATACTTTGATAGAATATATAAAACAAGCTTTTGCAAATTATTTGAGAAAGCTAAATATGTAATTGTTGCTTATTATTATGTAATCAAATGAAAAATAATTTATCATCTATGGTTATATGTGCGTTGTGTGTAACAAGAAGGTCTGGGTTCGAATCTCCAGAAAACAAATAAAATAAAAATTGTTTAGATCGGACAGGGCACAGAAGAAAAGGGGCATAAAAGGGCACATTTATGTGTACTCCCCCAGTTTACTAGAACTCGAGAACACCCAATATAATACGTATATACGTATATACGTACGTACAACATACTGTTAGTTATGATTACATCAATCTGGCTGGCTGTCTGATCTGGCTTATGAACAGAAAGTAACTAGGCATTAATTTTGTGAAAATAGGTCCTTGATTAATGAAATAGCCAAGATACACATTTTGACTAAGCTGAAAGATTTGTAGAGACCTTTAGACTAGGATTCACGCAGAACGCTATACGCTATAATGAGAGAGAGAGTGTTAGGTTAGGGCGTGTAGAGCTAGGAGTTTGGCTCTACATAAGATCTGCCGGCCTAGCAAGACCACTACGAGATATCTCGCGTACGAGAGAAGATAAACTAAGATGTAAGATATCTCGATATATTATATCTCGTCATCGATCATTTTGAAAGAAAAGATATCTCGATTGACAAATATATCTATTTTTGATATTAAAAGTCGAGTTTTAAGTGTAATTGTCATGTTATACCCGGAAGAAATAAAGAGATAATCGATTAAAACACGAGAAAACGGTCGACAAAATTTTATCGTGGTTGTCATGCTATGTCATTGCCGGCTGATAACTTTTTTACAGTGCAAGCAATATGTACCTATTCGTCTTGGCGTTACTTTGGCGATAAATTATACTATTTCTGATTATAACTATACGTCACAGAACAGGTAGCTCACAGCGCTCAACCTGCAAGTCTCCAGACGCCGGCGTCATTCTAACTTATTTGAAACTTGGCAAGAAATTAACTTCGCAAACTATTAACTTCAAGTTATTATAGCTCGTGAGCGAGAACTAACTTAATACTTTTTAAATTAATAAAGAATGAATCTCAATTTAATAAACACTTATCACAGTGATTAGTCAAGTAAAACTAAAATAGCTAGTATTAGCTATTACTAGTGATGAGTAAATACCAGTAACAGTGTAGTTATCACATTTTTTTTAAAATAAACAGTATGAAAATGTACCCTAAATTGGCTTTTTACTCTATCTTTTAAAAGATGTTGATAGAATACGTATACGAGTAAATCGACACCTTCTACGTTATGGTACTTTTTTTTAAACAAACTCTCTTTTTTTTTGAATTAATATATTTGTATGTAAGATTAAATATTATATAATTGATATTAATATTGATTGATACAAAAAAATATAATAGATAAAAACAGATGCTATAGTTTTAAAAATATGAACACGAATTTTACGTGGGAAGTCTAAAAGTGAATAATCTAAATGTTTTTTTTTGAATACTAGTATCTTACTATATTAGCACTAATCCACAGAGTTTTTTTGTTGTTATATAAACCGATTACCAATTGGCACATAGTTCTAGCTTTTTCGCAGAAATATAGCGCCAAGGTTTACCGCGACGTGAGGCGCGCGCGTTGACTGAAGCTTTGTTATCTTTGCGAAGTATTATAATAATAGTGATAATGACATTGAGGTGAAGTAGAGGTAAACAGGTGAGTACTGACCTGGCAGTTGAGGATAGTTGGGCGCGCGCACCGCACGCTTCCAGGATTCCAAACTAAACTAACGCTGAGGGACCGCCAACTCCGCCGCCCGAGTTATTTTTAACCGAATCGCTTATAATTTTATTGTTTGAGCGAAAATCTAGCAAAAGCGACTAGCGAGCGCGCCGAGCGTACTTTAAATGCGTCCGGTTTGATCCCTAACATAATATACAAGATAACGTTATATTTTTGGAGTTTATATGACATTTTTGACTCGCTAAATACTTGTTTATTTGTATAACCATTCAGACTGTAAACAGTTTTCAGTGCTTTTTTTAATCCACTTTAATATCACTTAATTTACGAAAATTGCAACGGGGTAAGGATTTATATCGGCAATTAGGCAACGTCCAAAAGTGTAGTCATTTTGCTGTCAAAGTTCTGTTGTAAAGCTTTTTAATGTATCTGTTTTTATCGGGGAATGTTTTGGCGTTAAAAGCTTTTACCGCCAAAACATTTTTAGGAGGTAAATATTTTTCCAATTGTTCTAAGGAAATAAATAGTACAACAGTACATCAATGTCCCGTGGTTGATGCATCAAGAGAGTCGCGCGCTCGCCTAGCATTGTGTGACATAAAAAATAGTGCTACATGTAGAGTAGCCTCGTGGAATTAAAATGCAGTATAATCTCTGTAAGTCGAACTTCAAGGGAGATAATATTGTCTTTTATTAACGCGATTATCACACATTTAAATAAAATACTGTATACCGGATTAAAATGCGATTTATTGTTTATATTGTTTAAATTATTTATCCCGACGTTTCGGATGCTTTTCAGCAACCGTGGTCTGTCTACCCGTGACAAAACATCGGGATAAATAATTATTTAGTATACAGTATTTTATTTTCAAGGGAGATGCCAAAAAAATCGAGTTATAGAGTTTTCGATTTATGAAGGATTTCGACTTAAGCGGATTGTGTAAGGAAATATTCGACTTATAGAGGCTAATATGTAAATAAGCACGTGTTAATGTTAAATAATTTATTTTTTCGAGTTATGAAGGGAAAATATGTACTGAAATGGCTTGTAGGGACTCCAATGGAGCATGAAGAGAAGGGAACAAAACATTTTTTCGAGTTCTGGAGATTTTCGACATACCGAGGTTCGACTTAAAGAGGTGTATGTAGATATGGTATAATATAGTCTACGTATTTATATGACGAGGTTTGCGCATGATTAGATTTTACACGATTGAAATTGTAAAAAATGTCTGTTGGTTTGCATAAACAATATATGACCTATATTTGCTTTGTATTGCTTTATTTTTACAGAAAAGCGTGAGGCCACTTAATGGTACGTCAGCCAAAGAACATCAGTCAATGATGCACTATCGACCTATCTTTTACTTTAATATTATTGTTTGTTTGTTTTAATTTAGCAATTGCTACAGTTGAAAAAACTTCCTAAAATATACACATACATTAATCTTCTTCATATCGCACAATAAGAATGTCTGTTCATTTGGTCACAATTCACAAATATCCAGTAACTAATACCACATAAATATTTAGTTAGAAGTGTCATAAATGACCGAAATGAATAGGGTATATGGTATTTTCCATTTCAATATTCAAGCCATGTCTTATAGCTAAATCTTGCCACGTCAACTTTGTCGCCGGCAGAAATATAGCCATGGTGAGGCACGGGTGAAATGTCACAAGCAGGCTCGCTATTAATTTCACCGTTTTTCCATAAGGAAGAAATCTTACGCTTTTCCTGGGCCTTGGTAGTAAATAACAAACGTTGAAATTGGATCTTATAAAAGTCTTCAAATAATTTAAAAGTACATTTACAATTCTTAATATTAATTTTCCACTGAGGTTACAGTGTTATTGCGCGTAGCAAAAACTGTCACACCCCTAATAAATAAAAATAAAATAAAACCAGCCTTTATTACGACAATGTGTACACCACTAATATTCTACTCAAATAAAAAATAAATTATAGTTAATATTTTACAGTAGTAGTACCTCTTCTTTCGGCCTCCCCTATTTCCTTCTACACATTTCTTTTCCTGGCTTTCTACATCCAGCTCGAACCGAAAGTATAGCTAAAGAGGTCTCTTCACTTTTTTCTTAGTCATCCCCTTTGTCTTTTCCTTTCCCTTGGGCTCCACTCGGTCAGGCGTTTTGACCATCTGTTTCCACTCATCCTGCATATGTGTCAGCCATTCATCCCTAGTAACTTGATGTAAATAAGCTATCCTTACTAAAAAAAACTTTTCAATATCCATTCAACTGGTTTTTTTTTACAGAGTACACAAATGCGCAGGTGGGTTTCCTGATGGCAAAGAACATAGATTTACGTGGAAGCACAGGGCTTATGGGCGCGCTTAACACGGTTTCTCTGCAGGGGTAAGAATAGTTCTCACCCCAGCCACCGCGGCGCTGCTAGTATCCGTGTGGACGACACTCTAACGCTGGAGTCATAGCGCGCACTCTCCCGCACCCAGCCGCTTTTCCGTGTTTGGCAATATTTTATGGAATATGAAATTTCATCACAGCTATTAATAAAGACAAGGAATATATTCTTAGAGATATAATTCACGCTAGAACAATTACGATATAACGTTCGCATTGGAAACTTAATACTGTTCACACATCGAATACATCGCTATTATTCTTAGCTCACAGCCGACAATAACTGATCCGAGCTAATAAAATACTGAAATAAGTCTTCATGAAGGTCTTGTACATACAGTATTATTGCGAGGCCTATTATATTCCAATATAAACTACAAAGATCGACTATTAATTTAATACTTCTTACTAGGTAGCAGAGGTGGGACTAACATACAAGCCCAAAAGCCCGGCTTGGCTTGTTTATGATTACCTAATTATAACTTATATAATTACAGAATCATATGAGTTATATATTACGTGAAGAGCATTATTATTTTTCGTTTTATGTTGGCATTAATAGAGCAAGCCGGGCTTATGGACTTGTATGGTGGTTCCGCCACAGCAACATAGCAACATATTATGTTTGAATACTTAACCACCTTTTTATGTTAGATATCGACAGACGAGCATGAGGTTCACTTGATGGTAGGAGATACCCCAGCCACAGAACATCAGTAAATGATGCGCTGTCGACCTAATTTTTACTTCGAGCATTCGGAAATCTATAGACTGAGACCGACTCGCGCAATGTGCACTTCACTGTTTTTCCATCTATGAATGGTGGTCGGGTTTCAATGTTTCTACCACCCGTAATGTTACCATCACATGTAACCCATCAAATGTGACCAGACGCTTATAGAAAATTATAATCATTTCGTCTCGACGGTATTCGAACACGCGACCCATCGGAGCGTAAGTTAGGTACTTTACCAAATGCGCCAACGAGCCCGTATAAGATGAAATAATTTTTGTAAACTTACTCGTTTCTAAAGGTTTCAGAATGGTTGAATTATCTCTATCAAAATTGTATTCAAACAAGTAGATTTTGCAAATTACTAAAACAGATAACTTCGAATGACGCCATTATTAAACGGGTGAAATGTAGATGAACAATACACAAAAAAATCTCACTGATAATGTAGCTTTCTATTAGTGAAAGAATTTTTAAAATCGGTCCAGTAGTTTTTGAGTTTATTCATAACTTAAAAATTACAAATCTTTCCTCTTTATAATATTAGTATAGATTCAAGACATCATCAGTTTTCTCCTTATTATTTCATTACGGCGGATCCGAGAAGGTAGTTTTCCTATGACCTCTATCTACAGAATGAATTGGTTTTCTTTTTATCGGCAATTCCAATGAGTGTTTCAATATTGCCACAAAGTCGATATTACAAAGTAAAAAGTTTGTCCATTTTATTTTGTTTACGCTTTAAGTTAACGCAAGTCGTGATCCGAAAGTATTCCCGAAAGTCGATCGATGTCTCCCTTAAAAGCCTTTTTTAATACCATTAAACAATAAGTTTTTGGTGAGCGAGATTCTTAAAGGCTCGTTATCTTCTTCAAAAACTCTCAAAATTAAAACTTTAGATCTCTCACGTCCAAACACAATTTTGTCAAGAATATTTTTTAAGTGAATTCCCGAGTCCTCTAGTGGCATGGGGCAGAAAAACAATAAACTAACCAGTATACATATATTGATAGGATACTTGTTCCATATTTCTGATATTCTGGTACTTCTAGAATTACCAGAGTCGAGTAGTGGGGCATTGGGTAGACACATTTCTGTGTCTGATTCACCGATCAACGCTTACTAATAATGCTATATAATGCTAGTACCTAATTATTATTAACCAGTATATATTGAGAGAATACTTGTACCATTTTTCTGATGTCCTGGTACTTCTTAAATTGCCGAGTCTCTTAGTGGGGCGTGGGGCAGACATATTTCTGTTTTTTTCACTGATCACTTACTAATACCTACTAGTAAATTCTTTAGTAATTATTAACCAGTATATTTTGATAGAATACTTGTTACATATTTCTGATGTCCTGGTACTTCTTAAAATTTCCCAGTCCACTAGTAGGGTAGACACATTTCTGTGTCTCTTTCACTGACCATTTTTCTTTACAGGCAAGTAGGAGGTGATCAGCCTTCTGTACCCTGCTCGATATTGGTCAATTTTATTTATAATCTTGTTTCCCTGAGATTCGAACCCAGGACCGCTCATCGCGCTTACCACTAAGCCATAAAGGCGGTCAGATTTTTTTACTCTTTAATATTTATTTACGTCAAATTATATATTACATGCATACAAATACTCTAACAGCAGTAGGCATGGTGAAATAGGAGCACGCACTTACATTCTCGTGGGAACAACACGCAAATACATAGTCGAAATAACTAACAACACCGCATACACGAATTTAAGTTTACTACAAGTAACCAATACGAACAAAAGTATATGTGTACAAAACAAAAGATTAAACCTTTCCAACTGTCGGTTTCCTAATTCAAGCCATCGAACTGTAAATTACGTTCTGTCAAAGTCTGATCTTCTGAAAGGATTTTCATGTAGTTAAATCTTATATTATTTTTAACCGAACGAAGCTACATCATCAGTCAATGTCGCAGGGTCAGATTTAGAGCGCTGGAGGCCCTGAGGCAACAAAAGGAGGCCCCAAATACAATGATTTTTTTTTTATATTTAAGAACAATATAATGATGTTAGTACAAACTACAGTAGGAAAGGTAAATCAGCGAATAATAAATATCAAAGGAAGTGCTAATTTGCGAGTAATATTGTCTTTTATTAACGCGAGTATCACACATTTAAATAAAATACTGTATACCGGATTAAAAAGCGATTTATTATTTGTATTGTTTAAATTATTTATCCCGACGTTTCGGATGCTTTTCAGCAACTGTCATCTTTCTGTCTCCCCGCGACCACGGTTGCTGAAAAGCATCCGAAACGTCGGGATAAATAATTTAAACAATATAAATAATAAATCGCGTTTTAATCCGGTATACAGTATTTTATTTAATTTGCTAGTGTTTACTCGTCGGAATTTGAAAGATTTTTTCCGAAGTCTTTTGTGGAGGCCCCGGATCCCGGGCCTCCCCTAAATCCGGCCCTGCAATGTCGGCTGAAATCAATCCATATTATGGAAAATAAAGTTTTATACGAAACCAATCATCAGACGATATGTATTGCCCTTTGCCACAAAGCGCAAAAATTATATTGGAAAATTCGACGCCAGTGAATAATTGCATTTACTCGATCGAGACGATGATACATCGGATTTTACGTCTCTAAAAAAATATTTCAGTTACAGAAGACATAACTAGGCTATTTTTGTGTATAGTATTTACGTTGCACCAGTGTGATTCCAGAGCGCATGGCTAGTATGTTATATAAAAAGCTTCTATGTTTGAATACAATTTGATTTTCTGACAATATTTAAAAATATAGCTTGTTTATGCCAATAGATATTCTTGGGGCAGATTTTTGGCAAATGCCCGGTTTTTCCTATTAATGCAACCATAAAAAGAAAAATAATAATGCCCTTAACGTAAACGCAATAAGTCATTTATAACTTATATGATTAAGTAATTATATAAACACGAATTACATTGAAGCCGGCAAGCCGGGCTTTTGGGCTTGTATGATGTCATTCTTTATATATGGGAATATAGTTAAACGTTTTTATAGACGCCTGCCTAAAGAGTTATACTTACATTTACAAGTTATAAGGCTAACTAAGGCTTATTTTATTAAGAAATAAAAATAATTATAAAGCATATAAAAGTACAAAATAAGAAGACGTGTGTGATATTTGTACATTCGAGTATTTTTAAAAATAACAAAATATATTAATGAAAAACCATTAATATTCGACCTAAAACTCCATCATTCGTAAAGAATACAACAATAACGCTAAGACGTATTAGTGATAAGGAAGGAAATGGAGGCTTCGAAGCATTCGTTGTGAATGCTTAATATTCTCATTTCCTTCTCTTTGATTACGGATAAAATGATCCATTGTTATATTCTAACAACTAAATGAACGATTCATTTGTTTGTTACAAATCTATATATATAAAAGTAAGTTGTGTTAGTTACACCGTTTATAACTCAAGAACGGCTGTACCGATTTTAACTATATCTTATTTGTTGGATTCCTCTATGTCCGGAATAAGATATAAGCTATTAAAATATTGGATAAAATCAGGAAAGAAATATATGCATAAAATAAATTAGATTCGGAACTCCGCCATCTTGACAGCTCACGTCATGCATTCTTAGCTTTTTTGGAATAACAGATGTCCACTGCAAATCAGTGACATATTAGACAATTATAGTGGGTAAATGGGCATATTCAAATTTAAGAATAATTATATAATTTCGAAGCCAAAATTGTGGCAGAACAACGCCTGCGGGGTCCACTAGTATACGATAAAACGAACATAATACATTAACTTTCGGATCTTAATCAAAAGTTTAACGATATCGAAGTATATTCCAATCAAAGTTGGAAATTATTAAACCTTTATAAATATCAGTTTTCGTTTATTAAAAATATTGAGAGTAAAAATATAATTTAAATAAAATACTGTATACCGGATTAAAACGCGATTTATTATTTATATTGTTTAAATTATTATTTATCCCGACGTTTCGGATGCTTTTCAGCAACCGTGGTCGCGGGGAGACTGTCTCCTGATAAATAATTTAAACCATATAAATAATAAATCGCGTTTTAATCCGGTATACAGTATTTTATTTAAATTTGTGATACTCGCGTTAATAAAAGACAGTAAAAATATAATGTTTTACTGTGGAGACAAAATAATAAATTAAAAATGACATTCAAATATATCGTATTAACAGCTGTTTCTCAATTTATTTCAAACTATGGCGGACTTCGACTATATTTAAAGTGGACACACAGTTCTAAAATTATTTTATTTATTTATTATAGGAAAACCTACAGCTACTGAAACAGAATTTAAAACAAACACCAAATTAAAGGTTTTACATAAGACGCAAGATGACGACGCAAGACGCATTTAAACAAATTAAAAATAAAACGAAGAGATAGCTTATCATCAAAATAAAATAATTTTAGTTTTTTATATAATACTAAAAAATCGCACGAGTGCAACGTAGATGTACTACTCACAAATAGCCTATGTTACTGCCTGATAATACAATATTATCTACATAAAAGCTACAGCTTTAATTGGTGAAAGAAATTTTAAAATCGGTCGAGCAGTTTTTGAGTTAAATCGTCACAAACAAATCTTTCCTCTTTATAATCTATCTACTATATAAAAATAAGTCGGGTTTTCCTTCCTGACGCTATAACTCCAGAACGCACGAACCGATTTCCACGGTTTTACATTCGTTGGAAAGGTCTCGGGCTCCGTGATGTTTATATGATATGATATTAAAAAGTCAAAAGAAAAGCGGCAAAATCTTTTTTCACATACAGCGGTGGGCAAATGGGCATATTCCAATCTAAGAATAATTGTATAATTTCGAAGCCAATATTTTGGCAGAACAACGTCTGCGGGGTCCACTAGTATTAGTATAGATTACCGTAAAATTAGCAAGGTTACGGAATGAGCGTAGGCGGCGATGTCAAAAGCTAGCGTATTCTCGGCGCCCGCGCAGTTGCGTAACTTCGAACTCGATATTTTCCCGTTTCACTAGTTTATACTTCCGCTTTTTATTTACAACTACTAAAAAGTGAACATAATAAGAATAATAAACTTCATTTTGAAAGTAAATCCTGGACTTTCATATTATTTGAGAGATGAAATGTTTCAATCATATAAATTTCCTTAATCTCAGAACATATCGATGAACATATGGTTACGACTTATAGGCTATTCCCCATCGATATTATATAAGTATATTTATATAGATTTAATTTGACAGAATATTTTTATTTAACAGTTTTTCATTTACATATTCTGCACGTATTTCTATGTTTATTTTTGTTTACATGCAAGCAGGTGATCAGGTTTTTATGCAAAGCCCAACTGAAACAATTTACTTTTCATTTGCTCCCCAGGATTCAAACCTGGGACCTCCGGATACCACTGAGGCACTACGATTAACATAGTATATTTATATTGTCTATACTCTATATAGTAATATAGTATAGATATACATAGCTCTACATTAAAAACGATGCCAACGCCGAGAGAACGTGGATTAAACGCCTAAATATTAGCGTGGGCGACGCTGTCTGTAACGCTCATTGTTTTGTAAATAAAAACTATTCAGATATTTGGCAAAGCTCAATGTTCATACAAATATCAATAATTGTATATCGTAGTGAATTTCACAGACGTGGAGCATGGGCAAATGCTTTTGTGTCTGTTTCATTCTGATTATGTGCCCTGCTCGAACAAACCAATTTTTTTATCCTTTGAAAGCATACTTGTTAATGCTCGCTATACTGAATATCGCGTTATTTATCTATATATATGCCTCTAATAAAGCAGTAAAATCTAAATGTCTGTGTTTTTAATAATTTAAATAAAATAATTGATTGAATCATTAACTTTTTAATTTTAAGTAAAGAAGGAGAATGGTGTAATTAAAATAATTTTTAACATTTCCGTAACTACTGAAGTAAGTACTTTAATAAGAAAATTAAAAATTAAAGTCTCTTAAAAGCTATACGTGACTAAGATATTTTGTTCTATTCTAATTTATCTGTAGCATGGTGATACCGAATCCCACGATGAAGTCTTTGGGGAAAAAAATGTTTTTTTTTGTTGCCTAGTGTAATTTTTCTTTACAGAGATCAGCTTTTTGTGCCCTGCCCGAAACACTTTTTTTTAAATCCTTTTTCCCAGGATTCGAACCTAGGACCTCCAATGCTAAACGCATCGCACTAACCACTGAGCTAAAGAGGTGGTTCTATTGAAATAAGTAAGAGAAAAATACAATCTTAATATATTATATAAAATGTAAATGTTCGTACGTGTGTCCACGGTTTTTTCTATCATACGCTACTTTGATCAACTTCCCCTTGGGATGGCAAATACCCCTTGGTCTCTAGGTGTGCATAAGGGAGTTTGGTCGGGGTGGGTGGAAGTGGGTGGTTGTGTGTGGCAAAAATGTGGAATAATATATATCTGTCCTTTTCTAACTAATGTAATCTTCCGTAAAATTCTGAAAATCTTGGAAATGATCTAAAAACTTCCAGAATGTGTGCAACTGATAAAATCAATCTAGAAAGTTCTAAAACTTTCTGGAATGATCTAGAAAGCTCCAACAAGCAGTGCAATTATTGTAATCGATCTAGAATATTTCAGAAAGTTTCTGGAAAGATCTAGAAAGTTCCAAAATGTGTGCAATCGCTAAAATTGATCCAAAAAGATCTATAAAATTCTAAAAATTTCTGAAATGATCTAGAAAGTTTTAAAATGGTTTCAATTGTTGTAATCGATTTAGAATGTTTTAAAAAGCTTCTGGAAAGATCTAGAAAGTTCCAAAATGTGTGCAATCGATGAAATTGATCCGAAATAATCTAGAAAGTTCTGAAATGGTTTCGATTGTTGTAATCGATTTAGAATGTTTTAGAAATTTTCTGGAAAGATCTAGAAAGTTCCAAAATGTGTGCAATCGGTGAAATTGATCCTCAATGATCTATAAAATTCTAAAAAATTCTAAAATGGTCTAGAAACTTCCAAGATGCCTACAACTTGAAGATACTTTACACCGTATGTTAAATGGTCGAATAAGTGTCTTATTATTTAAGATAGAAATCTAAAATATTTATCTACTTTAGAAAATGGATCCTTAAATATTTCTTATACCATTAAACATGCGATGTATTTTAACCCGAGCAACGCCGGGTTTCGCTGCTAGTTATACTATAAGTTCGATGATAGCTATAAAACAACTATACTAGGTACATATTTCTTTTTAACACTAATGAAGGAGTTAAAATACAGTAATGACTTAGTCTGTCCTCTACTTTATGTACTTTTAATATTCTAGAGCTCTTATAATAAATATCAAAGTCATTATTACTGAATATGATATAAACCAAGCATTTCTAACGTAAATATGGATGCACTGCTTCTATTTCGCGCGGGTGCCAACTGAAAATACAATATATTGTTTCGACATACGCGATCTCTGGCCAAAGTAAATTTAATGAAATCTAGAGGTATATAATTTACTCAATACTCATAGACTTAGAAAACGTATTTAAATAACAATATTTTTTAAGAATAAGAGCCTTGTTTTGTGGAATTGGATCTGAAAAATAGTTTTTTTCGATATAATATTTCGAATAAATGTTTTTCGAACATAAAATGGGAAAGAGATAGGTATTGAATATCGAAATTTTGTCTGGTTATCGAACCTCCAGTTAATAGGTTTTAAAGACGTGAAGTGCAGATTGCGTGTTTTATTTTTGATTTATAAATGCTCGCAGTAAGAAATAAGTCGATAATGAATCGGTTGAAATGAAAAATGATATGAAAAAATATTTTATTGTCATTGTTTTTTATTAACACGAGTATCGCGAGTATTACTAAAAAGCATCCGAAACGGCATAAATAATAAACAAATCCCTTTTACTTTTTTTTTTAATTAGTCGACAATTTGATACTCATGCAATAACCATTTATCCTAAGTATTATCTGTCTTAAAGGAAGACGTCTTAAAACTTAATCTCTAAATATAGGTATCAGTAGTGTATACCAACTCTTGTTCCCCTCACAAAGCAAATTGAAAGACATCGATCCCCTATCTTATACCCACATTTCACACACTGAATTTAGCATGCGTACCACGGGGAAGCCATTTTTTCCATGATTTAATAAAAGAGATGTCATAGTACAATAAATATGGTATGCAACAACTACACACTATGTATTGAGAGAGTTTTTTGACCATTATTATTAGGTATTTGGTTATACTTGGTTGGCTACGTTTGATAATAGCGTGATGGTTCAATTTATATTCTATCTATTTTTTAATATATAATATGACGTCTGAAAATTTCAGACTTTAAATATCTTTCATGTTCTCTTTTTCCAAATCATCGATTCTAATTTTATTTTTCTAACATACAACATTCATTAATCAATTTATTTTGTTGAGTAAGATAAGAAAATCGTTACGTTTTTTGGAAATTCCAATTCAAAACCGTATTTCAGTTGACAGTTAAACAATCCTATTTTATGTTTTGTGTATTAATTTATTATATGTATGGTACATTACATACATTTTTAGTTTTATGCTTTTATCATGTGTTATCATGACACTCGGAATAATACTGGTCGTACCATATTTCGTTATACCATGTAGTTACGTTATGGTCTTACGCATGTGGGAAGCGACATAAATATTGCTTACATTATCTATTATTTCAAGACACTTCCGGTGACAGATTGAAATTCTTAGAAATGCGTTTAAACCTATTCCTACTTCGATCAACTATGTATTCCTACGTCTTATACATTGTTACATATGTATATCAGTATCTATGTGTGTATTGTACATACTTTAATTCTATGAGCAGTATATTAAAAAGAAAATGAGAAAAGTGCTCTTCTAGTTTTCCTCTTCTCGTCCAACATATCCAACAAAAAACATTTCATGTGTAATTATATAAATATAAAGTTGTAAAGACACACAAGTTCATAATACTTTCACTGTTAAAAAGTTATGATGTCTTCTGTCTCTGGTAGAGTCAAGCTCCTAGCTGAACTCAAATTTTCGCTGTGCATAGCATTCGGGACTGTCCCAGGTCCAAAGAATATAGCTCTAAGACTGTACCAAATTCGTAACAATAAATAGCTCTACATATAAGCACTAACTCTACAAACTCTACATGTGCCAAAAGAGTATATCATAATAATATTATATTGCATTTTAATCTCTAGTAGAAAATAATTTTAATTAAATGTGTGATACCCAGGTTAATTATTATAGACAATATTAAAAAAATATGGCTTAGGTTTTTTCTCCCTAAACATTTAAAATTGAATAACTTACACCTTGAAATTTCATACCGTCTGCCGCGACCACTGTTGCTGAATAATATAAATAATAAATCGCGTTTTAATCCACTTTTAAGTATTTTATTTAAATGTTTGATACTCGCGTTAATAAAGGACAATATTAATTACATACTTATTGGGTTTTACCATACCCTCGAAATAAAAGATTGAAATTATGTATATTTTCGTAAAGGTTATTCGTGCTAGGTCTAATGGAGTATTTACACAGAATAGCAGGCCTAGCATGACCGCCACGAGATATGTCGCGGACGAGAGAAGACAAACTAAGATGTAAGATATCTCGATATATTCTATCTCGACATCGACAATTTTGATAGAAAAGATATCTCGATCGACAAATATATCGATTTTTGATATTAAAAGTCGAGTTTTAAGTGTAATTGTCATGTTAGATCCAGAATAAATAAAGCGATAATCGATAAAAACACGAGAAAACGGTCGACAAAATTTTGTCGCGGTTGTCATGCTAGGCCGGCTGATATAATCTGTCGTCGCAAGATAATCTGTCGGGTCGGCAACGTCGCTTTAATCAGTTTATTTATTCGAACTTATACTACTATTCTACTAATATTGTACTTTCGACAGGTTTTCTTTTTATGTAATTTTATAGACAGTTATTTCACAATCTAACTTCGAGCGACACTTAAAGATCATCGGCTTTATTCATAAACGTATTATAAGCTGATATAGTTAAAATATGTTTTGTGTCGCTCTATCAAATATAAAAAGACTATAGAACGAAAGAAACAAAACATATTTTTACTATATCAAGCTTATAATACGTTTATGATTAAGGCCGTATATCTATACTATACGTAATATTATAAAGAGGGAAGATTTGTTTGTTACGATTTAACTCAAAAATTAATCGAGTGATTTTAAAAATTCTTTCACCAATAAAAATCTTTTTTTTCTGATGTACATTACACCCGTGCGAAGCCGGAGCGTGTTACTAGTATATAATATTCAGCGTGCTTAAAAATGTTATAGTAATTTTATGAAACAAATTTCAACGGAAATATGAATATAAATAAACGAAAATAATATGTATATTAATAACTCTAACGTGATAACAGTAAGCCCTTATTGGGAGGTAATAGAAATTTTAAAGGTAGAAAAAAGTTATCTAATATTTTTTTTTAAGAATTAACTCCGAAACGTACCTTCACGATCATTACGATACAATATAACTGTTTTAAATTCTAAAATATTTTTCCGGCTCAGATAGTTGGGTAAAAATAAAAAAGTAGAACATTTTTGCTTTGATTACGGAACCATAAAAATCAGTACTTTCATCAACAGTAGTTATCGATGCAGCTTCCCCAATCATTTTCGCTGCCAATTGTTACGTGCGAAACAAAATAACTGTAAAATGAAAAATTTCCAGCGTTCCGAAGTGTTGAATCGAAATATTTTCATTTTCGACCGTGTGATTTTGGCGACCATTGTTGATTTTTCTCTTCACTGTCTAAAGTTAGCTGAATAAAGGAAAATAGTGGGGAAATTGGAAATTCTGATGTCGAAACTTATTCAATTTTTAGTTTAAACTTTCCCTGTTCTGAGTCAACTTTAACTTGGGGATTTGAGCTTTGCCGCATATTATGTCTCTATAATGCATATGTAATAGCTGTAGCCTGTGATAGTGTTGGGTAGTACAGAACTTCAAAAAGAGTTTGTAAGAGTAGCCTCTTCTTCACTCTGAGCCAGTACAATGTCCCACTTCAAATGAGTCGAGGCGTATGAAGCTCGGAGCGTACTAGCGAGAATTAATATGACATTTGATGGTTATTTTTGCACTAAATGACTTTGATGAAACAATAAAAAATTAAATGTACGTTACAAATTATATTATTTAAAAACTTTTTTAAGTAAATATGCGGCTAACAAAAAAGTAAAAATATATATTTTTTTATTTGATTAACATTAAAACATTATTACAACGATTTAGGACCCATATACATCGAGAAAAAAAAAAGCGCGACATAAAATTTGAAGTAGTGCATTTTATAATTTCGAGCCGCTCTTACATTTTGACGTCACGTACGGGACAAATGTACCGCCTCTTGTATGTCCTACTCAACAGTAGCCTCTGGAGAGATGCTCTTCCTCCAAAGAAATGTGGGGCTTCTCAACCAATCGTACCACTGACTGTAAGGCCCCAGTGGTAATTGTTGAATATTTGTTATGTATAGTAAGTGAACGACGATACTTCGTTAGCGGGATTCAAGGGCACTACTGTTATTCGTGTTGGGGTTAAATATAATTTGTTCTATATTGTTTCATAGGATCTAGGGCCAATAATTACTAAAAAAATTGGAGGGCTGCAAGATGTTTACAATTCACAAAAAATCTAATAAAAATGTAAAACGCAATTTTCTTAAATTTATCATTTAAAAATACAAAAAGAAATAAGAAAAAAAAAATGATTTTGCGGGCCGCATAAATTAGTAAGAAAGTTTTTGTAACAGAGAAGCGGTTGGTACTTGCGAAAAGGTGTTCGTATGCAATTAAAATATTTATAACTTTTTTTATGTTAGATATCGACAGACGAGCATGAGGTTCACTTGATGATAGATCCCAGCCACAGAACATCAGTCAGTGATGTCAACCTACTTTTTACTTCAAGCATTCGGAAATACATACAAATCAATCTGTATTGATTTGTATGTATTTCCGAATGCTTGATTCGTCTGTACGAATCTATAAAATTGACGATTCGAATACAAATACTTTCTCACAAGTTGTTCGTGATAGGCTCTCTGGTAGCTTAAATAATCTACCTTTGGATTTGACTGTGCTTTGATTCTATTTTACTTCCATTTGCATTTGCATCTGAGACGCGATTATTGTAGATATTTCGCTGTATCAACTGCTCTTAACATACTGTGGCGTTGTTTTCATTTGATTTAATACGCTGCTGCTGAATTATTTTTATTCCTATCACCGGCTTAAAGCTTCAATCAATGGCCACGATGAAATTTGATTTGATTGCAAACATTGATACTGCACGATTCCCATTGTGAAATTTCCACGATAGTTTCGATAAAATTATTTTGACGAATTATGAAGTAGTGGATATTCCAATAAGTATGTATACATATGTATTTGACGTCGATAAATTATTTTGTCACTTACTCTTTTGTAACGACATCTACAATCTGCGGTTACAAACAGAACGAAGACGTCAATAATCCTGAATCGCGCTATCAGAGTTTCATTAAGTACTTTTACTAAATTAAATTCCAAAATTACCTAATCGTAGACCGTTTAATCCCTAAATAATAAATATTTAATCTCATTAACTAGAATTCTATTTAGTAAAGGTCAGATGAAGTCTTGGACTAAATTAAAATCTAAGGTCATTTAATTCCCAGAAGGGATTTCAGACCTTTGCCTTGATCCCTATAATAGGGATAGTAAAACTTGTTTATTAGAATGTGTTTTTATATAAGAGTCGGGTAATACGAAAATGAGACGAATCCAAATAAACTTCAACGTACAGGTATATGTATACCTTTTTTTATATATTTTTTTTTATGTTAGATATCGACAGACGAGCATAAGGTTCACTTGATGATAGGTGTATCACCACAGAACATCAGTCAATGATGCGGTGTCGATCTACATTTTACTTCAAGTATTCGGAAATCCATAGGTACACTAAAACCGAAACAATAATATGCACTTCACGGTTTACCATCTATGAAAGGTGATTCGTTACCCGGTCGGAATTACGATATTACTCCCTCCCGTTCAATGCCCGAAATTACCAGATGTGGGGAAGACTTGCTTACAGAAAATTATTTTTATGTATCGTTGGCACGTTTGGTAGAACACCTGCCGTCCGCTCCGATGGGTCGCGGGTTCCAATCACACCGGGACTACATGTTTATAATTTTCTCTAAACATCTCTGACATGACACAAAAAGATTTCAGCTTCAATAAGATTGAAACTAGTACCTAATAACTACCAATTTATTCACCCAAATTATTCCCCGTTTGGGCATCAAAAGAGACCAATTTCTTAAATAACTACACTATATCAATTAACCCTTCCCATAAAGCTGATCCCAATATATCGGGGTCTCAATTCACCCCAAAATGACGGCTTCATATAATTCTATGTTCATTTTATAGGATCTATTTGCTATCACCTGAGGTAATAGGCTATCGTCCGGTAATCTCTATGTCCGTTCGTTCATGAAATTGTTAATTAACAGACTACAGCGTGGAGACGAGTTATTGTTTTGTTAGAACATTTCAGTAGGGGTTGATTTTGTGTACAGGTTTGCTAATTAAGTTTTTATGGCAAATATTTATTTGACAATTTGTGATACTCTTTATAAACAAATCTATTAAATAACTGCTCATTAAAGCTTTGTATACATAATACTATGAAAAATAGATTCTTCTACCATTTTATTCTTTTGATACAAAAAAATATCCTAGGAAATAGCCTACTTATATTACAAATGTGAAAGTTTGTGAGGATGGATGAATGGATGGGTGTTTGGTTTCGTTTCTCTTTCATGGAAAAGTACCGAATGGATTTTAATATTTTACAATAATATAGCTACAAAAGAATAACACATTAGCTACAATTTATAAAGATTTTGTATACTTAATTTAGCCATAATACTATGATACTAGCTGACCCGGAAAACGTTGATTTGCCATGTAAATAATTTCTAAAAAGCAGGGGTTGGTGATAAAAAAGTAAAGATTTTGGGGTTGTATGTATTTTTAATGCCACATTATAAAAAAATAAAAACAAATAATTTCGTCCAAAAATTTTAAAAAAAAATTTAAGGGTGAACAACCCTTATCACTTAAAATTAATGAAAATAGATAGTAGCCGATTCTCAGACCTACTGAATACGCATATAAAATTTGGTAAAAAACGGTAAAGCCGTTTCGGAGGAGTACGGTTACACAACTAACATTGTGACATGGAAATTTTATATATATCAAGTAAGTCGGAAAACATTCTGCCCTCGGAGAGCTAGCGGAGATTGACGAAAAATCAGCTCGGTTAAAAGCTACCCGTAGTACTAACTTTACGCAGTCGAAGTCGCGTGCAGAAGCTAGTCTATAAGAATCTATACTTCTACACTAATATTATAAAGAGGTATTATATTTTTGTATGTTATGAATAAACTCAAAAACTACTGGACCGATTTTAAAAATTCTTTCACCAATAGAAAACTATATTATCAGCGAGTAACATAGGCTTGTTGTGTATAGTAGGTACAGATGTACCAGATGCCCCGGCTTCACACGGGTGCAGTGTATCTACAAGCCGGGGCGCGTTGCTAGTATATATACATAGCATATTATTGTGGGATATTTGATGGGCTTCCAAATAAAATAGTTGATACACATTAAATATTCTTTACTTTTCTTTAAAAAAAGTCCTAAGCGCACACACATAGCACGTCTTTTGTTTCATGTCTCCCCTCTCACTCTGTCCTACATCTCTCCTCTCTTTCATCCATCACATTCAATGTAATGACTTGTAATGACAAGCAATCCCACATTACACGTTCTTCTCTAGTTCTTTGATAAAAGCACTATGTTATAAATGGATGCCACACAATGTTGTCTATGTACAAGGAGTCGATATTGATACACTTTACATTAGCCAGAAATTAAAAGCTTTCGAAGTGTGAAGCGCTATTTCAAATGCTAAATATATGCATGAAATGAAATGAAAAATACTTTATTGTACAACAGAAATTAAAAAAACAGAAAATAGAATGACAAAAATTCAATACAAAAAGCGGCTTTATTACTAACAGTAATTTCTCCCAGGCAACCATTATAGGAGAGTGCTAGGCCGAAAAACTGATAGGTTGGTGCACTATTCTAATAACACTAAAAACAGTGGCGTAGCATCGGGCGGAGGGTGCGGTCCGCCCCGGGCGGCACTTTGACGGGGGCGGCATTTCACAGGTAACGGTAAAAAATTACTTCCTTCAACGTTATTTTTTTAAATTTTAAATATTCACTATTTCATCTTAATAACAGAGTTTCTCTTTAGGTTAGTGTTATTCAATAAGAGTACCATTTTCACCACGCCCTAATGTTTTATAATCAATTGCAAAAATAAGGGGGCGGCAAATAACACACCGCACCGGGCGCACCGGGTGCTAGTTACCTATGCTACAACACTGACTAAAAACTATAAATATAAGTAATATGGCTCTAAGAAATAACTAAATAAGAGATAGATTTACAACATTATTTATGTATCCTACTGACGATACACAGTATCTCGCATAGTTAGATACTGAAGAGTATCCAGATATGTAATATTACTTGAGCCTTGTTTTTCGATTTACTCAAAAACGAGGAACAAGGCAGGGTTTTCGGACATCAGATAAATATATAAATTAAGTAATGCTAGACGCTACTTTGATGTGTGGGTGTCCCAATTCTCAATATATATGTCTAAATAAACATGACGAATTTCTCATAGTTCCCAGCTCAAACTACTTAATTTCGTTCCTGTCGCGAAGTAGAACAGCAAATCAGAGTGCATATGATTTTAGAGACAATGGAAATTTGCGTCACTATGATTTTGGCAAGCCGCTGTTGCAATCTGTTCAACAACGGAGAATATGTTATTCTAGATAGAATTAGGTAACTTATACATATAGATATTTTATTATTATTATTATTATGTATTTATTCATCAGATAAAATAATCCACTTTGTTAGTAGAAACTTAGAAACTAGTGTAGTGTTAACAAGTACAATATTTTTTAAAAGAACAAAAACTTACGAGAAAGTCTATGCGTACACTAGTCGATCCGAACCGACGACGAGTGTACGCACTAAGTGTCTCATGATAGGCGATGATAGGTCATCTGCTACAGTCTTTAAGATGCTTTTCTGACTGCCCCGTACCCGGCTCAACAGAGATCCTGTTTTAATCATTACAGCCCAGAAATCATTAGTACGGGCTTGGGCGAACATTTCCGAGGTACTGCAGAAACGAGGATTATGTACTAACTAAAAATATGTATCTTTCACAGTACAAACAGCGGGTCGAAATGATTTCTTACACTGATAATATTTGAAAATCTGGAGTTGTCTCTTCATTCAATGAAGTTGTTAGTTGGCAATAAACTTTCAAAATCTTCATCAAAGGCGAGTTGGCTCTTTTCCGCCTCTCTCTCTATGTGATCGACCAACATAATAAAATTATTTATACGAGTAATTAACCTATTAATGTAGCTAAATGTAGAATTTTTGGATAAAACTACGCTACTTAACTAAACTATAAATTAAATTGTACAATTGTTATATACATATATCTATATCAATAATCCAACTATGTATATCTTTTTTAGATATTCATCTCCGCATTTACGTATAAAAGATTTTTCTCAATAATTGTATATTTTGTTTGATAACATATCCAGATATTAGATATCAATGGTTGCAATACCAACAACGAGTGCTTATTGCTAGAAATTTAGGAAAAATGTAAAAAACTCTACGTCATTAGTGCTGCGCTTCAAATAACCACTTACGAAGTCTAACGTCATGCCTTGGTATCCAGCAATAACGCGATTTTATTTATATCCCATCTGTGAGATATTGCTGAAGCGATAATTTGATGTTTGTTTTAATGTTTCGATATTTATATGTAAGTATCAGTTATATAGATTAGAGATTAGATAGATCAGTTAGAAGAGTTTTCAAGCCCAATAACGAAAAATATATATTTTATTTTAATTTAAGCCAGTTATCATAGAAAACCAAATAAATCAGCCCTATTCAGAAACTACGTAGGGAGCGCCAAAAGTTCTCGGCCTGAGTTAATAAAACGAACCCAGTGTTTTTTTTTATTTTTCTATACTACTCTCTATTCCAATACACTTATTAAAAAGCAGGATACGCATCTCTATGCCATTATAATAATAGGAAAATTCTTTGGAGTCAAAATAATCTATTACTTCACTCTATAGCTTCAAGCAGCACTTTTTGAATGTCATCGAATAAATAATAGTCCGATGGAGACATATTGCTCCCGCCAAGACGAGACAACGGAAGCGCAGCGCACTGCCTTTTCTCGAAGCGTTTCGTCGTATTTTTTTACCCTTATAATTTCGGTCAACATGAGCGGTCCGCTCCCGTTTATAATTCCGCTCCCGCTTATGCTTCCGCTCCCACTTATGATTCCGCTCCCGCTTATGCTTCTGCCTCCGCTCCCGCTTATGCTTCCGCCTTCGCTCCCGCTCTCGCTTATGCATCCGCCTCCGCTTCCACTTATGTTTTTGATCCCGGAAGCAAAGCGGGACTGGAAGCAGAAGCGGAAGCGAAAGCTTAAGCGGGAGTGGAAGTATAAGCCGCTGAACCGAACTTGTGCCTTATACAGTTGTAGGCAATGCCCCGGTGTGGAGGTAGTTTTAGTTATAACGCAACTAAGTGCTGGAACATGTTACCACCACCTTTCAAAGCCTCCTTATCAATTATATCCTTTAAATACAAAATGAAAGGATATCTCTTAAATAAATATCAAAGCCAGCATTCCAGCCTTAGTTGCGTTCCAAGAGACTAAGTTCTGTTCTAATTATTTGTTTTTATTTATTATTTTTATCATAATTCTAATCTATATGTCTGTTCTTATTTTTAAGTTTGGTTTTGTAGTAGGTACTCAGATTAAGTACCTGTAATCTTAATCTTAATATATTATATAAAATGCTAATGTTCGTACGTGTGTCCACGGTTTTATCATACGCTACTTTGATCAACTTCCCCTTGGGATGGCAAATACCCCTTGGTCTCTAGGTGTGCATAAGGGAGTTTGGTCGGGGTGGGTGGAAGTGGGTGGTTGAGGGTGGCAAAAATGTGGAATAATATATATCTGTCCTTTTCTAACCAATGTAATCTTCCGTAAAATTCTGAAAATCTCGGAAATGATCTAAAAAGTTCCAGAATGTGTGCAACTGATAAAATCAATCTAGAAAGTTCTAAAACTTTCTGGAATGATCTAGAAAGTTCCAACAAGCCGTGCAACTATTGTAATCGATCTAGAATATTTCAGAAAGTTTCTGGAAAGATCTAGAAAGTTCCAAAATGTGAGCAATCGCTAAAATTGATGCTAGAAAATTCTAAAAATTTCTGAAATGATCTAGAAAGTTTTAAAAAGGTTTCAATTGTTGTAATCGATTTAGAATGGTTTAAAAAGCTTCGATAAAGATCTAGAAAGTTCCAAAATGTGTGCAATCGATGAAATTGGTCCGAAATGATCTAGAAAATTCTAAACATTTCTGAAATGATCTAGAAAGTTCTAAAATGGTTTCAATTGTTGTAATCGATTTAGAATGTTTAAGACGCTTCTGGAAAGATCTAGAAAGTTCTAAAATGGTTTCAATTGTTGTAATCGATTTAGAATGTTTAAGACGCTTCTGGAAAGATCTAGAAAGTTCTAAAATATGGGCAATCGATGAAATTGATCCGAAATGATCTAGAAAATTCTAAAATGGTCTAGAAACTTTCAAGATGCCTACAACTTGAAGATACTTTACACCGTATGTTAAATGGTCGAATAAGTGTCTTATTATTTAAGATAGAAATCTAAAATATTTATCTACTTTAGAAAATGGATCCTTAAATATTTCTTATACCATTAAACATGCGATGTATTTTAACCCGAGCAACGCCGGGTTTCGCTGCTAGTATACTATAATTTGACTCAGACGAGGTGTCACCCTTGAGGTAGTGCGTCACGAGGGGGCCACAGAATATCAGCGTTGCAACACGTCTGTGTTGTAACACATGCTGAGTGGCTTCCTTTTTAGACACCACATGTAATATTTTAATTTTGTTTCTTTTTTTTTTTTGTAAATTGTGTGTGTGTTTTTAATAAATGTTTTTTCTTTCTTCTTTCTTTCTTTCTTTCAAATACCATTGCGCTCTATTGAGCACACCAAGCTTTTTTGAGGCCAATTTGGCCTTCCCTTCCAGATTACAGCGAAAATGAACTTCACTCGATATGCCGATACCAAGAATTCCGATACTGGCTGTGACTGTGGCTTATAAGTGCTCAAATATGGCCCTCAAATAGAGGAGAAACGACAATGTGATTCTTTTTCACTGTCTATTTAGGGTTGAATTACGTTGGCCCCATTCTGTAACTTAAAAAAGAATATGCCATCAATATTGTACAGATATTATGCTAAATGTTAAGTTTCTCATTATGTCATATACATAAAAATAATTTCCTAAATATAGCATATAATTCCCGAACGATGTATAAGCATAATATATGTTTTAATTATTATTAGTTGTACCTATACTAACTTATCCCCCACTTCGTGATTTAAATCCTCACCGGATAATGAATACAAACCGCCTCACCGGATAGTGAAGTACATTTTGCACGTTTGGTTTCCCTCTATGGATTTCCGAATGAATATAATCGCGTTATTGTAAATCTTACTACGTAAATGGAATTAGATTCACTCTATCAAAAGTCTATTGAACTGACGCTTATTGAGTATCGGTCATCTATTTCTTTTGTTCGATATCAAACCACTAGATGGCGCTGTACAAAATATATGTAATGAAATTGTCCTGTCATGGCACTCTACATAATATATCTCTCAAGATTTTCATAATATACTCCTCCTGTTTCTAAACATTATTAAAAAGAAGACGTATATAGTTAATATTAGGAACTCTATTATATCTGTCATTTTATATAAGGTTCACTTTTTACTTTTAAGTTGTTTTTAGCACTTTGTTTTTTACTTGTAAATTTGATGTTTATACTATTAGTGATAATAATAATATCATAAATATTTTTCTGACTCTTTTCACTTTCTTACCAGCGCTAACAAATAACAATAAATATAAATAAAACTACAATTTGGTTTTATTGTTTTAATAATAATTTGATATTTTATTGTACCTATAACTAAATTAGATTTTATATAATAATAAGTTTTAAAATACTTAAATACTTAGAAAAAGATCACACTGACTAGAATGCCACACCCTTTGTCTGTTTCATCATTTAAACACATTGACATTATTTTTGTATATTACTTGTACTTAATTGAAACATCAAAATATTTTTTTTGTTAAAACTTTTTTATTAATGTTGTTTTTTTTTTCATAAAAAAAATAATGTCAACCCGCGATGGCTTATTTTTTAATTTTAGTTACACAAACACAAAACCGGGACTTTGGGATCAAATCGTTTTAATTTGTTACAATATTCGTTAATTAGGTAAATAAATAAAATTTCAAAAATAAAAGAATATAATACATCAAATCATTTCTAAACGTCGCATCAGTCGGAAACATAGTAGGTAATAGACTTAGATATTAGTAGGTAATAAAATAAACAGTTACATTGTTAATCTTGTTAACTACATACATATAAAAATAGTGCCCATGTTAATATATATATATATATATAGTATATATAGTATAAGTATATATATATAGTAAGAAAAGGAGTTACATTAAAAATATGACTTGTATTATACAAAAATTGAGTTAAGCGTAAAAAAATACCTATCTGAATAAATTATCTATCCTATCTACTGTTTTAATTATTATACTATGCTATATTATGCCTATAAAATATGTATACAGATAATATTCTTTGGTATATAGCCGTAGATTTGCATTAGTAAAATCACCAAAAAAGCATTTTAAATTATTTTATATACCTAGCTAAATAAAATTAAATAGATAATAATAATTTACTAGAAGCCAATCTTTCAATCGTCTAATATTTATCAACAAATCAGAGCAATTATATTTTAACAATTACTAGAAAACCATTGACTTATATGTATACTACTAGACAAGCAATTTGGAATAATAATTGTGTCGCAATTTCGGATCGCGCGGGCGGGTAGAGAGGGGGAGCAAGCATGGCGAATATGCCTTGCAAACGCTCGCTCTCGCATATTTCTAGTAAAGAGTAAGCGTGATGGAAAATTATGATGGCAGTTGTGTATTTATATTTACGATAATTATTGTTTTAGACAAATACGAAATAAATTACTTAGGTACTTACTGAAATAGACTTCAAATCACCTGGGAAAACTACGCACATAAATTATAACAGTGTTTTATTGGTTACTATGAACAGAATCGGTGTTAGTTTGTCGAAAACAACGTTCACGGCTTACAAAACAGTGCACTGATCTTCTCGCTTGCTCGCAGTGGACTATACGAGTTACGGAGAATTAACCTTAGTGGCCAATTATTTAAGGCCGCATAGCTTGTCTAGTAGTATACATATAAGTCAATGTAGAAAACACGTCAAATTATTATTTCAAAGTACATGAATTTATATTTATATTAAAATTTGAGATCTAACGTTAATTGATTTTGGGATAAAATTCTCTTTTTTTTAAATAACAGTAAAACCTGATTAAGTGTGCCTTGGATATATGATAAACTCTCAAAATTACAATGAGGTCCGACACTTTTGTATTGATAAAACCTGTGATACTGAGAATGTTCAAACCTTTTTAACTGAGATTTGATTTCTTAGGTTTTTTGATGTTTGCCTCTATAGTTGGGACTTTCGACCTCTGTAAATGAGGCCCTCTATAAGACAATAGTTACTTTAAGCCTATTTCGGAAATTGGGTAAATAAATAGGCTCTATAAGTTGAAAATAAATCTAGGTCCCTTAAGATCCCAATTAAACAGGTTAACTTTATAACCAAAGAATTGATTTCAATGCAAATGACTTATTCTTCAAAACAATATCCGTCAGTCAACTATGTTATACTTCAATTTCAAGATTTGTTTTAGGTTAAAATACATGGTAAAAATCATTCGCAATAAAAATAATTTCTCTGAAGCTCGCTTGTTTCCCACGTACCTCGTTAAATAGAAATATATACGATAATAATATACATATATAGCAAATTCAAGTAGAAAAATAATATCGATAAAATTTGATTGACCGTGTTATAAATATATTTTCTAAATTATATTAAGTTTATAATTTACAATATATTAGTCATTATTATCTGGGACATCAAGGACATCGCTCCTGTCTCTGATGACTTTCATAGCCTAAATTTATATTTACATTAATTGTAAAAGTGCTGTCCAAGGTATACAAGAAATTCCTATGTTGTTGTGTCCTATGCAGGGGCGGATTTGAAACGCTGGCCGCCCTAGGCCTGTGTAACATTGCCGCCCCCTACTCAACTAAAACACGAAATTGTATGATATATGAGAATTAAATTAAAGTAAAATATAAGGAAAGTCTGTATATGTTAAGTTATATAAATCAGTGTTGTTGGATAATGATGCATACCGTTATTATTTGAGAGTTTTTAAACGTTGAAGTATAAGTTAACAGAGTCTGCCGCCCCCGAAATTTTGCCGCCCTAGGCCCTGACCTACTCAGCCTTTAGCCGCCCCATGTCCTATGTTATATAAAGAAAAGTGTTAAACAACACTATCTTAATAAATCTCTTTCGCCGGGGCCGGAGTTGAATTACAAATGTTATCCTTTTGCCCCACCATGACGAAACTTGGGGTCAATTAATTAAATTAATTTAGAATATTATAGGTCCGAGTATCCGTATCCATCTTCTATAATCTGTATATCATCTGGAGCTGTTCCAGTGACGACTTGTAGGACTTTGAAGGATCTCGACTGTCGCTGTGGTGTCTCTTGATTTATTTTATGGTAGTACACTCTGAAAAATGAAAATAATGTATAAATAATATTTCATATAATTTTTTTTTCAATAATAATTATATGTTTACACTCGTTCTTTGTCAGTAATTGTTGTTGTATGTAGGCAGGCATGTAGGCAAGCCTACCTGTAATTAGGTAGACTAGATTCAACAACCTCCAACTGCACATATTTTTATATACCTACATAGTAAAATACTAATATTTTAAAATCGCAAAGGAAAAACAATATACATATGTATTAGATTAGATTACATTAGATTATTAAATTTGATCCATAATATAACCCGTTTTTTTTAATTGATTCCTTTTTACTATAAAATCTGTTAAAAATGTTAATACTATACATATTATGTAGGCATGTATTATTTATAGATGTTTAAGTACGATTCTTTCTATAAAATCCTAATAGTTATTAAAGCTTGAGAAATCTTAAGCCAAGAAACAAAATAAACTATTTACATTACGAAACATTATACATAAAACTTAAAAAAATCGGAAAATTTTACATTATAAGCAATTCGCAATCAAGTGTTACAGGTAACTAATTAAACAAGCGAAAGCGATTAAATTAGTACAATAAAAAACAAAATTAGAGCATGTTCTCAAAGCAAAATGTTGCTAAATATAGAGCAAGCGTAATTCTGAATCACTCAGTCGAAGCGGTGCTATAAAATGTATTTACTTTGGACAGTGCAAACGACGCCCCTAATACCGGCCACCGAAGCTGAAAATTATAATAAATTATACATATATAACCTCATGGAACTAAATAACATTGAAACTAAAAACTTATAATTAAAAATTAACCCTAGAATATTTATATATATGAATATCACAAAAAGAATATGTCATCCAAAATTCCAATATGGGGCATGGTACCCAGAACACTGGGTATAACCTCATTATTTATATCTTCTATATATAAAACAAGTTCGTGTCAGTTACACCATTTATAACTTAAGAACGGGTGCACCGGTGTGAATGATATCTTATTTGTTTGATTCGTGTATGTCCCGAATAACAGAATAACTATTAAAATATCGGAAAAATTCCTGAATTTTCCTTATGCAGAAAATTAATTTTAAAATAAATAAGGTTCGGAACTCTATCTTAGGTAATTAACGGCTCACCTCACGCATATAAGTATAATTGATGTCAACTGTAAATCTATATAATAGAAAAGCTAGTTTTTTTTTTGAGGCTTTTGAAATGAAATGAAATACATTTATTCAGGACGGCACAGAAGTAAGTAAAAGTACATCATAAATAATATAACTAAACTTTCGGGTCCGCTAGTACAATATAAACAAATGTATACTTACTCGTATTTAAAGGAGCTAATCAAAAATTACTTACTTATACAAAGTAGTCCACACTAATTAAGATAGTTACAATAGTTAAAAAGTAACCAACCTTTTGTTAGCGCCACCATTGCCGTCTTCCACCTGAATGGGTATTATTCTTGTTTTCGGTTGACTGTCCTGGTACTGAAAACTTCTGTTTAATGATGGTAAGTCTCTGTCCGCAGATCCTTCATCCAATTTTACTAATTGAGGCGATAACACTCTCATGATACGCTGAGTTGGCTGTGACATAGGTGCTTGTGTCTGCGGTTGATTTTGTCCGTTTTGTTTCATATCAATAACGATCCTTAATTGTGGCTGTTGGTTGCCTTGTTGCCGCTGATTTCTTATTTCTGTACTGGACACCTCCATTTGTATTGGTATGACTCTACTTGTTGGTTGTTGCTGAGTATTGTCCCTTGGAAGGCTTTTTCTATTTTCTGATGGTCTAGTTGACCAGTTTGGTTGTGCTGATTGTTGGTATTTGGTAGGACTAACAACTTCTCGTGCACCCATTTGCATTTCATTGCTCTTTCTTACCCATTCGGGTTCTTGGTTAGGATTGTCTCTTGGAGGTGTTTCTAATTCTCTTGGTTTTGAACCATCCAATGGCCTCTGACACCATACTGGAGGAGGTGTTTTAGTTTTCTCTTTCTGTGATTTCACCCAAGGAGGCAATGATTTCGGACTCTCGGGACAGTAGTAAACAGGTTCCTCATTTACGTAAACAACTTCTTTTTCAGTTGGGTTATTATTGTATTGAGGTTGGGGAGGCTGTTTTCGAGGAGTTATAGGAATGGATATTGAAGACTGGTATCTTGCTTCAGGTGGAGAATTTGGTGCCGATCTTTCTGTTTCTTGTGATCTCCAAGGAGTGTAAGTATCTGGGACTTTATTAGCTTCTTGATTTACCCAAGGTGGCTTGTTTTGTATAGTATCGTTCGCTTGACTGTTGATATTTTTACTATCTCGCTTCCAAGTAGGAGTAAAGTTGATTTCAGATTGGTTATTATTGGCATCGTTACCTTTCCATGGTGGAGAATATGTCTGTGATTCATTTTCATTATTATTTAATACCGTTTGTTGGCTTTCTCGTGGATATCTGTTTAATGTGCTGGAACGCCACGGTGCTGTATTTGATACTTCATTTTGTTGGGGCACTTCTCTGATATTATTTTTGATAGGACTCGAGTAATTATTTTGAACATTATTGGTCAAAACTTCTTGATTCCTTTGTCCTACTCTAGGTAATGTGTGGAAAACATTATTTTCTGGGCCTTGGTTGTAAATGGGAGAATTTTGTTGTACATTTGGAGAAAACATTCCACGATTTGTTTGAGGCGATTGTGGACTACTTTTAGCGGGTGAATCCCTCCTTTCAGGCTGCCTCCAATGATTATTAGGTGTTGGTGAGTATGGTGTACTATTCACTAGTGGTGATTGGTTAGCAAAAGGTTGCGGGCTCTTATTAAATTGTGAATCTTGACGTTGTAGAATTTCCCTTGTTGGAGGAGATCCATTCATACCCGGTGACATACTTTTCTGATTTCCATACAGTGCCTCTGGTCTATGAAGAGGACTATCAGGTGACTGATACTGATTGCCATATGTATTTTGCCGCTGATAATTAGATTGAGGAGATCCATAGCTCTGTTCAATATTATGCTGCGGCAGTTTTACTGTTAACGGACTTGGGGCCTTTTCAACAAATTTTGGAACTGGTCCTATACGTTGTAGCTCAGCCTTTTCTGCTTCCCAGTGATATGGACTATTAGTCTTCCTTAGCATACCTATTGGGTTTTCGGGTATGACTATTTCTGGCCGTTCTCCTGTTGCTGGCGGTTTTGGAGTCTTGTTATTAGGTGCTTCTATTACAATAGGGGGAGGAGGTGGTGGAGCCGGTATCTTCATTGGAGGAGGTGGAGGTGGAACAGGTCCTCCTTGTGTATGATAGTTTCCATTGCCTTGAGCATACATTTGTTCTTGGTCTTCTAATGAGCGTTGACGAGCCATTCTTCTAGCCATACTTGGTGTTCTTATTTGGGATAAGTCTAATCCTCCTGGAGTATAAGTAAACGGCTTTTTGTCTTTCGTCATCATAGCATTTTGAATACATGCTGGCGGTTCAGTGTTCCCAAATTGCTGAAATTGAGAATTGAATATTTTTATTTACATTTTACTTTTAGTTAACAAAAAACTGGATAAGAACCACGAAAATGATTTTTTTAAGTATCCCTTAAAATTATGCAACTATAATGTTGAGAATACTTACATTTACTTGTGTTTTGCCGTAGTTTGGGATTCTGCCGACGTGACCAACGACAGGCGTGGGCCCGTATCTGGAGAACAGCCAAATATTATGTTATTTTTATACTATACGACTACTGGACACACGGACAAGAAGATATTGTTGTCCTATTGCGACAAAAGACATGCAGATACATTTTTATGTTAGAATAACTTATTTTATTAAAATAGATCCGAAACAATTAAATATGAGACTGTCAAACAGATGTGTGTTATAATGTAAGTTCACAATTTGCTATTTGCGGCAGCACTAGGAGGCATCCTAGAACACAGTTTATTAGTATTTAGAACTGATTATTATTGAATTAAGATTGGCTATTATTATAAAAAATACATGTGTAAGTTAACTACTTCTGATCAAAATTGAAATTACAATACTCTATAAAATCAACGTAAAGTGATTAATTGAACCCAAAATTAGAGATCGCTTAATTCTAGTCATGAAATAAGTAAAAGTATATTATTTTAGATTAAAATCATGCAAAAATGTAAATAATTTACCCGTTTTCAGTCATTTCGTTGATGATGTGAGTGCTCGGGACGTAACCTCCAACTGTAAGTGAGATCACCGGCATTAGCATATGAACCAAATATAACAGAATGTAACAGATGCTGCGGAAACCGTAGCACCTGTCAAGGTTGTTCTGTAATGATATTTGTGTGTGAATTGAGAAAATATTTCGTACTCCTGTTTAAGATTAGACATAGGTACCTAGATATAAAGTTTGGCGGTTTTGTTATACGAAAAAAAATGTCCTCCGTTATTTATTTTGAAACAAAAAACCGTTAATTGCAAATATGAAATATTTGAATATGTCCTTGCAGATCAAGGTCAAGGTTTCGGTCTCTACCGGGACTAGAGCATTTTTCTTTCTCTTTAAATTTATTAAAAAAAAAGTATTAAAAAAACTGAACATACTAGAAATATAGACACCAGCTTGCTCTTCATTTATGATACAGAATTGTACTGAAAACCAAAATCTGACCTATAACGATGGGTATTTTAATTAGATTTTTTTTATGTTAGATATCGACAGACGTGTATGAGGCTCACTTGATGGTAGGTGACACCTCAGCCACAGAACATCTGTCAATGATGCGCTGTCGACCTACTTTTCACTTCCAGCATTCGGAAATTTTATTTTATTTTATTATTTTAGTTTTTTAATTTTTTAAATTTACTATATACACGCAGATCTTCCAAGACTTCTTTGCTTTCACTGTTCATTTTTTACTATTATTATTTTTTATACTATTTATGTTATTTCTTTTATTTTTTGCGTCTGAGGCGCAAACTATTGTGGTCTCTGGCAGAATGACCAGCGCTGTGGAACTCATCTGCTTCACAGCATAATGCTGAGCCAGGGCCAATTACAACCACAACACACACACATTTACATAATTTAAAAATTGTACCTTAATTTGATGTTTTTGTTATTATTTTGTGATTCTGTGTGTGTGTTTCGTTCGTAATAAATGCTATGTCTATGTCTATGTCTATGGAAATCCATAGACTGAAATCGAAACGCACTTCAGGGTTTTTCCATCTATGAACGGTGGTTCGTCACCCGGTCGGAATTTCGATATTCCTCCCACCCGATCAATGCTCGAAGTTACCAGACGTGGGGAAAACATGTTTACAGGAAACTATAAACATGTGTTCCCGGTGGGATTCGAACCCACGACCCATTGATGTGCACGGCAGGTGTTCTACCGAACGCGCCAAAAAGCCCGTCAAAAATTATTGATGCAAAGAGCGATCATACTAAAATTCAGCTTTTAATAATATTTCTTGTACAGAATTCCTTGCAAGGATAACTTTTAAAATCAAATAACATTGACTAGTAATAGTCAAATAGTTAACTATTGCCGCCCGATGGTATGCGGTGGCAGAATTTTGGCACTCTCTATAATTATAGTATATGGCGTCTGGCCAAGTTATAATTAGACCAACTACGTCTTCCGATACCAAAACGTGAACGATAAATTTCCTTTTCTTACAAAATATAAACGCTTTAAAACAAATAAGAAAAATACATTTGTGTTGTGTATGTGGAATGGTCATATGCAATTTCCTCTCTGATTTAGATGTTGAAGTAATCGCTAAATGAAAAATAAATAACCAAGAACATAATAATTATAAAATGTTCTATTTTTTCATGCGCAGACGCATCTCATATTATTATGTTATAATCTATCGAGTCGTTCAGTACCTTACATACAAAAATCCACATTGTCCAGCGAAGTGGGCACGGGTCCATTAGTACATATTTAACATTCCTACATCATTTATATAATACAGCATGGATATTTGGAGCACGGCGCGAGGGCGTGGAATTGGGACTACCAACAACAGGTGTGCTACTTAAATTTAATGTCTAAAATAAGACCAAGATTCATATGAGTCATGTGCAAAATCTTGTACAAACACCACAGTCATTACATTCACGACCTGTTTATTGATAGTGGTGGAAATTAACACAAATAATAAGTACCTTAGATGAAATAGTATTTTTGAGTTGCTTATCGCACCTTTAGAAATGAAGTGACCTTATTCAAAATTCTTTAAAGTATGCCCTAAATATCGACAGATTCACTTGATGGTAGATGATGCCCCAGGCACAGAACTTCAGTCAATGATACGCTGTCGATCTACTTTTTACTTCGAGTATTCGGAAATCCATAGACTGAAACCGAAACGCGCAATGTGTACTTAACGGATTATCCATCTATGAGCGGTGGTTCTTTAGCGGTTCGGACTTTCGATCAATGACCGAAGTTATCAGGCGCGGAGAAAACATGCTTACAGAAAATTATAAACAAGTCCTCCCTGGTGGAATTCGAACCCACTACCAATCGGAGCACACGGCACGTGTTCTACCAAACACTCCAACGAGCTCATATTTCGTTTATATACCTTTAAACTCAGTAGTTTGTGTCACAATCTTCATGTTTAAATCATCGTGATCGTAGAACGACGCGTCTGATTTTTTACGATTTTAGTTCTATTGTGTAAGTCATAACATGAAACTCCTTGACAGTTCTATATTATTATAATTTAGAAATGTCTAAAAACCCTTTATCAACAGAACAAATAAAAAAATGGAGTTTGATAATTAGTCAGATAGTTTTATACAATAAAACTAAAACCGTAAAAAATCAGAACCGTCGTGGTTCTACGATCACTACGAAATGCCCGTGAAATTAACGTAAAAGATATATCGGTTCATGATTAATAAGTATTTTGAAGGAAAGTGATTTTGCGAAAATTTTGATTTTAGTCACTTTAATTCTATAGGTGTGGTTATACTATTTTTTTTACAACAGACTTCTGGAGCTTTATTGTTCTATTAATTACCAATTATGCCGAACTGCTACTACAACTGTTGCTTCATCAATCTCTTTCTTAAATCATTCATTCAATTTGAGTTTTCGAAATTCTGCGAGATCAATGCATGATTGATGAAATTGAATAGAATAAAAAGTATGTGTTCTTCTTCTTTTGTTTAAGTATTGAATAAATACAAAATAGGTATCCTAATCTTAAAGATTATTATTATTAATCGTAATAGGACTCGTGTGACTCATGTAAGAAAACATCCATTTTCGAGCATAAATATCATAATATGTTTTATTCAATTTTCCGTAAATATGTTTTCCCGACTTATTGCCTTATCGCATTAAAAGGATGAAATGGAATATTGAAATTCCGAATTGATAATGAACCGCCGCTTACAGCTGGAAAGAAGTGCAGATTTCTGTTTCATATGCACTATATCCGAAAGCTCAAAGAAAAAAATGGCTCTGAGTATATATTCTACCGTCAAATTTTAAAGCTAGTTGTCTTATATTTTGCAATATCATAAGATATAATCATCAATATACAATTAAATTTATTTATAAAATCATTTTTGCTATTGTTTAAGGACAGTAAAGACGTTCAGCAATATATGTGTGAAAAACGGTACATAACAACAAGTACTTCAAATTCAAAATCATTTATTCATTTAGGTAACATAATGTACACTTATTAACGTCAATAATAAAAAATGATGACATTCAAAATAAGGTTAGTTAATCGAGCATCAATGTCAGACTGTTATTATTTTACGTTTCAGAAAATTATCTATCATTTTTTATCCCAGATGTTACCGAAACTTGATGGTGGTGACTAATTTGTACCTGAGTCAACAGCTGACCTTTCAATTGGGCCTGCGTAAACCTGATACATATCACTCATTCTACAAATATTTACTAGCTAGCAGCTAACTCTTACCTAAAGTTTTACATGATTAGGACCTTAATCAATGACCATTCAAACGGCTGATGTTTTCAAAGGAAAAAAATATCTTATTATAGAACGTTTGGTATGGATATTGCATAGAATTGCTTTTAAAGATAGGTATATCAATTTTAATAAAAGTCAATGAAAATAAGGTTAACTAGGTAGATTATTATAAGCACAAAGCAATACAGTTCAATGAGGTTTGAATATCCCATCAAAAAAAATATATACCTATATACAAAAATGCACAAGTCTCGCCAGCTCGTGGATTCTGTCGTAAAAAGTTGTGAAATCTAATAAGGTATCAATGTAGATTTATGGTTTGCCTGGAAGAAATCGCTGCCTAGCGATAAGGCCACCAATATGTACTTCTCCAGATTAGTTATGTTTGTTATATTGTTTACAAAAAAATAAATATAATGAAATAGTGTTGTACTAAATACTAAATAGTATTCGGTGTGGATCTAATTCTGTATTTGAATCAGTTGCGCCGGCTTTCATTACTCACAGGTTATATAGCTAGGTATAATATATTGTGCTTTTGCGCGCGTAATATACATAGGAATTCCTCTATTCTTGTATTATCTGTTATTCTTACTTTTTCTAGAAGCTTCTTTTGAACTTTAAATTTATTAACGATGCTGATTTGATTCTTAATGCATACCATGACTACGTTTTGATCGTCTACTGCGAAATTATTGATAAATAGACACTATAAACGTTATTATTGGAATTATGCATGGACAAGACATGTGCACACTTTAAAAAACATAAAATGTCGTGAAGAGAATTTAATATTGCCCTTAAAATATATATGATATAATTATATACTGATAATATTTTTTTTATATTACATGAAACTAAAAGATATTTCCGAAAACATAGCTGTTTTTAATACATATGTAAGTAAAAAAGACATGAAATGTATTTTCTTGGATTTATGTATTTAAAAAGCATAGGCGTTTCACATTTAAATTGATACTCGCTCATTCGTACCCGGATAGACAGTGAGGCATGCCTCAGCTGTTTTTTCATGTTAGATATCGACAGACGAGCATGAGTCACAGAAGATACAGATCATCAGGCATTGATGCGCTGTCGACCTTTTTTACTTCGAGCATTCGGAAATCCATAGACTGAAACCAAAACGCACAATATATACTTCACGGTTTTTCCATCTATGAACGTTTGTCCGGTCGGAATTTCGATATTCCTCCCACGCGTTCAATACCCGAAGTTACCAGACTAAATTATAAACATGTCGTCCCGGTGGAATTCGAATCCATGACCCATCGATGCGCACGGCAAGTGTTCTACCGAAAGTGCCAACGAGCCCGTCAAAAGCTTAAAGCTCACAATTAATTTCTTATTAAATACTTTACTGTTTTTAATTAGAAAGACATCGCAAGATTATAAGGTAAATAAACACCAAAAGCAGTCCCAAAAACATGAAACGAATACCATCTGTGTACCTTAGGTGGTCAAGGCCAACTATGGTTGGCTCAAATCTTAAATCAAAATTATAAAGTGGAAAAAAGTGGTAGTTTCGGTTTCAATCTACGGATTTCCGAATGCTCAAAGTAAAAAGTATGTCGACAGCGCATCATTAACTGATGTTCTGTGGCTGAGGTATCACCTTCTATCAAGTGAACCTCACGCTCGACTGTCGATATCTACTATAATTTTTTTTTGTAAGAATTCACAAAAAATTAAAATTATACTCATAAAATTGCTTTTATAATAAAATTATTTAGAAATAACGAAAATGTTTAAAATTATAGTGACTTCTAAATCAATACGCAGATAATATTTTTTTTAATTAAAATTTATACACTTTTGAATAAGCTTTTACGGCAAAGAAGAAATTTACATTTATTTTAAGTATTTATTTTTAAAATCAAAATATAACTACTTTTCTCTTAATACTTGTGCATTAATACACAACCAATCTCAATATTACCTATTCGTCTAAATAAATTTCGTAAAAAAAATGCAATAGTAAAAGCAAAGCCCAAGCTTACATTATTTTATATTTGTTTAATAAAATAAAACATACGAATGGCTATACAATTTTAACGTTGTAATCCGTTGAATTACGTATTTGAAACTTTATTGTACATTCAAATATATACAAACAAACCCTAGAAGACACACAATGGAAAATTACATTCGGCTAAGCCGCCGATTTCCTCCATTCAAAAGAAAATATTATGATAAAATACCACAAAAAATAGGAGCCTACCAAAGCGTTAATTGCCCTCATATTTTTGTGACAATTTCTTTAGGTATTTTAATTTCACTCTATTAATCTATACAATAAATCTCAAAGACACGTACCTTAAATTGATAGAAATAAAATCCTAGTAACACTAAACACGGTATGTAAACGGGGGTAAGTGGTAACACGGATGCGGGGTTCGTTCGTTCGTAGCGCTGCCGGGCGCCCGGCCAGTCGCGGATTGTATGCCGCCATCTGCCCGACGTGGGACTAGGGATGGGATGAGTTATCGATAATGCGTTGCTTCGATAGTCTATATAGCTTTAAAAAAAGAGCTTGTTGGGTAGAACCTACCTTGTGCCACAATAGGGTACGGGTTCAAATCCCGTCGGTACATGTTTTTATCGAATCATTTATTTCAGATAACATTAAATCCATATATAACGTTATAAAATAATCGGAAATTAAATTAAGACACAAAAATTAAATTAAAACACAAACATTAATTTAAAAATAACAAAATAAGAATTAAAATATTTTTTAATAATAATTGGCGGACGTTGGCGCGTTCGGTAGAACACCTGCTGTACGCATCGATGCGTTATGGGTTCAAATCCCATCGGGACGACATGATTATAATTTTCTATAAGCATATCATCCCCACGTCTGGTAACTTCGGATATTGAACGGGTGAGAGGAATAACGAAATCCCGGCCAGGTAACGAACCATCGTTTGCATATTGCGCGTTTCGGTGTCTGGCTATGAATTTCCGAATGCTCGAAGTAAAAAGTAGTTCAACAGCGCATTATGAACAGATATACTATGTCTGAGGTATCACCTACCATCAAGTGAACCTCATGCTCGTCTGTCAATGTCTAACATAAAAAAATACGTTCATCGATACTTCTGAGTAAATTATTCCAGCACTACACGATGAAATACTTTTGCGTCTGTGTTTATCACAGGTGCATCACTACGCCCACTCTTCAGAACTTCAGACTTCAGGTAAACAAATTATAATTCATGCTGCGAATGCACACGGTACTTTTTAAGATTGATACCAATTGCAATGGTCTTTACGTTCCGACATAATTAATCTATACTATAATAATAATATTATAAAGAGGAAATATCTGTTTGTTTGTTAAGATTTAACTCAAATACTACTCGACCGATTTTAAAAATTCTTTCACCATTAGAAAGCTACATTATAAGCGAGTAAAATAGGCTATTTTTTGTATGTTAACATATTTAGTTAACTTTACTTTTAAGTTCTTTTGATATACCTCGCTCGCTTACTCTGTGGAACCACACATCCAGTATGCATATTTTTGTAGTAGGTATACGTATTATTTCATTTTGTTATCTTACAACTCAAAAGTCGAAGCTATGAATTACGAAATACCATATGGGTTAAATGTTTATTAATCTATACGTTCTAGGAAATCTCTCTCGATTTTTATTATACATCATTGTAAAGGCTAACAATATTGTTGTATAACTTTGTCATAGTAAATGTGAAGTACTATTATTACCACAGCACTTAAGCTTAGAAACCTATAAACAGAACAAGGTTGATAACTATTACATAATACTTCTAAAATAGGTCTAAAACTATTCTATGTGGGAAGCGAATTAATTGTTATATTCAGCGCTTACCAGACACGATATCTCAATAAATAATCCGGCCTCTCATATTTCTTCAGTTTAAGACCTCGCATACGTCTAGCAGCACCAAAAATGTACTAAAAGAAAACAAACTAAAACTTTATTTTACAGTAGCGACCCGCCCCGGCTTCGCACGGGTGCAATTTAGATGTACTGTGCCACGAGATATGTCGCGGACGAGAGAAAACAAACTAAGATGTAAGATATCTCGATATATTATATCTCGACATCTTTTAAATAAAATACTGTATACCGGATTAAAACGCGATTTATTATTTATATTGTTTAAATTATTTATCCCGACGTTTCGGATGCTTTACAGCAACCGTGGTCGCGGGAAGACAGTCTTCCCGCGACCACGGTTGCTGCTTGCAGATGTTATTCGCTGATAACGTAGCTTTCTATTGATGAAAGAATTAAAATTAAATCGTAATAAACAAACCTCTTTATAATATTTGTTACATAGATATAGATTTTTTTATATATTGCTAATCTATCAAAATTTAGGTACTGGATTGTGCCGACCGTGTCGCAATTTTTTCTCTTAGTGTTCCTTCAAAAAAAAACACTGTCCAGCGATAAGGCCACCAATATGTCAATAATTGTATTAGGCAGATAAGGGTGTTGTTCGTTTCCAAATTGTGTATGGGTTTGTAGAGAGGGGTTGTATCGATCGTAGGTGCGAAATAAAACTCTTGATCAGAAGGTATTAATGTGAAGGAATTAATGAATGAATGAATATATTTACAGAAAAAATGATTGCATATAAACAATAAAAATGGTACAATAATATAACATATAAAAGCGAGTAGGTAAAAATAAGTAGATATGATTGGTGGATTCAGATCACGCCACATCGCGTGCCGCGTGCAAGAATCGTTCATGTTCAAACTTGTACGCGCCCGCTATTGTTATAAATACGGCACACATCCCGCGGCGGCCTCACATTGCATATCGCGAGCTAGAGCTCGCGCGCGTCGCGCCGCGAGTTCAATCCGAGTCCGCGCGTCGAACGGGTCGCTCCTCACTGCACCGTGATACCTTCTGCAGCCTGCGCTCGCTGAGTCTTGCATCGCAGATCCTCGCAACAACAGTAACAAAAATAGTTCTTTTCAGAACTGTCTGCTTCTCCGTTTCTATGATGATGGACGTCAGCTTGTTGATAAAATAAATATGTTGGTGTTCTCTTATTTTTCCTCTTCCTCCTTGGTAATTGTAGCAGACATCTTTGATGTCTGTGAGGTACAGGTAATGAGGTATTGAAGTAGCCTGGTATATTGGCTGCGCAGGTAATAAGGTAATCTGGTATGTAGTGCAAGGTAAAGGTATATGATAATAATAACTTGTCTATTTACGATGGTAAGTATAATATGTATGCACCTACATAACTCCCCCTCAAGCGAAGCGTACCGGCAGTTTAATATTGCGGCCGGCACGTGTCCTTGTAGGCACTAAGCTTGTGTGCGTGCGAGTTGTGTTCACTGAAGCGTGACGAGTCGTTGCTCTTGACCTACTTTCGCGCTCGTTCGAATTTGTGTCTTCGCTGCGTAGTAATACGGTCGATTTTTCTGTGCTGTCGCTCGGACTTGCTTCATTTTCTTCTGAGACGATATACGCTGGCTTGAGGCGATCTATAGATATAGTAGATATACGGTCGTTGACTTTTATCTATACATATAATAAAAGAGTAGGATCGAAATTACGCTTCACTAAATATTTTTACCAGAAATTAAGAGGGGTGATAAAAGAAGGGTAGCAGAATGCATAAATGCAATTTTTAAGATTCTTGTCTGTCTGTCTGTCTGTCTGTCTGTCTGTTTGTTCACGCTAATCTCCGAAGATACTGAACCGATTTTCGCGTAATTTATACAAATATATTAAGCAAAGTCCAGGGCAACATATAGGCTTTGTTTCATCGAAATCGGTTGTCGGAAAAAAAAGTTATCATCATTTAAATATTATTTTAAAGGCATCATTTCAACAAATTGCAATGAAAACTGACTCGCGTTGAATTTTTTCGAATTGTCAGATGTCAATCACAGTTTGAGATGTAAATGAAATAGTTTGATAATTTCGCTGGTTTCGATATGTGTTCGTGGCATAGTGGATATACGGTCGTACTACGTAATTTCAGATGCGAGTTCGAATCATCGCTCAGGGAAATATTTTTTTGTATTTATTTTTTTATATTTTTAAAAGTACTAATATTGAAAATAGAAAATGTATTATTGAACTATTCTATTATATAAAAATGTATTTCTTATGAGATCGTTTATTTCGCATTTTCATCAATCCTTTCCTTTCCAAGGGAATTAAACAAAAATATCTGAAATTAAAAGTGATCAATTAAATGAAATAAATATAGAGGTGGATATAGTATCTTCCACACTAATTAAATTTATTAAAAATTAAGTATTTGCCAACATGGCCATACTATTTTTTTCATTCATTTTACGTTGCATTTCTCCATACCTTCATTTTATTCGTATTTAGACATTTACTTGGCGTTTTTTCCATGTGTCGCAAGTATTTTCAAACCCCCGTACAATTTTCGTGCATATATTTAAGACGGAAAATGCATTGAATCCAATCTTCGACTGAACTCTGATTAGTGGAAAAAAGACACATATCTGCATTTTGGTGACGTAAAATTTGATTGATATGCATCTCCCTAAAGTTTCTTTAAAGTCAGGTTAATTTTTTCAATTACTATGGTATTTCTTTTGAATTTCAAATCATCATTTGAACCCCAACCTCAACCACCATTAAACATGTCGATAATATGATGCAAAAGCAACCGTCAATGACTACTCTGATAGCTCTTTCCGAAAAGAAATCACCAAGTACAGAGGATGGAGGATATATAATATGAAGAAAGCTTGCTCAAAAGTTCAGCATAAAGTGATCCCCACGCGAACGAAGTCGCGGGCATCAGCTAGTTACGAAATATTTCTCTTTGCGTTCTATAACTTCAAATGGACCGGTATATGGTTGTTCTAAGGGTTTTCTTGATGCATCTGTGCGTATGAATACTTTCTTGCAAGTATAAAGATCTTGATGAATGAAGATAGGTCTATTGTTGCTATGTGGTTGCGTAGGTACTTGAGGTTTGAGTGAGTTGATTGATTTTCGAAGTTGATCGACGAATGAGTTGTCCAAGGTTCGATGTCTTAAAGTTTCATTGAAGAAATCTCCGGGTAGTCGTAAGTTGTATCCGTAGGTAAGTTCGGCGGTGCTTAGTCCGTTGTCACTTCGCATCGCAGCGCGAAGTCCAAGTAAAACTGTAGGTAATTCTTCGTCCCAGTTATTTTTTCCTTGTAGTCTGGCTTTCAGCGCTTGTTTCAATGAACGATGCCAGCGCTCGACGATGCCATTTGACTGTGGATGGTAGGGCGTAGTACGAGATTTATCTATTCCCATAATCTTCATTAGTGACTGGAACAGATGGGATTCGAACTGGCGACCTTGGTCGGATATTAATGTTTTAGGTACACCGAAACGAGATATCCAGTGTTCGTAGACTACTCGGGCGATGACGTCAGATGTTATTTCGCTAGTAGGTATTGCTTCGGGCCATCTTGTGTGTCGATCTATTATTGTTACTAAGTACCGATGTCCTTTCGCTGTAGTAGTGAGCGGTCCAACTATGTCTATGTGTATGGTTTGGAATCGCTCGCTTGGCGGGAAAATTCCTATTGCGCTCGATGAATGGCGTTGTATTTTGCTTCGTTGACACGATAGACATTGCTTCGCCCATGCGCCCGCGTCGTGGTTAATTGAAGGCCAAAAGTATTTTGTAGATAATATTTTACGCGTTGCGCGTACACCGGGATGACTTATGTTATGAACTGCGTTGAATGCAAGTTTTCTATATTGTAGCGGTAGGTATGGACGAATATTTGAAGTTGAGGTTTCGCAATATAACTTTATGTCGGTGTTAGGTATGTTTATATACTTCAAAATGATATTATCTTGATTTTTGAGTTCTTGAATTGTAGTATCGTTTTCTTGAGCTTGTGCGATCTCTTGATAATTTAATGATGTAGGTAAATTAATTTCTTCTATACGGCTGAGTGCGTCGGCGACTATGTTTTGACTTCCGCTGATATGTCGTATGTCGGTGGTGAATTCGCTGATAAATAAAAGTTGTCTTGTTCTTCTTGGTGTTTCTGAAGGTGAAGGAGTCTTCGTAAGAGCGAATGTGAGTGGTTTGTGGTCGGTGAAGATAATTAATTCACGTCCTTCATAAAGTTTTCTGAAGTGCTTCATTGCCATGTAGATCGCAAGTAATTCCCTGTCGTAGGTACTGTACTTGATTTGCGCATCGGAGAATTTTTTCGAGAAGTAGCCTAGCGGTTGCCAATGGTTTTCGACATATTGTTGAAGTACGGCTCCTGCTGCTTTGTCGGATGCGTCGCTAAAAATAGCTAACGGAGCTTTGTGCACGGGATGAGTGAGTAAAGTGGCGTTTTTGATGCTTTTTTTACACGATTCGAATGCTTGCGTTGCCTCCGGGGTCCACTCGATTTTTGTTTTGTCTTTTTTCTTCGTGTTGTGTAGATATTTATGCAGTGGCTCTTGAACTAAGGCAGCGTTTTTTATGTTTTCACGATAAAAATTAAGCATTCCGAGAAATCTTCGGAGTTCCTCGACGGTTGTAGGCTTCGGAAAATCTGAGATTGCTTGAATTTTCTCGGTAGGCGGTTTGATTCCGTGTTTTGATACAACATAGCCTAGGAATTTCACTTCTTCTTTTCCAAAAACGCATTTTGCGGGATTGATTGTGATTCCGTATTCTTCTAGTCTTCGAAATACGATGCGTAGATGTTCACGATGCTGCGTTTCGCTTTCAGAGGCTAAGAGCAGATCGTCGACGAATGAAAATACGAAATCGAGTCCTCGCAGTACTTCATGGATGAATCGTTGGAATGTCTGTCCTGCGTTCTTGAGTCCAGGACACATTCGAGGAAATTCGAATAATCCAAATGGTGTGATGATGGCTGTCTTCTCTATGTCTTTCTCATGATTACATATCTGTTGATATGCGCGATTTAAATCGACTACACTGAATATACTCTTGCCGGCTAGTTGGTAGGTGAAATCCTTGATGCGTGGTATGGGATATCGGTCGGGTTTTGTTATTGCGTTCAGACGACGATAGTCTCCACAGACTCGGATATCACCATTTTTCTTCGGTACGACGTGAAGTGGTGATGACCATGGGCTCTTGCTTGGTCTGCATAGGCCTTGTTGGATCATGTTTTCGAATTCTTTTTTCACTTGTTCGTATCGATGAGGTGGGATAGGTCTTGCTCGGCAGTATACAGGTTGACCAGTTGTTTCGATGAAATGTTCGACGTTATGTTTTGAGTTTAGCTTCATTGAGGTTATTCTTGTTATGCCGGGAAATTCTTCTAAAATGTTGTGATATGTTTGTTGTTTGTCGATGCTTCTTATAGTAGGAATACTTGTTGAAAATGCAGGTACGTTGATTTTCAGATTGGTTAATCCGTCGATTAAACGTTGATTTTGAAGATCGACTATGAGGTTGTGATGCTTTAAGAAATCCGCACCGATGATAGGCTTGGATACTGCAGCTACGATGAATTTCCACTTGTATGGACGTCGAAGATTGAGATCGAGTTCGAGTGTTTTCTCCCCATATGTAGGTATAATTGTGTTGTTGGCGGCGTAAAGTTGGAATGGGAGTGGTTCGCATGTTGAGCCTTTCTTCTTAGGTATGACCGATATATTGGCACCGGTGTCGACCAAAAAAGTGAGTTTCGTCTTCTTGTCGGTGACGAATAGGCGGTATGACTTGTCGTGAACGCTGGATTCCGCCGCAGCCAACGTTCGATTTAATTTAAATCTTGCGTGTTGTTATTAATATTCTTGATGAATGAACACGGCGTCGTACATTTTCTGGCTTCTTTTCCGAAACGGCGATGATAGTAGCAGTACGGAGATCTTGATTGTGATTGTGATCGCGATGATGATCGATGACGCGATGAATTGCGGAAGCGGTTGAAATTACGACGGCTGTTACGATGATACGGAGATGAAGAATTTGATTTTAATTCGGCGATTTCGAGTGAAAGTTTTTCTATTTTCTTCAGTAGGTATTCAGCGTCGACGTTTGAGGTTGATGATTGCGGTTGATGACATGATGAAGATACTGCTGCTAGTTCGTGGTTTTGTTCATGCATCTTGTCGGCGAGTAATGCGAGATCGTCCATAGTGAAGAAATTTGGGCAGAGTAGCAGGCTTCTTGCTTTATTCTTCTTAGGCAGAGTAGCAGGCTTCTTTCTTGCCGGGCAGAGATTCCTTCTTATTGTTGTTCGTTCGGGCAGAGATTCTTCCTTAATGTTGTTCTTTCGGGCAGAGATTCTTCCTTATTATTGTTCTGCTCGGGGTCACCACTGTAGCGAGGGGTTGTATCGATCGTAGGTGCGAAATAAAACTCTTGATCAGAAGGTATTAATGTGAAGGAATTAATGAATGAATGAATATATTTACAGAAAAAATGATTGCATATAAACAATAAAAATGGTACAATAATATAACATATAAAAGCGAGTAGGTAAAAATAAGTAGATATGATTGGTGGATTCAGATCACGCCACATCGCGTGCCGCGTGCAAGAATCGTTCATGTTCAAACTTGTACGCGCCCGCTATTGTTATAAATACGGCACACATCCCGCGGCGGCCTCACATTGCATATCGCGAGCTAGAGCTCGCGCGCGTCGCGCCGCGAGTTCAATCCGAGTCCGCGCGTCGAACGGGTCGCTCCTCACTGCACCGTGATACCTTCTGCAGCCTGCGCTCGCTGAGTCTTGCATCGCAGATCCTCGCAACAACAGTAACAAAAATAGTTCTTTTCAGAACTGTCTGCTTCTCCGTTTCTATGATGATGGACGTCAGCTTGTTGATAAAATAAATATGTTGGTGTTCTCTTATTTTTCCTCTTCCTCCTTGGTAATTGTAGCAGACATCTTTGATGTCTGTGAGGTACAGGTAATGAGGTATTGAAGTAGCCTGGTATATTGGCTGCGCAGGTAATAAGGTAATCTGGTATGTAGTGCAAGGTAAAGGTATATGATAATAATAACTTGTCTATTTACGATGGTAAGTATAATATGTATGCACCTACAGGTTAAACTAGTTTTACAAGTAAAAAGCTTATTCATACATCTTTATCTTAGATCCCATACTTTCAGTTATACGCTGAAAAATACACTTATTCTCAATAAATACTTATAGCTTTTACTTCGCTTGTCAATGTAGCACTGACCGTGGTAAAAATAAGAGTTCTTATTGAACGGAAATAGCTTTTGGCAGATGAGCAAGGCTTTTTGCGACTGGTGAATCATTGAACACGGCTATCCGCAGTTCATTTTAATTGTTCGACTGTCAACCACTTCGTTGTTTGCATTGGCCGTTCACATTTGAGGATTTATATCGAAAATATTTAACCTATTCAAAATGTAAATTAATTCTGGAGTTTGCGAACATATTGTGTTTCAATTAACTATGATTTTAAGTAGGCAGTTATGTCGACATAAACATATTTATCACCGAAGGTCTCGGTGCGAATACTGATTAAACAAACTTGATATTGGTCGGGCAGTGAGATAGAAATATGCAGCGTAGCATAGGTAACTAGCACCCGGTGCGGATCCCTAATTTGCCGCCCCCTTATTTTTGAAATTGATTATATAAAATTTTGGACATGGTAAAAATGGTACTCTTCTTGAATAGCACGAACCTAAAGAGAAACTCTGTCATTACGGTGAAGTACTAACAACAACAAAAATTTATCGAAAAAAAACGTTGAAGGATGTAATTTTTTTATCGTTACCTGTGAAATGCCGCCCCCTCCAAAATGCCGCCCGGGGCGGACCGCACCCTCCATAGTTTTAGCGATCATCCGGGCTAGCATGACAAATATAACAAAATTTTGTCGACCGTTTTCTCGTATTTTAATCGATTATCTCTTTCTGTCTTCCGGGTCTAACATGACAATGAGGATCCGTAACGTTTTTAGTTGAGAATGCAGATTTAAAGAGCTAAGAAATCCTTAACATACAGTGCAATAAATATTGTTCTACGACAATAATTGACGAAGTTATGACCAAATTACTAGCGAAGTTCACTGAGTGGCCGCCGCGGTAGCTGTGACGTCACTGTGACGGTCGCCGCCTGTAAGCCGTATGGCGCGCAGTAGTTTCTTTGGTTAATTGTGACTAAAACATTAAGTTTGTGTCCGATTTGTGTTTAATTCACCTTTAAACTATGTGTAAATATTGTATAGTTCCAAAATGTAGAAACTCTTCTATTAAAACGCCAGAAAAACTACTTTTTAACGTGCCGAAAAACTCAAAACTTCGTAAAAATGGTATTCCGTTGTAAGAAGATATGATAAAACTCTGCCCTCTGCCCAGGCTACAATACATTGGTGTGAAGATATACACCGATTTACGTACCTACATAACTATAACTATTATTTAGTTGATTTGGAAATAATTTGATACCTACTATTACGTGTAGTGTACCTAAGTATTATCTTATTTTAAGCCGTAATAATAAAGGTTTATATATTATAGGTGATAAACCTACGTTCGTACCTACCTATTCCCATTTCTATGTAGGTAATATTCCACAGTCAAAACAAATGACACAGGGACGTGAATGAATGAATGAATGAGCTTTATTTATTCCATTACACTAATTATTAATATTTTTATAATTTTTGGTGTTATTAGTGAGGTTAGTATGCAAATAGAGCTAAAATAACTATTGTTAGTGAATATTAGTGAACAATTATATAAAATTAGAATGTACGATAATGTTATTTTAAAAGAAAAAACTATTTAAAAAAACTATTAAGTGTAAGGACCGCATGTAGCGGTGAAAGCCTCCTCCAAATCACAGGGACGTACTCGGGTAAAAAGCAAAGAGTGAATAACAATATTTTATAAGCATTTAATATATATTTCAGTTGGAAGAAGATATGGAAAATTACGTACCATACACTAAATAAAGCGCAAGTAGGTTAAAAAGCCATCCACGAAATAATCTACATATGAATGAACGAAAACATCATTCGCTTATCAAGATCCTATAATCACTTTATTCATAAGTTCTAAATACGTCCCTGTACCTATACACTTACATTCATTATTTCTTACACCTACATACGTCCACTTAGACCAAAATATTACTAATAACTAATAAGTACCTACGTTCGTAAATAATGAGCAGCAACCTTTGAGGTTTCCAACCACGGATTTCAGCGCTAGTGAACTTAGAAATCAATCTAGGTAGTCAAATACCATGAAAGAATCCACTTTTGGAAGGTTATCTGATTGAGCTTGCACAAAACCAGCGTCTAAATTATTAGTACTCATATTATTTATATATTTTTAGTATATTTTATACTTAAAATATCACAAAATTATATTCTAACAGCTTCGTTAAATCGAGAAGTAAGAGCGGCGGCGGTACTAGGCTGCGCTCCGTTCCGTCACAGTGACGTCACACGCTCCCGCGTACATTTACTTTTCGCGGTAGGAACGGCACATCTTTATCACTTAATATCTTCGTAAGTAATGGTCCGATTTGGATAATTCAAAAAGATATATCATTCTTATGTCATAAAGAACAACGTGGATACAAATTTCATTGAATTTGCCATAATGTTACTGATCCTCATTACTGTTAAAACTCGACTTCTAATGTCAAAAGTAGAGATATTTGTCGATCGAGATATCTTGTCTATCAAAGTTGTCGATGTCGAGATATAATATATCGAAATATCTTAGTTTGCCTTCACTCGTCCGCGATATATGTCTTGATGGTCATGCTAGGCGGGCTGAAAGTATCACTTCTATTGGCTGGAACATCGTAAAGCAACTTGTAAACAGAGCCGACCTCGCGTTATTTCTGTCCCATATTTCGGAATATTCCCGCGCTGCGACCTCACTTATAAATACATATTTAGTGGAACGGGCTTCACGAATCGCTGTTAAGAAAACTGTTATGCAGTTCCATCTTTTCGCTATACCCAGTTCCCGCACTGTTGCACGAGCTAACTCGCCTATCCCACGGACTCTCACGGCACTCAACGCCCTCTTAAATGAATACCCTGAATGCGATTTATTTGCGGATGGATGGAAGGAACTATTATCGGTATGTTTGATGTTTTGTGAAAGATTTGAATGAATGTTGGTAAATATAATTTAATGTAGTTTTTCATTATTTTTTTTTTTTTTTGTATTTTAATGCTTATTTTATTTGAAATTGTAATTTTAGTAGTGTAATTGGTTTTGCCGTTCTACTGAATAAATAAATAAATAAATAAAAAAAATAAATAAATCAAATTTATATGACGACATGACGAGACAGTGACTGCACCTTGAATAAAATCAAAAAATTGAGTGAGGGCGATAAAAGATGGATAACTTAATACCAAGGACTTTATTATATAAAGTCCTTGCTTAATACACAATCTGACGGGCTCATTGGCGAGTTCGATAGAACACCTGCCGTGCGCATCGATGGGTCGTGGGTTTGAATCCCACCGGGACATGTTTATAATTTTCTGTAAGCATTTTTTCCCCACGTCTGGGTAACTTCGGGCATTGATCGGGTGGGAAGAATATCGAAACTCCGACCGGTTAACGAACCACCGTTCATAGATGGAAAAACCGTGAAGTGCATATTGCGCGTTTCGGTTTCAGTCTATGGATTTCCAAATGCTCGAAGTAAAAAGTATGTCGACAGCGCATCATTGACTGATGTTCTGTGGCTGTGTTATCACCTATCATCAAGTGAATCTCATGCTCAACTGTCGATATCGAACATAAAAAACATAAAAATATTATTTAACACTTGTTTGCCTGAATTTTGACGATACGAATACTTTCTCGCAAGTCTTTCGTATTCGGGCATCTGATATAACATAGACAGAAAAAATAACTCTGAATAAAAATAAGATAGATGTGATCTAAGACACAATAAAACTACACATAGAGGAATAACCTTTATATTAATTTCTGTTCAGTTTCACTCTTAAACTACGCACTTAAGGCTACGCACACCGTGTGCGGTCTGCAAAATATACCTGAGTTAAATCAAAAGGTCACTGATCCATAAAACCATACACAATATGACTTCAATGGTGGTCCACAAGCAATTAAACTCAATAATTAACAGTCAAATAAAATAATAAAAACTCATAGTTTCCGTATTTTATATAAATTCCAAAACAACCTTATGGTCCTTGACTGAGAAATATCTTAATGGCAACGATAAGTATAAAAATGTTGCAAAATATTTAATCACTAGACTTGTACTTACAGATGTTTGTATAATCAACAATATTACTCTTCAACTCTCTTTTATAATCTACTAAACTGTCAAAATGGCATCGAACAATTTGTGAGAACACCGTGGCAGCAGTCAGCGGTATGCGGTGACTGCGCCGTGTAGAATTTGCAAAATCTTTTATTCAAAACATCAACATCTTTAAAAAGTTTTAAAGTATCACTTAACATCTAAAACCCTTTGAATCGATTTCATCACTGTGAGAGGTATTTCCGATACGTTGTCGTTTAGTCAATAAGTATAATTTTATAGATAACGTTTATCTAAGTACCGATTAATTAATTTGTATCAAACCGTTACAATACTTTAAAAATAATTTCGTAGCTTGTACTATATACAAACAACTTCGCAAAATATTTTGGTAACAATGTTGAAAAAACATCAAAATATGCAACCGATAAGTAAAATAACCTTGTGATGTCCTTGGCTGTGCATAACATCAAAGAACTTAGATTTACATGGAAGCTCAGGGCTTATGGGTGCACTGGCACGGTTTCTCTGGGGTAAGAGTAGTTCTCCCCTCAGCCACCGCGGTGCTGCTAGTATCCGTGTGAACGACACTCTGACTCTGGAGTCATAGCGCGCACTCTCTCGCACCCAGTGGCGTGCCTAGGGTTTGAATGCAGGGCAAGCCCAAAAACTGGACTCCTAAAAAATTTGACAATTTTTTATATTTTATCTTACCTTTTTTGTGGTGAACTCCCAAGCCTTGTTGTATTAATAAACGATTTTAATAAAACACACAGAAGGTATTACTACTAGACAAAAAATTACACATTTAAGCTCTATTTTAATTTATGATTGAAATAGTGAATGAGGCTACTGAATGAATTATGTTATTTAGAATTTTATTTGATAAATAACTAGGTGCCGATTTGCCACTTTGTTGATGTTGCATATTATGTTGTTCTAAAACAATGTCATAGGTACTTTGAAAGTAATGAAACCAATTCCCAAAAATTACCTCTGTTAAATGATTTTTTACATTCATCGTGGCCTATAAATGGCAATTGTTGTTGAGCTAGGTGACACAATATCTACTAACCTTCGAAAAATACTGCGATTATGGTCAACACGGGAGTTATGATTAGTAATTTCAATTAATAGCTGACGATATGAAGATTATGATGAGATAATGAAGTTTCAATTCGTTTTTTACCAAAATTACAAAAATAAATTACAGAATTCAAATGTTTTTGAGAATTCTGATGTTTTTTAAAGCTCCAGATAAATTAATTAAAACGTAATAACCATATGTATTCAAAACGTTTTTGTCATAAGAAAAAAATATGCAACACCAACAATATAGTTTATTTGTATCTGAACAACCAACAATCCATTTATTATTATAAACTGACCTGAAATTCCTTTTATGACCTTTAATCGTTTGTGAAATACACAAGTTGGGCTTTAGTTTTGACGAAGTAAGTAGCTTTAATATTTGTTGAAATGTTAAAGATTTTACTTTATCTTGCTGCTTTAAAACTTGCACACACATCAAATCCTCACACGGAACACATTCCACTACGTTATTACTCATAATAAATAATAATAAAAACAAAACAAAACTAAAATGCACCGCGTACGTTATCACTCACTCAAACTAAAGCAAAAAACAATCATAACAAACTTGAAATAACACTCAACTCACAGATTCTGTGCACTCAACTCTTTCAATTTGGCACTAACTTCACACCGAAAGCCTGGCTTACGTTCTCCATAGAATCGCTAGATTTGTTTATATAATTTTATAGCTTTTTATCTTGAGTTTTGTATGAAAAATTTGTCAGAAAGGCATTCCAAATCCACAAGCCAATATGCCAGAAAGAGAAAGAAAACGACCGAACACGACGACGCGACGAGTTGAAGCGAAACGTTTCCGCTTGAGCTCGTCGCAATTCGCAAGATATTATGTAGTATCGCGTAATGCATATTGAATATTGTGGGAGTCGATTCAACGCTTCTCGTAAGATGGCGCTAATATAAATATAATTTCGATATAGTTGTGCATAAAATTATTAATTCAAATATTTTTTTGTTTCAATTGATATGTTATATAATTACGATAAGGGCATTCTTTTTTTCTTTCAATTGTTGAATTAATAGGGCAAGCCGGGCTTTTGGGCTTGTATGGTAGGCACGCCACTGCTCGCACCCAGCCGCTTTTAGAGCGTTATTGCCATTCGCTCGTAAGAGCAAGCGAGACAACGCGAGGGGAGGAGTCAGCGGGCTGCTTAGATGTGTGTGTCACACCGGTACATTGCCGCACGCTCTGCTGTCCATAAGCAGAACTACCTTTTCTGTGCCAAAAATTAACATAGGCTCTGTGCTTCCATATAAATCTATATTCTTTGATAACATGTAATCAGACTTTCCTATCTATTGATAATAATATTTATACCATAGGTATCTACATAATATGTCATGTAATAAAACTATAAATCCATAAAAAATCGTAAACACAAATATTCTAATATCGTTTAACACATCAAAAAATCTGCACATAATAAAATTAAAGCAAATCCGAAGCAAACGAAATAAATCTCAAATATTTAAAGAGGAAACACGTCATACATCTATAATAATAATAATTAAAAAACGTCTCATACATAAAAATACCACTCTGACATACACTTACTTATGTATACAATACCTTAATTCCTTGTTCAATCGTCGACCACAAACCCTATCTTATACATTCTGTTAGCGCATCACAGTTTATTTTAATCATTTCTTTTGACACTGCGTAAATCAAAACACTGTTCAATACATACTTATATCAATGAACATAGATGTACATGTGTGTGTCACACCGACACATTGCCGCGCGCTCTACAGGTCAAAAGTAGAACTACTTTTTCTGTTCCAAAAGTTTGTATGGGCCTGTTCTTCTATGTATATCTATGTTCTTTGCTTATATCCATGTGTGAATTGCCGAGTGGGGCATGGGACAGACATATTTTGTATCTATTTCACCGACCATTTTTTCTTTACCAGCAAGTACGTGATCGGTATTTTATGCCCTGCCTGACATAAACATTTTTTTTTGTTTCATCGAAACTAATACGGGATCGCCGGTAAACGCAATTCATAATAAATATAATGTTAATACCGCTTTTGAAATATGATGGCAGAATAGGTATTCAAAACGGAATTTAAGAGCATTTATTGTCCGTTCTACGCCCTTGATTTGAGAACTGGCACTAAATTTAAAATTTGAAGCATTACATTTTTTATTGACGTTCATAGGTATACATTGTGTTATCTAAATTAATAAATGAAATTTTGACTTGATTTATGCTTTTCACGCATCATTGGTTGTGAGTACCTATTAACAGTATTAGGGAACATTTTGACATCCGAATTCGATAATAAAAACAAAACATTATCCCCCGCAAACAACTTTCCGACGTCGATTTAGCTGTAATACCTCTTGAATAAAAATAATATTACGCAACTGCGTCTCAATAAAACAGCGTTATGATTTACCCAATGCCGTATTACAATCACATTCAGCTAACAAAAACTACCCTCCCATACATTCCACTCACATAAACGACTATAATTTATCACTTAAATGTAATATCTTAAACCTATTAATTCCCATTTGGCTTCTTTCAAGTTGAACCACAATTATGTCTTGTCTTTTAATCTTATTTATATAAAAATGCCTTATTTTGGTACAGCTGTTGTAGTATTTCAATTTCCAAAAGGGGGTAGATGTAAAAAACGTGTGTGCTGTGTTGACGTAAAATTTTGCAATTTTTCCGAACGACTTTTGATTGTAATAAAGCAAATAAACATATTGATGATAGTTTCGTGAAATTGACGTACTAAAATTCGTTTATATTTAACTCGAAAAACTAAGTCCTAAGACCTCCGAAATATATTTAGTTCGCGGTTGAAAGAACTTTTTTTAAATTAATTAACTTTGTATTTGACAATAATACATAATATTAGTATTAGTACATATATTTTCCTGGTTTGCTTTTTTGTGAATATTTCTATTTCGTTTTTAACTATACTTTTTAGTATGCTTATAAAAATTATGCTTCAAGTCAAGTTATTTAAATATTCAGAGGCCTATCTCATTTGAGCAAATAACGGACAGGTTATCGTAACATAATATATCTTACCATTACTAACCATAAAGGCCTTTATCACCAAGTAGACAAGGCCTAAACTTGTGAAAAATATACTGAGATCTCTTAAATGTTCTTTAGTTTGTTCAGACGAAATACTGCTAAATCTATAGTATAATTATTATATCGTTAGTTCAAAAGTAAAACTAAGTGTAATTTTGCATAAAAATAAATTTGTCTGTTATTGCTTATTTTAAGGTGACACTAGTCGACATTTTTTCCATAGAAATTTCGGGGGGGTATTACTCCACTATTTAGCACCGTACATGCAAAGTTAAACATGATATCGTTTTGTCTCATTATTAATTTTGTCTGTGCGGAAACAGAATGGTAAAATAAAAAACCATTAAAAAGTTACGAGCTACCAAAGATTCGTTTTTATTGCCATTTTTTAACACATCTTTGGGCTTAAATTAGTAATAAAAGAAGTATCAAAATTTAAAAACAAAGTCGGTACCGACAAAGCACGATTATCGAAGAATACAATAACTTTTATTTGTAATTGATTTATGCAGTGGTTTGTTCATAAAACTCGATTTTCCAAAGGCCTTTTCGTATTTTTTTAGACGCCCCTTTTACTATGAATTATCGTGCATCTCACTTAATAATGACTGCCCCGGTGCGGTGCGGGAGAATAGCATGCTTTTTGGCGACGCCCACCAGTGAGTTCGAGCCCGCGACTTGTGCAACCTTAAGCGTACACGTAAAGAACCAATTACTAAGTGCGTATTGCGCTTCACAGTTTTGTTGTGGACCAGAATACGCAATTAGTGATTTATTGCAGTAGGTTTACGCTTAAAATAAGCAATAGTAGTAAGACATATTTTTATTCAAAATGACACTTAGCGAGTTTTACTTTTGAACCGACGATATTGTTCTAGCTTAGACACAAGACATAAGTTTAGTTCACCTTTTTTATAAAAACGCGAGCGAGGCGTTTCAATGTGCAACATTTGATCCAACATTTCAACTTCACCTTAACTTTCAATAAATACGGCTAGAATACATTATTTCATACAAATGGATACATAAACTTATATAAATAAAAATCAATGTATGTTTGTTATCTATGGACTCCTAAACTATTCATCCGATTATAAAAAAAACTCTGATGAGTTACTTAACATATGCCTGCAAAGGTTTCTGGGCCAAGAAGTCCCTTTTTTTACTTTACATGATATTGCAATGACAGCTAGTGGTAAATAAATGTAATGGCTTGGGGTTTCTTTTAAAGTAGAGTTAACAGGTTACCTTCGAAACATCCCCCTCATCATCACTTAACATAAGGTCAAACTACCTATTAAGATATAAAAAAAAGTTTTCGAAATTGTTGGTACTACATCATTGATATTGGCCAAATGTTTCAAACTACCCACTGTTTACTTATGTTGATAAAAAAATGCTACTAGTTTATATGATACTGAAAAATCCCGTATATTGTATATTGTAAATCTTAGGTTTAACTAGTAACTTGTAGAAATTACGAACAAAAGCTGAAGCTGAATTTTAGTACAAGCTAGGTTTAACCAATAACAGTTGGTTAATACTAACCCAGATTAAAATTTATCCAGTGGAAGTTCGAATTTAATGATGATCACATAACATTTCGGACTATTACCAATAAAAGTTGGTAAATCTTAAGTTTGGAAAATCTAAGAATTTACCATATTTCGGGATTTTATAGTTACAGTATATCGGCAATCTATACTAATATTATAAAGAGGAAAGATTTGTATATTTGTTACGATTTTACTCAGAAACTACTCGACCGATTTTAAAAATTCTTTCACCAATAGAAAGCTACATTATCAGCGAGTAACAGGCTATTTTTGTATAGTACATCTACATTGCACCCGTGCGAAGCCGGGGCGGGCTATAAATTATATAAATCTTTACCACCAAATAAATTAAGGTAAATTCAGGATTAATAATGCTAACATTCTAGCCATATTCATTCAAAGTCTTACATTCCATAAAGAAAAATAATCAACAATTTAGAAATTATGGGTCATCCATAAATGACGTCACACGTAAAGGGGCGGGGAGGGGATCAACGAAGTGTGACATTATGTAACAAGTCCTTAGTTTCGTGACGTCACATGAAAACATATAAAGTATTGAAAAGAGAAACTTTTAAATATTGCCTTCTCTATCTTAATCTATTATTTTAAATTAGGGCTTAAAAAATCTTAAGATTCGTGCGACGTAATTTATGGATGACCCAAAGGAAGACGAACAAAAAAATTTCGGAAGACAATGCCAAAAGACAAAATAAAAATTACAATTTTCTTTTTATATGGCAACAAAAACGCACCAAATTCACTTAACAATCACTGTACACGAACCGACACACAAGCAAATGTGCACATTTATAGTCTATTCACCACAAATGTTTCCACTCACTGAGTTCTCACTGATTTTCACTTATGTATAAAAAAAATCAGTTCAATAATACCTCTCGCTCTAACTTTTATATTTCCAGTTGTGTTAGAGCGAGAAAGCATTATTTGAAATTTATAATCATGTTATATATTTTAGTGTTGCATAGTGTTGTTAAACAGACTTGATAAGGGTCTACAAAAAAAATATGTCTAAAACGATTTTTTTTTAAATTTGTGTTAATGTTCTACATGTGTTTTTTATAACTGTAATATATCTCACAATTGACTAATTACATAGTTTTAAAATAATCCTTATTCGGGGTCTGTTTTTGTGCAACTTATATGGGGGAGACGTGGGCGAAGGATTCCGGATTATTGGATGTGTCGGTCTATTAAAGTGCCGGATTAGTGAGATTCTACTATATCAATAACTAATCGTAAAATAACCTCACAGTCACTAGCCAACACTAAGCAACACTAGAACTAGGCTTCAGCACTATCCGTGCCGCGGTGTGGAGGGGGGGTGAGTGGTGGGTGGTCGCTCGAAGGCCTCAAAAGAAGCCGATCAACTCCTACTCGATGTTGCTCCGCGGCCCGTCGATGGGCATCGTGTGCAGGACTTCATCCAACAGCTGCAGTGCTCTGGAAAATTCAGTTTCATTTTGGACAAAGGTCGTACTATACTCAAACTCAAGCCCAAGGACCAAACTTTCCCTGGGAAGCTGAGGAAAAACTAAAGTTACCACGGTGTTTGTGTGAATACCATATTTCATAATCTTTCATAAACAGTGTAAACTCTATATATCGAACTTCTATTTAACGAAGAATTTGATTGCTAAGGTTCGCTGCGTTTATATTATAACCGTAATATTGGAACGCTCTTTATATCATAGCAACCACTCTCAATAGCGAAACAACACACTATTATATAGACCCCAATAAACATTAATTTTACAAACATCTAAACACAATACTGATTAGAGTCGTACATATTTCGTACGTACAATGGAATTCTTAGAAATGTGTTCATGTATTTGTCGTATTTGCCCAGCACGTGTTTACTTCTTACTATAGACTTATTGCTATCGGTTCAAAACTGGTTTTAAAATTAAAACCACTTATTCGTATAATAATATTGTTTTCTTTTACTCTCCGTTTAACGAAGTCCTTATACCGCAATAATATACTCGTTCTCTTCAATTTCGCTAAATAGAATTTACACTGTATTTAAGAATATTTAACCTTGATTCTAATTTTTCGGAGAAATATCTTTTTATATCATTTCGTTGTTTCAAAAGTAAAACTCACTAAGTGACATTTTGAATAAAAATAAATGTTTTATTCATTTTAAGGAAACCTACGGTTAGAATGAAACTATGAAGCGCAATACACATTTAATAATTTGTTCTTATCGTAAACTAGCTGATCCGGCAAACGTTAATTTGCCATGTAAGTAATTTCTAAAAAGCAGGGTTTGGTGATAAAAAAGTAAAAATTAAATTATAAAAAAATAAAAACAAAAAATTTCGTCCAAAAGTAAATTTGTTGTTCACCCTTGTGAACAACCCTTATCACTTAGGGGTATGAAAAATAGATAGTAGCCGATTCTCAGACCTACTTATATACGATACTTTTAGATTTTTACCAAATTTTATATACGAATACGCATATAAAATTTGGTAAAAATCGGTAAGCCGTTTCGGAGGAGTACGGAAACTAACACTGTGACATGGAAATTTTATATATTAGATGTACGCTTAAAATAAGGAATAGTAGCAGCATTAATTTTTATTCAAAATTACACTTAGTGAGTTTTACCTCTGAACCGACGATATTTACCTATGTAAATGCACTTCCACCCAGCACGGAGTCTCCTTGATGGAGCTCCGCGGATAGTCGGGCCCCCAGCCCTTTACGAAGGAGAGTCGAACGATACACAGCCGTCTGAGGTCGTCGACCCCGATGCCTGCCGCTGCTGATAAACCTAGAGGGAGACAAACATTGGTAGTTATAGATAAGTTAAAGCAGGAGAGATATAGCTGGCCTTAGTCGTTATTAAAAATATGTTATGTTTTATCTCAATTTCATGTATTGACTTATTTAATAGGGATGTTGACTATTTTTTGGAATTGCTTTTATTTTATAGATACATCCTTTATAAACACGAAAAAAAAATCTTATCAAAAAATATTACATATTTCAATAAAAAATACGTAAAAAAAATACTTTTTAATATAAATATTTAATATAAATATATTATTTATAAAATAAAAATAAATAAAAACGACGTATTCATTTTTATTGAATTTATTCGTGGGAAGTGAAAAGATTTGTTAAGATCTCTGATCTAACTTTGATCGAACGCGAGCGAGATTGTTTATCGGTCTGTGACGTCACGTGACAGTTTGGAGCGTTTTAGCGGGAATCTTTGAAAAGTAATTTTATTTACGTATTTTTTATTAAAATATGTAATATTTTTTTATAAGATTTTTTGTTTCGTGTTTATAAAGGATGTATCTATAAAATAAAAGCAATTCCAAAAAATAGTCAACATCCCTATTATAGCGATCCGCCCCGGCTAAGCACGGGTGCAATGTAGATGTACGATATATAAAAATAGTAGCGAGGTCTATGATACTCGCTGAAAATGTAGCTTTCTATCGGTGAAAGAATTTTAAAAAGGTCAAGCAGTTTCTGAGTAAAATCGTTACAAACAAACAAATTTTTCCTCTTTATAATATTAGTTAGTAGCATTTTATTTTATTATTGCGATATTTTTTTATTTAAATAATTGTTTTTTTTTGATCAAGATAATCGGCATAGTGACTGTTTTAATTGAATAAAAAAAATTAGTAAGCTTATCAAGCTTGTGAAATTTAAAATGAAATTTATAGTGACAACGCTTGTTATAAAGCACTCAGAATGCGTGAATAGAAAATTGAACTCAGAAATAAATACTATAATACATAAATCAGGTTTTAATCTGGTATTTTTTTATTTAATCATTTTTTACTGATTTTAATTACAAAATTTGTAAGTGCAAGCGATCCTCAACCTTATTTCTAAGGCGATACGTACATTTATTCATGCCGGGGTGCGCGGGCGCAATGTGTCCGGCGACGGCGGCGGCCTGCGCGGCGGCGGCGGCCTGCGCCGTGGCCGCCTGCGTCTGCATCTGCCGGTGACACTGACGGAGATCGAACACCTGGAATACCATCACATTCATTTAATTCATTTGGTGCTAAAATGTTGCCCAGGGTGTTTGCTCGCTGCTTGCTTGTAAGCCATTATGCTAGCCTGATACAGCAGTGCGGATAACACGCATCGCTGTGATGACGTCACACTTAGCATAGACTACAAAAATGTTATGTTTTGTTAAACTATAGATATCAGTATTATCAAAGAACATAGATGGACAGGCCTATACCAACTTTTGGCTCAGAAAAAGTAGTTCTATTTTTGAACTGTAGCGCGGCAATGTATCGGTGTGACACATCTAAGCAGTCCGCTGACTCCTCCCTCGCGTTGTCTCGCTTGCTCTTACGAGCGAACGGCAATAACGCTCTAAAAGCGGCTGGGTGCGAGAGAGTGCGCGCTATGACTCCAGCGTCAGTGTGTCGTTCACACGGACACTAGCAGCGCCGCGGTGGCTGGGGGAGAACTACTCTTACCCCAGAGAAACCGTGCCAAACGCGCCTATAAGGCCTGTTATTCTATGTACATATTATATATTCTTTGATTATATTCATTTAATTCATTGATGCTGAAATCTTGCGTAGAGTGTTTTCTTGCTATTTGTTAGTAAGCCATTATGCTAGCCTTTCGATACAGCAGTGCGGATAACAAGTATCGCATAGATTATAGATTTTTTTTTGTTAAACTATAGATATAAGTATTATGTATTTTTAATGTGGCAATTAAAAGTGTTATATTAATCTGTTACCTTTATACAAGCGGAGGGGTATATCTTGTGCACAGCGTCGCCGGGAGCACGGCCAGCCTCCCGGTCCAGATAGTAAGACTGCACGAACACAGAGTGGTCCGACAGACATCGAAGCCACACATCACCTTCGCCGCGAAGGTCCAGTTGCACACCTTTACCTATATGTAATCTGCGTCAACAAAACAAACAAAACCTATATCAACTTGCTTTCTCTTTTAAGCTAGCGGTTTAAACAATCTATTGAATAGGTCTAAATTAAAAAAAAAATTAAATAATACATACAAAGGGCATAAAATATAAACATATATACAATAATTACTACAATAATTATCATTATTTTATTTTATTTTTAGGTTTAAAGTTTTAAAAAAAAGTCTGTATAGTAATAGTTTTTATTTTAATTTATTATTTATTTTTCTTAGCTATAAGTTTGCACACTGTCCCCGTTTTATTATTGTTATTTCTGTTTGTTAATTTAATTTTGATTATTTTATATTATTCAAACGTCTGATAGTCCGTGGCGTGACTGAGGCTGCAGCTGAAAATCATATTAGTTATAATATATATAATACACTTATAAGTTTAGTTTTGTAAGTAATCTTTGTTAATTTGTGCAGTAAATAAACTCTCTCTCTCTCTCTCTCTCTCTCTCATATAGTACATAACGTTGGTTCAAAGGTAAAACTCATCAAATCTAATTTTGAATAAAAAATTTGTCTGTTATTGCTTATTTTAAGCGTCCATCTACGTTAAGAACCAATTACTAAGTACGTATTGCGCTTCATATTTTTGTTATGGATAAAGTGCGATGCGTGTTTGACAATATTACTTCTGGGCGTTGAATTATACTACTTTTTTACATAAACCCAACAGATATGAAATTAAAATATGTAAGTTATTTTTAAAAGTTAAGAGACAAAATTACTTAATATACGAATAATATATTATCACAGCACAAATATCAATTACGGCGATATTATTTGTATATCTTTTAAATCATTGACTCACCTAGCTCTTTCACTCTGCTCCGTTCTGTGAACGTTACTCAACGCGCCCAAACAGAACCTGTTTCCGCCTGACGGATCCACGTAGCCATCAACCTTGAATAAAAGACAATATTATAACCATGTAAAGGAGTTTTTTTTTATTAATTGAAAGGTTTATATGTTTGTTTGTTACGATTTAACTCAAAAACTACATATTTATTTCCAGTTAGATATCGACAGACGAGCATGAGGTTCACTTGATAGTAGGTGATACCTCAGCCACAGAACATCAGTCAATGATGCGGCGTCGATCTACTTTTTACTTCAAGCGTTCGGAAATCCATAGACTGAAACCGAAACGCGCAATGAGCACTTCACGGTTTTTCCATCTATGAACGCTGGTTTCATCTATGAATTGAAAGATTTATATGTTTGTTTGTTACCATTTAACTCAAACTACATAATATTTATTTCCAGAAATAATTAGGGATCCTCACTAAAACTTGAATTATGTAACCCAAGGTGTACATTTTTGTGTATAGTACATCTACATTGCACCCGTGTGAAGCCGGGGCGTGTTCCACATATAAAATAAAAATAAATTGAAAAGAGATATAGATTTAAATAAAATACTGTATACCGGATTAAAACGCGATTTATTATTTATATTGTTCAAATTATTTATCCCGACGTTTCGGATGCTTTTCAGCAACCGTGGTCGCCGGGAGACAGACAGTTTTAATCCGGTATACAGTATTTTATTTAAATGTGTGATACTCGCGTTAATAAAAGACAATATTAAGAGATATTGATACCAACTCACAGTAACATTAGGTCGGCTTGAAGGCACTTTGAAGGTCTCCCCGACCTGCGTGTCCAGCTCGAAGTACGCTACTGAGCACCAGTACTCCGGCGCAGGTTGACTCGACAGTAGCCCGCTGGGGTTGCCATTGTCTACAAATAAGTTAAATATAGGCTTATAAAAAATAACATAGTATAAGATGTACTTTACACTCAATGTGTATGTGTGAAAAAGAGCGTAAAGAGAAACAATCACACGTCAAGCTAAGACTAAATGGCCACAATTTTGCCAAAATTCTTTGCTCTGCATATTTTTGCGGAATTTCCCAATTTTTGTTGCATTTTTTAAAAAGATCTATAGGCCAGAATGTAAATTCGGGACAAAGCCTCAGTAATTTACTCAAGTTTATTAATTATATTTTAATAATTTGCTCACAAACACAAATGTGAGCTTCCCTGTAAGAATTAGTATTCAAGTAAATTGAGCGGAAAATTAAATTAATTAAAGTACGTTTTGTCTCGCTCTTTCGAATACTAAATGACTTTATAACAAAAAAAAACAGAGTTCAACTATTACAAGCTTATTCCACCTATACAAATGACAAACACACTTTTCTTTATAAACAGTTACGTAATTTTGGCGGATATTTAATATAAACTTGACATTTTACTGTTTTTTTAACTAAGGCATATAAAAAAGCAAGAAATTAGGTATAAACAGTGTTTATAATTATTTCTTCTGAACTAATCCTATATTTAAAGCGTCTAATATGTAAATTATATAAGCAAATATTGTAGAGAATAGGGATGTTGACTATTTTTTGGAATTGCTTTTATTTTATAGATAAATCCTTTATAAACACGTGACAGTTTGGAGCGTTTTAGCGGCAATTTTTGAAAAGTATTTTTATTTACGTATTTTTTATTGAAATATGTAATATTTTTTGATAAGATTTTTTTTTTCGTGTTTATAAAGGATGTATCTATCTAATAAAAGAAATTCCAAAAAATAGTCAACATCCCTATTTGTTTTATTTATTGATACGATTGAATGATCTTACAATAGTGGTGATGGTGCGCAGGCGCATCGACAGGCGCGGGCGGCGCGGCGGGCGGCGGCGCGAGGCTCTGCGTGTACGTCAGTGTGTTGTTGCCCGTCCATGTGCCTGTACCGACACGATGTCACCATTAAAAATATAACCGACATAAATCCTTATATATACTAATATTATAAAGAGAAATGATGTGTTTGTTACGATTTAACTCAAAAACTACTGGTTTTTTGTATAGTTCATTGCACCCTGCGAAGTCAGGGCATTTTACTACTATTAAAATATACCGATAGACGAGCATATGGCTCACTTGAAGGTAAAGCCTCAGTCACAGCGCATCAGTCTATGATGGGCTGTTGAACTATTTTATGATTCGAGCATTCCTCGAGGAAGTACATAGACTGAAACCGAAACGCGCAATATGCACTTCATGATTTTTCCACCATGGTAGTTCGTTATCTGTCCGCCTAGAATGACCATCAAGAGATATCTCACGGATGAGTGAAGACTAACTAAGATATAAGATATTTCAATATACAATTATATCTCGGCATCGACAACTTTGATAGACAAGATATCTCGATCGACAAATATATCTATTTTTGATATTAAAAGTCGAGTTTAAAGTATCATGTTAGACCCGGAAGACAAAGAGATAATCTATACAAACACGAGAAAACGACAAAATTTTGTCGTGGTTGTCACGCTCAGCCAGCTGGTTGGAATTTTGATATTCCTTCCACCCTTTTAATTAAAAAGAACCGGCCAATTGCGTGGTGGACTCGCGCACGATTTACATATATAGGACGAATATTTGTTTTATTTTAATTTAATTAATTATTATTAAAGTGAATATCACGGTTCGTGAGATACATAGGTGACAGATAGAGGGAATAGGGTCCCGTTTAACCGTTTGGGTACGGAACCCTAAAAAAGTGCGAGCCTACCTTGCTGATGTTGGGTGCGATGCGGTATGGGACTCTGCTGCGGCGGGCTGACCGCTGCAAAGCCGTTCTGCTGCGGTTCGTTGGGCGACGCTACTGCGGTCACCGGCACTGCGCTACCCGTCGACACTGCCACGGAACCGGCTACGGTGAAACACAGTTTTTTATTTAATTTATTTACAACTAGCAACGCGCCCCGGCTTCTGACGGGTGCAATATAGATACACATGTAGGTAGGTAGTAGAACATGTTATTCGCTGATAATGTAGCTTTCTATTGGTGAAAGAATTTTCAAAATCGGTCCTGTAGTTTTTGAGTTTATTTATAACATTCAAAAATACAAATCTTTCCTCTTTATAATATTAGTATAGAAGTATAGATTTAAAAATCAGAATTCAAGAGTTACATTAAGAATAGCATTGTAGCGACATCTATGATCCGCTACAAGAATCAATACAGGACGTCTAATCCTGAATCGCGCTATATAAATATTTCGGAGCGCTGAGTATATATACAATATCTCAACATCAACCACTGGGGGCCTTAGGGCCGGCCAGTCAGTGGTTCGACTGGGCGAGGATCCTACCTTTAGGTTGGAGGAAGACCACACCTCGCTTCCTCCACATATTTACATACACAAAAATAGCATATGTTACTCACTGATAAGGTCTTTCTATTGGTGAATTTTTTTTTTAAATCGGTCGAGAAGTTTTTGAGCATATTCATAACATACAAAAATACAAATCTTTCCACTTTATAATATAATATAATAAAGAGGAAAGATTTGTTTGTTTGTCACGATTTAACTCAAAAACTACTTGACCAATTTTAAAAATTCTTTCAACAATAGAAAGCTACATTATCAGCGAGTAACATATGGTATTTTCTTTTCTTTTTTTTTTGTACATATACATCCACATTGCATCCGTTTGAAGCTGGGCCATGTTGCTAGTTACTAATAAAACTAATATGCCAATGAATATCATAAGTACACATTTCTCTCAATTTTAAGATTTCTTTACAAAAATATTAAATTTGTTCGAGATCTGCAGGAATTGAATCATGGACTTCCATTGGACATAACATACCTGGTAAAGTCTGTGTCAATTGTGTATCAGCAGAAGTTTGTTCCGTTGTAAAGAAACTATTGTTTGTGCCATCTATAATAGGTGTAGACGCTCCGGGGGACATACTGACTGGCATAGCCGCTGAAATACATAAAAGCAATCTGTTTAGTATTTATTATTTAAAAAGGGTTTATATTATATAGGTTGTCCTATAGTGTATATAGACTAGAGATGAAACGGATAGCTGTTTGTCCGGATCCGGATATCTGGCCAACCTTGAAGCCGGATAGCCGAATATCCGGTCGAACATAGACATTTGGTGTATCGCAAATATCGGATAGTTGCTCCGGCAACTATCCGGTATCCAGCCGGATATCCGTATCTCTTATATAGACTGTGACTAGCAGTGGCGGGACCACTATACAAGCCCAAAAGCCCGGCTTGCCCTATTAATGCAACCATACAAAGATAAATAATACTGCCATTAACATAATTTTATAAGTCACATAATATATAACTTATATGAATAAGTAATTATATAAGTTACTAATATTATAAAGAGGAAATATTTGTTTGTTACGATTTAACTGAAAAACGACTCGACCGATTTTTAAAATTCTTTCACCAATAGAAACCTATGTTACCAGCGAGTAACATTTTTTAGCATATAGTAAACTATATATAAACACGTATTACGTTAAAGTCAGCAAACCAGGCGTTTGGACTGGTAGGGTGGTTCCGCCACTCGTGACTATCACATACTCATAAACAATTTAATTCTTCTTTAATCACCTTCCAGTTTCGGAAGTTCAATTCAGAAATACTTCGTAGGTTATTAGTAAACCTAAAGAAAATAATCCAGAGATTTATTATGGAATTAAACTGCGATTTCTCATCCCAAACTGAACTTCCGAGAACGTAGTCACCTTGTAAGTTAGAATTATGCATATTAACACCATACATAAAGTGATTAGGCTAAATTAAGTGCAAAATAAAATATTAAAAGCTTACAATGATTCATTCTCCACATAGTACGCGCGTCCATTGTGTCAGGAGGTTCTAATTTCGGTGCGAGCACTCTTTGCTGACCCATTACCATTTGCTGGGAACTTTGCATAGACATCCCTTGACTTATATTTGGCATTTGAGGGGTCCCGGGTGACATTTGATTAGGAGCTGACGCCATTCTTGGCGAAGTCATTTGTGGCACATTTGATCCCATCTGTGGCGTTCCAGGGCCCATCTGTGGCGTTCCAGGGCCCATCTGTGGCGTTCCAGGACCCATCTGTTGTGTTCCTGGACCCATTTGTGGCGTTCCTGGACCCATTTGTGGCGTACCAGGACACATTTGAGGCGTGCCTGGACCCATTTGAGGCGTGCCTGGGCCCATTTGAGGAGTCCCAGGGCCCATTTGAGGGTTTCCAGAGGACATTTGAGATGAACCCGGACCTATTTGGGGAGTTGTTCTGCCCATGTGGGGTGTACCAGGGCTCATTTGTGTCATTTGGCTGTTGGGATGGTTTGAGATCATTTGCGCCCCAGGTGAATGCCCCATTTGTGGCGGGGCTAGTGGCGCCCCGGGTCGTAATGGCCGCGATCCGTGGGGCGAAAACATGTTCGGAACGCCATCTGGCGCTATCGAAACGAAATTGCAAAATAAATTGAAATGCATAGCAAAAGAATAATAATAACAAACATAAGAAAAGTATACTAAAAATAACAAATACACACAGAACCTTGAAATTTTAAGGCATTATAACTTTAATGAAAGCCGAAGGACAATTTAAACTTTATTTAAATCTTTAAGATTATACTGCCTCAAATACTAAAATATGTATTTGTAAAATAATAAATGACATGATGAATTAAAATATCATCACAGCTTCTGGATGTATTTATTCAAAAATTATTAGGTTTGCTTCATAACAATTGTATAATCCGTAAAAATTTAAACTGTCCATTCTTTCAATCTCATACATGCTATAAAAATTAAGAAACTTACTTTGTCCTTGATTAATAATAATATTTGTTGGCTGAAACTGTTGATGGTGTGCTATAGTTGTATGTGGGTGTCGGGGACTGGTGGCGTGATGCTGTATTGTCACCAGCTCTCCAGTATCCATGTCCATTCCATTACCACCTATACCAGCGGTATATTCATCTTTAACTAACCTACTAGGCCCAGATTGTAATGTAAGGTTTGAGAGATCTAAAAGAGGCAATGAAATTATTCAAATTCTTTGGATTCAGTTCAATATATTGAATAATCAGTTAATACATTTAGAGCCATTTATCGTTTTCAAAACACCTGAATTTTAAGAGTGTGGTAAGTGATGAGTTAGTTAGTTTGTAGTGAAATATGAACTTATGATTAGCAATGGCAAAGGACTCCTTACAGATTTAATATTTCATTCAACTGAACAAGAAAACTAACTTCATTAGAAATTAAAAAAAATCTCCCCATTACATTAAATTATTTACACCTTAGGTATTTATTCAGACATTCATATTTCCATGAATGTTGCGAATATGAATATTTGTTACATCACTAATTTGTACTCTACTATCGTTTCTTGAAAATAATTTAGAATAGAATAGAAATTTTATTATAATTATGCATAATGCTCAAAATAATAGAATATTATCTCTTAAAAACTAATTATTTCTGACAATAAATTGCACAATATTTAGTCATTTCCATAAAGTCATATTAGATATCAACCATACAATATTTGTTGTGACAAAATTAACCCACATTATTTGCTCTGGCTTAGAACTTAGAATGCTAGTTAAAGATTAAAGAAGAAAATAGCTTATCTTGTTAGTGCAATGAGTAATGTCATAATGAGTTTGATTCCCAATATAAATATATAAAATATGTCTTAGTAGGGCACTTGTTTCAGCACTTAAAACTGAATAAGTTATAAAGAAAAATCATCTATTGAAACAAAAATAGAAGTACACCATTATGGCAAAATAGGTGGGCATGAATATTATATGTTTTTACCATAAATTAACACAATGATGACTAAGCTACTGGCTTACCAATTCCAGGAGAAACAACCCTTTCATAATGATAAGGATTGACACACACTGAGTCACATTTTAAGTCAAAAGCAAACTGGCAAAATTTCACATGTTTTAGCTCATTCTTGTGTAGGTCTGGCCAGCGCCATATTCGTGCATATATTACATGAGGAAATCCTTTTCTACCGGCAACCTGATAAAAGGAATGTGTTTAAATGTATTTGTAAAATAAAGACTCTCCAATATAGGACTGACTTAATTGTATTTAAACTTCAATGTAATATGGCAGTTAGTAATTGGAAATCTCCCTCCTTCTCAAAAATATAATTATGTTGTTCCAAAGAATGTTAATCAGGGAAACCTACTCAATGACAAAAACAAAGTAATTATTAGTTAATAATATATTCATATAATTTACACACCTGTAATCGTCCATCTAAGGTCCTCTGAATTGTCACACATTTACTTGGATGGGCACCATTTGTTGTGATAGCAGTTATCAATGAATCCAGTTCATCTCTTTTCTCCTTTAATTTCTTTACGAGGGATTCTATGGCACGCTTTGAAAAGCCTTCACTCTCACCCCCTTGCCGGTGACACATCAATGAGTGAACTATGCTCAGACAGGCATCTGCTGATGTAGGGGCTGTAGTATTCATGACTAGAAATACAACATTATTACAAAGTTAAAGGCATTTAAATAACCTGCTTGGTAAAATAGCAAACATAAATATTGTAATGTCGTCTCTAATGTAATTAATTAATTCACGATTTCGCATTAATTGTAACCAAGAGGACGATTATATGCAAAAATAGGCAATCTATTTATAACAATTGAAAACACTAATTAAGATAATTTAAAATCATGTACATATTATTCAATTAAGTATACCTTTTATTAACCAATTCTCTGGAATAATAACAGTGAGTTGTTTATTATAACGACAAATTCAATGAAAATAATTATTTACGTAAAGTAGTTCCTTCGATTGTAAGAACATGAAAGAATATTCGCTTACCTATTTGTTATAAAATTAGTAAATAGTATATCATAAATAGAACAATCTACACTAAAAATTTTAATCATGAGTAAATTATCGAAACTAATATCCTTTATAACGAGACAATATCAAAACAGTGCGACATTTTACCATTTTACTGACCATTGACCAACCATAAAGAATTTCAATTTGCTAGAGGATTTTTTTTTATCGCATTTGCTAGAGGTAGAGCAACGAATGTTATGTATAATCTATGATTTGACGTGTTTTCCCTGAATAATAATAGGTAGGTATTATTTATTGTAGATAGTGTTGGTTTGAATTAAAACCATTAATTAGTTTGTTAATTTAGTGATGTGTGATACTCATTACTCACAATATAATGTTATATATTACAATATTTATTTTATATACGTTTTAAGAAAAAGCGTGAAACGAATCTTAAAATAAGAAAATATTATTCATTGTCAATGTGACAATATATTCGACAGTATGTCAATATTTGGCAGTGTCTGACAGCGAACGTCAGTTTGACAAAATTTCATTTTGAGGCATTAGAATTTCTTTTCGAAAAAATAAGTGATTTATAGTAATATTTCAATATTGAAATGTTTTTGTGTATTTAACAGAAGCGGTTAATTAAATCTAAAACTTTTAATTGATTAAGTACTACCCTACCATTATGAATAGAATGTGGGTGGACTCTTCTTGTTAGCCAAGTAGTGTTAGGAGATATGTCCATAAAATTAGAATAGTAGTTGATCATGAAAAATGAAGGGTGTAGATAGATCTCTAACGAATAAAGAAGGGATGACAAATAAACCAATAATAACATGTAAGTTTAAGACTTGTTTTAAAATCATGTAACCCATTTCAGAGTTCACAATCAAATATTATTTTTATATTTCTTTAGGCGCGGGAGACTGGAACTTGTTTTGTACTCTGGAAGCTCCCTTAGTAGCTGCAATCCCTCAGGATTCATGTGAATGGAGGAGGTCTTATGGACGCATTACAAAATTTGTTTATTTGGAGGCATCCTTCATCAAATATAAGGACAAAGTACAATCTGAACTTAATTTGTTAAAACGTCCTATACTACATATTTACTGGACTGACTGTGTGGTAATAGATTTTTTATAGTTAAAATTATCATAAAAATTCAAAAAGTATTACTGTCTACTGTCTGTATGATTTTATTTAAGTTTATTTAATAATGTAAAGTTACAGCATTGTAATTTTATATTAAAGATGATTACAATATTGCTTTTTTTTAGGATATAGAATATTACAAAACAACACTTAGAGAAGATATAGAAGCATGGTTCAAACAACTAGAGAAAAACAATATAACTGACTGGATGATAGTTTTAGTAGAAACATATGATATAAGAAAAACAAATAAACTTCTACCAAGAACTACTGTACTAGATAAAATCAAAGGTGACTTTGCTGTAAAGCAGACAGAGGATAGGTTTATATCTGTTATAAATCCTATAAAGTCAGAGGCTCGGAGTGCAGATTCCTGGCGTGCACTAGTGGCAAAATTACGACACCTAGTTCTAGTTGCATACAATAAGGCGTTAAATAAGTTTGAGGAATACATGAGGGAGCAAAGAGAAAAACGTAATGATCCAGAATGGGATTTTTGTAATTATTTTATTTTGCAGGTTTGTTTTTTTGCAGAGAACATTCTTAAATTTATTAATGGTTTCATTTACTGTATGTTTATCTTTTATTTCAGGAGCAATTAGCATTTGTGCTTGAAATGCTTGGTTTATATGAAGAAGCTCTAGTCCAGTATGATGAGTTAGATGCTTTATTTTCTCAATTTGTACTCAATTCTAATATAACAGAGAGTCCTAAATGGCTTGAAACATTTAAACAGCAAATTACGTCTTGGCAAGCCATCAGACTGATACCTACCGTGCCACAGAATTTAAGAGAACTTATAATTAAGCAGAAAGCCTCTCTATTAGACTTTAGGAGCTATTTATTTCAACGACAAAGTGCCATGTTGTTACTTTCCGAGAAGACTGAAGAGGTTAGTTTAGCTGATTTATATAGTCCTTATTTATATATTTACATAACCTGTTCAAGGCCCGAAATTACCAAACGTGAGGAACACATGCTTACAGAAAACTATAAACATATCGTCCCGGTGGGATCCGAACCCACGACCCATCGGTACTCACGGCAGATGTCCTATAGTCCGCGCGGAAGTGCTAGTCTCCGCCTGAGGTATGTGAGCAGTGAGTCGGGGGAGGGCGCGTATTTTCAAGACACGCACAAGATATATTATGAGAACAGATAAATCTCCGGATAACTATGTTAAAAACTGTCTTAAGTAATGTTATGGGTAAATTATAAAATTATATTTTCTATTTCCTGGCTAAGCAAAACACACAGTTAAAAGTGTTAATTAAATTATTAATGGTACAAAACAGTTTTAAAAACAAATTAACATTTCTCAATAAGTATTCAGGTTCTCAATAAGTAAAATTTTATAATTTCCGATGTTTGCAGACTCGAATTTCATTTTCTAAATAACATTTTTCACTTGTCGTGGTATTGGCGGACCCATCTTAGGATATTTAACTCATGTGTATTTGGAATAAACTGACGTGAACAAATGAGTCGTGTAACCATCGCGGTGGTCGACGGCAGACTGAGTCAGCTTGACGTTTGGAAATATCCCCCGCCCTGCCGCTCACATACCGCAGGAGGAGACTAGGACTTGCGCGTACAATATACCAAACGGGCCACGATACCAAATTCCCTATTTTTTTTCAGTTCACAGATTGATAACAGATTTAGTATTTTGTCTTGGTCCAAGCTAGTTGAATAGACTACAATGATACTATGTAGATAGGCACAAAAATTAAAACATCCACCATATTTACATAATACTAGCGACCCGCCCCGGCTTTGCACAGGTCTAGATTTTTTGACAAAAAAAGGTATGGGTTGGTAATAGAAGAGTGAAAATATAGGGTTGTATATATTTTTAATGCCACATTATAAAAAAATAAAAACAAAAAATTTCGTCCAAAAATTAAAAAAACAATTTTTAAGGGTGAACAACCCTTATCACTTAGGGGTATGAAAAATAGATAGTAGCCGATTCTCAGACCTACTGAATACGCATATAAAATTTGATAAAAATCGGTAAAGGCCTTTCGGAGGAGTACGGTAACTAACATTGTGACATGGAAATTTTATATATTAGATGATATAATTTTTTATTTTTTTTAAATTGTTTTATATATACATCACGCCTCTTCCTCATTGGGGTAGGCAGAGATCACGGTATTCCATATGCTCTGATTCTTGCATAAAACTTTCGCTTCTTCCAATTTCATCAATGCTTTCATACACGCTCGTTGGTTTCGAGTACTTTTGACCTGGCCCTTTTGAAAAACGTCTCCAATCTGATCGATGTACATTCGCCTAGGTCGACCACTCTCGACTGTTCCACTCACACCAGCTTCATAAATATTTTTCTTTCCCCTACTTTCATCCATCCTTTCTACGTTAATAGAAAGATAATACTGTAATAGATTTATTTTGTTTCGTTATTTTTCTTTTTTCCTCCTTTTTTAACTGTAATACAATAGAAGCATGACAGTAAATGTAAAATTAAAATTAGAAGCATTGAATATGTATTTTTTATTGACGTTCATAAGTGGACATAATGTTACCTAAATTAATAAATTATTTTTGAATTTGAAGTAAATTACAATAGGCTTACAGGGTGTCTCGGCGCGGTGCCTTAAAAACCCCTGAAATGATGCATTAAAATTATTTAACTTATTGATCAATTTAAAAAGTTATGCAAGACAGATAAGTCTTAATTCAGCAATTAATAAGTGTAAATTAGCAATAATCATTCTTGTTAAAGCTACCAGTAATAAATTTACACACTAATGATCCATTATCCACACGACTAGTTAACTTATTATGCGAAAATACAGTTATTGTGTACTAGTTTTTAAACACATTTTTAATGTAAGGCGGTAGTACTCTATTTATGATTCAGTTTGCTATTTATAATATAAGCCTTCATAATATACTAGCAACACGTCCGGCTTCACATGTGTGCAAGATGTAGATGTACTATACACAAAAAAAAAGTCCATGTTACTTGCTGATAAAGTAGCTTTTTATTGGTGAAATAATTTTTGAAATCCATCCAGTAGTTTTTGAGTTTATTTGTTACAAACATACAAAAATACAAATCTTTATAATATTAGTATAGACAAGCACTTTTGGATTGTATTTTTTTAAATAATAATGTTGCTTCCATCAAGAAACTCGATTGTTCTTTCTATTTTATTTTTATTTCTAACATAGTTACTTTTCTTAACCTGCTTTGTCGTATTTGTCATAAAAAATTGTCATATTCTAGGTAGCATCACGTTGTATAAGCACAGTACACAATACACTAGTAGAGCTATCGTTACTCGGCGTGCAGTCGATAGAGGGCGCGGCGGCGTGCTGGGCGCACCTCGCCTGTGTGGAGACGTTGCGCGTGTGTGAAGCGTGCACCACTGTGCAGGCACCACTCTTGCATGATGCTAAAGATAAGGTATTTATCACGATATTCACAATGTACCATTCATCGAGATATTGATATGAGGCTAACTTTACAGTAGGCCACAGCCACAAAACATCAGTCTATTATGCGATGTTGATATTTTTTTCTTCGAGCTTTCGGAAATCCCTAGACTGAACGTGAAATGCACAATAAACACGTGAACCAGGGATAGGGACTTCAAGTTTACAGAAAATGTATCGTCACGGCGGGTCTTGAATCCGCTACCAAACTTTTCTTATTATTATTTATTTTCTTTCAAATTTTACGTAGAAAATCATCATAAATATATTAAAAGTAAATGTTTGTGAGGATGTATAGATGGATATTTGTTACAACTAACTGTTACTAACTGCTGTAACTCTTTCACGCAAAAACTACTAAATGGATTTTGATGAAACTGTACAGTATTATTGTGTATACATCAGAATAATACATATTCTAATTTATAACGATATTGAAGTAATTGGTTAAATTATAACGATGAGTGTAGGTCGGAAAATTCTGCTATCTGCGAGCTATTTGGGCGTGTGATGCATAAACTGTTAGTGTAACACAAAATATAGGTGGGATAGGAATGTGTTGTAGTAAATAGAAAAGGCTCAAAAATATAATAATCAAAGTATGTAGACGAAGTCGCGGGAAGAAACTAGTTTATCACAATGATAATAATTTACTCTCTGTATATCTCTCTGTGTATATTAATTCTCTCTCTATATGATAATACTTTATTCTCAGCTTCACGAACTAGGCAAGCTATGCGGCTTGCTCCCCGGGTCGCCGTCCCCCACCTCAGAACAGCTCCACTTAGTTGTCATGCTGTCAGCCGGCATGGGGGATACGGAGACGAACAACAAGTCACCCACCGTCCGGTTGAAAGAGGCCCTCTGCAGTAGCACCAGCTTCCAGCAGTACTATCTAGAGCTGGCCGAGTTGGCTATGGGGACGTATAAACATATCGGGTGGTTAAGGTGATTATCTATCTGCGATGATACTGTTGAGCGTGCATAGGTTTGAAATCTGGATAAAGAGACTGTTTATCCAGAATTCAGATTATTTAATTTTTAATCAAAAATTTAAAAGATAAATTTTAATTTGTCAATGAAATCTTATTTTTAACTTTATTTCCAGATAATCTATCCTACTATCTTGTACGCTTCTTTTTTTTTATAATATAGGGGGCAAACGAGCCTGCGGCTCACCTGATGGAAAGTGAACACCGCCGCCCATGAACATCTGCAACATCAGAGGACTTGCAGTTGCGTTGCCGGCCTTTAATTCTTTTTTATATTCTTGCCATTAATTAATACCTTGTTATTAAAAAATCTTAAATATTATATAAGATTTCTTAGGGTATGTTAAATATTACAAAATAATCATTAGCCATGTCGCCAACTGAGAATAAATTATCTTTATAAAGTTTAAAAATTGTAAAACATATCGTAATCACTTGACCACCTTATTTTAATATTTCAGATTTGCTCGTCAAATAGGTAGAGATTTAGCGGCATTCTACTCAGAACTAGGGGAAACTAGCAAGGCTGTAGTATTTCTTGTGGACGCGCTGAGATCCTACGAGGAACAAGGCTGGAAAGAATTGGCTGCTCAGACTAGACTTGAATTAGTTGCTGCTGCTAAGAAAATGGATGATTTTGACAGGTATGTTGTAATAATGGATTTCAAGACGCCTATTTTGGTCCTTCAAACCGGATGTCTGTATTTTTCTAATGTTTTTCAGATATACGACACTGTCAGCAAGAATAGCCAGTACAGAAGAATTAGAAATCCTAGTCAGACAATTTTACTTTGAAGAAATGATGAAGTCCATCAAACAAAATCTCGCCGAAAAGAATTCCGTTCAAACCGAGCTCAATGATTGTTTTCGTTTAATATCTACAACCCTACTGCCGTCCGAACGTGGTGTTTATATCACTGACAATAAGGTTCAGTGTCGCGTGGCACTCGAAAGTTATCTGCCAAAAGACGTCGTATGTACGAAAGCGTCGATCTGTATAGATTCATGTGATGACACACAGACGGATAAGAAAACGCCAGTGAAAAATAATAAGACTGATTTAAGTGTAGCTACGCAGGCTAGTCCTAAGAAGTCTGATGAGGATATTGCTTGTAATTTTATAACGAGGTGAGTGTGTTTTTTTTTGTTAGATATCGACAGACGAGCATGAGGTTCACTTGATACCTCAACCACAGAACATTAGTCAGTAATGCGCTGTCGACCTACTTTTTACTTTGAGCATTCGGAAATCCATAGACTAAACGTGTACTTCACAGTTTTTTCCATCTATGAACGGTTTATTACCCGTTCGGAATAAACGTGTTTAAGTCGGTTTTTGTTTTTAACTAGATATCTTGATAGGGCTATGTTTAAAATTTGACCTTATTTTTCTTATTAAGGTAGTTAATGTCTATAGCTTTTTTTATACATGATTCAATATGAAATCAATTTCTTTTTGCAGTATAAGACTAGACGACTTAAAACCTAAGAATCCCCTGCTAGACCCTATGCACATAACCTCAAAACTACACTATAAAGAGGACAAAACCCTCCAGAAGTCGACTGTTGAATGTCAAAACCCAAAAATGATATTAAAACGATCGGACAGTGCCAAATATCGAAAACAAGTTCAGCCAGTGCGGCATAACTGTGAAACGTATTTTACTTGCGATAATGTTATAATAAAACCCGGTGTAAATGAAATTGTATTTGAGTGCATTGCGAATAAATGTGGGTATTTCAAACTTGGCATTATGTCTATATTGGTTGAGGGAAAATTGGATTTTGTATCGGACATTTTGTTGAATACTAAGCTAGGTTTCGAAGTGGTCGCTCAAAGAGTTAGTGTTTACTTGAATAAGGTTGAACCGAAGAAGGATCTGGTGGCCGGATTGGAACACGATATGGAGTTGGTTATTATTAATGGGAGTTCGAGGTTACAAGAGGTATGTATGTTACGGTATTTTAAAGTTGGTGTTGAGTATGCAATAAAAGATCTGCAAATCATAAAATGTTGTATGTGAAGAACCTCTAATGTTCAAAAATAGCATATCCGGTTTGATAAAAAAAACTGAATTCCCATATCCCCTAGTGGGACATGGGGCAGACAAGCAAGTAGAGGATCAGCCTTCTTGTTTTTTTTCATGTTTTTTCCATGAGATTCGAACACAAGACCTCCGGTGCTAAACGCATTGCGCTTATCATTGAGCCACGGAAGCGGGGGGGCATTTTGATAAGGGGCTTCAATAATTGTACTATAAAAGTAATTTGAAAGAAAAAAAAAACTGTCAAACCCGTTATTTTAAGAGCGGATGGAGGTATCAAGTAGAAATTTACGTCAAATACTTAGATACCAATCTGCATTTTTAGATGAAAATCAATCTTTTACATAATAAAAAACACGGAAAATTATGCCACATAATTTGACACCAATTAATCAGTACTTATGTCACATACAACTGAGTGAGCTGAGACCACTTTTTATAAAATACTAGCGATCCACCCCGGCTTAGCTCGGGTGCAATATATGTAGATACTAGCTGACCCGGAAAAAGTTGTTTTGCCATGTAAATATTTTCTAAAAGCAGGGGTTGGTAATAGAAGAGTAAAAATATAGGGTTGTTTGTATTTTTAATGCCACATTATAAAAAAATAAAAACAAAAAATTTCGTCCAAAAATTTAAAAAAAAATGTTAAGGGTAATAAATAGATAGTAACCGATTATCAGACCTACTGAATACGCATATAAAATTTGGTAAAAATCGGTAAAGCCGTTTCGGAGGAGTACGGTAACTAACATTGTGACATGGAAATTTTATATATTAGATGTACTATACCCAAAAAAAGAAATAGCTTATTTTTAGTTTGATTTTTTATTAAATATGAATTTTTAAATTATAATATGAATCTTAATGATTTTATGATGAAATTTGAGTTATTCATTTTATTTTTTTTAGAACACAATAATACACCTAAAAGCATCAAATGGCCTCCATCTACGATATGGTATTAATTCTCTTCTGTCCCGGGAGTTAACTATTCCAGTGGAAGCCTCCGAGCCGTTCCATACAACGAGGATACCTCTGCGACTGTTCGCTGTTCTAATGCCTAAAAGAGAGAAAAGTATTGAACATACGGTAAGTGCTTTTTAGTATTCGAAAAGTAGAATTAAAAAGAGAAACATTTTTTTTCTTTCATACATATATTATGTACACCATTCTACATAATAACTTATTTCATTAATTCATTAATTATAATATTATTAAATAAAACCAAGTCACATTCAATAACATTATATCTATCTATTTGAGAAAATTATATAATAAACAGACAAAACGCTTTTAGCGTAATTAATTTGACTTTGACAATTTGGATCCGATAGGCATATTTTATTCTGCACCAACAAAAAAATAAATACTTATTCTAAAACAATAAAAAACCAAAAAAAATATACTTTGCATTTTTCTTTTGTTTTATAACTTTTAGGTAATTTTAGTTAAGTTTAATTTTAATTATATTAGTTTTAAGAGATCATTTTTAGTGGCTAAATAATTTTTTTTCATTTATTGATTAATTTCATACATTCATTCATTCATAAATCAATACAGTTAAAACTAAGACTTAAAGACACCGAAATGAATCTACACTATTTTTCAGAACGTCATTTTCATTCCTCCAATATTATTCCAGGTGTGGCTAACCTGCCCATGGTTAGAATCAGTTATGGAAGTCCCCCTCCACTTCTCCCCCCCAATGATAGCAGCTTGGAGACTCCTCACCTCCAATACGAGGAAGTTCGTCCACATCACACTGAAGTCCACGGTCACCCATCTCATTCAGCTGGTCCTGAGCGAGCCCAAGTTGGAGTGTGATGGCAATACTACGTTGTCAAATTTAAACCCGAAGGACAATGATATTATGGTAAGTGCTTTATGCATTTTTAGCACTGCTGCACATTAGATTATCGGCCACAGCCATAATAATAATCGCTGATAATGTAGCTTTCTATTGGTGAAAGAATTTTTAAAATTAGTTCAGTAGATCCAGAGATTATCCTACAACCTCTAAAACTTTACCTCTTTAAAATATTTGCATAAAAGTATCTTCACCAAACATGCGAAGCCATCGCATATATCAACACTAACTATTACAATCACTGATTTTGTAGTAGAAACCTAATATTACTTTCAGACAGTATCATCAGATGGGACGACAGCTTCGTTTATGTGGGAACTCCTCAAGGACCCGTTGGTGAAGGCTGGACCCATGAAGGCCACGTTTACGGTACAATACCGATTGGCACACGAGGAAGTTTCTCGAACGTTCTCGTGTCCGTTCGACATACAGGATTGTACGACCCTGTTCGTGATACGGACTAAGTTAGAGCCCGGGAAGGGATCCGATTTTTGTAGGGCGAGCCAAGTTTGCTGTCTTCATTTGAGTTTACAAAGGGTAAGTACTACCATAGAAGTACATGGAAGAACAGGCCTTTTAGGCGCGCTTGGCACGGTTTGTCTAGGGCAATCTTAGTTCTCCCCCCAGCCACCGCGGCGCTGCTAGTGTCCGTGTGAACGACACTCTGACGCTGGAGTCATACGGCGCACTCTCTCGCACCCAGCCGCTTTTAGAGCGTTATTGCCGTAAGAGCGAGCGAGACAACGCGAGGGGAGGAGTCAGCGACGAAGTGTGACATTGTGTGGCAAGGGGTGGGAGGGGTCCTAAGTTAAGAGATAGATATCTAAGTTTTGTTCGCGAGCTCATACTCGCTCATCTAGAGTCACGGGCTAGCCGCCCGAGCCCTTTGTAAATGTAAATAAAAACTAATTTTGGAACTGCAGTTTTAACTTAATAATTTACTGATGTAAAATTGCAAAATATGTGACCAACTGCGACAAGGAAGGGGAAGGGATCAAATAACCACAAAATTAGTGTGACGTACTTTATGGATGATCTTAAGCCACCTGAGATGTTTGATAGTGGGCAGTTTGTACTTCATTCCATTGAACATTAATTTCTTCTTCTTCTTCCTGCCCTGTTCCCTTTTTTTTTTTATTTAGGATCGGCGCAGTATGTTCTCTGAAAATTTATTTATAGTATATATTTTTTAGGTGAATGAAACGGAATACACTTCGTTGATGTATGAAGTGCTTGCCGACCAAACCATGTGGGCCGTACTAGGAAGAACTGCTGGTATGTTTTTTTATTTTGAATATAAATATCGCACCTTGAAAATCAAACCGTCACTAAACGAAAACAGACTAGATTTTCAGCTATCAACGCCATCTTGTGAGATTTTTTTTGTAAAATGCAAACACAACTTCAAAAGGTCAACGTTATGCCGCTAGATGGCGCAAGTGTCACTATGTCATTTGTCCGGATTTTACTATTACTACCTATCAAGGTTAAGCCAAGATAAGAAGATGTTAAATACCTAATTTATAGACATATCAGTCCTTGCGGGATTTGAATATCAGCGGGACGCCAAATGTTAGTACTACCCAACGCGCATACGATCCCGTCTAAAAATTGTGTATACGTCGATAAAGCTTATTTTTAGCCAAACTATCTGACTCAAAGGTCCAAATAAGAGATATTTGACAAATATAATAGTTCAGATTTTAAATAGCATTATTAATATTATAGGAGTAATAACAATGGATTCAAATACGGGCGAGCCTCAGAACGTTACTCTGGACGTAATGCCCCTTGTAGCGGGACATCTGCCACTTCCTACCGTCCGGCTTTCTAAGTACATCGCCGCTAATACCAAAGGTAATTGATACATATACCTTAGTAAATTATATAATTTATTTTATAGCTAGTTAATACATCTATACTAATTATATACTAATAATAATAAATATTATAAAGCTGAAGAGTTTGTTTGTTTGAACGCGCTAATCTCAGGAACTACTGGTTCGAATTGAAAAAATATTTTTGTGTTGGATAGTCCAATTATCGAGAAAGGCTTTAGCCTATATAACATCACGCTGCTACCAATAGGAGCGAAGCATCAGTGAAAAATGTTGCAAAAACGAGGAAAATCATCCATATCATATAAAACTACTCGACCGATTTTATTATCATGATCTGAGGCATTTCAGCCGTGCGAAGCCGGGGCGGATTGCTAGTATTTAATAAACGGGATCTCATAGACCTGCCTTTTGCCATTAAAAATGTTTTGTTTCACAATACATAAGGGGGCATAAATTACGTGAGGTGTTTAAGGGGTGGAGGGGGTCGAGTCAAATCTCATCTAATCTTACGTTGGGTCTCGGCAAATATCACGCAATTTTTTTTCTGATTGAAACAAAAAAAAATTATACTATTTTGGTCCATTTAATCCAGATTGTGTAAATTTTTTTTTCTTTCTACAATAACAATCCAACGCGTTTACGTAAGAAACCCACATTTTGAAAAATCTCACGTGAGATTGGGGGATGGGCAGGGGGTTGAATAAAATCTCACCAGGGGGGGAGGGAGGGACAGAAAATTTAAAAAAACACCTCACGTAATTTATGGACGCCCCCTAATTAATACAATTTTTTTTGTGTGCTATACAATAATGTTTCATATTTACAGATCCCAAGAAGGATATCTCAGCGCATCCACGTTTGGAACCATTTAGTCCGGGGCAAGTGTACCACGCGGGGAAAACCAAACAGGTTCATGTATTAACCCCTGCGTCTAAGGAACATCTCGATATTACAGTTTAAAATACTTGACATTTTATTTGTCCTATTAAATTTTAATAGGTAGTTTTCTTTATATTTTTGACGGGCTCGTTGGCGCGTTCGGTAGAACACCTGCCGTGCGCATCGATGGGTCGTGGGTTCGAATCCCACCGGGAGCATATGTTTATAATTTTCTGTAAGCATATTTTCCCCACGTCTGGTAACTTCGGGCATTGATCGGGTGGGAGGAATATCTAAATTCCGACCGGGTAACGAACCACCGTTCATAGATGGAAAAGCCGTGAAGTGCATATTGCGCGTTTCGGTTTCAGTCTATGGATTTCAGAATGCTCGAAGTAAAAAGTAGGTCGACAGCGCATCATTGACTGATGTTCTGTGGCTGAGGTATCACCTACCATCAAGTGAACCTCATGCTCGTCTGTCGATATCTGACATAAAAAAAAATATATATATATAAGCGTTTGCAATAATTCAAATGTGGAGTGAAACGGATTGACCAATATACGCGTTTTAAATTAACTTCCTGATGAGTTTGAATTGGATTTTAGGAAATATTTCTAAATAATTTTACAACCATACAATACAAATTGACGGGCTCGTTGGCCCGTTCGATAGAACACCTGCCGTGCGCATCGATGGGTCGTGGATTCGAATTCCACCGAGACGACATGTTTATAATTTTCTGCAAGCATGTCTTCCCCACGTCTGGTAACTTCGGGCATTGAACGGGTGGGAGGAATATCGAAATTCCGACCAGGTTGATGGAAAAACCATGATGCACATTGCGCGTTTCGGTTTCAATCTATAAAGTTCCGAATGCTCGAAGTAAGAAGTAGGTCGAAGAATTTACATTTATTAGATCTATTGACGCCAAATTTTTAGAGCCATTTTTGCATATTATGTTTTATCTAGAGTATTCTGTGGCTTTGGTATCATATAAAGTGCCACGTCTCTGTCAATATGTAACATAAAAAGAAAGGTATATTAGGCAAATAATTTATTGTAGCTCAATTATAGAGCAATGATTCCGAAGAACGCAAAGAGGAAACCGACGAAGTTATATTTTTAGCACATTTTAAGTTTTTGTTGCCATTTATTACAAGAAAACTCAAAAATACTCTGTTATAATAAGCTTTTCAAATAAAAAATAAGTAGCTTAGGATTCAAATGTTGACTGATTTGTCTCTTAGAAGTTAGCCATAGCGTACATCGAAATTGTAACATACATATAATATAGGTATAAGGCCCACCGCAAACATGCTGCAATAATATTTTTTAACCTATAAATCAGGGCCTGAATACCGGTTAATTTACTATGGGAGTTTAACCGAAATGATAAAGGTTTTTGTTAATATTCTTACGTTTTAGTCATATTTACTGAAAAATAATAGTGTGGTAAGTTTAGTATTACTCTTTAAAACTAGTATCAAGGTATCTCAGTTAGACACGTATTTCGGAAAATAAAAATTAACCGGTTTCAATCCCTGCTATAAACTACCGACTATATTTGACAAGGTGTAATGTATAATCACATGTCCCAAAAAACATCTAAGTAGGTTAAATTACCTATAACTTAAGGCCTTATTCATAAACGTATTATAAGCTTGATATAGTTAAAATATGTTTTGTTTCTTTCGTTCTGTAGTCTTTTTATATTCAGTAGAGCGAGACAAAACATATTTTAACTATATCAAGCTTGCTATAGTTAAAATATGTTTTGTCTCGCTCTACTGAATATAAAAAGACTACAGAACGAAAGAAACAAAACATATTTTAACTATATCAAGCTTACGTTTATGAATAAGGTCGTTATTCTATATCGCAGTGTAAGAGTCAGATGGACGTAAAAATGCCCGGAATATTGTCTTAAAACAGCTTGTTTGCGGCAAGCCTAAATGTTATTCTCTGCAATGTCGGACCACTGGTATATGTGATAAATGTTCTACTCTCTTATGCTTTTTGCTTTTCAAGTATGTTTTTTTTATTGTTATAGTAGTTAATATGATTCCTAATAAATAACTTTTCAATGGATAATCAAGCGCCATCTAGGCTGGTAAACTGTAGGGCTATTCACGATCATTCGAAATCGATCCGCCCGGAAAGCTACGCTCTCCCACTGAAAGTTGTTTCGTATTTACCGGATATGAAAATGGTATTCACAATTCCCATAGGATTGACCATCGGCATTCTTCGGGAGTTTCCGATTAGAATCTTAGTATAAAATGATAGAAAGCTTGATATATCGGTACGAGATCTTGTAATATCGGAACGGAAAGTTTTCGAATGATCGTGAATAATCCTACTGGTGGCCATTTAATTTACGAAAAATGCTGAAATTTAAGAAAGGGTACTTTCTTAAATAACGTAGGTACAACTACGTATACAACTTACGCTAATGTAATTTTCATACTATCTTGCTCTCACCCTATAACATATATGTGTATATAAGAGGGACAGCGGCATTATTTCTGGCTACATAGTTATGTGAACTTCGTGCAATATGACATAATATTTTACAGCTTTTTTTTATTGTTTTTTTTTATTATTGAAGAAAAAAAATCTCATTTCAAAAAACACTAGAAAAAAATCTTTATATTAGTGCCTATTGTATGTTACGTAAATGTTTGTTTAGCCTATTAAGTTTTTGAAAAAAAAATATTTTTTATAATAATAATCCTTTCAGGCATAAAAAGACCATGTGTTTATGTTATTACAATTTACAATGTTAGTTCTATTTTTAAAAAAGAAGTGCGGATATCCGTTATTGAAGAGTGAGATTTAAATGCTGCCGGCCTAGCATGACCGCCACGAGATATGTCGCGGACGAGAGAAGACAAACTAAGATGTAAGATATCTCGATATATTATGTCTCGACATCGACAATTTTGATAGAAAAGATACCTCGTTCGACTAATATATCTATTTTTGATATTAAAAGTCGAGTTTTAAGTGTCATTGTCATGTTAGACCCGAAAGAAATAAAGCGATAGTCGATTAAAACACGAGAAAACGGTAGACAAAATTTTGTCGCGCTTGTCATGCTAGGCCGGCTGATGTTATAAACTGCTCAGATAATTATTAACAGACATTTATTCTCAAACCAACAAGTTTTAATTTACGTCTAAAAATCTCATACTCTCATATTGTCTTTGTCAATACAAGTTATTTAGTGCTAGTTTCTTACGTTTGTATTTTTTTAATCATATTTTTCTTAGTTATTAGTTAGAGTCGAGATAGGGTTTCACCGAAGACAAATAATCGGTTAAATGGTCGTAACAGAAGCACATTACCGAGCTGATTATTTGGCATATATATATATATATTATTATCTTGTCTTAACTGGTTTCAAAAGCGTAAATATTTGAATGTGAAGAAATAAGTGGGTGTGCTTACTGACTTCGATCGAAGATGAACCTTCAGCTCATTTCTAGCTTATTATATGTTATTTTTTCTTAGTGTCATTTAACTATATTTTAATAATATACAAAGAAATATAATACTGTTTAAATTTTATTTAAGACACCCATACATATTTGTAAGTTTATATACTTAATACATATAAGAGAGGTCATGGTTTTTAAAAAATATTCACATAAAAGCATACTATGTAATATTGTTTAAAGGATACGAATCACACACCTTCACATATAACTACTTATTAATCCAAAATTAATTAAAATTTGATTACGTATTTAAATAGTTAACTAGTGTGTTTACATAATAAAACAATTTGAAACCAAAGGTTGAAGAGTAAATTCACATCATGATTTTCAAATGTTTATTTATTTTGTGTTTTAAAATAGGTAATATTATACTCTCGGTGTTTATATGTAAGTAGAGGCTTCAAGGTATATTTTCAAATAATACAATTATTCAATGTAAGTATAGTAAAATAATTTTCTTTCATTTAAAAATAAGAAGATATTTTTACTTATTGGTTCTATTTTATTTAGATTTAATAAGAAATTATTGAACTGTTGTTGTAAATAGACGTAAGCTGTATAACTGAAGATTGTATTTATATTTCCTACCATGTATAATACTTAGCTGTCAATAAAGATGTTTATTGTTATTTAATTTTTATTTACTTATTTTACCGCCGAATACTGAAACGATAATCAAAATTTGAGGGCTTCTTAAAATGTTTCTGTCTTTTATTTTACCTTCGTAATGAAAGAGTTAGAGATACATTTAAGTACACCTCAATGTTGATTAGCGTTCGAGAATTCGGCCATAACCCACACATTTTTAAAAAATTAAATATAGTCTGACGGTTTCATTTACGTCCTAATTGATGATAAGAGGTTACTACCTTTTCTCGAAGCGTTTTGTCGTATTTTTGTACCTTTATAAATTCGGTCTGGACAGTACTAGAAAGTTCAAATTTTCAGGATTTGGTGTTAAGAGTACTTTTTAAACATACTTACCAAGTTAAAATTCAAATCAAATATAATATCAAATAATATAGATTTACAAGGAAGCACAGGGCTTATGGGCGCACTTATGACGGTTTTTCTGTCGGGTAAGGTTCGGGTCCGATGCCTAAGACTGCGAGGGAGCGTTATTACTGTTCGCTCTTAAGAGCAAGCGCGAGGGGAGGGGTCAGCTCAGCTCAGATATGTGTGTATCACCGCTACATTGCCGCGCGCTCTGCAGTGCAAAAGCAGAACTATTTTTTACCAAAAGTTAACATAGGCTCTGTGCTTCCATGTTCCTATCTTCTTTGATATTATTGACGTCTAAAATATCTAGATTTCGTCACACACTCACTGACTGATCGTCATCAAAACTGTTAAGGTACTTCCTAGGCTAACAATACATTAGAACATAAAAATAACTACTAAGGTGTAAGGTTTATAGAGAACGTTATTACTGTTCGCTCTTAAGAGCAAGCGCGAGGGGAGGGGTCAGCTCAGCTCAGATATGTGTGTATCACCGCTACATTGCCGCGCGCTCTGCAGTGCAAAAGCAGAACTATTTTTTACCAAAAGTTAACATAGGCTCTGTGCTTCCATGTTCCTATCTTCTTTGATATTATTGACGTCTAAAATATCTAGATTTCGTCACACACTCACTGACTGATCGTCATCAAAACTGTTAAGGTACTTCCTAGGCTAACAATACATTAGAACATAAAAATAACTACTAAGGTGTAAGGTTTATAGAGAACGTTATTACTGTTCGCTCTTAAGAGCAAGCGCGAGGGGAGGGGTCAGCTCAGCTCAGATATGTGTGTTTCACCGCTACGTTGCCGCGCGCTCTGCAGTGCAAAAGCAGAACTATTTTTTACCAAAAGTTAACATAGGCTCTGTGCTTCCATGTTCCTATCTTCTTTGATATTATTGACGTCTAAAATATCTAGATTTCGTCACACACTCACTGACTGATCGTCATCAAAACTGTTAAGGTACTTCCTAGGCTAACAATACATTAGAACATAAAAATAACTACTAAGGTTTATAGAGAACGTTAGTCAGTTAGTAAGTTAAAGTTAGGATTCACGCAGAACACTATACGCTATAATGAGAGAGAGAGAGTGTTAGGTTAGGGCGTGAAGAGCTGGGATCTTAACTGTCCATAAGACCTAATAACCCATCTTGGCGTTACTTTACAATGTACATGAAAATGTTTTTGGTAGACAAATTAGGTTGTGGTTATTGTATTTCGTAACTGTATTTTTTAATAAATCATTTTTATTTTACCGTCGAGTGTGTATGAAAGCATTGATGAAAGTAGAAGAAGCGAAAGTGGTATGTAAGGATCGGAGCATATGGAATTCCGTGATCTCTGCCTACCCCAATGGGAAAGAGGCGTGATGTATATTATGTATGAATGTATGTATTTATAGAACTACTATTCTTAATATATCATTAAAGATATATAATAGTTACCCATACTAAAGTTCAATATTGTTTTGCAGCTTTTTCCTACTTCAAATTTCCTACTTGAATCGGATAGAGCAGCCTTGATTTTTGCCACGGGATAGAAATAGAATAATGAATAACCATTTTACCATGTATCCGAAGAACCCAGGAAAAAGTTGTCATTCGTAACTTATTTATTTATTTATTCAGTAGAACGGCAAAACCAATTACACTACTAAAATTACAATGTAAAAATAAAATTTGAATAAAACATAGAAAAAAAAGAAACATTATATACTGTTATGGATATTTTACTCTTTTTACATAATAAATAATGAAAATAATACCTACAAGTATGGAGGGTAGAGTCAAGGAGGAATTTCTCATATGGGGCTTTACTTTCAAAAGTGTCCATGATAAGCTGTTAGATTATAGTTCCAAAACCAACTAAAAACTTTAGAGGGCGCTGATGACCACGATGTGATTGGCGATTATTAGTGAAGTGAAGTATGCCAAACGGAAACAGTAAAGTACAGAAGTAGTTGTACTGAATAGAGTAGTTTATAAAAATAAAGTAAATGAGTATGCAATTGAAAACGTCATTATTCAAAAGAATTCTGATTTTTTAAAAATTATTGTTCTATATTTAATCAATGTAAGAAATTACTTTACTTTACAACTAAATTTTTGAAAGTCGTTACGGACTGGATATACATATATCTTTCTTCGTTTCATTCTGTCCTACTCTAACAGTTGTAGGCGCTATCTTTCAATCATTAGCTTACAGCAGCGCCACCTTAATTTCACATGACTTTATGGACACTTCTAATATACAGAGAAATTCCTCCTTGACTCTACCCTCCATACCTACAAGCCTCAGATTAAGTACACAAGCAATGAAAACTTCCTTTCAACCACAGATAAGAATAGAAGATTTTTTTCCTAATCTGTGCTTTCAACAATATAATATGGTATGTTATCTATGGATAGTAATTGTCATTTTGTTTTGTCAGTTTATAATACGGTTGTCAAATTTGTCACCGATTTCTGCAGTCGTCGATCAAAATTGTTAAAGTTTGTTTTGTCTCCGGGAGAACGGTCACAGTTTTTAAAATTCCCGTTGCTATGAGATAAAAAAATATCCGGAAAGCACAGTTTTTGTTGATAAATCTGTTGTTGAATAAAAATGTGAAGGTTTAAGTGTTAAAATATGAAAAATACTCGTGAATCTTTTGTCACGCGCGATTCTATCTCTCTCCGTGTGGAAAATTAAAATTTTGGTGGAAGAATAAGTTATATGTACGCAGCGGGAATGACAATAATGGCAGTTTCTGTTGGGGAAATTTGCGAGAATACGAAGCTTGCCCGGGAAATGGCTCTGATGGGGAACTACGAATCGGCTCTCGTTTACTACGAAGGAACCGTACAAATGATCCATAGGCTTTTGATCACGATAGCTGACCCTACTCGCAAGTCTAAGTGGCAATTGGTGAGTCAACAATCTTTGTTTACAGGTTTTATTTTACTTAAATCTGAGTGGATCACCTTGAATCATAATATGTCCATACCACTTGTGATAATGCCTAATTGATTTCGTGCTATACGTAAGGCCACATAGGGAGACATAATTTTAACTATTTAGATAAACTCAACACAGTAACAATTACATTTTGTTGGTTTTTTTTTAATTACCTTTCATAAATATATGTATGTCATATATATTTTAAATGATTTGCGAAGCAAATCAATTAATTAATTTAGTATTAGTAATATGTGCTTTAACTTACAGTTTTAAGTAATTAATTTTCAATGGTCATTCTAATACATTATAGTATGATTCCTTTGATTTATATATTAAAATTAACTTGTTGAATAAACACCCAATTAAATTTGATGAAATTGATTTTTTACTTTGTGATATACAATATATTATACTGGCTGTTGAAATGTATGTCTATTGAAGATTTGAGAGGAGGAAAATGAGTATGCTCATCTGACGGAATAAAAGAGCTTGAAAATGTTTATTTGATTAAAGTAATATACTACCTTAAATAAAGTGAATTCCTGTGTCCAATATTCATGATGATCATTTTTCTTTACAGGCAAGTAGTTGATCAGCCTTTTGTGCTCTGCCCGACTAAAACATTGTTTTTATCTTGTTTCCTTGGGATTCGAACCTGTCGCCTCTGGTGCTAAACACATTGTGCTTACCTTTGAGCCACAGAGGCAGTACCTGCAGCTAACTTCATTAATCTATGTTAAATTCATCATAATATAATAATTATTTCACCTCTTGAACTCTGACCCTTACATTTGATTGATAATAGAAGTTCATTGTTGTCTATATATTGAACATAGAAAGCCATTGACTTTATTTAAGGTCAATGAAGCAGATATAATTGACCTTTCATTGAACCCAATCATTAAAATCATATTAGTTGATCTATTATACAACTAGTAAAATTTCAGGTAATTTATTAGCATTATATTGGTATTGTAAAAAAAAATCATTACACCATACTCTGGAAATTTTGTGTATACAGATATTGAAATATATTTTTTTAACTCATATGTAAATGCCTCTAGGTATATTGGGTTAAGGCCTTATGTAAATACTAGTAAGGAAATAAGAAACATTGTAATGTTAACACATACTAATTATGTGATGACCTTATGAATGTAAATAAACCATATACTTGCTAAGAGTAGTATTTTTATTCTGAGAAAATAGTAGTTTAAGACCATACTTTTTCCCTTTGTTTTTTTTTTGATGTTTGTATTTATAAATATAGTATCTGTCCTTATCAACCCCCAGAGTACCTCTCCTCCCTTTGCCATGTTTTGCATCAACATCAAATGTATATATTAGACAGCTGGTATATTTCCTCTCACTTCTTAATATTTAATTTCCTAACTGTAGTGTTGGAGACCACTGGGGTTCGATATAAATTATTTTGGGAATTATAGATCTCAATAGATATTTGCTAAATGAGTTGAATTTAAAATGGAATGTACCCTGCAATTTAACAGGCTCATTAGGACTGTATTTTGCAACTTTAAGGATTAAATATTGACAGGATTCTAAAAATACTCAAAGAAGTCATGTATTATTTTATTATATATTTTTGATAAATCAAATTTGAACTCTTATCTTAATTTAAAAAAGCACCCCCTATATTATTGCACCTCCAATAGGTTAACATTAATTACTCTTAATATATATTAGGATTAATATTCGATTACTACAACAACAATATTATTTTTTATTTATATTAACTATAGAAAAGAAATGTTTATAATTCAGCTATTCTTGTAATTTAGTCCTATATTTACCAATATTGAGCATTCTAATTGCTTGAGAGGTAAACTGTTTTATAATATTTACATTTACTATATCACGCAAAAAAAAAAGACACAAAATTTAAATACTACTAGCTGACCCGGCAAGCGTTGTTTTGCCATGTAAATAATTTCTAAAAAGCAGGGGTTGGTGATAAAAAAGTAAAAATTTAGAGTTGTATGTATTTTTTAATGCCACATTATAAAAAAATAAAAACAAAAAATTTCGTCCAAAAATTAAAAAAAAAAAGTTTAAGGGTGAACAACCCTTACACTTAGGGGTATGAAAAATAGATAGTAGCCGATTCTCAGACCTACTGAATATGCATATAAAATTTGGTAAAAATCGGTAAAGCCGTTTCGGAGGAGTATGGCAACGAAAACTGTGACACGAGAATTTTATATATATTAGATTGTACCCATTCATAACAAGTACATTCTTAGTGTTTTATTCTAAGAAATATTAATTAGTATGTGGAGTTGCACATAACAATGGTTATGTCCTCACGAAATGCGTTATCTCAGTCGGGTTCATCAACACTTCCGACTGCAGGTTGCAGCGCGTTTGTGACGTGCGTGCTTATTATTTGTAGCTACTTGTAGACGGATTTCTGTTTGTGTATTGGTTTTTATCCCGTGATTAGATTTTACTTAGAAATATTGATTAACACTAGATTGCCTAAAGCAGTATTTTTGACTGCTTTTCAAGTTCGTTGAAATAAAAATGTATTCATATTTATTATGATACAATTTATAAGCTATTTTTTTTGCTATTTTGTGTTTGACTTTATATACACCAAATGAATAAGGCATGTTAACAGTTTAATTCAACTTCCTCCCCTCTGTAAAACTGATATATATTTGGTATACCTTTATTGCCCGAAATTTCAGTCCTTCTAGTGTTAATCATCTATCTTCCGTCTTCGTGGCTTAAGCGCGATGCGTTTAGCACCGGACGCCCTGCGTTCGAATCCCGGGAAAACAAGATTTAAAAAAATGATCACAGAAGTCTGAACTTGCTTGTAAAGAAAAATGATCAGTTAAAAAGAAACAGAAATGTCCATGCCCCACTAGAGGACTCGGGAATTCAATTTATTCCATCCCCATCTCTATTAATTTAGTTTCAGGCTTTCTGTTGTAAGAGAAATGGGGAGCATATTTTTAACAGAATTTCTTCTTATACTATTTACAGTATCTCTTAAATACCACAATCGAGAACTTGAAGACCACTGCTGGTGGTTCATTATCACACAAGAAGTTGTTTTGACAGATATCTGCTTGCTACATATTAATGTATACGATAAATTAGTATTTTATAACATTACTAGCGACCCGCCCTGGCTTCTTACGGATATAACAATGTACTATACGTATTTTGTGTTGTCATTATTATTTGGATATTTTTCATACAAAAATATTACAATAGCGATTAAAAAATAGGGGTTGGTGGTAGAGAGGTGAAAAGGTGGACCACCCTTATCACTTAGGGGTATTAAAAAATTCCTATTCTTAGACCTACTGAATATACACACAAAATTTCATAATCAATCCTCCGTTTCGGAGGAGTTTTGTTACAAACACACGTGACACGAGAATTTTATATAATGAGATTGGTTTCAGTAAATGTTTGGTTAAAATACGACGTAAATTTTGCTGACTAACCGAAAAAATAAAAGGGTTTATGAAATACTAGGAAAATAAAATTAAATGCATAGTGACTAAAGAAACGTTCAAGTGAAGTGTATTGTAATAGTTATTAGATAATTTAGAATCACACTTAAATAAAAACCTCCACCAAATTGAAAGATAGGTAACAAAAAATGTAATATATACTAAAATGGCTTCCTATAACTCGTGTTGGCAAGAAATACACAAAACATTTATCCATGTCCTTGCCAGTTTATCAAATTAGTATTTCTCGCTGTGAAACCCAACAAAGGAGTTTTTACACAAGATTGATTTTTTGTAATGTAACACTCAAACTTCACGAAACCAGGGTTATCAGTCTGTAGATTTTAATAGTTTTTGTATTCTGATTCATATACTCACGCAATAAGTACTTCGATCCGGTTTTTACAACGAAAACTTAATATGCTTTAATCATATTAACCTACAAAAATATATTATTTCTACTATTTTCCATGGAAAATGATTATGAAAACGACTTACCTAGAAGTTGTATATTTATGAAATGAAATGAAATACATTTATTCGGGACGGCACAGAAGTAAGTAAAAGTACATCATAAATAATACAACCCTTACAATTAATAAATATAGGAAGAAGTGCCGCCACGAAAAGGGGAGGTACTCAGTATATGTCAGAGCATAAGCTCTGACGCTGATTTTCAGTAGTCCCCAGTGTGGCAGAAGACAGTAGTGGAAGATAGTTAAAAAAAAAAAAAAAAAAGCTATACATATAAACTAATTCGAATTGAAAGACCTGGATTTTTTTTTATATAGAATACAACACAATACCAAAAATCAAAATATATAACAATAAATAACTAATGAAAAACACATAAAACAGATGAAGAACAGAGTAGGGAACAGTGTGAGGACTAGAAGAGCTGTTTGTCGCTTTGAGGAGTACAAGCTTTTTGTGTATTAATAAGGTGTCGTTTAAGATTTTTTTTAAAACTAAAAACCGAACCAAGGCAGCGTAAAGGCGGAGGAAGGTCGTTCCAGCACTTTGATGCACTAAATTTGAAGCTACCCCTAAATGCTGTTGTACGATGTAAGGGTATCTCCAGAAGCGTGTTTGCTGCTCTGGTCACATGAGTGTCCCCGGCATCATTTAGCCATTTTAGTTTGCATGCAAGATACGCTGGTATTCTAAATTTTATGACACTTAACAATAAAGTGGCAAAGTGAAGGTGTCTCCGATAATCCATTTTTAGGACATTATTGCTATTGAAATAAGGAGTGACGTGAGATCGAGGAGGGATGTCATAACAGTAACGGGCACACGCATTTTGTACCCGTTGTATAGCGTTTTTAGAGCTTGCCAGTAAACGTGGACCAAAGAGAGCATCACATTTAGGGCGCGGTAGGACGACTACAATCTTAGATGGGCACTAAAGTTCAGTGATGCATTATAGACGCAAAAAAGGCTCGTAGGCCGAGGCCTAAACCCTTCAACTACCTACTCTCGGTCTCATTGACACATACCTACTCCTCGTAATCCGTAATGCAGCACTTAAGTCATAAAATATAAACACTTAGGTATTTATATTTTTTTATAAAATAAAAACATTTCATTCAATTTGATTTTTGGCATAGTTTATTTAGAGCAATATGTCACATGTGCCTCACAGACCGACGGTAGCTTGTTTCTTGCCCAAAATAGGGGTAGGTGTTCTATGTTAATACCTAACTAAAAGACTCGAAAACTTACGTAACTCTTAGATTTAACGTTTGCAATAGTTTTATCGGCTAATATATTATTCAAGTTAATGTTTAATATATGGTAATTAATATACTTGTAATGGTGATACTTAAGTAGCTATCGGTGTGTGATGACTGGAGTAATAAAGCGTTCTCAACGAATGCCATTCACCGAGGTCGCTCGGTAAGGTTTTATATCAAGTAAACATTATTTATTGTACCAAGAAATAAGAGTCTGTCAACTTGAAAGTTGACAGACTCGCTTTAAAAGAAACTGTTGTCGAACTACATTTACTAAGACAGGGCTGCGAGGTATGGATATTGCAAGTACCTTTAGTCACTATGATTTCTACTTCTTAGTTCTTCTAAATTTCTCAAATGATGCGTAATGAGGAGGCGTATTAAAATTCGTGTAAATTATGCTGTTATTCAAACAAAATATCTCTTATATCAGTCAAATAAAAACTACCATCAATATTCAATGATCTCTTTTTACTGGACCGGTTGAATTTCTAGTTTTAAACATCCATCTGTACTATGAGTAAAATTTATTCACGATAAAATTTGAAAAGAAAGAAAGTAATTCTTGCCAACCCTAGCTTGAAATAAGGGCCAACGAAGATTACCACCACCGTATCTAAAGTGTAATGATCGCGTTTACCGCTTTTTATATGAAACCGTGAACTGCAGCTACATTCCATGTAAAGCTTGACTGTGGAGATAAAAAAGTGGTATTTAGTACTGAAACTGTACCGGAATGTAGCTAGCCTTCGACGCCTGATACATATAAAAATCGACCAATGAGACTGTCTTTTTAATATTTTTTTTAAGAATATATTTCTTATAATATTGAATTTTTTGTATGAAATATTGTCTCCAGGGACTAAGTATACTACGATATCTTAGAGCAGTATTATAAGTATTATAACCATTATAACCCTAACTGCCAATTTATTTAGAGATATATATACACAAAGCTTCTCTACTATAATAATATTATAAAGCGGAAATATTTGTTGGTTTGTTACGGTTTAACTCAAAAACTACTGGACCGATTTTAAAACTTATTTCACCAATAGAAAGCTACATTATCAGCGAATAACAGACTATATATAGCTATATAATTATATTCAAATTATGTTTTATCTTAAAAATATTTGATATTTTTGTAAATGTCCCAAAATGGATCATGGCAGCTAATGAGTTAATTTACGAAATATCGTGATAGCTTGATATTTTGTATATCTATGTTTCTCGGTATATCGTCAGTACTGTATTAAATCAAGTCCATATTAATACTTTTATAGCGGGTTTATTATAAAAACTTTATCGTCGCGGACTTTCTTATAGATCTATTGTACTCAGCGCACAATATTGCTCTAAAAACCAGAACAATTCTTTTTCACAGAATCTCAAGCGTCAGCGGCCAAAAAAAATTATTTGTATAGTTAAATGTTAAAATCTAGTGTAGATTATAGTCGTTACTGCATAACTTTAATTTGTTGAATTAAAAAGCTAAGATAGTCAAGTAAATGTTAAATTATCCTTTATTTACGAAAGTATTGCTCGATTCTGGATGGTTTTTAATGATAACAATGATAGATTGTCATGTACTTAGTTAACTTTAACCCCAGTGTTTCACATCCGGTACATGAGTCTATTACACCCATCCATAGATTGACTCAGTGGGCGTTGCTTAACCTTATAAGACTCATAAATAGTTTTAACAAAGGGCAAAATAATCCATAAGGTCTGACTTTGCAGTTAAGTTCAATGTACGCTGGACGGTAGGTGTTTTCTTAATAGTTTTTATCACACACGTTTTACTGAACGGTTAACCTGAATAAAAACGTGAGAAACTAGTTTTTTACTGAAACAAATGTAATGGTTTGAATACATCTTAATTAAGTGACGTTAAATGATCGGAACTAAATAACTGTAAAGTAACGGGAATTAATTCAATGTACGTAATATTTTATTAAAAAATTTTTATATTAACATGGAAAAGTGTCTCAAAGTACATGAAAGTACTCGGTATTATTATCTTTATTTCCTTAACATTTTTAGGCCAGATCGGTTCAAAGGTAATTTTCACTGTCATTTTGAATCAATATAAATTATGAAACTATTGCTTATTTTAAGCGTAAACCTACAGTTAGAAAAAACTAATTGCGTATTGTTGTCCATAACAAAATATAAAATATTTATTCCGTATAAAAGCGGTCAACCTGTGAAGATTAATGTTTTTTCTATAATTTGTTATAGGCTGGATGCCTTCGCTTTTTGAATATCAAGTGAACCTGATACTCCCCACGAGTACTCCTTACGAGTGGCGAGGAGTCCTATCAAGCCGATTGCCACCGGCTCCTACCAATATTATTTAACCCAATACCTAATCTACTAATAAACTAATAACAGTGAAGGTGATGGATACATTTCGCTTTACTTTGGGTCGAACTGTTCGAAATTTCACAGCATGGTGTGGTTTTTGGGCTTACCTTTTCGACACCAGCAATTAATACTACGCTAACTTGAAAAAGCATATTTTACGCCAGAGTATTGTGATAACTTTTAAATTATATTCATTGCTAGTGTCGTTTTGAATTTTTTCACCCTTCACCACTGCTCCCCACGACTTATGTGCATTATTATCAAACCTACACTTTTACCTTAATTACTACTTCCGATCCAGATAGCATAGTGTTTGCGTGAAGCCATTACACCACTTATTTGCATATTCTCACGAACGTCACACATGAAGAAATGTCTGTATCGACGTTCTCGAATCATTCGATTTCATCAGTAGCCAATCATGTTTTGATAAAGTTTCATTACACGCATGGAGAACAGATTATCTTACACTTTCCCTAATTTTCTAGAGAATGAGTTCAAAACCGTATCGCTAACTGTTGAATATTGAGCCATTGATGAATCTTTGACTTATTTTAATTAGCTTTTTTATGATGAACGAAGGCTCATTTGATGGTATGGAATAGGTATACTTCAGCCACAGAATCAAAATGGGAAAAGACATCAGGTTTTCACCTGTCTTCCATTTCTAGGGATCCATTTCGTAACTTGTTCTATTCACAACCTACAACCAACAGTAATTCAATTTGAAATTATTGAGAAATAAGTTAAACCAAACTCCCGACTGCGTTATATGTTAAAATGTAGTTTATGTCTGAAAATGAAAACTTCAAATTAAATTATATTATTTAAAAAAATAGTCAAGACATACAAATTATGTATAAAGACGTTATCCTCTTTTGACAATTGAATATTAAAATGTGGAAAGAAAAATTGTTAGCTTTAGGGTAATTTACCTTTTTTATTCTTCGAAACCTTATAACAGGAAATGTTCACTTCTCAACTTGTAACATGTTAGCTTTAAAAGATTATTCTTCAACTTACTCGTAATTCTGAACGTGTTTCCCGAAATTGTTAAATCTTATTTCGGCTTTAACATTCAACACATTAAGCTATTTTAGTTTATGTTTGTTTGAGGAAGCTATTTGCCGGATTGTACGTTGTTTATAGTATGTAGCCCTTTCTAAAGGAATTTACGTTCGTTTGGTAACGATTTAGTATGAGTATTTATTCCTCAGAAATAAGCATTACAACATATTTACTTTCCGATTCAGTTGAAGTAAGGTGGCCAAAAAACTATATTTAACCCTCCGTGAACCATGTGGGGTTTAATAGACCCCAGTCACACAAAAACCCTAATAACTCTTTAAATATTATCGCGGCGTCTTCTACGCTTTGAGTAGCTGGAGTTGAGACGTTACCACACCACTAAGTAACAGTGGTTTAGTAATCGCGTCACCGATGCAGCAAACAAAGGTGCGCAAAGTGCGCTCGGGTCCCACAGACCCCACGTGGTTCGGGACGTCGTCTAAAAAGTAAGTAGTAATTTTGTTGTAAAATGAAGTATTTCTAGAATATTTGTATTTATTTTGACTTATTTATTATTTATTAACAGGTATAAAGATTATAATGGCTAGTGGAATTAATTTACACGAAATATCAACAGCTTTTTTGTAGGAAAGTGATTGCGATAGATGAGACTTTTTACCTGGAAGTGAGGACGAATTCCTCGGTGAAACTACCCCCCAACCACCAGAAAAAAATACCGAGATCTAAAATAAGGTGTTCAGAATAAGATAGGAAAACCAAATATAGTTGTGAAAACTCTAATATTATACCTATATGCTTAGAGCATGCTCATTTGTACTGTAAAAAGTGTACCGAATTTAATCAGCCTGGATCTCATGAAGACTGACCAAGTTAAGCTATTGTTGTTAATTTTAGATACCTTATAATGTTAATTTTGAAAATTTGTAATGGAAGAGAAGTATTTGATTACTTTTTTATTGTGGAAGTTAAGCCAAAGAAGAGGCTAAGTTTTAATTTGTAAAAATACTATGTTTTTTTGCTTTGTTGTAAAAGACTAATAATGTTGATTATTTTACTTGGTTTTGTTTTATTATTACCCTTAAGTAGATAAAAAACAGTATTTTTAAATAAAATAAACTAATAATCACAAATTACACATTCCTTACCCTGATAACTCTTGGGGTCTGAGAAACCCCACATGGTTCGCGATGTAACTTTTATGCACGTGGTTCACGAAGGGTTAAGATTCAATGTAATACTAAAACGGTGGTCAGGTGTTGCAAACGTTTATAGGCAATGGTGATAGCAGTACAATAGGTAAGTGGCATGCTTGTCGCCCTCTAAAATATGTAGTCATAAAAATAAATGATACCAACTTTGATACCAATCAAAATGTTCTTCTAGTAGGAGAGCCCGTGGGAGATCGTCCTTCACCGATCTGATAACCAGATGAGACGTATTTTTTATAAACAAACTAGCTGACCCGGCAAACGTTATTTTGCTATGTAAATAATTTCTAAAAAGCAGGGGTTGGTTATAGAAGAGTGAAAATATAGGGTTGTATGTATTTTTTAATGCCACATTATAAAAAAATAAAAACAAAAAATTACGTCCAAAAATTAAAAAAAAAAAATTAGGGGTGGATTACCCTTGACATTTAGGGGGATGAAAAATAGATGTTGTCCGATTCTCATACCTACCCAATATGCTTACCAAATTTCAGAGGAATCGGTCAAGCCGTTTCGGAGGAGTATGCAGACTAACATTGTGACACGAGAATTTTATATATAAGAAGATATGCCTATAATTGCTTGCCTATCAAAAAGTGGTCATGGCTATTTTTAATTAAATTAACTTTTATCGCTTTTTTTTTCATCACCTTCATACTTTTGATAACCAAATGAAATTTATTTGACTGATAGTTTTTGATACACAGAATATGCCTAGGTATGCTTGCCTACTCATTTTAGTGTATAACTACCTGGCAAGCAGGTGTAAACAGGTAAGTCAAAATAATAAAAAAAAAATTAAATAAATAAATAAATAAATAAAATTAAAAATAAAAAAAAAATTAAATTAAAATTAAAAATTAAATTAAATTAAAAAAAAATAATTTTATTTTTTTTTATTTTTTATAAAAAATAGCCATGACCACTTTTCGATAGGCAAGCAATTATAGGCATATTTGTTTATAAAAAATATTTAATAAAAAATACGTCTCATCTGGTTATCAGATCGGTGAAGGACGATCTCCCACGGGCTCTTAGACCATTCTTTTTAGCTTAAACACATATAAAACTAATACTTTTTTATTTCATAAAAGTAAAAAGTATTTTTATATTTTTCTTTATTTTGGTTCGTTCACATTTTGTTGTTTACATAATTTCATATTTTTTCTTTCGCCCAGATCCGCACTGAGGTATCATTAAGTTACACTTCCAAGTACGTCGCGTGAATATTTTATGTTATTTACTTGGTTTATCACATTGATAACGATGTGCTACGGAACTTCCGCTTCTATAGCTCAGTGGTATATATATCTATAGTATCAATGGAGTTAAAATCCCGTGCGGAGTAATATTTTAAAAGTCGGCTACGCACATGCAAGCCCTGGTGTTGCATGTCTAAGCCCTGGTGTTGGATGTCTATGGGTGGCGGTGATAATTTTTTTAAATGTTGGATATCGATAGACGAGCATGAGATTCACTTGATGGTAGGTCAATGATGCGCTGTCGACCTATTTTTTACTTCGAGCATTCGGAAATCCATAGACTGAAACCAAAATGCGCAATGTGCATTTCACAGTTTTTCCATCTTTAAACGGTGGTACGTTATCCAGTCTGAATTTCGATATTCCTCCCACCCAATCAATGCCTGAAGTTACCAGACATGGGGAAAACATGCTTACAGAAATAATAAACATGTCGTCCCTGTGGAATTCGAACCCACGACCCATCGATGCGAACGGCAGGTTTTCTACCGAACGCGCCAACGAGCCCGTCAAAATCTTACCATCATGTGAGCCACCGGCCCCATTTGCCCGTGACCTATAAAAAAACCATTTAAATGTTGAGGTCAGGCAGGGATTCTACTTGCCCGTAAAGAAAAATGATCAGTGAAACAGACAGAGAAATGAATCCGTCCCATGCCCCACTATTATAGACCAGGGTCGATAATTTTTGAAACCAAAAAAAATTACAGTAGGATGAAACCCATTAGAAAAGGAGGGGAATATGATCAAAATGAAAGGAAAAATAAATTACGGTCGATCCAAGTTCGGGAAGTGGAAGTGGGGGGGTTTAAGGGTAAAAAACGGTTTATCGTTTATTACTCGTTTTCCGGCAAAACTACAAGTCCTATGGAAAAATGTCAAATGGCAAAGTTGTAGGTAATAAAAAGATCTACAACTTTTGTATTTACACTTTTTTCACATAACCTCAAAATTTAGGTGAAAAATTCAAAAAACCAAGTTTTTGGTTTTTTATTTATATCTTTTTCAAACAAAATTTTTTTTCTACGAAATTTGGTGAAAACTTACCTTATTATGTCCCAAATACACTGTAATTTATTTGATTTAAAATATTTATTTTTTCGCCTTATTTTAACTTAATATCAAAAAAGCACCCTAATTTTCAATCGAGTCGGTGCGCTTTTTGTTCCTTGAAATCTCCACGTTCTGATGGTGTAAAAAAATATATACTTTTTTAACAGCTGCTACGAAATAACAGGTATGTAGTAAGGCCCAGACTCTACTAGAATCTTCCCCACTTCTCTATGAAATACCTTTTGATGGGCTAAAATTTTCCGTAGGTCACTCAGGTATACAAGTTATCATAAAAAAGCAATAAATAGACATCCGCGCTTATAATTGAAAGAAGATTTTGCAACTTTCTCAAAATATTGTAGATGTCTTATTAAATATTAACTTATTTGGTTTTTGGTTTTTGCATTTTCTGAGAACATTTACCATAGTAATGTATATATTTTTTTACACCATCAGAAAGTAGAGATTTCAAGGAACAAAAAACGCACCGACTTTTTGAAAATAGCTGATATTTTGACGTCAGAATTTTCGATTGAAAATTAGGGTGCTTTTTTGATATTAAGTTAAAATAAGGCGAAAAAATAAATATTTTAAATCAAATAAATTACAGTGTATTTAAGACATAATAAGGTAACTTTTCACCAAATTTCGTAGAAAAAAAATTTTGTTTGAAAAAGATATAAATAAAAAACCAAAAACTTGGTTTTTTTTAATTTTTCACCTAAATTTTGAGGTTATGTGAAAAAATTGCAAATACAAAAGTTGTAGATCTTTTTATTATCTACAACTTTGCCATTTGACTTTTTCCATAGGAGTTGTAGTTTTGCCGGAAAACGAGATAAACCGTTTTTTACCCTTAACCCCCCCCCCCCCCCCACTTCCACTTCCCGAACTCGGATCGACCGTAATTTATTTTTCCTTTCATTTTGATCATATTCCCCTCCTTTTCTAATGGGTTTCATCCTACTGTAATTTTTTTTCACTTTTTACCATTTTTAAAGGCTTGGGCACTGGTCTACTAAGGGCATTCATGAATTCACATACATTTTTTGTGAATCATGTATCCATCGATTGAGCAATTATTACGTCCACACCGTTATGGCTTCTGCTTTTTGTATTACGTTTCATTCTGTTCCTAAAAATTAAACTGTTATCTGCGCTAATGAACGCATTAAATAGGGTTGCCAACAGTGAAACGAAAATTTTAAAATCAGAGTATGTTTAAATAAAATACTGTATACCGGATTAAAACGCGATTTATTATTTATATTGTTTAATTGTTTAAATTATTTATCCCGACGTTTCGGATGCTTTTCAGCAACCGTGGTCGCGGTGAGACAGAAAGATGAATTTCTGTCTCCCCGCGACCATAATTTAAACAATATAAATAATAAATCGCGTTTTAATCCGGTATACAGATTTTATTTAAATGTGTGATACTCGCGTTAATAAAAGACAATATTATCAGAATATGTTTTACTCAATTCACATTGCTGCCACATCCAGAGGAAATTGAAAACGTTTTGCAGAAGCAGGAAATTAAAATGGCATTATTAACTTCACTGTTTATTTATTACCTCCCCTTTTCGTGGCGGCACTTCTTCCTATATTTATTAATTGTTAGTTTATATTTTAAGTTGTATTATTTATGATGTACTTTTACTTACTTCTGTGCCGTCCCGAATAAATGTATTTCATTTAATTTATTTTCTTAGAGTTATTTGCCTCTGAAATATAAATTGTTTTATTAGTAGTTATAATTATTCTATCTTACGAAGTCCGTTTGGCTATGAATGTATCAAGCGTGCACATATACAATAACAACACTAACAGTAACAATATTCACAGCCAAACGGACTTCGTGAGATAGACATTCTAGAATTACTTTACTTCAGAATTTTAATCGGTTATTTATTTTTTTTATTCATCAATGAAATGAATAAATCTGATGTATAAAAAATGGTTTTTTTTCTGCCAGTTTTGCTCTCACATCAGTAGATTTTATAACAGTTAATGTCGAAATATGCAGGAGTAGAATATTTTTTTATAAAAATGGGGTAAGCTGTTTGGCTACGAAAACCTAATGAAAGTAGAAGTGGATAATCCAACGTTCAGTTGAACTTTTATGTTTTAATTTAAAAAGTATTTGGCAGCCCTAGCGGTAAACACCTATAGAAATAGAACACCAATCGTTTTGTTTCATTGAAAGAAAAGAAAGGTTTCGAGTTAGGTCACCTAGTCTAATTCAGCGGCTGGATTGTCGCCAAGCATTTCGTTTGTTCTATTGTCGAGTTAGTTTTGTACGCGATAGCATTCGGCAGGACTGTAGGCGGTGTCATTGAACTCGCGTGCTTTGTCGGACTTATGACGCATATAAGGAGTCTAATTACTTATAATGCGAATGCATTATGCGTGTGCGCGTTTTTCTATGTATAATCTAGATCAGTAGACAATTCGTTAATTTATTTTTATGGAGCGATAGTTCAACCGTATCTAAAGCAAAGATAACGATAACTAGTTTGTAGGCACTTGTTGCTCTTCGCAACGTTGAGTAAACATAGGCTTTATTGCTGGTCGCGTCATAGGTATACATACTATTGCGATGTCTTTAACGAATTTTTAGCATTTTATATTTGGTTAACAGGTGTTTCTTTTTTTTTTTTTTATTGTATAGGGGGCAAACGGGCAGAAGGCTCACGTGATGGTAAGTGATCACCGCCGCCCATAGACATCCGCAACACCAGAGGGCTTGCGGGTGCGTTGCCGGCCTTTAAGAAAGATGTAGGCTCGCTTCTTGAAGGTTTGTTTGTTTGTTTGTTTTCAGGGACATATGCCAAAACACTCAAACTCTAATCAACATTTTGATTTTACTGATTTGGTATATATGCATAGATTAGTTATAAAACTACTGGTTTGGCTGGTTATAAAATACCTTTTTAATATTAATTAATTATTAGTGAAATTAATTATTAGTTAAAGCTTTATCACTCTTACAGCGCAGAACGGATTTATATATGACTAGGGATCCGCCCCGGCTTCGCACGGGTGCGTATATTATGTTCTAAAAAAATGCCGATACATATTACTCGCTGATAATGTAGCTGATAAAATGGGTCCAGTAGTTATTGAGTTAAATCGTAACAAACAAACAAATCTTTCCTAATATTAGTATAAATTGGCACACATAATAAAATTAATTGTCTTCATCAGAGCGTCAGAGACAGTGCGATTCAGTGTATTTAAAGTTTCCAAGGGTAAAAGATCCAAGAAGTTTTAAAAAAAAAAATTTAAATAACTCGATCATGAGGATGTAGTCAATACCGCTGTAGTTTTAAAATAAATAAACGTAACTCTCACTTTTTTTTTACCATAGTAAGCTAAAAACTACTTTAACTATTTTGTAATGAATATACTCGTTTGTATGTAAATTGTTCGTAAATATTTAACATACATAATAAGTGAATTAAATTATTCAATAGCGATTAGGATTACGGAAGGCCTACAGTTTATTGGCCCGCATAATTTTGTGCCGGCGTAGAATGTGGGTAGTTTTAATTGAGGTATTATGTTAATCCATAGTTAAGTATATTTCGGTCAAGGCGTTTTGCGAATCGGGTGAACCGTGTACGACCACGTTTTTACGCATTGTGATTTCATTGTGTCTGTTTATTTGCGACGTATTTGTGAAATTGACGTAAGTTTCTTTGTCTTTGAATACTTGTCTTACATGTGGTATTGCATAATGCATGTTATGTCAAAGTAAAGTCGTTATGAAATGGTCGATTTAAGGAATCAAGCCTATTACTAATACTAAAATACAAAGTTTTGGCTGACGGATCGTACATTTTCCTATTACGAAAATCTTTCGGGTTCGATGATCGATTGCAAAATAAGAAATTATGTATTTCGTTTGACATTACTATGATGGTAATTATAATCGTAAATAGAAGTGAAAATGTTTTCTTAATAAGATCAAATAAGAAATAGGTTGTTCTCGCGTTTCGGTCCGTTTCGGCGTTCAATTTTGGTAATAGACCTCCAGTGGTCCTAGCATGAACAACAATTTGTCATATAATTTCAAATAATTTCTCATACAACCAATAGATTAACGATACTAATGCTTACTTTCTCGCAAGTCATTTATGGTAGGGCTTTAAGTGGAAGAATGCAGTGAATAAGCCTTCTAAATATTATATTAATAACTAGCGATCTCACGGGTGCTATATAGATGAACTATACACAAAAATAAATAAAAATGTCTATGTTACTCTCTGATGATTTAGCTTTCTATTGGTGAGAGAATTTTTAAAATCGGTCGAGTAGTTTTTGACACGTTTCGTTACAAACAAACAAATCTTTCCTCTTTATAATATTAGTACAGAAATACTTATAATTGCCCAAATTATAGAGCATATTTTAAGCGTTTGGTGAACAGGAATTTGGACACCTACTCCAAAATTCGACTTACAAGGTGTGATTCCAAAAACCATATTTAATTTATGTTCAGAATTGATTCCTCTGCTCTCATATGGCGTGAACTCGATGTAACATTGCATTATACGAACGCACCAAGTAGGAAGTCATTTACAATTGGATTGTGCAGTCTTAAGTAAACTTGTGTACCTATTGCGTTAACGCGATTGTTACATTTCAACTTAAACACTGTTATTATCAGTGCAATATAAGGTAAGAGAGGTGTTTTTACACGTAGGTCACGTAATACAAACGAAGACACTGAAGGCATTGTATACAGTCTGTTTTAAAAAGACGATATCTTTGGTTCAAAGGTAAAGAATAAAAATAAATAATACTCACAAAGAATCTCAAAAATATTGAATAAAAATGAATTTGTCTGTTATTGCTTATTTTACGCGTGCATTTACGATAAGTACCAATTACTAAGTGCATATTGCGCTTCATAGTTTTGTTATGGACCACAATACGTAATTTGTGCTTTATTCATGCAGTAGAAATTGAAAATTCATCTTTAGTTTATTTGGGCGTTATTGGTTTTTTGTAGAAAACATTGATGAAAGTGGAAGAAGCGAAAGTGGTATCTACTTACCTGTAAATAGAAATTTTCAATGAAACAGACACAGAAATGGGTTATGGGTCTGCCCCATGGTACTAGGGGACTCGGGAATTATAATAAGGAATTCACTTTTTTAATACCTAATTAAAACGCGATTTACGCCCACGGTTGCTGAAAAGCAACGTCTGCATAAATAATATTAATAATAAATCGAGTTTTAATCCGGTAGATATGTGAAATAAATCAAATAAGTTACAACACATTTTATACAAAAAATATTGTCTCATCTCTAGATCGCGTAATCCCTTCACACATTCAGAGTCCACACATATCCAGTCTATTGACAATAGTGGGCGGAGATTGTGTAATTTTTTTATAATCATGTGGGAGATCAAATTTCACTTTTCCTCAAGGCTCTCGCGGACTATCGTCTTCGAGAAATAATTCAAACAATAGGTGTAGTGCGTTTATATGGGTTGTGTTACGCCTTTGTGTGGGAGTGTTTATTTTCAGCCATTGTACGCTTTTTACGAGGGTATTACACTTGCAAGTGTGAAGCGATTAAGGAAATTTTGAAAATTCCTGACGGAGAATATTTGCACCGTACCGTTGAATGAAAATAAATCATGCGTCAAAATAAATTTATTATATTATTGTAGCAGAATTTTTCCCACTAGCATTAGCGCCCTAAGTATATAAAAGCCAAGCGATTCATGCTCATTAATTTTGGTAGTTTTTTTTAAATTAAACAATTTTTAAAGGTTCCGTACACCGTACCAAAAACGGAAACTCAAGAACCTTTTTCTCAGGAACGCGTGGATGTATCAAGTTGAAATTAAAATCAAATAATCAGGACTGCCATCCCTTGCAGCAGTGAAAATCAAATTCTAAGTCGACGCAATCAAACGACCTTTTATGCTCCGTTTATGTCGCATATTATGGCACTCGCAAGGGAATCAAAACCTTTAGGGTACTTCCCGTTGACCTAGAATCATGAAATTTGGCATGAAGCAATGCCATGTAGCATAATTTAAGGAAAATGATATCGAAAACCGTATTGTTTTTTTACTGGTAAAATTTTATTTAACTAAAAGTTTGTACGGAACCCTCGGATCGCGAGTCCGACTTACACTTAGCCACAGTTTTTTTTAATTGTATGTACTTGATGTAACTATTGAACTATAAGTTATAATATAAATGTACGTTGTCTATGGAAGGTGATGATAACGTACAATCGAATGAACCGCGCCTGTCTACAACTTTTGTACGCAATAAATAATTATCATTTACATATATGTATTCAAATTTCAACCTACTCAAACTAACAAATAATAAGTACCTGCCTGAGTTGTGACACCTACATTTATAGAGGTGTGTGTGTGTGTGATTGTGAATGACAGCCTCTACTAGCAAAGCTTTTAGATATAATGCAAGTAGGTAACCTACTAAAATATCAGCTGCATTCTTACATCTTCACGTCAAGAAGTTTTAATGTAAAGTGTAGTATTATTTTTGTCATTATTGTAACAGTGAGAGGCTTGTACTAAGACACACTATCAGTACAAATTTCTAATCTAAGACAAATGCGCGAATAACGCGAAATGTTTTCGCCACAGCATTACACATTACGTAAAGAACAATGTACTTACTACAAAACATCGTATTATCATTTGAATGAATCATTATCATCATTCATTATATTTATATCCCGAAGTTTTAAATGCTTTACAGCAAGTGTGGTCACGTGATCAAAGCATTTAAACGAAGACGATATTATCAAATTTTTCAAATTCAAATTCAAATTCAAAAATCATTTATTCATTTAGGTAACACAATGTACACTTATGAACGTCAATAAAAAATACATATTAAATGCTTCTAATATTACATTTACTGCCAGTTCACAAATCAAGGGCGTAGAGCGGACGAGAAGAACTGGCAAGAAACTCGCCGCCACTCTTTTTAATCGCCAAGTTTTTGTTTTACAAATGTTTTATAAGGGGCTGCAACCATTACACCATGTTCCACATGACATCACACAATTAACTATAATTATCAAAGAAAAATATATATAAACGAAAAAATAAAAAAATAAATAAAACAAAGATTTGTCCTCTATCAGCAGTATGTATGGTGAAATAGGAGCACTCACATTCTAGTGGGAACAACACGCAAATACATAGACGAAATAACTAATATCACCGCATGCACGAATTCAAGTTCGACCTGTCATCACAAGTAGCACCCGTTCACGAGCATGACTCATGGCCAGCCATCGGCCCCCTCGCCATATTTTAGGGAGAGAGACAACCCGACGCATGGACGCCGCCACAAGCAATGACATTTAAGCGAGCATGACGATCCTTGAAACGTGAACTTGGCTACATAAGAAAATAATAATAATAGTTATTATTCTGACATAATTTCGTACCACATGGATCACGGTTTGCTCCCACTTTACATTAAAAAAGTCGTGGATGTTGACGATCGCCCCCGAGTCTGGAAATGTAGCCGAGAGATTCAGTCGCGTTACTTCTTTATACTTACTGGAGCAAATCATATCCAAGCACTAGGATCGTTTAAATATTCATTTATATTATAATAAGCCTTAGCAAGTAGCTTTACTTTAACGTACGATTTGAATTTATTTAATGACAACACTTGTATCTCACTAGGGATTTTGTTGAAAAAACGTATACAATTGCCTTGGAAAGAATTACTCGTTTTATGCAGCCTTGTGGTTGGTGCACTAATTTTGTCTTTATTACGAGTACTATAATTATGGAAGCTACTATTCTTTTTAAAGATATCTATATTTTTACGCACATATAAGATATTCTCATAAATGTATTGACTTGCCAAAGTCAAAATATGAAATTCTTTAAACTTTCTTCGGACTGACTCCCGTGGGGATAATCCGCAGATTGCTCTTATAGCCCGCTTTTGCATCACAAATATTGATTTAATATCAGCTCCATTACCCCACAAAATAACACCATATGACATAATACTATGAAAATAGCTGAAATAAACGAGCTTTGCTGTATTCTCGTCAGTAAGTTCGCGTATCTTTTTCACTGCGAACGCTGCAGAACTTAGTCTATTCGAAAGACCTTCTATGTGTGGCCCCCACTGGAGTTTACTATCTAAAGTAATTCCCAAGAACACGGTATTATCAACAAAGTCTATTTCCTCATCCTTAATTATTATTTGAGCATTACTACTTTTTACATTTGCAGTTACAAATCTAATACATTTTGTCTTCTTTTCGTTTAACTTAAGGTTATTTGTATTAAACCAGTGAACCACACTGGAGATAGCACTGTTTACAATCTCAAGTGATGGATTTTGTCGTTTCACTTTAAATAAAAGCGAAGTGTCGTCAGCAAACAGTACTATCTCGTGATGCTCCTTTACAAGATATGGTAGGTCACTTATATAGACGAGGAATAAGAAAGGCCCAAGTATGGAGCCTTGAGGTACACCCATAGTAACAGGCGATCCCTGTGATATCGTTCCATTTACATTTACCTTTTGAATTCTACCGCTCAGGTATGAATCCATTAGTTTAAGCGCTTTTTCTCCAATGCCGTAGTGTTGAAGTTTTTTGGTTAGGATTTCGTGATGGACACAGTCAAAAGCCTTTTGATAAATCGCAAAAAACTCCAATGGCATCATGACAGTTTTCCCAAGCATTTAAAATCTCGGAAATTAATTTAATACCAGCATCGGTTGTGGAGCGACCTCTTGTAAAACCATACTGCTGGTCATGCATAAGTTTATTATTAGTGAAGTGTATCATTAATTGATCAAGAATAATTTTTTCAAAAATTTTACTCAGTGCAGGCAGCACAGAAATGGGTCTAAAATTTGTGAGGTCAGAAGTGCTGCCCGTTTTGAATATTGGTGTGATTTTACTTAATAAGAATAGATAAGAATAAGAATAGAATAAGAATAGATTTATTAATTTCATCTGGTCCGGAAAGACTCCATAATATCGTATCAAACCAGCTGTTACGACCAACGCGGACTATATTTCTAGGACAAAAGAAAGGAATAATAATGTCGGACGATAGAATGCATACACATTATGTTATAGGATTCATTTGTTTCATATTACTCATCAAAAATTTTCACCACACCTCCGCGGAGAGTTCGATTTTCGGGAAGGAAGTGATACTTTTCTGCCCTCCCAATAGACATGGGTAACTCCGCAAAATTCCCCGCGCCGACTCAGCAACACAGGCGCAGTATAGTGGGTCGGCTCCTTGAGTCAACTCAAAATTGCGTCATGACGCAACAAAGCGAGCAGTGAAACCTCCGAAACGCACGCAACGCCATGCTCATACTTCACACAGTGAGTCGGTACTGCGCCGTGCGCCAACACATTATGAATATGTGAGCTGCCTCACCCTGCGCAGTGAAGCGTACCGACGCAATTGCGCGGCGCAGCGCAGTGTCTACCTCACAATCTGACGGGCGCTAAACGTTGCAATAAAATAAAAATATGAATAAATAAAAGAAAAACTTAAATACAATAAAGAGGTATAGATATTTTCTTAGACTGGTTTTGTTGTTAAGATAGTTTAAATAGGTATAAGATTACAGACTGTCGTGACAGCATCAAAAACAATAGCATTTTTTCTTTTAAATCCTAGTGAGCCTACCTTCCCGTGACATATCTGACTGTAAATTCATCAGATTATTAAATTAAGAAAAATATATATCGTATTTTTTAACGTTTTTAGATTACACCAAAATATTATACCTTAATACTATCATTTTTATTTTACTAGTTTTTTATATCTCTAAAAGAATAATTTTTTAATTTTAGCTTCTGTATTTCTTTTAAATTCAATTTATAGACGTGTTTTGACTGTTTTTCTAGAAAGTGACTGTGTATAAATTTTCAATTTCTATGGGCTTTGCCTGTAATATACATTACTAGCAATTGCCCCCGCAACCCCCCTTGTGGGTTGAATTTCGTAAAATCCGTTCTTAGCTGACCTCTACTCGGCGAAAGGAATATTCCTACCATATTTCAAGTCGCTACGCCTTATGGTTCCAGAGATATCGTGATGAGTGACTATATAGGTGGAAATCTCTTTTATACCAGGGTGAATCAAAAAGTTCTTAGAAATGCATATATATGAAACCTTTTTGGATCAAGTTCGATATTCAAATTAAAGAGTGTCTATCACACTATATTTATGCAGACTGTCACTTGTTTTTGTCAGTTCGTTCGCATGTAATAAATTTTTTTGTGCAACGAGTTGCTAAAAAGTCAAAATTATGGATAAAAGTGAGTTACGTGCGGTGATAAAATATCTCAGTTTGAAAAAAATGTCTACGAAGGAAATTTTTTTGGACATTCAGCAGACATTAGGGGGTGATGCTGTACCCTATTCTACGGTTGCGTACTGGGTGGCTGAATTTAAAAGAGGTAGATCAAGCTGTAAAGATGACCCGCGTTCTGGGCGGCCTTCAACCTCCGTTACAGAAGAAAATGTCAAAAAGGTTGAGAATCTGGTTTTGGAAGACAGAAGAATGACTATAAAACATATAGCTGAGATCCTAAAGATATCTTTTGGTAGCGTTCAATCCATTTTAATTGATTCACTGGGGTTCAAAAAAGTGTCTGCAAGATGGGTGCCACGAATGTTAACCGACGAAAACAAAAAGCGACGATTGGAAATTTCCAAGCGTAATCTCGAAATGTTCCAGCGTGATTCGGATAATTTTTGCCGTCGTCTTGTCACCATGGATGAAACGTGGGTCCACCATTTTGGTCCTGAAACTAAAAGACAAAGCATGTCTTGGAAACTACCATCCTCTTCATCCATCAAGAAATTTCGAGTTGCTCCTACCGCTGGCAAAGTTATGGCCTCTGTGTTCTGGGATAGTGAAGGAATCCTTTTTATTGATTACATGCCAAAAGGCCAGATGATTACTGGACCCTATTATGCAAATTTAATCCCGAAAGTGCGTGAAGGGATTAAAGAAAAACGTCGTGGAAAACTGTCGTTGGGCGTGTTGTTCCTTCAAGATAACGCTCCTGCTCATCGATCGGAAGTTGCGCTCAACGCAATCCGCTGTGCTGGCTTCAATCTCCTTGACCACCCACCATATTCTCCAGACTTAGCCCCAAGTGATTTTCACTTAGGTATTTCAAAAATTAAAAGAGGAAATTCGTGGAACAAAATTTCACGATAATGACGCGGTTATAGCTGCCGTAGAGGACTTTTTCGAGAGTCAAGAAAATAATTTTTTTTCACAAGGAATAAGGAAGTTAGAAACGCATTATTCTAAATGCATTGCATTGGAGGGAGATTATGTAGAAAAATAAAATATTATTATTTAAATCTTTGCATTTTTTAATATTGATTCCAAGAATTTTTTGATTCACCCTCGTATATACATATAGATTATAACTCAACAGGGCCGTAGTAAGTTGAGCGCAAGCAGTTACATTAGATAAGTCTTTGTGTTATTTGTTCACAGGTCCAGCGGCAAATGGCACGAGAGTATGAGCAGCTGAAGGCGACGGTGGCTACGCTACAGATGTTCCAACACGAAGGGGACAAAGCAATCACACCGCTTAGTGGAAGTAAGTAGCATATTTGTATTTAACAGAACTTTGACGGTCTCGGTGGCGCGTTCGGTAGAAGACCTGCCGTGCGCATCGATGGGTCGTTGGTTCGAATCGCACCGGGACATGTTTATAAATCTGTAAATATGTCTTCCCCACGTCTGATAACTTCAGGCATTTAACGGGTGCGAGGCATATTGCAAGTTTCGGTTTCATTCTATGGATTTTCGAATGCTCGAAGTAAATAGTAGCGCATCATTGGCTGATGTTCTGTGGCTGTGGTATCACCTACCATCAAGTGAATCTATATACATATATAATTTCATCGCCTGTCGATATCTAACATAATGAAAATGTAAACGTATATTTTACCGGTACTGTGTATAATTCAGTCATTGTATTAAATATTAAGTCGGTCTATACAATATCGAGTAATGCTTGTTACTCGCTGATAATGTAACTTTCTATTGGTGATAGAATTTTCAAAATCGGTCGAGTAGTTTTTGAGTTAAATCGTATCAAACAAACAAACCTTTCCTCTTTATAACATTAGTATAGATAACACGAGTGATTCGAGGGGGTCGATGGCTGGCCATGCGTCATACTCGTGAACGGGTGCTACTTGTGGTGACTGGTCGAACTTGAATTCGTGTATGCGGTGATATTAGTTATTTCGTCTATTTGCGTGTTGTTCCCACGAGAATGTAAGTGAGTGCTCCTATTTCACCATACATTCTGCTGATAGAGGATAAATCTTTGTTTTTATTTATTTTTATTTTTTCGTTTATATATATATTTTTCGATTATTATAGTTAATTACTTAAAGATGTCATGTGGAACATGGTGTAATGGTTGCAGCTCCTTACAAAACATTTGTAAAACAAAAACTTGGCGATTAAAAAAGAGTGGCGGCGAGTTTCTTGCCAGTTCTTCTCGTCCGTTCTACGCCCTTGATTTGAGAACTGGCAGTAAATGTAAAACTAGAAGCATTTAATATGTATTTTTTATTGACGTTCATAAGTGTACATTGTGTTACCTAAATGAATAAATGATTTTTGAATTTGAATTTGAATTTGGTTTGGTCAGACATTATGCAGAACGCTACAACGTTAATTGATCTTATAATAATTAAACTACTTACTATGATTTGTTAATACGCGCATTTAGCATCCGTTTATTTTTATCCTTTACTAAGGTCAATATACTGACTACTGTTAGTAAATTGATGTTGATTGAATAAAACTGCTATGCTATTATAAGAAAAATGGCATTGAGTTTGAAGTGACCACGAATTCATACACTGGCTTCATTGAGCATAAATCTATACCACCAATAACCACTTGTAAGCCTTCTCGTTATTTTAGGATTATACTAGCTGACCCGGCAAACGTTGATTTGCCATGTAAATAATTTCTAAAAAGCAGGGGTTGGTGATCAAAAAGTAAAAATTTAGGGTTGTATGTATTTTTTAATGCTACATATTAAAAAAATAAAAACAAAAAAATTCGTCCAAAAATTAAAAAAAAAATTTTTGTGGGCGACCAACCCTTATCACTTAGGGGTATAAAAAATAGATAGTAGCCGATTCTCAGACCTACTGAATACGCGTATTAAATTAGGTAAAAATCGGTAAAGCCGTTTCGGAGGTGTACGGTAACTAACATTGTGACATGGAAATTTTATCTATTAGATAATATTATGTTTCAACGGTACTAAGTTTTCATGGTTTTTATTTATAGAATAGGGGGTAAACGGGCAAGGTGGCTCAAGTGATGATAAGTGATCAGCGCTGCCCATGGACACCAGAGAGCTTGCAGATGCGTCGTCGGCCTTTAATTTTTTTTCAATAAGCAGCCTTTGTATTTTTAGTATACGAATGGATAAGTCATATTTGTATGTTTTTACCTAAAAAGAATCGTTTTCTTTTTAGTCACTTTTCTAGTGTATAAATTCTATAATATATATTTTTTATAAATTTTACACCGAAAAATATATTTTTAATATTTTTCTACAGTTAGTCAAACAGATTTTTATTTAGATTCAGATTTTTAATTATATGCCTAATGTTATCGATGGAATTTACTATATATATGAGTTTTAGATAGGATTTGTAATTTATAGTTATTTAAATGGCGTGCTCGATCGATTAGCATCATACATTCCAATATCATACATTCAAAAATGTTTTATGTTTTCAGAGATATTTAATTGTTATAAAACTTGGTTTGCTTTATTGATTAGTATATGTAGAACAAAATTATTGAAACAAATGAGCCTAGTATGAGTAAAAAACATGGATTAACTGTGTGAGGAATGATGTGTTTGAAAGGTGTGACTGATGATATGGCGAGTGAAAGGAGAGAATGGAAAAAGAGAACTGTGCCGACCCCAAATAAAAAAGGGAACAGTGCAGGAAGAAGATGAGTATTATATTGTCTTTTATTAACGCGAGTATCACACATTTCAATAAAATACTGTATACCGGATCAACTGTCATCTTTCTGTTTCCCCGCGACCACGGTTGCTGAAAAGCATCCGAAACGTCGGGATAAATAATTTAAACAATATAAATAATAAATCGCGTTTTAATCCGGTATACAGTTTTATTTAAATGTGTGATACTCGCATTAATAAAAGACAATATTAAGATGAGTATTGTAAGAATACTTGCTCGTCACTCTGAAGTTAAAAACCCTTCGAACGTTTAACTAATAAATAATATCCTGGTACACAATGTCGCTCATTGTGGAGTCCTTAGACTTAATAAAAGGCCAGAACAAATCAGACCCTTTTACCTAGAAAATGGGTTAATGCGTATTGAGTCGATGCATGGCCCAAATCTGAATTCTCGTCCTTTGAGAGAACAATAGCTTGAATGAACACTTCTATAAAGGCGTGTACTTATGTGCGGACACCTCTTTGTTATTGATTAATTACAATAATCGTAATCGGTTCTTCGTACGTCAGAGTTAGCCGATCTTTTAGCCATGAATATATAGACATCAGCATGCGTTATTCATAACTTTGAAATGTTTGATTTATTTCTGTACACAGAAAATGCTGAAAACCGAGTCAGGGCGATGTAAGAAGAGAAATAGAACAAATCCCGGTTTTTTTTTTTCAATTTTTTTGTGTCTCTGTCAGTCTGTTTGTACGGGCTAATCTCCGAAACTGGTGGACCGATTTACGTGAAATTTTGCATGATGGTACCTTATATCCCCTGTCAACATCTTAGATAGTTTTCATCCCGGAAAATTATCATATAGGCTTTGATTCATCGAAATCGGTTGTCGAAATGAAAGGTTATCATCATTAGAAGCCCACGCAAACGAAGTCGCGGGCATCAGCTAGTACTCAGATATTTTTGTTATTGATTTCGTTGTTTGTCGAAAATGCACTAAGGGCAAGATTTAAGTCTCTTCGACATTAAAGTACCTGCCTACATAGTAAAGGTAATGTATGCTAATTACAATTTATTGCGTAGTAATAACTATTGTCATTATACAGAATGGTTGTGGCTATGTGACGTGGCTTGGAGTTTGACTTGCAAAGAAAAATGTAAAAAAAGGTGTTAGATTCGTGCTTAAATTCTGTTATGTATACTAATTTTATTAAATTTATAATATCTGTTAGGGTACTTTTTCAGTTATGATACTTATCAAAGTAAGTTTGAAAGGTAATCTAGCGGATTGTCAGTGAGAGACGCGAACTTTCCGTTTCGCATCGGTCATGAGTTCGCGGCGATGGTAACTTTGAGCCGAGATCAGATATAACCACTTTCCAATCTCGATCGTGTACCACCTTGTGCCGCGGTCGCCTATTTCAACTGTCGGACACGCTGCTATGTACACACTTGAGACTTGAGTTATTCACGCAGATGCTTGTTGCTCAATACTGAACTTCTATGGAAGCATTTATCGGCAGCTGATAAAGTTTCCATCAGACTGTTTTTTTATTTATAGTATTGCCTGGAAGAGACCCCTATATAGTGATAAGGCCATTTGCACCATATTTTAAACTGTATATTAGTATTTGAGTTATATTTTGTTAATACGGTGTCAGAAAGTGTAATAAATAAATATATATTAAAGGCCTTATTAATAAACGCATTATAAGCTTGATATAGTTAAAATATGTTTTGTCTCGCTCTATCGAATATAAAAAAACTACAGAACGAAAGAAACTAAGTCTTTTACAAACAAACTTCATCTTTTCATCAGATCGGAGACCTTAAATCGTCCTTTCATCTTTCGATTTCACATCTGTAAAGAATATCCTCAGTGTCCCTATGGTTTTTAATTTAACCCACATCAAGCAAAAAAATCTTGAATATCTTTTTAGTGACTTCCGATATTAAAGAAACGCTTAGGTGACGATGACACTGGCTTATTCTGATAAATAAGAGTCCGCAAGTGTGGAGCAAGCATTAGTATTCCAGATTGGTGTTTAGATAATGGCGCTGTTCTTTTGTTCTGCAATGTACATTATTGCGCTACGAATAAAACAACATTTTAGATAAAGTCTTTGAAAGTTATCAATACTCGAAAATGGGACCATTTCGAAAAATGCTATATATTAATAACTAGCAACGCGCCCCGGCTTCACACGGGTGCAATATAGATGTACTAAAAAAGTAGCTTATGTTACTCGCTGATAATGTAGCTTTCAGTTGGTGAAAGAATTTTTAAAATCGGTTCAGTAGTTTTTGAGTTTATTCATACAAAAATTCAAAAATACAAATCTTTCCTCTTTATAATATTAGTATTAACTATTAAGTATTAATAAAAGGCTATCATCCGGATAAAACGGGACACTTGTACGCGTCGCGTTCCATTACAGAATTTTTTCTCCGAAATTTGATACTTACATATTTAAAATAGGTGATAAAATATCTGTGAAAGAATGTCAGGTACATATGTTAAATACGCCAAGAGTAATGATACGGCAAGCCAAGCCAACATTTTGCATATTGCAAGTATTTCTTTTAGACATGGGTGATAACAGGTCAAAAATATCTGTTATATCTGTTACTATTACTCAGTAATAACAGATTTATTAATCTGTTATTAAATAACAGTCTGATATTTAAATACTAAAGGAATCATAGATAATACGATAAAATTTAGGAGTGACATTTGAATGTGATTTCCTTCCTGTGAAACGTCCAATTGTATTTTTTTGGATAATAAATACTAAGTGCATCTCGTTTTATCACACGACAATCATAGATGTTTAACTGAGACAGGTAACAATCACAGTACGGGTTTGCTGTTACTAGTATTTGTTGAACAGTTGTTATTTAGTATTGCATGATATTTTCAATAACAGATATTTCACAATCGCAGGAACAACTGTTATCTGTTATCTTTGAATACCTGTGATTTATATCTATTACGATAAATATGCCTCACTCCTATTTCTTTAGTTAGACTATGGACATCTAAAAAAGGTCTTTGTCTCTCCTTGTAAGTTCATCACGGAAACATGTTCTACAAGTAATAATATCTACACCTAGTTACTTGTCAATCGCTCCATTATCAAGTGGTAATGGTGTTGGAATAATAAACATTTTGCGCTTGATTTAATGGCATTCCAGTCTCCCACACACTGAATTGCGATTCAATTCTTGCTTAACACAAGTATCCGCAAACACAGCACTTTAAGCGTGAATATTTGCGATCGGAAGATTCTTCGACTTTTGTAACTGATTTGTACATTTGAAAAGCTCATTCATGTACTTGCTGGCTTACCTGTTACATTCTAGCTAATGTTTACTTATCATACTCTGAATGAGCTGAATTTTAAATTATTATCCCTTAGCTAAACAATCTTTTTTTTTAATATTTTATTGTATATTGTTTTTGTCAGTGCGTGAGGCTCACTTGATGGTACGTTCTTAGTCACAGAACATCAATCAGCGTCGCTCTCGACTTATGTTTTGCTTCGAAAATCGGAAATGTGGGTAGGGAATGGAAAATCTGTCAATAAATAAAAAAGCTAAAATTTTGTAAAAGTCATCTAAAGATCAGCCATTATTCTATAAACCAAATAATATCAGACCAGTTGGTAATGGCAACTTTGTGAAAATTCAAATCAGACAGCTGTCACCTTTCAGCCCACACATCACACTTGCTGAAAAGCATTCGAAACCTCGGGATAAATATTCGATTTTTTTAATGAAACCTTGTATGTATATTGTAAATAAATCGCCATTAGCAGCGTCAATCTTTATAGTAACGTGTTTGCAGAGACCTTAAAACAAAAATGTATTCAAATATGTCAGCGTGGGTGCACTTACTACGCGAGTGTCCACGAAAGTTTCTATAATACTTGTCAGGTGAGAGGTGACCCTATTAAGCATCATGCCTATATAAGAACCCTTAAGTATAATAGTAGTATCTGACCTAGATCTATGAAGCGATTTTGCTTACCCTTTTGAAGTCAAGAACTACCAGAATGTTTTAATAATTCGCCTTGAAGTTTCGAATTTTGTATGAAAATCATGTTTTACCTCATATATCATAATATACTTATTTATAAACTGTTTCTTCTCATTTTTTTAACAATACAGGTACATGATACTTATGAAAATGTAGAGGCGTTGCCTGAGGCGTTCGAAATATCATTCAATAGTAATTGTTAAGTAATTATAAAATATAGCTTGTTTACTTTATTTTATTCGTAGATGCGTAATAATCTTGGTTTATATTATGTTCATTGTATTTCTTACTTAGGAAGTCTATTTTGTCGAAGAACCGACAAAATTCCTATGTTATTTTGTGACGTCTAAATATTACAACATAGAAACAGATTATTTTGAAATTGGTGACGTATGTATGGTAGCTACTAAGTAATCATTAATGGTTTATATATGTATGTACATTTTATAATTTCCGGGTTAAAAAAATGACATTAAATATCTTTTCTTTGTTTCACAATTGAGAGATTTTATGTATTGTTTCTAAGAAAATATGTGTCTTTACTCTTAAACCTTTGTAGGCAGTTTAATATATTTCATTTTTGTCTTTTGTTTTTTTTAAATACTTTATTATTATTAATATTGAATTCCGGTGGGTTTTTATTATGTTATTGGCATTATTTTATATTGTTAAAGTGAACATTTTATAAACGTTATTATAAGTAGAAAATTAATATTCATACTCCATATATCGAGATTTAACAGACCATTTTTCCGAGAATATCTCACATACTGTATATCAAGCTAAAGTAACCGTTATATATTTTAAAAGTCGCCAATTAAGTGCAATATATGCGAGGTTAAGTGCAAGGAATGCACTTTTTTACTGCACTCTAGAACCTGTTGATGTAATTTAAGGTGACAGTAATGTGGTGGATGTAATTCTTCAGAAATTTATCGGCATCCGGTTTTCCGAATCGAGACTTGTCTACTCTGGTTGAGTCATCGAATAGATGAGTGCCTCGTTAAATAAGTTGTTTGAACAGTTGATGGTATATTAGATTTATCGCGGATAACAGACATCTGTTGTTGGAAGAATATTAAATGAAAAAAATGTAGTGTTATAATTGAGTGAATTCCCCACTTATTTGCCAAAATTCGTTCCTTGTTAGCGACACTATCGAATGGTGTCATAATACAGAATGAGATTTATTTTTCAAATTAAGGGATTCTTGGCTAGGAATATTGATTTTTCATAAAATCCAATGATTCAGTTGCAGTTTTCATCAAAATCGACCTCGAGACTCCTTTGTGTACTTTTCACGGAGTAGGTACTTTTTGAGTATTTTTTATGAAGAATACTCATAGTTTGTGACCATGTTGGCCATGAACGCCCACTTGAAAAATTCTGTATATATCTGTGGCCTGGTGCTAAACGGGCCGATATGAACAGTATTTATTTTTAGTGATGAGTAAAAACAATGAAACAGCAGTAGCGAATAGTTACCAGAAAATATATATTTTTTAAATCAGTTTGAAAATGGACTGGGCCTTTTTTGCATAGTATTTTTTGTAAGATGTCGATAAAGATACAGCATTTTACTAAAAATAAATAAATACATAGTATTCAATTTTTATATTTCACAATAACGTACTTTGGGCCTTTTAACACCAGACTCCATTCATTCATCATTTCAATCATTTGAAATTCCATACAACTGACAGTTTGAAGATTCGAATAATTTTTTGCAAGTTTTTGCTAGGCCCCCTGAGGGCCTTGCACGAACACTTAATAATCACCGCTCCCGACCCTCCCCTCCCTCCTATTAATAGCAGTTGGACGAAAAGTATTCGCTTTTTCAATAGTCGTTCGTGCTAGACCTTCAGATATATTTGACATATGAAGTTTTTCTTTTCAGACTTAGAAGACTTACCGACTCGGGACATGATGTGGGGCCCGGCGCCGCACGAACTCGATCCAGACATCTGGCCGCCGCCCCCGGACAGGGACCCCAACGCCTGGCCTCCTCCCACTAGCGTCGAACACAAGTTAGTTACTTCCTATCACTAGGCGAATAAATAACATCGCTTTGTAATAACTCAAAGGGATGTCAGAGAATAGACAACAAAGTACAATGTACTAGCGATAGCCTATGTTACTCGCTGATAATGTAGCTTTATATTGGTGAAATAATGTTTTTAATCGGTCGAGTAGTTTTTGAGTTAAATCGTAACGAACAAATATCCTCTTTATATTATAATATTAGAATAGATATGATAAGATTTTATTACTTCTTCAATTCTGTTTAGCACCTGCTTCGAATCTGGGGGAAATAAGAAAAGAACATTTTGATATGGACCCAGTAGACTGATAACCTTCTTGTCGACATACCTTGTATACATTGTCTATGGTCGACAAGGGTCTTAGTTTATGTGATGCAAAGTTAATACATTAAATAAGAAAATGATAAAGGTTTATTGGCTGTTATAGCATTGATGACGAGCGGTATCACGATTGTAGACCTTACTTGAAGAGAGAACATGATAGTGCGATACATAGTATATAGTTTTGTCTCGCTCTATCGATAGTCGCGGACACTAGCAATAATATCGCTATAAGAGGTGGCCCGAGCTTCTAAAGTGAATAAACAAGATGATGTAAAGTTGTGCGTAAAATACCTGTATGTGTGCGTAATCATCAGACCTTTGATATTTGGACCTTTATCGTTAGGGACGGTAATGTCATGGACATGTTGAGGTTTGGAATTAGTGGGTGAAAGAATTCCGTAAATAGTAGTTTTGCAATTATCATATTTGAGTGATTAATTAATTTAAACACCTCGTAATTTGTTTTTGCTCGATATTGATAGCGGTAACAGATAGACCCTTGAAATATTCACAGAATATTTAGTTATATATTCACCTTAACAATAATAATTGATTAAAATAAAAAAAACCCAATAATTAAGGGGGTCTCACATACACCAAATGTGATTTTTTTTGCCGTTTTTATAGATATATAGATAGTTTTTATAGATAATGATACGGAAACCTTCGTCGTTCGAGTCTGACTCGCACTTGGTCGGGTTTTTTTTGCAGAAATGTCGTCAACGTCCCCAATTTTTTAAATCTTATTTTCTATAATTTGAATGTTTATATATTCCAGAGCTCCCCCAGCGATGAAATCAGGCCGTAACAACCCCAGGAACAACCGCTTAGCTGACAGCAAAAAACCAGGGCCCAAAACCGCAACTACATCACAGAGGAAAACGTCAGATGTTCGGAATCCTAAGATCAACAACACCAATAAGGCACATAGCGGTGAGTCGATGCTATGTAATAAATGACTTTCAACAAACAAAAAAATTTTTGAATCGATGAAAGGGCTGGAGCTCAGCATTTATGTTATGGTCTAGCCTCAACGCTGGTATTCTTCCCTAACCTCTCCTAGGTTAGAAATATAAAATGTGTTATATGCTCGGAGCATAAAATAGGACGACAGCGTATCATTGATTGATATTCTCACTGCCTGCCATAAACTGAGCCTCATTCTTGTCTGTATCGAATATCGATGTATCGTCGATATCTGTCTTAAAAATGCAGACTAACGATTTTTCAACAAAAACGTTTGAGCAGTTTTTATCCACGTTTATATGGATTAGTTCTTACTAACAATAGTAGATATTTCTATTAATTCACTACCGTACCCATATAAAGACGTCGGGGGAAATGTTTAACAATGAATTCTCACGAGACATTACCAAATGACATAGCGAGGCACTAGTTACACATCACTGAGTCTTGATAGCCAACGATAAAGTCATTATTTTATGATATATGGAAGAAAAAAATATGGTACGCCGTACATTGACAGATGATTGTCATTTACTTGCAAATTTTATTTCAAGGACAGAAAAGAAAATCCACATATTAAAAAACTTATAAAAATTTATGATTAAAGTTATCCGAACTGAATACAAAAATAGAACCAAATTAAGAATATTTAGAGGAATATGTATATTTGGCAATATATTAACCTAAAATTATTTTGAAGAAGGTATCATTTCACTGCAACATAATCTATAACACTGAAATTACATGCGGCATACCATATTTAATTGTAGCATACATGATAATTTTTAAAGGAGTGGTCATTAATGATAATTTGCTTCCGATTCAAAGAATATGTTATGATTATGAGGCACGTAATAGCTGTAATAATTAACTTTGGTGATAAAGATGTATGGAACTGGTTTGTTGTTGCGTTATGCGATATTGTTGCTCGTTGATAATAAGTTATACGAAAACAATACACATTCCTCATTGCAAAGTCAGATTGGTTTGTCAAATAAATACAAACACTCATAAATATAAGAAATTACATGGAAAAAATATATGCACGTTTCAGTGCCAATTTTCAAGTCATTTTTATAATCTGTTTCTTATATGAAAATAATTCTAAAACGTTCGAAATTTAAAATTAGGTTAAATGTTATATTTTTACGAATCTGTAATCAATATTTTAAGAAATATTTGTTATTCAAAAATGGCCGTTTTTTTTTCAAATGTTATCCGAAAGTTAATTTTAATCATCCGTAGAAGGCCACACCTTCTTGCCTCTAAAGAAAAATGATCAATGAAACAAACACAGAAATGGTCAAAGTTCACTTATATAAATAATATCTTAATATCTTAACTTATCAACTTTTTTTTAGCAAAAGCAAAGGAGACGAACAACAAAGATCACAGCAATAAAGACAAGCAGGACAGAGACAACAACAACGGGGACACAGACGACGAGAAACACAAGGAGGATGAGAGGCGATTCGAGCCCTCCTCATCAGCGGACAATGACCTTGTCGATATGTTAGGTAATATATCTGTAACTAAATTCGCTAAAGAGATTCTATAAAGAATTGTCTTTAATAAAAGGATAGTACTAAAAATATAGTTGTACGATGTTCGTACATCGTGTTAGCCGCTGTCAGCGCTTTCACCGTGGAATACTGAATGATAATCAAAATTTGAGATCTTCTTAAAATGTTTCTGTCTTTTATTTTACCTTCGTAATGAAAGAGTTAGAGATACTTTTAAGTACACCTCAATGTTGATTAGCGTTCGAGAATTCGGCCGTCAATCTCTTACTCAAAGCAAATAGCTTAAGCGATAAGTGAAGTGTTTTGCTATTCTTTGGCTTTTCTGCGTCATTTGGACTAAGGGGGCGTCCATAAATTACGTGACGTGTTTATGGGGGGGAGGGGATCGAGTCAAATCTCATCTAATCTTACGTTGGAGAGAGGGGGGGGTCTCGGCAAATATCATGCAATTGTTTTTCTGATTGAAACAAAAAAAAAATACTATTTTGGTCCATTTAATCCAGATTGTACAATGTACATTGTACATGCTTAAGATTTAATCTTGAGCGTAATCGCGTAATCGCTCATATTTCTTTTTTTTTTATATAAATCACTATCCTGTAATTTGTGTAATGGCGGTTATCCCCTTTTGGCTTTTATATTATAAATAACTAGATCTTATATGATTTAATGGGTCAATTAATTTCAATACATCAATTATGTATTACACTTAATTATTTCATTTATGCACCATATTATTAATCTTTGTACGAGGAAGTAAATTCATTGCTAAGTTATAAAAACCTGTGATATGAAAACTTATAAGAAAATATATACAACAAAATATTGGGACATAGTTTAAATATCTATCGAAATCGTATTTTTTATTTGAACTCAGCGGGTATTTTGCTTTTTTCTCGTTCTATCTTTCCTAGAGACAGTATCACTGCTACATTTATTAAAACATATAGATATATCGAGTATAAACATAATATACTAAGAAAAATATGCCTGTGTTCAATTGTATGCATACTTTAATTTAAACATAGCTCTCTTCAAAGACACGTTTTAAGTAAAGAGAATAATTGGTGATTTTTATAATTAACTAACATCCAAATAAATAATACAAGTATATTGCTGCGCTAATTATATGAAATATACATTGTTTTTTCTCTGTAATTTATAGTAAAGCTCTTGCGAAATAAATGTATAATTTCGTCGGTTCAAAAGTAAAACTCAGTGTCATTTTGTATAAAAATATTTCTTACTACTATTGCTTATTTTAAGCGTAAACCTACTGCAATAAATCACTAATTGCGTATTGTGGTCCATAACAAAACTATGAAGCTCAACGCAGTTAGTAATTGATTCTTAAGAGGGCCCTTCCCGGTTCGTCTATCGTCAACGCGAGCATGGTTGAAAAGCTTTTTGTTTCATGCAGCGCATGAAACAAAAAGCTAATACTAATCTACCGCTAACGAGTGAGCGAGAACGCGATAACATTGAACGAAAAATAGTGTGCGGAAATTTCATAAAACTTGTTCTAGGAAATACGTGTTTTTATGTGTAGTCCTTACAAGTTTGTGAAATATTTTTTTGTAATTTAGAATCTCCATTACATTTGCAAAGTTTCTATGATAAAAAATATTTACTTTTACAATTTTTGAGTACATTATGAACGCCCAAAGTTCAGGAAATTTATTTGCTTTCAGGTTTATACTGAATTTATTTCTGAAAATTTTGATCTTTTGTTTCAATAGAAATCTAGATAAAGTGCACGAGATACCTATTAGTTCAAAAGTTTCAACGAAAAATCGGTTACAATGCCATAATCACGTAAGAGCTTTTGTATGGAAAGTAAGACGGGTTGGCCCCTCTTAACGTGTACGCTTAAAATAAGCAATAACAGTGAAATTTATTTTTATCCAGAATTACATTTAGTGAGTTTTACCTTTGAACCAACGATTTTTTTTTAATGTATTCAACAGAAAGAGATATAGTACAAAAGAACCCAAACATACGATGGGACGACATCGCGGACCTCACAGAAGCCAAGCGACTGTTGGAGGAAGCGGTCGTGCTGCCCATGTGGATGCCGGACTTCTTCAAGGTACCTTATAATGGGTTTTTTAAGAGCTTGAGAACTTTTAATAATAATACAAGACATAAATATTGTTGGAATGATTTTCTTTTTATTATATTATGTAATGAGCTAAAAAAAATTCACGAAGTGCTCTATGAACCTTGCGAATAGTTTTTTTTTTTTTTTTTTCTATGTAAATTTCCACAATTTGGAAACATTATTGTAGCGTTAAACACTTCATGATTAATTACCATATCTTACTAAATATAGATATTAACACAGTTTAACATTCTCAACTGTCAAAGCAAAGACAACAACCATCGAAAATTCTCATGCAGCTAAAAGACACCATCTGTTTCATGTGTTCGAAACATACCATATGATTTAAATAATATAAAAATATTCAGCCAAATTTTACATACCATATTACAAACTATTTCTTCAATAAGCGTTACATAATAAATACGGTAATTTTTTGAACATGAAATGATCACGTTTATCGAATTATTGATTCTACGACTATTCAAACTTAAGTAATCACAGCATACTTGAGACGAAATGAACCTCTAAATATCCTAGTATGCTATGACTATATGAAAAGCCTCTACTTTTGACTATTTTTTTATTTTACTTTTGAATATAATGTATTTTGAATACAATTGTATATAAAACTAAATTTGCCACAATTTTTGAATCGTTTTTGCAACAATCTAATTATTTTGTCTTATTCGAAGGGTATACGGCGGCCGTGGAAAGGCGTTTTAATGGTGGGACCGCCGGGAACAGGCAAGACGATGCTAGCTAAAGCGGTCGCTACAGAATGTGGAACTACCTTCTTCAACGTTTCTTCATCTACCCTCACTTCCAAGTATCGAGGGGAGTCAGAGAAACTAGTGCGACTGCTCTTTGAAATGGTGAGGATTAGATTTTTTTTGCAACGCTATCTGGTGACTGGTCGGACTTGAATTTGTGTATGTGTATATTAGTTATTTCAACTATGTGTTTGCGGGTTGTTCCCGCTTAAATGTAAACATATGCTCCTATTTCACCATGCCTAACTGCTGATAGAGGACAAACCTTAGTTGTTTTATTATTATTAATAACTTCCAATATGTCATGTGGAGCATGGTGTAATCGTTCGTGTATGCGGTGATATTAGTTATTTCAACTATGTGTTTGCGTGTTGTTCCCACGTTAATGTGAGTACGTGCTCCTATTTCACCATGCCTACTGATAGAGGACAAACCTTCGTTTGTTTTATTTGTTTATTATTATTAATTACTTCAATATGTCATGTGAAGCATGGTGTTGTAGCTCCTTACGAACATTTTATAAAAACATTACCAAACCAAACCTTAATAAATAAATGGCAGTAAATGTAAACTAGAAGCATTTTTTTATCAACGTTCATAAGTTTTTTTTTTATATTAGAGGAGGCAAACGGGCAGGCGGGTCACCTGAAGGTAAGCGACTACCGCCGCCCATGGACATCCGCAACACCAGGGTTATTGAGGATGCGTTTCCGGCTTTTAATCTATACGTATAATAAAACTAGAGGTCAAATGTCTATACATAGAAAAAAGATGCTAAAAACTGATTCAGGGGGATGTAAGAAGAGAAATAGAACAAACACGATTTTTTTAATTTTTTTGTTTTTCTGTCTGTTTATCTTTTTGTCTGTTTGTACGGGCTAATCTCCGAAGATACTGAACTGATTTTCATGCATACATATAGGCTTTGTTTCATCGAAATCGGTTGTCGGAAAGAAAAGTTATCACCATTTAAAGATTATTTTAAAGGCACCATATCAACAAATTGCAATACAAACTGACTCGCGTCGAATTTTTTCGAATTATCATATATGTCAATAACAGATTCATATGGAAATGAAGTATTTTGATTATTTCGCCACTTTTTTGGCTCAAAAGCTAAGCTTAAGATAAAGCCTACGCGAACGAAGTCGCTGGCATCAGCTAGTTACATATAAGCAGTGGCGGGCCTACCATACAAGCCCAAAAGCCCGGCTTGCCCTATTAATTCAACAATTGAAAGAAAAAAATAATGCCCTTATCCTAATTATATAACATATCAATTGAAACAAAAAAATATTTGAATTAATAATTTTATGCACAACTATATCGAAATTATATTTATATTTGCGCCATCTTACGAGAAGCGTTGAATCGACTCCCACAATATTCAATATTATGCATCACGCGCTACTACATATCTTGCGAATTGCGACGAGCTCAAGCGGAAACGTTTCGCTTCAACTCGTCGCGTCGTCGTGTTCGGTCGTTTTCTTTCTCTTTCTGGCATATTGGCTTGTGGATTGGAATGCTTTTCTGACAAATTTTTCATACAAAACTCAAGATAAAAAGCTATAAAATTATATAAACAAATCTAGCGATTCTATGGAGAACGTAACCCAGGCTTTCGGTGTGAAGTTAGTGCCAAATTGAAAGAGTTGAGTGTTATTTCAAGTTTGTTATGATTGTTTTTTGCTTTAGTTGAGTGAGTGATAACGTACGCGGTGCATTTTAGTTTTGTTTTGTTTTTATTATTATTTATTATGAGTAATAACGTAGTGGAATGTGTTCCGTGTGAGGATTTGATGTGTGTGCAAGTTTTAAAGCAGCAAGATAAAGTAAAATCTTTAACATTTCAACAAATATTAAAGCTAGGTACTTACTTCGTCAAAACCAACGCCCAACTTGTGTATTTTACAAACGATTAAAGGTCATAAAAGGAATTTCAGGTCAGTTTATAATAATAAATGGATTGTTGGTTGTTCAGATACAAATAAACTATATTGTTGGTGTTGCATATTTTTTTCTTATGACAAAAACGTTTTGAATACATCCGGTTATTACGTTTTAATTAATTTATCTGGAGCTTTAAAAAACATCAGAATTCTCAAAAACATTTGAATTCTGTAATTTATTTTTGTAATTTTGATAAAAAACGAATTGAAACTTCATTATCTCAGCATAATCTTCATATCGTCAGCTATTAATTGAAATTACTAATCATAACTCCCGTGTTGACCATAATCGCAGTATTTTTCGAAGGTTAGTAGATATTGTGTCACCTAGCTCAACAACAATTGTCATTTAGAGGCCACGATGAATGTAAAAATTCATTTAACAGGGGTATTTTTTTGGAATTGGTTTCATTACTTTCAAAGTATGACATTGTTTTAGAACAACATAATATGCAACATCAACAAAGTGGCAAATCGGCACCTAGTTATTTATCAAATAAAATTCTAAATAACATAATTCATTCAGTAGCCTCATTCACTATTTCAATCATAAATTGAAATAGAGCTTAAATGTGTAATTTTTTGTCTAGTAGTAATACCTTCTGTGTGTTTTATTAAAATCGTTTATTAATACAACAAGGCTTGGGAGTTCACCACAAAAAAGGTAAGATAAAATATAAAAAATTGTCAAATTTTTTAGGAGTCCAGTTTTTGGGCTTGCCCTGCATTCAAACCCTAGGCACGCCACTGCATATAAGTTACTAAATGAATGAATGATTTGAATCGGTGTCGTATTGCAGGCACGCTTCTACGCGCCGTCCACGATATTCGTCGACGAGATAGACTCGCTGTGCTCGCGGCGCGGCTCCGACAGCGAGCACGAGGCCTCGCGCCGCGTCAAGTCCGAGCTGCTGGTGCAGATGGACGGACTCACCGACGAGCCGGGGAAGGTAGGAGACTCGTAGTGGCAAAGAACATAGATTTATATAGAAGCACAAAAAAAAAGTAGTTCTGCTGTTGACCTGTAGAGCGCGCTGTATTGTATAGGTGTCACACTCACATCTGAGCAGTCGGCTGACTCCACCCCTCGCGCTCGCGTCTCGCTTGCTCTTACGAGCGAACGGCAATAGCGCTCTCCCTAAAAACTTCTCTTTAATTTTAAAAGTTTCCAATCATTACTGGAATAGATGTTAAAGTGTAGAATAAATAAATAAATGACGAACACCAACTTCCAGGTGGTGATGGTGCTGAGCATTATCATGGATATTTATATCCAATTGTAAGATATCTTCGATAAAAAAACACGAGCAATAAAAAGGAACGCTACTCATAAAAGGTTTTGCAGCGACGTTGACGAATGACGAACTCCAACCAATTCCAGGTGGTGATGGTGCTGGCGGCGACGAACTTCCCGTGGGACATAGACGAAATTTTAAAAGTTTCCAATCAATACTGGAACAGATGTAAAAGTGTAAAATAAATGACGAACACCAACCAAATTCCAGTTGGTGATGGTACTAGCGGCGACGAACTTCCCGTGGGACATAGACGAAATTTTAAAAGTTTCCAATCAATACTGGAACAGATGTAAAAGTGTAAAATAAATGACGAACTCCAACCAAATTCCAGGTGGTGATGGTGCTGGCGGCGACAAACTTCCCCTGGGATATAGACGAGGCGCTGCGGCGTCGGCTCGAGAAGCGCATCTACATCCCGCTGCCGACTCAGGAGGGCCGCGAGGCGCTGCTGCACATCAACCTGCGGGAGGTGCAGCTGGACCCGCAGCTGGACCTGCAGGCGGTCGCCAGGAAGCTGGACGGCTACTCCGGCGCCGACATCACCAACGTCTGCAGGTGAGCCGACGGGAGCGATTTTTTTAAATCTTAGTTATGGACAGCTGAGCACAGTGGCGGTGTAAGACCTAAATTTTATGTGGGCAAGATTTTGGCAAAAAAATATTTTTGCCGCGTTCGCAGCTTTTAAGGTGACACTAGTCGACATTTTTTCCATACAAATTTCGGGGGGGTATTACTCCACTATTTAGCACCGTATATGCAAAGTTATACATGATATCGTTTTGTCTCATTATTAATTTTGTCTGTGCAGAAACAGAATGGTAAAATAAAAAACCATTAAAAAGTTACGAGCTACCAAAGATTCGTTTTTATTGCCATTTTTTAACACAACTTTGGGCTTAAATCTATACATCTATACAAATATTATAAAGAGGAAAGGTTTGATTTTTTGTTTGTTTGTATGAATTGAATAGGCTCCGAAACTACTTGGCAGATTTGAAAAATTCTTTCACCAATAGAAAGCTACATTATCGCTGAGTAACATAGGCTATATTTATTACTAGAAAAAAATAGAGATCCTTAGAATTTCCTACTAAAACCAACCCGAGGTGTAAAAAAATTTGCCAAAAAATGTTGTTCGTCGCATGCGCTGCGAAAAGTATTGATGATAGAACAAAATAAAGTTCTACAATATTATAGAACATATAAATATCTACAAAAAACTTCGCGAGACCATATGTCTAACTATTGTAGTTATGTTACTATAACTACTTTTGTACATTTTAAAAGTTGATAGAAATGCCGATCAAAATGAGACCCTGCTATCCATACCTCTGTATTAATTCTTATCCAAATAAATTGTTTCATATTTAAGACTGTTTCAATAGCTGTTGATTACTTTTTGAAATATTGAAATCGGACATTCCATTCAAAAGATATTACGAAATTAAAAATATCAATGTAAACAAAAAATACACGCCGTCCGCTTCGCACCGCTGTGGCTCCACGCAGGGCATCGAGCAATACGGCGAGGGGTAGTACTATGTCATTTTGTTCAATTTGTGGGGTTTTGTTACGATTTAACTCAAAAACTACTCAACCGATTTTAAAAATTCTTTCACTAATAGAAAGCTACTATATTATCAGCGAGTAACATAGGCTTTGCTTTTTTTTCATCTATTTGCACCCGTGCGAAGCCGGGGCGTTTTGCTAGTTAGTAATAAAAGAAGTATCAAATTTTCAAAACAAAGTCGCTGCAAACAAAGCACGATTATCGAAGAATACAATAACTTTTATTTGTAATTGATTTATGCAGTGGTTTTTTCATAAAACTCGATTTTCCAAAGGCTTTTTCGTATTTTTTTAGACGCCCCTTTTACTATGAATTATCGTGCATCTCACTTAATAATGACTGCCCCGGTGCGGTGCGGGAGAACAGCATGCTTTTTGGCGACGCCCACCAGTGAGTTCGAGCCCGCGACTTGTTCAACCTTAAAGTAATAGATAATTTTTTGGGGCGCTGGGTCGCGAGGCCGTAGGCGGTGGCCCACGTCGCCCACGCCTTACGCCGCCACTGGCTGTACATGAGGTTCAATCGATAGGTGATACCTTAGCCACAGAACATCAGTCAATGATGCGCTGTCGACCTACTTTTTACTTCGAGTATTCGGAAATCTATAGACTGAGACCGAAACGCGCAATGTGCACTTCACAGTTTTCGGTGGTTCGTTACCCGGTCGGAATTTCGATATTCCTCCCACGCGATCAATGCCCGAAGTTACCAGACGTGGGGAAAATATGCTTACAGAAAATTATAAACATGTCGTCCCGGTGGAATTCGAACCTACGATCCGTCGATGCGAACGGCAGGTGTTCTACTGAACGCGCCAACGAGCCCGTCAAAAAAATCTATAGACATGTTAAGCCGACCAACGTATGTACTTCTCTATCCTGTTTGTTGGGACGAGATCGCATTATGCAATAAGACTGGTCGTCTACAAGTTATATAAAAAAATCTATTTTTCATCAATCAAATCATGTACAATTTACACATAGGTTTTCGTTTTCATATAAAAGTATATTGCATATATCTTAATAAAACTTATCCATTGTACAGGGATGCATCAATGATGTCGATGAGACGAAGGATCGCCGGTTTGAAACCTGAACAGATCAAACAGCTTGCCAAGGAGGAACTAGACTTACCCGTCACCAAGGAGGACTTCTTCGAGGCCATCGCTAAGTGCAACAAATCTGTATCGAAGGGCGACATACAGAAATACCTCACGTGGATGGCAGAGTTCGGTTCCTCTTGATTGACGTAGAACAATTATTATCTGTGGACTGTTGTGTGACTCCTGTCATATGGAGGGTAGAGATAAGGAGGACTATCTCTGTGTATGAAAAGTGTCCGTCGAAATGTGTTAAATTAGGGTGGCGCTACAATCGCATCAGGGTAAATTTTAAAAACCACGCCAAAAGTATGGATGTTAATTTGTTAGTTAACTTAAAAAATAATAGTAAGGAATCGTTAATAAATATTTTATAAAATACTAGTGGACCCCGCAAACGTTGTTCTGCCACTTTTCTGTTGAATTTTTCCCGCTTTTCTGTTGAAATTTTTCCCGAATTTTCTTTGCTATAAACCTCACGCAGCCCGAGACCTTTCCAACGAATGCAAAACCGTGGAAATCGGTTCGTGCGTTCTGGAGTTATAGCGTCAGGAAGGAAAACCCGACTTATTTTTATTTTATAAAATATATACAACTTTTTACGACACAAATTTTGCCCATTATTGTTCTATTATTTTAAAAAGTTGACTACTTGAGTCAAAAATACCATACACTGTTGCGACGCGAGCGCCATTCTGGAAGGTTTTTGAACTGTTACTTAAAGCTTACAGCTGGACACTTTTCAACTTGTCCCCCATATAAGATAGTTCTCCTTGTCTCTACCCTCCATACTATGACAGCATAGAAGAAAAAATGGCGCGCTGTCAAATATCAAAAAGTTTTTATGGCAATAGTAATTATGAAATGAGTTGGAAATAAAATTATCAGTGTTGCATATTATTTAACTTTGTTTTAAGGTTAAGGTTTTATTTTTAAAATAATGCAAAAATATAGTAGTAAGTTTTGTAGCCGTCCTCAGAAGACTAAGCGCCATTCTAATTCTTCTAAACATACAAGTCATTTTTCCCATCAAACGATGTCAGACACGATTAAGAGTTCAAGTATTTTAAATTGCCTTATAGAATAAGTCGCGAAACAGACTGTTTCAGTATTAAACGAATATTTATATACGTAAATAAGGACATTACCACCACACAGTATATGAAGCATTCCAATTGAGATTTTTATATCTGTTCAATGAAACAATCAATATTTTTGGGCTTATGATGTTTCTCCTACCTTTTTCAAAGGCTGTTCAATGTTAAACTATCTAAATTAGTCTGATATGGATGCTATTGGTTGACTAATCCGTTCAGCTGATACAAGTTTGACAATAGATTAAAATGATCAGCTTTTCGAAAACAGGTTTCTTCTTAAAACACGATATTTATATTAACTCTTGACTTAGATTTTGTACTACACAAGCACAAAAACAGTTTGCCGAGCTCTTATAGAAATATAGAAGTAGATCTGTCTTCACACGTCGTCTTGTATTTATTAATCGTGATCTTTGTACTTAATTTAGATTTAATTGAGATTCATAATTTAGAATAATTTTATGCCATAACTAATTTATAATTGTATGTTTATAGATATTTTTATAATTTTTTTTTCAAGTATGTTTATATAAATGAGAGAATTTTTTTGGCAGGTAAATAATGCTCGCTCAATATCAAATATAATTAATAGTATGTACATTATAATGTTTTAGCTAAATTCTAACATGGTTCTTATATTTACCATTTCCCTTAGTAGTTGTGATAACGAAATATTTTTACTTTAAATTTCACCGAATTGCATTTAATGAAATAATATTAGATTAAATCTTAAGACTTTGAACAAAATTTTAAAAAAATAAACTACTATAAGGGATTATAATGTTAACAACTTGTTATTGGAAAGAGAATATTTTTGCATCCCCTTTAATTTCCGTGTAACAAAGACAAAATAAAAAATGACAAAAATATATGTTTGTTTTAATTATTTATTCACAGTTTTTGTATTTTCTTGGCACCAGGTTTAAGTCATACAAATATCCAGTCTACAAACTTGGACATACCATCCACCATTATACAACCCTAGCTGCAGAATAAGGTACTAGACAGTTAAAAACCAATGGTCCTGATGTTCAGAAATAATGTTGCCAAAACACATCCATCTAGAAAGATCCACATCAAAGTTGTGATAAAATGCAGAGGAATTCGAATCTTTTAAACTGCATGTATGGTATGTATGGTATTTCGCAAATGGTCTTCAAATAATATGAATCATGGCTTTTTGTATATGGCTTTCTTTTAGCTGGTTGATAACATGCAGCGTGAATAGAAATTACTTAAAGGAACAATAAAGAAGAAAAAAGGATAAGGTGAATCTGAAGCATTATTCAGTTTACATTAGGATATTATAATAAATTTTAACCTACACTACACATGGACATAATATGGGGTTAAGGGATGTGACTACCTAAAAAAATGTTTAAATTATAAAATTATATTGTTTAAATTATTTATCCCGACGTTTCAGATGCTTTTCAGCATCCGTGGTCGCGGGGAGACAGAAAGATGACAGCATCCGAAACGTCGGGATAAATAATTTAAACAATATAAATAATATATCGCGTTTTAATCCGGTATACAGTATTTTATTTAAATGTGTGATACTCGCGTTAATAAAAGACAATATTAATAGTAGTATTGTTTGACATAAATTGGAATAAGTATGTTTTATTATTTTATCACCTAAATTTAAAAAACCGGTCAAGTGCGAGTGTGACTCGCACACGAAGGGTTCTGCACCATTATTTAACCGGCAAAAAATTCACGTTTGTTGTATGGGAAATGCCTTAAATATTTTTAAAGTGAAGTCGCGAGAAAATTTGATTGAAGTAAATACATTTCTAGTCTTTGGTAAAATCATCATTTTATCCACCGGAACCACTGAAAATCAGTGTTGGGGCTTATACTAAGCCCCAGCCCCCAACGTATGCTGAGTGGTATTCCGTTTTTGGGGGCACCACTCTATTTATATTAAACAGTTATTTTCAATTATTTATTTGTATAACAATGGTGATCAATTTTAGTATTCTCTTTTGTGTAACTAGTCTAGTTGTTTTTTTGTAAAAAAAATAACTAGACTAGACTAGACTTATAAAAATTTAAATTCGCACCAAAAAATAAAAAAAGTACATTTTTTATGCACACTTCCGAGATCTTTATTATGGTGCAAAAGAAATAAAAAATCTCTAAATGCGTCTTAGATATTCGTAAAAAACAAAAAAAATATATACATATATTAAATAAAATGGTCACATGACAACCAAAATGGCAAAATACAACGGGAATTACAGATCATTCCCTAGGCTCAAAGGCAATTTTCACTGTCTTATCAACTGGACCAGTGATTCCCAAAGTGGTCTATATCGACCCCTAGAGGTCTATGACAACCTGCAAGGGGTCTACGTCAGCGAAAAAAAATTTGGGTGTCCATGAAATGAAAATGGGGGTCCACTTTAGTGGATCTCAACACATACACTGATAGTACCTATTTACATACATCATACTATCTTATAATATCAAAACATATACATTATTTATAAAAGTACCTATGAAGTAAAAATATTGACTTATTGCTTATGTTATTTTATTTAAAGTTTATTTAATGTTACGTATATTTTACATAACAGATACAAAATTTTATTTTGAGTAGTTTTAATTAAAATTCAATTAATAAATGTATAAATTAACATGTGTTCTTACTTAAAGTTTATAACACTAAACTTCACTACAGTTAGAAATTTACAGGAAATCAATATCAGTTAAGTAGGGGGTCTACCCAACACGGAAAAACATGGCAAAGGGTCTACGACACAAAAAAGTTTGGGGAACTCTGAACTGGACTATGTAGTAGGTATAAAGAATAAGATTTCGTCATTATTTATTAACTTTATTTATAGGAAATAGCCAAGCAATGACATATTCAACAAGTTTTCCAATTATTTTTTCATTTTTTTAAATAAAAATATAATTCAAATTCAAAAATCATTTATTCATTTAGGTAACACAATGTACACTTATGAACGTCAATAAAAAATACATATTAAATGCTTCTAATTTTACATTTACTGCCAGTTCTCAAATCAAGAGCGTAGAGCGGACGAGAAGAACTGGCAAGAAACTCGCCGCCACTCTTTTTTAATCGCCAAGTTTTTGTTTTACAAATTTTTTGTAAGGAGCTGCAACCATTACACCATGTTCCACATGACATCTTTAAGTATTTAACTATAATAATCGAAAAATATATATATAAACGAAAAAATAAAAATAAATAAAAACAAAGATTTGTCCTCTATCAGCAGAATGTATGGTGAAATAGGAGCACTCACTTACATTCTCGTGGGAACAACACGCAAATACATAGACGAAATAACTAATATCACCGCATACACGAATTCAAGTTCGACCAGTCACCACAAGTAGCACCCGTTCACGAGTATGACGCATGGCCAGCCATCGACCCCCTCGCCATATTTTAGGGAGAGAGACAACCCGACGCATGGACGCCGCCACAAGCAATAACATTTAAGCGAGCATGACGATCCTTGAAATGTGAACTTGTGCCAGTAATTCATAAACACTGTGACATAAAGTTTCGATTTCGTTGATTTTTTTTCTGTTGGTTTGTTACTTACTAGAAAATGCGTACGGACATATTTTTGGGAACTATATTTTCTATCACCAAAATTTATATTTGTCATCAAGTTGTATCACCTAATAAATAGATCTATCGCCACGAAATATTTTCGTTCTCAGATAAACAAAAATTGTTCCCAGGTATGAATTATCAAATTAATAATGTTAATATATGTGTAAAATAAGAGATCGATAACCAATAAAATTATATTGCATTACATGAATATAAACAAAAAAAAACTTTGCGACTGATGATGACATACTGTTTTAATAACTTGAGCGGTATGAATTTACTAGCCGTGCGACTAAATTACTAAGTTAGCGACTAGTTTTGAAGTTCTAGGTTAGGTTATGTTGGTATGGTGACCACCGCGCACGAGTCGAGCGAGCGAAGCGAGCGGTGCCGCGGCAGCGGCCGACGAGTGCCCGAACCGAATTCTACTTATTTTACTTGGCTTAATAAATTATAATACATACATTTGGTACTAGACCTTATTTCTCAGGATTTTAGGTGATTTATTGTGGAACTGATTTTGCATTGTTTGGTGACTACATTTTGGTGACAGATCTACTATTTTGAGGACAAACCCTATTATTTAAGAAACACAAAACTAATTAAATTGGTGATAGCTTAAATGATACCCCATATTTTTGTTGTTATAATGGTTATATGGAGTGATGATAGTGATAGAGAAATGAGTTAATTCGATGAACACGGTTGCTGAAAGCTTCCGAAACGTCGGGATACATAATAAACCGCGTTTTAATCCGGTATAAAGTATTTTATTTAAATTATTTCGATGAAATAACTGGTATTGTAATTATGGATACATAAAGAAACCTACAAAATTTTCTTTGTGCCTTCGTAAATAATTAATATAAAACAATATTTTTCGAATGTTCAGATAATAAATTAAAACATAAATAAATTTTATTTCTCTATTAATACATTACATTTTTGTCAACAGTACCGTTACATGGCTATCATAACGATCAACGGCGGCATCCTCGAAGTGAACGTATTATTAATAATAAGTTGTGAATAATTTTTTAAAAATAATTATTAGTCTGCACATACCATACCGATAGTATATATAAATAAGATAAATAATTATTATTACGCATAATCGTATTATAATCCGTTTTAAGTTTTATCAATTAAATGCGTCAATACTTTAATTAAAAACGACGATATTATTAAATCCGAAATAAACGAAATTGAATTATGAAACAAAAATTAAAAGATAGTGTGACCTATAAAGTTTTAAGAAATGTCGACGCGACTTTAATCTTTTCAGTGCTGCCATGTGTATGTGTAAGTTTATTTTTCTTATGGTTGGTATTGCACTATATATAAGAATAAATGAAAACAATAAGAAAATAGGTAGATATTACATGAACAGTATTAAATACATTCCGAAATCATGATCTTTTTAAAAATAATATAGATGGTTTCTTAATCCTAAGTGAAAATAAATGTATTGCGATTGACAATTCGTAGTGAACATAGCCACAAGTATCACATTTTGGCGCCAGCGGAAATGAGAGTATTACAGAATGTTGGTAAGACTGTATTTAATACGTGGTCGCAGTGTTACGGAAATGTAAACATGCACAGATAATTTTCATTAAATTTATAGAAATTGTGCCTTTATTTGATATAAACGTAACGTCATAATCCTGAAATGAATGTAAAATGAGAATCGGAGTGATTAACTCAATTGTTAGAATTACGATTGTCTTGTTTTATTCTATGTGACTGATGTGAAGTGTGAACATAGGCAAAAGCCTAGTGAAGCGCCGTAGAATTGAAGTCCGCTAATGGCGGACGCTAAAAATTTTGGAATTTTCGTGGTTCTATTGTTGTTTTCAGTACAACATTGCTGACAAAATCTTGTGGTTTAGTATATAATAAGCGATTGGGTACAGAGTGTATAAAATGTGTAAGTGATATCAAATGTGCAATCTGATCATGACAAAAGCGACCGCTAACAGTGTAACCTTTTCCATAACCTCGTTTATGCGAATGAAGTAGATATGTGATCGATGTGTGTGCGTCGGTGAACGATTTTTCGTCATTTCGCGTTATAATTTGTGCGAAGTATTAGGGTTTTTAGTGATGGAAGTGTCCGCGTCGCGGTTTTGCTATCCGACGCCCGATTTCGATGTAACGTAAGTGTGCCGGTCGATCGCGAGAGGTAGTGTAAGTAGAAACAGCCGCAACCAGCCGAACATGGCTGCGACGCAGGCTGAGTCTCAGCGTAGCGAAGCGACCTTAGATCAGAGTCAGTTGGATCAACACGGTGAATCTAGGAACGTTCTATTACAAAACGGTACCGATAAGTCCGTCGGGCGCGTTCCGCTCGATGGCGTTGTGAATACAAAGAGTAAATCGCCTATGTCAGTCGAGGCGGGTCAACCCCGGGACGGTGGCGAAGTACCGGGCCACGATCGGCCAGGACCCGACCAGTACGGAGCTTATAGGTATCCGGAAGGCGCGGACCCATACTACTCGCCGAGGCCTGGTTTCCCCGGGAAGCCACGGCCGCCGCAACAACAAAGATTCTTTCCGGGCCAGGCTGTTTCGCAAGCGCCAGGTCCGACGCCAACTCTCAACTCATTACTCCAATCGAGTGGGGCGCCGCCGCACCGTTATCCTAATAGCTATGATCAGCCACAGGGTGCTTATGGGCCCACACCTGGCTGGCCACCGCCACGGCCTATGCCTCCATACAATCCTCAAGGAGGTCCTTATAGGAATTCAACAGTAAGTGTTTTCTTAAATTACTCTAGTTCATAGTTTCATATTTTATGATTATGATTTTAAAATGTCCAGTATAATAGTAATGAACTTCTTAAAATCATCACCAATTCAGTTTCACTATATATTCCATACAAAAGCATATATAAAACAAGATGTTATTTTATATCATTGCTGTTGTATACTATTCAGTAAAGAAAAGGTTATTTAATTTTTTAATAGCTAAGGGTGATCCATTATAACCACCATTTGGTACATTTTTCAGGCTATTTAAATGCTTATTGTTCATAAAAATGTATTTATGTCAGAAATTTGCAGTTCTGTTATAATTCTAAAATACTGTAAGAAGTAAACTAATAAAATGTAGAGCTTGGTTGTAAAGCTTAGAAATATTTTTGAACAGCATTTTATGAATTCTTTTGTCTCCTGTATATCTCATATCTTTTTAGTTTTTGAAATGAATTTGCAAATCCTTTTTATTTCATAGGTATATTAAAAGCATACAATTTTCTTTATAACAAGCCAAATCTGAATAGACAACTAGGGGACATATATTTTGGTGATGTTAATAATAATTTATTTGAAGAGTTTGAGACCTAATGAATGTAATTTTGAAATAAGTGTATACATAGAATGGGTAGGTTAAGAAAAAATGTATTTATATGAAAAGAAGCTCAAAGAAAAGATTTGGTTGTATGAATATCAATACTTTTTTGAGGGCTATCATCCACATTACATAGAAACACATATTGCAAGAAATGGGACTAAATTATAAAGTTATAACATAAATAAATTGATCTATCTTTTCACAAACTCTTTTATCTACTCACATTTTTCATAACATATCAGTGATATGTTGAGTGAGTATAGTGATACTAGACAACATTTTTTTCTTTCCCCAGAAAATTTTATTTTTAATTAGATTTTTTATTTAACACTAAACCTACCGATACTTCATATATACCTATTCCTACAACAGCGAGTCAAATGACCCGTCTTTATATAATTGTATGTACAGCGAAAAATATTTCATTTAGCACAATTTGGTACATGAATAAATCATTTTTTTCAAATGTCTATTCGAAGTTGTTCAATAAATTTCAAAATCATAAAAATAATACAAGATTAAAATAAAATTAGTACTCTTGTAGATCTGATCATTTCAGGAATATGTTTACAATTTTTTTCGAGGTTTATAGATTTATGTGCTCCATTACACGATTTTCAATAAGCAAAGAATTAATAATAAAATACAGTTCTTAAAAGTTTTTAATAAAATACCTTTCATAATATTTCGTTTCAGACATACCGACGAACCTACAACCTTCCTAAAAATATAATAAATTGACGGTTGTCCAGGTGATGAGCCTTATTCTATTTCTTGCCAAACTGTACCATTAGCCGCAATTTCAGTACATTGGCCTTCGAAGCCACTTGCACGTACTGGTCTCTACAACGGTATTTTTCTCTTTTAGACTTTTTTTCGTAGAGAACCTATGTATATTCAGAATATTCTCGTCTTACTTTCTTTTCCTGAGGACTCACATTTGTCCGTAGTATCAAATAAGTCATCATGTTGTTTTATTTTATGCTATGCACTAGTCTTCAGATAGCTCTTCTTCACTAAATTCCGAATACTCTTCATCTCTTTATTTATAATATCGAATTATTTGAAATATATTGAATGTTTTGACATTTTTAGATAAGAATTATTAGTAAAATAATGAAATAAGAATTCTTCACTCGTAAAATACCACTATATTTTGAAATGTTTACTGTACCTAATTGGTCACTTGGAGTAAAAGAAATTTGCTATACATTCTTCAGCCAACAACAAATACAACAGAATACAGCAAAATATATGATGCGATACAACAATATATACCAAAAATGATTAATACAACGGTTTTGTACCACAACTACACACACAAATCTTCATGGTATCACACGAAACTTTGTACGGGTCAAATGACCCGTTGCGGTAGTTATCGGAGATCACATATATTTCTCGGTATAAAAATGAACAAGAGAGGAGAAGAGAAATATTGAAAAATAAATTCAATTTATTTTTAAATAAAAGTAGTAACGTCAAATGGCAATGTGATAATGTTATTCACAAGAAATTCTAACACAAAGTTTAAAATAGGTCATTTGACCCGTCGTGGTATGTTTAGTGTTAATTATAAGTCTGGTCACCAATATTGATCTTTCTTGAATTGGAGAGAGTAGGCTGTTACAGTCAATGAAACAGACATGCAAGTGCATCTATAATATTCCCAATTTTAAAAAAAACTGGAGGTATGAAGGAAGTAGTTTTATTTTCATATTTGGGGCACTAAAAATTTAACAACACAAGAATTATACTTTGTTTTGTGTGTTTGCAAGAAACTGTAAAAGTATAAGCAATTGCATTTGCAAATTTTCAAATTAATATACAAAATCAAGTTTATATTTTTCTCTCTATTTGCACAGCTTTTGTCTTTTTCATATTTTTGTTAATTTTTTCTGTTTTATCTTAAACCTACGCCAGAATTATGCAAGATTTATTGTTTCGATTTATTTTAAAAAAACATATGGCTTAATTGCTGTCAACCGTCTAGCAGCAATTTTGTCGGAGTTTCCTCTTGGAAGCGGTATACACTTCAAACTACACTTTAGATTCAATACAAATATTGGATATATTTCTATATATATTAAATATGAGTATTAATAAAAAAGTCCCTTCATCGGTTGCTTGAAAATAATTATGAAATTTACACATTCTTACCGAGCACAAACCGTGTTCTCTGGGTTTAATATATTGGAGACTTATTCAAGGGTACTGCTTAGTACATTTTAATTTAATAAAATTGGTAGGAATGATAGTGACTAGATATAAGTTTCTATTAAAATAGATAAAAAAATCTAAATTTAAAGATGAGACACTTGTATTTTTAGGCCAATAAACAATTATTATTTATATAAAAATAAACAACAAGCTAATAAAATTATTAGCTGATTAAGGGAATGTACAACAGATGCATGTATAATCTGCAGCAGGCTCGACTGACAATTTCAGTGTTGCGGTTGGCGTGCATAAGGGATCGGCATTGAGCCCACATCTTTTTGTGTTGATAATGGAGGCTTTGACGTCGAACCTACTGGAAGAGGTACCCTGGTGCTTGCTTTATGCTGATGTCATTGTTCTTGTTGGCCAGGATGCAATTGAGGTTGAGAACTGGCAAACTGGCGGGAAAACCTGAAGAGTGTTGGGTTAAAGATCAGCCGTACCAAGACAGAACACTTGTTTTGTGATTTTGGTGGTCTTTCTACATTTGCACCAATCTCTTTAGACGAAAAGCCACTGCCACTTGCCGTTACCTCGGTTCTCTCATCCAAGGTGATGGAAATATTGATAAAGATCAGGATCAGGATTTGACCTGAAAATGGAGAGAAGTATCTGGAACAACTTGTGATTCACGGATGCCCTTAAAACTTTAGGAAAAAATCTATAGGACTTTTGGAAGTTTGTGAGCACCAATGAATGAAAAATTTAAAGGTAATTGTTTAGCTTGTTATGAGGAGAGATGAAAAACATGTATCTAAAAAAGTTTTGAATATGAAAGTGGATGGGTATAGGGGAAAAGGGAGCACAAAATGTCTGTGAAGAATGATGTGTTTCAGAGCTGTGACTGATGATATGGCGAGTGAAAGTATGAAAAAATGAACATACTGCGCCGACCCCAAATAAAAAAAAAGGGAACGGGGCAAGAAGAAAAAGAAAGTAACATTATTCTGAATAACTTATCGTATTTTTTTCTTCTGAAATTTGCGTTAAGTTTTTTGTATAGTAAAAGGCAGTGAGCCATCAAAAGCCTGCGTCACGGCCGTGTGTCAGATGAAAAAGTAAAAAACTAATGCTGGAGAAATAACAAAACTAGCCGCCTCTGCCAACGGATATAAAAACGAAAGTGCAGCGATAGTGAAAGTTTGATGTGTAGGCAAATATTACTCGCTTCCAGGCGTGCGTTCGTCTTCTCAATTTCAAAACGTAATAAGAGAGGCAAAGTACCGATACTTCGCTATCATTCCGAACTTACGTTATGTAGACTGTAGAGGCAGCAATGGCAGCTCGTGTGTTTCACAGAACCAACGTAAATGGTACTTGACACCTGACACACGTTTCTCTAGCTGCGCGTAAATTTGAAAGTGTGGGACTGCCCTGACAGCTCCGACTATGTTCGTGCTGTGAGTCAAATATTTAAATTAATATATTAGTAAGAAGTACCTAGTTGAAATTCTAAATACGGAATGTTATCAAGCCACGCCATTGCTACCTGTTTTTCTAGGGTCGATAACGGTAGATCGCGGTTGGCGCAACGCGGATCGCCATAAAACAATGCATCGAACACATGCCTGTTTACACTTTAGAGTTCACATTCAAGGTCGTACGCATTTGTAAGGATGTACCTGTGTAGGTTGGCTGGCCAACAAATACCGGTTACGTAACGTTGTGCCACTTCCCACGATGCGGTTCTTCCGTTTCTCAAAGCGTCGCATTTGGATGATTATTATATTTCCCATTTGCAATGGTTAAAGTGTAATTATGCAGATTTTTTGTCTCATTAAGTGACAAACCACCGAGGATAAGGCATAATTGTATGTCATTAACGTCTTTCGCTACAAGAGCAGTTCGCACATATTGATCCGTAATAGTCCATGACTTTTAAACATTATGAAGAAGTTGTAGTGCTAGTTGAGTGATAGATAACGTTTTAATTTGATATGCTTATGGTTATGACCTATGGGTATGGCTCAAGCAAACGAGTGTTGTGGAATTAGTCATTTATCTCGACTTGTTGTTTACTCACAATCGTGTTAGATAGTTGTCGATAAGGAGACACGTGGTTGCGGGGTCGTCGACCCGATATACTCGTGCTCGCCGACAGCTCGGTAATAATAATAAAATGTTTCCGTGCGACTGGTTCAAGGGCGACCCGCTGATATCGGCGCCCGCTATATTTAGATAGATGTGTGATGAGATGTATAGAATTTGATTCACATCATTTTAAGCTAATTTAATTCTGGCAATCATAAAAAAACACCCATGAAACTTTGTTCAGTGACAACTAATCTGCCCTAGTCGAGTTATGCCGAAAAGCGGCAACTGAACAACAATTCTCTTAGTGCTCTTGATTACCAATTAATGTACTAGTGATCGATATTCTATTCTCTTCGTATTTAGGGCGGTACGTGGTGCGTAGTTCAGCCCGAGTAAATTTCGCTCTCGCTTTCGTATTGCAATAGCGGTGTGTACATGAAAACGAGATGAATGGGCTGACGGAGACCGTTCATTCTGAGTCCGTGATGTTGAATTCGTAAAATCAATGCATTTCGTCTCGGACCACAATCGTTCTAGAATGTAGATTATCATGTCATGCTGATATATTAATGTATACTGCGGATATGCTTTTGCTATTAATATTTATTTATTTTCTTTTTCATCGACCCCAATTAATAGTTTTTCTTCAGGTTATAATGTTTGAAGCATGACTGTACGCGCAAGTATTAAAAATATCTGATCGGGTCTGAAAAACCATATCGCCGTTTCCGGAGAACAAAATGATAATTGCCATATAAATGTAAAGCGGTTATCATTTTGTTCTCCGGAGCCGGCGATATTATATTATAATAAACTTTGTTTTACTTTCTTTGTCTATACTTTAACACCCTTTATGTGACAGATATTTGAAAAGAGAATATAAATACACAAATGTCAAGTTAAACACTTAACTTATATTACCATTTCATAAACTCGTCAGCTCGTTGGACCTCTTTCATAAAGGTTGTTATCTCTTTACTATAGTGCCTACCTGTCTCACCTCTCTTCAGAACAATTGATGACCTAGTTAAAAAGTTGCATCTTGGAGATCAAAGAAGTCTTCAAATTCTCGAATGTTTAACTAAGCGTTGTCAATTTTCATGATTTTGTTATGTTAACGAGATCAAACTTGACCTACATTTAAACATATGGATTGTTTGTTAAAGTAAGGCCAATTTCAAATCAAGATACTCGCGGACAAAAACGTGACACGTCACGTGGCCTGCATTCATTCATACAATATGTTGTAATGGGGTCGTTAACCGTCGTGACGTCACGTAATTGCCAGTCCCCTGTACCAGTCGTCGGTTGAAATCAAAACGACGGATTATTAACAAGGGGCACTCGTGTAGGTCAAGCTCATCATTGTCTACTAAAGCTTAATCGACACCGAACACGTGTTTAACTATGCAAAAGCGACACACCGCAAAACCCGTTTAAGTGAACTGCTACCACACAAGATAGAACCTTACAATGCTACAAATTTAAAAATCTTACATATAAACATCACGCCTCTTTGGGGTAGGTAACTAGGCAGAAATCACGGAATTCCATATGATCCGATCTTTGCATACCACCTTCGCTTATTCGATTTACATACAAGCTTGTCGGTTTCGAGTACTGGTGACCTGGCCCTTTTGAAGAACGTCTCCGATTTGATTGAAGTAGGTTTGTCTAGGTCTACTACTCGCGACTCTTCCACTCACACAAGATTCATAAATTTATCTCTCTACATGACCAAACATCCTTTTTTCATTTATTGTTACTTGAGGTATACGACTAATAAAAATCTTAGTCATATACGTACTTATATACTTTATTTGATTACAAACGTGCTTATATAATTATGCAACTGATGCACGTAATCATGTCATGCATGTAATGACCTTACCTTTGTAAAGAAAAATTGGCGTTGTTATCGCATGAAAAATATAATTAAACCTAACCTCAATAATGCAAACGATCTGACGTAATTCACATCGATAAATGTATATGAGTGCAAAAGGGGCCACTGCCAAGGACATCGGTCTGAACGCAGTCAGAAAGGTAAATGACTTGTATATACCTACATCTATAATCTACTGAAGTGTTTCAAAGACGTCACGAAGTATTAATGTGAGTTTCGTCTTTGGATTCTCTTTTGTTCCGCTCATTTGTTACGTAATCTTTGTTATTCATGAACGCTGCCAATATTTTGATCTTATGTGTGTCTTAATTCCTTCCATTATTGTGCGTTGCATCATATTAACTTGTTACCAATAGATTCTAATATACGTGGTTGTATGGTGGTCATTCTAAAGCTTACTAAGTAAAAATACGAGGCAGTTAAACAACTACACATTGTATGAAAATATTTTTAAATGTCATCTTTAGACTGACAAAATGAAAAAATGCGACTAAACTTTATTTGATTGCATTCGGTGGAAGGTGATTCATCAGTTCAATATCATTCACCATAACATGGCATTATTCTTTACGTTGCGTTATCCGACAGAAATGCCAAATTTCAGTGCAATAATTAATTGAACAGATTAATATCTCGTAGGACTTAAGGGTAGATCTCATTTTGTTGTGAAGTGAGAAAATGTTTTAAATGTTTTAGAAACAAATAACGTACTAAATACGAAATAACTTCTTATTTCAGAAAGGCTACGCTACGTTAATCCCCTCTGGATCCGTGTCTGCTCGCATCAAATGATTTTATATTGTTTGCTGTTCTAGCAACTTCATAAGCATTAAAACGTATTTTGTTGTAGGTGCCTTAGCTTAACGTATATATTTTCATAGCGAAAACTTATTATCGTTAGTTAAAAGTTTCCATGCTAGAAGTTTTAGAAATTAATTGAATTGGGGATAAGTGAATAACTTAATTCGATTTGTCAATGAAACCAGAGGGGTGAATATTTCTTTAATCCAAAAGCTATTTGTATATAACGGGGCGGGTGACTACATTCAAGTATACCTACATTAAAAGGTCACGACCGCCGCTCTTATATACTCGAGATACTATGTACCTAAAGGGAGTTCTTTATTGAAGTCTTGGTTGGGAAAAGGGGTTGTTTTATTAGGTCAGTAACACTCGTAATCCGACTGTTTACACTTGTTGCGTGTGAGTTATCGATCTGTGTATCGTGATAAGAAATATTTAGTCGTGCATTTGACGTTTTTCCTACCGACACCTAAACGTCTTCACATAGGTGTATCTAAATGCATGACCTTTCTCATCCTATCACATAAAGGGTTTCCCTTAATCGTTACTCATTTGTTGTCGGACAAGAGATGATAACGAGATGATAACTATTATTGGAGCTTTTAATGAAGAGTTAATGAAAGTCACTGTAAATAAGACGAAAGTCAAGAGTTTTCAGAGCACTGAAAATTTGACTGAATGAAATTTTAAGATGTCAAGAAGCTCTATTTATAAAATGAGAAATAAATCGGAAGTTGGAAATTAAATGCTTAAATGGTTTAGATTTGTAGAGATAATAAATGAGCTTCATCACATGTACAAGAGGAGTGTAAGAATGGAAACCCCGGAGATGGTCGTCCTAGTTTAACGTACTAGTACGAAAAAGTCTCAAGTAGGGCTGAATCAAAAACACTTTAAAGCGATGAGCACGCGTGGTAATGGTTACGACAGCAGAGGAAACGAAAGGTCTTTGTCAAGACAGCAAGTTGCAAGTTCTTACGTTAGTAGGAACATATCCTTCCTACACCTAACGGGATGGAGGCGTGATTGTAATGGATGGAGTTGCTAGTTGAATGCAAATATTACTTCTTAACTTACAAGCAGGCATTAATTTTGTTATTCGTAAATAGATAACCATTATACCTTATGAATTAAATCAACAACTTCATCTGAAAGAGTTACAACTATTCACATGGGTGATTACAATTTGAGTCCCAATGCCTATGTGTAGCACAAAATGGATTGAATCTGCAAATAATTGTAAAACTTTTATAATTCAATATTGCACATACATATTTAGCTTGTTATTCACGCAATAAGTGCTCTAATAGATCAAGTAAATTTTAAAAGCAGTACAAGCTACCTGTTGCCTTACCAACATTGCGCCTAGTTACTGCAAGCTTCACATTTCACATTCATAGTGCTGTCGAGTTGACCAAAATACACGCCGTAACCGACAGATAACACTGAGTATTTGTGTAATGCTATTTCTCATAATAGGGGTATAAGTAACACCTCACTTACCTTATTTTCACACGTATACGTTAACAAAGCTTGTTTTAAAAATATGTAGTTGTAAAAATGTCACTATGCAATTCATTGTAATGCTGTCGGAAACGTAGCGGAAAAGATTAAAACACTTTTTTTTCTTAAATTTCACAAGTTCGTATTTAGAGAGTACCGCACATCCTCGGAAGCCTGAACAGCTGATGATTGTGATGAATACGTTTTACGTCCCATTGTTGATACTCAAACACGTATAAAAAGTAAACCGGTCAGTGAGCTTTTATCGTCTCACAAGCACGTTGAAATAAAGTAATAATAGTAATAACGTTCAATCCCATCTCATTCATTTCTCTTTTTCTCGCAACAATACAGTTATGGCTTGGCTTTTTTGTAGATACGCAAAGGGATAGCCCGTCGGCGTTTAATATGTAAAGGAAGGCAAGGTTACACTCACACGTGCACATATTTGTGTAAAGTGCGTTTGTAGTCGAGGGAATTCCCAACTTTTTACAAACACAATCAAAGAGTTATGTAATGTTTGCTCGTATCCGCCAGCGTTCACGGACTGCTACTGTTGTTTATACGATACCGATATTTAACATACACCAGCCTCTTGTATTAGTCATAGGTTATCAACAATTTCTGCTAAACAGTATTTTTGTATATATATCATTTAAAACTACTGAAATATTAATGATAAGCATCTTTGACGCTATCGCGTTCAAATGTGTTGAAAATCCGACAGCGCCACATAGACTTACAATCGCAACATATATGATCAATTAATAATATAATAGAGATAATAGTGACTACTCGTTACTTTTTTCGCATTAAATGCCCATCTCAATGCGCCAAATATAAATCTTCCTGTAAAAGTAAAATATATATTTAATCTCTCTATGGGCCGATGGATTTTATTTCAATAAAAAAAAATGCAACGGAACATCTATGTCCTATATCCCGTTTCCACTTCTGTTCATAAATGAGAAATTCCATAAAACAATTTGAATTTGGCTTTAAACATGCATACATAGAGACTTTCCGCCAACACTTACATAATATATTTTTCATCATCGCTATACATTTAAGAATGCTTCACTTTTAAAAATTCAATAATCTATAGAGAACCGTTTATGTTAAACGTTAAAAAAAAATGCGAAAGTCACAGGGATGTTTGCCAATGCCCACCGCTAACAATATAACTGCAACGGAAAATAGCACTGAATCGTTGTAAGTGAGTAGTAAATATGTTGCAGTATGAATACCACGTGCTTACACAACACAGAAGCTTGTGATTACATTATGATAATGTTAGGGCCGTTGATAATGACATAACTAATAGCGATGTAGGCAAGGCGGCCGTGGCGTTCTAGAAAGGAATCCGGTCACATTCCTAACGGTTTGCACTTGCACTATCGGCTTGATGCAACTAAATTACTGTGTCAAAACATAATTTATTACGAGGCAGTTTATTAAGTATATTCTTAGGTGCATTTGATACACCTTTTTTGTTCCACTTATTAATTCAATTCTAGTAACCACTTCGTTCACAATTTGACTACAAATTATATTCAAATAAGGTTTAGCGGGCTCGTTGGTTAATACAGCCTACATGTTTATATATTTATATGAACATATAAATTATCCCCTGTTTAGGCTTATTAAAACCGAGTGGATAACTTATCCTGCATCTTTCGGCTGCAGTCTATGGATTTCCTTATGTTTATCAGCATTTTGAAGTATGAGACATTTTTCATAACATGAAAAAAGTAGACTGATCAAAGGTCAGGTTGTCAACCGCAAACCTCAGGCTTCAGATCAACAACTTGCAAAAAAGTATTTGTGTTGTCTGTCAGTTATACATATGAGTAATAAGATGAAATTGAATGAATCATTGAAATTCTTGCTGGGGGCCATTACTACGGTTTATCCTAAAATCAGACAAACACACGAAAATACATTTGTCTCATTAAAAAAATGGTGATTATGTTAATACATATTCAGAATAATTGTAATAATGTTATACAGTGTGTTCATTGAAAGCGTTATTAGTATAGAACAAAGGAAAATGATTCAGGATGAAATTGTGTTTTAGTAAGAAATTATTTCGCTTAATTGTAAAATAAAATTTTACTATAGGTAGATCGTGATCAGAATATTTCTATTAATATCTCCAGCTTATACAATATACGTGTTTAACGCTGATATTATCTAAAAACTCAATTTGAAATTTTATACCAAATAGCTACTTTAAGAGTCACGTCAGTGTATTTTTAAAAATCTGATAGCAAGAACTGAAGAGCTATTCCGGACGTAGATAAAATCCATGATAGTTAATAGATTTGAGAGCTTAGTAGGCAAAAGATATAAAGTTGAAATGGGATATAATATTAACTGTAAATGATTGCAAACTATATTCCAACGACCATCATTTTTCAATACAGAAAACGACCCTTTTTGATACCCTTAGTTAACTAGGTCACTGAAATGATCATTTCGACGATGTTTGTAGCGAGAATTCTCCAAGGGGTTGTATATTTATGTCAGATAGGGGAAACTATTTGTAGGATAGGGAACTTAAGATCGTTTTATTAAAGTGCAGGTTGTATTCCATACATATCGGTTAATAAATTGTTAACTGGTAACATTGATCGAAATGCATTGTTCTCTCATATGATATAGATAGTGCGTGGAAATAGGTGCGTAGCTGTACGCGGAGTGCGCGGGCTGCGCACCTACCCGCGGGTCAATTACTGCATAAATCAATACGGATGTCGCCCTATGCGGCAGCTCTTTGTTCCAGCCGACTGGAGATACGAGGCCCGTCTCAGTGGTACCAGCTCTGTCCGGAAAACTCGCTGAGGTATCGCGGGGTCGGATGATTACTTATTAACGTAGGTGGAGGCTGGCGCGGGCGGGCCGCATATAGCTCGTCGCGCGATCGATGCAGTGTCCGCCAATGGCGCGCTGCCGCCCGAGCCCTGCGCAACCCTCGCGCTCACCCCCCTCCCTCGCCGCACCCCGATAACACACCGCCCTCATAAATCATTGAATCCTCCATAAAATACCTAAATATTCGTAGAAATTAAAATAGAAGTAAAAATTCGTATCCATAATAATAATTGTCGTCCAAACTCTTCATATCAGTTAACTTGTCCAGCGTAACTTTATTCTATTTCGCAATGGTATGGCAGCCTTAGTTTCGAAATGTAAAATATTTCTATCAAAAGATCCGACCGATTCCCGGCGTTCGTTTGCCTCGGAGCGGGGCTCGTACGGAATAATTGAATTTTCATCATAGAATAAAATGAGAGCTGAAAACTGAAACGAGCGGCATTGTTGGCACAGCGAATTACTTCGGACGTCAATTATTTAGACGTTTTATCTCGCTGAAAATTGATATAACAGTAAAGGCATGTTGATTTTATTGGTAAAATGAGGCTGTAATACGTTAGTTAAAGGGTTTTGTTATTTTAATGTGCAATAGTATTAAATGTACTTTAAGCAAATTGGAATTGCTGTTGAATTTAATAGTATTTCACATTTGTTAATTACTTAATGCTATTATTTAAATTATTTATTTATTTATTAACACTTTATTGCACTAAAGAACAGAAATAATACAGAGGATATACACATTTACATACATTGAAGCATAATTGGCGGCCTTATCGCTAAGCAGCGATTTCTTCCAGGCAACCACATGGTACAAGCGATAAATTGAAATAAGAAATGGGTAGTGCAAGAATAAAAGGAAATACGTTGCTTATATACATAGATGTCATAAATACATATATATATATATTACATGCAGAAATTCTAACAATTATTCAAATATTTCAAAAATAATTTATAAGTTATTATTGTTATTTGTTGAAAAATAGTATAACAAAGAACGGATTGATTATACCTAGACAAAGTTTCATGCAATAAACAATCTATTGTAGGTAGCTTCGGAGATTAGGGCATGAATATTCAATGATGTTTTCTGAGATATTTGTCTTTTTGAGTTTAACATTATTATGATTCAGTATCTATTATTGGTATCTTGATAATATTTTGTGACCAGTTTAGGCTTGGAAAATTTGATAGTTAAGTATTATAATACCTAAATTCCTACCTACTCAACCGCCACTTACAAAAAAACTGTTTCGATTTTCCGTCCACTATTGCTTCACTTTAGGGAAGGGATTTCAGATTTCAGTCTTTGTGGTGAATTTGGTACAATCATTTAAATTTACTTTCAACAAATACACAATAAATATTCAAAATACGCATTAAATCAAATTAGTTTTGTGATACTTTTCATAGTATTTGCAATATTAAATTCATTATAATAGCAAAACAACGATTAATGGGTAAAAAATATATAATCAAAAATAAATTAACATAAATATTCGCGGTTACATTATGGAGTTGCGAATAAGAGTTTCATCATTCGAATGTGTTGATACACTTAGAATCTTTTTTGAATAGGTACTCTATTGAATCAAAATTTATTTCTTTTCTGAGGGAATTGCGAAAATATATTTTTGTATCATTAAACAGCCGCCCTGACTTCCCATGCTCAAATTAAACCCAAACCATCTGGAAGATCTTGATTATTGTAAGAACTTTATTTGTACATTATGCTTAGAATAAGAGAAACCAGATAGCGACTCTTTGAGATAATGAAGATGTTTGTTATATCTATGTGATAATATTACTGATGTCGAGAAAAATCAAATCTTTATAGTGGTATTTACTATTTTAAAGAGTGATCAGAATCAATTATTAGTCCATGTGCGTTCGAAGATCTCATAACGGCTCCGCCTACGTGAAAGAATATTTCTTTTTCCTAGATAAATTTAACTTAATTGTAACTCAAGTAAACTTTCAAGTATTTTTGAAACGTCAATTTTTATAGCTTGCCAATACGTTCGGAGCCGGTGATGTTCGGAATGTATTGTCTACTGAGAAGAGCCGGCAAAGTAAAAAGTATGATGTCTTTTAGTGTGAGATAAACATACATATAAAGATCGCACAATGACGTGCTGATATTGAATATGACATTGTTTACAAAATCTAATTGTGCCTCCTTTGCAGCCCCCTCGCGGTTACGTCGGGCCACCGTACGGCGCGGGCGCTCCCGGCGGCCCACAGCAACCGCCCGGTGCCTACGGACCGCCTGGTTCCTATCCGCCAAGATATGCACCACCGCCGGGCCCACCAGGCGCGCCCAATTCAAGACCACCCTTCTCGCCGCACCAGGTTTGTCCTCTTGTCTACCTATTCTGTAATCTCGAGTTAAGCCTCATTTACCTAAGCTAATGTGACTTCCCATCCGTGACATGAGCGTTCATAAGAACTGAACATATGTGGACCATTAACTTAGGTTATGTTGTTTATCTGAGAGTTGTATTGGATTTTCTTGTTGTCTTATATTAAAAGACTAGCAATTGCCCCCGCAACCCCCCTTGTGGGTTGAATTTCGTAAAATCCGTTCTTAGCTGACCTCTACTCGGCGAAAGGAATATTCCTACCATATTTCAAGTCGCTACGCCTTATGGTTCCAGAGATATCGTGATGAGTGACTATATAGGTGGAAATCTCTTTTATATATATAGATAATATATTATATTATATGATATTCAAAACGACATGAAACAATTGGATGGTTTCATAATTCCGTTGGTTTAACGTGAAAGATTTTTGTCGGGCACCATTATTTAACTAAAAGATCTTCGTATATAAATTGCAATAGCAAGTTCAATTAAATATACTCAGTACTCAGGTCACGCCAAGACATATACAGTAGATATAGTCCGACCCCCTTAAAATAGATTCTCTAGATCTGTTCTTATATTCTCATATCTGTCCTGTAGGTCTTGTTATCGTTATCATAATATATTGTTTCGCTACTACCGCGTTACGTGTTTTATGTGTTATATTCACCGACCATCTTGCTGGTCTGGCCCGATTTATTAGCGACCAGGGACCTTAGACATGTTGCTTTCGCTCCGGAGCGATTCTATTTCTACAATAGTCATCGCTTTAACAATAGCGAAGTTGGATTGGTAGCCAAAGCAACATTCGTTTATCGTTCGCTTAGGCGAATCATTTGTTCGATAAAAGTCAAGTTTACTCTATGATCTATCTACAATTGTACTGTCAAGTGTCAATTGTCATCAAACGTTAAATTATTAATTAAATACGCGTAATGTTTTGAACGTTTTAAAATGTATATTTTATTATTTTTTGCTGTTGTTGTGACCTCTATTAACTAAAATTTTGTAAAGTCAAAAGTTTTTTTGTAAAGTTTTCAAATTGTGTATGTAGATTTATATTTATTTTCGTCTTTGTCAAAAAGCAAATAAAGTTTTTTTCGTAGTAATGGAATCAAGAGCACAAGCTAGTGGATAGCAATTTGCTTCTCTTTTGGAGTTTATTGAAAGGTAAAATATCAATATTAATCATTAATTGTAATCAGAGATTTTCCTTTAATTATCATAGTAGCTTATAAGCTTCAATGTTATTGCTTCAAATGTATGTAATTTTGAAATTCTTTATAATATCCAGCATATATAAAGTTTTTTCTTTCTCTAAATTCCAGGAATGGTGATCTTGCCAAGTCTTAGTCTGGTGCTCAAGGATCTGTTGGTGAGGAAGACTGATCAATTGTGACAGGAACTAACAAATTCATTAAATGCAATTGGTGGTGGTATAAATCAGCAGAAGCAGAAAAGGTTAAATTATTTATGTGTTGATTAACTTATAATAACCATGATTTAACCATAATAATATAATTATAAAATATAATATACAATATAACGTAACAAAGATGTTAGGTAATGATACTCTTATGTTCAAACAAAAATAGACATTTGAATTAAAATTTTGTTTTGCAGATATACTACCAATTCAGACCCACCAATGCCAGAGATTGGAGTCCCTGTACAAACATATTCAACAACAGCTCAATCAACCATCCCTCAACTGATAATACTGAAATTGTGTTTTTGTTTGTTTTAAATTATGTAATTTTAATAAAAGATGATTATTTTTAAGGTTGTTTTAATGCATGTTGACTGTTACAAGTTTACTATTTATACCTGTATCTGATATAGTTTATAAGTTGATTACACATTTTATTTAAAGAAATGTTTTAATGTATGAGGCAACTAGCTGTTAAGAATAGGTTATAATTGAATGTACCTACTTATTGTTTTTGTAGGTATATCAAAGTTTGTAAATCTTAATTAAATATGAAATTACTATATGTATTGTAATAAAATAATGAAGTGTATTAATGAATACCCTGTAATTTTAAAATATAGTTTATAATGTACAAGAATATTCAATTCTGTTTATTAAACATTCACTTTAACTTGCTTAGGAATAGATCAGTGTGTTTTTATTTTTTACATTAGTATTGTTTTGGCTCGCTTGTGCCAGCGCGCCCTTCCACTGGAGCCACTGAAAATCATTGTTAGGACTTCTGTCCCAACTTATACTGAGTGGTCTTCTGCTTCAAGCATCACTTGTTTTTTTTTACTTTTTACAACGTTAATGTTTTGTATTTCATATTGTGTATACTTTCAGAACTGTTTTATATATTATTTGTAATATTGTTTTATAATGTAATACTAGTAATAGTTTTAAGTGGTTACCTGAATAAACTTTTTCTATTTCCATTCTATTATTTACTATTTAAGTAAGTCTAAAGGTTTATTAAGTAATATTATAGAAAGTAAATGTAAATTGTAAGATGTCTAATACCAAATATTAAATAATATGTAAAAAGCTGATTACAAATATTATGCAAAGTTGTCTCAAGTAACAAATCAAATGATAAAAAAATAATAATATGAACTTTATTGTCGTAAGTAGTCAATACACCACTCATTACTGTATAGAGCTATTGTTAAAAGCAGTGAAGCAAAGATAAAAAAAGGATAATTTAAATGAAAGCATTTATATTGTTATTTGAGCAGTTTTATATAATCCAAACATCCTATTATATATTCAAATTGTATTTCCCTTGAAATACCAAGTATTATATTTATGTAAAAAGCTGATTACAAATATGCAGTTATCTCAAGTAACAAGGAATCACAAATGAAAATGATAATAATAACTTTATTGTCACAAGTAGTTGATACACTAAATTAAAATAATAGGTTTAAACAATTGGCTGTGACATCAGCATAAAGCACTTGAACAGCAGTTTTGTAACCAGTTTGCACAGTGCTGATTTTCAACCAGCCCTTCTACCAGATTTTTTTATATACTCATTAATGCATAGATACTGTTAGAAGCAAGGCAGCAAATATAAAAATAAATGATGATTTCAACTAAAATGAAAGATATAAATTATTTTATGTAATCCAAACTATCTCTTATGCTATTCAAATTGTATTTCCTTTGCAATACCAAATATTATATTTATGTAAAAAGTTGATTACATATATGCAAAGTTGTCTCAAGTAAGTAAGTAAGGAATCACAAATGAAAATGATATTAATAATAATACAAACTTTATTATCACAAGTAGTCAATACACTAAATCCAAACAAAATAATATGCTTAAACAATTGGCTGTGACAATATCAGCATAAAGCTGTTAAACAGCACAGTTTTCTGACTCATTTTCAGTTTCTGTCTGCACTCATTTCACCACAGTTTTTTAAATTACCGCATAGCTATTGTTAAAAGCAGTGCAACAAAGATAAATCGTTTTACTGTATGGAATCCAAACATCCTATTATTCTATTCAAGTTGTATTTCCTTTGATACCTGTAAAAAAGCACGAATAGTGGTTATACAAATAAAAGCAGAATCTATCCTAAATAAACATAGAATTTTCTTTGATATCTCAATAATCTTGAAAATATTCACTTACTCTTCTTTAATTTGTGATCGTTCTTATGATGTTTTCGTTTACTGCTAACTAAATTGAGTGCAACCTCTCCAATACAACGCCTTGTTGTTCTTTGAGTTAGGTGTTCATAATATTTACAATTATTTCGTAAGACCCTGTTGCCGAAAGCATCTAAAAAGACTATGATGACGCTTTCCAATTATTGTCCGCGCACAGTATCTTTGTTGTTTAAGTCAAACACTTTCATTATGCGACGAAGGGTATGCATTTTAAATCAAATTAAACACTCAAAGCACAATACACTCTACAATACAACATATGCAACCACCATTTTGATTCGTTTTCTACAGGGTTTTAGTATTCGCTAGACTTTCTATCAAACGAATCGATACCAAGCGAAAGCGCTTGTCAAAAGTGTCATTTGGCTAGCTATTTCTATGAAACTAAGCGATCGGCGCTATCGATTCGCTGATGGAATCGAATGTTATTAACGTTGGCTACCTAATTTCTATTCGTTTACGACAGACCACGTGACATTTCTATAGCAGCTGTCAATCCCATACATTTTTGGAGTTATCGACTAGCGAATTCGACAATAGAATGTCTTGATGTCTAGGCCCCCAGGTAAACATTAATAAAACATAAAACATAAAATTTATTTTGGCAAGTCAGTGAAGACTTATGACGCAAGATCAATTTGTAAATAACTGTTTCATGATTAGTTTTAATGGTTTCAGTAAATATATAAGCAGTGATACTTTATTCGTTTTTGTAGTAATTGATATTTCTAAAACAATCAAGAGTTCTTAAAATACATTTTTTATCAAACCTACTTTGAGATTCCAATGAACTTCCATATAAGTACTCTTCATAGTCATATTACACGACTCATGTTCAAGACGAAACTAGAGTGCCTCGAACGATTCTAAGAAACGTTGAGCCGGCGACGGCGCGTCGGAGCCTCATCCACTCACGAGAACTTAAATGATCTATCACTCTTCAGAAATACTACAGAGAAAATCCGCACGTACCTTAAAGCACATAGGGGCTAGAATAGCTTGATTAAATATACGTTCGAATGACGTAAGCCGTTCTGCGCGCTCGCTGACGTAAGCTCGTTGTGCAACGAAGCCCGAGGTACGTTTTGAAGGAGGGCTCTTGGAGCGAACTCGCGTAGAAATCGACGTTAAGAAACACTGACAAGACGCAAGGTCGTTTTGAAATCACGCCTGCTGGGTAAATCGCTTAGGAGTACTGTTGACTGCGTTATTACTATGCTATCACGTCGTTGCCTGTGTTTTGCTGTACCGACTGTTTGAGTAATTTTTGTGTTATGCAAAGTTAAAATTTAACCGATTTTTTAATATACACAGTCATATACACATTACATTTAAGTAACAAATTGGGCTTAATTTATGATTGTTGAAAGTATTTAGAGAATCAACCAAATATAATAATATATATCTACTATCTCCATTTTTTATCAGATACCGCGAGATGCGACGACCACAATTGTAATATTATTATTTTTTATTTTTGTGACTATCTTAGGTATTACATTAAATCTCAAAAATATTGATACAAATTTAAAAACAAATCCTTTTAATAAGTTTAATGTTTTTCATGTTAATGACAATATTTACTCTAATGATGAAGATCCTGAGTCAGTTTAAGACATTCACTATGAATTAATAGTATGATGGCTCCACTATCACCGTTATGTTGTACCATGTCGCTTTCTTAGAATTAATTCAAGCTGATATAAGAAGCTAGTCATGAATAAAGATATTTCCAAATTATACTTATGTCACTAATTCTGAATCATTATTCATAATACATATTGTTACGGAGATAGGCTGAAGAAAGTTCGAGAAACATCTTTGGACTGGTTATGGCCCCCCGAACATTCTAAACTAGCTCGCAACAATATCTTGCTCGGGACGTATACCTATAAATCTTATTAGATTGCGAACATGCTATATAGATGTATTATATATGGTGGAGCTTCTCTATGATACATTCTGTATATAATACGAAAGATTGTTTTTCTCTAAGAAGCACTGGTGGAATTATTAATGAACTTGGTTTGTTTGGGTAATCGAAATTTGTAGTATATCGCCGATCACTTTATTTTTGGATCTTTGGAGCTGTGATTTGTAGAAAGTTCTATTAGTCGTTGCCTCCTTTTCTATGGTCACACCATTATACATAGATATATATTATTATAGAAAAAGCCGATAGTGCTGATCATTTCGAAAGAGAAGAAAAGTTTTATCAGATTTTAAAGAAAGAATTAAGTCTTCAGAAATAATGGTTTGATTTCCAAAATAAGTGTAATTTAAAACATAGACTTAACCTATAATACTGAATTATTGATTTAACAGATCTATTATTATTTCGATGCCTGATACCTCAACTCATAGTAATAAATAATAATAAAACTTATTTATTGCACACAAGATTAAATAGAAATAAAATAATTAATAGCGATTTCTTCCAGGCAACCCCGGAGAAAGGTATCAGAAAAAAGTAGGCGGTTACATTTGTAAAGAGTCGGTGTCTTTTATCTCAGCAATGGATACAATTTAGGTTATTCGATAAAGTGACGTCAGTGTGTTGTTCAAAGAGCGGATTGTTAGGCGAGATTTGCTGTATGCGGGTATCGCGGGAATCCGAGCCGCATCCGGGTGCAATGAATGCGACGACGTTTTCAAGGGCGCACCTCAGGTGATGACGTACGATACGTACCCCTTTGCCTCCTAACCTCCCGCGGGTGTACCACCCACCTAATAATGCACGTCTGCGCCCTGTCTACCGCGTCCGAACCCACTGCAATCTTAAGTACACTTTTAAAACATCCCGCACACATATGATTACAAAAAAGCCCATATCCTGATGACTACAACATGTAGAGGAGGCGAATATACGTGAATGTAACAACGTTGCTCAGTGAGTAGTAGATAGTATGTACTCCATACGAAACTAGAAACGATTGTATGGTTTGTTTGAAGGAAAGCGCTACTAGACATTCGTACTTTCATAGAATAGAATAATTTATAGTACGTCAAGGTTTCGATAGGTATTCGGTTAGTAGTTAGTTTGACATGAGTTTATTGTACATGTAATTAGTGTGATATTAAGTTGATAGCTCTCTAATTATTTATCATAATAATAGTAGAGGAGAGGGTGGCGGCACCGTCAGCTGAGCGAAAACGAAAGTAAACAGAACTCGGTCAAAGGGTTTGTACTCACCTACCCGCAATATTTATGTGGGTAAAAGGGGGTTGCCCACCCCCCGAACCAGTCACCCTCCTTTGATGGATTGGTTGGCGACCGGCGAGGATGGTTCGACTAAAACGACTGAAACACGGCCAAACTCAACTAGGCGTTAGTCCCGATTTCCTGTTACCTCAAAACGAAAAACTTTTACCTACTTCCAAATTATTCAGCGAAAGTTCTTGGAATTCTTTTTGTTTTGTTATGGCCGTGGCCACCCCATCCTCCCCCTACACTTGAGTTATTCTAGTGACACAGATTGTTAAATAACACTCGTAACTCGTAAAGGTTCAATCTGCAGATTACGATACAATAAAATCTTTTTATTGCTTCGTCTCCCCTTTACCCTTCGAATATTATATGTTTAAGAGGATCATTGAATCGTTTTATGACGTCACTGGCAAGCCCCTTTGCTAATGACTGATATATTGATACGTATCGACAGGTACTGAATAGGTTTCGGCTTACCTGTAAATGAGGCCGGAGTATCCAATTACAACGAGACCGACAGGCGGCTCTTACCAAATCCATTATATCAGTTCGTCGATAAGCTGATTATAGCTGTGCCCAGAATAAAATGTATGTAGAAGTCGATAAAGAGTTTACGTTTAGTTGTTTATGGATCCTGTTCAAATAATAAACTCGCAGTGAAACAAATATATTCCAAACATTGAATGACAAGATGAGTTAATCGCTGTTAATAAGCGCCACCTTACAAACAGTTATAAAAAGTACATGAACAAAAAAGCTTTGACTGATTAAAATTATTACTTACAATTTTCTCATGTTTGTTCCACCACGTAAAATATCTAAATACTAACACTAAACCTGACACTCACATTTAAAAAAGGCAAATATGTCCAGAATATACATTTATTGTAGTGTTATGCACTCGCCTTCCCGAGACAGCATTTATTTTTAATTTTCCGGTGGGTATTTACCTTGTACAGTAGCGGTATTAAAATGTTAACAAATTGAATTATATAGTATTTTCATAAATCATATCGTTTAATAAGACGTTATTAAAACTCAAAATATTTTGAACTTAAGAGTTACGTAAGAGGAAATCATGAACGTAATAAACTTATAACCTCTTTATCATGTTGTCTGTTCTACTTCTACATAACTATTACTATTGAAATCAGAGAATCCGACCACATATAAATATATAATTTTAAAGAATATTGTACAATCTGTTCGTGATGGTAAAAAGATCGTGAATTTGTATCTCGAGTCATGCAATTATGTCGGCTAGTAGCGTACTAAGGGAAATGTGAATGAGTCATCTTGAGCCGATGAGGTAAATATTGTTATCTATGGTTAGCCTTGAAACGTGATGCGGAAACTAGTTGCCGGGTGAAAGCATTGTGCGATTGATGCAATGAGTCTGACGCAAACTGTGTCGAGGACGTTCTCAGTAATGAATGAATTACGCGGATCCTAACTTCTTGATATGTATTTCTCCAAACGATTTCGTACTGGGAAATACGAGCAAAGGGTATAGCAGGTTAAGTAAAGAGAATGTGCCCCCAGACCAAAATATAATGAATATTATATTGTTAGGTCCGTTACTCATTCACATTACTATTTATGTAGTTTTTGACTGATTATCTATTACTGTCGTTGAGTAACCTTGAAAAATGTCCTTATACCAGCGAGTTTTTTAAACTTTTCTATCTCTCAAACTAATAAAGCTAGGAATGTGATTCAAAAACCAAACTGTAGAGAAAATTATAACAAATTTTACCATAATTTATTTTAATTAATTTGCTGATAATAAATATATTTTTTAATAGAAAAATTTTTTTCTTGGCCATTATTAGTCAGTTCTAACAGAGTGACCACTTTCAAAAAATTCTGAAAAATAGTACTTATTATGTAATCGGATTAAATCGGATGCCTGCAACATGTTCAAAAAAAAGTTTTTTGTTGCTCACGTACTTGACAAACCTTTGATGATAGGACTTTGATTCGAATAGTAATACAATAAAACTTATTTTCAGTTTTTTATCTTTATTTTATTTCAGTCATCATCATATTTATAACAATAGATACATTGTTTTTGTCGAAAATTTAGTTAAAATCTCTGCTGGATTCAAGATACGAGAGAGGTATCTAGCATACGACAGATAATAAATTATGGACGCTATATGCAAACAAAAATGCATCGTTCTATTACCATTTGGACAGTCATACGTAAGAACATCATAAGGCTTAATGTCTGTGTAATCTGGGGGCACGGCAATGCCCCCGCCAAGACGGTTATCTTTTCTAAATTGTCGATGTTGATATCGAGATATCTTAGTTTCTCTCACCGCGCCATATCTCGTTGCGGTCATGCTAGGCCGGCAGATCTTATGGATAGCCAAGCTCCTAGCTCTTCATGCCCTAACAAAATCCTCTGACTCTCATGATAACGTACAGCATTCAGCGTGAAACATAGTCTCCTCTTACAATTAGTATCATAAGATCTCTTAGAATCATAGTTCCCCACAAACCCTACACCTTAGTCATAATATGTGCCTTGGCCGATTCGTAAAAGTGACATACTGCGCTACCGTCTTGGGGGGGGCATTGTCGTGCCCCCAGATACTGACATTAAGCCTTATGATGTTCTTACGTATGACTGTCCAAATGGTAATAGAACGATGCATTTTTGTTTGCATATAGCGTCCATAATTTATTATCTGTCGTATGCTAGATACCTCTCTCGTATCTTGAATCCAGCAGAGATTTTAACTAAATTTTCGACAAAAACAATGTATCTATTGTTATAAATATGATGATGACTGAAATAAAATAAAGATAAAAAACTGAAAATAAGTTTTATTGTATTACTATTCGAATCAAAGTCCTATCATCAAAGGTTTGTCAAGTACGTGAGCAACAAAAAACTTTTTTTTGAACATGTTGCAGGCATCCGATTTAATCCGATTACATAATAAGTACTATTTTTCAGAATTTTTTGAAAGTGGTCACTCTGTTAGAACTGACTAATAATGGCCAAGAAAAAAAAATTTCTATTAAAAAATATATTTATTATTAGCAAATTAATTAAAATAAATTATGGTAAAATTTGTTATAATTTTCTCTACAGTTTGGTTTTTGAATCACATTCCTAGCTTTATTAGTTTGAGAGATAGAAAAGTTTAAAAAACTCGCTGGTATAAGGACATTTTTCAAGGTTACTCAACGACAGTAATAGATAATCAGTCAAAAACTACATAAATAGTAATGTGAATGAGTAACGCACCTAACAATATAATATTTATTATATTTTGGTCTGGGGGCACATTCTCTTTACTTAACCTGCTATACCCTTTTTAGCATTACATAGATTTGCGTTCACTCAGAACGAAAATATCAATTTATCCATAAGTTACAAAAAATATCGACAGAATAGTGTCACCATTTATTATGACGTATGTTTCGGCTGACAATTTCTTGTTGAAAACATATAATTATGATTTAGGGGTCATTTCAAAATAAACTTGTGTTAATAAATATGAATTATTAAACCCTTATTTTATATTACCCAGCTATTTCAGAAGCAAAAAGCCAAACGCTACCAGCAGCTGCTGAATACCAACGGCTTCGCATATTACTCACTTTTTATTACTCCAAAGTCTAGGTAAACTGTGAGCTGAATTCTTAATAATAGTATTATCGCATAGGTTACTATGTGGACTGTGCATATAATATAAAAAAAATGCCTTGCCTTTATCTCTCTCGTATTATTCAGTAAGACATTAAATTCCTCTGAAACTCTATCTCTTAAGCTTTTACTAAGGAACATATGTAATAATATGTCAGAAAGATAATTTATTCATATTCGAATTCATAGATATTGTATTTTCCTGAAATACTAAAACGTCCTGTTATGCAAAACTAAGTAATTAAAGGTATGCCTGTTTTGATCCCATATCTACGTCATATAATAAGTGGTTGAAGGTTTCTTGCAGGTGTATTTTAGTTGTTAATTGTTATACAATACCGGTTCTGTTGTACACGCCTAGGGTGTTCTGTACTTTAGCCGTGCGGTTACAGCGCAAGCTATTTATAACGCGCGGATAAGTGCGAGTAGGTAGGTACATAGATCGGTTGTGGTGCACTTATTCGTGAGTGCATAATGCACGGTCAAGGACAATCGTGCACCACGTGTTCTATTGTTTCATCTCCTGTTTGTGTGAAGGAGTAACTGTTAAGTGTTTATGTGGGCTCTATGTTAATTGTTTCACTGTACCTGTTATCGACGATTGAATAAAATGTTTTGGTTAGGAATTAAAGCATATAATATTTATTTACAGAAAATATCCTACTAATATAACATGATAACAAACATGTGATGGTGTTCGTTACTCTTTCACGCAAAACCTATTGAACGGATTTTGATGAAATTTTACAGTATTATAGTTTATACATCAGAATAACCTATTCTTATTTATAACGATATTGTTTATTGGCCAAATTATAATGATAATTGTAATACGGAAAATAAACTACTTCGGCATGCGGTGCATAAACCTTTAAAGCTACACGAAGAAAATATATGATGTGATAGGAGTGTATTGCATATTGCATTGTAAAAGGCGCAAAAATATAATAATCGAAGTCCGCTCGGGCGAAGTCATGGGTAGAAGCAAGCTTAGATAAGCCTGCTTTGTGGAAAACATTTCTAAATTCCTCCTAAACAAGCATGAATCTTATCTGAATTATACGTCTTCGTGTGCTACGGTATTCAACTACAATAGTCGTCGACATACATCTAAATTGGCCGCGGAATGGTTCACGAATTCTTTCTTTTTTACGTCTTATATTTGAAGTCGTTATCCAAGAGGACGTTTCACAATGTTAGACAAAAACTTTTCGACCTTCACGTAAAAATACTCTTTCAATATTATTCTTGCCCTGTCGTTATATTGGAATATGAAAATAATACATTTTCTTTTGTTATACTATTTACCTCAAGTCAAATATCTAGAATAATGGATAGCCTGACAAAATACATATGTATATACTCATGTATGTAGTTCAGATCTTCTTTTTGGACATAAACTTAGGGTTATACAGTAATTTGATATCTTGAAGAATACCTAAATAGGCAGTATTAATTTTTATAGGCTTGATGATATAGGTTTACTTCAAAGCTAGCTCCGTATTTTGAATAATAGATAGAAGGTACTTATAGTGATCACAAGCTGGTGCCCACGACCGTTCCGCACGCAATTATCCTATCCTAATATAAATATTTACAAAAACGTTTTTCCCAGCATCCGATTTCGATGAAAGGAAAATGAATGTTACTCCGAAATCATCTTAATATATCTTTGATAAATGCATGAAAATGAGTTTAGTAGTTCCCGAGATTAGTCAGACAGACATGACAATGAGTTTAGTAGTTCCCAAGATTAGCCAGACAGACAAAAATGTTTAAAAACTTTTTAACGTTAATGAAATTTCTCGACGATTACTTAAAATTTCTAGAAGCAATGTTGTGATAATGAATATATAATTGATTGAATTCAGTTTCATATATTTGGAGAACCTCTCCATAAATATATGAAAGAGTTTTCCTAATAATAGTATTCATATGGCAACTTGAATATACCGTTGTCATAGCGTATGAACAGCTGCAAATTGAAATTCATCAATCTATCCATATATGTATGACTAATAAAATAAAGCGGCTTTATAATAACGAAGCCTAAGTGTATTACAATATATGACCAACAGATTTAAAATATATTGTGGGACGTCACATAATATAGTTTTATCGGCTGAAGCGCTTACGCCTAGCACTCCATGTAATTGCTAATAATGGAGGTAATATTGTGTGTTCATTCTGTGATGAGCTTACGGGCTATGGCCGCGGCGCGCCGTCATAAAACGTTCAGATTTCGTTTATTTACCGATAGTATTAACAGAGAAAGTTATTTTAAGTAATGGTAGCGCCTGAAAGTTGTTTAAGAATTACGGAAGAGCTTACTTTAATCTCTGCCGCCTGGACTGTTCGTGGTTTAGTGGTAAGCGCGTGCTTAAAGCGTCGGAGGTCCCGGGTTTGAATCCCTGGGAAACAAGATTTAAAAAAGTTTCGGTCGGGCAAGACACGAAGTATAGCTTTTTAAGAAATATAATCGGTTAAACAGACACAGAAATATGTCTGCCCTATGCTCCACTAAGGGAATTGGGAATTTGCTTTTCTTATGTCAAAAATTATAGTGAAAGTAAAAAAAATAGAAAATGTTTCATATTACCTACTCTGTATTGTTGTATCGATTGTATGTAAAGATTCATACAGTAAAGGGATAATACAATATAGTGCAATGTAGATGTACTATACAAAAAAAAGCCTACTCGCTCTTTAGTTTTTGACTTAAATCGGAACAAAAAATACAAACAAACAATCAAATCTTTCGTCTTATAATATCATTAGTATAGATATAGATGTGATTTCAATCTTAAATTGTTATAAACAGTACTAAACATAGGTTTTTCATGTTCAGAGTTTTTCTTGGCTACGCTACTTTTATTCTAAAAATATTAATATTTAATATCACCTCAATTGTTTACGAATACATAATAAAATCATACTGTCAATAACATTTATTTCATATGTTTCGGTTATATCTATACAAGAACGCAACATAAAAATAAATTTAAATAAATCGGCGTTTATGCGTAACAAACAAATCGCAGATAATAAAAATGATTGAGTTCATTCATTGAATTCGCGGTCAAGGACGAACGTCGGGTGTGATTAATAGGTCTAATATTACGTTTACTCAATTAACTCGAGTAAATCTATGCCAAACGCCAACACAAAGATTAAACATTCGCTTTGTTATTGTTCGTGTGACATCATTATGTATTACTGATACTGTTAATTATACTTTTGATTGATTAGTTGTTTTGTGCAACAATCCCAAAAGCGACTGCAATTATATACTTACCTACCCGTATGAATTCTATTTCATGGAGTTACTTTTTCCAGTAGTAATGTATTTTCCATTAGTAATGAAAATACAAATTTGCTCATTACCCGTGAAAATTGATACGGCTTTTGAGTGATTTATTTTAAAACAATTATAAGTTGAAATAAACAAATGGAGTTGTGTGTTTGTGGAATTTAAATTTAAACTGCTCGTGTTAAAATTTGGGGTATTTTTTTAGGTATAGAGCCAAATGACATGACCAGACGTGCGCAACTGACCTACTTTATTTTTTGTTTTGAGCATTAGGAAATCCATATACTATGTACGGTGGTTCTTGACCCGTACGATATTTCTATATTACATCATCCCGTTTAATAGAATAAACGCAATTTTGTGTTATTGTTACTGGAAAGATATTCTTAACGAGACTGCTCTATGCTCAGTTCATAAACCTCTCGTCGTAAAGCAGGCCATACACGTTAGGGTGTACCTGACAGGTTTGCCTGTACAGTTGAACTGTACAGGTAGGGTTACCAGATGAAAAAATTAAAAGTCCGGAGGAAAGGCCTGATTTCCATTGAAAAATCCTGAGATTTTTTTACAGTTTCAGACGTACCTACTTAACAATTTATAAAACGTAGTAATATTTTCTTTACTGCGGATCTTCTTAATAAGTATTGATTTTAATTGTGCAATTATTACCAAAGGAAGATTATTTAACTTTTTATTGGAATGTAAGCTGTGGTTTATTAAAAATTCTATTCTTGACATTTCCTGGGATTTGCAAAATCCAGCCGCAATCCTGAGAAGAGTCCAAAAATCCTGAAATCTCAGGACAAATCCTGAGATATGGTAACCCTATGTACAGGTAATCTTAAGCTGAGTTAAGACCATACACGTAGCGAAACCCATACACGCTCTGGTTTACCTGTACCCTAACGTGTAGAGCCTGCTTAACCGTTGTGTGTGTATAGATTTAATACCTATTGAATAATGACATCTTTAATATTGTGTTGTTACGGCAAATAGCTATTTCTCTCTCTGTGATTTGATTCCAATTTTGAACGTAGAAAACATGTAAAATAATGGAGATATATTTGTATTAAGGGTTACGAGCGAGGAGGATCACCGCAGCCAACTCACCCGCAAGGTGCTCCAAGCCCCGGTTCAGCGCAGAGCGCGCCCGGAGGCCTGTCGCCCACTCAGGACGCCCAACATCCGTCGCACTTACCGCCTGGCTCGCAGCCGCCGCATCAGGTACCCAACACTCCACTTACAAACCACACGCTATGTTCGGTAGAACACCTGCCGTGCGCATCGATGGGTCGTGGGTTCGAATCCCACCGGGACAAACATGTTTATAGTTTTCTGTAAGCATGTTTTCCCCACGTCTGGTAACTTCGGGCATTGATCGGGTGGGAGGAATATCGAAATTCCGACCGGGTAACGAACCACCGTTCATAGATGGAAAAACCGTGTCGTGCACATTGCGCGTTTCGGTTCGTCGATATTTAACATAAATAAAAAATGTTACTATGATTCTTTAGATAAACCTCATTTTAAGTCATTATACTCTTTATTGTTCAGCAATTGAATGACCATTTTTAGACCTAAAATGCGAAATACATTATTTTGAAAACAGAGGATAAGGACCACGATAAGTATAAGAGTACTGGAAAAAGCCGAGACCCACAACGGGTTGAAGAACCGATGTAAGAAAATAAGAATCTTTTTCTGGCGAATTTTTGTAGCTATTCCAGGCAATCAGAGATAAAGGAATTACGCCATATAAATGAAAGGAGGTTCTTGAAATATACAATAATAATTATGCTTACCTCAATACTAGTCATAAATAGTAGCGGTTATAGGTTGATAATGTTACTACCCTCAAGTCATATGTAAACTTAAAAGTTTCGGCCGAATATGACAGAAGACTAGTCCCCAAATGGCCTGTAAAAAGTTCAGTTGATCATACTCGTCATGTTATTCTGACTCATGCCCCAAGGGCAACGTGTTGCCGTGAACGTAGATACTCTTCTCTATAATTTCCGATGGTATTTATATATTATTTAAACTGTATATAAAATACAATTATTTGATTGGATTCCTCTGAATTAGGTATTAGGATTCATCATAATTATTATGAGTTAATATTGTATTAGAAACAAATATAAATCTGAAACATTGAATTTGTATATAAGAAACATTAAAATAGTTATGCAGTGGAACATTGATGAGGTGTTCGAAAGTACAGTAAGTAAGAATGAGTAATAAAATATTTTGAGAGCACCGTGGGCTAAGGGAAAATGTAGTCACATGAATTAACAAAGTTATATTAATGCAGAGAAGATGGATGAAAGTAGGGAAATGAAAACATCTTATGAATAAAATGTGAATGGAAAATTTGGAAGTGGTCGTCCAAGGTGAACGAACCTTGATCAGATCGTAGATGTTTTTCAAAGGGGCCAAGAGAGCACTCGAAATCGTAACGAGCGTGTATGAAAGTGGAAGAAACGAAAGTTTTATCTGTGAAGAAATAGAAATCTGTGATCTCTTGCTCCCCCAATGAAAATGGAATACAAACAGTTATAATATAGGTGGTGCCCGCGACTAAGGTCGCGTGGGTTTCATCATAAACTGAGCTTTTAAGCAATCTATTTAAATTGAAAATCATTTATTCATTTAGGTAACACAATGTACATTTATGAACGTCACTAAAAAATACATATTAAATGCTTCTAATTTTACATTCACCGCCAGTTCTCAAATCAAGGGCGTAGAACGGAAGAGAAGAACTGGCAATAAACTCTTCGTCACTCTTTTTAATCGCCAAAATTTTTGTTTTACAAAATATTTGTAAGGCGCTGCAACCATTACATCATGTTCCACATGACATCTTTAAGTAATTAATTATATATTATTATAAAAAAATATAAACGAGAAAAAAAAACAAAGATTTGTCCTATCAATGAAGATAACTATACTTCCCGACATTCGATTCCGATGAAGCTAAGTTTTGATGTCGCCCCAGACTTTAGTTCACTCTATACCTATGTCAAATCTATATTGAACTACTAATTAACTTAATATATATGACAAGTCTACTTGTCCCGAAACATTGAACTTTGAAAAATTACCTACCTTTTGTGGTTTGTGAGGAACCTGTTATCATTCCTCAAAGAGTGCTGTACACAATGTTGAGGTCAAAGGTATTTGCTGTTCAGTTTATTCGTCAGTATTGTAAGAGAATTACAAATTTGTAACTTACAAACATAACTGTATATTTGATTTACGACCTTTGTCATTTTCATTGAAAACAAACTCGTTACATAGCTACCAGGACCGCTAAAATCTGTGACAAAAATTTGTCAGAAAATATATTGACCAAAAAGAATACCTACCCTAATCTTCATATAATATAAATTGAGCATACTATAAGGTAGAAAATAAGGTCTTTTAATTTTTAATTATTATTCGTTGTAATAGGCCGTTTTTCCAATGAAATAGAGTTTTAGTTCAAACAAATTTTACTCGTAAATTCCTTTTTGCCTTGGCTTTATGATAACATTCTATTTCCCCATTAGATAAAATAACGAAAACATCTCGGTTCATTTATGAACACCATAGAATGGCCACGTTATTTTATATGGAAATCTGTAACGTTAACGAAATTGCACCTCCCCGAATATGGGACGGTCGAGTAATCCACGAAACTCGGCGAACGCTTTCGGTATGAACTTTACTGTTATCGCCCGCCGTTAAACTGCTAGCAACGTACGCAATTTTTAAAAATTACCATCGTTCCAACATAACTATTTGTGTTCTATGGTAATAATGGTTTTAATGGAAACTTCGCCATTTCGCGCAACCGGGTTTTTACGGTTCTGTATCTAATGAAAAAAACGAAAATTTGTAGGATAAGGCTGTCTGAAATAAATAAAATGTTGAAATAATCTATATAGAGTTAGATAATGAACACAGACGCTTAGTATGACAGAACTAATTCTAAGTATAGGCAAATAAATAAAATCTGTTTATTTCCAGATCCATCAAGTGTTTGAAATAAAATTTATGAATGGGGCCGTCCATTAATCACGTGAGGTCGTTTTTCTCATTTTTTGACCCCCCCCCTCCCCCCTGATGATATTTGGTGAGGTTTGGGACCACTCCCCCCCCCCCCCCGCCCCCTGGATCACGTGTATTTTTTTGGAAGTCTATGTAAAGGCTATTTTTGACTGGAAAAAAATATTTAACAAATGGCGTTTTGATTCGAAAAACATTTATATGTATTTGCAATAAAATTAATGAATAATTAATTAATTAATTTTCGCGCCGTTCAAAATTTCGGTTCATAAATAGCGCTTTTTGACAAAAAATAAATAAAATTGATACACGTGATGTCTAACGAGACCGTACCCCCTCCCCCCCCTTTTGAGCCTCACGTGATTAATGGACGGCCCCAATATATCACACCCTTCGTCTCGTAAACTAAAGAGCCAAACAGTTTTGAAAATAAAAATAGATATTAAAAATAACTCCTACTTCACTATGAAATCTACCTTTAAAGTCTAAAACTACGATAATCGAAAAAGATAGCTACTGTATTAAAACAATGACTTTTATTGCTCTGGACTGGTCCACTATGAGTTACTTATACGTACATAGATGATCGTTACGCATAAGTGAATTTGTCTCTCAATGGGATTTAAACAGATTTTAACAGATCCTGTTTCTGTTTTGTCTATACTATCCTGTGTCTGTTTTGACTATACTATATTGTGTCTGTTTTGTCTATACTTTTCTGGTCTATTCTATACTAATCAACTTCAGGATCAAATGTTACGAATACACTGATACAATTAGTTTGTGATAGTTCAAAAACAACATTCATTACTTAGTATTAGTAAGCCAATCCTATAAAATATTTTTTTGTATTAGAGTATTCCAATATAAAATGAAAACCTTTTAAGGTACCTACATGTATCGCAGTAGACAGTTCACGCGTGATCAATTAGCGTCTCGGCCAATCGGTCATAGTGCAACACTTTGAATTCATTGTACGTGAGTCGAGTGTTTTTGGCACGCTTCCTTCCATTTACATATTTCTCTCGTACAGTATGTATGGGACGCACGTGGCGGGCAAGCTACTGCCGACAGTATAATGGAGACTTAGCGCGCCTTTGCATTCTGTCTCGTCTTTTTAAGTTCATGCCGTCGACAGAAAAATATATTTTGCAGTAGCTCTTACAGTTTATTATGTTAAAAAATATTGCACTCTAGTTTACTGTTATGTGACAAAGGTCATTTTTTTGCCAAGCTGCGTTTATGCTCATGGTTGATGAATGATCAGTCTATAAGTAGTAGAAAATGAGAAGCATGTAGATCCATTTTTTATAAATGCCTTTTTTTTAATAAGCTTCTATCTTGTTTAAACATTAACACTGCTATCACTTATGCTTTTATTAATATTTTTATTCAAAAATGCTTTTTGAAAAATGTTATCAAGTTCAATAATTTCACATCACTATAATTGCCTAAGTAGGTACAAGTCGATATTGCGCGTGTAGGTAATATTTGTATAATGTATTCCTAAAAAGATATTCATGACCCGCAATCGCGGTACATACATCGATGAAATAAAAATAAAAACCTAAGAAACAGCATAGGCGACTCCGTAATAGGAACCAGTTCTTTATTGATTTATTTATGAAGGAAAAAGGAAAACAAACAGCAATTTTGACACAAATGTATCGAAATCATGATACAAACATAAGCCAAAACAATTTAATAAACGACTAGTAAAATTAAATTCAAAAAAAATAAAAATAGGTATAAAAATATACAACTTACAGCTGTTGGTCTTAATTTACATACTATTTTTTTTAAATAATAAACATTTCTTTAGTAGTTACCAAAAAAAAACAATATTTACTGAAAATGTTAGATTTATTTTTACGTTACGAATGTCTTGTGGGGTGCAAAAATTAAACGTCACTCATATCACGGAACAGGCGAAGCAGAACATTCAGCCGCGAGGGGGCGCTTCGTCGATTCAACAGATCTCGAACAAAACGAAGTCCCAGTTGCAATTTATGCTTAACTTAAAATGCAACGGTGTGCTACAAGTGCTCTGTAGTAAATTCGCCTTTGTGTTCCTACTCGACAGACGTTAGAGAAATTCTCTTGTTATCAATCAAAGTAATTAACGTAATTAAAAATACCTTCCTCCGAAGTAAACATCTGTTCTCGGTAATCTAATAGTCTTGTACGGTAGCAATTTATAGTAGTATGCTTTTGTTGCTACATTTATTGTATTATCTACAGAAGAATAATTATTAGAAACGTTGAAAGAGGATGAAGGAAAACGTAAATCTAAAACTCAGTCTGAGGTTGAACAAAACTCGAAGCGACGCGCGGTTAATACTCCACGATGTCAGTGGAGAATTTTGAGAGTCAAGGACCATTCCAGCATCGTGATCGCTTGAGAGTCGTACGGTCGAAATGAAACGTCGTATCTTATTTTATGATTAGCGGCTCGAAAGCGCTTTGTAATTTTGTTAGTTCCGCCTTTCTGGTGCTGGGGGCGAGTACAGCGAGCGGAGATCGATGCGAGCGTTGCGAACGAGTGCGAGCGAGAACGCGATACCCGGCTCTCGCTCCGTCCCTGTCGCTCGAACCGCCTACTAGTCAGCCATGTTGCGCTCGACCTGCGTTTGCCCGACCGCCATTGTAGCATTTGTAGCTAGTGATGTTCATGGGCCTCGCTCGATGGTATTGTAAACGTTTTTATCGTTCCCTAACGTACAACGACCAACGGGAGAATTCTCTTACTATAATTAACATAGCAGCAATTGAATGTTCTAATGTTGAAAAAATGCTAGAACTGACATAAAAACTAAACGACTCTACTATCGTGAATTTTATTTAAGCCCATCTACTAAAAGGTTAGTTGAATATTGGGTTAAATTCACAAAGGCTTTGTGGTGTTCGATGAAATATTTATCGATAGCTAGGGAGCGTGGTGGACATGTAGGTACGGCTCCGGAATTAAAATGTCAGACGTGCAGCAACGCGGGCGAACAGGGTGCCGAGCGGAGGGAAGGTGTGGTGGAGGGGGGGAGGGTGGACGGCCGGCGTTATTAATAACCATAAGCCGGCAGACGCACGAACGTCCAGAGGGGCCATGCCGCGCGGTAATGAGGAATCACTAATTATATTTTACTGGACTAGCACTGAAACAACATTAATTACATTGGTCTTTTATTACGAATGTCCTAATAAATCTGATTTAAATTTATCGATGCTTTATGCTATATTGATAATTGGTTTAATTATTCGTTATCACAACATTGTTATTGGGAGACTGGCGGCGGTCGCTCAGAATGTATGTCGGGCCCACAAATTGGATCGCTCGAAGGTAGTGGACAGAGACTGACAAGATATTGTGTTCTGTCGGGGTCTGGCCCGTTTTATATTCCCCCACAGCGAACGCTCCGCTGTGTGCGATAGCTTTGTCATTCCCTTGTCCTCATTCGCTCGCATCGTCAGTAAAAACTTTAGACATTATTTTATTATGGAGACACATTGTTCGTAAAAGTAGTCGAGTAGTCAAATGTCGTTGTTTAGTTTATTTTAGGCAAAAACTTTAATTTAATTCCAAACTATAAAATACACTTTATTGAAAATATAAATGCGATGAATAAGGTTGGACGTGAAAGACTATTTTGAATTCGCCCCGCGATAATGAGTTTCCTTTATACGCCAGTCGAGTCGCGATCGCTCTTTCATTAAACAACTTTTACTCGATTTAATCTCGTCATTCAGTCGGAACTCGTATTCGCAACTAAGAAGCGACTTTAGTGTCTATGATGTATAAAGAGCGAGTCATCGCTTGGAGTGTCTCGGGAGCCGGGCGCGGCGGGCGTAGGGTAACAAACTACAAAATGTTCTAGATTCCGGCAAGTTTAGCCGGAGCGCTGGCTGCAGCGAACATTCAGCTATGGAACTGTAGAATGTAGTCTCGTAGCGTGGGGGTTGTCGGGAATTGCCGTTCTGGATAAATTATAACGCTCTCTCCCTTTTGCGAACCTCGCAAAATAATACATTTGAATTTGTTACTGAAAAGCTCCCGTTCGCCTTTGGTCTGTCATGATTTTATTCTCGGTTTATGAATGGGTCTCGTGTTATTTATTGTTCTAATGTTAGGATTTAATTTTCTTTGAAATTATACTTTGAATTAAAACATGTTTTATTGATAAAAGATGAATAGTGTAAGAGCAGAATTTGTTTTAAATTGTACTTATGCTTAGATTAAACCTAAATTTAAAAAGATTATATTATACGCCTGCAGTTTCCATATTATTGCTACGTTAAAATAATTTTCTTTTGCCGTAACTTCCAATGCTTTATTATATTAAATGAGGCATAATGTATGCCACGGGGTAATGTCGGCAAAGCCAGCAAAGGGGTTATGAAGCTATGTAGAATAAATAAATCCACCGGTTAAAGAAGAAATAGAACATGAAGTTTTCATTAAAGGTCAACGACTCGGTACCTATTGTCATTCATTGAACCAATAAAAATTATACATAATACACCACTACTATACTATTACGTTATAAATCTATTTTTATAAAATTTAAATTTATACTCAAGGTGATTCTAATTTTAGACTCGACGCATTTATATTGCACGTTAACTCTAAAACTTGTATGTAATTGTGATGATCCTCACAAGTTTAAATTAATTATTGTTAGCCGCAATTGCTACGCCCGTTCATTTATTTTAATGAATAAATACTTAAGAACAAAATATTCGCTCTCCAGTATCTTAAAAAAATAATAATAATAGCATAAAAATCGGTTACTTGTAGGCAGGTAATCCAATTTATTTCGATGGTTTTTTTAGTCGAAAATATCATTAATTAAAAGGCGATTTCGATAATTATCAATTTATATTCTTCCTCGACATGAATGTTATTTTTCTATAAGTCATTTTCTTCACGTACTTTATATTTTAGGTTTTCTTTTAACTCATTAGCAATCAAATTTTTCAAAATTATCAAATAATTTTTAGACAAAACATGATTTGAATATAATTATACTGTTATACAATTTTTGTATATGTCAAATATGTCCAAAAAAAATTGGCAGTTAATGGGTTAAACTAAAAAATGATTGTTTTTTTTCGGAAAAGTTAATTTTGATATATCTTTTTTAATAGTGGATTTTAAAATTGCATTTTAATATAAGGATGAGGAAGCCGTATAATTTCATATATTCATAGAATTATTTTCGATATTTGAATCATGCTTATAATATGAACGTGCCTTTTTTAAAAACTGAATGGAAAGTTCGGTATTTACAGAATTGAATTATATTATCAAGGCAGTGGTTTATTAACTACTAAATTTGGTATTTGAAGGTTAACATAGTTAAACGTTTTCGATTTTTATTTATTTGTGGAATAATAATATAAATGCGTTTATTGTTTTTACTTGTATTAGTTCCAATATAATTCATTCGATTTAGTTGAAATTTTGATGAGTTGTTGTACGCAAATCCGTACTTCCGTTTTTTTATATATTTTAGTAATTTATTTAATCAACAGTCAATCGCTAGTATCTAAGTCTATGAAAAAACCAAGAGGCAGTCTATGCGTACACGCTGATTTGCACCGACAAGTGTACTCACAAAGTTCCTCATGATAGGAGTCCCATAATTTTCGGCCACCGACTGTAGGAAGCTGTTACGACTGTATCTTACCCTACCTAACAGATACAATTATTATAGAGTTCCAGAAATCCTGGAAGCATGTCCATATTATCGTTAACCCCAAATCAGTCTACATAGAGCACTGGTGATAAACTAGCCCTATCATTTGATATGCCGGACTGTAAAGAGACCTTACTGTGGATGCACGGAACTCTAAAAATTGTTAATGTGATTACTGGAGAATATTGTGTATTCTGATTACTGGAGAAGCTTCAAAGAGCATTAGACTATGTTGCCAATCACACAACTTACAATTGCATTTTTTATTCACAAAGCGCATAGAATATCACCTACACGATCTACAAACGACAAGCTTTTGTAGCTTGTGTAGGTATTATTTATTTTGCGTATTCAACTCCGTAATTGCGGGCTTGTACTACCTATCCGATGTTTACGCGAGTTGCATTTTGAATAAACTTCAAAATCGATTCCCGTTCAGCTTTTTACGAAAGAGATTCAGTTCAAAAAGCGGAATTAAAAGATATCGCCTTTGTAAAACGTCGAAAGTCTTAAGCTCGCGGAGTTTGGAAGAGTTGTGAATATAACTTTGCACTCAGGCCGGACAAGTTTTTAACGTCGATAATTAAGGCTTAGTCCTTCCTTCTCATAAACGCTTCTTCTAACAATAAGTGGTGTTTGCAACAAAAGTGCATTCTTTGCATTAAGTTTACTACAGGAGATTATTGCTGAAGATACATTGATTGCGTATTATCCGATAAAACGCATACAAAGGGATATTGTTGAGGAAAGGATATGATTGTCATAAAACTATTTTGACAGTGGGGTATTAAGCATTCAAGACGGATATTAGCAAAACAAGCTGAGTAACCTCACCATTTAGGTAGCTAAGCATACTAATTTTTCTTTTATAAGTTTAAATAATAATTTTTTTTATTGTTTGTTACCTAATAAATTTATTTATTTTTACTTATTCAATACAATTTTTGAAATTGTTTACTTAATTTTCAATTCGATTATTATTTGAAAAAATATAGTTGTTATACATTGAACGCTAAAACTAGTTTGGTCGTATCGGTTTATTTATTTTAATTATTAACATGATTATACGATATGATATAGATATACATCACGTCATACGAAAATTCGCGCAATAAAAGAGGAAATATTTAAAGTCCAAACTCCCTCACGTTCATACGCCATTGGTTCTTTCCAATACAAAAGCTTTGACATATATTATTATCAGTCGTGTAATGAAGTCGAGTGTTATGATCTTATTAGATATTTAATAAAGTAGACCGGATTTTCAGAACAGTTTTCTCTCAATTATCTATCAAAGTGAATTCTTGTACTCCTCACTATAATCGAATGAAGTAGATTCTTAGAATGAAGCGATGCGACGATGAGATGTTGAAATTTGAAATAGATACGAAAATTATCGTATTGTCACTTTCGTTTTCTAAACAATCACTGTTGGGGAACGTGATTGGTTTAAGATTAAGTATTATTCAAACGAACAGTGCCCAATACGAATAGAGCCGTTATACTAACTGAATTGTTTAGTGCACGCAGCAGGCGCCGCGTCGCTTTCAATTAATTATACTTAGTGGTCATGCTAGAGCTAGGCACTGGGGCTTCAGGGTCGAGTGTCCTGAATTTTATTGTGTACTAGCAACGCGCACCGGCTTCACACGGGTGCAATGTAGATTTAATATACACAAAAATAGCCTATGTTACTCGCTGATAATGTAGCTTTCTATTGGTGAAAGAATTTTTAAAATCGGTCCAGTATTGAGTTTATTCATAACAAACAAAAATCCAAATCTTTCCTCTTTATAATATTAGTATAGATATAGAAGTATAGATATGAAACGTAGCCTCAATGAGTACATGTAATTATATATTAGATAATAAAATATAATTTACCTATGGAAAGTGATTTTTTATTTTAAGAAACTTTTTCTACATATATTTTTAATTAATTTTATTATTTATGCTTACATTCGAATGTTTAATCGAGTTTTATAAAAAAAGTTATTTTATTCAAAAATTGTTTTATTCCTTTTTTGTATTGTATAAATGTAAAACTTTGACGTTTAAAAAAGAAAATTTTTAGGAAAAAAAAATATTTTCCCCAGACAAAAGCTTTTTTCAATATCAATGACCATATTCTTATTAAACCGATTCAGTGATTTAAAAGTTTAAACGTGAAAGATATTTTTAATTTTAGAATATTAGTATGGAAACAAAGATAATATATTTAATGTAAGCACTTATGTTAATATACTTTCTATTATTGGCCTTAAATATTTGGTCATTGTTTCAATTTCGAGTCGAAACGGTAACTTTCCGTCTTTTCAGGGTTATCCACCTCCACCGAGGCCTGCCCAGCCGTCCACTCCAAACGCGCACGACCAAGATTCGGTAAGTCGACGATAAAATACATTAATATTGGTATATAAAAATCTACTGTCACGGTGTTTGTGCACTTTTCCGAAACGGCTCGACCGATTTTTATGTTTTTTTGGTAGGTATGAGAATAGGTCTTAAAGTTTCATATCATAAGTATTTCATACCGCCAGATTTTTAGGGTGTCCCTGTCCAGATATCTTTGTATTTTCATAAGATTTATCATCAATTAATATAAAATACCTATAACCCCAAATTTTCACTTTACCCAGCGATGTTGGCACGGGTCAACTAGTTTGTACATAATTGTTTTAGATAAAATAAGTGTACTTCCCCATCAAGACATTTGAGACTGCAAAACGACTCGACGCTATTGGGAAATTTATTTCTGGTTACAAAGTTTTCCACTTGTAGCGGTAGATTTGATACTATTTAGTGTTGCAAAAATTATTAAATTTACTTAAAGCATAGATGTAGATTGTACTTGGAAGGAATAACGGTGAAACATAATTGAAAGTCTTTTTTTGTTTATTTGCACATATCTATTATTAATTATTAGGTATGTGATGTGTTATATTATTTATTATTAATTTAAATAATACATAATGTCTTTTTTTGAATTATTCCCGATTTTAAAACGATAATTTCTTGATTTTTTATTGATTGAATTATGCACAGCATCTTTTTAATTTATTTATTTTCTATACCACATTTTACTATTTACTGCCCATCCCTTTAGCGTAAACCTGTATCTTGATGAAAAGTTCTAATAATTCCATTATTAAAAACTTGTCTACAACGTAATTCATAACCCTTTTCACATCTGCCCTGCGTCATCTCAATTTAGTAGCTGAATGTGGCCCTAATTTGCTCAACACTACATTATAATCGTCAACGAGTGTTTTCATTAGCACCATGTGGTCGCGAGAACAAGTGAGGCTGGGTGTTTGCGTAGACACTTCATACTAGCTGTTAACTCGCTCGGCAGTCGACAATAAGCTGCGTTTAATTGTGTTCAAATCTGACAACCTGCTAGCTTGCTACTATACTGTTGATAATGTATTTTATTTATAGCATGCACACGAGAGGACTTGTTTAAAAATTACGCGCAGTTGTCACTTATCAAGTAGGGCTCTGCTAGTGTTTTATTTTTCTAAAAATTGCATATTTGAGCCGTTCTCTGTGCAAATTGAAATCGAAATTGTTTGGCTGTTTTTCCATATTAATTGGGTAAGTCCTTCTTAAAGTGTATAATAATAAACAAAAATTCAGCCACCTAAATATAATTTCAGCAAATCGTAATCCCAATAAGCCTCATATGAGTTAGATAGGTGGTGATCATTTTAACTTAATTCGTGATAGTTTAACACTAAATTATACCGATATTTCTACCAGTTGTGGTTATTTGACCACATTATTCCAGTTGATTATTAATAATTCAGAATTTACCATAGGCAATAAATAGAAGTGTCGTGCAGTTCAAGAAAACCTGGAATTTAACAATTTTGATAAGTCTCAAAAGCGGTAATTTGGCCGCTCTGGTAGGTTTAGTGTTAATGCATAAAATCGAAAATATATTCTTCGACTAGAGTAGAAGAATTTTCTTTCCAAACATCGTGTTAGTTAGTTTATTGGCTTGTAACATGTCCATGAGTGAATATTTGCAACGACAGCATATCATTGAGCTATTTCATTAAGCGCAGATCAAAGCAAACGAGTGTAGTTGAGAGGCGCAGCCGGCGGCCAGTCGCCCCCGTACCAAGTACACGGTACAATAAAAAGGATTGTCTGTGACAATCGCTAGCCCTAGCTTAGGGTTGCCCCTTTTTTCGTATTAAGTATTCATACTTAATAAGAAAAAGGGAAAACCCTAGGCAAGACGTATACTTCTGTGCAGGGACTGAAACCGGTTAATTTTTATTTTCCAAAATACGTGTCTGACTGAGATACCACGATATTAGTTTTAAAGTATTACACACACTAAACTTACCACAGTAATTTTTTTCAGTAAATATGAATAAAAACCAAAGAATATTAACTAAAACCTTTATTATACCGGTATAACTCCCATAGTAAATTAACCGGTATTCAGTCCCTGCAGTTCTGTGGACTGTGTCTAATGTGGATTTTAAGCTGAAGACTTAAAAAGTGACGTCGATGTTTCTCTTAGATTACATATCCTCATTAATTCTTATTCTGACGGCTTTACAACCTCTTGGGGGGGTCTTGGTCTCCTCCACAGTTTTCCATATCCCGGTTCCTAACCCTTTTAATTTATTGGTAATGGGTTATATAACAGTTTAAAGATAATTATATACATGATTTCCAGAGCATTGTTATAGCGGTGTGAATTTTCTACCGTCTCTATTTTCCAACGTAGTAAATGATTCAAGAGCACAGTTGGTTCAATGCGGGTGTGTGAATGGCCTGAGTTCAAGTATGTTTTAGGATCTATTTACTGCTCTGCCGCTCATTTTCATAAACCTTTATTGGATTAGACCAGCTGAATCTCTTAAATAATCAAACCCCCTTTTTTCTGAGTGTAAAAATATTAAAAAAGAAATAGAATTAAAGAATAAGAAATAGAAATTCGTAGCTAGAACTTTAAAAGAAAATATTATTTTGTTACAAACAACTGTATAATTCAAAACTTGAAAACTTATTTACTACCAAATTTGCCTATAAAAAATGCATGCATTTAATCACGTCACCAGTCAGCACCCCATGGGTTGCTAAGGTATGGTTACAAAGATTTCATAACGTCAACCCTAAATCGTATCTAAAAAGATAGAGCCGCGCTTTGAAGTTGATTGATACCGTTAGGCGAGCGAGCATTGTCTCGCGGTCCGGGGGAACCAAATGAGAGGAATTATTAAAGCGGCGCTGCGATGTGTCGCTTTTTGTAATGAATTTACCGGGACTAGGGGACGCGCAACCCTACAGCTACGGGCGCAACCACCCCGCCTGCCTCGCACGATAGTATTAAGTTTTTACGTCCTTTTAGCGATATCAACGTTCAAGATACACTGGCCGGCCGTTTGTTGTTTGATAAACCCTCTTAAGAGGTTTGAAGTTACCGTCTCATGTTGGCAATGCTGATGAGACGATAAAAATATTAATCGAGCATTCTGTGTGTGGAGTGTGTAGAGTAAAACCGATAAGAAGGTTTTTGAATTGAAAAATGGCACCCATAAGCTTTTTAATACATTTAACTGCATTTACATAACGTTTAGAATTACAATGAAAATGATAATTTCAAGAGGAAATTAATAGCAAGCAACAAGCAGAGAAGGGGTTCTGATTTGGGTTATTTATTTACGCAACGTCGGCGTCGACTGAATGACGGCTCAAAGGAAAATATTACTCGGCCTAGAGAGATGGAAGGGGCTCTTTGAGAATGTCCCTACAATGCTATTCATTAATGTCACAAACTCAACTGCACCCCTAGAAGCTTTGAAATGTTTAAATTATTTCTCTTATTCTTGATGGAAATGACAAGAGATTTGAAAAAAAGAAATTAAATAAAACAGTACACGCTCAATTTATCGGGTTTTTATACAACAAAAGTCACTGCACGTATAAATTATGTTTTCCAAAGTAAAATTTTAAGCTTTGTCATCATTACAGTGAAATTGGATATGATAATTAAGGTTATGTCGTTTCGATGACAAAGTTGGTACCTACTTATTATCCATTAAGTGTTCTTAATATGCAATTTTTTTGAAAAACTCATGCTTGTACTAACAAGTAAACGTGTCCAAAACTCACACGTGTAAATGTAAAATGAGAAAGGCGAGCCAACCCGTTCGTTGCACGTTCATAATAAACGAGATTGAGTGGGGTAGAGTCAAATGAATGATGGTAACATTGTACGACGTAATCAGCCGTCGGGGCTACGTGCGTTCGTATGCGAAAACAAAACGAATATATTTTTTATCTAAGGAAAAAATTTAACATTGTTTGCGGAGACGATTTCACGATTACAGATTTCAGTGTATGAAATACGCCCGCACGGCACTGTGGTGATACAAAAGGCACTAATGTCAAATACACGCGATCGTGCACGGCGATGTACGTGACTAACGTTCTATTGAATTTGTAAGCTCTACGTATACATATACGATAATTTATAAGTTGTAAGAAATCGTCGCGATTTATGGAACGCTGTTATTAAAAATATATTTTTTAATCAAACCTTTTACGTTTTCTCAGTATGAAAGCTATGGGTAGTGATATCGGACGTGGTCGAATATGAATCTTTTTATGTTCATATAAGTTGGTTCGTGAATAAAATGTATGCTCGAACGCGATTATGGCAATAAATTGTCAGTGTTTGTGCTGAGCCCGGTGTCAATTTTATTTGACGTTAATTATAACATGCGAACGTTACTCGTTCCACCAGTTTTTTTTTATTATAAAGGAAAGTCGGATTTAATAAATTGAATTATTTATTTTCGACTAGTGGACCCCGCAGACGTTGTTCTGCCACAATTTTGGCTTCGAAATTATATAATTAAATTGACTCTAGAAAACGTTTGTATGGGAAATAGAAAAGGGCTGTTTTTAGGTTTTTCCCGGAAATTATTAGATTTTTTCTCGCCTTTTAAACCTTCCCTAGACCTCCACGAACATTTCAAGACTAAGATAAGATAAATCCGTTCAGCAGTTCTCGAGTTTTAGTGAGACTAACGAACAGCAATTCATTTTTATATATTACTAGTGGACCCGGCAGACGTTGTTCTGCCACAATTTTGGCTTCGAAATTATGTAATTAAATTGACTCTAGAAAACGTTTGTATGGGAAATAGAAAAGGGCTGTTTTTAGGGTTTTCCCGGAAATTATTCGATTTTTTCTCGCCTTTTAAACCTTCCCTAGACCTCCACGAACATTTCAAGACTAAGATAAGATAAATCCGTTCAGCCGTTCTCGAGTTTTAATCAGACTAACGAACAACAATTCATTTTTATTTATATAGATGTGAGTTCACGGAATTGATAAATCGTCTAAACTCTTAGAAAAGCGGGACGACTCGCATATTTTAACATTTTTTATTAAACATTTCCGATTGATATGTACGAAATATGCATACATTGAATCTACAAGTTGTGTTTACTTTTACTTCCCCCCTGTACGAAATTACAAATAGAATTCGCTTTGTAATTGTATTAAGCGAGGGCGCTGCATAATTCTGTCCCAACTGCGCTCCGAGCAAAGTACCCACATACTTTTGTTCTTTAAAGTTCTGTTTTGTACCACAATTCCGCTTCTACCGTTAATACGATATACATAGATGCATTATGTACATTAATTAAGCTTTGCGAATATATTTCACGTTTTATTCAAAAGAGTTCCAACAATTGCAACGCTTCCACGGAACGAATAATGGCGTTGATACCAATTTATCGCGCGGCGTATATATTTTTTAGTCAGTCGGACAGATGGATGGAGTGGCCGGCCGCATTCAGCTCGAATGTAATTATTGCGGTCCGATTTCGATAATGCGCCGCGAGGCCGTACGCGAACAAAATGCGGTCGGGCACTCGTTATACTTGCATTTTAATAATTGAACTCGCAAAACAGATAAAGCCTTTTCATGTTATTTTGCTATGCACCATTTTGAATAAAGGATTGTCGCTTATTAATTTTGCATCAGAATACGTAATTTGTCAAATATTCCAATTGAAAATGATGGACGGCAGTTCAAATGCATGTTGCGCTAATTGCAGTGTCGATAATGATTACACGACCGACGATATCCAACCGACTGCGCCAGATAGGGCTTATGCGGTGCGTTCGTAATATAAAGATTTACCTCAATTACTTGTGTAGGCCGAGCGAGTGGGCGGTTTAATCGTGATTCGTGCTGTAAAAACGTTGGATCGCCGGTAACGAGGTTCTGGACTCTGGTGCCGAACTCGTTGTCCCGTAACGATATGTACGAACTGTTTCTTGATTGCCTAATGCCTATACTTATGCTCGAAATGGTCCAGCTTTGACGTTGTTTCTTGGTAGGTACTTTTCATTTTATTTCATTTAAATATTCGAGGCCCTATATCTTAGTAAATTATTTACGATTATGTTTTTACAATCCAAAAAATACAATACATTGATTATTTGTTAACTGTGTTTATATTTTTGGTATAGATCATTAATTTTATTTTTGATATCAAATATAAACATAACAACATACAAACAACATAGGTATAAACAATATGATAATAGAAAATTGAGGGATCTGATGTCAGTCCAGGTGGGGAATAAATGCATAAAGGGTATAGCCACAACACAAAAAATTTAAGAGCAAAGGGCGGGTGAGATATGAGAGTAACCTTTTCGCATTAAATTAATTATGCGAGTAAGTGTAACGTTGTATGCCTCATTGGTTCAGCCTAGCAGAAAACCTCGTTACGTTCAAGTACCTACGAACGGGGTCAGGCCCCTCGTTTGGTAATAAGGTTTGTGCGAGTCAATAAAGTTAAAGGGACATGCGACATATTTCCCTGTCAGGTGTATAGAACAAACAGGAGCCGTTTATGACATCGAAAAGGCTCCTATCGCGGGCCCTCCCTATATCGTTATTGTTTTAGAATGCCTCTTATTTCTAATGCTCGTGTGTGCTGTTACCGTCGTAAAAGGGACGGTTTTATAGTGAGCCCCATCTCCACAAAACGGGGTGGAGAGCCACATCTCTGGGTGGTCGTATAAGACCACCCCGCCTCATTTGTTTATGAATTTTCATAAACTAAACAATGTATTGCGCTTTTATTTCGAGGAAATTGCGATGCAGTTGCTTTTTTTATCGACAGTTGATTAGGTATATACAAAACTTATCTATCATTGAAATCTGTCGAAGAGGGGGTAAGTTTTATGGAAATGTTAATTGTTAACCATCCTTTATATGTACCGGTGGATTAAAACCCAAAGTGTCTTAAATTATTATAATTATACAATGATAACTACGTCACATAACACGTTAATTATTTATATGTATAGAAACCAAGTAAAAAGTAGCTCTACTATATGTAAACATTACGTAATATAATGATATTTTGTTCTAATAAATATTGATAAGCGTTTATTAACCTTTGGAGGATTGTTGAAATTAGAATGAATGACACATGTTATTAGCATTAATAGGAACTACGATCAATTACTGCCGTACGATAATGTTATTATTATTTCCAACACTCGGTTATTGTAATAACGGCGACATTGACCCCACGACCCCGGCCGACGTAACCATTGTCGCAACCATCAATCACGACCACATTTATAGCATTAGTTTGCGCTAATATAACAACAAATCGTTTCTTAGTAATACTAATTCCGAATAAAATATAAGTGACACAAGAGATTATATGATGCTGAGAAGAACGAATATGTAGAGTCGGCAGTAATGAATGACGCAAACATTAGATCCTTTCTTATTATTTCTGTGTCTCTACGCATTGAGCCTGGATACAGCATTGGCCTTATTACCTATAGTCATATAGTACCAAAGTCCTTTGAGACGCAGTTATAGAGCAACTTCTAAGAGAAAATACGTTAATATCTCTATGGATACCACGATCACCCATGTTTTGTGGAAAAGTGTATAAAAAAGTAAAAAAAGAAATTTACTGAAATAAAGTCTGATTATGAATTTAAACCAAGGCTGAGCTCGTAAAAGATAGGAAAATACGTTCGAGCTACTGTGAATGTCTCAACATGAAGTAGAGGCTATAATAATGTTGAATTGTATCATTCAGTTTCCAAGATATAATAGATTAGCTACACGCCCTGGCTTCACACGGGTGCAATGTAGATGTACTATACACAAAAAAGTACCTATTTGATTTTTTTAATACAAATCTTATCTCTACTTTCTTTACAATATTAGTGTAGATAACTTACTTTTTAAAAGCAGTTGGGTGATCTCGAGTATTCAAACGATGTATTAACGCATTACTATCTTAGCGAGTCCAGTACGTTAGAACATAGTGCTGTTGACTTGAAGTTGATACGATGATGTCATCTGATTGCGATGAGGCGCGACTCGTCACAGTTTATGATACCTTTGCAGTTGCGAAGTACTTATTCAACGTGAGTCAGTATTTGTTTGGTAAACAAATTTGAAATTATCAAGCAGACACGCAACTATAATTTTTAACACAATCTTATTATGTCACAATGAATAATTTAATGAACATATAGATTTTTAATAATATCGCATAATAATGATTTGATAAAAGCATCCCATTAAGACTTAATCAAGTTGTTGTAATATTGTGATACTTGCTACTTTATATTTTTCTGTTAAGTTCAGGATCATCTCTATTAAACAGATATGATTTCTCTACTTGTTGTTGTATATACTATGGCTTCATACTAGTTCGTGCCGGCGGCAAATAGCATACCTAGCCTCACTTCATGCCGAACAAACGTGCATTCTTCATGCACGGCATATACGGATGGGTTTTACGACGCGATCATACTTTATTGGACGGACTTCAAATTTCATATTAATTCTGAAACTTGGCCACAATGTGTCTTGACAACATTTTCCGTTGAATAGGTCTAAATGTTAACATAACCACGATAGCGAATATTTTACTTTTATCTTCAAAAGTTTTTTTAGAAGGTTTTTAGAGTTGTCGAATCTCAACAAAAATATGATAAGACAACGCTTCTCCGATAAATTCGGAAGTTCGAAGTAAACAACAAAATATATCAGCGTTGTAAGGTTAAGGATTTCCTGAGCCAAGGAAGAATCTAAGCTACCATGTAATGAGTTGAAATTGTCTCATGATGTTGTCATTATTCTAATTACTCGAAAATTAAAGGAAATTATCTTCTTATTCGGAAATGTATCTTATCTTGCTTTGATAGACATTGGTTGTATGAACATTTTGATTATAAGATAGCTTCTCTTTCCTGTCCTGAGTTGAGATTACTCCGTAATTATGTGACTATCTTCAATTTGCATAGTTATTTTCGCTCTTCTTTCGTTAAACATGCAGTATATGATTATGTTGAACATGTTGTGTAATGTCTTATAGAACAAAAACTATATTATTTATAGAGAGTAGAATATGTGGGTGAATGTCAATGCTAATACTTAGTGTATTAGTTGTATGTTCTTCATATATTTGTAGTGAACTTGTACAAATGCAGGCACCAAGTCTTTCTTGTGTGAAAGTGAGAGTTCTAAGTTTCTCGGAAGCACGTTTTGCGTTGCATCGATCCACAATCTGAGTTTTGATGCCGTGTACAAAGATGCTTTATACTGGTTATGAGTCGGAATGTCTTTTTCCCAGTGGAATATTGTTTGTTTTTATTTTACAAAAATGCTATGTTATGTAGGTAGGTTTGAGCGTGCAATTGTGTTCTTAATACACAAACATCGATAGCTGGTTATCAATCGAGTGGGAAGAAAGATTAATGTTAAATATAGGTTTTTAGGTAGGAAGCCGTTTTCCATTTTCATAATTAAGAAAATGTGTCAGGTTTGGACTATTGTAGATTTCTCCATTATCCATTAACATTGAGGAATACCTCTAATACCTAATAATGTAAATATTCAGTTCTTAATTTCAGTGATCATTTCAGTTAGGTATATTATTTAATTATAGTTTAATTTCAGTTTTAAAGGAAAATAATTTTGACATACAACGTATGTTGTTGTTATTTCATTTAAGACTTGATATTTTATACTTGTTTTTATTTTAATAATAAATTATATTTAATAATCAGCACTGTATATATACTAAATGGAAAGGAAGGCTTTATAGAGACCTTATAAAAATAAAACTAACAGTGTTGTTTGGCAACCAGATGATCACTAAACTAAGACCACAAAATGAAGAGATGGATCTTACAGCTTCATTCTAGAGTGAATTTGTATGTTTGAATGAAAATAATATGGAATCGAATCTACACATAAACACCGGCCATGAATTTCGTCATGAAGTTTTCGGGCTCAGCGTATGTAATCTGTATCATAGTACGCCAATGTGATGTAATTTAATTTATCCTTATATTGTTTATATTATAATCGGATGTTACTTCTAAGAAGTGCTATTTACGAAGTCTACGTATTTTGATAACGACTAAGCCCACATTTATCAACCTAAGCGTAGGTAATTATCCGGTGGTTTCGTCACATACCGAATAGGTCAGGGACGTTGTAATTTTATCGCATCAGCTGTTTGTCCCCCGCACGACGACAATACGGTGCGACTTTGATAAGCTCGCTCTATTGTACTCGGATGCATTTTTATATAAACGCTTATGTATTGTAAGACTAGAGGCATTCACCGACCGGGGGATGCCTTCAGATAATAAATAACGAGTGCAACGATTGCGACCGCCGCCCGACTTGGGGATAAAAGGGGGTCTTAGGGAGGGGCCGACCATTTTAATGTCCCGACGCCAGACTTTATATTAAACATTCGACCTTGACAGTGGCCTACATTGACACCGGGACACGCACACACGCCCATTTCTCTCGTCACGAAAAGAAATGTTCATTCAGAGTTCGTCACTTGTCGACGCTATAAATAATATTATAGTCACGTGTTTGGTCACGGTGCCGCATGCCGCTAGGTTTCTCGGTTATTTTTTATCTCTTTATCACCTACATCATGAAGGTCATTGTCGTTTGTTTTGTCTCTTTAATAATTTGTTTACCGTTTCTAAATCGATATAGTATCTTATGTAACAAATTATACACGCGCTACTCACCCATCTGTGATTCAATCATACAAGATGTAATGGGATTCTTCAAACTATTTAAAAACATAATCTCGACCTACCCATAGATCAAAGTTACTTCTGTACAACCAACCTTATTCTTCGTAGAAATTAAACAACGTTATTCGACTGCTGTATGGATGCTTTAGTGATCCTATTAGGGTTCCTTTTTTAGTCCAGAGTACGTAACCCTGAAAAGCGACTTGGTATCATAATCTTATCCGACTTTGTTCAGTTGTTCTATGGATAGGTCGATTCATTCACTATATTATAATAAATTCTAAAAAATCTCAAATCACTTTCTATCTGCAGTCTGCACCTAGATAATGCATAAAATAAATTAATGTACAATAATAGGTAGGTACTAAAATTATATAGCCTTTATATTGTTATATATTGTTTCCTCTCTTCCCATTCGTGATTTATAAAATTATCCTGCTGAAATGAATTTCATAATGTCCCAAAAGCACAAAATACTCTTTTCGACAAATCGACTTGATTATTTTACCAATTAATTAATGACACTTTTTATTGTGCTCATTTGTATTATACCGCTGAATTTTATCTCGTTATTAAAATTTACAAAGTTGAATGACGCACGCATATATTAACATAAGCTAATTGACGTTGCGTATAAATAAAAATATAATTCAACTCGCTTTAATCAAGTATAATTAAATAAAGTTTTCGCCAAGCGTTAAATTTATGAGGATATTTCTATGATAGAGCACCTATGCTTCCCCTAAATGTAAACTGCTACAATAACAAGTTTAAATTTGATTTAATAGCCCCCGACTATGCCTCCTTCATTCGTACCTTCGTCTAGTAAATACTGTTTTATCTAGTACTATGTATAGCGATCTTATCCACCGTTTTTATATTTTTTTATCGAACTCTCCAAATTGCTGTGGAAATACTATTATAAAACATACTTTATTAGCGTATTACATTTGTTGTTAACTTATAAAATTATTTTTACTGTTTTAAATGTTAACTTTTTTTTGTGTTTTACTTAATATTTATTACACGAATGCAATAGTTAGTGTTGTATTGACTTTAAAGAAATAATGTTAATTGCTATAACTCAAAAATGACTTTATTCAAATAAGCTTTTGAATGGCCGTATTTTTAAATCTACCGCCCGCCCCGGTTCGGAATGTAAAAAAGACCGACTAGAAAGTCGGTAGTTACTTTCATAAACGTCAAAGTTTTTACATTAATGTAATACGTAATATAAATTAATAAAAAATATGTTTAGTAAAAAATGCCTATACATCAAATCTACGTCTTACTAAAAAGTAATAAGATAGCTATATATTATAGTTTAGCCTTCTAGGGCCAATTCGATCAGTTGCGATCTTTTGCAAATTATTTTGCTCCGGGCGCCTCAAGGAAATGCTAATGTAAGTGCATGCGTGTGTGAGTAATGTAATGTGATTATTGTAATATGTTAGTAATGTGGGTCAGTAACGAGAAGTGTGGCAGGGTCGGCCGTCGAGATGCCATCGTCGACGCGAGTTGCGTGCTCTTACGTAACTTTATTGTTCCTTGTTCGATGAATACGTGATTACGAATGCAGACTTGAAATTTTGATCTCCGATACTAAGATTGTTTTGTTTTGTACATGATTAGTTTCTTATAATTAATGTTTCAATTTTTTGAATTTTATATCTGTTCTAATTCTAATTTACGCTACATAGTTTTTTATATCGATGGCTAACAGTCGAAAAGGGAATTTTATTTATTTTTGCTTCGCTCTTTGTTTTATTATTTGGCTATTTTCTGCGTCATTTGGTCTAAGTTTTAAGTCGTAGAGAGAAACTTTTTGTTGCTCATATATTCACACCAATTTTTATTGTTTATTCCGAACTTTAAATTACTTTCCTGTAAAGTTGTAGAATTTCGGTTATCCCTTTTTAGCTGTTATTTTTCGATGTTCCTTCACGTTCCACGTTTATGTTTCTTGTAGGTTTATTAAATTATCTTAAAATAAATATAATAATAACAAATATGTAATTTGATAATGAGCATTTACTTAACCCGTCGACTTAAAGTTGTTATATTGTGTAATATTCGTAAAGATCAAATCTATTTAAAAAATCAAATTACTATTACATTTTATATAAATAAGTTAGCACGATAGATCCAACCCAGGCGACTTGCAGGTGTTCGATGTCACTACGAAACTGGTCTGGTATCCGGTCCGAGTCGCCCGAACGGCCGACAGATGGCGTCAGAGGCCCGCTTTACATTTTCAATGTAGCCTTCGATCCGCTCAGGGTCCATTTCAAGTTTTAAAACTTTCCGTCGCCGCTCATTCCCAAAGCTGTAATCGAACTATAATACGAAACATGTCGTTATGCGGTTGAAATCATTTGATTAAATACATTACTAGCAAAGTCGGATCCAATAGTTATTGTCTTATTCAAAATCTTATGTAACTAATGGCAACATAATTGGATCACAGGAATCCGATCGTAAACAAGCTTGCTAACCTACTAAAACATATTTCTTTTATTTTGCTTTGCGATCCCATCGCCTCGCCTACCTTCTCGCTCGCCACTTTACGAAACTGGTTTCTATATCAAAAATTAACGATAAATCCTAGCGCAGCAGCGGCAATCCCTTTATGTAGGTACTTTATTGCTTGTGCATTATCGAAATTATCGCTAAGTTTATTTTAAAGAGATGGGATTAATATCAATTGCGAGCGGTGATAAGACAGCAAATAAGTAATTAATATTTACTTGATTTCAGCTAACATTAACGAAATAACAATGGCGTTTCTTCCCATTCAATTTATGGACTACGTGGCCATGCCCAATGCATCAGTACAATATAATCAAACGATTATTGTTTTTTTTTGTAACCGCTATCATTTCAAATTGTTGTTTACAATGTCAGAAAGTGTTCATAAAAGCGGCTAATTATCACGATACAATCTCAATTAGGGATTTGCGCCGGCGCAGACCACTGGGCGTCTTTTGTTCGAAGTATCAGTGTGCCGCCATTGTGGCGCCTTGATTTATCAAACCCATAACCACACAATAAAATATTTTACTTTAACGTAACGTAACCATCTTTGGATAGGGATTGTTTTTTCTTTCGTCTTCTTTTTTGAATTCTCATATACCATTATTATTTATAACTTAGAAATATTTTGATGCTACGTTATAAAGATATTGCTGATAATAATAGGTACACAAAACATGCAGCCGTCAACTTCAACTGATTATTTTCTCAATCTTTAAATTTTTAGTGACGGGTTTATCTCGGGTCTCATTGAATAAATAAATTGTTGCACTTTAACTCTTTATGCGAAAATAAATCTGAAAATATCTTAAAATCGAATTGGAACATCGGATCGATGTGTTTGGAAATATAATCATATTTTTTATATAACGATTGCTTCGTTAGTTATAATAGGATATGTAATATACCGAGAGCGTAGTCACAATTGACCCGTATTCCCAATAAGCTATTATTGTTTGCGCCGCCACAGTAATGAGATGCATAGCATTATACTGATACATATAACGGCACGCGGCCGATCCGATCAATACTGCCCAATTAAATTCTAGGTTTCACACTTGATCATATAATTTGAATAAGCTAATCAGTATGTAGAGATGTATGTCTCTACATAAAATATGATTATGTAGAGACATGTACATTGTACACATTACATTATGTAGAGATTGTTATCATAGAGTCTACTCAAAACAGCAGAAAACTATTATGGACCTAATGTTCTATCTTTACATATTAAAAATCTCATTCCATAATCATTTGTTATCATTGTATTTATAGAACCGTAATGATATTCACTCTTACAACTCGTTATGCAAATTTGCATGAATGGTATTGTAATTATTAACGAAATTTCGTTATCACGTGTAGTGAATTATTAATTTTATCAATTATATTTGTAATAGTGTTGTCTCATTGTTGTTAATTTTACATGAGCCGTAATTCACATTATTTGTCTGTATGTTACTGCATAATATATATTTTTTTACTTGTACACTGAAAAATTGGCGCCAATATATAGGTTAATATTATTTTTTTGTAGCAATATCATATTAGAAATTATTTTTCTGTAAAGGTAAAACATTGCGTGATACTTCTAGTGTAGGTATGCGGCATAGTCGTGTTTGTGTGGATTGAATAAAAGTCACAATATATGATTAAAGCCATACCAGAACTAAGCTGATTTGCAATGTTTGTTACAAAAGGCTAGTTGTGCACGAACAAATAACTAACTGGTCGAGTTAGAGTGTCGGTCGGTTCGCTGCCAGAGCTGGCCGGCCCCCCGCTCAGTTCGGCTTGCCCTCGCTTCAGTGCTGCCAACTTAGCGCTTTAAGCTGTTGATCAAGCTGTACTTACAGCATTCACTTCAATTATTTTATACATATGTAGGTGCCCAAAATATTAGTTTTGATGTGACACGAGATTTTCATCCTATAATGTTTTCTTTCCAACGTTATGACAATCCTAATGTAAGATGATAAGGTTACCATACCGACCTCCATAGAACAAAGTAACTTGTGTGTAAACTCTACTTTATAGTTCCATAGAACAAAGTTACTTGTGTATAAACTCTATAGTTGCCTTATTCGGATATATGAACTGTTTCTACCACTATTCGACTAGTATCTTCGATAAGAGAATACATAATTATTTTTAATTTTTAATTTTCCTAGTAAACTATATAGATGATTTATATAATCATATCCGAATTTGTTTAATATTTTTATAATATTAGAATCTTATTGTTTAGTCATATTATTAGGAACAATAACTTTTAATAAATATCTCTAATTTAATTTCAATAAATAGCACCTTTTAGGGACATTATAAAGCGGTTTTGTTATTTCTGTCAGCGCGTTTTTCCCTTGAAGAGTCGCTACCCATAGCTATACATAATATGGGTCGGGCTCCAAGCAACGTGCCGTCGCAATATCAGCGGTGAAATCGCTCGTTCGCCCGCCCGCTGCGTCGCACCGCGCGCCTCGTCTGCGCCAGTCGTTGTGCGCCAACTGAAACGCGCGCACCGCTACTGCAATCGAGCGTATTCCATTATATTTCAAAGTATTCCACCACACTCAGCTTACCCACATTCTCTCGACTCTCTCCGCGTCTCGTATTATCAGTTTCGACATTTCTAACTTTACGCTCTGACTGGAAATCATCGGGTGAAGTGAACTGTCCTCTGTGTGTGTAAAGTGTATAGGCAGTCGCCCTGAACAGTGTGCAGAAGATAATTCAAGACGGCCGTCATCATAAGGCTGCCTGCGAATACAGTAAGTATCACCGCATGACTCTTCAATGTAAAATGGGACGATTCTTATCTACAGTCGAATTGCGATTGTGTGTGTGCGTATAAGGCCGTTCTGCGTTTGTGTGGGTGACATCCGACCGCTTATTTGCGTGTGTGCGTGGGCTCAATACTCGTAGATTCTATTTTGCGGCGGTGTGACTCTAGATGTTTGTTTTTATTATCATATGACAGATGACTGTTGGAAAGTTTGGTCTTATTGAAGTATACATTTAGTATTCCGTTAATAAATATTTTAAATAATATTGCGATTTAGATTTTTTAATAAGTTAGCAATCATTAGCTTTTATATAATTATTGTTGTAAATAAAATCTAATTTATACCGACTTTAACATTTGTGGATTTGCTATGGAAGTTACAGTTTTCTGCATTTCACCTCATCGGTTCCCTCCGTTTGCCGTCGGTAAAGTTATAGGCGTATTCTGCCCGTTCGATTTCATATGACTGTATAGGTCTTTATATATTATATTTAAAGATATGTTCATTTTTCTTAATATAAATACAGTAAGTTTTAGGGTAAGTTATATAAGTAAATATGTGGTATTTATATTATTAAATACATTCACTACTTTCTTGGTACATCTATTGTATAAGCATACATAAATTAAAAAAAGTAGAATGTAGAGTCTAAGTTATTATAGAATATAATATTGTAAAAACTATCCGATGTCTAATACATGGAGACGTTTCCAGTTAATTATTTAAAACAATATAAATTCATTTTTTTAAATGAAAGAAAGAATAATTTTTGAGACCTTTGGAAGAATAATAAGTGAAGTGTGGATTATCTCAACCATGTAGGGGTGCATTGCGCTTGAGCTTCCTTTATTTGCATGCATACCAGAATGTAGAATGTTTAATTCTTTTGCTACTGATCCAAATTCATTGCGATTTTTATATTTATCAATTAAGCGATATTATTTTAATTTAAAAATTCATTCTGTACATATCTGTGTAGTTTAATTTCACATTAAATTATTAATTCTATATTATTTAGTTTAAAACATGTTTCAAGTAAGCAATAAAATCACGAGTAACTATCAGTTATCACTGCAAGCGTGTGGGTATCTTCAGATTGTGTTATCTCTTCTTCATACTCGTTCTATAGACATTTTGAAATCGTTTCAAGAAATGCACAGACATATCATTAGTTATTATGAAATATCACAAACACCGCGTGGAATCGCTTTAGAAATTGTTTTCTCGTTATTATCACCGTAGCTTTGTTATCGACGTGCGCGTGTGCGTGCTTATTGTGTTTATGAGAAACTGATTATTTAATGCGATCTCACGCTCTACATGCTCCGTAACATAATGTATTAACCGCCAGTAATTTGGTTCGATTCGACTCTATGTAGCCGTATTAAAATGAATGTAAGCAGAGAAAACTGGCGTATCGCACATTCTTGATTCGGGTGGCCGTTTAAAACAAATTATACGATGTGTTACGTATATTTAGGCGGGCAGTCATTATTTATGTTCTCTAACAGTCGCCACTTTAGTGTGGGTTAAAATCGGAGCAGTCAGCTGATCATGCGTGTGTGTGTGCGTTCTTCGGGAAACACCTTTTGATGACGTGTGCGAGCTCCGTTTAATTGGACAGTCACATTGTTCCCTTGAATGCTTTTTTATTTTAGTTTGTATGGTTTTGTTTTGTTCTCACTCATCCACTAGTGTCGAACTTGACGCGTCGCTGAATCGTATTTTTTCGATAAATCCATCAACGGCTCTAATCTTATGTTCTTTGAGTTGTCATCAACTGCCTTTTAAGTTAATGAAACCTTTCGAATGTTTCACAAGAATTCTCTCTTTGAGAGATATTTCAGGGACTAATCAGATTTATCTTGACATAATTTAACTTAGTTAATTAAATATCATTTCTGTAATAGAAAAGTTGCAAAGATAGTTATTTATAATGTTACAACGTAACTGAAAAATTGTCGCGGTTATTGAACAATATATTATACTAATATCAGTTCATATGTCGAATCGTAGTCTGTTTTAGGCCAAGATAACATTTATTTGTTATTCTAGCTTGAAACCTGTCATTTGTGGAGGAGGTATACTCAGTAATTATGGTTGGTCATTTTGCCGGCGTTATTTGCCTGCCCCCTCATCATCGGCGAACGATGTCTTGTTTTTTCTGTCTACAAATGACAACACGCGTTGGACGAATGATGTTTGGTTAATACTTTTCGTCATTTGCTCGAGCCGAGTAGATTAATACGCTGATGTATTCATTTATAACAATGTTGCGATATGAGGTTGGAAATAATATTAACTTCAGAACAAAACATACCCATAGCATTAGCATACTCACAAAAGTAACAATGTTTGTGTCCAAAATATTGTTACTTTTGTGAGTATGCTTACTTAGAAATTTTGTTATAAAATGAAACATGTTTTTTGTTCCATATCAAATTGCAATATGACAATATAAATTATCAGAGATAAACACAAATTACTCATGATACAATAAACATTTGCGTTTTTTTTTGTCTAGCTAAACAATATAACACATGCGAGGTAAAGACAAAAATGGTTTCTTATATGATGCTTTTTGAAATAGAATTGAAGGGATTTTTACAAAAACTACATAACTAACATTTTTAACGTTATTTTCTTAAATATGGCATTCTAATCTATAAAAAAAGTTACACTTGATAGTGAAATTCGATTTGACAAAAACATCTTAATTAGCACAGAATTACATGGTAAAATAAAGTATATTTTGCAAAAACTACACAATTGCGTGTATTTTTTACAAAAATGACGTTAAAGAACGCAGTTGTCTAGTTTTTGTGAAAAAAAAAGTCTTGTTTATTGCTGTCAAAAATGTCCGACTACGCGTCAAGCGAGGAATTTTCTAATTCAATTTTAAATGTGTTTCCTATACGTGGACACTCATTCCTGCCAAACGACCAGGATTTTGCCTTGATTGGTAATTTGAAAAAAAAAACATACAGTAGAAACACCAGAAGAATGGGAAGACCTGATTAAAACGGCACGTAAACATCCATCACCTTTTGAAATAAAAAGTATCACTCATGACATGTTTTTTGATCTAAAAAAGACACTGGAGCCTTATTTTTTAAAAACTTGTAAACCTCCTATGAAAATTAAAGAAGCAAGGATTATTAAAATAGATCAAGAATCACCGTTTGTCTTGGTCAAGTATAACTTTACTGGACAATGGACAAGAATCCATGTACGGACAAAGCGTCCACTGCCTTCAGAACTAAATTTCAGTCCATTGTACAAGGTTCGAATTCCATTAAATGTAAATAAAGCCAATGACCTATAGAGATTGAAACATTATTTAAAATAACCTTTATTCTTCTCCTCCACTTACATCTTCATTATCAACATCAATATCTTCTCCTTCCTCTGTTATTTCACATAATTTATCATAAATAATCATCTTGTAGGGTTCACGTATGATTGATATCTAATAAACTACTTAATTAAGATATGTTTTTTATTTAATTTTCTAAACTTTTACTTTATTTTTTACAAAAATAACATAAGTGGATTTTTTTTACAAAAAGAGCACTAGTGAACATTACATATAATAATTTTTCTCCACAATGGCAGGTTTAAATAGTAAAAAAACTCAAGTCCTTAATCAAATACATCATAATGAATAAATTATCAAAAGTTTTTAGTTATGCAGAGAAAAATGTGGATTGCAGAGAGTTTTCTTTAATTCCTGTGAAATTGTTTCTAAAAAGTTGTGTTGTTTTTGTAAATATCCCTTCAATTACAAAATTATCTAAATTAGCTTAGAATATATTTTAAGTTTTTTCATAAAAAAACTGTATGATTTCTCTCTGATTCGTTCCAATACTTTTCCAATAGAAGTGGCGATCATAAATTTGTCAGTGGTTGTCTGAATTGGAATTTGTCGGCGAAAGTCGTCCCGCCCCTTACCCCTTATTCCTCTTTACAAATAAATAAACTGAGACGGGTATCTGACAATAATAATAATTCGCTCGGGCCCGATCAGCTGTTCCTTCAACCGACCCGCGTAACAGGTGGCCTATAAAAACATTCAATAAACTGAACCACACTTGTCTTTACGCGAAACCTTCTATTTTACACAAATACACACACAGATGCACGTGCCACTGAATATTTTTTCCATTCCGCTTTCATCTCATTCACATCTTTTTCGAGTTAGAAGTAATTTGAATTTAAGGGTATCTTTTTTCTATATAGTCGGGTTTTTATATAACTAATTAATAGCTGACTCGGCAAAATTCTTTCGAACAAGTTCAGTGGTTTCATAGGTTTGTAGAGCGAATTAAGTTTCATACTTGATGTAGTATAGAAAAGTTCCGTTCTGGTAATGATATCGATGAGGTTAAGAAAGAAAATCAATCTAAAACTGTATATGACTTAAATGAAATTTTCAAAATAAATGAAGTTAGATTAGATTTCATTAAATATTTACGACAGTTCTGGACAAACCAGACCGAGTCAACTAATATTTGGTTCAAGATGCTCTTATGAAATAAAGTTGCTTACGATTATGATGAATACATATTATTACTTATGTTGAATATGAAGTTAATGTAAATATTGATTGTACACTCCTGTTTGATTTGAGGGTACACAGCTTAACGTAAGAATTAGTCTGTGAACTCTGCAAATGCACTTTAAACTAGTCAACAGCACAGTCGCCGAGAATTGATTGTGGTGTTCACTCGGTCCGCTCACAGAGAAATGTAAATAGGGCGAGCGCAGCACGTTCAAACTAATCGTCATTGCGTTTATGCGGCAATCTCGGCTGAAGGCAATCGTAATAAAGCCAGCATTTCGCTCTGAATACACGGCGGTCGTCGATGACGAGCCGGTTATGTAATGTAAATGTTTACGTATGTACCTACACACGTGCCCCGCTACCACGTGCTCCGAGAGAACACTAGCCTTGTGAATTATTTATTTACGAGGCAACATTTTCACACGCCGGTCGATGAACTCCACCAATGATCTTGGAACGCTTTTACACCGATTAATCTCATGTCCTCGGGTGACATTGCTCACCCTTTATTGCCGCGTCTTCATATCTTGATATAATGCTATACGTATATCTCCCTCATCGTACTACATAAGTGCTGTGATTTTTCCATATTATCTTATTATTTACTTCGAGTCGAGGAAGTGTATTATGAGTAGTAGAGATTGGACAAGTTAAGTGCATAAAGTCGAGTCATGTTGAGGAAATAAAAATTAAAACAGTACTTCGCTTGTTTTGGTACGATTATGATGTTAGAAAGGTGTATATCTAACTCACATAGCGCTATACTACAATATCTTGGTCCAATTTTTCAATCCAGACTACGTGAAAATCATTAAATCTAAAAAAAAAACAAATAGCCTCTTTGTTTTTGACTTTGCAACGTTTAAGTGGATATTTGAAAGCAATTTTGTGATCTTTGCCCATTATTAGAGGTTTGGTATTAAGTATTGCACCTATCCGAAAACAAACCAAGAATCATGATGGTGATTAGTGACTTACCATCTCGTAACCCGCCTGCTCGGTTATCCACTTTGATATAATAAAAGCATACGAAACGAATTTATTATATACCAGGGACTGAAACCGGTTAATTTTTATTTTCCAAAATACGTGTCTGACTGAGATACCTTGATATTAGTTTTAAAGAGTAATACACACTAAACTTACCACAGTTTTCAGTAAATATGAATAAAAACGAAAGAATATTAAGAAGAAGAAGAGAAGAAAGATGAAAAATCATTTATTTAAAATACATACACAAATAAAAAGAAATTGACATTATGAATTGATAGAGAAATTGACATTAAGAATTGATATTAACAAAAACCTTTATTACACCGGTATAACTCCCATAGTAAATTAACTGGTATTCAGTCCTTGTTATATATACCTCCTTTTTGAAAATCGGTTAAAAGTTAGTCATTTTAAATATTAATTATTTAAACAGATGCTAATTACATAACCTTGTAGTTTTACTATTAAAAGTAAAATATTATATTCCATCTATCATAAGTTTAATGAATTAAAAAACGTTCATTAAGCGTTTGTGAAAATATGAATCGTATTTAAGGTTCAACGACCGTGAAACAATGATGTTTAAAATACATTTTATAATTTATTATGTTTGCAATTATTTTTAATTTGTTGGTTAATTAAAAATGGAGCTTATAAATGTAGGAAATTAGTTTCAAAATACTTGTGTAGTGTTCTTATTATTAAAGCCTTTTCACGATGCAAAGTTTCTTGCCTGTTGAAGCAATTAATTACTTGCATGATCTAAACAACACTTACATTCTTGATCTGGTATAAAAGTTTTGTTTCAATACTTTCTTAATGTAAACAGCACATAATATCCGCGTGTAAGCAGTTGCTTACAATTCTTGGATGTCAATTATTGCATTCAATTATTGCTCTTGTATTGTACAAGAAAATGGCATAATGTAAATTGGCCTTTAGCCCTAACTCCTAACATAATGGTTTTTTATATCTGTTGGCAAATTTCACTTTAATATATGTATAATCTAATATATAAAATTCTCGTGTCACAATGTTCGTTCCCATACTCCTCCGAAACGGCCCGACCGATTCTTATGAAATTTTTTATGCATATTCAGTAAGTCTGAGAATCTGCTACTATCTATTTATCATACCCTTAAGTGATAGGGGTTGTTCTCCATTAATTTTTTTTTAATTTTTGGACGAACTTTTTTGTTTTTATATTTTTATAATGTGGCATTAAAAAATACATACAACCCTAAATTTTCACTCTTTTATTACCAACCCCTGCTTTTTAGAAATTATTTACATGGCAAAGTAACGTTTGCCGGGCCAGCTAGTTATAAATACATATAAAACAATAATTTAACTGTGCAAGGTTCTATAATACAAATATGTCAACTTTGTTAATAATATAAATAGTCGACGCTCCACTTATGCTTATTTGATCCTTATTGTACAATAACACTGTAGATTAGTTATTACGGTTAATCTGGTGTTGATGTTTAATAAATTAATGACTGTTGTGAGCGTATGTATACATTGAAGCTTGTTATTGAATGAAGAACGGTTAAGAAATTTAATGTGCGGCCATGTAAAGGAAACAGGAAAATGTAACCCATAATATGCTCGCAAAAAGTGAAGCAACGTTAGATGGATATCGTAGACGGTAGAGCATTAAGAATATGATGAACTCTGTAGTGTGCATGTAGAATGTATGTGTGTGTTACAAATTACACGTTACGACTCTATATTATGTAGAGCTTACTATCTTTAAAAATTATGTATGTTCCAACTTGGACACTTTACCGTTTTATTATGTATTTGATTAGGTTCTTCTTTATTTATACGTTAATTAATTTCCTTTATTTAATACCTAATTCAGGAGTTATCGAGTATCGAGTTTTATAACGATTATAATATTATGATTTATATTTTCTTCAAACTACACCCATTGCACGACTCATGCGAATGCATTTCATAATTAGATGTTGATCTACGAAAGTTACATATTTTTTCAATATCTATCTCACTTCTTTCGTTCTTCCTGATAATCTGTACTCTGCCGTTATCTACCTAGAGCGGTCTGTCTCAAAAGCGGTAATTTAACCGTTTTGGTAGATTTAGTGTTAAACTAAGGTTAATTTTATTTCAATGTAATGAATAGCATATAAGAAAAATGGAAAGCGCAATTTTAAATATATTTAATAAAAAATATAGTCTAAAATAATTGGAACAGGTATTTTAAATGTCGAAACGTGTGTTCTTTTTTACACATCGTCCCAGAACGAGACCGTATTATTAACGATAAGGAAGTCAAAGACTTGTTATTTCCGGCTATACAAGTTTTAATTGATCTGATTGCTATCGAAATTGCTCCGTTTCCTTCCATTTACCGCTAAAGACGTGTGCTGAAAGCCTCAGAAGACTTGGTTGATTGGCGCACCGTGATTTTTTTACTCCCAAAGAAAGATACTATTCTTACAATAGGGTCGCTACCTATAAGTCGTAGTTTCTGCGAAATAACGATTCCTTGTAGGTCTTTAGGGTTCGATAAAAGGTCAAGCAAGGTATTGGGAGATAGAGCTGAGTGACTTAAAACTTTCAACCAATACAGGACTACCAATACCGTTATCACCCACTCTGAGAAACTATAAGTAAAGTACTATCAGAAATCTAAGTTGGTTACTGTTTACAAGACATTTTATACCAGACTTAGAAGATTTTTTTTTTATAATATACAACTTATATACACTTACAACTTGAATGGTTAAAAGGGCCAAGCTAATTTACGGGGACTTGAAACTGTTATTAAGTTACAATTACTTAAGTTCATGATCTAACAAACAATTCTATAAGAATAATTGCATATTGCCTGTTTTCAACGAAGTCATTTCAATATAAGAAACAACAAATAAAAAGAGATTGATAAAGAGAAGAGGAAAAAAATTTATACAGCATTCCATTTGTTATTAGCACGAACAGAATAACAGATCGAAATAAATTCTGTAGTACAATGTGAATACGCTTGCTTCAGGGAACTACACAGATACAGTATCTAGATAGAGCCGCCCAGCACGTCCCGACAGCTTCCAACAATAATAATTAATTGACTCGTCCGTTCGTTATCGTGCTTTTATATTGACGTTCCCGAGCGAGCGAGCGGGCGAGGCGCATTCGGAATGAAATTTCCATAAAAACTTTTGTGCTCCGGACGTTGCGAGCGCACGTTAAAATCGTCGGCTGGCAATAAAACAGCGGCCGGTGCGGCGAGGCGCGACGAGTTGGGCCACAGGTGCGAGCGGGACGGAGCGATAGATAATGGACTCTGTACGAAATGAAGAACGCGCCGCTGGCTGCGTCGAGCGGGCGAGTTGGGTTCGAGCACAGCAAAAACATCAACGCGGTTATCGTGAAGACCCCCGTTCCCCTCGGCCCGCACCCCTCTGCCGCCATCGTCTCAGCCGGAGCCTCTCGGCTGAAGTAACCTCGACAGCGGGGGGTCGTGTGTCTCTTCGTCGGGCTCCTTCGCTCGTCGCTACTACTGAGAACGCGCTACATCGTTCACATTTCTCTCCACTTATATTATTGCTCCGTTTTAAACTTTTTTAAAGTGCAGCATTTTCGTGTTTGCCAGTCGTTTTTGTAAGATACAATAATGAACTCTATATTCCAGTAGCGGGTTTTGTAAGTACCGTTGGTCTGTAATCGAAAGGGATCGCCGGTTGATTTACGAGCAACGGACCTTTCATTTGTTTGAAACGGTGAGTACCTTTCGATGACACATACCATGTGTTCGATAGTTCCCTTATCTGTCATGATAAACTGTATTACGTTAATGGGTTAACATCAATGAATGCTCAAGCTTTTACGGTTTAAACGATAAGTTACATAACTGGTACTGTTATGAATACCAAGCGGCATCGTCGAGATATCATTGAGTTGATTTTATTATTGTTTCGTTCAAAGTTAAAAGTGTTCTGCAAGTTGTTTAACTGTTGATTACGACAAGAGGCCGTGCTCTATTGACACGACTTCGCTATTGTTGCTTGGTCCGAGGTTGCAGTGTCAAGGTGTTTCACTTAACTGTTATTTGTAAACTAATTGTATATGCAAACACGGCGACGTGATGTGGCATACCAATGATAGAGTCTAAACAAAAACTGAAACTTTAGCAAGGCGCATAGGTTTCCTTTTGAATCTTGTTGATATAATGTGCGAATTTATAAAATGGTTTTTAATCTTTTAAACATACATGCAAGTGACAATTCAATAGCGTTTACAATAAAGATGAAACATCTAAATTGGCTTCTGAAACTGAATAATCAGTTACCGATGATTATCATAACATGTGATATGTTTCATCTAGCATAATATATGTACATATATCTGTTTACCTATTACTTCATAAAATCGGTCACAATCCAGAACTCTCATCTGTTTTTTGGCCTTTGAAATACCTACATTACAATTTATGAATATCTTAATCTTTCCACGTGAGTATTAGCTATAATTGTCCAAGATATCGTGTCCATTGGAAAACATTTACCTTATCTTTATAGTATTGAGCATCGATTACCTTTCATTTCTGCATAATGAATCACTAATTTCATCTGGAACGGTACCACGATCTATTGGAGCAATATTATTGCCACCTAACCATCCCTGACACCGTGTAATGCTTCCATTTCTGTGTTTTTAACTTTTTTGGCTGTCCTGAACCAGGCTTGTCTTCAACGCTAAAATCTTCTTTCCTTAAACGTCGAAACCATTCCCTACATGATTTTTCAGTTGGAGCATTGTCAACATAATATCCCATGAGCCTTTGATATGCTTCAACTACACTTTTCTTCCAATTAAAGCAGAAAACCATCAAATGCTGACTAGCAAATGCGGTTTAATTAACTTATATTTCGACATATTCAACATAGTTAAAGACAATTCATATGAATACTATAGATAAGAGAGAATAGTTAAGACATACTTAAGCAGATGGGTTAACTCTATGAAACAACCCAATTCACCTATCACTATCAAACATTCATAACAGCTAGAGCCACTTTTTAAAAACCGACTGAATTAATTTGTACTCCTAATAAGATATATTTTAAAAGATTTCGGTCCCATGTTTATACCATCTCGTTAGTAATAGACGCGTTATTGTTATTATTAGGATGGGAGCATATGGAAGTCCGTGATCTCTGCTGAGTAGCTCAAAGGGAAAGAGGCATGAAGTATAAGTTCATATGTTATTGTTCCAGGATCTGACCGGGCAGAACAGCAATGATTCAGGTGGAAGTGGCGGCGCTGGGCGCGCTACCACGCCGCATTTGAGGCCGACGCCGAGCCCGACCGGCTCGAGCGGCTCACGATCCATGTCACCGGCTGTCGGTAAGGAGATCTGTCAATTTCTATATTTAAATATAATGTGTAATAAAAGGTGACATGGCCCCAAAACTAGGTACAGCTTTGTCTCCTAGTGGCCACCAATATAGATGTGAAATAAGAGCTTTGGACGCTTCTTATCTTCGTAAGCGTACTTCATAAAGTACAAATTTGTACTAGTATTTCAGATCTGACAATTAAATTAAAGCAAAATTAGCTACCTACTCCATGTAGGTAGCTAATACTAGGTAGGTACTATTCATGCGTATTTTTATGTACATTTATATAAACTCAGTAGGTACAAAATTTTTATGGTGTTCGGAAGAATACTCTGATGTTCGTATAAGTAGGTGCGAAGGTGCGGTGATCTCATATTGCGCGCGGTGTTCATGAAATTCAGTTTTGTTCGTGTTTGTCTTTTAAGGTCAAACCTGGGTGGCATGCATTATATTGATTTTATTACTTGGAAACGATGGTTGGTTGTCGATGATATTGACCATTTGGGCTTCAGACGTGGTCTGTGCTGTTCCAGTTGATACGAGAAACTATAGTTAGTGAGTGGCGTTCCCTGCCCCGACCAAAAGAATCTACAAAGCGAAATGTATGAGAGATTTTTTGGATCTCTATATCAATAGTTTAATACTCATATATAATATCTACTAGCATTGTCATTTATAATTCATATGACACTGTCACAAGCACACTTCCGTCAGTCAAGTTAGTTGCGTAGCCAATATTGAAGCTCCAACTGTTATTTGTGTGCAATTTTAAATGATTTCTCATACAACTGACAGATTTACGATAAGAATACTTACTCCCTAACTGTTCCTAGTAGCTCGTGACCAGAGGAAAAATGAAAAAAAAAGCGCTGTTTTCTTGTAGCTAAAACACAGTGTTTTTCAAATTGGTCATTTTACTCTGTGTTAATTTTGTTTAATTCTATTTTAGTGTCTTGAAATCTATATCTATACTAATATTATAAAGAGGAAAGATTTACATTTTTGTATGTTATGAATAAACTCAAAAAGTACTGGACCGATTTTAAAAATTCTTTCACCAATAGAAAGCTATTTTTTGTGTATAGTACATCTAGATTGCATCCGTGTGAAGCCGGGACGCGTTGCTAGTCCTTTATATTTTTGTTTCTTTAGAAAGGAGTTCATAGGATACATTACTTAACAATTTATAGTGGGAACACATCAAAGGAAAATATGAATGCTTATTGTATGTAGAGAGAAATTCCATCACATACAAAAAAGTCGGTAACTATAGGATATATCTCGATTAGTATAGTCACAGAATGCTCCTAGATTCTCGATACCGCGTTTTAAAATAGCGAATTCTATTTCAAATTGAACTCTATGCGGACGCATTAAGGGATCTCACTGTCGGTACATAGTTGGCCAACTGTGTAGTTTCGCCAAAGGCGTGTTGATCGGATTCATTGTGCATACTTCGTCAGTAGCAGACGCGGGCTTTCCCGACATTGACCCACATAGAGCGGGCGCCCAGAGTACACCGTATTTTGCCCCTTTTGCGGGCGCGAACCACCCACCACCCACCTTATGTACGAGCAAGGGGTGGTCGCGGTATATAGGGCCTCGTGAAAAACTTGCCCCCACCGCTACGAGCACGCAAAACAGGACCTTTCTACCTCCGTCTGTCTACACGTCACTCTCGCCAACTGGACTAGCTCTTCAACCAATACATAACGTTATATGTCTAGCTGAAAAGTTATCACCTACGTAGTACGTACCCTCAATGTTTATTCGCTATCATTGAGAAAGTGAAAACCTGTGCTTCCCATTGAACTTGATGAAGGTGCGTTTCCACGTCACTTTCACTTACAATCTTTATATCTGTATTGTCGAATACTTCAGTCCATGAACACGTGAGCCCTACAGAAACTGTCCGTCTTGCATCTCCTGTAGAATTGCAGCGTTCATTGCTGGGTTCTGTCCAATAGACATGCATAATCTGTAGCAGGTGAGATAAATTGTAATACATTCGTTTGCGATTGTTAATAATTTCCACCAGGATCTCTGGCACTTGGGCCTTCTGTAATATACAAAATAAAACAATCTAGAATCTGTTATTATATAATTGAATAACAAAGAAATATAAGTGTTAGTATCCCAAATCATTGACATCTCACTTGCATTCTATCCCAGAGTACGCGAGGCTATTGAAATTAAAACACCCTAACTTCAATAGAGAAGATAGTTTGAGACTTTCCAACAGGGATCCAGTTTATAATTAAAAATCTAAAACCCCAGACCTCTCACTTACTTATCAGTGAAACATACTCAGAAATGAGCCCCTTATGGGATCATGTTATCACTAGGGGATTTATTTTACCCTAATCATGATGCATAATTTTTGTATTTGTCGTGTATTAGTTCCAATGACATGAAAAATATTCTGTAGGGATTTTAATGATATTCGCTGTTCATCCTAAATAAAATATACTATTAAAGATCGTATAAGACTTATACTATAAGTAGACCAGGAGAATGATAACTTGGCTGGAACAAGGAATCGAAGTCCCGCCAAGCATACTGTAATCGGGACACAAGTAGTATTTAATACATTTTTATATATGTTCAAAATTCTTGAGAAATCTTAAAATGTTCCGGACGTAACAAGGGTCGGAATCCCGGCATCAACTCTCTACTCATATCCGACTTCTTGGAATTATTGTTTGACAATTATGTAAATAACCTAGATATTTGATACCGTGCCGTTTCATTCATAAATGTCGAGTTCAACTAACGTTTCTTATCGCAGTTGTTTTGAAATTTATTTCGATATTTGCATGTTTACAAATATAAATAGTAAAGTTGATCCAAATACAAAAGTAATTACCGGCTTATCAGTTGAAACTATCCTCAATTATAAAAGGACTAGCAATGCGCCCCGGCTTCACATGGGTGCAATGTACATCTATACTATACACAAAATAGCCTATGTTACTCGCTGATAATGTAGCTTTCTATTGGTGAAAGAATTTTAAAAATCGGTCCAGTAGTTTTTGAGTTTATTTATAACATACAAAAATACAAATTTTTCCTCTTTATAATATTAGTATAGATATATTTTTTTGATCTTATTTCTATATTAGAAGAAGATAAACATTTTTGAACTAGAAATCGACGCAAAACGAGGTGTTTAAAAAATATGTATGTTATGTTTTTCTAGGATAACATTTAACATAGTAGTAATATTCAAGTGCAGCCGTAATACATAAAATACGTGGAAGTTGTTTTTAACTTAACCTTAATTGGACGTGGTCATGTATATTGATGATTGACGTATGAACAATCTTAAATGCTTTTTTAAATAACCTACATTTTATATTTTTTTAATGTTATTCTCGTAGGTAGGTACATATTAATTATTCTGAAAACCTTTCCTCAAGTAATAAATAATGCATTATATTGCATGAAGCGAAAGTAATTTTAATTTCATTATTCAACGTTTTACTTTCATTGCTCTTTATTATCGCGTCTTGCCTCCGAGCGATCTGTTTGTCATAACGTTGCTCGTTACGGAGAACGTTGCAAATGCGAACAGTGTTTTGTTAGCGTCGAGCAAACGTGGCTTTCTCAAAACATCGGACTTAAACTTTAAAGACTTGGCGAACGGCGACTGTGCCGCGTTCGAATACCGGTTATGTGACCGCAATACGCCTTCACCACGGATCTTGTTTGCCACGAAACCGCCCGCATTGGATGCCATGCAATACTCTACAGTCTATCTGTGTACGTATAGGTAGGTGTTCAAAACCCGCAGTGTAAGTCTCACTTTGTTGGTTTCTCTAGCTAGCTGTCGCTGGGTAGAAGTTTAACACGACTATATGACGTCAACCTTTCGGCTCGTCGGGCTTCACGACTCTCGACAAACACCCACAGTATATAATATGCCTATCATTTGAAAATTATACAAAACCATCGGGGAAAAGTTTTATATATATTTGAGAATGATATTCAAAAATAGGATTTAACTGAAATAGTGTTTGTTAATATTTATTTTCACATAAAATGTATCAAAAATATAAAGAAAATTGATTCGCCGAGGCTGACCCTTTTGTCCTAAACATTCCCATACAGTTTTTTGCTTACTACGAGACATTTTAACATTACATATATTTATTCTCCATGTCAATCAGCATACATTATGAAATATTATCGACTTGAGTGATATAAAAAATGGAGTGTTGTTTGTGGAAGGTATTGTGCTCGTTTCGAATCGGAGTTCCATCGTTAGAGGAACACAATGAAGCCGCAACACCGCAACCCGACGCGTCCGAAGGTGAATTGCGTATTGTTCAACGCCCGTAGGCAACGTGTCTTTCAAAAACGCCTTTAATTTTCGTTCCATAAGGTTTATTTTGCGCGAAGTTAGCTCTCTTGATGTAATTTCCAAGTGCGTGTTCTGTCTTCATCTTTATAAGAGCTATTTTCGATCGTCTGTAGGTATATAGCTGCGTCTTACTAACATGAGCACTAAAAGCATTTCGCAGTCATTCTGTCGTACGTATCGGTGCACGGGTAGAGGAATGCAATCGACTAAGATAAGACTGACCCTGACTGAGTCAACTCAAATGGATGATTTTTTTTGTTGCCGAAAATTGTATACTTTTTACATTATTTTATTGATGTTCCCTCTACAACGACAGATATAAATATCTTTGCAGTATTTGTCGTTTTGTCCGTTGTTACCAGGTAGATATCTCTTACAAATAAATTTTAATAATTTAATATACATATAACTTGTGACGATTTTTAAATTGTGGTTGCATTTTATCACAGCAGTGTTTAAGTTGGCATTTAAATGTATGATTCATAATTATCATTGATTCATAATATTGTTTTACTTATGCGTTGAAAGGAATGAAATGTAAAATTATTATCTTTTATAAGGTTATTCTCCAATTTCCTATATAAAGTTATAGTTTTGAATAAGAAGATAGCAGGTATATTACGGATATTCTGTAAATGCCGCGTGATTTATCAATAAAACTAACGGATACAATTCTATTTATTTGAAATGTGCTAATGAACTCATTCATGATTATAGTTAAGACTAAGTAAGTATAAAGTAAGTGTAGCAAGGAAATAATCTGTTAAGTGTGATCCCGATTATATTTTGTTTGGCATTATTTTTTATTGCCTTTTTTTTGTTTTGTGTGAAATTAAAGACTGGTGAAATTGGATTGAATTGAAATGAATATTGATTATTTTTAATTTTTGAGTTATAGTATTTTTATTATATTATATTATATATATAGTATTTTTCAGCTCAGACGTTTTTTTTGTTATACACTTTCATTTCTAAATGAAGGCTATAAAAATATAAAAATATTATGTGGTTCAGGCTACCTTCACATGAAAATAAGTTAATATATGCAAAAATAAATCGTTTTGTTGTAATATCGTATAAACAAATAATCTGACTTAGGTAGGATTTGTAAGCACTTTATCGAGTTTTATACTTCGTTAGGATTGTGGAAAATAGGAAAGACGTCGCCTAAATTGAATATCGTCTTATAATAACTTTAGTAGCAATTTGTCATCCATACAACGGGACCTCGGTCCCTTTCGAGAAAACAGGGATATAATATACATAACTATAGACACCTGTGCATGTTTGTCCTCACACAAATGCCTATCCGCCACGTGTCCCGCGTCCTTCACGAGGCCGACGACCTCCTTTAAATAATAAAAAAAGAATGGAAACATCTTTTTGCCGGGATGCTTGCGTTTCAATGTTTATTTTGATCGCTTTCCCGTCAATCACACAGCGACCGATTTCCATTCATTTTTTGATTGAATGGATTGATTAGGTCATTGTTGAGATTTATGATGCGTCGACATTTTTGCGCGATCGATTTATCAAAGATATAGATGTGAGCTGAGTAGGTACGAATGGCAGTTTATTGTTGATATTTTTGAGATGTGTTCTAACAAAGCATCTCATTTAGTCGCTATAAATTGGGTCCATCTTTAATTATAAATGAGATAAAGTATTTATTTCGCATGTTTGTGAATTGTTATATTGGTACATTGTTGACTTGGCACTTAAACTAGCTAAGTCATTTAAATATATATATATACATCTATACTTTTAACATTATAAAGAGGAATGATTTGTTTGTTTGTTACGATTTAACTCAAAAACTACTGAACCTATTTAAAAATTCATTCACCAATAGAAAGCTACATTATCAGCGAGTAACATAGGCTATTTTTTTATGTGAAGCCGGGGCGGATCGCTAGTATATTAGAACTAGAGGAACTTACCATCTGTATCCAGACACGTTTCGTAGGCATACTTTTACTTGCTACATCTTCAATGCTCATATTGTCAAACGTCAAATATTTGTTATTCAGTTAGTAAGTCATGAATTCATGATGTGGCTACATTGACATAGTATTAAATAGACTTCAGGTTGCATACAAAATTCACGAAAAAAGTAACCTGTAATTTAAACCACGCCCCTTGTCAAATTTTGAAAAAATGACACTGCTCAATGGGAACAAAGAAAAGAGTGAAGTCGAAATATGATTTTATTTGTTACCAAAATATATATACATATCTATGTATTATACATACACACTTGACTAACTTCGAAGACTTTGGTATTATTAGTATAGTTTATGAAACACCTAATGTGTAAATTATCATGTATCTAATAGGGTACAAAATAATATATCAACATGAGACGTAAACTATAATATATTTGATAAACAATAATATAATGTTTTATATAAATTGTAATTCGTATTGTTACGAGCTATAATGGTTCGGGATTAATAAACGCCGCTCTTATACACTGAGGATTTATTTATAAAAACAACACAAAAGAAAATAAATAAAATAATGAATTAATTAAAAATTACACTACTACAATTAGAGAAAAACGAAACTAAAACAAAAAACTACAATTACACTGCGCACAAAACACTGACTCTTATACTCTTCTGGCTCTTGAAATCGCAGAAGTTGATCGCTTGGTATCGCTTTCCGAACTTTTGCTATTTGATAGATACTGCCTTAAAACGGCCTGAAATCGTATGTCAGCTTGCTGAAAACGTCTCTAAGGGACTGAAATATACCAGAAAACAGTATGTTAAATAATAATATCCGCAAAATGAACATACAGATTGGAATGTTTTCTTTTCCGTTTTAGCGTGAAAGCATAACAAACAAAAATATCACTTTCGCATTTATAATATTACTAAAGATGCTTATCCTAAGATAGTAAGGATTATTTCAGTACAAATCTACTCCATGCATCCACTATTCTGTTACACAATAGTTTGCGCATGTGTTGGCCAACCTTGGCCAAACATTTGTAGCGTTGATTTAAAACAGATAATTTTGTTCAAATTTTGAATTATTTGTTAGTTTAAAAGCTTAAAATATATCTTATTTTATATGTACTAACCAAAAATAAGACTCCGTCCGTAAAATAGTTTTTTCGGGAATTATTTTCGCAATTTTTGAAGACAAAGTGCGTCATTGTGAAACGTCTTAATATTGGCCGTGCTTGAAGAGAACTAAACAAAATAGACTCTCGCATTTCAAGTGAGCCGATATTTACCGGCACGGATTTTTTGCGTCGACCCGATATCTAGTATATTGTTGATCGAAGTGTGGCTATTAATTAATATAACCTGACGTTCAATCATAATTTCGACACCTTGAGTCAGTAAGTTAAGGCTTAATAAAATCTATGCGGCCTGTTGTGATGTAGTGTCACGTGGCCGTCAAGTCTTAATTGTATTCAAATAACGACGGAAAGTGATAAATCTCAGTAAGTCAAGGTCAGCCGAGGGTTCGACATCGCATTCACCCCGTTCCACCCTCAGCTAATGGTGCGGACATTCTTTCGACCCCGGCCGGCTTCTCGCCTGTTTAAAACAATCACTAACACTGTCTACCCCTCGCCTCAGCTGAGTTAATGACCCCTAAACGTAAACTGAGCAGTCACGCTGTTTTTTGTTTTTCGCATTTCACCTTTTCCACCGGTAAAAGGCTAATAAATCAAGTCCCTCTCTTGTTGTTGTCATGGCTACCAGGGTTCTCGATTACATAAACAAAATCGACTGATGACAGTTATCTCATTTCGAATGTATATTTAATTTTTATTTAATATTCCAAAAAACGACGTTTGAACATATTACGCTCCAAAGGGGACTGGCAGAATTAACAGCGTTGTGGCATGAAAGTGTCACAGCATATGCTGAGCCAGTTCCTATTCACAACCGCAGTGCACATTGGACTTAGTCAATTAGCATAGATTTAGTTATAGTTAGTTTAAGCTGTTGTAATGTTGTACTGTGTTTGTGAATAAATGTTTTATCTATCTATCTATCTATCTATTTATATACAGTTCATTCAACAAATGATAATAGTGATCAAGTCCAGTTTAGAATTGTGAACGCTGAATAATGAACAGAGCCTTTCAATTAATAAAACTTAATATTTATTGAAATCATACAAAAATTATTTACACAATTAAAATTAGACGATTAATCTGTCAATAGTCAAACTGTCAATAGCTACTCATAAGTACTGAGTATGTCGTGTCATACGGGTATTGAAACGGGAATACAATTTGTAGCTTTGTGCTTTATTATGTAACATCCCCAGTGTCTCCGTGGATGCAGCACACATATTGTATCTATAGTCAATAATGAATGTTCATTAGCTTAAAACTTCTAAGTATATTCCTAATAATACATATAAACAAGTACTGGGTAGTGGGTAAACAGTAGACACCAAATGTTTTCGTGAAAATATACGCTCCAACTGTTTTTCTGAAAGAGGCCGTGTTTAATAAACTGGCTCGTCGTCACTGGTGATCAATTTAAATGGAGCGACGCCGCCGGAGTCCGACCAGCGCCGCCGTGTCGCCGCCGTTTGTTTCAACTAGGACGCTCTTGTTAACGCTATTGTCACACGTCCACCATTATATTGACAGACAAATAGAGGCAGCGGCAGACAATGGACGAATGCGACCTCCAGAGATAGTTTGCGTCGGCTTTGTATGGTAAAATTCACTGGTGGAATTTCATAGAAGGTCGACGTAATATGCCTTTTTGTAACGTTTGGCGTTTTTGTCCATTCTGTATTATGATGGGATATTTTCGTTATCACCTTAGCTGTTTGTTGTTTTTAGAGGCTTGAATGATAAAATATTTTTAGATATAAATATTTTCCGAAAATAAGTTGCTCGTTATGCCCCAGGGCCATAACTTTATGTGTAATATTTACTTTCAAACAGAATATGTGAAATCATTAGAATACACATATATTTTTTTCGTAAAATTATTGAATTAGCCTTAAAAGTTTAATTGAATAAACACGCTTGAATCACCAATTTATGTTAAGAATAAACGTTTATTTAAGATAATATAATACTATAACTATAATATTTACTACCTGTCAGTGTAATAATATACTAAAAACTAAATAAATTTTAAAACTGAACATTAGGTAGTGATTATCATATGGAGTATCCCAAAAACTTTAGACTGTTTGCCCTAACACTGATTTTCAGTCGTTTCCTTTAGTCGTACATTACCATCCGGAAATCTATTTAACGTGTTCATACAATATAGTTCTATACAATTACAAACTGGGTCTCACGTGTTCGTTAAGTGTGAGTTTAACCTGTTAGTATATCACTCCTCAGTTTGTGACATTTGGTTATACTGTGTGACCACTTGCGGTAAATACTAGTAGTCACCGCAAAGTGGTAGGTTAGGTGAGATGGTCGTGCGGTGTTCATAACAACAGTGCGGTATATGAGAACTGGCACTGCATCTTATTGTCTATACTAATATTATTAAGAGGAAAGATTTGTTGTTTGTTTGTTACGATTTAACTCAAAACCTCCTGGACCGATTTTAAAAATTCTTCAATAGAGAGCTACATTATCAGCGAGTAACATTAATGTTGTAACATTGGCTTTAGTTTTTTTTAGTACATTTACATTGCACCCGTGCGAAGCCGGGGCGGATCGCTAGTTATATTATATAGGAATACTTTCTTTAAAACTATATTCTATTTGTTACTGAACATATCTAGAACGAATAAACAAAAAAATGAGCTCTATTATTAAATCAATTTAGACTTATCTATCTAAATTTGGACTTCATTTTGATCGCTTTGTTAATTGTTAAATACAACAAAGTCTAACTACTTTAATTGGAATTTTATATAGACGCGGCTTTTGCGGTACCTTAACTTAAAAAATAAGCCTCTATCTCATAAATTACTATACTAGGGTACTTATGTCTTGTATTAATTATTTCTGATATTTAAAGTAATACATACAATGTCCTTTATTTGTGAAGTTAAACCCACGATAGATTGAATAACGGTTATGACATAACATGAATTATACTGAGACTTCTTAAATCACCGAGTAAATAAATGTCTAACGATAGTCATACAGTTGTAACACATCACTCAATAAGTCCCCGGTCTGACACATATGTGACAATATTTTTGACTGACCCACGTTATTTTCAGTTAGTACTACTATTTAAACAGTAAGTGTTACAAATTTCATAACATTCTGACCGTTAGTTTAGAAGTTACAGTCGTTTTAGTGACCCCAGTTTTGTTATTTTCAAGACAATCGATAGGAAGGAATTTCGTGTGTTGATTAAACGCTGTTTTTTGATGGGAAAAACTACTGTTGAAGCCAAACAGTGGCCTGATAATCATTATGGGGACTCTGCGCGAGGGAAATCAACTATTATTTATTGGTATGTTGATTTTAAAATCGGTCCTACAAGCACCGATAATTCTGAAAGCTCTGGTCGCCCAAAATCAGCTGTTGTTTCGGAAAACATAAAAATTGTCAATATATTAGTATTAAAAGTCCGTAATATGAAGTTGCGTCAGATAGCTGACACCTTGAAGATATCAAAATGTAGTGTTTTTACAATTGTACATGAAAATTTGGGTATGCGCAAGTTGCTTTCGAAGTGCGTGCCGCATTTGCTCACATCCACCAGAAACAACAACTTGGCGATGATTCAGAGCGCTGTTTGGAGTTGTTCAAGTAAAATAAAAAGGATTTCTTGTATCAGAATGTGACAATGGATCATCCATCCATCCATCGCTACACATCTGAATCAAAAAGATCGCCAGCTGAGTGGACAGAATCGTCCAAAGCGACCAAAAACCCAAAAGTCAGCTGGCAAGTTTATGGCATCCGTATTTTGGGATGCACATGGAATTTTGTTCATCGACTATCTTGAGAAAGACAAAACTATTAATAGTGAATATTACAAGGCATTATTAGGTTGACTGAGTTCAAAAATCAAGAAAAAACGGGACCACATGCAAAAGAAAAAAGCTCTGTTTCACCAGGACAGTGCCCCGTTTTTCAAGTCGATGAAAACGATGGTTAATTTTGATGAATTAGTCTTTATTTTTCTTCACCACCCACAGTACCCTCCAGATTTTTGTAGACATGAAAATTATGCTCCAGGGAAATAAATTTAGCTCAAATGAAGAGGTGATTGCCGAAACTGAGGCTTATTTTGAGAGCAAAGACAAATCGTTTTATATAAAGGCCATCGAAAAGTTAAAGAAGCATTGGAATGCATTTATCACTCTTCAAGGAGAGTATGTCGAATAATAAAGTACAATTTCCAAAAAAAAAAATTATTTTCTTAGTTAGACCGGAGACTTATTGTGTGATGTGTTATAAATAAAGAGTGGAGTTATATTTCATAGTGTAGGCTTTTGATCTTGATCTGGAATAATATGTAGTCTACATAATGTAGAGCATAGGTAAGAGAAATTCCTTAGTTTTCTCTTGTTGCCTCAAAATTCTAAATTACATCTAGATTTTTTTTAAATCCGTCGAATGATAAGTATCATTGATTATTGTGTTTTTGTAAAACTGTTTTTATGTTATGTCACAAAATCTAAAGATTATTCCGATGTGTGTATTTGTATATTATTGAAAGAAATAAATTATACGATAATATGAATAACTAGCAATCCGCCCAGGATTCACACGGGTCCAATGTAGATGTACTACGAGTATTTACAAAAAATAGCCTATGTTATGCTGATAATGTAGCTTTCTATTGGTGAAATAATTTTTTTAATCGTTCCAGTAGTTTTTGAGTTTATTCGTACAAATCTTTGTTTTTTATAATATTAGTTGTAGATATGTACGAGTATACAGAGGCAGAGGGCTTAGCGTAAACAACTAACGAGAACGCATTCGTCTGTCATCTGTATGCAATTTCTGATAACATTTAATTGATTGACGATACGGATACTTTCTCGCAAGTCGTTCGTGGTAGAGCTCCCGATAAATCACGTATCCCGATCACGTAGTGCCAGTGAATTATGAAACGATTAAGCTAGCTTAATCAATTACAGTTTCCCTAATAAATAGTTCCGCGCGGAATGCGCTCGCCTGCACTCGGCATATGTCTGCCTTATGATACCGCATTCTCCAACCATACGTGACATTGATATGGTGACCAATGTTAATTAAAGGTAATCAAAGCAAAATGAACCTTAACGTTTTTGTTGTTTAGTTCATTGTACAGAGAACCGCAATTCAAGTGACTCAATATAAATTCAGGAAATACTAACCGTTTCACCTGTTGCGGTCGGACGTCGCCCGCAGGCCAAATTTAGTTCCGCTTATGCCTCATTCATCTCAGTAGGACTGGGTTATATTCATATTATGTTTGTTTTGATGTGACGCTGTCATGCGTGCCTGATTAGCCGCGCCCGCCAGATGGATGCTCTTGTCCTAGATTTCAGTACCGACTGGGATAACTAAAGGAATTTCGACAATTATTACTAGATATACTTTATTTTGAATACTTGTTCAAGTACGGGTGTATGAAAACCTTCTTTGCGTTTTAACCAAATGGCCGGGGAAAACCGATAATATCCATGCTAAATTGGTGTTTTTAAATACAGTAGGTACGCGTTTATGAAAATACATGACATCTTCCTTTACACAGTATATATACCTTTTCTAGTCCTCTTTATTCCTAGGCATTGACACTAAAACTCGTATCAATTAGTCTCATTTAGTCAGTGGTGTAAGAATGTTGATTTCACAATGTGTTTATTCACCTAAGACTTGGTGCTGTGGGTGGAAAGTAAAGACCTCGATGCCATTAGCGGCCGCCCTTGACAGAGCTGGTTACCACGAACAGTCCGCTCACGTGCCTCATTGCGTCGTGCTGTTTGCATCGTATTCATTTATCTTGCTCGATGTCTTGCTAAATTATCTAATATTTGTTGTAGGTAATTGTTTATAGGTTATTTATGTATTGGAGTTACTATAGAACAGATTTAAATAAAATACTGTATACCGGATTAAAACGCGATTTATTATTTAAATTATTTATCCCGACGTTTCGGATGCTTTTCAGCAACCGTGGTCGCGGGAGACTGAAAGATGACCAAAATATAATAAAAGACAATATTACTATAGAACAGGTTATCGCGACCTACTCCTGCGTTGTTCAGAGAATTAGTTGGGAGTGTAGATAAGATACAATTATTTATCTAATAGCCTTAATACATTTTATACATAATGGGTTTTATGATATTACGATTTAGAAAACAATGTATAAATTACAGTCATCAGTTGCGTACTTTTTATATCTAATTCTACATGTAGTCGTAATTTGGTTAAGTTCTGTACGACTAATAAAAGAAATGGATAGTAAATTTTACTGAGGAAGAAATTATCTAATTTCGTATTCACATGAGCTTGTTCAACTACGTTCATTCAATTGTAGACATGAACAATGCTCGGTAAAATCATAAAATTAACATAGCAGTAAAACTGGCAAAAGAACACATCAATCCGTTTGGTACAGATCTAATTTGGATAAGCCTATGCGGGCATTTTCACAATAGAATCTCTATTTCATTGTTATTTTTCCATCAGTCTCGTTGTTTTTTATTTTTACGAGAAGCCGGGTCGGGACTACCGTCCCGTTACGGTGCCTCTGCTCATTAACTATCGCCAACAATAGGCATGTTATTATATAGGTGGGCATATTACACAATGTTATCTATGATTCACCGGCGCCTCACTGTCTATCCAAAGTCTGAGCGTTCCGCCACTATATTAACGCTTCGATAATAGCCCAACGATGAGATTAGAACGCCGATGTATTGTGCTCTGCGTTTTTTTATGACGCGAGAGATCCATCCTTCCTCAACTTTGAAAGTGTTCAGAATTGAATTATCAATGTTTTGATAGACGTTCTCACGTAATACTAGCGTAACTACAGCCAAATCGACCCACATAAAAGCTGCAATACCACTTTCAACGTCGCAAATCACTGCCGTACGTATCTCGGCCTCGGTCAATGTGTTGTATGTCATATGCACATATACGGTCGCGATAAAGTGCAGTGAGAATTCGCAGGCTAGCGGTGCATGCGGCTCACGTTCCAGATGAAAACGAAAGTGATCCAGTGCGTCTCCCTCGATTGATGCAACCCGGCTTAGGCTAGCCTCGTTAACTGTATTATTCAAATCGTGTGAGCTACAGATCGATCACACGCTGAAACATTTGCTGCTTGCACTCTCGGATGCAATTTAATTTCGAGTGCCTCCATCGACGTTTTTGGTTTATAATATTTCGCACAGTATTGTAAAGGTTCGAGGTTGAATTTTATGATTTAGCGAAAGGGATTGTTTGTCCTCTGTATTACGTTCACGAATGTTTCTTTTTTTTTTCAGTACAAAATCGTTTATAATTTTTGTATTCCACATAAGTTAGAAATGTCTATTTATAGTCGTTCGAGTATGTGACTTGCCCTTGAAATAGTATCTATATTTAAATTAATAGTATACGAAAGCGGTATCAGCAATTACAACAGATGCATTATTTAACTCATGTATACATAACAAGATAAGACACAAACATAACATACTTACATAACGCCAATGTTTACTCGTTACAGCTGTTTTAGTCACGTGGATTAAAGTTGTACCTTATTTATTGCCTTGGCGTTTACTAGCGTAAACTGTAAAATTTCGAAAGCCTTCTTTTTAATGAATATAATATGTATATCCTTAATTTTTACGAATAACATCGAGACAACTGTTATTTTCAATTAAGAAGGATATAAAATGCATGGATTAAAAATAGCAATATCTGTTACAGGTACGCAGAACGTCACTATGCCACCGCGACCGTCATCATCACTATCAGACGGCGGCGGTCCACCGGTCCGACCGGGCGCCCCGGCCGCGGGCCCGCCTCCCTCTGGGGCCCCACCGCCCGGGGCCATGCTCCCTCAACCGTACCACTATAAGCCGGCGCCGTATCCGCCCCAGCCGTACGGCTACCCACCGCCGCGTAACCATCCCTATCCGTACGGCGGCTACAGACCGACGCCGCCGCCGCATCCCTCGCAACACTATCCACCAATCAAAGTAAGATTTTATAAGGTTTGACAGATTGGTTCAACTTTAATTTAATCAGCAATGGAAGCCCTGAATGAAGTGGCTAATATATGAAAATGTGAACTTAAGTAAAGACATATAAACTTGTGAACAGCGTAAACTACTGACACGGCACTCGATGTACGTAATAAAGTATGAAAAACACATTGGCTTCTGGGCTTATATGGTGGTCCCCCATACAAGCCCAGAAGCACGGATATATTTATTTACACTATTAATGCAGCCATAAAAAGAAAATTATATAAATAATATATAAACACTTAAACCGACAAGCCGGGCTTTTGGGCTTGTATGGACGGACCGTCACTGGTAATACAGTATATTATATTGTGTATATTACTAATGATGCTGTACGTTTGCAGGGTGCTGTTGGCCGTCACATGGGTCCGCCCGGCGAGTCGATGGGGCCCCCGAATGCCCCGGGCGAGGTGCATGACAACGGGCCTGCGCCGCCCGCCACCGCGCTGGTCACCACCGGCCCGGACGGCGCGCCACTCGACGAGGGCAGCCAGCAGAGCACGCTTAGCAACGCCTCCGCAGGTACGCCCTTTTTTTTTTTGGGAAGCTTCCTTAGATAGTCTGGGGCGAGATTTTTTTTTAGAATAACTTGTTCTTCTCCTTGATGTGCTGTCGACTTACATTTTACTTCGAACATTCGGAAAACTATAGACTGAAACCGAAACGCGCAATGTGCACTTCACGGTTTTGTCCATCTATGAACGGATACATGGAAAAACTGTGTATAGATAACCGTAGATAGATTCCATTTGGAAATATGTATTATATAATCACTTAACACTAAACCTACCAGAGCGATCAAATGACCGCTATTGAGACTAATAAAAATTGTTAAATTCCATTTTTCTTGAACTCACTGCACGACATTTTCTGTAATATAATATAGCCATATAACATTTTTTTCATATTAGCAGCTATTCATAGTTCAATAACAATGAAAACCTGGAATTTAACCTATTTGTCATTGTCATTTGACCGCTCTCATTTACAGCGTCAGGCGAAGAGCCGTGCGGCACCGGCAAGAGTTCCCGCAAGGAGTACGGCAGCGCGGCGCCTTCGCCCTCGCCGGGCGGCGGCTCGCACTCCTCCGCGCACGACGACTACGAGACTTCGCCCTCGCCCTGGCCGCGCCCGCCGTCTAGTCCCGTGAGTACTGCGCACGCGCACACTGGACGTACTGTCGTTTTAACCACTCATATCGTTACCAGCAATTAATACTACGGTAACTTAAAAAAGTATATTTAAGAAAAATTGCAGTTTCTTTAACAATCTTAATAATTTAAAAATAAATACAATAAAGCTTAACTTATAATTTATATACATATAAGTTTAAAAAATTTGTTTTGAAATCCTCTTAAAATGTACTTTTTCAAGTTAGCGTAGTATTAATGGTTGGTGTCGATATGTGGACGGCCGCCATCTTGAATATGACGACTTCTAAAGTTGACTTTTGGCGGTTTAAATTATATTAGTATTACGTGGAATTCCAATAGATTAGAACAAGATAGCATTAGATTCCATAGGGATTTCGGCGCGCAATTCTGAAAAGTCTATGAAGAACCGTTTGGCGGTTCTTTCACTGATGAAAGGTTAAATATGGAGTTGGCAAATTAAACGGAATAATAACAAGCCTAATGGCATTATTCCTGTAATACACAACAGTGAGCACAAGCTTTATTCAAATATGTTAAAATTTTGCTCAAACAATATAAACAAACTTTGAAGCGTTTTATTCGCCAACTCCTCAATTGAACTTTGAATATGTGAAAGTGTAATTGTTTGTTTTACTTTACGGGGAATCTACTTTTTTGTATCAAAATCATTCCATTCCATATGAGCAACATTGGTAATATTAGGAATTCCTGTGGGTTGAGTAAACTGGGAGAGTAATTTGCGAGTGATCTTAAAAAAAACCGCAATATAAATTATCACAAGCTAAACTGATGTCCTAAAATCAAGTTTGTAACCGTAAAGAATAATTGCATCCTCTTTGTCTCTACCTCAGTTATATCCAGTCAGATGCAGTCGAATATAACTATTTGGGGTTAATTTTCATTCGAATGTAACTGATAGATATATCTGATATTATTTATATCCATAGTTTGTTTAATTGGGAATAATTGATAACAAAACCCTCGTTTTCTATATCGTGAATACTAACTTGGATTTGCTTATCATTCCTAGAAGTTTAAGTATAGGGAGGTACATACTGATTACTTTTGACAGTATACACTTCAGTGTTAATGCAATAATAACAGAGGTTCATTTTGGAAACAATAATAAACGCATGAATTAAGTGTATTTATAATTAGTACGCACTTTGTAATAATTGATTTTAATAGAGGCAATTTTTCCCTTTCTAAAGATTGTACTTAACGATTGCACAGTGTTCCTAGACACTATCTTGTCACGCACTGTCTATTAACACCTTAAAAATGGATGAATACTCAAACATTTGTAGATTGTACTAAATGGTACACAGTCCATTTGTTGTAATATTATATTTCGATCAACATTTTCCACTAGATAGGCAGAAAATAAAAACTTTATTTTGATTTAGTTCATTTGCAAAAGCGTTCTAACGTCATTTTATTTAAAAACCAAGTAGCATTTTCGTACAAATAAAGTATCAATGGGCCTAGCACGCACGACTATCGAGAAAGTATTTGAATCGTCACACTGACACTTTTTCGACGATTTTAAAACTTTTTCGATAGTTGTTCGTGCTATCCTCTCTGATGAATCATATTATCAGTATTATCAAATACTTGAGTTAAATAACTCGTTTTGTAATATTTATAATTAATTAGGGAGTATATGTTTAGGCAATAGACGGTCAATAGCTTTTTTTTTCTATCACAGTGCAAGCTAGATAAGGTTTATATGTCATTCTCGAGAGAGACGATATTTTCCTCTTCAGTAGTATTTATACGATGCCATTGTTTAGAGGCCCAAGCGTGAACGACTTGCGAGAAAGTATATTCATATCGCCAATATGTCCATTGTATGCGATTTCCATTGATTTCTCATACGACTTACAGATTCATGATTGAGAATCATTCTTGCTAGGGTCTCTGTTCCGTTTTGCTTTATAAAGCGTTATATCGATTCTATAAAGGATGTGTTGATCGAAGGAAGTACGAAATATCTTAAACGGCTCATAATGTTTCAGTATTCGAACATTGTTTCACTTAGAATGTTCCTCTAATCTCATAATTATGTTGCAATAGTACTTTTTAACTTGACTTCTTCGTTTATAATTGGACGCTGATAAACAATACAGTGACAACCCACGTGCCATTTTGAGAAAATTGAGTTTGAAGTTTTAATTAGGGTTTATTAAATTTCTTTTTTAAAATAACAGATTTAATAGTCTTTTTTGTAATTATTATTATTACACTAAATGTATATCGTTTTTCTTGGTAGCAATCAAATTAATAGAATTTAGTGCATTTTTGTTGAATATTCTAAACATGTTAGGGTTTCGTGCTCACTAGTTTTTTCAATATTTTTGCTAAAACGATTAAAATTATATAATATATCTCTGAAATATGTTCTCCAGCTCATAAGGAAGCGATTGGTATTAAATTTTACAATTTTATCATTTTGTGGATTGACACTGTATTGCTTAACAGCGTCCAATTATGAATAACATATTGTATAGGAAATATAAATACTTAATGTCAAGAGGGTAAGCATTGCATTGTGTCGTATTTCAGGTGTTTAACAGTCACATACCGCCGGAGTCCTACAGATCAAAGGTTTATATCAAGTTAAAAATCACTAAGCATGAGTAGAGCTCGATATTGTACCTTTATAGATCATTACAATCTCACGAAGGCGGTTTAGTTGTGCGGATGTTAAAGGCAGTCCCGTATAAGCTAATAGTCTTGCTTAACTTAGTGCGTTGATGCAATTGGTATTGCATATATTTATGTCTCGATGGGAAAACTCTAAATGTTACGAGAACATATGCTTGAAATAATATTAAAATAGGTCGACTTTGTATCATAAATTGTGACAGGTTTCAACACCGCCTTGATGGTAAGGTCTAATGATACTTAAGTTGGTCTTTTTAGTCCAAGTTATGTTGACACCACTAAATCTTAGCCTATTTCCAAGAAAATAGTCTCCAGATAGCTTTAGTTTTGGAATTTTGTGGGATTATAGTAGCCACTTTACCAAATTAATTAAAATAAAGAGACAAGTATTATAGCCCTCCTTTATTATTATTTTTTTAACAATATTTTCGTTTACCTGTAAATCTTTTTGAGTTTGCGATAATTATTGCTTGAATTTTGTTCAGTAGTTTCTAAATAATTATCATACATATTTACCATCGAGATAACTAACTTTTCAATTAATATATTATTGAAAAATACACATAGTGAAATAACGTAGCATGATAAAACATGCCTTCGTGAGATATAAATAACAGTATTCTCCTAACAGCGACCTTCTGCATGGTATGGTTTTGTATCTAGCGTTTCTACCATGCATTATTTTCTAAATCGCCTCCTTAAAAATAAGCTTCGTAATTTAGAATGCTTTCTGCTATTGTCTACCTTTAATTTTCCCATTGGTGTTGGCTCGAGACGCAAATAACAATATTCTCGTTAGTACTTATATTTTTTCGTTATAGTATGTCTTATTACAGTAGTTAGTCGATCTATTGTGGCTATATTTTTGAAATTTTATAATTATACATTCAATAAAGTGCTGTCCTAAACACTTTGTGAAGAATTAATAAAATAAAAGAATTAAACAGAGCTACTCTGCTTTGATAGTCTTACAAGCTGCATTACATGCTTATTTATTTTTTAATTTAGTTTAAGTAGCATGTGTTATGTGAGGAATGGACATCGAAACTTATCACATTGAATGCTGGTAGGGATCATTGAATTGAAATCGGTCATCATCTACGCAATATTACATAGTCAACATTATGTACAAAAATACATCAGACGGTTCCAAATATACACAATACTAACGTTTGACTTGTGACCATCACTATACGTAGGTCCCTTGTAGTGCTTAGCTGGCATTCAGTGTGTTAATTTTAGTCTGTATTCGATTTTTATTTAAAGCCCGATTTACATGATGCTCTTTTCTTGTACATACAAGAGAAAAAATGGATTTCAATATTTGATATCCAAGAATTATAAGAAACTGTTTATGCGCGGATATTACGCTGTTTACAACAAGAAAAGCTTTAAGTTTAAACAGATCAAGAATGTTACGTTAAAACCATGGAAGTCATTTAATACTTCAATTTAACTGTATTTTAGAATTATTTATTTATTTCTCAAAAACACGGTACAATAGTTGGTAATTTGAAATATATTCTGACGATCACATGTTTTGCCAGTAATTAGGCATACAAATGTTATTGATTTTACACACAATACAATATTTAATTACACCACACCGGTCGTTATCGTAGTGTATCTGAAAAACTCTTTCAAGTCATAAAAGCTAAATAGTATGCAACAGGCAAGAAATTGCACATTATAAATGGGCTTTTACATTGACTTAGCGTACGCGCAGACTAGAGCCACCGGTGGCCGCGTTTCAGCCACCCGTGGCTAGAAGCTCGGTGACGGACTCTCGAGCGCCGTGTTTGCGCGGATGCCCTAAAATGTATGAAATATCACGCCCGTAGCTTGTGGCGGCCACCGGTGGCTATGCTGTGGTCGCCACTAGTGGCTCTAGTCTGCGCGTAGGTTTAGTATAGAAGGTATATGGCGTACAGTAGCGGGTGTATGATGATGTGTGTTGCGCCAGAAGTCGGACTCGCTGGTCAAGCTGTACGAGATGGACGACGCGCCCGAGCGCCGCAACTGGGTGGAGCGGCTGCTGGCGTTCATGGAGGAGCGGCGGACCCCGATACCCGCCTGCCCGACCATCTCCAAGCAGCCGCTGGACCTGTACCGGCTGTATCTGCTGGTGCGCGACCGGGGGGGTTTCGTTGAGGTGAGTTTTTTTTTTCTTTTTATTGCCACTGATAGCGATGGAGAGCAATGGGCTGAGCCGACTTAATGAGGAATAAAAATATGGATAATTCTTACTTGAATAAAAGAACGTCTTTTCTTTTTCAATATTGTAATAGTTCTGACAAAGTCAAATATCGACGGGTCCTAAGAACAAAATCGTATCTGCAAATAAACGACTTCACAGATACGATTTTGTTCTTGGGACCCGTCTATATAAAAACAAAAAGTATATCAAAAAAAGGTTACCTAAAAAGAGGTCGGCAACAGCCACAATATAGAAAATTACAGTAAATATCAACTCCGTAGGAATAGATGGCGTTAATATGGCAACTTTGTGACATTTCAAAAATTAGACAACTGTCATCTTTCTGTCTCCCCGCGACCACGGTTGCTGAAAAGCATCCGAAACGTAGGCATAAATAATATAAATAATAAATACCGTTTTAATCCGTTATAGTAATATTTTATTTTATGTCTTTATGTTATCCATACCAAAGCTACATAAGATTAGTCGATGATGTTCTGTAGACCTATTTTTTACTTTGAGCATTCTGAAATCTTTTGACCGAATCCGAACGCAAAGCGGCAGTTGAAACCGTAACTAGTCTCAAACGTTAGTGTAACATAAAGTTAAACAAATGCATCATTCTTAAAAGCATATACTATATATCACTATTATATGGAATTTTGAATTACTAATTATTGTTTACAGAGCTATTACTGTACTTGTCACTTGCTATAAATTGTTGTCACATAGAGACAACCGAAGTTTATCATTTAAATAAAATACTGTATACCGGATTAAAACGCGATTTATTATTTAAATTATTTATCCCGACGTTTCGGATGCTTTTCAGCAACCGTGGTCGCGGGAGACTGAAAGATGACAGATCCCGCGACCACGGTTGCTGAAAAGCATCCGAAACGTCGGGATAAATAATTTAAATAATAAATCGCGTTTTAATCCGGTATACAGTATTTTATTTAAATGTGTGATACTCGCGTTAATAAAAGACAATATTACGAAGTTTATCAATCAAAAAGGGATAGTCTCATTGTTACCACATCCATGTCCTAGATTAGTCAAAGGTTTAGCTAAAGGTCCGCCTAATAAATTTAGCATCCATAACACAAATGTAATGAACACACTGGATTTTATGCCAGTGCGTGTGCAGCTTTATGTGAATAGTCGCTATAAACTGTCGAGGCTTTTACGACACTCAATAAATTTTTATCATTAGTAGTAGAGCGCTTGCAATTGCAAACAGTGTATTTTATTTAGTATTATGCAGTCTTTGGTTCGGAGCTGACGTGTTGACTTTTTAATATCAATATTTAGTCGGAATAACTACAGTAGTCATGGTGAGATTTCCACTCGTTAACTGTTGAAGTTATTACTTCGTGCGCGGCGCATATTTAAATCTCGTGTTTAATGTTTTCGCTTTAACTAACGCATTAGTGTTTACTGAACATCTTCAAATCAATCTTCAGTTATGGTTGTTTGTGAGTTTGTTGTAATACGTGCTAATTATTTAAAATTTTGCTGTTTACTTTGTGGATGAAGGAAGGTGTACTCTTCCTTCAACCTAAAGGGGCGATCCTCGACCCTGCTGGCTATAAGGCCCCAGTGGTTGATGTCGAGATGTTGTATATATACCTACTCGGCGCTCGGAGAACCGATAGCGCGATTCAGGATTATTAACATATTCGTATCGATTGTAGGCCTGGACTGTAGATGTCTTAACTAATATTTTCAATATGGAGCTACCCAGACAATTTATATCCATACACTAATTATATTCTTCTATAAAGAGGAAAGATTTGTTTATTTGTTTGTTATGATTTAAGTCAACAACTACTGGACCAATTTTAAAATTATTTCACCAATAGAAAGCTACATTATTAGCGAGTAATATAGGCTATTTTTTTGTGTCGAACATCTACATTGCACCCGTGCGAAGCCGGGGCGGATCGCTAGTTTCCAATTAAGCAAATAGTTCACAATATGATGGTTCACAAATATTCGGCATTCTATACATTTACGTATGTATATTACAAATAGCGACACCACATTACAGGTGACGAAAAATAAAACGTGGAAAGACATAGCCGGCTTGCTCGGCATCGGCGCGTCTTCCTCCGCGGCCTACACACTGCGCAAGCACTATACGAAGAACCTGCTAGCGTACGAGTGCCACTTCGACCGGGGCGGTATAGACCCGCAACCTATCATCAACCAGGTGGAGGCCTCTACCAAGAAGAAGAGCGGCAAGAACAACAACGCTGCTAATGCAGGTAAGGGTAAGGAAATTTCTGACTTATACTATACTATACGCTTCTTGATACTGTACAATTTCGTAGATGGGCTCCACAGCTAATCTTCAAAAACGTACAGATAGTTACTAGTAATTATACAGCTTTGCTTAAAGAACATAGATGTATATAGAAGAACAGGCCTTATAGGCGCGCTTGGCACGGTTTCTCTGGGGTAAGAGTAGTTCTCCCCCCAGCCACCGCGGCGCTGCTAGTGTCCGTGTGAACGACACTGACGCTGGAGTCATAGCGCGCACTCTCTCGCACCCAGCCGCTTTTAGAGCGTTATTGCCGTTCGCTCGTAAGAGCAAGCGAGACAACGCGAGGGGAGGAGTCAGCGGACTGCTAGGTGTTCTACCTGATGGTAGGTGATACTTCAGCCACAGAACATCAGTCAATGATGCGCTGTCGAACTACTTTATACTTCGGAAATCCATAGACTGAAACCGAAACGCGCAATGTGCACTTCACGGATTTTCCATCTATGAATGGTGGTTCGTTACCACCATGGTGGTCGGAATTTAGATATCCTCCCACCCGATCAATGCCCGAAGTTACCAGACGTGGGGAAAACATGCTCACAGCAAATTATAAACATGTCGTCCCGGTGGGGTTCGAATCCACGACCCATCGATGCGCACGGCAGCCCGTCAAAAATAAATAATATCTCATTCAGCAGGCAGTTCGAACAACTCCGAGCAGTTCGGCGCGAGCGGGGCGGGCGGCGCGCCGGTGGACGGCTACCAGCCGCACTACGCGCCGTACCCGCCGCAACCGGCGCAGCAAGGTACGTACACACACATCACCATAACGCTATGTATACTCCCCACACACACACTATTGAACTTAAATGAAACATTTGTATAACTTTTACACATAAATTGATACTTGTTCTTTTCCTGCCCTTGCCTATTCTCTTTTTTTTTATTTGGGGTCAGCGCAGTATGTACTCTTTATTCCATTCTCTCCTTTCACTCGCCATATCATCAGTCACACCTCTCAAACGCATCATTCTTCACACAGTCAATCCATGTTTTTTTTGGCCTCCCTCTTCCCTATATCCATCCACTTTCATATTTAAAAAATATTTTAAATATATGTTTTTCATGTCTCATAACATGCCCATACCAAGCTAACGATTACCTTTCAAGTTTTCATTCCTCTTATATAGTAATTTTTTATCTTATCTAATCTTAATAATCTTAAATTGATACTAAAAATACTTATTAAAGAAAAAAATACTGTAGTATTTTCTACACATATATTAAAAAATTTATAGTGGGGTTTTGCTTGCACTTTCAATATAATCTCACCCATATACAAATACACTATTATGTACAACAAGAACACACCAGATTTTTTTTAAAGCGGAGATGCATATTATTAACATTAAGTTCTGTATCTTTTGTAGATAAAGAAACATTTGTAAATATTTCCCCACATAGATGAGCACGAAACCGCTGTAAATGTGCGTTTTAGAAGCTATAGAAGCTAATACAAGCACACCAGACGACGCTTGTTCTATTTATTTAGCTTGTAAGATTTAACACACATAATTCTATTAAAATACAAACGATGTATGTATGAAATATTAGTATAGGAATTCTTTTTCTAGCTTGACTTCATTTTAACAGCTGAGATGTATGCTTCTTAACTGTTAATTTAAGTCGTACCTTGGAATGTATTGTATACCGTATGTATTAAGCTATGCGTAACTATCGAAAGTGATTAAAAAAAAATAACATTTATAATGTTAATTTTGAATAAGTTAAGTTTATTACATCATTTGTATTGTAATTCTTTCATTTAGTACAATAATGCTTTAACTAATCTTTAACCAATGCACTAGGATAAATATCACCTTGATACTCAGTGATACCCAGTGATTTTATTGAAATATGTCACACTCTTTAGTTGATTTGTATTTTAACGTGTTTGTCAAACAAACAGCGGAATTAAATACATTTATTTACGTACGGTTTTTCCCGACACAGTTGTAAAAAAAATGGTTGGTTGTTAACGCATGTACATGAGTATAGTATGCCAATCTTACACTTAAATAAATGCATCGATCACCTTGGGTGCTAGTGACTGGTGTGAAACATATTGCTATAGATCCTTAAGATTCTCTCTCTTAAATAATGGCTGATTTTTCATACTTTATGTATTCATAATAAGCCAAAAACCAGGCTTTATTAGTATCAGAACGAATGGTTATCGGATTTCTTTTATTAACGCGAGTATTATGCATTTAAATGAAATAACTTTTATTGGATTTTAACGCGATTTATTCCCGACGTTTCGAGTGCTTTACAGCTTGCTTCTTTAATGGTGAAATAACATTTTTTTAAAGCAATATGGTACGTTCCAACTCTCTAAATAAAGGCTGGCAACGCATCTGCAAGCCCTGGTGTTGCGGATGTCTATGGGCGGTGGTGATCGCTTACCATCACGTGAGCCATCTGTCCGTTTACTCCTTATTCTATAAATAAAAAATCGTGAAAATTTCCTATTAGGGGTCATACATAAAGTACGTCACACCTATTTCGCGATTTTTGACCCCTCTCGTCCTTGTCACAGTTGCTCATATTTGTGAGACCCCCTCTCCCTAGTGTGACGTATTTAAAACAGCAGTTTCGAAATTAGTTTTATTTACATTTACAAAGAGCTCAGGCGGCTAACGCGTGATACTAGTAGAGCGAGTATGAGCTCACTAAAAAACAATTTAAACCATAACATTTTTAAGATGACGTTACGAAACATAGGACCCCTTACTCCCCTTGTCACACTTCGTCGATCCTCTCCCCCCCTTAACGTGTGACGTACTTTAGATGGTCCCTTATGTTAAGTGTGAGCGGATTAGGATAAGATAGCAGTAGGTTTTGGCACTGGTATCGGGTGGTATATAGTGGTGTGGTTGTAGGCGGCGGGGCGGGCGGTGACAATCTCGCCGCGTCCAACCCGTTCGACGAGCCGCCCGGCCCGCGGAGACCGCCAGGTACTAAACACCATGGGTTAACCCTTCACTCGCTACACTCTAGCCTCTTTGTCCGCTGAAACGTTGTGACTTGAGAGAAAGTATTCGTTGTCGTCAATCTGTCTTTTGTTTGCATTTGTTGTAGAAAAGAATAACAATCTGTCATTTGTATGCATTTGTTGTATAAAATAATAATTGTACATAGATATAATGAAACAGTAAACGTCAAATTACTTTCTAAACAAAGCGCAAATGCTATATTTAATTGGGTCCACTCCGTTTCAGTTGCTTACAACGTAACGTACCACTCTATAGAACAGCGAAGCGCAGAAATTAATAAAAATACATATTATCATAAAATTACAATTTCATGTCCAAATGTATTTTTACTTTTCTTATTAAGTATTTGATTTTATAATTAATGACTACGCCAAGCTGTTAATGTCGAGTCGTATTTTTACTTGCAGCCACTAATATCCTCATATTATTAAAACAACCGAAATCATATAAAAATGTGGAAGCAAGAGCCGCAAAAAAAAAACATAAACCGCTAAGAAAATATTACGAGAAATTTTTTGTGTGGAATTATCATTAGTGCCTCATTGTTTTTGTTGCTTGTTGTATCGTAGTTTCTTATCTAAGAATTTAGCTTGTATTTTTTGTTCGCTGGTGATTTTACTTCGTGTGATAAGTGGTGTTTGTGAAAACAAAGTGTATATAACATATTTCAAAGAATATTACATAAACAACTTTTTTGTGTTTCAGGTTACCAGCAGGGATACGGCTACGAATACGGATCTCCATATCCGGGGAATAGGCCTGTCTATCCACCGTACGGTCCTGAAGGTGACAGGTATGCTATAGGCGTGTATTATGTTTAACATTTTCATCCATTGTATTTGAGAATTGTGTTATGTCCAAATAAGGATTTACGAAGGTCTATCGTAAGCAATTTAATCTGCGAAGTTATCGAAAGTACTATAATCATTCGAAAATATTGAAAGCTAAATAATTTTACATGAAATGTCAATCTATTTATATATATAAATAAAAATAAAATGCCGCATGTATGTACTCGCATCACTTCAGAACGGCTGGAGCGATTGAGCTAATTTTTTTTTGTTGTCTTCAGAATTTTTAGGAGAAGGTTTGTATGTAAAAAATTTTTTGAAAAATCTTACGAAATCCCTTTCTTCATTATAAAATAAATTAGATTCGGAACTCCGCCATCTTGACAGCTCACGTCATGCATTCTTAGCTTTTTTGGAATAACAGATGTCCACTGCAAATCAGTGACATATTAGACAATTATAGTGGGTAAATGGGCATATTCAAATCTAATAATAATTATATAATTTCGAAGCCAAAATTGTGGCAGAACAACGTCTGCGGGGTCCACTAGTAAATAATAAAAATATTTATAACGTTAAGTATTTTTATATAAAAGTAAATGTAAATTGTAAATGTTTGTTATTTATTAAAATGTAAGTTTTCAATGTAAAATACGGTTCGACATTAGTCTGAAATTTAACTAAATTAATGTAATAACATCTATTCCTCGATTTTTCGCATAAGTACATCTCAAAAAGGCTAAAAATTCGAAAGTTACAAAATCAAATTATTCGGCCTTTACATCCTTTTGAGCCTCATCGCATATAGATTAAACAAGTTTTGTCTCGTCAGGGGTTACAGTCCGGGCGAGTACCGGTACGGCGGCTACGGCGGGCCGTACCGCGCCGGGGCGCCCCCCGCCGGGCCCGGGGCGACGCCCGGGGCGCCCGCCCCGCCCTCGCCCGCCGGCGCGCCGCCCGCGCAGCCCTACCCCGACTACTACCGCCAACCGCACCCGCACCAGCCGCACCCTCCGCACCCGCCACACCCGCCGCACCCGCCGCACCCGCCGCATCCACCGCACTCGCCACAACAACCGCACGAGGTATGTATCTGTAATAAATTTAAACCAACACAAAGTACAATTGGACGCTGATAAGCAATACCATGTCATCCTACACTTTGCCATTTTGAGTATGTTTGAATTTTAGATTTTTTTTAAAAAAATAATCTTTTTTTACAATGTAATAGGATTTAGTTTTTGTTTTTTCAATATTTTTATATTAAATCAATTTAAATTATACAAAACTTTTAAAAGATTTACTTCAGGCCATAAGGTAGCGATTGGTATCATATTTTTTTGGCAATTTGTGGGTTGACACTGTATTGCTTATCGGCGTCCATTTTTAAGTTTCATGACTTTTGACCCCACTCATAGACATGTCAACTAAATGAATTCTTAAAGTTTCTTTGTCTCTGTTCGTTATAAAAGTATAGAAAGAGACAAGTATGTAAGTACGGCCAATTGTAACAAAATGTTTAGATTTTTTATGTTTTTTTTTTCAACATTTTATTAATGTTTTGAATTTAATAGCGTAATGTTTTAGAATATGTGGATATTTACATTGAAGGAGCATCTTTTTCATTTATATCGTAATTTATATCATAAATAATTATATTTTTTTAATGTTATTTATGTATGCTTCTAAATGTTGTTGTTAGCATTATTTTATATACCTTATACTCAGTTTCAGATGTTTTTTGTTGGTACATTTTTTTAAATGAATTTAGGTCATCCCTATTGTTAACAACATAATTTATGGGAATGAACTATAGTATAATTTATAAGTGTTTGTATTTCGGTGTTTAGTAGAAACAAAGAAAATTCTTTTTTTAGTTTTAAATAATATGAATTTTGAATGGTATACCAATGTGATGATTATTCTTGTGAATGAAGATGATACAAGCATTCTAGTTGTTACATTTGCGCTCTAAGTAATTTTATCATTCATTCTGACAAATTAACTTCATTTTGAAATGCGGAAGTTTATCAGCTTCGTTCTCAAGAACATGTATGAGAGGAGTGTGTGTACGACACGAGCGGGCCGGTGAGTCGTGTGCGAGCGCTGATGTGTTGGCGGTGTGTAGATGGCGGCGTGCGGCGGCCTGATGAGCTCGCAACTAGCGCGGCAGCTCGTGGCGCCCCTGCCGCCCGCGTCGCGCCCCTACGTACGGAACCACCGTTTGTACCACGCACTCCACACCGCTTCCCACCATTGGCGATATACGACCATACATACACACACTGATCTGCCCCGGTGCACTAGCATTGCTCGCGCGCATCCTAACCGATATTTACTATACGTATATTGCTATTCTAATCTCACTATTTATTATTCGATATTTGGTTGATGATGTTAAAATTTGGTTAAAAAAAAAACGATTTTTAATCAATATTCAAAATCAGTTTTTAAATTATATACAAAATATATATGGTTATGACATGACTATTGTCAAAGAAAATAGATGTACATAGAAGAAGATGCTCATACGAACTTTTGGCACAGAAAAAGTAGTTCTATTTTTGACCTGTAGAGCGCGCGGCAATGTATCGGTGTGACACATCTAAGCAGTCCGCTGACTCCTCCCCTCGCGTTGTCTCGTTGTCTCTTACGAGCGAACGGCAATAACGCTCTAAAAGCAGCTGGGTGCGAGAGAGTGCGCGCTATGACTCCACGTCAGAGTGTCGTTCACACGGATACTAGCAGCGCCGCGGTGGCTGGGGGAGAACTACTCTTACCCCAGAGAAACCGTGCGAAACGCGCCTATAAGGCCTGTTTTTCTATATACTTCTATGTTATTTGATATTGTTTGTCTATTTTAATAATTCAATATAACGCATAATTTATTTACGTTTATAAATAATAAGTTATTTCGTATTAATTTACGAAAATATAGAGTATGTCAGTTAGGATGCGACGAGATGTCAGCGCGATTCCGACTTCGTTTGGTTTGCCATGTAATATGGCGGGCCAGGGGTTCGGATGTCGCGTCGGGCTGGGAGGGGTCGTCGATTTCATACGTGGTTTTGGCTTCATTTAATTTCTCCAAATAATACCACTCGCTTAACGAAACTCTCGAGCTGTTCACTTATCCTCAGTTGTCGTTAACAATAAGTTGTGGCTTGCGGTGTGATTAATTGGCTTTCGTTTACCGCGATTGTCGACCGAAACCGACTCATATTTTTCAAAATTTAACCAGACACAAGTGGAAGAAAAGGTTTAGAGTGTGTGGTGGTGGCTTCACATACATAAATGAAATAATTTCACTAAATCATTTGCATGCTTTCACAGGTATCATGTAAGCCTAGCAGTAAGCGAAGCTTTGTTATATGGCACTGCTGTACGGTGGATTGTTTATTACATTTTTGATGATCCATTATACAGTGAATTAAGTTCTTGTCATTGATTTTGTATCGTGTGTGGGTTCATGGCTAGTGTAAGATATAATGTTTTCTAATCAAATAAAGCATGATGTTATATCGTTACCAGGACGCGAATTTTTAAGTACTCGTAATAATGTGTGAGAGATAACTGAGATGTAAGCTTGGGAGAATATAGACATCACGTTTTGTAAGATCATTGTCAATACTCATGAACTTCACTGTCATCTTTTATGGAATGCCGAAAATAATTTTAAAGACCAAAGGTATTTTGCCTATTAATCATATGTTCACTGTATATAATATGGTATTAAATTTATAAAAAGACTAAACATAATACAGACGATACTGAACTAATAATTCGGCATTCTATAAATTCACCACTAATCCATGGCGCGGGTTCATCGAATCTTCGAGAACGTATTATAATGAGGCACATTTTATAACAACAGCAGTACGTTGCCGGGAAAGGCGCGCCGCCGGCCGTCAACGCGGGCCCGCCGGGCGCGGTCGGGGCCCCGCGGCGTCACCCGGACTTCGCGAAGGAGCCGTACAGCGCGAGCGCGCAGCCCGGCGCGCCGCCGAGCCCCGCGGGGCCCCGGTTCGGCGGCGGCTGGGGCCCCGGGTTCCAGCGGCCCGCGTCGCCCGCCTGGCGCCCGCCGCTCCACGCGCCGCTGCCGCACCACCAGCAGCCCGGCTGGCCGCCGCAGCCGCACCAGCCGCACCAGCCCTACCATCCGCCGGTAAGTGTGTAGCGACATCTATGATCGGCTACAAGAATCAATACGAAGACGTCGAATCCTGAATCGCGCTATATAAATGTTTCCAAGCGCTGAGTATATATACAACATCTCGATATCAACCACTGGGGCCTTAGGGCCGGCCAGTCAGTGGTTCGACTGGTCGAGGATCTTCCCTTTACGTTGGAGGAAGACCACACCTCCCATCCTCCAGAAGTGCATGCTTGATGTCATCCTCCCCTTATATGAGGAAAATAATATGGAACTAAACAATTCAAAGACCGCCTCCGTGGCTTAGTGATAAGCGCGATGCGTTTAGCACCGGAGGTTCTGGGATCCCGGAGAAGCTAGATTTAAAAAAAAAATGTTTCGGTTGGACAGGGCACAGAAGGGTGATCCACTTACTTATCCATACAGAAAAATGATCAATGAAACAGACACAGAAATGGGTCTGCATCATGCCCTACTAGGGGACTCGAGAATTCACTTTTAAATAATTCAAAACTTATTGATAAAGCATTCTGAAACTACTGAATTCCTTTAATAAACTAACATCGAAAGGGCAATAAAAAAATGTGTAAAAATGATGATGGTGTCTGTGATAGACATGAGAATATTGTTTTGTATGCATTGTGAAATGAAAAAAATCAACTAAACTAACACCCAACCCAACCAACCGCACACATTTGGCTCAAAATAGATATAGTTTATTATTGTGTTCATACAATATGCAAGTGTAACACGGTACCATATCATAATGCACGGGTGTGAGTTCAATAACACTAACATACAAACACATGCTCACTCACTATGCACCATTAATTAAATGTTCATATTAATCCCATGGCAACTCGACCACTGGAAATATTATTTTCACCTTAACTATCCTAATATTTGTAACAAAATAATAGATAAGTGCGTTTATGCTTGTAAATAACTCTATATAATCACTGTAGCGTTTTACAATATCTAAACAAAACATGGGCTTTCAACAAAGTCAGTCGCGCTATAGTACAGTACAGTATAGTACAGCGCGCGTTACATTGACTAAAAGGTTAGAATGAATAGTCGTGTCGACTGACCTTTCTGATACTGAGTTTTGAAATTTGACTTTGTAGAGGTAACTAACGTTAAGGCATCGAGTGTATTACAATGAGAACCACGTATGTATACTAAATAAAAATTCAATTAAAGTGCTATTTTTATCAAAAATCATCTGTAAAATTTTGTGCTTAAAATGTAGCGAAGCTAATGTATAAAAATGAAGGCATTGGTCAGTAAGCAATTCCTAAATTAAATTAGAATCAAAATGAGGTTTGTTTGCTATTGATCAGACTAGTTGTAGTGGCAAAAATAGACGTGGTTCTCATGGTGGTGTGGTGTTGTTGTAGGCGGCGGGCGGACCGGCGTGGGGGCCGCGGCTCGCGCCAGACCTCTCGCCCGCCGCGCCCTCGCCAGTGAGTCCGCGACCGCCACGAGTCCGCACACATAGTTCGGTTGCTTGTTGTCCCAAGACGATACTAGATTCGAAATCTATCCTTCAGAACGTGTCCAATTTCTACCGAGAAATATGGCTTGAACAAGCATTAAAACTATATTCAGAACCAAGTCTAGTCTCGGGAAAATATTCATATTTTCTTTCTTTAAAGCTTTCAACTGCAGTCTTTATTTTATCCCACTTTCTTATATGTGCATACGAAAACGACAGCAAAAATAAAGCAAGACTTTATAGACAGGCAGGAAAAACAAATATTTATATTTTTAAATAACTATATTTCTATAAATAATATCACTAAACCCCATGATATGTGTGTTTGTTAGCAATGTTTTTATTATTGTTTTATGTGTGTGGACTCGGGTTTACTTATATAAGCTAAATAAATATCATACTGTCACAATTTTAGTTTAGTTCATTTTAATGTCAACCATTCGATATAACTCGCTTTCCCAACTAATTTCCATTACTAAACCAATAACGATATATATAAGTATGTATAATACAGATATTTTTCATTTAGAGTATTAATAAAGCCGTTGAAATCTTTCCAGGGTGCAACACCAGGTGTCGGTCAAATAAAACGCGAGCTGACCTTCCCCCCGGAGTGCGTGGAAGCCACGGTCCCCGCGCCCGAGAAGAGACGCAGACTGACCAAGGGAGACGTGGCCCCGGTGGACGCGTGGCGCATCATGATGGCGCTCAAGTCCGGCTTGCTGGCCGAGACATGCTGGGCCCTAGACATACTCAACATACTCCTCTTCGACGACAACTGCATAGGCTATTTCGGCCTGCACCACCTGCCCGGTCTCCTCGACCTGCTGCTGGAACACTTCCACAGGAGCCTCGGGGAGGTGTTCGACGCGCCGCCCGCCGAGAGCGAGCCGTGGTACGCCGCGCCCGCCGCGCCCGAGCCCGTCAGCGCGCCGCCGCGCCGCCCCGACCCCCCCGACCCCGCCGACAGGGTCACCATGATCAACGGCGAGAACTACACGCTGCAGTCGAGGCGACGCGTCCCCGTCACCTTCACTACCAAAAACGACGACGACCCTCTGTTCGCGCCCGAAGACCCCGAATCGAACGACGACGTCGAGGACGTTATGGAGCCCTGGCAGCTGGGCACGGCGACCAGCTTCGACCACGTGATGCCGTGTTTCCGCGCCGAGTTCGTGCACTTGCACTTCGCGCGCGTGCTGCCCGGCGAGAGGGCGCCCTCGCCGTCCGCCCGGCCCGCCCCGCCCACCTCTCCGCAGTCGGAGGGCCCCAGTGATACCCCCGCGCCGCCGGACCCCTCGGAACCCCCGCCCGACTCTATAGCGCCGTCCACGACCACAGATGACGGGGATAATTTAGAAGCGGAACCTATGGATATCGAACCGGAAAGAAAACCGGCGATACAAATTCGAGATCCTGCCGGCGTGCTCAAACGACGACGCTTAGAAGACTACGAAGACGAGTGCTACACGCGCGACGAGCCGAGCCTCAACCTCATCAACGAGACGCGGGACGGTCTCGCCAGGAGGTGTATCGCACTGTCCAATATCCTCCGCGGACTCACCTTCGTCCCCGGCAACGAGGCGGAGTTCTCACGTTCGAGCGCATTTCTAGCGCTCGCTGGAAAGTTATTGTTACTGCATCATGAACACGCCCCCCGGGCGGCCCGGGCGAGGGCGTACGAAAGGGCTGCTAGAGATGAGGTCGATGCGGACGCGTGTTGTTCCAGTCTGAAGGGGGAGAGCGAGTGGTGGTGGGACACGCTCGCGCACCTCCGGGAAGACGCGTTGGTGTGCTGCGCGAACATCGCCGGGAGCATCGAGCTGTCGGGACAAGCGGAAGCCGTGGCGAGGCCGCTGCTGGACGGCCTGCTGCACTGGAGCGTCTGCCCCGCGGCGGTGGCCGGGGATGCGCCCCCCGCGGCGGCGCCCGGCTCGCCGTTATCTCCCAGAAGACTAGCCCTCGAAGCGCTTTGTAAATTATGTGTAACGGACGCAAACGTAGATTTAGTACTAGCGACGCCCCCGCGAGGCCGCATCGCCGCGCTGTGCGCGGGTTTAGCGCGCGACCTGTGCAGGCCCGAGCGACCGGTCGTGCGCGAGTTCGCGGTCAACCTGCTGCATTACCTGGCGGGGGCGGGCGGGACGGCCGCGCGAGAGGTCGCCACGCACGCGCCCGCCGTCGCGCAGCTGGTCGCGTTCATCGAGCGCGCGGAACAAACCGCCCTCGGCGTGGCCAACCAGCACGGCGTGGCAGCTCTGAGGGATAATCCCGACGCGATGGGCACATCCTTAGATATGTTGAGACGAGCGGCCGCAACGCTGCTGCGTCTAGCGGAACACCCGGAGAACCGGCCCCTGATTCGCCGGCACGAGAGAAGACTATTATCGCTCGTTATGAGCCAAATCCTCGACCAGAAGGTCGCGCATGAATTAGCTGGAGTGCTGTACCACTGCAGCCAACAAAAGTGTGACGAACCACGAGAAGAGTGAAGTGACAGTGAGAGTAGGTAAAGTGACAGTGAAGAAGACTGACCGAGCGGACAGTGAGTTAGTGTAGGTGGTGCGAGGCGAAGGAGGGCCCTGACTACCGGTGGGTACGTGTACATATAGCGATAGCGCGCGGCTTCACTTCGCCCCGCACTGTAGAGGTGTCTGAACGTGTTAGCCTGTACAATCTGAATTTCGTTATTTATGTCCACGATGATTTATTTACAAGAATGTCAATGTGCTATAATCGATTTCTATTGTTCGATTGAAAAACAGATGTATTATAACTCGTAATTTTGATTTTTATAATAAAATGGGACTTGAATCTGTTGATTGGTTTTATGATGGAGATTTTATACTGAATACCTCTAGAGTCGGTTTGGAGCGAGAACCTTATGTGGGCTATAAGTTTTAATTAAGTTTAATGTGAATTATTACAATAATCTATAATATATTGAAATTGAATCTGATTTTATTTTCTTTTCGAATTGGCACTTGACTCCATGCAACACCTTAATGTCACGATCATGAAGTAACATTCATAATTTTATCATCTGATTCTAGTTCAAAATATTCTTACAGAAGGAATGATTGTAGGAGTTATAAATAAATGCATAATGCACAAAATTCTATTACACTTAAGTACATATTTTAAACATATTCACAAGTATATTCTGTTTGACCTTTCACCTTAAGGCATTCTCTGTGATGAAGCTTTTACCCTTAAGATCGAAAATCAGGGACAGTAAAATTCAGTAGGTAAATCTAACGATCCATACTGAGTTGCATCTCTAAGGTGTCAAAATATGCGATAAAGTAACATAATATTATGTATACCAGTGTGACTTGGCTCTAATATGCTCTATGGTAATAGTCACTGTATAGAAATCTGGCAGTTACAGTTTTCTTATTGAAATATGACGGTTCTTTTTTCAAGATACAGTGTCATTTCATTTCTATCAGTGTTTTGGTTTACAATTTTGCTAAATTCCAATTAAATATTTATGTACTGAGAATATCGAGAATGGAATAATTTAAATTCTAATGTCCATCAATAACTTCAAAAGATGGAATGTCAGGCGAGCGATAGTAAGAAATTATTCAAAGTGTTTGATGCATCTAAACGTAAGAGGTCTAGAAAAAAGCACGATGGTTATGAAGACTGCAACTCTGTAGCTACTGACGAGTCGGTTGGAGTAAGTATTACTACTGTTAAATTTATTAGAGACCTTATCACGATACCGAAATAACTAACTAGACTGAATGAATGAAATCAAACTCAATTATTTGTCCATCACTATAGACCGTCGTGTGGTCGTTCTATTGTGATGGACTCAAAGTTGCTAAGGTGAATATGATAATATGGCTCAAGAGATCTATAACAAGTATTTGGCTAACGAACTCACTACGCCTTTGTGATAGATACTGCAAATATCTATAGTATTCATTAATTACGTTACGTACAATGGAACACGATATTAACCGATTATGTGTGAGAGACGAGAGTAGAATAATATTGTTTCCAGGGATAACAAGCACTAGGGTTCATGTATACACTGTATCAAATTTCATAGGAACTGGTCAAGCAGTTAAGCCATGAATACGTTATTTCGTCGCTGCGCCTGACAAGTTCCATATGTGATTTTTGTATAGTTTTGGGAGACTACGAAAAACGTATTATTAATTCACATACGGAGCTTTTCTTACCGGTCAAAACATATATGGAATTAGTTAAACTCATATCCAGTTCGAATATCACAAAAATGATTTTAGTAACACATAGAGAATAAAACGAAGAGTATTTTTTGTGCGAAAACCAAAAATCAAAAAAAATCACATGGAATTTGGCAGGCGCAACGACGATTTGATAAGTTATGTTAGGTAATGTATGATGGTAACTTGCTGATTTAAAAAAATACATTTAGGTTTGCCAAGGCAATGGTCGACGGATTAATTCCGCAAAGCCGAGTCTACAAGATGTACCAGGTGGAGTAACCGATGGTCCTCATGATGTTAATTCCACTAAAAGGTTTGATATTGGTGCTTATTCTAATATTGACAAATTAAGCTTAATAGGTGATGAAATTTACCAAAATTTTAAGACTGAATCCATGAACTGCCGGCCTAGCATGACAACCACGAAAAAAATTTGTTGACCGATTTCACGTGTTTTAATCGATTATCTCGTAATGTCTGCCGGGTCTAACATGACACATTTAAAACTCGACTTCTAATCTCAAAGGTCGGAAAAGGATATTTGTCGATCAAGATGTCTATTAAAATTGTCGATGTTGAGATATAATATATCGATATGTCTTATATCTTAGTTTGTCTTTACTCGTCTGCGAGATATCTCTTGATGGTCATGCTAGGGGGGCTGGAAATGTAAGAGCGTTGCTACCGACTTGCAAAATTGTTGTCTTACATGCTTGCACATGACAGCTAGGGCATGCAATTCGGATATTCGGATATTCATATTATTCGGATATTCGCTACATTAACTATTCGAATAGTAACTATATAATTATTCGGTTTTTTTGAACATTTCGAATAACTACAATTCTACTTCGTTTTCGTAAATGTATGATTTTTTACTAACCATTCCACCTAAAAGTGTTGAAGCTGAACGTGTATTTTCGGCTAATAGGTTTTTTGTAATCATTTGAGATGTTCATTTAATGACGATACTTTAGACGCCCTCAGTTTCCTACGGTCGTATTTTCGGAACACAACAAAGTATTTTTTTTTCAACTTATAATTATGTTTAGACGACTTTTTTGAGCACATATTGGTTCCTAATTAAAATGTTTAAGTACTAAAAAGGTTTCTTTTCATTTACACACATTAAATAAAACACAATTCGAAAAATTCGTATTATTCGAATTATTCGAATAATGTTTATTATAGAATTCGAAATATCCGAATACCTACTTCGAACGAATAATGCATGCCCTAATGACAGCATAATACTGTATCTGATACCAAATCTAGTTCAATGAAATCAACTATAGTCGCCAAAAAATTTAATGTAGGTATTCATTAACTCTTCCGTTATAGGAAAAAACGATATTCGACATTTTGAACGAAATTTAGTTTTATATATTGGGATTGAGTAAAATATAAAACTAATCAAAGAGTATTATTTTTTCTTCACCGTTTCAAATACTTAAAAAACTTTTTATTATGGCGGCTAAATTCAGTAACTGTGGTTTGATTCCTGATTGAGGTAATGCTGACTATAACTTCATAATACAATGCTTATACCATACCTACTGACACATATGCTGAAAGTTGGTTAACACTTAGCGACCGTGACAGCAGTCCATCCGTGTCCCGTTCGCCGGCTGTGGAGCGTCGCACGCGGTCTCCTCGGAGACATAGAAGATCAGCGTAAGTGTTATTCATAATTATAAGAACTCTGGTCTTGTTCACTACCTATCTATAGTAACAAAAACCTTATATAAAAAGAGACAGACTACTCTCTAGGAAACCGAAACTAGCCTATTCTATCCCTCTAGCTCGATGTGCTATACCGCTGATTACTGTACTCACAGGTTAAATAATAGCCTAACCACTCTTATGAGTTTATGTGCGAAAAATGAATTCAGTTCAGTGGCGTAGCTATCATAGGGCAAAGTGGTGCAGTGCACCAGGGCCCTGAAGCTGAGAGGGCCCCCTGGGCTTTGGAAAGAGGGGGAGGCAGCTCTTGAAGCTAGAAAAATTCGAGCTTGCTCGCAAGAATTTTCAAAATTTTAAATGAGCATTTATGACAATAATTTGCAAATAATTAATGTTGTGAAGTTGCTGAAGAAATATAGTATTTGGGGATTGCTATTTATTTCTCTTTGCACCGGGGCCCTTGTCCACCTAGCTACGCCACTGATGCAGTTGTGTTATTTGTTTCTTCAATATAATAGGACCCTACCAATTTACGAAATTTAAAATTACCTTGTTATGATATACATTCATTTTATATTGATATGTTCAAGTAATGGTTATAAATGATCTTTACACTTTTAGGAGAGAAGAAATATCCCTTGCTCTAAAGGCTGGACTCGTTTCTACTCCTCGATCAATTACTCCTCCACAGGTATTGTTAATAATAATTTGTTAGGATTTCTTTAATTTGGACTCCTTCATATTTTGTTACTAAATATTTTAATAAACATTCAGGATGGTGACGGTGCGATTGATTCGATACCCAAAGATCAGGATTCGTTCATCTACGCTTTTTTAGAAGAAGCTATTAAAAGAGATAAAAAGAAGTAAGTATTTTTTGTCTGAGGAAATATAAAGGAGGTACCACATTTCGCCAAATATTTTGCTTCCAAACATATACGCGTGAAACGCGATTGAGAAAAAGAGATGGAAATAACTGTTTCATCTTGTGTTTCTTTTAAAGTATAAAGTACATATTAAAATCCGCTACTCGTAATCCTTGATACTTAATCGATAGTTAATATCAAAATGTACACATATTGCATTAGAAATATAGTACGTTTTTTCTATAGACAGCGCCATGCTAAGAAGCATGAGTATCGAGATAGTCGCGACAGAGATGGATCCGCTTCGAGAGAACGCCGCCATCACCGTCGCTGCCGGGATGACCCCTGCAGAGGAAGGGAGAAGTAGTTTATTAATTTCTAATAACGTATTTAAACAGCAAATGGCCTTTGAATTACAATATATGAGACAATATATCGTCAATAATACCGGAGATATTAGTTTTGCGATGGGTTAAACTTGAGATCTCAAATTTTGGTTTTTTTATCTGAATAAGATAGAAAAGCCAGTGTGTGTGTCTGGATAGACGCAACTTATAATCACGTGTTAAATAGGCTTAGTGATTAAAAGAGTAAATAAAAAGCGGTAGTGGATAAAGAGCGGTGGCGTTTATTGCCAGTTCTTCTTCGTTCATTCTACGCCCTTGATTTGAGAACTAGCAGTAGTTAAATGTAGATTTAGAAGCAATTTTTATTTTAAAGTTCATAATTAAACATTAACATGATATACCTCAGCATTTTAATTTCTAATTAGGATGAAAGAAGAATCACGTCCGCCACCAGTCGATCAAGCTGCACTGCTAGAAACTTTTGCTAAATTGTGTGCGCAAATGTCTGAGAAAAAATCACATTATGATAGTAAGGAAATGGTAAGAATTATAATGATGATTTGTATATATTGTTGCGAGCTATAGGGGTTCGGGATAAATAAACGCCGCTCTTCTACACTGAGGATTTATTTATAACAAAAATAAACAAAAGAAATTGAATTAAATTAAAATAATTAGTTAATTAAAATTACACTACAATTAAAGAAAAATTAAACTAAAAGGAAACACTAAACCGCACACAAAACACAGATTCTTATACTCTACTGGCTCTTGAACTATCGCACTTGAATCTCTCGTAAATCGCAGTTGTTGATCGCTTGGTATCGCTTTCAAAACTGACTAACGTTGCGATTGTTCCCGCTTATATAACCCGCTCGTATTGCGTCTCTAATATTCTCGAACATACACGCGGTTATACGCTAACGCAAAGTTTACTGGAGGTTTCTAGGCAATGAATACTCCCGCGCTATTCGCGCGCGCCTTTCTCTCTTTTGCGCACAATATTCCTTCCCCGTCGCACGCCATTCAGAACGCGAGTATCTCTGTCGCACACCGTATGCGTCCTTGTCACACATCGTTTGAATGTTCGATCTTCTATCTCTGTTGCACACAGCATGTCGTACATCGTTTAGAATGTTCGGGGGGCCATAACCAGTCCAAAGATGTTTCTCGAACTTTCTTCAGCCTATCTCCGTAACAATATATTATTCGTAGTTATATTATTCATAAAAATAACATCTAAAATTAGAAGATTTTACATATATTTAAACTATTATAGAGAACTAATAGATCATAGATATTTTATGTTCTAGCCTCGAACTCAAAGCCACAAATCGTTGCAGTGTGAAGTGGTTTCTAGAAGGGAGTCATATAATATAGAACATCCACCAATACGGCTCAATAGTCGAGAAAAATTCAGAGATGTATCACCCTCGTATACGCGAAGTTATGACAATTTTCATTCTAAAGGTCGAAGCCGTGACAATATCGCTATAGCTGATCGAAAAGATAAATGCGCATGTTGTCCGTCAAACAATAAGGAAATGCCTCGGTATTCAAGTAAACTAAACGTTGTTAGACCTAAAATTCCTGATGATGCAAGATACCCAGACTATCCTCCCGATGGTGTGCCCACTAGACCCTCGATTGACGACTATTACAAATCTCGACTTCCCCGCAGAGATTATAAAGACTACGATGACAGAGACACCAGAACGCGATATTATGATGATAGACGACGTAATTGCGAACAAAAAGCAAGCAGGAGTTTCGAAATACATAAAGATGTACATGACGATGAAAAGTATAGACGAACTGCCAGAAGCGACGGTATAAAAGATAAAGATTACGAAGGTTTTAAACGGAGACTTGATGAAAGACATACTAAAGATAGATATTATGACGATAAAGATCGGGAACGAAGTTTTGCACAGCTTCCTAGTAAAGAGAGGCGATCGAGGCGAAACGAGAGATTTGATAGGAGTTCTATTGCTTCAAGAGACGAAGATTATAAAGAACGAGAAAGATATTCAGAAAGGGAAAGAGATTCTGGGTTAAGCGTGGCTGATGGGGAGACGAGTACCATCAGTGGAAGGAGTAATTATTTAAGGGTGGTGAAAGTTAGTTGCCTTTTTTTAATTAGACTACTACAATACAAGTATGTCCCTAAATTTTCTTACCGTCGCATAATTATCTATTGTACCCACAATAAAACTTGAAGGCTTTGTTTTACGACGTCTTTAATGATCTATGCTTATTTCTTTGTGACTTTTTATGTATTGTTATTCGACGATAACTCGCGTATCCAATCTGATATAGGTAATGTAATTTGATGAACGAGTGTTTTGTCAAATACGATATAAAATGCCGTTTTTTGAAATAGTTATAAGTATTATATTATAGCCGATAGCGCAGATTTGTCTCCTAGTTATATATTTTTCTTTCAGCAAGAGATATCAGAACAAAGAGAAGCAATGGACAAAATGATGAGTCTGTGGAAAGAGCTAATGAGGTGCTTCAAATCGCAAACACCGAGTCGTGATAAAGACACTCACGTAAATAATATTTACTTTTATATGTAATAGCAAGAAATAGAAAAATTAAATAAATAAAAATATAAGGGTCATGCCAAGAATAACAATGAAGCCACTGCACTGCTCATATTTTTTTATTTAGTTTATTCCGTGAATTTATAAAATCATGATAAGAGGCAATTTCAATTTTAAACCTGCGTGGTAATTAATATATTTCTAGTACCTACAGCAATACAAAAATGTAATATGTACATATTTACATAATAATTAAATGAATCAAGAAGTACTCGCGACTTGGAACACAGGTTGCCGATTATATTGGTAAATAATACCGCTATTTGTCTATACATTTTTCTATAAATTATCATTACATTTTAAGTAGTTATATAATATACCTATATATTATATGTTATTAAGGCAGTTGGCTTAGTGTTTTGAAAGCCTACTGACATTTTCGATAAATGTCTGTTTAACAGCAAGAATCGGCGGACAACATGCAAGAGTCGGCTGCAGCTCAGCTTCGCTTGTGGCGAGAATGTATGCGACGCTATGAGACTGTCGCGAGGGACGTTGGAGACACAGACGCTAGGCTCATGGTATTTGATATAAACTTTTTTAGGCCGCCCGCCGACTGGAACTTTTTGTCACGGTGACTTTTTGCTGCTGTCACCTACTGTCACCAACAAGGCGCTCACTGTATTGATATCGGGTGACAAAACGCGCTTGGGCTCGGGATGTATTTCAAGCAGGTTGCAGAGATATGTACTCTCGAATAACAAGAAGTGTGAATACGCCGGTCGGATGACAGTCAGGTCGCTGACGGACGAAACTATTTGTCACAGTATTGTCACGTCTCCGTAGTCGGCGTAGTCTCATATATCTCCATAGCATTCGAGTCAAAAAGTCACGGCAATAGAACATCACAATGAGCGGGGAGCTTACTAGTTTTTCTTTCATGCATTGTGGTTGGCAACGGTAATAGATCTGCTCCTGCAAGATTTCTAGTGTTGCAGATATCTATAGGGTTTGATGTTCACTTACAAGTGGGATACCTGTCTTTTCCCCTTATTTCTATAATAAGTGGATATATTATTTGCTTCAATTAAATATATGTCGACATTCAATAATAATTTGACACTCGGTAAATTGAATCTCTCGATAATTTGTATAAAATCAATATTAATTGGTCCCTTCGGTAATTTTTAGTTGAAATAATCTTTAAAATTAGTTTACAAAAAAATAACGAACGAGCGAATAATTAATTTTATGCAGGTGCAAAAAAAGTTACATCGTCGACTCTGGTTTTATTTTTTTCTCTGGTCCCTTGAGTTTCAAGTTATCGAGATTCGACCGTACCGACAAATATACATATATTTGGTGTACCTACATTGTAATTTCGAATTAGAAATTAAAGTGCTTTATTTCGAAATATTGTAGGAAGAAATAAACAAGCAAAGGTCGGAGATGGCTGAGATGGCGACCATGTGGCAGGAGTGTCTGCAGCGCTACCGCGATATGAGCAACGACTTCAACAGCCTCAAGCAACAGGTTTGGTTTTGTTTTAATTAAATAGGTTTTTAGAGAGAGAAATTAATTAACTGTTTTTTATTGTTTTTGTTCAATTGTTTTAGTAATTTAGTGCTAAAAGTCGAGTGAAAGCTCTACACATACTCTATTAATTTAAATGTTATTATATACTGAGAAACTGTCCATTCCATCAGCCTGACGGAATGGATAGATAGGCTTTTTATAAGCTTTTTTTATAATGATGCAATGATACACTACATACTCGAAGCTTCAGGTAGATTCTTACAACTTCAAATCAACTTACCATTTGATCCGAACTCAATAGAGTAACCATATTACATAAAGTTAACGAAGAGCAGTTGAGGGCCACAAAGAATTATACCTTAAAAATCGCCTTTGAAAAACTTTGTGAAGCTATTTCTTATTTGTGAATACACTATCGTACATAAAACCATGAGTTCTAATATACTAGTTTTTGTCAAGATATTCTGTATAATAATAGAAAGATAGAGAGGAAACTATATTAAATTTTGCAGTTGACGACGTCTGAGAGTCCCACGAGAGCGCCGCAACCGCCTCTAGTCTGCGCTGAGGGCGAAGGCCTACCAGCAGCCGCGCCCTACCGACTACCGCCAGCTGCGTATACACCAGTACGGTTCAAACGCTAATCAAAATTCAATTTTGAATTTGAAAAAAAAAATCTGTATAAGGACACCCTAGCGGTATGAAATATACTTTACGACCTATTCTCATACCTAATTTACATAAATAAACTTCATAAAAATCGGTCGATTCGTTTCGGAGGAGTGCGACCACAAACATGAGATTTTCATATAAGTACATATCTACATAATTATATGGATTTCGATTGAGTCTACCCAGAAATCTTAAGGGATTTAGGGTTTATTTTTTAGCAGATGCCACAGATGCCTCCGTACGGTATGAACGGGTCTCCGCTGCGCTCGCGCGCCTCCGCCCCGCCCGCCTGGTGGTGGGGCGGCGAGCCCCCCGCGCCCCCCGCACGCCGCCGCTCCTCGCCCGACTCGTGCGCATCGCGCGACAGGCGACACCGCCACAAGGAGCGAGAGAGAGGTGAGATAGTCAAAATCGTGAACGCGCATGAACGGAATGTTTTGTTTTAATCTCAGATTGTTTTACCTTTATAGAATTTTGTAAACTTTATTCCGATGTTATACATAGCTAGACATTAACAATTGATGCGCTGTTCGGAAATCCATAGACTGAAACCGAAGCACTCAATATGCACTTCACGGTTTTTCCATCTATGAACCGTGGTTCGTTACCCGGTCGGAAACGCCCTGTTTATGACTTTTTCCGCTTTTGTTACAGATAATTCACGATATAAGGAAAAATCGTCCAAACCGAGCGGCGCGCGATCGGAACACCGCCATCGCAAGAGGTAACGTCGCGGGTGTGTAAATTGTTAAATTTTTGTTATCGATTGTACATGCATATTATAGTCATTGCTGTCCATCACGACTGTACCTGTACCTAAAATAAAGTGGAAAGTGAAGTTTTTTAGATTATTTGTACACTGTCAAAGTATATTTTTTAATGATTTTAAAATATAAGCATTGAAATGTATTTTTTGTTTTATTTACCAATTTATATAAATGAATAGTCTTATCTACTCAAAATACTTTAAAAAGTATGTTGAATATTCTTATCTATTCAATATACTTTTTCTTTCCTGGGCTAGCCGCCTAAATAGATGAGCCGATTTTCATTGAATTTGATTAGTATATAAATTCAGAGTATGATGAAAATATAACACAGCGCATAATCATAGCGCATAGCGCAAATATCCCAAACCATTTGGTCGAATCTGTGGATTTATAAATAAAATAAATAAATGAACAACAGCCGGTAGAGCAAGCCGGTTTCCGCAATCTGTGGATTTAAGCTATCTTTAAACATTTAGGTTTAGTGCGTAGAATAGCGGTTTGATAATATTATTGTAATCTCATCATTCATTACTTATCTTTGCAAATTGACATATCTCTCAAATAAATATCTTGGTTTCGTTCTTGCTGTCTCAACTGGTATATTTCCATGGTGGTTTGAATCAAAATAAAAACAATCAGTTTGATCTAGCAGGGGACAGAAGACTGAGATGATTGACTTGCTTATAAAGGAAAATGATCAGTGAAACAGACAGATTTCTGTCATTCCCATGCCTGTGGTTGAGCACACAGGTTTACTTTACGTGGTTTCTATAAATTTATTTAACTTAAGCGCAAGTGGCTTGATTTTTGTACAATTATTGTTGGCGTAGTATTAATATTAATACTATGTCAATGTGCAAGACCTCAAAATTATAAATTGCCGACATTTTTTGAGACAACGCAGTAGGTACTTAACAGAAACGAAACACAACTTTCACATTTCATGTATTAGGTATATAATTTGCAAATTGACAGTTTTACTACAACTAAATGACAAAACCGAGCTGTATAAATTTGTCGTTTTATCTAGAAAATGACAAAATAGTACCATTTATTGCGATGGATATAAGAATCACCTACAAAGAATAACTAACGCGATTGCTGTATTCTACTACCAGATGACCGTGTCTTATTTAAGTTACTAAAGCAAATTTATATGACAAATGTATGGACTACTTTCCATAGTTACAATGGTAATCTAACGGACATCAGGCAGGACAATATAGGAACCGGGCATATAAAATATAATATACAAAAGTTAGTCACAAGTTCAATGCTATAAGAAATGAAGTAGAATTGCATCACAGGACACAATGATTGATCTAAATTACTTTAAATAAAATGAGTACCTAAACCCGAAGAATATGTTTAAAATCATAGCAAGTGAAATGCTTTATTTGTGTAATTTTACGATATCACATGCGATGTCCAGCCTAGCATGATCATCAAGAGATATCTCGCGGACGAGTGAAGACAAACTAAGATATTATAAGATATTCCAATATATCTCGATTTCGACAACTTTGATAGACAAGATCTTGATCGAAAAATATTTCGTCATTAGAAGTCGTAGAAAGTAGTATGTGTCATGTTAGATCCGGAAGACATAAAGATCGATTAAAACACGAAAAAACGTTCGACAAAATTTTGTCGTGGTTGTCATGTCAGCAGATGAAAGTAACATACATAATAATAAACCCATTTAATGGCGTCCAATTAAAAATAATAGAGTTTTAGTGCGCGGACGCAGTGGCGTAGTTACAAGAGCCCCGAAATTCAAAGGACCACAACGCTTTACAATAAGCAACGAGGCCTTGAAGTAAGAAATAATTATTTATCTATGCACCGAGGCCTTTGTCCAACTAGTTACGTCACTGCGCATTCGTCAAGAAACTGGGTAGAGTAAGCAAACGATTATAAGGACACAATTATGATTATGGTTGTTGATCGAAGATTACAACCATTTTTAAGCAGTATTAAACTTATAGCCTTGAACTTGAAACTTCATTGAATAGGACATATTAATTCACTCCATCAATCAATTAGTCATTCATATGCCCAAAACTAGTCGGGCATAAAGACTTGAGAACAGTGAAACAAACAAATTACAACAGACTTAAAATTATTTATGAGAATATTATCAGTTAACAATATTTAAATTCACACAACTATTTAAATATTTATATTGTTGTACAGACTTACGGCCTTTTTCATAAACGTATTATAAGCTTTATATAGTTAAAATGTGTTTGTCTCGCTCTATCGAATATACAAAGACTACAGAACGAAAGAAACAAAACATTATTTAACTATATCATAACTATATCTTTTAATACGTTTATGAATAAGGCCATTATTGTTTGGCTATCAATAGTTATTTTGGGCTAAAAATTATATAGTACTTAGATTTTTTTTAAGGCCTTATTCATAAACGTGTTATAAGGTTTGATATAGTTAAAATATGTTTTATTTCTGTCGTTCTGCCGGGCTAGCATGACCGCCATGAGATATATCTCGCGCGAGAGAAGACAAACTAAGATGTTAAATATCTCGATATATTATATCTCGACATCGACAATTTTGATAGAAAAGATATCTCGATCGACAAATGTATCTATTTTTGATATTAAAAGTCGAGTTTTAAGTGTAATTGTCATGTTAGACCCGAAAGAAATAAAGCGATAGTCGATTAAAACACGAGAAAACGGTAGACAAAATTTTGTCGCGGATGTCATGCTAGCCCGGCTGTAGTCTTTTAATATTCGATAGAGCGAGACAAAACTTATTTTAACTATGTATATCAAGATTACAACGTTTATAAATAATGCCGTAAAGCTTTAATACTTACGTCGTACTTAGATACCTACCTCTTATCCCTCTTAATATTGTCGAATGTGAAAATAAATTACAATTAATTTGGTACGGTTTAAAGAGATTTCTGATTTTTAACTTATCAAAAACATAAGAGTAATTTATTACTGTGTAATTAAATTATGTACCTATTCAAAAATGTTTCGTTGCATTTGCAAAAAGGGTCTTTTAAAAATAATTAGTGAAATGAAAAGAAAAAGGCTCAAAATCCACATACGACAATTTTAATAGGGATAGGATATAATAGGGATGTTTGACAGTTAAATGAAGCCGACATAAGCTTCGTACATCAGAGGGTCTAGCACGATTTGCGAGAAAGTATACCTACGTGTACTTGTTGTATAAAATAATATTTGAAATTGCATACAAATGACTCGCAAGCTGTCCCTGCAAGGCCGTCAGAATATCATTTCTTTGATGACAATATTGTTTAGGACATAAATCGTAATTACACAAACGCATTTGAATGCTCTTCCTTGCCTTTGTCGTTCTTTTTTTATAGTAATTACTTATAGGAAATTCTTTATTATTCTTTCTTGTATAGCACCAGCCATTTACAAAAAAAAAAAACAATAGTTTCATTGGTTTAAACAGATTCAGATTAGATATATTATTACTGGCCTTGTGATACAGACGTAATAAAAAATGGCGAGAAGAAGAAATGGACATTATTATATTGCATCAAGAAGGGAGGCCAGAAAAAACATTATGGAAAGACTATACATAGATATTACCACGATAAAAATTTGAAAAAACCATAATATTTAATACATTGAATAATTTATTTTTACAACAAAAAATGTTTTATAGTTTGTCAATTTCACATACTTCGTCAAAAGTAAAGAATTAAAAGGTATGCAAATGTATATTATTTACTTCAACATTGACATTTCTAGGAAAATGGACTAGATTTCATTAATTATAGTGGACGATTTACACACGACATTGGATTGATAAAACTAAGAGAGAATACCTACTTGTATAATTTATTTAAGGAATTAATCGTAGGCACTTGTCACTTTAGATTTAGAAAAATCAGACGGTAATAAAGAAAAACTTCTTAGATACTTTGAATAAACACGTCTGAAAATTTCATGACTTCTTCGAAGTAAGGAATTTCTTGACTCCAAATAGCGTCTAAAGTCAAAAGATCCTTCTGAATTCTTAAACATTAAAAAAGCACTTTTTCATAAGTGCTTGTATTCAATGGGCACAGTGGGGTAGCTATCATAGGGCTATTTGGTGTAGAAGCTCACTTGAAAATACCTTTGAAAAGAGAGACACAGCGAGGTCTTGAAATTACAAAACTTCGAGTCTGCTCACAAGTATTTTATTTTTAACTCTTCAGCTATATTTTCCAATTTTTTTGTCTATGCACCGACGCCCAACTAGCTACGCCAGTGCATAAGCATATTTTTATTGAAGTCGAGTTTCCAGACGTTTCTGTTTAAAGAATCCAAGTTAAAGAGCACCTATCTAAATTTTGGACTTATAAAATGTAATTTTACAAGGTAACTCATTATTATTTACCGACTTCGGCGTTGACTTTGTATATACAAGTGGATACGAACTAAACTTATAATAATTTTATTTAATAAATACGTAAGATCTTAATTAGTTGCGGCTTCACTCTGTTCTTTCGTGAGTCGCTTAGCACCATTCTGGCATCAGTAAACCTGGAATAATCAAAAAGTATTTTATAGTTAACAATTAAAAATGGAAAAGTTTTCATACCATAGTAAAGTCAAATAATAAATTACCTAAGACATAAAAATGTTTGAAGAATAAAGGCTGCAGCATATGTTTACATTTCGGACGATTTTGAATCCTCAACCAGAATTGACGTTTCGAATTTATTATGCTCCAATATACTCGTATACATACATATCTCTATCCTATCCAGACAATTTCCAATGTATGGCCCTCCTTAATAGAGGTGATAGTTACCTTAACACCATAAGCCATCTCGTAGCCGCCCTTACTCTGCATTTGGTTCTGGATGGAGTGCAGCAGAGAGGAAGGCATGTCTACTTCTGTCGAACCTGGAAGTATTCAAAATTACATGTTATTATCAAATTTTCACCACTGCACATCATATCTATACTTTTATAATAAAGAGGAAAGATTTGTATTTTTGAATTTTTGTATGTTATTAATAAACTAAAATTTATATTAAATATTTTTTGTGTATAGTACATCTACATTGCACCCGTGTGACGCCTGGGCGCGTAGCTAGTTAAATATAAAATACATAGACATATTTACATGTTACAATTGACATTTGAAAACGCACTTCATAGGTGTATGCTTTTCCTTCTAGCTTAGCTCGTGACAAAGCTTTTGTAGCCAAATAAAACGTTCTTCAAATGTTCTCCGATCATTAGTTACGTTCATCTGTTATTTGTGAAAGATGGAAAATTTTCCATAATTTTTCCTAACACACTTATTCTTATGTGCTTTTATAATAATAATTATAATATTATTAGACCGGTATTGCAGCTCCAAGCCCTCTAGTATTGGAGATGTCTATAAGCGCCAGTGGTCACTTACAGCATCGTGCAAAAGACCTTAAAGTATCATAACTTCGAAATGAATCACCAAGGGAAGGCGGGAAGGTGATGCTTTGACATTCAACCTTTGAAAATTGATTCGGAAAAAATATACTTTTTCGCACCTCTGATCGTCCTGCGGTACGGTCAGCACGATATGCGCATGTTGCTCATCGATTTTCTTTTCAAATAATTTTTTAAAGCTTCAATGTCATTGCACCACAAGTCGGCTTTTTTGCATACAGAAATACCATCCTAGCCTTACCTCGACGATTCATTTCAAGTTACGGTGCATATGGTCTTTGGCAGTGGCGGCGTAAGGCGTGGGCGACGTGGGCCACCGCCTACGGCCTCGCGACCCAGGGGGCCTCGCGCCCCAAAATTATTATGCATTACTTAAAAGCCACGAACGCGCCAAAAAAATTTTTGCAGGCAGAGGGCCCCGCAAAATTAATCTTGCGCACATAAAAATTAGGTCTTACGCCGCCACTGGTCTTTGGTCACTGATTGTAGCCAGCCTGTTTGCCCCCTATTCCATAAATAAAAAAGAAAAAAAAATGAACTACAATTTCCCCAGTACCTTACAGTCAACTGATAACACATTAAATATTATTATGATTATACCCTTGGACATAATATGAGCATCTTAGTAAATGAATATGACTTCACTACTCGATAAGACAATGAAATGTGTGTCATATTACGATCTTCTGATGTCATTTGGAGTCTGCAGTTTTTTCTAGGACCACTGATTTGATTTATTATTATAATTCTTACACTAAACGTTTTAAATATGTATAGGGGAAGAGGGATGCCAAAAAAACATGGATTGACTGTATGAAGAATATGTGTTTGAGAGGTGTGACTGATGATATGGCGAGTGAAAGAAGAGAATGGAAAAAGAGAACATACTGTGTTGACCCTAAATAAAAATGGGAACAAGGCAGGAAGAAGAAGTTATAATTCTTACATTAAATACCTATGGATTATATTTTAAAGTTGTAGCATTCGGTTCTAAATTGTAATATTTGTAAACTAAGACGGAAGAAAATATAGCTTCAAAAATATAATATAATTTGGAAATATTATGTATTTAATAGAATAGACAAGGCATTTAGCGAAACCAATTTCGGTTCATAATAGGACCACACCTTTGACGTGACTTTCAAAATAACATCGTACAATATTAATTATGAAAACCATTTGTCTTCATAACAAGCTGTCATAAAATGTTGCTTGCTACTTTGCTCTAAAATTGAGCTTTTTCATTATAAAAGTATGTATTTATTCATTACTAGGGTTTAAGCTTTCCGTACAAAATTTCATCAAAATTTGTTCAGTCAGCCGAGAAAAAGACACAGTGACAGATTACATAAGTAAATAATTTGTTTATTAGTTACTTTTTGTAATAGTTGATTTATTTTTCATATAAATACGTGTATTATTAATTCAATAGGTACGTAGAATCCCCTTTATTGACTTGGAACTAAGCGTTATTAAAAATATAATTTTCTACAATAACGTTTTATTAGGTACACTAAAATATTTCTTTGAATAATTTTAATGTAATTAATACAAAAGAGAATAAATACCATAACTAAAAAACTTATGCATTTTAATACAATTAAAGGTCAGGGTCAAAACGTTTTTCAGCACGAACGGATTTGACCTCAGGTTTAAGGTCCAACCACTCAACACTAACAATAAGTATTTTGTAACAACAACAATAATAGATAATAATTCCTAGAACTGATAGTAATAACTAGTATGTAAGAATGTAATTTAAATATTTTAACCGAAACTGAAATTAAACGAACAGATATTCCTTCATCTTCAATTTAAATTATAGTAGTATGCATAGTTATTCAACTATAACCGTGTAACATTGCTTTTACATTATACTATACTCATTTTTTGAAATGAAATAAAAAAATGAAAAAAAAAAATAAAAGAAATATTTCAAGACCAACACCACAACTTTGGTACTAATACGAATGAAAAAAATTTAAAATTCAATTGAATAAAATTAAAAGAAACAAATTTATTAAGAAATCTGTGGCAGTAGGCAGTAGCATTTTGAACAATACAGTTTTTGTTGTGCTATATTGATAACGGTTTTCAGTGTTGGCCCTATAATATTTTGTGTAGATAATTGAATAGAAAATATTTCTATAATATATTATATATTAGAAGCATACCTACCTATATTTTTGTACGCAATAACGATTGCGCCATGAGTCATGACATGACGGAAGTAGGTTTTGAAACAGCAATTACCTAGCAAAAAGTATTCACGATGTTGTTTTAGTCAACAACAACAGAAGATTTTTCGTTTTTATTGTGACTGTTTCGTTTGTAAATTTTAATGTTGTTCATTAAATAAGCATAGCGAAAAAGCCTAATGAAACCATTAACTTAGCGAAGCTAAAGACCTGTGTTATTTAGAACGTAAAAAAATACGGTAAAACATATCAGTCTCTTTAAAATATACTTAGTTTTTTTCCAAAATACTTACCTGAAAATTCAACATAATATGTTATATTATAATAATAATATGTAGAATTTTCAGATAGGGTGTACCTTGCATAAAAATACATTCAAATAGTTTGTTTAAACTTTAAAAATGTAATTCGTAATATTCATGATTAGTATTTTACTTGTTGTTGTAGTTGGTAGTTTAAATAGTATATAATATAATGAAATACGTCCCATCCTATGTAAAATAAAACTAAACGCGTGTTGTTAGTTTATGTAGTTCAATTAATTAATTGTAATGTTACCCGATAGTGCGGTTAATTAGTTCCTTTCCGATGTTTTGTTGTATTTATCAGTGTGACGGTATTTGCGCAATAAAACCGCACTTTTCTGTTATCAGTAAAGTGCAAAGAAATTTGAAAAATAACTAAAATTAACTCTTCGGCTAAATTCTTTATTTATGAAAAATTGTGAAGAACTAAAATAAAACTGTCACTATATTCCAAATCCCTAAATACATCTACACAAATATTATAAAGAGCAAAGATATGTATATTTGGGTTTTTGTATGTTTGTAACGAATAAACCTAAAAACTACTAGACACATTTTAAAAATTATTTCACCAATAGAATCAATTAGCGAGTAACTTAGGCTATTAGTACGTCTCGATGCACCCGTGCGAAGCCGGGGGTGTTGCTAGTTAATAATAAAAGCTTACTAAGGTTGATAACATAAAAATACAGACAACCATAGACTACAACGGATGAGTCACAGTCGGCCGGCGATCTTTATTTTGAACTTAAACATTACTGAGGAATGAATTACCAACGTGACGTGTAGATTTTATCTATTTTAAATAATATATTCCAAACTTAAATTGCAAGCTTTTATATGCTTTATGATAATTCAAAATGTATTTTTATGATTTATGATTGTGAAATTAAGTAAGAACACAGTTGCTGTACGCTGCGATTAAAGAAAACGATTAAGTTAGTCATGTACGCAATTCGTTTTAACCCTGCAAGGAAATTGCTGTTATTATAATCATAGACAGGCGAAGAAGTTACAACTAGTATTTACTTTTAGTACTAGCTAATAGGTAAGGTCGTAGAATCGAGCGACAAGACAAATAAGGAAAATGTGTTCTTTTATTTTTAGAAACTCCTAAGAATGGCCGTAAGAGTTTCTAAAAATAAAACAAAATGAACAAAAAAGTTAACAATTAATGTCATTTTCACGGTTAACCATAATATTACCTTTTCTTAACTCGAATATCACCAATTTTAATAAAATACTTTATACCGTGACAGCTGTCTGATTGATATTTACTGTAGATATTAATACGCTTTAGTTTTTGCCCTATGAATTTCCGAATGCTTGATAACACAAAATAGGTCAACAGCATATAATTGATTGGCTACTTTCACTCATATTCATTTGTCAATACTGACATAATATTTTATGTAAAATATGGAATCAATAAAAATGACTAGATTTTAATAACTTATGTGTTACATAGACCGTTGCATCAAGTATTTGAAATAAGTTACAAATCTCGGAGCGTCTACAAAAGTTTACATAACACATCAGTTTAAATGCGATTGATACTTAATTAGAATTCATTCCAGCGATACTGGGGGCCTAGCACGAACGACTATCGACAAAGTATTCGAATCGTCAAACTGTCAGTTGTATGAAAAATCATTTGAAATTTCATACAAATGACAGGTCGACGATACCAATACTCTTTCGATACTAATTGTTCGTGCTCACCCCTCTGAAATGTCTCATTGATATTCGATACTGTGATCGTACTATTTTCCTGATACTTCGTACTTTAACATCAGAATCTTACGACCGCGACGTACAAAATTTGAATATAACTTATAAATTAATTACGTAATTACGCTATATTTATTACTAGGGATTTCTACTACATCTTCAATATAACTTCAATGTAACCCAAGGTGTTAAAAAAACATAAACACAGAAGATTTGTTTTTTGTTTGTAACGAATAAACTCAAAAACTACTGGACCGATTTTAAAATTTATTTCACCAATAGAAAGCTGCATTATCAGCGAGTAACATAAGTTTTTTGTGTATAGTACATCTACATTGCACTCGTACGAAGCCGGGCGTGTTGCTAGCACTAGTGCTTCTATCTCAATTATTACTAAACTAAAATGTTCTAAAATATATTATTATTAAACTAAACATTCATTTCACAAATCCTCGCAAACAAAGGAATAAAATACCAGTACCAATTCCATAAATCAAATAGAATAATTTCTATGAATACATCACAAACTCGTAAGTCGTAACGTAATGCGTCTGCGCAGACTATTTGTACCATATAAAGAAGCAAGCTGACGACCATTACCGAAATGGGAACATGTGTGTACCTTGCATACAAATGAGTTTTTAATTTTATATAACCTACTATGTATACGGCGTAAGTATTCATATTCTTTATATAATACATTGTATAACTTTTCTGTACCTGTGTATGTCACTGAACTCCACTTAAACCGCTGGATCGATTTCGATAAAATTTCCTTTTTCTGTTTTGTTTTTATTCACGCGCTGCGATAGGGTTCCAAAATATTTTGCTAGCCAACTGCAGAAAATCGTTCGTCGGGTCCGCTAGTTTCATATAAAATTAAATTAAATAAAAAATATTTTATAAAATACCATGTTACAAACGTTATAAAGTCTGTTTATGAGGATGTGTAGTCGTAAAAACAACTGGACCGATCAATTTGAGATTTCAAAACTTAATGCTGACAACAATACTACAAAAATATTACGTATATAATACAGAACTTATTATGAACCATGGCAAAAACGCAGAAAAGGTAGGTATTTATGATAATAAAAATAAAACGTACCTATATTAGATTTCTAATTTTAATTGTAAGGAAGTAGGTAATAGATAATATAGAGTTCTAATCGGCTGAGATCGTTTAAACTCACTTTGTACTATTTAATTAATTATATAAACGCAAAAAATGGTATTTTTCACTTAACGCAAAAGACATCTCATTTATTATATGATAAACAAGATGCAGATATTGAGTATTGACGTGTCAAGTCGAAAGTTACAATCGGATCGTCTTGTATCACTTTATGCGATAGCCATAATATCTTTTACTCAGGAATAATCTGTATTATTTGACAAGATTTCATCTGAAAAAGCATGAGCTGCGCAGTCTTTTGTTTTTTATATAACATAAAGTATCATTGAAATAAGTCCTGCGATTGAAATATCGTTTTCTTGTATGGAAAAATCGCCCGCAAAAGGTAAACGCAATGGATGTATGAGTACTTACTAAGAACCCTCCTGTGGAACTCGGTCCGAAGAAGGCAGAACGGGTGATATTATAAAATAATTAGATACCACTTTCTTGCACATAACTTGACTCCTATGGACATAATGAAGGAGTCCTTGAAGATGAGTTTTTGTTATAAACCTGCATAAAAGAGTTTTGTTTTTCCTCTTTTATCATAATATTTTAAGGAAATAGCTACATAAAATAAGCCTTGAATGATAAGTTTGCCTAATATAATATAACATTGTCAACACTTTGATGCAATATGTTATGGTTCGGGGCGAAAATTGATAATTATATTGGTTTGATTTCGTCAGTCATATAAAGTCAGTCATCCTAACCGGTTTTAGTGTGGCTTGGGCCATTTCTTTACACATATTCTAGGTGCCTAATGGGAGCGGATTTTATATTTTGAGACTTAGTAATATAAAAAATAGATCGTAAGAACTACTGTATTTTTATGTTAGACTAGAAGCACGTCCCGGCTTCACACGGGTGCAATGTAGATGTTCGGTACAGAAAAATCTATATCCATGCTACTCCCTGATAATGTAGCTTTCTATTGGTGAATTTTTTTTTTAAATCGATCCTGTAGTTTTTGGGTTTATTCATTACAAACATACAAAAATACAAGTCTTTCCTCTTTAAAATATACCTGTTATCACGATACACTGTCAGAACATCAGTCCATGATGCGATTAATTTTAATTCGAAAATTCTAATAGACGTTTTCGCATTTCATGCTTTTCCATCAATGATCGGTGGTTCGTTACCCGGCCGGGGCTAGAATTTCGAAATTCCTCAACCTTTCAATGCCTAAAATTACCATACGTAAGGAAAACATGTTTACAGAAAATTGTAACGTACGCGGGATCCAACCCGCGACCCTTTGGATTGCAAGGAAGATTTACTATCTAATGTGCCAACGAGCCCGTCAATCCTTCATGAATCCTTAAAGATAAAGTTTTATATTTATTTTCCCTGTCTTCTATTTTCACTGTAATCCACTTATGTAGTAATTACCCCTAAGGTTACTGTATGTAGACTTAATTATAGTAGACAAAGCCATGTAAAGTTATCAAGATGAAGCCTATCTATGCGAACATAAATTTATAATAATGCCTATTGTAATAGCTATTGAAAGGTCTTTCCCATTCATTGGTCTATGATTAATTATAATTAATATCGTAGCGATTATTCATTGTCTATTACTTGATAAGTATTAGACTGTATGAATGGAATGTAGGTACGAGTAAGTATCTAGAGTTATTGGTATATTTATTTTAATATATTTTTATTCTATCCATGTTTTTTTAAAATACAGTCTAAGAAATGTATTAAAGAGCAATGTAGAGAAGCATTCTGAACCTAATAATTAATATTTAGTATGAAATAAGGGTATAAGGGAACGGTATTGGAAATGGGCCGGCCATACAATACGAATGAACAATGAAAAATCTACTCAAATATAGCCTAGAAACATGGCCAGAAGAATTTTTTTTTTTGACGGGCTCGTTGGCGCGTGCGGTAGAACACTTGCCGTGTGCATCGATGGGTCATGGGTTCGAATCCCACTGGGAAGACATGTTTATAATTTTCTGTGAGCATGTTTTCCCCACGTCTTCGGGTGGGAGGAATAACGAACCACCGTTCATTGATGGACAAAACTATGGTTTTAGTCTATGGATTTCGGAATACTACTACATACTCGAAGTAAAAGTGGGTCGACAGCGCATCATTGATTGATGTTCTGTGGCTGAGGTATCACCTACCAGCAAGTGAACCTCATGCTCGTCGGTCGTATCTGACTTAGAAAAGGCAAAAAGCTTCGTAGAGAGGTCCTCATTAAAAACACTAATCCGTGATATCTAATATTTACTAACTTTTATTTTGTAAAAGGATATATTATACCGTATAAATCTGCTAAGCGTTTTCGGTCGTTTTTTCAAATTCTTCAGTGATATGTTTTTAATTAGAATTATAGACAGTGATATAAGCCAGCTCTTAGAATTATACAATCTGGCTGAACTGAATATTTAAAAAATTATATTATACTGAACAATATTTTATTTAGTATCTAACGTATGTTTCTTTATAAATCAATTTCTGTGCTCGTATGTACGTATCAGAGCCAATAATAAATGTTATTAATTAAAAAAAAGAACTTTTAAAAATACAAAAAAAATATATGGGTGAATATACGGTATTTGATTTTTTTGTGTCCCTGAAGGAAATGTAATCTGTTTCATTCAAAATTCATAATTTCTCTTTTTGACACTATTTTTGCATTTGTAATGATGCGGGCCAGAAGATTTTTCATTTTTTTTTAATTTTATAAGCTCCAGAGGAAAATTTGTTACCAGGGGAGTGACACTATTGGCAGAGTAGTGACAAATTAAAGCAGGGAAGTGACATGCCATTGATTATTAGCTAAGAAATTGGACATATATTAAATAAAACATATATAAATTATAGTATTTGGATATTTATTAATATACAAGATACATTCAGTCTTTAAAGTTTCTAAACACAACCTTATTTTTATTATTAGTAGTTTGTTAATGTCTAAGTATCAAATAACAGAATTAATATTTTCTACTTATCAGTCTCATCTGAGATGAAAATTACAGTACATACTGTTTGATAGTTTTTAATTATAAAATGTTAAAAAGCTTACAAGCCACTTTTAAGACGCTTAAATCTGAATAAAATTTCTTAATGAAACAAAAAGATAAACTTCTCAGTCTCGACGCTCTCTAAACAAATAAATTTAAAAAAAATTAGCAATGCACAGTATAAATGAAAACTTTCATTTTTTGCAAAGAACAGATTCGATAATTTCTACTTAACTAAATAGTTTATACGTAAATACTAAACAATCATCTATTTACTTTTCAAACACATCAACTGGTTCTGGAAACTTGTAGAATACTCTGTTACCCTTTATAAGTATATTTGGCATTGGCAATATGTTCCCATTTAACAGACATACCATTGTCATTAAATCTAAAAAAGTACAATCTTCATTGGAGTTCTTTAAAAAAGTAACACTGATCTCTCTTTCTTCTTCATCAAAATCTGACGAACATAAGCCAGCATATCAGTATTTTTATTATTTATATGGTTTTCCACAAGTATAAAATATCCGTTCTTGACAGTCATAGCAATGTCTTCAATGTATGAAATATGCCAGAGAAGTGACGCCAGAGAAGTGACAAAATCGCGCATAACCTACAAAAACAACATCACTTGCTTTTCTGACCACATTTTAACGTAATACATGACATCTACACACAATTAACATTGTATTGTGCAAATATAAAACTTCGTAACGACAAAATACAAAAACATATACTTACCAAAGGAAATACTCCAACGACTGGCACAACCATGCTTTCCTACAGTGAATCGAAAATGGACGCAATATTATTGAAGTTTTGCTCAACGTTGTTAGCTTGCTTCTAACTTCACACTGTTATACATGCGTAGTTTAAGGACAAAAATATACCTATGCGGTTTTAAGTCATATTTTAAGTCTTCGAGTTTTGCCAGATGAAGTGACACTATTGTAACGTCACGTAAATATAAGTCATTTTTTTTTATATTAATAAATGTTTTTTCAGTGTATTTTGGTAAAATATGTTTCAATGTTTATTAAAGCATATGATCATGTAAAAAAAAAACATAATCACATAAGTATATAAAGCATATGGCTATAAAATCATTATAATCTAGTAAAAGGGGTGGGCAGAGGAGTATACATTTACAGGTATTTTTAACTATTAATGCCTTAAATTAAATAATTATCGTTAATAGTCTGTGTGGCCCAAATAAAAGACCATATTCTTTATTGTTTAAGCATACCGAAACAATAATATAATAAGTTTAACATACAATTTGTCTAAGGACCAATGGAATTCAAATAGCGTATATTCACCCACATAACACTGAGTCTCATACGTTGTAACTACGTATGTACGTGTATATAGTTATACATAGACTGTTCATGTTATATGTCGGTCGTTCACTTCCATATTTGAAGGTTGTTTGATAATCGATTGACAGTTATTGATACCAATATGATCGGATTAGCGCGATCCTTTTCACTTTTGTCACTTGTCGAACACTTCAGAAGACTTAGTGATGTGATAAAATTATCGATGAAAAGTTAAAATGAGTTCTCAGAATTACGAAGACAAACAACGTATTTTCATGAAATCCTTCATCATTTGTTATTGTATAGTTAAATATTAAAATTTAGTTAAATGCAAAAAATAAGTTTTAAACACTATTATTGAAATAGTGTTAGGTTACCTTGTAGTAAATACTCTGTATTGTTTCCAATATTTCCAATGTCAAGTTTTTTTGCAAAATGTCAGCCAATACATAACATACTTGAAAACTGCAAATATTTATCCTGGAAAGAAATAAAAATACAATGTTACATTACCTATGTGTCCAGTATGTTGGAAATTGGTTGGTGCACTAATCATAGATCTGTCTATCCTCCGCCTCGTGCGTTGCGCCTGCGCAGCTGGCTGATAGCAACACGCGAACCATTGAAGCCACATTTCACTACCCGTGGTCGCCATTTCGATAAAAGCTTTATTTGTCCACTCAACACTTAAAAACTATTTGCGCAATCTTACGCGCCACAACACTTAATTCGATATTTAAATTTTGAAATTTAACTGAGTAAGAATTGCCAGGTTAAAAAAAAGTAATTGAGAACTGGCGGTCACTTTTGTCAGCCACACAGAACTAAAGTCTTGTCTCTTGATATATCGCGAAGATGGTATCTTGCTTTATCTATGAATATACTTGACGTGTCAAACGGAGATGCTTTTGCGCTGATCTCTCGTGAATTGATAGTGATGATCACATGGCTCCCAGATAATATCTGAAAAGAAAAACATTTCCTTGTAAGTATTTTTTCTTGGAATATCGTATTAGTTGTGTTCAAATAAACACAATGATTCATTTCATATTATAAATCGTTATGCTAATCGTTTGTTTATCTTAACGAAGTTTTATCATTGAATTAACTGTTATAGTGACTTTTGGAATAATTAGGTAATTATATTATTCGACTAACAGTAACAGTATTATTGTTCAAAATGTGAATACTCCATTTTTGTAACTGTTAGATATCGACAGACGAGCATGAAGTTCACTTGATTGTAGATGATATCCCAGCCCCAGAGCATCAGTCAATGATACGCTGTCGACCTAGGTTTTTACTTTGTGCATTCGGAAATCCATAGACTAAGACCGAAATGCGCAATACGGTTTCACGGGCCTTCACGGTTTTTCCATCTATGTACGGTAAAACCGTTTTTCCATCTATGTACGGTAAAACCGTACATAGATGGAAAAACCGTCCGTTCAGAATTTTCGTTCAGGATATGTCCGTTCAGAATTTCAATATTCCTATCACCCGCTTAATGCCCGAAGACGTGGGGAAGACATGCTTACAGAAAATTATAAATATGTTATATGGGCGGGGTTCGAACCCGCGACCCATCGGAGCACAAGGTAGGTGTTCTACCAAACACGCCAACGAGGCCGTTGAATGCCTGTTATGACAGCCTGATTCCGGGAATTGAACCCAATAACCAGTTCTAAAAAGAAACATTGAGTCAACAAGAACATTACATACTTCTTATCTCGTTCTTTATTCGTATTATTAACAAACATTTTGATTTAAATAAATCAAAGAAATGAGAACGCATTGAGTAAACAACATAAAGCTTTATTTATTTAAGAAGTTACTATTTACAGACATAAAAAACACTTAATTTTGGACCTCGAATATGTTTTAATGTCGAGAAAGTAAGTTCTATCGCTTTAAACAGAAACTTGAGATTAAATTTTTAAACCTCGTAACATTATAATTAATTAATGCCCTATACCAAGTCATAATAACAGGAAACGATAAGTTACGAGGCTTCTTTAATCAAAATAATGTAAAAAGGGGAGCATAATTTAAGAATCAAGTAACCCAGTTTCTATACATATATTGGTGGTACAAGTGGTACCTATTCACACTCAGAAGAATTTTACAATACTTGAAATATATTTTCACTGTGTTATATATTTCAATGTAAAATTATTTTTAAAATTGGTAGAGTCATTTTTGAGTGAAATTGTAACAAACAAACAATCAAATATTTCCTCTTCTATTTTATCTATATATATAAAAGAGATTTCCACCTATATAGTCACTCATCACGATATCTCTGGAACCATAAGGCGTAGCGACTTGAAATATGGTAGGAATATTCCTTTCGCCGAGTAGAGGTCAGCTAAGAACGGATTTTACGAAATTCCACCCACGAGGGGTGGTGGGGGGGGGGGGGGGGCAATTGCTAGTATTAGTATAATATATATAGTATAAGAATAATAGATATTAGAATCAAGAACATACAAAGATGGATTAACGTAATGTGTCGAATAAACACACAAAGTTAATGAATGAAAGTGAAATTTGTGTATAAGGTCAAATGGTATCCCATACTTTTGAATAATAATAATTATAGTAGATCAAGACCTCAGTTGGCGCCAGTAGTGAAGTGAAAGCGGTGTTTAATGAGCCGTAGGCGTGTTTATATTAATGTCGCTAATCTCTTCACTATATAATACAGGATATCTTATAATTTTCACTTATAAGATTTATTAGAATTACATCCTGTACTCGTTATAGCGTGCCTACATATCGAATTTTGTAAGCCCGAATCTACAGAGTGCTAAGCACGAACGACTATCGAAAAAGTATTCGAATCGTCCATGTGTCGATTGTATGAGAAATCATTTGAAATTTCTCACAAATGACAGCTCGACGATACGAATACTTTTTCGCAAGTCGTTCGTGCTAGGCCCTTAGAGCGCACGCACTGCCGGCCTAGCATGACCGCCACGACATATGTCGCGGACGAGAGAAGACAAACTAAGATGTAAGATATCTCGATATATCTCGACATCGACAATTTTGATAGAAACGATATCTCGATCGACAAATATATCTATTTTTGATATTAAAAGTCGAGTTTTAAGTGTAATTGTCATGTTAGACCCGAAAGAAATAAAGCGATAGTCGATTAAAACACGAGAAAACGGTAGACAAAATTTTGTCGCGCTTGTCATGCTAGGCCGGCAGTTTTGTGGCTCTGTCGCGGCCACTCGAACGCTCAGTGGGCGCCGATTCAATATAAAATACATATATTAGGGATGATATGGAGTTCCGTAAGAGTATTCAAAACTATCGGATATCCGATATAAAAATCTATCCGTAACCGTAACCGAATCCTCTATAAAAGTTTCGAATAATTTCAGATAGGGGCGGAGACATGTTATTACAAGTTTTGTTTTTGGCTAGTCGTGCCAATTATTTCTATTGCTTAGTCATAACTAGTGATCTATGTCATTAACGGTATCTAATATCCGTAACCGAAACTAATGGATAATCCGAAATAATTTCATATCCGTAACCGTATCTGAAACCGGAATGATATATTCATATCCATATCCTAAAATGTATGAAATATCTATCTATCTCTACAGCTTGTACCGTCCACCTGTGGATACTCTGTGGCTGATAGCGGTGGCCTGGTGTGCGGAAGCGCTAAAATGTACGAAGTACTTTAAAGACTAAGCACTAATTATAATTACTCATTACATCAATTATGGTCTTAAATATGACGTAATTATAATTCTGAAAGGCTTAATAAATTTTGTAGCTAACGGTTAATAACTTAATAAGTATTATAGTTTCACTTTAATGTCACTACAAATCGACACCAGCAATTTATACTACGCTAACTAATCTTCTGGCGTAAAATATAGCGTAGTATAGCAATACTACGCTATATTTTACGCCAGAAGATTTCAAAGAAAAATTATGATTATTAAAAGTCTATATAAATTATAAGTTAAACTATATCTATACTAATATTATAAAGAGGAAAGATTTGTATTTTTGGATTTTTGTATGTTATGTATGAACTCAAAAACTACTGGACCGATTTTAAAAACTATTTTACCAATAGAAAGCTACAGTACATCATACATCTTCATTGCATCTGTGTGAAGCTGGGGCGCGTTGTTGTGTATATAGCTTAACTAGCTATACAAGTTAGCGTAGTATAAATTGCTGGTGTCGAAATATTTGTTTTACTTACACAAATATTACGTCGGATGAGATGAACCCATTATGTTACATAGGGCTTTATCTGTTATCACAGGTGTGATAAGGTTCTATATACATACATACATATACATCAAGCCTCTTTCCCATTGGGGTAGGCAGAGCTCACGGATTTCCATGTGCTCCGATCCTTACATACCAGTTTCGCTTCTTCTACTTTCATCAATAATTTCATACACGCTCGTCGCCTTCGAGTACTTTTGACCTGGCCCTTTTGAAGAACGTCCCCGATCTGATCGAGGTACGTTCGCCAAGGTCGACCACTCCCGACTCTATGTACTACGTAGGTAGACCGTAGAGCGTTAAGTTTTAAGGTTCTATGAAATATTTTATACGTTTCATCTCCTTAATATGACTTTTTCTAAGTTTTCACAGTATGTCCGCGTGAAAATTATGAAAATATTCTTAACATTAAAAACAATAAACCCGTTCTGTAATTTCAATGAATATACAAAATCCTTAAAATTAAAAGACAAACACACATACTTTTATACTTATATATGAGTTTCTTTTAACTTTGTTATTACAGAGCAAACAACAGTTGGGTTACCTGATAGAAACCTTACCACGACTTAAATCTCAGATGGGTTGTCGATCTTTTAAAAAAATATTATAAATAATTTTTCTGCAACTAAATCACGTCAATATACCTTCTACTAATTGGAACGAATGTCGCAACGAAAACGATTGATTTCACGAGTTTCAATAACTATTTTGTTGACACGGTTCGCCTTCTATTAGCCACGACAGCTATTTCCAACGATTGGATTGTTGCACAAAATATAATTATTGCCCAATTTTTATTATTGGCTATAGTTGGATGTTTTGTTTTTACAAAGAAATGCTGATAGCGGTAATGTTAATCGAAATGAAGTCATCATAAACAAATGTATTTATTAAAAAATACAGTAAGAAAACAGTTTAAATTGAAGAAATAAACAATTCACTATACACAAAAATATATGTTAGTCGCTGATAATGTAGCTTTCTATTGGTGAAATATTTTTTAAAATCGGTCGAGTAGTTTTTGAGTTAAATCGTAACAAACAAACAAATCTTTCCTCTTTATAATATTAGCATAGATTTGTTAGTTAGATACCTATGAGGTAGGTACTAGTAGGTACTTTGCTAAAAAGTGTATTGACGAGACTAAAGTGGCTTCTCAGTGATTTGTATAGACAGCACAATTATGTGATGATACTTGCCTGGAAGCCTGCCAGTCTGAGAGCTTCGATCAATAGTCTGAGCACTACTTATAAGGTAAAGTGATCTTCATGGAAAAATGTTTCAGCGTCTACTTGGCTATATCTTTCGTAAAGACAAAAGAGCACGTCAGCTATTTCTAACAGTGCAATTCAGATTCATATTCCTATATGAATCAGTATGGTATCATATACATATTATATGAGTCTGGATGGTATGAGATGTTTTTTTTATGTCAGATATCTATAGACGAGCATGAGGTTCACTTGATGGTAGGGTGATACCTTAACCACAGAACATTAGAGCATTCGGAAATCCATAAAATGAGACCGAAATGCACAATGTGCAATTCACAGTGTTTCCATCTATGGACGGTGGTTCGTTACCTGGTCGGAATTTCGATATTCCTCCCACCGCACCATATACGCTTACAGAAAATTATAAACATGTATTCGAACCCGTGACCCATTGGAGAGCTAGGTGTTTTACCTAACGCGCCAACGAATCAATCAATGTCTGTGCTTTTATTTCATAGTTGGTAGATAGATTTTACTCTGCTCGCATGACCGCCACGAGATATCTCGCGGATGAGAGAAGACAAACTAAGATGTAAGATATCTCGATATATTATATCTCGAAATCGACAATTTTGATAGAAAAGATATATCGATCGACAAATATATCTATTTTTGATATTAAACGTTGAGTTTTAAGTGTAATTGTCATGTTAGACCCGGAAGAAATAAAGAGATAATCGATTAAAACACGAGAAAACGGTCGACAAAATTTTGTTGTGGGTGTCATGCTAGGCCGGCTGATGATGAATGGTCTCATGTTTCAATAAAATGAGCTACACAATACAAATTCAAAAAACACGCATTTACGTATATAATACAATTAAGTATTCCTCTATCTTTCTAAAGACATACAGTTAAAATAGTAAGCGCTTCACAGTCTTGTGTGAATCTTGAACAGTATTATTATTGTATTATAGACTATTCCCGTCTCATTATCTCCCGCTATGCACGCAAGTGTTAACAATAGTTACGAACTGCTAGTTTTAAATATATTCGAGTTGTAGATAAGTCGAACTAAACAAAATTGTCTAAGATTTATTATGTGTACCGACCAAACAAAATAGCAGCGTACATCGCTGTGTTTCACTTGGGTGACTGTATCGATGTTGCTGCAGTATGCATCTATAGGTGATGCCGGTAATAAAAAAATATATGAAAAAAAAAAAAATAATTATAAAAAACTAGTGGACCCCGCAGACTTTGTTCTGCCACAATTTTGGCTTCGAAATTATATAATTACTCTTAAAGAAAAAAGATTTTCCCGCTTTTCTGTTGAAATTTTTCCTATATGCTATAAACCTCACGGAGCCCGAGACCTTTCCGACGAATGCAAAACCGTGGAAATCGGTTCGTGCGTTCTGGAGTTACCTATAGCATCAGGAAGGAAAACCCGACTTATTTTTATATATAGAAGAATATCAGTTTAAAAATTATGTATTTTCTACGTTTAACAGTTGGGAATAACATCTAAATTCTATCGATTATTATCGCGCATTGTGGACAGCCTATAAAATTCTGAAGTAAAAATAGTTTGATGGAGCATCATTTATTGCAACATCCAATGACTGAATATAACCTCCTATCAATAGAGCCTCGGGTTTGTCGATGTAGTAGAAATAAAAGAGGCTAGAAAACTTTCTCAGTCCAAATCTATTGTTTTTGGGGACTTAAAAAACTACTCTATCGATTTTTTTGAATTTTCATTTTCCAATTTTTCGACTATCCAAAAAGCTGCTTACTGCACCGCACGTATTTGATGACCAATGTTTGCTTTAAATTCTTGTTAGCCGTCTAATCGATAATAATCTGAATACCAAAAAGCCTTCAGTATCCTCGTACAAGGTTTTTTTTATTGTTTACATGGCTTGGATACAAACCATACAAGGTTTATGCGGGAAATACTACCAGTATTTTGTGCAGATATGTAGATATACACAATATACTTTATTTCACACAGAAACTTATTGTCATGCATGATGACAAATTTTTATTAATCTGTGCTCTTTGGCTCTTCCCTCTATAACTCTATGTTTGTCATCACTTAAAGCGTAATTGTGTTACTGTTTTGGGGTATTAAAAATACTATACGTATGTAATAGTCGGTGTCGAGCTAAAGGATATTAAACTTATTAATAATTTAATTTAAAAAAAATAAAATTTACATAAATAATATCTAAAAATTGGGGGTAGCAATATGCTTAAATGTTTAATTTTTAGTATTTATGAGGATATTTTTAAATTTATGTATCGTTCTCAATGTTCTGTAATGTTTAAAATAATTATTTTAGCACACGCAGTATGTAACTATGTTATTATTATAATAGCCCATTAGCCAATCGCAATTAAACGCATTATATGATGCAATATGGCCCAAATCTCGTTACGTATGGGTACCTGGCGTTTATAGGCGCACGGTGTGCCAATTCTCTCTTATAAATAATCTATGGTTGACTTGGGTTGGCCTATTTGGCAAGTTGTAACTCTCTAATAATTTTAAAAGTGAGCGATCAATTATATGTTTAATGGTAGTGAATATTATAAGGTAATGATAATTTTATACGAAGCCTGAAGGTTGAACCTTTTGTAATGTTGTTTTGGATCAAACTTTTTGACGTTAATAAACAGAAATATTTTGATTCTAATTATTCTTGTGATCCAATCATAATTATATGTCAATCATTTAGCCAGAATGCACGACTAAAACCGCTCAATTCCTTAGATTATTTGGATATTAACTTACTATTTTAATAAACTTGAATGCTTCGAATTCATAAATAAATTCGGTCAAAAATACAATATAGCTATGATATGTTAATCAGTCGGAATTTTATCTTACGATTGTTTCAAGACTGGCTTCTGCCCGCGACTTTATCCACGTAGGTTTCGATTATAATTTGTTTTTGGGCATTTTTCTACTTACTACAATACACTTCTCTCCCACCATATATTTCGTGTAACTGAAACGGTTTATGCATCGCACGCCAAAATAGCTATCAGATTGCAGGATTTTTTCCGACTTGCTTACTATAAATTTGGCCAATTAACTCAATATCGTTATTAATTATAGCCTAAATAAATGTTTAAACAATAATACTGTAGAGTTTCATTAAAATCCGTACTGTAGTTTTTGTGTGAAATAGTAACAAACATCCATCCTCACACACTCACATTTATAATATTATTAGCAGGATATTCTTACAAATATGACAAATCGCCACAAACAAAGAAACACACTATCTCTTTAGTATAAAAGGTAGATAAATAATATGCTTTTATTTGCTTCTGAAATATTCTATACCATAAATAAGACGGAACAATGACAGCAGTAACTAAAAAACAAAGGATTTTAAGAAAAACTAGAACGAATTAGGTCCAGTATTCTCAGTACGACTTGCGAAGTGACACTTGTAACATACAAAGTCGTATAAAGCTTTAGAAATAGAAGCGAGGGTAAATATTTGCACCCCAATAAACAAGAGGGCCCACGAGGTGAAGCGCGACATGACTCATCACTAGTGTGGCTATCAGGCTGGAAATACTAGGATTATTTTTATATACAGTCGACTCTCGTTAATTCGAAACTCGAGGGACTCTTAAAATATTTCGAATTATCGAATGTTTGAAATATCAAATGGTTCGAAATTTGTGAGAGAAAATTAATAAAACTTCGAATTACCAAGTATTGATCAAAAAACAAAGGCTCGTGTATGTTGATACAAGTTTGAACTTGTCGCAAAATGTTATATACATTACAATCATTCGACCTCTTTCTCTCTGTAACTTTGAATTGTCGAGTGTTGGACGCCGATGAGTTCGAATTAACGCGTCGTTTTATTATATAGCAATGATTTTTTCGTTCGTAAGTGCATAAAAATGTATTGATTTAGTTCGAAATATAAAGAGATTTTGTAGGGCACTCGTGATAACTTTGAATTATAGAGAGGTTCGAATTATCGCAGGTTGGAATTAACGAGAGTCGACTGTAGTTAGTTAGTTATTAGTTATACTTCTTTAGGCGCGTTATGAAAAAATGATGAGAGTGAAATTTACGATGCGCGCGATGCACAGCGAGACACAAAATTCGCACGGGAGTTATTTATTTATTTTTTTAAATTGAATTTTATTGACTGTGTTGACATTCCTTTTCCAATCCTTTTATTGTAATTAATTATTTGCATGCAATTAAAAACTATTTTTTAATGATGCCAAAGAAGTATAACTTCTCACGCGCGTACATAAGTACACGCACCCATTTTTTATTTTTTTTCTGTTGACACATCCATTGACTTAGGAAAGGTATTTTATGTTTAAATTGACTTATTGTTAGATTAGAAATAAATTATTTCAATTAGTATTGTCACATTGTGAAAGATAGTTTGGAAGATATTGCTACTCTAGCAATAAGACCACCAATTATCTCTTATTCCTGTAAATGTATTTTCATATTTGTATTTCTGTTTTGGGCAATAAAGTTGTAAATAAAAATAATATTGTATAATTATTGTGATATTTTATTAATGCATTTGGTGTTGCGACGTTTTAATCAGGGTTTGATACCGGTTAATTGTTATTTTCCAAAATACGTGTCTAACTGAGATACCATGATATTATATTTAAAGAGTAATACACACGAAACTAACTAAGCACACAATTTTTTTTTTCAGTAAATATGTTAAAAACGAAAGGTTATTAACAAAAACCTTTAGTATTTCGGTTAAACACACATAGTAAAATAACCGGTGTAGCGCGCACTTTCGGTCACCCGTACACCCCGCCAGGCCTGGAATTTTCCGTTATGCCGGCGCCGCCTGCGCGGCGCGAGTTACTATAAAACAGTCGGCCGAGAGGCATCCAAGTGGTTAGACGCGTCGTAGTCTTCCCCGTGCGCCGAGCCGCGTATGCGCGTTACGTACAAAATTCGTAGTTTCCTTGTCACCCACGACCTTTTACCATCTCCACCTTAGGGACGCATAAGCGTCACCTTATATTGGCGCCCAGCTTAGTGGCCAGGGAAATCACAGTTCAATCACGTACGTATCGAGTATGCCGAGACGGTTACGCAAGGACGCGAAGACCGTTGACGACATGGAGAACGTCGAGAATAGCGACGTAGACACCGTTGACAGCGAAGATGACGTCACAGAAAAAAGACCAGCTCCTTCATCAACCCCCGCGACTTCTTACATCACTATGACGCAAGATCAACTCGAAAACGTTATCGCTACTATAACCAGGACACAGGCAGAAAGTAACCGTCTCCTGATCGAGGGCCTGATGAGCAGGAACCAGCCTGCACCAACCTCGCCGGCGAGTAGTGATGAGACCAACAGGATTACACCGGGAAGTTACTGTGAACCCAGATCTGGAAACTTTTCTAAGTGTACTGCACGCTTCGACGGCTTAACCCGAGATGCAGACCGACTAGAGGCTTTCATCGATGAAATTCAAACCTACAAGGAATGTGCGAACGTGACCGATGCACACGCACTGCGAGGTTTGCCGATGCTGCTAGTGGACGACGCTGGCGTGTGGTGGCGCAGCGTAAAGCACAGCGTTGCGACGTGGAACGAGGCCATACAACGCTTACGTGGCATGTACGGAGTGCCACGCCCACCATATAAAATATGGAGAGACATTTTTTCGTGCGAACAAAGTGAGACCGACCGTGCGGACGTTTTCGTTAATAAAATTTGTGCGCGTTTCGCGAAGTTACCGTATGTGATAGAAGAATGTATGAAACTCGACATAGTGTATGGTTTATTGCATAGAAAAATAAAAAAGCGCATATGTCGCGACACGGTACACGGGTTAGAACAACTACTTCTAAAAGTAAGGTTAGTGGAAGAGGCGCTGGCGGAGGTGAGTAGTTTTAATAATAACATCACTTCCAACTTAAGTAACCGCGTTGATACATCCTTTCCTTTAACTCATAAAAATGTTAACCCTTCAAATGCCGTATGGGGTCAGAGTAACACTCAGCGTCCCGCGACGGGGCAAGTTGGGACTATGTCTATTACTGAAGGGGGGCAAGTTGCACCATCGCATACACTAGCTTCACAGCCAAGTTCGTATTCTAAGCGCACCCGTCCTAAATGCTCTTTTTGTAAAATGTTCGGTCACACCGCGAATGATTGTCGTAAACTAAAGAATAATGAAAGTAAAAAGGAGACGTCTGAGCTCCGTTGCTACGGATGTGGTCAGTTGGGGGTGATTAGGGCTAAATGTCTAAACTGCAGGGAGACGTCAACTTCCTCAGAGTTACACAGCGTGCGTATAGGTGATACGGAAACCCGCCCAATAGTGCGAATTATGATTGAGGGTCAACATAGAACAGCGATTCTAGATACAGGTTCAACCCATTCTATAGCGAGCGGAGATCTATATAAGCTTCTAGTGGACATAGGCGTTGAGTTCACGACAACACAGCGCGCCGTATCCCTCGCTGACGGTTCGCAAAAGGTAAGGATCGCACTATCGTGTACTACAGCTGTTAACTTGAATGGACGTCACTCACCTGTTTCCTTCTTAGTGTTTCCCAATGCTGACAGCCAGACGCTTCTTGGACAAGACTTCATAGCACGAGCAGGTATATTGCTCGATCTCCAACATGGGTGTTGGCATTTTTCTGACTTACCTGAGCAGAAGTTTTCTTTTGTACGCCCCTACAGCCTGACACAAACAGACGATACAGAGCTGATGCAGATGGACGTTACCAGCCTCTCACTCAGAGGAGACGAAGGATCGAAACTTACTCCGGCTCAGCGAATACAGTTAAACCAGTTCATAGTTGATAGAACTGAGCGCTTCGCCACTGAAGGTCCAGCTACAACTTATGCTAAACATTATATCAAGGTTGGCGAGAGGCAGGAGCCAACTGCTTCACCACCCTATAGGATGACACAAGGTAAGAGAGAATTACTGAACGGCGAGCTTGATAAACTTCTACGTACAGATATCATCGAAGAGTGCGAGTCACCTTGGGCTGCTAACGTGGTTTTGGTCTCGAAAAAAGACGGTGGAGTTCGTTTGTGTATAGACTACCGCAAACTTAACGCCGTGACCGAACCAGACCGGTACCCGCTCCCACGCATAGAAGATGTACTTCACGCGGCGAAAACGACAAACTACATGACGACACTCGACCTGCACTCAGGTTACTTTCAGGTAAGTGTTGCAGAGGAAGACCGTGACAAGACAGCCTTCATTACACCTTCTGGTACCTTTAGGTTTAAAAGGATGCCCATGGGCCTTCGAAACTCTGGAGCCACGTTTCAACGGCTAATCGATCGTTTCAAATCGAACTTATTCGTCCCAACGCCGTCTGGAACAGGAGCTATAGGTAACAATGAAGAGTTTGGTGCGAACACTCGAGGTAGTAGACCCGTTATCATCTTAGGTTACTTAGACGATATCATTATCTTGTCGAAAAGCTATGATGAACACATGGAAGACCTGCAAGCTGTTTTTGATAGATTGGAGAAGTTCAACCTTCGAATAAACCGGAAGAAAAGTTGCTTCGCGCGCGATAAGGTAAAGTTTTTAGGGCATATTATTGTTCCTGGTGGCCTACAAGTAGACCCAGAGAAGACATCGGCCATTGCCGATATGCCTACCCCGAAGAATGAGAGACAGTTGAAGGGTTTCTTGGCGACGTCTAGTTGGTTCCGACGATTTGTGCCTAACTATGCTTCTGTTGCGAAACCGCTGACCGAACTTCTTAAGAAGAATAGCTCCTGGAGGTGGAACGAAGAACAGCAAACAGCTTTCGAACATATAAAACGACTTCTAGTAAGTGCACCTATTCTTCGTCAAGCGGAAGAGTCAGAACCTTTCACACTGAGAACAGATAGCAGTGGTTATTGTCTCGGAGCAGTCCTGATGCAGGGGGAGGGCCCTGACGAGAGACCAGTGGAGTACGCTAGCAGACTTCTTGCGCCCGCTGAGCGAAACTATACGACTACTGAGAGAGAAGCCCTTGCCGTCGTTTGGGCGGTTACTAAGTTTAGAGGATATATAGAAGGGTCAGAAGTGATCGTGAAGACCGATCATCAGCCTTTACGCTGGCTAATGAGCTTGAAATCACCAAGTGGGAGACTTGCGAGGTGGGCTCTGACTCTTCAAGCCTATAACCTACAAATCCAATACACACCAGGTAAGGTGAACGTCATTGCAGACTCGCTAAGTCGTCCCGCTTGCTGCGAAGGCGATGTAGGCAGCTGCGAGGTATGTCTGATCTCTGTCGACATACCACAGAGAACGCCCGTCGATGTACGCGAGAACCAACTCAAAGATCCCGAACTAAAGAACATCGTCGAGGGTTTGGAATCAGCCGACGATTCGTTCAGGGGGAGAGGTTGGTCAGACCGCGGATATTTGATCTGTGATGGAATTTTATATAGATGCATGCCCGAGTCGGATGAAGACTCCGCATGTCTCGTGGTACCAGCGCATGAGAGGAAGAGCATCCTAGAAGAGCTACATGACGCCCCAACAGCCGGACATCTCGGAGTAGAACGTACTCTAAGCCGTATCAGGTCAAGGTACTTTTGGCCTGGTATGAGATCATTCGTTACGGAATATATTAAAAATTGCGTAGCTTGCCAGAGATTTAAGGTAGATAACAGGAAACCTGCAGGATTATTACAGACGCCAGCAACGACAAGGAGGTTTGAAGTGTTATCCGTAGATCTGTTCGGACCCCTGCCAAAAACACCCGGAGGTAAGAAATGGATTCTTATAGCCGAGGATGTATGTTCACAGTGGATAGAACTCTTCGCCCTAGAAGCCGCTACCAGCAAGGAATGTGCCGAAGTATTGATTAGCGAGGTATTCTTGAGGTTCGGAGTCCCGCGCAGAATGATCAGTGATAACGGCGTGCAATTTGTCGCTGAAATTATGCAACAAGTCTGTCACGTCATGGGTATCAAACAGTCACTGACCCCATTGTACCATCCAGAGGCGAACCCCGTTGAACGGAAGAATCGAGACTTAAAGCCACAACTGTCGATACTTGTAGGTAAAGATCACGCATCCTGGGATATACATCTCGCAGCTATAAGGTTTGCAATGAATTCCGCCGTAACGGTAGGTACAGGTTTTTCGCCAGCGTATCTCACTTTCGGTCGAGAGCTCCGCGCACCTTCAGACGTTGTAGGAGATATGAAGAAAATCGTGGATAACGATAATTTCGTGGCTAATATCACACCTTACCTTCGTAAGTTAGCATCAGCGCTTGCAGACGCTCGAGACGTGCATGAGCACGCTCAGTTAGTGCAAAAGAAATACGCAGATGAAGGCCGACGCCCGGCACCAAGCTACAAGGTAGGAGACCTCGTGTTGGTTAAAACTCAAGGGCTGAACGATGTAGGGCGGGGTCAAACAGTAAAGTTTATACCCCGAAGAGATGGGCCTTACCCGATACACGCAATTATTAGTCCTACAAGTTACGAAGTGAGGATTGAGGAAGGGCAAGTGGCCCGTTATCACTCGTCCCAACTGACCCCATTCGTAGGTGAGTTGCAACCGCCAATTAGGGGTAAACGAGGAAGACGTAGACCTAAAAAGTCCTAACCCTCGTGCGGGGCGCTTTTGAGGGTTAGAGGGGGAGGATGTAGCGCGCACTTTCGGTCACCCGTACACCCCGCCAGGCCTGGAATTTTCCGTTATGCCGGCGCCGCCTGCGCGGCGCGAGTTACTATAAAACAGTCGGCCGAGAGGCATCCAAGTGGTTAGACGCGTCGTAGTCTTCCCCGTGCGCCGAGCCGCGTATGCGCGTTACGTACAAAATTCGTAGTTTCCTTGTCACCCACGACCTTTTACCATCTCCACCTTAGGGACGCATAAGCGTCACCTTATACCGGTATTTAGTCCCTGCTTGTAAGGTATCAACTCGCGGCAAACGAATTCTATAGCATTCTATGGATGGTACAATAGTGTTATTTATTTATACATAATACATTATTATATCAATTAACAAAGCTTTATTTGATTGAGGCCTTGTACTAAATATGAACAACCTGTATAACCTAATATTGTCCTTTAAATAAAATACTGTATACCGGATTAAAACGCGATTTATTATTTAAATTATTTATCCCGACGTTTCGGATGCTTTTCAGCAACCGTGGTCGCGGGAGACTGAAAGATGACAGTTGTCTTATATTTGAAATGTCACAAAGTTGCCATATTTAATTCAATTAAATTAAAAAATTATCTATTAATTTAGGTAACACAATGTACATCAGGGGTCGGCAACCGGCGGCCCGCGGGCCGCATGCGGCCCGTGCTCTATCTCGTTGCGGCCCGCAAGCCTCAGGTCCTTAAGAAAAAAATACCAAAGCAATAGGCCATATTACTAGAATCACTAGAATTTATACGGCCATGCTGCTGGGCCATGAGAGTATTCTTGAAAGCTCGCTCCCACGCGGGGTGATAAAAATGTACCTATTTCATTTTTTAAGAACTGTTATGTTATGTATTGTTTCTACCGAAAATAAATATTTGCTGTACTTATTCAATTCTTGGCAATTTTTTTTGCGTTTATACGCTGCACCTGGCCGTCGGTGGCGGGCGGCTCCTTTGAGACAATAGGCGGCGGCAGTCTTTGATTAGACGCAGGTGTGCGGCGGCGAAAAAATTCAAAGCGACCGACTTTAGTTAAAATCACAGCCGCGCGCAGCTATCGCCTCATTCGGTTGTGGAAATTCGCCGGAAACTCACGTCTCATCTGGTTGCTGGCTACGCGTTTCGTTTCACCTTTCTTCCCTTCGATGATAGCTTCTCACGCACGACGTATGAGGTAAGTACGTTGTATGCACTCGCGAGCAATTTGTATTATTTTATTTACTGATTGTTTATGTGAACCTTCAGATTGATGGGTAAATGTTATAAGGACGTGGATAGTAGTTACATGACATGAAGTCAGTTACGAGTATGTCATGTTTTAATTATTTTTTGAATGTGGAGTTGAATTTGTAGGTGCTAACTGGAACATATAATTTTACAACGAATTTAATTTTTTTCATTATTGTTACAGAATATTTATATAAACATGGCTTCAAGAAAAAGGAAGATAGAAGAAGAAAAAAGAGTTTTTAACAAATTATGGACAGAATTATACTTTTTTATCGAGTTTAAAGGAAAACCGTTATGCTTGATTTGTCAAAAGAGTATTTCTGTAGTAAAGGAATATAACCTGAAGCGACATTACGACACTGAGCACAAAGCTAAATTTGACTGTCTTGAAGGAGAAATACGACAAAGGAAAATTTCCACTTTGAAATCGTCATTACAAAATCAACAAAACATATTTAAGGTTGTGGCAGACAACAGCGAATCGAATGTTCGTGCCAGTTACAGGGTAGCAGAGATTCTAGCAAAAAGTGGACGTCCGTTTACCGATAGTGAATTAGTAAAAGAGTGTGTCTTAGCAATCGCAGAAGAAATATGCCCAGAGCAAAAAAAAATGTTTGAAAGTCTTAGTCTCTCTGCGAGAACTTGCACCCGACGTACTGAAGACTTGGGTGCTAATTTGTGTGAACAACTCAGGGATAAGGCGCAGTCTTTTGACTGCTTCTCTTTAGCGATGGATGAAAGTACGGACGTGTCGGATACAGCACAGCTACTCATATTTGTACGCGGCATTGACGAAAACTTTACTGTTTACGAAGAGCTTGTGAAAATGTGCAGTTTGAAAGGTACAACTACGGGAGAAGATTTATTTCACCATGTGGAACAAGCTCTGGATTCATTGCAGTTAAGCTGGGAAAAGTTAACAAGTGTCACTACCGATGGAGGCAAGAACATGAGCGGTCAAAACAAAGGTGTTGTTGGGAGAATCATCAGCAAAGTGAAAGATTCTGGATCTACTGTGCCATTGATTTTTCACTGTATTGTCCATCAAGAGGCATTGTGCTCCAAGGTTATATCCTGGAAAGAAATAATGCAGACCACGGTTGCTGAAAAGCATCCGAAACGTCGGGATAAATAATTTAAACAATAAATCGCGTTTTAATCCGGTATACAGTATTTTATTTAAATGTGTGATACTCGCGTTAATAAAAGACAATATTAAGAAATAATGGATACTGTAACATCCACTGTTAATTTTATAAGAAGAAATGGGCTGACACACCGTCAGTTCCAAAAGTTTTTGGAAGATCTGGAAGCTGATCATGGTGACGTGGTTTACTACTGTGAAGTGAGGTGGCTCAGTCGAGGTGCCGTTTTGGAACGGTTTTTTGATTTGAGGAAAGAAATTGGCAACTTCATGGAGATGAAAGGAAAGCCAGTCGAAGAGCATACTAACAAACAGTGGATTATCGATCTTGGTTTTTTGACTGATTTGACTAAGGAACTGAATCAGCTCAACAAACGCTTGCAGGGAAAAAATAAATTGATTTGCGATATGTATTCAGATGTTAAGTCATTTGAGATGAAACTGAAACTGTTTATCGAGCATATTGATGAAAAAAAGCTTGACCATTTTCCTAATTGCAAGAAAGCCGTGGAAGAAGCTGGAGATAATATTGTGTGGCAAAATATTACAATGAGAAACGTGTTAACACAACTACAAACTGAGTTTGTAAATCGATTCACCGACTTTAAAAAGAGCTCCCTTAACCTGGAAATATTCCAAAACCCTTTTGCAATTGATATTAGTGAGGTACCAAGCAATTTGCAAATGAACATAGTAGATTTGCAAAGTAAAATAGCACACTTAAAACGGCATTTAAGGAAAGCACTGACTTGATACTGTTCTACGGAGGTTTGAGTTCTGAAAACTTCAAAGAATTGAAAAAGTTTGCTCAGCAGATAATAACTATGTTTGGTAGTACATATTTGTGTGAGCAGACTTTTTCAATTCTCAACTACCGCAAAAATAAGAATTGTTCGCGGTTAACATTTGGACGCGATTCTACGCGTGTCTACTACTAAAATGAAAGCAGACGTTAAAAAACTTGCAAGTCAAATGCAGCCGCAAAAATCTCACTAGTTCTTACTTTTATGTTAGTATAGTAATTCAATTAAAATAGACATGATTGTATTAATATATATGCGTTTTATTTCAAATATTAAAAATACATACCCGAACATATAAATATAAAAATAAGTGCGGCCCGCACTGATACTCTGGCAACATATGTGGCCCTGCTATAGCAAAAGGTTGCCGACCCCTGATGTACATCTATGAACGTCAATAAAAAATAATACATATTAAATGCTTCTAATTTTACATTTACTACCAGTTCACAAATCAAGGGCGTAGAGCGGACGAGAAGAACTGGCAAGAAACTCGCCGCCACTCTTTTTAATCGCCAAGTTTTTGTTTTACAATTATTACATATTAACGCCATCTATTCCTACGGAGTTGATATTTACTGTAATTTTCTATATTATGACAATATTGACTAACGGTGTCCTCTTGTTTTTTAGTATGTTTGATTTGCCTATAACCTGTTAACACACGTAAATTATGGTTGCACTGGAATCCTAAAGTTAAAGTCGGCAGAAGTCGGGCTTCTTCGTGCTCGTAATAAGCAAAAATAACCACATTTCATGTGTCATGACACGCAGGTATGCATGATATAGGAATATGCTTCTTAAGAGTACATAATTAAGATCCAACTTAATACGGATTGATTAAATTAAAAATAGCTGCATACAAAATGTTTGTACACGAACACTAAAAGGATGTGAATGTGCGAAGTCATTATTGTATTATTGTCTTTTATTATTAACAATGCTTCCTAGTACTGCGTGACACAGACCGTTTGATTCTAGTCGATACAAAGAGTATTTCTTTCTTATCGTCACTATGTACATAAGGGCAAAATATTGTATGGGCAGTTATTTTGAACTTCAGAATCTTGTATGTTACATATATCTTTCTGTTAATAAGTCTTTATATATTTGAAGCTTGATTTTTGATTCAATTTCGTATCAGGAGGAGGCGTATAAGGTACTAATTTAAGGTGACACTAGTCGACATTTTTTCCATAGAAACTTCGGGGGGGGTATTACTCCACTATTTAGCACCGTACATGCAAAGTTAAACATGATATCGTTTTGTCTCATTATTAATTTTGTCTGTAGGGAAACAGGATGGTAAAATAAAAAACCATATCTCTTTATTTCTTCCGGGTCTAACTTGACAATTACATTTAAAACTCGACTTTTAATATCAAAAATAGATATTATATTTGTTGATCGAGATATCTTTTCTAACAAAATTGTCGATGTCAAGTTATAATATATCGAGATATCTTATATCTTAGTTTGTCTTCTCTCGCCCGCGACATTTCTCGTGGCGTTCATGCTAGGTATGACGGTAGCACAGTTATGGAACGTCACACCAAGCGCATAAACGGCTAGTTATAGTAAAATTTTGTCGAATCAATAAATTTTACATCTACTTACTAATGGTTCGGACTGTTACAATTACCAAGAAGAGACCGGTGAAAATCTTGGTAGCTACATTTATTTTAATGCCAATATTTCACATTTGAAATTCTCTTGGAGGCAGAACACTTGATTATTCGATACTCGTCTATAAAAAGTAAGAGAAGGGCAAAGGCTAACGCTTATTAGGAATCGAAGATGTCTAAACCCTTCTTATATTCGATCTTTATAATGCAGTTCCACATCTGGAGTTCACTTCTTTATATCCGTATTCTATTGAAATTATATATGTACTAGTAAATTCGGTGATTATTCATTGTCATGTTTGAGTCAATCATGCGGGTAGTTCGTGCGTTATCCTTTATTCAGTGTCGACTGTTGACCCTGAGACCTGAGATATTTGTTATCAATTTGGTATTGGACGATTTCCTGTTTCGAAAAAAAAATATATATATTGAATTTGGTTATGATATAATAATTATATGTCTTTACTTTAGGTTCCAAAGTAATTTCAAAAAACAAAAATGGTATCAGAATAAAAAAATAGGGAAGCCAAAAATGGATAACTGCCATGGAGTATTTTAAAGTTTGGAATCAATAAAAAAAAAATTATATAAGCTTAGACCAAATTGCGGTGTAAGAGTCAGATGGACGTATCTACATTTTTTCAATTATTCAGGAGAGCAGAAAAAAATCTTACAATCCACCACATAAAATTGTACTAGCTTTTTTAATACAGATAGTATACAATGACGTATAAAAAATGTATATCGGTATATTGGCATACTATTAAGGATTTAAAAGGGTTAAGAATTATTTAGTCACGTATGAAGAAAAACTATTTTGGATGTTTTCGTACATCTGGCTTTTTATACCGCGAAATGCCGCCGAAAATAAGCCAAATAATAAGGAAGAAATAAAAAAAAGCCAAAAAAATAAGATGTTGGTTTATATTAGTCATCGATATATGTATTATTCGCTCTTTATTAACTTTCGATAGATATATCAATTATATGTACCGACCTTGAACAATTAAAAGAAAGATTAACCAAAGGCGTGGTAAAGTAACTGGGTTGCCATAAATGTTATAAAAACCACATGAAATGTAGGTTGGTTGCTCGTTGAATCCGGCTTTCACGGACAATATTCACTATGAAATTGATAATGTTTGAATAAGGTATATACTATATCTGTTTAATAATATTATGTATTTTAATGCTTTGATTGATTATCTGTTAATATTTTTAGATGTAAAAACATCGATACATAATTATGAAGATATTTCAAATAACAAATGACACCATTGATTATAAATAAGTAATTTTAAATGTCATCGCCAATTCTTAAGAAATTTATCGAAATATCACAAAATAAATTTAATAGATTCTGCAATTTTTTTTAACAATTAAAATAACGCTCTTTATTCATGAACAATAATAGTAATTCCTAATGAAATTCTCCGGAATATTCTGTTCATATCTTAATATATAGAGGTTGAAATGTTGGGAAGGCGTAAAATATTGATTTATCGTCGCTAGGCAACTATCTAGGAATTGGGGTTCCGGGTTCGATGCTTGCGTCAATACTTACGTGGATTATCATAATTTTCTACGCATTACATTACCCGAACAGTCAAGAACATAATTTTATGTTTGGGGAAAATAGATAACGTAAACTGTTATTACTGTATTTGACACTTGACAGTTACGTCTAAGGTTGCCTAAGAAAAAAAAACAAATAAAACTTTTTGCTTAATGCTTAATATGGAGAAAGCTTTTCTTTTTGGAATAGATGTGGGAAAAATGTCAGGTGATTGAAAGTTACTCTTGAAAATTGCCTAAATTAATATCTGCAAGTTTACAGGAACTTTTTTATAATATTATAAGTAGCTTTGTTGGTAGTTTGTGAAGAATGTAGTAACTTATTGTAGGGTAAGCCAAGCTTAGTTAGGTGGCAACGAAACCCCCTTTTCCTTCGTAATTGTATTACTTTAATATTATTATAAATGAAATTATTGTATTTAACTTTAGGTGATATACCTACGCGCTAGCCGAGGTCCAAGGTTCGAAACCCAAACAAGAAAAAATAATTGGTCGAGTCTTATCCGTAAAGTATCCATGACAGTAAAACAGAGTCAAAGATGTCTGCCCCATGCCCCACTACACTGGTATTTACTGTTATAATATGGGGCTGATTAACATCGCCTAACCATGAAATAATTAATCAAAGTCGTTAGACAATATACTATATGTGAATTCTCATAACACAATAAGATCATTGTCCATACAATTACAACAACTTCTCACGCCTATAAATGAAAGTAGTATCATAATGTGCTTTGAAGTGTTTTATGTTTCAACTTTTGCCAAAAAAAACTACTATGAGGTTAAAGCCGTGTTCATACTGTTAGTTAACTTGGACTATTTGATGATCGCAGAACAAATATTCGTTGATGAAAAAGTCTTAAAAAAAAGTTCAAAAAGTTTTCGTTTTTCAAAAGAGACAGGTCAGAAGTACTCGAAACCGACGAGTGTGTATGAAAGTAGAAGAAGCGAAAATGGTAGATAAGGAGCGGAGCATATGGAATTCCGTGATCTGCCTACCCCAATGGGAAAGAGGCGTGATGTATATGTATAGTTTTAAGTATGAAAAAATAAATACTAAACGTACCTATACAGTATGTAAAAATAGTGTAATTTTCCATTAGTGAAAGATTTCTTTAAATTGGATCTGTATTTCCAGAGGCTCGTAGAGAACGTGTATTTGTAATCAAAACAAACAACCGGACTTGAATCCTTACCGTACATGTCATTTAAATAGTATAATTACGTGTGATAAACAGTCTTGTTTGTACCGAAGTAATTACTAAAGCTGTACTCGCTGACTCACTCATTAAAGTCAACTAGATAGCGCACATTACATACGACTTCTGCGGGTCAGCTGACACAACAAAGATGGCGCAAGGGGTTAATATGAAGCCAGAAAAGGTTACTACTGGTCATGGAATCGAAGGGATAAAATAAATTGTCGCAATTCACTAATGCAGCTTGAAATTTGCTATAAGCGAATTCTTTTCTCACATATCATATGGACTGTATTGCATTTGAATCGGCAAAATAAATTAAAATTGGTGTAAATATTATAATTTCCGTATGAGAAACTAAAAGATCTAAATTATAATTTATACACAAGCGATCCTCCCCGGCTTCGCACGGGTGCAATGTAGATGTATTAAAAAATATAGCCTATGTTACTCGCTGATAATGTAGCTTCGCTAAAATCGGTCGAGTATTTTTTGAGTTAAATCGTAACCAACAAACAAATCTTTCTCTTTTATAATATAGGTATAGACAAAACATAATCTTGAAATAGTTAAAGAATGTTTTATCTCGCTCTATCAATTATTAAATGACATTACAACGAAAGTAACAAAACAGAGTTTAATTATCTAAGTTCCAAGTTCCGATTATAAATAAGGATTTAAGTCATTAGATGTGCATTTAAACAAAGAAAATTTAGAATTCAACAAGTTTTTTTTGTGAGTACATCGTATACCGAATATGGGACAGTACGTTTTTTGTCTAAATGTTTGACCAACTTTGTTTCTGTTGTTAACTTTGGAATAATAAAGTGAAATGCCTTTTCGGAAATATCATATTTGAGGCTTATTATGAAATGTGACTTATTGACTAATAAGGACCTAACATGAACGATGATAAATATTCATATCGTCAGGTGCATGAGAAATTATTTGAAATAGCATAGAAATGACAGATTGACGATTCGAATACTTTCTCGAAAGTCGTTCGTTATAGAGCCTCTGAGATAGTTAAAACCCACTTACAGTTAGTAGTAAGTGTTGATGCAGTCTATGGCTATTCTTATGACCTAGAAGGTGCCTATTTACACTGACGAGTGACTACAGATGTAATAAGTAGTTACTTATTATTAATTACAAAGTATTGTTGGCAACGACTGACAATAGTTTTAAGCCTTTTTTGTTTTTATTTTACCAGGCAAGGGCCATTACTATTAAAATGATAAGTAGATAGGACATAGTGGTATTACCATTCAAATTCAAAATTATTTATTTATTTACGTAACATAATGTACACTTATGAACGTCAATAAAAATACATATTAAATGCTTCTAATTTTACATTGTAGAACATTTTATTTCGGACCTACATTACTTCCAGACAGGGAAGAAATATCTATGTACCTACTCATAGATCCCTATTTTTGCGAAAGTTAAGCAGTCTTGCCAAAAGATGGCTCTTTTTGCAAGGGCTTGTTGGCGCGTTTGGTAGAAAACCTACCTTGCACCGTTGGGTTCGAATCCCACCGGGACATGTTTATAATTTTCTATAAGCATGTCTTCCCCACGTCTGATCAATTCGGGCATTAAACGGGTGTAAGGAATATCGAAATTCCGACCGGTTAACGTTCATAGATGGAAAATCCTCGAAAAACACATTGCGCGTTTCGGATTCAGTCTATGGATTTCCGAATGCTCGAATTAAAAAAGTAGGTCGACAGCGCATCATTGAGTGATGTTCTGTGGCTAGGATATCACCTAACATCAAGTGAAGTGTACGTCTGTCGATATCTAACATAAAAAAGATCGGTTTAGTTTAGACACTCTGTTATTCTCCAACAAGTGCAAACTGTAAGTGAAATGAATAGCACAATTTCTCGTGAATCTGGTAGTGCGTAGTGCGGGTGGCGGTTGCTATGACAACGCGGTTATTTTGGTCCGTTTGATCTCGTAATGCATTCCTTGCCCATACGCACGGCTTTCGACATTCGGATCGAGTGACTTGGTTTAAATATACTGATATAGATTGTTTTCACTGCTTCTTTCAAGCGAGTTGGTGAATTGTTAGGTCAGTAATGGTTTACTGTTCTCGTGGGAAGTTTGATATTGACTGCTTCGAACAAGCTTTCATGATCATCTATGGTCGCTTCGGATTCCTTAGTAAGGATATTGGCAGTATTTAACTGTAAAACCCTTTCCCATAAACGTTCATATCTCCCACGTAATTTATGGCAACCAACAAACTATATATATTGTCTGTTCTAATCCTTTTTTTCTCTGTTCTTTCCTTTTTTTGTTTTATATTCGAATAGGCAAATATAGGTTTTATTTTATTTTTTGTTTTTTATTATATTATTTCAATTCCATTATTCATTTGTTTTACTAACAAGGAAGTCAAAAAACGAAATAAATTAATTTCACCCCTCAACACATAATAAGAAATACAGATATTTGTTAGTACGGCATTATAATTAAAAAAAAAAACAATTAAAAAAATACATCCGTATCTTAACTGTAATATTATATCAGTCGTGACCGAATCAATATAACTAAACGTACCATCCTAACCATAACAGCATCACTATTCACTACAACCAACAACTATAAGGTTTTAACAACTATATTCAATAACTACCTTCTTAGAATTGCATAAGTTCGATATTTCTTAAACAATATGGTTAAAGGACTTAGTTAAACACAATAAGAACTGGCATGGAATTTCTTTTCTATTGTTATCCGTTGCAGTTGTTATAACAAAAGATATAATATAGAAGATATTGCATAAATGAGCCATATTCGCACTTCTTATGCAGATGTTCTGGTACCCTTGGGCTACTTTAAAGGACATTACTGCTTTAACAGGTGCGTGTAATCTAAGCAAAAAAGAATTTTATAAGTCTAGTCATTGATATTAGATATTTAAAGAAACTGTATTACATATTTTACAGTGAATTCGGCGCAAACTTAGGAGCAAAAACTTTTGTGATGATGATCATAGATGGAAAAGTCGTGAATTGCGCGTTTCGAATTCAGTCTATGGATTTCCGAATGCTCGAAGTAAAATCTAGGTCGACAGCGTATTATTGACTGATGTTCTGTGGCTGAGGTATCACCTACCATCAAGTGAACCCCACAGCTTTTTTTTATGTGATATCTATACGTAACATAAAAAAAAGCTTATGTGGATAATTCCGTTTGGCATGAGGGGCGATCGAGCATGCAGTGACAACTATAATTCTTTTTTTTTTAGACCTGTCAAACATTATCGGTTTTTTTTTAAATAAATGTAATGAATTCATGTTTAATAATATTATATCCGTTTAAAGCAATTGATAATTCAATTGAATACAACTCATAAGGAAAATAACGTATGTTACATTTTATTGATTGTCATGCAAATAATTTATGTTATTAATTCGGATCATATTACGACATAGATTTTATATACTACAGTAATTCGCTTTCACGCATTTCTTTATTCAGTAAATATAAACAAAAATTGTGAATTGTTTTACATATAACATTTATGGTAAACTTTCGTAATCGTATTTTGCGACTACATTTCCTTTGTCTGTACATGAGTCAGTACTTTAAAATAGATGTGTAAGAAAATGCCTGCCGGTCGACGAACTTGCAAAAAACAGTCGTGACCAAATGTATCTAACAGAAATTCAATTTAAAACGTATAATATGAATAAGGCACGCAAATAACTGTTCCGTATGATGGAGTATGGACGATAATTGCAACTGATTAGAAATGACAGTATGCGGTATACCTAACTTAACTCCTTCACGAGGAATCTTTGTTTAGATAAGTGTCTGTTGTATGAATTACCATTAAGTTAGCTTTATGGTGTATTATAAAAATAAACAAATAACTGCCTAAAAAATTTTTTTACTTATTTATTTTTATAATAATGTTCTAAATTATAATTTAAATAAATCAAATAATCAATCAAAAAATGTTTTAAATTAAGTTTAAATTATTTTTCCCGACGCGACGCGACGTTTCGGATGCTTTTCAGCAACCGTGGTTATGGGCAGACAGGCATCCGAAACGTCGGGAAAAATAATTTAAACAATATAAATAATAAATCGCGTTTTAATACGGTATACAGTATTTTATTTAAATAGAATCATTTGCTTAATGATCTATTTAAATAAAATACTGTAATAAAATCAATAAATCATAAAATCAATAAAGTTACTATTTTCAGGAACATAATCTAAAAGTTTTGACGGGCTTGTTGTCACGTTCGGTAGAACACCTGCACCACCTGCCACCTGCGCATCGATGGTTCGTGGGTTCGTATCCCATCCAGAGGACATGTTTATAATTTACTGTAAAAATGTCTTCCCCACGTCTGGTAACTTCGGGCAATTGACGGGTGGGAGGAATGTCGAAATTCCGACCGGGTAACGAACCACCGTTGAGGAAATGGAATGTATCGCGACCATGTCTAAGGTACTTTTTTATGTTAGATATCGACAGACGAGCATGAGGTTCACTTGATAGTAGATGATACCTCAGCCACAGAACATTCAATGATGCACTGCCGACCTAATTTTTACTTCGAGCATTCGGAATTCCATAGACTGAAACCGCGCAATATGCTCTTCACGGTTTTTTTATCTATGAACGGTGGTTCGTTACCCGGTCGGAATTCCGATATTCCTCCCACCCGACCCGTTCAATGCCCAAAGTTACCAGACGTGGAGAAGACATGCTTACAGAAAATTATAAACATGTTGTCCCGGCGGAATCCGAACCCACGACCCATCGATGCGCACGGCAGGTGTTCTACCGAACAAGCCCGTCAAAAACTTATAAAATATAAAAGTTATTTCTTTAAACACAATATTGTCTCAGGGAATGGACAGACATACGGTAACCAGTAAGCAGAAAACGATCGTGTTTTGAATACCAAACCGCTGATAACCAAACATACATATACCACTATACATATTTATATAACCACCGCAGATTAATCACTTATTTAACTCAAGTCATTACAAAAAATATATATAAAATATATAGGTATTTATTAAAAGACTAGCTGATGCCCGCGACTTCGTTCGCGTGGGGATCACTTTATGCTGAACTTTTGAGCAAGCTTTCTTCATATTATATATCCTCCATCCTCTGTACTTGGTGATTTCTTTTCGGAAAGAGCTATCAGAGTAGTCATTGACGGTTGCTTTTGCATCATATTATCGACATGTTTAATGGTGGTTGAGGTTGGGGTTCAAATGATGATTTGAAATTCAAAAGAAATACCATAGTAATTGAAAAAATTAACCTGACTTTAAAGAAACTTTAGGGAGATGCATATCAATCAAATTTTACGTCACCAAAATGCAGATATGTGTCTTTTTTCCACTAATCAGAGTTCAGTCGAAGATTGGATTCAATGCATTTTCCGTCTTAAATATATGCACGAAAATTGTACGGGGGTTTGAAAATACTTGCGACACATGGAAAAAACGCCAAGTAAATGTCTAAATACGAATAAAATGAAGGTATGGAGAAATGCAACGTAAAATGAATGAAAAAAATAGTATGGCCATGTTGGCAAATACTTAATTTTTAATAAATTTAATTAGTGTGGAAGATACTATATCCACCTCTATATTTATTTCATTTAATTGATCACTTTTAATTTCAGATATTTTTGTTTAATTCCCTTGGAAAGGAAAGGATTGATGAAAATGCGAAATAAACGATCTCATAAGAAATACATTTTTATATAATAGAATAGTTCAATAATACATTTTCTATTTTCAATATTAGTACTTTTAAAAATATAAAAAAATAAATACAAAAAAATATTTCCCTGAGCGATGATTCGAACTCGCATCTGAAATTACGTAGTACGACCGTATATCCACTATGCCACGAACACATATCGAAACCAGCGAAATTATCAAACTATTTCATTTACATCTCAAACTGTGATTGACATCTGACAATTCGAAAAAATTCAACGCGAGTCAGTTTTCATTGCAATTTGTTGAAATGATGCCTTTAAAATAATATTTAAATGATGATAACTTTTTTTTCCGACAACCGATTTCGATGAAACAAAGCCTATATGTTGCCCTGGACTTTGCTTAATATATTTGTATAAATTACGCGAAAATCGGTTCAGTATCTTCGGAGATTAGCGTGAACAAACAGACAGACAGACAGACAGACAGACAGACAAGAATCTTAAAAATTGCATTTATGCATTCTGCTACCCTTCTTTTATCACCCCTCTTAATTTCTGGTAAAAATATTTAGTGAAGCGTAATTTCGATCCTACTCTTTTATTATATGTATAGATTAGGTCTTTTATGACATTTCCTACGTAAATTCTAGTTATTTTTGGAAAACTAATTAAACTGGATTTTTATAAAGCGATATAAGGAAATGTTAGTCAGAACTCAAAAAAAATAATGTTTTAATTTCGTTTATACCTACATAGAATACAAAACCCCAGTCGAGTAAATTATTCGATTTTTGGTTTATAAAATTCACTCACCGTTCCAGTAAATTCCAAAACATGGACACCTTATTATGTTTTATAGGAAATAGCATTTGAATATTTTAATTTTAAGTCCTCTTACATCCGTTTGCTTGAGGAAATGGATTAACTCGTTAGACAAGTTGAAAAGAAGACACAAGTAACGGAATCGCGGCCATGCTTTCGCGTTAAATAAAATTATTAATTAAACTTTCTTAATTTCACAATCAACTATTAATCACTTAATAATACTTACGTGTTTATTAATTTTGATGACACCGTTTAGTTTAGATACAATAACACAAACACTGCACTTAGTGTTTATTTCACGACAGTACACGCTATCTCGCGGCAAAGTTTTAACCGACTGGTGACGTTCAATCCGAATGGCAACCCGAGTCGACTGCGGGGACTTACATTCGATGAGTAGAACGTACTAACTTTACATCCTGTTACGCGATTCATAACTTTAAGTCAAGTGCATAAAGTACATTATTGTTTCAAGTAATTTATATTTGTATGACATTAGATTCGCTCTACATACACATTGTGTACGCCATGGCCATTTACACATTTCTTTTGAGTGGAGAAAAGGCAAAGGATATCGGCTTAATAGTTGCTAGCTTGAGATTGCTTGGACGTTTGTTATTTTACATTCAATTATTCTAATGGCTTATGCAATTAAGAACCGGTTAAGTGCATGTCAGATCTATATTTGTATGGTTTTCTTGAACTTGTAATGTTTCTCCTAAGTGGGATAATAAGCTTTTAAAGCTTTTTTCAGTTATCTTGAGCTTTTCCATCCATGAATTCCATGAATCTTTATGTTCTAGGTACTTTTTGTCTGTGTCCTTTTCGAGGTTTCAAGTAGTGTCCACAATTTTTTAAATTAAGGGATTAATACAGGGTTAACGTTGTCTAATTATGATTTTGTACCTTTACAAAATCATAATTAGACTACTGTCTATGGAAAGACAATAATAATAATAATAAAAAATATGTATTAAATCAAAACCTCAAGTTTGTTTGTATGTTTAAGTTAATATCTGGAACTAGTCAACTGATTTTTACAAATATTTCACTAATAAAAATTAATACATTGCCCCATTAACATTATTTTTATTATAAATATATTTTTGCAGTTTGAATATTTAACATTGACTTGACCATAAAGTTGGGCGAAAATGCACTGTTTGGGGCTAATGGGAGAGCGATTATGGTTGAGTTTAATTGACAGACAAGTACACAAAATACATCTGTCGTTTATATCGAAACTGCTACTGTCTTGACACAGTGGATTGCTAGTAATATTACAAGTATGGAAGTATGAATCATCTGTGACAAAGGATTGGAATATTCTTCCGGAAAGACGAGAAGACTATACCTAGCTCCATCTCCAACTATTTCTGTACACAAATAGTATTGATCTATTGCTCAATTTTGCCGTGGAAGAAAGAGAAACAAAATTTGTTTTTATAAGTTGCCATGTACCAACAAGTAGAAAATACTTTACCAAATAATATAATATGTTTATACATATTTTTAAGGTAAAGGAAAATACGGCAGAGAGGTGACATATGTATAAGTTACTTTAATATCCGATAATAATTGGGCGGTGCGGTGATCACACGTAGTCTGCGCTAACAGTTTTCTACATGATCACACAACGCGTATGACGCAGGCAAAAACCACTCAACTGTACGAGAGTACAGTGACCATGATTCTGGATATATCTCAATAACTAAGAACGTTTCCGAGTTGCTTGAAGTTGAAATCGTGCGCAACTTTAAAACATAAATCTTTATTTAAAGTCGATAGAACAAAAATTATTAATCAATAAACATATCATAAAATTTTAGTGTTTTAACGAACTAGTGAGTAGAGTTTTTTTAATGCGTCGCGTCGGTTTCAATCAGGACCAATTTAAAATATTTATAGCCGTGATTCTATATTTTGCAATATTGCTGTAATACATGACTTCCAAAATTATAAATAACTTACATTTTTTTTTAAGAAGTTTTCTGAAGAAGATTAGATAGATTGACGGGCTCATCGAAGTCGTGGGTTCGTATCTCACCGGGATGATATTTTTATAATTTCCCCACTCTGGTAGCTTTGAGCTTTGACCGGGTAGGAGGAATATCAAAATTCCGACTGGGTAACGAACTATAATTCATAGATGGAATAACTGTGAAGTGCATATTGTGCGTTTCGATTTCAATCTATGGATTGCCGAATGCTCGAAGTTAAAAGAAGTAGGTCGACAGCGCATCATTGACTGATCTTCTGTGGCTGGGGTATCACCTCCTATCAAGTGAACCTCATGCTCGTCTGTCAATATCTAATATAAAAAAATATATACAATCGTTATACCAAGTAATATTATGTTATAATGATACACCTCATAGGTAGGTTCATCTAAGATTCATATTTACAAGGTAAGCAAACTTAAAATCAAGTAACACATTGTTATAAAACCAATGTACTATTTATTTAAAAACAGTTTTTATTACAATATCAAAAACTGGCAATAAAAATGTATTACACAATAAACAATCTGACAATAAGTTTGAAAAGATGAAGATTAAGTTACCGTTATGTTTGCTTAGAGAAAAAGTTATAAATTGTGGTCTGCTTACGAAATTATTTTGAATTGCTTAACGATATCTAATCATTTCTTTGTAGAATCCTATCTACATTATTGATTATTTCGTTTTTGCTATAATTAAGAAACACACTTTTGTTTCTCAGTCATTGCAACTTTACATTAAACAACAGTGTCAAAATATGTAATGCCGGGTGCACTTATAGGAACAAAAATCAAACGATATTGTTTTATGACAGTCTGAATCCTTAGACTGTCTTAAGACAAATTGAACGTTTCTGACCCTGTCAAGACATGAATTATTGTTAGATGGATTGGTAGAATACATTATGCACAGATTATGATAAACATACTACAATTGTTTTAATTATTATTTAAATTAAAAAAAAAATTATAATCCGAAAGTATATAAAACTATAGTCACCCTACACTCTAGCTCTGGGAGGTCCTTAGACTGATGCGTACTTTATGATAAGGATTTATGTTACAATTTTTCTATATAACAAGATTGTAGTCTTTTACAATCATAGAGCAACACGGGCCACCGGCGAACCGGAGGGGAGTAGCCATACGCAGGCGTTCCCCTCTGTCAAAGTACAAGTCCAAATGGTCCTATGCGTACAATAAAACTAGTTGTAGCCGCACTTTTCACTAGACTAAATCCAGATGCGCGACTGAATCGACCTCCTAAAAAATGCCGAATTGTTTGTGTTTCTTGTTGCCAAAAAATATCTGCCACGTCAAATTTACAAAAAGATAGCGTTACCTTTCATATGTAGGTATTTTTTAATCATATTATTACTATTTACTTCTTTAAAACTTAAAAAATTACAATATTATCGGTCGTGTTGTTTCGGATTTTTTTACCAACACAGTCGCTCGACAGATCCGCGTATTGTATGAGCCCTCATACAATACACGGATTTGTCGAGCGACTGATCCAAGTTTATTTCCGAGAAGTCGCTGTCACCGAGCGATAGTGTTGTTGTCGGATTGTTTTAAGTTATCGATAAAAATGGAAAAGGAGTCTTCTATACAGATACAGTTTTGAGATTAAATTTTCTGATTCAAATATTATATTGTGATAATATAGATTTAGCGATTTATACACCAAAATATTAAAAAAAAAAGAATACACATTTACACAAAATACTTTTTAATCAAATAACTAATTTTATACAGAATACTTTCAATCAGATATCAATATCAACTCAAATAAGTTTAAACAAAGAATCAATTTTAACACAAGAACAACGTAACAACGCCCGTCTATCCCTGGTGCCTTTGTTGAAGAAGAACTGTGTCCTGCTGGAGCGCGCGCGTGGTTTTATAACATGTCCCCCACTCAAATTGCGTCATCATGACGTCAGCTCCAAGCCACGCCCCTCCTCACGTATTTGACATATTATTCGGCCTCTCCTGGCAACGGTGCGTCCTCGCCCGTATAATCTTCAGGTTGGGTTGACTGCTGCAGATTCTCAGTGCTATGAGATGTTGATGCCGAGTCGTGTGTGTCGACCTCTAAGCTTCGGCGCCTTGTTTCACAGGAAACATCACTCTCATCATCGTTTTCGCCACCTGGAACGTCATATTGCTTTCATTAATATTTGAAATACAGATAAATCAATGCAAATAATTGCATTGAAAAGACAAGAAGTAATCTATTACTTCTATTTCTTAAAAGCAAGAGCGAATCCATTGCTTTGAACAATCACAAAGCGAGAACAATTCCATCGCTTTAAACAGACACCGGAAGTAAGAGCGAATCCATTACTTCGTAAAGTCTACGAAAGCAAGAGCAAATCCATTGCTTGAACACAGACACCAGAAGTGAGAGCGAATCCATCACTTCGTAAAGTCTACAGAAGCAAGAGCAAGTCCATTGCTTCTAAACAGACACCAGAAGTGAGAGCGAACCCATCACTTCATAAAGTCTACAAAAGCAAGAGCAAGTCCATTGCTTAAAAACAGACACCAGAAGTGAGAGCGAATCCATCACTTCGTAAAGTCTACAGAAGCAAGAGCAAGTCCATTGCTTCTAAACAGACACCAGAAGTGAGAGCGAACCCATCACTTCATAAAGTCTACAAAAGCAAGAGCAAGTCCATTGCTTAAAAACAGACACCAGAAGTGAGAGTGAATCCATCACTTCGTAAAGTCTAGCAAGCAAGAGCAAGTCCATTGCTTGAAAACAGACACCAGAAGTGAGAGCAAATCCATCACTTCGTAAAGTCTAGCAAGCAAGAGCAAGTCCATTGCTTGAAAACAGACACCAGAAGTGAGAGGGAATCCATCACTTCGTAAAGTCTACAGAAGCAAGAGCAAGTCCATTGCTTCTAACTGTGACTCTCAGGAACAAGAGCACGTCCATTGCTCCAAGATTTACTATCGAAAGTAAGAGCGCATCCATTACTTTCATAGCCTTAAATTTTAACATGTCACAGCATATCACAATAAAAGTAAGAAAAATAGCTTACTCTCAAAAAACGTGGCACAAACATCAGGGGTCCATTCCCCGCGCCATAATATAATATGTTCCTCAACAGCTTGCGTAGCCTTTCCGTATAAACCAGTGACTAATTTCAGTCCATAATGACCACGGGTAAACGTTTGCAGGACAATCTAAGGTCCACGCATACAGGAGTCTAACTTTCCAGTGGCTTAGCTCGTCTTACGTACCAACACGCTGTCTCCAACTTGGAATAACTGTGGGACTTTTCGTTGTTTATTAACTCGCATGTCTTGGCGAGTACGAGTCTCTTCTAGAGACTCTGAGGCACGTTGGCGGGCTCACACAACGACTCACGATTCGGACTCTATGCCAAATCTATCACCGAAATCGAACGCAACGAACAGAACGATACGAAAGAACAAAAACTTCGTACATTACTCATTAAGAAAACATTTTCATTTCTATTTACGATCAAAGTAATGTCAAACAAAAGACACAATGTCCAATTGTGAACAACGGATCAGTCATCGGATTCGTAATAGGGAAATGTACCGTCAACTTCGTATTTTGTTTTGGTAATAGGTAATAATCGTATGACGGGCGTCACACCATTACTCTTTAATGTTCCTCGGCACTATTGATTCTACTAAAGCTGCTACCTTGTGTGCGCTCGGCCTCACCTGACCATCACTAATCGTGCGACCCAAGTATTCTATGTCAGTGACGAGAAACTTGCATTTTTACATTAATTGAAACCCAAATCTTTTGGTTCGCTAAATTAAAGATCTTTCACTCCATTACCCATTGAACTATAAATAATTCCATAAATAATGCTGTCAACTACCTTTCCATAGTAATATTCCCTTAAAATTTACCAAATGTTCATCAGCAGCAAATGGCTTTTTTTTTTGAAGCCAATCTTTCCCAGATAAATAAATCGTAGATACCATAGTCTTGTTGTATACCACTTAACGCTGATATCATTTTTAGCATCCAGTAGTATCCAGCCTTCCAATATTCTCTTAGTTACAGCTGGTACATCTTCTGTCCCACGATAAAAATCTGCGTCCTGTGCTTACTTAACTTCCAGGGTGAACCCCTCTTTTCTTCTCTGGTTGGCTGAAATACATATTTTCACACGCTTTATATCATTTTATAGTAACTTAGAGCACTGTAAGTAAACTTTATAAACTTTATACCATCTGCTTTAATATTGAAACTAATTTCAAAAATTCAAATATTTCTGTTCATTCAATACATGTCTTAAATACATGTATACAGACATAATACTATTATGTTATTCATATAAAAACATGTATCTAGATAATTAATGTCGCACATTAAGAAAAACTAATAGCAGCAATTTTATATTATTACTACTACACTTTGATTGACAATAGCACACCTACAGAACTACACTTAAGTATCTGATACTTATAAAACTTCGTCATGGCAACTATGACACACTTAAATAGATGACGCACATCTACATAGCTATTACATGTAATTATATTACAACTGCAGTACACCTGCATGGTTATTAATAATTTAACAATATTCATGGCTATTTCGTCACAACTAAATTACAAACTCAGTATGTTTATACGGTTATTCTATCACAACCACATATATGACTATTGCAGCACGCCTACATGGCTATTCCATCACAACTATGCGACTATAGCAGTAGAACTACATGGCTGATAATTATAATACGCCTACATGGCTATTTTATCATTACTGACCTTTACAGCATATCTACATAGCTGATCATAATAGCACACCTACAAGCTTTTGTATGAATCTCGGACCGTCATTTAAGATATGTAAGCCTTCCTGAATCGTGCTGCTGGGCAGCAAAATGTCATTGAGAAAGACACAAGCCTTACCTTCAACTATGAAGGGTGGCAACGTATTTGACATTGTACGCTGATAGACAACTGCTGCATTGGCTAACCCATAAGGATCTTTATATACTCGTAGTGCCCTTCAGGAGTAACGAATCCGGTGAGGGATATAGATTTCTCATCCAACCGTATCCTAATGAATCTATATGATCGTCTAATAACGGCAATGGGTAGCGTAAAGGGCACGAAAGTCTACACAAAGTCTGTCGGTGCCGTCTTTCTTCTTCACAAGCAAAATAGGACTCGAAAACTCTGACTCAAATTCAAAATCATTTATTCATCCAGGCAACACAATGTACACTTATGAACGTCAGTAAAAAGTACATATTAAATGCTTCTTATTTTACATTTACCGCCAGTAAAGTTCAGACTCTCTAATTATATTTTTATGTAGTAGGTCTTTTATTATTTCTCTAACACGTAATTTTTCGTCTTAAGACATCTTGTACATCGATAGACAACCGGTATATTATTCTGCAATCGAATGTGCATCGAACCAGTACGTACGGTAGTACACGCAGTACCCACAACTAAGTAATCTGAGTATTTATTAATTAAATGCATTAAATTCTGCCTCTCTTCACCCCGCAATTGTGTTTCAATAGAGAGGGTCGCGTCCGATTTAATAGAAAGTACAGATTTTCTACAAGTTAATCTCTGTATACCACACGCTCTATTTAAGACGTCAGTGCCAACAATAACAGGGGTATTCATCAACTTATTCGAAATAACATGAAACTAGATTTCCAACGTTATATCCGAAAATTCTACACTTAATGTTTGTTACATGGTAAATGTTTAGCTACAAACTGTGAAATTAAAGATATAGGGGAGCCACTATCAACAAGCATCCACGGGTACGCCCTGTATTATAGCCGTAGTGATTTCGTTATTTTTATATGAACTAACACACCACAAAAGTTTTCATTGGCTTTATCGCGTTGGGGACACAAAGATTTAAATTCCCTTTTGAAATTAGACCACCCACGATCATTAGTAACGCACTCGTTAAGCCATAAACGCGCGTCACCCCTAAGACAGTTCCCAATCCGTGATAGACACTCACGATCGCTCCAGCGCGCGGTTCGTAGCTTGAGCATTATCGACTTCGATACACCACGTGTCAAAAACGTTATAAGACGGATCAAAGCTTGAAATAAATATATTGGAGCTTACCGGAATGGCGTTTATCACACTCACAAGTCTATCGGTTACCTGACCCATCACTGCCTCAGCACCAAGCTGAGACATACTCAAGCACGGTACAGATACGTCGATGCTGGCTGCGCGTGACCCCGCACTCAGCGATATGTCCGCAACAATAGCGCTTGGCTGCACAGGCAGCAGCGCCGCCAAGGCCTGGCGTGCTAGACTGCACCCGCGATGGCACATCTGACGTGGCTGGTGTCGATGTTTGTATCGACAAATCGGCAGGTACCACGGCGTCACTCACACACACACTATTTTCACCGCGAGAACTACCCGCACTATTTTCACCGCGAAAACTACCCGCACTATTTTCACACGTATTCGAAATACTAACACCACTTTCTAAAGCACTCAGGCGATTTAATATCACCTGAAGTGTCTGATCGAGCCCAGGGGTAGACGGACTCGCCTTCTTACGGCTTTTACGCTTATCGACATTTATTTCTTTAAATACAAAGAGGTTAGTTTATGTGGGCTTTAAATTACCAAAAGTGAGATAGGAATCCCACTTCTGAATTTAGCGATTTATACACCAAAATATTAAAAAAAAAAGAATACACATTTACACAAAATACTTTTTAATCAAATAACTAATTTTATACAGAATACTTTCAATCAGATATCAATATCAACTCAAATAAGTTTAAACAAAGAATCAATTTTAACACAAGAACAACGTAACAACGCCCGTCTATCCCTGGTGCCTTTGTTGAAGAAGAACTGTGTCCTGCTGGAGCGCGCGCGTGGTTTTATAACATGTCCCCCACTCAAATTGCGTCATCATGACGTCAGCTCCAAGCCACGCCCCTCCTCACGTATTTGACATATTATTATAGTTATATTGTTAAAATATAATATAATACTTACGCGCGTTAGCACATTTATTAAAATCACTTAGTGTAAACTTCAACCATAATGTTTTTTTTTATTTCCTAAAAATCCAAAGGATATGGATAATTGTATAACCCAAATTTAATAATTGCGATATGATCTAGAAAAATGACATATTTTTAATCTTATAATATAAAAAATCAGCTCAATTCTCAATCTGGGAGAGGAGAAATATGAGAAATATAGTTTTCCTGAGATTCTCGATTAATTGAATCGATTACACAATCACAAAAAAAAACCTTTGGACAAGGTAATTAACTCAAAAGTAATTAAATGCACTTTAAATACAATATATTGCATATAATTACAGTTATGTTATTAAATAAAATATAAATTATTAATTAAAGAAAATTAATATACATAATTATCGATTTTTTATCGATTAAAATCGATCTTTTATTTTAGTCTGTCATTGGCATGCCGCATGACAGTTGTTTACTCTGTGCTAATTCGTTTCGTGTTTTCAACGTTTTGAGTCTGAGTGCTTTCCCGATTGTCGTCATTTAGGAATTGTTACGATTTGACAACTACAAATATCATTGATCACAGATTTATGATATATTTATGTCAGTTATTGATTGTAACATAACCTTACTTTTACTACTTAAAACTCTAATAACTCGGCTCTCAAATTGTCAAAACTAATAGAATTTTCATCGAAGGACTGTTAAGTATCAATCTATTAATTCACATCAATTTCATATTGTAACATTGGGGGCCCAAAGTTTTATGTAATCGTTTCCATCTCCTTTAAGGGATAAATGAAATATATATAATAACGAAGTATTTTTCAAATTATTTCGAAGATTTTATTATGTAGGTACCAACTCATGGTCCACTCTCCGTGACCTGCTACGTGCGCATTACCCGACAAGTTCATTTTTGTATTATTGTAGTACATAATAAATTAAGTCCTTTGTATCACTTATAAACCTAATTTCCCTAACCCAGTTCTTGAAATTATCGATACTGCGTATCGACAGTTGTTGCAACTACGGCTAAAAGGACTTGTCAGTGTAGTTGCGCCATTTATTTATACTGTTATGACACGGAATGTTTAAATGTGTGTGTGAAATTGTTAGTGTATTTTTTAATTGTCACGGTGTGAGTTTCGTAGTGACAGACGATTGCTTGTGTGTGCGAACTTGAGTACGCACACATAGCGCAGATTTCCCCCCGCAAAAAATGACAGACAGTTTGGTATCGGTAACGAACGCTATGGCTACTCCCCTCCGGTTCGCCGGTGGCCCGTGTTGCTCTATGTTTACAATGTTTATACAAGAGTATAAAAGAAGACTTTTCCTTTTCTAACTTTGGTGTGATAATACACTTTATGAATCTCCAGTGTTTTCTTTTGCAATCCAGCTACCTAACACGACATACGACAGACATCCTCTCCGAAAGTTGGCATTCAAATAAATAAACGGAACACCATCGCAGCACCATTTACCATCTCAAGTACATAAAAATATCATGAAAATCGGTCCAATGGATGACATGGGATGACTGGAGGATCTCAGTGACATACACCTTCATAGAACAATTTACGCAAGAAGAGAAGTGATAAGAGTAATTAATTAATAATTAAAATCTATATACATATAATAAAACTGTAGAGGTTGAATGTCTGTAGAAAAAAAATCTTAAAATTGAGTCAGGGGGGTGTAAGAAGAGAAATAGAACAAACCCCGATTTTTTAATAAATTGTTTGTTTCTGTCAGTTTGTATGTTTGTACGGGCTAATCTCCGAAACTGGTGGACCGATTTACATGGAATTTTTCATCTCGGAAAATTAAAGAGTTTCCAGCATATAGGCTTTGTTTCATCGAAATCGGTTTTCGAAAAGAAAAGTTATCATCATTTATGAAACCCACGCGAACGAAGTCGAGGGCATCAGCTAGTTTGGAATAAGACCGTAATGCTTTACGTACTTTTTATAAAGTACCTATGAACTCTTCCTGAGTAACAGCAATTCCTTGGCACGAGGAAGTTCAGTGGAGTCAGATTCAAGGATCGCATGGGCCAAGTGGTATAGAGATAGATACTCTACAGTTATGAGCAAAATTTTATTTTATACAATTGGAGATAAAACGATAATTTCTATTAATATACATCTTCTGCTGGCACTATCAGATTACTAGTGACAGTACTGATATGGAGGATAAATTTTATTTGACAACGTCAATCACTTTTGTTTTTGTTAAATTGAATTTGGAGCAAGTAAGGAATCAAGCAAGAAATAACACTAATAACTTTACTAGAATGAATGACAAAGACAATTACAACAAAGCGTCAGAAAGGGATGCTTATACAATAAAATTAAACAACAATATATCTGGCCCGGCAATATTTAAGTATTTTCAAATACAATTACCTACATAAAATTTATGAAATTTTAGTGGCAAAATTTTATGAAAACACTTTTTCACAAGTATACACTTTTTTTTTACTGCATACTCTGTTAAAGAAAACTGTTTAGAATATTTGAAGTTACATTGCGTCATTGAAACAGAGTATGTAACCTTGATACGAAACATGCGAGTAACGAAAAGTATTCGTGAGTAACGTTTCGTTACTCGGTACTAGATGGCGTACCCGTTACTCAGTAACGAATACATACGGTTTGCTACAGCTCTAGAAAATGCTTGGCCATACCGAATATGTGGGGCTATGCTGCTGAGACTTTATTGCAATATTGCATATACCAGATGGCTTTTTTATTTGACTTAATATTTGTATAGCTTGTAAATAATAATCTACTTTGATACTTTGTTATCTATTAACGAAAACTATCAAAAATAAAACTATTACAACTCCATTAATCTATATCTATACTCTATACTACAATAATATTATAAAGAGGAATTTGTATATAATGAATAAACTCAAAAACTACTGGACCGATTTTAAAAATTCTTTCACCAATAGAAAGCTACATTATCAGCGAATATAGGCTATTTCTTGTGTATATCTACACTCAGTGGCGTAGCTATCATAGGGCAGAGTGGTGCAGTGCACCAGGGCCCCGAAGCTGAGAGGGCCCCCTGGCCTATGGAGAGAGAGAGAAGCAGCTCTTGAAGCTAGAAAAATTCGAGCTTGCTCGCCAGAATTTTGTTTTTTTTTAAATTTTAAATGAGCATTTATAACAATAATTTGCAAATAATTAATGTTGTGAAGTTGCTGAAGAAATATAGTATTTGGGGATGCGATTTATTTCTCTTTGCACCGGGGCCCTTGTGCACCTAGCTACGCCACTGTCTACACTGCACCCGTGTGAGGCCGGGGCGCGTTGCTAGTATTTTATATAGTAATTATGAGCTGTGTATATATATAATACTTTTGGTGAGTTTAGTTTTTTTTGCATAGTCGTCAGTTTCGAGTTCTTTCTACCTGGCCCTTTTGAAGACCTCAGTGATAGGTCTACGCCTCCCGACTCTTCCACTTACACCAGATTCATAAATCTTTCTCTTTTCCCTACTTTCATCCCCATTTCTAACCAACTCAACATGCCATTTTCAATTCTTGTCTTCTTTTACTCCTCAACGCTCTCGAATTTCACTATTTCTTATTCTATCTTTGAGAGCCACGCTACACATACTTCCCAAAGCTCTCATTTCCATAGCATTTATCTTATTTTCATGTTTCTTCTGCCATACCCAACATTCACTTCCGTACATCAAGGTTGGGACGTAATCTTTAATAATCCTTAAAATAGATTTAAACTACAGGTTTACGATGGTATTTTTTAGAAATAAACAGCATTTAATATAGATAATATACTCGAATCAATGAATTACTAAATCGATACATCAGTAAGGGTAAAACAATAATTTAACCATATTTCTAGTTCACCAGAAAGAATGTCAAGGTTGCTTTTACAATATGCTGTTTAATTGTTTCAAATGTATGATTTCATAAAGAATTTATTAAATATAGAAATTATATTATATTAGTGGGTTCCTCAATATGAGGAAGAATCGCAAATTTAATATTGGGAATTCATTAAATACCTACAATAATAATAATATGTATAGTGGCTTCGATCTCTGCAATTGCAACTTGTTTATGAAACCCTGTAATTCTATTTATTGTTACTTATATATTTGTTGATAACGTCTACATCAGCAACCGCTGAACCGCTTACACCTTGTTCAATCCATGGACCTCGGAAACAGTAGTAAATTTCGGACCATTTATCATAGTAACTACTACAAAAATAAAAATAAAAACATTTGTTTAAAATACATCAAGGAAAGTTGGTGCTACTTTTCCCGCCAGCTGGCGCATGTTCGCCCTGCTAAGTACGAGTACGTAGCGATTACAAGACTTTTGGTCCCCCTCCCAATATAATCGTGGACCTTCAGGGCTCCACGGACCACAGGTTAAGAAACATTATAGGCCAGTGAGATATCATAGATAAGATAGGCTTTAGCGCAAAACACAAAACGAAATTAGCACGAATACCTACCTAGCTTGCGAGAAGCGAGAATTATCCACTCGGATGTGTGTCGATTACTGTAAAATATGTTTCTACTTCAAAAGGCTCTGAAATGAAAAGCCTTTAAATTATTTGGTCCAAAAAGTTTCGAGTTCAAAATCGAGTTGGATTCGAATCAATTCCCAATTTGTACTCTTAAATACTACTAAAACAATAATCATAATACGATTTTGATTTAAACAAAATTATTAAAAATTGAATTAATTTCAGTAGTAAGGCCGCTAATCAGATAAATAATTCTAAGGATAAAAGTATTGTGTCAACTCACGAGGCAACTTCATGGCTGCGCGGGCGCAGTGCCTTGCTTGATGTGACACCATGCGGACGTTTCTCACATTTACCTGCGTCATCGTCATCGCAGGTAATATTTGTATATTTACATTCGTTTGAGATATTTACAAGGTTACGTAATATAGCACCGGTGTTGATACCTATGTTCATGATTTTTCAAGTTGTTAATTTCTTTTATTCAGTGTGAAACACGTAATGTGTTTAAAACTCTGTGTTCTTCGCAATTATGTTAAGTGCAGTGTCAGGTTTTCCAAAACGGGTTTTTTAGTTTTTACTTTAACCAATATATTTTACTAGCAATTGCCCCTGCAACCCCCCTTGTGGGTTGAATTTCGTAAAATCCGTTCTTAGCTGACCTCTACTCGGCGAAAGGAATATTCCTACCATATTTCAAGTCGCTACGCCTTATGGTTCCAGAGATATCGTGATGAGTGACTATATAGGTGGAAATCTCTTTTATATATAAAGACTAGCAATTGCCCCCGCAACCCCCCTTGTGGGTTGAATTTCGTAAAATCCGTTCTTAGCTGACTTCTACTCGGCGAAAGGAATATTCCTACCATATTTCAAGTCGCTACGCCTTATGGTTCCAGAGATATCGTGATGAGTGACTATATAGGTGGAAATCTCTTTTATATATAAAGACTAGCAATTGCCCCCGCAACCCCCCTTGTGGGTTGAATTTCGTAAAATCCGTTCTTAGCTGACTTCTACTCGGCGAAAGGAATATTCCTACCATATTTCAAGTCGCTACGCCTTATGGTTCCAGAGATATCGTGATGAGTCAATATATAGGTGGGAATCTCTTTTATATATATAGATTATAAATTAAATGTCAAGCGACAAACGTGAAGTGAAAAACAGAACACTGGTAATGTTCTCATATTATATTGTTACCTCTCCCGATTAATTGGAAATCCAACATATCATATCATCGTACAATATACAGTGCAATTTCTGCAATTTAGTCACATCATGTCAGTGACTTGTTGTATTGTATCGATATATTAAAATTAAAATACGCCATGAAATTGATATAATAATCTAGGGGACCCTGTAGCTATGGGACTCCGTATCTTTGATACGGCTGATACGGCAGTAGCTACACCCCTGATAATATCCCCAACCCAATCCTGATTTTTAAAAGAAAAAGCCACACTCTTATTTTTATCCAACGGAATTTTAAAACAATATTCTCCATTTATAACATAATAATATAAATATAGACTTAAATACGTAAACTTATTTCGAACAGGAAAACATTTTGGAAAACCCTTAATAAATGACTAAAATAGGAAAACCTTGAACAATATTTATATTTCAAAATTGTTTAATTTTTAATGACATAATAATTCTTATACTCGTAGCTTATCGCATTATCGTATACTTTATAGCTTTTCTACAAAATTGTCTAGCAAAAGGAAAACAGTTTGTTTCTAAACACTCATTAATAGGATTGAATTACTTAATTATTACTCAAAAAATTGCCCATTTACTTGAGTCTGTGAAAAGTTATAAAATATACTAGTTAATTAAAATTAATTATTAGTTTCACTATAGCGCGGTTGACAACCCTAATAATACACGATCACTAATAATAATTAATATTAATCTGTGCTAGCTAAGTAGATATGTATTTAACTACTTTGTTGTCGGATAACCACATTTTATCATTCCAATAAGAAAAAGCTAAAGTAACTAAAAGATAAACAATTTTTTTTTTTTATGGTAGATATCGATAGACGAGCTCCTCATGATTTATTGAGGCTCACTTGATGGTAGGTGGATACCTCAGTCACAGAACGTCAGTCAATTATGTGCTGTCGACCTACTATTTTACTTCAAACATTCGGAAATCCATAGATTGAAACCGAAACGCGCAATGCGCACTTCACGGTTTTCCATCTATGAAAGTTGGTTCGTTACCCGGTCGGAATTTCGATATTCCTCCCACCCGACCAATGCCCGAAGTTACCAGACGTGGGGAAAACATGCTTACAGAAAATTATAAACATGTCCCGGTGGGATTCGAACCTACAACCCGTCGATGCGGACGGCAGGTGTTCAACTAAACGCGCCAACGAGCCACATCGCGATATTCGTGTTATGACTTATGTCGCTTATGAAAATGCTCACGACAGGTAGGTAGGTAATCAAATATAGAACACAAAACGAAATTATTGCCGTGTCTATCATGCTATACGAGAATAACGCATTGTGGCAATGTGCTCATCAAAACTTTGTTAAAACGGTTCAGAGGGGTGAGCACGAACAACTATCGAAAAAGTATTCGTATCGTCGAACTGTCATTTGTATGAAAAAAAAAATCATTTGAAATTTCATACAAATGACAGTTCGACGACTCTTTCGATATTTTTCGTGCTCACCCCTCAAAATTCTTCTCCTATTATTGAATGTATGTGCAGATTATAGATGTCGCTATAGCTGGATTATAAAAGTCCAGTTAATTGTCTTTGACTACTTAACTAATTTATTTAAGTATTTATGTAAGAGGAATTTCAAATGACATTAATTAAGCGCACAGATATTAAAAATACAATAAATATTTATTTCTTACCGAGAATCTATTTTGCAATCTTTGATTATTTATATGTCTAGATAGACAGTCGAAGCTGAGAACGCGTCAAAAAATATTGTGTCCAGCTGTTAGACTCTTTATACCTTCCCCGCGCTCAGTAGCAGTTGTGCTGTCAATGGATACGCTCGAGTTTGTTTGTAAAATTATCTTGTTTACAATGGCGGTTTGTGTGATTAAAGTGTGCAGAAATTACAAAGGACGATCTAAAACAACAAAAAAAGTTACCTATCATCGGTAAGTAACATTATTTCGTATCAATTCCAGCCAATTAAGCCATTGAAATATTTCGAAATTAAATAATTATTTATTTCTGCCATTTTGTGTTTGACGCGTGTGTTGCCAGTTTATGAACCCAAAAATACCTTAAAAATATGACCTAGTATGTAATTCATAAAGATATTATAAATAGATTTAGCGTCGACATGGGTGCCGTTTTTAACCGACTTTAAATAAAAAAGTAGTTTAATATTAATTGTTTTTTTTAATTTAATTATTTATGCTAAAATAAAATAAAAGTAAATTAATATGAATATCAATTAAGTAAATATGTCAAGGTATGAACTCTAATTATAGTTAAAATGAAAATATCTCTCTATAGTAAATGAAAACCCCCCGTTCAATTATTTTTTACTTTTTAGTACCTGGAAGTCGTTCTTACAATATTTTTTTTGAAGTTGTTTTAAATTTTACCAATATGGTATGATTGTTTTAAATATGAAATCCAAGTTTATTTTGTTATTTAATTTTAGAAAAAGCCAATATGTATAATAATAATAAATAAAAAAAATAACTGTGATGTTGTATTTCATTATAGTTTAATGACGATAATTTTTGCCCTTCGTTCGTTTAAAAAAAAAACAAAACGGATTTTTTTGTTTCTGACGTGGCCCCAAAAGGTATTTTTTTTTAATTATTGTCAGATCTTCAATCGAAGAAAGTTGTATCTCAAAAAAAAATTATTTTTAATAGAGTTAAAACAAATGTTATGAGTTTAAATATACATAATAATATTATATATTCCAAGTTAAAAAAACATTTTTCAAACGCATTTGCATATAAGTTATGATTTTATTTTTATCTATCCACATAAATCATAGTTTTATATATTCCAATTTTCTTCAAAATTGACCCAGAAGTTTTAAAAAATAATAATTGGTACGTTTATATGCAAATAATGAAAATGACTTGAGTTCCGACCTTCGAAATATTGTAAGTATTGTTGTGTTATTCCAATTAATTTATTTTTTCATACTACATATTTTTGTGAATTGAAAAAATATATTCTCGACTTTGATTAATTTCTACCTATTTTGAGATTAATTTTTCCACAACTGGTAACATTATTCACGCCTACTAGGAACGCATAATGACTTATGGCGAGTGTAAGACGTAGCTGTCACGCACACTATTATAACAGACATGGATTGTTTGTTTTAGGTCGTTTGCAGCGCGACACTCTATCTAGACATATAAATAATCTAAGTTTGCAATCTAAGCAACATGCGTAAACAAGTAAATTATAATTTATAAATACGTAGTACGAATAGTCACAATAACAGATGAATTCGAAATTTAAAAAGCTGGATATTCAAAAGAAATCTGTATATTTTTGTCGCAAAATGAAATTAAAAAAGAAATGAGTTAAAATTTGATTAAAGGATCCAGCCGTCCTTATTTGTCAAAATGCACTATAGTCTGAGTTATATTGCAGAGTATACTAAATACTAATGTATAAATCTCTGAATTTTAGTTAGTTAAGCTGTATTTAAAAAAAAATCCGTGGACAACGTTTTTCAAAGCGATAGATTTTAAAGCTAGGAAATGATTACTAAATGCCAAATGGTTCTGTTGTACTCTACAAATTGTTTAATAGCGGTTGTTTTTATGAGCTAAGCCTTAAAAAAAGCATTAAAAAATGCAAAATCAAATCGTCAGTCGATTTCCCTCAGATAAAAAAATGAGAATCACCATTTTATTTAAAACTTTTAAGCCAAAATCGATCATATTTTCTATTAAAATTGTCGATGTAGAGATATAATATATGGAAATATCTTACATCTTAGTTTGTCTTCTCTCGTCCGCGACATATCTCGTGGCGATCATGCTAGGCCGAATGGAATAGAAAAAAAAATCTCGCCCAATAGACAAAAAATCCATGTCCAATCATTAGTTGGTTTGCTTTAAATCTTTAACATCAATTATAATTTTATATAATCGATAATCATCTTTTTTTATCTAATTGTATACAACATGTTTTGATGTACATGTCGAGTGTGTATGAAAGCATTGATGAAAGTAGAAGAAGCGAAAGTGGTATGTAAGGATCGGAGCATATGGAATTCCATGATCTCTGCCTACCCCAATGGGAAAGAGGCGTGATATATATGTATGTATGTATGTTTTGATGATTATTATTAATGATTGATAATTATCAAATATTAGTGAAATGTAGTGATGACTATTAATTATTTTATCGCATGATACGATGTTGTACCGGCAGCATATTCCTGACTGAATAGTTTTTTTTTTAAATTTTGTACAAGGCTGCCACCTTCATGGCCTCTTTTTGTAAATATTTTTTAAAAGTTTTTGTGAAATTGAACTTCACGAGGTCTTACTTGTCTACTCCAAACATAACAAACGTTGTTCTCGGTCTTCCTTGAATGTGGTGGGGCCAACGTATACTACATATTATGTAGCATCCCATATCTGAACCATTTCACAGAATCTGTCCACGCGCAAAGGGATCAATGACATCTCAAGCGGTCATCATCGCTTGGAACACCATGCCACTGAAACTAGCAGCCGAGTAGTAGCAGCCGGACGTTAGCTGGTCGCTATTTCGTCTGGGAGGCTGAGTCCCACTCAATTTATATGTAGACGTCTTCGGTTATTCATCTAGAAGTCGTCAGTAACTAAGAATATTTTAAAAAAAAAGTTGCCTTCAGTCTGTAGAGAGAAATGTAGAGAAATGTCGAATTTTTAGTGTTTAGCTGGTCGCTATTTCGTCTGGGAGGCTGAGTCCCACTCAATTTATATGAAGACGTCTTCGGTTATTCATCTAGAAGTCGTCAGTAACTAAGAATATTTTTAAAAAAAAGTTGCCTTCAGTCTGTAGAGAGAAATGTAGAGAAATGTCGAATTTTTAGTGTTTAGCTGGTCGCTATTTCGTCTAGGAGGCTGAGTCCCACTCAATTTATATGTAGACGTCTTCGGTTATTCATCTAGAAGTCGTCAGTAACTAAGAATATTTTAAAAAAAAAGTTGCCTTCAGTCTGTAGAGAGAAATGTAGAGAAATGTCGAATTTTTAGTGTTTAGCTGGTCGCTATTTCGTCTGGGAGGCTGAGTCCCACTCAATTTATATGTAGACGTCTTCGGTTATTCATCTAGAAGTCGTCAGTAACTAAGAATATTTTTAAAAAAAAGTTGCCTTCAGTCTGTAGAGAGAAATGTCGAATTTTTAGTGTTTAGCTGGTCGCTATTTCGTCTAGGAGGCTGAGTCCCACTCAATTTATATGTAGACGTCTTCGGTTATTCATCTAGAAGTCGTCAGTAACTAAGAATATTTTAAAAAAAATGTTGCCTTCAGTCTGTAGAGAGAAATGTCGAATTTTTAGTGTTTAGCTGGTCGCTATTTCGTCTAGGAGGCTGAGTCCCACTCAATTTATATGTAGACGTCTTCGGTTATTCATCTAGAAGTCGTCAGTAACTAAGAATGTTTTAAAAAAAAAGTTGCCTTCAGTCTGTAGAGAGAAATGTCGAATTTTTAGTGTTTAGCTGGTCGCTATTTCGTCTAGGAGGCTGAGTCCCACTCAATTTATATGTAGACGTCTTCGGTTATTCATCTAGAAGTCGTCAGTAACTAAGAATGTTTTAAAAAAAAGTTGCCTTCAGTCTGTAGAGAGAAATGTAGAGAAATGTCGAATTTTTAGTGTTTAGCTGGTCGCTATTTCGTCTAGGAGGCTGAGTCCCACTCAATTTATATGTAGACGTCTTCGGTTATTCATCTAGAAGTCGTCAGTAACTAAGAATATTTTTAAAAAAAAGTTGCCTTCAGTCTGTAGAGAGAAATGTAGAGAAATGTCGAATTTTTAGTGTTTAGCTGGTCGCTATTTCGTCTGGGAGGCTGAGTCCCACTCAATTTATATGTAGACGTCTTCGGTTATTCATCTAGAAGTCGTCAGTAACTAAGAATATTTTTAAAAAAAAGTTGCCTTCAGTCTGTAGAGAGAAATGTCGAATTTTTAGTGTTTAGCTGGTCGCTATTTCGTCTAGGAGGCTGAGTCCCACTCAATTTATATGTAGACGTCTTCGGTTATTCATCTAGAAGTCGTCAGTAACTAAGAATATTTTAAAAAAAAAGTTGCCTTCAGTCTGTAGAGAGAAATGTCGAATTTTTAGTGTTTAGCTGGTCGCTATTTCGTCTAGGAGGCTGAGTCCCACTCAATTTATATGTAGACGTCTTCGGTTATTCATCTAGAAGTCGTCAGTAACTAAGAATATTTTTAAAAAAAAGTTGCCTTCAGTCTGTAGAGAGAAATGTAGAGAAATGTCGAATTTTTAGTGTTTAGCTGGTCGCTATTTCGTCTGGGAGGCTGAGTCCCACTCAATTTATATGTAGACGTCTTCGGTTATTCATCTAGAAGTCGTCAGTAACTAAGAATATTTTAAAAAAAAAGTTGCCTACAGTCTGTAGAGAGAAATGTCGAATTTTTAGTGTTTAGCTGGTCGCTATTTCGTCTAGGAGGCTGAGTCCCACTCAATTTATATGTAGACGTCTTCGGTTATTCATCTAGAAGTCGTCAGTAACTAAGAATGTTTTAAAAAAAAAGTTGCCTTCAGTCTGTAGAGAGAAATGTCGAATTTTGAGTGTTTAGCTGGTCGCTATTTCGTCTAGGAGGCTGAGTCCCACTCAATTTATATGTAGACGTCTTCGGTTATTCATCTAGAAGTCGTCAGTAACTAAGAATATTTTTAAAAAAAAGTTGCCTTCAGTCTGTAGAGAGAAATGTAGAGAAATGTCGAATTTTTAGTGTTTAGCTGGTCGCTATTTCGTCTGGGAGGCTGAGTCCCACTCAATTTATATGTAGACGTCTTCGGTTATTCATCTAGAAGTCGTCAGTAACTAAGAATATTTTAAAAAAAAAGTTGCCTTCAGTCTGTAGAGAGAAATGTCGAATTTTTAGTGTTTAGCTGGTCGCTATTTCGACTAGGAGGCTGAGTCCCACTCAATTTATATGTAGACGTCTTCGGTTATTCATCTAGAAGTCGTCAGTAACTAAGAATATTTTTAAAAAAAAGTTGCCTTCAGTCTGTAGAGAGAAATGTAGAGAAATGTCGAATTTTTAGTGTTTAGCTGGTCGCTATTTCGTCTAGGAGGCTGAGTCCCACTCAATTAAGATGTAGACGTCTTCGGTTATTCATCAAGAAGTCGTCAGTAACTAAGAATATTTAAAAAAAAAAGTTGCCTTCAGTCTGTAGAGAGAAATGTAGAGAAATGTCGAATTTATAGTGTTTAGCTGGTCGCTATTTCGAAAAAAATCGACATTTCTCTACATTTCTGTCTACAGACTGAGGGCAACTTTTTTTTTAAAATATTCTTAGTTACTGACGACTTCTAGATGAATAACCGAAGACGTCTACATATAAATTGAGTGGGACTCAGCCTCCTAGACGAAATAGCGACCAGCTAAACACTAAAAATTCGACATTTCTCTCTACAGACTGAAGGCAACTTTTTTTTAAAAATATTCTTAGTTACTGACGACTTCTAGATGAATAACCGAAGACGTCTACATATAAATTGAGTGGGACTCAGCCTCCCAGACGAAATAGCGACCAGCTAAACACTAAAAATTCGACATTTCTCTACATTTCTCTCTACAGACTGAAGGCAACTTTTTTTTAAAAATATTCTTAGTTACTGACGACTTCTAGATGAATAACCGAAGACGTCTACATATAAATTGAGTGGGACTCAGCCTCCTAGACGAAATAGCGACCAGCTAAACACTAAAAATTCGACATTTCTCTACATTTCTCTCTACAGACTGAAGGCAACTTTTTTTTAAAAATATTCTTAGTTACTGACGACTTCTAGATGAATAACCGAAGACTTCTACATATAAATTGAGTGGGACTCAGCCCCCCAGACGAAATAGCGACCAGCTAAACACTAAAAATTCGACATTTCTCTACATTCCTCTCTACAGACTGAAGGCAACTTTTTTTTTAAAATATTCTTAGTTACTGACGACTTCTAGATGAATAACCGAAGACGTCTACATATAAATTGAGTGGGACTCAGCCTCCTAGACGAAATAGCGACCAGCTAAACACTAAAAATTCGACATTTCTCTCTACAGACTGAAGGCAACTTTTTTTTAAAAATATTCTTAGTTACTGACGACTTCTAGATGAATAACCGAAGACTTCTACATATAAATTGAGTGGGACTCAGCCTCCCAGACGAAATAGCGACCAGCTAAACACTAAAAATTCGACATTTCTCTACATTCCTCTCTACAGACTGAAGGCAACTTTTTTTTTAAAATATTCTTAGTTACTGACGACTTCTAGATGAATAACCGAAGACGTCTACATATAAATTGAGTGGGACTCAGCCTCCTAGACGAAATAGCGACCAGCTAAACACTAAAAATTCGACATTTCTCTCTACAGACTGAAGGCAACATTTTTTTTAAAATATTCTTAGTTACTGACGACTTCTAGATGAATAACCGAAGACGTCTACATATAAATTGAGTGGGACTCAGCCTCCCAGACGAAATAGCGACCAGCTAAACACTAAAAATTCGACATTTCTCTACATTTCTCTCTACAGACTGAAGGCAACTTTTTTTTAAAAATATTCTTAGTTACTGACGACTTCTAGATGAATAACCGAAGACGTCTACATATAAATTGAGTGGGACTCAGCCTCCTAGACGAAATAGCGACCAGCTAAACACTAAAAAATCGACATTTCTCTACATTTCTCTCTACAGACTGAAGGCAACTTTTTTTTTAAAACATTCTTAGTTACTGACGACTTCTAGATGAATAACCGAAGACGTCTACATATAAATTGAGTGGGACTCAGCCTCCTAGACGAAATAGCGACCAGCCAAACACTAAAAATTCGACATTTCTCTCTACAGACTGAAGGCAACTTTTTTTTTAAAACATTCTTAGTTACTGACGACTTCTAGATGAATAACCGAAGACGTCACATATAAATTGAGTGGGACTCAGCCTCCTAGACGAAATAGCGACCAGCTAAACACTAAAAATTCGACATTTCTCTCTACAGACTGAAGGCAACTTTTTTTTAAAAATATTCTTAGTTACTGACGACTTCTAGATGAATAACCGAAGACGTCTACATATAAATTGAGTGGGACTCAGCCTCCTAGACGAAATAGCGACCAGCTAAACACTAAAAATTCGACATTTCTCTCTACAGACTGAAGGCAACTTTTTTTTAAAAATATTCTTAGTTACTGACGACTTCTAGATGAATAACCGAAGACGTCTACATATAAATTGAGTGGGACTCAGCCTCCTAGACGAAATAGCGACCAGCTAAACACTAAAAAATCGACATTTCTCTACATTTCTCTCTACAGACTGAAGGCAACTTTTTTTTAAAAATATTCTTAGTTACTGACGACTTCTAGATGAATAACCGAAGACGTCTACATATAAATTGAGTGGGACTCAGCCTCCTAGACGAAATAGCGACCAGCTAAACACTAAAAATTCGACATTTCTCTACATTTCTCTCTACAGACTGAAGGCAACTTTTTTTTAAAAATATTCTTAGTTACTGACGACTTCTAGATGAATAACCGAAGACGTCTACATATAAATTGAGTGGGACTCAGCCTCCCAGACGAAATAGCGACCAGCTAACGTCCGGCTGCTACTACTCGGCTGCTAGTTTCAGTGGCATTGGAACACCGGTAGGTTCCACGATGACTGGAACGTTATCGGTGACATTCTTGTCAGCTTTGTCAAGATATGATATGGCGAGAAAAGCGTTAAGCAGTCTTCTGACATTACAGCCCGTGGTGTCCGATCTGATCGACCAGGCGTATTTATGCATGCTGCAAATCCTAGTCAGATACTGACTATGAGTATAGTTAACGGCTATGGTGACAGCGACGCTTACCTTAAATTCGATTAAATTGATGGTAAACAGTCGCTAAAAGAAAGGGTTTGCTTAGAGATTACTGTTATCATATTATAAATATTCATCTATTAACTTTTGTTATTAGTGAATAAGAACGCGAAGGTGTAACTCCATGCTGTGGTCAGTGGCGTAGAATAGGTCACTAGCACCCGGTGCGGATCCCAAATTTGGTGCCCCTCATTTTTGCAATTGATTATACAAAAATTGGGGCATGGTAAAAATGGTATTATTATATATTCAATTTTATTGAACAGCACGAACCTAAAGAGAAACTCTGTCATTACTATTTATTTAATTTAATTTATTACTAACAACAACAAAAAATTGACGAAAAAGAACGTTGAAGGATGTAATTTTTTCCGCCCGCCCGATTCCGCCCGCCCGATTTCCGGCCGGGGCTGACCGCACCCCCACTTGCTACGCCACTGGCTGTGGTAGCTTCGAGCTAGAGGTCGTAGTTTAGAGAATAGAACTACAGTGTCCGTTTTTTAAAATGTTACTTAAAATTGATATATTATGTTACAGGCCTTACATCAGCAGAACTGACTATAACAGAACGCACAGTAGGAACGAGTTTGTCAGCAACAGTTTCGACTTATTTTAATCCAATAGAGAAATGTTATTTAGAAACGCCTAAAAACGAAACTATAGACTTCAAGTCTAACAATGAAACAAGCAATAAATACGAATTTGTGAAGGATAAAGACTATTTATATAAATGTCAAGCTGTGATAAAGAATTTGGATTCAAATGATAATGGAGTATGGACTGTATTTGCTGTTCTTTCTAATGGCGATTCCGTTTCTCAATCTTATGATCTAACCGTTACAGGTCAGTGTTAGTTAAAATTCTAGTATTACACCTATCTAGTTATCTAGTAGTACACTTATTAAATTTATATAAGGAATGGAAAGATTAAATTTATTTGATAAAAGGTTCTAGCCGTCTTTCCTTGGCAAAAGTGCTCGTGCCTCCTAGTATGAGTTATATTGTGAGTTATATAGTAGATACTAAATACTAATGTATATTAGTTGATTGAGCTATTTAAAAAAAGTACAGTGGACAACGTTTTTCAAAGCGATGTATTTTAAAGCTAGGAAATGAAATACTCAATGGTATATATATTTTACAATTTGTTTTATATCGGTTTTTTTGTAAGCTAAGCCTAAAAAAAGCATTAAAAACAAATAGTCAATCGATTTCCTTCCGATAAAATAATCAGAATCACCATTTTTTCTAAAACTTACGCCAAAATCGATCAAATGGAATGGTATAATTTTTCTCGCCGAATAGACAAAAAATCCAAATACAATCATTTGTCGGTTTGTTTTAAATCATTAACATCTATATACATATAATAAAACTGTAGAGGTTAAATTTCTGTACAAAGAAAAAAAATGCTAAAAACCGAGTCAGGGGGATGTAAGAAGAGAAATAGAACAAACCCCGATTTTTTTTTATTTTTTTATTTCTCTGTCTGTTTGTAGGAGCTAATCTCCGAAGATACTGAACCGATTTTCATGCAATTTTCACAAATATATTAAGCAAAGCCCGGGGCAAAATATAGGCTTTGTTTCATCAAAATCGGTTTTCGTAAAGAAAAGTTATTAGAAACATCATTTAAAGGTTTAAAGATTTTAAAGGCACCATATCAACAAATTGCAATGCAAACTAACTCGCGTCGAACTTTTTCGAATTATCAGATGTCAATAACAATTTGATATGTAACTAAAATAGTTTGATTATTACGCCACTTTCAATTGAATATGTATTATCATAATATGAAGAAACCTTGCTCAAAAGCTCAGCTTAAGGTGAAGCCTACGCGAACGAAGTCGCTGGCATCAGCTAGTAAAGTATAATATAAAAGATAATTATGTTTTTTATCTGATATACAACATGTTTTTATGGTTAATTATTATTAATGATTGATAATAATCAATTTATCAAATATTAGTGAAATGTAGTGATGATTATTATTAATTATTTTATCGCATGATATGATGTTATACCGGCACCATGTTCTGACTGAATAGATTTTTAAAATCTTGTATAAGGCTGCCACCTTCCTGGCCTCTTCTGGAAATGTTTTTCCAAACGTTTTAGTGGATTTAAACTTCACTTGTCTACTCCAAACATAACAAACGTTGTTCTCGTTCTTCCTTGAACCACAGGCGCTAAAAATGGGGTGGGGCCAACATATACTACATATGTAGCGTCCCATATCTGAACCATTTCACAGAATCTGTCCCACCGCAAAGGGATCAACGACATCCCAAGCGGTCCGTGACGTCATCTCTTGGAACACCGGTAGGTTCCACGATGACAGGAACGTTATCGATGACATTCTTGTCAGCTTTGTCAAGATATGGTATGGCGAGAAAAGCGTTAAGCAGTCTTCTGACATTACAGCCCGTGGTGTCCGATCTGATCGACCAGGCGTATTTATGCATGCTGCAAATCCTAGTCAGATACTGACTATGAGTATAGTTAACAGCTATCTGATCAGAAGCAATTATACTATTCGCTAAAAATTCGGAACTGTGCTTAATGGTGACGTCGCGGTCGACGCTAACCTTGAATTCGATTAAATTGATGGTGAAGCAGTCGCTAAAGGAAATGGTTTGCTTAGAGAATACTGTTATCATATTATAAATATTCATCTACTAACTTCGGTCATTAGTGAACACGAACGCGAAGGTGTAACTTCACGCTGTGGTCAGTGGCGTAGAATAGGTCACTAGCACCCGGTGCGGATCCCAAATTTGCCGCCCCCTTATTTTTACAATTGATTATACAAAAATTGGGGCGTGGTAAAAATGGTACTCTTATTGAATAGCACGAACCTAAAGAGAAACTCTGTCATTACGGTGAAGTACTAACAACTACAAAAAATTGACGAAAAAAAAATTGAAGGATGTAATTTTTTCCGCCCGCCCGATTCCGCCCGCCCAATTTCCGCCCGGGGCTGACCGCACTCGCCCCCCCCCACCATGCTACGCCACTGGCTGAGGTAGCTTCGAGCTAGAATAGAACTAACGTGTCCGTTTTTTAAACTGTTACTTAAAATTTATATTTATGTTACAGGCCTTACATCAGCAGAACCGACTATAATAATAGAACGCACAGTAGGAAAGAGTTTGTTAGCAACAGTTTCGACTTCTTTAAATCCAATAGAGAAATGTTATTTAGAAACGCCTAAAAACGAAACTATAGACTTCAAGTCTAACAATGAATCAAGTGATAAATACGAATTTGTGAAGGATTTAGACTATTTATATAAATGTCAAGCTGTGATAAAGAATTTGGATTCAAATGATAATGGAGTATGGACTTTGTATGCTGTTCTTTCTAATGGCGGTTTCGTTTCTCAATCTTATAATCTAACCGTTACAGGTCAGTGTTAGTTATAATTGTAGTATAGTGCACTTATTATAAGGAATGGAAAGTGTCTTTATCCCTCTCCAGGTGCACGTCTCTCCAAAAATCCCTTTTACTATGAAAGATCAATCCAACTCCTCCTCTGGCTAACAAACAGCTTCCACTACTTAATAGAATTAAACAAAAAAATATTAAGTAGAAATACGTGAAGATTCTCAATACATTAAACCTTCGTAGTGTTTTGCCTTGTTATTTAAATTAACAAAGTATTTTGTTTGTTTCTTAAACATTTAAAATATTTACGCTATGGTTTTATCTCCCACATTACACGAATGATTATTATAAGTAGTAGATAATATTATTTTTTGGCGATTTTACCGGTAATAAAAACAATAATTTAGATAATTATATTTTTACGCATTTGAATTTAATTTTTTTTGTCAGTAAATTACATACTAAGAAAGCCTTTGTGACAATTTTCCTTATAAAATGTTCTCCTCTGTGTTTTGTTTTTTTTTTGTCACAAATAAATAATCGTTTCATTTCGAAAAAAATAATAACCTTTTCAGGTGGCGGACCGAATGAAGAGCCATCTGAAATCATACCAGAAATCTTAGCAGAGCAAACTGTTGAGACAATAATTGGTAACACTCATACCTTCGTTATACAAGACTTTATATTCATCTCAATCGAAACATGTACAATCATTTCACCTAATGGCGATACATATGACCTAAGAGAACAAACTGTTGATGGAATTGAATTATACACAAATTTCCATGTTACTTGTGGAGTCAATATCACTATTAAGTCCGAAGATTTCGTTGGAAATTGGACTTTAGTTGCGAAAGGCAGAAGAAGCAGTTCACCAATCGAAAGAAGATTGCCCATTGTAATCAATGTAGAAGGTAATATATAATCTCTTTAATCCTCAATTCACACTACACAATGTACGCGCAAGGAGTCACGTCTAAAGATAAAATCGAAGTATGTCGATAAGACGATAATCTTTAATTACATCTGAATGATAATTAAACTACAACAGTTCATTGCCGTACGAAAATTCAATGTAATACATAATTTTGTCGATCTGTTATAAACAGCCCATTCAGATAATCGAATGATCGATTTAAGGTTTGACATGGGATTCACACTTATTTTTATTATCACGTGATCACAGAAAGTACCTGTATTCGCATATATGTATAGTTTTCGTAGCTGCTGAACTCTGCTTCACACGGCTAAACTAATGAAGAAAATGTGATCGTATCAAATTTTTGTCAAAAATAAAGAAAAAATCTCGATAGACATCCTAATCACCTAGCGGTACAACCTACTTTTATGGTCTACCAAATAAATACATAAAAAAAAATCATAAAAATCGGTCGAGCAGTTTTGGAGAAGTGCGACTACAAACACCAAGATTCAAGATTTTTCTATACATATATACCATCAAGATATTCCGAAAAAAAGTCTTCAAAGGGATTTTCACTAATAAGATTAGTATGGATATTGCTTCTAGCTCTTATTAGCTGGTTAAATAACGCTGTGAGTGGTCTTGTGGTGGAAAAACTTGCTGTCGAATTGAATGCTTCATATCAAATATTAGCGATCTGCCCCGGCTTCGCAGGGGTGCAATGTATAAGTACATCTACATTCATACTATGCACAAAAAAAAATTAAATTAGTGAAAAAAAATTTAAAATCGGTCGAGTAGTTTTTGAGTTAAATCGTAACAATCAAATCCATCCTCTTTATAATATTAGTATAGAACATTACATTATAATATAAGTATTGGGAGTACAAATTAATTCGGTCCGTTTTTTTGTTGTTAAAAATGCATTTATTTCAAACCAAAGTGGAAAAGGAGATTAATCAAAGTACTGTCCATCGCTGATTACTACTTTTTCCCACCTCTCAGGCAATTTTCGAATTCCATCTCGAAAAAATGCCTCGTCTTTTGAGGCAATCCAAATTTCGAGCCAATTTTCAATTTCTGACAAAGAAGTGAACCGGCGACCTGTCAAATCGAGCTGCATCCGTCGAAACAACCAGTAATCGGTAGGAGCAATATCCGGAGAATACGGCGGGTGAGGTAAAACATCCCACTTGAGCGTTTCCAAATATTTTTTTACGACTTTTGCAACATGAGGCCGAGCGTTGTCATGCAGCAGAATCACTTTGTCATGTCTTTGCTCATATTCCGGCCGTTTTTCTCGTAATGCACGGCTCAAACGAATCAATTGTAGTCTATACCGATCGCCTGTAATGGATTCGCCAGGTTGTAGCAGCTCATAGTACAAGACACCCTTTTGGTCCCACCAGATACACAGCATAACTTTCGAACTATGGATATCCAACTTTGGTGTTGTTGTTGAGGTCGATGGCAACGATTGACCTGGCAAAGCATAATATTTTTTCTTCTTAGGGTTATCGTAAAATATCCACTTCTCATCTCCAGTTACTATGCGATGTAAAAACCCTTTTCTTTCTTGTCTTTGAATTAATTGTTCGCAAGAAAAAAATCGCCTTTCAACGTCTCTCGGTCTCAATTCATGAGGGACCCAATTACCCTGCTTCTGAATCATTCCCATGGATTTCAATCGTACAGAAACTGTTTGTTGAGTCACTCCCAAAGTATCTGCAAGATCTTCTTGCGTTTGAGACGGATCTTCACCGAGTAAAGCCTCCAATTCGGTATCTTCAAATTTTTTTGGCTGTCCAGAGCGAGGCTTATCTTTAACGCTGAAATCGTTATTCTTAAAACGTCGAAACCATTCTCTACATGATTTATCAGTTGGAGCATTGTCACCATAAACTTCCACAAGCATTCGATGCGCTTCAGCTGCACTTTTCTTCCAATTAAAGCAGAAAACTAAAACCTCCCGCAAATGGTTTTTAGTTAACTCAAAATTGGACATATTTAAAACAGTAAAAGACAAGGTTTTTTTATTAATCTTATACCGATATTAACTGAATATTATTAGCAGATGTCTAACCTCTCTAAAACAACCGAAATTAGCTATCACTATTAAACAAATATAACAGCTAGAGCCACTTTTTAAAAACGGACCGAATTAATTTGTACTCCTAATATGATTTTACTCGTATATTGCAGAAATTGTAGCCGCCTCACCGAGCCTTGTGACTGTTGCTGAAGGGAACAATTTCCATATCAGTTTGGCAAACCCCACTACAGTACCAGAATCCTGCAAACTATTCAGGCCTGAAGGTGTTGAATACGAGGATAATCGTGAATCATTATCTAACACTTGTACATACAATGTGAATAACGTAAGCGCTGATGATAATGGCACGTGGACTATTGTGTATAGAAACAGAATCACGTATAAGGCTCCGGTTCAAGTGGTTGTTGTAGGTAAATTTACAAATTATTTTTACTTAAAGCATTACTTTGTTTATTAAAAACCAAAATACAATATCAACTCTATAATTTGTCGAGGATTTCTATATGCATAGTTATTTTGATGATAAATTACTAGTCTTTACCGAAATTGGATTTTATTAGCTTGAGGATAAATAGTGATAAGTATCTCAGCGACAGGACACAATGATGTGCTGTCGACGATTGATTAAAAAAATCGAAAATGTATAGATTGAAAATATGAATGACTTTTCTATGAATGCTCGTTCGTTATCTGGTCAGAATCTGATAGTTAAATCGTAGGAAAGATATACGTATCGATCATAAGAGATATTTATTTTATATATTGGTTGTAAAAATATACACACATGTCAGATAGAGTAACATATAGATCTTCTATAAAAGACTAATGTGGTTATTTATTGTTTGAACAAACCCGTTGGAATATATATTTCTAATAAAAAAAGGCAACTTTTTAATTTCAGATTTAAATATATCATACTTTAAAAAAATCAAAGTTTTTATAGAATTTAGTTGAACTTAAATAAACGTATTGGCCAACAATAACGCAATATAATAAATTCAAGTTATTTTTTATCGTTTTAGCTAGTGCCGAAATCGATAACACCCTCCAATATGTCTGGACTTTAGACAGACCTGTTGATCAGATGATCGGTCCAGAGAACGCTATTTACTGCAAAATTACCGATCCAGTTCGAAAAACTGTTTTTGAAGGCTTTGGAAGATGCAATATTAGTATCGATAGAGTAACTTCAGCGCATGATGGAGTATGGAAGATGGCTGTTGGAGTTCATGGCAGCGTGCTTCCCCAAGAAACCACGTTCACTGTGATTGTTACGCAGGCTGGTATGTAACATTAATATAGTAGAGGTGGGTCGTTGATGGTTTTTGTGTTAACGAAATGAAACTGTTAATTACAAACTGATAATCTGTTAAAAAAGCAGCTAATTTTATTAACTGGTTTGCAGTAATGCCAACAGATTTTACGTAGCAATTATTATTATATAGTTAATTAATAAATTCAACTGGTTTTGCGTTATATAAACAAGCTGATTCGGATGATGTTAGCGATTACGCGTTGAATGTTCGTTGAGCTAATCCACGCGTTCGAAAATCGTCGAATGAAACAGTTAATATATTTAACGGCTTTTGCGGTAAACGAAAAGCAGATAATTCGATAACATTAGAAAAGCGGTTTAAAAAAGCTGCTTATTGAATAACGCCCACTTCTATAAGATACCTACTGAGGCTGTACCACAATCTCGCAGAGCAGAGTTATTGCAGGAGTCCTTGATAATTGACTGAGATAGAGCTATATACAGTGTATCGTACTGTCACATTCACTCGTAAAATAAGACGGATTATACTGCTTTGAGAGATTGTGTTATAGCGTATCGTATACTATACTTAATTTACTATAATTAGTGTATATAATAAAATCCTTAGTTCTTCCTTTTTGCTTAAAAATCCAACCTGTACTTAATTAACCACTACTATTTCTATGGTAATTGTTGTATGTACTTATGTTGACGGATAAACGCCACATTCGCCCATATAACGTAATTGCAGTTATAAATTTTATGAGTAAAATATTAAGATAATATTTACATATTTTTTTAGAGCATGGTCTTCAGACTAATCTTGCAAATATGTATTTTTTTTCATATCAGAAACCTTAACCTAATTATTTAAATATATGACGTATTATTATCAAGGATAATATAGCTTAACTCCACTTTTTCTCTTGTCTATACCCTTATTAAATATTCTTCACTAAACCTCGCCTCGCTTAGTGGTACACTTTACTTATTTCTTCCTTAATTTTCAGACCCAAAACCAACAGTGACAACGAATGTCGTTGTGACGAAGCCAACAGTGGCCATCTCTTGTTCTGTTCAGAGCCAGTTCGCGGTAAAGGCCTGCAAGTTCCGCGATCCTTCTGGAAGAGTACTCCTCGCTCATGAAGGCGTCAGTCAGAGCCGATACCGCTTCCATGGATCCGCAGTCAGGTATTTATAAATATGTACCATTATCGTGTCCTATCTTTAATTGTATATTATTTAAAAAAAGTCATCTATGTAGTGTAGTAAGGTTTGAACTCGGGTGTCAAGTGTGCTATTCAGAGGTTTTAAAGGGCTCTTTCTATTATTAAATTATCAATTAATGACATAAAGTTGGACTGTCTTTTAAAAAGATAAACAAAGACAACAACAATGTGATAAGGTAACTTAACGAACTGAAATCATATATTTATCGTGGAGAATTCCTTATGACACTCACTCATTGTCTTAGGACATTGTGTAGGACTCCTCCCGACTAAAACTCATGAGTAAACAACTGGAGGAAGTTTATTGCTGGGGACACGATTACGCAAACGCATTATAGAGTCCCAACTCAGTGGCGTAACTACTTTTTTCGGGCCCCAAAACAAAAAAAAATGTAAATACAAAAATTGTAGATCTTTTAATTACCTACAACTTTGTAATTTGACTTTTTTCCATAGGACTTGTAGTTTTGCTGGAAAACGAGATAAACCGTTTCTTACCATTAAACCCCCCACTTCCACTTCTCGACCTCAGATCGCCCGTAAATTATTTTTCCTTTCATTTTTATTATATTCTCCTCCTTTTCCAATGGGTTTCATTCTACTATTATTTTTTTGGTTCCAAAAATTATCAATCCTGGTCTATAAAATAACTTTACAGCTACCGAACCAACGCTCAAACTCATACATGTGGACTGAATATCACGGAGCCTGTAGTGGCGGACATTGGGTTGTGGCGTTGCGGAGTTGAAACGGAGGAGCAGATATACTATGGTCACTTGGCCGTGCGCTGTCCTTGGCTTCTGACAGACCCTGAAGTTGCCGCTGCTATCATAACAGGTAAACATTTTTTAAAAAGTAAATTTAAGTAAATATACTTTTTTTTTTGAGACGAGAATGTTGAGGTGGATGTGTGGAGTGACAAGATTAGATAAGATAAGAAATGAATATATAAGAGGAAGTTTGAGAGTAGTGCCAGTGAATGAAAAATTGAAAGGTAATCGTTTGGCTTGGTATGGGCATGTTATGAGGAGAGGTGAAGTGCATATATCTAAAAAAGTTTTAAATACTAAAGTGGATGGGTATAGGGGAAGAGGAAGGCCAAAAAAGACATGGATTGACTGTGTGAAGATGATATGTGTTTGAAAGGTGCGACTGATGACGCCATAGCGAGTGAAAGGAGAGAATGGAAAAAGAGAACATACTGCGCCGACCACAAATAAAAAAAGGGAACAGGGCAGGAAGAAGAAGAGTATACTTTTTTTTAATGAATTATCGGCGCCCATGGATATCTGCAACACCAGTGGACTTGCAGGTGCGTTGCCGGCCTTTAAATGTGAAGTAGTGTAGTAGTTAGTCCCTTACTACCTACATAAAGGTGAAGTACACCCTTGTTAAGTTCGCAGAATGTGTGGGGTGAACGCTCTTTCCTGTTTGCATAGAAAATAATTAAGTATTAAAAAAAATACATATAGCGAATAATAGACCTAATTAAATCTTTGAACTTTGAATCTTTTCATCAAGTATTTGAATAAAATGTAAGTAAAACATTCAATTTCAAAAAGGCAGGTTGACAGAGAATTTACTTAAAGGAAAATAATTGTCGCATGATCCGATGGTATAAACACATTATATTTAGGCAAACAACATTATTCTGTAACTCCTTACCAGTGAAGGTTAGGTATATATGCCTCTAATGCCTCTCGATGCGGGCCTTACAGACATCAACAGCGTTTATCATGGACATAACATGTAAGCGTTTTTATTGTAACTTTGCATTTGGGCCTTTCAAAACCAAATGAGAGAGAGTAAGATACAGAGATGTTTACTGTCAAAAAATTACTTAAAATTAAACTTCGCGTTTTAATCCGTTATAAAGTATTATATTTCAAAGAACAGATTCTATCATTATTTTATTACCAAACGCTCGAAGTAAAAAAAAGGTCGACAGCGCATCATTGACAGAAGTCCTGTGGCAGAGGTATCACCTACCATCTAGTGAGACTAGCGTTTGCTATCGATATCTGAGATAATCAAATATTATTCCTTGTTGCAGAGCCAACGTTATCAGCCGACCGCTCATCAGTGACCGCTTTGGTGGACGAAAGCGCGACACTGTCCTGTTCGATACAAGCCTCGATAAGATACTGCCACTTCAGAGCTGGCAATGGTACAATCTACCACGTTTCTCCTGGTAAGTCTTAAAAAAGTGCATACTATCAAATTCTACTTTGGTCAATATTTTTTGATATGCCGTCGGTACAAAAGTAAAACTCACTAAGTGTTATTTTGAATAAAAATATGTTTTACTTTTATTAACGCGAGTATCACATTTAAATAAAATACTTATTTATCCCGACGTTTCGGATGCTTTTCAGCAACCCTGGTCCGAAACGTCGGGATAAATAATTTAAACAATATAAATAATAAATCGCGTTTTAATCCGGTATACAGTATTTTATTTAAATATGTGTGGCGTAACTTGGTGGACAAGGGCCCCGGTGCAGAGAAAAAAAATATCTCAATAACAGTTAAATCGTAACAAACGAATTTTTCCTCTTTATAATATTACTTAGTATAGATCAAGGAGCTGCCTCCCCCTCTTTCCAAAGCAAAGGGGGCCCTCTCAGCTTCTGGGCCCTGGTGCACTGCACCACCTTGCCATATGATAGCTACGCCACTGCACATTACAAAACTATGAAGCGCAATACTCCTTATCGTAGATAGCTTAAAATAAACTACAACATAAAAAATATTTTTATTCTAAATTACACTTAGTGAGTTTTAACTTTGAACCAACCATATAAACTATTTCGTATATAAAAATAAAATGTATAATAGTATATTATATATAGTAATAGTCTTGTTGTGTGTTCCAAGGTTAATTTTATTGCCGTTAACAAAAGTATACAAGGAAATTATAAAACTTAACAAAACTGCAAATTAAAAAACACACTGTCATCTTATACAATTTTATACAAATAATAGAAAAATAGAAGATATTTCAATTTTGAACAAGCAGTCGATACCGCTTTGAGTGCTATATCAATTTGACAAACTTACACCACAGCCTAGCTTTTAAAATGTATACTGTCACCAAAACTAAGTTGCCATTTCAGACTTACTAACAATACTAGCGTATGATAAGAAACATTCTAACTAAATACTAACTTATCATTCTAACACTAAATATGATCTATTTTGTACAATTTCTCTCGAACTTAAAGTTTCAGAACCAAATTTCAAACTTTTTAAGTTAATAAATGAAGCAAAACATTCACACACACCACACATCCTTACTCACCACATATGGATACGATTTCTTTTTTTGTTTCTATTTATTTTTTCTTGTAAGTTTGCTTTATACTCGTATTTAAGTAGGAAGTATTTGTTCGTTTTTGTTTTAAACTACAAAATTTGTCTCATTCTAGTGAACTATTATTAGTATTCCTTTTAATTGGCGTATCTACTCTGTTTTTATGTTTTATTTACTCTGTGTTAGCAGTAAGGAATCATAAATATATAAATAATATATATAATAGATAATTCTAGCTATCTCTACCAAACTATACATAGTTCATAATAGCTAATTTGCAACTTCCAGGTCAATCGAATTACGTTGGTGCTGGATTTGATGCCGGAGAGTGTGGTATTCGATTCCCGGGGCTAGCTGCTACCGATAGCGGTTCCTGGAGCTGCCACGTTGGTCTCGCTGATGCGTCTGCGCCGGAACAGCGACGGGCTATCGCACTTAACATTGAAGGTGAGTCTTATGACATAGGTGTTATTAGGGCCGGAATTTTATGGACTTAAGGCCACCCCTGGGCACCGGACAAAAACGGCCCAAATTCCAGAGAATAAAAAATATTATCTTCAAGGAAATAAATTAATTATTAAGTGCCAAAATTCTAATTGACAAATAATGCATCAATTAAATTTCTTGAATTATCAATTAAATGAAGAATGATTCATTAAATGAGTAAATTAATTATATTGAGCAATCTTGATGAGACTGGATTTTTTTTTCACTTTCCAAATTTTGCCGCCCAAGAAAATTTGCCGCCCTGGGCACTAGCCCCGACTGCCCCTATTGTAAATCCACCGCTGGGTGTTAAGATTAAATTTCGTCAATCCGTTTTGACTCGTTACGTTTAAGTTGAAGTCTAGTTGAACCAAGGAGTTAATATAACTCTATTAGCTAATATTTCGATTTTAAATAATAGCCATACTGTCTAGTTCAGTATTAATGCTTCAATCTACTAATCTAGATAATATTGTCTTTTATTAACGCGAGTATCACACATTTAAATAAAATACTGTATACCGGATTAAAACGCGATTTATTGTTTAAATTATTTATCCCGACGTTTCGGATGCTTTTCTAATAAGAGAATACCGGCGCTCCCAGCTATGTCCTTTTTCGGCGCGATTTGTACACAAACTGGGATGATGTTATTGTCTCGACATTTCTTGAGGAAGTTCAACGATGTCAGGAGACGTGCCGCCTTTGTCTTCTTGTATTCTAACCGTCGAATTTTATTAGCATTTTCCAGTCCGTACTGGTGCACATAATATTGTCTTTTATTAACGCGAGTATCACACATTTAAATAAAATACTGTATACCGGATTAAAACGCTCCAGTCTCCCGCGACCACGGTTGCTGAAAAGCATCCGAAACGTCGGGATAAATAATTTAAACAATAAATCGCGTTTTAATCCGGTATACAGTATTTTATTTAAATACTAATCTAGATGTTCATTTTTTATGTTCGATATCGAGAGACAAGCATGAGGTTCAATTGATGGTAGGTCATACCTCAGCCACAGAACATCAGTCAATGATGCGCTGTCGAACTAATTTTTACTTCGACCATTCGGAAATCCATAGACAGAAGCCGAAACGCGTAATATGCACTTCACGGTGTTTCCATCTATGAACAGTGTTTCGTTATCCGGTCGGAATTTCGATATTCCTCCTACACGTTCAATGGCTCAGTTACCAAACGTGGGGAAGACATGTTTACAGAAAATTATAATAAACATGTCGTCCCGGTGTGATTTGAACCCACGACCCATCGATGCGCACGGCAGGTGTTCTACCGAAAGCGCCAACGATCCCGTCAAAAATGCTCATGTGCAGGAAGGGAGGTGTGGTCTTCCTCCAACCTAAAGGGAGGATCCTCGACCAGTCGAACCACTGACTGGCCGGCCCTAAGGCCCCAGTGGTTGATGTCGAGGTGTTGTATTGTATACTCAACGCTTGTAAACATTTATATATAGCGCGATTCAGGATTAGACGACTTCGTATTGATTCTCGTAGCGGATCATAGATGTCGCTACACTCATATTACTAATGTTGTAGTAGTAATATTAGTTCAATGTATTATAACGATTTTTTTTGTTTCAGAGCCGCTCACAGTACGTCAGAGGGGTGGGCGGGGTCAAGTAAGGATCGAGGCTGAAGTGTACCAGGGCAGGAGAATAGATTACTGCGTCTTTGTAAGGAGCGATGGACTCGGTGAGATTATTGTAAACTAATATTATAAAGATTTGTTTGTTACGATTTTACTCAAAAACTACTCGATCGATTTAAAAAATTATTTCACCAATAGAAAGCTACATTATCAGCGAGTAACATAGGCTTATCCTTTTTGTGTATAGTACATCTATATTGTACCCGTGCGAAGCCGGGGCTGTTGTGAGCTATATAAAATAATAGGGCAGGAGTTAATTCATCTGATGTAGTTATATATTATTTTGGAGGGTTAATATCAAATTTTGGCTGTGGATATGACTATGTTTAGTTGTTATCACAAAGACAAAGAATTTATACGAATTAATAAATTCTATTACATCTAGCTTATTATCCACTATTTATGTTAAAAACATTATTATTTTGGGATGCAGAGGAGAGTTCAATTTCAATAGAAAGTCATTGTAAAACAAACTTTATAATACCAGCCCGCCTAGCATGGCCATCAAGAGATATATCAAAATTAGGTCGACAGCGCATTACTGACTGATGTTCTGTGGCTGACGTATCACCTACCATCAAGTGAACCTCATGCTCATCTTTCGATATCTGACATAAAAGAAAACACAGTTACACTAATTATATATACACGTATAACGTTGAATCATTTATAATAACTATAAAATGCATACATATACATCACGCCTCTTTTCCATTAGGGTAGGCAGAGATCGCGGAATTCCATATTCTCCGATCCTTACATACCACTTTCGCTTCTTCTACTTTCACCAATGCTTTAAATGCTTTTTTTCAACTATAAAATAATAATAATATCAGCTTTATTTATTCCTTACAATCTTACAATACATTTTTTTTGCATTTATATATTATACGTATTTTGTTTATATTGATGATGTAAGGACCGCTCTGGCGGTGAAAGCCTCCTCCATTTCTTTCCATTTAATTCTGTCTCTTGCCAGTAATGATAATGTATTTTAAATATAATACTTCAGGTTTCACAATTGACAACGCCCCGAGCGGGTATCACTGCCATGTGTACCCTTCGGAGGGCCGCTGCGAACTGCGGATCACGTCTCCCACGACCCTAGACCGTCAGTCCTGGACGGTGATGGCCAGGATCAGCGGTCAGGACGGGGAGGTGTCCCGAGTTACTGATGTGTCCTTCCGGATGCCGGACAACAATGTTGTTGGTTAGTGTTCTGATATCTATATACAGTCCGTTTTTCCATAGAGAACCAAACTCAATAAGAAAATCACGTTTTACGGCAATTTATCATATTGCTTATAAAAAAAGGAATTTTGGTGACATTTTTTTAACGAAATCGTTCACAGGTTTTTAGATACGATCGCTCATTCATTTCTTCTACATTTTACAACTCTATACTCCATACTCTATATCATGTGGTTGTAAGTTCGTCATATTTGTTAACAAGACATGTAAGGAAAATCGGACTGTATATAATAGAACTGTGGAGGTCGAATGTCTGTACATAGAAAAAAAAGCTTCAAAAGTCAAAACCTAGTCAGGGGGATGTAATAAGAGAAATAGAACAAATACCGATTTTTTCATTTTTTTTGTTTCTCTGACTGATTGTGTGGGCTATGTTACAAAACTGGTGGACCGATTTACATGAAATTTTTCATGGTGATACCTTATATCTCCGGTCAATCCGAAAAATTAAAGAGTTCCCAACATATAGGCTTTGTCTTATCGAAATCTGTTGTCGAAAATAAACAAAATATTTGACGGGCTCGTTGGCGCGTTTGGTAGAACACCTGCCGTGCGCATCGATAGATCCATGAGTTTATAGCATCTATACTAATATTATAAAGTGGAAAGATTTGTTTCTTAGTTGCAATTTAACTCTAAATCGCAACAAACAAACAAATACAAGTAGGTAGAAACTTCTCGACTGATTTTACCCAAATCTTACACCAATAGAAAACTACATTATCAACGCATAACATAGGTGCGAAGCCAGGGCATGTTGCTAGTGTTAAATAAATGTCTTCTTATAACACTGCGCAAGAGTTCATCGTGTGTCGCATTAATGCGACAAGTATTTTCGTGCCCCTACCACCCGTTTCGAATTACTTCGACAGAGAAAATGCATTTTTTGTTCTATTTTTGTCCTATGAGGCTATTGTTTGCTTTTCAGGGTTCCGCTTCCCAACCATATGGATGCTGGTGATGGTCACCGGACTGGCCTTGGTCCTCGTGGCTGTTATCCTCGGCCCCAACAAGAACCGCCAATGGATCGCCTCTCGCGGGACCGCAGTCCGGAACAGCTTCAGATATAGTTTCAAGAAACCGCCACAAAATAGCAACACAGCTAGTGCAGCTTAATAAAAATATTGCGTTTATTATTTATTTTTTCATACTTATAACTATACATATACATCACGTCTCTTTCCCATCGCGGTAGGCAGAGATCACGGAATTCCATATGATCCGATCTACCTATATTATCCGGTTATGAGTACTTTTGACCAGACCCTTTTGTAGAACGTCCCCGATCTGATCGAGGTACGTACGTTCGAGGTGTATATCAGAAATTTAGAAAATATATGAGATGGAAACCATTTCTTTCGTGCCTATAATATTATTAAATGCTCAGAAAAATTTAAACTATGGCTGTGTTTGCATAAATAATGTTTTAAATATATGTATAATTAAGATTTATTGTTACTATTTGAAATACTATATTTAAATTCGCATTTTTACTTAATAATATGTAAGATTACTACTTAGATGTGTCCAAGTGTTTTGTCTTCGCCAAATATACTCGAACGACAAAATCTCCTGGTTGTGCATGTATAAAGTTAGTAGTAAGAATATCTTACGTGTTTTATTCCAATAAAGTATTATTTAAAAAAAAATAGTTTTATTTTGCCAACTTGTGTGAATATTAAATAAGGTATGTACATTAAACTTTACGTAAAAAGATATAGACAATATGAGAAAACTGCAAATAATCACAAGTTATTAGTAGATATTTTCTTAAGAAAGATGCCAGTAGATGAGATTTTTTTTATGTTAGATATCGACAGACTAGCATGAGGTTCACTTGATGTTAGATGACACCTGAGCCACAGAACATCAGTCATTGATGCGCGTCGACCTACTTTTTACTTCGACCATTCGGATTCCATAAACTGAAACCGAAACGCGCAATGTGCACATTGCATATGATACCTGAGCCACAGAACACCAGTCATTGATACGATGTCGACCTACTTTTTACTTTGACCATTCGGATTCCATAAACTGAAACCGAAACGCGCAATGTGCACATTGCATATGATAAAGATTCCTTGAAAATGTAAGATGTAGGGATATATCATTAATTTCAACATTTTCTTTGATTTAATTCTAAGCAGTGAGTTTTGATATTCGTATATCAATTAGATAAAAATCGATAAATAGTTATTTTATCTGACAATAATTTTATTTACAATTTGATAATTATTAATATCTTTTATTCATTTTGATATAGCAGTACAAAATGAAGGTGTTATTTATTTTAACTGTAGTTTTTCTAATCACAACTTGCTATGGTGAGTTGATTTTGTGACTTTGTTTATTACTCAGATTCGGAGATTGTTTTCTGCATGATCTAACATATTCTGTAGGGTTATTCACGATCATTCGAAAACTTTCCGTTCCGATATTACAAGATTTCGTACCGATATATCAAGCTTTCTATCATTTTATACTAAGATTCTAATCGGAAACTCCCGAAGAATGCCGATGCTCAATCCTATGGGAATTGTGAATACCATTTTCATATCCGGTAAATACGAAACAACTTTCAGTGGGAGAGCGTAGCTTTCCGGGCGGATCGATTTCGAATGATCGTGAATAGCCCTACTGAGGGGTGAGCACGAACGACTATCGACATCGAATTCGAATCGTCAAATGTCAATTGTATGAGAAATTTCATACAAATGACAGTCGACGATACGAATACTCTTTCGATACTTGTTCGTGCTCACCCCTCTGATCATCCTAAATACAGACTGCTAATATTACTACATTAGCCTAAAAGTCCGGCAACGCACCTGGTGTTGCGGATGTCTATGGGCGGCGGTGATCACTTACCATCACGTGAGCCACCTGTCTGTTTAACCCCTATTCTATAAAAATAATATAGTACTAAACGATTTAAGAATCCTAGTAATTAGAATTACATAGTAATCTTAATTTACTATTGGTAGTTTCTACATTTAAACCAAAAGATCCTTGATAAACTTTTCGTTATCTACATATTGTCAACTCACCTGTGGACTGGACATAAACTGGATTAGTTGTTGCCCCACGTAGTTATGCCAGCACAAGCAGGCAACCCTATATTCTAATAAACAACGCCACCCTGGCGCCTGTCTACCGGGCGCATTCCGCTGACCCTACAAAAATCTAGATAATATTGCAGTACTAAAAAACAGTTAGTTAGAACTCGGCCCTCCTACAATAAACTTGTTGCTCTATTTAAAGGGTTTAATAAAGATTATTAATAAATTAGTTCTTTTTAAAAAATCATTCCGCCAAAGCTCCGTTTTAACTACGTATTGATTATATATTTTTTTGTTTGGTGACAAACAGAGAAAATGGTGGGAGTCGAAATATATATAGATAGTCCGGTAATGCATCTTTAAGTTCTCTGGTATTGCAGATGTCTATGGCCAGCGGTGTTTAATTACCAATTGATGCTAGTCCGTCTACCCACAATTCTAATTTAAAATTAATACGTAGATACCACTACAGCACAGCATTATATTTACATGACGGGCTCGTTGGCGCTTTCGGTAGAACACCTGCCGTGCGCATCGATGGGTCGTGGCCCGTGGGTTCGAATCGCACCGGGACAACATGTTTATAATTTTCTGTAAGCATGTTTTCCCCACGTCTGGTAACTTCGGGCATTGATCGGGTGGGAGGAATATCGAAATACCGACCGGGTAACGAACCACCGTTCATAGATAGAAAACCTGTGAAGTGTGCGTTTCGGTTTCAGTCTATGGATTTCCGAATGTTCGAAGTAAAAAGTAGGTCGACAGTGCATCATTGACTTTGATTGATTGATTGCATCATTTGTTCTGTGGCTGGGGTATCACCTACCATCAAGTGAAACTCGTGCTCGTCTGACGATATTTAACACGAAAAAAACGATCTTCAAATCATATATGTGCGAGATCTTATAAGAGATCGAAGCTGCTGTCAAGTTTAAGAAGACATTCTTTTGGCAAAACACTGCAATACCTGTTAACTATATTTCTCCTATGCAGCCAAACCGAACAACAGATTAGGAGGCGGGTCGTTCGCTGACATCGCAAACTATCCGTTCTCAGCCGCGCTTCTTCGACAGCAAGATGGATCCTATCGCCAACTGTGTGGCGGAACTATCATCAGTACTAACGCCATACTATCTGCTGCTGCATGTTTCTTCACTGGAAACACGTATGTATTTATTAAGACTTAGGTTTGAATTTTGAACTTGTCACTAAATAATCCTTTTGAAGCCAGACTTTTACTGGAACATTGGGTACACGCTTCAATTTCTTCTTTTCTAATGAGGATCAGTAACGTTATAGCAAATTCAATGAAATTAGTATCCACGTTATTCTTTATGACATAAGAATGATATATCTTTTTGAATTATCCAAATCGGACCATTACTTACGAAGATATTAAGTAATAAACTTATGTAGTTCCTGCCGCGAAAAGTAAATGTACGCGGGAGCGTGTGACGTCACTGTGACGGAACCGAGCGCGGCCTAGTACCGGCGCTCTTACTTCTCGATTTAACGAAGCTGTTAGAATGTAATTTTGTGATATTTTAATTATAAAACATACATAAATAATATGAGTACTAACAAATTAGACGCTGGTTTTGTGCAAGCTCAATCAGATAACCTTACAAAAGTAGATTATTTCATGGTATTTGACTACCTAGAATGATGTCTAAGTTCACTAGCGCTGAAATCCGTGGTTGGAAACCTCAAAGGTAAGGGTGCTGCTTATTATTTACGAACGTAGGTACTTATTAGTAATATTTCGGTCTAAGTGGACGTATATAGGTGTAAGAAATAATGAATGTAAGTGTATAGATACAGGGACGTATTCAGAACTTATGAATAAAGGTGCTTATAGAATCTTGATAAACGAATGATGTTTTCGTTCATTCATATGTAGATTATTTCGTGGATGGCTTTTTAACCTACTTGCGCTTTAGTTAGTGAATGGTACGTAATTTTCAATATCTTCTTGCAATTTAAATATATATTAAATGCTTATAAAATATTGTTATTCACTCTTTGCTTTTTACCCGAGTACGTCCCTGTGTCATTTGTTTTGACTCTGGAATATTACCTACATAGAAATGGAAATAGGTAGGTACGAACGTATGTTTATCCAGAAAACTCAGGAAAATTAAGTAGTTACGTTTTTATTGGTTTTTTATATTATTTTATAAAAAATATTAATATAGCAGGCTTAAAATAAGATAATACTTAGGTACACTACACGTAATAGTAGGTATCAACTTATTTTCAAATCAACTAAATAATAGTTATAGTTATGTAGGTACGTAAATCGAAACTATCTTCACGCCAATGTCTTGTAGCCTGGGCAGAGGGTAGAGTTTTATCATATCTTCTTACAACGGAATACCATTTTTACGAAGTTTTGGGTTTTTCGGCACGTTAAAAAGTAGTTTTTCTGGCGTTTTAATAGAAGTGTTTGTACATTTCGGAACTATACAATATTTACACATAGTTTAAAGGTGAATTAAACACAAATCGGACACAAACTTAATGTTTTATTCACAATTAACCAAAGAATATACTGCGCGCCATACGGCTAACAGGCGGCGACCATCACAGTGACGTCATAGCAACCGCGGCGGCCACTCAGTGAACTTCGCTAGTAATTTGGTCATAACTTCGTCAATTATTATCGTAGAACAAAACTTTTTGCACTGTATGTTAAGGATTTCTTAGCTCTTTAAATCTGCATTCTCAACTAAAAACGTTACGGATCCTCATTGTAACTAGCAGCTATCAGCATCTCACAATTTTTAATTTTTAATAGAATTAAGAGAAAAAACTGAGAGGTAGGATAGGCACTTTTACATTCATATTCAAATAAAAAACTAACAATAATAATAAAAAACAATGGGCTTTGGACGGGCTCGTTGGTGCGTTCGGTAGAATACTTGTCGTGCGCACCGATGGGTCGTAGGTTCGAATCCCACCGGGATGACATGTTTAACATTTTCTGTAAGCACGTCTTCTCCACGTCTTGTTACTTCGGGCATTGAACGGGTGGGAGGAATATTACCGGGAGAAATTTAGACCGGGTAACGAACCACCGCGAACGTTCATAGATGGAAAAACCGTGAAGTGTATTTTGCGCGTTTCGGTTTCAATAGATGGATTTCGGAATGCTCGAAATAAAAAGTAGATCGACAGCGCATCATTGACTGATGTTCTGTGGCTGAGGATCACTACCATCAAGTGAACCTCATGCTCGTCTGCCGATATCTGACATAAAAATGAAAACAAAACTTGCAAAAGCCCTGGGTCACAAAAAAAAGCTTATCATGACTTTGAACTTCTATACTGTCTATTCCAGAGTCGACGAACCGATAACTTGGCGCGCGAGAATAGGTTCATCTTATTCCAACCGTCTTGGCTTGGTCCATATTATCAGACGCATCACCACACACCCAGACTATCAACCCATCACCAGAGTAAATGATATCGCAGTAGTTAGGACTACAATTGACTTTGTGTACCGGGATACCGTACAAGCTGCTTACTTAGCCGGTGGGGCGTATAGCTTGCCTGCAGGACAAGCGGTTCAAGCTATTGGGTGGGGAGCTACATCTGTAAGTATTAACTTTTAACTTAGCTATAACTAAGTTCTGCGAACTTTTGGCCCAGTTACAACTTATTCTTGATTTTGTTATAATAATATATTATTCAACAGCAAGATTCAAATATTTTTATCGACATAAATAATCTATTTCGCTTATTATTATCTATGCAAAAAGTCCCTCAAAATTTACTGAAAATATTTCATTTAATTGATTGTATTCAACATTATTGGAGTATGCCGTTTAATAACCAACACTAAAAAGGGTAGTTATTAATTTAAAAGAGGTTTTCTACGCTTTCATGTTTATTTATAGATCATTAAGCTATGTATTCACTAGTTACTCTTTATTCACATGAAATATTTGACGAAACACAATGTTCAAATTGTCAACATGTGACCGAGATGAAAAAAAACTGGCATCATGGTGCGCTTTATCTGGCAACTAGTAACATATCCCGGCTTCACACGGGTGCAATGTAGATGTACTATACACAAAAAATATATGTTACTCGCTGATAATGTAGCTTTCTATTGGTGAAATAATTTTAAAATTCCTCTCCCTAAGAAGCCTCATCCCAGTACTTTTTCCGACTATCGCCCTATTTCCATATTGCCCTTCCTTTCCAAAGTCTTGGAGCGGTTAATCCATGAACAACTCAGTATCTTTCTGAATAAAAACCGCATCCTTAATCCTATGCAATCTGGTTTCCGTCCTGGTCATAGTACGGCTACAGCTCTCGTTAAGGTTACCGATGATATACGTTTCGGTATGGATAACAAGCAGCTAACAGTTCTCACCCTTTTAGACTTCAGTAACGCATTTAATTGTGTAGACTTTGAAGTTCTCCTAGCCCTGCTCCGTTCTATTAACATATCTCCAGCGGTGATTGAGTGGTTTCATAGTTACCTGAATGGACGTCGACAGCGTATATTGGTTGATGATAAACACTCGTCATGGTGTTCTGTTGCTGCCGGCGTTCCTCAGGGTGGTGTGTTGTCTCCTCTTTTATTTGCTCTTTTTATTAATTCTATCACTAATTCTCTATCTTCGCTCTACCATATGTATGCCGACGATTTACAAATATACTCTCAAGCAACTCTGGAAGATCTCCCTATTGCTATATCCAACACTAATGCAGATTTGGATGCCATAGTGAATTGGAGTAAATATTGTGGCCTTACTATCAATCCTAAAAAAAGTCAGGTCATAATAATTGGTAGCCCTCATTTTATCTCCCGAATTGACTGGACCTGCTTGAGTTCTATTATAATTGATGGCGTTGTGATTCCTTTTAGTAATTCTGTCAAAAACCTGGGTGTATACTTAGATTCAACGTTGTCTTGGACGAAACAGATACAGGAAGTCAGTAGTAAAATGTATGCTACATCGAGTTCACTGAGGCGCCTCTCTCACTTTCTGCCAATTCCAACAAAAATTATGCTTGCCCAATCTCTTTTACATCCTCTCCTAGATTATGCTGATGTTTCCTTTCCAGATCTTTCAGAAGAGCAGTTAAATAAACTTGAGCGTCTCCAAAATTTCTGTATAAGGTTCGTATTTGGTCTCCGTAAATACGATCATATCTCTGAATTTCGCAAAAATCTCAAGTGGCTTCCCATTCGACTTCGCCGGGATTCTCACATACTACATCTCCTCTATAAAATCCTATTCGATCCCAAGACTCCTCCTTATTTAAAAGAAAAATTTCAATTTCTTAATTGTGATGCGCATTCGCTGCGATCCACTGATAGACTTACTTTGCGTGTTGTTCCTCAGCAAACTGTTTACTATGGACAGTCGTATGCTGCCACTGCGATTCGGCTGTGGAACTCTTTACCCAATAATATTCGGTTGGCACAGAATCTGGCTAAATTTAAAAAACTTATTAATGAATATTTTCTTTCAATTGAGTACGGCCCGAATTAATTTGTATTTTTTTCCTCATATATTATAGGTTATAATTAATTTTCCTTACTGTTTATAAATAGTATTTTAGATTCAGGTAGACATTTATATTATTTAAACTTTTTATATATATCCTATATCCCACACCTACTCTTCTATTATTATTTTTTTTCTCTTTCGCTTTATCCAGATAAGGGTTGCCTGGAAGAAATTGCTAATAAGCAATAAGGCCGCCTTTAATGCCTTAATTAAGATTAGTTTTTTAAGTTATTTTATGTTTGTATTATAGTCTAAGGTTATTAATAAAGAGTTAAATAAATAAATAAATAAATAAAATCCGTTCAGTAGATAAAGAGATTTACAACCTTTTTTTTTATTTCTGGAAATTAATATAGCCTATGTTACTCGGTGAAGATGTAGCTTTCTAAAGGTCAAATAATTTTTAAAGTCGGTCGCGTAGTTTTTCAGTTCAATCGTAACAAACAAACAAATAAAACTTTCCTCTTTATAATTTTAGAATAGATAACATGGAATGCTGCCTCATCGCACATGGCCTGAACCTCATTATCCACTCATCCTTTACTTCCAGGCCACTGGCGCTCTCTCGCCAGAACTGCGCCAGACAACAATTTGGGTGACCGAACAGGCGACCTGTGTGAATCGGTACAATGCGCTTAATTTTAGGGTCACTGACGATATGATGTGCGCTGGCTGGCTTGGAGTGGGAATTAGAGGACAATGCCAAGTAAGATAATTATTAAATATAATCATACAATTGTTCTTTTTAAATGAAATGAAATGAAATGAAAGATTTTTATTGGGCTTCCACACAAGATAAACGAACTATTATAGAAAAATAAAAACTTATATAAATATATACAGCTTAAATATTTATAAATTAGACAACAACGAATGTGTGGCCGCTCAAAGGGCAGTGACTCAGCTTCAGCTGATAAACACAGCGCTGGTTTTCAGCCACCCCCTTGTGACTCTTGGAGCATCTATACTACCTAACTTAATTAACTTATAATAAGAACATGATAATTTTGAAAATAATTTTGAAAAATTTTTACAGTCTCGGATATCTTAGAGACGGAACAGGCTATGATTTATTGAGAAGCGAAGCCTAGTGCAATTTCGAGGATATCAGATATTTTGGTTAGAACACGACGAGGATCTTCAAATGTAATATATTATAATGAAGGACTGTTAGGCGATCTCCCTAGATGTCAAGGAACTGGTCATAAGGCTCAGAGGCGAGATCTTAGAGATCTTAGAAGCGTAAATAAACCTAAGTGCAAATTACATGTAATCTGAAGTGGTTAAGCATTTTTTGTTAATAATTCGTAGTCTTAGAAATACTAGATTGCAGGAGTGATATGAGTGTAATTATGGACACAAACTAATGTGTTATACCTTTTCTCGAAGTGTTTCGTCGAATTATTGTACCCTTATAGATTCGGTCAGCCCGACTAGCATGACAACCGCGACAAAATTTTGTCGACCGTTTTCTCGTGTTTTAATCGATTATCTCTTTATTTCTTTCGGGTCTAACATGACAATTGAACTTAAAACTCGACTTTCAATATCAAAAATAGATATATTTGTCGATCGAGATATCTTTTCTATCAAAATTGTCGATGTAGATATATAATATATCGTGATATTTTACAACTTAGTTTGTCTTCTCTCGTCCGCGAGATATCTCGTGGCGGTCATGCTAGGCCGGCTGGAGAGTGCTAGAAAGTCCAAATACTCAGAATATGATGTCAATATACGTAATATAATTTCTCTTTCTATATCCCAATGTTACAGGGAGATACGGGAAGCCCTCTCTTACATAACAACGTGATAGTCGGAGTGTTCTCCTGGGGCGAGGGTTGTGCTGGAGCTCAGTACCCCGGCATCAATACTAAAGTATCTTCATATACACGTTGGATTGAAGCCACTGCAGTCGCCACATAGCGTCTTAACTACTTAACTTCTTATGCGTTCGAGTCGATTCGAGCGCGCTAAACAAGCCTAACTGGGGATACTCGAGATAATTCGAGCGGCGTTGTATTTTATCCTGCTATAATTTTTCGATTATAGCAGCATAAATTACAAAGAGATATAATCTCTAATCAAGAATTAAAAATAACAATATGAAAGCTAAATGTTGTGTATTTTTTTGTATAAAAAATAGCCGGTTATTTTATAGCCGGTGGTTAATATTCATACTCTGCTCACATACCCGTACCCACACCTACACACACCCACACAGAAACAATCACACTTTTGCTATTTAAAAAAACCTATAACGATGATTTAAAAAAAAGTAAGAATTGTTCTACGCAAGAGCGGGGCATTCTGGCACATATATTACCTTAACAAAAATCATTTGTATGTAGTGCTATAAGTCTTATGACAATTTACATATACATATAGTAACACTACCCGGCTTCGTGCGGGTGCAATATAGATATACTATACAAATAGCCTATGTTAATCACTGATAATGTAGCTTTCTATTTGTGAAGGAATTTTTAAAATCGATCCAGTAGTTTTGAGTCGATCAAATTTTCCTCTTTATAATATTGGTATAAATAAGAATTCAATGTAAATAAAGATTTGGGAACTATTCGAAATGAAGCCGTTATTTGTGGAAATGTTAAATTGTGTTTCTTTGTTCATTTCGGTAGAAAACCAAAAGTTATCGCCAAAACTGGTTAACCTTCGTATACACATAATTAGACTTGAAGTACTTACTCTTCGTTTTATATATCCCTTTTTGATAGTAGGTAATGTTTAATTCAAAACTTGTATTCGATTATTTTGGAATAAGGTTCGAACTTTTAATTTTTTTTTATGGTAGATATCGACAAGCATGAGGTTCACTTGATGGTAGGTGATACCTCAGCCACAGAACATCAGTTAATGACGTGCTTTCCACCTACTATTTACTTCGAGCATTCAGAAACCGAAACGCGCAATATGCACTTCACGGTTTTTCGATCTGTGGTTCGTTACCCGATTGGAACTTGGATATTCCTTCCACCCGTTCAATGCCCGAAGTTAACAGACGTGGGGAAGACATGTTAACAGAAAATAATATAATAAACATGTCGTGTGGGTGGGATTCGAACCCACGACCCATCGATGCGCACGGCAGGTGATCTACCGAACGCGCCAACGAGGACGACTTTAGTACCTAAGTCGAGTGCCTTGATAACTGATTCCAGAATTATTATTTTTTCACAATTTCATTAACATTGAACTTATTTATGAGTTCATACTAGACGTGTGCGCCGAAGCTTTTATCGTCGGCGGCGGGCGCCGGTCAAAAATCGGCGGCGGCGGCGTGATTTCGGCGTGATTTCGGCGTGAAGAATTGAAATAAAACTGCATAATTTGATTTTAGATTTATTTTTATTAGAGAAACAGTCTTGTTTTTATCAATCTCTCTTGCATAAACATTGTTATAAAATTGCACCATCAACAAATATCAGCAAAATAGAAGAAAAACAAACAAAAATAAACGGCGGTAATTATGATCAACAAATATAATTTTTTTGTTAAAATTTTCACAATCAGCAAAACAAAAGTAATTAGGGATGTAACGATACCGATACCGATACCGATATATCGGCCGATATAATCGGCAGGCCGATATATCGGCATCGCCGATACAACACGGCCGATATCAACCAGTTCTAAAAGCGCGCGAAACGAACGACGCGTGCGACGTTGCCGCTCTTACGTCGCGTCGTCTCAGCGGTCGCTTCGGCTGGCCGACGCGCTGCCCCCGCCCCGGCCCCGGTCCCAGTGCTTGCTTAGCTTTGGTTGAGAAATGTCATGTTTAGCGCTATATTTACGTAATTTCGTCGCTTTTATTTCGTGATTCATTCTGTTTTATTATTGACACTGACTAGTGAAGACTGTATAGTGTTTTATTTTATATAAAAGAAAATGGCAACGCCATTAAAACGTACAAGTTCCATCTGGAATCATTTTCAAATAAAACAGGATGATGATACAAAAGCAACTTGTTTATACTGCAATGTCAGCGTTTCTCGTGGTAGTAAGGCAGTTTCATCGAAGGGCTTCACGACATCTAACATGTGGACACACGTGAAGCGTTACCATGAAAAGGAGTTAAAAAACGACACCCCATCTACCTCGAAGACTGAGGCTCGTCCGCCACTCAAAAAGCAAGCTACTTTGGAACACATTCTGGACAAAAATATTATGTACGATACTGATGACCCCAGAGCAAAAGCGATCACGCAAACGATAGCTGAACAAATATGTGTAGACATGGAGCCGTTCGATATAGTAAATAAACAGGGGTTTCAACGCACCATTAAGCAGTTGTGCCCGAAATACAAAATGGTTTCCCGTCCACATATGTCTGAAAATGTGATACCAGACATTTACTGTCGTGTGAAAACGAAAATAAAAGAACTTTTGCAAGAACTTCCGCACATAATTGTAACGACTGACTTATGGACTAGCGACGCTTCTTCATTCGTGAACGACTTTATAAGTCTAACTGCTCATGGAGTGAATAACAATTTTGAGCTAAAGAACTATTGCCTAGCAGTATTTCCTTTTGAAGGCGAAAGACATAGCGGTGAAAACATAGCTGAAAACTTACGTCAGTTATTTCAAGATTGGGCTATCGACGAACAGGTACGAGCTGTGGTAACAGATAATGCACCGAATATGGGACTTGCTGTAACACAAGTGGGTGTGGAACGTATTAGATGTATGGCACACTCTTTACAATTAGTGCTGAAGGATGCGTTTTCAGGAGAAGAGAAAATAAATGAAATTATTACAAAGGCGAGGTCTTTAATTGGTCACTTCAGTCATTCTACGTCAGGTCGTAAAATCCTTACTGAAATGCAGAAACAACATAATGTTCCTTGTCATGTGCTCATCCAGGATGTCAGCACTCGCTGGGATTCTACCCTTCACGCGCTTAGGAGACTTCTTGAGCAGCGAGTTGCAGTTCAAGCATCTATACCCCACGTGAAATGTAGAACTGAATTGGCTACAGAAGAGTGGGTACTAATGGAACACGTTGTCTCAGTCTTGACTTATTTTGAAGAAGCTACAAAGTCAATTAGTCAAGAGTTTGCTTGCTTGTCTGACGCCATACCGCTGATCAACAGTTTGCGAAAAGTCTTAGAACGTATCAAGAACACCACAGCCATGGATGATAATGCTTATAGCCCCGAATATAATTCTTTTGTACTGAATTTGATAGCTGGGGTCAATGATAGATTTGATTATTTAGAGAGTGATGAAACATTTATTTTAGCAACAGCACTAGATCCGCGCTATAAATTGCGTACCTTCAATCTGCAATCTACAAGCATGAATGCGAGAAGAAATCTAATTTCATTAATTACAAATGATACACACAGAGAGAGTCCTAATTCTATAGAGGTGCCGCAACAAAATCAAAATGAGATTTTCTCGGGTATCTGGTCTGCTTGTGACAGTTTGATAAAAGAAGCAGAAGACGACGAGCCTTTATTAAACATGTCCATTCAGCCTGAACAAGAAGAGGTAGAATCTTATTTAAGATTTCAAAATACTCCAATCAAACAAGATCCAAGGATCTATTGGCGCCAGGAAGACAAATATCCTAAATTAAAAAAGCTTGCACAAAAATACTTGTCTTATCCAATGAGCTCAGTTGCTTCAGAACGGCTCTTCTCAACTGCAGGCCTGATACAAAATGACTTGCGGAACAGATTATCTGCGGATAATTTGAATAAACTTTGTTTTCTTAACAAAAATCTACCAAAAGTAAACTTTAATTACTGACTTTATGTATCTTTTTTAATAACCATGTGATTGATTTTGTTTGAAACCAATAAATGTTTTTTTTTTCATTTGCTTTACTGAATTTTTATTAATTAAGTGTTTTTCCTTCACAGTCTTTAGGACCTAAATACATACATAATAATATGGTGTTTCATATATATGAAATAACTTTGAAGGGAGATAGTTGTATGTCTATGTCTAGAATGTGGTGTCAATATCTTAATAACTTCCTTCAAATTTGTTTAACATACATGAAGCACTTATCTACTAAGCCATCAATATCGGTATCTGTATCGGCATCGCCGATTATTTTCGTTTATAATCGGTATCGGTATCGTATCGGGAAAAACATGTATCGTTACATCCCTAAAAGTAATTATAAGTAGTTAATGGCTGTTTTGTACGGTACTCGTATCTTTGTGCAGCGTATCTATGTGAGGGAGTTCCCCGCTCGGTCTCCTTCGGAACTGAACATAGATAATAAGTTTAGAAGTCGCGCCGATTTTACGCCGAATGCAGATCGGCGGCGGCGGCGTCAAAAAAATGCCGGCGGCGGCGGCGGGTCGGCGCGGCGCACACGTCTAGTTCATACTGCCTTGCCTGTATATAAGCGCCTTTCTAAATATTAGCTTTGCTAATGGTATGTCTCGAAGCTTCAGTCTTCGTTTAAGGAACGGATACTTCATAGTTTAGATAGATAACCATATCATTAGTTATACATGTTATAGATAATTACGGGCCCAGTTTTACTGCAGGACATCTACTGCCCTGGGGCCTCCAAAAAAGGGGCCGCCACAATAAAGACTTCGGAATAAAAATCTTTTCGACGAGTAAACTCTAGTAAACAACTTTTCCTTTGATACTTTTTTCGCTGTTTTACCCTAAATTTCCACGAGTAAAACGTTTCCCTTTCAGTATACTTTGTACAAACAGGATAATACTGTTCTTAAATATTTAGGTAATAAAATGTTATAAGATTAAGAAAATAATTTTGGGCCATGGGGCCTCCACTCCTTTGTTGCCCCAGGGCCTCAAACTTCTACATTCGGCCTTGGATAGTTGTTATCAGTCAAGGGAAGGACTAGAACGGGCATCCAATACCCGGCATGAGGTTCATCTATGTCAACATTAAAATGGTATTGTATGCGAAAATATGCCTTTTGGTTAGCGTCGTACAAACAATATTTAGTTCAAAGTGGTATAGCAATTTTATTTACGTGTTTCTACGTACGTTTGAGCACGGTATTAGCAACGGAGGTCCAAGGTTCGAGTTCTGGGAAAACAAATAAAAAATGTTTAAGTCGGGCAGGACAGAAGATCTACTAGCTTTTAAAGAAAAACACAGTAAAATAGATTTCACACATACTGTAGAAATGGGTTTAGCAAATAGTGTATAAGATTTAAAAAGTTACAAGTTATTGGTACAATGATTTATAACTTGATTTTTTTGTCTCCATAAATGTATAAAAGCAAATGAACTTAAGCATTTGTGATATCAAAGTATGGATAGAAATAAAAGAAACAACATACGGATCAATATTCCATATTAGGTATTTTACTAAACGAATATGTATTTGATATTCTAAGCTTATCAAACTAAATATCCACTGATAATACTATCATGGACACTGCCCAATCTTAGATTACATATTCCGTAAATAGCATTTCAAGGAATTCCTTTAAAATTAATGGTATTTTTAGGGAAAAGTTTCTAATCATAATTTACTGGTTTTATGTACCAATACTTAGATGAATCTATGAAAACCAGCGCCAGTATTGTCACAAGTCACAACACATGCTTTACGCAAGCAATTTAGGTTGTCATAAAAGCTGATCCCGCGATTGTATTGGTGAAAATTGCATGAAAATCAGTTTAGTTATTTTGTAGATTATTGTGAATATCAGACAGACAAAAATATTAAAATGTATTTTTTTGTGTATTTTGTTACCCTTATTTTACTGTCTTCTCTTAATTTTTGATACATTAAAATGTAGAGTACTACAAAACTATTTTTATTATTATATTCTTATTCTAGTTTTTATATTGTAATTGTATTTTAACACTGTAATTAGTAATAAATGTCAGGTTTGCTAGTCATTGTGAATTGTTCAGCTGCGACACAAATTCCACAGTAGTTTGTTCTATCATATTATTGTCTTTTGTTGGTAAAGTTTCAGCCAATATAGACGAATATTTTTACGAATTATTAAACATCTGTATTTTATAGTAATAACACGTAATGCATAATAGTTCTATTAATTGAGTGCTACAAAAAAAAATATTCCATTTTCTCAGCCATATTGATATTGATACAGAATACCCAGAAATTATTTTTAAATTAAAATCATAACTGAAACACTGAACAGACAATATTTAATCTAGTGATGTGCCGGATCGATAAAAACGTACGATACGCGGATATGGATCCAAATACGGATATTTGGTGTCAATATCCGCGGATCTTAACTTTCTTACTTAATCGGTGTCGATGCGCGTGACCTTTAATATGTTTTTTTTTAGTTTGAAATATAAAGGCGTCAATAATTGATTTTAAGAAATAAAATAGAATATGTATGGCTAATCACTAATCACTTTATATAGAATTTAATCTGTGTATTGCAAATTAATAAGATAAAAGATCTGGCAAAAAAGTAACGGATTCGTCTCCCTCGGACATTTTCGGTTACGGATATCCGGCACATCACTAATTTAAATCGAGTAAAGCCAACAGTCACCTATCTACGAATTGGTGTGTATTCAAATACTGATATTGTTAAAAATATGACTCTGAAGTTCAGTTTACGTTTATTTAAAGACATGAACACGCGTGTTATAAACTTATTTAATTTACTTATTTCCGTATCAAGTGTTACCGTTAACAATAACTTTGAAGATCCTCAATTTCTAAGTAGGTATTGTTATCTAATTTAATTAATTGTCGTTCAGAATATTATTATAAGAGACAGCTGTATAATGTAGTCATAGGAGTCGTGTTATGTGTGAGACTGTCTGGAAACTATAACTTCAAAGAATATGTATTATATTAATGAATATGTGGCTAAGTGATTATGATTCAAATCCCATTTGGTATACCTTAGGGTTTGGATTCAAGAAGACGAGATGATTATTTTTATCGGTGATAATCGTTCTCATCAGGTGAACAAAATGCTCGCTTATTAAATCTATATACTAATATTATAAAGAGTTTGTGAGTTTGTCGTGGGTAATCTCTGGATCTACTGAACCGATTTTAAAAATTATTTCACCAATAGAAAGCTACATTATCAGCGAGTAACATAGAGTGTTGTGTATAATAAATCTACATTGCACCCGTGTGAAGCCGGGGCGTATTGCTAGTTATGGATAAAACTATAAAAAGTAACTTTTTTGCTGCTATTTAATAAGATCAAACGTCTTTTATTATTAAGCTTATTGTATGTTTTGCAGGATTACAATTATTTGATAGTGTATTTTAATACTGTCTTTTTAATATTGTCCTGTCTCCCCGTGACCACGGTTGCTGAAAAGCATCCGAAACGTCGGGATAAATAATTTAAACAATATAAATAATAAATCGCGTTTTAATAACGTATACAATATTTTATATAAATATTTGCCTTTGAATAAGATTGATAAATCATAAGATTGTGTAATTTTAATATTACAGATCGATTCTTGTAGGTTTCACGCTAATTTCATTTCCTTTCCACGCAATGGCAATCTAAACACGAAACAGACTTATAATTAATTAAAATCAGCTGTTCCAACATTATTTTAATGTTCCACTTTGCTACATGACTTCAGAATGTTTGAGTCCATCCACTTTCATTCTGAGAATATGTTATTGCATATACATGCAATTTGTTTTTTTTTAATTTCCAATATGGAGCGTGAGGCTAACTTATGAGAATACGTCATTCGAATACCGTTTGACCTGTTTATTGTTTTCTGAAAACGTCCCGTATAGTCACTTTAGGAATTTAAAGGGAAGAAGAAATATCGAACGTCTGCTCATATAACCAACCACCACTCATAGAAAAACGTGAAGTGCATATTGCGTATTTCGTTTTCAGACTCCGAAATTTCGAAGTAAAAAAGTAGTTCCATTGATTGGTGACTGTATTGAGGTATCACCTATTAACCAGTGAAACTTGAATTAATTTCCACATCTTTCTCTTTTCAGCTGATGAAAAACAAGAGCTCCCACCCCTTCTAATATCATGTGCTTTGAATGATATTATAATTTTATCAGCACCGATCATAAACAACACAACAAGATATTACCTCTACAAACCTAACGGGCAAATTATTCATTTGTACTTGCAACCCAGTATTCATTACCGTAATGTATCGACTGATGAATATAACAATATACAAATCAAATACTTCAAATCGAATTTTAGAGTAATAACGCCCTTACATAAGTACCGAGTTTTTAATATCAATGACAGAAGCAGTATTTTCGATCCGACCGATGTTTTTCGTGATAAAGAGGAAAGTATGGAGGGAAATGATTTCATGATTGGTCCGTTAGATATGGGTGACCATGGGAATTGGGTGCTCAGTGCGTACTACCAGAGACAGGATGCAAAATGGATAGAAGTATTTCAAGTGATTAGTGTAGAAATAGTTGGTATGGAAACATTGGACTTCTTTTTTCTTTCGCTTAAATGTCATTGCTTGTGGTGGCGTCCATGTGTCGGGTTGTCTCTCTCCCTAAAATATGGCGAGGGGGCCGATGGCTGGCCATGCGTCATAATCGTGAACGGGTGCTACTCGTGGTGACAGGTCGGACTTGAATTCGTGTATGCGGTGATATTAGTTATTTCGACTATGTATTTGCGTGTTGTCCCCACGAGAATGTAAGTGAGTGCTCCTCGAGAAGAGTCTCGAAAGTTAAATGCTCGAAGTAAAAAGTAGGTCGACAATGCATCATTGACTGATTTTCTGAGGCTGAGGTATCTCAAGAGAGCCTCATGCTCGTCTGGCTTTATCTAAAATAAAAAAATCGGTATATTTGAACCAAAAATTGGTAAATGAAAAAAAAAACAATAAATTTAATCAAATCTCTTTATTTAAAACATAACATTCTAATGTTATTTTTTCAAAAAATCGGTATATTCGAGATCACTGATTATGGCCCTTTCAAGTGATTCTAAGGAAAAAGAACATTGTGGTCGGAACCCCGTAAATAAAGTTAATTTATATATGTATGCCAGGTGTACAATAGTAAGTAATATTTTTATTTTTCAGAAATAATCCCAGCAAAACCAGAAAAAACAATTTTAAACGTAGGAGATGACTTGGAAATCAGTTTTGCGTATCCAATAGTCAATTTGGAAACTTGCGAAATCACAGCCCCAAGGTCAACCTTCGACAGGTTCTACGATAGAAGTAGAAGCAGTTTAGATTCGTGCGGATTTCTTATCCCCAATATGACGAAAGAGGACGCGGGCTTGTGGACGATAGTTGGCGTCGGTGATATAGTGTACGAAGCCACCGCCTTTATAACTATTAAAGATTCATGTTTATAGCATTTTTTAGTTTTTTTTACTAGTACACATGGTAAAATTGGGCTTTTTTTCCCGAGTGTAAATGACAAAGTTTCAAGATTTATACCTAGGTACTAAATTTCACCACAATCATCATTGGTATAGTAAAAGAATTTGAAAGGAAATTTAATTTTGCATTAGTTAATACACTATAGGGGTGTGGGTGATCAGCATCTTCCATGTTCTGTAAACGCATTTAATATTAAAGAGAAATCGAATAAATAAAATATTTAAAAAAAAGAAACAAGAAAACGAATTATAATTATATTGATACATCGTGATGTAGGTATGTAGATGTGTGGTATTATGTGAGCGATAGGGATGGTTTATTGGGTGTGTGCGCGTGTGTCTGTGTATATGTACATATGTATATGCGTGTTACTGTGTTAAAAAGTTATATATTTGGTACACCGCCACATATGGCCACATCTAACTTGATTTTTTTGTTAGTTTGTACTTTGTAGGTATGAAGGTGTGTTCTTTCTTCAACGTAAAGGGAGGATCTTCGACCAGTCATATATCAACTTTGAAAAGATTTGCAATTCGTTTAAATTTACATATATTTTAAAGGCCGGCAACGCAACTGCAGGTCCTCTGATGTTGCAGATGTTCATGGGCGGCGGTGTTCACTTTCAATCAGGTGAGCCGCAGGCTCGTTTGCCCCCTATATTATAAAAAAAAAATGATTTTTAGTAAATATGAATTAAAATGAATATATAGTTTAGTTGTGACTGTCTATAATTAATATCAATATTATATAGTAACAGTATTTATGCTAACATTTGCATCGCGAAAAATAGATTTTCGCAAGTAAATATTATATTTGTCTAAAGTCAAAAAATGGATATAGGTACGATGAATTTGATAATGTAATGTGTTTAAATAAAGGTTGTCTATGGTTATCTAAAATTACGGGGGCGAACATTTGCATTATGATGACGTACACGTCAACGGCATGGAAATCGGGAAGTCACAATCTATTTTTAAAAATTATAGTCGTTTAAAAATATATATATAAGACAATGTATTTTATAACACTGTTTACTTTCTAAACCAGATAAAGCCAACATTACGCCAATAGACTGGCGGGCTTTAAGTTCCAGAACTTTGCAACTAGTAAAGAGATTAACATTCTCTCTTCAGCAGTAATCATAGTGCGGTTTTTTTTTATTGTTCTGTGTTAGTTCGTAACTCCCTTAGTCGTATTCAAAGTCGAAAGAAAAAATCAGAAACATTTTCAAATCATTTATTAAAAATAATTATAATCAACTATTTACAAAAATAACCTACTTACATATTCCACGCTTAATAGTAGAACAAGTTATAGTTTGTAAGCGTATCATTACTTGAAACAACGCAATGATACCCAAAATAACGCATCCGAAATTTCTGTCAATAACACAGTTACGTGAGTAGCCAAAACATTAGCTTATTCAGTATCATTAAATAGGGTGCCTTACAAACGTCCATGAGCATCGGTGATCACTTTCCATCAGACCATTTACAGTGAGGGTAGATCAACATTTGATTAATCTAGCCACACTTTTATATGTAAACTAGACATGGGTAACTCAGCGAAATTCCCTGCGCCAACTCAGCAACTCAGGCGCAGTGTAGTGTGTCAGCTCCTTGAGTCAACTCAAAATTGCGCCACGACGCAACAAAATGGGACGCGCAAAGCGAGCAGTGAAACCTCCGAAACGCACTCAACGCCACGCTCATAGTTCACTCAGTGAGTGAGGTACTGCGCCGTGCGCCAACACATTATGAATGTGTGAGCTGACTCACCCTGCGCAGTGAAGCGTGCCGACGCAATTGCGCGGCGCAGCGCAGTGTGACACATGTCTAATTGTTAACTTCTGTCTATGGAGGGTAGAGACAAGGAGAACTATCTTATATGGGGAACAAGTTGAAAGTGTCCAGCTGGAAGCTTTAAGTAACAGTTCAAAAACCTTCCAGAATGGCGCTCGCGTCGCAACAGTGTATGGTATTTTTGACTCAAGTAGTCAACTTTTTTAAAATAATAGAACAATAATGGGCAAAAGGATCTAGCCGGATAAGCATATGAAAACTGCACTCGCGTCTAATAAAGGATTCTTACCTCGATTTTATTGTTTTTCATCTAAAATAGCCATACACTTAATCTCACATCCCTAACCCCTATAGTAAGGGAATAATGGGGGTGACAACCCTTAACGAAAAATTTTTTTTTCTCAGTACCCATTCAAGATATCTTCATGAAATTGAAACCATATATGACTATTGATAAACTAATTATAATATATTTTTTTTAGAATTTTTGCAATATTAGAAACTGTAAAAAACGAGAAGTATATTTTTTGGGGGTGGTATTTTATACCATCCTCTAAAGTGACACCTAGCAAAAAAATATATCTTATTTGTTAATAAGTTAGCTATTACATGTTAAAGTTACAAAAGGATCGAATTGGTGGAACATAGGTTAAAAAAATAAAAATCAATTACGGATATGTGCGTGCATATATATATGTATATATCAATTTTTACCAAAAACGAATGAACACTTGTGCGTGATCTTTATATCTACCATCAAAAATACGTTCTTATAACTTTTAAAACTTTTTAATGTCAACAAATATGTATACCTACAAAGAAAACTATGAACCATCAACGATAAATAATATTCGATTTGATAACTTTTCAACCGTACGAATTTCGAACACCGTGTTGTAGACTCGGTACAATGTTATTTTATATTGCGTACCAAAGAACATTTAGTGACCTGTTCATTTTCATGCACGTTTTGTCAAGTTATAAGAAGTTAACTAGCGAGTCAAAACATAATTGAGAGGTGACGAATACGTTTGCGGGAGTTTCGAATATCAATCGTGTATTAAGTGTGGCTCAGTTTTTCACTGTAACATTTGCGATCAGAAATAATGGAGATAACAAGTGAACGTCGTAAAGATGATAAATGTATTAATTGTAAAATAAGTGTCAGAAAAACCAGTGGAAAGTTGAAACGTATCATAACAAATGAAGATTTAAATAGATATCAACCTTATTGTAGGAATACTTTACATATTGGATCCGTGTTTTGTCATAAATGTAGACTGATAGTATATAGAGTTGCGCAGCCGACGACGTCTACTGGCTGTGGTGATAGTGTTGAAAATGACAATTACGACAGTGATTTGGATGATCCGGACTTTCAAGTGTTTTGTCGCAATAATTCACGTCAAGAAGAATACGTCGAGTTTCAAATCAAAAGAGTTAAAACAACACATATTTACTGTACTGTATGCGAATCTAAACAAAAACTTACTATTGTGCCTTTAGATGCTCGCCTTCAAGCATTTATTAAACGAAGAATTTTTATTCCAAAAGGAAACAGATGTTGCCCAAACCATTTGATAAAAAAACGATTCTTTGACGACGATTTACAGCTATTACGAGTTTACTCTAATCATAGTTTCTTGGAAAAAGGTGAAGTCTTCCAGTTTCTAAATCTTTTAGCTGATAATGCTGGTCTAACACTACATAATAGAGTTGGTAGATTTTGTGTTTCTGAAGAAGAATTATTTACATACACCGGTCTTAAATGGCAAAATATTATTCAATTAGCGGGAATGCTTACTAGCATGAGAGATAGTGATGAACGGTCAGTAATACAAGCATTGGTAGTGTTTTTAGTTAAATTCAGAACTGGTAATTCAAACGACATAATTCAGAAAATTTTTGGATTGGAATATCCTCAACAAATCTCAGATTATTTCCATCAGGTAATCGAAGGTTTCGAGAAAAATATTTTGCCGGCTTATTTTGGAATAAATGCGAAAAGTAGACAAGATCTTATTAATAATGAAACATCTTATCTCGCAAAACATCTACTCGGATTTGGAGACACTTCTCTTGATTTAATTTTTGACGGAACTTACATTAGGCATGAAAAAAGTAGGAACAATGTTTACCAAAGAAAATCTTACAGTGGACAGAAGAAAACACCACTCTGTAAACCCTTTACCATTTGTACAACAAATGGCTATGTAGTTGACATAGCAGGTCCCTATAATGGAAAGATGAACGACGCATCTATAATGAAAAGTATTTTAGAGGAACCTAACGGACTCAAAACGCTTCTACAACCAGGTGACATCTGCATTGTTGATCGCGGTTTCCGTGACGTGGTTGATTTTTTAAAAGAGCAAGGTTACCATGTACTTATGCCAGCTTTGAAGGGGAAAAGAGCACAATTAACAGAAGAAGAGGCAAATGCATCACGATTTGTAACTAAGGTACGTTGGCCTGTTGAAGCTGTACATGGCGCTATTGGTAAAAAATACCATTTATTACATAATATTCTGGACAACAAGCTTTTACCTCTGGCAAAATCATTGTGCAGAATAGCTGGATTTTTAAATAACACTTTTGGTAAAAGATTCAACTCCGATATTGAACTTGTTGATACTATTGTTGCTTTTATGAAGGAGCGTCAAAATCAGCAGAATACAATGCAAGAATTGGTTAAAAATGAAAACTTGAATCGGCGTAGAAAACTTTTTACGAAATTATCTTCAACTAGTCTAATGGATTTTCCAGAACTGAGTGAAACTGACCTTAAAATATTATTTACTGGCACTTATCAATTATCACAAGCAGTATGTTATCTTGCTGAAATAATAACTGACAACGAATTAAACCTTGAATTTTTAAAAGATCGCGAAAATATTATAAAGGTAAGGGTACGATCAAGGCATATTAACAGCAAGACATATAATTGCTTTATCGAGTATGAGCCAAATTCGAACACCTACAGAGGAATTCGAAGATATGTTTGTGATTGTGCAAATGGGAACAGAACAGTGGGCTGTTGCGCTCATGTAGCCACTGTTATTTACTACTTAGCACATGCTCGTTATAAATCAAAAATTGTAAAACCAGCTGAAATATTGACCTCCATGTTTGATGTGACTGGTATAACGACTACTATTGAAGAAAACAGTGACGATGATTGAGTGTTCCGTATGATAACGTTGTCCGAAATTATGTTCATATTTTGTATGATTATTAATTATAATACATTATTTCGTATAACTACATGCTTTAATTGATTTTTATTTTTTTAACCTATGTTCCACCAATTCGATCCTTTTGTAACTTTAACATGTAATAGCTAACTTATTAACAAATAAGATATATTTTTTTGCTAGGTGTCACTTTAGAGGATGGTATAAAATACCACCCCCAAAAAATATACTTCTCGTTTTTTACAGTTTCTAATATTGCAAAAATTCTAAAAAAAATATATTATAATTAGTTTATCAATAGTCATATATGGTTTCAATTTCATGAAGATATCTTGAATGGGTACTGAGAAAAAAAAATTTTTCGTTAAGGGTTGTCACCCCCATTATTCCCTTACTATAGGGGTTAGGGATGTGAGATTAAGTGTATGGCTATTTTAGATGAAAAACAATAAAATCGAGGTAAGAATCCTTTATTAGACGCGAGTGCAGTTTTCATATGCTTATCCGGCTAGATCCTTTGTGTCGTAAAAAGTTGTATATATTTTATAAAATATTTATTAACGATTCCTTACTATTATTTTTTAAGTTAACTAACAAATTAACATCCATACTTTTGGCGTGTTTTTTAAAATTTACCCTGATGCGATTGTAGCGCCACCCTAATTTAACACATTTCGACGGACACTTTTCATACACAGAGATAGTCCTCCTTATCTCTACCCTCCATACTCAGGTGGGTAGTTACTCACTACCGCTGCCAGAGTTAGACGCACTGTGACTTTTCTGTGTATTCGCGTCGGCGTCGCTCCCTTCGTCGTCCGAGTCCTTGAGCGCCTTGGCCCGGTCGAGCCGGCGTGCTCGCCGCGTCTCGAGATCCGACCCCTCCGATTCTGATGAATATATTGCTGAAGCTTGCCCTGTGAAAACGTTTATTAATTTATTATAATAATATTCATTTGAAATCTCAAACATTAGTCTGGTCTATTTTGTCCATTATTTATTATAATATGTACTATATTTCGGATGAATACCTGAACCGAATAATAAAGTCATGAAATGATATGAAATTTAATAAATATTCTACATTAAAAAATAACCTTAAGCTTAAACTGCGTAATACCACAATACAATACGCTTCCGCGTACGCTTGTAACAACCGCCGCAGCCACGGCAGTTTGGCTCGCCACTTCCGGTCAGATCCTCGTTGGCGACGAATGGTTCCTAATACTGTGATACACCAGTAGGAACATCGTTCGCGTCGAATCAGTCCATACACTGATGACTGATAGAATATTGATTTTATTTTTAAAATCGAATCTGATATTCAAAAAGCGTTCAAAGCTGAATAATATCATAACACTGATGACATTCATGACAATTTAAATTTCGAACTCATAGTTTTGTACTGTTTTCTTTTTTTCTTAGATATCGATAGACAAGCATGTTTACTTGATGGAAGGTGATACCACAGCCACATAAAATCGATCAATGATGCGCTGTCGACCTACTTTTTACTTCGAGCATTCAGAAAACCATAGACTGAGACCGAAACGCGCAATGTGCACTTCACGGTTTTTCCATCAATGAACGGTGGGTCGTTACCCGGTCGGAATTTCGATATTCCTCCCACCCGATGCCCGAAGTGACCAGACGTCGTGAAGACATGCTTATAGAAAATTATAAAAAAAATATCCGGGCGGGATTCGAACCCACGACCCATCTACCGAACGCTCCAACGAGCCCGTCAAAACACACGTCCCTAGTCTACACCAGGGTATACAAACTTAGAACAAATTATCGAGGTACTAAAGGGCGCTTAGTACCATCACAAATATACAGATGTGGCTATTCTCATAATTGTATGGGTGTTGCTGCTTAAGAATTATGTGTTGCTACTATAAAATAATCATTAGAACAAAATAATATTAATTATATGATAGGCAAGTCTAAATGATTATCCCATTTTTTTCGAGATATTTTTTGTGTTATTTAGTAGTGATCAGAAAATAATTATCTATTTTACCGGTAAAATACAGGTAAAATGTAACGTTTAATAAGATGACATTGACATCTTGCTATATTAAAGTGACAAATTAAATTTATATTTAATAAAGATCTTTTAATAAGTATATTACGATACATAATATAAAGAATAGTGAAAGTTAAACTTAAATAAGGATATATAAAAGGAAAATATATTATAAGACATAGCGGTATGGTCGAAAGACCTTAGCCTGACCCGTGGGCGAAAAAAAAAAATTAAAGTGACAGATGTCTGAAATTCGAAATACTGTTATGGAGTTAATTTGTGTAATTATTTTTAAATAATTTTGTTTTTTCGGCTAATTCCTCGAATTGAGTCCTGAAACTGAGGCTTAGTAATTAATATTTAAGTGATTTGAAGTTTTATGACTATTTTAAGTGCTTTTTGTGGTTATGTTAACCGTTTACGATATTGTGTGAATGTCTCCAAACTAGAGGTAAGTGTATTTTTAAGATTTAAATATAGACAGGCGTTAATTTACTAAACAATATACCTCTTAAATCAGTAATATCGATATTTCACCCGTTTCAAACCTGTCTGTCTATGCACAAAGATATAAAATTTCAATTTGCATTTAAAATTTTCTTTATAGATTTCCATGAAGTGTTACATGTGTTTCCAAATCCTGATAAAAAGCATCACAGATTTAATTCTTGGATTTGTGCGATTGGTGGAGAAGTTACAAGTCTCGGACACGATTATAATTTATAAACAATGTGCCATGCTCACTTTGAAGTCAAGTATTGTTGCAGAAACAATAGGATTTCTAATATTGTTTTTGCCAGGTAAACATGCTTTCATTATATAAAAAAAGTATTTGAATATTATATCCAAATTATTAATAAAAATGTTATGTTTCAGGTCAACATACACAAGCACTTGCTGAAATGAAGATGCTGAGAGAGATTGAGGGAGTTTCATGAAGATGTGGATTTATTTAAAGTAAAAGCAAAAGTTATAAAATTGTGTGAAAAGAAAAATAAATCATTAAAGTAATCATTTCTTTTATTTTACAAAAAAATAGTATCGCTACAATATTATGAAAAGGCAGTATAGGCGCCTATACCTATATTTTATATGTATATATAGAAATTATAGTTCCATCACAAAAATACAGATGGCGTCACTTTCCTTGTATCTAATTTTTAGCCAAAGATAGGTCTCTATTTCAGTTATATAGAATGTACTCTGTGGTCTACACTGATAGAATATGAAATTTCATTTTACACGCTTTTTATTTAAAAATCGAATCTGTATTCCATATTCAAAAAGTATCTAAAACTGCGTCATACCATGACATTTGGACAATTTAAATTTCGAACTCATGCAGTTTTGTCCCGACTGTCATATGGAACACCAATAGAAACCTTGTAGCGACATCTATGATCCGCTACAAGAATCAATACGAAGACGTCTAATCCTGAATCGCGCTATATAAATATTTACGATCGCTGAGTATATAGGTATACAACATCTCGACATCAACCACTGGGGCCTTAGCGCCAGTCAGTGGTTCGACTGGTCGAGGATCCTCCCTTTAGGTTGGAGGGACCATCTCCCTTCCCCCACAACCTCCTTCAACAACTCACCTTTCTGTCCCTGCTTATACTTGTTCTTGATAGCGGCGAGCGACACCCCGCCCTCGTCCTCCGAGTCGTCCCGCGCGGCCCGCGCGCCCGTCCCGCCCCCGCCCGAGCGCCGTTTGGGCCGCGTCGACGCCCGCGAGCGTATCGCCGCGCGTAATTCCATTTCTTCTTTCTGTAATGGCGTTTCATATAATGGCTGACCAAACATCTCAGGCAAAAAAGTAATACCAAAGAACATAAAAACACAGGCCCATATACGCTTTTGGTATGGAAAGAGTAGTTTTGTCCTGTAGAGCGCGCGGCAATGTATCGGTGTGACACACACATCTGAGCAGTCCGCTGACTCCTCCCCTCGCGTTGTCTCGCTTGCTCTTACGAGCGAACGGCAATAACGCTCTAAAGCGGCTGGGTGCGAGAGAGTGCGCGCTATGACTCCCAGCGTCAGTGTCGTTCACACGGATACTAGCAGCGCCGCGGTGGCTGGGGTGAGAACTACTCTTACCCCAGAGATACCGTGCCAAACGCGCCTATACGGCCTGAGCTTCTATGTAAACTTATGTTCTTTAGATTACCAATAGTTAATGATTGTTAAGAATTGTTTGGACATGGCACAGAAAACTATCTTGAATATAACTAAAACGGACACAGAAGTATGTCTGCTCCATGTCCCTAATAGTATTTCACTTTTTTAACCCTTTTTTAGTCCTAAATATATTTTTTATGTGATATATAAAAGAGAATACCAATGTCCCATATGGTGGAAACACTTCTATTTTCAGGCAGTCAAGTCAAACCGACTTAATACATTTTTTTGTTTCACCAAGAACCGTCAATGCTCAACAAAATCCATACAAATAAATAATTATTTTATCCTTGCTATTTTTTAAAGACGCAATCTGTAATTGAGTGAACGATCGATGGTGATCTATACGAAATATCATTTATCTTGACATTTCATTCGACAATTAATTTAATGAACGAAACTTTACCTTGAGTTGATACTTTCTGTCTGCATCAGGATCTGTGCCAACTTGTGATAAGATCTTGATAGCGGACGTCTTTGTTGAACGATCTGCGACCGAGAGAGTCATCTTCCGGTGAGTGAACGAGTCGGTCGAGTGAGGTCTGAACGAGAGTTTCGTTCTGAACACGGCCTGGCCCTGCAGACCTGTACCTTGGCGCACGAATAGATGATTGTGGTCGCCCTGGAAATACATTATATATTTAAATATACCATGTTAACATACATATGTCTAAACACGACTGAATCGACAATTTAGATAGTTGTTGCCATTGAAGAGCTGGCAAAAAATCAATAGGGATATTTTTTTCAATAGCTATCCAAAAGAAAACAATATAAAAGTAAATAATATTTTCCCATATTTGAACTGTTTAAAATACCATATTTTTAATTATCTGCGAATTAACCGGCTTCGCACGGGTGCAATACAAACAGTACATCTGTACCATACACTAAAATAGCATACGTTACCCGCTGTAATGTAGCTTTCTATTGGTGAAATAATTTTTAAAATCGGTCGAGTAGTTTTTGAGTTAAATCGTAACAAACAAAAAAACAAATCTTTGTATGGCTTTGAGAACTTAACATTTGTACACATCCATTACCTCCGATCTCAGTCTGGGAGGCGGTTACAGGTTCGATTCCCTGCCAAAAACTCACATGCAAAGGCTGCTTGTACACGTCGAATATCTCGGAGCCGAGGTGCAGCGACATACTGCCGTCCGACCACTTCACCATTCGCGCGTTCGACTCCTTGACGGCGTTGCCCTCCTTGTCGAACACGGTGCGCCAACGTATCGTGTTCTCCACTTTTAACTTCAACCTAGGAAAAATAGGCATTATTATTATTTTTTTTTTGTTAGATATCGACAAACGAGCATGAGGTTCACTCGATGGTAGGTGATACCTCAGCCACAGAACATCAGTCAATGATGCGCTGTCGACCTAAGACCGTGGTTCGACTGGTCGAGGATCCTCCCTTTAGGTTGGAGTAAGACCACACCTCCCTTCCTCAACAACAGCGTCCAAATATAGATTTCTTCGACCACCATAGAAATATAGATGTTGGACTTAACTTAATAATTTTGACGGGCTCGTTGGCGCATTCGGAACACCTGTCGTGCGCATCGATGGGTCGTGGGTTCGAATCCCATCGGGACCACATGCTTATAATTTTCTGTAAGCATATTTTAGCCACGTCTGGTAACTTCGGGCATGGATCGGGTGGGAGGAATATCTAAATTCCGACCGGGTAACGAACCACCGTTCATACATGGAAAAACCGTGAAGTGCATATTGCGCGTTTCGGCTTCATTCTATGGATCTCTGAATGCTTAAGTAAAAAGTAGGTCGACAGCGCATCATTGACTGATGTTCTGTGGCTGAAAAAAAAAAAATAAGTCCAACAAAAAAATATATATCTGTGGTGGTCAAATAAACATATTTTTTATTTTAAATTACATAGGATGAAATGGATTTAGGATATGTGCTAAAATACATAATATGTCCCAACCAAAAGAGTAACAATTCTGCACTACATGTTTATAATTTTCTGTAAGCATGTCTTCCCCACGTCTGGTAACTTCGGGCATTGAACGGGTGGGAGGAATATCGAAATTCTGACCGGGTAACGAACCACCGTTCACAGATGGAAAAACCGTCAAGTGCATATTGCGCGTTTCGGTTTCAGTCTATTCCGATTGCTCCAAGTAAAAAAATAGGTCGACAGCGCATCATTGACTGATGTTCTGTGGCTGGATCATCAAGTGAATTCAAGCTCGTCTGTCGATACAAAAAAAAACTTTTACCTGGCTCGACCTTCCTCATCCAGGGTCTCCTCCTCATCAATCTCATCCTCATAGGTCGCGGGGTCGTAAGGCCGCGTCTCCACGGACAAGAAGTTCGGCAACTTGACGAAATGCAGCTCTTTGCCTAGCTCGGTCCTAATCTTGGGCATGTCCACGTCGATCCTCGTCTCCGGGATTTCCTGTTCCTCTTCCTCTTCCGGTTTTTCGCGGTTTTGCTGGAATTTAAGTTAGTTGGATCAGTTTTAAAAGGAATGTTGAGTGAAATTAGTATCTACATACCTTTTTTTAAATGGTAGATATTAACGGCATTTAAATAAAATACTGTATACCGGATTAAAACGCGATTTATTATTTATATTGTTCAAATTATTTATCCCGACTCGGATGCTTTTCAGCAACCGTGGTCGCGGGGAGAGAGAAAGATGACAGTTGTCTGATTTTTGAAATGTCACAAAGTTGCCATATTAATTCAATTCAAAAATAATTTATTAATTAAGGTAACACAATGTACACTTATGAACATCATCATCATCAATAAAAAATACATATGTTACCTAAATTAATAAATTATTTTTGAATTGAATTGAATAAGGCAACTTTGTGACATTTCAAATATCAGACAACTGTCATCTTTCTGTCTCCCCGCGACCACGGTTGCTGTAAAGCATCCGAAACGTCGGGATAAATAATTTAAACAATATAAATAATAAATCGCGTTTTAATCCGGTATACAGTATTTTATTTAAATGTGTGATACTCGCGTTAATAAAAGACAATATTATTAACGGCATTATTCATTAACGTATTATAAGCTTGATATAGTTTAAATACGTTTTGTCTCGCTCTATCGAATATAAAAAGACTACAGAACGAAAGAAAAAAAACATATTTTAACTAAATCCAGCTTATAATACGTTTATAAGGCCGTTAAAGTATTAATAAATTAATAAGTGAGTTAAATAAAATGCCTAGTTCAAAATAAAGAGATTTAACCAAATTTATTATTGACTAGCAATTGCCCCCGCAACCCCCCTTGTGGGTTGAATTTCGTAAAATCCGTTCTTAGCTGACCTCTACTCGGCGAAAGGAATATTCGTACCATATTTCAAGTCGCTACGCCTTATGGTTCCAGAGATATCGTGATGAGTGACTATATAGGTGGAAATCTCTTTTATATATATAGAAGATAGATTTTTTAATTTTTTTCACTTACAGATTTTTGGTCCAAATATACCGATTTCGCATGTTGATTTTCGAGAACACTCCGTACCGTCAGTACTAACCTCATCACCGCTCCTCTTGTCATCATCAGAGCGCCTCTCATCATCGGACCTGTCCCTGCTGCGGCTGCGGCTGCGCGAGCGAGACCGCGACCGGCCGGAGCGCCTATCGCCGTCCTTGTCTTCGTCCGAACTAATGTCGGACGCGTCGCCGAACAGAGCGTCGGCCGTCACTGCGTATTTGTGTAATAACTTATTTATGTAAAATAAGGGGACTGGCAGAATTAACAGCGCTGTGGCGTGAAAGTGCCACAGCATATCGTCGGCTTAATTTTCAAACTTCGTATCTCCAATTGGTCAAACTTTACAGGAGGAGGAAAAAACTACAAAATCAAAAATCAAAAGTTTTTTATTTCAAATAGGCCTTTGCAGGCTCTTATGAAACGTCTAGTTGCACGGTTCCAAAAAGTGGGTCTCATGGAGAAGAACCGGCAAGAAACTCCATGGACACTCTTTTCAACAATGGTTTAGCTTACAAAGACTCGATTACAATAGTAATAATCGGCTGAGAAGTTTATATAATGCAAGGTATACAGAGATTCTATACAATGCAAAAGAAAATTGAGTTACAAACAGCTCAAACATTCCGTGAACATTTTGTAAATAAACAAAAATCAATTAGTATATACGAGTGATTCCATCATATTCATTACGGTATTTTCCACAAGATGGCATCAAAAAACATAAATTGGAAATTTTGGAATTACGAAGTTTGATAATTAGGCCAGCAATATGCTGAGTCAGTTTCGGTAATTATTCGGAAGTGGGGCTCCTGCGAAAATGGGGGTAAAAAATTGTTTTTTGTGTTTTTTATGCATAAAGAACATGAAAGAAAGCAATTTCAAGATGGCGCGTGATGTTATTTTCAAAAAAAAAAAAAAATTATTAAGCTAATTGAAATGAGGTGATTCTGCCGACTTGACCTTTCTAGCTTTACAGACGTAACAAGTCGAACAAACGTTAACAAATTTTCCATCATCCTTTTTTTTTTTTTGGTAAAAAACATCATGCGCCATCTTAAAATTGCTTTCTCTTACGTTCTTTATGCATAAAAAACACAAAAAAAAAAAAATTACCCCGATTTTCGCAGGAGCCCCACTTCCGAATAATTACCTCAGTTTCTATTAGCAACCGCAGTGTACTTTGCGACTTGACTGTACTATCATAGATTTAGTTATAGATAGTTTAAGCAGTTGTCATATTGTACTGTGTTTGTGAATAAAAGTCTATTACTTTTATTACCCCCCACAAACTTAGTTTAGATAAACAATGTGTTACCCAACCACAAATATTTGACCCTCGGTCGCACCGACCCCCGCCTTCCTCCAGCCATCTATAGCTCCGCAATTATATTGATTATTTTTAAGTGATTTTATATTTGTTTTTGAATTAAAAACTTCAAAGAAAGCATTCTTCATCATAGGTTTCTAGAGAGTTATATTGCATGTGTCGCACAGAGGTAAGGTAGTTTAGGGTTGATACTTATATATAAATAACTCACCACCATCACCATCGACCTTCTCTTGATTCTCATCATCGGAGTCATCCAGTTTCTTGGGTTTCTTCTTGGGCTTCCCGCTAGTGTCCGAGCCACTGTCTGAATCTTTCTTTCTTTTGCTACCTTTCTCAGTCTCACTGTCGGAGTCTGATAATACTGCTCTCTTCTTTTTATCACCTAATAATTGAAAATTATTTGTCATATACTTCCACCGTGACTGAGGAATAAGTGTATTATGCATCAGAAATTCTGTTTGAAACATGATGAAAACCGTTTCAAAAAATATTGTTTTGTTATAGCAAGAATTATGTGTAATTTTATATGCTATAATTATGATTTTTTTACTAAATCGAACAAGTGGTCGCACTTCTAAGGATGGCGAAAACTACAGGACGTTATCGCATTTCTGAGGAATAAGAAATTTATCAACCAAACAGACCTCAGTAATTAAGAGGATATGTTGAAAAAAATGCGGTATTTCTATTACGTGTAACTTGTTCAGGCTGTGGATTATTGATATGAAATTTTGGAATTAGTTTTTTGACTATACTTTGCAGTGTCGCTCAAAAGGAAAACACGTTTCAATGAAATTTTCTCGATAGAAAATAAATGTGAAGTTATGTCTATTTTTACACTTTTTTGGATCCCAAGGCATAACGGCAAAGAGTTATTTAATTTAATTTATTTTAAAGGATGTAGAATAAATGTCTTTATGATTGCTCAAAACCGTTTTTTAATCAAATAAAGTAAATTGTAAAGTTATGAAATGAATTAGTTTTGGCACATACGTTGTTTTATTCCGAGCGCGTTCAAGCTACAAGCTATCTCTTTTTTTTACATGTCTCAAGTAATTATTTCATTCTCGCTCGCTCACATTTAATATAGCGACTTGTCGGCCTGCGAGCCTCATCGACATAGGCCCTTAAGGATAATTTTAGGACTATGTAATTAGTCAATTGTGAAATATGTTACTGTTAAAACAAACCTTTTAGACCATGAACAACAATATACGTTGTATTTTTTAAAATGCTTTATGTTATTTATAATGAATTTTTCTATACAATCCAGTAATCCAAACCAAGGACTGAATACCGGTTAATTTACTATGGGAGTTTAACTGGTATAATAAAGATTTTTGTTGATATTTCTTAAATTTTAGTCATATTTACTGAAAAATTACTGTGCTAAGTTTAGTGTGCATTACTCTAAAACTAATATCATGGTATCTCAGTCAGACACGTATTTTGGAAAATAAAAATTAACCGGTATCAGTCCCTGATCCAAACATTCAAATAATCTGGCACCTTCTGGTTTTAAATAGTGCCAGTTTAGTCTACTTTACAACAATAATACTTCCAACTTGCATAAAATTGACAGATTATCGATACTTCTATATACTTTCTCGCACGTTATTCATGTTTGAACTTCAGTAAGTATACATTTTGTATAGGACCTTACCTATATCTGAAGCATTGGAGCTTTTTGAGCGCGACCGTGATCTGCTTTTGGACTTAGATTTACTTCTTGAACGAGATTTTGACTGCCTCGAGCCAGACCTAAAGTTCAAAAGTTTGTATATTTATAAAAGAAACTATACTTCTTATACTAAAATCATATAATATCGCTTGGGGATTAGGGTGTACCTATCCAGATTTTTTTTTCAATTTTTTGACTAGATTGTTTATTGTAATTTATTTTTTAAACCCCAAATGTTCACTTTGTTCAGCGTTCAACTAGTTGTATATAAAGTTTAAAATTTTAGTAAGTTATGTACGAGTAAAATGTATTTAGATATATGAGTTTTAACTCAAGTAAGTGAAATTTGTTCTTTTTGAGTAATAAATGAATCTTAAACCCGAAATGTAAAATGCAGGGTAAGTTACATTAGGAAATTACATGGAGTATGATAGTTCTAAGTAAGATTTAAGTCTAGTAATAGTAAATAGTGTATATTCCAAGTTGTGAACCAAATAAACAAAATCTAATAAGAAAAGACCAATGTCAAACATAAGCACATAGAAGTGGATTTTACTAAGCCATTACATTGACTTAGTGAAATCCACTTTATGTGTTAGGAAAACATGCAGAATTTCAAACTTAAAAAAAACTTGAGTCATTATATCCGTTCCAGGCGTGAATATGTTGATAAGTCGACTTGCATATTTTTTTACATTATAATAGACATTAGGGTGAATAAACATTGAACTACTATTACTTATGTATGTACAAAATCATATAATATTGTCATTAATTAAGGCAAATATCACCCATTGAAATAAAATACTTTATACCGTATTAAAACGCGATTTATTATCTATATTGTTTAAATTATTAACCTGACGTTTCGGATGCTTGTCATCCTTCAGTCTATTAAATCGCGTTTTAATCCGGTATAAAGTATTTTATTTAAATACAAAATCTTTTTTTAGACATTTAACCAACCAACCTGGATCTGCTCTTTGATTTAGATTTCTCCTTTTCCTCTTGATCATCTATCATAAGATTTGGTGAATTAGATCTACTATCGATCTGTTTTTCCACCGGACTTCTAGATCTTGATGATGCACTCCCTGATCTTGACCTTGACTTCCTACTTTTAGGACTTCCACTTACTGAACGAGACCTACTTTTAGCTTTAACTCCTGGTGATTTAGAATGTGAACGTGACTTTGGACTTTGTGATCTGGACTTTGGACTTTGTGATCTGGACTTTGGACTCTGTGATCCAGATCTAGGGCTCTGTGACGGGGATTTAGGTGTTCGAGGCCCAGCTTTCGGGCTTCCAGACCTAGATCTAGCACTAACTGAACCACTTCTAGATCGTGATCTGAAATATAATTTAAAATTTTTTTACAGGCAAGTCGGTAATCAGTCTTCTATATGCTACCTATTATGCTATATGTTTCCCAAGAATAAGAACTACAGATAACATTTTTATAAAAAAAATCTAGATCTCATGTTTTAAGAAAAGAAGAATATATGAAACTAGCAAGGCAATCAAAATCATCACTCATGAGAATTGAGACCTCCCCTAAGTGTTCAGTACTTCCAAAAAGCTTAATGACTAAAAACATAGTAAATATATCTATATTTTTATATAATAGTTCATATATCAAATTGATTCAAAATTTCAAAGCTTTCCTAAGATTACGTGTAACTACCATTTAGCTTAGAGGCATTTTATTCATAATAAATAATAAATATTGTTTTCTTTGTAATTGCTACACGCACATCACTTGCTCTCATTACTCCTTATTAAAACTACAGCTCCCTTCACTTCTAATAACAATAGGTGCATTCATACTGTGGAAAGAATATCTATTACCTGGATTTAGATGTTCTGTTAGGGCTTCCGGAAGCTTGTGACTTTGGACTTGATGTTCCAGACTTATTACTTTGTGCTGATCCCGATCTATTAGAGCCCACAGGTGAATTGGATTTACTTCTAGAAGCATTTGATGCAATTGAGGATTTCCTCGAACGAACCGACTGATTAGACTTTGGAGATTGGCTTGCTGATTTAGCTGGACTGCGAGAAACTGATCTGAAAAGTAATTAATGTTATGATATTCTTTGTAGTTAATAACAAATCATTAATCATGATTTAGTTAAAGATAGTCTATGGTAGGCGCCATAGCTAGTCAAAGAAAATAACACTAAGTATGTAGATAGGCACAAAAATTAAAACATCTAGATGTATGTAATCTTTAAAAATAACAATATTATTGTAGTATTTGTAGAATTAAATCTATAATTCTATTAATTGTTCATCTTAACACACTGACACACAGTCATATAATACACTTATATATAGAGATTCCACAAAGTCTAAAATATACACTGTCACTAGTGCACCACATCAGTATCACGAGAGCCGTGAGCAAGAGTGGAGGTATTGTGTGTGTTCCGAGCCGGTGGCACCACGCTAATGGACCCAGACAGCAAATACTATAATTATTAATGAAATTATATGGTTAAATTGCTTGGATAAAACAAGTGTGTGTGTTTGGTCCTTTTTCTGTAGCAAAAAACACCCTATTTTTTTCAGAAAAGAAAGCAACCTTGGCCAAGCTAGCGGCAGTTGCTTACCATAAGGTGACACGCCTGTCCATTTGCTTCCTCTAATACATAAAAGAAAACCATGAAATAAAACATAAAACATCCCCTTACTACTAACTCACCGAGACCTACTGCCTTCTTTCCCTGATGGTGCAGGACTTGCACTTTTACTGCGACTGCCGCTAGATCCACTGTCTGAATCTGAACCAGAGTCTGTGTCTGAAATAAATAAAAAGTTTACCAATAATCCAATGCATCAAAAAAAATCAGACATTTTCGGATTATCATTACTCATAATATTATTAATAAAATTATGAATGAATGAATGCAAATATTAAATTGACTAATGTAATTTAATATTTGCATGCCATAACACTTGGTGGAAAATCAAAGGTCCAATGTGGAAATGAAGATTGATTTGATTTGAAAACTAAATTTGATAATTTTAAAAAAAAATTGTCATACATTTAGACAATATGCACATAATTGGTTAGAGGCATTGAATGATAATTATTTAGTTATGCTCTCACAAACAGATCAATTATTTTTAAACAGATGTTAAGATTAAGGGATAAATTTGATATTGATATCTGGAGCAACTAAAAAGCGGCTAAACAGCCAAACACAAATATTAAACTCAACATAATATAGCGGTTTCATCTTTACATACCTGCAGCTCCCTTATTTGTTTTGGGAGACATATTCGAAAATTATTTAAATGTGTTTTTCACAATCCACATTCACAAATTTTAACTTTTCGAAAGCCTAAAAGAATTAAAGAAGTGACACGATGATGTTTATATCAAAATATTAAAGAATAGAACTGTTTTGCATTACAACAAAACAGATATTATGTGTCAGATAAAACACACAGCGTCATAGTGAAGAAGCTGTCTATGGTCTTGTTACTTATCTGTGTAATTCCTACCTTAATTATCTGTGGTTTTACCTGTTTGTTTCTTATATATCTCACCAGAGGCGCCACTGTCCTTATAAAGGCTATGGTGACGCTCTTTGTTGTCATAGATGTCTTCACTCACCTGCAAGCTGCTTGCTCGACGCTGTGTGTTTTATCTGACACATAATATCTGTTTTGTTGTAATGCAAAACAGTTCTATTATGTGCCCTTATAAAACACACAGCGTCATAGTGAAGACCTGTTTGTTATCTGCTGGTGAGAAGTAATAACTAGAAAAAACATAAACGCTATGTGAAAAAAAAAATTGTCATCTGATATTATTGAATTTTGTAGACATAATTTAATGAAGACAAATATAACTAGTATTACATTTAAAGTGTAATAGTTTTAAACTATTTATGTTTAACCATTACAACATAAAAAATGAAAATTCTTACTCAATTAATAAGATCAGCTCGATTTAAGGTCAAAGAATACACTTAATTCTAAATAACAAGATAAAGTTACTTAAATTGTATACAAATCTGAAAATAACCAATGCCCTGATTGCCAAGAAGAACATTGCACTGGATGGCAATAATGATTAGTAGCCTCCTTCACTCTTCACCCTTTTATATGTAAATGTAGAAATGCTTTTCCAGTTTCCTTGGTCCAAAATATCTTGGACCAAATATCAAAAAGCCTATTTACAATCCACCTTCTAGAAGGACTGCTTATTATTTTTACCAGAAATGCATTTATGGAAACTCATTTTGACAATGAATCATCCAATCAGTAAAAATTAATAGTGGCTGGTTTAGGAGGCCCAGCTATAGAATTTAAGATCTCTTATTTTGATGATATATTATTATTTTTTAAAAATATTGAATCCTTTAGGTTTATTACAGGTTATCTCTAAAATTTTAAAAAGATACACAGGACCTATTTTAAAATCTTGATGTTGTAATAATAACCATCCTGATCCTGACTGCTGATGAGTCTCAGTGTCTGTTTGAGACTCAAATTTAGACCATAAAACTGTTATCTTGCACACATACAATATAATAATAATAATAATGTCAAATCATTAATTCTATGTCACTGTATGTTTTGCTATGTGAGAATGGATCTCAAGAACTTCTGAATCCACTCTTTATAGTAAACCTATGTCAAAAATTGGAGGTTTTTTAGGCTTTATCTGCAAAGGAAAACGGCCTTTAATATTTGATGGACTATTTTTAGTTTATTCAGGTTCTTTGTGGATTTCCTGCAATAATTGAGAATATCCAAAGCATAATATTTATATATATGTTGTATGTGTGTGTGTATATATATATATATATACCTAAGATATATATATATTTTTATATAGATCTGCTACGAATCAAGCAACTTGGTTGAAGTTGGAATCTGTACCAAGGAATCTATCTTCTTATTGGAACTTTATAAGTAAAAGAGTGGCTGAGAGTCTATTGCCAGTATTTCTCATCTGCTCTGTGCTAGTTCTTTGAGAACTAGCAGCAATTGTAAAATTAGAAACATTCCATTCCTTTTATTGACATTCATAAGTGTACACTTGTCACCCAAATGAATAAATGATAATTTGAATTGGAAGATGCTCTATAACTGCCCTGTAACAGCTCTTGTTCTTTAGCATCCCAGGCTAGAACTTGATTGGACCACTTTAACCATACAAGCCTGGAGTTTTGATTGAACCACCTGAGATAAGACATGTGGATCTATGTGTACCTTCCGCAGGTATGTATTTAGAATTGCCTCCATCAAGGTCTGAGACCGTAGATCAAGCCAAAAGCACTAGTGTTAATCTGGTGTTAAATATGTATAGTAGGTGATACCTCAGCCAAGAACATTAGTCAATGATGAGCTGGCAACCTACTTTTTACTTGGAGCTTTCGGAAATCCATAGACTGAGACCGAAACGCGCAATTTGCACTTCATGGTTTTTCCATTTATGAAAGGTGGTTCGTTACCCGGCCGGAATTCCGATAGTCCTCCTATCCGTATAATGCCCAAAGTGACCAGACGTGGGGAAGACATGCTTTTAGAAAATTATAAACATGTCGTCCTGGCGGAATTCGAATCCACGACCCATCGGAACGCGAGGTCGGTGTTGTACCAAACGCGCCAACGTGACAGTCGGAATGTCCTTTGAGCCCTTTGATGTATTTAAATAAGCTAGTACCCTCGGTATGATAATTGGTTGAGAAATATTCAGCTTAGGTTGTGCTCTCACTGGCGGCTGAAGGCGTCGCAAAACATAGCTGAGCTATTGTTTGAGTCAAAGGTGACATAAAAGAGAGACCCTTACGGTTTCTTTTGAGGTGAACAGGTCTACCTCGGAAATAACCCACTTTATTAATATCGCCTACGTGGCTTGGGGTTAAAGGTGCCAGGTACTGGGCGACCCTTTTTGCCAAATGGTCGACAATTGAGTTTAGTCTCCCCGGGAGACATACTACCGACAGCGTCACAATGAGCTAGTCGGTTAGTTCTTAGTGGTGTTATCAATTATAACATAGCAATGGAACAAGTACTTAATATTTGCCAAACATCGGCAATCAAGTATAGTCTCGCCGTGAGATCTACTGCCAACAGCGTCACAATGAGCTGGTTGGTCAGTTCCAAAAGTGGACATTTAAATGATATTTTTGCTATGACTGAATGACAGCAAACAGGGACTGAAACCGTTTAATTTTTCTTTTCCAAAATACGTATCTGACTGAGATACCATGACATTAGCTTTAAAGTGTAATACACACCACAATAATCTTTACAGTAAATATGAATAAAAACGAAAGAATATTAACAAAAATATTTATTATTATACTGGTATAACTGCCATAGTAAATTAACCGGTATTCAGTCACTGGTAGCAAATACAACATACAACTCTTTGACGTTGGAATGCCACACATTTTTGCTCCACTGTCCAACTGCCTATTAATAGTTTGGGCACCACAGCCTGCATTCATAGTTAGGAAGTGCATTACTTTCTCAAGAGTACACAACTGCTTGAAACTTCTTAGAATTATCTGAAGGTCACAGCCTGCATTCATAGTTAGGAAGTGCATTACTTTCTCAAGAGTACACAACTGCTTGAAACTTCTTAGAATTATCTGAAGGTTTCCGCAGTGCAAGCAATCTCTTGGAACAGCTTGGTTGGAAAAATTTAGCTGACCTAGTAGGCTCTGAGCCTATTTTAATGTGCAACTTTTTTAGACTCAATAACTTTGTTAAAACTGCCCTTATTGCACTTTATGCTCCCTTGAGTGTCCCATAATAGATAACAGTACTCTTGAACTGAGTCTAGGACACACTTTAGGTGGTTGATGTGCCAGCCTAAAGTTTGTAGAAGTAATAATAATCTTTATTAAGGAAGTGTCACAGTCTCCGCGACCTGACAACTTATAATTACCCTAATGTACAAAAAGGTTATTGTTTAGGTACACTAGCAATCCAATACCCCGGGCCCGAATGATTTCTGCAATCTAATTGATAGGGCTGCAAAAGTTTGGGTAGCGGAAGCAAGGCCAAAGGGGAGAGCAGTTTGTAAAATCTCCTCTTTGTATCTCATTCTCAAAAACCACTTGTAAAAATAAGCTTGCTAAAGGTTTATCTTGCAAGTCTTTCCTTTTCTTGAAGGAAATTGTTGACATCTGATGAAATGAAAAAGACAGTTTTTATGGAAATACATATCACTATTGAGACCCCCGAGGTCAAATAGGTTTTACTCCGCCCCCCTCCTACAATGAAACCTCCTTCTCAAAAAGCTTGGAAAAGTACCCTGGATTTATTATAGGTGGTATGTTCAATATCCAATTGGACTTTTTTATGACAGACTGATCTATCTCTTTCATGTGGTTCAGATTTATCTCTTTCATGTGGAGGTTGATCAAAGTAGGATGAGGCAGAATTTTAAGGTTTATAATAATAGTCCTTAAAATTGTCCCTAAAAGATAAATGTACCTTTATGGGAGTAATGAAGTACATCTAAGTACCACAACTGAATAAACAAATGTAATTTTTTCTTATCAAATAAGTATTTTAAGTTTAGTGGAATATTCTGTAATGTATCGCACAGACTTGTATTATTTATTTCTTTTAAAATTCTTTCCCATATATACACTCAGTCCTAAGACCACATATAATCTGCCTGATAGTAAACCACTTTTTATGGAAGTGGCCGAAACTGACAGTTACCATGTTATATTATGAATTGGGGTAAGGTCTTTAGGACTAGCAGTAACCCAATTAACAAGCTCTTGTAGTAAGTAACCTCTCATTGGATGATACTGCTCTAACACAGCATTAGACAATCCAACCAACAAGTTCTTAGTGAAATAAGTAATCTCTTTGTTTATTAAATCATTATTAATTATCAAGCTACAAAATCAGGGCTTGTTAAACTTTTTTATATCTAATAGTTTTCCACGCTTCAGTTTTAAACTTAGAAATAGAATTCTGTGAGGCAATTATTGTTGGCAGGAGTAAATAATCTGCTCTTATACTCAACAGAAAGATCCCAAGGTTAAATTGTTGTTAGACTGACCTGGGTTATTTAAAAGCTTTGCTATGAAATTATAGTATCTGTAACGAGGTACACAGTACTTATTTAATACTTAGGTAATTGTTTGAAATATTGAGATATGCAAGCAAACTGACAAATTAACACTTTAACTTGTGGGTCATCATATGAATGCTGTTTATACTCACGCCACCGACTGCTGTTAGATGGAAGGGTAGCAATGCGACTATCAAAAAAGTATCTTCTGATCTATGAGAACTCGAGTCTTTTCAGTTTTCACGCTTTGCGTTTGCAGCAGCGCACTTCGACTCATAATCACGTGTGCCACACACTCAGCATTCATCTTGTTCAAATTACACAAGAATTGAACACAATACACTAAATTTATAACTTTGTAAGTATTAGAATATAAATTATTCTCTTGTACTATTAAAAAAACTTTACTTTTCAACTTGTACAAACCGATTCGTTACAAAACCATAAACGCTATGACAACAAAGAGCGTCACCATAGCCTTTATAAGGACAGTGGCGCCTCTGGTGAGATATATAAGAAACAAACAGGTAAAACCACAGATAATTAAGGTAGGAATTACACAGATAAGTAACAAGACCATAGACAGCTTCTTCACTATGACGCTGTGTGTTTTATAAGGGCACATAATGTTTTGATACTTGATAGGTTAGTTAATACCATAGATAATACTGTACTGTATAAGGTTAATACTAATTAATAGTTTTGGTTTATGCTTTGAAAATAGACTACCTATGTCCGCAAAATGTCATATGTCAAATATGACAGGAGCGGTCTAAGGATGGGGCTTAGAAAATCGAATAATTAAATAAAAATCTAATTATTTAGATTTATATTAAATATTATATGGCATTAAAGAAAGTGGGAAATAATTAATGATATTTTAAACTCGAAAATATTGCAATTTTTATGCGTCGTTACATAATGTAGACAAGTCGTTCATAGCCACAGAACACTATTACTCCTTAAACCACAGAACACAATATAAAAATAATAAATTAGAATAATTTAATAAATTTTATTATATGGCTAATGTATTTTTTATAATTTTTTGTAATTTTCTATTAGGTATTGTTGTCATAAGTGGGAAGGAACTGACTTCCCTAACACAGGTATGTAACCCTAGCTGGGAGGCTGACCTCTGAGTGAGGCCCTGAGGCCTATCATAGATTTTAGATGAAAATTGTTAAGTTTTGAATAAAGATTATTATTATAATTATTGTTAAATATATTATCTCATATTCCTCGTTCTGTAAAATCTAAAAAAATCAATAGTCTTGTCTCTTGACTTCGAAATTCGATTATCGTATGGCTCTACTTAGACGAAATTAGTTGTAAACTTATAAGTTTGAAAATATTTTTTTAACGCAGAGTAATCACTCACACCCATATTAATAAAGTAGATAAAAACTATTTCTCAAACAAATTAACAATATTTTCTCCATAAAAAACTATCAACAGTTACCATTGTTTTTGAATCCACCTAGTGTTGATTGGCATCAAGCACAAGACCCAAAAGGTACTTTATACCTTGGCAAATGTGCAAGTAGAAGTAACCAAGTTACTAAAAAGTTGAAATTTGCTTGGCAATCGACAGCATCTGTTCCTACTTAGCTACCTCGGCGGTCGGTCGGAGCACGGCCACTCGGCACTTCGGCGGTCGCCGTTATTTTTTCTTCCATAATCCTTACTCCAGTTGAACGATGGCAATGACAGTGGATGTATGTGATTGCCTCTCGCAGCACAAATCTACGTTACACCGCGAGTTATGTGACACAAATGTATTAGATGTGCTCGTGAAAAAGGGTTTATTTAGCGTAAACGATCTAGAAGTTATAACAAGTGCGGCCGGCAGTGATAAATGTAATTATTTCATAGAAGTTGTTAGTAAACAAAGCGGTGTGAAGTTACAAGAGTTGTGTGCTGTGTTGAACAATGAGTGCCCGAAACTAGCTAAGGAACTTATGAATGACCGACGGAAGTATGTAATAAATGGTAAATATGTAAACAGTTTGATAAAATATTTTTAGCGATTACGCATACGATATATTTACGAAGTAACAAATAAAAAGTTATAAAATAAAAAAAAAGGAAAGTTTTCAATAGGTTTCGTTAAATTGAACTCATATTGAGGGTAAAAATACCTACCCACAATTTAAATATGTAATACATTAGATAAATTTAAATAACTAGTTGAAATTCATAAATATAGTTTTTAAAACCTACGAAACTGAATAATAACTAATCAAATAGTATCTAACAGATTTTTTTAATGTTGGATATCGACAGACAAGCATGAGGTTCACTTGATGATACCTCAACCACAGAACATAAGTAAATGATGCGATGTCGACCTATTTTTTACTTCGAGCATTCGGAAATCTATAAACTGAAACCGAAATGTGCAATGTGCAACTTCACGGTTTTTCCATCCATGAACGGTGGTGCGTTACCCGGTCGGAAGTTCGATATACCTTCCACCCGATCAATGCTCGAAGCTATCAGACGTGGGGAAAACACGCTTACAGAAAATTATAAGCATGTCGTCCCGGTGGGATTCGAACCCACGACCTATCGATGCGCACGGCAGGTGTTCTACCGAACGCGCCAACAAGCCTGTCAAAAACAAACGTACAAACTTCTTAAAAGTGACTGTCGGTAGGTACATCTAGGTACATTTAATGTACTTTTTACCACGACTTCCCTATCAATATACCTACCACACTAGACGATAGGATTAAAATAATCGTACTTGGGCTATTATATTAAGATTTATAGTGTGCAAACCTGAAAAATTACGTAACTAGGTTAACGAGAACCTTAAAACATGTTTGCAAGTAATACCTAAGTGTCAAACGTAAGGAGCCAGGTATCAGAAATTATAATAATAATTGTTGAAAATTACCGCATCGAATCATAATTCGCATTTCATTAAGGTAAACACAAAAGATGGAAATTCCTAAATATTGCCACAGTGTATGGAAAATTCTAGGGGATATTAAGTAGAGTTCACATAGGTATGTTATATTATTTTAAAAACATGAATAGGTATTCTATCTCGAGATTACAAACACACACAAAATAATATGTAGGTATATGTGCACACGTAACAACATTAATAGCGAAACGGACTTCGAGAGATATAATAATATCTATAATAGTGTTACAATGTAAGCGCGATGGAAATTTTACCTCATAAATGTATAGAGCCTTACATATTATGTGTGATTTGTGACCGTTCCAAAAAATACGATTAAATAATGCTACTCTAATCACTGATTAATAAACCGGTACAATAACACTGATTGAAAAATTGCATGACGATTGTCCAAAAGAAGGGGAGAACTTGGGAGTCTAATAAAATGTAGCATCGTAAGAATAAATAGACTTTATTTACTTAATATAAGGTTCGAAATCATTATTATTTAAAACAAATTGTCTAAAAGGTTATAAAATCTATGCGGGTATGGTATGTATGTGACCCCATCGTTATGGGACCAATTCTATTAAAATTACGACTTTTACAATCTAGTAGGTACGGTAAACGCTGGCGATGTTTGGAATGATGACTATTCTTTTTTAATTCAGAATATATAGTAGATGGCGGGTTATTTTTGTTTTTAACGAGTACTTTAAACCAAGTAATGAAAGTTGGTAGGACCGATAAAGATTTCATTAAAGTATCTTTTGTAGTGTTTTTAAATGATAATGATGGTTACACCTTTAAGATTTAAATAGTAAATATCGTAACTTGAATTTATTCATATAATTGATTATCCGAGACCAGGATTAAAAAATAATAGAACTAAATTCTTGTTGTAAAGGAAGTTGTTCCTTTCCAACCGTATCAGAGACATGATAAGGCTGTGTTTACACTTCCAAAGAGTATGTAAACATGGCTTTTGTTTCATAATAAAAGTGCGTCGAACCCAGTGTCCGTGATCCGTGATTATGTCCCATTGTAGAATTCTGAGAAACTAATCAGATACCGCTCTACTTCCAAGAACTGGTCTAGTGATCGATACGACACATTATGGTAAGTAATATTATGCATTTGGTCACCACGATTTGAAAACAATCTGAGGCCCAAGTACGATCTCATTCGTATGAGAAGTTTTGAAATTACATACAAATGACAGATTGATGATACGTATACTTTCTGGCAAGTTATTCGTACTTGGGCCTCTAAAAGTCTACAATTCAAAATTGATTCATTTAAAATTTGGCTGCTCAGAGTACACTATGATCAGATTTGTATTCAGACAACCAAAGACAATCACAGAGGCTCAACTCTTTTTCGGTTAATTTAACTAATATTACAGGATTGGATCAAACCTCTTTAGAAGTCTACCACATCATAATATAACGATTTTATTCAATTTTGTCTCAATATTGACAATTGTTGTGGGTCCACACTACCAAAATCAAAACCACTGCTCTTTTTTATTGCATTATTTAAGTATATTAAAGATACCTGCGAGAAAGTAGCTGGTTCCGTATATCTACGGTATTGTCTAAAATATAAGCCAAGCCCGTCGCCAGGTTCCTTTCATTACATTGTGTATGCTATAAAAGTACCGTTAAAACTTTCAAATCTGCAAATGTTTTTTACAAAGACAATTTGGCAAACCACTATTCTCAAATGAGCAAGTAGTACGTGTCGTTTGAGTCACTCGATGTCAAGGTTAAGTAATTTGAGCTTACGGCGTGCAACGACCACATATTATATTATGTTCGTGATTTTTGGAACACTTGGATATTATGCGCAATTAGGTAGCGACTGTTTAAAACGTGACTGAATACAAGTGGGAGTATTAAAATTTATTCTACCAAAATGTGTTAGCGTTGTGTTTAATATTATTATTGTGAGGTCATAAGAAAAACATGGATTGAATATGTGTTGGAAAGGTGTGACTGATGATATGGCGAGTGAAAGGAGAGAATGGAAAAAGAGAACATACTGCGCGGAGCCCAAATAAAAAAAAAAGGGAAAGGGCAGGAAGAAGAAGATTGTGAGGTCATAAGGAATAGTAAAAACATGTCTGTATCATAGAGGATACTCAGTGGCGGCGTAAGGCGTGGGCGACTTGGGCCACCGCCTACGGCCTCGCGACCCAGGGGCCTCGCACCCCGAAAATTTATGCATTACTTAAACCGCGAATGCGCAAAAAAAAATTTTGCGCTGGCAGAGGGTCCAGCAAAATTAATCTTGCCCACATAAAATTTAAGTCTTACGCCGCCACTGAGGATACTTACCTTCTTGCGTGTAAGGAAATTATGATAGATTTTATAAAATTCAGTTAAAGCCATATCCATAGACAAAAACAGGAATTTCGTTCGGGGGAAGCGGCGAGCTTCTAATATTGTAAAGTATTGATCAGATTTCAACAGATTGATATTAATATGAAAATTGCATGCTTAATAGTTTATACAAAGACCATTAACGTTTCGAATTTCAATTCCCATAGCGATATCCGTTGCCCGATATTGAGAACGCAATAATGAATGAAAACACTGTTTAGATACTCAAGCCATTGCATCATTTAATTTGCATTCACGGCACTTAGTAACTAGTTTACTGTTTTAACAGTTGTGAAACATGACTAACTTTTACATTACATTGCCTGTATTATTGAAAATTCAATATTAAGAGCGAGTTATGGTCAAAAATTCTGCTTTGAAAAAGTTCATTAAAGTAAATTGAAAGTGAGGTTTTTTATATGTCACATATTGACAGACGAGCATGAGGTTCACTTGATGGTAGGTGATACCTCAGCCACAGAACATCATTCAGTGATGCGCTATCGACCTAATTTTTACTTCGAGCATTGGGAAATCCATAGACTGAAACTGAAACACGCAATATGCCCTTCACGGTTTTTCCATCTATGAACGGTGGTTCGTTACCCGGTCGGAATTTCGATATTCCTCCCACCCGATCAATGCCAGAAGTTACCACACCTGGAGAAGACATTCTTACAGAAAATTAGAAAAATTTCGCCCCGGTGGGATTCGAACCCACGACCCACTGGTGCGCACGGCAGGTGTTCTACCGTTTGACGGGCTCGTTGGGATTGTTTTCAGTTCTGTTGTAATTTAATTAAACAAAATTTTACCACTATTTGTAAATTGTGCTATGTACTATACAAGTGACGATATTAGACATTAAATTGGCATTCACGTACACTTATAAACTATTCTGGCTATTAAAATGTGAATTTAATTGTTTCTATTGTAGTTTTAAACACCTAGAAGTATTTAATAATATCACGGAGTCGTAATTGCGGTTATTTTCCTAAAAGGTGGCGAATTCAGGAACGCTTAGGAACCCTTTCCAGACCTTCTATGGAGTTTCTGTAGCATAATATTTGCTAATTACATACAAAAGAGGTTTACTGAATGTTATACGATGATATAATTCAGCCAAATTATCGTAGCGTAACGTTTTCCATAGACTTAAAATATCAAACTAACAATACTAAGTACCACTTTCTGAAGCTAAAATAAGTGAATACGTAAAACTTTTTCCCTGAACTACTCGAGCAAAAACCTATTACTGGGCACCAAGATACTGGACAGCGAGGATGTATTTTAATTTCACGGATGTCAATGTTTGCTAGATGAAGGATTTAATGAGCAAAAACCTCCATATCCTAAGCCATATCCATGTACGTGTGACAATCATAAACTAATCTCTTTTCCTAGTGGTTTTTGTTGTTCCTACCGCCTACTTGTATGTATAGGTGAGATCCACACAATCGTAATGATTGAGAATGTCACGGAAAACCGTGAAGTGCATATTGCCCGTGTTTAGTCTATGGATACCCGAATGCTCGAAGATTTTTTTTTATGGCTGACGTTATATCGTCTAGTGAGCCTCATGCTCGTGTGTATGCATTTTATATATAAAGTATTATCTAATATGTACCTATATAAAGAAGCGGTAACTAATTTAACACTGTTTTACCGTTTAGCGTTTAGATCGCGAAATTATTTACTCTGGAGTCCATTGTAGCCCAGCCTCGCCCATGGTTATTATATTTTTTTAAATACTTTGATAAAAAAATATTTCAAATAAGTAATACATGCATTATTTACAATTGGCTAATTATTCCCACCCGTATTTTAATCTCAAAACTTTGGAAAATATATAAAAGTATCCGCTTTAGAACTAGATTTTCTTGCCAAGATAGTACTTATTGATCAACCATATATGCCATACTTACTAGGTTTTTTAAGTGTTTTCCGCCAAAGTAACCCACAATCTCCACTGCTCATTCCAACGTATACTAATACCAATATATATCTACACTAATATTATAAATATAATTTTTAAGAATAATTTCACCAATAGAAAGCTTAATTATCAGCGAGTATTATGTATGTGTTATTATAGTGTATAGTATATCTGCATTTTACCCGTGGGAAGCCGTATAGTTATATATAATGTGCGTATATATAATATAGCGTATATTTAATGTGTTGCTAGTATTTTATATATTATATACTGTGCAACTTTTCCCAATAGTTTAAGCTATTTCCCTTCACGACTGACTGCCTTCGTTAGTTCATCTGTAACTCACTTTTTTATAAAATTTTAAAATAACCTGCAAATGGAAATGTCTTGGCAGCTGCCCGAATGCAGAATTTTTTAAAATGATAGGCAGGTGCTTGCAAACATCTTTCATTACAGCCAGAGTGTAATTTGCAAATTGCAATTTGGAGTTTCATTATGCAGTCTATTACAAATTACTGTCATTTTTATAGGTCAACCTTAAAAAAAGATAAATTCCGAAGTTACCGTTATCAATACATATTTATGTAAAAATTATCCCTGGAATTTTAATACAAATGTCAATAATTTTGACGGGCTTGTTGACGCGTAGTACATCGGCCCAGCTTTTCAATAAGTTCGAAGCCCGAAGGATCGAATTCGTTTATACATTTTTGTTTTTCCTAATTCAAGCCACTGCGCTCAACTTTTTTTTATATCGTTACTAGCGACCCGCCCCGCATATTATGCCTTCATGTTCTATCTGTCGTAGGGTCGAATCAGCTTGATGCGTCAATTTTGTGGATTATCGCATCAAGCGAGCAGGGGTTGGTAACAGAAGAGTGCACATATAGGGTTGTATGTATTTTTTAATGCCACATAATAAAAAAATAAAAAATATATCCAAAAAAATATTCTTTTTTTGCTGTCCCCTTATCACTGAGGGGTTTGAAAGATAGATAGTAGCCGATTCTCAGACTTACTGAATATGCATAAAAAATCATAAGAATCGGTCGAGCCGTTTCGGAGGAGTATGGGAACGAACATTGTGACACGAGAATTTTATATATTAGAATATCGTCCGGGTTCACGAACCATATGTCCACTCCTTTGCAAGAAGCCCGAAAGAACAGATTCCGTCTATTTTCGAGTGCTTAAAGTGAAAAACAACATAGATCGACAGCACATCATTGACTGATGTTCTGTGGCTGTGGTGCGGCTGGTTTGGCTTCACTTAAAGTATCCGAAACGTCGGCATAAATAATAAATCGGGTTATCAAGTATTTTATTTAAAATATGCATAGCTGTTTGCTCGCACAACCTGGATAATTGTATCTCGGACAAATCAATTAAAATATTTAAAGTATATATCAAAAAGTTTTATTAAATAAAAAATAATATTCAGTTTTATATTGTTATTTTGATGTTGTTGTCTGTTTTATTATAATATATTTTAATTTAAATTACAATTTAAATTAAAGTATTTAAAGTAGTGGTTATCCACTTCAGGATCATCATTCATTTATCGTGTAGTTTTAATATAATTATGTATAAAAACTGGTGGTATGGTGATTTCATGAATAAATATATTCTATTCTATTCTATTCTATTCTAAACTAAATTAATTGTTTGTCGTTATTTTTTCCGCGTTCGAATTTTAAACACAACTGATGCAATAAGCAATTCTTCAATCAAAGCTCTCTGGCGCGGGGTCAAACGCCGTCAATCCCTCTGGCCGTTTAAGAAACGACTCCGTGTTCACGAAGTGTAACGTCTCGTGTGAATCGACCATGGGAACTTAAATTTTACACCAGTTTTATCTATCTAGAACTTTTTATACTCTTTGAAACTTATCATGGAATTGTCTTTGGCGTGACTGTCTATGGAATGGCGTTTTGATTATCTGTGGAAATAGATAAGATATAGGTACTTACCAAATTCAATACCAGGGCTTCCAATGCGAGTTCTTAAAAATACCAGGGTTATTTCTAAATACTTGAAAGTATAGTACATAATATATGGTATAGAGTCTTAGACTAGTTCGTACTGGTTTTTCGGGCAAGTCCATCCAGCTCCGAACTCGCCATACGACAAATACTTACCGTATAAGGAGCACAATCGTATTTGCAAAAATATATTTTTAAATATATATTTTTTTTGTTTTCCTATGCAAATATTTTCAATTGCACCCGAATAGCTAATATTTTCATATTTTCAAGTTTTTCCCACTCCTACAAAGGCCGACTTGCAGATTAGTCATGCAAAATGAACAGAAAATACAAGTTCTGTTCTGTGCAAAAAGCGTATCACTCAGCATAAGCTAGGACGAGGCACGCCCCAGCGCTGATATTCAAAAATAAAAGGATTCACGCAGAACATGATAATATGATAGAAGAGTGTTAATTTAGGGCGTGTAGAGCTAGAAGATTAGGCTCCCCATAAGATCTGATAACTTTTTCACAGTGCAAGCAATATGTATTGGCGTTATATTATATGAAAATGTGTATGGTGGGATTATATCATTTCTTTTTGGAAGTTTCATACTTGTCGTAGTTTTTATTTTCTTATCTTTCATCAGCAAATTGCAGCTTTCTATGGCTTCGGGAAGTAACCTAATAGTTTTGATGATCATCAGTCAGTGAGTGAGTGACAAAATCTAGGTATTTTAGATGTCAATAATATACAAAGTAATAAGTATGATAGACATTTGAGTGGCAACTGAGTACTCTATTGGGTTTCTAGCACTGTTCAGACTGAAATTATAAAGGTACAAAAATACGACGAAACGCTAGGAGAAAAGGTAGTTAGTGCGCTTCCGCTGTCTCACTTTGGCGGGTCACTGCCGTGCCCCCAGATATAGAGAGAATATAATTTGCATTTGATTCAAAGGAATCCAGACAGTAATAACAAGTTCAGGTATGCAATTTGCCTGACTCGCTAATTCAATTAGAGATGACCTAATTACATCGACATCGCGATATTAGTACATCTACATATAAACTTTATTTTTCACTAGTAACACGTCCCGGCTTTGTACGGGTGTAATGTAGATGTATTATACATAAAAAATTGTTACTCGCTGATAATGTAGCTTTCTATTGGTGAAAGAATTTTTAAAATCGGTCGAGTAGTTTTTGAGTTAAATCGTAACAAACAAATCTTTCCCCTTTACCTATGAATAGTATTACCATTTTTTTTATATAGTACATCTACATTGTACCCGTGCAAATCCGGGGGGTGCTGCTAGTAATATATTTATATATTTAAAACTTCATAAAATTATGAGATTCAAATAAAATAAAGTATAATAAATGATAAATGATCCCCGACGCTTCAGAGTACGCAACGGACTCCGAAGAGTTATACGGGCCTACTGACTGAACCCCAAGGTAGCCCTCGTCGTCTCCTGGGTCCGGAATTGCCTGCGCTAAGTCTTTTGACTCCACTCGTGTTTCAGTTATCCACCATACGTGCCCTCTACACAGGCAACATCCACCAGTGTTTATGTTATCAATCTTAATAGGCGTCAAACATACCTCAGTTTCTCGAAACTCTAATCGACAATTGGTCCTTAATTGACCATCAACCTGGGAATCGAACCCTTGACGCATGGGTTAGCGGATGAACATATTATGACCGCAAGACCACATACGCAGTTGAAACTTTTGAACCATGTTTAACATAGAAATATGTACAGCTAATAGTAATATACCTATACTTAAGGGTTTAATCAAAAATTATAAGGTATAATTGAGAATTTTTATATAAGTAATTTTACGAGTTTAGAAGCAAAAGATATATAACCATAAGATAAATACAAATCCTACACGTTACATGGTAGAATTTTTTTTACAAATAGAAACACGTTTGATGTTTAAAGTTGACTAACGCAGGATCTCTTCATTGTCAAAAGTTTCTGGCAAACACAAGCCATTCTCTGCTTTTGAGTATCCTACCGGACAATTACCATCAGCTGGTTTCCTTTCCGGCACCTTTTTCTGTTCGACCTCATCATTCTTCTTTGCATCTGGATCAACTATAAAGGTTTTTACTCGTTTGTAGAGGTTTACAATCTTTTCGTCCACTGCGTTCATTACATACATTCCCCCATTATAAACCCATTCAATCAAGTCATAACATTTTTCGTATATATCTTTTAAAATTCCACATTCCGCGTATGATATTACGGTGAGAAATAAAACAAATACAGTAAGTGCTTTCATTGTCGACAACACTAGTATCTTCTTCGGCGTTTTAATAATTATTGATAATATGGCTTATTAATGAGCACTGTGTACGTTAAGTATATGGGGCATAAATAGATTGTTGAAAAATACATTTTAATCGCTTTCAATCGTATAAAACTTCTTGACAGGAGCCATCCGGTGCTTTTGCGAATCCACTGAGACAGCCAACTTCGAAAAGAGCTCGGGCAACTCCATCTTCATAAATCGTTGAGTCATTTACTTCAGGTGTGGATTGTTCCGAACAATGCTCATCTCTTGTTTCAAACGAATCTACACATCCCACTACAATATTCTCTACTCTTGTATTATTCGATATAGAAAACGAAAAATTTCCAATACTCAAAACAACGATATCTTCACTGTTTTCATTTTGTAAACTTACTTCACTTGTCTGCTCCAAGTTTAAATTAGAATCAATATCACTTGTTTCGGTAACATTGTAGATTATATCTTTTTCATTTACGTTGAACGATTTATTTATATATTTATCATCCAGTCTTTCATTTGAGCTAGCTTTTATAGGGCCACAATTCACATGGCCTATGTCGGTTAATATTAAAAGTGTGATTAAATGAATCAAAAACTTACGCATTTCGCAAATTAAAAACGAGTTTTCAAGCTGAAAGACTGAAAATAACTAAAGCATTATCAATATTTGCAGGAAGTTGAGGGCGTGAGGGACAAATATAATAATATAATATTAATATTAACTGGTGTAATCGTATTTTTCTGTTCCTTATATTATTTTATGACAGTCTTTGGTCGCTGTTTCACCTTGTGGAAAGTAAAAACGCGGCCTAAGATGGAGGTGTTCATTATAAGTTATAACCTATGAACATTTACAGTACTTAATGAGTAGACCTTTTTGTAATCGAATTTTGTTATATATCAAAGTCCTGTCTTAGTTGGCCAATCGATTACTGAATGATATGATTATAAAAAATAGGTTGACAGCGTATCACCATCGTTAATAGAAAGGTACTGTGATGTGTGAAAAAAAAACATCGATTTGCGTCACCTTAGAGGACATTAATTGTATAAAAAAAACTAGCAAAACGCCCCGGCTTCGCACGACCCACGGGTGCAATAAAAATGTACTATATATACAAAAAATGATTACTCGCTGATGATGTTCAAAGCCATCTATTGGTGAGAGAATTTTTAAATTCGGTCGAGTAGTTTTTGAGTTAAATCGTAACAAACAAACAAATCCTTTTTATAATATTAGTATAGATAATATTAGTGGCATCAATTTACCTTTTCTTCCTCACAATGAACTTTTGCGATAACTCTCGATAATTGCTAATATTTCCATAGTAATATAATAATTAATTGTTCCGTTGTTCTTTGTTATGCTTTTATAAATAATATTTTCTTTATAAATGAACATTTTAAAAGTTGTTTAGAAAAATTAAGTCTTGAAAGGTAAATTTCGTTTACATCACTTGTTATAAGGAAATTGTATATTTAGATTCCAACTGCATCATTTCAAGTGCATTTGTAAATTTAGCAGGCCTGAAAGGTCATTAAACTTAGTTTTAAAGGTTAATGAGCCACAAGTAGACAAACAAATGAAATTGACTAATTAACGAAATGAACTAAATGCAGAAGTGAGTATGCAGATGTTTATCGAAATGGTTTAAAAAATCTACTCTCATGTACGTAAGATATCCCGTGTGTCGTCACTCCTGCCCGAATTGGTACCTTCAGTAATAAATAATATTTAACGTTTTTGTAAACCGATTTAACATCGTATCTTGTATTATTATAACATGTTTAGTTCTAATAAATATTATTTAAAATAATACTTCGAATCGGATTGAATATTGAGTGTCAGCAAGTTTGGATGTGACACCCTTATTTTTATTTTGTGTGTTTTTTATATAAAGAAAAAATCAGTTATTACATGAGTAGAAAATGTTAGGTTCATATATATTGTTATATATTTTATATATCTCTTTTAAATATATATTGTATATATATGTCAATGGTTAGGTAATAATTTTACATTCATACAGTTTTATATTTGTACTCAACATAGTTAAATTTTGTAATCGATGCGTATCGTTATTCAGCAAACCGCATCTGATGACGGAATCGTTTTTTTGGCATCGATGCCAAGCAAAGGATGCGATTTAACAAAATAACTCCCGCTTTTGCGCGATCAACTCTCGCAACGAATACGCGCAAAAGCGAAATCAGGGGGCCTAGCACGAACGACTATCGACATCGAATTCGAATCGTCAAATGTCAATTGTATGAGAAATTTCATACAAATGACAGTCGACGATACGAATACTCTTTCGATACTTGTTCGTGCTCACCCCTCTGTGATATTCACATTAGCATCGGATGCCGGCATCGTGTAGTGACATCGATGCTCAAAACCGTTGTTACAATAAGGACCATCACTTTGAGGCACTGAGAAACAAGGACCTTATATAATATATAAAGTCCTTGCTGAGGAATAATTATTAACAGCTAGCCTGTACCTAACAGTGATGACGTTGCATTAGTGATAGAGTTCAGGTGTATTAGCTCCAGAGACTATCTTAAAATACAAACTACATGTTTAAAATATTTTAAAATTTTGATAGTCTATGTTTTTTTAATACCTCTTTGTATGACTAAAAAGGTATTAAAAAAAGCATAGTCAACAAGTTCAGTTTACCTCTAAAACTTATTTCTGAGGAAGCATAGAGAATCAATTTTTTTATTATTTCTCACTTATACCTATAAGAGTAGAACCCAGTCCGACCGATTATTATTATTTCTATGAACGGTCAGTAACGGAAATCGTAAAGGGTTTCGGAATTTTAATTATTTATTATCAATCACTGTTTTAAACGTCCATTAAAAAATTACTATTCAATAATGAATAATGAGCACTCATTTTTAAATAAAATACCTGTATATCGGTTTGAAACGCGATTTATTATTTATATTTTAATTATTATTTTTATTTAAATGTGTGATACTCGCGTTAATAAAAGACAATATTAATGAGCACTAAGTTTGATCTTCATAAATCTATTCTTAGACTGCATTTTTTCATAGAATAGGGAGCAAATAGTCTCACCTGTCGGCCTAGCATGACAACCGCGACAAAATTTTGTCGACCGTTTTCTCGTGTTTTAATCGATTATCGCTTTATTTATTCCGGGTCTAACATAACACTTCTTACCCATAAAACTCGACTTCTAATGTCAATATGTCTAATATTTGTCGGTTGAGATATATTTTCTATCAAAGTTGTCGATGTCGAGATATCTTATATTTTAGTTTGTCTTTACTCGTCCGCGAGATATCTCGTGATTGTCATGTTATGCCGGCTGATCGTACGTGATCACCGATGGCCATAGACATCTGCCACTTGAAGGACTTGCAGATGCATCAAGTTGATCTATTATTTTTTGCCTAAGAATAAATACTTGTATGTATGAGTATGACCTGCCAAGCCAACATTTTTCACCCGAGCTGAAAAACATATTATTTTTTCAAATAAAAATTATTACTTCCGAATTTACAGATGTAGAGTTACCATATTTGGACACTTACAATTTTTTGCTTTATAAACATTATCATTACTATATTGATAGTGTCATTTACAACGTTTTTGCTTTCCAGCGTCGATATATTGATCATTGGCATTTGGATAAAAAACTTCGATAATAATACGATACAACGAAATATTTTTTCCTTATATAACTACTGTTTACAGTTTTATTTCCCCTCCGCTGAGTCAGCCAAAACAGCATTCAATAACCTTGATCCACAACAAGTTGCCATATAAAATGCATAATAACATATCCTGTGTTAAATGTTGAAATAATTACGTAATTTCTTGAAGTAAATTGAAAAGGTCGAATGAGTAATAAAATTGATACAAAATTCAAAGTCAAAATATATTAAGGATTTCAAGCTAAAGCAATGCTTAAAAAAATATATTTTAATATGTTTAATTTTTTTAAGCGTTCGTCTTATTTAATCTCTGAAAACATTAAAATATCGATTAAAAAAGTTTTTTTTAATTCAGTGCTTATAGGACTTTTCAGTGAATAGTTCTATGACAAAAACGTTGTATGTACTGAGTACTCAAAATAGGAGACCGGCCATTCAAAATCGATAAATAACAATGTACCTATGTTTGAATGCATTCAAATACCTAGTTTATTTACTTATTATACATACTAGCATATATCGTACATGACGTAAGTTCTCTTGATTATGATTAATTAAAATCAAACCTTTGATTTATGAATACAATAATACTTATAATCACAATTGTACAATGACGAATACATTGCGCTACTTGCGACATTAACAATTGAAAAAGTAGTGTAGTAGTAAGAAATAAAATATATATTTTATATAAATATATTTTTCTTTTTGAGAAACTTTTCGTCGAACGGTGCCCCGGCTTCGCAGGAGTGCAATGTAGATGTACAATTAAAAAAAATGCCTATATTACTCGCTGATAATGTAGCTTTCTATTGGTGTAAGAATTTTTAAAATCGCTCGAGTTATTTTTGAGTTAAATCGTAACAAACAAGCAAACAATCAAATCTTTCCTCTTTATAATATTAAGTACTAGCAACGCGCTCCGGCTTCACACGATGCAATGTATATCACTACATAGTATAAAACAAAGTCGCTTTCTCTGTCCCTTTGTATGCTTAAATCTTTGAAACTACGCAACGGATTTTGATGCGGTTTTTTTTAATAGATAGAGTGATTCAAGAGGAAGGTTTATATGTATAATAACATCCATTAAATAGTGGAGAAGTACTGTTATTTTTGAGGTTTCTAATGTGATGTCGTAAATAATTACATTTTTTCCGCTTACATTGCAAACGCAGGCTGAAACGCAACCCTACGAGTTTTATCAAAATAATGTACTAAGTATTGTACACATTGAAAAGGTCTACAGAAAAGTCCGTGATGGTATATGTCTATCTCTTATGGATAACCCACAATAACTTTTTTTGTCATTTACTTTTTACGACAAATAATGGCTAATTTTCGAAGCGATTTTAACCAATACAGCATTAATCCTTAACCAATTAAATACCTTGAATACATTGTTCATTTAATATAGATCTATATGGCCCTTTACACCGTATGATTTAAATGAATATTTTCGAAGATATTACAGATTTAAAAATTGCGGGACGTAACGTTTGCGGCGGTACCGGCCGGTATGTTTTTATATACCTACAACGATCACAGTTTTTCTGTAGTGTACGAGTATTTAGTATCAGCATTACATCCGTGCGAAGCCGGGGCGGGTCGCTAGTGTAGTATACTCAAAAATACAAATCTTTACTCTTTATAATATTAGTATATCAAACTAAAACCTAGGCACTGAAGGTCTATATATATAGATATTAGTATAGATATAGAAGTATAGATAGATAAAAGTATGTTGAATGAGTCGCTACGCTTCAGTGCCTAGGTTTTAGTTTTTATGCAGTTGAAAGATCAGCTAAACAAATTGCGTGAACCAAATAGACAGTCACGGACGACTTTAGTATCCATTTCCCAAGGTTTAGCGGGCTTTGAACTTTGAGCGTGAACGCACGTCACTGTGCGTAAAGTTATTGGTTTCGGTAGGATTTAAAACGTGAAATCGAGTAGTCGTGATGGTGATATGCTTATTAATTTTCATGGGATTGCCGTGAATTCCCAGGAGATAAGAGGTAGCGCGTAAAACATCAATTATAGGATTTCTTTGTTTAACAGGAAAGCGAATTTTGTTTGTTCGCCGGATAATCATCACAGTAGCAATACCATACTGAACTAAAATCTTGAACTTGAACGTTTTATAGCCATAAAAAAGAAATTGCCGAGTCTTTGAAAGAGATATTTGAAGCTCCCCTCTAGTGCTTACACTTTATTATACTTTGACATAGAATGATACGCAGGGTTTGAAAAAGAAAATCTATATATGTATATAAAATAATGTTATGTTAGTTACAACGTTTATAACTCAAGAACGGCTGTACCGATTTTAACGATATCTTATTTGTTGGATTCCTCTAGTCCCAAATAAAAGAATAGCTATTAAAATATCGAAAAAATTCAAGAAAAAAATATGTACAAAAATTAATTATAAAATAAATTAGATTCGGAACTCCGCCATCTTGACAGCTCACGTCATGCATTCTTAGCTTTTTTGGCTGATGTCCACTGCAAATCAGTGACATAGTAGACAATTATATAAAATAGTGGGCAAATGGGCATATTCAAATTTAAGAATAATTATATCATTTCGAAGTCAAAATTGTGGCAGAACAACGTCTGCGGGGTCCACTAGTAGTTTATAGACGATCGTTTCACATTTGACATTTTCTCTGAAATGGTTTTTCTCTTGTTTCAGGATACTCCACAACAAATGCCAAAGACAATATGGTGATGAATCATAATTTAAACAGGTTCGTATATTCCAGATATTTTAGTACGTACTAAATATATTAGGACATCATATAAATACGGCCTTCGTGGCTCAGTGTTAAGCGCGATGCGTTTAGCACCGGAGATCCCGGGTTCGATTCCGGGAAAACAAGATTAAAAAGAAAAAAATGTTTTGGTCGAGCAGGGCACAGAAGGCTAATCACCTACTTACCTGTAAAGAAAAGTGATCAGTGAAACAGACACAGAAATGGATCTGCCCCATGCCCCAATAGGGGACTCGGGATGTCACTTTACTTTAAATATGGCAGCGAAAATGGCACTAGAGTATTTACTTTAAGTTCAAAAGCATTAATCAACTAAAAATACGAAAGCTCGGTCAACTATATTCAACTAACTCGTATCCGTAAATAGATGGTATTATGTCCAACTTTGTAAAATGGGTAACTTTGGTACTTTGATATCAGTTCTTTCAAAAGAAGCCAAAGCCAAAAGTTTTTCTGTGTTGGTTTCACTGATTTGTTTTGTTAACAGGCAAATGGATGTATTTTATAATCTGCCCATAAAGAAATTTTTTAATTGTTTCCCCAGGATTCGAAGCCGGGACCTTCACTGCTAGAAGCCATGGAAGTTACCAAACATATATTGATAAAAAAAATGTTTTCTATACCATCTATAGACTTTTTTTATATACCTACACTAATATTATAGAGAGGAAAGATTTGTATTTTTGTGTGTTTGTACGTAATAAACTCAAAAATACTCGACCGATTTTTAAAAAATATTTCACAAATAGACAGCTACATTAGTTATCGAGTGACATAGGCTATTTTTTTGTGAATGTACATTGCACCCGTACGAAGCCGGGGCGTGATGCTAGTCCGAAATAAGTAGATGAAGTCAGATCTGTAATTTCTTTGTAATATCCTAATATAATATAATATCTTAATCTGTTTTAGAAAACTAGAATTTCGTTGCAAACTAGTTCAGTCCTTATTGTGAAAGTTCAACAGCTGAGTTTGAACATTAAAGTGCTTGCTGGATATAATAATTTATACGAACTTATATGGAAACTCGATACAGCGCTTTCATCGCTTAGTGGTGATGATTATCTTTGCTTCCGACGCACGTGCGCTTTTGTTTATACTTCTATAATAAATGTATGAACTGTGAAGCGATTGTAACTAGAGGTGGGGTAATAGTGTTGCCACTATTAGTATCGATAAATCATAATTATTATTTTTTATTTAGGGTTCCGTATTTCGTTAAAACGGAATCCTTATCGGACTGTCGGACAGCTGATAGATGGATCACTTTGTCCGTCTGTCTGTCTGGTCTAACCTTTTTTGTATGTAACATTAGGCAGTGTTTGACCAGGATCCCAGGTGAAGGTGGTAAATCACAATTGTCTAGAAGGTGCCTATTTAATCTCGCTTTGAAGAAATCTAAGTTATAATTTTCGGGAAAGACAGACGCAAGGAGAGTGTTTCAGTATTTTGCGGTTCGCATAATGAAAGATGAGGCGAAACGATTTGTGCGGTAGTGGTATGACAACAAAGTACGGTTGGAAACCCGCCGCGCCCCTGGAAGCCCGAAGGTTAATAGGAGTTGGAGGAATTACATTGTGAAGTTCCGTCGCACACTTACTAAAATGAAGTCGATAGAACACCGAAAGCACCGACGATGGCCGAGGCTTAGGTGGTTCAATCGGTGGTTTATCAAAATCAGTTCAAAGCTAAGCCTTTTGGCACAACCTTCCATCGACTCCAAATGGCCAAGATGACATTTGGCCTAACCTCCCCAAAAGTGAGAACAATAAAGAGGAGAAACAAGCATTTATTTTTATTTAGGTCACAATAAAGCCTTGTTATTGCATGGCAACACAATAATACTATACAATTCAATCCGTAAAAATACAATTTCAATAAAGTTTAACATTTTAGAATACTAGATTAGGACCAATTTAAATGAATTCATTATATGAGTAGAAACAGTTATAGATTAGCATAGCTTTGACCTTTGTAGAATGCATCATCTTTTGGCTCATTTCTTAGGTTTCCAGGCAGTTTATTAAAAATATCTATACATTTATACGTATGCGCACCGTTTTTATAAATTTCTATAGGTTCTGGGGCAACAAGTTGGTGATTCAGCCGCGGATTTTCATTGATTATGTAAAGGTGTTTACGGATGTTTTCTAACAAACATTGATATCTTCTTCTTCTTCTTCTTCCTGCCCTATTCCGTTTTTTTATTTGGAGTCGGCGCAGTATGTTCTTGTTCTGTTTAGTAGGCTCTTTTCCGTTCTTTTCTTTCACTCGCCATATCATCAGTCACACCTCTCAAACACATCATTCTTCACACAGTCAATCCATGTTTTTTTTGGCCTCCCTATACCCTTATACCTATCCACTATCATATTCAAAACTTTTTAGATACATGTTTTGAAAACAAACATACAAAAAACGTACTTACAAATAAGATTTTACATTAATATAAAGAATGAAAAATAAATTGATATTTAGTCGGTTATAAATATCATTTAAATAATATATCCCAACACTAGCCATTATGGACTCTTATTGGCAGGATATTCAATGAAACCGCTATACTTCCGGCGTAAAAGGGCTTGCCCTTGCTAGGGTCAAAAGTTCTAATATTTATTAATATTAAACATATTAGTTTGAACTTTTTTTTCTCAAACTTTTCTCGTAGTTTTGATTGATTTAAACTGTTTTTTATATATTCGGAATTGTAATTATGTCTCAATGGTGTAGTACCAGACTCTAATTCAATGCTAATCTATCAAGTACTGGGTAACAAATCGGTATTATTAAAAATGAATGCATATAATGCAATATATACATGTACAACACTTATAGATGCGTTACCGGCCTTTTCGTTTAGTTTTTAGCTTTCGTTTAGTTCCTTGTCATGTTTTAGGGAATCAGTATTACATTCTATTTAAAGTATCTAATATGTATCTGTAAAATTGTTTTTATCACATCTATTCAAAAAGATCTAGTTTGTTCTTTGTAAACAGGGACCGAAATATAATAACTTTTTAATCCCTAGGGAGTAAAAGTGATTTGAATTTAAAATGTGGATATTGTAAATATTTCAATCACCAAAGAGATCGATCACGAATATTATATAAAAACGTTACTGGCTGTCAAAATATAATCCGCAGAAAATTTAAAAAAAAAGGTAGGTACTCTAAAAGCCCTCGCTCCACTCTGGATTTAAAAAAAAATGTGGTTGCTCCCTTGATAAACGATCTACTATTAATGATTTATGTTATGTATAGCTACTTACTAACCTAAAGTAAATATATAAATTACATGACATGAAATTGAAAGGAATTATCGCTTAGCCACGACTTATTGAAGGTAATCAGGTAAAAGGTTTTTGCATATTAAGCTCATATTGGTAAATGTTTTCTTGTTTATTCCACTGTTTTTAAAAATTAATAGTTGCACTAAACTGTATTGTGCGTTTTAAAGCCGCGTGAAGAAAAAAACGTTTTATTGCCAGAAACCTTCGCGGGCGTATGCAGAACAATTCACCAAAGTTTCAGCATAATCGGATGAATAGTTTAGGAGTGTATAGAGGACAATGAAACTTACATTGAGTTTTATTCATAACTAGCGACCGGCCCCGGCTTCGCATGAGTGAAATGTAACGCTCAAACTGTCAAACTCGCGAAAATAAAGTTAATTTATTATATTTTCTTAACTTTTGAACCTTCCTTGGACTCTACAAATATTTCAAAACAAAAATTAGGCAAATCGGTTCAGCCGTTCTCGAGTTTTTGTGAGACAGACAAAGATTTTTGACGGCCCGGAACACCTGCCGTGCCCACGTAGATGTACTAAAAAAATAGCCTATGTTACTCGCTGATAATGTAGCTTTCTTTTAATGAAATCAATTTTAAAATAGGGCAGTAGTTTTTAAGTTTATTTGTTACATACAAAAATACAAATCTTTCATTTTTATAATGCTTATTATATAATATTAGTATTAGTACAGAAGTATAGATTACGCAGATATAAGTAGGTTATTATAAGTACTATTACTTAACTCGCAAGGCGTGTTACAGTGGATGAATGTGCATCGAACCCTAGCAACCTAGATCCGATAATCTAATTTTGTTTCTGCAATGTCAGCTTTATAGGTTACGTGATATTAGGTTAGACATTTTGGGACCTTAATTCGGTTTCACACAACGTTTAGGTCAGGCCTTAAGAGACTTAAAATGCGCTCTAAATACAGTTTAGAATAAATGCCCATATGGAGAGTATAAAGCAGAGTCAAGTATATTCTGAATTAGCAACCCGAGCTCTAAGTCGGTTTAAAGGACGCTAATTTTGTATACATTATACAAAATTAGCGTCCTTTAAACCGAATAAAGAAATTGAGTCATCTGATAGATCTTATTTAGATCCCCAATATGCACGGGACTTTAAGATAAAAAGTTTTAGTATATTTATACCTCTAAACTAATATTATAAAGAGGAAAGATTTGTATTTTTGTATGTTATGAATAAATTCAAAAACAACTGGACCGATTTTAAAAATTCTTTCACCAATATAACGCTACATCATCAGCGAATATTATAATTTAGTTTTTGTGTATAGTACATCTACATTGCACTCGTGTGAAGCCGGGACGCGTTGCTAGTCACTTGCTTTGCGGAACGGGTTTGGATGAAATTTAGCATAGATATATATTCTACCTATTCCCTAGACTCTAGGGCTAGGGCCTAGAGGATATTTCATATTTCTTATCTTGAAGTTGAGGCGAACATTACAAATAAAAGTGTGTGTGTCGATTGTCCCACTTTTACCCAAAAACGGAGAAAAAGACCGTTTTTTTGAGAAAACATCCCGAATTTCCTTGGCTGAGGAATCTACCAACTAAGATTAAAACAACAAAAGCTACTAAAAGTGATGATCAGTTGAATATTTGCCGAATCATCTTCTTTCAACGCTTCGAGATGAAGAATCAAGAGATCCACTGTCTACATCTTAGCCCTACGAAAGTGAACTTATTCCGAGTGTATTCATCAATGAATCAGATTGATATCCAACCAAAATAAACACACGCTCGATACTCTAGTACATTTGCGTTCTCTGCGGATGTTTACATTGACAGACTCTCATTATATCTATGTAGATGAATTAACTTCACTAACGACTGAAACTTCAGTCATATCATATAAATATAACTTTCAGGCATAGATTCTTTGGCAGGCGGCCGAAATGTCGGCCAGTCGACGCGAGCGGTGTGTAGCGTCGACCCGCGTAGACTGAGTCTGACTCTTCGAAATACGAAATTGAATGTTTAATAATCGAATGTTTTGTTTTTTTTTATTAAACGCAATGACACAGTCATATAATATATTGCCAGTTCAAAAGTGAAAGTGAATTAAGTGACAAGTGGTTAGTGTTATTGAAAAGAAAAAATGTGCAGTGTATAAAAATCAAGTTATCAAGCTCCAACTAGATAAATAATATTTTTTAATGAATGGTAAAATCAATGTTAAAATGTTTTATATCTGTATCGTCGTAAATTGACAACAATGATCTGAGTGCAGTATGAACGCAAAATTATTAATACAACAGACGGGTCCAATTAAATTTCCGTATTTGTGTCAAGTGAACATATTTAATACCAATTTAACCAAAACGAAAAAATAATAATCCATACGTATTAATTGACAAGTCCTTATCTAAAAAATCTCAATTAAATACCATTGTTAAATTAATAATTTAGTTAATCGCGATAATACGCTATCCTTTTCCTAGGGAATGTTCAGTTTCAGTCTATGGATTTCCGAATGCTCGAAATAAAAAGTAGGTCGACAGCGCATCATCGACTGATGTTCTGTGGCTGAGGTATCACCTACCATCAAATGAACCTCATGTATGTATGTCGATATCTAACGTAAAAAAAAACCATGTTATTTCTTCTTAATTTTCAAGAGAACGCACTCAGTATCAATTGAATTCTCAATTCCATAAGTGCATTAAGACTTCTGAAGATACATTTTCATCTGCACCTGTAAAGATAAACTCCGCTCCCGTATCAACATTAAATAAACCCGGTGAATCAAATGATCTCAATACAAATATCATTTTGAATCATACGCCACGGAAACGTCCTACTTTCAAGTTAAATAATAACAGCCAACTCATGTTCTCTGAAATCTACAAATACTAAACTTGTGAACTTGTTCTAAATAGATGGATTTGAAATGATCTTTGAGTTGCTATTAAGAGTTATTTTGATGGGATGAGTAGTTCCCATGGGTCATAGATTCGAATCCTGCCAACATAATATTCTGTAAAAATGTTTTTCCTACAGACGTTGACAGAGGAATATCGAAATTCCGAACAGTTTAAGAACCACTGTTCATAGATGGATGAATAATGTGCGTATTTGTATAGAATAGGGCAAACGTCAGGTGGCTTACGTGATGGTAAGTGTTCACCGCCGTCCATAGTCATCCGCAACATCACAGGACTTGCCGTTGCCGACCTAATTCAAGTCGTATCGGTTCGAAAAACCAATAAATTTCTGAATCTACTGAACCGATTTTTACTAATTAAAGAAAGCTAGATTATCAGAGAGTAACATAGGCTATATTTTTTGTGTATAATACATCTACATTGCACCCGTACGAAGCCGGGGCATGTTGCTGGTCTAATATAAAATAGTGAGATTCAAAACCCGATCTGCATGAGGTTATTAGTTCGAACTAATACTCTCTTACATTTGGAAGTCGGATATAAAAAAAAACTTTACAACTCTATCGAGTTTAGAATTCATTAATTTGTTAAAGTGAACGCGGCGTTGCACAATAACAATAAATCTTTCAATGAAACTAAACGATGGCGATGATACCGCGCGTTAAAAATTATATAAAATTGTCTACAATTATACCATTTTATTAAACCATATAATGGTTCTGAAAGCCAACTGGGTCAGTTAGAATCTTATGACGTCATTATACGTATCACGTAAATATTTATACTAAGCTATTTAAAAATAATAGTTCCTTACATAGTTATGAATAAAACCAAAATAAAAGTAAGGGTGAAAAACCTAAATTTTGTAGTTTTTTTTTATTGGGAAAATCTTTAGTTTACTAAAGTTTGTACAGAACACTCGATACGAGAGTTCGACTAGCACTTGGCCAGTATTTTAATCGTTTGACACATGTCAGTCTTTTGTAGAGTACGCTTCAAGAAAGAAGTCCCACGGATAATGTTGGAACTACAATATTTTTTATGAAAGTATTTTTAACTCCATAGACACTAGCGACACCTAAAAAGGACTTCTTTTATGAAAAGGACTCTAGAGTTGTAGACTCCTAGCTCATTGCTCTTTTAATTCTAACGTCCAAAATTAAAAGAACCAGACTAAATATTCAAATGTATAAAAACTAAAAAGCTGTATCCGGTACGCGTTACAATGTGTTTTGACAGACTCGTTGGCGCGACCTACCTTGCGCACCGATGGGTTGCGAGCTCGAATCCCGTCGGGATGACACTTTTATAATTTTTTGTAGTCAGATAAGTCGCATTAGGTCAGAAATTAAACAGGTGGAAGGAATTTAGAAATTCCGACCGAGTAACGAACCGCCGTTCATAGATGGAAAAACCGATTTCCGGACGCGCGAAGTAAGAAGTAGGTCGACAGCGCATCATTGACTGATGTTCTGGAGTATCACCTACCATTAAATGCACTTTATGCTCGTCTAATCTATCTAGACTAGTATATAACATTAAAAAAAAATGTCACGTAAAGTATACAAGTGTTTTTGTTTTTCGCGGGCGTATGCAGAACAAATCATCCGACCAAAGTTTCGTCGTAATCGGATGAATATTTTATAAGTGTCCTCAATGGACAAACATTGATTTTTATTAAATATTATATGACTAAGATGTAGAGCTTGTTTAAAAATTGAAGGAAATAAAATCTGGAAACTACTGTACTGAACCAATTAATAAAACATAAAAAGGGCATTACTATCTTTTAATTATTTAGGATATCGTTTTCAGTCAGAAATTTAAATATTTGTGAAGAAGAAGAAATCTGTTTGGCGACTTTACTGGCGTGCGTTGACTGAGTGGTTGAGATTACGCGAGGGTTTATCTTCATGACAACGACATTGCTCACTTTTTATAGAATATAACCAAGGACTTTATATATATAAAGTCCTTGAATATAACATATTGAAGCCAAATGACATATAAAGATTTAATCCGATTAGAAGTCACGGGAACGCTATTAATTAAAATATTATGATTTATAGACATTAGAACAATAGGTAAGCCCAATTGAATAAAACAATACATAGATACAAAGAATACAATCGAATCGAGAATCTTCTTATTTTTTAAAGTCAGTCAAAAATATCCTTTCTACAAAAATCAATTCGAGCAATATACAAAAAAAATAACTGTGTCTATTCAAAAGCGACGAACAATGTCATCGGATTAGAAACCTCATAAGTTGTTGTTATATTAAATTTCTCTTACTCCATTTGGATTTAATATCGTACATTATTTTGTATAGCTATGGTTTACAATACAATGTAGTTTATCTATACTATCTTTACTTCTATACTAATATTATAAATAGGAAAGATTTGTACTTTTGTATGTTATGAACAAACTCAAAAACTACAGGACCGATTTTGAAAATTCTTTCACCAATAGAAAGCTACATTATCAGCGAGTAACATAGGTGTTTTGAGTATAATATATCTACATTGCACCCGTGTGAAGCCGGGGCGCGTTGCTAGTTGTTTATATTTTACTGTCTCTTGAATATCATCGAATGATCGCTAGTCCGTCGGTGTAGCCCTTTCACCATCGGACGGCCAGACTCAGAGTGGGATTTCATCCTTATATGGTTTATGTACCTTATATTCGTACAAAATGGTACGCCTCCTCCTTAATCCTCCGAACTGCCAAGGAATGGAAATCTCTACCTGTAGGGCTATTCACGATCATTCGAAATCGATCCGCCCGGAAAGCTACGCTCTCCCACTGAAAGTTGTTTCGTATTTACCGGATATGAAAATGGTATTCACAATTCCCATAGGATTGAGCATCGGCATTCTTCGGGAGTTTCCGATTAGAATCTTAGTATAAAATGATAGAAAGCTTGATATATCGGTACGAAATCTTGTAATATCGGAACGGAAAGTTTTCGAATGATCGTGAATAACCCTACTGGGCCTGTCTTTCCCGATTCCTACAGTCTTGATGTCTTCAAAATCAGAGTGAAGGAAGCATGCTTCCTTGGCCCTTTTAGCACCGCCGCAGAATTATATGCGTAAAAAAACGCCACTTTTTTTCTCATATTATTTTTATTTTATTTCATAACTTACTTTTGTATTTTTGTGTTTTGGTACAACTTGAGTGTAATTTTCAATTTCTCATGTTTATAAGTTAATTAAATTGGATAGTATAGATGCTTCAAGTGTCACAAGGGGGTGACTGAAAACCAGCGCTGAGTTTATCAGCTGAAGCTGAGTCACCCTTTGAGCGGCCACACAACTATTGTTGTTTAGTTTATACATTTCTTAGCTTTAGGTATTTGTTTAAGTATTTATTTTCCTATATTATATTGTGTGGAAGCTCAATAAAAATCTTTCATTTCATTTCACTATGCCACACTCACACCTTCACGTATTCTACGTTCATAGTAACAAAAGTAAAAACGCAAATATCCATACGCAATATGTCACGAAGTCTACCGATATAGATTTGATGCCGTAGAGCTGTCTGCCCTAGAAATTACAAGAGGCGGGTGCTCATATATTTATTGCTATGTATACATGCGTATGTCTGGCGATATTTATGTCTATAATTTCTTCTGGTAACAACAGAAATATTTATTAGTCAAGTTGAATAAATTACATGTTGTATATGTTGTCACATCGTCAAACAAAGTTGTGTTAATTACACCATATCGCGGCATAAGAACCATATATACAAAATACAACAAAATAAACGTACATATTATACAAAAACCCCAAAAGTAGTTTTTCATCATACACACTAAATAATTCTTTAGGCTCTTCTTGAATTACTCTAAACTAAAGAGAAATTCAGTCATTACGATGTACAACAAAAAACATCATAAAATTGAAAAAAAAACCTTGAAGAAAGTCATTTTTTTACCGAATTGTTTTAGAATTTGTTTAATTAAACTTACTGATTATAGAATAAACGTAGGTATAATACATGAAACTGCATGAAAGCAAAAAATACGGTATGAAACAAAACTACAATATACAACAGAACAATAGCGTAGATTTCAGACCTTTAGTAACATTTAAAAGACTTGTAAAATGCCTTTTCAAAGTTTTAACATTCTAAATAACATACATAATGCTTGCTTTACTAAATACTGTTTACGTAACAGAAAGACCTATCTTACAGAATGGAGTCCATTAGTGGGATTAGGTACTCTTACTTACTATGGTGAGATAATGTTAGTTTTCATAATTAAGTAGTTACTTTCTGAATGAAAATACCCGTAAGTTGTTTTTTTATATATCAGATATCGACAGACGAGCATGAGGTTCAATTGATGGTAGGTGATACCCCAGCCACAGAACATCAGTCAATGCGCTGTCGACCTAACTTTTACTTCGAGCATTCGGAAATCCATAGACTGAAACCGAAACGCGCAATATACACTTCACGGTTTTTCCATCTATGATATTATTATTTTCCGGAATAGCCATTCTTGCCCATATCAATTATCTATAATTAAAATTATTTTTGATTTATTGCAGGGTTTTGTCCTAAATCGCCTGAGTGAAAAGGTTAAGATCTGCCTTCACCTCAATTTGTGTAAAAAAAATTGTTCTTCATTGCTCCGTTTGCCGTAAAATACGAACAAACACACTCTTAGTTTAGAAGGTTTCGCATAATATTAAGTGTTAAGTCTCTATTGACTCTATATTATGTATTATCATTTTACAAAAATATAAGGTTTATCCAGAATTATTCTAGCCTTTTTTTGATTTTTTTTTATTTTTGGTCGGCGCAGTATTTTCTTTTTATCCATTATATCATTCTGTCAGTCACACCCGTTAAACAAATATCATTCTCCACACAATCAATCCATCTTTTTTTGGCCTTCCTCTTCTCTTATACAAACAATTTCATATTGATACTTTTTTTCATTTGCACATATACACATGGTTTTCATCCCTACTCACATGCCCGAACCTTAAAATTTTTCATTTACTGGCTCTACTCCTGACAGTAGTACCTCTCAGAATATCTAATAAAAAAAATATGTATGACATTTAAATTGTAATATCATATCTTAAGTATTCTGTCGTATACACGGTCGCCTCTTATATGCCCATTCATTGCGGTCGAAATATGGTCTTACAAAAAGCTATTCATCCACAGACTAGAGTTGTAGAATACAGGTGAAGGTTACCTAAAACAGCTGAACTCTACGACTGCGGAATTCTGAAGGTGAACTAATACATTGAGAGTTGACATATTAAAGGGGTAGCGTATTATTGTACATACTATTCCTTACAGACAAACATATGTTTTGCAATTTTCAGTTCTTTAATTATTTTTCACAACTCGCGGCCGCGGCGTTATTTTACTCTGAGCTTCTTAAGCAAGCTATTTCTTCGCGACATCCGATTTCGATGAAACAAAATTTTGATTATGCCCCAAATAAGCTTCATTTGTTTGTCTACGCATCAAAATCAGTTCAGTTTCTTCGGAGATTAGCGTGTACAAATAGATAGAAAAAAGATCTTTAAAATATATTTTTGTTGCCGTTCCCCTTCATTAATAGTTCCCTCTTTATATCTTTTTTTTTCAATGTACAGAAATTATGATTCTACTGATTACCTATTTAAAATTAAAGACTGTTTAATTTTGATAACGTCACATCATTATCATCTAGAACGATTTGTATGCGATGATTTATGAATAGATCGCAAGTTTAGTTAATATTTTTAGACCTCTTTTTTTCAATTCAATATAATAAAAAATTTTTAATTAGAGGCCAGCTTTTAAGCGAAACTGCGACCTAGATTTTAACCAGGAAAATTAAAGTATTTCTAGAAATACGACGGACATTTCCTAGAATTATTTTTACTGTAGCAGAGTGTTCAGACAGAGAATACCAAGTACCTATAATAAATAGAATACCTTAAAAATCTTTTTTTATGTCAGATATCGACAGACAGGTAATATCTCACAGAACATCAGTCAATGATGCAGTCGACCTAATTGTTGCTTCGAGCATTCGGAAATCCATAGACTGAAACCGAAATGCGCAATATGTACTTCACAGTTTTTCCATCTATGAACGGTGGTTCGTTACCCGGTCGCGTCGGAATTTCGATATGTCAAATCAAATGAGAAAAAACTGGTTTGAAAGAGGCCTACGATTGACTCACTGGTAAACATATTATTATATTATTATTATATTATAAAATTAATATACTATAGAAATAAAAACATCGAAATCCTTCTCGCCTATTGACTATAATATGTATAAAAAATCAAAAAATGTCAGAAATATTATAAAATAAACTGTGTATCACCCACGTTCACATCAAGAAGACAAAGAAAATGCGCAACATGATCGTGAAATCAGAATTACTCGAAGGATATAAATAAAGGGTTTTGAGAATGACGAAAGTCTGCGCAGGCGCCGCCAGTTTAAAAATACAAATAATACCGCTGTCGTTAGTGTCATATGGTTTTAAAGTGGGAGTTAGTATGTTTTTTTAATCCACACTAATTTCTACTATAAAGAGAAAATGATATTATCTTTTCATTCAGTAAATGATACATGTCGTATTAAAATAATCTTAATTGGAGACTTTAAAAAAAGGTATACTTTTGGAAAAGACGAGTTTCGGATTTATGAACATGTCTTATCTTCTAATATATAAAATTTCCATGTCACAATGTTAGTTACCGTACTCCTCCGAAACGGCTTTACCGATTTTTACCAAATTTTATATGCGTATTCAGTAGGTCTGAGAATCGGCTACTATCGATATTCATACCCCTAAGAGATAAGGGTTCACCCTTAAATTTTTTTTTTAATTTTTGGACGAAATTTTTTGTTTTTTATTTTTTTATAATGTGGCATTAAAAAATACATACAACCCTAAGCGAGCCGGGGCGGTTCGCTAGTAATATAAAAAAAAACGCAAATGGGAATCAAATGTTATGAGGGATAACATTTGATTCCCATTTTTTTCATTTTTTTAAGCTAAATAATAGAGCCAAATTACATAAGGTTGATTAGCTAGTGTCACATGGCTATTTGTGTTTGCTGTTGGGAGTTTGATGTATTGTGGGTTAATATATTATGACAAACACGCAAATATTAAAATATAGGCAAATATGATTATCCACACATGGCAGCCAAATAACAAACACAAACATTTGGCCGCAGAAGACAATGTGAATTTCAAAAACTGTGGATGTAATGCGCCTCTGAATATGGCCTTTATGTGGAATGTGGATGGTTTTGATATGCGACGAGAAATCTACAAGCGCATAGCGTACTTGTTTTTGGCCATATTTGTCAAATATACTATCCACACCTGGTAATTGTTTGCCAAATATGCCTAATACGCTAATACAAATAGCTATGTGAAGTGCCACCATGATATGATATCTCGCGTTTGTATGTCAATTTAGGGTACGTTTTCAGGACTGGAACAATATGGTGATCTCTCTGAAGCGGGAAGGTCTAATTATTAATTCCGTCCCGTTCCTTCTCTTTCTCTTTTGTATTCTATTTATTATTAGGTATTCCTCCTAGCTCCTAATTCTCCGCGAAACAGAACCGAAGATGAAATATGGCTTCAAATAAGATTATTCCCGCTATGTTAGAAACTTAAATATAGAATAGAATATAAAGAATGGTACAAATATATTGGCAATTCGTATTTCGTAGTCTCACTGTAGTCTCGTACAATAAGTCAATGTTCTATGAATCATCGACACGCACCTGGCTACTCTAGATTATTTGTCACGCTATAATGAATTCTATATCCATAAAAATAAGAAGCAAATATGAAAATAGTATTGTGTATTTGAATACAATGTAGCTACTATGCAAAATTTGGTTTAAAAATAGAAGAATTTTGACGGGCTCGTTGGCGTGTTCGGTAGAACACCTGCCGTGCGCATCGATGGGTCGTGGGTTCGAATCTCAACGGGAGCACATGCTTATAATTTTCTGTAAGCATGTTTTCCCTACGTCTGGTAACTTCGGGCATTGATCGGGTGGGAGGAATATCATACCACCACCTACCACCGTTCATAGATGGAAAACCGTGAAGTGCATATTGCGCGTTTCGGTTTCAGTCTATGGATTTCCGAATGCTCGAAGTAAAAATTAGGGTGACAGCGCATCATTGACTGATGTTCTGTGGCTGAAGTATCACCTACCATCAAGTGAACCTCATGCTCGTCTGTCGATATCTGACATAAAAAAAAAGAAGCTTTGTCGTAAACAAGGAGACGACAAAATTATAATAATATTCACTTCCTGTGAAAAATTTTAATGTTATAAGACATGCGAATACATAGTGTTTTTATGTAACAGTATTTATAGCCAGACTGGTTATAAATTATATAGTTCTAATCGAAAAATCTAAATTAGGTTGCTTGAGGGATAGGGTATAATGAATTTTCAGTTCATTTCCGTGTTTTCTGAGATTTCCCTCAACAAACATAACATATATATTCTACCTCGTATTATATTCTTAGTAGATTACATATACATATTATGAGGTCGCTGTTTCAGTCGTGTGTTTATAGCCATACAGTTTATTATAAACAAGCATAAACACCGTTTATAAATCAGCCTATTATTAACCCATTCCTTTCCGATGTTCTATTTTTAGGACACTATTATCGATGTTTTATACACGTTATTTACGTTTAAATGAAATAACTTTTTCCGGAATAAAGCGAAATTTATTATTTATCCCAGTTTCTCGAATGCTTTCCAGCAAACGTGGTCACAGGCAGACTGCAAGGTGACAGCTGTTTGATTTGAATTCTATATTGGGATCTATAATAAATCGACTTTTGATCCGGTAAAAGTTATTTTATTGAAATACTAGCTGACCCGGCAAACGTTGATTTGCCATGTAAATAATTTCTAAAAAGCAGGGGTTGGTGATAAAAAAGTAAAAATTTAGGGTTGTATGTATTTTTTAATGCCACATTATAAAAAAAAAAATTAAGTACTCCCTTAATTTTTGAAAGGGGTATGAAAAATAGATAGCAGCCGATTCTCAGACCTACTGAATACGCATATAAAATTTGGTAAAAATCGGTAAAGCCGTTTCGGAGGAGAACGGTAACTAACATTGTGACATGGAAATTTTATATATTAGATACTAAAAATAGCAATATATTCACTCAGCTATTCAAATATTTTTGTATTTTATTATCTTTTACCTCAATTTCATGATTTGATCAAAATATCAAATTTTCTGGAAGTAATCCTAAGGAAGTAACGAGAGAAAATAGTTTTCGTCGCAATTTTTGTAAATGTTTTCAATTTTATCTAAACCGCACATTTTAATTGTCCGATTGCGTTATCAGTTATAGATTATAATTGATAAAACCATGAAGCCGATTATCTATAGTAGAAAAGGCTATTCAAAGATTCAAGTACTCATACAAAATTTATCTATATAAAAAATAAAATAAGCCTTTATTTACTGCTTCTTACAAAGTTTTACCATTACTTATATAATATTATTATTAACTATCTATTATCTATATACTATTATTATTATCTATCTATCTATATTAAAATAAATATATTTACTAGAATTTGAGAGGGCCGGTTAAAGAATAGACAAAATTATTATTAACCATTTTAGTATGTGTCTGTTTGTTCACGCTTATCTTCGAAACTGAGAAATGAGAAAATTTCATGTAGTTTTCACTAATAGATTAAGCTTAGTATGTTGTAGGCTGTACGGAATTTGAACGTCGCGTCGCAAAGAAAATTTATCGTCATTAACACATCGGCATCGCTGCGAGATAATGTTGAAAGAACAAGTATACCTAAATTATTCCGGGAGCGGGGAGTGTGAAAAGTTCTCGATAAATATTAACGCACTCATAGAAAATTTAGATCCAAGACTTTTTGACCTAGTTACGAACTGCGCCTTACCTACTTTCTCATGGTTTTAAATTATGTTTTATTTTCCTCAATATATTGTTAACGGTTGACTGGTTCAAAACATAAAAAAAATATGATTTCCAAAAAGCTCTCAGAAAGTTTGAGTTGAATTGAAAAGATTTGAAAATCCTAAAGGTATCCGCGTGCCTCGTCACTCACATAAGGGTTAAATTGTATGCAATATTATTTATTTAATAAATAACATTTTACCACATCAGCACTATGAGCACATTCAAAACATATTCTATCTTAACTAAATTATATCCGTCATACTACGGTAGTGCCTTGCAAAGAAATTGTATTTTTTTTACAATTATTTGAAGGCGAATGAAGTCACGAGCACTAGCTAGTGAACAATATTTCACCCACGCTTTAATCACGGAATATAAAAAAGCAACGTTAGTTAGTAGGTACAATGTTTATGTCGGACCACACAAGTCCACACAACCTTAAATGGTGATGTTGAACCTCACCTCCTTTACGAAGAAAACATTATTTTAACTCTTGAGAAGTGGCCTGTTTTAGAATGACTACTTATATATTTATTTTTCTTTAAAAAGTTACAATAATTTACAATGAAGCCTTGGCTTGGCAATTCCAAGTATTACTACAATACAATCTAAGAAATGATGGATCAAACAAATCATAAAAATTTCGATTTAACCAGTAAGTAGACTTCGCTAAATTCTTTGAAGGAGTATAAAACAGTTTACTGATAGGTATGCTTAATGCTTATTTGTGCCTAAAAACTTTCTGAAATAAACAATGAACCCCTATCTAGGAACCCTGTATCTTGGGGTCCTGGATTGTCTTTGAATTTAGCTTGTCGTGGCAAAATAATTAATTTATAACTTTTTTGTTTATACTTTATATGAAGTCGTTTCGTGTCGTTTTTTATATGAAGAACAAAACGCCCAAACGCCAAAACAAAACGCACTTCGCAAGTGTTCAATGTAGATGTACTATACATATATGTACCTTTATCTTTATGATATATCGACCTTTTTACTTCGAGCTTTCAGAATTTAAATCCGAAACACTTGATGTGTTTGTGAACTTTGGTTTCTTACCTGGTAGGAATTTTAATATTACCACTCGTTTAATGCCAAGAAAACCAACCAAACCCATCAGGGCAATGCGCCATCGGGCCCGTCATACAGATGTTAAAACAATTTTAGCGTTAAATCTATATTTCTTTATTTACAAATTGGCTCTTTAGCAGTTTTGCCTTTCCACTGATGAATTATAATTTTATGGAGAACCTGATTAGTGATTGATAAGTAATAAAATTAGAATTTTAAATTCCGAATTTGAATATTTTGGTGCAGAGAACTAATAATAATAATAACTATAATAACAGCGCTAGTAATAAGGGCTTGTGGGAAAAAGAACCTGGGGTATTTCTCTGTCTCATTATCATTTTTGTTAAATCTTAAGGTAAACCTCATTCCTGAATAGAAGTAACAAAATATATGAAGTAGACGTTGTAATCTATTCTTAGTAGTTAGAGACCATTTCACAGAATACCTACTTAAGTAGAGACTTACCTAGAGAGGTAAGTTATATTTGGAAAGAAGTCTGAAGTTTGCAATATGGATTTAAACTATAACGTGAATGAATTATATATAAAATATATAAATCGTAACTTCTTTCTTCGTTTAAAATGTTATGTAATTCAGCTATCGAATCAAACAAACGCAGTTCAACTTAGGTAAATAATTAAGATTGTATACCTCAGTTCTTTACCACAGTTAAACTGTATCACTGAATTAATATATTTTAGTCTATTTGTATGCAATCTCCGCGGACAGGCTGACTCTATTTAGAATAATGACACATCGTCTGAACACTAACGTATTCTATTCACCTTTCTTTACTTCCTTTGATCGAGCATTTGAGCTTTGAGAGCGTAGTTTTACACATTCTCAACTCTAATTTCGGTTGATAGACAATATTGGACAGATTGAAATGAAATGAAATATATTGAATATTCGGGACGGCATAAAAGTATAAGTACATCAATAATAAAACAACTTAAAAAATATAAATTAACAATTAATAAATATAGGAAGAAGTGCCGCCACGAAAAGGGCAGGTAATCAGCATATGTCAGAGCATAAGCTCTGACGCTGATTTTCAGTAGTCCCCCAGATATATAGTAGATTATCAGAAAGTATGATATCATAATTTTAACAACATTATTTTTTTTAAATAAATAAATCACATGAAAAATATAAGATGATTTATTCAAAAAAAAAAGCTTTTTTGGCAGTTCCACTAACGAATTATTATACGAATTCTAATAAAGGAGGCATACCGAATACCGTTATTATAATATTTTTTTGGCACCTTTTTTGATATATCTTATGATCGTGTGAAAAAACAATATGTAAGTACACAAATCACCGTTTCACGGGTTCACGTATAATAACGTTAACTACGCCTTTGTGACTCACGCTCGCTCTGCCGGTAAAAAAACACAGGAATGCGCATACCCTCACGTTTTTGTCTGGGAAAGGTACCCCATGAGTAGGATTACAAGACACAAATAGTCCTGATAATTTGGATTCCTGTAATAACATTTGGTCATTTATTTTATTTAGAACTCTTTATTGCACTTGAAAATAAAAATACAAGAATAATAAAATACTTAGAAATAACTTAAATATAAACAGTACATTAGGCGGCCTTATCGCACTCAGCGATCTCTTCCAGGCAACCCTAAACAATAAAAAGAAATGAAGAGTATTCGTGCAGGTAGTACTACTTATTAGATATATGCATTTTAAACTTTAATGAAATGAACAGAAAAGGATAGTTAAGAAGTAGGATAAGAAATAGCAAAGTGATGTTTATGTAAGAGAGTTTTGAAGGAAGTTAAAGAAGGAGCTAGTCTGATATTAACAGGTAAGGAGTTATATAGCTTTATGGCGGAAACTGTAAAATAGTTAGCATAAAAGATAGATTTGTTAGTAGGGATTTCTAAAGTCAGCTTATCCAAAGAACGTAAAGTGTAGTCGTAAGGACTCATACATTTAAATTTTTTCTTTAAGGTAAGAAGGTGTTCTGGGGTCGAATAATGTTTTTTTATAAAATTAGATATATTTTTTTGTTTTGAACATCAACACTGCTTTTTTAAACAATGAATAATTATCATATTATTGAGGAATCCTGGTAGTTTAGACCGTCGCTTCGTCTGGATTATATTATTGCAATTTCATAGAATTAGATCTATTTCAGTGACGTCTGGCAACCCTACTCAAGAGACTAGATTCTAGAATACCCCTTATTCATAAACGTAGTACTGTAAGCATAACATAGTTTAACTACGATTTGTCTCACTCTATCGAATACGAAATGACTGAACATAAAAAGAAACAAAACATACAATATTTCAAGTTTATGAATAAGACCATTAATCTACAAAGCATTTCTTAACTGACACATTATGAATAATACGCTCAAAGGAAATCGTATGTGACAGAATAATTTCGTCCAACTCTCTTGACGATTCTTTGAGAGTTAACCTGACATGCGCTTGCTTATTAACTTTGCTCCAGATTCCTTTTATGGACATGTTGTCGTTTGTGGTCCGTAAGGAGTTATATCCCATTTACTCTATAGTGGCTCTCTGAACCTTGAAGTTTTGCCAAATGTTACATAATACGATTTTGAAAACGTACATTGTTCACCGTATAGTTTTGTCAATGTCTATCATAAAATACAAGGACAACCAAACGAATATTGTTTCTTTATATATCAGTCCGTCTTTTTAACCAACTTCAAAAAAGGAGAAGGTTCTCCATTCGACAATTATGCTTGAATTTCGATGATTCTTTTTTTTTTTGTTTTTTAAGGTAATATTTCCATAGAAATTATACCGAAATTGATTCGGTACTTTTTTTTGAAAATCAACAAAAACAAAAATACACAGATAATGTTTTGGTTTGTGGTTCCTTTCAGCAAGTTTTTGATGAGGACAATCAATCTCTGTTCTTTTAACTGTCATCACTGAAACATTAACATGTATGTTTTCTTGTATGTATATCTGTTATATGCTAAAATTATTCGATTGCGGAAAACATATCTGTAGGGAAGAAAATAATGATAGAAATATGTAGTCACTGTAAGGATTGAGGCAAACAAAATAATTGCCTGATGGTGTATGCCATTTTTAACATGAAACATATTTATGCAAACAATAACTTTAAACGCATCTTGGTTGTACTGAGGTGGTCCAAGAATTTCCGCTTAGTAGCAAGAGCGACGTCCGGTCGTGACTCTTGTAGTTTATTGCTAAGGCCAGAGTTTATACCTGCCGGCATAGCATGTCAACCGCGACAAAATTTTGTCGACCCTTTTCTCGTGTTTTAATCGATTATCTCTTTATTTCTTCCGGGTCTAACATGAAAATTACACTTAAAACTCGACTATCAAAAATAGATAGATTAGTCGATCGAGATATCTTTTCTATCAAAATTGTCGATGTCGAGATATAATATATCAAGATATCTTATATATTTTAGTTTGTCTTCTCTCGTCCGCGACATAATATAACGTGGCGGTCATGCTAGGCCGGCTGGTCGCGTCGCATTCAAATGTCTAATTGCCCTCATAGACATCAAAGTCAACGAAATGCTTTAAGTTCCTTTGTTTCTGTTTATTACATCTATACTAATATTAGGTATAAAGAGGAAAGAGTTGATTGTTACGATTTAACTAAAAACTACTCGACCGATTTTAAAAATTCTTTCACCAATAGAAAGCTACATTATTAGCGAGTAACATAGGCTATTTGGTTATTTTTTGTGTATTCATTGCATCCGTGCGAGACAGGTATAGATATAATGGTCACTAGTTAAGCGAATCTGTGTAATCCATTTAATACCCTACCCCTGTTTACTAACTTAGCTTCCTCAATAAAAATGCTTAAATCGTACGGCGGCTTCTAATCGGGACATCCCTTATCAATGAACTCGAATAACTTTTACAACTTCTTATCTTATCTAATTGCACGCACCCGAAATTAATCTGTTCTAAATTTTTGTTTACACATTAAAAGCGGCTAATACTAGCGATTATATTCAATAGAACACGACGCGACGTCGCGGTCGACTGTGAACGGTAGCATAACAAAAGAGTAAAAAACTAAACGAAAATCATAACCTGGAATCGATCCGTAAAAAGCAAATACAACAAGTGAAAAGAATCCTTCATTCGAAACGCGACTGAAAAGAGTGAAAATCGTAAAAATGCTCGCGGCGGATTAAGTTGTACAATTAAAAATGGAATGAACGAATGAATGAGGATTTTTTCAATCTGCAATGCCGTCTGCTCTTGATATCGACCCGTTCAGCCAGCCGGAGTGGAGTGACTCGAGTGAGTCTACGGAGCCGGCGCCGCTGCCTCAGCTTGGGTATTTCGTACCAGTTAGGTGCAGATGTGATGTCAGATCGACGCAACACGTGTGTCGGAGAAACAGAAGGTAAATACTGCCAGTGGTTCTACTTTTGGTTCTTCTCAAAATCAGTGTTGGGGCTTATATTGAGCCCCAACGTATGCTGAGTGGTATTCCGTTTTTGGGGGCACCACTCTATTTAAATTAAAGTTATTTTTTCAATTATTTATTTGTATAATAATGTTGATCAATTTTAGTATTAAGTTCTTTTTTGTAAAAGCTTTAAGTGGTGTTTTCCAAAATAAATGTTCTATCTAGATAGATATCTATAATACAAAAGTTACAACTGTTTGTGGACAAAATTATACATACATCTACCTAATATAGTCTTGATCGAGACTGATAAAAGCTTTCTAGAAACTTAATTTACAAATTTTGTAATTCTGAACTGGAAATTAAATTGTATCTAAATTAATTATTTGTGTAATCCTGTCATGTGTATTTATATTTATGTAATGTAATCAGCTGTCTATTAATGAAATATATATTTTTTAAATTAATTTAAAAGTTCCAGAGATATTGACATAGCCTCAAACAAACAAACTTTCTATTTGATTATATCTCAGTAATTATTTACATACATACCCCTTTACAACCGGGAGCAAAAATGTTGTCAAACCAGTTAAAATCTTATTCTGTCCTTTCCTTATGGTCCTTATAATGTAAGAAAAATATTTTAAAAAATCCTCTTGGTGCTGGTCTCCAGCAATCAGACCCTCACGATCGTGAGTCTCAGGAATAATTTGTAAGTCGCATGATCGTGAGTGTTTGTTCCCATCGATTTATTTACGTTTATTTATAGATTAATAAAAGAAAATTTCATATTTTAATATATTTATTTTAATAAAAAAACACAAATTCAACATTCTTGTATTATTTTTAATCAGTCTTCAAGACTCAATAAGGAGTAAAATCAAACTTAATAGTAAATCTTAACATCTAAGAGATCAAAGTATGTAATTGTAATGTCAAGTGCAATAGGAACCATAATTATTACAATAATAAATATGAATACTACATTTTTTTAACATGATAGGACATAAAACAATTTTTGTCACGAGACAAACATAAATAACCATCACATTTGGCACATTTAATTTTGGAGCGACTGCCACAACCTTCCATTCGACAGCATCTGGGTGCTTTAATGTCATCGAAGACAGGATAGTGTTCATATCCGTCATACCTCTTTGCTTCTGATGGAGCATTAGCTGGTCTGAATATTTTATAATCTCGACGAGGAACTGATGGTAAATCATCCTCATTTTCTTCTCTACGAGGACGATCTGGTATGCAGGATAAGCTATCGGCAACATTCAAACGAAAATCAAGCAGAGCCAGTGATTCTTTTCTAGGTAACTTATTAGCTAAACAATCGTTTCTGTAAAGCCTCCAAGAGTTGACCAGCACCAGATCCAAGAAGTGTATGAGAACTTTCAAAGTCCACTTTTTGGTTTTAATAAAAGCTCGGTAATATTCCATCTGCTGATCGAGTACGTCGACTCCACCCATGTATTGATTATAATTTCTCACAACTTTTGGTGCTGGAACATCGACGTATGTTTTTTGTTCTTTATTCCATCTCTTAACGTTTGATTGATCTTCTCCAGCAGTACAGTTTGACGCTAGTAAAACGGATTTATTATCTTTCCATTTTACTATTGCGGTGGGCTCACAAACAAATTGCTGAGTCTCTCCACGTTGCATATCCGAATCTTTTTTAAATTTGAGTGTTGCTCGATCGGGAATCCGGTTCTGCATTATAGTTCCAGTTGAATGCAGACCTAACCTGTCCATTTCCTCAATCAAAGCAACAGTGGTGAAATAACGGTCATGGTACACACAGCTGCCGGGAGGAATCTTTTGTACCAAGTGTAAGATCACAGAGGGACCGAGGCCGAGACTTGAATCACCAATTGTAGATCTAGCACCTCTGTAGATCTCAAAATCTAGCATGAGTCCTTCAGATGTAGTCAGAACAAAGTTTTTCAGGCCTACAGGTCGCGGCTTATTTTTTACCACTTGACGTAACTGACAGCGCCCTGTGAACGGGATCATCTGTTCATCAATAGAGTAAAATCCCGGCACTCTTTCCAACTTGTTACAGGTTTGTTTTACCTTGTCGATCATAGGTTGTACCTTCCATAGCGGATTACCTGTATCATTTGCAGCCGGAGTGTCAGAATCAATAACATGGAGTGCATTACGAAGGACAAGGAACCTGTCTCGTGACATAAGACTAGATACCAGCTCTAACTTAGTACCAGCTCTCCAATACATCGGCAGTCGAGGAAAGGGAATGCAGCCCATGATGATATGTGCTGCAAATAATTTTGCGATCTCTGCACTTGTACACTTGAGTTCACGGCCTGTAGTGCGTAGGAAATATACGTTTGTGCACCGCGATACCTCTTCTAGAAACTCAGTGTCAAAATAGTCATTAAAATAATCAACTGGACGCCTTACCGGCTTTATTTGCAGAGCAGGATAGTCGTGCGCTTTCTCTGCGAAGGTAGTCTGCTTCCATACTCTCTTTCTCGTTGCCCTGGGTGCTGATGCTGACACTCTTCCTCGAACAGTTTCCAGTACAACTTCTGATAAGCTGGATCTATTATGTGTAGCAGAAGTTGAATTGCCTTGACGTGATCTTCTAGATGCCCGAACAGTGTTTCTTGGTGTCGGCGGGATTGGTATCTCAATCAACGGGGAAGGTGGTGGCACTACTGGAGCAGCTGACGTCGAAGGAGCCATAAAGGAATTCTCAGGGACAACTTCATCGACCTGCTCCCCTTCAAAGTGATTTTCATCATTAGTTTGCCTAAATAAGACATCTTGATCGAACAATTCCAGGTCGTCGTCGTCAAAATCTTCTAGCTCCGAATTATTTCCATCATTTAATAGGTCTGCTATGATGTCATCAGTAAGCTTAAGCCCTAAAATAAAAATAAAACCATATTTAGGAGGCATAATACACAAAACCAACTTAAAAATGCACCACAACAAAACAAATTAATTTTACGTACTACGACCGATATCACACGACCGTGAGTGTTTAAATTTCGAAGAAGATTCTAATTAAACTATCGACGTAAAGTACAAAAAACACTAGTTAAACTCTATAGCAACTCATAAACAAACGATACACATAGAAAGTTGTTTAAATATCTGTTTAAATTACGTAAATATTAGGTACTTACGCGAGCGGGAATCGTTGTCGAAGAACGCAGCCATTCTTCCCGCGGCCTCTGGGCTACTGACTAGTACTGACAAGTTGTGACCTATGTCTACACTAATAATCCAGTTTTTGGCGCGCTCTCAGATAGACACACTAACGATCGGCACAGGTTGCGTTCGCAAAAGTTGTTTTGATTTTGGTCCAGATTTTTTAAAAGTCAAGACTCACGATCTTATCAGACCGGTTGTAAAGGGATACAACGAATTCTATACAGTACAAGAAATTCTTCTAAGTATTATAAAATAAATAAATAAATAATTTAAACTTAAGAATATCGCTCTGTATTCATATCACGTTCACACAACGCTATGCTATCATAAAATATTATTCTCTGTACAAGATAATATAATTACATTATTTACAGTAGTTTTAAGCAAAAGTGACGCTTACCGTCAAGGGATTGCAATAATCCGAATGCTCGAAGTAAAAATTAGGTCGACAGCGCATCATTGACAGCTGATGTTCTGTGGCTGATGTATCACCTACCATCAAGTGAACCTCATGCTCGTCTGCAGTGGCGGGACTACCATACAAGCCCAAAAGCCCGTCTTGCCGACTTTAATATAATACGCTTTTATATATAACTTATATAATTACGTAATAGTATAAGTTATATATGACTAATGACATTATTATATTTCTTTTTAATGTATTAATAAGACAAAACAGGCGTTTGGGTTTGTATCGTGGTCCCGTCTGCTCTTCTGATGTCTGACATCAAAACCTAAGCAATTTCTCTTTGTCAACAGGGAATCTCCCCGCTCGCGTCGTTCAATATCGCAATGTTCTTGCAACAGCATCTCACGTCGTTCCTCAGCAGCCGCGTCTCCAGTCACATTGCCTCCACTCAACAACACCATGGAGATGTACGTCGAACCAGTCATCGAGGATGTACGTCAATTTTTTTTATTTTTTTTTTATGAAATAGGGGGCAAACGGGCAGTCGGTTCACCAGATTCGATGGTAAGTGATTACCGGCGCCCATGGACATCACAACACCAGAAGATTTGCAAGTGCGTTGCCGGCCTTTATACTATATATATCTATACATAATATTATAAAGTGGAAAGATTTGTATTTTTGTATGTTATGAATAAACTCAAAAATTACTGTACCGATTTTAAAAGTTCTTTCACCAATGGAAAGCTACATTATCAGCGAGTAACATAGGTTTTTTTGTGTATATTACAGCTACATTTCACCCAGGTGAAGCCGGGGCGCGTTGCTAGTCTATACTAATATTATAAAGAGGAAAGATTTGTGTGTTTGTTATGATTTAACTCAAAAATTACTTAGCTGATTTTAAAAATTATTTCACTAATAGAAAGCTACATTATCAGCGAGTAACATAGGCTATTTTTTGTGTATCTACATTGCACCTGTGCGAAGCCGGGGATGTTACTAGTTAGTTATAAAATACAACAGTAGTAGTACAAGAGTAGACAGAATCACAAAAAAATGTGCAATTTACTTGGGATTTTCGCTACACATGGTACTTTTGAAGAACGCTTGTCATAAAAATGTTATAGCCGCATGATTTTTTGGAACTCTAGGCTTCACCTGAAAAACCAGTTTGTTTGGGTTGATATAATAAGCGTGAAGCAAGCGGTTCTTGTTTCGTTAATATTTCTGATGATATCTTAAGTAAAAAAAAATATATATGAAAAACAAAAAAATTGTAGATACTGATTTAATGTGCCTTAACTTCGTAAGTTCACAAAAAATAAAATACTCAAATACCAATCAAAATTCAAGTTTTCTTAATAGTATTGATGTCCCTTTGTTTTAGATACATAATATGAAAGAGTATCTTAAGTAGTCCGCAATTTTCACTACCGTTTCAGTATTCCGCCAAAAGATGTAGTATTGTTCTTCAACTCTGAAAATAATGAATTAAATGTCAACATAGTAATTATATAGCCATATATCAATGGCTAAATCTAATATATAAAATTCTCGTGTCATAGTTTTCGTTGCCATACTCCTCCGAAACGGCTCGACCGATTCTCATGAAATTTTGTGTGCATATTGGGTAGGTCTGAGAATCGGACAACATCTATTTTTCATCCCCCTAAATGATAAGGGTTGTTCACCCTTAAATTTTTTTTCTTAATTTTTGGACGGAAACTTTTGTTTTTATTTTTTATTATGTGGCATTAAAAAATACATTCAACCCTAAATTTTTACTTTTTTATCACCAACCCCTGCTTTTTAGAAATTATTTACATGGCAAAACAACGATTGCCGGGTCAGCTAGTAGTATATATAATAATTTTGAGAGGGATTTCTCTTATCTAGACAATTTCTTATGAAAGTTTATAATGTACAATATTGTTATTGAGTTTTTATATATTGTAGTAGAGAAATATTTAAAAAATAGTAAAAATCTCTAGGATACTTGCGAAGCTATTTCCTTCGATTCAGTAATATTAGGTACTAACTACTAGATACTAACTCGTTCGAACAAATCTATATATTATATAAAAGAGATTTCCACCTATATAGTTACTCATCACGATATCTCTGGAACCATAAGGCGTAGCGACTTGAAATATGGTAGGAATATTCCTTTCGCCGAGTAGAGGTCAGCTAAGAACGGATTTTACGAAATTCAACCCACAAGGGGGGTTGCGGGGGCAATTGCTAGTTTAAACATAAATCATCTCACATGTACAATAAATTGAGCTTCGAAATAAGTATAAGGACTCAATATAATGTATTAACTTACATAGCACATTCTCCTCAGTTTTGTACTTGTCGATGACTCTTCGCATTGACTTGACAATTTGTTCCGGTCGACTATAAAAGTATTTGTGTTGACTGCTCCCGTCCTCATTGTAAATGTCATGGTCTATTAGACCTTTTGGTGACATGAACAGAATTCTATAACAATGTATATGTATCATAAAATATCAGATCACCGGACGGCGTTGTAAGATATATGTATGGAACCTTCAGGCTTATTAACCTGAAGATTAGGATAGCATACTACGCCGTTTATATCCATTCTATTTGGACGCGTACCTCATAAATCTTATTATTTTTTAATCACTAAGCGATAACATCGCCTAGTAAAGTATACATATTGCACCTATACATGTTTACTTACGTCTTTGATTATTTATATGTCAAAGACTTACGTATATCCCACGGATATGAAACATGCAGGCCGCTATGCAGTACCGAATATTTTATACCTTTGATATCCAGCATGTCATAGAAGTTTAGCAATTGGGATATACCATGGAATTTGCTGCTACTTCCGAAGGCGATTGGTAGACTAGCTATTAGGAAATAGATGAAAGGGAAATGCACTGATATAATTTTACGTATTTAAAAAAAGGATCAGCCTGTGGTCTTGTTTCAACTTGCGGGTTATAATAGTTTAAAAATAAATGGACTTCAGTTAAAATTAAAAGTTTCCACTATGTATACTAATAATAATATTATAAAGAGGAAAGATTTGTTTGTAATAAATAATGTTTGTTACGATTTAACTCAAAAACTACTGGACTGATTTTAAAAATTCTTTCACAAATCGAAAGCTACATTATCAGCGAATAATATAGACTATTTTTTGTGTATATCATCTAGGTACATTGCACCCGTGCGAAGCCGGGGCGTTTAACTAGTATAATATAACGCTGTAGGAATTCAAGTATTGGAGTGTGACAATAGTTATTTACCGAGGTATATAAGATCCGTCCGGTGCAAAGGTATTACTTTTAGGTTCTTCATCATCAATCAGGTTCACCATAACGAAATGCTTACTCAAAGACTGGATTTCAACAGAGCTCGCGAACTTCGGTTTCAAATTCTTACACGCTGTACACCACGACTTATGTATTATCACCATCACCGGCTTCTGGTGATGAGTGGCTATTTGTAAACCAGACTGTAAAGATCCTGCCCAAACGTAATTCTTTCCAAAACCATTGTCTTTGCCGCTTAGTGAAGAGCACGAAACCCTGCTAAAGATCAACGTGAAAAATGCCTTTGCCAGCTTACTGGTGGCCATTTTATGAATAATTTAGGGCACGACGAACACCTGTTCTGTCGTGCTAATAACATTTTAAATAATTTATCATGTTCGCCAGATCGCCATTTTGTTTGTTTTACTAGGGTGACATACTTTGACAATGTTAAAGATAAATACATGATAATAGTACAGTCAAAAACTACAAAAAGAAATTGTTTTAGGCCTAAAGTACACGGTTGTTGACAAATTGATACCCATGTACAGCATAAGACTAGACTTTATTTTATATTATAACTAGCGATCCGCCCCGGCTTCGCACGGGTGCAATGTAGATGGTCAAAAAGTCTAAGATATCCTATCTCTTAAGTTGGACCAGACTGCTCACGGTGTGTAATTTAAATTTTAAAATCGGTTAAGTAGGTAGTTTAGGAGTCCATCGCGGACAAACATCGTGACAGGAGATTTATATATTAAGTAACAGATACATACATCTTGTCGAGCCTGTCTAGATAGCCTCAAGATAACAATGTGTTGTCTACCTTTAACTTCTTGATAAATAAAAAGCGTGAAATATATTACATAAGCTCCATTATATTATACAATATACTTTACGACGTGTATACGTAATACGACGTATAATATTTTATGTTCAAAAAATTAATAATTATCGCCATCTATTGAGATTCTGAAATATATACTCTGTTTCCGTAAACAGCGTATTGATGGCTGATGCTACTTCGACAAAATAGAAACTTGTTTTAACTCACTGTTTCCCTCCTAGATGGCACTGTTTAAACTTATAACTGTTATATCCGTTAAATGAATTTAAAAAACTTTAGCATACCAAATTTTTTTTTCAAGTATCAACATTTTTAAATGAAGTATATTACTTGAGATTAGACTAGAATGGTTATTATACAAATAATGTCACGAATTAAATATCACAATATTATAATGCGTTTAAATAATCTGTTAAAATAATTTCCTTCAATGAATGTGATTTTTTCATTAACATTTTTTATATATATTTCTTGTTCTCTTATTACGATGTATCTGGACTTTATTGTATTTTATTTTAATCTTGTAATTCTGTTAATTTTAGTACTGATGAGTCATTATTCTCTATCCATTTTTACAATCAGTTTCTTCTCAAATATCAGGCTTACCTGGAATAAATCGTCGCCAGCCGATAAGATCACCCCTTGCACAATTAACTTTAAGTTTAGTTAAATAAGTTTTTTAAAATTATTTATTTATTTATATGATATTGAAAAAAAATTGGTAAAGAAATTGTCATAAATATCATCGTTTTATTCATTTCATATAACGAAAACGCGATTTATTAAATAATAGAATTAATAATTCTATTGATTAGTGATTTATGAAATTTTTGAATTCCAAAAATTATAGAACTACAAAAAATCTACTATACTACGATTAATGTGTACCTTTAAATCAATATTGTGTTAAATGAACCAGTGACAAACTTTTTAAAACTATTCAAGTGTATCTGTTTGCATTTACGAATGCGTGTGCATATTTTTCTCTTATTTTCAAATGCATTACATTGTCAATACGTCTCGCTCCATGTACCCTATTGGAAAAAGCAGATAAAGTATGATAATAACATGTAATGTGAACATGATTGTCTGCTTAACACGCATAAAGTAGATACGCATCTGGACGCCCGCACGCTCATTAAAAATATTACAACGTGGTCCTAATGATTTAAATATTTCGAAAAATATTTATCAATTAGGAATTTCATTACTACACCTCTTTTCAGTGGCTTATTTTTATAGTAAAAATAAAGTCTACATAACTAGTCTGTGGTATCGTGAGTGAATTCGAGCGTATAATCTGTGCAAATGTTATATTTTTCGCGCGCTTTCATGTGAATCTTTTATCCGTGTGCTAAGACTGTTCATCGTACTGTGCGATGAAAAACATGTATGGGAATCAAGGACATGTCCGTAATATGTATGGTACCATACGTTCGGTGGCACCGAGGGGCACCCCAATAACAGCCCTTGAACAATTTGCACCACCTTACTTCTACCATATTCCGCCTCATCCGCATCAGTTAAATACATATCCTGGAAGGAAAAGACGAAAGAAGGTAAGAATTTATGTTTTTATTCGTAAACCGTAGATTACATTTAAATATTCGAAAGGGTATCCAAATAATAATTATTATTTGTATACCCTTTTTGGATTATAATCGTTTATAATCGTTTACTTACTTATATAATTTAAGATATGCGAGAATAGAAAGTAGAAACCTTCTATTTTCAAAATTCTTAGAAATTCTAACCTAATTAGATTTCAAAATGCAACGCGTATTAAATCAAACTTGTAAAATATTATAAAGTAATTTTTAAATTAAAAGTTCTGTAACTAACATTCCGGTAGAATGGAATGGGTTGGAAATAAAATTTAATTTTAACCACTTTTATTTCGGCAATTATACAGTATTGATTCTTTGTAAGAATCCATACTTGGCCGACATGTTGATGACAAACGTACATTTCAAATCAAATGACCCAGCATTTGATAATAATGTTATCTCAGTACCAAATGATCGGGGGGCGTTTACTAAAACTATAATTGGTTGCGTTTTATATTCTGGTTATGATAACATTGTATACCAGATACAATGATAAGAGATACGGGAATTTTTATATTAGATTTCATTAACAGCCTAATATATGTAAATAACTTTCTGTAAACAACCTATATTTAAAAAAAACATAATTTACATCTTTCTCAAAAGTCGGAAATCTGCAAATATCTGCTGTTAAGGAATGGTATTTATAAATAGTGCACTATACTGAATTTTTGTATCACCTAATGGGTCATAGGGACGTCTTCTTTGCTCTAGCCAATCAAAACAATGTCTTTCTTATATTGTTTCCCCGGGATTCGAACCGAGATCTCTGGAACACCGGAGGTGACAGAGTGCTCCATGGTGCCCATTTTTTGTCGATACATACGAAAAACTCACTTTTATCCCATTGTGGATTATTTCGTAAGTTAATTGATATGATACTGTTAGCAGAAACCAACATAGTCATTCTTAAAAACAAAAACACGATATAAGAGTTCAGCATAAACCAGGGGCGGATTTGAGACGCTAGCCGCCCTAGGCCTTTATAACATTGCCTACTCAACTAGAGCACGAAGAATTGAATGATATATTATAAGAATTAAATTACAGTCAAATATAAGAAAAGTCTATATATGATAAAATCACATCAATCGGTGCTATTAAATACTGATGCATACCTTTTTATTTGTGAGTTTCTAAACGTTGAAGTATAAGTTCATCGAGTTCTGCCCTCACCGAAATTTTGCCGCTCTAGGCCCTGGCCTATTCGGCCTATAGGCAAATCCGCCCCTGGTATAAACTATATAGCGCAAATATCAAAGAGTATTAAGTACAGAAGGCAAATTTTTATTAGATATATTAGAGCCCATTATGATTTCCACGCATTCTTTTATACTCTCTTTCTATAAAGCACCATAAAAAAAAACATTAATTATCGTGAAAATAACTGCAAAATTAACTTTCATACTTACGAATCTAATTAGCATTTCATTTACTTTGCAACACGCTTGGTACGATATTTCTCAATGAAGAAAGACATTAACTTATACGATACGTAGAACGACGTTGAAAATACAACTGCATCCAGAAATAATTTGTTTATAGCCATTATTATTATTTTTCTAATATTTTAAGCATATCTAAATATATCACTGATATTGTCTTGCAACGCTTATTGCATAGATTTCTTACATCGGGTTTCGTTATTTAACTTACGGACGACCAAAGATAGATTACTATAACAACATTGCATTTGGAAAAAAATGTAATGCTTCTTCAATCTATCAATGGCTTCTTCTGACAAAAACGACGTTGCCATGGTTCTTTATTGAGGTTGTTTGACACCTGACGTTTAATGCGTATGCCATAAATCTATAAAGACCAAGGACTTTATATAATACTAGCTGATGCCCGCGACTTCGTTCGCGTGGGGTTCACATTAAGCTGAGCTTTTGAGCAAGCTTTCTTCAAATGACATATCCTCCTCCACCCTCTGTACTTGGTGATTTCTTTTGGGAAAGAGCTTTTGCATCATGTTATCGACATGTTTAATGGTGGTTGAGATTGGTGTTCGAAGGATGATTTGAAATTCAATAGTTGAAATAATTAACCTGACTTTTAAAGAAACTTTAGGGAGATTCATATTAATTAAATTTTACGTGACCAAAATCCAGATACTTGTGTTTTTTCTACTAATCAGAGTTCAATCGAAGATTGGATTCAATGCATTTTCTGTCTTAAATAGATGCGTGCGTTCATTTAATTGGACATCTTTTTAAAATTCCCGGGATTCCAGCCCGGGTTTCCGGTGCTAAATGCGGAAACCTCTAAGATACGGAAGCAAAAATGTCGAATTCTGTTTAAGAGAAAGGATTGATGAAAAGGTGAAATAAATGATCTCATAAGAAATCCTTTTTCAATCATACGTTTTCTATTTTTTGTTATAATATAGTTCTTTCAAAAAATAAATAAATAAATAAATACAAAAAAATATTTCTTTCATTTCAACTTCAGATTCGAACTCGCATCAAAAGCTACGCTATGGGACTGCATATCCACTATTCTACGAATACATATTAGTCCGGGAGCCAGGTGCAAATTTGGTTAATTATTTCCTCTCGAGAGATAATTCGTCAGACGCATCAGAGTATAGTATTATAAAGCCTCGTGAACGTCAGCTGGCGCTCGGGTGGGGGGATGAGCAGTTGTAGAAAAAAATACATTTATTCATTTCCTCTCAGCTAAAAATTTGTCAAATTGTAGTTAATCCAATATTTCAACGAAAAAAAATAATCAGCTGGTTACAACATGGTGTATTATACGTCAGCTGGTGTCTCGAACATGAAAAAAAAAAAATATTTTCCGTGATTTCCTCTCAAACAAAAATTTACCTGATGATAGCTTATATGTAACTGTGGATAAATATATAGATCAGCTGGCTGTATCTTGGTGGAAAAACCGTCAGCTGATCCTTTGAAAGTTATTTTTTTTTTGTTGGTATAAATTTAAATATTTGAAGCCCTATTTATTTATCGAGTAACTAATTCATTTATACTAAGCTAATTGATTATTTAATTATTTAAATATATAAAATTATTTGATTACATACTTATTCGTTTCAAAAATATTGATACTGAATGTTTATTTCAACTCAACTCTCATATTGAAGCGCAATATCGAATAATTAAAGATACGTCATTTCCTCTCAGATGAAAATTTGTGAGCTGATTGTTATATACTGATGCGATAAATAAAAAAAATCAGCTAGCAATAAGTCGAGGAAAACCTAGTCAGCTGATGCATATAAATTGGCAGTAGATGCTTCTGCCAAACTCCTATGTAATAACTTTCAAAGTATCAGCTGACGGTTTTTCCACCAAGATACAGCCAGCTGATCTATATATTTATCCACAGTTACATATAAGCTATCATCAGGTAAATTTTTGTTTGAGAGGAAATCACGGAAAATATTTTTTTTTTTTCATTTTCGAGACACCAGCTGACGTATAATACACTATGTTGTAACCAGCTGATTATTTTTTTTCGTTGAAATATTGGATTAACTACAATTTGACAAATTTTTAGCTGAGAGGAAATGAATGAATGTATTTTTTTTTCCTTCGTGCGTGGGAGGCTACAACCGCTCATCCCCCCACCCGAGCGCCAGCTGACGTTCACGAGGCTTCATAATACTATACTCTGATGCATTTTACTAATTACCGCTTGAGAGGAACTTGGTCATGAAAACCTGTTGCTGGCTCCCGGACCATATTGGAAATGGCGAAATAATCAAACTATTTCATTTACATATCAGACTGTGATTGACATCTGACAATTCGAAAAAGTTCAACGCGAGTCAGTTTGCATTGAAATTTGGTGATATGGTGCCTTTAAAATAATATTTAAATGATGATAACTTTTCTTTCCGATAACCGATTTCGATAAAACAAAGCCTATATGTTGCCCCGGGCTTTCCTTAATATATTTGTGTAAATTGCATGATAATCGGTTCAGTATCTTCGGAGATTAGCGTGAACAAACAGACAGACAGACAGACAGACAGACAGACGGACAGACAGACAAGAATCTTAAAAATTGCATTTATGCATTCTGCTACCCTTCTTTTATCACCCCTCTTAATTTCTGGTAAAAATATTTAGTGAAGCGTAATTTCGATCCTACTCTTTTATTATATGTATAGATAGATATAAAGTCCTTGATAAAGACTTATGATTATTATAAAGTTTTTGTGACCTGGTAACGATACCTTTAAGCCCAGTATTATTTTCGGGCACTAATTTTCCTTTTTACATTTTTCATTGTGAATTTATATTATAATAAAATTATATTATAAATTAACAATGTAATAAAAAAAAAAATTATAATTATTTAAATTAATATTTCTCTCAATACTTTTCAAAAGAGCAAGCCCTTCCAATACCCTTAAAATAAAATGCTTAAATGTAAAAAACAATAGTATAATAAATTAACAGTGACTATTTAATTATCATTTTAATAGTTTTACAGTATTTTTGATTGTCCCTCCTTCATTTCGTCTATCTCTCGTTTGTATGTGCATTGGTTTGCTTTGTGGAACTTCTGGTAGTGCTGAGGAGAAGATCCCAAAGGAGTAACCCATTAGAGAAACCGTTGATAAAACAAAAAAAGTAATTTTTATTTGATCTTTTGTATCCATTTCAGGAATCTCTTCTTAGATAGGCCATGTCAACACAATGTAAAAACACTAATTTCTGCACCCATTTAACTATATTTTTCTAAAAAAAATATAATCTCAGATCTAATTTCGCTTTTTTTCGTTTGACAGCTGTTATTGACATCACAGCGTGTTTTAGAGTTTCATAGATAAAACCTAAAGATTATTAGGTAGGTACGAGTACATAATGTAACGATAATATACGTATTTTTTTTTCAATTTCATTTATTCAAATAAAACTTAAAATATAAATAGACAGTTTAAAGTTGGTTTTGTTTGGATTAATCCCGGCCTATGAATTTCGGTATCGGACATCGTGTCAAAAATTCCACGCATACCATCTCGATGTCTGGAAGTCCACAACTACGCAATTCTTCAGACACTTCCTGCCTCGCACAACCGCTCTGTGTGTAGGTATGTGTAGAACCAGTTGTCGCTGATGGTTTTTCCGCCATAGACAACTGGTTCCCTACACATCCTGCAAAGATAGGCAAAGCACCTGCAAGCCCTCTGGTGTTGCGGATGTCTATGGGCGGCGGTGATCACTTACCATCACGTGAGCCACCTGCCTGCTTGCCCTCTATTCTATAAAAATACCTAAGGAATCCGACCTCAGAGGCCCAAGCCTGAACAACTTGCGAGAAGGTATTCGTATCGTCAATCTGTCATTCGTATTCATTTTTAACTGATTATTTAAACAACTTAGTGATACCTCCAGGGAATTATGGAGTAAGGCAAGAAGATACACAGGTTGTAATTAATATTCTCAATTTTATTATTTCAATTACTACATCGATTTCATTAGTAATAGGTTACACTGTCTCTGATTCACAAGGTTTTAGACTTTTAAACGATCAGTTTGATCGGTACAATATACCTATCGGGGAGTCTGATTGTCTACTGTTCTCTTGAATAAATAAAAATGTTTTTTATTAGATTTAAAATATTCTGTCTTTTATTAACGCGAGTATCACACATTTAAATAAAATACTGTATACCGGATTAAAACGCGATTTATTATTTATATTGTTTAAATTATTTATCCCGACGTTTCGGATGCTTTTCAGCAAACAGAGTCTCCCGCGACCACGGTTGCTGAAAAGCATCCGAAACGTCGGGATAAATAATTTAAACAATATAAATAATAAATCGCGATTTAATCCGGTATACAGTATTTTATTTAAAATATGCAAAAAATATTTCAATTCGAATAAAAAACCATATTCAGAAATCCATAATTATACACGTTGCACGAATGCGTTGAGTGTATAAAAAAAACAGACATATTATATGTATTATTGGTTTTATTTCAATTTAGTTGTTAACATGTTGGTGGCTGCTTCTTCCTCGGTGGACAAGGCGGTTCTTTTGGTTTGGCCGCTGGTTCGTTTTCCTTATTCTGTGCTGATGTATCACAGGATCTTTCACGGAGTATTCTAGTTATAATTTCCTGAGGGCAGAATACTCCAAAAGAATACATTAGTGATACACAGATTGTACCTACTATTAGGTTCGTTTTGATCATATCTATTTTACTCCTCTGTTCTATGTATTTTAGTGAAAGACGATCATTGATGATGGATTCGAAGTATTTTCTGGGCGTCCAATGCCACAGGTGGGATGGTTTGATGCCAGGCTTCATTTTATTGCGAGGGGAAAGGAGTCTCTAATTTATGGTAATTGAAAAGGTCGAATATATTTAGAGTTGAAATAACCTGGTATATTTAAAAGCGATAGTGATTTCTGAATTGCCGGCCATTGTGTTAGGCTTGGAGAACGGAACTGATGAATTTGGCAGCCTGAAAAAAAATGTAAAATCATAAATTATTTTAGGATTGTAATATTGTCTTTTATTAACGCGAGTATCACACATTTAAAAAAAAGACTATAAAGGATTAAAACGCGATTTATTATTATTTATATGCCGACGTTTTTGATGCTTTTCATTCAGTCGCGGCAGACCGTTTTAATCAGTTACAAAGCAGTTACAGTATTTTATTTAAATGTGTGATACTCGCGTAATAAAAGACAATATTAAACTACAGTAGTTATATTGTACATAGTTATATTTTCGTATCTATAAGATACGTAACGAGTTGGTGTAGGTTATCACTCCCGGCAATTATCGTTAAGTCAATTTAGAAACCGCCCTTTGATATAAATCGACAAAGGAACCGATCGACTCAACTAGGTGAATCATTCAATCGAGATTACATACATGATTGTCCTTACCAATTTCTTTGCAATTTTACTTACCATTACGGCCGTCGACGACGCCTGATTTTTTCCAAAACGGTAGCAACACAGGAAAATGCTGCTGATACAGTTACAATCAAGATAAAGTCTTGACGGAACATACGTCATTCTTTGATGACAATTTACTTTTCATTCTATTTGACCTATTGATTAAAAAAGTTTCGATAACAGACATTGCAGTTTCAAAATTACAAGTTACTTTAAACATAGTACCTACATCTATGTCTTCCTTAACCGGTTATTCTGAAGATTCTTGTTGGATGAATCACTTTTAATAATCCATGGCTATTACAAACACTTCGTCAAATAAACGACCCATCAATTTGTATCATACACTTTGTATTGATAGCTATAAAACATTAAAACACATAGAAACGAATTGACCAGGTAAAAATCCCTAAACACCTCGAAATGCATTTATATGCGAAGATTTAAAAAATAGGTCTTATTTCAAGTACATAGAATACATAACGTGGTATTATATCGTAGCTGTGCTGGCGACCTTCACCAGAGATGCATTGAACCGGTTCAATTTATTGATTCGGACAATCATTTCCCCATAACCAATTGTATGGATTAGTTTTTATCCGTCTAGTCAACGAAAAATCGTGTTGGTTTCTTGAATAGGAAACTATTGCCTGTTCTGTATACTTTTGTGCATGTATCTATCTGAAGCGTTGCAAAAACTAGTCAGTGTCAAGACTAGCGACGACTGCGCAGCGCTTATTATGTTTTTCAACTATAACTTTCAAGCTCGACTCTATAGAGTCCGCGCCGTACCTCGTAGTGGGAACAAAACCTGTAGATACTGTTGGTCCACTTCGGTACGGAGTACCTGCTTGATTGCTGTCCCTTTCTAACCCACGGCGAACTCGTTTTAACGAGAGTCTCCGTTTCACAACACCACTCTGGTATGCAAAGATTGATAGCGTATATGACCATTTGGTTTTGAAAGTCCTAAGAAATCACGCACGGTTAAGTTTTCGCTGGCGTCCTTAGTTAGGATCAGTGGTCGGCGAAACGAACTGTACACGGACGAATTTATCAAAACTTTATAACAATGACACAAAGTTGTATCGGGTTCTATAACTTGTTTTAAGTGAAACAGTGTTACCAAGAGGTTAAGCTCGCTTTGTAGATAATATTTTTTAATTTGTTACCTGTTAATATCGAGTGGGGTTGTTGATATGTGTGGTGGTTTTATTTATATTTGTGTGTGATTGGATGATGATTTTACAATGGATAGCATGGCATCAGAGAACGGTGTAGTGGTCAACAATTTGAACCATGTCCGGAGTGATTCTCAGGTAAGCAATATAGATGAGACAAAAACACGTTTCTTGCATTGCTCTATAAGTGCAATGACTCCCCAATTATTCAATAAGCTTTTTAATATACTATGACACGTAACGTTGTAGAAATATTCTGAGGTTTCAGCTTTGTTTACAGATGCACTTTATGTCTAAGTAATGAATATAAATAATTTTTAAATAAAATACTGTATACCGGATTAAAACGCGATTTATTATTTATATTGTTTAAATTATTTATCCCGACGTTTCGGATGCTTTTCAGCAACCGTGGTCGCGGGGAGACAGCTTTAATCCGGTATACAGTACCTATTTTATTTAAATGTGTGATACTCGCGTTAATAAAAGACAATATTATAAATAATTTTCTTCAACAGTTATTTACTGGTACCTTCTCGAACTTATTTAAAAAAAAAGTAAAAAAAATGTTTAATTATAAAGCAACCTGCTACATTGAATATAGTAAATTATAAAACCTGCCATGAATTCAAACAACATGAAGTTCTTATAATAAGTTATAACTATGTACTAGAGTATTTACTCTCATTCGAATATTCACGTAATTCGTTTCACTTTCCATTTTCCTATCTTAGCTGGAGAAGAAATAAACTTTTCAGAAATGTTCACAGAAATCAATCTCGTGGCCAACTTAATTTCATAACTAGTTATCGGGTTCAAATTAACACCGTTACTTCTTTTCAATATTTTGGAGGTCCCGCCTTTGAATCCCGGATAAAATATTTTTTTAAAATGTTACAGTTAGGCATAGATAGGGCACAGAAGACAAGTAAGTGATCAACTTAGGTACTTAATCTGTAAAAAAAAGATCAGTGAAACACAGAAATGTGGTATGCCTCACTGGAACTCATTTCTAATTCGTGAGTTTATTCTTTGAAATACCTTCATGACTTGAATTTATTAAAAATTCCGCCCTAGCTCCTAGGGTAGTAGAGCATTTTTACATGTTTTGTCTGTCATACCTTGGAATACTGAAACGATAATCAAAACTTGAGGGCTTCTTAAAATGTTTCTGTCTTTCATTTTACCTTCGTAATGAAAGGGTTAGATATACTTTTAAGTACCTACACCTCAATGTTGATTAGCGTTCGAGAATTCAGCCAATAGGGTGGCAATCGCGCGCGCTAAAACATTGCGATAACTCCTAGGATATAAATTTAAAATATATGGTGTAATAACAGGTACCTAACTAACGTATTTAAATTGATCCATCTCAATAGCATCTTTTTAAAAGATCCCATTCTATCTTATTATGTAAGCTATCCTTAAAATATAAATATATGTCATTGTGGATTTTTTTGTAGATCTATAAAATAGGAATATCTCAACATGCATTGTTTTGATATATCTCAAAGGGATAAGGCAGCGTTGTCGACGAAAGCTTCCAGGCTGCTTGTCTTTTTCCGACACTTCCAACAATTGTCGTTATATTTCAACCGATTTAAATAAAACCTTGAGAAATTATATACTTAAACCATTTAATCTGAGCTTAAACCTCCCTCATGAATCACTATATACATATATTAATGAAAACCCCATGAAAATCCTTTCAGTCGTTTTTGAGTTTATCGCGAACACACAAACAGACGCGGCGACTGGCTGTGTGAAACTAAGGGGTTGGCAAATAGCTAACCCCTTAGTTTTATTTTTATTTTTTGATAGTTTACAAATTAATAATTTCGTTAAATTTCACACTGAAGGGGGTATTTTGGCGGTCATCCAGATATTATAGGAAATGTCGAGATATAATAAATTTATACTATACTTCTTATAAGGGGTCATCCATAAAGTAGGTCACACTAATTTCGTGATTTTTTGACCCCTCCCCCGTTCTCGTCACAGTTGCTCACATATTTTGCAATTTTACATCTAGAAATTATTAGTCTAAGATTTTGAAATGTGACTTCACGAAACTTAGGACCCCTCCCACCCCTTGTCACATAATGTCACATTTCGACCCCTCCCCCCTTAACGTGTGACGTACTTTATGGATGGTCCCTTAGTTATTTTCTATCCTTGCAATCACAGAATACTCAATAAAAGGTTACCTATTAAATGTTATGTGCTTGCAACGGTCACTTCTACTGCATCTCACTAACTTAACAAATATACTGATTCAGTATTACTGAAATCTAATCATGTCTTTGACTAACGCAAGTATTACACATTTAAATAAAACTTTAACCGAATTAAATCGAATAAATCGCGTTTTAAATCAGAAAAAAAATGTTTTATTTAAATGCCGAAATTCATATACATTATACATACGTGTCGATACCAATTACGAATCCATCTTTACATAACAGGGTTGCCTTTAGAAATGACGACATAATATGAAATTGAATGAGCATTTTTTTTACTAAGAAATTCCATTACTAAAACAAAAAATACCTCAATATCACCTGTCTGAATAATAACAATGCGTCCAGACAAAGCTGTAACAATACAATAAGGAGCCGTAAAATCGAATGAATTTGAAGTCGAAAGAGGTTCATTTTTTGCATGAAGATCGGCCGAAATTGGAGGAGCAACATGTCAGGTGACGTCACTCTTCCGAAACCAGTTTCGCGCCAATTCGCAGCTGTCGTCGGCAAAGTGGCTGGGTTACCAATAATTTACTTTTTTTCTATATTTTCTCGGCCTCGTCCGTCCAGCTCCCGCGATACACCGTTATATCCTCTGATTATGACCTCTGGAGAAGGTTTATGGGTGGTTCATATTTTCCAAATAGCCTTGTGCATATCTCAAAATAATATCTATATCAAATTATGCATATTTTAATGATGAGTCATAATATTCCCATTAGGCAGTTTCCGTTTAAATGTATAGGGTGATCCTCAGACCGTGAACAGCTGATCATCCACTGTTTTTAATTAGTGTCAATGTCATTTCTAATCACATGCATTTCAATTTTCAATCCTCAAAAAGTTCTAAGCTTATCCTAAGATGTCATCTTCAATTGTTGACGGGCGCTTTGGAGCATTGGTTAATGCATTATCAATTGGCACGCGTTCAAATCCCGCCATAACAAAATTATAAAATTCTGTAAATACGTTTTCTCTACATTTAATCGAACGGGTAACGAACTAAATATCAATGTTCATAAATGGAAAAATCGTGAAGGTCATCTTTCGTATTTTGGTTTCAGTCTATGGATTTTCGAATGCTAATTAAAACATTGACATGTTCTGTGGTAGAGGTATCACCTACCATCAAGTAATACTAACGCTCGCCTGTCGTTCTCTAACTGCCAAAGCTCAATAAATGTATCCAATTATAAAATTAACGGAACTTATCTTCATAATTATTATGTTTATTAGTGTTAGTTAAAACAATATTTTTTGCAGGACAGGTATCTTCTTTACGACGAGTTGTGAGGATATATTTTTTATGTCAGATATCGAGAGACGATCACATTCACTTGATGGTAGGTGATGATATCTCAGCCACAGAACATCAGTCAATGATGCGTTGTCGACCTTACTTTAACTTCGTGCATTCGGTAATTCATAAACTGAAACCGAAACACGCAATGTGCACTTCACGGTTTTTCCATCTATGAACGGTGTATTTCGATATTCCTCCCACCCGATCAATGCCCTAAGTAACCAGATGTGGGGAAAAATGCTTAAAAAATGTTATAAACATGTCGTCCCGGTGGTATTCGAACCCACGACCCATCGATGCGCACGGCAGGTGTTCTACCGAACGCGCCAACGAGCCCGTTGATCTAATTGATCTACAATAGCTAAGGTTGTACAAACCATCCTCGACAACATCACACCGCACACCGCCCTCGCCGGCGAAGGCATGGACCCTTGACGGAGCAAGGGTCCACGCCTAACGATCTCTCACCCGGGTGAGAATCCGTCCCTCTCCTCAAGCGCCCTCCCAATCTGCGGCGGTCCAAGCCGAGGTTGTAGCTCCGCACCGAGCGCCCTTGGTCTAGTTCACTAGTTGCAGACACACCAAAAATGTCCGGTTAGTTCTAAAGGCCATATGTGCCAAAAAAAATGTTTTTTCGAAAAAAAAATACGTCGATTAGCCTCAGCCACAAAACATTAATCAGTTTGCAGCACTGTCTAGATATTTTTAAGTTAAACTCACCAATATCCTTTATTTTTCAAAGATCGATTTATGAATTTATATTTCGATCTCCTTATTTTTATTTTTTTATCACTATCCTATCCTAAGAGTAGAAGAGGTTAAGATTACTGGCATCTGCTGCAATTTAAAAATAATTGAATAATTATAGCACATATAAGTAGTTATAGCAACTAATTACACGTAGTATAAATACAACTTTCATGTTGATGAAACGAAACGAGCCCAACGAGTTTCACGCGTAGGGCGAGACGTCATTTAAGTTCTTCGCAGTCTTATGCTTTTATACCTACTAATAAGGTAAAAATGTTAAAATTGAAATGGTTACATAAAATATATTTTTTTTTTAATCGTATTATTAATAAGCCGTAAAATCAAATCAAATGTAATGTAACTGTTACCAGATATATAATATAGACCTGACTCTAGAAATCCCTTCTCCTATTACCGTTTCCGCCATAAAGTATACTTTTAACAATATTCTTTAATTTTTTTCATGCGGAAATATTGAAAAACAAGCCGGTGACAGAGTTTGTGGTTTTCATTACATTTCGCTCGGAAACTATCTAAAATCAAAAACCATCAGGCTAATTCATACTAGCCATATTTTTTTTTCTTTTAGGATAAAAGCGAATCGCAATACCACTAAGTATATTATTGCACACATAAGTAACACAGAGTAATACAGAGAAACTTAAAGATATTATAAAATAAAAGATGTAACAACAAATAAATAAGCAGTAATTAAGTAGTAATAAGTACAAAAGTAACGCTCATAACATTATCATAAATAAAAATGTTTAAAAAAAATTAGTTTATTTTGTATACAGTAAATAAAACAAATAATAACAAGTAAAATATAATTACTGAAAGCTATATTTTAGTGAGTTAGTAGTAAAAAGTATATAATATACTTATTAATTAGGGGATCCAATTTAAATGATTACTGGAATGATAATAATACATATGGTTATCTTTAATATTGCTTTCTCCATTATCTTTCACAAGAATCGGTTCAATCGTGAAAATTTAACGGAAGACCAAACCAAGGCTTTGGATATAATTTTATATTATGTATAATAACATTAGTATGGATTATGTATAATCACATAACTCTTGATTTAATCCAACAACTAAGAGCGATGCATAATCAAACAAGTGGAAAGTTTCAAGGCAGAACATAATTCGCGGACTTTTACTTTCTTATGGACCGGTCAGCGCCGACAGCTGATTTATAAACAAATTCAAATATTAATTTTATTGTATTAATGTATATGAAAATCTGTTTCATAAAATCAAAAAATAAAATAAAGGCCTATGTGTACGATGTAATGTTTCGTAAAATGATTAATAAATTATATTTTCATCAATCATGAAATTCGACTCTGGTAATTTTTTGTGAGCATGAGTTTAAAATAATATACTTAAATGTTAATATTATTTTAATATCATTATTAGCCTAAAATAATTGAAAATAAATAATAAATGTTCTATCTAGCAGAAGCCAGATTATCAAATAACCCACATAATAATAATTATTATTGTATAATATAATTCATATGTAATAGATTTTATGATTAATTATTATTTTTTATGCATGTTCTAAGTTCTTCGAAGTCATCGTATACTGTATACGTTTTTATTTTGAAACTGTAGTGGAGAACCACTTTGGTTTTGTTTAAAGTGCCATCTGTCGAAAGAAAGCAATACAGTAACTTCGAGTGGAACTCACGGCGCGGCGCAGCATACGCACTATCTGTCACGGCAGTCATCGTTTATCGGCCATTTTGATTTTCAGTTGTCACTTATCTCGTGTTTGTCAATTTGCTATGTCAGATAAAAACCTAGCGTGGTTGCAGAAATGAGTTGATCTACATTTTGGAATTAAATTAATCATGTCTATGTTAGCCGAACCCCGACGAAAACAAAAAGTAATTAATCTCCGTGCTAAAAATAGTGCATGGAGTAATGATGCTAACAAATTCGGTCAACGTATGTTGGAGAAAATGGGTTGGAGTGCAGGAAAGGGGTTAGGTGCAAAAGAAAATGGTATTATCGAGCATGTGATTGCTAAATACAAGAACGATGATAAAGGCCTTGGTTATGAAGACAAGAACGATCAGTGGACTAAACACGAAGATGATTTTAACGCGTTATTAGCTAATTTATCAAATGGTAAGTGCCGTTATTTATGTAATTATTAGATATTATAAAACTATATAGAAAATATTTATTTTTTTACTATAGATTTCTCAGCTACGTAGTTAGTGAAATTTCCTTGATAAAAACAATCATGGTTTTAATCCTGACAGGTAAGTATTTTTATATATAGCTCCAACAACGATGCCCAACCATAGCTCAAATGTTTTAGTAAAATATAATTTATTTTCACTATAAATATAAATTCTAGTCCTTTGCTAACCCTGAGTTCAAGTTATTTATTTATTTATCGTGTTTGGTATTCTATTTGAATAAAGCATTCAGTATTCGGATCCCCCTTAAAATATTGTGCTTTATTTTACTAATGTAAACTTTTGTTTTAGGAAACGATGAGAAAAAAGATGTGTTGCACAGTGGTGTTTCATTAGAAGTAAAGTCTAAGAAAAGTAAAGCCCGTATTCACTATCACAAGTTCACTCGTGGTAAAGATCTATCGAAATACAGTGAAAAGGATTTAGCCAATATCTTTGGCAAGAAGAGTTTCAAAGAAGAAGTTGTTGATAAGAATGACAAGGAAGAAATTAAATCAGCTGAACGAGTATTCACAGAAAAAGGGAGCATGGAAGATTATTTTAAATCTAAAATGGGGGCTTTGAAGTTTAAAAATAAACTAGGCATATCTGATAATCATAATGCTAAAGAAAATCAAGATTTTGTGTTTGAAGGGTTCTCTTTTACTAAAGACGAAGGAAACGATACAATATCAGATGAAAAGGAAACATTTTCATTTTACAATTCAGACAATAACAAAATTCAGGAAAATACTGTAGAAGAATATAAACAAGAAAAAATACCTAAAAAAACTAAGAAAAAGAAATCTAAAACAGACAAGGTCACTGATCAAGAGAACAATGAGAACACTGATCATGTTTCTGTAGGATTTTCTTGTACTAATATCTCAGTATGTACAGAAACACTGCCAATTGATGATGCACAGAACAAAGAAATTGAAGAACTATCAGAAGAGGAGCCAGTGTTAACAAAAAAGAAGAAGAAAAATAAAAAGTCTGCTGATACTCAGGAATGTACATTTGAGAATGTTGTTACAAAAAAATCTAAAAAAAGGAAAAAGGATAAAAATATTGAGAAGATAGTAGACTGTTCTGAAGAAAGGACTCAAGAAGAGGAGTGTGGTAGAGAAGAAACTTATGTTCCCAAGAAAAAAAAGAAAAGGAAAAATAAAAATTTATAAACATCAGTTATGTTATTTCTATATATATTATCCCATTTCAATAATAACAAAATAATATTTTTTCAGCCCAGTACAAAAACAAGACTATGCTTTCTAATCAATTATCATTGGAAAAGTACATCTGTTTGTTGTTTATGGTAAAACTGCTGAATGTATCAAGATAAAATTGTACATGTTCTTAGATACTAAAATTGTTTGAGAGAAAAGGCATTGAAACTACTAGTAAATTGTGTTTACATAATATAATATTGAGTATTAATTTTAAAAATGTATCATCTAATGGAGTACAATTATTTTTGTAAATGCTCGCTGAAATTTTTAAAAAAATGCTATATTTTTTAATACAATGTTTACCCATAACCAATCGATTGTAAGATGGCCTCAATTTAATATTATTATGATCGAGACTGACCAATGATCATTGAATGTAGTACATATTAAAATTTCAAATAGTGTAGAGTGTAGACTAGTGTGAACACAGCTACGGGTTAAACGCATTTACAGATGGCGCAATCTTTCCGTCGTATCGTGTTTGCATTATACTAGGCCGCGTCATCAGTGTGCCAGTCTCGACGCGGCCGCCATTTTGTTACCCGAATTCACCTCATGATCGATTTTGCAATTATTATAATAATATACTTAATAAAATTCAATATTTAAAAATAAAATTTGTAAACAGATTGAATGGGTTCGTAAATGCACCGATGTGGTAATGTCAGATTACTATTTAAAAAACCTGTCAATGTCAGTAGGTAGCACGTGTTATAATTTCGAATCAGTGATTTGTTTGTTTATTTCCTGTAAAATACACGAACAATATTAGTTTTCAATGGAATTTTCCTAAATTGACTTCCAAATAGTTTATTAAATCATTATGGTAGTTAAAAAAATAATTGATACGCCTTTGGAAGCTCCTGTGATTCGTAATATAGATATGGGAAGTGAACGTAACAAATCGAAAGAAAATGATATCAAATCGAGGAAACGACACAAATTGAAGCGTACTATAGACCAAAATACTCCTGAACATTGTTTTATTTCAAATTTAAACGAAGTTTCAACAGAAATAAATCAAGACGATTTGGAAGAATTAAGATCTGTGTATAAAAAATGTAAAGCGGTTATCAAGAAAATTGAAACGAAATATGGACATTTGATTGACGAAAACAATGTTTTAGAACGAGAAAATAATTCTAGTAATGTGTGTACTTGTAAGTTCAACAAAAAAACTGTTTTCGATGATGAAGGTCAATATACAACACAGGAAATTGTACCAGATATACACATTTGCCCCAAAAAGCAAAGATATAGTCCTACAAGTAAGATAATAGTAAATGAACCAAATGTTCAAATTGAGGATGACCACGATTCATTGCCTAGTGATTTAAAAGAGCTCTCCGAAATATTAAAAGATGACAATATTAACATTGTATACAGAAACAAAGTAATTGAAAAAATAAAAGCAATTCGGCTTGATGATTTAAATACCATGAGATTTGATAAAAAATTCTTGGTAGAAAGATTAAAATTGAAGCCCGATGAGTTTATGGAATTCAAGGGAGCAAATGTTAATTCTTTACCTGGCTATCCAATCAAACCTTCATAGGACATATTATACATAAATGAACAATATAGTTATACAAAAAATGATCAGTAGAATAGAATTCTGTTTAACTGAGTGAATTTTAATACTTATCGCAAATTGTGTATAGTAATATCAAAATAGTCTTCTACTGTCTATGGAATATGAATAAATATTTATTTATACTTCTATACTAATATTATAAAGGAAAGGAAAGATTTGTATTTTTGAATTTTTGTATGCTATGAATAATCTCAAAAACTACTCGACTGATTTTGAAAATTCTTTCACCAATAGAAAGCTACATTATCAGCGAGTAACATAGGCTATGTTTTGTGTATAGTACATCCACATTGCACCCGTGTGAAGCCGGGGCATGTTGCTAGTACAATATAACATGACACTAGCAGATGCAAATATTACAAAAAGCAAAATACTATTCTAATCTGTAGTAAAAGTATGAGTTTAATACTATTATTTCTTTATAGAATTAAAGGTAATTGTAAAATTTAGTATTGTAAATTAATATAATTACTTCTTTTATGTAATATGTACACCTTCAACATGAATAAACATATGAATTTTAATTTTCTTTTTATTTATTGGTCCGAGTAAATCTTACCAAATTTAAAAAGGTTAGGTTAATAGGTTTTAAACTCGTTATATAATTTAAAAAGACTTGCTTTGTATTATTTGTTAAATAACAGATTAATAATGAAAAACATAATCTAATATTTGTCTGAAGTTTTTCCAGTGAAATAGAATTATTTCTGATATACCTTAGACCAACTGCAATCTATAAGCAGTTTTTTTACCTAAGGTGGTCTAGTTAGAAAACTCAACTTGATAGACAGGTTAGAAATTAACGTTGTCAATGGAAAAGCTTGTGAATGTTAAAACTTATTTAATGAAAGCTTATGTGATGTTAACTATTAAATAATATACTCTGTAGTTAGTTATACTACATCTAATAATAAATTTGATTTGATACATAGCAATAATTTGGTATTTTATAAAAATAAAACTATTTTAATAGTTCCCTGTAAAAAAAACAATTACTGTCTTTTATTAACACAAGTATAATACTAATAATTAGACATAAAAGAGAAATAATGTTTTGTATGTTTTCTACCTATTATTAAGAGACAGGCTTTATTTGTAGGCAATATTGCAAAAATAATTAAAATAAACATAATGTATTAAAATAGGTGAAAACATACATTTTAACATCGCAAGATAGAATGTCCATTGTTTTTGAGTGGCAGTATCAACATTAATTAAGTACCAGAAGATATGGATCTGAAATTTGACTTTATACCATTGATATAAGAGTTATTCTCGAATTCCATTATAGGGTTTGGCATGGTCTTGCTTCTGAGTTGTAAGCTGAATAATGATGTCTCTGCATACCATGTTTTGCATACATGATATTGTAATTTGAACGACAGATGTAGGTAAGCGGGGAATAGAGTATTCAGACAAACCTTTTTACCAGGAATTCTTCTAGTTTTATATTTTTAAAGAAATGTCGTTTAATATCTTAAAGGTATATAAAATGTATTTTCATTACCCTAATTAAGTGTGGGCTTGACGTTTTTCATGACTTCTTTAACCAGTGGCGGGACCACCATACAAGCCCAAAAGACCAGCTTGCCGATATATATAGTAATTACTTAATTATATAAGTTATATGATTTGATTTATTTAATTACGTTAAGGGCTTTATTTTTCTTTTAATTGTTGCATTCACAGGGCAAGCCGGGCTTTTGGGCTTGCATAGTGGTCCCTACACTGAGTATGATGTAGGTTCTCTGTTCTCCATAGGATGAATAACGTTGCCATGTTCGCATGGACGACTGCTATGTATGCTTTTATCAAAGCATCTGTGCTTACCAGTGTGAGTCATATCATTTGTATGTGATGGCCACCGAACTCGCGTCTATTTGTAACCCTATAGCCCTACCACTGCACAACAGGGTCATTCATTCACAGTATTTATAAACCAGATACAAATCTACAACAGAGTTACATAAAACCCACATTCTTATCATCTTTTCACAGTATTGTATGGCATTCGCTAAACAAAAACCAAACTTTTGTCATGAAGTACCGTAAGCCACCGACCGTACTCTCATTGAAATTAACACCTATAGTACTTTGACCTCCATATACAGAGTGTTCTTGTATCGTTTTAATACATTAAGGGATATTCAAAATAGTGAGTTACCTACATTGGAAAGCACTAAAAACATAAAGTAGTATTAGTTCAAAATGTGTTAGGTATGTGTTGAATATGGCGTTCTGTTTTTTCGCGATTCTAGAACAGTACAAATAACAGCAATATGGATACCGCCGTATGACGTAAAATGTAAATAGCAATATTAAACTATATTGTAAAATATTTCTGGTAAAGTAAGGCTGTAGTCAATTGACTGCCACGTCCTATTAAGAAAGTTGTTTATCCCGAGAAAAATTGGAAACTCGATAGTTAGTCTCTTTGAAACCATAATTATTATGTACCTATACAAAAAATAAACACACAAGAGCCGTGACAAGGGATCAAACTCATGTAACGAGAAGAGTTTTGAGCATGGATCTGGATGGATATAGGGGAAATATGGATGGATTGTATGGAGAATTATATGTATCTACATGAGTGTGAGAATATGTAAACTATGTTGTGCCGACCTCACGCAGAAGGATAAGGGCAGGAAGAAAAAGAAGACAAGTGGGAATGTTAACTTCCCTTCAAATTAAAAATTTATTCATGTAAACTTTTTTACAAGCACTTTTGAATCGTTAATTTTAAAAGCTATCACCGATTCGGAATGTTTCTACCAAAAAGAGTCGACAGGAACTTCGTAGTTCCTCTTTTTAATTATCAAAATTTTAATATTGTGTAATATAAATACTATATTAGTTTATTATATACTCAACGGGACAGCCTGTGGAAAAAGTTAACTTATGGCAGGGCTGTGTGTAATCTCATACGCCGCGAAACCGCGTCAACGTAGGACGCATCCGAGCTACCTGCAATAAACATTACCGGATAGTGTATAGCCTATTTGTAATTGTTTATAAACATTTAAGTGTTGTGTAATTTAGTGTAAATATGAAAATTGATAATTTTGGATTTTACGAAAAATTACAGGTCTGACAATTAATTTTGTTATTTTGTCTGGTACAAATTTGGCAATTAAATATGCATTGTTTAATGTTGTTCCAAGTTTGTTTGCTCAGTTGTGTAAATGAAGTATACGTACGCTCTAAATACTAGCGATAGGTAGAGCAGTATAGAGTACTAAGTCTTACATCTAACTTTGAATGCTTGGCATCGTACCATTTTAAATCCAAAACCTAAATAAGTATACAAAATACTTATAAGTATTATTAATTGTAGTTTCTACCTATGGAAACGGATTCTTGTAAAATATGAAACTTTCTTATTCCAGATTGAGTCAAATTTAACCAAGTTTTTTTCAAACATATGAATACAATTATTAAATTAGCAGACTAAAAGTTCTTTACTCATTTATCATGTCTAAGTATTTACGAGTAGCATTTTATTTCATAAGTATTTAATTAACTAAAATAACCGATTTCAATACGAACGCAATGTAGGTAGGTACATAATTAAAAATAATAATAATAACACAAATATATTAATGAAAAGGTTCGATCATTAAGGAATATTATAAATTTGTCGGTAAAATATTTAACTATCCCAAAATATGGTGTCATCTAATCTCAAAAGATGTTCAGTACTTATTATGTATTATTTTAATATAAAAATTATCATTTAAGTAAGGTCTGTTAAGTCCCCGGTGGTAAAATAATTTCAGGGAGATACTGCTAGCAGTGCCGTAAATAGCCGATTTTGCGCCCTGTTTGAACTTTAAAAACCGCACCCTCGAATTTTTCTGTGGAACTGGTAAAATGTACGTAGAAATGAACAGTCATTTCTACCCCTTCAAGGTCTTGCTTGGGCACCGCCGGTACCGCCCTAGTTACGCCACTGATTGCTAGACAATCAGGGGTACCTACACTAGAAATACGAAGAATTTTGGTTTGTTCTTTCACGTCAATACGAAGCAATAACTTGATATTTTCAATTAGTATTGTAGAATGACTAAGAAAAACATTCCAATTTATCCACGAGCAAATTAAAAATTATTTAAGTTTCTTCCTATACATTAACTATAATCACTGTTGTAATACAGCCGTGATACGTAAATAATATAAACAATATTATAATTAATATTTCTTAAGATTCAGTATTATTGCCCACATATGATATTCTGTTGCATATAAACTTAAGCGTAGGCTTGCGTAGGATTAACTTATAGAGTGCCGTAATTTACTGTCAATAACATATTTTATACTATGCACATCATTATTATATAACATATTTTTTATAGTGATGTAAAACAATAAACATTTCTAAATCATATCAGGGTTAACAGTTTATTTGACGCCTATTTGTTTTCATAACTACTTAACATGTACAGGTACAGTTAAAAAATAAATAGCTTTAAATCTATAAGATATCAACATTCTGACTAACCTCAGTAAAAAGCAAGCAGTCTCTGACTAGTAAGCATTCCTTTCTAATTACTTGTCATAAGAGCAACTATGTTGTTAATTACAAACATACATAACTAAAATTTCTATAGCAACACAATAAGGCCACATTAATCAGTACCATTGAATTGTAGCATTGGTAATGATTTAGGCGTCACTCATCCGCAATCTGCTTATTGTCTTACAATATAAGTCGATCTTAAGACGGTACCAAGGCTTTTCACTGGCTTCATAACAATCCTACATTTGTTTTTAGCAAGGATACAACCTAATACAACAATATTTGTATTTTATCCCCTTCCAATTAAATAACTTCCCTAAAATGCTCGTAAAAGCGATAAACTATCTCCCTAACGAATTTCAAAAATATCGGTTGAGGATTTTTTGTAGGTAATATTTAAAAACCAGCCACACATATTTACATAGTCACAATCTTTCGCATTTATAAGTATGTAGTATCTTGTTTTCCCATTTAAATAAACATGGAGAGAAATGTCCTAAGTAGTTACTTTGTGGTCTGAAAGCGAGCTTTCCCTAGACAATTAAAAAGCAAGAGCCCTTTGAAATGACTGTTGTTTGCCTTTATGATTGTTTCTCAAGTACTTAACTCCACATAAAGGAATATTTAATGCAAAGAATCAAGTAGCTGTGCTTCTTCTGTTCAACCACTTTTTACTGTTATTAATTGAGTTATTTAGCTTAAATAAGGGTTCGAAAATGGCATAGGTACATTTGTTTATTTCTCCTATATATAATTAATTAAAAAATATCGATAAACAATTACATGTTTTCGTAAAGTCCTCAGCGTAAGTCAACCTAATACGTAGGAAGGTGTCCTTAACATTTGAATTGCCAAAATATTAATCTTGGCTGGAAGTACTTAGTTTCTTTATGGCTTGTCACATTATTTCTCGCAACTGAGATGTGATACAATATATTTAAAGTGCAAGTTGCCTTTTCCAAATTATTCGTAGTGCATCGAAATGTAATGATTCAAGCAGATTGCAATATGTATCTGGGTGTGCCGGACCACTCCTGGCCATGAGAAATCGCCTTCAAAGGCCACATTTATCTGTACTATTACAATTCTACAAGTAAACGTGAAAGTGCCAAGGTGTAGAGTAATAGAAACGTCGCGTATAAGAAGACCTACGTTTAAATACTTAACATTTTTCTAACCCAGTTTCATCTCGTTTAATGTAAACTCCAGCTCATTGATACTTTCTTCTTCTTGGGCAATACGCCCTTGAATGAGCGGTCAAGGCCGTCATGAACTGTTAAAAGCTTCATCTCCATCATATTCTTTTCTTTTATCAAATTTATAAAATGGACCTATATTAATAAAATAAAATAGAAATAAAAAATGGCGAGGGGTTAATTAATAGTCACATATTTCAAACAATCCATGTTACATTGAAAATTTTAGAAGTATTACTATAGTCTGCATTATGTAGTAATATCTTAAATCTAGATAAAATTGAGACGTAAATGACCATACTTCAACCATCTTGTGCTACTTTTTACATTCAAGAATAGACTCATACTTAATCTCTCTTCAGAGTTGCTTTTATGTTTCGTTACTGTAATCTAAAGACAATACAATTCTTGGTATCAAGCAAAAGTAGCATTATAATCGAATCATGGCTAACTGCTTTGTCATTCAACACAATACGTTGCTTATCGTTGGACGGATTCGTTGAAGACCTCAAAACTAACAATTTCCCTACATTAGTATTACCAGACAGCTCCTAATCAATATTCAAGATATGGCCTTTCGGTATCTTGCGTCTTTAATAAGCTACTATGTACCTACTATATAACATAGTGCCGTCTTTATAAACGATTATTCGCTTTGAATACACTCTGTTTGATCGATAACGTTTGGCCTCTAAACAACCACTGTCGTTTCAACCGTATTACGATTCTCTATATTACAAACTAGCAACACGCCCCGGCTTCACACGGGTGCAATGTAAATGTACGACACAGAAAAATAGCCTATGTCACTTGCAGATTATGTGTTTTGTTTGAATTTTTAAAATAGGTCCAGTAGTTTTTGAGTTTATTCGTTACAAACATACAAAAAAATAATTTATTCTTTATAATATTAGTGTAGATTAGGTATAATTCAAACACCGTAATATGATTTATAGACCATTTGAAACTGTAATTTAAGGACTACAGCCTGAAAATAAATGTACTATCCTCTCAGTCATAGTGCCATATAGGGCGATGATTTTGGGTCTTGCTTGATTTTGCATTAGGGCGCAGTTATAGAAGCTCGCACCGGGCGCATTAAGGGCTATTTCAGGAAATATTGTCATTGTATCTTCATAAAACATCAGATATTGACGTCTACATACAACTTAGTCATTTACGTCCAGTTTCTGATGAAACATGCTTGTGAATAAACTTTTTATCACTGCATTCTAGTAATTGGATACTCATAGTACCTGGTAGTTAGGTGTGATACTTTACATATTTATCCGTAGGTATCCATGGGTGGCAAGCAAGTACTCGAACAGAAATGGTTTGCATATTTACTACTACTCAACCTGGTTTAGTTTGTAAATGACAGTTTACTTTTAGCATTCACAATAATTATATTTGCGATAGAAATTATATTTTATAATTTGCGACAGAAATTATATTTTATGTAGGTATGTTGACAGAGGTACTTAATATACAGGAGCTTACGTTTGACGAAGCTTAAGTTAACTTACTTAACTTTTTTTATATTTTTACAATTACAATTCACGTTCCTGATATAAACGTATTACCGCGATTTCGAGCACTTTTAAGCAATCGTGTTAACAGTATAAAAATAAACACAATATTATGTATTAAAAATTTAAAATAATTTATTTGCATAACTAAATTAAGACGTGCTCCATACGTTCTCCCATAAACAGTTGCTGTTTGCGGTATTTAATTCCTGCGTGCAATATGATGCGCTCGTTACCCCTAAACCTCAATTGTTGTCACTATTTACCAGTAATTTCACTAGCTACGAAGAAGTAACGATTTCGCACATACAGAATAGCTGACGTTTTGTGCTTACTATCTAGGTGCCTGTGAGAGAGATTGTGCTCCCTTAATACATAATTTCAACATCGATGTTACATTTTTTGCCTATGGTAATCCGTACTCGATGATAATGTAGCTTTCTATTGGTGAAATAAGTTTTAAAATCGGTCAAGTAATTGAGTTAAATCGTAACAAACAAAGCTTTATTTGATCTTTATAATATTAGTATCTATAGATTTATAAAAACTGATTGTTTAATCTTCTTGTTTTCAGACAGCAGAAAGAAATTCAGGCTGGGAGACTCACAGGGTGCGTTTGAACAGGGTACCAAGCTATGGGTTCGGAATCGCGGTCTCTGGGGGCAGGGACAACCCTCACTTCGCCAGCGGTGACCCCTCCATTGCTGTGTCTGATGTTCTGCGAGGAGGACCTGCGGAGGATAAATTACAGTGAGCTAAGATTTTAATTTGAGGTTGCAATAAAACTTTGTATAGCTTTAGAGTTTCAGGAGACGTCTGGAGAAGGTTGCGTTTAACACGGGGTAAGAATTTCGGCAACACAAGATTAAACAATTTGGTTCGGTCGGGCAGGACATACAATAAATATCTTTACAGAAAAATGATCTGAGGTCCTAGCACTAACGACTATCGAAAATATATTCGAATCATCCATCTGTCGGATGTATGAGAAATCCTTTAACATTTCATACAAATGACAGCTCGACGATACGAATTCTTTATCACAAGTTGTTCGTGCTAGAACTCCTGCCGTGCGCATCGATGGGTCGTGGGTTCGAATCCCACCGGGAGCATATGCTTATAATTTTCTGTAAGCATGTTTTCCTTCTAACTTCAGGCATTGATCGGGTGGGAGGAATATCTAAATTGCAACCGGGTAACGAACCATCGTTCATAGATGGAAAAACCGTGAAGTGAATATTGCGCGTTTCGGTTTCAGTCTACGGATTTCCGAATGCTCGAAGTAAACAAATAGGTCGAAAGCGCACCATTGACTGATGTTCTGTGGCTGAGGTATCACCTTCAATCAAGTGAACCTCATGCTCGTCTGTCGATATCTGACATAAAAAAAACTGCTACTGTTAAGCTAATCCCATAAAATGTTTGCTTAATTCCAGGGTGAATGACAGGATAGTGTCAGTAAATGGTGTCCCTCTAGAGAATGTAGAATACGCACGCGCCGTACAAGTCCTCCGAGAGTCCGGCGCGACTGTCTCATTGGTGGTGAGAAGAAGAGCGCCAGCGCCACCGCCCACTGCTCCTACCTCCATCAAACTAGCTCTCTCCAGGAATGGGAAGAAGGAAGGTTAGTTAGCTTTCAAGATATATATGTGGTAAGCACGATGCGTCTAACACCGGAGGTTCCAATCATGGGGAAACATGATTTTAAAAAAAATAGCCGGACAGGGCACAGGTGGCCACCTGGTGGATCACCAATTTACTTGTAAAGAAAAATGATCAGTCAAACCCACACAGAAATTGGTGTGCCCCATGCCCCACTGGTAAATAAATACCTAGATATCAAGGATATGAAGCTAATATTCGTTTTGTCATGTTGATTGTTTATCAGAAAAGTTTGGTTTGCGACTGAAAAAGAAATATGGTGATATTAGTACTTTTCACCAAGAAGCAACTCAAAGTTACTTGGATTTTAACAACATAATAAATAAATGTGGAAAAAAATTATCTTTGCTACTATTGTAGTATGTATTCAACATTACGTGGCTTCCATCAATAAAAATTAATAAAAAATATTTGAAATTTATTGTGAGGTCACACACAATCCATTTCTTAATTTCTTATGTTTAAGAATGAAAAGAAATATAATGACAAAAAAATATTTACTTTCAGATTTTGGAATCGTACTAGGATGTAAAATATACGTCAAAGAGTTAACTATGAGGGCTCGAGAGCAACTGAACCAAGCCGGTCAAGGCCTCTGTGAGGGAGATGTGATCTCTCGAATAAATAATACTCCCGTAACAGATGCCATGACACTCAAGGAAGCGAAGAAATTGATAGACTCTTGTAAAGATCGCCTGAACTTGGTGATCACGAGGGAGCTGATAAGAGAGGAAACAGTCAGTAATGGAAATTACCAGAATAATTATAGTAGTTTAGGTGAGTTCTCAAAACAGTTGTTTAAGAGTCTTTCTTCTTCTTCCTGCCCTGTTCCCTTTTTTTAAGAGTCTTTATACTATATATTTTTATGTTAGATATCGACAGACGAGCATGAGGTTCACTTGATGGTAGGTAATACCTCAGCCACAGAACATCAGTCAATGATGCGCTTTCGACCCATTTTTTTACTTAGAGCATTCAGAAATACATAGACTGTAACCGAAACGTGCAATATGCACTTCACGGTTTTTCCATGTATGAATGGTGGTTCGTTAGCCGATCAGAATTTAGATATTCATCCCACCCATTCAATACCCGAAGTTACCACATCAGAAATATGAATTAAAGCATATTATTATTTTTATATACATTATTTATAGCAAAGAAAATAGATGTACATAGAAGGACAGACCGTGCCTGCGCGCCGTTAAAGCCAGTTATTCTATGTTCATGTATGTTCTTTAACATTAGGTATTTTTGCCCTTAACTTTTAAAATGGAATTTAACTTTTAATATAATTGGGTTTTAGCACTGTCCTTTTTTGTGCATTAACAGAATTGCTCAAAAGTACACATTTTACAGAAGCGACCCCACACAATTCATACCCAAACAACAGTGGCGGCGAATCTCTCTCGTCTCCGTACTCGAGCAGTGGTCAGAACTTATATGTTGCGGCCCCAGTGAGGGGCTCCGATAACCGTCGGGGCCCCATGTCGCTGGACGGTCACGATCAGCCTCCAAGACCCCCACCACCACGGAATGATGGTAAGGATAGCAAGCAAGCAAGTAGGAAGAATATCACACTAAATTGGGGCTATTATGAAAATATTTTTATCAAAACGAAATTCTATAGATTTCTAAATACTTGAAATTTATAAAATAGGTCGACATCACATAACCGATTGACGTGCTGTGGATGAGTATATGAAATGAGCTTCACGCTGGTTGATTAACATAAAAAAAAAAAGTAGCCAAAAATACTTAAGATGCCTCCAACGATGTCTGTACTCTAATTTCGATAAGACTCTCCGTTTTGCCACAAAATACGAATAGATATACACATATTATATTACATTCGGATATAACTAAATTATGTCAATCGCATTAAAGTATTATGTTATTTGAAAAAAATAGGTATTTAAAGTACAACAATACACTAATACTTATTTATTGTCTTACAGATTATTATAGCAGTCGAAGGCAGCTTTACGAAGAAGATGCCATGAATAATCAAAGAAATAAACCATCGTAAGTTATCTCTATTCAAATAGAATAATAAATAAGTCTTTACAGCTTTCCCTTGTTCTAATGAACGTATTTCTAATAATAATAATACTTTGTTTTGTGTAAAAATGAAATTATTGTAATTCTTATAAATTAGTATTTGGTGTTCTACAAGGATCAGGTTTAGGTCCAATTTTATTTGTTTATTTTAACAGGAGTGTACATGTATATTTTTTACTTTTAGAAGTGAGCCGCGATTAATAAGCTTTCAAAAAGAGGGTTCAGTAGGTTTGCGACTGTGTGGAGGAAATAGATCTGGTGTATTTGTTTCGGGGGTGCAGCCGGCCAGTCCCGCCGCGTTACAAGGATTGCAACCCGCTGATAAGATACTAAAGGTAACGCTGATAAAACATTAATTGAAAATTAAATAAATTAAAGTAAAATGCTAGTTAAATGAAGATTATCTAATATGACTTAAAATACCTAAATAAAATCGCGTTATATTACATTCCAAACTTTAGATATTACACATAACTCATTCTTAAGTTTTACAGGTAATTAAATGATATTTAAATGTGTTAAAATGTATTACAATTAGTTCGAAAATTATTATAAGAAAGTTTTACTTTAAACTATCTATTATCCATTTTTATATGTCATTAAACAGATTATTTTTGATACACGAAATAACATATATTTGTTCTCGAAGTATAAATCCAAAGAATGGTATGATTTTTAATTCTGAATCAATAGAAATTAATATTGTCTTTTATTAACCCGAGTATCACACATTTAAATAAAATACTTTACAAAAAACGTGATTTATCATTTATATTATTTATCCCGACGATCGTACGTCAGCGCAGTATGTTCTCTTTTTCCATTCTCTTCTTTCACTCGCCATATCATCATTCATCAGTCACCTCAAACACATTCACACAATCAATCCCATTTTTTTTATACCCATCCACTTTCATATTCAAAACTTTTTTAGGCCATTATAAAGTATTTTATTGAAATTTACGAACATTATTATTCAGGTAAACGACATGGAAATGAAAGGTGTAACACGGGAAGAGGCGGTTCTGTTTCTACTGAGCCTGCAGGACCGGATAGACCTCATAGTCCAGCACTCGCCCGACGAGTACAACGCCGTCGCCAGCGGACAGATACGTGAGTGCTATATTCTTGCCGTATTCGAACTCATTTTGAAAATAATCTAAAAATATTGTATTGATCTTAGATTTAACTTATGTTCTAATCAACAACAATTTTTTTTACTTCTAATATATAAAATTCTCGTGTCACGGTGTGCGGGACCGAACTCCTCCGAAACGGCTCGACCTATTTTCGTGATCCTTAGCGTGCATATCGGCCAGGGTGGATATTCGATCAACATCTATTTTTCATCCCCCTAAATGTTAAGGGTAAATAATCCACCCCTAATTTTTTATTTTTATTTTTGGACGAAATTTTTTGTTTTTTTTTTTTTTTGATGTGGCATTAAAAAATACATACAACCCAAAAAGTTTACTTTTTTATCACCAACCCCGGATTTTTAGAAATTATTTACATGGCAAAACAACGATTGCCGGGTCAGGTAGTTATAATATTTTTTTTATGAATATTGGTTTTAAAATGAGTTAGTAAACATAAAATCTTTCTTCCGGTTATTCTCGGAAGCAACATTCCGAAACGGTGATAGCTTTAAAAAAATTGACGATTCATAAACGCTTCTTAATCTTCATTTCAATTTTAAGAATAAGAAACAACAGCGGGATTCCAAGATACAGGTTTTACCTACGAGTATGTAGTTTGGGTCCTAAAACGTTGTAATAATGTTAATGTTAAACAAATAAAGATGATTTGATTATTAATAATTACACTCTCAATCCTAACTTAAGCTAAATATGCTGTGTGTTGAATAAAAAGGCTCAGCTTGTGCTGTATACCAGTACTGGCTGCAGCGCTGATTTTCAGTATCTACCTGGAAAACTGTTGGAGTGCCAGTAAACACAAAAAAATAATTTGAAAAAAAGAAAAGAAATTTTGTTACATGTGTATGTACTGATTCGTAAAAGGCAAAATTGTATATTGTAATCAAATTTAGAGTTAAAAATAGAAATAATTTATATTAATTATAATGAGGTTACATATTGCTTCGATGCTTTTAAGTGTATTTAATTCAGATGTTCAATTGTTATTATTGTGGAAGTAATATCATTCGTTCAATTGATTCGACAGTTCAATCGTCATTGTATTCGCTCATGTCATTCGTTCCTTTCAATCATTCATTATCGAGAAACTGTCGTCTAATGTCTAGCTGTTAAGCAAAATTATTAGAAAAAGGGCATTCTGTCTACAATCGTGCTCCATTTAAGTCCTAGCAGTACAAGGAAATACTGTTCGTATTCTGGTGATGTATTAACGTCTATACAAAGTGAATATAGATATTTTTAAGATTTAAGAAAGTGTTGGTAGTTGAATATATTCATCTCCGAGAAGTGAAGTCTGAACGTTTGAAACTGTACACCGTTGATTTCATTATATGTATAACTTTTATTATTCCAGCCGGTGATTCGTTCCACATAAAGACCCACTTCCACTACACGGAGCCGACGGACGGCGAGATGTCGTTCCGCTGCGGGGACGTGTTCCACGTGGTGGACACGCTGCACAACGGCACGGTGGGCGCCTGGCAGGTCTATAGGATAGGTCAGTGTCATTTTATTTTTAGGTTAACACTAGCGACCCTCCCCGGCTTCGCATGGGTCTAGATTTTTGACAAACAATCATCTCTGCACTTTTTTGTTTTAATAAATTAAAAGTAGTAACCTATCTATGTATATTTTGTAACTAGCAACGCGCCCCGGCTTTCACGGGTGCAATGTAGATATACTATACACAAAACACAGCCTATGTTACTCGCTAATAATGTAGCTTTCTATTGGTGAAAGAAAATCAAAATCGGTCCAGTAGTTTTTGAGTTTATTCATAACATACAAAAATTCAAAAATACAAATCTTTCCTCTTTATAATATTAGTATAGATAAAGTAAGAGTAGTATGTCCTTTCTAATACCTCTAAGAATATAGGTTTCATAATAATCGGTTGAGTAGTTTCGGCGTGAAAGTGTTACAAACAAACTTACATTCATATTTATAATATTAGTAGGAATTATTATAGTAGGAATATTTTTTAGTTCAGACTAGTGATCCGCTCCGGCTTCGCACGGGGTGTTCTATACTATAAACAAAAATAGCTTCTGTAACTCGCTGATAATGTAGCTCTATATTGGTGAAAGAATTTTTAAAATCAGTCCAGTAGTTTTGGAGTTAAATCTTAACAAACAAGCAAAGCTTTCCTGTTTATAATATTAGAATATATGGCTCATTTGACAGTATCCATGAGACCGTATCAAAATCGGCCTTCTCCTTTATGTACTTTTCGCTATTCCTCATAGTTTCCGATTTGGCCATGGACTCCCACCTGAAAAATTCATCCTGTATACAGTTTGGTTGTTAATTTACCTCATCCCTAATACCTACAGCACATTAGTTATAATCCTTTAATATATATTACACAGTTAATAATAAAATTAAAATATTCCTAGGTCGCAACAACCAAGAGGTCCAAAAAGGCACTATCCCGAACAAGGCGCGCGCTGAAGAGTTAGCGACCGCCCAGTTCAACGCGACCAAGAAAGAGATGTCAGGGAACGATGGAAAGCACAACTTTTTCAGGAGGAGAAGATCTACACATCGACGTAGCAAGAGTCTTGGGAAGGTGAGTCATCATTCTTCAATAGATACCGACATGCCGGCCTAGCATGACAACCGCGACAAAGTTTTGTCGACCATTTTCTCGTGTTTTAATCGACTATCCCTCTATTTCTTTTGGGTCTAACATGACAATTACACTTTCGACTTTTAATATCAAAAATAGATATAGGTATTTGTCGATCCAGATATATTTTCTATAAAAAATGTTGATGTCGAGATATAATATATCGAGATATCTTACATCTTAGTTTGTCTTCTCTCGTCCGCGACATATCTCGTGGCGGTCATGCTAGGCCAGCTGATGTAAGAAACCTTAAAGAGACTATTCATTATATAAAGGCCACTACAACTTTGTTATAGCAGATTAGCGGCAGTAATTACTAACGTTAAAAAAATAAGTATTACTGAAAGCCCAATTTCTTTTTCATTTATTACTTAACCTTGACGGGCTCGTTGGCGCGTTCGGTAGAACACCTGCCGTGCGCATCGATGGGTCGTGGGTTCGAATCCCACCGGGAGCACATGCTTATATTTTTCTGTAAGCATGTCTTCCCCACGTCTGGTAACTTCGGGCATTAAACGGGTGGGAGAAATATCTAAATTCCGACCGGCTAACGAACCACCGTTCATAGATGGAAAAACCGTGAAGTGCATATTGCGCGTTTCGTTTTCAGTCTATGGCTTACCGAATGCTCGAAGTAAAAAGTAGGTCGACAGCGCATCATAGACTGATGTTCTGTGGCTGAGGTATCACCTACCATCAAGTGAACCTCATGCTCGTCTATCAATATCTAAAATCTCTACGATGTCTAAATAAAATACTGTATGCCGGATTAAAACGCGATTTATTATTTATATTGTTTAAATTATTTATCCCGATGCTTTTCAACAACCAAACAAAACAAAACAACGGTTGCTGAAAAGCATCCGAAACGTCGGGATAAATAATTTAAACAATATCTATACTAATATTATAAAGTGGAAAGATTTGAATTTTTGTATTTTTGTATGTTATGAATAAACTCAAAAACTACTGGACCGATTTTGAAAATTTTTTCAACAATAGAAAGTTACATTATCAGCGAGTAACATAGGCTATGTTTTGTGTATAGTACATCTACATTGCACCCGTGTGAAGCCGGGGCGCGTTGCTAGTAAATAATAAATCGCGTTTTAATCCGGTATACAGTATTTTATTTAAATGTGTGATACTCGCGTTAATAGATAGATAGATATCAACTTTATTTGCCACCTTTAACCCATAAAACAAACAAAACTAACTAGTTATTTTGTGATTATAAATTATGTAAACTATAATAAAAGTGATGGCAAATAGGACCCCACATCAGCAAAGCAGCGACTAATGTCGCTACACTGATTTTCAGAGGTGACCCTGCGGCTGTGAGGACTTACGGACTTATTTATAAAAGTTATATTATGTTAATGTAATAATGTAAAAGTAAATACTAATAATAATGAATCAAAAATAAATAAGTAATAATAATTATTATAATATAATAGTGTAAGAACATAACAACAAGAATTAGGTTTTCAGTGAGTAATGCGCTCTGACATGAGAAAAGTAGGCTGTACTCTAGCGGCTCGTGGTAACTGCTTTTGGTGGTTTATTGAAAATAATTTTAAGTTTTTGAAGTTATACTTCTTTAGGCGCGTTATGAAAAAATTATGAGAGTGAAATTTTAAGATGCGCGCGCATCTGTGACACAAAATTAACATGATGAAGTTGTCTACAGAATAGAATTTTATTGATTTTAACATTTTGCTTCGATATTTACTGCAGTTTTGTTTTTTAAAATTTTTCTTCAGACGCCAAAGAAGTATAACTTCTAACGCGTATACATAAGTACACACATATCTTTTTTTTCAATAAAAGACAACTCTATACCCCATCTCCAGGAGCACTGGGACGAAGTAGTGCTGTCGGACAGTATCAGCAAGTTCCCGGCGTACGAGCGCGTGGCGCTGCGCCAGCCCGGCTTCGTGCGGCCCGTGGTCGTGCTGGGCGCCGCCGCGGACGTCGCCAGGGAGCGGCTGCTCGCCGAAAATCCGGATAAATTCGCATCGCCCAGTACGTGCTTTTGTATTATTCTTTATCTTTATGCTATTATTCTTCTCTTATTTTTGTTGTTTATCTAATTTCGTAATTGGTTGCTCAGTTCAGTCAAAGGGGGATCTTAGATAGCTTCAATTGCCCGCCCCTCAGAAGGCCCATAAAGCTATTGAGAAGCTTTGCTATAAAATGTAAGGTTAAATGTGTTTTTTTTTTAAATTATATTTCATATAAGTTATGATATCGCGTTCTGTATAAGAAACGATTTTGATGATGCCATTGGCTACGGATATAATTAGGTTTCTATCCAATTTCCCAAGATTTACCTTTTTTTATCGAGAGGAAATGCATTTTACGCACCCGCTGCGTCGGGGTAGGACGGACAAAGGACAAGGACGCAGGGAGTGTGGGACTCACCCTACCAGTCTGCCTGATATGAGCCCTCTGCTCTAGGCAGCGGGGTCACTGGGAGCTATCTACTAAAACCCCTTACCCCTCAAGCCGCCATAATGGAGCCCACGGGATCGCGATAGCATAATACCGCGAGCCCCGGCGGTCAGGCCAAACGGCCCCCTCGTCCCGCTTGTGCATCCTTCCCATGCTCAACATGGGAGGAATAAAAATAAAATCCCAAGATTGACCTAGTTCAGGCCATTCTTCAGGCCAGTTCCATAAAATGGTATTTAATTTCGTTTTAAGTGCTTTATTTCCATTTAACTTTTTATTATTAACAGTAAGAGTGATCACGGCCAGTCTACCCGTTAACTTTCATGCATTCCATTTTTTTCCAGAAATGGACAACACCCTAGAGGACAGCAAAACGAAATCATCCGGCATCATCCGGCTGTCCAGCATCCGGTCCATAATGGAGCGCGGGAAGCACGCGCTGCTGGACATCACGCCCAACGCGGTGGACCGCTTGAACTACGCGCAGTTCTATCCTATTGTCATCTTCCTCAAGGCGGATAACAAACATATCATCAAGTCGCTCAGATCTGGCTTGCCTAAGTGAGTCCGATTTACTCTTTAGAAATTAATATTATTTTAAAAAACAATGATTTAAACCTATGATATCCATAGGACCAAAATGTCCGTTATTTTTTTAAATTAAATTTTAATAAAATGACATGTTTTAAACCAAATAATGCTTATAGGTATGTATATCACAGAGACATTTTTACTTATTGAAAATATACTATCGTCTTTTCTCACTTTACTTGAATAGTTTTACTTATCTACACGTGTGTTACGTCAGTTAACCGTTATTTACCAAATCTTTGGTTAAGAACCTATATAATGCAATTATTTGCGGATAAATATCCGACTGCGATCTCTAAAGTTGATATTATTGTGTTTTTACACGACTGGCCAAAAATGAGTGTCATATTTTTAAGGTTAATGTATGTGATTTTCTTTAAATCTATTACTAAATGCATCGGATCCCTCATACATCCTCGTACATTACATAAACGTTTTTAAAATTAAATAAAAGTTATTAAAGTCATTTAATGTTAACGTAACAAACATAAAATGCGGTTAATTAACCGTTAAAAACGAAAAATGCATTTTTAACCACTCGGTTAAAATCGTTAAAAACCAGCTTCGCATCTATATATACCTTATAACATATCCCATTAAGATCGGCCCACAAATCGTCCAAGAAGCTGCTAGAGCAGTGCCAGCACATGGAGCGCGCGTGGGGCCACGTGTTCACGCACACGGTGACGCTGAGCGAGGCAACCCTGGGCGCGTGGTACGGCAAGCTGTGCGACCTGGTGCAGCGGACGCAGCAGCAGCAGCTCTGGGTCTCGGAGACCAAGGTACTTGAGTCCTTATATAAACTTCTCAGCCGATTATTACTATTGTAACCGAGTCTTTGTAAGCTAAACCATTGTTGAAAAGAGTGTCCATGGAGTTTCTTGCCGGTTCTTCTCCATGAGACCCACTTTTTGGAACCGTGCAACTAGACGTTTTATTAGAGCCTGCAAAGGCCTATTTGAAATAAAAAACTTTTTGATTTTGACTTTCATTTGCGTAAACTCATTAATAATTGGGGCTCAAAATTTGGTGGGCAAAGGGTTTATGACATTTTTCATAGATTTGAAATCGTCGGTTCCGGAGAACAAAATGATAATATTCTAATATATAAAATTTCCATGTCACAATGTTAGTTACCGTACTCCTCCGAAACGGCTTTACCGATTTTTATCAAATTTTATATGCGTATTCAGCACAGAACAGAAGAAGTAAGTAGAAGTGCGATGTGTCATAATTTGTACCGGATCGAGTGTCGCCAAATTCACACAAATGAATGGAGTATTTAATACTGCACACAGTTGCAATTTTTCTTCGATTGGTTGTTTTTATTTAACTCAAAACTACATAAATCACACTGGTCCTACAATTGATAATATATCTTAGTACTTCGCGATAACGGTTACTTTTTAATATTGAAACAAACTAATAAATAATTCCTCTACTCCATAATAGATGTCGTTATTCTTCATGCACGCAATAATGATTTTAATCATCACTTCAAAAAGTCGAAAACTGTGTCATAATTTGTCATACATTTAATAATTTCGTCATATCCGGCTAGTGTAGGACACGTTTAAAAACATTATCGATGTTTGATACATTATTTTTGTTTACGATTTAAGTGCTATGTTGTATGATTATCAAATTATACCGCAGTATAGCGCCGTTTTAAACTGGTGTTAAACCAAATAATAAGGTATTTTATTTTTGATACAATTTTTATTTAGTTTTTCAAATCAAAATGTAGATCCGCCTTTGCGAGAAGGTATAAGTTAGGGTTAGAATGAATTGAAAAAGTACTTGTAGGTATAATATTCTTTTTTAATTTTCAGTTCTGTATTACTAATAGTCTGAATCATAAATCACATTTGTATAAATCACTTTATGAAAACGCGATTGTTAGTTAAGGACCTATATTAATATTCTATATTTTTAACGCGAGTATCACACATTTAAATAAAATACTTTATAAGGGTTAAAATGCGATTCATTATTTATAAATATTATTTATCCCGACGTTTTTTCAGCAAATGTGGTCACGGGAAGACTAAAAGATGACAGTTGTCTGATGAAATATCACAAAGTTGCCATATTAACGCTATCTATTCCAACGGAGTTAATGGTATTTACTGTAATTCTCTATATCGTGGCAATATTGACATGCCATGTTCCCTTGTTTTTAAGTAGGTATGTTTGACTTGGGGTTTTAGATTTTTAATTATCAGATCCCAGGTGTTGGAAAGTTTCAAACCATCTTCTCTGTTGAAGTTAAGGTGTTTTTTAATTTTAATCGCCTCGTGTACTAGTCTGGGAAAGGGTCTACTTTCTCTTGCAAGGAAGTGAAGTAGTTTTTCTTCAAAATTTTCGGTCATTCCGTTGGTTAATTTCAACTCGAAGAACGGGCAAACAAGAAATAAAAACACTTTCGATTTTTTTAATAATTTATTAATTAAGGTATTTAGGACTGCGATTTAACTATCGTGCTATTAAAAATAAAAATGATAAATTTTAATATTTTATAAAATTATTACTGAAGCGTTGTATATCGATAAAAACATTCGACCTAACACATCACTACTAAGTGAGTAGCGATAGAACATTCGAGAATAGCGTTGACACTTGATATGACAAACGATCTAAACTGAACTTTATCTGACAGGTATAAGGATGATTTTAGCTTTTTTTTTCTATTAAATTTATGGTCAATTAAAATTTTAAGATTTATTGAAAAAATATGTAAATTTGTACTAAGTGATGGTTAGAAACACCTCCGTTACTAAGACTTTTCCTTCTGCTATCATTCTTACACTCTAAAATAGAACAGTACGGCATATTTACGAAAAAAGGTAATTTTATGACACGACCGACTCATCGCAGTGTTATGACACGACTGTGATGGGTTAAGGGAAATATCACTCAATAGTGACACGCATACCACGCCTACTTAGCAATTCTACTTATTTTTCCCTGTTCTGTGGTATTCAGTAAGTCTGAGAATCGGCTACTATCTATTTTTCATACCGCTAAGTGATAAGGGTTGTTCACCCTTAAATTTTTTGTTTTTAATTTTTGGATGAAATTTTTTGTTTTTATTTTTTTATAATGTCGCATTAAAAATACATACAACCCTATATTTTCACTCTTCTATTACCAACCCCAATTTTTTTTGTGCGGGGCGGTTGCCATATAAATGTAAAGCAGTTATCATTTTGTTCTCCGGAACCGGCGAAATATGAACGGTAGGTATAGACGGATTAATGTTTAGTATTCTCTTTCAATACGAATAATTTATTTCTATTTATTTATTTACTACCGACGATTGTGTATGAAAGTATTGATGAAAGTGGAAGAAGCGAAAGTGGTATATTAGGATCAGCCGGCCTAGCATGACCGCCACGAGATATCTCGCGGACGAGAGAAGAGAAACTAAGATGTATCGATATCTCGACATCGACAATTTAGATAGAAAAGATATCGATCGACAAATATATCTATTTTTGATATTAAAAGTCGAGTTTTAAGTGTAATTGTCATGTTAGACCCGGAAGAAATAAAGAGATAATCGATTATAAAACACGACAAAACGGTCGACAAAATTTTGTCGCGGTTGTCATGCTAGGCTGGCTGAGTATATGGAATTCCGTGATCTCTGCCTACCCCAATGGGAAAGAGGCGTTATGTACGTATGTAGGTATTTTTGACGAATTCATATCAATTAATTGACATAATATAGGATACTGTGTATTTTATTTCCTTGAATATACTGTGCTTATAACTGATGGTATACATGGTGTGTAATTAAATAAATAAATACATACTTTAATTATTACTTTATTTATTATTTTCTATTTATATTTTTGCAATATTATTGTGTACGTGTTTCTTAAACTTCTATTAAATAAAAATTAAATGTTATATAGCATTTATGTATCAACAGAAAATTACTTCAAGGTGGTCGCTTTAAGACGTTGGGTGCATTTGGTAAACTGTATGTGCTCTGTCTAAATTACTTTATAACACCGTGAAAAAATTTGGAAGAATACATAATATTTATTTAGAGACTCTATTTTTAAAGTTTGCTACGTTTAGACCAAGACTACATTTGGACGCTGTTAAGCAATACAGTGTCAACCCAAATGGTTGCCATTTGGAGAAAATTGAGATTGAAGTTTTAATTAGGTTTTATTAAATTTCTTTTAAAAAATAACAGGGATAATAGATTTTTTTGTAATTATTATTGTAACACTAAACATATATCGTTTTTCTTGGTAGTAATAAAAGTAATAGAATTTAGTGCATTATTATTAAATATGTTAAGCATTTTAGGGTCTCGTGCCCACTAGTTTTTTCAATATTTTTGCTATAAAAACGATTTAAATATTATATCTCTTTTGAAATATACTCGAGCTCATAAGGAAGCGATTGGTATCAACATTTACATTTTTATCATTTTGTGAATTGACACTGTATTGCTTAACAGCGTCCATATATGATTTTCTACTGAGATAGTTACCAAATTCCGAATTTTTTCCACACAATATCGGCGCTATTAACCAATTTATTTCTGTTCTGTCTGTCACGTGTAGCACGTTGAAATGGTGTCGGACATATACTTCCCTATCCCCCCCTCTCCGTACCCAGCCTTCTACCCAATTTCCCACCCCCTCAAGTACTATCCTCAATCTCCCCAACCCATCCGCGCACCGAACATCTTCTCACCGGACTCTAACAAACGTCACGAAATGTATGACGCTAACAGAAATCATGTAATCCCATACTACTATTCGGAAACATTAACCCCATGCATGCCTAACAACGTGTTCAGTGTAACTAACCAGACCAATAAAACTAGACACACGGTCAGCTACCCGTACGATGACCAACAGCACCAACGACAAAGACGCTTGCAAAATTCAACCCTAAGTCCTGAATTAACTCAGGTATTCAAGAAGAATAACGCGTGTCAGACATTCAGGCCTTACAGTGTTTTGGAAACGTCAAAATTACCCATCACCAGGCCTCAGAGACCAACATCAGTCCTTCCGCTATCAGATCAATTCAGGCCGGCCTCAGCATTTTTCCAAAATTCAGAAAAATCCAATGAGATCCCGGAATGGAAGGCGCGATTGCAAAGGGATGTGCCACAACCGATTCTCGATAAGCCCATACGGCAGATCTGTAGAATACCGAATTGTAAATGCAATCAGAAACCGTTCATTAAGTCTCGAATGAGCGAATCGCGGACTCTTCCCGCAATGTCTCCAAGGTCTCTGAGTCAGGCGAAGAATTTATCACTGCCTACTTTAAAGTTGGATGAGATAGACAAAGAGGATAAGATTGAAGTGGAAAAAGACATATTAAATAAGCCTATATCTGAACAGAACTTAGGGTACGTGTAGATTGTTGTGAGGACACGTTTGTGAAGTTACCAGTACTAATAGGGCAATTCTGGTTTTTGTATAATGCTTGTACATATTTAATTAACTGTTATGTTCGCTGTTTATTGTGCTTTTATATCCTTTTGGTTGCTTTTTATATCCTATTTTATGCTTAATCAATGTAGATATGCCTTTTATCATTATTTCTTTCTATCGTTATATTTTATTTACCCACACATATTTTTACTGCTATATTTTTCCTTGATTTGAATATAAATATTTTTTTAATGTAATATAACCATAAACACCAGTGTTAAATACCACGTTTGATTTAAAAAAAATCAACATCCAAACATAATACTACTTATTAAACGTAAATAACCGATGCGATAATTTTGCATGTTGATTTTTAGTGTGAACCAATGCATTAATCATTCACAGACGCTAAGAGTTTAGTATCTGTACCTTTTGAACAATCATTCATTTGTCTTGTCTTATCACCCCATTCCATAACCCACCCTCGATGCGACACGAAATGGCGGAACTACAAAATGGCGTAAACACAAAATGGCGGAAATTCAAAATGGCGTCACAGCGACCAGAACCGTTATCCGATGACTTCTTATTCTCAATGTCGTCGAGCACAGAGAATAGACTGTCGTACGCATCAAGTCCAGAAAGTGACTTGGACGTAAGTCCGCCAGCGCCAAGGCTAGTGAAGTCCTCGTCAGACCCGTCCATAGCGACCACACAGGACAATATGGACCGCGATGAAGACATCAACCATATGGCGGACGCGGTTCCTCCTCCTTATACGGTAAGATTTTCGCTACATTTCTCATTAAATGCTACCAGTTATTTTACTTAATGAAACTAAACGGTAAGGTTTTCGCTACATTTCTCATGCTACCAGTTATTTTACGAATTAACTGATACGAAATTGTTTTGTTTACGTATAACAGAATTGGCAGCATTCATATCATCATGATTTAACCATATTCATTTTATGTGATAAATTAATCGAACAAATAATCAATAAATTTGGTGTTAAACAAGTATTACTAGGACATTGAATATAATATCACAATTTTTCATGTCATTCACGTGATATTCTTTCATAATGGCTAGCAAATACTGCCGTTTTAAGGAAAAATAAGTTTCTACGTAAAATTTAAAACGAAGAAAAAGCACTGGTTGATGAATATTTTTTTACAAATTCAGAATATGTTATATTGTAGATAATTAAATTCACAAAAATTGTCAGAAACATATTTTTCCTTATGACGGCAGGATAGTGGTGACTGGCAATTTTGCAGCTTCAGAAACGTCTGTAATATTGATTCGATAAGTGTATAAAAATTAAAATAGAATATTGTCTTTTATTAACGCGAGTATCACACATTTAAATAAAATACTGTATACCGGATTAAAACGCGATTTATTATTTATATTGTTTAAATTATTTATCCCTAATATTAATTTAAACAATATAAATAATAAATCGCGTTTTAATCCGGTATACAGTATTTTATTTAAATTACAATAGAAGCCTGACGAAAGCTGAGACTGAAAAAAAAATATTGTAATAGCAGCTCCAAAATTAGAATTATAAAACCGGAAATAATAAATCATCAATCAATAAAAAACAATGTTATTCCAGTTTTAAATCCTAATTTTGGGGTTGCCATTTCTTTTTAAACATGCCGCGATTTCCACACCCAACTATTCATCCTCTAGCATATTAAATTCTTACGATATTATTGTGCCTTCAGCAAAGCGGATACGACAGTAAATACGGATTCTCGTCCAATACAAATGGTCCTTCGAACAACGGCATGAGTCATGGCGGCCATTTGCCGCCGGCCGGCGAGGTACCGCCGTACCAGTGCAACTCTATGTCACAGACTCCACCTCACTCGCCGTTGTACGGAACAGGTGAGACATGAGAAGATTTTACAGGATTAAAACGCGATTTAAATATATATTTAGACATAGACATAACATTTATTACGAACGAAACACACACAGAAACACAAAACGAAGGTACAATGGTTGTAATTGGCCCTGGCTCAGCATTATGTTGTGGAGCAGACGAGTTCCACAGCGCTGGTCATTCTGCCAGAGACCACAATAGTTTGCGCCTCAGACGCAAAAAAAACAATAATAATAAAAATAATCATATTTGACTGGCTCGTACGCACGTAAAACAACTGCCGTGCGCATCAGTCGTGGGTTCGAAATTTCGAATACCACTGGGATGACATATTTATAATTTTCTGTATGTCCCCACGTCTGGTAACTTCGGGCATGGAACGGGTGGGAGGAATATCGAAATTCCAAGTATCAACTCCGTAGACAAATATGCCGTTGGTAGCATCTTTGTTAAATTTGAATTCTGACAGTTGTCACTTCTCAGTCTGTCTGGGATCATGCCATGATCATGCTTACTGTAAAGAACTCCTTTTAGAGTTATATTTTTTTATGTTAGATATCGACAGACGAGGATGAGGTTCACTTGATGGTAGGTGACACCTCAGCCATAGAACATCAGTCAATGATGGGCTGTCGACCTAATTTTTTATTTCTAGCATTCGGAAATCCATAAAACTACATATCACTGGCCTAATTATTATCAAACTTCGTAACTCCAAAATTTCCGATTTTTGTTTTTTGATGCCATCTTGTGTAAAACCGTACCTTACCGTAACGAATACGATGGAACCACTCGTATCTACTAATTGTTTTTAGTTTATTGGTATTTAAAAAAAAGCTGTTTGACCTTTTTGTAGTTTTTTCCTCCACCTGTAAAGTTTGACCAAATGGAGATACGAAGTTTGATAATTAAGCCGACGATATACTAATTTCGTCAACATTTTAATGGGATTTGATACTACCCCTCAAATATGATTAATATCTTTGTTTCTTAGTGTTCATAATAAAATGTTTTTGTTTATTTGTCTTATATTTTTGAAATGTTTATTACAATATATTTCCTAGTACCAGAACTACCGCCACGTACTACCAACCAAGCCCCCGTGACCCGCCCGGCGGGCGGAGTACTACTGCCCGCCCCACCGCCCGGCAGACCACCGCATTCACTAAGACATAATCCGACGGTATGTTTGAAATCCTCTATGCGTTGAGCACTGGCGGTCCTTGGTTCTAATCCTGGTTAAAACAAAATTAAAATTATTAATTTATTAAAAAAAATATTAAACAAGTTTGTAAGCTTACTTTATTACCTTGCCTGTAAAGAAATCAGTGAAACAGACTCAGAAAAGTATCTACCCCATCACCACTAGGGAGCTCGGGAGAATACTTTTTAGGTTTAAAAAATTTTAGTAGATTGACCAAATATTAATTGTTCTTTGACACACATTTTGAACTAGACATTTCTTCCAAAGCACTTAATATTTTTTTTTATAAATAAAGTGATATCACGAATATGGTTTTTTTAGGCCTATCGGTATGAGTGATTTCCATTGAGACATAGAGGTAGTCTATTTTCTATGTATGTTAATATATAATAATTTGTTTACCCGTGTGTGAGTTGCCAGAGCTCCCATCGGGCGCGTCCCCGGGTGGCGGATTGGGGAATGCCCTCCAGATATGGGGGGTACCGGCTTTAGCTGGCGTGGACCAAAAACTGGTGAGTGGTAGTGCCACGCTGTAACCTTTGGTTACAGCCGAATGGGCCGGCACGTCCGGGGAAATACCACTCTCTCACTGGAGACCGGCGTGAAGTAACAGCAATGCTGTTGCGTTTCGTACGGTTTGTGAGAATCCCGGAAGCCCAAACCTGGGTAGGAAATTATGGCAGCGCAGATTGAGGTTAGACTACCCCAGGGGGGTACCATGGGATGTGGAGAATCCCCCTCTGGACGTCCATGCCCAGGACCCTGTATACCACCTGGACGTGGATGCCCAGGCAGCCCTTCGTATTCTGGGGAGGGCAAATCCGCGCTTAAATCTACTCGGGGCAAGAGCATTGCATTTTCGGCACCCCCTGACGCCCTCATCGTAAACTACTGTAATATCAGGGGTCTACACTCTAATCTTGACGCCGTCCACCATCATCTAGAAACGGCGAAGCCGGCTCTGCTCTTCTTGACTGAGACGCAGATATCTTCTCCTGCCGACACCTGTTACCTCACTTACCCTGGGTATATGTTGGAGCATTCCTTTGTGCCACGGGCCGGAGTGTGCGCCTACATAAGAGAAGATATCCGCACTCGTCGCCTCGACAATCTTGAAGAACGGGACCTTTCTATTCTCTGGCTGCGCGTAGACTGTGATGACCATCCCCGCGTCTATGCTTGCCTGTACAGGTCCCATAGTGGAAATACCGAAACAGACCGACTCATGGAACACGTTCAAGTGGCTACAGATTCCGTGTTACAGTTAATCCCCTCCGCAGAAATCGTGATCCTCGGTGATTTCAACGCCCACCACGCCGAATGGCTTGGCTCACGTACTACCGACCATGCGGGGAGATCTGTACATGACTTTGCTTTGGCATATGATCTGACTCAACTGGTATCTGCGCCTACGCGTGTCCCAGATGTTGAAGATCATATGCCTTCCCTGTTGGACCTCATATTGACCTCTCATCCGGACCAATATCAAGTTTCCGTTGACGCCCCACTAGGTTCATCGGACCATTGCTTGATCCGGAGTATGGTGCCGCTAGCTCGCTTAAAACGACCGCGTTCTGCTGGTTGCCGACGCGTGTGGCATTATAGGTCAGCCGACTGGGATGGTATGCGCTCTTTTTTTGCATCTTACCCTTGGGGGCAGATTTGTTTTTCGCCGGACGATCCCAACGTTATTGCTGATTCTGTCGCCGATGTAGTGCTTCAGGGAATGGAACTTTTTATTCCTTCCTCTGCGGTGCCCATTGGTGGCAAATCCCGGCCTTGGTTTGGTCGCTCTTGCAAAATGGCGTGTCGCCGGAAGCAGGAATGTTACCAAGCCTGGGCCGAAGCATCAACGTCTCGGGATGAAAAAACCAGCGCCCTTAAAAAGGAGTACAACTCTGCCTCAAGGGCCTTCAAAAGAGCTATTGCCAAAGCAAAGTCTGAGCACATTGGCAGAATTGGCGAGAGATTGGTGCGCCTTCCTTCGGGAACTCGTGCGTTCTGGTCTCTCGCTAAGGCTGTCTTAGGGAATTTCTGTCAGCCCTCTCTTCCAACCCTGCACGGGAGAGATGAATCGCTGGCCCATGCCGCAAAAGAGAAGGCCGATCTTCTGGGCACACTCTTTGCGTCCAACTCGACTTTGGACGACCGGGGAAAGCCACCGCCGACCATCCCGCGGTGTGACAGCTCTATGCTAGACATACAATTTCATCAGAGCTCAGTGCGAAAAGCACTTCTTTCTTTGGACGTCCATAAGTCGAGTGGGCCCGATGGCATCCCTCCAATCGTATTGCGCTCATGTGCTCCTGAGTTGGCTCCGGTTCTAACGCGTCTTTTCCGGTACTCCTATTCATTAGGCGTCGTCCCGAACTCCTGGAAGACAGCTAAAGTGCACCCAATCCCGAAAAAAGGCGACCGCTCAGACCCATCCAACTACAGACCTATAGCTATAACTTCCTTGTTCTCCAAGATAATGGAATCCATTATCAACTGCCAGCTCTTGCGGTACTTAGAGGAGCACCAGCTGTTAAGCGACCACCAGTACGGTTTCCGTCGGGGTCGCTCGGCTGGTGATCTGCTAGTCTACTTAACGCACAAATGGGCAGAGGCAATCGAGACCAAGGGGGAGGCGTTGGCTGTCAGTTTGGATATAGCGAAGGCCTTTGATCGGGTGTGGCACAAGGCGCTTCTTTCGAAGCTTCCTTCTTATGGGCTTCCCGAGAAATTGTGCAATTGGATAGCCAGCTTTCTTGAGGACCGTAGCATTAAGGTCGTTGTCGACGGTGCATGCTCGGACCCAAAACCTGTGAATGCTGGTGTTCCACAAGGCTGTGTGCTATCTCCTACTCTGTTTCTTCTGCATATCAATGATATGCTGCAAATCAGTGGCATTCATTGCTATGCGGATGACAGTACTGGAGATGCCTCATACTCCGGCCGTGCAAATATTTCTCGAGAACACGTCGACGAGTTCCGGAACAAACTTGTGTCTGAAGTCGAGACTTCTTTATCCAAAGTTTCGGACTGGGGTCGACTTAATCTAGTCCAATTTAACCCTAAAAAGACACAGGTTTGCGCGTTTACCACTAAAAAGAATCCCTTTGTCGTTTCTCCTCAATTTGAGGGCACTCACTTATCAGCCACAGCCAGTATCGGAATTCTCGGTATCGACATATCGAGCGACGTTCAGTTTCGCGGTCATCTGGAAGGGAAGGCCAAATTGGCCTCAAAAAAGCTTGGTGTGCTCAATAGAGCGAGACGGTATTTCACAGCGGGCCATTGCCTACAACTGTATAAGGCACAAGTTCGGCCCCACATGGAATACTGCTCTCATCTTTGGGCGGGAGCTCCCCAATACCAGCTCCTTCCTTTTGACCGCATTCAACGTAGAGCGGCTCGAATCGTCGACGACCAGGCTCTCTCCGATCGGCTTGACCCTTTGGCGCTACGTAGAGATGTCGGATCACTCTGCATCTTCTATCGTATCTATCATGGTGAGTGCTCAGAGGAATTGTTCGGATTAATCCCAGCCGCTAATTTTCACCACCGCACCTCGCGACAAAACTCCAAGTTCCACCCGTACCATCTTGACGCTTGGAAGTCTAGCACTGTGCGCTTTATGCGCAATTTTCTTCCACGCACTACGCTTTTGTGGAATGAGTTGTCGCCAGCGATTTTTCCGAACCGGTACGACTTGGGGACCTTCAAGAAGAGAGCCTATTCCTACCTTAAAGGCCGGCAACGCAACTGCAAGTCCTCTGGTGTTGCAGATGTTCATGGGCGGCGGTGTTCACTTTCCATCAGGTGAGCCGCAGGCTCGTTTGCCCCCTATATTATAAAAAAAAAAAAAAAAAAAAAAAAAAAAATAATAATACTATGTAATCTAATTAAATTAAATAACTAATTATAATATAATAATGATATCTATAATATAAATATTATACTTATCTTTATAATATTCGCATATACATATATTTGGAATTTCTTTAAATAAAATGCTTTATACCGGATTAAAACGCGATTTATTATTTATGTCGACGTTCCGGATGCTTTTCAACAACCGTGGTCACGAACAGACCGTTTTAATCCGATATAAAGCATTTTATTTAAATGTGTGATACTTGCGTTAATAAAAGACAATATTATGCGAATTCCTTTACAAATAATAACATGCCAAGTGCACGACAGAGCCGGCCAAGTGCCCAAGAGCGGCTGTTCGGGCCGGCCAAGGACGGCGGCGAGGACAGCGCCCCCTACACGGCGCGCCCCGCCAGCATGGTGCTGCCCGCGCCCGCGCAGCCCGGCTCGCTCGACCGGCATCGTCAGCAGGTGGGCTTTTGTTAGACTAGCAACGCGCCCCGGCTTCGCACGGGCTCAATATATAAAGAAATATGTCTAGCATATTTAAATAAAATACTGTATACCGGATTAAAACGCGATTTATTATTTAAATTATTTATCCCGACGTTTCGGATGCTTTTCAGCAACCGTGGTCGCGGGAGACTGGACCTGGACTGGACTGGATCCAGTCTCCCGCGACCACGGTTGCTGAAAAGCATCCGAAACGTCGGGATAAATAATTTAAATAATAAATCGCGTTTTAATCCGGTATACAGTATTTTATTTAAATGTGTGATACTCGCGTTAATAAAAGACAATATTATGTCTAGCATATGCACGCTGTTAAGCAAAACAGTGAATAATAAAAAAGTAAATTTTGATACCAATCACATGGAGTCCATATTTCAAAAAAGATATACCTATATCATTTAAATAGTTTTAATAGGAAACATAAAAAACTAGCGGGCATTAACAATAATGTACTAAATTCTGTTACTTTGATTGCTACTAAGAAAAACGATATATATTTAGTCTAATAATAATAATTACAAAAAATCTATTATTTTTTTAAAGAAATTTAATAAAACCTAATTAAAACTTCAAACTCAATTTTCTCAAAATGGCAACCATGGGGGTTGACACTGTATTTCTTAACAGCGTCTATATCTTTCACCAATAGAAAGTTACTGTAGCTTTCTATTGGTGAAAGAATTTTTAAAATCGGTCCAGTAGTTTTTGAGTTAAATCGTAACAAACAAAAAAACCTTTCCTCTTTACAATTTAACTATAGATGTATAATATAATATGTATTGTACAGCAAACCTCATACGACGGCACTTCGTACGACTACGGCGGCACCCAGCTCACCAACAGCATGGGCTCGTGCCGCCTGCCGCCCAACGCGCCAGACGACCTCAAAGTTGCGCCCTCCATGTAAGAACTTCATTTTATTATTTAAACTTGAAGCGATGCCTTAACATCAGGGCTGGATTTAGAGGGCATCCGAGCTACACACTACAGCCCTGGGGCACCAACAACACAAAAGAGGGGCTTCCACAAAAGAGGGGCCCCACAAAAGAGACTTAAACAACTTTTCCTTTGATTTTTTTTTTCAGTTTTACCTTTACCTGTTTACAAACATGAGTATATTGTTCTTAAATCGCGTTGAATCCATTATAAAGTATTTTATTTAAATGTGTGATAGTCACGTTAATAAAAGACAATATTACGTTACATCTAGGGCATGCATTATTCGTTCGAAGTAGGTATTCGGATATTTCGAATTCTATAATAAACATTATTCGAATAATTCGAATAATACGAATTTTACGAATTGTGTTTTATTTAATGTGTGTAAATGAAAAGAAACCTTTTTAGTACTTAAACATTTTAATTAGGAACCAATATGTGCTCAAAAAAGTCGTCTAAACATAATTATAATTTGAAAAAAAATAACTTTTTTGTGTTCCGAAAATACGACCGTAGGAAACTGAGGGCGTCTAAAGTATAAAACATCTCAAATCATTACAAAAAAAACCTATTTGCCGAAAATACACGTTCAGCTTCAACACTTGTAGGTGGAATGGTTACTAAAAAAATCATACATTTACCAAAACGAAGTAGAATAGTAGGTATTCGAAATATTCAAAAAAACCGAATAATTATATAGGTACTATTCGAATAGTTAATGTAGCGAATATCCGAATAATATGAATATCCGAATATCCGAATTGCATGCCCTAGTTACATCCATATCCATCAAGCCTCTTTCTCATTGCGGTAGACAGAGATCACGGAATTCCATATGCTCCGATCCTTGCATACCACTTTCGCTTCTTCCACTTTCATCAATGCTTTCATACACGCTCGTCGGTTTCGAGTACTTTTGACCTGGCCCTTTTAAAGAACGTCCCAGACAATATTAATTCAAACATTTCCATTTTTTAGTAAAATGGAGCCCCCACCACCCCCCAACCCGACCGCCATGTCCACGCAGAGTCCGCATCGCAGCTCCAACTCGCTGGAACACAACCCTCTGGACTACAGACCGCCAGATAACACTTATAGGTAACTACCATGATGATATCATAGATGTACATAGAAGAACAGGCCCATACAAACTTTTGGCACAGAAAAAGTAGTTCTACTTTTGTCCTATAGAGCGCGCGGCAATGTATCGGTGTGACACACACATCTAAGCAGTCCGCTGACTCCTCCCCTCGCGTTGTCTCGCTTGCTCTTACGAGCGAACGGCAATAACGCTCTAAAGCGGCTGGGTGCGAGAGAGTGCGCGCTATGACTCCAGCGTCAGAGTGTCGTTCACACGGATACTAGCAGCGCCGCGGTGGCTGGGGGGAGAACTACTCTTACCCCAGAGAAACCGGGCCATGCGCAACTATAAGGCCTGTTCTTCATCTGGGTCGTGGGTTCGAATCCCACCGAGACGACATGCTTATAATTTTCTGTAAGCATGTTTACCACACGTCTGGTAACTTCGAGCATTGATCGGGTGGGAGGAATATCGAAATTCTGATCGGGTAACGAACCACCGTTCATAGATGGAAAAACTGTGAAGTGCACATTGCGCGTTTCGGTTTCAGTCTATGGAATTCCGAATGCTTCAAGGAGCAGGTCCAAATGCTCGAAGTAAAAAGTAGGTCGACAGCGCATCATTGACTGATGTTCTGTGGCTGAGGTATCACCTACCATCAAGTGAACCTCATGCTCGTCTGTCGATATCTGACATAAAATATATTTTTTTTAGTTAATACATATTATATTGTACTATATTGTATACTTGCTTACTTGTTACTAATATTAATATGTATGGACATAATCGTACATACATGTACAGTGCCGCCAACTTATCTGTTCAGTTATCAGAATTGCATATTTCCTTCAAAAGAAATTGATGGAGGAAATTGGTATATGTGCTGCATATATGTAGCTGTCTTTATATTTTTTTAAAATGAGTTACATTTCCAAAGTATAGGAACGTATAAGTTGGTGTCCTCCTAATACATACATAATCATTCCTAATACATAATTCAAATAATTTTATCATTTGTTACTGCTAACACTTAAGTAAAAGGTTTTTGTAGTTAATTCAAAGGTAATAAAATATTATTTTTTTCTTAATAGAAATTAAATTTTAATATGATCTTTAAATCACCTACTAGATCCAGTAAAGTTTATCTGGTAAAGGTACTTAAAAATCATCACGATACCTTATTTCCTATGAAACCTATTGTCCATTTAATCGATCATAAATTGACGCTGATAAGCAATACCATGTCAACCCACACGGTTGCTAGATTACATTACTTAAATAGATTAGATTAGATTGCTTAAATTTAGTAATTTTATAAAGTTCCTTTTAAAAATAACAGAAGTAGGTAATTTATTATTTGTAAAATGTATTGTTATTACAATTTAAAGTGTATGTCGTTTTTCTTAGTAGCAATGTTATAGGATGAAGTCCATTGTTTTTAAATATTCTTAATCTATTTAGGGTGTCATGTCAACTGTTTTTTCAATATTTTTGCTATTAAAACGATTTACACTACACAAATCTTTTGAAAAATCATAAGGAAGCGATTGGTATCAAAATTTACTTTTTTACCATTTTGTGGGTTGACACTGTTTTGTATTGCATTTGTATATATTTTATCAGCGTCCATATCGTCGGCTAGCAAACAACACCGTACAAGTCTTTATCATCTACTTTACAAGGGACGGAAAAAAACTGTCTTTTTATGTGTCTCTATACTTAGAGATGATGATGATTTCTTATTTGTGACCTCTAATTAGTATTGCTAATTGTTCTAATCAAGAATTCAGTAAATATACTTACATACAGGGACTGAATACCGGTTTATTTACTATGGGAGCTATACCGGTATAATAAAGGTGTTTGTTAATATTCTTTCGTTTTTATTCATATTTACTGAAAAAAATTACTGTGGTAAGTGTGTATTACTCTTTAAAACTAATATCATGGTCTCAGTCAGATACGTATTTTGGAAAATAAAAATTAACCGGTTTCAGTACTTGCTTACATATACCGGTTTATTTACTATGGGAGCTATACCGGTATAATAAAGGTTTTTGTTAAAATTCTTTCGTTTTTATTCATATTTACTGAAAAAAAATACTGTGGTATGTTTAGTAGGTATTACTCTTTGAAACTAATATCATGATATCTCAGTCAGATACGTGTTTTGGAAAATAAAAATTAACCGGTTTCAGTCCCTGCTTACATATACATAAAAAGAAACAGTTTTTACGTCCCTTAAAAAATATGGGAGTTAACTATATAACCGTCCAGTAGAGGCCCGAACGGTAGCGGCGAGGGCTACCGCCGCGCGCTGCCGAACGGCGTGCACGGCGCGCCGGCGCACGCGCGGGGCCCCTCGCTCCCTAACGTCGCTACTAACGATCATAACAAGTACAGGTAACCGCTTTCTAACAACTTCATATCTATACTAATATACTAATACTAATATAATATTATAAAGAGAAAAGATTTGTATTTTTTATTTTTTGTATTTTTGTATGTTATGAATAAACTCAAAAACTAAAAAACTACATTAACAGCGATTAACATAGGCTATGTTGTGTGCATAGTACATCTACATTGCACCTGAGTGAAGTCGGGGCGCGCTGCTAGTCTCAAATAACAAAGATGTACATAGAAGGACAGGCCCATACAAACTTTTGGCACAGAAAAAGTAGTTCTACTTTTGAACTGTAGAGTGCGCGGCAATGTATCGGTGTGACACACACATCTAAGCAGTCCGCTGACTCCTCCCATCGCGTCGTCTCGCTTGCTCTTACGAGCGAACGGCAATAACGCTCTACAAGCGACTGGGTGCGAGAGAGTGCGCGCTATGACTCCACGTCAGAGTGTCGTCCACACGGATACTAGCAGCGCCGCGGTGGCTGGGGGGAGAACTACTCTTACCCCAGAGATACCGTGACAAGCGCGCCTATAAGGCCTGTTCTTCTATGTACATATAATGTTCTTTGATAATATGGTATTTTATTAACACGAGTATCACACATTTCCATAAAATATATGTATTTTACCGGATTAAAAAGCGATTTAATCCGTTTATTGTTTACTGGAATGCATTCGAAATGAATAAAATAAATAATTTAATTTTTTTTTATCCGGTAAAAATATTTTATTTCAATCTTCAATACATCCCTCAAGTCACCTTATATATACCTTCAGGGTTCACATTAATGTCCTTATCATATTCATATAAATATGCTTTTTACTACTACAATTTATAGGATTTTAATCACCTGATATTAAGATAAGATATATTTACCTCAGAGCACGCAATCATGGCTAGCCTCTATACCTACAGCAATTCCGTGTATTGAAAACTATGTCTCAACAGTGGGCGAACGAACTCAGCTTCTCAAGCTGACTACGGGCGGGCCCCGCCCTACAAGCCGGTACCGCCGCCCAAGCCCAAGCACTACCGCCCGCCTGACAGTCATCCACCACGGAATGGGGTATGTGTTATTAGTTTTTTTATGTTAGATATCGACAGACGAGCATTATGGTAGGTGATACCTCAACCACAAAACCTCAGTCAATGATGCGCTGTCGACCTACTTTTTACTTCGAGCATTCGGAAATTCATAGAATGAAACCGAAACGTCCAATGTGCTCTTCACGGTTTTTCCATCTATAAACGGTTAATCCGATCAAAGCCTGAAGTTACCAGACGTGGGGAGAACATGCTTACAGAATATTATAAACATGTTGTCCCGGTAGGATTTGAACCCAGGACAGGTGTTCTATCAAACGTGCCAACGAGCCCGTCAAGTGCCGGATTAGTGAGATTCTACTGTATACAATTGTGTTAAATGAGTTAAATTCCTTCATAGAACATGGATGCTAACCCAATGGCCAACATGATGGGAGCCCCGCGCGCCCCTGGCCCCACCCCCATGAGCGGCCCCGGGCCCCTGGGCCCCCCGCCCCACTACTCGCACTCCCACTCCCACTCGCAGCCCGTACACCCGCCCCCGCCGCACCAGCATCCACACAACAACTATCAACAGGTGGGTGTTTTTGTGACGAATAGACTCACAAACTACTGGACATAAAAATCATTTCACCAATAGAAAGTTACATTTTCGTACATAGGCTATTTTTTGTGTATAGTAATTTACATTGCATCCGTGCGAAGCCTGTTTTTTTTTTAATAAACCGACAAAATTCTCCGATTTTTTTAAATTGAGTTTTATTTATAAAAACCCTTGTCTATAGGGAATGTACGGGGGTCAAATGGGCCACCAACCGCAGTCCCCGCCGTACTCCGGCCCCCCCTCGCACCACCGGGCCATCAACCTGCCACACAACCCACACCTTATTGGTAAGTTTATACTTTACTAGCAATTGCCCCCGCAACCCCCCTTGTGGGTTGAATTTCGTAAAATCCGTTCTTAGCTGACCTCTACTCGGCGAAAGGAATATTCCTACCATATTTCAAGTCGCTACGCCTTATGGTTCCAGAGATATCGTGATGAGTGACTATATAGGTGGAAATCTCTTTTATATTTATACTTTATAACAAATCATTAAAAAAAACAAGGCCAACACTTTTCAGAATAGTCTTATGCATAGGAATTCCCCTGTCACTTCAGATAAAAAAATAAATAACAATTCATCATCAACCTCAATCATTGAATCCCCAACTCAAGTCCTAATGACTAAGTTTAAGTTTAGTTTTAGTTTACTCCTACTATTAAGGTTTTTGGACTATCTCCTCGTATCATGAAATCTCGCGTTCATTAATCAGGTTTTTACCGAGTATGGTTTAGTTTGAACAAAGAGATAACTATACGTTATTGTCATCCATGCACTGATTACTGCAGATGTTTACTCAAACAAAGTCGGGAACAACGACTAGTTTCTATTTTATGTCAAAATAATGATAATGCAAAATAAAGTTTTCAATATTTTAAGAAAAAAAAAATTAGTATTAATATATTATCCATTGAAGATTTAGAATAGGTTTAAGACATTTTTATCAGTTAAGTCCAGTCTATTTTGTTAATAGCATCACAATGTTACTTCGTCAATAAATACAAACTCTAGTAATAATAGTTTGTATAAGGGCTGCGGCAGTTTCCTAGCAACTATACGTCAAATCGATCCCTTAAATCAGGTCCTAAAGTAGTGACCAATTAGTTTTCATTTTACTTACAAAGGGAAACCTGCTCTGAAGTATGAGAAGGAAATCCTTATGTTTCTAGTCATTTAAATTCGCGAAAGTGACGCTAGTAGTGTAATAGATACTTTTCACTTTAATAATAAAACATGTCTAACGTTTATCTAACGTTTTTTAAACTTTTTCATAAAATTTGAAGAGCAAATATACTTATAGATGCTATTAGAATGTTTAAAAAACGTTCTTAACCCATATCTGCCTAGAATTGTTTCCTTATATTCTGATTTGAAAACGAGCTTGCATTGAAGTTCATAATGAAATATTAAAAACTTATTCAAAATTTACAAGAGTCCAAAATATTACCACAAACATATTCAAAATTTACAAGGATCTAAAGTTGATTAACAAGGCAGATAGTTATTATTCATTTTAGAATCAAATCCGTATATGGGTTAAATAAATTAGAAGCATTAGACCTGTTTCTGAAAGCGTTTGTTTTCTAAACAGATTTAGCCGGCAGTCGGGAGCAACGAGGTTCAGCATTCGAACTCTATAGAAAGCCGCAACACATGCATAATCTGAGGTAACACGCTTAAAGATGCACACACATATCAAAGTCCCTCAACATTGCATGTTCCAAAGTAATTTCTATCGGAATATTCTCAGCCCCTGTACAATTTGCTCTAACATGCAAACACCGATCGCTTCACAAACGACTAACACGTCTTGGGCCACAGTATTAGTATGGTATTGTATGTGGTTATACAAATTTATAAATCTTATATATTTGTAACATATATTCTCTGTCGGGGCGTATAATAACATGTAATTAGAGTATGTTAGATTTGGTTGATTTTGAACAATATTTAGCAGTGCGTGTCTGCATTTTAGTGCAACTTGTTTATCTAAAGCATATTGATTTAAGTTGCCACTATACATCCGTATCCATACTATTTTCCAAAATCTCTTATCATTTCGTTATTTATAAATCTCATATTAATCTATTGAAGGTTGTATCAAATGATTTACCTATATTCATCTCATATTATGGCATTTATTTCAATATGCTGTTCATAATCTCAAAATTCATCTATTTAAATTTATCATTGCCGTTCGGGACAGTTCAGATTTTTCAATTTTCAATATTTGTTTAAATTCTTTGAACATTGAATTGTCTGACACGTCCGTGTATCCATCATGAGTAACTAAGTGGGTTTGGTTGTGGGTTTCCGCAGCTCATCCGATGCCATGAACTCCAGTGCGGAGCCTGACGAAACATTCTCACCAAAAACTAAAAAGAAATTGTCCAAAAAGCCATCTTTCATTAAAAATGCCGTCCTCGATCTATTTCGCTCCAAAAACAAACAAAAAGTGTCTCGACAAAAGTCATTGTGCGAAAATGACTTGCAACAGAGACTCGGAAATCAAATGCCTATGTTGCGGCGGGAGAAATCCGATTTAAGCGATTTTTCCATTCACATGAGGAACACACAGATAAGAAACCAAATGTTGCAACGCAGTAACTCCTCCTCATGTGAAAAGCCCATTTTGAAACCGATACTCAAAAGACAAAGTTCTTTCTGCGATGATAAAAATGGATCCATTTGTACAGTTAGAGATTACGAAGCCAAACCGGTTGTAAAAAGTCTGAGACGACAGAATTCTATGTGTGAAATAGAAACCGAACCTAAAGTTACCCCATTGTTACGTAGACAAAACTCTCTTATAGAATATAACAGGAGAGGCATATACGGACAAACATCAAGCTTTAATATGATTACCAAAATAGACCCAATTTACCAAAGACAGCAAGAAAATAAGCATGAACCGTTTTACCCAACGCAACCGCTACCTCCCGAACCAATATACCAAAGCAAGGAACACGTTATTTATGATCCTATCCCTAAGCCTAAAAGAACCTACTCTTCTATGTATGATACATCTAGCGAGAATCCATATGCTAGTAGGTCAGAAATGTCCAATCATAGTTATGAAAACCCATATGGAAACCGTGAAACAGTAGCAATGCCCCTCATAGATCCACCTTATGCTACAAGAGCAGAATGTATACGAGAAAATCCTTACGCAACTAGACGCGAAGTAATTGAAAGTGCATATGCTTCTAAGCAAGACATACCTAGAAAATCCGAACCTATTTATAATGAATCCCCGTATTCTAGTAAAGAACAAATGTTAAGACAAAGAATGACAAATGAAAGTCCTTACGCCACTAAAGAAGACATGCTCCGACAAAGATTTTCAGAGTCTCCATATAGTACAAGGGAAGAAATGCTTAAGCAGAGGTCAGATAGCTCCTTTAGTAGTAAGGAACCAATCTACGGAAGGAGAACATACGAACCACCACCTAGCACGTCATGGGCAGAAAATCCGTACGCAGTCAGACCAGATAGACGATTACATACGCCAGTTACATATCCTGGACGGTCATCTCCTATGAGTAAATGCATGAGTGAGCCTCCATACATCAGTAGAACAGAAATGTTGGCAAGAATCAGTCAAGCTGAATCGCCTTATGCCACTCGATCAGAAATGAAATCGAGCTTATCGGAGTCTAACTATGGAACTCGAAACGAATTATTTGATTTGCCACAGCAAGTGAGACCGGCGTCAGCTGAATGTACCTACGTTTCTAAACAAGAGATTTTATCTCAAAAGGCTGCATTGCTAGCTAATAAGGAGTCTATCTACAGTGTTAAGTTAGAGGAAAAATTGGAAATTATAAAACAAAGAAATCAAGCGAAAAAGGAAAAAATATATCAGACTAGGTTAGAAGCTAATGAAAGTGACTCTGTAAAAGGCCGAGAGCCATTATACGTGTCTAAAAGAGATCTAAAGGAGAGTGTTATCTATGAATCGAGCCAAGAAACAAAAGAAGTGCCACTTATTACTAATCAAGACAGTGCTAGAAGCAGTCCCTATGAATTAAGTGATGCAAATCACTTATCACGACGTGAACCAGTTTATCAAACAAAGGCAGAAGTGTTGAATGGTGAAACTGAAACATTTCAAGAAATAGATTTTTCAAAGTTATATCTTACCGAATCTAAAACAGATGCGGAAAAAGAGAAAACCAAATGTTTAGAAGCGAACATTTTAAAAGGTGAAGCGGTGTACGCTCCTCGTTTGCACGGAAAAGCCGAACACATTTCAAATGCACTTAAAATTACTTCTTCCCCGATACCATATGAATCGTCAACATCTATGGAGACTCAATATGCTTCTGAATGTAGCATGAATTTCGAAAATAAACCACAAAGTACACCATATGCGTCACAAGACTTACACGATCGACCAAAACCTAATAGATCGGTTACATTCTGTGAAAAAATAATAGAGAAAAGTCCAGAAAACAGTCAAGACACTTCCGAAAACACTTCAAATAGTCGAAACGATACAACCATTATGAGCACTGATAATACAGTAGTGAAAGTAACGTCTGAAGCAACCGAAGAGGAGACCGTTGTCGTCGAACCGGACTCACCTCACACAACTTGGGGTATATTCGATAGCGAAGGAGGTGTTTTAGAGGATAGGCACTGGGGCGTATCCCTTATAATTCCGCCAAAGGCGATAGCTCCGGGAATCAAGCAAAAAATCTACTTTACGGTGTCCGATCCGCGATTGAGCCAGCGCGTAGGAGGGCCTCCCATCGACATGGATAACGGTAAAGCTTTTGCAACGCACGCGTTTACCGTAGACGTAGACTGCACTTACTAATTGGCATTTAACGTTTGCGAATGGATTAAAGATAATACGCAGAATGGGAAATTTGTCATGTAGAATTTGAAATTAGCCGCAAATTGTGAACGATAGAGTTTAGATTGCATGTGTATGTATTGCATGCTTATACTGTATCTTACGGTGTTAATTGCCTATTACTGAAATAATTCACTAATATACTAGGTTTTCCATAACAATTTTTGTATAGATCATCACAGTAATTCCTTGATCATCATTATAAGTAACCAACCATTATTAACCCCGCGTTTTTACACAGTTTCTGCAACACAATACACTCGTACTTAAAGATTGAGGAGAGGAGCCGACGAGCGTGCTGCCTGCACCCAACAGTTAAATAGTATGTTCGAACTAGTGTTTGGAATATTTGTGCACTGTTCTGTGTGTGGTTGCACCATTCATTACATTTCAACACATTTATTATGTCCTAGAGTATAGTGACTCTACCTCCAGCTAGACGCTGAGGCATTTAGTGCGGACGAGGTTAACCCTTAGCTACCAATCTAATACAAGTGAAGACTCATCGAGATTCGATTTAGTAAAAAGATAGTTTCTTTAAAATTAAAAAACGTATAAAACAATATTTTTCATTTTGTCACTCTTAATATTGTCTTTTTTTAACGCGAGTATCACACATTTATATAAAATAACTTTTACCAGATTAAAACGCAATTATTATTACTTTCTATCTTGACGTTTGGAATGAAACGTGGTCACGGGCAATCTGAAAGGTGACAGCTGTCTGATTTCAATTGTCACAAATGGAGTTGATACATGATAGAAAATTACAATTTGTTTGTACAACCGAGGTCTAACATACCGGAGATAGGTAATGATGTGCCAAAAGAGAGGTTATTAAGGGTTATAATACATAGTTTGACAGTTCTTATATGAAAAAAAAATCTCACCTCACATTCAATAAGCAAACCAAACTGTAAACTGCCTCACTCGTTGTCCAGCTCAGCTACGAATATTTAAAGAATAGCATACTTCAAAAAACACCTCATTTTTGTTATTGTATTTTTATTTAAGTATATAAAAAAATATTTGTCCTTATTTGTTTTTTATTGTTGTCTTTTTGGGTTTTTAATTTTTTGGTGCATTTTGTTTTTTTCCGTCTTTTTCGCTCGCTTTGCATGTTTAATGTTTACGCTAATCTGTTGCGATATGTGTTTGTGTGTTGAGTTTTTGTTTCGATGTTACTGAAAAATAATTTCTTTATTTTTAATTTTTACACATTCTTTTCAATTAAAAGCACATCTTTTAAAACTTTTATGACTAATTTATAACAGAAATAATGTATTATCCTATGATTAGGTGAAGCAATGCTGTCCCCACTAGTGATGTGCGGGCCTCAAGGACTCGTATTCCTACGACCAGTGACACTCCGCCTACCGCACTGCGCAAACGCCGTCCCATCCCTAGGGCTCACGATCAAGGCTACCGATACGGAAGCGCATCTCAGCACTGACTGGGACAATATACACTTACCCGCCACGACCACTTTGAACACCGTAGCTGTTAAAGTGGACCATTTTTAAGTTGTCCTTTATAAGTAGCGTTGATTGAATACAAAATTGTCATGCTTAATGTTAGTTTATTTGAAAATAACGAGTTTTTCAGCTTTTTTCCGGCATTCCCACCTATTTGAGATATCTAATTGTAAGATAGTGGTGCTAAGGCATAAACACATGCGTTGAGACCAGACGAATCTCTAGGAGCTTATTATGAAATATGTATAAAAAAATAAAGAAGACAATTTGTCTGTTTCGTTGTAATTGAAGAGGCAAAATGATAGCGATAGGGACTTTTGAGTTATCAATTGTTTAATTAAGAGACGCCTTACCATAACCTAGTTCTAAGCTTCATAATGTTCTCTAATATAATAATATTTAATCGATTTACGTGTATTTTAGCAATAATTGTTAATAATTATATTAGCACAGAGTTAAAACGTCACTTTTGGCTTCCGTATTATAATTAATGATACAATATTCGTTTATGTTAAAATACTAATTGTCATTAAATTCACGTAATTGGGCCTTGTAATGGCTAGAGTCATATATAGGTATACTTTATATTAACGATTCAATTATAGGTAGGTATGTTGTCTTGTTACTAGTGATACTATGAATTTACCTTTGACCCAACTATTAAATTTTATATTTACCGAACTTGTGTTTTTTATTTACTCCATTTTTTATATCTATATTATAGATATCGACTGACGAGCATGAGGTTCACTTGATGGTAGGTACCCCAGCCATAGAACATCAGTCAATGATGCGCTGTCGACCTATTTTTTAATTCGATCATTCTGAAATCCATAGATTGAAACCGAAACGCCCAATATGCACTTTACGGTTTCTATCTATGAACGGTGGTTCGTTACCCGGTCGCAATTTCGATACGCCTCCCACCCGTTCAATGTCCGAAGTTACCAGACGTGGGGAAGACATGCTTACAGAAAATTATAATCATTTAATCCCGGTGGGATTTGAACCCACGACCCATCGATGCGCACGGCAGGTGTTCTACCATACGCGCCAATGAACCCGTCAATAATCTCTAGAATATTAACAACGCTGGTGTTGAACCAAAACATACTTATTTACTTCCCTCGTTGTTCCCTTCTTTGTATGGATTCGGCGCAGTGTGAATTCGGCTTCAGTTATTTGAAACAGTGTAGTTTTGTTAAATCACTTGTAGTAAATCAATTCGTAAAACTCCCACCGCGGACACTTCATTACCATTATTTGTCTATCATCCTTCAATAATTACTCGAACTCATTACCGGTGCAAAGTTTAAGAGTTCGCAAGTGCAACCTATGTAGTAATCATTTGCATACATTCACATATGTATATTATGTCAGTATACACATCTAAATAAAATAGGTAGGTACGCTGTATTTAATCTATTTTGCATCATATTACCTATGTATAAGATTTAAAATCGTTTTGATAGTAATGATTGTTATAATGGAGACTTTTAACGATGACAGGGAATGAGAATGATCTTGGTGGCGAAATAAATATCTTTGAAGTTACAAATGCATCAGCACAGAATAAGAACGAAATAGTGTTGTAATAATTCATGTCAGTCCTTATGGTACCTCATTATTTGATCTAATTGGACTAATTTAAGGTAACCTTAAGGTAAGGTTTTTGATTCAAATATATATTTTGTTAACTTCTGAATTCTGATATTTATTTTATTTGATTCAGTAGTAGACAGCAAGGTTTTTGATGGTAGGTGAAACCTCTTCTTCATCATTTAATTAAAGGAATTTTTTATAAATTAATCACAGCAATATTGTGTATAATAAGAAGAATTTGTGTATTTACTGACAAAAATCCCGCAAAAAGGAAATTTTACTGAAGAAAATCATTAAAAAATACAACTTAAGATTATTTATCAACAACTAAAATGTTCAATCAGTATAAAAAGTAATAAAACTCGAATTACAAAAAAGAAGTACATAGTACATACCTATTGACATTGTTATATTAATATTGATTTCCTTAAGTAGGCGACACAATATTTTTGTCAATGGCCAAAACCGACTCAATTTATAACGACACCCAGTAAAGAGGCAATAATGTGTCTTACAAAACCACTAAACACGTGCCAGCTACCGCAAAGTGAAAGACCCAGGTGATCAATCAGTTACTAATGCGTGGTCACTTCGAGTATTCGGAAACCTATGACACTCACTTTCAATTCCTACTACTATCGAAGTATTTTCAAGGTTCAAATCCTGAGTGAAACAGGCACAGAAATGAATTCAGAACTGAATTCATATTTTCTTATAATTTTTAAAGTAAATAATTTAATTTATAACCATATAAATGTGTATATTTGTTAATAAAAATACTCCTCCGAATGCTCTGAATAGAAAAGTAGGTCGACAGCGCATCATTGACTGATGTTCTGTGGCTGAGGTATCACCTACCATCAAATGAACCTCATGCTCGTCTGTCGATATCGTCTAACATAAAAAAACCCCATATACAATCAAAGTGAAATCTTAAAACCTTTGACCGCAAGTCGTAATTTAAAAAAAAACGAAATAGTGCTATAGAAGGACCTTGACCTGTCCATCTCATATAATTCATAATGTAACACATTGTGCTCATAAGTTTTCATCTCACGCGAATTATCAAATCTCAGAGACCACTTAGTTTGCCTTCGAGAAGAATGTCTGATCTTATCTTGTCTTTAAAGCGAAAGCAAATAATAGCAAATGACGGACTCGTTGGCGCATTTGGTAGAATACTTTGGCGTGCCTACCTTGCGCTCCGATGGGTCGCGATGGGTCGCGGGTTCGAATCCCGCCAGGACGACAATTATAATTCTCTATAAGCATGTCTTCCTCGTGTCTGGTCACTTCGGGCATTGAACCGGTATATCCAAATTCCAACCGGGTTACGAGCCACCGTTCACAGATGGAAAAATCATGAAGTGCACATTGTGCGATTCGGTCTTAGTCTGTGGATTTCCGAATGTTGAAATAAAAAGTAGGTCGACAGCGCATCATTAACTGATGTTCTTTGGCCGAGATATCACCTACCATCAAGTGAACCTCATGTTCGAGACAATATGGTGTCTCTCGTTTGCTCATTGCCAATTTTTGATTATATTATGAAGCTTTACACACTGTCAGAGGTTAAAGTAGTCGAGGAATCTTAGGAAGACCATACCTTCCTCTCTTCATAAGCGCAGCTAACGTTTGGCTAAACTTACATAAAATTAGCCGAATGACTTCATTACCTTCAATACTTGATTACCAAATTGATTGTGTCAAATTCCTATCGTCGGTCTTTTGAGCTGTCTTACTGTCCACTATTTTATATTATAAAACAACAGACTGAACAATTACTTTTCAGATTATTTCGCGATAGACTATTATGTCTATATGTGTTCGTGACAAGTATAGCTATTAAGGTCGTAGGAATAAGTTTTTATTGTAAATAAAGATTATAAATAGCGGCGTTTTATTTTAGACAATAAGTGAATAGCATATAAGTAAATATAATATGTATAATAAGGCCTAATATGTAAAATTGAGAAATAAATAAAGGAGCCAGACTCTCGGTCGCTTCTTCGACAACACGCAACTGGTTACACCCACTCGCACTCGAGTCCCGCCAAATCGGTAATATAAATGGCGATTTTAGCCGCTTGCGTCGTCGGCGCATCAGTTGAAGAAGCGACTTGGAAGAAGCAACATATCAAGAAATACAAGTGTGTGTGCATTTCAAGACCCAGCTGCAAGCGAATCCCCCCCTCCTATATAAGTGTGGGCTGTCGAAGGGGCCCACATTTTTGGTGCTTCGAGCCGAATTTCTGGATCAACGAGGATCAACGAGCTGAAATTATCTTCATTAGGGGGGATTCTGGAGATGCACACACGAAGTATGAAGTCAAAAACTGATGCGTCCAGGCCGGCGGACCTCTCCGCAAGTAACGCGAACGTCGCACCCGACCTACCGTCTGTGTCCGGGCCGCCCGTCACGCGCTCCGCGTCCGTAAAGTCTGCTCCGCGTGCCCCGCAGGACGCGTTGAGAGAATCCGGTGCAACCGACTCGCACCGTGATTTAGCCGCACCCGCTGTGCTGGCCAACCGCGTCGCGTCAAACCCACCCGTCACTTCGTTACCTAGTGGTACCTGTACAACTCTTGTTTCTACTTCTGTTTCTACGAATCTTGTTTCTACGTCAGGTACCACAGGGACTACGAATCAAACCGGCACCACGGAGACTACAAATCAGACCGACACAACGGAGACTACGAACGCGAATGGCACCATGGAGACCCGGAAGAAACAATCAAGTGCGCCGCGATCCACCGCGTCACGGAAGAGGCTTTTAATCGCAAAGGCCAAGGAAGAACTTTTAAAGAAAGAAGTGGAATTAGCAGCAGCCCGCGTCGCGCTGCTGGAGGCAGAATCGGAAGATGAAGATATAGAAGATGATGACGTCACCCTAAGACGAAATCGAACATCCGAGTGGGTCGACAACGCGTTGGTCATGACAACGGAGCCGCAGAAGGACGTCGCCACGGACATGCTTCGAGGAGAGGCGCATCCCACATGTGTGGAACCTGAGTTGGATGGCGCCAATCCTCTCTGGGATTTTGAGAAGACATGTCGCGACGGGCCGGAGCCTGCGCTGCCTGGGAAAAAAGAACCGACAATACCAACGCACAACTCGGATCAACAGGGGACGGACAAATTTAATTATAAAGAACTCGCGACCGCGATAACAATGGCAGCGCGCGCCGTACAACCGATCGCCGCTTCGCGTATCGCCGAGTTACCAACATTCAACGGAGCGTCCAGCGAGTGGCTACCCTTCAAGGTCGCCTTTGAAGAATCCGCCGGGCAGCTCACCGAGCAAGAAAATCTCAGCAGGCTGAGAAGAAGCCTTAAAGGCGCCGCCAGGGACACGGTTCAGTGCTTGTTCGTGGGAACGACAACATCGAAGGAAGTCATGCACTTATTAGCGGCGCGCTTCGGTCGACCCGACGCTCTAGTGTTGGCCGAGCTCAACAAACTGCGCGTCCTACCACGACTCAACGAGAATCCTCGGGAAGTCTGCGTGTTCGCTTCGAAAGTCACGAACATCACGGCAACAATCAAGGCGCTCAACAAACAACATTACTTGTACAACGCAGAGATAGTACGAGCCGTCATCGACAAGCTGCCTGCCACGCTGAAATATAGATATTACGACTACGCAGCGACGCAACCTCAAGAACAGCCGGACTTAATAACGCTTTCGCAGTTCCTGGAAGTTACAGCGGACAGGTGTGGGAGTTACGCGCCTATTGAAGTATCGACTGAAGACCGGCGGGAGCCGCACCCCCACCGAAGACCGGCGCGCACCTACCACACTCAGACTCAACCTGCTACCATCGCATCGGCGTGCCCGATCTGTAACCAGGATAGACATCAGCCGGAGACCTGCAAGCTCTTCAAGGAGGCCGACACTACGAAGCGTTGGGAACTGGCAAGAAATCATCGGCTCTGCTTCCGCTGCTTGAGGAAAAGGAAATTCAAACACTCGTGCAAGTTCAAGAAGTGCGACATAAACGGATGTCAATACGGTCATCATCACCTGCTGCATTCCTCGCCCGATCGAGAGCCGGAATCATCACATCGAGTAGAAGAGGTCGTAGCGTCTGCCAGGGAACGAACGGCGCTGCTGAAGATCGTGCCAGTCCAGGTCAGCGGCCCTCGAGGATCAGTGAACACCTACGCGCTACTAGATGACGGATCCACCTGTACCTTGATCGAGGAGACTACAGCGAAGGAAATCGGATCATCGGGACCCAAGCTCCCTTTCAACATAGAAGGCGTAGCGGGAACGAGCATCAACGCAAGCGAGTCGTTCCGAGTTGAAATCGACATCCGAGGACGCGAGCGTCAAAGGCATCACATCTCAGCGCGCACCATGAAAGCACTACGGCTATCAGCGCAGAGCATCACGCGCAATACGGTCAAGGCATGCGCACACCTGCGAGACATCGAAGAAGAACTGGTGTATGAAAACGGACGACCGACGGTACTTATAGGTCAAGACAACTGGCATCTACTCATCACGTACGACATCCGAAGAGGCACGAGATCACAGCCGGTAGCTTCACTCACCGAACTAGGGTGGGTACTACACGGCGCGGGCGGACTCCGACAGACAAGCGGACGCGGAACTCAACGGATATCTCACCTCAGCACGCCGCACGAAGACGAAATTGAAGCACTGATGAGGGAACATTTCGCACTGGAATCGCTGGGAATCGAACCGAAGCGGTCCTACAACGACGCGGAAAATCGAGCTCTGCGCATACTGGAAGAAAAGACTCGCCTGTTACCGGCGGGAGGCTACGAGACGGGACTTCTTTGGAAGACAGACGACCCCGCACCACCGAGTAACTACGAGACGGCTCTGCGCAGGCTGGAACACATCGAACGCAAACTCGACAAGAACCCGCAGATGAAACTACGCTACGAGGCGCAGATACAGACCCTACTGGACAACGGATATGCCGAGCACGCTCCTGACGAGAAGCCGTCGAAGACCTGGTATCTACCTCACTTCGCGGTCATCAACCCACAGAAGCCGGAGAAGCTCCGTATCGTCCACGACGCCGCAGCAAAGACGCGAGGCGTCAGCCTGAACGACATGTTGCTACCGGGTCCGGATCTACTTCAGTCACTACCAGGCGTGTTAATGAGGTTTCGTCAACGCCCCGTCGCAGTCACAGCCGACATCAAGGACATGTTCATGAGGGTGACGATAATCGAGGAAGACAGGGACATGCAGCGATTCCTGTGGCGCGGTGATCGACGCACTGGAACCCCGACGGAATACAGAATGAAGAGTGTGATCTTCGGGGCCACGTCATCACCATGCACAGCGATCTACGTGAAAAACCGTAACGCCGAGGACTTCGCCCAGACTCATCCGGAAGCTGCGTCGGCTATAGTGAACAATCACTACGTGGACGACTATTTGGCGAGTTTCGACACAGAAGAGGAGGCGATTTCGATATCTCATCAAGTAGCGAAGATACACACGAGAGCGAATTATTATCTACAACGATGGACATCGAACTCCGGCGCGGTACGCAACGAATTTCAAGCCTACAACACCAAGCGTCCAGTGCAGCTCGATTCCGAGAAGATCCTGGGTATGGTCTGGAGACCTGAGGAGGACACACTGTCTTTCAACCTCAACGAGCAGCGTATACCACCTGACATCATGAACTGCGAGAAGACACCGACCAAACGCGAGGCACTACGCACCGTGATGTCTATATTCGACCCCCTGGGCATCGCCACTCCGGTCACCATACAAGCGAAGAGGATACTGCAAGACACTTGGCGAACAGGGATCAAATGGGACTCACCGCTGCAGCCAACGGAAGCAGAAGCCTGGAAGAAATGGATGCGTCATGTACAACGGCTACCCGAACTGGCTATACCCAGGTGTTACCCGAATCTCGCGTCAGCGAAGAACGCCGAAATACATACGTTCGTCGACGCAAGTTCATCAGTATACGCCTGCGCGGTCTTCTGGAGAATAGTCGATGCCTACGAGAAAGTACGAGTGATACTCATCGCCGCGAAAGGAAGAGTCGCACCGATCAACAAAGTGACTTCAATACCTCGCCTAGAACTGCAAGCGGCCGTGCTCGGATGTCGTCTCACTCGCACCGCCATTGAAGAACACGAACTGAAGCCGACTCGCCGCTTCTTCTGGACCGACTCGCGCACTGTGTTGTCGTGGCTGCGCAACGGACCACGCGTATACAAGCCTTTCGTCGCGCATCGAGTCGCTGAAATAACGGAAGAAACCAAGACCTGTGAATGGCGCTGGGTATCGACGAAGGACAACGTAGCCGACGACGCGACACGCGACACACCGAGCGACTTTGACACACATCATCGGTGGTTCCGCGGACCCGACTTCCTGTACAGCTCCGAGGAACAGTGGCCGCGAGAAAAGACAGAAGAAATAGAAGAGACTGGCGAGGAGAGAGTCACGACAACGAGGGAGAAGACGCGCATCGCTCAAGCCCTACCAGAACCGACACGATTCTCAAGCTGGCAACTACTACTACGCAGTAGTGCACGAGTATTGCAGTTTATAGACTTGCTCAGGAAGAAAGAAGTCTGCTGTGTCACGCGCAAACGTAACACCAAGAAAACAGACAAAGATCCGACGTGGAAGAGAGTCGCGAAAAGACGAAAAAGCGCAGGGAAATCAACGGAGGGATCGAAAAGTGAAAGAAGTTACAGATCCATCGACGTACACTATCTGAACAAGGCGAAAACGCTATGGATCAAGTCAATACAAGAGGATGCGTTCCCGGAAGATCTCATGTGCCTGCGACACAACCGTGACCTACCATCGTCGAGTCGCCTGAAACAACTCTCAGTGATTATAGACCACGAAGGAATACTCAGACTTCGCTCACGCATAGCCGCAGCCGCCGATCTGACCGCGGAACAGCGAGAGCCACCCATAGTAGACAGCGCACACCCGTGGGTACGACTATATATAATTTGGGTTCACAGGTCTCTACACCACGGAGGCTTCGAGACGACCACGAACGAGATACGACAACACATGTGGGTACTACGGCTGAGGCATGCGGTGCGGAGCGAACTAAAGAACTGTCAACTCTGCCGCATCAAGAGGGCCACACCAGCGCAGCCATCCACGGGAGATCACCCGAAGACACGACTCGCGCACCACCAGCGCGCGTTCACCTATACCGGGATGGACTACTTCGGGCCCATGACTGTCACAGTGGGCAGAACTCGTCAAAAGCGGTACGGCGCGCTGTTCACCTGCCTGACCACAAGAGCGGTACACCTGGAGATCGCCGGCAGCCTAAGCACCGACTCGGCAATAATGGCGTTGCGGCGCTTCATCGGACGTCGAGGGTGCCCCACCGAGCTTTGGTCAGACCAAGGCACCAACTTCAAAGGGGCGGATCAAGAACTTCGACGAGCAGCGCAAGAGGCGCTACAGCAGGAAGCGTCAGTACGCTTCATCAAGTGGCGCTACATACCTCCTAGTGCGCCTTTCATGGGTGGCGCCTGGGAACGACTGGTCCGGAGCGTCAAGACGGCGTTGGCAGCCACACTCAACGAGCGCGCCCCGAGGGAAGAGGTACTGGCGACACTCTTAGTGGAAGCGGAGCACACAATCAACAGTCGACCCCTCACTCACGTGTCGACTTCACCGGACGACAAAGACGCCCTGACACCGAATCACTTCCTCCTGGGCGGGCCATCGCGCGTGCCCCTCCCGGGCACCTTCACCGAGGGCGACCTGATCGGCCACAAACACTGGAGAGCCAGCCAGCGGCTGGCAGACTGCTTCTGGGCGCGTTGGATTAAGGAATACCTGCCCGAGCTACAACACCGGCGGGAGCCCCGAGCGACATGCGGCGCCATCAAAAAGGACGACCTGGTGCTCATCGCCGACGGGACACTACCGAGAAACGCCTGGCCTCGAGGTGTGGTAATAGCAACGTATCCTGGCCCAGACGGAGAAACGCGAGCAGTCGACGTGCGCACCAACAGAGGGGTACTGCGGCGACCTACGAAGAAGCTGGTGATCCTGCCCACGACGTAGAGGAGTCACGAACCGAAGATGTTCCAGCTACGAGAGCTGCGGCGGGAGAATATGTTCGTGACAAGTATAGCTATTAAGGTCGTAGGAATAAGTTTTTATTGTAAATAAAGATTATAAATAGCGGCGTTTTATTTTAGACAATAAGTGAATAGCATATAAGTAAATATAATATGTATAATAAGGCCTAATATGTAAAATTGAGAAATAAATAAAGGAGCCAGACTCTCGGTCGCTTCTTCGACAACACGCAACTGGTTACACCCACTCGCACTCGAGTCCCGCCAAATCGGTAATATAAATGGCGATTTTAGCCGCTTGCGTCGTCGGCGCATCAGTTGAAGAAGCGACTTGGAAGAAGCAACATATCAAGAAATACAAGTGTGTGTGCATTTCAAGACCCAGCTGCAAGCGAATCCCCCCCTCCTATATAAGTGTGGGCTGTCGAAGGGGCCCACAATATGAATCGACTTTCTAAACGTTTGGTTTCATCTAGATTCAAGATAATCATTTTAATATGTCAATAATATTTTTATAAACGGATATTCAAATGCCATGCTGATCACAACCGGTGTAAGTTACTTGTTAGAGTGAGCTAGTTTGTGCGAGAATATATAAATTATAAAATCTATACCTCTACCTATACAGTTAGTTTTTGATTACAATAGGACGTAAGGTCAGGGTTCCAAGAGAAATGATTATACGTTAGAAGTATCTATACCCGCATTGAACAAGGGCGGTTTTACATTGCTAACACAGCTAATTGTTATCAAAATTGATACACTTGTCTTTTACACTAAGTAATTTGGACGAATTGTTTAAAAATATCACGATAATATTTACTTGAGTTTGAGTTGAGATTGGTGAAGAAATAGCTCGATTAAAATATAAGCTTTGTTTGTTTGTTACGATGTAAGTCAAAAAGTACTGGACCGATTTTAAAAATTCTTTCACCAACAGAAAGCTACATTATCAGCACATTATTTTTCAACATCAGAACATACAATAATAAATGATTTTGCTTTAACATAACACATATTAGATTGAAGTTCCCATTATTCATATAAAAAGCTAATTAGTCATTCAATAGTATGAAATAATGTCACAATTTATATAAAAGCAAGTGAGGGTTACGATTTCACATTCCTATTGTATAGCAGCGTATCAAGATTAGATCGTTGATTAGAAATGTCCAGACTTTTTTATATTCTAACCTTTGCACTTGGCGGAAATCTAAGGCTTGAATACTAATTATTTCTCTTACAACCGAAAATAGAAGTTTCTTAAAATAAATGTATTATTTTTTATTTTCTCATAACTGTGGTATATTTTAGGTTTTATACGATAATATTAAATGAGTTATTATATTTTCGTAACTTTTACAAATAATATTAAGCAGACAGCCGACATGGGTTAGGTACCTGATGGTAAGTAATCACCACCGCTCATGGACATCCGACACTCAAATGTCTCAGATGCGTTGTCGGTCTTTAAAAATTGTATAGACTTGTTTTTTTGAAACCAACGAGGTCGTTATTAGTTGGAACCATTGAAGGTGGCAATTTATTCCATAGCTTTGTTGTTCGTGGATCGTCTAATTCTGTTTTAAAAAAGTTTTATCATTCATTCAATATGCATCGTAGTATTATATTGTTGTTCGTTGTTTGGTCGGAATTTCGATATTCCTTTTTTTATGTTAGATATCGACAGACGAGCATAAATTTCACTTGATGGTAACTACCTAGGATACCTCAGCTAGAGAACATTAGCAATGATGATGATGCGCTGTCAACCTACATTTTTTACTTCGAGCTTTCGGAAATCCATAGACTGAATCCAAAACGCGAATATATGTTACACTGCTCGGTTTTTCCATCTATGAACTGTAATTCGTTACCCGGTCGGGATTTCGATATTCATCCCACCCGTTCAATACCAGAAGTGGGGAAGACATGCTTTCATATAATTATAAACATGACTGTATATAACATCCCGGTGGAATTTGAACCCACGACCCATCGATGTGCACGGTAGGTGTTCTAACGAACGCGCCAACGAGCCCGTCAAAATTCCTCCCACCCGTTTAATAACCCAAGTAACCAGGCGTAGGGAAAACACATACAGAAAATAATACCTACACTCTACAGGTTTCTGCAGCATATTTTACAGCATAAATATTTACAGGTAATTATTGTTTACACAAGCACTATAAAATCAAGCCCAAATGATACTTTAATGTGGGATTTCCTTGGTATCCGTTTCGTGTCATAGGTGAACTATGATTTGATACGCGTGAGGTTAATTTTGTATGCAACACAACACCAAAGAAACTTAGTTGTAAAATGTGAGAAATTCGCCCAACCAGCAAAGAAAGAGTACTTCAAACCAAATTTTGAAATGAAATGAATACTCGAAGTTCATCATTTATTTATCACCCGACATCAAGTTACGCTCACGCTCGATAAAACGGAACCCACGACCCATAGACACAAAGTTTAACCAACGCAACGAGCCCAAAGAACTTCTCTCAGCGGAACTACATAATATAATTACCTTACATAGTTCATTGCCTATCAATAATTATAAAATTTCTATGTTTAAGTGGCATTGACAATTGAATCGATTGTCTTTCGTGCGAATAATACAAAAAATCGATACAGCCACGGATATCGATCTATTGTTCAATTGTTTATGGTCGACTGCCTTATGCATGGTACATAAGATCTAGGTACTGCAGTGTTGAAATATACTTGTAATTGTATGGACCGCGTGGAATTTCATACATGCTAATATAATCGCTCAATTAAAATTATTAGTCTGAAAAGTTTATATGGAGTTTATGATTTTTTTAGGATTATAGAATAAGTGATTTAAAGATAAATTTAAAACATAGCTATTACATAAATTATAAATTAATATGATACAAGCACGCCCAAAGGTAATAACGTAACTTTTGAAGATACCGGTCAGTCCCTTTTTTTCATGTCAATAATATATTTCTCTATTTCTTTATTATCTATCTATACTAATATTATAAAGAGGAAAGATTTGTATTTTTGTATTTTTATATTTTTGTATGTATCGAATAAACTTAAAAACTACTGGACCGATTTCAAAAATTCTTTATTTGTAGCATAGGATGTGCTTCATTTCATCGACATTGCACCCGTGCGAAGCCAGGGCGTTTTGCTAGTAATAGTATAAATTTGGATTTTTTGTTTGTGTTGTAATTTATAAAAGATAAATAATGTGTTTAGATCCAGCATTAAATCTATGTAAGTTATAGATTGATTTATTAGGTTTATGTCTATTTAATTCAAAACAAGACCTTTAATTAGTTAGGGATAAAGGTCAATATATTATAGCTAAAGGGCAAAATTAAGTCACCAACTATGATATCGTAGTGTTTAATAATATCCTGCAGGGTACAATCTACAATAATGCGTGTCAGCCTTTAGATCACCTCTCACATTACATCACACTAATATCTCACTCATATTCATATTAAACTATTAACAACTATTACTATTAAGAAGTAACGATTTGTTTATCCTTATACGAATGAAGAAGAGGAAAGATAATTGTTTAGGCCAGGGGTTCTCAAACTTTTCAGTTCACAGCGCTCTAGTAGTTTAAGTTTGTTGTCTCGGCCGCGGTGCGCTAACTAGTCGAATAGGATACCTACTAGTAGATAGCCACAAAAATTAAATCATCCATCATATTTGGAGGTCTTGGGGTAACAAAAGAGTGGAGGCCCCCTGGCCCCAAATTATTTTAATGTTAACAATATGTTTGTTTATAGTACAGTAAGTAGTTAAAACAGAGCTTTGGCAGAAAGATTTTTTAAAAAAAGCTAATTTTATAATAATCTTTATTAAACCCTTTAAATAGAGCAACAAGTTTATTGTGGAGGAGAGGAGGGCCAAGTTCTAACTGTTTTTTAGTACTGCAATATTATCTAGATTTTTGTAGGGTCAGCGGAATGCGCCCGGTAGACAGGCGCCAATGTGGCGTTGTTTATTAGAATATAGGGTTACCTGCTTGTGCTGGCATAACGAGGTAAAGGTAGAACAGCGAAATTAAATATCAAAGGAAAAGTTGTTTACTTGTGTTTACTAGTCTGAAATTGAAAGACTTTTTTCCGATATCTGCCCTGGAGCAGTAGCCCCGGATGCCCTCCCCTAAATCCTGCCCTGGGCATACGACACTCCTCTTTACTCTCTATGGAGCACCAGGTAGCCTGTGCGCACACTTTGGGAACCTCTAGATAAAGCATCTTACATACAAATAAATACAATATTACAACTAAATGAAAAAGAAAAACTAAGTAGTTTATATTGAGATTTAATTAATGAGGTAATTCTGTTGCTACGCCAACATTCTTGACATAGCGCTGGTTCAGAGTCTCCGGGAAATGAATTCGCTTAAAGAGACGTGACCTACAGATTACATGTCACTTCATCAGGTAATCACGACTAAAATCCCAAGTATATACTACTAGCAAAACGGCCCGGCCTCGCCCGGTGCATTGTAGATAAAAAAAGCAAAGTCTACGTATATGTTACTCGCTTTCTATTCGGTTCTGAAAAACCGCCGGCGATAGCTGTCTTTAGAGCATCAAGCTGCCATTGTAGACTTCCAGACATGCAGCTATGCGAATCGAGAGTAAAAATAACACCCAATACAAATTTTAATTTTATTTCAGATAAGTCATCAAAATAAAGGTGTTCCTTACTGATAGGCATTTAATCATCAAAATTATTTTAAACGATATTAAGTAACAATTGCGTTAAAACACCATCGCGTGATGATCTTGACATTTGTGCCGCAATTTGGGAGATGCCCACAGACAAACATGCGACATGCCATTAGCTCTAAATAACACATATTATGTGATGTTTTATTACGGACACGATTGTTATACCAACGTGCTATGGGAAGCAATCTGTAATTATGGTTGTAAAATTAAATTATATTTTTATGTGTTAGATATACATACTATAATTAAGTATACTCGTAGGTGAAGCGTTAATTCTATTTTAATAATAATAAATTAGTCAATTTGCGAATCAATTGAAAGTCCTTTGAATTAAAAAGTAAAGCTACGTGCTTTTTGTTTTAGAAAAATCATATGCCATCAAAAACATAAATTGTAAAAAAAGCCGTCTTGCAACTCAGTTCTTCTATCGTAAAAAGTTGTGAGATCCATATAATACCAAGTCGATCAATTTATTCAGTCTCTACTGAAGGATCCTTCTGTCTTAAGTAATTACATAATAAGCTAACCAAGCTAAATAAGTATAAATGCCAAAATTAAAAATCTTTTATGTTTAAAATAAATAGATTGGCTCGGCTATCGCATTAAATCACAATGTATCTTTTTTTATTTCATTAAAAACATAATATATCTCACAAGTAATACATATTATATTAAATTAGATTGTTTAGTGCGATTGCCAAGTCAATCTATTTATTTTAAACATAAAAGATTTTTAATTTTGGCATTTATACTTATTTAGCTTGGTTAGCTTATTATGTAATTACTTAAGACAGAAGGATCCTTCAGTAGAGACTGAATAAATTGATCGACTTGGTATTATATGGATCTCACAACTTTTTACGATAGAAGAACTGAGTTGCAAGACTTGGCTTTTTTTACAATTTATGTTTTTGATGGCATCTCATTTCTTTTTGTAGATAGTCCTTTTCTTAGTTTATTTGGATAAGAATTAATACAAAGCTATGGATAACAGTCTGATTTTTATCCTAAATTTTATCAACTTTTTAATGTAAAAATGTAGTTATAGTGACATAACTACAATAGTTGGACATATGGTCTCCGGAAGTTTTTTTTAGATTTTGATATGTTCTATAATATTTTCCTTTTTTTTGTTCTATCATCAATACTTTCCGCAGCACATGCGGTGAAAGACATTTTATGTCTAATTTTTTTACACCTTGGGTTGTTTTTAGTAGGGATTTCTAAGGATCTCTATTTTTTCTAGTAATAAATACCTTATGTTACTCAGTGATAATGTAGCTTTCTAACGGTAAAAGAATTTTTAAAATCGGTCCAGTAGTTTTTAAGTTATTCATTACATACAGAAATACAAAAAAAAATTGTATATCTAGAAAACTGGACCGAAATTACAAAATATTGTAGTTTTTCCTTGATTTATAGACTAAACACTAATTTCATTCTAAATTTCAAGTTTCTATGTCTGCTAGAAGTGCCTTAGAGTTTTGATGATCGGTCAGTCAGTGAGTGAGTGACAAATTATCAAACTTTGACTAGTTATAATTCTTAAACTACTGGTTCAAACAGAATGATATTTGAAATATACCGAGTTTATACAATGCCTGCTTAGTGATTGAAAATTCAGGATTCTAGTTTTATCCACAACGAAGTTATAGGGGGTCGAAAATGGCCCGAACTACTTCGAGAAAAGGATAGTACGGTCGTGCCGCTTTTTGCTCGACTTGGCGGGGGCACTACCGTGCCCCCAGATATTTACCCAACATAAGGAAAAGACCAACATTATGAAAAAATATTTATAGAAAATTATAAAAATGCGGCGGGATTCGAAACTGCGACTCATGCTGATGAGCCCGTCGGTATTACTTTTCGTACTTATTGTTAGTTACACCTAAAAGGCTGAAATTATTTATTATATTCATTGAACTTACCTAAGACGTGCAGGCGTGACTGAGTTAAGACAAGAGTCAAGAGTGTCTTCGGTACACGCCATGTCCTGGTGTTATCATCAATTTCAATTGTACATTATATTACTGACACGAAATACAGAATAAATAACAAGTGTATGCGCAACATTGACTTGGTAATAAGTCACATTCAACTGAAAACCATAATCAAACAACATAATACAACTTAAGCCCTTTCAAGTTGGTACTTTCGACTATACATACTCGTACTTTCAATAGATATGATTACTATCCAATTTCCTTTTTTTTATGGTAAGTGTTCACCGTCCTTATAGACATCCGCAACACCAGAGGGCTTGCATGTGCGTTGCCGACCTTTTAAAGACATTATAATCTTGTTGCATAAAATAGGTTTTTTTTATAATTTTGAAATCTGTTCAACAAATGGGCAGAAAGCTCACCAGTGCGTAACTCGGACTACGAACTACTTAGGATAAAAATATACTTAATTGATGCACTATTAACCTATTACTTCAAGATTAAATGTGCGATACCCGCGTTAATAAAAACAATATTATAACCTGTTTTTATTTTCACTTAATATTCCTAGACATAATTCAAAAGGCGCTTCAGTTTATGCTTTTGGCATCAAATTATACGGCATCGTTTCAAATTAAGCTATGTACGGGCTGGTTCTTTACCCTTATATAATATGTATGTATCATTCTGGAAAGTTTTGTAATTACTGAGCTATTGGAACTTACCGCCACCTCTTAAAGCAGTGTTATTGTAAGGGTACCTGATGACAAATCTACATAAAATGTATTGCGCTCTCTTGTAAGTAAGCCTACTCAGTCTCTAGTAATACTGCTCTTATAGAGCTTATACAGTATAAGTGTATAATCTATGGCTTATACAACCCGAGAGCCGTGTTGCCCAATACTATCCAATATTTAATTTAAAGGCTGACAACGAATCTTACGAACTCTCTAACTTACTCCCGTGGATGTCCATGGGCGGTGGTGATTACTTACCGTCAGGTAACCCACCAGCTCAGTTGTCTGTTCTGTAATAAAAAAAAATATTAGCCTTAATTTTTGTTGAAAAAAAGATAAGCTAAACTTTCCATAATTCCCCCTCTTTTTACACGTTGACTGCCACGCGTGTTTACACCGAACTCCCCGTCAGGCCACCCGTGCCATTGTAAGATGCACGTTCGGAATGATTTAGTAAAGTAAGGGGGAAACGGCCCGATGAGAACTCTTGCTGTCACCCGAATACGGGTGACGTGGACTGATGAGAATTTTTGCACGGCAGTCAACGTGTTAAAGAGTCTTAAAAGTCATCAATTTCATGGATGGGTAATATTGATACATCACTTTCAATAACATGACCTAACTTCGTTCACTTACAAAAAAAAAATCGCTCAAATAATTAAGCAAAAGATCGTGCGAAGATGTTACGGAGAGGATTTCGTGTCAACGGCGTTCACGACGTCCACACAGTCGTGACTGAATCCTACATTAATGATCGATATGCCAAAAATAATAACGTTTTCAAAAATAAAACCCTGATCTCACACGACGGGTTCATTTTGTAATGTTTATTTAATGGTATCGTGGAGTAATTAGCGAACTTTACCTCTCGCTAAGGCCTATACGACATCGCCGGAGCTCTTTGGACGAAAGTGGCAAGAGATAGAGAAAGTTGGCAAAATTTGGAGGAGGCTTTCACCGCAAAAGGTGGATAAAAATATAGATAGAATATAAAGATTAAAATATTAAAAAAATAAATCAAGAATAATTAAAAATATACTAATCTAATATATAAAATTCTCGTGTCACAGTTTTCGTTGCCATACTCCTCCGAAACGGCTCGACCGATTCTCATGAAATTTTGTGTGCATATTGGGTAGGTCTGAGAATCGGACAACATCTATTTTTCATCCCCCTAAATGTTAAGGGTAATCCACCCCTAATTTTTTATTTTTATTTTTGGACGAAATTTTTTGTTTTTATTTTTTTATAATGTGGCATTAAAAAATACATAGGTACAACCCCTGCTTTTTTTGTCAAAAAATATTGACCCGTGCGAAGCCGGGGCGGGTCGCTAGTATAATCTAAAATAAACATACTAACAATACTAATACATAGAAAACGAAACTGTAAAGCTTTTTTTTTATTTATTTATAAGGCCTATACGAATATTCAGATGTTTTGCCTTGTTAAATTTTAGTCTAGTTTTGGAACTATTTTTTTTAAATAGAAATTTGATATTTATATAGAACTCAAGAAGAGTTTTTGGCTTGAGTTAAGTTTTGAAATATGGCCCTCAGATCGTCGAAGATAATGTGTAAAACCAGGAAAATGATTTAAGTTTCATCGGAGACTTTTATACGAAATACCTATTGCAACATTCGCTGTGGGTAATCAAAAAATCCTGTAACACGTAAAATTAATGATTGACCCATGATCTGGCATCTTTTAGACATGAAAATAGATTTATGAATGCCATAGACCACTCGTTACAATGTTACAAATATATAAGTAGTTTGTATCACAACTAAAATAATAATTATTTGATGGGCTCGTTGGCGCGTTCGATAGAACACCTGCCGTGCGTATCGATGGGTCGTGGGTTCGAATCCCACCGGGACGACATACTTATAATATTCCCTTTGTCTGGCAACTTCGAGCATTGATCGGGTGGGACAAGGGCGGATCCAGCTTTGGCGCCAGGAGGGGGTCACATAGTCGTTGTCAAGTCAAGCATTTATTATTTAATTTTGATAACAATAGATACAAGTAAAATGTAATGTACTTATTCTTTATTGTACACTTGAAAAACTTAACACATAATAACTTGTACAATGTACATATACACGTACATATTACCATCTTCTCTTGAAGACATCCTGAGAAGCACAAACGTTTGCGGGTGTAGTTCCGAAAAGGTCATACCACTTTTTTCCTTGAAATTTCGTATACTTATGTATTTTGACTCACTGATCACGAATATGATAGTTAAAATTAGCGCAAATTTCATTTTCAAGGTAAAAACTCGAAAAAATTGAAAAAAAAATTAAGAGATTTTTCTATGCTATCTCAATAAATATTAAACTTAGAGAAAAATGTTATCTGCAAAAGTTGTAGATTATAAAGAAATACACGTTTTATGATCCTTACATTTTTCGTCTAAAACAATTTTTTTCCGAGAAAAATGGGAAAAACGGTCGTCACCGCGGGAATGTTGAGGTGTCTTCAAAGCGAGCTTCAAAGTGCATGTTTTTACACGCTTTTTATTAGCTTCACCTGTATGTATGTTTGTTTGTTTGTATATTTGTATGTTTGTAACCGACTTCTTTGGGCGCTTTAAACGGCCAGATTTCGTTCAAACTTTGTAGATTTATCGAGGACCGATGACAATACACTAATTTGATAAAATTATTCCATTTTTCAATTTGCAAATTATGATTTTTGTTATTTTTTTACTTTTAACCCACACTCTACAGGGTTTTGAAGTTCTAGGTTAGGTTAGGTTAGTATGGTGACCACCGCCACAACCGAATCATATTTATTTTACTTGGCTTGATAAAATTGTTTTAAAGTAAAATAAAATATATTTTTTAAAGTATAATAAAATAGTAAAATTTCATGACAAATTTCGGTATCTACTTTTCGGTGCACCCGTTGTTTTTTACTTTTAATATTTGTTTTTTTTTTCTTTTGACTTTTTTGATTTGATTTAATTTACTTTCAATTTTTTTATTTTCTTTTCCATTTGTTTATTTTTAGGTTCTATGTAAAAACTTAAGGAAGAAAACATGATCATATAACGGCGGGACTTGGCTCCCGGTGTTTCAAGTTTTTCTCATTTTTATCGAAAAACAATTGTTTTAGACAAAAAAGTTGAGAGGTGTCAAGGGACACCCGGATGGAACGAAGTTATATATATATGTACTCTGTCTGTCTATTCTTTCGTACACGTCATAGATGCGCGGGACTATAGCAAAAAGTGTCGTGACAACTTTTCGTAAGAATTTTTTCCGTCTTTCACAACGCGCGATAAGGAACTTCGTTCCAAAATTGTATGGAACTTAAAACGTGTATTTCTTTATAATCTACATTTTTTGTAGGGAGCATTTTCTCCAAGACCAATGTTTATTGAGATATAATGGAAAAACCTCTTAGAAATCGTTTTTTTGGCAATTTTTTCGAGTTTTGACTTTGAAAATGAAATTTGCGCCAATTTTAACTTTACAAAATTACAAGGAAAAAAGCGGTATGACCTTTTCGGAACTTATCCACGTTTGCCATCATACAAAGTTATTACACTATGTTAAATTAAATAAATATTGAAGGTATGTAGTTACATAAAATCTGTATGGTGACAAAATATATAAATAAAATCATTATGTTTAATTAGTGGTCCACCTAAGTCCTGGAACCAGCTCAGGGGGGGGTCATGACCCCCATGACCCCCCCCCTGGATCCGCCGTTGGGGTGGGAGGAATATCGAAATTCCTCTACCTCCGAGATGGAAAAACCTCGAAGTGCACATTGCGCATTTTCCGAATGCTCGAAGTAAAAAGTAGGTCGACAGCGCATCATTGACTGATGTTCTGTAGCTGATCGCTTACCATTAAGTAAAAACTCATGCTCGTCTATCGATTTCTAACATAAAAAAAATTATATACTAAAATTGTAAGTACGTAGATTTCTTAATTAAAAGCAATATCTTGTAAATCTTCTTCTTAATATAAAAAAATGATAAATACGTTTTATATATAACTCGCTATCCAGTGTATTAGTTATCGCGCCGTTACTGATTACGTTATTTATTCTCTTTCTATAGAATGATTAATATACGTAGTTTATTTACTTGTCAACCCACATCTTATAATTAAAGCGGCTTTCTCGAAAAAAATCAAAATTTCTCGAAATTGAGACGGCACTGCTGTTCTAATATGAAACATGGGATTCTTATACTTTTATACTTTTTTTTATTCTGTAGCAAAGCGCCATGACAGATTTTTAATTTTTATTCAATAAAAAAATATATCTGAAATACCTTGATTTTCACATCTATTTGTCTTCTCCTCTGAACCCATACAACTTACAGACTTGATACATACTTACATTGTAAAATATAACGGGTAACAATTTTTCAAAAAAATATATACTGAACAGTATTCTATGATATAGAAAAAATTGTTTTGGCGATTACGATTTTTACTTTCCAGGAATTGCGAGGCTCTTGCGCGATGAGGAAGACAAACCATAGACCGTCTGTGCCGCTCATACTTAACTGGATGAAAGACCTGTTCTTCTACAATCTGTAGGTTATTGACGTTATAAGGAACCTTAAATAAGATACCCAAAGAGGGGTAATACCAAATCGCAATCTCCTATTATAGGGAAAAGTTTGAGACCTAAAAATGGGGTAAAATTAGATGATTTCAATGAAAATTTATCTCTAACTAGTGGACCCCGCAGACGTTGTTCTGCCACAATTTTGGCTTCGAAATTATATAATTATTCTTAAAGAAAAAAGATTTTTCCGCTTTTCTGTTGAAATTTTTCCTGAATTTTCTTTGCTATAAACCTCACGGAGCCCGAGACTGCATAATACTCGTACAACGCTGCGAGCTTTCCAACGAATGCAAAACCGTGGAATTCGGTTCGTGCGTTCTGGAGTTATAGCGTCAGGAAGGAAAACCCGACTTATTTTTATATAGTAAGAGAAGATAAACGTTTAGTGCCTGCACCTGAACAATATCCCATGTTAGTACTCGACAGCTCTAAACTCATTAAATAAATAATTATGCACACATACATAACATTTAATTGAACCTACTTTGTGCGTTATATAAAATTCAAAACTTATCGTGTCAGTGTTGCGTTACGGTAACACTATACAAACGCATTCACACAGTCGTTCCGTTACAAGTAACAACTCAATCAGTAACATGATCACACAATATCGTATCCCTTAAATAACTTGTACATTCAGATATTCAAGGTGACGGTTTCTTTAATTCACTATTATTTCATAAGCGCATGTAATTGTAGAACAGCGTTCTGCGTTTTCAGTTTATCATCATGGGCGGTGCTAAGCATGTAAAGATTGATAAATGTTTGTGATATCCAATGACTTGACTTTTGAAGGTAGAATTGATCGGTATTTTTCAGATTTGTCTGGGTACAATTGTTGGGTCTGATATTTTGATTCGAAGCATGAGTCGATAGCACATCATTTAATAGTGTCCTATGGCCACGTACGTACCTACGACCCACGTACCACCAAGTGTGTCCTACCCTCAAAGACATACATATTTTTGATTGGCTGTTGGCCTGTACAATATACATATTCTATGGGTTTAAATAATTGATGGGTTCATTGGCGCGTTCGGTTGAACACCTGCTGTGCGCTCCGATAGGTCGTGGGTTTGAACCCCACCGCGACCAAATGTTTATAATTTTCTGTAAGCATGTTATCTCTGGTAACTTCGGGCATTGATCGGGTGGGAGGAATATCGAAATTCCAACCGGGTAATGAACCACCATTCATAGACGGAAAAACCGTGAAGTACACATTACGCGTTTTGGTTTCAGTCTATGAATATCCGAATGTTCAAAATAAAAAGTAGATCGACAGCGCATCATTGACTGATGTTCAGTGGATGGGGTATTAACTACCATCAAGTGAAACTCATTCTGGTCGTCATCTAACATAAAAAAAAATACAATCATCTATAAATATGATACGACTGGTCACTTTTGGACATTAAACGAGACAACTGGGGTAACAAACCGCTGTTATATACCTACTCTACTCAGGGGACGAAATCATAACGTGCGTTTTGCGCATTTCCAGATAAAAAAAATTATGATGCGCAATCGAGCATCACCAAATCGTATGGCCGAGTCTCACGCTTGTCTATCGGGATATATTTGCCTTTAAAATATAATTTAATATATAAATTTGTTAAATGTAAAGAAAGTTTAATCTCAATTATGAAAGTAGCTAATCAATTATTTAGGTAACCACTAAATCAATATAGAATCAATTGTTGATTTACTAATCAAACGTCGATGGAAAATTTCTGATATGAACTCATGATCGGTATCAAATTATCCAATACCATTTCGTCTCGGCCACAAATTGTCTACAATCAGACATAATCAGATGACAGACGGAATTGCTGAAGAATCTATGAGAATTATGTAATTAGATTTTAAGATTTCATCAAGCAACATGACATTTCTCATGATGGATACGTTTTTTCTAGCCAAATTTGTTAAAATTTAACATTTATTTTTAGGAGATTTTTTAAACATATTAAATATCTGACTGTTGATTTGAAGGATGAAGCAGATATTGAGCGTAGAGCGTTAGGAGTACCATGTTGACCCGCAGATTTTCGCCGTGTACTGCAGATATCAAGATAATATTGTTAAAGGCATTCTCTCAGTCTCTTTAATCGAGTATTCTGTAGGTCTTATACATACATTGTACACCCGCGGTACTTAAAACGCTTTTGGGATTGCCACGCTGCGCTGTAGCGCTTCCCAGATATCTGCGGAGGCTTCTGATGGCTTTTCTGCCATCATGAGAAAATGCAGCATCAATACTAGCCAGTCCTAACAGTATTCTGAAGGCGGTTGCTGTCTGGACTCCCTAGTCATTGGATAGTACTAATAAATGTGTGCTTAAATACTAACAAGACTAAGAATAATTTAAATTATGTCTGAAATTAAATTATTTTTATTACTATTAAGAACTTTTGAACAATTATAAATCATTATAAATACGGAATAAAATTATGCAGTTACCAAGAATATTTTAAATTATTTTTTCGTATTCATAATGCGGGTAAAACTTAACTGTTTGATATAAAAAGTGAAGAGATATAGGTACCAACTACCAACCTAACAGTAAATCAAGATCACTCAGAACTTATTTTTTTTTTTTGAAGATTTTATGGCCTGTAGTGAGGCCTTTAAGCCTATACCGGCCCCTTTTGGCAGATAATGTTGAGACATAATAACTAAGTAGATTTATCCTATTATACTTCTATTTCTGACTGTATTTATAAATCTTTTTAATATGTAATTAAGCTGCTTCAGTAAGTAATAATTATGGAAATGCTTTTGAGCTCGTAGACTCAAAATATTATGGTAAGATGATAATAGGTGTCATTGTAAAGCATATGTGTTTCGTACTCCATACAAAAGGTTTATGGGCTTACGTTTCTACATAGTATTATGAATTGAAATATGTAAATTGCTTAAGAATTGCTACTTGTCAGGTGCAAATTAAAAATCTGATAACAAGTTATCACGTGCAATAGGTATAGTTTACTTTAAAATATAGTAAATATTAAAATTATCAAAATTATCGGTATTAATACCTACATTTTATATTTATTAACTCATAAGTTGCTAATAATTTAAGTACACAACAAAATTTTAAACATCCAAATTTTTGAGTCTAAAAAAGTAAGTAAAGTGATACTCGTGCTTGAATTAAAAATATGTACTTATAGTTTTAATTCAAGCACGAGTGTCTCTTTAATAATATATAAATAAATTCGTAATGTAGAGGTTTCATATTATCGTATTCAGAATCTTCAATGTATCTTCAGAGCGGTTTTTCTGTAGTTACTACATTACTTTATCTAAATCCCTTTAGTCGATCACGTCATTAAATCTTTTAATCGGACTTCTTACAACTTAAAATATTATAAATGTGAAAATTAACTCAATATTAAAGAATGGTGTAGTTTTCTACTAGTGACACAATTGTCTAGTCAGTAATTCCAGAAATCCATAAAACAAACAAACAAAAATCTATATGTATTTCATTTGAGTAAAAAAGAAAGAAATGCCGAAAGCCAACATTTAAATGTTATTTTACATACATGTATGTAATATTTCCGGGAAATCTGTAACTTCAATTGACTTTAAGTAGTATACGATATACTTAAAGTATCGCAAATGTGGAACTATTTAACTAGAACAACCGTATCAGTAAACAAGTAATTTACTATTTTTATTTATTATTGTATATCTACAAAATAATCGGGTTACACCACACCTGTCATAGATTTTAAATGTAATAAAAAAATCAAAAGATTTTGTAATCGTTCGAAAAAGTAACGCTATAAAAATTACAATAGCATAAAAGCCTCTAATCGCTTTATAGAGCAAAAATGAAAATTGCACAGCACAAAAACATAATCTATGCAAATGATCGAGTGCACTCCGATCTCAAATTATTGCCTTACAAAACCTTTAAATCTTGACAAATGCGCTAATCACTACAATTCTTAGTACCACGTACAAAACGTAAGGCTCGCCTGACCCAGATGTATTGCGAGTCACTATTCGTGAATCTAACTCATCCCTTCAAGCGGTGGTGCTTACTGCATATAAGCAGTGCTCTGGTCAACAAAGCACAGTTTGAACCAAGCTTGCGCTCCGTGCGTAGACGGTGAGTTCCATTTGAGGTTTCAATCAAGTGAATTTGGATATAGTGAAGTGCTTTTGTGGCTATTTTAAGTGATTTATCGAGTTGAAGTCATTTTAAAGAAGCGCTGAACGATCTTGGAACGGTGTCTTCTCAAAACATGTTTCCTATATTTACTTATTTTTTTAAATTAAATATTATATTATTTTGGAAATATAACAATAATTTATCATTAGATATTCTCTTCGATACAATATAGTCTATAAATAAGTATTTTTTTAATAGTTTCCGTGATTTTCGTAATAATTAAACGCACTGAAACTTGAGCCACAGTGCTGAAGAGTTTCTCAGATTTCTTTTGGGATAAATAATACTAAAAATCGCGTTAAAATCCCGTATTATTTATTTTATTTTTAAAAAGATAATATTTAGTTATTAAATGGATTGCAAAAAGAGAGAATAGTGTTTAGACTCCAATTTCCAAAATTTATAGATATTAGATACATATTCCATTGTAAACTCAAATTCAAACTCATCTTTTTTCAAATAAGCACAAAATTCTTTTGAATTGGGAATTATACTTCATTACCCGGAATGAGATTATTTGTTATTTCTTTTGGAGCTTTACCAAATTGTAAAGAAATATCTTTTTAAATTAAAGAAATAAATAAATGTGTTACTCTCTAGAACGTATAATTTTACAACTTTTTTAAATGTCAAATGCAATTCAATAAAACAAAGAATTGAATAAAATATAATTAATTAATTAAGATTAAATCCAAACTGAAAAAAAATTACAATACTTATTTAAAATCTCATTACGGTAAATACAATAGAACATAATAATATAGTAAGTACTTATGTACTATACTATTTTATATCTTCTCACTTAGCCTTTATAAAGTAAAATAAAACCTCAATGAAATTACTAATGATCTAGAACTTACAACTTCAAATAGTGTTTATTACGATAATGATATACGAATCCTAGAGATAATAGAAATATCTATTAAGGGAAGTACTTATTCATTGTTCTTTAACACTTAACCTACAGAGCGGTAAAATGTCCGCTTTCGAGACTTTAATAAAAATTGTTCTTTTTTTTATGTCAGATATCGACAGACGAGCATGAGGTTCACTTGATGGTAGGTGATACTTCAGCCACAGAACATCAGTCAAATATGCGCTGTCGACTTACTTTTTACTTCGAACATTCAGAAATCTATAGACTGAAACCGAAATGCGCAAAGTGCACTTCACGGGTTTTCCATCTATGAACGGTGGTTCGTTATCCGGTCGGATTATATATTTCGATATTCCTCCCACCGGATCAATGCCCTAAGTTACCAGACGTGGGGAAAATTATAAACATGTCGTCCCGGTGGTATTCGAACCCACTACCCATCGATGCGCACGGCAGGTGTTCTACCGAACGTGCCAACGAGCCCGTATATATTACATATCCCAGGTGTTTCTTGAACTTACTGCCCGAATTTTTCTATAATATACATATACCCTAGCTATATAGTGTAGAAAATAGCAAATCCTCTCTCGTTCGTAAAGTTTTCTTATTGTGTGCGTTCGTCTAATACGTTTAGGACTTAGGTACCGTTTTTACGCTAAAATAAATAATATTTGGCTATATATTAGAAAATAAAGTCGTTCAGTAAGTTCAAGAAGAATAGAGTTTAACAAGACGTACAATTATAAGAGTCTCAAAAGCGTTCATTTGACCGCTCTAGTATTTTTAGTGTTACAAGTAAAAAGGTTTTATTGAATTATACCGAATAAACCTTTTCAGACCCTTCTAATAATGGGAAAATCGGCAAACGATATAAATCTAGGAATCATAGACAGAAAAAAAACAGCTATTTGGATAATGGCTGGTATACACTTTGATTAGTCAAGTGGCAAGTGTTTAGTGTTTAGTGTGTAGAGTGATTAGTGTTAAGTGATTAGTAATGTCCTATACTGTTTATTAGACAGTGTTTAGTTCATTTAAAAATAGACAACATTTTGCCTGAATACACTCTGATAGTAATAATTAACAAAAAAAACCAGTGAATATGTATGATCCCATTCGCAATGTAGTTATCGAAATAGTGAATGTGCTTGCGTTACACATTCGAGAAGAAATTGAGATGGAATTGAGGAGACCACCTCGATTATGGGCGCGAAAATGGATAACTAGGAGAGAAGGCGTAAGCCTCCTTCGCCCCAAAATTTTCTAAATGCATTTCAGTAGCTATGGTTTGCAGAGCTGCTTGTCTTGCTTGTTTATATAAACATTTACATTATATAAACACGCATGTTGAACATATAACTCCACAAATTTGTGGGTTACGGATTCGATCCACCTAGTAGATTTTTTTTTATATTTTTATCATTCACAACAGAAGAAACGAACACGACACTGTTGACTTAACAGTCACACACGTCCCGACGTGTTAAGTTCGTGTTTAGTGCAAGCGAGGGGTGAAGGCGGGACGCGCGGGAGGAGCTACTCGCAGAAAAAATAGAACTCAGGCTGGTATACACTTTGATTAGTCAAGTGTCAAGTGTTTAGTGTTTAGTATGTAGAGTGATTAGTGTTAAGTGATTAGTAATGTCCTATACTGTTTATTAGACAGTGTTTAGTTCATTTAAAAAATAGACAATATTTTGCCTGTATACACACTGATAGTAATAATTAACAAAAAAAAACCAGTGAATATGTATGAGCCCATTCGCAATGTAGTTAATGAAATATTGAATGTGCTTGCGTTACACATTCGAGAAGAAATTGAGTTGGAATTGAGTTGGAATTGAGGAGACCACCTCGATTATGGATAGCTAGGAGAGAAGGTGTAAGCCTCCTTCGCCCCAAAATTTTCTAAAAGCATTTCAGCAGCTATGGTTTGCAGAGCTGCGTCTCTGGCTTATTTATATAAAGATTTACATTATATAAACACGCATGTTGAACATATAACTCCACAAATTTGTGGGTTACGGATTCGATCCACCTAGTATTTCATTCACAACAACAGAAGAAACGAACACGACACTGTTGACTTAACAGGCACGCACGTCCCGACGTGTTAAGTTCGTGTTTAGTGCAAGCGAGGGGTGAAGGCGGGACGCGCGGGAGGAGCTACTCGCAGAAAAAATAGAACTCACTTGTAAATACTGTACTTCGCTAAACACTATACACTTAACACTTAACAGAAACTGTCCGAACGTGTTTTTTGCTAAACACTTAACACTAAACAAGCCACTCGCACTAATCACTAATCAAAGTGTATACCAGCCATCACTTGTAAATACTGTACTTCGCTAAACACTATACACTTAACACTTAACAGAACCTGTCCGAACGTGTTTTTTGCTAAACACTTAACACTAAACAAGCCACTCGCACTAATCACTAATCAAAGTGTATACCAGCCATAAGCGAAATTGAATGAATATTATAATAAAACCGTCACAGAGAAATATTTGATTACATTCTCTTTTATGACTTATTTCGTAATATTTTTGACACTTGAGTGTATTTATAATTATTAATACTTGATTGATACATCCATTTTTTAATAGAATTTTATTCTTTTTTTCAGATTTAGTTGTAGTTAGATGATCAGCACCAACACCATGCTACGTTTGTCGACGTTTTGCTGTAAGTATTATTTTTATTAATATCTAAAATTTGACTTCAAAAAACATCAAATCTTCTTGCCAAGACTTGATTTGTTTTTCTTCAAATAATTATAGTAAACCTCAACATTGCAATGCTTGACAATACCGCATCGAGACGCAATATCTGATGCCTATTAGGGATGTTACGGAGGTGGTTTTATCCGAACCGAATTCGGAATCGGTGTTTTTAAATTTGATTTGTGGATCCGGAATCGGAATCGGATCTGGGATCGGAGGCAGAGGCATAAAAGGCAAACATAAACGAATTTTCTTTAAAAATTAGTTCATTGAATCAAATTGCGCTAACCGCGACCACAGCCACCGCTAAGCTTCGGTTATAATCAATTGAAATCAGAATCAAAGGTGCAAAATCAAATAGCATTCAGAATCGTAATATGTAGTTACCTACTTTAGTTACCGCGGAATACTGAAACAATGTTTCTGTCTTTCATTTACTCTTCGTAATGAAAGGGTTAGATATACTTTTAAGTGTTACTTTTACGTGTACCTCAATGTTGATTAGCGTTCGAGAAATCGGCCATAACTCACTTTTCTGATCAATTTTTTATGATTGTTATTCTATTTCCGTACAGATTTTCAATACTTCTTTAACCCATTTAATAATCCTCCAGAAGTTAGATATTCATCTTTTATAAAAAAATACAAACAAGTCATAACCATGTATCAAACCCGCAAATTCTCACACGAAAGATTGCTCTCACATTTTATTACGCCCGTCAAATTGGCTGTAATGGTACATCAAAATTAATTTAAATTAAAAAATGTTTATAATTATTATCGAAAGTAAATTAGTAAGTCGAAATGATTCTTCCCCAAAATATTATAAGTAGTTCATAGGATTGTTAGCATTACGGAATTTTGTGTCCAAACGCATTGAACGGAAAATGCATGAACTATATTTAACGTTTAGATATTTGACCGGTTGCAACATAGTTGATCACAGAGGTGGAAAGAATTAGTTGTGTTGATGCCTCTCAGAGCATAAGCGAGCGTGAAATTAATTCTATTACGCCGCTTTGGGCCTTCTAATTGAATTGTTTCAAAAGATACCTTTGTTATAAGATGAATGAGCCACTACGAACTCAAATAACACACAATGACCTCAGAATATATGTATCGTTTTTACTTATATCGCTGACTATCAACAACGATTTTAAGCAATTTCAATTGAAGGGTTTTTATTATCCTCAGTACGCTGTTTTATGCTAGATAAATAAAAGATATTGAGAAAGTTCTATTTTTAAGCATTTAATAAATATAAAACACGAATGTTATGCTTACTTGAGTTATCACGACAAAAAAACATCAAATTTGTAACAATCTAATTTTCGATTTTGATACCTTATTGTGTAGGCCATCTTTTGGCGATGTTATGAATTAGTGCAAATTATTTTATTGTACACCCATTAAATATTAAAAGAAAAATTATTATTTCCGAAATTATTTAAATCATACTTATTTTGATGTTATCCGTAAATTTTATAACTACTCATTCGAAAGAGCAATAAAATCTTTGACCCATTGTTACGCATTACCAAGTACCCTTATTTATAGTGCAATTAATACAATGAATGTTGTTTTCTACCTCTGTTTACGAGACAGCTGTATAGAAAATATAGATAATTAAATTTTACTCTTAAAACAACCTTATTTGCTTGATTGCAAACTCTACACCGGTCATAAGTCTTAATGAAACGCGGTTAAGATAAACAAAAGATAAACGCACTGCGTAACGAGAATGCACAAACCGTTTAACTCTCCAAGCGTCCTTAGGCCTCCATCTAACAGAGGTATTTTAAGAGGTTTTCGCTTTCAAAGTTTAAGCGCCTCTCTAGCTCAGTGGTATGAGCATTTATCTCGGGATCGAATCCCGATAAACATTTATAAAAATAAAGATTATAATAAAATGTTTTGGTTACTATAGGGTCTAGAAAATTGATCACCTACTTGTGTCAAAAGGAAAATGATCAGTGATATTTTGATGACCGTTTGTTTTCTAATTTTTTTTTAACATTAGTTAGGATACTTAGGAATAAGGATAGTACAGTTGTTAATAAGTATTATTTTGATGTAATGTGTAACATACATATTATATTGCATTAAACGAATATCCCAAAAACTAAGAGATAATTATGGATATATTGTAGAACTAAGAATATTATTTTCTGTTTATGACACAAAATTCATAAATACATCTAAATGCGCTTATTTAAATTCTGTATAGAGATTCCGTTAGACAGAACCATAACATCTGACCGCAGTGACGGCGGTAACAAAGCCGCCGCGGCTGCAATTGAACGCACGGATCACTACAATGACCACAAATATATTTAATAATTAATGCTCTTTATTTATTTAGACAAAATGTAGTGGAGGTTGAGAGTAGACTGGGAAAATGGCAGAGAAGAGAAAATAAGGGTGTGACGCTCAAGAGAGAGAACATCTGTTTTGCGACTTTGACCAATTTATAATATAGCTTTAAATGGTGTATTTACTTCGGTTCATTGATCCATAATAACGGAGACATTGACCAGGATAGGAGAAATAGGATGGATGGATGTAATGGCGACAGAATGGTTTAGACAAAAACATTCCCAATGTAACGGATCGAATATATTAATTTATTTATTTAAAACTTTATTGCACTAGAAATACAGAAATATACAAACATAGAAACACACATGAAAATATATATAATCAGATAAATGAATTCTTGTGTTTTGGAAATATCTCTGTCTGTTTTTTTGTACATCTGCACAATGGACATAATTTTTTATATATTGTTTCCCATAGGATTCAAGCTGTTATAGTGAATTAATAATATCGAAAATCATTGAAACGTTTTAGTAACATAGGTTGCCTTAATAATTTCATAACCTAATCTTCATTACTACATTAAATGGCTTATATTTTAATAAACATATTCTACAATTATGCTATTGTACATATTGTCACCACGATAATAATATGTCCAAGTGCAGAATATTTTGTAACGCATTGTTTCAGCATAATCATGAGACTTGACGAGTGCGGGCGATATCCGCTACAAAGATATAATAATATAGAGGTTTTTCTTTAAATTCACATTCGTACAATACTTTAGCTATTACTTAGACAATGAGTAGACCTAGTCAATGTACACATAAATATCTGCTTGCATGTCGAAACTTCAAGTCTCGGTTTTGTGCCCTTAGAAAGATAGGTCATTTAAAAAAATATATTTTAAAGTTAGATTCTTCGCACGGGTGTACTATATATTTTATGTATAGATGTACTATATATTCTGTTACTCGTGAAATAATGTTTAAATTGTAAACTATTGTAAATTAAATCGTAATAAATAAACTCAAAGAAATAGACAGAAATAATAGATAGAGAAAATCACGCCGCTAAGAGTGGTGAAGGTAGATACTTATTTAATGGAAAAAAAAAGACAACAGCTACATTTGTAGGTAATATTATAGTTGTTGCCAACAGGTGTTATCATATCTCCATTCTAAACGTTTATTGTAATTTTGTTATTGTCTTTGTATACTAGAAATTAAATCTTACTATTCATACTTAATATATTAACAACCTATGGGAAGCAATAGCATAGAGACGTGTAAAAAACGTATTGTTGAATACACACGGTTAAAGACCAAATTATGGCTTTTCGCCAGTCTAATATTTATTTATTTATTTATTATAAGGAAACAAAACAAACACATCACAAAAAACAGAACATATTAGAAGAGATACAAGATATAAATATAGATGCGTCCTAATACATGTTTCACAGATACAGTTATAACAAAAGAAAACATTGAAGTGGTACACAATCGTAAATGCAAACATTCACAGAAAAGACTAATTTAATTATACAGATTAATATTACATAATAAATAAGTTAATTAAATAGTTTCTCTTTAAGATTAAATACTTATAAGTCTCAAGATTTAGGCCCAATCTGAAGTAAATTAAGCATTATTACCATATTTTAAGACCCACTACAGTCTACAGTCAGGTCCTTTCCTTCGATTTTTGAGATCATCACTCTTGAGTTGCTGATTTGATAGATGAATGACAAACCACTAGCTCGATGATAATTAAGACTACGTTGAGTTACCACAGATAACGTAATAAGTACACAAGAAAGAGAGGTTTAACCCAGTATGAAAGCTATAATATATTATCTATATTAATTTTCACGGGTGAATAGGTCCAGGCAAAGTACATCGAGTTAATTTCGTGATCTAGTTCTATTGCTACATATCGTGAGTCAGAACACGACTCGTTTATATAACAGTCCCCAGACTGTGACACGAGGACTTCCCTGTTAGATATTCCTGGCTCTCGCATATTTGTCATAAACTAGGAATAAAGACCGAATGTAGACATAAGCTTCACATTGTATGCGTCGCGTATGTAAATAGTTAGAATTTAAATATCGAACAAACTACTTGTCAGCAGTGCCGGCCACGGACGCCCCGGGCTATAATATTGTGGCGCCCACTTTAGGAAATTAATATCCAACGTTAATTTTCTGTTTTATTTTTTTTAACACGGATCAAGTAATAAATATCTAAATTTCCAGCGGTTTCATTATGCGTAGAGCGCAGGGCATAAGGCATAGGTATTAAGGGTATAGTACATGACGGGTGGCAGGAGACTTCAAACCTCGGCGCCTTGCAGAAAGATACCATAATATGATTTAAGGGCTATGTTTAGAACCGTCTTAAATAATGCGATCACTTGGATAGACTTATAATTTTGCAGACAATAGAATGAAAACATTTTAAATTGAAATTACCAACATACTCGTAGTATCTTCATATCTGATCACGGGTAGTTATCTTGCTAATCTTGCTTCAACAAAAATTTATTCGTCTTACGACTCCAGAAATCTCACACAATGTTATTTTTTATATACTTATGTTATTTATATTTTATTTTATTTATTTACAGTATTTATTTAACAATTTATTGCACCTAGATTATTACATTCTAAGAGAATTAAAGAACAAAAGGTACTTTTCGGTACAATAAATTAATTACACGATCTAACGGATTTACCTATAGTGAAATGATGCAACGTAAATGAATGGCAGTGCGTAAGCCACTAATGCTTTTGAAAATAAGGACACTTGAAACATAATAGGATCATTAAAATTGGTGATCATCATTTGACAGTGAGCCAATGTCAGGTTATAAGGTTGTCAGTATTGTTTTAGATAAATTTGTTTTTCAGGTTTATGTATTTGAAACATTATAATTTAAATGATCTAGTCATATGTAGTTACAAAAGACAAATAATATTTGTGTTGAAATTATCATGTAATTCGTATTATATTGTATAATGATTTTTTTATAGTAAATAATTTAAAATTTAATATGATCTTTTATTAACGCGAGTATCACAGTCACGAGCACACGGGCCACGGTGGCTGAAAAGCATCCGAAACTTTGCGATATCTAATATAAACAATAAATCGCGTTTTAATCCAGTGTAAATTATTTTATTTAAATTTAGAACTGAATAATAAGCATTTATTTAATGTTAATTGAACGCCAAGTAATATATTTCGTATGTTTGGCAACCCTAAGAATTACAAAGAAGATCACAATCTAATAAAAGTTTGCACTTATTAGGCGTAATGGCTTTGCGAAAATCTCAGGGCAATTTTGGAGATAAGGCTTTTGCGTGAACATTTTGAAATGCGTAATCAAAAAAAAATCAAACCTACTTTAACTCGTAGCGTGAACCATCTTTGATCACAATCGAAGCATACACGTAATAAATACGATGAAAAAACACAATATCTGTTATTTCAATTGTTAATTACAACAATTTCCCTAATATCTTGCGCAAACACAAGACGCTCTCCCACGCGATGTCATCTACACTGCGCGGACGCATTGTGCCCGAGGGACGGTTTTAGAAAACATCTTAGATTCTTACGCAATTTGGTAACATGATTCTTGTAATAAAATGGAAGATAATTAAATAAATGTAAGACATGATATTTGGTCTGTCAGCCATGATCTGAAAACAACGATAAATATGATGTTCAAATGAGATCACGAAGTTTCTCACCTTTTCTTTTAGGTGAGTGGTAGCATAATATCGTTACAACCAGGAGACCATGAATTCGATTCCCATTACTATATCATATTATATAAAACTCTACTATATTTGTAGTTTTTTGAGTCTGCTTCATTTGACAGTTTGGAGTCATGTGTTTAGAATTACCACAAAAATACTTTACATAATCTAACTGTTCCCGAGATTAATCTATAAATAATTTAGCAGATATTTCAAATATAAATATTGCCGTATTAATTAAAAGTATAATCAATCTTTGTTGCAGTGCTACTGGCAGTTGCAATAGCTCAAAATGGATACGAGTACAATAAACCAGGCCAGCCATTCGGGCAGAGCACGTCTTCTCGACCTGGATACCCCTCAAGTGGATACCCAAGTTCCACATCTGCCTACCCCAGTGCATCCCAAGATGAATACCCAGGCGCTGGCGCTGGTACAACACCATATCCCTCCGGACCATCGACTGGCTCCAATTACCCGGGACAAGGCCCAGCTGGACCATCTGGCCCTTCAGGATACCAGGGACAGCCTGGAACTAATTATCCTGGACAAAATTATCCAGGGCAAGGCTCTTCTGGACCCTCAGGCCCATCAGAATATCCGAGACAGCCTGAGCTTAATTACCCTGGGCAAGGCCCTGCAGGACCTTCAGGACCTTCAGCATACCCAGGACAGCCCGGATCTAACTATCCTGGACAAAATTACCCAGGACAGGCTCTTGGAAGTCCAAGTAAACCAAATTATGAATCAGGCACGCCAGGTTTTGGTTCAGGAGCGCCAGGTTTTGGACCTGTTGGACCTGGATTTGACACAGGAGCGTACGAAGGCGGTGATTATTCAGCTATACCTGGAGAACCTGATAAAGATTACCCCATCTTATCTGTAGTTCCAGAAACATCTTTCCGCTGCGAAGCCCAACGTTACCCTGGCTATTATGCTGACGTCGAAACTCGCTGTCAAGCCTTCCACGTTTGTGCCAATAACATCACATACGACTTTCTTTGCCCCAATGGTACTGTTTTCTCTCAAGAAGTATTCGTCTGCGTTTGGTGGAACCAATTTGACTGCAATTCCGCCCCAAGTCTCTATGAGCTAAACGCAAATTTATACGATTACTCTATCATTGGTTCTTCCGGATTTCCTGGTTCTCAAGGACAAGGTTCTTACCCGAGCAACCAAGGTCCTCAAGGTCCTTCATATCCTAGTAGCCAAGGATCTCAAGGTTCGTCATACCCTGGCAACCAAGGACCTCAAGGTCCCTCATATCCTAGTAGCCAAATTTCGCAAGGTTCTGCATACCCTGGTAGCCAAGGACCTCAAGGCCCTACATACCCAGTCAGCCAAGGCCTTCAAGCTCCTACATATCCGGGAGCAAATGAACAAGGACCTTCTACCACATACCCTGACAATTACGGAAGCCAGGGCCCTTCTTCTGGATACCCAAGCAGCTCCTACCCTCAAGGAACAACTCCAAGTTATGCAGGACCTAACAAATATCCAGGGCAACAAGGACCCTCTAGTTCTTATCCAGAAAGTTCCAAATATCCATCATCAATAAGTCAACAAGGTAATTACCCATCTTCTCAAGGAAATTACCCTGGATCCCAAAGCACTCCAGGATATCCCAGTTCACGTCCATCATCAAACCAAGGGTATCCTTCAGGCAGACCGTCAGGCCCTAGCTTCCCAACTGGTACAACCAGGCCTCAAGGTCCAAGCACAGGCTATCCAAAACCACCGAACAGAGAATACCTACCGCCAAGAAATTAAACCGACTGCGTTCAATCATAGGATACTTCACAAGACTTAAGGCTGAAGTCTTCACACCGTATAAATATATATGTACACAAAAATTTAAACAATACTATTGTTTTTAATCCTGTTTGGTTACTTTTATTCGAAATGTAAAATCGGAGAATTTAGATATTAACACGATACCCATTAACTTGTATTCAATTTGTGGATTGTGTGAAAAAGTGCTTAACTTTTATCTAAGTACTTGTATTACCTTGCCCTAATTTATGTATGTTTACAGATTTATGCCTTAAATTTTGTACTTCAAACTGCCAGATTTTGTAAGATATATTTTGTAAAACTAGTAACAGCACGTCGTCAAAGGAAAATGTTGGTGCTGTGTATTTTCCTCATTGTCATATTAGTTTAAGAAAACCAAGTATTCTTAATTATACTTCATTAGTCGTAGTTCTAGTAGAATTAAAATGTTAACTTTATTTTCATACTTTTTCTCTATCTTATGAATGTAACATATAGTTACCAAAACTAGTGATCAATTGTTAATTAAGTACAAAAAATGAAACGTATTACCTATTTTCATATTCAATGTAATTGAAAGTATTTTTTCTTTTGTAAATAATTGAATAAAATATATTACAAGCAGAGCTGTTTCCTAAATTATTTTCCCGAAAATCATAAACCAATTTTAGAGTGAGCTTTACTACGTTTCGTATCATTGTTCTTGCCACCAAGAACTTCATTTATGTAGGTCATTTCAGGACATTTAATTGGTAGATTATTACCATCAATTACGACCTTCATTAAGCCACTTTGCATAGTTTTCTTTATACACATTTGGTATGATATCACATTTCTCAAAGCTTTTACAGAAATAAAGGATAAATTATTGTATGACATATTTAAGTAAGATAATGCCATATTTCCGAGGCAATAAATATGGTCGTCTCTGTTCTTAATACAATCAGTTTGAAAAGGATCTACGAATATTCCCAAAATTTGTTTTGCTAATATATCCGCTCTGATAGAATCATCGTAAGACATCAAATTCTGTACATCCTTTTCTTTCCTCACGCCAGATTTACTTTTTAATGATGTAGCTGAATTCCTCTTTCGTTTCGCTGGCTTATGAGAAAGCTCTTCTGAATTTTGATCATCTAAATACTTTAAGTACAACTCATGCCTTTTTCTCAAATACGTGAAATATCTTTGCCGTTTGTTTAAAATTTCATCACACGTCAAAGGAAATTCTGTTAAGACAAGTAAAATAGAGAGAGAACCTTCGTCTGTGACGTGGTTATCGGCGATATTTAAATATCGCAAATACCGATTAGATCTCAATGCATCAGCCAAAGATTTTGCTCCAACATCTGTTATATGATTAGAAGATAGATTTAAAACCAATAACTTCTCTCCAGTTGCAGACAAGTGTAACTTTGACGCTAAAAGCTCACAAACTGTATCGTTTATATTACATCTACTTAATGAAAGATACCTTAGGTTTAACGTATCTAATAATATTGTGTAGTTGGCTTCAGCTACTGATGTTCCATCTAAACATACCTGATTAATTGTTGAAACTCTAATGATCTTACTCAACTCGTAAATTATACAAGCATCAATTTGACAATTAACAATTGTCATAGTTGATATATTTTTATAATACGGCACCAAAAATCCGATCACTTGCATTAATGTTCTAGGAACCTGCGCTAATCTCTCTAGTCGTATTTCTGTTAACGAATTATACGTATCATATACAGAATTGACAATAAGAGTATTAATTTGAGTTGACGAGATTTCTGTTTCTGAAGTGCTTCCAGCATTTTCAACTTGAACTTCCGCAGTATTCGACTCTTGTTTTATGCTTTGTGGCATACTTAGACGCTTTCTTGTGGTATCGATGTGTTTTAGCGATTTATAATAATCATCTAAAACAAATAGTTATGTAGTTTAATACTAAAAAGAAAATAAAAAACCCTCTCTCTTAGATCGTTGAGTTCTCTGATCCCTTGAGGGACTTCCTTAATATTCTATACATCTATGCATTTACAGGTAAAGGAATAGCGAGAACAAGAAAGTTTACTGTAATGGAATGATAATAATATATCAGTTAGGTAGGTATTAATATGTAATAAAAATATTTTTACAATTTGTAATCGTGGTCGCTTTTGTGAACTGCCGGCCTAGCATGACCGCAACGAGATATCTCGCGGACGAGAGAAGATAAACTAAGATTTAAGATATCTCGACATCGACAATTTTGATAGAAAAGATATCACGATGGATATTAAAAGTCGAGTTTTAAGTGTAATTGTCATGTTAGACCCGGAAGATATAAAGAGATAATCGATTAAAATACGAGAAAACGGTCGACAAAATTTTGTCGTTGTTGTCATGCTAGGCCGGCTGGATAGCTTAATATGTACTTAGATAGAAAACTAAGCTGATAAGTAACTGAAAATATACCATTCCGCTGTGTCCTTTTTACTAAGATAGCATTAGAGCAATTAAACTTTGCACAAGCAATCGGTAACACATTCTCAAAATCTATTATCTCATTCCTGGGCACTTCAGAATGGGCTTTCGATAGTCGTAAAGAACGAGTGGATTTAATAGATCTTATTGATCTTTCAGACTTCATAGCAAATTAATATTTTAAAATTATTCAAAAATAAAAATTATATCAAAATAAACGAATAATTAGAAAATATAAAACGTGACGTGGATCGATGTAGAAATGACAAAGTTTTGTCAAAGAAATATTAATACAATAATCTGACAATAAACACACCTAAAGTAAGCAACACAAGATATACGATTATCTATATTTATTTATCTTTTATTTTCTGATAAATGATTGCGTACTAAGAGACTTATGAGTAGATAGGAACTCTTCTTACGCCTGAAAAAATATTAGAGCAAAATCCAAATAGAATACTTACGAAGAATAATCCTATACTTAGTTAAACTTAACAATATGGAACTACAAACTGCTAAGACCTGGAGATCTCTGCTTGTTTTTTATACATCAGTACCTCTAGATAAATAACACCTCATATTAGACAGCACCATCGTTTATTGTTAAGTATGCAAGCAGTCTGTCTAATAAATCTTTAGTTATACCCTTCGGGTACGGAGCCCTAAAAAGATGTGGGTAATTGGGCTGTATTCTTAACTTTATATGTGAAGACTAGCTGTTGCCCGCGACTTCGTCCGCGTCAATTTCTGTTATTATGATCGCGATTAAGAAGTTTAGTTTGTTTCATAAAAAAGGTTATAATGAGACAATCTTAAAAGATAGACATATATACTGTCGCGGACATTTTTTTAGATCATTTAAAGAGGAATAATTCTTTCAATGTATGAAATTTTTTGGGTAACTTGAAACGTTTACGCAGTGCACGCAACGGAAGCCCTCAAATATGGAAAATTTTCCCTGTTTTTGCAACATTTTTCACTGATGCTTTGCTCCTATTGGTCGTAGCATAATGTTATATAGCCTAAAGCCTTCCTCGATAATTGGACTATCCAACACAAAAATAATTTGAACCAGTATGTCCTGAGATTAGCGCGTTCAAACAAACAAACTCTTCAGCTTTATAATATTATTATTATAGGTACTATAGATTAGTAATCGTCGATTGCACTTTCAGCCCCGATCCCCACACTCCCCGCGTCACTTAACACTTTCAGTGCTGAAAACACAATGCATGTGGTTTACTATCTTGTCTCGGCACGGCGGCCTTTAAATAGGTTTCCCCGGGTACCCCCCGGGTAAAATTTAGTAGAAAGAAACAACGGAAATGGTAAAGTTCCTTTACTATAACATAACATTAACAATGGGAACTAAATATTAAAATGTTTCTCGTAACTTTTTTAAACTTAACAACTTATGCTTAATTTATTGTGTTAACTTAAAAACTTAAAATGGTATCTTATACCATAAGTTATTTATTACCTTAACAATCATTATTTAAACATTTCAATATGTGCCTCTTAAATTAAACAATATTATAAATAAAAATAATTGAGGCTAAAAACGTAAAAACCTTTTACCAGTGTGCATCTTTAAAAATACTTAATTTAAAATACTACTAGTTTTTTTAATCCTACTGCTTTTAACTGAATTTATACGTGATACACTTCGACTTGATTGAGATTTTGAAGGTTGAAGCTCGGAAATTATTATACTAAGGAGATAACTTATACCATTAGTTTCCTCGCAATGTGCTGGTAAATTATTACCCTCAAACAAAACTCTTAAAAGCCCGGTTGTACCAGGTGGTCTGTGTATGGATAAAATATTCCTCTGATACAAAAGCACTTCATAAATTTTTCGTACAGATAAATTACTCAAATTATTGTACGATAAATTAAGAGAGCAGAGGCGAAGGTTACCATCACAGTGAATTACTCTATCTATATAACCAACGTGTTGGTAACCAAATACGTCAGTTAGATCCCCTATTTCATCCTGAGTTAATTTCTCAGCCAATTGGGATATTGGCTCCGGTTTAGTTACAGATTCTTTACGTTGCTTAATCTTTTTATGTTCTTTTGTCTCAGTAACTTCACACATTATATTTTCTTCTTCTTGGCGACGAGTTAATACTTCTAGATGTTTCTTAAAGACAGCTATCTTGTTTATAATATATTCAAATCTTCGGCTCTTCTTGTCCCGTATCTCTTTGGTGGTTAGAGGAAATGCTATTAGGCTATTTAAAAGAATAGTGGCGCCCGTATCACTTATATTATTATCACATAAATTCAAATGTAACAAGCAACGGTTTCTTCTTAGGATATCTCCAAAGGCCCGAGCACCTTCATCCGTTATATTATTGGATGTTAAATCCAACGTTAACAGAGTCTTTGAAGCCGGTTCTCCCAAATCTAGCTTTTTGGCTATATTTATACAAGCATCATCATTTAAACATAAACGACGAAGCGCCAAATTCTTCAAGTGAGACGCATGTTCTAGCAATAAATAATAAGTTCCTTCTGGAACATAGCAATCTTCGAAGAAGACATCAGTAATATTTGAATGTGACAATAATTTACTTATCTCGTAAAGCGCTGGTGACTTTAGGCCTCGTTTTCGAATTGTAATCTTCGCTAGTAAAGGGTGAAATGGTATACAAAGGGAAAAGGCTATAATTACTTTCCGAGGTATTTCAAAGGATGATCCAACTATCCCTATTTCAACTAAGCGACCCTTGCTGTCGTAATATGCGTTTATAGGTATCGAATTATTAATATTGACATTAGACAGCTTTGCGAGATATTTGCTACTGTTTTTTGGAGTGCCAGGCTTAAGACCACTGTCAAGCTTTATTTTTGTGGTATATTTTAAATTAGATTTTGATTTGAAATTAGGATGCATTTTATGTTGAGGTATGTATTCCTCTGAAACAGAAGCTTTGCTTTAATAATTACTAATGAGTAACATACTTATACTTAATTTCAGATAAATATAGCAAATCTTTGTAAATTATTATAATAATATAAACGCTATTATCTTTCTTTTTATTACCTTTCACCATGCGTGTTACAATAATATCGTAAGGGACTTCGAATTCAGCACAGATCCAGGGGATAAAAGCCTCGAAGTCTAATGGCTTTGGAGTTCCAATGAAAGATTTGGATGACATGAAAATTTTAGAATGTGATATAGTAACTCTTCTTTGTATTAATTCTTGATTCATTTTCCTGATGATTTTTTTATTTTCTATTTAATATCGATAATAATGCATTACCAATAATATAAAAAAATTAACGAAATCCTTAACATGCCGTCTAACATGTTACATGACATAATATATAAATGTACTCTGTGAAATATGGATATGCTAAACCTCCTGCGAACACTAGTTTTATTCGGTCGCCATAAACCTCAGATTAAGCACCTAAGTTCTTAATCAAAGTGCTTAACGGTAAACCCAAAACCACTTTATAACACTATATACTTCTATTTAAAATAACCATTTAATTCGTGATATATACTTATTATAAGAATATATATTTGTGTTGATATAATGGTTCTACACAGTGGTGAACGTAATTTGTTATATAAGCTAAAAAAATAAACTTACGAACAAAATGATTTGTTTGCGCCTTCGTAAATAATTAATTTAAAACAATATTTTTCGAATGTTCAGATAGTAAAAACTCTGTATTTTTTTAGATTATTTTATTTTTCTCTATTACAAGAGAATATACTGCATCAACCCCAAATAAAAAACAGGGAAAAGGGCAGGAATAAAAAATTTAAAAAAATTACTTTTCTCTATTCTATTATATTTTTGTCTTGAGCTAGGCATTCTCGAAGTGAACGGGTACATAGGAATATTATTATTAAATTAATTTCAAACAGGTTTGTCAATGTCAAGGTTTACTCATTGTCGATTGTCATCACAATATCTAATGTCATTTGTCAATGTCATTTAGTTGGGCTTAGATCGCTTTACGGTTGCTTTTATTATAAAGTTTTTTTTACATTTCTTCAATGAATACATAGATTTTAAATTAAACATGTTCAATATTCTACAAGTTTTAAAGTAATACTTACGTTTGGACAACAAAAATTGATAAATGGAATGTTTTCCTTGAAGTGGTGACATAAGTGTACTCCTGTCTTGTATTGCGTATCATGTAATTTTTGTGGCTTCTATTTCGGACTCAAAAATTTCTTAATGTATGTATCTCAGTTATTTTCGTATTAATTTGAATCATCATCTAGACACTCACTTCTGTCAAGAAAATCTTAAGTAAACTAGAAAATCTAATGTCAAGGTTCAGATTACCTACGTCCTACGTTAGTACGTATTGTGATTGTCGCTACAGGAAAAATGTTCTTACGGGGAAAATACATGCGATACTATATTTAATATTTCATGTATTAAATATGCTAAAAAAAATTTGATGAACCTTCATCAATTGTTATAAAATGACGTGAATTTCTCAGTAGCTACTGTATTGAAGTTTCACATAATTTCTGTTTTGATTGATTGTTGCAATGTATATGTAGAGTGCATAGTGAAAGTGCATACATATTAAATATCAACAGAAGAGAATAATACTGTAATGAATCTATTTGAATATATTTACATTTGCAGGATAAATATATGTTTGAAGTACTTCTGTTACATTAGTGAAGGTTAAAGCAAAACTTGCATAATTGGCTATTGATAATATGTAATATTTATCAATGTTATATGTATATTTATCCCGTCATGAAGTAAATTTTAGATATTCAGTTTTTAATATAAAAATACTACCTGCAGCATATTCTTGGATAAATTTCTATGTTCACATGTGTGAGTGTGGTAGTATTTTCTTTTTAAAAACAATCAAAATATAGTACTAATAGCTTTTTGTAATATTCTTAAATAAAGTAGATTAGTTTCCTGTGCTTGGGTGTTATATTTTGTTTTCTATGAGAGCCATGACATACATTTTGTATTCCAAATTAGTTATACATAAATAATAATAGAAGATGGGAATATTTCCTGCTATAAAATTGGGTATTTGGTTGCATTAAGTATACATATTTTCCAGTAGGTAATTAATTTTTGTTACTGACAGAAATCAAACAATTTTCATTTTCAAACAACCTGATTGTCCACTTCAAGTAACTAAATCCTATCTGCTTTAAAAACAGCTATTAACCAAATAATTTTTGATATTAGATCACACTATGCTCAAATTTTGTTTTGTTTCTACGGTGAAGAATCTTACGAGTTATTAAATTGAAGATTTTCTACAGATGGTATTGATTTGAGGCACAATGAGTTGGCTACGGAACACATCAACAATGCTTGCACGACAGTTATCAAGATCTTTGGATCCTCGTCATGATTATGAACCCCAAGCATGTTACAATTCATTCTGCAAACATTGGCAGCAAGCACACGAAATTATTGTTAAATCAAAGGTAAATATTATAAATACATTAGATAAAGCCCTAAGGGGATACACCCTTTAATTACAGGACATATGTTACATATTGTATTCTTATTTTTTTTTCAAGTGATGATTTCACTTGCATTTGAAGTTTTAACAGGTAAAAACTCAATAAATATTCAATTCGTACTTGATTGTTATAATACATATAATAATAAAATATACATTTAAAAATTTATATTTGAAGATTGATGATATAATACTGCTAAAATAGTCACTTAGTCATTATGAGATCAGCAATCAACAATAAATACTTATATTTAACATTTAGAAAAAATAATAGTTTTTTTTGGTTCAGAATAACTAAATAATATGATGATTGCTATCAACAGTGGCGGGACCACCACACAAGCCCAAACATCTGTTTTGCCAGTATGAATGCATTAAAAAGAAATATATTAATGTCATTAGTCATATATAACTTATACAATTACGTAATTATAAAAGTTATATAAACACGTATTATGTTAAAATCGGCAAGATGGGCTTTTGGGCTTGTATGGTAGTCCCACCACTGGCTATCAAAGAAAAATATTTGCCATGAGTATTTAAAACAAGTGAATTTGTAACTCTTTCAGCCACAACATTTGCATGATGATGTATTAGGAGTAGTGAACCATCTGGAACAGTTAACCACACTTCTTGTATTAGAAGCAAAAGCGAGGGAACTCGACACCACACCAAGTCCTCAACCTTGCTTGGAGTATTTGTTGAGTGAGAATGTGCTGGATAAACTCTATGAGTGGGCCGTATGTACTGGGAAGTAAGTTTACCATATTTATAATGTTTTGTATGGTTGAGATGCTCAAAATTTAATACATAATGAAGTTATAAATTATATGTGAAAATATATAATTTAATATATTTATAAACATAATTATGTATTATTAACAAAGCTGGTATAACATTTAAGCTTATTATTGAACAGTGATCCGCCCCGTCTTCGCCCGAGTGCAATGGTGATGTACTATACACAAACAAAAATAGCCTATGTTACTCGCTGATATTGTAGCTTTCTATTGGTGAAAGATTTTTTATAATCGGTCGAGTAGTTTTTGAGGTAAATCGTAACAAGCAAATCTTTCCTCTTTATCATATAAGTATAGATAAATGAAATTTAATTTCATCTCTGTTTCTAGTACTGAAATAGTATGGCTCATTGCATGAATTTCTCTGAATAAGCAGTAGCTTATCAAAATGTTTTCGCTGAATACAAAAGTAAAGTATATATTAAAAGATCATATTTCATAACATTGTTTGTTCTTATCAGCACAACTAATTTCCTGTGTGAGTCATTTGTCGAGAGAACTCATTTTGACATTATATTATAACAAATTACGATATGACCTTCCTTAAACCTCAAAGTAAAGCATTATCAATATCAGCAATGGCTTATTTGGCCCAGTGACCCAAGGTTCCATTGCCGTCAAAAATGTAGGTATCGTTTGTGTTGTTGAAGTCGTGAGGATGAAATATTGATGATAATTTAATAGGCGATATATATATTCGTTAACAAGAAATTGGCGTTAATTTTTTAGATTCACAATTTTCTCTAGAAGGTTTGTACCTACTTTGTACAATTCACAAAATGATAAACTATAGACATCAAACTATAGGTACTTCTATATATTGTAGGCAATAAGTATCAAATATGCTCCTTATGGTAGTGCAATGCGAGGAGAGTGTGAGGCTCAACTCACGACTCTGCTAATCAGAGAGTCTCGTGAGCCTACTAAACCCTTTCTTGACCCTCAAGTCTCGTCTTTCTTTTTTTTTGAGCAGGGGAATTCTCCTTATGCACTCTCTTTTCCGCAATATTGTAATGCGGGTAGGATGTTGGGCTGAGTTCATACCAAGTTCTTTCTGTTAGCCAGGATGTGCAATACCCACTAAATCTCTCTTATCGCTCAGATATCGCCTTTCTTGGAGCTCATGGGATCGCTTTCGCAATACATATCATGGCCGTATTTTGCAATCTGTATTAATATATGTCATAAGTTATAAAAGTGATTCGTAATAATTAAGAAATAGTCAAAGTTCGATATTGCTTATCTATTAGATATTTGAAATACAAATAACAAATGTACTCAATAGAAGAATAATAATATAATAATAGTAACGTTGAGAGCAATATCTAATGATAATATTTTTTATTTGCAATCCAGTTATCCTTTATCAAGTTTGATAGATAGCTATCTTTTAATTAAGTTAATTCTATATTATTTATTGACCGCCATTGTTCAGTTCAGCATTGCGTTTAGAACCGAAGATCCAAGGTTCAAGTCCTGGGGCATCAAAAAATTGTTTCTGTAGAGCAGGATACACAAGACACATAAATTTGTCTGCTCCATGCCCCATTTTGGGACATATAAATTCATTTTTTAGACATGTATATCACTTGTTGCGCCGCGCAATTGCGTCAACTCCCTTCACTGCGCAAGATGATTGTCACCGTTCAAGATGTGTTGGCGCACGGCGCAGGACCGGACAATTTGAAAGGAAGTTGTCTTGACAAAACGCCTTGGCGTGGTGTTGCCAGGCGACATTTAAAAATCCATTTTCCTATTCCCGTTTTGTTGTTGTCATGGCGTCGATTTGAATTAACGCTAAGAGCCGATGCAGTACACTGCGCCTGAGTTACTTAAAGTTAACGCAAGAAATTTCGCTCAGTTACCCATGTCTATATTTTTTATTATAATACAACTCCTTTTAATTAGCATTAATATAAATGATATTTTTAATTATTCTATTCACAACTGAAATGCAAACAATTCAAACAGTCTCATACCTCTGTTATAATCGGAGATAAAATATTTATGTTTATATGATTGTATGCTACTGAATGCGATTATTATGATGATTAATATGATCTTATTATTATTGTCAACATTCCTTGAGGCCACTGCCAATACGATATTTTATTATAGGATCGTGTATGAATATCGTTTGTGATATTCGCCTGATATTCTAATTATTAACGCATTCCTTTTCGCTGTCCTATTTTTGGGACACTACATATTATAATTATGCATTTGTTTTTTAAACTACTTGTTTAATATTTTTTACTATTGTTTATAAAACAAAATCTGTATTTAAATTTATTTTTCCATTATAGGTTTTTTTAAAGCAGATCATTTTTATTGCGTTGAAGAGCATTTATTTTATAAGTTGTTTGAAGAGTTTTTATTTTATAATAACGATCCGGCTTCACACGGGTACAATGTAGATACTCTGTACAATAAAAATAAATATAAGCCTATATTACTCGCTGATAATGTAGCTTTCTATTGGTGAAAGAATTTTTAAAATCGGTCGAGTAGTTTTTGAGTTAAATCGTAACAAACAAAACTTTCCGCTTTATAAGTATTTAGTATAGTATTTAGTATCGTACAATACAATGAAACACTTCAAAGTATATAAAGAACTTCATTGAATATATCAAATATACAACCAGTTTATTTTTTATATTAAGTAATTTGTAATGATTATAAATGTATTAAAACCTTAGATATATGATTTGGTAAGTAATGTGTAAAACCTTTACAATGTATATATTTGTTCCAGATACGAAAACGCCGTAAGACTGGAACAATTGAGGTTATTTGGTCACCTCGTAAGCTTTTACAGCTCACAGGTAAAATTCATGAAACTTTAATGCATTTTATTTTGTATATTAATCGAAATTTAAAAAATAATTTAAATCTCCAGGTGATAGCAGCTGAACCTTTTTTGAGGCCTCTTCTGAAGTTATTAAGTAGCTTCCGTGATCAACTGCCGCCACCAAATCTTGAAAGTAAGTAGCAAAAGGAACATCAGTCAATGATGCGCTGTTTTTTTACATCGGGTATTCAGAAATCCATAGACTGAAACCGAAACAATATGCACTTCACGGTTTTTCCATCTATGAATGGTGGTTCGTTACCCGGTCGGAATTTAGATATTCCTCCCACCCTTTAAATGCACAAAGTTACCAGGCGTGGGGAAGACATGCTTACAGAAAATTATAAACATGCCGGCCTGGTAGGATTCGAACCCACGACCCATCGGTGCGCACGGCATTTGTTCTATCGAACGCGCCAACGAGCCCGTCAATCTTAATTTAGTTTGTGTACACCATTATCATCCTAGGCATACATCATTGAGTTATATTCCGTGGCTAGAGGTATCATCAAATGAGCTTTACATTATGTCGATATGTAAAATTAAAAAACCGGTTTGTATTGTTAACCTTTTTTGTTTTGTGTCTTTGTGTTGACCCTTATCGACCCCTATATGGATGCTGTTAAGCAATACAGTGTCAACCCAAAAAAAGATAAAAATTTCAATTTTGATACCAATCACTTCCTTATGAGCTGGAGTACATATTTCTTTTGAAATATATATCATTTCAATCGTTTTAGTTGCAAAAATATTTAATTAAATAAAAAAATAATTAAAAAAACTAGTGGGCACAAAACCATAACATGTTTAGAATACTTAACAATAATGCACTAAATTCTATTACCTTGATTGCTACAAAAAAAGACGATATACATTTAGTGTAATAATAATAATTACAAAAAAAAATCTATTATTTCTGTTATTTTTTAAAAGAAATTTAATTAATATTCAAACTCAAGTTTTTCAAAATGACATGGGTTGACACTGTATTGCTTAACAGCGTCCATATAACGTAAGTAAAAGTTTAAACTTTTCCTCAAAGGTGGCAATACTTACGTAACTTCTTTATGTCGATGGAAAACTTACATTTAAAAAAGAAACTATCACTGACAAAAGAGGTTTTTATCTGTAGAATACAAAAAGTATTTATTTGCAGGCCAGCTAGTCGCGGTGCTCAACCAGCTATGTATCACGCTAATGCAAAATATGAAATTCGTGGATTTGTTCTTTTTGACCACGCACACGCAAAATGGATCGCTGCCGCAGTGAGTTCATTTATTACTTAAACTAGCGATCCGCCCCGGCTTCGCACGAGTACAATATAGATGTATTTATACACAGAAATAAAAGAGCTATGATTTGTTTGTTTGTTTGTTATTATTTAACTCAAAAACTACTCGACATTTTTTAAAAATGATTTCACCAATAGAAATCTACATTATCAGCGAGTAAAATAGGCTATTTATTTTTTTGTATATAGAGCATTGCACCCGTGCGAAGCCGGGGCGTGTTGCTAGTATAAAATACAGTAGTATAAAATACAAAACTTGCTACTATTAATACTCTAACAATACTTTAATAATTATTAACATACAGTACATTACAATTTAAAAGGTTTTCTGTCTCTAAAACGTGTCCCGACATCACATTCACGGATAGTTTTTTTAAAATGGGCCAATTGATACCGCAGGTTTATAATAGGCCAACTGCTGCTGTCGTCGGTGCACCGCGAAGGCTCATGCGGCTCCGTGTCGCGGGACGCCTTCCTGCTGTGCGCGAAGATGTCCGCGCGCTCCGAGCAGCTCGCGGCCTGCCTGCTGGCTGGGAACGCCTGCCCCGTACTCGCTACTGGTATATACACACTTAGAGGGTCCCGTTGGCACGTATAGAACCTTGCGTGGGTCGCGGGTTCGAATCCCGCCAGGATGAAATACAATTTTTGATGAGCATGTCTTGCCCACATGGTCACTTCGGGGTTTAAACGGGTGGGAGAAATATCGAAATTCATTATGAATTCATTCATAGATGAAATAACCGTGAAGTGCACATCGCGTGTTTCTGTCTCAGTATCCAGGATTTCTCGGAGTAAAAAAAAGTAAGCACATCATTGACTCATGTTCTATGGCTGAGGTAACCTACAATGAAGTGAACCTCATGCTCGTCTGTCGATATCTAACTTAAAAAACAGGTTACGATCGATCTATACAAACCTGTCTTATTATGTTCCATCGGAGACTAGACAAGAACGATTATAAAAAAGAAATTGCTTTCACTGAACATTTTCTTTACAAGCAATAGACTCAGATATTTGCAATACTCATTCTAGAAGCATTGGCTAGTTTTTTCCCTCAAGAATAAGATCGGATAAGAAATGACTATCATTCACAGCATTTTTGAATTTCCAGTCGCAATTCTGTTTGTCGTTACAGAAAACAGCACGAACCATTTGCGTGAAAGTGTCAATCCATCATTTGTATTAAATTACAATTGATATCTTATACAAATGAATGATACAGATACATTCTCGCAAGTTCTTCGTGCTTGGGCCTCGGATATCTCGTATGAATTTCTGTATTTTTCATGAAAGAAATAGTAAAAATATTTTTCTTTTATTTCAAATAAATAAAGCAGTTACATTTTTAGTAGATATTTACGTTCTACAGATGACCCTAATAGAAAGAAATGAAATGAAATTCAACACTTTGACCCCATCAATTTATATATACTCATTGTTTCAGGTCTAAGCGGTCTATATTCCCTTCTCCCTCGCACGCTGGGCGAGAGTATCCACCGTCTCACTCCGGATGACGTCAACAAAGTACACAAGCTCACATTATTTATCGACTCTTTGGAATTCTGCAATGCGGTTGCACAGGTAAAGTAGATAAAACAGATATTTATTTGTTATGACATACATACAAAAATAACTTATACAATAAAAAATTTGTTATGACATACATACAAAAATAACTTATACAATAAAAAATACAGTAACAAAAAACGAAAATATTTTTATCTGTATTTACCCTAAGGAAAAGTGTTATTGACTCAGCATTTTATTTGCTGCTATTTTTCAAGGATTAAAATTAGCTTAATTATCTGATTTAAATAGATATTTTTAGAATTTTTATGATATAAGGTTTTCAAAGACATTTTTATAGAACTTTATCAAGAAAATTATATTATTTTTTAGGTTGCACACCCATCTATAAGATCGCAACTGCTCGATTTGCTGCTCCAAGGTTTTCTAGTTCCTGTGATGGGCCCAGCACTTTTGCAGGTAACATCGTACTTTGTACCGCTAATTTGTGTTGCTATTTCATGCTAATACTAATTATTATCGGTGTTTCATTTTACTGGATCACGCAATAACTTTTGACATTATAATCATAAATAATCTCATAATGTTATTCATTTTAACCAAATTTAATTAAATAGCCTAGATTTTGACTAATACTATAAATCTAATTCAATTTTAATTAACTCATAATTACATTTGCGATTGTCAAACAATTATAATATTATTTTATATATATTGTGTGTTTGGACATGTAATATGGGTTTTACTTTTAAATTTGATGGACATTTAGACAGGATGGGCTTTCGTGGTACGTGCGGGAAACCTGGTATGGTAATAATGTAAAGACATTTGGACACGGTTTAGTGACTGCGTGTGTGTTTTTTTTTTGCTTTTTATAATTAATTATCATTTCATTCATTTATTTCATATGTCATGTGGTGGAATATTTTGAAGCTTCGGGTTCGACTCGAAGGATGAATTTACGAAATCGCTTAATTTTGTAAATTGGTCCTTTATGCCGGAAGTCACCAATGAGTTAGTATTAACTAACTGTATTTCAGTTTATCATGTTTTTACAGTATGTAGAAATATCGAATAAAATTTATTGCATGTTGCGTTTTTATGTTCGCTTTTTTCATATTTGCACATTTTACTACTTAATTTTCTTTTTTTTTGTCATAAAGAAAACGAAGTTGTGTTTATCTGTAGAGCTCGTGAAATTATTAAGTTAAAGTTAAGTAATGTTATTGTGATGCAAATGATAACGTTTTCAATAACCTGCTATAAAATTGGAAGTAATAGAAGTACTAGACGATGAAAGCACTTATTATAATACTGTCGATGTTGTTTACATCGTGGTGTGTAAAGTGTAAAGACCAGATCAAATAAAAACCCGTTAAAAAGTGTATTCTGAAAATCTTGAAAATCTATATAATAGAAGTGGGAAAATAGCATATTCAAATCCAGAAATTTTTTTTTGAAACCAACATTCTAACAGGACATCGTCTGTTAGGTCCAGTAGTAATAAAATAAAAAAAAATAGTTTAATATACTTTTTATATAATTGTTGATTTTTCACACTTCATATATTCACAAAAATATTTAAACTAACCACGCGGTCACTCAGCCGTCGTACCCGCACGTAAAACGAAACGTACTAACCGTACCACGATCGTAGACGAAAGGGGAAACGTTGCAGAGTGGCGCGGGCGAACAGGCGGCCGCCACCGCGTACTTCGAGCTACTGGTCAGATGCATCACCGCGGGCGGGCTCATGAGGGTAGTCCTACATTTCCTCTTCACCTTCGAGTACGATGGCGTGAAAGTTATTGATGTACTGTTAGCCAGACTTGAAGGTAGCTCGCAGGTGAGATAAGCTATTCATGTTTTTGACCATTCGTAGTTATTCATATCTAGCTAGCATCTACATTGCACCTGTGCGAAGCCGGGACGTGTTGCTAGTATGGTATAAAATCATAAGGAAAAAGTTGCAAAAATATGTCAGTTAGAAAAAAATATTTGACAGACCCTTATTATTGGCGCCTATTTAATACTTTTTTTTAAGGTCTCGGTGGTTGCGTTAAGCACAGAATGTCCCGAGTCGATTTCCAGGGAAATCAATTTAAAAAAAAATCCATTTGGCATAGAAAACTGATTACCTAATTGCCTGTAAAAATATCATAGAAACAACCCCATGCCGGACTATAATACAATGCTTAATAAAATGATTTTTATATAAATATGTGTAAAATTAATGTGTATTTCATCAACATTCCAGCTGTCTCTCGTAACGTTATCCCTAATGGAGACTCTCATAGACCTCAACTGCGAAGATGTGATGATCGAGCTTGTATTCAAATACCTTCTAAATGGCCACCACATGATATCTTCGCAAAAACACAAACTATCCGACCCGGAAATATACAGACAAGCGTCCATTGCCTTCTTGGAATTGAGTCCAAAGTGCTGTCAAAGGCCATTGGAAGCAACTAAAGAATGGGTGCAAGAAATGGCGGCTAGTGGAAGGAAAGTGATGGAATTAGGAAGTGAAGACAGCAAACGGGTGAATGGTGTGCACGGGGATATAGCTATGAGCGATCTAGTACAAGAAGTCAATTTTGATTATGGGGTATGTTTGTATACGCGAAAATTTGCAGCCGGTGTGAAGTTAGGCGTCGATAGTTGCTACTCGACTTAGTGTCATAAATCCTATAATGGCATCATTAAAAATTTAAATATTTTTGAGATTTTTATTTAGAATTATAGTGTTTTGAGCATATAAAACAAAAAATAACATAAACGACTAGGTGTCTTTAAACTCGCTGATATTGGAATTTTTCAATTTCGGTCTGAAGTTGAAAAGTGCCAATATAAACACACATTCACAGGACGAGAATATTATGAGATGGACCTCTAACTTCATAGCGGCTATATATTTTGAAGAAATTTTCTTAAATTGGTAATTTGATCTTAAATTGAACCCCATTTAAAAAAAAACTACTTTGTTCCAAGGATCTTTCTTATTCTACCATAATGACTTTTTCATTCTCATTTAATATAAAATCCTTTAAAATATGTGTTTGCGTCTTTTTACATCAAAATACAAATAACGCATCACGAAAACTGTGCCAAAGAACTAATTATTTTTATATTCCAATATAACAATATTTTTTTTTTAAATTGATAATTCATAAATCTACCACAAAAATGTACTCGTAAATGTTGGAATTTCATACTTGATTTCTATTTCAGAACCCACACGACACCCTTATCGGCAACTATCACGCGTATCTCTGCGATAGTCGCTTCGAAATAGTCACACGATCGATCGCTTGCTCGTACTGGAGCTCCAAATACAACACCATATGTCCCAAACGAGAACCCAACAACAACACGAAAGATAAAGAAACCGACCACACTATAGATAGTCTGGTATCAATTTGTACTAGCGGCTATGAGACTTTGAAAACATCCGAGAAAAGTGACACATCTGAAAAGGAACAGAGTCTAAACTCTCTGACTGAGGAAAAGGACAATGGAAAGGAGCATGATAGCTTGAATTCGTTCGGGGAAAGTAGCGGTTATGATAGCTTTTTAAATAAGGAGGATTGTGATGAGGGTTTCGCTGAGGATTCGTTTAGGAAGAGCTTTGAGAAGGAATTGGATGATAGCAGTGATTGTGACGCCCCTGTGAGGAGTTGGAGAGTCAGCGCTGAGACTATTATTGGTATGCGGCTATCTGTAACTTATTTCAAAATAGCTTCGCTCATATCATATTATCTCTTTATTTAAGAATTAGTTTGTATTGATAAACTCTTCTTGACGAATTTCATACAAATCAGTTTGAAAACGTATAAAACGTAGTTGATGCCTCATTAATAAAATCATTATGGAATACATATGTGAATCTTCAGTATGAAATATTATGATAATTAATCTTATTTCATCAACAAAGCTCAAAACTCTAAGAAAATACACACTCAACTTAAAAACTAGCCTAAAACATGACAACAGTTTTGTGACAAGGAATAAAATTAACACTAGTTCCAGTTAGTTTTTTTTAAATCTCCAAAACTTCAAACAGTGCATCAAATGGGATGCTTCTCCGGGAACCTGTGGTGATTTAACCTCTTTATAACCCTACATATATAAATATCTTTCAGGCCCGCTATTAAGCAGTCTCCTTAGGAAAGCGTCCGGTCTCCTGGAAGCGGATATCACGACTAACTGCCGCGTCACTAGCGCCATCTGCAAGCTGTGCTCCTTCCCCTCGCCGCTGCTGGCGGCCGCCATACTGTGCCCCACCCTGACGCCTAACGTCCCGTCGTTGTATCAGGTGAGGAGTCTCCTTAGGAAAACGTCCGGTCTCCTAGAAGCGGATATATATAGATATTTGCTATATATTAGGTAATGTTTTCCTCGATCAGATCGGGGATGTTCTTCAAAAGGGCCAGGTCAAAAGTACTCGAAACCGACAAGATTGTATGAAAGCATTGATGAAAGTGGAAGAAGCGAAAGTGTGAATGTTGTATGATCCCACTTCTGATATATAATGTAATGACCGGTGTACAATCCAAACGTATATTTCTATCGACAATACAGACTTCACTCCTCGTACATGAATATATTGAACTACCAACACGTGTACACTTTATAAAAATATAGATATTCACTTTGTATAGACGTTAATACATTACTTGACAATATTTCCGTAAGAATCGGATCATATGAAATTCCGTGATCTCTGCCTACCCCAATGGGAAAGAGGCGTGATGTATATGGATGTGTGTAATTTTTTCCTAAGTGTTTTGAGGAACAAATTACAGGGGAACATATAAACTGAATACTTTTAGAAATCCAGAAAGACAACAGATAGAAGAACATAATATGCTGATATTATTCCTATTGATCATAATGTGTGACAGTATAAAAGTAATATTGTCTTTTATTAACGCGAGTATCACACATTTAAATAAAATACTGTATACCGGATTAAAACGCGATTTATTGTTTAAACCAGTCTCCCGCGACCACTGTTGCTGAAAAGCATCCGAAACGTCGGGATAAATAATTTAAACAATAAATCGCGTTTTAATCCGGTATACAGTATTTTATTTAAAAGTATAAAAGTAATCGCTCGCATATCTGGTATACCTGGTATACCATTTCTCTTGATTATACTAGCTAATATTGGTTTTCTTTCATAGTTTGACAGGGAATTAGTCTAAAACCATTTTCCCTATATAAGTTAGGTTGTTTTATTCATATTCAATCTGTCAATCAGACTCATACCTTACTCTTACTTAAATTGTTACGGCCTTATTCATAAACGTATTATAAGCTTGATATAGTTAAAAAATATGTTTTGTTTCTTTCGTTCTGTAGTGTATTTTTTAACTATATGAATACGTTTATGAATAAGGCCGTTAGTTTATTAAAGATTAGTAATATGGCTCGTCTAAAGTGTGTACACGAAGTTGTTAGATGTTAGTAGTCATCTTAAACCATAGAAAATGTTTTTTCGTGGGTGATTTAGTTTTTATTTCGACTTTCAGATTTTAAATAAACTAAGAGAAGAGGTGGATGCAGCTGTGACCGGGTTTGATGCTGTGAACGAGATGGTGGACCGGGCGAGGGCGTTCCTCATACAGAGGGAGTTGGCGCTCGTGCGGCGGGCGCTCAGCAATAACGATAGTGAGTCGTTGTTAGATATCGACAAACGAGCGTGAAGCTCAATAGGGATGTTGACTATTTTTTGGAATTGCTTTTATTTTATAGATACATCCTTTATAAACACGAAAAAAAAAATCTTATCAAAAAATATTACATATTTCAATAAAAAATACGTAAATAAAAATACTTTTCAAAAATTCCCGCTAAAACGCTCCAAACTGTCACGTGACGTCACGGTGTAGTACGTATATACACGGGTGGTAGTAAGTACCTCACCATAAAGACATATCAATAATGTGCTGTCGACTTATGATTTACTTCGAGCGATTTTTTATATCATAATTGGCAGACGAACATTAGGCTTACTTGATAGTTGGTACCTTACCCTAAAGACACATCAATGATATGCTGTCGACCTATGATTTACTCCGAGCATTTTTTTATAGCATAGTTGACAGACAAGCATTAGGCTGACTTGGTACCTCGTGATCATTAACAAATTATGCGTGGACCGACATTATTAGTAAAACTACTCAAAGCACAAACTAGTCGTCGTTTGGAGGGGATCTCTCGGTCAAGGGAACATAAAATTTCAATGTTTTTCAGGAAAAGCGCAAAATTTGCAGCGAACAGATAGTTCCTTCCGTAGAAGTGAGCCGAAGAGAAGGAGTTTTTCATCCAGTTTCACAAACATGTTCGCCAGGAAATTACCACGTAAGTTTGTTTCTTTTCTTTCGATACCTTACGTTTAATATGAATATATATGGATATTTATATCTATACTAATTTCCTTATAATTTTAGAAAGGAAAGATTTGTTTGTTTGTTTCGATTTATGTCAAAAACTACGCGATCGATTTTAAAAATTATCTCACTAATAGAAAGCTGCATTATCAGCAAGTAACATAAGCTACATTTGTGTATAGTAGTGTGGTGTATCGTATAAGGTGCAATGTAGATGTCCTTAAAAAATAGCCTTTGTTAGTCGCTGATAATGTAGCTTTCTAATGGTGAAATAATTTTTAAAATCGGTCGAGTAGTTTTTGAGTGAAATCGTTACAAACAAACAAATCTTTCCTCTTTATAATATTATCGTCTAATCGTCTAACTATAGACAGTTGTTTGACCACTATCCCACCTGATGTAAAGTGGTGATGTGGTCAGGGTGGTAAATTACAACTGTCCAGAAGGTGCCTATTTATTCTCGCTTTGAAGACCCAAGTCAAAACTATTATTATCTAAACCAATTATTTAAAAATATATATATTTTATTTACAGTAACACCACCACAGCAGCAAAATCTAAACACACCCACACACATACATCAACCATCATTCACACAAGAGTCATATTGGAACAAATCTGCCATACACCGCTGCATACTAAACGCGGTGATCCTAGACGAATGGCTCAAGGAATTATCGGCCTTATGTCAGGAACAAGCGCTCAGGTTGTCGGCCGAGTCTTACGAGCACGAAAGTTATGTGCGAATATTGACCTTATGACTAGAGGTTAAAGCCTCACAGGGCACAGTTAGAAAAAAGGTTGTATTTTTTGAACCGGCTCTTGATACCCGGGTGTAAATAAACGTTAGTGGTGAAATTAAAAGCGGAGGTTTTATTAGGGGTCACAAATGGGACTGAAGTATCAGGATTGAAGAGTGGTGTTATTGCACCTTTATTGTACGAGAGAACAGGACAGAGCGATAAATCGTATTGCTTTGTCTCCATCTTTAAGGGCGTCTTCAAGAGAGAGAGAGAGAGCCTTTGTTTCGGAGATAGTCTGTGTGTCCAAAAAGGATTTATATATTGTAAATAAATAAAAAATATATTGGGTTAGATATTTCTTTATTTTGGTTTTTATCGATGACAATACGATAGGTATTGAAAATATTGGTAAATAAAACAGTCAAGCACTATTGAATTAATACTAAGTTACTGAATGTTATTTAATACGAAAACTAAAATTTGAGTGTTTATTTTTTTATCTAATGAAACCTTAACATATTCGTAGTTCAAGTCATAAAAGAAATGAATTTTTAAAAAGTCAAAATTAATGTACGTGTATCGGTATAAGTTAAAACTTAGTATTACAAGTTGCCTTGAATAGAGATGTAGTTTTAAATTATTTTTTATCTATGAACAAGTTTGTTCTGTGGAGGAAGGAAGGTGTGTTTGTGTGGGAGTACTGTAGCGACATCTACAATTTGCGACTAGAATCACTAAGAAGTTGTGTAATCCTGAATCACGCTATATAAGTGTTTCTGAGCGCTGAGTATATATACAACATCTCGACATCAACCACTGGGGCCTTAGGGCCGGCCAGTCAGTGGTTCGACTGGTCGAGGATCCTCCTTTGAGGTTAGAGGAAGACCACACCTCCCTTCTTCCACATTGCAATAACATCCGTGACATCAAAATATAGGATGAAAACAATTGTGAACGCGATTTTATTAACTAAAATGCGTAAATTTACAATGTTTGAATGAATAATGTCAATTATTTATAATTTATATCCCAGTATTCAAACGCTTATTAATATTTAATGCTTTTTCCATTGAAAAAAGTTTACATCAGCTAAATTTAATAGACGTTTGAGTATTTGGATATTAACTGAAAAGCGCCCAGTGGCATTGTTGCCGACTTACACTTAATCTTAAGTATCTAAGTATAGTTTTAAGTAATATTAATTTAAATGATCAAAAATCAACGAGAATGCCATGATTATATTTTGAACTGTGATTTTGTAATGTTCAAAAATCGGATTAAAAATAATTTATTGTAAATAAAAAAATACACAATTTAGATTTGTATCTCAGTGATTTTATTATATTAACGAACTCACGTAGTCCATAGGGAAAATACATTTTTAAGTAATATATATAGAAATTAAATGAAAAATAATTATACAGGGTTATTTGTGAAACACCGGCAACCTCGCAGGACTAGATAGCGAACATTGTGGGCAACAACTTTTGTTCTACGACTTTTAAAATAACTCAATATGTTAAACTAAAACGATTATATGCGTATTAAAATTAATTATTAGTAAAACGATTATATAGTATATTTAGGCGTATTTAAAAAGTGCAAACAGCGTATTTACAATAATTAAATAATCGACAACTCAATTATTACCTCAGAGGTTCAAGTCTCGCACATTTCTAACAGTGCATTAAATAAATATTTATTTTTGTATGAAAGTACGAAGTAACGAATTATCCAAAGTCGTAGAACAAAAGTTATTGTTTATAATGTTAGTTATCTGATCCTGCGAGGTTGCTGGTGTTTCACAAATAACCCTGTATGTATTAATCGTGTTTCGACTTTAAGGATCTTCGTAAAAGTAATATTTTGAGCGTCGGCATACATCATGAACTCAAATTTGAATGTTAAGTTTTCCCAATGCTTCATTGATGTTCTGAGGCTGGGGTATCACCTACCATCACTCATGCTCGTCTGTCGATATCTAACATAAAAACAAAGTTTGTTTTGGGGCTTGTCCAACCAGTTTCACAATAGAAGTCATTTCTCAAGAATAAATTTAACTTGAGTAACATATTGGGATACCAGTAGTAAGCATAACATAACCCTTTGTCTCTGTCAGGTTCTCTTATCCCTTAGGATTCCCTTGCCCCCTTGACCGCTTCAAACCCAAAAAAAAACGTATTTTTCCCACTTTGAGAGATGCTGCAAAGGCGCTCAAAACTTTACTTTTACTTAGAACCTAATATTTATTTTTCCTAGTTTTCATTGTGTTATTTTCGTGCAACGATTAATTTTATGTGTTTTGCGGTGGTTTCGACAGTCATAATGATCTAGGTGATAGCTTCACCATGAAATAATATAAACATGTATTGAAATCCTATTGTATTTTGGCAAAGATTCAATTCAGAAAAGATTTGCGATGTTGTTTTATTATTGTATTATGGTAGAACGCTATGAGGTAAATGTGTTTTGTATGGCATTTATATTAATATTTATGACTAAAATTTAATATGAATATTTTAAAAATAGTTGCATTCGTAACTGTCACAAATTTTATTATATTGAATTGACATTTACGAATAATTTTATTTAAAAAAAATTCGCTCAAATTGTTTTAATCGTCCTTCTCCGTCCAAGGATGTATCATATAATTATATATTATGGCACAAATATTATATTCTTGATATAAATAAAATTTTGTTGAGCTTTTTAATGCGGTAGTGGAGTAATGATATATTTTCACTTACCGATGGATCTTTGAAAGTGCAATCGTTTTATAGAAATATAGTATTTTCGTAATATTAAGAACACAATGGGAATGTTATCTGTATGAGTGCAATATAATCTGTATTCAGTGTTGTTTTTATTTTATATTATTATAAGTATGGAGGGATGAGGTAAGGAGAACCATCTCAAAAATAAATTTAAGATCTAAATTACAGTTCAAAATCCCACCAGAACGGCACTAGATATACAAGAGGGAAGTTAGTAAATATAGTCGTTTTAAAAGTCGTTATTGAAATCTAGAAATACCTATTCAAGTAGTCAAAAATAATTTAGTAAATATAACCTAAAATAGCAACTGATTTTGAAATGTGAATTGTGATACATTTTTTGAAGACAATATAACCAAAATGGGAAAATTTGCACAGTAAAAAGTTGTCCAAGTGGACGTAAAATTTACTCTCATGCTAGTAGCGCCTCCGTACATTAATGGTTTTATACGAACACTTTGAAACATAGATATGGTTCTCCTTACCTCTATCCTCCATGGTTATAAGATTACAGTGTGCGTATTGACTTTTGAGCCCCGTATCGTGAATCTGTCATTTTAAGTATGCAATTTTAACTAATTTCTTATACAAATGGTTTCATTCAGCGTGAAGTAATAAGAAGGCTTTTATTGTTATGCGCCTATGACAGAGGATTAAAGGATTTCATAAAATAACTGACATACATTTTATTACTTCATAAATAATGGTATATAAAAATTATATCCGAAACTCTTTCGTTGTAACAAATCGTAGTAGGCCCATTTCTTTATCTTTAACACCAAGCTTCTAAATCGACAAATATTATTATTTTTATAATAAAGATTTTAGAAAAATGCTAAAAAAATCATTTCATTAAATTACATACGATGGTCAAATCCGAACGTATAGGATAGTGGAAACTGCTTGAAGGAGTTTTTGATCTTGTTTATGAATCTGTTTTATACAAGAAATCCTATCCTAGTGTAGAATGATTTTGAATGGAAAATGTAAGGGAAGGTTTCATTCATTCAGTTGATCGAAATGACCAATGTCTGTAAGATCAAATAAACTACGTATTCCGCATCACATAGGTATACTAATTATATTATTGTATATCTTTTCAACATAGACAATGATTTTTTTTGACTACAGTTTTACTATGGGCATTTTTAAAATTCATAAACGTTATTGAGAAAATCACATAAATAATAATTTATTATAAAACTTATATTAAATGTTGGACATTAATTCCTAACTTGCCAGTACTACTACCACCGAACTAAATTTTATTAAAAAAACATTTAATTGCACAATAATTATTCAATGGGCGTTTAACTTTTATACTGTTATTATTATTAAATAAAACAATAATTTTATTGAAATTTCGTGTTTTATTTCTCAAACAATATCATTTTGATCCGCGCTTAAATTTGCCCCATCTAAAAGAGAAACAATTGTATGCCACTTTGTTGATGAAAGATGGTGTATCATAATTTAAATAACTAAACATTTTTCTTTGATATATAATATAAGCATCATTTTGCTTAGGATCACAGTATTTAATTGTCATTACGATTTTATGTAAAAAAAATTTAAATAAATAATATTATGAAATCTTAAACTGAATTAAAAACAAAAACCTACCATTAAATTCTGGCACGTTACGCGGACAACAGACAGAAAGAGAACGATTTTATTTTTTTATGTAGATATCGACAGACGAGCATGAAGTTCATTTGATGGTAGGTAATACCTCAGCCACAGAACATCAGTCAATGATGCGCTGTCGACCTACTTTTTACTTTGAGCGTTCGGAAATCCTAAACGCGCACTTCACGGTTTTTCCATCTATGATAGGCGGTTCGTTAACCGGTGGGAATTCCGATATTCCTCCCACCCGATCAATGCTCGAAGTTACCAGACGTGGGGAAGACAAGTTACAGAAAATTGTAAAGATGTCGTCCCGGTAGTATTCGAACCCACGACCTATTGATGCGTAAGGCTATTGATCTACCGAACGGTCCAAAGAACCCGTCAAGATACATTTTTTATCATTTGTAATCATATTTATTTAATTTTTCCTAACATCAAATTAGGTGTTCACTATGGAGAAAGGTTATAATTTAAATTGCCGAATCGCGACAAGAAAATCCGAGATTCCATGTTATGCTCGAAACATTTCTTTCAGAATTTGATATATTTAAACATACATATAGGCTTGAGAAGGCTAAAATAACAACTTTTTCAACATTATTTTGTCTTACATATTTTATAGTTTTTCTGTATGGAGGGTATCTCTACCCTCCATATTTTTCTGTCTTCAACGTTTAACGTTGTGTGTCACTGTGACGGTCAAGTAGAAAATATGTCAATTGTCATCCGTGAATCGTAATCAATGACGGTAGTGAACGATACTTATCTGTGTCAATGACATTGAGTCATCGTTGTAAACGCGACCAATCGTGTTATTATTTTTATTTAATCTAAATTATTTGTACTTCCGTATATAAACTCCTATATTTTATGCTCGTTCAGTTCTTTCATGTGATCGTATCAATATTTTATATAATCTCAATAGTCTTTATTTTTAAATAAAATTTAATTTGTGCACAGCTGAGACCTATCGGAGTAGTTTTCTTGTAAAATTAATATGGAATTCAGTTTTACTTTTTAAATAACATCGTTTTATATAATACAAAAGTGTAACAATGTCGTCATTTATAAATCACAGAAACGACAGCCTGATAAATGTGGAAGAAGCAATCACCAAGGATAGTGTGACGTATTATAAAATCGTTGTTAAAGTAGGTTTTGTTCAATGGGATGTGTGGCATCGGTACAGTGACTTCGTAGAATTACATGACAAACTCGTGAACGATTATGGCGTTGGGAAAGATTTGCTTCCGCCGAAGAAGGTCATACGTAATAAAACACCTAAATTTATAGAACACAGGCGTGAAGGCCTCAACGAGTACCTCAATGATATATTTAGCTTCCTAAACCTAAACATCCCATCTGAATTTGCTCACTTCCTTGACTTCCATTTATATGACATATTCTTTTTACTACAAGATTTGGCTAAGAAGCTATTTTTGGAAGGTGACAAGATGTTGCAAAATGAAAAGTCACATAAATTTACACCTTTGGAGGTTGGTTTGTTGTTAATTTATGTTCCACAACAAAATAATATTTAATAACTTAATTTAATACATTTCATCAGGTCATTAGCAGAAGCATATTAAATTGCTTAAAGAAAATGTTAATACAGGGAAGGGAAAGTAAAATTTAATACATTCTCTTTAACTGTCTATATTCATATATTCATTATATAGCCTTTTAATGAATGGGTAGACCACAAATTAAAATTATCATGTCTATAAATTACCATTTATTAAAACAATTATCATATATTATCTCCATTTATTTTCTGTCTGTTTATTCAGTCTGCTTCCATTTAATACAATTTCAAGGTGAAGATTTTAAATTATTATATGAATTTCATCAGGAATCAATTTAGGGAATAGCAATGGCAATGTTTAATAACAACCAGTGCTATTGAAGTAGTCTAGTACCATATTATATCAACATTTATGAATAAAAGTATTTAATATTTATATTACAGCTTCATGCAATCAGTGAAAGGTTCAAAATGGCATGTCCATCTACAGAAAAACTGGACCAAATGTATGACTTCAGTCACATTTTAGACTTCTGTTCTCAAATCAGCTCACTTAGTATAGAGGGAAGTTATCAGAAACTTGGTACAAGCAATATTGTACCTAATGACCTGAAGTTTGATCTTATACCATTTAAGTCTTTGATGGATTTAAAGATACTCGGTGTACCCATGGCATGCATACAAAGTGTTGGTAAGAATTTTTGTTTTTAACATATATTTATTGTTTTTCAATATGGTTTAATCATTGTTCAGATTTATTTAGTGACTAAAAGTATAACAAAATTGTATAAAATATTAATGCTTTGAATCATATTTCCTGCCTCACACAACCACTCTGTGGAATCAGTTTTCACCGGCGGTTTTTCCGAACCAATACGACTTGGGAACCTTTAAGAAGCGAGCCTACATCTTCCTTAACTGTCAACCTGTAAGCCTTCTCGTGCTGCGGATGCCTAAGATTGCCCCCTATTCTATAAAATAATATATGTATTTTTGCAGGAAGTCTCCGAGCATCATTGTGTACTCTATCAGTACTGACAGCTACAGTAGTATCTCTCAACGAGTTCTTGTTGGTTGATGTTTTACATAAAGACCCATCAAGCATTACTGATTCTATGGTACGTTTTTAAAATACCTTTAATTGCAAGTGTTGATATACTCAAATTAAATAATACTCAGAAACTTCTGCACATACTTAGTGTTCTAATGGGTCTTCTATGATTATAATTATCTATAAACAATTGTCCGTAACTTGTGCTAATTCAAGTAATAAAGTGGGAGGAATATTCAATTAATGCAACCATAAAGAGAAAAATAATAATGCCCTTAACTTAATTATATAAGTTATATATAAACAATATTACGTTAAAGTCGGCAAGCCGGAGTTTTGGGCTTGTATGGTGATTCCCCCACTGATATCAGACATAAAAAAGGCAACACATTGAATAGAATATAGTGTGTACTAGGATGTCTAGTTATTTTACTTTATATCTTTAACCCTTTCAAACAGGCTAAGGCTTCAAGCTTGAGTGCATTGCCTATATGGGGATGATAGAAAGCAAACAATACTCTCCATGAGAGAGACTTACTAGTGATAGGTATGACATAATTGGCATAATAAATTGGCCAACAAAAAATAATCGCCTCAATCCCTGAAATGATTGGAAAATTGAAGCAATAGGTAATTCATTTCCTGGGACATAATGTGTCCCAGCCGGTTTGCCAGTGCAAAAACCTGATGGGACATATATGTCCCACCAGGGTTGAAAGTATTAAACATAATTATAATTTTAAAGAAGCATTCCACTTAGACTCCAGTGCATCTATGAGCACCTTGCATATAACCAATTAATGCATTGCAAAACAATGCAAATATTGTTTATTTTCTTTTTGTTTGGCGTTACATCCATTTTTATCAGTTTTTATAGTACTACAGTAGTGAGTGAGTAATTAAAATAAATATAGGCCCAAGGTCGCTCTGTATCTGTTTATTTTGTGTCAGTGTTTTAACTTTTAAAATAAAGCATCTAGGGGTCTTATGTGTAAGGTTTGTCGTTTCTCAATTAAAGTTCTAGTTTATAATTGTTTACCCTAATTTCCTGTTTACAGGAAGATATAACTTTTCTGGAATCATATTCAAACCATTGTAATGTTAAAGTAAGGCTAAAAATATTACTCAGTATTAGAATATTATTACACTCGCAGACTAGTGGACTATTGTGCTATAACTCATCATTCTAGTTGAAATCGCAATTACAACAATGAGTCAATAGTTCACGTTATCACAATCGCAAACTGGGTCACGTTACCAATACATAGGTCACACATGTGTTGGATTAAATAATACTATGACTATAAAATGTTTAAGATTATTACTTTATAGCATGTAGTAATATGCTATTACGATTAAGTGTAAATATATTATTTTGCTTATTTTCTAATTGACAATCCAATCTCATATGTTCTTGAATATTGACTATAATATATTGGTTGAAATAGAAGTACGCTGAATATTTAAATATCGACGGGTCCCAAGAACAAAATCATATTTGTGAAATCGTTCATTTCCGTGATCCATTCCACATCTTAGAGAAGTTGACTTCTGTCCCCAAAGGCACAGAAAACAAATTTAAATTACTGAGCGGTGGATTGACGAAGTCTTCATTAGTAGCAGCGACAGTGACATTATTTCACTGGAATTCACGCCGATATATTATAAATTAGCCAGATTGATAAATCATAGTTACCTTCAAAAAAAATTTTTTTTTTCCCTTGATGGTATGTGATACCTCAGCCCCAGACCATCAATCTGATCAATCAAATGATGCGTTGTCGACCTACTTTTTACTTCGAGGATTGGGCTCCTACCTGGGCTGAAACCGAAACCGTTTTTCCATCTATAAACGGTGGTTCGATACCCGGTCGGAATTTCGATATTCCTCCCACCCGATCAATGCCCGAAGTTACCAGACGTGAGGAAATCATGCTTACAGAAAATTATAAACATATCGTCCCGGTGGGACCCATTGATACGGTAGCCCGTCAAAGATAGATTCTACACATTTTTAACCAATGTTACTAAGCACTGAGCCACACTTGATACCTGATAAATATGTTTTCATCAAATATATACAATATATGTACTATTTTGTTACAGATTTGGAAAAAATTAACAATCATAAATTTCTCAAGCAACAACATAAACAAAGTTGACTGGGCAATTCGGCTTGTACCAAAGTTACAACACCTCAACCTAACCTCAAACAAGCTAACCGAACTCTGTGATATATCTTGCCTTCACGATCTCCAAGTATTAAATTTATCAATGAATAATTTTTCTGTATGTGAAAATTGGCACGCAAAAATCGGTAATATTGTTAAAATCGATTTATCACAGAACAAAGTGACGTCACTACAGGGTTTCTCGAGACTGTATTCTTTAGAAAGTTTAGACTTAAGCTGTAATATAATCACAGATGTCGAAGAGGTGCAGCATATATGCAATCTGCCTTGCTTAGAATATCTATGGTTAACAGCCAATCCAGTGGCGTCCAGCATAGATTATAGAGTGAAGGTCATAGAGCAATTCAACGCCAGAATGTCGGAGATTTGCTTGGACAATGAAAAGGCGTCAGAAAAAGAACTGGATACCGCTCGAGTGTTGCAAGCCTTAAGAGTGGTTAAAGAGGGAAAAACGCCAAGTTTCTTGCAGAATAATCATACGAGTCATAGTTTTCATAAAAGTTGACGATGTATGTATTTTTTTGTTGGAATAGATAATGTGTATAGTCGAATGCTATAAGCATTTGAAGGTAAATTGTTTATATCTGTTGTATCCTATAAAATAAGAATTACATTCCAGTTATTGATTTGACATGGTGCTGCAATTGCAATAACGTTATTGCTAAATAGAAATCAAAATGTATTATATATATATATATACTAGCAATTGCCCCCGCAACCCCCCTTGTGGGTTGAATTTCGTAAAATCCGTTCTTAGCTAACCTCTACTCGGCGAAAGGAATATTCCTACCATATTTCAAGTCGCTACGCCTTATGGTTCCAGAGATATCGTGATGAGTGACTATATAGGTGGGAATCTCTTTTATATATATAGATTAGCTTATGATAAATACAGTCAAAATCTGTTATAACAACATCGAATATTCATATTTGGTCGTAAAAACCGATAGTCGTAACAACCGGTGATGTTTTCGAGGTACAAAGTACAGTCGGAAGTCTGATTTTGGTCGATATAACCGGTATGTTGTTCTAAACGATGTCGTTTAAAACGATTTTGATTATATAGCCTTTTTTGCCAACTATTTTGTAACAACAATTCTGTTGTTAAGGTTGCACAAGTCGCGGGCTCGAACTCACTGGTGGGCGAGGCCAAAAAGCTTGCTGTTCTCCCGCACCGCACCGGGGCAGTCATTATTAAGTGAGATGCATGATAATTCATAGTAAAAGGGGCGTCTAAAAAAATACGAAAATGCCTTTGGAAAATCGAGTTTTATGAAAAAACCACTGCATAAATCAATTACAAATAAAAGTTATTGTATTCTTCGATAATCGTGCTTTGTCGGTACCGACTTTGTTTTGAAAATTTGATACTTCTTTTATTACTAATTTAAGCCCAAAGTTGTGTTAAAAAATGGCAATAAAAACGAATCTTTGGTAGCTCGTAACTTTTTAATGTTTTTTTATTTTACCATTCTGTTTCCATACAGACAAAATCAATAATGAGACAAAACGATATCATGTTTAACTTTGTATTTACGGTGCTAAATAGTGGAGTAATACCCCCCCGAAATTTCTATGGAAAAAATGTCGACTAGTGTCACCTTAATACGTCTACCTGAAATAGTTTTATAATTATTGTGATATTTTATTGAGTTCTACGTATAAGTAAAAGTACCCGTTACGCTTGTTGCTGATGTTGAAAATGCAACTTGATATTTAAAATATTTGAGATTTTCCTTAATAAGTAATAATTATATTTTCTTTTAACTGATCTTTAGTGTTCGGATTTTTACATTATATTGAAAAGTCGAATCGTTTCTTTTTTCAAAATACATATTATTAACTCAATACTTGAATAATACCGTTGACTATTTAGATATGTAAGTAAAATAAGTTTGGTTTTCGTATTTTTTTAAATAATAGATTTTGAAAGTATTTTTGCAGCAATATGAATTATAACTCGAGAGATGAGATGCAATTTATGATATTGTTTACGACGTGTACAATTTCTCTTAAAATATTGTTACATATAACTTTAAAAGTACACCAAACTTGGTGGAATCGTATTGGTTTCTAAAAGTATTATATTTGTGATTTTGTTTAACCATATCTATTGTTTTATATTAAAGATATTTACGTTAATTGTTATATTACTCGCAACCAAAAGAAAAACCAAACCAAAAAAGCCATTTTTTTTGGTTCCTTTATTCATTTCCATTCGTTCATGAGTTCGAAACCCGCCGGGATGTTTTTAATTTTCTGTGAATATGTTTTTCGCTAGATCTGGTTACTTCGGACTTTTAAATTGGGAGTGGAATGAAGGAACAGCGACCAGAAAATGAACCAACATACATTAAGGAACAGTCGTGATATGCGTTTCGATATTAGCCTATGAATCTGATAATGTTAGTAGTAATTATTGTTCGACAGCGCATTGTTGATTGCGGCCACCAAGTGAGCCTCTTATATTTGATTAGCTTTTTTGTATTTCGTTGCAAGTTATAAGTAGACATCGTTATCGCGGGGGCACGAATCACTTATAAATTATGTAAACTAAGTGCACAAACTACATAGAGCAAGATCACGTCAACTGGACCCCCCATTTTCCACTTGATCATAAAAATTAAGTTCATGTACCTTTTTTATAAGTACATACCATGATAAAATCATCCCCCAAACGATTTTTAAAAATTTCGATTTTAACAATATTTTCTTTTACAATGAAAATTTTAGGTACTTTTAATTAAAAATTGGATTGTAAATCAACCGTTAAAGTTAAATTAATGGGACTTGGATGATTTATTTTTAAAATGTTTATATTTTAATAAAATATTAATAACTTAAAATTATTTGTTTATTATCATATTATTAATTAACTTTTAAGTTAACAAATGAAAATTTAATTGACTTCTCGGTGACTAAACGAAGTTTATTTTATCGGTTACATGCGTTATTTATTAAAATTTATTATATAAATAAAATTTGTTTGATAATTATATTTTGAATTGTCATTTTTAATTATAATTAATCGAAGCTGCAACGTAGTCGCTCGACCGCGGCGCGGTAATCTGACAGCGCCTGGCGCTCGGCGCGCTGTGATAAATAAATTCATATTGTTTAAACTAATCGCGAGCAGTGAAATTTTTTTTTGAAATCTTAAATTTTAATAAATAACGCATATAACCGATAAAATAAAACTTCATTTAGTCACCGAGAAGTCAATTAAATTTTCATTTGTTAACTTAAAAGTTAATTAACAATATGATAATAAACAAATATTTTTAATTTATTAATATTTTATTAAAAAATAAACATTTAAAAAATAAATCATCCAAGTCCCATTAATTTAACTTTAACGGTTGATTTACAATCCATTTTTTAATTAAAAGTACCTAAAATTTTCATTGTAAAAGAAAATATTGTTAAAATCGAAATTTTTAAAAATCGTTTGGGGGATGATTTTATCATGGTATGTACTTATAAAAAAGGTACATGAACTTAATTTTTATGATCTAGTGGAAAATGGGGGGTCCAGTTGACGTGATCTTGCTCCATAGTCTTTGAGTGTAGGTGTACCTATATTAGGACTTTTGCAGCGTTCTCGCATCAATTCGTATCCTTTCAGTAACAAGGCCAAGGAATTTAAAGCCAATGAATTAACATCTCTACATATTTTATTAAAATGAAATTGAACATTTCTTAGTGAATTTGATTCAGAATTTCATCAATTTAATCCATAATTTATAGAGTAGATCTTTTTGAAAAGACTACCGGCACAAATAAAAACTCTCAGAGGACGCATAAAACTAGGTATTACATAATAATTATCTTTTCTAGATAGATATTCTTTGACTTGTTCGTTCGTGCCCTCGCGACAACGATGTCTAGTTATAAGTCAATATTTTAGGAAACGCTAGAGTGTATATAATCATAGCAAATGAAAAATTTTCTTTGTTGCAATTATTTAATCCTATTAGCAATAGTCATTTGGAACAAGATTACGCTAAACTTTCAACTAATACAAAATGAAATACAAATCAAAATTACACTAGAGAAATTATAAAATCACTACAAAGATGTGTCAATATCACTTCACTTTAAAATCCTCAAGGATTACTGATTTTAAATACTATACTATAGATTTGCTATTGAATTCTATTTGCAAATAGAATAGTTGTATTAGAATTTTACTTGAGGACTTCAAAGTTAAGGCCATTTTTGACTTCGCTAACAAGTGCTACGTAAGAAATATTTTTGAATTACCATTTATTAATATAAAAACATTTCATAAGTATTTTTTACTTACCTTTAATTAATATTTTTATTAATAACAAAAGTATTGAATACTTCGTTAAAAATATAACAATACACAATACAAAGCGATATTCATATTAAATACATTCACAAAATCCTATATTCCCTTCAGAAACCAGTCTCATACATCTTAATACTTACAATTATTGCTTTTTATTATCTATCTATAAATGATTGTGATAGTTTCACTGGATAGTATTTTTTATATATAGACCATCACATACTTTTAGTAAGCTAAGCTCTTGGCCTAGCATTTAGGCCCATTTAGTCTAAGAGCTAGAGATGAAACTAAACAGAAAATGTCACTGAATTGATGGGCTTAATGAATTAAAAATAGGCTCTTAGGCTACATAGATTATCATAAAGATATAATACCATCTGTGATGCTACATATTTTAAATGGACATATTTATTACTTTAACACCTTATTAGTATAAAAAGTATATCATTATGGATACTAGAGTGCATAGATTTTTTTTAATTTATCGACTTTATCCACCCTGTGAATAATTAATTCTAGATATTTGAATCCTACATAATCATCCCCATATGATCAGTGGCGGGACCACCATACAAGCCCAAACGCCTGTTTTGCCTTATTAATGCAATAAAAAGAAATATAATAATGTCATTAGTCATATATAACTTATACGATTACGTAATTATATAAGTTATAATAATATATAAACACTTATTATGATAAAATCGGCAAGACGGGCTTTTGGGCTTGTATGGTAGTCCCGCCACTGCATATGATCTATAAGGGGTGGAATTTTTGCAGTTAAAATATTCCACCCCGTATATATAAATACCTCTCACGTGATTTGTGGTAACCAACAAAATTAGTGTCCTTTTCCTTTCTTTACAGTACTGTCTTTACTTTGAAAAAAAATGTATTTATTTCAAAACCGATAAAAAAGAGGGTAGTTTAAAATACAAATTTTTTGGTTATCACAACTAACGTGGGGTATGTTCGTTCAGAAAAGCCAAATGCTCTAATAAAGTCGTCAACATAAAAAGCAAGCAATGTTTACATATCACGCAGAGATCAATGTGGGTAGATTGAAATGCCATTGCTCGTCAGTAGCTTGGTACAATGGGGCCCGCGCTTTCACGCCACTGGCCGTGGGCCGCCGGTTCGGGTCCGAACTTAGCATCAGCTTGAGGACTTCCGTCTGAAAGTAAATATTATTTAAATTTAAATTATATTCAAAACGATAATAATATTTCACCTTATTCAAATAATTTATTGAAACTCGCTGCTGTAGTTTTAACGCTTCGAGTTTTGTACCAGATTCTTGGTTTCGATTCCGAAATTAGAAAATGAAAAATGATCAGTGAAATCGACAAAATACGTGCTCCTGCCGACCTAGCATGACAAGCGCGACAAAATTTTGTCTACCGTTTTCTCGTGTTTCAATCGACTATCGCTTTATTTCTTTCGGGTCTAACATGACAATTACACTTAAAACTCGACTTTTAATATCAAAAATAGATACATATGTCGATCGAGATATCTTTTCTATCAAAATTGTCGATGTCGAGATATAATATATTGAGATATTTAACATCTTAAGTTTGTCTTCTCTCGCGCGAGATATATCTCGTGGCGGTCATGCTAGCCCGGCAGTTCTACAACATGGAAATTCAATTTTTTTTTATTATAACAGAGCGGAAAACCGAGCAGGTGGTTAACCTGATGGTAAATAATCACCACCGCCCATGGACATCCGCGACTTAAAAAGACTCAGATGCGTTGTCGGCCTTTTAAAAATGTATAGGCTCGCTTTTTAAAGCCAGCGAGGTCGTAGACAGATGGAAACACTAGGCGGTACTTCGTTCCACAGTTTGGTAGTGCGTGGAATGAAATTGCGCGTGAACCTTACCGTGCTCGACTTCGATTACTAATAGTAATTAGTAAATAGTTATAATTAATCTGTATAACACATAGACCATATCGACGTGTCCGTAGAACAACGTTATATCTGCAAGACGCTCTACTTTACACTTGACCTTATTTTTAGGAAAAATTGGCTTGATAAACCATTATTTGACTGTTATCTTCGAAAACAAGTAGTGTTGTTTTAAAATTTTGATTTTACTAGTCAATTATATCGGTCAGTTTAGCATTACAAATACAAAAAAGGGACTTGGTACCATAATCATATCCTACTTTGTTCTACGGATACGTCGAATATATAACAACTTTTGAGCACTTTTCGCGCGTGATAAAAGAAGGGTGGCAAAATACATAACATTTTTTAACATTGTCTAGTAGTAGTAATATAATGATTTTAGTCCAAGGACTAACTTTAAAACCGTAACAAATCTGGACTTTTTGGTTTAAACTCGGTTAGTACGGAACTGGGTTATTGTAGTAAGAGTGTTGGCGTTTTTGTTTCTTGCCCTTTTGAGTTCATTACACGTTTTTTAAGATAATTAAAAACGGTAAAATAGAAATTCAATTATAATAAGACGCGTGTGCTTGTGAATGATAAGAAAGAGATACGCCGGTCGTGAATGAATCACAGAGTGCTACCGTCTCATTTTAATTTATTACTACAATGTTATTGTTTATCCGATTACAGATCACAAGTTCCACTCGTGTTTTGAATAAATGTTGCGACACGCTATTATTATATTTAACATTGGTGAGGTTCTCAACACAAGTGAGTCGTATAGAATCAATGGCGGCTATCTGACTTATGGCTGATTGTTAACAATTTAAAAAAGAAAACGTTTTTCTCCTTTATTTTTGTATTAGGTATCATTCATTGGGTTTATCTTTAATTGTTAATGTTCATAGCATTAACAATTAAAGATAAAACCAAATATTAAAAAAAAACATAACAGTCTAAACGACAAGAACTTATTTTATTTTGGTAGATTGCCGGACCAAAAATGTCAGATAGCTGCCTTTGATTCTATAAGACTCAAGTATCCTCACCATATAGGTAGCTAGCAAACAAAATGTTTATCTGATTTTGTATATTTTTTTCTTATTGTCTGTTTGTTTGTACCTAATAAAATAGACTCTTATTCTTATTCTCTTCCACCAAATTGGATACTTTCTGTATCCAATTCAAAGGGACGAGTAGTTTTACAGTCGGAGTCACCAATGGTGTGCTCTTCCTCCAACCTAAAGGGAGGAAGGCCCCAGTGGTTGACGTGAAATATAATTTATTTGAGAACCAATCGATTACAAAACAAAAACAATTACAAAACTTAATTTACCTTAAAATCAGTAACTATCGGTTTTTTTATGTTAGATATTGACAGACGAGCATGAGGTTCTCCTTGATGGTACTTCAGCTACAGAACATCAGCCAATGATGCGCTGTCGACCTACTTTTTACTTCGAACATTCCGAAACGTGCAATATGCACTTCACGGTTTTTCCATCTATGAACGGTGGTTCATTACCCGGTCGGAATTTCTTATATTCCTCCCGCCCGTTCAATGCCCGAAGTGGGAAAGACATGCTTACAGGAAATTATAAATATGTCGTCCCAGTGGGATTCGAACTCATGCCCCATCGATGCGCACGGCAGGTGTTCTACCAAACGCGCCAACGAGCCCGTCGATGCCCCTTTGGGTACGGAACCAGTACACCTACCTCGTTGGGGTAGTGCTGCTGGAAGTGCGGCGGGTAGAGCCCGTCCCGCAGCCGCAGCAGGCTCGCGACCCGCTCGGCCTCCGTGCCGAACGGCTGCAGCAGCTCGAACAGCACCAGCCCCAGCGAGTACACGTCCACCTTGTAGCTGTACGGCAGCCCGCGCAGCTGCTCGGGGGACATGTACAGGTGGGTGCCTGAAACGGACGCTGTTCTGTCACTCACGTGTGGGACAAACAAATTATAGGTACATGCTATGCCCGTATCGGCCGTACGTAGTTCATAGACAATTTATGGACATTTTAAGTACACCTTTCAAAGACAATTTCTGAACATTTTAAGAACGCCATTTATAGACAATTTCTGGTCATTTTAAGTACACCTTTCAAAGACAATTTCTGAACATTTTAAGAACGCCATTTATAGACAATTTATGGACATTTTAAGTACACCTTTCAAAGACAATTTCTGGACATTTTAAGTACACCTTTCAAAGACAATTTCTGAACATTTTAAGAACGCCATTTATAGACAATTTCTGGTCATTTTAAGTATGCCATTCATAGACAATTTCTGGACATTTTAAGTACACCTTTCAAAGACAATTTCTGAACATTTTAAGAACGCCATTTATAGACAATTTCTGGTCATTTTAAGTATGCCATTCATAGACAATTTCTGGACATTTTACGAATGTTATTCATAGACAATTCTGGACATTTTAATTATGTCATTCATAGACAATTTCTTTATATTTTAAGTACGCCGTTCATACACTATTTCTGGACATTTTAAGTACTCCATTCATAGACAATTGTGAAGTCAATGAATTTTTGGGCACCTAAAGTATATAAAAGCTAGACAAGTCATTACTGTTACGTAAGGGTGTCTCCACACTCACCGACCCGCCGCGTGTGCGGCGCGTGCGCATCTCCCCGCGGCGCGCGCTCGCCGTCCTGCGAACTATCGGCCATCGCCGTCACGAGCCCGAAGTCGCCCACCTTCACCTTGCCGTCCGGCGCGAAGAATATGTTGCTCGGTTTCAGATCGCGATGGATCAAGCCCGCCAAGTGGACGTACTCTACCGCTGATACTATCTGACTGAATAGGGTCTTCACCTGGAAATTTAAAAAAATTGCCCACCCGCATTGAATAAACACACAGTGGCGAAACCACCATATAAGCGCAAGCCCGGATTTCCGACTTTAACGTAATACGTATTTATATATGCACGGATCTAGATTTTTTAACAAAAAAAGCAGGGGTTGGTAATAGAAGAGTGAAAATATAGGGTTGTATGTATATTTTAATGCCATTATTATTTTTCTCTTAATTTGTATTGCAAGGTTGAATTAATAGGGCAAACCGGGCATACATGGGCTTGTATGGTGGTCTCGTCACTGATATCGGATACAGTGCTAAAAGCTTATTGGGTTAGTATGAAAATGTAATTTTTTTCAATTTTAACTGTTTAAGGCTGAAATACCTAAAATATATCAATATATATAGCTAGATTCTTTGCATACAGACCAACTTCAAAAATAACTGTTAATAAATAATGTTTAGAAGTAATTAAAACATTATTTTTTTACTTTTTAGCTTAACGGTATGTGGTTGTAGTTTTGAGTCGGTTTTTGTTTTTTGCTTAAAAATAATTTAAATAGTGTTGTCATCCTAACCTTATCCCGCCTGGCCTCCCAGGTCCTGTTGTTCCTGAGCCAGTCGTGCAGGCTGTCCCGCAGACACAGCTGCATCTGTATGTACAGGTACATCTTGCTGCCCTCCGGCCTCTCGTCGGCGCTCCGGACCACCATGTCCAGCGACCAGTGGCGGGTGTGGCCCTTCTGTTAACACCGATACATGTTCAAAATTCAAAAATTCAAAATTCTTTTATTTCTTCTTAACATTGTACACTAAATTTATACAGGGTTTAGAGTATCCTTTTAAGTGAAAATCACCTGTCACAGGATACTCTGCTCTTCCGTAACAAATATGGTTTTATACAAATAGATAAGAATAACAAAATAATATAAAATAAAGAAAAACAAAACAAGCGTGTTATTTACTAATTATTAATCTACTGCCTTATACATGCAAGATCATGATTGTTTATCTGTGTGCGTGTGTGTGTGTGTGTGTGTGTGTGTGGGTGTGTGTGCGTATTTGTGTGTGCGTGTATGTGTGTGTGTGTGTTCGCGCGCGTATATATGTGTATGTATGATTGAGAGTTCGAGTTCGTGAATTAGGTAATTAAATCTTCTATTTCGTCATAATTAAGGGAAAGAAGCCATTTTGTGACAGTATTTTTGCATTCCTTACGATTAATCTTGTAGATATTAAGTTTTTTTTGTTTATTACATTATACAGAAAGACAGAACGAATAAAGAATTGCCTTTTAGCAAACTGAGTTTTTATTACTTCTTTTTTACGACCTGTGTCTTTTGAAGGTTCATAAATAGTGATTTTGTGTATTTTTAATATGGTTTGTGGATATATAATTTTCTTATAGATAAAAGGCCACATTGTTTATATAATTCTACTGTAGAAAATCTATAGGGCTTCGAATACATGACTTTTAACAAACAGCGTTGACCTCTCTCAAGGGTAATAATTTTAGTTTTAACCGCCCCTCCCCAAACAGGAATGCAGTAAGTGATTATAGATTGTGCTAATACAATATAGATCTGTTTTAAAAGGTTTTTACTAGCTATGTGACGTAGTGTTTTAAAAATCCATATAAGTTTACGAAGTCTATCTTTTAATGCAGTGATTTGTGGATACCACGTCAGCTTGTCATGTATTAAAATTCCTAAATATTTCGTAGTAGTCACATTATTGATTTTTTCACATTTACATAAATTAGAATTGTCAAAACAGTTATGATGGAGTTTAAGTGTATATTTCTTATCAGGTTGATTTCTTTTGTTTATTGAAAAACACATATAGTTTGTTTTATTTACGTTTAGTGTGAGGAGGTTCGAATCTAGCCATTTCGCCACTAACTTGATACCCTTTTCTGCACTATTATAAACTGCATTCCAAGAGGTTCCCGAAAAAACAAATGCCGTATCGTCTGCATAAGAAAACGCGCGTCCGTGTTCAATATTCATCTTTAAGAGGTCGTTTAAGTAAATTAGAAATAGCGTAGGACCTAGCACGCTTCCCTGTGGCACACCGATGTCAATTACGCAATCATCACTATTATATTCACATACTTTAACTTTTTGAGTCCGATCTAGTAGGTAATTTTCAAAGAGTTTTAATGGAATTCCTCTAATACCGATATTTTCTAATTTTTTTAAAAGAATTGAATGTGACACAGTATCGAACGCTTTTTTTAAGTCTAAAAAGATAGCAAGAGACTTTGCACCTTTATCAATTTGATTACAAACTAGTGTAGAAAACGATTGCACTGCGTCCTCTGTTGACAAATTCTTTCTAAATCCAAATTGTGCCGGGGATAATATATTGAACTTTTCTAGGTAGCTTTTTAATCGATTATTTAATAATTTTTCGATAACTTTTGAAATGCTAGGTAATACTGAGATCGGCCGAAAGTTGTTTATATCATTTGTATTGCCATTAAATTACATTACATGTTATACATAAACATCTCATGTCACAGTGTTTGTTGTCTCAGTACTCCGAAACGGCTCGACTGATTTGTATGATTTTTTACAGTTAAAAGCAAAAACCCGTTTTTAGTTATAATGTGTTTTCTCTAGTTAAAACTAAAAAAATTGTTTTATTAAGCCATGTGAAATGAGTCGGATTCGGTTTTGGCATGGTGGTCATCTACGTTGCACCCTTGCGAAGCCAGGGTGGATGGCTAGTTCATGAATAAAATAAGAACGTTAAATTGCAAAATCGATTGTCTATGTTTAATTTTTTGGGCATTTATAAATTCACGCGGAATATCATAAACGAATGGTATAAACAAAAATTCCCACCTTTTTCTTACTACTCTTCGTATATCCTTCGCACTCCATAATCTTTTCCAATTGCTTATTCGCCACGTCCTGCCTCCCTTCAAACGCGCCCTTGGAGTGTTCCCCCGTGTCCGCGAACACTATGAACGAGTCCTCATTGTCGCTGCCTTTCTTAGAAAGAGGGGGGACTTCGCTGGACTTGGGCGTGGCACTTGTTAAGTGCGGGTCCTTCGATGCATTCTCATCGAATATTATGCTGAATGAGTCGTTACAACTCAGTGATCTGAAATAAATTGAACAACTCAGTGATCTGAAATAAACTGAATGTAAAAAAAATCCTTTCTGATATATTATCTGATTTCCCTATTATCTGCCCACTTCCTTTAGATTGATTTTCATCAACCCGGGGAGTATGTTCTAATTTCGAACATCGGCCGTTTTCGGCATACATCGGCGGCAGCGAGGTGCTATGCGGTGCGGAGCTGTGCGCCAGCTTTGGCATTCGGCTTCAACGAGCAGACCACAATACTCATATTATAATTGTTCTTTGTAAATAATCATTTCAATACTATATAGACAGCTTTTTATTATATTTGTCCTGGATTAGGCATACATAATAACAAAAGACGAAGGAATGTAACCGTTAGCCAATCAGCGCTCATGACTTACGAAACGTGTGCCGTTATTTTAAAATGAGCCGAGTTTTTTTCAAAGATCCTGAAAATAACTCGGATTAAAGAAATTAATTCTTAGATTACATCATCCGGTTTCTTGCAATTGTCCTATTTTAAGGATTTTCGTGAAAATACGATTTTCTCAATTATCCTCAACATCAAAATTCCTGGTCAAGAATCGAATCCGTTGATTATTAAAAAAAGAACACATTTTCTAAATAAACGGATGTAGATATTTTTTTTTTAATTATAGTTAACTAACCTTAGCCTCTTCGGTTCGCTCAGTCTCTTCTCATAGTCGAGCGCGTCGATGCAGTCATCGATGGACTTGTGTATGTTCAGCGTCACCGCCCCCCCCTGGGTGGGGGAGGGGGCCGCGGGCGCGCGCGGCGCCGGCGACGTGCACTCCTCGCTCAGGCCGGTCGATACACCCCCAAGTTCCCTATTGTAAAAAACCCGTAAGCTACCGGTATTTAACTCAGTCTTTGGTTAATAACCCATAAAATGCAGTTATTAACGGTTAATTATCCTTAATATATCAAAAAGTTGGTAATTTGTGCTTTTCAACCGCTTGGTTAAAATCTTTAATAACCGCCTTCGCACCTATAATAGAGACGAGAGGCTCACTTGATGGTAAATGACATCACAGCCATTTATTTCCCTTTTTTATTTGAATATTTGTAAATTTATATACCAGGGCAAGATTAATTGGATGGGAGGGTGGATATCTAAATTCCGACCGGGTAACGAACCACCGTTCATAGATGAAAAACCGTGAAGTGCATATTGCGCGTTTCGGTTTCAGTCTATGGATTTCCGAATGCTCGAAGTAAAAAATTTGGTCGACAGCGTCTCATTGACTGATGTTCTGTGGCTGAGGTATCACCTACCATCAAGTGAACCTCATGCTCGTCTGTCGATATCTGAGATAAAAAAAAACATAAAAGCTCACCGTAACCAGTAGGCGTCCCGCTGCTCCTGCCAGCGCGGCGGCGGCTCCTCCAGCCACGCGTTGAAGTAGCGTACGATGTGCTCGTGCTCTAGTTTAGCCAAAGCACGTACTTCACGTAACACACGCTCTCTACGCGATTCTCTGCGATAAAACATGAGTAATAAGTAAAAAGATATTTTTTTTATTTCAAATAATGGCGACCCGATCGTACCAGTATAATACAAAAATATTTTTTCTAAAATTTATTTTTGGGCAAAAGTTGAATAAGCTATAATATAATAGAGACTAGAAAAACTATTAAAAAAAATTCTCCGTGACACAGACTCTATCCTCATTATACTGTTCCGACCTATGCATGTATTTTGTCCCTAATGATAAATTTGGTTATATTAAATGTAATATGAACATTCAGATATATCAACATAGAGATGCATCCAGCGTTTTAAGTTTTTTCATTTAAAAGACAATAATATTTAGAGAAGTAAACCTTACATTCCACTATAGTACAATAATAGTACATTATTTTCGACGGACGAGTTAAGTTTGAAATAATACCTCTATAAATACGAGGCCTGAAATCGCCTTTTCCGGCGAAGCTTATTTCTTCATTTACTTTAACAAGATATAATATTATTATATTAATTAAATGTAATACGTATTTCAAGTTTTCCCGCCAGTTATCTTTTTGTAGAATGCGAGCCGCGAGGTGAATAGTTAATTCTCAAATGTCAAATTCACAGATTCAAAATCAAATTTATGAAATTTAAAAAAGAACTTTATATTTCAGAATCGAATTTCGGTTCATAAAAGCGTATTCTTTTTTCGAATGTAATGTGCCTATGGTTAATGATCAAATGTCAAATTCACAGATTCAAAATCAAATTTATGAAATTTAAAAAAATAACTTTAAATTACAGATTCGAATTTCGGTCCATAAAAGCGTATTTTGCGTATTCTTTTTTCGAATGTAACGTGCCCATTTCCGCACATATTTGAGAAAAAATATAAACACTCACCTCCTCGGCAACGTAATCCTCTTAACCGCATACGAACAATGATCAATATTATTCCTCGCCTCGAACACCACTCCAAAACCGCCTCGACCCAAACACCTCAACGGAGTGAAGTCGTTTTCATATCGCCCTGAATACTCCACCACAGGATTCGGCCGTTCATAATGCCTTTCTACCACAATATATTCCTGATTTATCGGCAAAGGCGTACTCGGTCTCAACTTTGTCGCGAAAAAACGCGGCCATATCATAAGGTTCATTAGTAAGGCTGAACTAATCGCGATTAATAGCACCTCCTTCCACCAAAACCATAGAGAATAGACATGGACATGGACATGATGGTGACTCGGCTGGTCGTCGCTGCTGTTGGGCAGGACTATGTCGGGGCCGGGAATCGAATCCTCTGTCACTTGGATCGCCTGGTCACATGTATCTAGGAGGTATAGGAAGAAGCCTTGGTTGTCTGGAATTTAAAAAAAAGCTAGGATATAATAATTTACCATTAGACAAATAGTGTTACTGATATTAGAAATCAGCAGACGGGCTCGTTGGCGCATTCGGTAGAACACCTGCCGTGCGCATCGATGGGTCGCGGGTTCGAATCCCACTGGGACAACATGTTTATAATTTTCTGTAAGCATGTCTTTCCCATTTCGGGCAGGGCAGGGTGGGAGGAATATCGAAATTCTGACCGGGTAACGAACCACCGTTCATATGTAGATGGAAAACCGTGAAGTGCACATTGCGCGTTTCGGTTTCAGTCTATGGATTTCCGAATGTTCGAAGTAAAAAGTTGGTAGACACCGCATCATTGACTGATGTTCTGTGGCTGAAGCATCACCTACCATCAAGTGAACCTCATGCTCGTCTGGCGATATCTAACATAAAAAAACAAGAAGATATGTATTATTCAATATCACTAACCCTGAACTGCAGTGTTGCCATTTAATGTGACTATGGACAGCGTGTGCTGCTCGCCGTCCGGCAAGGGCTGTAGCGCAGTGTCTCCGCCCAGCAATGGCCGGGACTGTTTCACTTTCCAGGGCAGCGGCTTCGCTGACACCGATGTGTCCAGCTTACGGGCGTAGAGGACGCTTTCTTGTATGTACAGCTATTGAAAAGGAGAAATATTTTTTAGCATACTATACTATACTAGCAGCTAAAAAAGGTGTGTCATTTATAGTGGACTATATCGTTGGTTCAAAATTAAAACTCACTTAGTGACATTTTAAATAAAAATAAATGTTGCTGCTATTTGAGTAATATTTAGCAGTAAACCTAGGGTAAGAATGAAGAACTATTCTGGTCCATAAGTAAAATATGAAGCGCAATATACACTTATTAATTGATTCTTATCGTAAATGTTCGCATAAAATAAAGAATAGTAATAATATTTATTATTGTTCAAAATGTGTTAGTGAGTTTTACTTTTAAACCAGCGATATGTGAAAATTATATACATATAATAATAATAAAATATAATAATAATATTATTATATGTTATTATTATTATTATATGTAATAATATTATTATTATATGTGAAAATTTTTAACTGATAGAAAGAATCAAAGCACCACCTACTTTACCCGGCCAGGATTTAAAATTCTTTATACGAAATTAAACGATTATTTTTTGAAAAATTCGTTCAGAGTTCCTAAATAAAAAATATTCGTATCATAAATCTATCAGTTGTATGAAACTTCAACCGATTTCTCAAACAACTGAGTTTGTTCGTGCTAGACAAAGAACATAGATGTATATAGAAACAGGCCAGAACAAACTTTTTCCACAGAAATAGTAGTTCTACTTTTGCCCTGTAGAGCGCTCGGCAATGTATCGGTGTGACACACACATCTGAGCAGTTCGCTGACTCCTCCTTTCGCGTTGTCTCACTTCCTCTTACGAGCGAACGGCAATAACGCTCTAAAAGCGGCTGGGTGCGAGAGAGTGCGCGCTATGACTCCAGCGTCAGAGTGTCGTCCACACGGATACTAATAGCGCCGCGGTGGATTAGGTTAGAACTACTCTTACCCCAGATAAACTTCGTTCGTTCTTTACTGCTAGTCCATCCGAACAAAACTATTACGGTTCAGGTCATACACAATCTTGAACAGATGTTACCTGAGTGTTATGTATGCCCAGGTACAGCGAGGGCGCCCCGTTAGCAGTGGCCACATCGGCCACGGCGTGCGCGGCTTGCCACAGCACATCCATGTGTTGCACCACACCGCCTTGCATCCGCCACATATTGGCCACTGGCGCTTCCAACTAAAATATTTGAACTTTATATTGACTGGTGTCTGCGGCGTTATCCACTATGAGATACGTGATCTTAATGTATTTGTACTACATTTAAAAGCTAATTGTGACTGTTTAAAAAAACTCTCTCGATTCGTTCGGCAAAGAGTTAACTGTACAAAAACATTTAACAGAAATTCTTTATAAACTAAACTTAACAAATAAAAAATTAAATGTTATATATTATTAATAATGCCGCAGCTGCAGCGTCAGCAATATGTGATATCTATTGGCTGAATACTCAAATGCAATTCTGAGTAGTATTTAGAAGTATTACTGTTCCTGAACATACGTAAAATGAAAGATAGATACATTCTGAGAAGTCCTCAATTTCTTTTTATTTATTTTTATGTTAGATATCGACAGACGAGCATGAGGTTCACTTGACGGTAGATGATACTTCAGCCACAGAAGATCAGTCAATGATGCGAAGTCGACCTACTTTTCACTTCGAGCATTCGGAAATCCATAGACTGAAACCGAAACGCGCAATATGTACTTTACGGATTTTCCATCTATGAACGGTGATTCGTTACCCCGTCGGAATTTTGATATTCCTCCCACCCGATCAATGCTCGAAGTTACCAGACGAGGGGAACATGTTTATAGAAAATTATAAACTTGTCGTCCCAGTGGGATTTGAACCCACGGCCCATCGATGCGCACGGCAAGTGTTCTACCGAACGCGCCAACGAGCCCGTCAGATCGCATTAATTAAGAATAGTTCGCATCGTTACCTTGTGTTGCCATATAATAATATGTGACTCAGGATGTCTGACAGCCACTACTCCTTCGGGTAAACCCACGGCGATCGCCAAGGGGCTGGGAGGACTTGCTTTCTCTGCGCATTCTCGTCTGCTTAGAGCTAGCTGGTGTTCGGCTACGCTGAAGTTCCATCTGTCAATAAAAACGGAATCATTATTGAATGAAAAAAGGAAAAAACTCTTTTTAATAGTCAAAAAATAAAGAAATATGCCCGCAAAATCTTTTTGTATTGTTTAAATAACAAGGTTTAGAAATTTTATGATTTAAATTTTTTATTTCAAATAAAAATGTAAACACACAAGACAAAATAAATCTTTTTATCTCTTATCTCTTACATACAAAATACAAAAATTCAAAAATACAAATCTTTCCTCTTTAAAATATTAGTATAGAAGTATACATAGATATAGATCAAGATATCCCCCGATGTTAAAGACTTACTTCTCAGTCCCGGAGCGTGGATCCAACGCTCTGACAGTATTGGAATGCCGTCTCAACACTAAGACATCGCGGCCTCCGCTAGCGGTCTGCTGTTCGCTGTTGCATCCCGACGAACTACACTCGTAAATAACTGTCCCAGTATGCGCCTCTACGCCCACCCAGAGCGTCTCCCGCGCACCTAAATACCATTATATATATATATCATTTAAACGTATCATTAATTTTATATTATTTAAAAACTTCTGTAGGAAAGATATGTATCTAAAAAAAGTAAAAACGTAAATTACGTTAGTAGTAATAAAGTAAAAATAACGGTTGGAACTGTAAAAAATATCTTGCTAAGATATATCAAATTAGGTTCATAATGTTCTTGATAACAAAAGAAAATGCATTATGTAATAGTTAATACAATGAAATCTGATAAAATAAATCATATTTAAAATAAATAATTAATACATACACACATGTACATCACACCTCTTTCCCATTCACCATCACATTGCGGTAGGCAGAGATTACGGAATTCCATATGCTCCGATCCTTGCATACCTACTTTCTTTTTTGCTTTCGCTTCTTTCACTTTCATACACGCTGGTCGGTTTCGAGTACTTTTGACCTGGCCCTTTTGAAGAACATCTCCGATCTGATCGAGGCACCTTCGCCTAGGTCTACCACTCTCGACTCTTTCACGCACACCAGCTTCATAAATCTTTCATCCAACCTTTTAACGTATTTATTTCTCAATTCTTGTCACTATATCGTGTGATGATAAATTGAATAATACGCAAGTTTTGTATATAATTTTATACACGTCGGAGTCATCAGTGTGAAGGAAGTTAGGTGTACTATTCCAACAACATAAAGGAAGGATTCTCGTCTAGTCTAACCACTAATTATTGTCCGCATTGGAACCCAATGATTAATGTCGAATAGTTGTAAGCGCCCGGAGGAATTATGATAGCGCGATTCAGCAACATTGACCCCTTCGTACTGATTGTAGGCGCGGTTTATAGATGTCGCTACATAATAATGGTTAAAGGTTTAAAAAAACCTTTCCTTAGTAAATAAAAACTTTGTAATCATATACCAATAGAATTTATCTACTAATCGCGCTTATCGTAATCACATTGCTATACATGACCACATCGGTGCAATTGTTCTCGGTCACTCATAATTTAAGTGTAGGTATAAAACAATGACGTTTGTTGTAAATTCAAGGTTTTTGTATTACTTTATATTTCAGGAGTTGTAAAGTGCATAACTATCATAAATATTTTCGTAACAGCAATATATTATTATGGTCCACTTCATAGTCCATATAGTAAAATCCAATAGTAATAATGGCTAATAAATTGAGCTAGAATAGAATATACTTTATTGTTCACAAAAACCAATCATACAAGCAATAAAAACTAAAGCTAAACATGTACAAGAGGATGGCCTTATCGCATTATGGGATCTCTTCCAGGCAAACCTCAAAAATATAACAAAATAAAGTAGAAGGTGCAGCAAGAATGAATATAAAAATAAAAGTGAACTAAAAGAGTTACAAAAATTACATCTATCCCAATTAGCTAACAGCTACTCAAATGGCATTAGTGTTTGTGAGCAGATCTCAGCAAACACTTGGCCGATTTGACTTTATTGGGTCTAAATATACTAAGATTTTGTCGAAGCCCGAATTTGATTTAAAAGAAATATGACCTACATGATTTCGTGCCTATGCAATGGTACGCGTGTTGCATTTGGCACCGAAAATCTGGTTTCAAGTGCTGATGCAACAAAAAAAAACACGTATGAAACAGAAACGTGTTTGCCCCATGTATTCCATTTACTCACTGTATTCTCTTATTTCTAATACTTTGAGAAAAGTACCTACCGGCAATGACTAAATCATCAGAGTATTTAAAGGAAGATGACAACAGTTGATCTGCATCAAAAGGCAGAGGTTCCAGAGTGTCACCGCTCAGACTGTACAGAGTTCCACGGAGGGAAGGAACTAGCCGTACCCATTTACCACCCGCAGTGAGCTGAGGGAAAATTTTAACGGTCTCATTCGTTATTATATTACTACTAATAAAATAGTATAAGCTGTCAATATTTAAAGTATGTTTTGTCTCGCTTTATATCCGCTATTCGCCTCCGTGGCTCAGTGGTAAGTACGATGCGTTTAGCACCAGAGGTCCTGAGTTCGAATCCCGGGGGAAACAAGATAAAAAAATTGTTTCGGTCGGGCAGGGCACAGAAGGCTGTTCATCTACTTGCCTGTAAAGAAAAATAATCACTGAAACAGACATCTGCCCCATGCCCCACTAAGGGACTCGGGAATTCGCTTATATGGGCTATCACAAGCTACAAAAATGCATAAATTGTATATGGCACCAGTGCACAACGAATGACCAAGTCACAATTTGCGGAATTGGCCAAACACTCTCATCTCCCATGCACTAGTGGCCACAGTCGCAGTCTATTCCCCACCCCATATATTAGTTGCCGCGACTGAGAGTATTGTCAAGAGACCACGATCACCCATTGGTGGCCGCGTCTTGTGTCCCCATTGGTAACTTATTGTGCAACAGCAATAAATTACGATTTTTCTTTCACAAATAAGAAGTAACACTATTGCTTATTATTTAAGGATAAACTTCCGAAAAGCCAAAACCGAATTTTGACTTCTTTGGTACACATGTTCCATTTGGGTCCCCAAGAGTCCTTGTGAAAGAATTTTTGGCGACTAGCAATATTTTTCAAAATATTGATTTTTTTGTACTTATTGGTTTTGGCTTTTTGGAAGTTCACCCATATTTAAAAACATTTTTTTAACCCACATTATTAAATTCTTAGTTCAGTGTTTTTATATGAACTTATAAGTGTCAAACCAAAATGTGATAACTCAAGCACTGAATATAATATGGTTCAGTTTATGAATAAGTGATGTACCAACAATAATGCTCTTAAGCAAATATATAACGCCCATGATGCTATATATGAGTCGTATAGAATCAAAGGCGGCTATCTGACTTATGGCTGATTGTTAGCAATTTAAAAAAGAAAACGTTTTTCTCCTTTAATTTTGTATTAGGTATCATTCATTGCATGTTTAAGGTATCTATGAATATTAACAATTAAAGATAAAACCAAATATATAAAAAAACATAACAGTCTAAACGACAAGAACTTATTTTATTTTGGTAGATTGCCAGACCAAAAATGTCAGATAGCCGCCTTTGATTCTATACGACTCATATATAGAAGTCAATATAAAGTTTTGTTTCTAACTTCTAGTCACAGCCATAAAAAAAGGTAAAGTATTCCCAAGTTTAAAAGATGCTTATAATAAGAATATTTAACAAACTTTCTCCACACATTTCTCTTTGTCAATATTGTTACCTGACAATTTGCTTAAGAGACTTTTCTAGAAAAATAAACACTGCCTGACACTAATAGCCAGGGGAAACATGCAGAACCCATTATATAAAAAAATAATAATGAAAGTCTAACCTCAACATTATGTAAAGTAGAAGATAATAGTGGTTGGGTATCCAGTGCCCAAGCTTTGTTTCCATTTTCCGTTGAGAAAGCAGTCAAGCGGCCATCAATAGTGCTTACAATCACTAAGCTATAACAAATATTTGTTTAAATTTTTTGTTCTACTGTACAAATTATAAGATAAAAATTACTTTAACAACAATAAATATACAATTATGATGTATAGGATATATTTATACTTTAGTTCAGTTTTTTTTATAAATAGGTTAAGGTTAAAAAAGTGTGATAAGCCCTACAGTTGACTTTGATTTGACTGAGTCATCTAATCAAACCTAGAGATTTGAAATTATAATATATTATTTAATGTTAAATCCTTGTCTTTATTGTTTAATCTAATAAATAATAATACTTACTGAGATGGAAACGCAGACAGGATAAGTTTTTTATTTCACTTGAGCTCTTAATTCAGTCATAGGAATAACCAATAGTTAAACAACAAAATGAAACCACTAAATGAAATAAATAAACATATTACTGCATAGTAAAAGTAATTTCTGCACCGCTAGATAATCTATCAAGGCCAGCAGTAATCTGATTTGCAGTTGATTCAGTGTATGAAATTCAAGTCAAGAATACATTTTTAGAGACTAAAGTAAAAAATTAATTGAACATTGATATACTGGATATGCAAAAATAAAAGAAAATAGTTATTGTAAAAAAGGTCATACTATAAAAACTACATGGTATTAATTGAAAAGATAATTTTAAACTCGATCACTGAAGAGAAAATAACGTTTATGTGATAAAAAAATATTTTTTTGTTTGTATCAGTTATTTTTACGATATATTCACAGCCAAACTTACTCATTATAAACCGGCGTATCTTTGGCGGTGTGAGGATTGCAGTATGGTAACTTTTGTATTGTATCATCAGCCCTGAGATAAGAAACAAAACATGTTAGCACGAAAGCCGCTTTTAGGGCAATCACCCGCCAATACCAATTCGACATATTATTATAGCAAAATTATATGCGGACATCGCAACCCTTCGCTCGGGCGTTTTTTTTTGTTTATATAAATTACGAAACTTTTGATAGAGATTACAAAACACAAGTAACAACTTGAGAAAACACAACACAGTCACAGATGACGGACGAATACACACACACTTCCACGTAAATTGTCATTGTCAAAATTATGACTCAGACCTAATGGAATGTCAATCGTCTAGGACTTCTAGTATGAAGATTATATATATTTTTTTATTTATATACAATATTAGATTTAATTTTGTTTTAATAATAAGATAATTTTTTTAATCTTTAAGAATCTGTAATATTTTTTTTTAAATGTAGATTCATAGTGCATACAGAAGTTAAAAATATATTATATCTGTAGTATTATAAATTTACGCGCGCATTTTGACATGTCCAAAACTTCAGAAGAGAGCGTTTTAATTTTAAAGCGTTTAGGTTTTGACTTTTGACTAGTCATGGGCGTTGTTGATAATTTCCGTCATCGATGATCACCGGTGTGGCGCTAGCGGCACCCGATGTTGACATCGTTGTTTTCGTCAACGGTGACGGCCAGCGGTCATTCACCTTTTGTTTCAACGATGCCGGGCGGTTAAAGATGTTTAGTTTCCGTTGACTTTATACATCGTTTTATTGTGAGAGTGATATTTAAATATGCTATATCGATAACAAAAACAATGTTGCAGTTGAATTTTAGATTTATGACCTAATTATACCTATGAAGACATGAATGTATGAAGGGGCTATGTAACATTTAGAACTCATATTTTTTACGTTGAGTGAAGGTGTTATGTGTTTCTATAACAATATTTATATGTATAATTATTTAATTTGTCAAATTTAGTTACTAAATAAACAATCAAGAAAATTAATAATTTTTAATATAATATTCTTTGATCATAGCCTTCAACAGTTGGAGTTGCCGATGCCGTTGCCGATGAGGGTAATCGGGCGGTGTCGGTAACTCTCGGTAATGTTTATATACTGAATCGGGTTATCGAGTTTTACCGGTGCCGGTGACATCCGTTGCACATGACTTTGGCATCGGATGACGTCATCGTAGACTGACATCGGTGTTCAACATCGTTGTTAAAAAAAACGGCCACCTCTACTTTTGACCGGTTTATCGAAAATTTGATGATTGTTTGTAATTTGGATTGTGTACGAAAAATTGAAGAATTTGCAAAATAAAATCGTGCAATTATTTAAAAGTATCATCTCAGCAAATTTTGTTTAGCAATGGTCAGTAATATTATGTTGTCTGAAATTCGAAACTAACCAAGAAAATGCCTCGGAGTTTTTCGAATCACATATTTGATTAAATTGGCTTTTTTTGTACGTTATGTTTTCATTGTCACTAAGAATCAGGTCAAATTTTTGTATGAGGCTTTCTGTATTAAAGTGTATCGCCGTGCTCGTTTACAAACACAGCTTAGATAATTAACAGATTTACTGGAACTCTGGGGCCTGAGTAGGTACTTACTATTAGGGTGTTGGTAGTACTTGCTTAAGGTACTTACCTGCTTGGTTCTTCTAGGTATTAGCACAGATTTGCAACAAATAACTATTTACTAATAGCTGTAATCTAGTTTAATTAAAAAATTAATCTTTATGTAGAGTTCCCCAATACCTGACACACCATCAGACCGTGATGGTGCTAGATCACGCATGACCTCACCTGCCCGTGAATATGAGATGTTTGAAGATGAAGGGGCTATACTCGGAGACAACCCTGCTGAAGAGGAAGAGGAAGATGGCGAGGAATTGTTTAATGATAATATGGAAGCGTGAGTACTATAGAAGTTTAAATATGGTACTGGCACAGTGGTATGTGGCTTTTATTTAGAACTGGAAGACCCAGATTCGAATCTTGAGTTTAAAAACAAATTTTTAGTTGGATAACATACTGAAGACTGATCAACTATTTGTCTGAGTAGAAATATGATTAGTGGTGCAGATTCAGGAGTCTGCTTTATACCCCATTAAGCAACTCGGGAATTCATATTCATGTTTGAACTGTGACTGTTCATTTCTCAACTTCTCAGCCGATTATTACTATTGTAACCGAGTCTTTGTAAGCTAAACCATTGTTGAAAAGAGTGTCCATGGAGTTTCTTGCCGGTTCTTCTCCATGAGACCCACTTTTTGGAACCGTGCAACTAGACGTTTCATAAGAGCCTGCAAAGGCCTATTTGAAATAAAAAACTTTTGATTTTTTGATTTTGATTTGCATTTAAGCAATATAGTGTGACTTTGTTGGTATAATGTCTACAAAGTTTCATGAAAACATTTCACATGGATTTGAAATGAATATACAGTGGATTTCATTAATAACGACCTCGGTTGTAACGACTTGTGATGACAGGTCGAACTTGAATTCGTGCATGCGGTGATATTAGTTATTTCGTCTATGTATTTGCGTGTTGTTCCCACTAGAATGTGAGTGCTCCTATTTCACCATACATACTGCTGATAGAGGACAAATCTTTGTTTTACTTTTTTTTATTTTTTCGTTTATATATATTTTTTTTGATAATTATAGTTAATTGTGTGATGTCATGTGGAACATGGTGTAATGGTTGCAGCCCCTTATAAAACATTTGTAAAACAAAAACTTGGCGATTAAAAAGAGTGGCGGCGAGTTTCTTGCCAGTTCTTCTCGTCCGCTCTACGCCCTTGATTTGTGAACTGGCAGTAAATGTAATATTAGAAGCATTTAATATGTATTTTTTATTGACGTTCATAAGTGTACATTGTGTTACCTAAATGAATAAATGATTTTTGAATTTGAATTTGACTTTTTGGTTAAAGCGACGTCAAACTTACGTCCCTTGAATTTAAAGCATACTTTCGTAAGAAATTCATTCGGTAATAGCGACTTCGGCTATAGCGTCAATTTCGGGAATAGTGACTTGTTTTTATGAACCATTTATGACAGATTCCTAGAAATCCCTTGCGGATATTGCGACTGATTCGGCAAAGGCACAAAGACTCATTCATAAAGCTATTAAGCTTTCTTATCCTTTGTTCACATTCACAGATGGTAAAACAAATGTTTTGTTTGTACGTAGGACTACTTAGCACGTGTACGAAGTTAAACTTATTAATCAGTTACATAGCAATTTCCAGTGAGTGAACAGTTTCTTAAAAAAAGTCTCAAAAACTACTGTTTGTTTGGTGAAGGCCAAAATAATTTAGATGTAGAAGGAATTATGAAAATGGAATACACCTCATAGTGTGCACATAAAACTTAATTTTCAATAACACCCGTGTATAACAATTAAATAAATGATAAGTAAATATGTACATGACTTTTTATTATTGCGGATATAGAGGCCTCCGGATGTAGCGACGTCATTAAAGTGGTCCCTCCGCCGTCGTTATTACCGAAATTTACTGTAAATACAAATAACTATCATTTATTTGCCTACTATAGTAGTACAGACTTATGCTCAATAAATGCATGCAAATATGATACTATAATGTTGTGATAATATATTTATGTGGTAATAATGTTTCAAATTTCAGAGATTACCGTCCAATGCCAGGTTTGGATCGATATGATGCTGAAGACTTGGATGATGACGACTATGATGCAATGTCTGTTGGGGACCGTGTGGCAGCAGAGAGAGAGTTACAGAGGAGAGATCGGGAAGAGGGGAGGGTACGGAGGGATGATAGAGGACTGCTGTATGGTAAGCAGACTTATGTAATATTGAAAAAGATATACGAATTTTATTAGTATAGCTGATAACCCTCATAAAATATACTAGAGAATTAATTGTTTTGCTTCAAATTTAAAATATAGGTATATACTTTTGGAATATATTCTCAGTCAATTATAATTGCATATCCATCAAATTGTATTTAATGCTATTTCTAGAGTATAAAGTTTTACTTTCCTAAAGATTTGAGATGGATTTTGGATAGTCTCCAGCCATAACTAAGTTATTCGTCATGAATACAATAGCTTCCTATAAACTTATCAATCAGCTTATCAGAGTAGAGATATTTGGTAGCAGGCTCATCAAGTTTTAAAAAAAACATTTTTAAGCACATATGTATCCCAATTTGTATCAGTCAAATAAATATTCATCAATTAACAAGTTAAAATTTAAATGGGAGTTTTAAGTGATACATTTTATAATGGTATCACTATGTTACCTTTTAAAAAAAACTTTATATTTCTTGCTGCTTGTGGTGCTACTACCTAAGTGGATTATCTCTTAATAAAACAGTTAATAGAGTTAATATTGTCTTTTATTAACGTGAGTATCACATATTTAAATAAAATACTGTATACCAGATTAAAACACGATTTATAGTATAGTTGCTGAAAAGCAACTGCACCGTCAGGATAAATATTAATTAAACAATATAAATGGCATTTTAATCCGGTATACAGTATCTTATTTAAACAGTTAATAGAGTTCTTGCTCAGTTATTATTAATAACCTAATTATAACAATATTCATATCCACAATCTAAGGTATGTCCTTCATGATTTAAGATGAGTCTGATGAAGAAAGCGGAGACGCCCCGCGAGCTAAGCGTCGTAGGGCAGCTGAAAAGGCTGCTACAGGCGCTGAGGAACAGGTAGAAGAAGGTATCGAGAGTATTGAAAACTTGGAGGATACCAAGGGTTACACAACTAAAGAGTGGGTGTCCATGTTGGGGCCCCGGACTGAGATTGCAAACAGGTATGATATACTCAATAGCTTTTTCCACTCAAGGTATAAAAAACACTGAATAATAAAAGTGAATATGGGCATGGGGCAGACCCACTGTCTCTCACTGATTATTTTTCTTTACAGGCAAGTAGGTGATCTGCCTTCTACTGCCCGACCGAAACATTTTTTTAAAAATCTTTTCCCTGGGATTCGACAGGACCCCCGGTTCTAAACTTACCTGGTGTCAATGAATAATAATAAGTCTATTTATTGTTTTATATTAGAGTAGGTATACCGACAGACATATCATTTGATGGTAAGCTACTACCGCCGCCCATGGACATCCACAACACTATAGGTCTTAAGGAAAGATTTAGCTTGTTTCTTGAAGGTTCCTAAGTCGTTTCGGTTCGGAAACTCCGCCACCAAAAGCTGGTTCCACAAAATGGTTTTTCGAGGCAGGATGTGCTTTGGATTCCTAAGGATTCCAGATGTGAATCAACATTGAGGTGGTGAGGGTGGAATTTCAAGTTTTGATGACATGTTCGATGTTTAAATGGAATGTGGCTATGACTTCTTAGCTAGGAAATATTGTGTTGAAGAAATTAACTCCTTCCATATACAAACACACCTTTATTCAGTATTTTTAATTACCTCCTTACTATCAAATTTTTCCTTGTAAAAGCTTTTTTTTTTTTCAGAGTTGACAACCCCATTGTTTCGTAATCGACAGAGTAACATAATTATATATGATGGATGACAACCATGGGGTTGTCAACTCTGAAAAAAAATTTACTCTCTCAATTTGATACAAGTTTCATGTCGCTATAGTAATATGAAACAAAATAATACATGAATCAATTTACTCTTTCTATATATATTATGATATTATTATGCATTTTTCATCTATGTACTTATTATTGGTTTTTAGATTTAAAAACTTCCTCCGCACCTTTACAAACAGCAAAGGGCAGTATGTATATAAGGAACGTATTCGACGCATGTGCGAACACAATCAGGCATCCTTCCATGTTGAATTCGATGTTTTGGCCAGACGGGAACAGGTAATTTTATGTTTATTAACAAAAAAAACAAACAGACCTTTTCTGATAATATGTACTGTGTGACTATTATTATATTGTATTTATACATATATGCATTTCGATGAATTGTTAAACGTGCATTCGCTGTATAGCTGCTACAGAATAAAAGAGAAAGTGAGAAACATTTAAAATAATTATATAGAAAAAAGTTGCCAAAGTTCCTGTAGGTAGACATATTTACTATATCTTTGATAAGTTGAGACTTCAATATATTGTGAGTTATTATTCTCCTTCTCCATAGTGAATTTAATGTTACTATGTATGGAGTTAAGGTGGTCTAGAAATACAGATATGTGACGTCACTCTAAATCAGCAGTATGTGAACACACTCTGGATAAACCAAACCACTACATACGTTTCGACCAACCAAAAATCCTTGCAAAAGAAAGTAGATTCTTTCCCAGACTAGTACGTGAGGCTATTGAAATTAAAAAACATCCTAACTTCAATAGAGAAGATGGTTTGAGACTTTCCAACACCTGGGATCCAGTAATTAAAAATCTAAAGCCCCAAATCCAACATACTAAAAAACAAGAGGACACCGTTAGTCAATATTGTCATAATATAGAAAATTACAGTAAATATCAACTCCGTAGGAATAGATGGCGTTAATATGTAATGATTGTAAAACAAAAACTTGGCGATTAAAAAGAGTGGCGGCGAGTTTCTTGCCAGTTCTTCTCGTCCGCTCTACGCCCTTGATTTGTGAACTGGTAGTAATGTGTAATATAGAAGCATTTAATATTAGTAATATTAGTAATTTAATATGTATTATTATTTTTTTTAATGACGTTCATAGATGTACATTGTGTTACCTAAATTAATAGATTATTTTTTAATTTAATTGAATTAAATATGGCAACTTTGTGACATTTCAAATATAAGACAACTGTCATCTTTCAGTCTCCCGCGACCACGGTTGCTGAAAAGCATCCGAAACGTCGGGATAAATAATTTAAATAATAAATCGCGTTTTAATCCGGTATACAGTATTTTATTTAAATGTGTGATACTCGCGTTAATAAAAGACAATATTAAAGGAACAACTATTAGGAAATGTTTTCCATTTCAGGTACTTGCTTACTTCTTACCTGAAGCGCCCTTCCAAATGCTTCAAATATTCGACGAAGTGGCCAAAGAGATTGTCCTCCAGATATTCCCCAGCTACGAGCGAGTTACCTCAGAAATACACGTCCGGATATCAGACTTGCCACTCATAGAAGAGTTAAGAACGTTCCGGAAGCTTCATTTGAACCAATTGGTTCGGACTGTAGGAGTGATAACGGCTACAACTGGGGTGTTGCCACAATTGTCCGTGGTCAAGTATGACTGCAATAGGTGCGGGTATATTCTGGGACCATTTGTACAGTCACAGAATTCGGAGGTGAAGCCTGGGTCTTGTCCGGAGTGTCAGAGTTCTGGACCGTTTATGGTGAGTAGTTTATAATTACTAGAGCAGTAATTATTATTTATTGTCACCTTACTTTTCGAAAGAATGTTCTCTCGTCTAATATTGTCAAGACGCCTGAAAAATAATTGCTATGGAAATGAAGTTGGTTAAAAATGACAGATGAGATGTTTACCTATGTTTATATTTTTTTCTTATTGCATTTACATAATTTTTTATGTATTGGTAATTTCTCTATTTTGTGTTATTTTGTCCTTATTAAATAATTTTTAATTGATTAGAAGTTTTGTAATTGTTATATTAAGATTTAATTTTGTTTATGAATTAATTATTAATATTAGTAGATTGAAAACTTACCACTTAAAGTATTTTTTAATTTCTATGTTTTTTAAATTCAGCTCTTTATGAAAGCTGAAATGTTTCAGCTATAGGCCTTCATGCTATGTATACATTATTAAGTTACACTACAATTACATAAGTATATTAAAATGTGACGGGCTCGTTGGCGCGTTCGGTAGAACACCTGCCGTGCGCATATCGATGCGTCGTCGTGGGTTCGAATCCCACGGGGACCACATGTTTATAATGGTAACTTCGGGCATTGATCGGGTGGGAGGAATATCGAAATTCCAACCGGGTAACGAACCACCGTTCATAGATGGAAAAACCGTGAAGTGCACATTGCGCGTTTCGGTTTCAGTCTATTGATTTCCGAATGCTCGAAGTAACAAGTAGGTCGACAGTGCATCATTGACTGATGGTTGATGGTTCACTTGATGGCTGAGGTATCACCTACCATCAAGTGAACCTCATGCTCGTCTGTCCATATCTAACATAAAAAACTTCCTATATGAGGAGTTACAAATGTAAAAACAAAGTGGTATTTGTTGCAGGTGAATATGGAACAAACGGTATATCGAAACTATCAGAAGGTAACAATACAGGAGTCTCCGGGGAGGATTCCAGCTGGTCGTATACCGAGGAGCAAGGACTGCATACTGCTGGCTGACCTGTGCGACCGCTGCAAGCCTGGGGACGAAGTGGATCTCACCGGGATCTACACAAATAACTATGATGGATCTTTGAATACTGAACAGGTTAGGTTGGAAAAATTTCGATTAAATAAATTTTTTTATTGTTAAACTCTATGTGGACGGCCGCCATCTTGAATATTACCCAAAAGTCAACTGGATAGTTGACTTTTGGCGGTTTATAATAGATATCTCGTTTTTATTAGAATTAATTCCAATTGGTTAGAATAAGATAGCATTAGATTCCATAGATCACAAAGATCAATTTAAAAAATCCCGTTTTTTTTTTATTTATATTTTCCTAATGTCGAATACTTTTCAGCACGCGTTCGTTATAAAATATAATCGCATATAAATAATAAATCGCTTTTGAATACGGTAAAAGTTAGTTTTTAATATATTATATTAATATGTACATACTTTTAAAAATATTTGTTTTTCTTTTAATTGTATGAACCTAATGTGATGAGGTTTTGTTATACACTTAATAAACGCCTGACTGGTTTACTATATGTAAATTAAAAAAAAATCCTATTCAAGTGAATAGCAATGAATAATTATATTATATGGTTGAAATATATTCATATTTACAGGGTTTCCCAGTATTTGCAACGGTAATAATAGCTAACTACATAGTTGTCAAAGACTGCAAACATATTGTAGAGTCCCTCACAGACGAGGATGTAGCAAATATCATCAAATTGTCTAAGGACCCGCAGATTGGAGAGAAAATAGTTCAGAGTATAGCACCTTCCATATATGGGCATGACTATATTAAGAGGGGTTTGGCTTTGGCCTTATTTGGAGGGGAGCCTAAGAATCCAGGTAAGATTCTTGTTAACTTGCTAGCTGACCCGGCAAATCTTGTTCTGCCATATTAAGGGGAAGGAGGGTGAAAATACTTTTTGATGCCTTATTACAAAAAAAAATTGTCAATAAAATTTATTGATTTTTACACCCTAATCATCTAGCGGTATGAAATATACTTTAAAACCTATTCTCATTTCTACGAAATATGTATTAAAAATTTTATGAGAATCGGTCGAGTCGTTTCGGAGGAGTGCGACCACAAACACGATTCTTATTTACACAGAAAGAATGTTTTGTTGATAAGATTGTCATAATCATTAACGATTTCACACTAATTTATAATTTAAAAGTGACTTTACTTATTTATGACCAAATACTCAACTAACATATTAAAAGTAATAATGTCCCTTTCATTTACGTATATTATTATATAGGAGATAGCAATGTTTCAAAGATTAACGTTCCGCTGTTAGTCTTTTTTTTTCAAAGATTAGCAGTCTGTCAGAGGCGTATAGCGTGTAAAGGAAAATGTTTAGTGAAATTGACATAGGAGTACTGTATCTGCTCTCTTCCCCATTAGCAGGAATTTATTTTATGAGAAATTTTTATTAATTTTTTCAGGTGAAAAGCACAAAATCCGAGGTGATATAAATGTGCTCATATGTGGGGACCCTGGAACAGCGAAATCACAATTTTTGAAATATACCGAAAAGGTTTGGTATTGCTTTTTATTAACTTATAAGAGAATTTTTTGGTAATAATAAATTTCAAGAATCAATAGAATTTAGATAAATTTTATGAGGCCATAATTGATTTTAAGAAATAAAAAAGTAATCTGAATGGAATTTAAAAGTTATTTATCGTTAACTGATTAGTAATTCTATAATTATCTATATATATATAGAATTTTAGCTGAGTATGAAAAATTAATAAGGTGAAAGATCCGTCAAAAAAGCAACGTATACGGATATCCGGCACATCACTAAGGGGTCATCCATAAAGTAAGTCACACATATTTCGTGATTATTTGACCCCTCCTCCGTCCTTGTCACAGTTGGTCACATTTTTTAGACCCCCCTCCCTATCGTGACGTCACATATTAAACACTTAGATGTCTAGGATTTTGATATGTGACGTCATGAAACTAAGGACCCCTCCCACCCCATGTCACAATGTCACACTTCGTCGATCCCTTCCCCCCATAACGTGTGACGTACTGTATGGATGGTCCCCAATATGTATGTATGTATTTCAATTAACATTACAATTATTACAGATAGCGCCAAGAGCTGTGTTCACGACCGGCCAAGGCGCTAGTGCCGTGGGTTTGACTGCGTATGTTAGAAAAAATCCTACCACCAGGTATAATATATTCTTTTTAACATAAAGAAGAATAATATTGTCACACACATATTTAAATAAAATACTTTATAACTGATTAAAACGCGATTTAATCCGTTATTAAGTATCTCCAGTCTGCCGTGACCACGGTTGCTGAAAAGCATCCGAAACGTCGGCATAAATAATAAATCGCGTTTCAATCCGTTATAAAGTATTTTATTTAAATAAAGAAGAATATGTAAACGTGCTATACAGAACTATGCGAGAAATTCTACTATTAAAAGTCTGACAAGGTTTTCTTGATCATAAAATTGAACCAATCAGCTGTCAGAAATAATGTTCATAGACGTTATTGGCTTTATTTAGTTGTTCAAGTTAAAATAAATACACGTGATATTGGGTATGGAGAGGAGGGTAGTCTAAAACCTCACTAAATATCACCAGGGAGGGGGTGGGGGTTCAAAAGTTACTAAAAATATGACAGGCTTAATAGACGGCCCCTAATAAAAACCTATTCTAATTTAAATATTATCTTAAAAAACTACCAAGTGCCGGCCTCCGCGTCTACGTGGTAAGCGCGATGCATTTAGCACCGGTGGTCCTGGATTCCAATCCCGGGGAATCTAGATTTAAAAAAAAAATTGTTTCGGTCGAGCAGGGCACAGAATGTAACCTAATTGCCTGTAGTATATCCCCCCTCTCCATCTAGTGATTTTTTTCTGAATCCCTCACCTCTTTCGAGCCTCACGTAATTGATGGATGGTCCCTTATGAAAATTTTCACTCGAAAGTACTAATATGTTTCCACAGAGAGTGGACCTTAGAAGCGGGTGCCTTAGTACTGGCGGACCGCGGGGTCTGTCTCATAGACGAGTTCGACAAGATGAACGACCAGGACCGGACTTCCATACACGAGGCCATGGAGCAGCAGTCCATCTCCATATCCAAGGCTGGTATCGTCACTTCGCTGCACGCCAGGTAATATTTGTTTTTTTTTTTATGAAATAGGAGGAAACGGGCAGTCGGTTCACCTGATGGTAAGTGATTACCGGCGCCCATGGATATCAGCAACACCATAGGACTTGTAGGTGCGTTGCCGGCCTTTAAGAAATGAGTAGGTTCTTTTTTTGAAGGTTTCCAAGTCGTATCGGTTCGGAAATACCGCTGGCGACAACTGGTTCCACGGAGTAAGTGTGCAGAGGCAGAAGGCAGAAAATTTTCTAGAAAACGCACGGTTATGGATTTTTTTTATGTCAGATATCGACAGACGAGCATGAGGTTCACTTGATGATAGGTGATACCTCAGCCACAAAACATCAGTCAATGATGCGCTGTCGACCTAATTTTTATTATGATATATTTTTAGACTGAAACCGAAACGCGCAATGCACTTCACGGTTTTTCCATCTATGAGGGGTGGTTCGTTACCCGGTCAGAATTTCGATATTCCTCCCTCCCTTTTAATGTCTGAACTGATCAGACTTACAGAAAATTATAATCATGTTGTCCCAGCGGGATTCGAACCCGCAACTACGCAAAGTAGGTGTTCTACCAAACACGTCAACGAGCCTTTCAGTTATTTAATATTTCTAAACTAATATTATAAAGAGGAAATATTTGTTTGTTTCTTACGATTTAACTCAAAAACTACTAGACCGATTCTTTACCAACAGAAAGATACATTATCAGCGAGTAACAGTAACATCTGTATTGCCCCCGTGTGAAGCCGGGGCGCGTTGCTAGTTTCTTCTATAATGTGGTCAATTCTCACAGATGTTCCGTAATAGCAGCGGCCAATCCGATCGGCGGCCGCTACGACGCCTCGCTCACCTTCACCGAGAACGTCAACCTGTCGGAGCCGATACTGTCGAGGTTCGACGTACTCTGTGTGGTGAGGGACGAGGCCGATCCGATGCAAGATGCACATTTAGCCAAGTGAGTGGTTACAAAATTAACATAATCCTTACAAATCACTATACAATAGCAGCCTATGCTACTCTACCACCAACCTAAAGGGATTATCCTCGACCAGTCTAACCATTGACTCGCCGTAAGGCTCCAGTGGTTGATGTCGAGGTGTTGTATATATGTTGTGTTCGGAAACACTGTGATAGCGTGATCCAGGATCATTATCTTTATAGTGAGTCGTAGGATTTAAACTTTTTTTTAATTATATTTATGTCAACCTGTAGATTCGTAGTGAGTTCTCACATAAGACATCACCCGACACAACGCGGCACAGCGCTAGAGGACGCGTCGGAGAACGAGAACACTTTACCACAGGAACTTCTCAAAAAATACATTGTCTATGCCAGGGAGAATGTACGTCCTAAATTACAGGTAAATATACAACGTATCTATACTAATATTATAAAGAGGAAATATTTGTTTGTTTGTTACGATTAACCTCGAAAACTACTAGACATATTTTAAAAATTTTTTCACCAATACAAGCAAGTAACATAGGTTATTTTTTGTGTATATTGTTTATACATTGCACAAATATGCAATTTTTGATCTGTCTGCCATTAAAACTATACTTTTTTTAGAACATGGATCAAGACAAAGTTGCCAAAATGTACAGTCAGCTGCGACAGGAGTCCCTAGCAACCGGCAGTCTCCCCATCACTGTCAGACATATTGAATCTGGTAAGAATACCTTCAGGGGTTTGGGTAGAGACCTTGTCCAAGGATATTAATATTGGTTAGGGGATGGATGAAAGCAGAAAACGAAAAGGTTTAAAATCTAGTCAGAATTGATGAGTTGAGAGTACTGAACGACGAACGTACCTCAATCAGTTTGGGGACGTTGTTCTGAATGAACAGGTCAAAAGTATGTTCATAACAAGGTAAATGATACGGAGTAGTTGTAGCTACTGCTATTTTACCAAATCTTTGGTTAATAACCCATAAAATGCTGTTAATAACGGTTAATTATCTTCTGTTAATTATCGTCTAGTGAATTTCTTAAAACAACTAACTTCTAAATGCCTGATAAGATTAGGTAGATGTATGAGGTGTCATTGAAATCCTTATACTACATGAGATAAACAAACGTTTTTTGTAAGGGCAATCATGTTTTTAAATATAGGAATTATAATAGCTATTTAAGTCATGAAACGTAAACGTAACAAGCATAAAATGACGACAATTAATGCTATGCTACTTTTAACCGCTTGGTTAAAATCGTTAAAAACCGGCTTCGCATCTGTATTCATACTCGCTTATATGTATAGTACAAGAGCTAGCGACCAAAACTACTTAGTAACTGTATGTTTTCGTTTAAGTGATACGCATGAGCGAGGCGCACGCCCGCATGCACCTGCGCGGCCAGGTCAACGAGGAGGACGTCAACCTGGCCATCCGCACCATGCTGGAGAGCTTCGTGGAGACGCAGAAATACAGCGTCATGCGCGCCATGAGACAGGTATGCACATACACGTGTTATTTATCAGGTGTATTTATATACATACACGTCATAGACGGGTGCGTTTATAGATATATACGCCATAGACAGATGTAGTTGTACATACATCTAAGGAATATGTCACATAATTAAAATATCGTGAAACCGTGAAGTGAATATAGCTCGTTTCGGTTTCAGTCTATGGATTTCCGAATGCTCGAAGTAAAAATTAGATCGACAGCGCATCATTGACTGATGTTCTGTGGCTGAGGTATCACCTACCATCAAATGAACCTCATGCTCGTCTGTCGATATCTGACATAAAAAAAAAAAAAACTGTTTACATGTGTTATATTACTTACCAAAATGTATGTACACATCCAATCAGTTCGATAATGTGTAACGTATGAACTTATTGTTTTTTGGACGTCTAAACTTTAAAATAAATTAGGGCAATATAACAACCATTAATCTATAATTCATTTACAGACGTTCCAAAAATACCTGTCATACAAGAAAGACCACAGCGAGCTCCTATACTATATTCTCCGTCAGCTGACCATAGACCAATTGGCGTATATGCGTGGACTGCACAACTACTCCCAGTCCACCATAGAGATATCAGAGCGAGACCTCCTGGAGAGAGCGAGACAGATTAACATCACAGACCTCAAGCCTTTCTATGACAGTCGGATATTCAAAATGAACAACTTCAGCTATGACTCTAAACGGAAAGTCGTTATACATGTGTTGCCTGATGTGCCTTCTAGTGCGTAATTTTTATAAGTCGTTAATCATTAAAAAAATAAGACGTTAATCAATAAAAAAAAACTTTTTTTTTGAAAATTGTTAACTTGTCAATCTGTCTTTTGTTTGCCTTTTTAAGACAACTGACAGATGTTCGTCCTTGGATTTATGGTGTGCCTTCGAATATTTTTTTTTGAAAATTGTATTTTAAATCTGACACCTGTCAATCTGTCATTTGTTTGCTTTTGTATGACAACTGACATGTTCGCGCTTGGGTTTAAGATGTGCCTTCGAATATGTTTTTTTATGGATATGAATGGTTTGATATGGATTACAATTTTAATATAGAAAGTCTGTCTGTATGTATTCAAAATAATTATATATAGGTTTATAATACCTAAGTAGCCATTACTGATAAAAAAGTAATTACCAATTACTGTATAATAAATACAGGAACTGACAATAACTTCATTTAGATTCAGAGGTTGTGTTTAATAAAAAAAAAAACTATCTATAGTAAAACATCCATGTTTTTGACCACAAATTGAATTTGAAATCATAGTTATTAAATGGAAATGTTTAGGGATGCATTCCATTAATGTAGGGCAAAAAAACAGCAATATCTTGAATTAATTTAAAATACCCATGATCATTTTTTGAGCGCCAACTTCAGTGGTAAGCGCAATAAGTTTATCACCGGAGGTCCTGGGTTCGAATCCCGGGAAACAAGATTTAAAAAAATTGTTTCGGTCAGATAGGACACAGAAGGCTGATCACCTACTTGCCTGTAAAGAAAAATTATCAGTGAAACAGACACAGAAATGGGTCTGCCCCATGCCCCATTAGGGGACTCGGAAATTCACTATCACCATTTTTTGTATTTAAATCGGAAAACTGATTAATTAAATGAAAAAGATTCATCGTCATTGGTAACGCAAAACAGCTAATGCGATACTTGTGGGAAATGAGCCATAGTTTATTTATTTTTTAATCATGTCTCTCTTACATATGATTTATTTATTTAAAATTAATAATTTTGTTAAAATTATGTTCTATGTACCTCTGCAAATGATATATAGTGCCCATAATTCATTCAAATAAAATCACCTTTGGTCTGTAGGTAATTTTGTGTATACAAATGCGGATATAACATTATTATATTATATGCACTCTTATGGGTTTCTCATTTTGTATTAATAGTGGGGAATAGCTTTAAAATACCTAATGTTTAATCATATAAATATTAAGTTGCTGTGCCAATAAACTTGAATCTGTATTTTTTTATTACCGCCTAATTTAGACTCCATAGTCTATGTACATCACAGTATCTTAAAAGGCTGGGGGTCAGTTATTAGAACAACATTCCTTAACAAATAAAATAAAAAAAATGGTATTTAATCAATTATACTTTACGAAAGAACGTGATAGCGCGATACATCTTGCATACCTTTGTCTCCTTCTATCATCGAGTACTAATAATGTATGCATTATAGAGTTACAGAATCGATACTAAATTTTAAAGTTACAAAATACGATAAATCTTAAATCATATTTCTATAAAATTTAACAAAAAAATCAAACATAATTATTAAAGTACCTAAGTTAGATGCCTATTTAATTGATTATGTCGATATTAATTTTTACAACTACCCCCCAACTTTTATGACCAGTTCCTTTATTTTCTTAATGGTTTTTCCTGTTAAGATGACAATAGCATGTGTGAAAATATGATTAGTTTCCTTTGGTCATATACGTATAACACTGTTATTTAACAAAGGAAATAAGGTAATTGTCTAGAATACTGGGCATTAGTGAGACGATTAATGTGCCTTTTAGAACTAAAATTGTTGCAATTGTGCCTTTTTTATGACATTTTGCAGGTTCAAAATAGTTTTAGTTAAGTTAGATTTAAGACGATTTTTGTAATGTTCTTAAAATAAATTGAGTTTTGATTAAATCTTAAATTGTTTTATTTTATTAAATTTATCACATGATTACATTTACCTACTTTTACCTAATGTATTAAATAACATAAAAGCATCCATTATATACGTATAATGGCTACTTAATCCGACCACTTTCTTATTTAGTGAGTATCTACCTAGAGAAAAAAAAATGTTCCATCCGGATGCTAGATATTTTTATATAAACTGATCAATCAAATCCTTTCAATAGTTTTGCATTTCATATGACGTTTAATTTGCTAGTCATTCGGAAGAGCTTTTAGAATTTGCTTTACGGTTTTAGGGGAACAAGTGATAGAAATTCTAATATTTGTTTAATAAACAAGTGAAAATACATTTTCACTATCGGGAATCGTTTTTTCTTATAAAAGCCTCTGACAAAATTTAAATAATTAAAGTAGGTACCTAGACTAGACTAAATAATAAAATCATCTACCGTCAGATATCAGACTTACAAACTGCGAAAAGGTCTATGAAAGTCAAGAACTATAAACAGCGGAAAGTTATTCCCGGAGTGTGGAGTACAAATGTCTTGATTGCAGTTGAAATAATTTTAGAATTGTCTATCGACAAAATCAATAAGGAGTGCGCACGTTAAGCCGCGCAGTTACGTAATTAAATGCAAGATGTAATATGTACCTATTATAGTTTATTGTACTTGGGATGAAGTGAATGGTTTATGTATGAGTCGTTTTGTTTTAGGACTTGAGTATTACACATCTAAAGCCAGGTCCAGACATGTAAGATAGGATCGGGCAAATGATACATGTCTGGACTTAATGCAATGCGCTAATAAGTGTGGGCATTCTCTATACTAATATTATAGAGGTCAAGTTTGTGAGTTTGTAAAGGGTAATCTCTGTAACGACTGAACCGATTTTAAAAATTATTTCCCCAATAGAAGGCTGCATTATCAGCGAGTAACATAGTCTATACTTTTTGTATAAATATTTTTCTACATTGCTAGTGGTATGTAAAGGTATGTCTTCTATCGAGAGTGATTTCTCAATGTTCATAGGAGCAATAAAAAAATGAATATTCTTGAAAAAATATATTTTTGATATTGCACTAATTTAATCAAAGACGGAAGACAATTACTAGTCAGCAAAAACAGCTTAATTGTCACGTAAGTGATTATAGACAAGTCAATGTAAAAAAGAAACAAATTTCTCCAAATCTTAAATTTTATTTTATATTTTCACATTAAAAATTGTATGTCTCTAGAACTAAAATTTATCTTTTTACATTTACAGTCTTATAAAGTAACAAAATATTATAACCATTTGCATTAATTACAAAGCCATTAATTATATTACCTTACTAAGAGTTTGACTCTCAAAACAATCATTAATATTCGAAACATTTCAAACATACAGGTAAAAAAAAGACAATTACAATTCATTAAAAAATCAAGTATTTATTTTATAATTCATTACGATTTTGGAATATTAATGATTGTCATATTGTGCCTTACACAATTATTGTTTTTAAAAGTTATAATCATACAACTATACTAAGAAATACATCACATTACATTTAAAATTTCCGTTATTTATTTTTATGGATGAAAAACTAACCATGGAATCTCTGATAAGGTGCTTACCATCCATACTAATAAAAACATCCACAATACATCTAATCTGAAATCAGGTAACATTCATCAAAAAATTAAGATCATAAAAATATATAAAAAAAGAACAAATTCCACATAAAAATAAAACCTATTTCTAAATGACCAGCATTATTTTAAACCTATGAGCAATGTTGATTACTAATGATACTAAATCAATGATGAAAAATAAGATTAATTGTTAAAATTAGAAATGTAAAAATGTAATAATAGAACAGGCAAAGATAGTATAAAAGAAATCCTAATGAACCACAAATCAAATTCTGAATCTATAATACTGATATGTACCTCTCTTTTAATTGAATGCAGAAAGAAAGAAAAAATAAAATCATGCTGAAAAAACCGGTCATATTATAAAACACTGCTCGAGACGGTTAAATTGTATCTTACAAACTTAGTCACTATCGGACTCTGATCCAGAGGCACTGCTGCTTCCGCTGCCAGACCCGCTGCTACTGCCACTGTCGGAGTCACTGCCGCTGTCAGATTCACTGTCCGAAGATGAACTGTCAGAAGATGAGTCTGATGATGAGGAATCGTCATCTGAGCAGTCCTGGCAGTCTGAGTAGCGCTTCTTTTTGGAGGGCATTTTACATTTGCCATTGCTGAAAAATAATAATTAAAGTTAGTTGTCACAGAATTTGACTAAAACACCTTTTAGTGATATTTATTACTTTTTTACACACTATGAGATCCTGAGGTGAACTGCGTTTTTCTCAAAATAATGGTTTTATAAACAGGTATGGTCTTTTGACCCCTTTGGTTAGAGACCCAACAGTAAATATAAGTTATAGCTTTGGCATGGTAAAGGGAATAGACAATAGTCAACAATCCTAATTAGACTACTGTAATTGTTAAAAAAAGCGATTTTTAAAAAGCAAGACTACAACGTAAAAAATGAGGGTAGTTATTTAAAGACGCATTTAAGATTTTAGATTTCTGAAAAATATGAGGGTAGTTGTAAATAGAAAGTTTCTAGAACTTCACCTGCATTTATCCTCCTTGGCTTTCAGATTCTTCTTAAGCACTTGCGTACGAGAAGGGCGAACGAGAATCTTGCGCTTTCCAGTACATTCGTAGCTCCAATGACCATATTCAAGACACTTTTGGCACTTTATTCCTTGGGGGAACGCGGCCGCCAATTTTGCTTGCCTGTAGAAAAATCATTAATAAGTTTATTGAAGTCACGTGGTTAGAAAACAATAAAAATAATTTCAGAAGTACCTTTTCCTTTCCGCTTGGTGCCTATTATAAGTTCCCAAAGTCATCTTGTGCGTGACAGTGTCGCGTAAGATCAAAGGCACAATCTACTATATGTCGGTAGGAACTGTGTGATGTTCAACAGCTAGATGTGGTAGACTGTGTTCTGCACTTCTTAGCTCCTAGAATGTAAGTGAAGAAAATTGCAGTTTGCAAAATAAAATGCAACAATAGTCAAGCGTGGACATCACAAATTTGACTTTTACATTTGACAAATGACAATTGACTTGTATTTGACAATAATAATAATGTATTGATGCTTCAAATTTATGGAGGGTAGAGGGTATTCAAATTCAAAAGTATGGATAAAGTGCTCGCCAGATATAAGTCTGCGCGCGACGGGTGGCGTTAGGCGTACCAAATATTGCCAGGTATAGAAAGCAAACTCTCAACCACTATGCAACACCAAAAAAATCACCGGCATTCTGAATGTTAATTCGTATTAGGTATACTTAGTATACAACAGATAACAAATTTATATTTAGATACCACGTCGAATTAACTACTAAATTTGACGTGATGTAACAATTTTATTTGTAAATTTCAATTAGTTTTAGGGTGATGAATAATAATTACATACTAAAACTCAGTGAAAATATATATATTTTTAATTTGTTACATATTGTAACTGAATAACTCCTTATTTACCTGCTCCATAAGAAATATTTACATAATCTACAATTAAATAAAACAACACTATATATATATATTTAATGTAAATCATTTATCGAGAATATAGCAGAACTTCTAAATTTTGGATAACTATGGTCCATCAGTGGGTCAATCTTTCCATTCTATTTTCACATGTTTCTAATTCACTTGACTCGTTATTAGAAGAGTTTAAAGTTTTGCTGTCACTTGCATGATCAATTATAAATTTGTCCAGTTCTATGTCCAAAAGCCTGTCAGATTCAAAATATTGGTCTACGATTTTTTCAACATGCTGACACACATTATCGAATTAAATGCCGCTTCAGATTGAAGATATTTCACCTGTGGCTTGATTTAAATTTTTTTCCACAATACGTCTTTTTTTTCAATGGGGTTTAAATCCTAAAACAAACTAAACCATTAACCAACAACAAAGTAAAAATATGTATCGTATAAAAATACCCCACATAAAGACATAATACCAGTACTGGTCACCCCAAAAATTACCTGTCAAGTAATAAAAAAGTTTTGAAAATGGTAAAATTGGCCCTTTATTTTGCCGTTCTGCTTCATAAGCACGTTTTACTTTCAATATAACATCTCTACCAGCACTTTTTATAACCTTAGGCATGATGATTACCAATAAAATCGAATAAAAACGCCACTGCTGCACACTAATTCCGGAAAACAATATGACGGAAAGAAATTTAGTTCCAATTTTTGCCGCGCGCAGACTTATCTGGCGAGCACTCTAGTACCTAAGTAACATGGACCTAAAATTATTATTTTTAGGTTCATGTGTATTAAATAAATGTTATATTTATTTTATCTAATTTAAAAAGCTGATATTTTGAAGATGCAAATAAATTCATTTATGTGAGCAGATAACATTTCTAAGGAAACTAAAAATATTGTTCTACAATACAATAGAGGTACCGTAAAACGGGGTGAATAGGTAAAACATCAAACTTTACACTAAAATTTATCAATGTTGCAGAATAAATATATCATACATAGCTCTTTTAAAGGCTTTCCAGCCTCTTATAGATTATATTAATGTTGAAAAAGTATAAAAAAACATTATCTGATTTTAGCAAAATATGTGCTGTCCCTATTTATACTAGAAAAGGGGTGACCGGGCACGGTAAAGGACTGAATTGGGAAAAAATCGAAGGGATGTCCAAAACCAGTAAAAATGGATCCCTAACTTGCGCTGCTCTAACTTCCCTAAGATGCGGTTTTGTTTTAATTTCAGAACACAAACGCAGTTTTTAGAGCACGAAATTTAGTGTTTTATAGACAGATGCTTTGAAGAAAGATTTTGACTACGAGTACTAACTTTACAGACTTCCAAGTCTTGCCAGGAAACTGGTAGATTTTTATTTTTTTGTATTAAGCTTCAAATCTTCGTTACCGATTTTGTCCCTATTCACCCCGTTTTACGTTTTGACAATTAAATATTTGAGTTAATTTTAACGTTATCTGTTGAACTCTGGCAACTCAAAGTAGGTATCGATACCATTGCATGGTCATGCTCATAAATTAAAAAAAAAAAATAGTATTGATATGTCAAATTTATGAATTACAACCTCTCCGTTTTTAGTTGCCGTAATGAAAACGGATATTGCGTTATTTAATTTATTAAAAAAGAAATGGCCAAATATATAGCTCAAATTATTGTGCTCGGTGCTCAGGTTGTAGGGAGAGCATTCGCAAGAGCCTTAAAACAAGAGATAGCAGCATCTCAGCAAGCTGCACAAAAAGCTGGTGGTGGACCTCAAGGTGCAAGAAGAGCAGCCGCTAACGCTTCATCGGGCCTCACATTAGAAGAAGCTATGCAAATTCTTAACATAGATAAAATTGATCCCGAAAAGGTTCACAGAAGTTACGAACATTTATTCTCTGTTAATGACAAGGCAAAGGGTGGGTCATTTTATTTGCAATCAAAAATCGTTCGAGCTAAGGAAAGGATAGAAATAGAGTTAAAGAATAAACAGACTTCAGATAACCAAAGTAAAGAGAATCCATCGTGAAAAATTCATACAATATTGTGATAGTTTTGATTTTAACATTGTACATTTTGTTGTAGTATAGAGTTTAGTGAAACAATGTTTTATAAAATATTTTATTTGTACAAAAAGGACACAATAGTGACTAGAATACATCAGTCTTCATATAAATAGGTGATGATTATGTTGTATAATTGTTACAAAATTTTGACATCCTAATTATCATATTCTAAATGCCTTAGCATGTTATAGATACCTATTAAATATGCTAAGCATTACATTTCTTGTTTCTTTGTTAATTAGAAACATTGGTAGTAAACTTGTTTGCATGAAGCTTCTACATTTGACTATAATATTATATATTTTGATATAGCAATCAGCACAGAACCATCTTAAAATATATAGTAATACTGTAAACATTGAAAAGGCGGAGTAGATATATTTTCTGCAAATTAATTCATATGAAGTCAAAGTGAATATTTTTTCTTACTATTATCATATATTAAGTCATTAACATTAAAACTTTTCTATAAAGTGGATTATATGGTATTCTTCAATAAACTATAGAGAATAATAGTATTGACTTCTTATGTGCAAGAACTTTCTTTAAAATTATATTTATTAAAAGGTAAAATTAATTAATTTTAAAACCTTTTAACAATCACAAATTAAAACACAACCTATATTGAGAATGAGATTAAAATTGATATGGATAAAGTGAAAAAATCAGTTCATTTTTAAGACTAGATATTATAGTAAATATTTAAATTTTATGGAAGATGCAAGAAATATTAGTATCTTCAGTATGCAGACATATCAACTGATATGAAAGAAGTGTGGGAAGACCACTAAGATTTACAACACACTAGTTGATTGAACACTCGGGTGAAGCCTTCTTATCCTTGACCTTTAATAAGTAAATTCATCTTCTTCCAGTCCCCTTTATTTTTATTTGGGGTCAACACAGTATGTTCTTTCCTTTCACTCGCCATATCATCAGTCACACCTTTCACATATCATTCTTCACACAGGCAATCCATATTTTTTAAGTAAATTATAAGGTAATATTAATTTCTGAAAAATAATTATTTTATCTCAAGGAGTTTCATCAACTTAAAGAATATAGTATGGTAAAACAAACTAGATTAATAAAATGTATTAAAACTGTGGTCAACACAACTCTAACTTTAAAAAAAACCCTACCTTATAAAATGATATTGTTAAATAATGGAAGTTTTAGGATTAATTTGATTAATATTAACAACTGTTATTGTTTAATTAATTATGAAATCATGGTTTGATATACACACCTACTTAGCAACCATGGCTAGCAAGTTCATTTTCTGGTAGTTTTATTTTTATTTTTTAAAAGGTGTTTGTAAATAGGCTAGACTCACTGAGCACCCATGGATACATGCCTTTGAAACATTGGGAAATTTTTAGGTGTAAGTAATACTGGATTTTAAAATGCATGTAAAAGTACAAAATGTATCAAAATTTGTTCCAGTTGTTCCCTAACTACACACTTTAATTTTTAAATTAGACTACAAATTAATGCATAGATATGTATGAGTAGCATAATAAATAATTTTGTGTGCTATTATACTTAAAAATTATTATATAATTAAATATGGCAGTGTCTATATAAATTATATCATGTAATTGAATATAAGTTTTTTATAATTTGCATAATTGTCATCTGTTTTTAAAATTAGATGATCTCCCATAAGCAACTTAATATAATTTAATTTTTACTATATTTTAAAATAATTGCCTTAAAATCTAATGGAATATTTTTTTCATATATAAAAAGCCTGTAATCTTCAAAGATAAAAGGTTATCTAAAAACGATTATTAACCTCTAATCCAACCACTAAAATACTAGTGGCATCGCACTAGTTTATGGCTTTACATCCATAAGAATAACAACTTCATACGGACTGCATTCAGACATACCTAGCATGTTACAAAGCCAGCCATAAAATCCTTTTTCAAAGTCACATACATCCTTCCACCAATTAGTGCCACTAAATGTAAGTTGTACTATACCTGCATATAATCCTAATCCAATAGTAAAAATTACTATCAAAAACGGGTATGACAATATCACAATGGGTGCTAGGAACATCTTTTTAACACAGGTATACTCTTCTGTAACATGCGAAAAGATGTTGTACCAAGCCAATGTGCCCATATAAAATGAGTAGCCTGCTGAAATACAAATAACAAATGGTACACAGATTAAGCTGAATAGAAATACATGAGGCCCATTATATAATGAGCATTTAGATACATCCATTTTGCTCAATTCATCTGCTACAATTGATGCTTCAATGACCTCTAGTTCTTCTCGAGATATGTTTAGTTTTACATCAACATTTTGCCCTTTTTTCTTGCCACGTTTAATGGTACCAGTCATGGTTAAGTAACAATCTTTACTTTCCGATAATGAGCAGTCTGTGGTAAGAGATGCTTCCGAATCAACTCTTAAAGCTGTGATCTCAGTTTCTGTATTTTCAGATTCAGTGATACCTGCTATAAGATTGACACGTTTCTTTCTCTTAGCACTGTTCTTAAGACTGTCTGTCATTGGGCCCATTTCAAAGCTGACTTCTGAGTGAGTTTGAGATAGACTGTTTAGAGTAGGGGTACTTTCATAGTTTTCTGCATTCAAGATGCGGCAACTTTTCTGCATTTCATTGTCATCTCTTAAGTCCCCATGACTAGAGCATGCGTCTGAAGAGTTTTCATATATTGGTGAAAGATCTATAATTTCCCTACTATTATTCAATGATAGTGGCTGATAACCATTCTTCTGCACTAGTGCAGCAGCAGATTCAGTGCTTGTTTCAATGACTTCTACATCATTAATATCATTGATGATAGGCAAGTTTATTTTCATGTTAGATTTGAGTCCTTCCATTGTAGAATGTATTATGCCATTTGCAACATGTTCAGATACTGGTGATAAACCATTTTTGTATTTTGTTGGTATTTCTGCATCTGCACCACCCTGTATTATAAATACATTAAGTAGTACACTAATTCATTATTAATTATTGCTTTTGCATACATATAAATATTAAAAATAGAAAAGATTTTGGAGTAAAATGCAAGGGTTATATATTTATAATTTAAGTAATAATATAATTATTTTATTCATTACAAATGATGTGAAGTTTTTCACTGTCCATATTCAAATATTATTCATTCATTTCTTTTGTGATGAGTGTATTTCACTTATTATAAAAACTAATAGTTTGAGTTATACCTGAACTGTAATAATATGGTCAACGTGACCAACTATTGAATTTTGCTTCTTCCCATTCCGTTTCTTTGGTAAAATAAACAATGGTTGCTCTACTTTAGCCATCGTTGTAACTGACGCTCGTCGCTCTTTGTAATTAACTTGAGAATAAAGGCATACAAACTTATTCTGTTGTTTACAAAAAACTTATTAGTATTTTCTCACTCAATCTATTCGATTTTATTATAATTTTCATTCAAAACATTTCAATAAACCAAAACATACTAGTTTTCCTTAGCTTTTCCAAGTCTTAAGGCCGGAAAACCAAGCTGTCATTTTTCCAGTTTTGTTGCCGTCTTAAAATAAACAATTGTTTCTCCTTTTTTAATATGGCAAGTGCCACTCCCGCCATTAAAATAATTTGTAATTTGTATGAATAATACTTATCTACCTAATTTGGATTTTAGAACAAGGACATATTGATATTGGATCGACTCATTTGGACTGTGGTGTTCCTACCTATATCGATACCTATTCTGAATAATTTACTTTCTTAGCATTATTCATTAAATATTCATTATTTCTTAAGATAAGATCATATTATATATAAGTATAACAGTGCATTAAATTTAATTTATAGTGTAAATTTAATATACTTTATACTGCAAACACATTCGGTCGCCGACTTTATAATGCAAATGATCACCAATAATCATTGATCAATTAATATCAATGATCATATAATATTATAGTCTATACCAAAAGTAGAGTAACATCCATAGACTATACACTTATACGTAACATCTGTGGAGACTTATCACCAGTTATATAGAATGTACTCTGTGCTTATCACTTATCAGTCAAAACTGAAAACTCAAACAAAAATATATTTCTAATACATAAGTCTAACCTCTAAAGTTCCGATTGCTATGTTTTGATATATATATTTGTATAAGTCCTTAAATCATTGATAAAACTTTAAATATAAGCATCAAACAAAAGCAAAATGTTGAGGGTATGTCGGTTATTGCATGGTTTTTATATTTAAATTTGTAAACAAACTACTAACCTATGAACTTTAATTTTGAATATATCTTCTTAATTCCAGGGAATGGTAAGTTTAGTAACTGGTGGAGCCTCAGGACTTGGTAAAGCTACAGTGGAAGCCTTAGCCAAAAATGATGGTAAAGTGATAATTCTGGACATTCAGGGAACCAGAGCACAGCAGGTTGCAAAGGCTATTGGTAACAATGTAATAGCGTCTACTGGTTGCGTAAGTAAATATTCTTAAATATAGATATACTTAAGAATATTTGGACAGATATTGGATAGATACTTTGAAAAATGCCCAAATCATGGGAGTTAATACTTTAACATCAAGCCCAAACTGTAAAATGAAGTTGAAAGTTTGGCCAAGGCTCACAGATTTCATAAAATTGCGAAAACCACAATTTTTCCACAGTTGAAACAAAATAAGGGCTCTTTCTGAATACAGATGAGACTAATCCTCTCACCCTCAGCCCGCGCCTCCTCCATATAGATCTAACAATAACAGACCCCAATAATAATTAAGGATTATTTTATTTTATTTAATTAGTTAATCATGAGATATGTTACAGTTATAACACAAATATGTTGTATTCCCTTTATTAAATGCTATATTTTATTTATTATTATGATTTTTTCTATATATTCCGGTAATCCAAACATTCCAATAATCCAGCACCCTCTAATTTTTAATAGTGCCAGATTAATGAGAGTACCCCAACTTCCTGATAGTCTGGGGCCAATATTCCTGTATCTTACTCTAATTATTTTAATTAATAGGTCACTTCAGAAGAGGATGTTAAAAAAGCTCTGGACATAGCAAAGGAAAAGTTTGGACGTTTGGATAATTTAGTAAACTGTGCAGGATATTCACAGTGTCATCAAGTGTACAACTTCCACAAAGACAGAATGACAGATTTGGAACATTTTCATAAATGCATAAATGTGAGTTTATCAAACCTCTATTAATTACACCGGCACACAAAAAAAAAAAAATTGTCTGTACACCGGGCGCCATCTATCTACGGGCATGTTTTTCGACCCGCTGAATACGAATTTCAAGTCAGTTTAGGCTGTCCAGCCATCAGTTTCGAGTAAATTGCAAAAAACCCCAAAAAATTGCGAAAATTCGATGTTTTGGCAAGAAAAAAAATTTGAGATCTGAGGCAAGCATAATTTTCATGTATTTTGATCTGTTAAATACTAATTTCGTTCGTACTTTAATCATAAACCGTTTTAAATCTAAAAAAATCATCAAAATTGTAAAAATCGAAGAAAATTGGGATTATCTTGGAACAAAAAATTTTGGGGACTGACAAAGATTTTCTTGTAATTTAATCTGCTTGATCTGATTCTGCAATAAATTTGGCCCATAGTCCCCTCAAACATTCATAATACTGCAAAAAACCGATAAAATAGAGGAAAATTGCTGCTGAAAAAAATGGAAAAAATCTTTTAAATAAATTTCTTGTATTTTTTATTTCTAATATACAAGATTAAGATCCAAGAATGTACACAAATTAGATTTTTAACGGGTTTTCAAGGGTATTGTACTGTTTCATTCTCAAATGATCTACGACGTGGATACCTCTTCTTCCACCTTTTCCTTTATTTAGTAAAAATTTGCCATCGTGTTGAACCATCTGGCAGAGTCCCTGGGTGAACGGCGTGTGTGCCGTCATGGCAGGTACAAGTGATGAGTACTTTACGATGCAGGGATTCGTAAACCTAGTATCGGTGTCTGGTCAGGGTGAGAAAGCAGGCCCGCAGGCGTCGTATTCCAGCGACTGCAGCTCTTCAGTAGTGGGAAACTTGGCTACTGGAGAGTATACTATTACAAGAAGCAATTCCCATCTATGCAATAAGAATCCTGATCTATTTTATTACGTTTGTGGGGAGTTTGAGCCGGTAAATATTCTTGCCAAAACATCGATTTTTTTGTTTTTTTTTGCAATTTACTCGAAACTGAAGGCTGGACGGCCTAAACTGACTTGAAATTCGTATTCAGCGGGTCGAAAAACATGCCCGTAGATAGGTGGCGCCCGGTGTACAGACAATTTTTTTTTTTGTGTGCCGGTGTTATCAAAAAAAATATCCTGTTCTTTTAATTGGCATCACAGAAACATTAACAGTATATTGTATAATTTTTTTATTTGATTATCTTTAAACAATCATTGACGCAGCGCGTTTAGTACGCCTAACCATACGCCTCCGAGCCATACCATTCGAAAGTTTGTTACAAAGGCAGAATTAAACTGTCCTTGACTTTATCCTTTTTTTAAATAAGTCAATAATATTTTCATATAGTCTTAATATAATAAAAAAATATATAATATGAATACAAACTTACAGGTAAATACTGTAGGTACATTTAACACAATTCGTCTTGCTGTTGGCTTGATGGGTAAAAATGAGCCTTCTGAGAGTGGTCAAAGAGGGGTTATAGTCAATACGGCATCGACAATAGCTATGGAAGGCGATATTGGACAAGCGGCATATGCGGCATCTACAGCTGCTGTTATAGGCATGACGCTACCAATAGCTAGGGATCTAGCCCCTCAGGGAATTAGAGTTATGACAATTGCACCAGGTTTGTGATTTAAATAGTTAATATGTAATATAATTGTTAAGACTTGTCATGTGGTTATAGCATTTTAAGTAACCCAAGACAAGTATATTGTGAAATACAATTCTAGATATTGACAGACGAGAATGAGGTTCACTTGATGATATTTGATATCTCAGCCACAGAAACAGTCAGTAATGCGCTCGGCTGTCCCATTTCAAAACCCAGTAAGGGACATTTTTTACAAAAATCGTTTTATTGTGAAAATCTTGCTAACTCAGTAAGTTCCACCCAATATAAAAAAATCATCAGTGAAAACTTATAATTAACAGACATATTTAAATATCGATACCTAGTAAGTGCATCAATCACTGCGTTGAGACCACTTAAAAACCTAGTAAGTAACTTTAACCATTTCAAAACCTAGTAAGTCTCAGAGACTTACTAGGTTTTCATATGGTTGATGCGCCTTACTAGGTTTTTGAAATAGTTGAACACAAAGGAAGAGAGAGGAATATATTATATATTTTTTAAATCCTTTGATTAAAAATTTAATTTATTTGGTTTTTTGATTTCGTATGATCGGTGGTCACCCCGGAAGGCCAAGGGAAATATTACTATTTACTTATTATTAGGTCCTTACGTATGAAATTGATGTTTTATATGAAAAAGCAAAACTATTTTTTTTTCTAACATTTTTTTTATTTAATCAATCAAAGTATGTAGCGTTGTTATCTATGCATTTTTGCCATTTTATAGGAAGTTCATTGATTCCTTTGCTGTAGTAATTACGGGTGCGAGAATCCATAAAGTATTTAAAGGCGTTTTGGACTGCCTCGTCTGAATTGATTTTTTTTCCAATTAAAATCCGAAATAAGTGATAGTCGGTTCGTGCAAAGTCCGGGGAGTATGGTGTGCGACGAAGATATTCCAATCCCAGCTCCTCTAGTTTTGCCACCGTCTATTGTGCGGTGTGTGGTCTAGCGTTGTCTTGAATCAGTAATGGGCTGAAGCAGTTGACCAATCTAGGTTGTTTAACGGCTAGCTTTTCCATCATGGTTTCCAATTGTTGGCAATACAGAACGTATCCGTAATCTTCAGACCCGATCTTAGGAAGCTGTAATGGATAACGCCAACGCTGGTCCACCAGACACTAAACAGTACCGTTTTTTAGGTCAACTTGCGCTTGGGGCTCGATTTGTCTGGTTCTCCTGGGTCTAACCACTGTGATGAGTTTTTTCGATTATCGTATAGGATCCATGATAACAAATCACAAGTAATGATAAAATTCAAAAATCCCCAAGTTATTGTGACGGTATAGTAACGTGACGCAGCAGTCAACGCGTGTTTGTTGGTTTGCTTCACTTAGTTCATGCGGTACACGGTTCATTTCACTTTTCCAATTTGTTTCAAAATGGTTTTATCACTCACATCGAAGCCTGCAGCTAACTCCGACGTGGTTTCAGACGGATCAGCTTCCACAATCACCTTCACTTCCTCATTGACAACGAGGGTTTCCGGCCGTCCACGAGGTTTGTTGTGGAGTTTAAAATTTCCAGAACGAAAGCGTAGGAACTAAAAACGTACCGTGTTTTCTTTTACAGTGGTGTCGCCGTTCACATCATTTATCCTTCGAGCTGTTTCTGCAGCGTTGCGCGTGTTAGTGCCACGGTGGAACTCGTATTCGAAAATAATGCGATATTTTAAGTTTTCCATATTGAGCACAGAACGATTTCAAAGCAAAATTAAATGGTGCAAAAACAAATGAATTATCACATTCTAAACACAAATAGACAAGCTTTGATGTAAATTTGAATTTGGAATTCCTAACCAAACGCTAACGATTTTTGAGATCAAAGTGGCCAGTTTGATAAAACGCCGATTTCATAGGTCCTAATATTATGTCTGGTACAATTACGGATATTTTTCAATAAAAAAATTATGAAACATTCAAAAATATACCGCTTACTATGAAAAAAATCCAGTTTGAAACCTGTAATCATTTTCCTAAAAAAGCAAGTCTTTTTTTTTAAATTACAAATCTTTTATATGTGTCGTTACTAGAATGTAATCAATGAGATAAATTAACTAAATATTTCATAACCCATATCAAAACCTAGCAAGTGCTCTTACTATGTTATGAAACTCATTACTACTTGAATCTCACCATCGCGTGTCAATTATCAACGTTAGTAAGGGGTTTAAAAAATGTAATATACGCTTAAATTATAATTTGGTTAGTTCTAAGCGTTCATTATTTACTATTTTATACAACCAATATCATTTATTTTACTTTACATAAATACTTTTTAAAGGCTGACCTTATTTATGTTTATGCGCTCTCCTGTAAAATTTAGTTTTAAGCCCTTACTAGGTTTTGAAATGGGACAGCCGCGCTGTTGACCTACTTTTTACTTCGAGTATTCGGAAATCCATAGTTTTTCCATCAAAGTGTTTTTAGAGGTTCTTTTTTATTTGGGGTCGGCGCAATATTTTCTCTTTTCCATTCTCTTGTGCAACTTGTTATATCGTCAGTCACACCCCTCAAAACAATGCATCTTTTTTTTGGCCTTCTTCCCTTCTATCCCATCCATTTTCGAATATGAAATTGGACGGAAGTGGATAACTTTTTTAGACAGCTATTAATTGCTCCTCATAATATGCACATAGCAAGCCAAAGAATTAACTTTTAATTTTTCATTCTTACCACATACGACTTTTCTATACAGTCGTTTTAAGGTAAAAGGCGTTTCTATGTATTTGAAACGCAAAATTAAAAGTAGTTTACGTTTTTTGCTGATTCTAAATATATAGACATAAATATATATCTCACTTTCGGAAATAAAATATTTCCCATAATTCACTAAAACATTCTTAATTTTTGAGTAATTAGTTACATACAAATAATATATACTTAATAATTTAATTCACTCTAATCTAAAACTATGTAGAGTGTTAATTTACTTGGGATATACACAGACATTCATCAACCATAATTGACTGATTTGCTGACTGTACATTTTCATACACACATATACATCACGCCTCTTTCCCATTGCGATAGACAGAGTTCACGGAATTTTATATGCTGTGATCCTTTCACTTTCGCTTACATTTTCAGTCTGAAATTATATATCAATATGTGTGAGTTAACTATATATTGAACATTTTAAAATTGATTTTCAGGTACATTTGAAACTCCACTTATAAATTATTTACCAGAAAAAATGATAGAGTTCATCAAACGGATGACGCCGTTTCCCTCAAGGTTGGGGAAACCTGAGGAATTTGCGCATCTCGTGACGAGTATCATAGAGAACCCTATGTTAAACGGCGAAGTGATACGAATAGACGGCGCGCAGCGATGGTTTCCGCTTTAGGTGGTTGTAATCAGTGGCGGGACTACCATACAAGCCCAAAAGCCCGTCTTGCCGATTTTAACATAATATGTGTTTATATATTTATATAACTTATATAATTACGTCATCGGATAAGTTATATAATATGACTAATGACATTATTATATTTCTTTTTAGTGCATTAATAAGGCAAAACAGGTGTTTGGGCTTGTATGGTGGTCCCGCCACTGGTTGTAATGTAGTATAGTAATGTAAGACTGTTAATAAATGTTTATGTAGATCATTTTGGTTTTTTTTTATCTTCCCAATTTACCTTTTGGACTGTAGAAGGTCAGCTTTTCATAAAAAAGATAACCTACTTTCCTGCAATATCCGATACCTTGGCATTTTAGGTGTAAGGAACGGACACGAGCTTCCTTTTTTTTAATATGGATATTTTTACTATTTATTTTATTTATTTAGAACTCTTTATTGTACTTGGATATATAAATATAACAATAATAAAATTCTTAGAAAATATAACTTAAATATTAACAATAGGCGGCCTTATCGCTCTCAGCGATCTCTTCCAGGCAACCGTAAACAATAAAAATAAATGGAGAGTATTCGAGCATGTCATTTTATTATACTTTTTTTAAACATTTATTTATTTAAAAAAACATTCTGTATACGTTCTGAAATGTAAAATTTATAGGAAATCGGCGTGGATTATTCTCCCTATTCCAGACTTTGCTAGCAAATGTATTTGTTTTAGAATCTTATTCTAATAAAACATTGAAATATATGCTAATGGAAAATGCAATAGGTAACGAATTTCAATAAATTTTCATTCGGAATTTAGTGTCTTCTAAGCGGTAAATGTGGAATTTTTATGAGGCAATTGGCGAGGTTATTTTATTGCTTTGTTGCTCATTTATTATATTGCATTTCATATTTTGATTAGCAGTAACATGCTAACTTAATAATAATAATATTTAATTTGGCACACACACAGGGCGGGATTTAGAAGTGTGGTGTGTGTGAACAAAAGATTGGAGGCCCCATGGCCATAAATTATTTTTGTGTAAACAATATGTTTGTAGAAAGTACAGTAGGTAAAACAGCGAAAAATAATATCAAAGGAAAAGTTGTTTACTTGTGTTTCCTCGTCGGAATTTGAAAGATTTTTTCCGAAATCTACATATATTGTTGGGCTTTGTGGAGGCTCGGGGAGAAGTCCCAGATGCCCTCACTTAAGTCTGGTCCTGCACACACATAAGCAAACAAAATAAATACTATTACTGTTACACAGAAAAAGATATAACTAAAAATAATATAAAGGTAATATAATAATTAAATATAAATTTTTTTTTAGAAATTCTACAGTGTGGTATCAATTGGGGTATACAGTATAAGCTGTAGCTAGCACTGATTCTTGTACTGGAGAAACAGTACCCTATTGTTATATCTACTTCATTAAGAAATAAATAAAAATTTAACTAAAATGATGGTCTTCAACTAATTAATTTTTTTTCTAGCCGAATATTATTGATATTTCCTGATAGTTATTATCCTTTTAAGAAATTCACTGAAAGGCCGTCTCTCGTCGATCAAGATATCTTTTCTATCAATTGTCGATGTCGAGATATAATATATCGAGATATCTTATAACTTAGTTTGTCTTCAATCATCCGCGTGATATCTCGTGATGGCCATGCTGCATGTGCATTGCGTTTAGCTTCTTAGTTCGGTTCCCAGGAAACAAGATTCAAAATAAAATTGTTTCTCTCGGGCAGGGCACACCTACTTGCATGTAAAGAAAAAAATATTACTGAAATAGAAACCTGTCTGCTCTATGCCCCACTAGGAGACTCGAGAATTCACTTATTAAGCTGCATCATTTTTATTTACTCTGCTCCAACCGTGCACACTGCACTGCCGGCCTAGCATGAAAACCACGACAAAATTTTGTCGACCGTTTTCTCGTGTTTTAATCGATTATCCCTTTATTTCTTCCGGGTCTCACATGACAATTACACTTAAAACTCGACTTTTAATATCAAAAATATATATATTTGTCGATCGAGATTTGTTTTCTATCAAAATTGTCGATGTCGAGATATAATATATCGATATATCTCACATCTTAGTTTGTCTTCTATCGTCCGCGACATATCTCGTGACGGTCATGCTAGGCCGGCTGTAATTGTACACTGTGCTCCTATGTACTTATATACTCTTTGCTCCTATGCTGTAGGATTCTAACGCAAGTATAAATAACACAAACAAAATAAATAAGGGTTGCAGCCCATTGCTTTTAAAAACGCCCGTCCAAAGCGAAAGTCTTCACTATAAATATCGTTCGGCATCCCGCTGTGGATGTTTAGGGTTATCAGATGTAAAATTAAATAATACTGGTGATAATATAATTAATATACCTCTAAAAATCTATTACGAGTTTTCCCGCGGCTTTAACCACGTAAAAGTATAGAATAAAATATCTAGGTATATAATTTGTTGTAAACATTGGCGGACCATACAAGCTCAAAAGCCCGGCTTGTCGGCTTTAACGTAATTACATAAGTTAGCTACATAGGTGGTAAAAAAACGGAACAATGGATTGACATTGTTTTTTGCCCTAATAGTGACATTGACAACAGTTTATTCTGACAAACTCTGATTCTGATTTTGACTATCTTTTTATTTGTTTGTATGATTGGTTTTTGTATACAATTAGTGGCAACCACCAAACAAGCCGAAATGCCCTATTAATGCAACCATAAAAAAAATATAAACCTTTAACGTTATTATATGTATAAGTAATATTATAAGTCATCAGCCTTCTGTGCCCTGCTAGACAGAAACAATTTTTTTTTAAATCTTGTTCCCCGGGATTCAAACCCAGGATCTCCGGTGCTACTGAGCTGAGCTGAGAGCTGACTGAGCCACGGAGGCGTGGTGGAATACATGAACAGTTGTTCGAGATAATTCTAAGACGTGATAGCCCTATCAGTATGCCACCATCAATTTGACAGCTGATAAAGCAATAAATACATTTGATATACCGACCAAGACACCGGCCGATTGAAATAAATACGTTCATTTGTAAATATTTTTGTATGGCATTGTCCGGAGGCGGAACAAGTGGTATCCGAAAAGTTTTATGACCCTGGATCGTTCATATCACATCTCGTATAATTTTAAAGTGTTCGATTAGTATTAATAATAATAATAAAAATTTATTTCAGACATTAAAATCCATATTTGTTAGTAAGTATGTTAGTTACAATTACTCTTATTAAATGTTAGTATGATTAGTATTATACATCATATTGTTTTACACATTATAATCCAATCAGTGGCGTAGCTAGGTGGACGAAGGCCCCGGTGCAGAGGGAAAAAACAAATCGCAGTACACCCCCCCCGGACCCTCCAGCTAACTTTCTTCAGAGTTCAGAATCTGTACAAAATTAATTATTTGCAAATTATTACTTATCAAGGAGCTGTCTCTCCCTCTTTTCAAAGCCCAGGGGGCCCTCTCAGCCTGGGGGCCCTGGTGCACTGCACCACTTTGCCCTACGATAGCTACGCCACTGAATCCAATGGCCATCTCCATCCATCGCTTTAGTAGGAAGGAGTCTGGCCTGTTAGCCACCACCTTTAGAATACTGTTAGGACTAAGTTAGCTGTATTGACGCTGCCTTTTTTCGCATGATGGCAGCAAAACCATCAGTACGAGCTTCTGTAAACATCCCGTAAGCGCTACAGTGAATTACCTTATCGATCAAAATAATAGCGCGATTCACAATTCGTGACGTCTAACTAAAACGTCCCTCTCAACTTAGATCTCCACGAGAGCTTTTCATTATTTATTAAAGGTCGGTATAAGATATTTAATCTCACGAAGTTCGTTTAGCTATGAATATTGAATAGTATCAGGCGTATTACGTACACTCAAAAACATATACATTGTTTTTGAGTGTGCGTAATCTCGGGAGCGCACGCCAAATATTACGCACACTAAAACAATGTATATGTGCACGCTCGAAAACATTCATAGCCTTCATAGACTTCGTGCAATAGAATATTGCACACTGCAATCTGATGTTGCAGTTGCAGTTATCAGGTGTACCGAATGTTCAGTCCTTCCATAGGTACATACATGATTGCTAACTGTAATATGAGTAAATAAAATCGATTTTATGTGAAACATATTTGAAATATTATATTTTATTATTAATTAAAAAATATAAAAAAAGTCGTATGATCAACGATTATTACGTAATGTCATAACTACAGTATTAATATAATTGAAATATTTATAAGCAAATACATTGATGTTAATGAAACCGAAATCTAGAATGATCTATGCAACTAATTTAATTTAATTCGATTATTTAATTTGATTTAATTCTACCTCAGCCTAAAGTTCAAAATTAAATGTTACAATTAAATGGAATAGTGCTCTGTTTCTCTCTGATCAATCATAAACATTTCGTGCTACAGTTCTTGATTTGGTTAAGATTACATGACCATAAATAATATATATAAATAAATTGAATTTGATACATTAAAATATGATTATTATTATTATTATGTATTTATTTATCAGATAAAATAATCCATTTTGTTAGTAGAGACTTAGAAAACTAGTGTTAGTATACAAGTACAATATTATTATAATTTTTTTTTTTTATTGAAAAGAACAAAATATCACGAGAAAGTCTATGCGTACACTAGTCGATCCGAAACGACGAGTGTACGCACAAAGTGTCTCATGATAGGTGATGAGAGGTCATCTGCTACAGTCTTCAAGATGCTGTTCTGACTGCCCCGTACCCGGCTCAACAGAGAACCTGTTTTAACTCGAATAACAGCCCAGAAGTCGTTAGTACGGGCTCGGGCGAACATCTCCGAGGCACTGCAGAAACGAGGCAGTCCCAAGAGCATCCTGAAGGCATTATTATATTGAACACGCATGGCAGATTGCGATCTGATAGTATAATCGACCCATAGACTGCTCGTGTAGAAGTTTTGACAATACGCCTTAAATAGGGTAATTTTCACTTGTTCACTACAACGAGCAAATCTACGAGCCAACATACTACCTCTGATCGCCATTGCCCTGCGTTCCCGCTCAATATCTATATTGTCTTTTAGGTTTTCAGATAGCATATGCCCGAGATATCTAAATTCCTTCACTCTCTCGATATCAAGATTGTTTAATGAGACATTATGAAATCTCTCCGAGCATATACCATCCCCCCCAAAGACCATGTATTTACACTTTTTTACATTGTAAATGAGGCCATGCTTAGAAGCGTATGCTTCACACACACGAAGCATCTCTGTAATCGCCCCTGGTGTCGGAGCCAGCAGCACCATATCATCAGCATAGCTTAGGCTGTTTATGCTGACACCATCAACTCGACAACCCACACGCATGCTGCTGAGTTCGACGATCAGATCGTTAATATACAGATTAAATAGTTTAGGAGATGACAGACCACCCTGTCTTACACCACTCTCAAGCCTATACGATGTAGAAAAGGCGTTAGACCACTTAACAATGTTGTTCTGGTTGGCATACCAAAATTTAAATATATTTAATAGCGGAGTTGGCACGCCCCTATCCTCCAGCTTCCTCCAGAGCACATCATACGATACAAGATCAAAGGCTCGGGTCAGATCCAGGAAGCAGGCATATACTGGCGTATTACGCTTCGTATAATACTGGACAGTATGCTTCAGACTTAAAATAGCAGCTTCAGTGGAGAGTCCTGGTCGAAACCCAAACTGAGCGTCATGGAGATTCATATAACTATTCAAACTTGAGTCAAGCACACTGTCCAGCACCTTAGCCATTATAGTGGCGAGAGAAATCGGACGATAGTTTCCCTTGTCAGAGATGTCACCAGATCTATTTTTAATAACAGGTACCACTATGGTATCCATTAAAGCCGCAGGTAAATACGAGTGACTGATACATAACGAATACAACATAGAAAGTACTCTAGGTAAGTGAGCACCTGCGTACTTTAAGTGCTCAATACTCAGCCCGTCGTGCCCGGGAGATTTACCTCTGCCCATGGTATTTATAATATCTTTTATTTGTTTGGCTGATACAAAGAACATTGGCAAACCCCCACACCCGTCGGGCCCAGCAAAAGGCATCACAGCTGAGGGGCCCAGAGGAGATCGTACCTTAAAATGTTTCATAAATACATTCGCTATCTTCTCTGGGTCGCTCTCACCCCCTATACTCGCCGGGATACTAGGCCTAAGATTCAATTTACCTGTGGACTTCCAAAATTGAACAAAATTTTTGTTAGCCCTCTGTTCAGCTATTAAATCCATTTTGATCTGCTCCTGGTTATTTTGGGCCCACTTCAGACGACTCTTGAAAACTTTTCGAGAAAGGCACATTTGTTCGTAAACGGCCCCCGAAGTAGGTCGATTGTTTACTAACCAGGACTTGAATCTAAGCCGAGCCTCACAGTGAGCCTCTCTAACATGTCTGTTCCAACCACATAACCTATTTTGTCTATATGTCCTTAACTTCAACACTTGAGTTGATGCAGCAGCCTCCGATAAAATACTCACTATTGTATTATATAAATTATCCAGAATACGTTTATGATCGGGCAAAGAACATGATCCGTGACAACAGCTAGTTAGTTCCTATATCATGAGCTTGAAATTGATGAGCGGGGGCCAAGCATTTTTCATGTGTGAAACATAGTTTTTCTAAATAAATAAATAATAATATGTATATAATACGTATCATCTTTATAAAATTTTAAAGATTTTGTCTCAGATTTTATTAAAATGATTAATTATATTGAGGCTACTTCTGTGTTAATGCATATATTAGTAAATATTAGCTGTATTATATGGTAGCTTCTGTTTTCAAATTATTCTGCATATAATTGAAAAAATGTTTTTTATTAATTTAAATAGTTGTAAATTTCATTTTTATTAATTTAATATCTGTGAAAACTTCATGAAAATCAATTAATTAGTTTCGAAGATAAGCGTGATCAAGCAGATATTTTTAAGTATACTGCTTCCTTCCCCTCATAATTTCATAAAATTATTTAATAGGCAGAAACCACTATACTGTTTTAATATACGGTCTATGTATGTATAATATAGTAATTGTAGGTTAAATAGTTATTGAATAAATGACAAGTCAATGAATGTTTTTCCTTATCAAAAAGTTTAAATATCCTACGTATGAAAGGTAATATGGTCACAAATATCTATAAATAAAAAGGGCTTATAGATTTAGCCTCATTCGTTCCGAGATGTTTATCGGTAGATGACAAAAGTGAAATATGGCGGGTGCATTCCGTGCACGGATCATCTCGTAATTGTTAGTTGTATAGCATGGTATTTTGAAAAATAAGAACTTGAATGTAAGCGAAGCCAATTATTTTTTTAAATATATTTTTCATATTACATATCGACATAGGCGCATGAGGTTCACTTGATAGTAGGTGATCCCCAGTCACAGAATATCAGTCAATGATGCGTTGTCGATCTACTTTTTACTTCGAGCATACGGAAATCCATAGACTGAGACCGAAACGCGTAAAATTCACTTCAAGGTTTTCCATCAAAAAACGGTGGTTCGATACCCGGTAGATATTCGATATTCCTCCCTACCGTTCAATTCCCGAAGTATCCAGACGTGGGGAAGACATGCTTACACACATGTCGTCCCGGTGGGATTCGAACCCACGACCCATTGCATCACGGCGCACGGCACGTATTACCAAACGCAAACGAGCCCGTAGCTTTTTTTACTAGATTTAAAATTTTATAAAAAAGAGTAGCTTATGAAGTTTTCGGCGAGCTAGTTATTTAGTCTAACGTGAACTAATTGTGAAAAAAAAAATGCTGTCTCTGGAAAAAATTTAATAATAAATTAAGATCCGATATTAAAAGCAAACCTGCATAATGTATTCAAGGCCCAACTAAGACAATACACATTTGAATGTTAAGTTCAAAGGGGGGTGTTGATGACGATTAAAATAAGTTTAATTATCATGAAAGTGATTGTTTAATCTTTTTTAAAAATAAATATCTCTAAACCTTAAGGCTTTTGACAGTATAAATCGTAATATAACATATTCCTTAAGCATAATCCATTGTTACTCGTAAGTGAATTATCATTCCTATTACCACACACAGCGCGTAATTTAGGCACTTAACTAATTTTCTCATTGTTAACAATTAAGTACAAGGCTCAAAGAATCGGCCGCTTGTTAGCATTTAGACATAATATTATGTTTTTATCTTAAATTACCTGCTTTGCTAAAAAACGTTCAGCTAATTAAAATACTTCCAAGTAAATTTTTTTTGACCAATTAGTTGGAACTGTGGTGGTCTTAATTTGTATGAAAACGTTAGGTAAAGTTGCAATTTGATTTTTAGGTCGTATTATTTATGACTATTAATTAGATTGTAACTACATATCTAGCCTGTTTTATGATTTAAAATTAATACATATTACAGAATGATATGTGTTTGAGAGGTGTGACTGATGATATGGCGAGTGAAAGAAGATAATGAAAAAAGAGAACATACTGCGCCGACCCAATAAAAGGGAACAGGGCAGGAAGAATATGAAATCTTAATACATATTATTAGCTCAGAATTTTCTTCCGTATCGGTAATTAATTTAATTTCTGTAATGAATATTCCCAATTTTGTATCCTCACAAACTTGCGTATATAGCTTCGATCAAACTATGTCAATGGTATCGTATCGTAACGTATCATAGTAAAAAGATACGTTTTAAATCAATAGCTCATAAAATTTGTAAGTCGAGAAAATCATTAAGTTTTCCTGTTTGGTCTGAGGCTAATTTTGTATAAGAAGTACATAATTGTTTATAATCTTATTGAACTTTCTATAATAATAAATTAATGCCAGTGTGAATTCTAAATCTCATTTGTTATTTTTTTGACAATGTTAGATCTTAAGCAATATGTTTCTTGTAAAATAGCCAGTAACAGCCTACCAGAGAAAGGAAGATATTATTTTATTTAAAACTTTATTTCACTAAAAATACCGAAATACACACAAGGGCGAAAAAAATTGAACTCTATAATATCCAACGTACAGTAGAGTCACCCTTGATGGTAGTACTTAAATATCCAGGACACCTAAGGACTTGCAAATGAGTTGTCGGTCTTTAAGTGGGCCCAACCCATCTTACTTTCCATACAAAAGCTCGTACGTGATTATGGCGATGTAACCGATTTTTCTTTGAAACTTTTGAACTAATAGGTATCTCGTGCACTATATCTAGGTTTCTATCGAAACAAAATCTCAAAATTTTCAGAAATAATTTCAGTATAAGCCTCCAAAAATCAGCTTTTTTGCAAAAAAATTACCTGAACTTTGGGCGTTCATAATGTACTCATAAATTGTGAAAGTAAATATTTTGTTATGATAGAAACCTTGCAAATATAATGGAGATTCTAAATTACAAAAAAATATTTCATAAACTTGTAAAGACTACTGAAAAACACGTATTTCCTAGAACAAGTTTTATGAAATTTCCGCACACTATTTTTCGTTCAATGTTATCGCGTTCTCACTCACTCGTTAGCGGTAGAGGTATGCGCTGCATGAAACAAAAAGCTTTTCAACCATGCTCGCGTTGACGATAGTCGAACCGGGAAGGGCCCTCTTAACTTCAAATTATTAAATCCGTGCACCGTTTACATTGCACCCGTGTGAATCCAGGGCGTGTTGCTAGTTATAATATAATACAGAAGTAACCCGTAATAAGATATTGTATTTAATTAGTAAAACAGAAGAAATAAATGCAAATGATCGCTAATTGGTGTCAGTTTAAAGGTTATTCTTGTGCTAATTGCAAACGTAAATTGAAATTAAAGCTTAAGATACTCGTACATTTAGGTTCGTTTGTATGAATTTAGTACAATATTTTCTAAGTGGTATATTTGCAAATTAATATTTATTAAGTGTAAGTATTATTTGGGCAGATTTATTTTTGTTTGTTTCAATGGTTATGTTTAGGTAATTTCTGCCCCTTAACTCAACTGATTTTTTTTCGGAATCTCTAGTGATACATAACTGAGTTGTAGAAGCTGTCATCAATAATTTTTAAAAGATAATTATGTTACAAGCGACTTTGGTGATAAGCCAACGGAGTACATACATTCAAAATCGAACTGTTGTTATAGCTACATATTTAATCGCATTTATTTGGTGCACAGTGTACAAGATATTTGATATACGTATATACTCGTAACAGTGTTTAATAGGCTATCATAAAGCTAGAAGTACGACCTGTGTTCAGGTGGAATGCTATATAGCTGGTCTCGAATGGAGTGAGGCTACTACTTGGCATTTTCAATTTTAGAACAATTAATGGTTAATGTTTGTTTTTATTAGAGACCACCTTTTTTCCATCAAAGTGCGGATACACACCTTACATCTATCCATATTTTTGGAAAGTTAGAACAAGATGAGTTCCATTGGTCGCTATATTATTTTTTAAACGTTATGCGTTAATTCTGTCATCGAGAACAAGAGCATCTATAGCGATACAAACTAGACATGGGTAACTCAAGGAAATTCCCCGCGCCAACTCAGCAACTCAGGCGCAGTATAGTGCGTCGGCTCCTTGAGTCAACTCAAAATTGCGCTACGACGTAGCAAAATGGGACGCGCAAAGCGAGCAGTGAAACCTCCGAAACGCACGCAACCCCACGCTCATAGTTCACTCAGTGAGTGGGTACTGCGCCGTGCGCCAACACATTATGAATGTGTGAGCTGACTCACCCTGCGCACTGAAGCGTGCCGGCGCAATTGCGCGGCGCAGCGCAGTGTTACCCATGTCTAATACAAACGTGCGTTTGCGATTTCAAAGTCGCGTTTGTATGGATACATAAAGCCGCCGTATGTAAACGGTCTCATCTAATGAAAAGCACTTATCTGTTCCATTCGTTTCAATCAAAGCATAATACTGTGTATAAAAGCTTTATTTTCAAAGCTATCGATACATAGCTGTGATTGTATTATTTTTAGCGAAACAATGTAAGATATTTGACGGGTTGGGTGTAAATAACTGCTCACTGGGTCATTGCATAGCGCCCTATAACTTCAGTCGCGTTTAAATTGTGGTTTAGAGTGAGTTATAGTCGTTCAATTTATGGCTATTATTACAATATCTATAGATTTGATGTATAATATGTATTATTTATTTATATTATATAAAACAAGATTTAACCGGACTACTGTTTGAGCTAATGTAGAATTAGTGAATTGCCTAGAAAATAGTGAAAGGGTTTGCTTAAGGAAACACGGGCTTAGGCGGGCTCGTTGGTGCATTTGGTAGAGTCGATGGGTCGCGGGTTCCTATCCCGCCGGGACGACATGCTTATAATTTTCTATATGCATGTTTATTTTTATTCCAAATTAATCTTTACTATGTAAAATATCAAAATAATTTTTGCAACAAAAATGTATGAATAAGAATAAGAATTATTTATCTGTAAAAAAACATGGTACTATAAGTCGTCTCTATTAGCCAATATTATGCAATGCATATGCAATGAAACATGTTTGTCGCTAGACGAGTTCATTAAATGCGATTGTTATTTCAACAAAATGCCCGCATGTTAGCTCCGGCGTCTGCTCTTTGTTGTAAATTGCATAATGTTGACTTCAATCGTTTTCCTTAATAAAAGGTTATTGTTCTTATGAAGCTTTCTAAACAAGGGTATTTTGAAATGGAGTGTTTCTGGCAAAGCAATTTGACTAGTCTTCTATTTCTGTATAGCACTGGAGGACCTGGGTTCGAATCCCTACTGGGAACAAAATTTAAAGAAACATATTTCTTTCGGGTAGGGGTCAGGGGGCTGCCCATGCTCCACTAAGGTATTCGGGAATTCATTTTTTTATTTCTGAGAAAAGTTAAAGTTTTTGTTAGTGTTAAGGTTTTTGTAAGCTATACCTAATCATTATTATCTAAAATACAACGTCCGAATATACAAATAATTCAAGTTTTCCCGGATCTACACTCTGCGAAAATAATTTATTAACCATGATTAAATAAATAATATAAATTGATGTAAACGATGCTTATCATATTATTATCGTCGTTTCAAAGGTAAAACTCACTAATTCCATAACAGAATTATGATGCTTAGTACGCAATTAGTATCACAGTATGCATTTAGTTATATTTTCTTATCGTATTGTAGATTTCCTCTTAAAATAAGTAATAGCAGTAAACTGACATTTAGTGAGTTTTACCTTTGAACTGACGATACGTCTTTGCACCATTCTACTATAAAACAACATGAACAATAAATTTCTTAATTTTCTTGTATATAAATAAATAATGGAACAGATTGATTGGCACTAGAGCGATGAACTTACTTCCACATAGCTGGAGTCCGCTAAATTCAACAAGTCATTATATCTCGCAGTCGATATTCAAAACTGGTCGTTATTTACGTCTCAGCTTTGTTTATATTCCCTCAGCTTGACGAGGGTGACCATGCGTTTAAGATTTAGTTATAAAATCAAAAAGTTTCACATTTCCGAACGGATACCACTTAGGGATCTTTAGTACCTCAAATAAATAGCTTATATTCTTAAAGGCCGGCACGGTCGAAGCCTTCTGATGGAGCTAACAGCCCATTTGCTTCATATTCTATAAAAAAAGCTCTATGGCAATTTTGAAATTATTTTAAGAACCATATTTTATGACTATGTCAGGAAATATATCTCTTGGGGCAGCTTTTTTACCTCGGGAATGTGATAGTATGATATACATATATCTATTGCTTTGTCTCGGTCTATTGTCAGGGATAAATTCAATAATACTTCTTGAAGAGGTTGAGTACCTACTTGCAAGGCGTTGAAGGATCTAAACATTAGCTACAGAACATCAGTCAATGATGCACTGTCACTGTTTACTTCGAGCATTCGGAAATTTATAGTCTGAAACCGAAACGCGCAATATGCACTTCATGGTTTTCCATTTATGAATGGTGATTCGTTACCCGGTCGGGATTTCGATATTCCTTCCACCCGTTCGATTCTAGAAGTTACCAGACTTGGAGAAGACATGCTTACTGAAAATTACAAACATGTCGTCCCGGTAGAATTCGAAACCACGACCCATCAGTACACACGGCAGGTATTTTACCAAACGCACCAATGAGCCCGTCAGAGTTTATACTGGTTAAGGGGATATTCTTTCATCACTTCATGTTAGGTTGACCATTTTTGCCCAGAGTTAAAAAAAACATAGATATCCCAAGAAAACATGACGTATGGTGTGTCCAGGTTTACCATACGTTTGTTTAGGATCCGTGTTAATTATGAATAAACAATAGGTGACTCGTTATACGAAGGGTATTTGATTGTTTTATGTTGTTATGGCCTTTGACAATGTTGATACGCATTAATAAATAATTCAACGCTTAACTGTTTATTTAAATCACTAAATTCCTATAGAAAAGACGATACGAGTCACTCGTTGGTCAAGATGCTGAGCTGAAGTGAATTCCCGAGTCTTCTAGTGAGGGATAGGGTTTTAAGTAGACCTCAGGTGTCAAACGCAATACCACCATATTTGTGCCTTGAGAGCGTAAACACGATGTTTATGTGAACTTATTGTACAAACGTTTAAACCGCTGACGTGTCGAAATTATAATTATGACAAATACTATAATAAAATTATTTTTTGTTTCAAACCTCTTTTTTATAAAAAAGGTACAAGAGTGAGATACTAAATATACAGGTATAGATTATTTTACTTTTGCTGCTGTTATTACCTACTAGACAGGTAAAATAATAAATTACTAAACATTATCATAGCGTAACAATTGCAAGTATTATTATTATTTATTTTCTGTATATTCAATGGCAGTTTAGTTATTGTTATTATTGAGTAATTTTTTGGAAATTCTACTTACATATTTTCACTACTCTTTCCCATTTAAGTGGACAGATAAGGATTTCCATAGGTATGCATCGATCCTTGTATTACGCTTTTTCCACTTTCATCAATACTTTACACGCTCGTTGATTTCAAGTACTTTTGAGCTGGCCCTTTTAAAGAACGTTTCCGAGAAACACTAGTGGGTGTATTACAAAGAGCATTCTAAAACGGGTAACATAACGTTAATTTAATAAATTTGAATGTAAAATACATCATATTATGTTAATAAAATAACGTGGTAATAAGACGCAGTCTCAACATGAATGATCGTTCGATATAAAAGACATCAACGCGCTCTTAATGCAGTATAACTGTACATCATTATTTTGAATATAAACTCTACATTAATCGCGGAGATCCATTTTTACTTTTGAGATCCCAGGTTCAAATCCTAGTCTAACATTAATTCGACTTATTTTAAAAAATAATTGCCATGAGGGTGTTATAACAATACGATAATTTAGATATTTATTAATTTATATTCAACTAGCGGATCCGACAGACTAAGAATGTTGGCCTAAAAATAAAAATAAAGTATTTCTTGATTTGAATATAGTGATTAGAGTAGCTATATGGAAAATATTTCTACTCTAGCAATAAGACCACCTATTGTACTACCCCTTGTAAATGAAGTTTCATATTAGCATTTTTGTTGAGTGCAATATATTTGTAAAATAAATAAATGTTTACAAGCATCGTTAACTTTAAAGTACTAGTTATAATTTATACGTAGCTCATTTACTGTATGTGACAACATTAAGATAATATCCCAATAACATGATCATTTAATGATATGCCACTACTATAAAACTTGTCAAATGGTTAAGAAGACACGTAAACTTGTTAGTATCAGTATCTAGAACACGAATATATTACGGATGTTGTTTTTATATAATTATTATAAACTAGCAATTTAACGCGATGCCACTCGAGCCTAAATTGAAAAATATATTTTAAATATCTTTGTCGGAGAAATAGTTTCCTGTTACACTATTATGTAAAGTCGACCACCGTCGATAACTTCGCCAAATGATTCATTCTGATTACACTTCAAATATTAAAATTTCCAATTTTATTTTAATGAAAGTACACAATGTAGCTTTTTATTGGTGATTTTCAAGTCAATCGTGTTATTTTTTTAAATGGTAATCTGCAAATCCATAGACTCCTTAACAATAGACAAAATTATCCATAGAGCAATGTTTCGTTCTTTGATCAATCGTCACTCGATTTAAAAAAACACGTACTTTCGTAAACTTAAGTAAGAATCTAAATAAGTCTGGTAACTTTTATTTTTTTATTGATTTTAAATGAGTGATTAATTTATCTGCTAATGTAGAGCCGTGTACTTCTGTAAGATTATCAGGGCGAGGGAATGTTTTAATTGTGTTGGACTTGCTGCGGGCAAGGACCGCGTGACGTCATACATGTACAGAACGTATGAGTAATTACTCTTTGGACTTAAAGTTTTGTAGGTGAAAAAAATAAGTATATCATTTAGACATTGAAATTCTACTTAATGACTTAACGGACTTTACTTATCTATGGTAACATATTATTGCGTAATGCTGCCTAGCATGATAACGACGACAAAATTTTGTCGACCCTTTTCTCGGGTTTTAATCGAATATCTCTATATTTATCATTATTATCGAATAAATAAATATATATCTTTCGGGTCTTACATGACACTTACACTTAAAACTTCGACTCCTAATGAAAAAAGTAGAGATATTTGTCGATCGAGATATCTTTTCTATTAAAGTTATCGATGTCGAGATATAATATATCGAGATATCTTATATCTAGGTTTGTCTTCACTTGTCCGCGAGATATCTCTTGATAGTCATGCTAGGCATTTTTAAGCCCGTATTTTAAGACATCAATCGCAATCTATTTTTGAGAACTGTCAAAATGACAAGATTCTATAGAGAAAAATGGTTTGACAAGTCTCAAAACTAGATACAAACCTGAGTCAAGTCTTGGAATACGAGCCTTAAAGTTTTTTTTTATGTTAGATATCGACAGACGAGCATGAGGTTCACTTGATGGTGGGCGATACCCCAGCCACAGAACATCAGGAGGAATATCGTTACCCGGTCAGAATATCGATATTCCTCCCACCCAATCATTGCCCGAAGTTACTGGACGTGGGGAAAACTGCTTACAGAAAATTATAAACATGACGTCCCGGTGGATTCGAACCCAAGACCCATCGATGCGCACGGCAGTAGTTCTACCGAACGTGCCAACGAGCCCGTCGAAAAGTGTTAATGTTAAATTAAAATAGACAATAATAATATTTTAGAATTCTCATTCTCTTTTAGGTAAAATGATGTCAGTTTTATTGATTGCACAAGTAAACTTGTAATATTATAGAATAATCTTTGTTAAAAATAAGTCATTATCTTTTATGATGGTGTTCTCACGGCATTCCTAATCGTATAGTACATATCAGTAGTTTACATCACATGACTTCCACGATATCTACTGGCTTCAAATAATTGATACATATAACTTGTTATTTATGAATCGTTAATGTATTTTCTTCGTCTTAAATAAGTTTTCGGGGTATTTTATGTTGATACTGGACCGGAAATGCATTCTGGTCAACGACACTGCAATTTCATAGCAATTTGGACGCTTTTAACTTGTCCGATAAACCAAATTGATTAATTTTCATTTAAAAAAGTGTATCGATTACAATGACAGTTTAAATATATTAATACAATTTAGGTAATTAAAAGCCGAGTATATAAGCCTAATTAAACGTTTTTTTATGGCTGAAAAACGGTCTTTTTTAATGTTATTGTGGTGATTATACCAACATTATCTATACTAATATGTAAAGAGGAAAGATTTGTATTTTTATATGTTTGTATTTTTGTATGTTTGTAACGAATTAACTCAAAAACTACTGGACCGATTTTTTTTTATCACCAATAAAAAGCTACATTATTAACAAGAAATGTTTCTAGCTAGTTAGTTAGTTAGCTGGCTAGTTTGTACATTGCACCCGTGTGAAGCCGGGGCGTGTTGCTAGTTAGTTATAAAACGTTATAAAATTAGATAACCTAATGAAATTATAGACGAGGAGTTTTAAAAATCTTATAATTATATGAACGTATGTTATGATGATTTACAGTATTATGTATCGTATACAATTTGATTATAAAAACTTTATATTATAAAGAGGAAAGATATGTATTTTTGTATGTTATGAATAAACTCAAAAACTACTGGACCGATTTTGAAAATTCTTTCACCAATTGAAAACTACATTATCAGCGAGTAACATAGGCTATGTTTTGTGTATAGTAAATCTACATTGTACCCGTGTGAAGCCGGGGCGCGTTGCTAGTCATTAATAATAGTAATCGGATATTTGAGAAACCTGATCGCAATTTTTTCACCTTTTATGTTTATGGTTGATGAAGGAAATAAAACATCCAGCATTATTAATTTGAATTTAATTCTCATGGCATTTTTTATCAGCACTATCGTTCGGTGCGGGTTTCAAAGGCTATTTTGGAGTTGGGTCTACCTTTTTATTTGTAGCTACTTAAATTCCTTAGCGATGACATGTCTTAAATATTTAATGTAAAGCGGAAATAGGTTTTAATGTTGAGACTTGAAAATCTAAGTCATCTTTTATCACGTAATTTTTTAGTTTTCAATATCATCCTTATACATATATAACCTTATTTTGACGGGTTCGTTAGTGTGTTTGATAGAACACCTACGCACCGATGGGTCGCGGGTTCAAATCTCGCCGGTATGACATGTTTATAACTTTCCATAAACATGTCTTTTCCATGTCTGGTCATTTCGGCCATTGAACGGGTGGGAGGAATATCGCAATTCCTACCGGGTAACGTACCACCGTTCATAGATGAAAATACCGTGAAGTGCATTTTGCGCGATTCGGTCTCACGTTAAGGATTTTCGAATGCTCAATTGAAAATGCGATGCGAATGAATCATTGCTTGATGTTCTGAGGCTGGGGTAGGTGAACCTCATGCTTGTCTTGCAATATCTAACATAAATAAAATACCTTATCTAGTAATATTGAATATTTCATAATTATATTAAATCCACAAAATTAGACACTTCTATTACTTCTTAAAACCTAGTTAAAGTTTGAACAAAAATAAATAAAATCATTGGCCTAAGATTAGTACTGCCATACTTTTTGCATTCCTAACTTATAACCCTTCAACTGAACAATCTATGGGAAAGTTATTCCAGGAATGAACGATAAGGGCACACTTCCTCCGACACACCTCTCTGTCTCTCATATGAGATTTCACGATATAGAGCGAGACAAGTGATAAGGAATGTCCCATACCAACTCGAGCATTATTATTCAAAGAAAGTCACCAGTCATCCACGTACTTGGCAAGTGTTATTTTTATATAGATGTACTTTAATTAAGATTAAACGTGTGTTTGTACAAATAATAAAACAATTGAATTGAAGTGAATCTTTTAGTAAATTTCCTTGAATTACTTCAAGATTTTGACGCGCTCGTTGGCGCGTTCGGTAGAACAACTACCGTGCGCATCGATGGGTCGTGGGTTCGAATCCCACCGGGACGACATGTTTATAATTTTCTGTAAGCATGTCTTCCCCACGTCTGGTAACTTCGGGCATTGATCGGATGGGAGGAATATCGAAATTCTGTCCGGGTAACGAACCACCGTTCATGGATGGAAAATTATCTAAGTATCTGTACTATATCATATTATTGTTTCAATGATATTTTTTTAACTGAAGAACTAAAATATATCAAACATATTTCTTAATTTAAAAAAAATATAATATCAACAATTTTCTGTCTCTTGACAGCTAACTTGACAAGGATCGTTTTTGACAGCAATCGATCTTTTAATACAGATACAAATAACATATTTTTTGTGAGAAAATGTAATTATCAAAAGGTTTCGATATAATCGAATCGAAAAGGGAGAGGTCGGTAAAGATGATAGATATGACAACTTGCATAAATGTGCATGTATTTTTATAAATGCACCACATTTATATATTTAATAATAATCGTTGCAATTTATAAAGAGATGATATTTTAAAAAGAGAGATTTCGCCATTGAAAAAATATTTATTGATTTAAATAGTGCGGACTTCCTCCGTGGTTTAGTGGTAAGTGTGATGCGTTTAACTACCGGAGATTCTGGGTTCGAATCCCGGGGATTTAAAAATATATATCGGTTAGGCCTCAGTTGTTTTGATCACCTACTTGCCAGTAAAGAAGAATAATTAATGAATCAGATACAGAAATGCCCCATGCCCCACTAGGGGATTCGGAAATTCACTACTATGGCGTTCATACTTAAAGCCCATAATCAATTAAATATAAATTATATTTCATTAAATAAATCGGATTATATTAATTAAGTTAATTTCATTTTATTCTAATTAATAGAGAGAACCACATTATATTTGTTTAATCGCAAAGGAAACTGAAATTTCAAATACACGTGCTTGCGAACCTTGTTATACAAATAATGCCTACTTCTATACAACAAACAATACGGTTACAAATAATACTACCAAAAAAATATATACAATTTTTGTTGATCGGACTACAGTTTTAAGCACCTCTTAAAATGATCCGGTTTTTACCTACACGACCGTAATTTTGATCGTTAGTAATTCTTGAGCCTCGACTTCTGCAAACACACGGTGACCATTGTAAATTATTATCGTCTCCCTCTAATTTAAGCGAGAAATATGAATAGACAGAGACGGAAGATACAAAGCTCGAGCCTCGCTAGCGGGACATCGACCAGCAGCTTTCAGAAAAACCTCAATCTGTTGTAACAATATTGTAACTCTGAAAAATATTTTAATAATCGCGATATGATTTCTTATTAATTATCTTTCAATATTATTAAGATACTGATAAAGCATGATATATACAGGGCTTATTCTTTTTTTTTCATTTATTTTTGGTTATAATAAGTAAAAATAAATAAATTTCATTAAACTAGTGATCCGGACGTATATGTAAAAAACATCTGTTATCTACTCGCTGATAATGTAGCTTTCTTTTGGTGAAACATTTTTTAAAATATGTCGAGTAGTTTTTGAAATATATCGTAACAAACTAGCAATCAGTTTCCTATTTATAATGTTATTATAGATTTGTCTCTAGATAATAAGTCTTGGTTTGTTTTCTAGTTGATATATAGACAATCAGTTCAGTGGATTTTTGATTTATTTTAATGTCAGTTCAAATTTCCGAGTTACAACCTTGTGGTACCACGGTTACTTGCCCTGTGGACATCTACAAAAACCGTGCAGCCTGTTCACCTTTGTGTGCGTGAATATCCACACTGCCTCACACAGCTGCGCGCGCATACCGACAGCGCTCGCGCATAGAAACTTTGCAGTTGTACAGCGACTTTTAGGGTCAACATTCGTTTTATAGCGATCCTGCGCGACAAATTCTTAATTCAAAATTATGAATAATGTGGATTTGGAGTTAGGTTGTGTTTATGTGTGCGTGTGAGTGTGGTGATTGTGATGTGGCCTGGAAAATGTGGGATAACTTCTTCTACTCGAAGTCTGTGAGGAAAAAGTGTAAAGTTTAGGTGAGTCTTCTATATGAAGGATATTTTAAATAAGTGGTGGTTGTTTTTATTAGACTTTGGCTACTAATTTTAAATAGTGAAGAAATTATCATATGATTGCGAACTATTACCGGTTCTTATAGTCTGGTATTATAAATTGCTCTTTCTTCACCTTTCGCTCATCTTCAAAGAACATTCACATATTAGTGACATATTATTATATGCATATATACCTATAATCTGATGATTATATATCAACGACCCTAGCATAAGCAACTAAGAACTTTAAAGTTACAAAGATAAACTAATAGATCGACATTAATATGTGGACTTTATTAAGAATACAACGGGTCGTATTACAAAATCCGATTTAAGTCAAATTCTCATCTCTTGAGAACTGCCAAAATATTAAACTCCTCTCTCAATTTTGAGTTATGTCTTGGAATATGAGCCTCAAAACCAATCGAATACTTAACCAAGACTCATTCATTTGATTAACAAGTTTTTTCGTTGCAACCAGATTCTCAGTACAGTAGCTAACGGGTTGGCTCCACTGGATGCTTTACAAAGACCAGAAAAATAAATTATTTCGTTATAACTTTATAACAGAGGTGTGCGCAATGCGCAAAGAAGGTTTTAGCAATTTTTTGGTGGTTCAGTTTTGTTAGATACACTTTGAAAACTTCAAGAAAAACACACAAGGTTGCAGACAGAAATATTTCTGCCCCGTGGGGGATGTGGGAATTAATGTAACGAAGTAAACAGTTCGTTTGGTGGTGAATACCTGCTACAGCAGTTGCAGGTTTGGGCTATGGCTGTTATGCCTAAAAGGCCTATGCGATGCTTTACTGCTCTCAATATTTAAAGACGTAGCCTCTGTTATGGGGAATAGCTAATAGACAAGTAAGTCATTCATGACCAAAAACTAAGACCTATAAGTTATTCATGACTTTTAGCTTAAAACACCCTTAATAAAGCGTTAATCGCTACTGTCATATTATATCATGAATAATTTATTTATGTTAGGTATCCACAGCTTCACTTGATAGTAGGTGATATCCTAGCCACAGAACACCAGTAAATGATGCGCTGTCAATCCATAGGTAGACTGAAACCGAAATGCGCAATATGCTCTTCACGGTTTTCCCACATACGAACGGAATTATTAATCTCTACTTTTTGGCACTACTGATAACTCCATTACATACTCTATATTTGTGGTAGTAAGCACTCAGAGGTAACCGTGTTACTGTTTTAGGAATTAACTAAAGTTCTATACGTATCTGGTGTATTAATTACAATAGCACCGAATTATTGATATTAAAACTACAATGAAAAAGTTGAATCCAACCATTTGTGTGTCATATCAATCTTCAAATGAACACAGGTCAAAGTCATTCCTGCTCATTTGAAGCTCCACTAAATGATAAATAGGCTTTTTTAGGCTTCGTTCTGGAAGCTTTCAAAACTGGTATTAATGATTGTTATCTTGGTACAAAATGTCTTTTAGAAGAATTTCTGGTCGTAAAAATTATGTACCGTTTAAGTGATTTATACTTTGGGATACAGTTTAAATTTGATTGAGCCTCATTTTTTATGTTGTTAATAAGGGGATTTTTAAATTGTAAGATATCTCTTTACTAAGAAATAATTTTGATTTTAATTTTCACAGAATTTACTTGATTGGTATCCAACTTATTGCATGAATGCACTATTGATATTTTACTTATATAATACATATATAATACTAGCAAGGCTTACCACGGGTGTAATATAGATGTACTATACACAAAAATATAGCATTCGCTGATAATGTAGCTCTCTAATGGTGAAAGAATTTTTAAAATCGGTCGCGTAGTTTTTGAGTTTATTCATAACATACAAAAATACAAATCCTTCCTCTTTATAATATTATAAATAGATATGGATATAGAAGAGTAAACAATTGATAAAAAGTAAATACAAACTTGTTTTAAGTTCTTGAAACAAACAATAATGTAAATAGTATTCATAAAGTTGACATTTACCTATACCATTATGTGATACCTGACAATTGAAATAAATATATAGCAAGACTTTTGTACTACGTGGAGTAAAAATCATAATTAAAAGCGTAAGTATTATTACTCGTACAATATATTTTAAGCTTTTTCTCTCTATTATAGTGTTGATATAAAATATACACATTCTTACATAAACGATCAGGTGACCTCCAAACATTTTAGTTAGAGTCGGAAGAACTATTTTTAAAGTACCTACACTTGATAAAAGACACAGAACTCTATATCATTCGTATAAAACAACACTCAAGATGTCGTTCAAATTTCCAGTAAAATCTACTATATAAAAATAAGTCGGGTTTTCCTTCCTGACGCTATAACTCCAGAACGCACCAACCGATTTCCACGGTTTTGCATTCGTTGGAAAGGTCTCGGGCTCCGTGATGTTTATAGCATAGTGTATAGAAAATTCAGGAAAAATTTCAACAGAAAAGCGGGAAAATCTTTTTTCACATACAGCGGTGGGCAAATGGGCATATTCCAATCTAAGAATAATTGTATAATTTCGAAGCCAATATTTTGGCAGAACAACGTCTGCGGGGTCCACTAGTATATTATATAATAAAATATTTCAAACATAATAAGGAAATGTAATAAAAATATATGAACATGTCACAATATAGGGGTAACCACAAGCGGACCAATAAAACAATACTTTTATTGTATTGTATTGTTATATTCGCGTGAATTCACCCGAGCCTCTGTAGTAAAAATGTTAATTCCGAAAGTATAAATATATTAATACAATAGTAACACGCCCCGGCTTCGCAAGGGTGCAATGTGTACGATTATACAAAAACAAAACAAACAAACAAAACTATGTTACTCGCTGATAATGTAGCTTTCTATTGGTGAAAGCATTTTTAAAATCGGTCCAGTAGTTTTTGAGTTAAATCGGAACAAACAAAAAAACATACAAACAAACAAATCTCACAATATTAATATAGATATAGATTAATACATAATGAATTTGTGAGATACTATCAACATTTGAATAGACGAACGTTTTTGAAAGTGCTGAAGTTTCAAAATGTTTTGTTTTTTTTTATAGAATAGAATAGCGGTATTTCCGAAACTTACTTTCCGAGACTTAGAAACCTTCAAAAAAAAGAGCCTAGGTACTCATTTCTTAAAGGCCGGCAACGCACGTGCAAGTCCTCTGGTGTTGCAGATGTCCATGGGCGCCGATAATCACCATCAGGTGAACCGTCTGCCCGCTTGTCCCCATTTTTTTTTTAATGGGGACAAAATGGCAACGTTATTCATTAAATTCAAATCCATGCATAACTTGCGGAGTTATTGCGTAACAAACATACAAAAAAAAAGCAACATACAGACGAATTGAAAACCTCCTCCTTTTTTGAAGTCGGTTAAAAAACAAACGAATTTTTTGACGACTATGAAAATCATAAATATAAATGAAACAATAATTAATTATACTTTTTTTTTAAATACCGTTTTGAAGTGATTTCGGTGTAGGCGTGTTGAGAACTTACAAATCATCTAACAGATTTAAATCGATAAATCAATATTTAATATACAAGACTAGACTAGTTTGCTATTTTCTCTAAAACTGGTATGAAATCGGAGGAAGTATCTTGCAGGTTGTTGCTTTAAGGCTTTTAAATATTATAACTACCTACTATGCTTTCCTGTGACATTCTTATTATAACTAACGGTATATTTGTAATGTACCTATTGGTAATCGTTTTTTCTAAGTAAAATACTAATAAACGAAAACATTATTTTATTAAAATTTGGTATTGAGATAGCTTGAATTATTTTAATTTGAATTTATGGGGGAATCGGCTGGCAGTCATACATAGTTGATTAAATTATGAAAATTATGTTGGCATGCGTCAATATACTAAATTATATCAACAGAAAACTTTAAGATAAAAATGTGCTTGTACATTTCAATAGGAAACCGATGTGGAGAGCAATAATTAAAAGAAAAGTTGAAACAAGATTCTAAAAAGGTCTCAACGTCATAAATATTCTTAGGTAGTAAGTAAACTCTCCAATTAATTCAATATTAATAACAGATGCAAAGCCGTTGCAGATAAAAATCATAATAAATCGTAAATTAAAACATGTCTTGTAATATTAATTTAATAAAATGTTATTTAAGTATTGTATCTGTAATATTAATGGTTTAAAAAACAAGCAATTCCGGTAGCCAGTGTTGCTCAGTGAGTTAATTATCGTGTCCATTTGAAAATTAATGAATTTTACGATAAGTTAAATGTATGCAGGAATTCGGCCACTGTTATACCTAAGAAATTTAGGTTGAAATTAATACTTTAAAAGAAAGCTTTCAAATTATGTTGCTAGTACAAAATGGCGCTTAAGATGACTTTAAAGTAGGGATGTTATGGAACTGAAGAAAGATCCGTATCCGTTAATTTTTCAGCGGATCTTTAACCTTATAATTTTTCGGTGTTAGGTGATTAGATAGCAATAAAAACTATTAAATTCCATTCAGATTGTTTCTTAAAATCACTCATTTTGCAGTTGGCACCTTTAGATTGAACACTAAATAAATAAATATATTCAAGATCACACGGATCGACATCGATTGAGTAAGAAAATTAGGATCTGTATCCTTTCCCGCGGGTCTTGACATCTAATATCCGTATTCGGATCCGAAATCCGAATCATTACTATTAAACACTATGTATCAATTATCTAATCATTATTGAGATTAGGTCAATGATTTTGTTTAACAATTAGATACGTTTTACTTTCTTCTTAAATTAATACTTATAACTACTTTCATATCTAACATAGGGCACAGCATTATTAATTCCAAAGTTCTAATTCACTCAAAAGAAAAAATCCAATCTAACCTATCTAAAATATAAAAACTTTTCCAATTTAAATCTTTTTTTTTATGTCAGATATCGACAGACGAGCATGAGGTTCACTTGATGGTAGGCGATACCTCAGCCACAGAACATCAGTCAATGATGCGCTGTCGACCTAATTTTTACTTCGAGCATTCGGAAATCCATAGACTGAAACCGAAACGCGCAATGTGCACTTCACGGTTTTTCCATCTATGAACGGTGGTTCGTTACCCGGTCGGAATTTCGATATTCCTCCCACCCGATCAATGCCCGAAGTTACTAGACGTGGGAAAAACATGTTTACAGAAAACTATAATCATGTTGTCCCGGGTGGGATTCGAATCCACGACCCATCGATGCGCACGGCAGGTGTTCGCCAGGCAGGGACGCCAACGAGCCCGTCAAAATCTTATATTGAATAACGGTATTGACTAATAAATAATCATTGATATATTATTCCAAACCCATATTTTATAACTTTCATTTACTAAAATCATTGTCATTATATGAAATGAAATGAAATGAAAATTAATTTATTTTTGAAGAAAACTTTAACACACATACAAAAAATAAATAAATGAAAACAATTGTAAGATAGCTTAATCTTAAATACAAAACCAAAATCTTAATAAATAAATGAGCTGTGTGGCACTGGTCTTCCAAAACTGGAGTCTACTCAGTTACAGTTGTGCTCATACTTTAATAAGCACAACACTGATTTTCAGTGACCCCATTGTGTGACATTTGGAGCTGAACTGACATTTGTGTTTTAGGAGTAAAATAATAGACATAATTGTGGCACTAAAATACATAATAAATAAAATTAAGATGTAAAAGAAATGTAACTAAAACATAATGGTAATGGTAAAGAAATAAATAAATCTCAAACTTTTTTATGCATGTAAATATATAAGAAATAAAAAATAAAATATAATTATTTTATATAGTAAAATTAGAGTGCTCACCAAGGCTGGAGATGTAAGTTTGAATTTAGCAATATTTAATTTTTGTATTTTATTCTAAAATTTGTAATTGAATGTAAACCTCGTAGCTGTGGTGGTAAATTATTCCAGCACTTGGTGGCATTGTACTTGAAACTTCCCCTAAAAGCCGCAGTATGATGCATGGGGGGACAGAGCCTAGCCTGTGCAATGTTCCTTGTGATGAAGTTCAACACCCTGCCCTCATTTGCCCATAACAGTTTCAAATAGAGATATGCTGGTGTTTTTGTCTGTATAATTCCGAAAAGCATACAAGCGTAGTGTAACCGTCTCCGGCCTTCCATGTTCAAAATATTGGCTTCTCTTAGATACGGACTTATATGATTTCTGTATGGAATATTCCAACAAAACCGGGCGCAGGCGTTTTGCACACGTTGTATAGCACTTTTGGTGCGGGCAAGTAGTCTAGGACCATACGTAGTATCATTATAATTAAATTTAGAAAGGACTAAAGCATCACACAACCTGACACGAAGATTTGTATCTAAATAGTTCCTAATACGATACAGGACTTTTAAGCGATAAAAACAGTTCGCGACTGTAGTGTTAATGTGTTTCTCGAATCTAAGATTCTCTTCAAATATTACTCCTAGATTACGAACCTCGTGAACTCGTTCAATAACTTTATTATTAATAACTATTTTAGGATTGAGACATTCAATTTTTTCAACGACTTTAGGGGTTCCCAGTATCATAAATTTGGTCTTAGACGGATTGAGAACCAGTGAATTATTTACAGACCAAGTATAGATTTTGTTAATGTCTGAATTTATAAGGTTTTCTGCTGCTAACATTTCGTTTGGCTTAAAAGACATGTAGAGCTGTATATCATCTGCATATATTTGATATTTACAATGTTCAATGTGTTTAACTACATCGGCACTGTACAAGATAAATAATAGCGGTCCTAATATTGATCCCTGAGGTACACCGCGCTCAAGAACACGACAATCAGAGAAAGACCTACTTCCATCTTCCTGTGTAATAACTACAGTTTGGGTTCGATAACTTAGGTAACTGTGGAACCATTTTATTGCTTTGGGACTCAATCCATAGTAACTTAGTTTGGAGAGCAGCAGGCTAGTATTTATGGTATCAAATGCACGCGAGTAATCAAGCAGTAATAAAATTGCTCCCTTTCCATCATCTTGTGCAGTAAGAATATTGTCGACTACGTCCATTAGTGCAGTAGTTGTACCTCGGCGTTTTCTAAACCCTGATTGGTGATCAGGTAATATGCCATTATACTCCAGGAAGCCCATTATACTATGTATTAGGTACCTACCTATATGTCAATGATTGAAATGATTTTTGATAAAATTAAAAATTACAGACAACAGGAAATGGCATGCTGTTTTCGTACCTCATTGATACCTCTTGACTTTTATTAAAACATATCACACATTTAAATAAAAAAAATACCGAGCTAAAATGCATTATATTGACTACGTGACCATACTTGCTGAAAAGCCTTCGAAACTTCGGGATAAATAATATATTAAATATACCGAGTTTATACAATGCCTGCTTGGTTACTGAAAATTCAGGCTTCTAGTTTTATCCACAACGAAGTTATAGGAAGTCGAAAATGGCCCGAACTACTTCGAAAAAAGGATAGTACGGCCGTGCCGCTTTTTGCTCGACTTGGCGGAGGCACTGCCGTGCCCCCAGATAATAAAAAAATCACGTTTTAATCCGCTAAAATTTATTTTAACATTGAGGATTTTCAGTTTGAACGTAAAAATGTATTTGAAAATTGGGTTATTTTCACAGCCCTAACATGGACGCTGTTAAGCAGTACAGTGTCAACCCACATGGGATTTGATTTGCCATTTTGAGAAAATTGAGTTTGAAGTTTTAATTAGGTTTAATAAAAAAACTTTTAATTTACTTAATACAATTTAGTTTATTATTGTTAAACATTTTAGGGTTTCATTCCCACTAATTTTTTTCAATATTTATTGCTATTAAAACGATTTAAATTATGTTTTGACGGGCTCGTTGGCGCGTTCGGTAGAACACCTGCCGTGCGCATCGATGGGTCGTGGGTTCGATTCCCACCGGGAGCACATGCTTATAATTTTCTGTAAGCATGTTTTCCCCACGTCTGGTAACTTCGGGCATTGATCGGGTGGGAGGAATATCTAAATTCCGACCGGGTAACGAACCACCGTTTATAGATGGAAAAGCCGTGAAGTGCATATTGCGCGTTTCGGTTTCAGTCTATGGATTTCCGAATGCTCGAAGTAAAATATTAGGTCGACAGCGCATCATTGACTGATGTTCTGTGGCTGAGGTATCACCTACCATCAAGTGAACCTCATGCTCGTCTGTCGATATCTGACATAAAAAAAAAAAATGTACTCCAACTCAAAGGGAGCGATTGGTATCATTTACATTTTTAATAATTTTGTAGGTTGACACTGTATTGCTTAACAGCGTCCATATATTCTCGCTTGAAAGCATTGTTAGATTATCATGTGATACGCATATTTTAAGTTCTCTTTCCCGCTTTTTGAGCTTGTTACCATTCGGAGATTATTCACCATCGAGCGTGAAAGCTCATTAAAGTACGTATAAAGTAGGGTTTTCTCTTGCTTCATGGTTAAATCATTTAATTACTTTTTGTTTGTATTTTAATTCGAATTTTCACGAATTTGGTTGAACTATTGAGACTTTATATAACTATACATATACCATATAAACCAAAAATTAATAATTATTATAATAAGAGTAACAGAATAGATAAAAATATTTTTTTTATTTTATTTTTAATATAGTACACGCTTATCTCCAAAATGACTGAACTGATTTTCATTCAGTTTTCATAAGTAGATTAAGCTTAGCCAGAAGCAACATAGATTAAGTTGTTTTATTTAAATCGGATGTTGGGAAGTTATTGTCATTTAAAGTTTACAAACGAATTCTCGGGCACAAGCTAGTATATGTAATTTTTAATCGATTATATAACGTTTAATTGACTTCTTCATGAAAAAAAAAAAACATTTTTCGTTTTCTGTTAGAAAAAAGTCAAAACACTTTATAGAGTTAGAGAGAGTAATAAAAAGGGATAAGTGAATTTCTTGGTAAAACTGACTTATTTACTTTTTATTTTTTTATTTTATTTCTTCATTCGGTCCTTTAGATTATACCTTGATGTAATTTTTTATCAATTATCTTAGAAGTAAGAATACACAAATTTAGCCATCCACATTCTAATGGATTGTACATACAAAAGCAATCATATAAACGTCTTCATAACTAAATCAGGCCTAAGATAAAATCTAGAATTACAGTCATGAGCTGGCGTGACCTTTATATGTGTGGGAGTACTATAACAATATAATAATTACTTTATTCGTGGTGTGGGTGTTAAATCTTATATTTTAAAGACTGATATGATGTTATGAATTTATTACAGTATCGCTAAACTTGGGGTTTTAGATTTTTAATTATTGGATCCCATGTGTTGGATAGTCTCAAACCATCTTTTCTATTGAAGTTAAGGTGTTTTTTAATTTCAATAGCCTCGCGTACCAGTCTGGGAAATAATCTAGTTTCTCTTGCGAGGATTTTCTTATAAAGTATTTTATTTAAATACTCGCGTTATTAAAAGGCAATATTATCAATCATTTGTTTTTCAATAGGTATAAAAATTTTGGTGAGCACTAATCAGTACTCAAAAATTAATACCTGTCTATAGCTATTGTATGTTCAGAAACATGAAGTTATAACGTGAATATCTATAACTATGACGTACCCGAGTGGTTCCGTCAGTGACTACTCTTAGTAGAAAAACTGATAATCTTTTACTCAAAAAACCCGTTGAGAACACGTGTAAACGCATTAGAATATTGTAACAGTATCTAGAAACACGCATTCTTTAAACGAATCGAGATAAAACTATGTATGGTATGTTATGACGGAACTACAAGATACATAAATAAGCTTTCTTATTTATTTGTGAGGAAACGGCCTTATCTCGAAGCATACCTTATGGTATAATGGTTTCTAAGTATGCAAAGATATCCGAATAAGTAATGGGTTAGTTTATTTTTAAGTTATGTGGCATTACCGGGAGTTTTGTACTTGTAATGTGCTTATAAATCTATAAAATATATTGAACTGTGGTCTTTTTAATAAAAGCAAAATGTATTTGACCGCTTCTGTGGTTCAGTGGTAAGTGCGATGCATTTAGCACCGAAGGTCATAGGTTCGAATCTCGGGGAAACAAAATTAAAAAAAATATTTTACGGTCGGGCAAGATCGAAATGATTGATAAAACAGAAATAGATCATCCCTATCTTCCTTGTGGAGACAAGGGAATTCACTTTTTTTTATAATATCTTTGGCTAAATTGATTAAATTATTAAAGTATCGAATTTACACCAAGCAGGCAGACTGAAAGAATAATTATAAATCCCTATTTTTATTTAAATAATAACAACAATTTAAACAAAATTCGCACTTTCAAAACAAAAATGACATTATGCAAATGTTAATATTTTTTAATATGGCTATTTGAAGTCAGGGATATTGTAGAGGTTCGTAAATCGTAATCAATATTAGAAATTACTACCTAAACTCAACAATTTAGACTATTTAACTTTAAAGTACTCTGAATAAAGTGGCGTTTTTAGAATAAAAATAAGTTTATAAAAAATTGGCAGTGTCACTTTTGTTTTCAAAGTGCGAAATATACCTACTTACAATTTCTGATAAATAATTTTGCTTATCGCTTCAATACTTAATATTATTAATGTAAAAGTTTGTTGCTGTGTTCACTACCAAAATATGCTTAGTACAGGTAGAATGTAAAGGACGTTAGTTAAATTGGCATTTTCTTAACCATTTGCACACATTTTTCCATCAGTCCAATCGTATGTCCATATATTCTTGAATTTTTGGGATCGCTAATTATGAATGCCCAATCAAATCTCCAAAATTCAAGATAGTTGATCCAATATAGCTAATTGAAATTTGGAAAACGTTTGAAAAATAAAAAAAAAATCGATCCAGTGACTTGCTAGGTTGCATTTAGTATTTATAGTTAGATTGGAATTTAATGATAATAGAAATATAATTCGACTCGACTCCGTAAACTAGTGTTTATTCAAAACGTTAAACCCATTTTTTTATAAAACAGGTATAGACCTTATGCACAGGGTTAAACCTTCATAAGTTCATGCCAATCATTTTCACCATTTCTTTAGATGTTACATACATACTTACACTGAGCTTAATTACGCATAATTTATCGTCTGTGGCAGATATATAAATAGAAATCAAAGGAAGAGGCTTCCAATAAAAATTCCAGCACCACTTCTAACGCGCAATCAATTACATCGACACTGGCGACAAAATAGCATAAATAGCGCAAAAAAGCGCTGAGTTCTTTCACCTGTCTGGTTCCGTAAGCGTATTAAAGTGGACATTTTTATGTTCTGCTTTGATTTACTGCGTTAGACTTCAACATTCTGAGTGTTTGATAATAAGCCTGTTAAGGCTTCGTTTAACAGACTCTAGCTGCAAGAGCTGTGGATTTTTCGCTGATACAGTTCAGATATACAAGGCTACAAACTCTCAAAGCAGTTTTGTTCATTATACTCATACATACATACATATATATCACGCCTCTTTCCCATTGGGGTAGGCAGAGATCACGGAATTCCATATGCTCCGATCCTTACATACCACTTTCGCTTCTTCTACTTTCATCAATGTTTTCATACTTTATCATTATACTCGATAACGTTAAAGCGCAATATCGTGTATAAGTTTGTCTCGTTCTGTTTTAAAGAACTCCTGCCATTACATTGCTTGATGCTGTACCAGTGTTTGAGAATTCTATCTTATGTTTATTTTGATAAAAGTAGGGAAACGAAATATTTATGAATCTGGTGTGAGTGGCAGAGCAGAGCCGGTAGTGGTCGATCTAGGCGAATGTATTTTGATCAGATCGGGGACGGCTTTCAAATTCCTTTATTACAATTTGAGAAACTGTACCACAAGAAGCCTATCGAATTTAAATGATTGTGATATAAATAAAAAAAGAAACATAATTGTATGCTTTAATTATTAAGTTTGAACGTATATTTGTTTATACTATACTAGTTTTTAATCTGTTTGACGAAGGCTTTATTCATATATGGGAACAAAACTAAACCTGTCGTCTGATTTTATAGAGCAGATTCACATTGATTGATTTATTTTTCCACTTATTTGTACTTCGTATAATTTAGAATTTATACAAGTTTGTAATGGTATTATATATTTTTAATTTTTTGAGATATGTCTTAGTAATTTTTATAACATATTTTTTATATGAATTCAACGGAAATACTTAAGCCAACGAGTTACATGTTCTTAAGTTATTACTGTCGCCCATAAGTATCCACAACGTTAGATTAGAGGTGGGTGTGTGTTTGCTGGCTTTTAATTTACCAACTGAACATTAAAATATCCTGAAATAATCACTATTATGATTTTCATGTACTGGCAACATTTGTGCTCTGGGTTTCCGTGACACAAGTGTACATATGTCGCCTATAGCACCTTAGGTTCGAATTTAGGAGAAATAAGTAGATAAAAATGCAATTTGGTATTTATAATATTAGTAAGATTATTATGTTATAACTTTTAAAAATGTTATTAAGAGTAGTTTAGGAAGAAGAGATAACATCAATAATGAAATATTGTAGATGTCTCCCCGTGACCACGCTTGCTTGTAAATAATATGACAAATAAATCGTTTCCGGTAAAAGCTAAAAGAAAGTAAAATAATACTTATTTTATTTCAAAATTAGAAATATCATCTAAACTAAACTTTTGTGGTCAATGATCTCCCTTTAACTGCTTATGAATGAAATATCTTTAGTTGTGAATTACGATCTGTTAAATATTTTATCTGTAACGGCGCCAAACAATAACTCGAGACAGTTTAGTTTTCTCATAAAAGTTATGAGAAAATTGCTTGTAAATCTCAGAGCGTCAGAAATAAAGCTTGCTTTTAATCTCTAAACCTGTCTTTTAGACCTGACAGGTGAAAGCAATCTAACCCTGCTTAACGAAAACAGAGTCTATTATATTGTCGGAAATGTCAGAATCGCATCACTATACCTTTAGCGTACAGATTAATAGTGTATACAAAATTATGCTATAGCCCACAGGAATAAGTGCGAAAATGGTATGTATTTTTAAATGATATATTGGGAGTAGGGTACTGATCTATGAGTTTGCAAATCGGTTTACAGTTGATGCATTGTCTTGGAAGGGTCATTTAGTCGGTATGTGACCTGTGGGTCAAACTAAAATGGCTTCTCCACTGATTGAGTACATGAATGGCTGGTCATCATTTTGACAGCGCCATATTTTAAATATTTGTTTAACGGATACTTTACGATCGGACATCAATAAGATGGTTTTGACCTGACTGCATGTGTGTGGGAGTAATGACCATAGTTATTAGTGTTCCTGTGGTGTAGTGGTTTTTTGTTTGAGGAGACGAGCGTGGGGATCATTTATTGGTCAGTCATAGGCCATTGATTCGACGCGGTCGACCTATATCTTTATTTCTGGCATTTAGATACCTGACACCAAAAGAAGAAAAGTAACTAGCGAGTATTTTGTCAGCTCTCAGCGGAATCAATATTCCGAATTGATGATAGTTTAAAAAAATCGATTATGAAAAAGTACTTATAATTGTTTGAATTTGAAAAGCACTTCAGGGTTCGTTCATCTATCAATAACGGTTCGTTACCCTGTTGGAATTTAGATATCCCACCCGTTTAATGCTCAAAATTGCCAGATGCAGGGAATAAGATCCCTACAAAAAATTATAAACATTACCGATCCGATGGGATTCGAATCTGGAACGCAAGGTATATCTCCTACCCAACGGTCAGTCTCGGTATTATAAATAAGCTGTGTATCGAGTTCCATACATACATCAATAAAGTACATACATGACATGTACATGTATATATAGCTTTAACACATGGTATAGATATTCTATCTTACGAAGTCCGTTTCGCTATGAATGTTGGCAGTCCTGCACATATACATTGTTTTAGTGTGCGTAATCTCGGGAGCGCTCAGCATCTAACTCAATACGCAAACTAAAACAATGTATATCTACAGTGTACACGCTTGACAACATTTATAACCAAACAGACTTCGGGAGATAGAATCTTCAGGCCTTTGACCAATACGTACGTTACCGGTGTCAGATGTGTACTTTCAAGCAGCAGTGTGCAAACACTACACTCTATTGTCTTTAGGCGTGGGCTTATGGGATAATTAAGATGTGATAATAAATAGCTTAGGGCGACGAAAGCAAAGCAATAAGTGGGCTCTAATACAACTTTTTATACAACCGTTTTATTCGACTTAAGATAGCGCACTAATTGGGAACTTCCTCCTTTTTAGCAGTCCATTAAAAACAAATGAGACAAAGTTTTATATAAAAAGCATATTAGGTACAGCTGAGTCCAAAAGTGCTATTTGTCTTCTATAACCAGAAATGTATAATTTTTTGTTAAATGTATTATATTTATCAAATGTGATGTTGCTTAACAAGTTGATATGTAGTTATAATATAATTTTAACAGGATGGAATAATAATGTGCAAAGAGTATTTTGATTAACTTAACTACGACAAAATTTTGTGTGTCTTCCGGGTCTAACGTGACACTTACACACAAATTCAACTTCTAATCTCAAAAGTAGAGATTTTTGTCGATAGATCTCTATCTCTATCTTGTCTATCAAAGTTCTCGATCTCGATTTATATTTTTTTTTTTTTATGTTATAGGGGGCAAACGGGCAGGCGGCTCACGTGATGGTAAGTGATCACCATCGCCCATAGACATCCGCAACACCAGAGGGACGCACCTGCAGCGTTGCCGGCCTTAAATAACTAAGATATCGAGATATCTTAGTTTGTCTTCACTCGTCCGCGAGATATCTTTTGATGGTCATGCTTCTTAAAAAAAAACAGTATGATTTAAAAAATATAACTCGTAGTGTACTTATTACAACGCGATTTACTCATTATATTATTTATATGCATTTTCAATGCTTTCAGTCTCACGGATATTGTACCGTGAAACAGGGCTGTCGAAACCAAGGCGCGTTTTACATTTCTTATTCGATTGTCCCCCAATCTATTTCGTCATTTTTATTGGACCTAATTGGCCCATCTAGTTTGAACAGCCCTGCCGTGAAATATTGTAGCGACATCTACAATCTGCTACCACAATCAGTATAAAGTCGTCAATAACCCCGAATCGCGCTAACAATGTTTCTCCGAGTTCAGCCGGCCTAGCATGACCGCCACGAGATATCTCGCGGACGAGAGAAGACAAACTAAGATGTTAAATATCTCGATATATTATATCTCGACATCGACAATTTTGATAGAAAAGATATCTCTATCGACAAATATACCTATCTATTTTTTATATTAAAAGTCGAGTTTTAAGTGTAATTGTCATGACCCATGTTTAGACCCGGAAGAAATAAAGAGATAATCGATTAAAACACGACAAACGGTCGACAAAATTTTGTCATGCTAGGCCGGAGTAGGTACGGAGTGGTAAGGAAAACATAATGGAGGCCAGCGAATACAACCATGTGGATGCAAATCCATCTAAACCTTCGACATAAATCACTGGTTAGTCATTGGATCGATTTATTAAGGAGCCTTTCTTTATGTGGAGGAAAAGCAGACCTTCCTACCTCCACATTGGTGACCTCCCCGACATGATCTGTTACCCCCACAAGATATTTAATTTATATGTGTGTTACTCGCGTTAATATGTTATAAAATAATAAAGTTCATTAAAAGAAGATTATAAGAGACACAAATATAAAATTGCTAAATGTAATGTTAAACGCGTGCAACGTCGCAATTTTAAAATAAAATATTATATTAATATGTAATATGTATGTATATCCTATAAATATATTTTCTAGGGCTATTCTAACCAGTTTAACAACCTGTATTAATTCGTATGGCTTCTGGCAATACCGACGTTACGTGGGTTTACTATTTTTTGCTCTTGCCGCAAGAAAATAATATCTGCGTGGTACTAAAAGTTTTTTTGTTTGTTGCCAGCAAAATAAATTCCTTCTTCATCTTGAGTTTTAGAAAAGCTATTTTTATATATTTAAAATGATTTTTTTCTCAAAGTAATATTTTATAGTCCGTGCGTAATTATTTAAATTAAATCATATTAATCATTGTGAATTCATTTTAAATATAAATTGTCGGATACTTGAAAAAACATAATAATCATTATACAATGTTACAATTTTCTTGAAACACTTTAAATCATTTATTCAACTTTTTTCTTTGGCAAATAAATGTTTTGAATTTGAACTACATCATTTGAAGTCATAACATTTATAATATTTATGTTGTAATGTTATATTCAAGTCTCTAGTTCATACTAGTTTACCCACACTCAATATAATGTATACTTTACCGTAACACAGCTTGTAGGTTTAAATTTTAATATTATGGTGAATTGACAGGGAGCTGTACTTTTACATTTTTATTGCCATACTAGCTTGTTGGAATCAATTTTCATACTAACAACAATTTATATTCTAAATATCGATGCATATTTTATGTATATATTCGATTCTGTGTGGTTCAAACCTCTAAGAAATATATTCAGTGTGGAATATGAGGTAATTCTATATGCATTTACATTTATTTGCACTGTAACTGTATATTTCTGCGTTAAAACAGGCATAAAATTCAGTCGTTGGCGCGATGAGTAGTAGTTACACATACCTTATCTTCTACTGGTCCTGGGTTCGAATCCCCAGAAAAAAAAGATGTTTTGATAGGGCAGGGCACAGGGCTGATCACCTACTTGCCTGTAAAGAAAAGTGATCAGTGAAACAGACACAGAAATGTGTCTGCCCCATGTCCTACTATTTTATTACATCTTTATTAGAAGCTTAGCTCAAATAAAGCTGATAAAGTATTTTACTGGCGCAAGCTTATTTTTTATTTTTTTTATGTTAGATATCGACAGACAAGCATGAGGTTCACTTAATGGTAGATGATACCTCAGCCACAGAACATCAGTCAATGATGCGCTGTCGACCTATTTTTTGTTTCGAGCATTCGAAAATCTATAGACTGAAACCGAAACGCGCAATATGCACTTCACGGATGTTCCATCTATGAACGGTGGTTCGTTACCCGGTCGGAATTTCGATATTCTTCCCATCCGTTCAATGCCCGAAGTTACTTATAAATATGTCATCCCGGTGGGATTCGAACCCACGAACCATCGATACGTACGGCAGATGTTCTACCGAACGCGCCATCGAGCCCGTCAACTTTTAACAATTATACTATAATTCAAAGATGCTTGTAATTTTAGACCATTTGGCAGTCCTTATAAAAGACTTTAAAGTAGAAACCTGATTCCGTTTATTGTTAAATATAAATATTGCATTCTATATTATGTGACCATAACTTGTAAATGTCAAATAAAAATGTGTCCAAAGTGACCGCAATTCACGATCAATAGAGATAAAATCATAAATTTCTTAATTTATTCATAAACAACACTATTATACCTTTAGTCTATGACTCAGTGTTTAAGTTACGAAATTGTTCGTGATTATTTATATCTAAGATGTAGGATTATTATGTACCTTATAACATAAGGTACATAATACCGTATATTATACGCTACGTTACAAAATTTGAATGTACTTCCGTTTAGCCCTTACCATAGAATTTTTCTCAGAAATTACTGATCTTAGAAAAAAAATGTATTGAACATAAAATTTCAATCTTTAAGAGGGCAACAACTTTTGTTTGAAACATTTTTCTCAAAAAATCTACATTTTTTCTAAATAAACGTGAAAAATGTTCGAAAAATCATGGTTTTTATGGTTTGACCTTAAAAATAAATTTTCTGGGTATTTTCAATATCATTTTATTGATCAGCGCGTCAAAATACATATCGACGGGTCCCGAGAACAAAATCGTATCTGTGAAATAGTTTATTTGCAGATACGATTTTGTTCTTAGGACCCGTCGATATGTAGGTATACCAAAATTCAGTTCAATCGGAGGTATGGGCTAAACGGAAATTATTCCAAAATATAAGTTGCCACTAAATTAAAAAAAAAACTATCAGGCATTTAATAATTAAAAATTTAATATCTGTATTTAGTATAGTTTGAATGTTATTATGTATTGTTATTGTATATGGTGATTTCGTGAATAAATATAAATAAATAAATAATAATAGGTACTTTTATTTTTTGAAAATTCGAACGATGTTTTTGCCTTACTTTAAATTTGACAAAGATCATTCTGAATAATTTTACTATAGGTACATACTTTTTAAAAATACGTATAATTGTATGGAATGTATTATTTATCATACATCTGGTACTAAAGCTTATTTTTCTGTAACTACTGAGGTCAACGACCGTTCAAGTTGTTCAATAATAAAATATAGTCAGATTATAGCCAGGTCTCACTTCAGAGTGGTGCTATTTCTATTTGATATCTTTATAACTTTACGCAATTATTTTAGTTCTCGCCTTTCAAAGCTGTTTACTTGTACGGCTGGTATACTGCAACGAGTATATTATTACGTAAAACACGATTTTAAGGGGATACATTTTATTATTAATATCTTTTTTTCGTCATCCTATGATGCTATTATTCGGTTATAATATAAAAATATTATAGAACTTGTTTTGCTTAAGGTCTTCTTTCTTCTTATATCTGCGTTACAACCCCTTGTATTTGTAAGTTATAGACGAGCATGAGGTTCATTTGATGGTAGGTGATACCCCAGCCACATCAGTCAATGATGCCCTGTCTATCTACTTTACTTCGAGCATTCGGAAATCCATAGACTGAATCCGAAACGCGCAATATGCACTTCACGGTTTTTCCATCTATCAACGGTGGTTCGTTACCCGGTCGGAATTTCAATATTCCTCCCACCCGTCTGTTGTCGCTCTGAAGTTTCGACGCTTTTCCGCAGCAGCAACAGATGTCACTATTACCAACGTCACCGTCACATTTACTAGTGGGGGTGTCCACTTTACCGACAACGGGCAGCCGATGATGATATAAAAGCTGAGTTCCCGCCACGAAGAGGCATTCCACGTGCACCAACTAAAGTAGTAGAAACTCTGCCCAATTGTGGATAATAATTACAGTGTTAATTTAATAGTGATCTAAAGTGAATTATAGCTAAAGTTATACTTTTGTATCGTAGTATCTGAGTGGATATAAAGTGTAAACTTTCATGTTACATTAAAGGTGTATGCATTAATGGTGTTTTTTTAATATCAGAAGCGGGATATTCTACGCTCACAAAATGCCACGCGGCTATCAAAGAATTCAAGTACGCCGTACTCTATGTATACGAGCAGTAGTAACTGTGACGGACGGACGGAGGAAAAACGTTATAAATCTCAACGTAAGGGATCGCCAACTGTAAGTCAGAATGTTTAATTATTATCATCAATGATTTCTGAATTAGAGGACATGCCTCTCAGGGAAAATATTGATAGAAAGTAATTCACATGTCTTTAAATGTCTTGACACTACGATGATCAGTGTATCAGCTGTGCAAAAGTAACGGTATACTGCAAAATGAAATATGGTTGCAATTACTTTATGAAAAAGTAATTCTCATGGATATCGAAACAATATATTACTTAATGAAGTTTTCGAAAGTATGATATCAATTATAGTAATTAGTCTGATAAATTGGTGAAACAAATATCAGTGTTGCACAGGATTTCCGTTATTGTGACACTACAGCATCTTTTTGTAAAATACGAGATACCCTCAAAACAGGTCTTTAGCAATTTTATAAGCCAGACAGAATAACAACATTGAAAATAATAAATTGAGAGATGTTGAGATTTAATAATATTTAAATATGGATCGCAGCTATTCATTAATGACAAAGACCTAGTAACAGTATTGGTTTTGCAGTCTGTTTTGTTAAAATAATCTTATTCATTGAATGGAATTAAAAATTGAATGGATATATAAAACAGTTACAGTAAAACTTAAAAGTTTAAATATATACAGGTTATACGTTATACGTGGGAAAATCAATATATTTTAATAGCTTGCTATTTGCAATGCTTGTGTTCATATTATTTAGAATGGCATATTAGACATAGCTATAATGGCTAAGTTACAATATTGAAGACAGTTATTTCAAAATACCCTCTAAAAGTAAAGTATTGTCATTGTAATGAAATACGGTATAGAAGTTCACAACTATCAGTGAGATTACTTTTGAAATTGAATCCCAATACCACGCTTACTCGAATTTTGACTAGTTTACTTTTTAATTGTGAGAAAATTGGTACTTTTGAACAAAGTTTAGAGTATACTGTAGCATGAAAATCGCACTTCGACTGTACGATCGAAAAGGAACGTGACCGTAAAAGACGTAACTTCCAAACAAGTTTAACTTTTAACACGTGAAAGAAAAATACTCGTATTTTGACATTTTATCTAAAGTATTTAATAAATGACGACGCATGATGCGCCATCGAGTTTAATAAAATGTGAATCGAACCTTCACGGTTCAAAAGGAATAGTGTTCATGGCATTTGATTAATATTCATTCATTCAAGTTAATAATTACTAAAGCAAGTAATAACCCTATACCATGCGGTGTTTTCAAATACTAATAGTAGTGTTGAAGAAAGTTGTCAAAATTGTTGCAAAAATGACCGCGCAATATTTCAAATACACTTCAATTGTCTCAAATACACATTAACTAATATAGTATTTTACGACAAAGAGCATACATTGCAAAATTATAATATTATTTGAGAATAATAAGTAATTACTTAATTATTGTTTTTCGGTTGAGTAAAGAGGTAATGAGTATACCCTATGTTATAAGAGGGTCTAGGCTTAGGAAAGGATTATTTCTGAATAGATGCTTGGTCATGGCAAATCGGTATCTAAATTGAACGTTACTTAAATTCAACCTTTAACTAAACTGTAACCGCTAGATGGTCCCAGAATACCTATCTACTAAGAACGCCAGTCTTGTCACTAGTATGAAAGTAAAATTAGTACTTATATTGATATGTAAATTGAACTCTGATAAACTATAGTTCGATTTTTTCACTCGATACATCAATGTCAAAATGTAGTCAGGAATTTTTACCAAAAATGAATTCAACATAAATAACGATTACAATTAGTTCCATCAAGTTCTACCAATTCTATTGAATTATATATATGATGTGCTAGTGTAGCATTCAAGAGTACCAAACGACAAGTCTTCGTACTCAATCGTAAAATTTCAATTAAATCTAGAATGGAGAGTAAGCTTCTTAACCTGTTAACAATATAAATTATGTCAGAACCAGAAATAGTAGTCTTGCACATATAAACGCTTGAAGGGTATAATTATCAATTTAAAAAAAAAATACAATACGTGGGTGCATAAAATAGAAACTCCATTCACGAATTGCGTACAGTAGTTTCTGAAGTAAATAATATGATTAGTTACTGTCCTTTCCACTAAAATAACCTAGTAAGCGATATATTAGTCAGGTGAGGCCGAAACGAATAATATAAGTATTTGAATATTGACGAATAATTGTTAAATAATAAAGTAAAATATAAAGAATCTGAATGTGGGGACCAACCGTGAGGATGTTGGACATCGTTTCCCGCGCTTAAGAAACTTATAGGCCAATAGATTGAAAGTGGTCTCAATTATATTCCTGGGCAGACCAAGCTAGTTATATCCAGTACTAACTGCTAAACCATTCGACATTTTCCATGTTAATCATCTTGGTCCCTTTGTGACGTGAAACATTACAACAATTGGCTTGTATTTATATATACGCTCAATAAATTGAAATTATACTACTATCTATTTAACTTGACTAAAATTACCCTGAATGAAATAAATGAAAAATTGCAAAATGTAAAAATGTATTATTTAAAGAGGCTAAAGAAATAAAGCCACTGAGCATTTTCCACAATATTATTTAATCGCTTGGAGCAATATAACAAATTATTGTACAGTGCGAATACAATAAAAACTGAAATTTGTAAAAGAAACTGAGGTATATGGCAGTAAAGATCATAATAGCAAAAATAAAGTGACAAATATAAAAGTTAATAAGTGAAAAATAGATACATGAATAAAAATAACAGAAATTATGATCAATACAAAATATCGAGCAAAAGTAAGAATGTGAGGAAGTAGTCTGTACAACTAAGACTGGTTGCCAAAATTAGTTTTCAATTCGATGGTTAAGAATATTAAAAAAGGATTCAAATGCGATACATTTAATGACATAGCATTTAATATGATGGCGCAGTCGCCAAGATAATAAAGCCAATTATAGTGCTGCAATAAATACAATGGGTGCAAATCACTACAAAAATCTATTATGGTATCGGATCATTGCATAATATACTTAACTAAAAAAAAAAATGTAAAGAAAGTCTGATCTAGTTCTCAGTGAGGTTTATATTTCTCCTTGATATCATATCATCCATTCATATATAAAGAGATCGCTAATGATGATAATGAATATTATTTTTTGACGGATATGCGAGACAAAATAAAATGACGGATTTTGATGCGTCTATTTACGCTGTTGAAAATTAGTGGTGCTTTAGATAACCAGATAATTCATATGAAATACAACTATAAGTTATGCCGTAGCCATAACCGTGGTGTAAAAGTTACTTTTCAGAATACCTTAGAGCTTGGGCCGTGACAAGTGAATTGAGTGAAGTTGAAACAATCGTTGAAATATACATATAATGGGACATAGTACTAAAGAGATTATGACAGTAGGTATTAATGTTACCGAATAAGTCCGGATGTTGTCAGTAAGTCCACGTGACACGTGAGTTAAACTTATATTATTTATAGAAATGGCAGTGCTAATTTAAATTGTAACTATCGCTATACATGCACTACGATCTAGATAAGAAAGAGAATACGAGTAAACTTTTGTAACTATAACTATGCATGCATTACAATATAAACAAGAAAGTGAATAGGAGTAAACTTTTGTAGCTATCCCTTTACAAGCATTATTACAATATAGAAAAAAAAGGGAATACGTGTAAACTTTATTGTCAAGTGTATATGCTTCAACATTGTAAGCGAGCCTGGTCTGTCTTCGTGTTTAATTTGGTGATACACGGCTAGTTTGATCTGTACATCAGCTAGTCCAAACCATACAATATGTCCACTGGGTTGATGGAATGGCGGCTCGTGCAACAGGTATCTGTGTGAACGCTGTTGTAATGGTGATACACGACTGTTTGATCTGAACATCATACAGTTTAAACCGTATATGGCGATACACGGCTGGTTGATCAGAACATCAACCAGTTCAAACCATATCGAGCCAGCCATCCACCAGCGACAGTGGGCTAATTAAGTACTAAAGCATACTGACGGCTTCTAAATGTGTGAACGTTGTTGTAATGGTGATGCACGACTGGTTGATCAGAACATCAACCAGTTCAAACCATATAAGCCAGCATACTGACTGCTTCTAAATATTGCTTATTTAACCCTTTACAATGTCCTCAGCTATACACCAGACGCATACGCCGTTCGAGGACGAACGCGTGTGCAGGACGGCCGGATGTTGTCGCTCTGAAGTTTCGACGCTTTTCCGCAGCAGCAACAGATGTCACTATTACCAACGTCACCGTCACATTTACTAGTGGGGGTGTCCACTTTACCGACAACGGGCAGCCGATGATGATATAAAAGCTGAGTTCCCGCCACGAAGAGGCATTCCACGTGCACCAACTAAAGTAGTAGAAACTCTGCCCAATTGTGGATAATAATTACAGTGTTAATTTAATAGTGATCTAAAGTGAATTATAGCTAAAGTTATACTTTTGTATCGTAGTATCTGAGTGGATATAAAGTGTAAACTTTCATGTTACATTAAAGGTGTATGCATTAATGGTGTTTTTTTAATACGTCCAATGCCCGAAGTTACCAGGCGTGGAGAAGACATGCTTACAGAAGATTATAAACGTCGTCTCAGTGGGATTCGAACCCACAACATCGATGCGCACGCCAAGTGTCTAGTAACAAACGCGCCGAGTCCGTCAAAGCCTGTGAGTCTTGGCCTTATTCACAGTCTTGTATCTATTAAGTGAAAATCGGAATTTATTTGTGTCGAATTTCGTAACCATTCTGTTTTATCTGTGGAAATCCAATTATTTGACCTTTTGTGTAAGCTTCTGTTTGTTTCTTTGAACTGGGTAAACATAACTTTACGAGATGGTAGTTAGGAGTGGCAAGTTCGTCCACGTGAAAAGGTCCTCGAGTGCAAAGGATAACTTTTTCTGAAGTCATAGAGTTATATTAAAGTTAAATTAAGTTATGCTGCTGGCCTAGCATGACCGCCACGAGATATGTCGCGGACGAGAGAAGAGAGATTTTAAAAAAGAGATAGATAATGCTTAAGATAATTAAGCGGGTGAGTGCGAGTGAATTCACCATAATCTCTCAACAGATATTTTCATGTAATTATGTAATATGTAATAACTTGATTTTCCTTCCATATTTTGTTAGAACGTTAAACTGTATAGCAGCAGCGGCTATTAATATTTTAATATAGTCTTCATAAAATCGAAGCATCTAAATACAATCCCTTGCACCGGCCATAATATATTAATATATGGCCTCGCACTGGCTCCCAGGCAAAAATACATCGTGATGTACTTTAATCACCCATCATTGCGGCTCAAAATGTTGCTTCACCGCGAGCTATGTACAATTACAAAGTCTATTTTTAACTGACTTTAAAATATGTAACAGCCAGCTGGTCATTTTTAAACCTTATTATAGTAAGTGGGATTTGTCTGCCAATGTTGATTATAATTTTTTATAAGTATGTCTTTCTCACTTCGACTATTAAACGGATGGGAGGAATCGAAATTCCGACGGAGTGTTCGTGGTTTAGCTTAGTGTTGTTGTTGTGTTAAGTGAATTTATTTGTGTCGAATTTCGTAACCATTCTGTTTTTTCTGTGGAAATCCAATTATTTGTCCTTTTGTATAAAGCTTGTTTGAACTGGATAAAAATAATAGAGCAATCGAAATTCTGACCGAGTGGTCGTGGTTTAGCTAGACAACGAGCTGGATGTGTAGGGCGATTGACAGATAGACATTTTCTTGGCAAAAATAATTTTCTACAATCTATTTTAATCTTTAAAAAAATCTCATTTTTTTCAAGCTCGAACTCGAGAGCTTATAGAATATCATACAGCTCTAAGGTCCAAAGAATTCCCACTTTTATCGAAATATTCTCCGATAAGTTGCTTTTAGGAATGTATTTGTAAGTCGTTCTAAGACGTACGAATACATCAGATTTATTCATGATATCTCGACAAATCTGGGTCATTCAAATGAAAAGACGTCGCGTGACTATATCGCATTCGATTATGCTCGAAAAAATATACCGTGTATTTTTTTAATGAAACCAATAGATAGTATCAATATAGCCATATTTTAATTATTTAATGTGCGTAGTAAAACATCTATGGGCATTAAAGTATCGCGTGAGAAAGAGTCATAAATTTAAATAAAAACATTATTATCCGTGTATGTTGTATCATTTTTACCGCTTAACGGCTAATCAAAATGGAGTCTTTACTTACTTTAGTATTTACTTGACGTTCGATATTTAAAATCATCATATAATTTCTCTTATTTTCTTCAATGATTTTTTTTTTCTAGACAGGTGACTACGGCGACACGTAATCCTTGCCGCGATAGTTATGAATGCCGATATTTTAATTTTTTTTAAGAGTAAATGTTAACAATCTTACATTTCCTCAGTCTGTGTTTTTAGTGTTTGGATAGCCTAGTCATGTAAGTATTATCAGTTTTAAAGTGTATAATATTTTTTTACCAAGTGAAATGTAAAACTTTTAGACAAGTAATCATAAACCATAAAATGTTATATTTAAAGAAAAATAAATTTATGAAGCACCTTATAAAAACAATAGAATTTACTGATAAATATAAAAGAAAATTTAATTTGTATAGCGATCTAAATATTGAGTAATTCAGTGTGCTAAGCCAAATAGTGAAACCAGCCCCATACTAATCAAAGTCGACCATTAACTTAAAAAAAACGGAACTAGATAAAACTATCAAAAGTTAATAATACTGATACGTCAATACCTAAAGTCATGGATGATGTCATTTTCTTATACATACAGTAGCAATTATGAAGCGCAATAATTGACAACCAAGAATTGTAAGCAACTGTTTACACGCGGATATTATGTGCTCTTTACACCGAGAAAAGTATTGTAAAAAACTTGTATGACAGATCAAGAGTGTTACGTGTTGTTTAGACCATGCAAGTCATTTATTGCTTCAATTTAATTGTAAGGAACAGGCAAGAAACTTGCATCGTAAAACGCTTTAATTCCGAGCTGAAATCTTTACTAACTCATCATCCTGAACGATAACTTTTTATGTTTCCAAAGTGTCCAATATGGCAGCCGATGTAGGCAAAAATGAATATTACATTCAAAATAAACCATGTCGCTTCGAATGGGATTATAAATTCCTGTATAATTATTATAATGTATGCACCATCTCGTTGCAATATGTCCGTCAGCAACTATTTGATAAATTGAATTGAATTTACAAGCTTAGGTACATTTCATTAAATACTGACAAATATTCATAGGGTAATTACAATTTACATAGATGAGCTCTGAATCATGGGATATTGTAAATTAATTAAAGGATAATATATCATTTTACCTATACTAGAAATAATTGTTCACTCTTATTTTTTTTTATTAAAGAATTTATTACTGACTGGTAGCGAGTTACTACAAAGCGGATAGCATAAAAAACCTCCCTTACAAATACATATGTATATGTATGTACGTGCCAATTTTCATAGTGATCGGTCTATTGGTGTTTAGCGGTTTTATATAATATTTGTACATATATACAAACATCCATTTTTTGTGTATATACAGATTAACACTTATTTACACGTATCAACACAGACTGTCCATTTCGATAGTTTAGTTAAAAAAATGAAATCTTTCAGAGCAGATTTAACGTAATGCGATAGATGTTATAATATTGTGTCGATAACTTTTTTATAGATCAACTAGGATAGTGTAGAATTAAGTCATGAAAAATCATTAATCTGTAAACGTAATACATATTTCGGAGGTATAGTTTGGTGTAGGTAAGATAAGACTATTATTATAGATTTCTGTGCTTTTTATATCTGAAAAAAAGTCATAAAAATATTATGAATTTTTTGACATTTTTTTGTGCAAATACCGACATATATAATTTAGTCGTCAACATTTTTATATTCTGCATCCGGTTTTACCTCACCCGAACACAAATAACCTTACCTTTGATCTATTCACTACTTTGTTACATACCTACATAACGTTTATAACATTGATTCAAAAACATGTTAAAGGGGTCTCCCACCTAGGAAACATAGTTTTGATTCCTATGTGAAATACATGTACTGGCTTCGTTCGAGTTACATAACCCAGAAAATCAATTAAATGTGAGTCCAGTCGATCGAAATCGGTGAAGGTACGAAACGGTCCAGACCAATCGCTCCAAATATGGAAGCCGCCAGTATTGTCTGCATCGCGTGTTGCGCAAGCAATGATATTGTGCTATGCGCTTAGATATTTGGGAACGTGAAGTAAAATTATTATAAGAGTGTTTAACAGTAGGTATAGCAAATGTTAGCGTCAAAGAATATGACGACTATAAACGAATATGACTTTGACGGGCTCGTTGGCGCGTTTGGTAGAACACTTGCCGTGCGTGTCGATGGATCGTGGGTTCGAATCCCACCGGGAGGACATGTTTATAATTTTCTGTAGGCATGTTTTCCCCACATCTGGTAACTTCGGGCATTGATCGGGAGGGAGGAATATCTAAATTCCGACCGGGTAACGAACCACCGTTCATAGATGGAAAAAGCGTGAAGTGCATATTGCGCGTTTCGGTTTCAGTCTATGGATTTCCGAATGCTCGAAGTAAAAATTAGGTCGACAGCGCAACATGCTTACAGAAAATTATAAACATGTTGTCCCGGTGGGATTCGAACCCACAACCCATCGATACGCACGGCAGGTGTTCTACCTACGAAAACGCTAACTAGGCCGTCAAAAAAAAGTATAGTCAAGTTTAAGAAACATACATATAAACCTATGAGTTTGCATTTCACATGTTGGTCACAGTTACTCGCTGATAATGTAACTTTCTACTGGTAAAATACATAATTTTAAAGATGAAGTAGTTTTTGAGTTTATTCGTTACAAAAATACATTAATACAAATCTTTCCTCTTTATAGTATTAGTGTAGAAAATAGGTAACAAAACCTTTTTCAACTCCAGCTTGCTTCCAAACCATTGGATATATGACGCATTGTAGCTTTGATGATCTAGCAAGTGCTCTCCGACACGCGGTCAGACGGTCAACGGTACTTTGTCTTGTCCTGTGTTTGACAGAAGCTCATTATAAACCTGTTAGCTTTACTGTAACATGCGATAGTCCAAGAATTCTTAACCGCTGTACCGCGACATTTTCGTGTGCCGCCAAATTTTAGAAATGTAAATTTTATATTATTTTTTTTATAACAGAGCGAATAACCGAGCAGGTGGGTTATCTGATAGTAAGTAATCACCACCACCCGTGGACAACCGCGACTTAAAAAGATGCGTTGTCGGCCTTATAATCAAGCTCAAATTTTTCATTAAAAATATTCTTATTATTAACTTGTAAATAATCTACTCTATCATAATGAGAAAAGATTTGTATTTTTGTATGTTTGTAAGGAATACACTTAAAAACTACTGGACCGATTTTAAAAATTATGTACCCATAGACATAACATAGGCTATATATTTTTTGTGTATATAGCATTTGAGTGATGCCGGGGCGTCCCTTAGTAAACGTACTGTTTTCGAAGTACATATTATTTTATTTTATACTAGCAACGCGCCCCAGCTTAACACGGGTCAAATGTAGATGTACCATACACAAAATTACCCTAGCCTATGTAAAAACTCATTGAAAAATCGTACAAAATTTCAAAAATATAAATCTTTCCTATAACATTAGTGTAGATTTAAAACTATTATCATAAACTATTTTACACAGTACCTATCATAGGTAAGTAAACAACTTTTAGATTGACTTTTTCTTTATATGTCGTCAAATTTTAAAATCGTTAAGTGTGCCGCGAAAATGAAAGGTTTATCTCGTCACTCTTATTTAAGACATATATCACTGACATAAAGAAAGTAGGTTCTTAATAGTTTTGACAGGCTCGTTGGCGCGTTGCGTTCAGATGGGTCACGTGTTCGAATTTCGTCAGAATAATATGTTTAAAATTTTCTACAGGGGCCGTCCATTAATCACGTGAGGCTCAAAAGGGGGGGGGGGGGGGGTACGGAAAACATCACGAAACATCACGAGGGGGGAGGGGGGGTCTCGTTAGACATCACGTGTATTAATTTTATTTATTTTTTGTCAAAAAGCGCTATTTATGAACCGAAATTTTGACCGCGAAAATTTATTAATTAATTAATTAATTATTCATTAATTTTATTGCAAATACATATAAATGTTTTATCGAATCAAAACGCCATTTGTTAAATATTTTTTCCAGTCAAAAATAGCCTTTACATAGACTTCCAAAAAAATACACGTGATCCAGGGGGAGGGGGGGGGGAGTGGTCCCAAACCTCACCAAATATCATCAGGGGGGAGGGGGGGTCAAAAATGAGAAAAACGACCTCACGTGATTAATGGACGGCCCCACAGACATATTTACTGTACGTCAGGTCACTTCAAGCATCGTATGGGTTGAATGAATGCTGAAACTACTGTTCATAGGTGGTACCTTGAGATGCATATTTCGCGTCCTGCCGGCCTAGCATGACCGTCACGAGATATCTCGCGGACGAGAGAAGACAAACTAAGATGTAAGATATCTCGATATATTATATCTCGAGATCGACAATTTTGATAGAAAACATATCTGGATCGACAAATATATCTATTTTTGATATTAAAAGTCTAGATTTAAGTGTAATTGTCATGTAAGACCCGGAAGAAATAAAGAGATAATCGATTAAAACACGAGAAAACGATCGACAAAATTTTGTCGCGGGTGTCATGCTAGGCCAGCTTGTTTCTGTTTATGGATTTCTTGTTAAGAAAATGCTTCAGTAAAACAGACATAGAAATGTATCTGCCCCATGTCCAACGATGGGATTCAAGGAGATTCAGATACATTTTCTTTAAGTCGAAAGCAAAATTAATTAAATAACAATTATTATAGAATCTTGATTCTAATTAAATATCAAAGACACCCATGTAAATTCAACCGCAATTTTAAGGTCTGATTTCATCACAAACTGATTGATATGAAACCACAATCTCCATTCGTAACTGGAGCGAGAATGTCACTTAAAATTAGACCCTTCTCTTGTATCACTCTGCACTTATTTCACTCGTTACTGATACACATCAGATAAAGCCACCAAACATATCGCAACTTTAGAATTTTGAAGGGGCCTTATCCAAATTTATTGTTCTTGGTAAACGCTTAAAACTCACTTTAAAATTTGGATTTGTAAGTGTTTCGGTTATGTAATGTTAAACTAAGTAGATGTAAAAAACATCACGCATACCATCTCGATGTCTGGAAGTCCACAACTGCGCAATACCTGAGACACTTCCTGCCTCGCAACCACTCTGTGGAACCAGCTTTCACCGGCGATTTTTTTGAACCGATACGACATGGGAACCTTCAATAAGCGAGCCTACATCTTCCTTAAAGGTTGGCAACTCACCTGCAAGCCTTCTCGTGTTGCGGGTGTCTATGGGCGGCGGTGATCACTTACCATCACGTGAGTCACCTGCCCGTTTGCCCCCTATACTATATTTAAAAAATGTCAATTATCTCATGAGAAGTATACTAGTGAGCTGAGCGCGCGTGAGGGTATCGTTGGAGTTCCTCTCTGGAGATCCGTCGTTTTGAGAGTATTACTTTTAAAGATTTAGCATTAAAACAGATTGAAATTGCATGGAAATTTAAAAAGAAAATATACAGTATATTGACACCTGACAGAACTTACAAAGTAAATAAGAATCAATTCCTACCAGAACAGATAAGTTTATAGTAATGTGCTTTTTACATTTAGGTAAGCTTACATAAAAATATTTTTGAGTTTGAAATAATAATGAAATTGTATGTACTTACAAAGAATACCGCCATAACTAATATTTGTGATATTTTATTTAATCTGTTAAAATTGATTAACTTAAAGCTTAAAATTTCATACTTTTCGATATTGAGTTTTAGCTCGATATTTCAGAAAATTTGTCTCTTTAGATGACTTTTTTGAAAAAAGTCTTGAATTAATGATATTAACCTTACTGTATAGTATGTTGGAATCTATGGACTTAGAATATATTATCTAAGACAGCTATGCCTAACTAGTATTACTTTCACGTAATCCATTGTCCCGTGAGAAAAACATTGCACCAGCCACGCCTAGCGCCAATTACAGTCATGTTGTGCACATTGTGGGTTTTAAACTGTTTTATTCTTACGTAAAACTAAAGCTAAGTTACGTACGAACTCACCCACAGGATATCAATAGGAATCGACATATTTTTTACTTCAGCCGGCCTAGCATGACAACCGCGACAAAATTTTGTCGACCGTTTTCTCGTGTTTTAATCGTAATCGATCTCTTTATTGCTTCCGGGTCTAACATGACAATTACAAAAACTAAAACTCGACTTTTAATATCAAAAATTTATATATTTGTCGATCGAGATATCTTTTCTATCAAAATTGTCGATGTCCTGCATCTTATCTTACATCTGAGTTTGTCTTCACTCGTCCGCGAGATATCTCGTGGCGGTCATGCTAGGCCGGCAGATATCTATAGACTGAAACCGAAAACCGCAGTAGGTAAGCAGTTTATGGATTTCACATCTATGAAATTCAAGAATGTTATCCCCTCCGGATCTGAAGTTTATTCCACAAACATTTTCCCTCTGGATCGCTTCAAACATTAAACGAGCGAGGAATATCGAAATTCTGTTAGGGTCCATATATGGAAAAGCCGTGTAGCTGAGAAAAATACAGATTGAATTTCGGCATCAATCTAAATATTGATCATCGTAAACAATGATTTGTCGTATTTCTTTCATATAGTGTCCTCACAAGGATATGCGTAAGCATAATATTATAAAGAGGAAAGATTTATTTGTTAGTTTGTTACGATTTAACTCAAAAACTACTGGTCTGATTTTAAAAATTCTTTCATCAATAGAGTATTTTAAATATTTAAGTAACTTTATATTTTTTTGGTATATATTACATCTACATTACAGGGGCGTGTTATAAATAATAATGGTAAGATATTTAATTACAGAAAGCTAGTACAATCGTAGGTACATTTCACGATAAGCTTTAATTAATTGCTATAGTTCAAACAGACAAATACTCGTACTAATTACCAAGCAATTCACACGCTCTTGGATACACAAAATCGGGGTTGCCAAGTTTAAAAACTCAAAATTCCTGACGAGTTTCCTGATTCTAAAATAATAATTATTATCATATATTTTTTTAGAAGTTAAATAATAGTTATGTGAAGTATAAGTTTAACTTTAAAATACTAATTTTAATGTAACAGTGATTGTTAAATGTCATACTAACTAATACGTTATTAATATAATATTATTATTACCTATAAAATCCTTATAATCTATGAAATAGCAAGCAAACTATGTTAATTTTTTTATTAAAAAAAATATGAAAATATATTTTCAGTAGAAATTGCAATTAGTAAAATTACATAACAGGCTCCTGAATAAGAGTTTCCAACTAAAGTCTAGTTTATGACCCTGCTACAAGCAAAAAGTACAAATAATGCACTATTTTATATAACATTTTTATTGATCCATAAATGTTGAATATTATGAAGATATAAAATTGTTATATAAAAATTCCTTTTTTTTTTGTATTACTTGCATTTCCAAAAAAGCATATGGCAACCCTAGCTAGTCTACCTTAGCAGACATATTGAACTAATCTTATTTGCATTCTATGAGTAAATTAGTCTCGTAACATCAAGATTTCAAAACTTGATTACGTTAATTAAAAAAAATGCACACACTTTCAATTAAGTATTTCTTAAGATTTATAAATAAGTTATTTTTTAAAAATTATTATTTATGGTATCAATTATAAAGGTGTCAAAATGGTTTGCATAAGTATTATGTATATATATAATTCTACCGAAATTGCAGAAAAATATAATGCTCAAAAAAGAAATGTACCTATAACTAAACTTAACCCTGAATTTATATAAATTAATAGTTGTTTAATTTTCATTTACCCCCCTTTTCTTAAACGCCACTGATATTGTGGTTCCAAAATGACAAGTTTTCAAGATATGTTGTATAATTTTTTTCTGAAATTATTGAAAAAAAAACGCAATTTCCATACTAAAATATTTTTTTAAATCCTAATAATATTCGGCACGGATAAAAAGTTCATATTACAAAAAGTGCTCAATGACATTGTGCTAACTCAAAATTCCGAATGCTGGAAGTAAAAATTCGGTCGACAGCGCATCTACCATCAAGTGAACCTCATGCTCGTCTGTCGACAACTGACATAAAAAAAAACTTGTGGCCCATGTGACTCTTAGGCTATTCTTTATGAGCTCATAGACTATTGGAAACACCGCGACGTCAAAAGACGCCGTCAAAACGTGGGATGTTAGTGATGTACCGCGCTATTTCTCTTTATAGCTCGATTGAATTCATCTCGATTGTTGTAAATAACGATCGGGTTAATGCGAATACAATTATCGATTTCGATTCGATTGTGACTCGATCACGACTATCGTAAAGTACCGTGACATGAATGGGATGAGGGATAGCTTTTTGAACTAAGAACTTAGTGATCATTTCCGAGTTGAGATAAACGATCTTATCTATAGAGTATAATTTGAAAACATCTAAAAATAATATTGAATAAAGAATTGTAAATTCAAATGACTATATTCGTATATAAATATGATTTATCTACCCTATACGATTTATACGTATTATATACGTTACGATGGGTCGGTTCGAATCCCGCCTGGACATCTTTATAATTATTAAATAACCGTAATTTTCTATACGCATGTCTTCCCCATGATCTGTCACCCTGGGCATTAAACGGGTGGGAGGAATATCGAAATACCGACCGGGTAACCAACCACCGTTCACCTATAGAAAAACCGTGAAGTGCGTATTGCGCGTTTCGGTGTCAGTCTATAGATTTCCGAATGCTCGAAGTAAACAGAAGGTCGACAACGCATTATTGACTGTTGTTCTATGGGGTATCACCTAACCTCATGCTCGTCTGTCAATATCTTTACTAATATTATAAAGAGGAAAGATTTGTTTGTTTGTTACGATGTAACTCAAAAACTATTCGACCGATTTTAAAAATTCTTTCACCAATAGAAAGCTATTATATTATCAGCGAGTAACTTTGTCTCAGACTTGCAAGACGGATATAGAATACCGGCTGATACCGGCTTATATCTCGATCGTTACTAGTTAATTGCTTTATAACATTCTGGATACAACTTCCTCGATATTAGCGCTAAAGTTGAATAAAACTTTATAATGGATATTAAACGAAGTAGTTATAAATCTAATTTAATAATAATTTACTTTTATTTTGTTTTGCTTTTAAAATCATTGTTATTGGAATATTATTTAATTTGAAGTGTTCTTGATGGGGAAGTTTTTCCAGTTTTTGGGGCAGACAAACTAAGCTGTTTAAGATGTCCCCTGTGTGACCAAAACTAATTTTGTTTCCGGATTACGTTTCGGGAATAAACATACAAGTTATCTATATTAATATTATAAAAAAATAAATTTGTATGTTTGTAACGAATAAACTCAAACACTACGAGACGGAATTTAAAATTATTTCACCAATAGATAGCTACATTATCATTTATCAGTGAGTAATATTTTTAGTATAGTACATCTACATTGCATCCGTGCGAAGCCAAGGTGCGTTGCTAGTCTTATATAATTGAATTCATTTTGAATGTTTTGTCTGTCTTTCTTTGTTCACACTAATCTGCGAATATACTGAACTGATGTTATACATAATATGTAGATGAAACTTAGCCTGGGGCAACATCGGAATTGACTTTCGAAATCGGCTGTCGGTAAGAAAAGTTATCTTCATTTATATAGCTTACTTACGGCCGAATTCTCGAACGCTAATCAACATTGAGGTGTACTTATAAATATCTCTAACTCTTTCATTACGAAGGTAAAGTGAAAGACAGAAACATTTTAAGAAGCCCTCAAAATTTGATTATCGTTTCAGTATTCCGCGGTTAGTACCTAGCTCAGTTTAAGCTGAAACTCTATTTTTGTGTGCATCTACATTGCACCCGTGCGAAGCCGGGCGTGTTGCTAGTTAGTTATACAACTGAGCAGAAGACGCGGTCAGAAAAAAAGGGAATTCCCGCGTCCCCTAGTGGGGCATGGGGCAGACCCATTTCTGTGTCTGTTTCACTGATCATTTTTATTTACAGGCAAGTAGGTGATCAGCCTTCTGTACCCTGCCTGACCGAAACAAAGTTTTTTTTAATCTTTTTCCCCGGGATTCGAACCCAAGATTTCCGGTGATAAACGCATCGCGCTTACCACTGAGGCACGGCGGTCAATAAGCTTGGTGTGAAATGAATTGACACCTCAAACGCCAGAATTGGTTTAATGTGGGAAACTATTGGTACAAACTCGTATAGGTGTAAATCTGTAGTTTAACAATTAGCACGTTTATTTGGTACTAGAGTGCGGTACGATCTTATCGGAGCTCATTAAAGCTCTGTCACGTTTCCAATATTTCAACACTGTTTGGAATGTGTCAGGAATTTACTGACAAAGTGGGAGGTTGCTTTGACACTCCTGACTAATTAGCTAATAATACCTAGACATTGGTAACTCAGTGAAATTACTTACATTATAATATACGTTTATATAACTCAATTTTGCGCCATGACTCAATAAATAATTATTTTAATCAACGGGGTCGTTGGTTCGTTTGGTAGAACACCTACCTTGCGCACCGATGGGTCGCAGGTTCGAATCCCGACCCGACGACATTTTTCCATCTACCGCACATCTGTTCACTTCGGGCATTTCGGTGGGAGGAATATCAAAATTCCGACTGGGTGATGTACCACCGTTCATAGATCATGAAGTTCACATTGCGCCTTTCAGTACCAGTCTATGGGTTTCTGAAATCTAAGTAAAAAGCAGATCGACAGCGCATCATTGACTGATATTCTGTGGCTGAGGTATCACCTACCATCAAGAGAACCTCATGCTCGTCTGTCAATAGCTAACATAAAAAAAACCTTCCGTCCCCGAGATTCGAATTTTCGACCTCAGCTCCGGTGATAAACGCATTCAAAACAGTGGGAGACATACCGCGGAATACTGAAACTATAATCAAAATTTGAGGCCTTTTTAAAATGTTTCTGTCTTTCATTTTACCTTCGTAATGAAAGGGTTAAATATACTTTTAAGTACACCTCAATGTTGATTAGCGTTCGAGAATTCGGCCAATAGCCTCACAGAGCTCCCATCAATCATTAGTTCCATAGTAATCGCTCATATTTTTTGCATCTAAGATGGAAAAAGCTTTTTTTTATTAGTATTCTATCTAATTAATTATTGTTAAAAGCAGGGACTTGAAATTAGCACGACGCGACTAAAACATGAAACATAATAGTAGAATAAGCTTTAAGCATTGTCATAGCTATTAGATAACACAGTATTTGCATTGCGTGCGAGTCGGTTATTAATCAAAGTTTGACATTCGTATAATGAACGGCTATTGTAGTCCGGGAGGTAGCGTTGCAAATACAGGATTCATAGTATTTTCATTCAACTCAGTGATGTCAACCAGGGATTGAAACCGGTTAATTTTAATTTCCCAAAATTCGTGCCCAACTGATATACCATGATTTGTTTTTTAAAGAGTAATACACACAAATTGACCATAGCAATTTATTAAGTAAATATGACTAAAATCGGAAGAATATCAATAAAAACCTTTATTATTTCGCTTAAACTCATATAGTTAATTAAACGGTATTCAAACGGTTTCAGCCAGCGTACTGTTACTTAATTTTGTTTTTTTTTTACCACTTTCGCAACCTCCCAATCCCACACCCATCGTAATTACGTTACCTGACGCTTGGTTCACTAATTAGTCATTTGAGATCTATTAAAAGAGATGACAAACGATCGGTGTAATAACACTAGCTAAAATGCAACGCTACCTCCCGGACTATTGAGCTGGGTGCGTCAAGGGTAAAGTGTGGGTTTATTGGTGAATGTTGGCGCCGATTTGTCATACCATTTAATTAAAGAGTTTGTGTTTAGTCCTAAATTACATTTGACCCGGTATTACCTGCATTTAGTATGCTTGAAACGATTTATCACGGCGAAGTACCTACATAATTGACTGGGCATTTACTATGAAGGATCATTTTACATATAGTGGTTTCAATAAAAACTATTGCAATGCCAGATGTTTTTCTTAAAAACTATAATATTAACATTCTATTAGATGAAGAAAAAAAGTTAACTGGACCTGATTGGATGCGCTGTCGACCTACTTTTTACTTCGAGCATTCGGAAATCCATAGACTGAAACCGAAACGCGCAATATGCACTTCATGGTTATTCCATCTATGAACGGTTACCGGTCGGAATTTCGATATTCCTACCACTCGATCAATGCCCGAAGTTACCAGACGTGGGGAAAACATGCTTATAAAAAATTATAAACATGTCGTACCCGGTGGGTTTGGAACCCACGACCCATCGATGCGCACGGCAGGTGTTCTACCGAACGCGCCATGATTAAAAATTCCTCAATGGACATACGTCTTATAATGTTTAATTACACAATAGATATTTCTTTTTGAAAAAGTATAAAATGCTATGAAATGAAATGTAATCCTATACTATAAATAATTACCTATCTTTGATTCACGAGAATATTAGATACGTGGCTAACTAGCCAACTATTCAGGATTCGAATATAGAGAATTCCAATATCTCCAACCACATCTAATACGAAACAGCGACCTCTTTGACGATTTGTGTGAAAATGAAGCTTATTGTGTGTTCCAACGTTTGATGAAGTATTTCACAAAAACGCCGACGATATATGGACGCTGTGAAACAATACAGTGTCAACACACATGGTTGCCATTTTGAGAAATTGAGTTTGAAGTTTTAATAAGGTTTTATTAAATTTCTTTTAAATATTAACAGAAATAATAGATTTTTTTGTAAATATTATTATTACACTAAATGTATATTGTTTTTCTTAGTAACAATGAAAGTAATTGAATTATGTGCATTATTATTAAATATTCTAAACATGTTATGGTTTTGTGCCCACTAGTTTTTTATTTAATTAAATATTTTTGCTATCATGTCTTGAAATATAATATAATATAATTATATATTGAAATTTGAAATATTTACTCCAGCTCATGAGGAAGCTATTGGTATCAATTTTTTTTTATCATTTTGTGGGTTGACACTGTACCTATTGCTTAACAGTGTCCATTTGGTCCTCATAATATATTTGGGATTTTCATGATTATGAACGCGTGGAAGAATTGAGAATGAAATTTGGTGTGAAAGCTGAGTAGTACAAGTTATGGTTCTCGAAATATGTACCGATGCAACATTCAATTTTTTTTGTTCGATAAGATAATGTTATGCGATTGTTACTTTCCAAAAGATAGCCCGTACTTTATTTTGCCTTGATTTTTCTTATTTATTCTGATATTAATTTATGCGTATTCTATACGTGTTATTGATTATCCCTTTTCTGTAATCATGAAAATAACGTTAAAATCTTTAAAAAACTTAATGTAGTGATTTCTAAGGAAACTGTCGTGAAAGTCAAGGAAACTTAGGAGTAATAAGGTGTTCATATTATAGTATTTTTTATATCACACTTTATATGTGATTTATTAATCTATACTAATATTATAAAGAGGAAAGATTTGTATTTTTGAATTTTTGTATATTATGAATAAACTCAAAAACTACTGGACCGATTTTAAAAATTCTTTCACCGATAGAAAGCTACATTATCAGCGAGTAAAAGGCCGGCAGTGTATCTGCAAGTCAGATGATCACTTTCCATCAGGTGAGCCGCAGGCTCGCTTGCCCCCTATACTATAAAAAAAGAGTAACATAGGCTATTTTTTGTATCTACATTGCATCCGTGTGAAGCCGAGCCGCGTTGCTAGTTCAATATAAAGCAATTTAAATTCAACATGATTTAAGTTCACGTAGTCTCAAGAATGTTGGCGCCCGCGCCGTCACATCCTAAGGCATTGTATTAACCTAAATAGGATAACGTCACTAAACACGTCAGTTAAATGGCTTATCGGTTCTGTCGATACGCCTTGCGGGTAATTGCCTCGATGGATCGGACATTTATTGATTAATTTGTCCAAAACTGATACAGGTTTCTAGAAATTGCATTGAATTTATTGTTGTTAATTGTTCCTAATTATAACATTGTGCACGCCTCGGCTTCGCAGGGGTGCATTTAGATATATGTATGTAGTATACACAAAAATAGCTTGTTACTCGCTGATAATGTAGCTTTCTATTGGTGAAGAAAAAAGTCCTGAAGTTTTTGAGTTTGTTCGTTACAAACATACAAAACAACAAATCGTTACTCTTTATAATTTATAAGATGGCGCTTGTTTCTTATTAGTGACTTTAAGGAATAACAGAACCTACACATATAAAAGTATTATATTTATAATATGTAATATCGTCAATATAATTAAAAAAAAAACGGCATTTAAAATTTGAATACACATTTTGTCGTTTCATCTATTGCTATTAATATATTTTTACTAGCGACCCGCCCCGGCTTCGCACGGGTCTTTTTGACAAAAAAAAGCAGGGGTTGGTAATAGAAAAGTGAAAATATAGGGTTGTATGTATTTTTAATGCCACATTATAAAAAAATAAATCATCCGAAAATAAAAAAAAAATTTTTAAGGGTGAACACTGAACAACCCTTATCACTTAGGAGTATGAAAAATAGATAAATTCAAATTCAAAAATCATTTATTCATTTAGGTAACACAATGTACACTTATGAACGTCAATAAAAAATACATATTAAATGCTTCTAGTTTTACATTTACTGCCAGTTCACAAATCAAGGGCGTAGAGCGGACGAGAAGAACTGGCAAGAAACTCGCCGCCACTCTTTTTTAATTAGATAGTAGCCGATTCTCACACCTACTGAATAGGCATATAAAATTTGGTAAAAATCGGTAAAGCCGTTTCGGAGGAGTACGGTAACTAACATTGTGATATGGTAGTTATATATCGTCGTTGCGCCTGCCAAATTCCATATGTGCATTTTTTTGATTTTTGGTTTTTGCACAAAAAATAGTCTTAGTTTTATTCTCTATGTGTTACTAAAATCCTTTTTGTGATATTCGAACTGGAAAGGAGTTTAACTAATTCCATGTTTAACTAATTCATTGTTTTGACCGTTAAGAAAAACTCCGTGTGTGAGTCAATAATACGTTTTTCGTTGTTTCCCAAAACTATACAAAAATGCACATATGGAATTTGGCAGGCGCAACGACGATATTAGAGATTATTGTGCTACCTAACTGACGAAGATTTTGTTAATAACGGGTAACCGTTAACAGTAGCTCACAATAAACAAATATGTCTTCAATTTTATTTTTGCTTGAAGTTTATGAGAATTCAACGAAAAGGTCAGAGAGTAATATATAAAATATATAATATACCTATTATATGTTTGAATCGAATCTGGAATCAAATTGTTTTCAAAGTAAATATTCATTTGTTTAATCCGTAAATCAATCAGGTAACAATCGATGCGGGATAATATTTCACGTTCGACTCCCAGCAGAGTCACAGACATAAATTGCGAAGCGACGTGCGTGGGCGCAGTGAAGGTACATGGTTCTGTTTTAACTTGACTTAAAGAAGTATTGTTGACGTGACAATGTCTTACTCTCAACATTTACCACAGAGTTAGCTATGTATGTTTTTGTTATTTAAGACTGATTTCAGTGACCGCTTTGAGGTCGGAGTGTTGTTTTTATAGGATTACCGTTTTCGAGGGTAGAAAGTCCTAACAAAACATTTTAGTTAAAAAGTCAAATAATAAAATAAATAATTGGCCGCAACTTCTTTCGAGTTGACTCCATCTGAAGCTGAGCTTCTTAATTGAATAAACAAGATTACATCTAAAGCGCGTTGAATATACGCATAATGTATAATATAATAACATTCACGCGCGTGAAGCCGGGGCATGTTGCTAGTGTAAAATAAAATAATATTATGTACTTCAAAAACAGTATGGTTATATACGCCTAACAATACGCCCAGGCTTCGCATGGATGCAATGTACTATACACAAAAAGATTATGTTACTCGCTGATAATGCAAGTTTCTATTAGTGAAATAATTTTTAAAATCAGTCGAGTAGTTTTTGAGTTAAATCGTAACAAACAAATCATTCCATTCTCATTCCAACTCTCAGCCATTAAAGAGAGAAAATATTTGTTTACAAATTGATAATTTGAAATTGATGATTTGATTGACTCGATCAACATGTATAATGAAATGAAATGAGATTTATTTGACAACCAACCAATTAAAAAATTAATTAATATTTTCAAAAATCTTTATAAAACGTGAAAATAGAAAGAAAGGATGTCAATTAGAGATTCCATTCAGTGCATTCTGATTTTGCGACTATAGGATTGACAGCTCGTAGCAGAATAGTAAAAAGAAAAAGAAACATGCAAAATCGATCATTAAAATAATATACTATATCTATCTATATAAAAGAAAGTCTTGTTAGGTACCATTTATTACTCGAAAACGGCTGATCCGATTTGTTGGACTCCTCTATATCCAGAATAACAGAATAATTATTAAAATATCTAAAAATACAGGAAAAATATATGCAGAAAATTAACTTTAAAATAAATTATGTTCGGAACTCGGAACTCGGAAATTTGTTTGGTCCGACAAAACCTCATTATAATCCGTATCCAGGTCATACTGAAACTAAAATCGAACAGCTTCCTCAACAAACAAATATTGTTTGGATTTATTTTTAACCGACTTCAAAAAAGGAGGAGGTTCTCAATTCGCCTGTATGTTGCTTTTTTTTTGTTGAATGTTTGTGTGCGTCGTTAACTCCGCAAGTTATGGATGGATTTGGATGATTTTCTTTTTGTTTGGTAGGGAATATTTCAGAGGTGGTACAGTGCCAGCCAAGAAGGACAGTTTAATCCTGCTTTTGCAACAAATTTTCGAACGGTACGGAGAGGCACCAACTTCAAAAATAACTGTTAAAAATAATGTTTTGAAATAATTAAAATATTATTTATTACTTTTTAGTGCAAGTTTGTACATACTATATGTAGTTGTAGTTTTGAAGTCGGTTTTTGTTTTTTGCTTGAAAATAATTAAATGAGATAAGAAATAAATTATCCAACCGTAACCAAAATTTGTTCAACGGAATCCTAAAAGTAGGAATTTAGGAAGCTTGTTATGTGTTGCGTACAATTTTAATTGGCACTCTCTGGACAGTTTTTATCTAACATCAGAAATCTTATTTATGTTTGTCGCGGAGAAATACTTTATTTGGTTAAATTTAGTGCAGTTAAATTCGAGTTATGAAACGTTGATTAAAGTTAAATGTGGCTTTCTATTGGTGAAATAATTTTTAAATCGGTCGAGTACTTTTTCAGTTAAATCGTAACAAACAAACAAATTTTTCCTCTTTATAATATTAGTATAGACAATTCAATTAATAAAATAGATGAAATAAATAGTAAATATTTACAATTGGCCGAGTAGCGTTAGAGTTCATTTACAAATGAAATCGGGTAACAAACCAATAGATAATAATAGATAGTAATAAACTGTGAAGGGAATATTGCGCAAATAATCTATGGATTTCCGAATGTTCGAAGTAAAACAATATATCGACGGCGTATCTTTAACTGATGTTATTTAAAGCTAAAGGTATCACCTACCATCAAGATTCAAGGCTGAGCCACAGTGCTCGCCATTCTTGACTGTGTTAAGCTGTAGAGGCCACTAGAGCCAACAGTGAGATTCCATACAAAAAAACCATACAATACAACCAAACCAAAACCAATACCATCAAGTGAGCATCACGCTAGTCTGTCGATATCTAAGAAAAAAAAACTATAAAGATATACATACATATGTAGCAATGTGTCTGAAGAAGTTCATATTTTATGGTGTAAAAAGTCCAGTCTTAAGAAAATATTTCATACTCTTTTTATGACAATATTTGTATTGCCCATGGTATGAAATTAATGATAAGTGAATTCGATAGGTGAATGTAGGTATAATTAAATGTCAAATTTATTCTAATTTATATTTATTTCCGTTTCCTATTCTTAAACGAGTTTGTTATTGGTAATTATTAAATAAACACGTGGGACGTGGGACGATCTATTTTAATGGGTTAGTGATGCCACAGTTAATAGAACTTGCAGTGGGTAATGTGGATACAGTGGCGTAACATAGGTCACTAGCACCCGGTGCGGATCCCTAATTTGCCGCCCCCTTATTTTTAAAATTGATTATATACAATTTTGGGCACGGTACTCTTATTGAATAGTACGAACCTAAAGAGAAACTCGGTCATTACGGTGACGTATGAAACGCCGCCCCCGCCAAAGTGCCACGTAAATGCAAAAAAATGTTGTTTTTTTTTCAGTCGTTCAAGGATACTCTCCTTCTCGGGCGGATGAATAGTTTTGGACTGAGGACACGAATACAATGATTTTTATTTATATCTAATACTAGCGATCCGCCCCGGCTTCGCACATGTGCAATATAGATGAATACACAAAAAATAATAATAAAAGAAATTTTTACTTACTATTGGTGAAATAATTTTTAAAATCGGTAAAGTAGTTTTTGCACGTTTCGGTTACAGTCTATGGATTTCCGAATGCTCGAAGTAGAAAATAGGTCGATTGAGGTAGTATCACCTACCATCAAGTGGGCTTCATGCTTGTCTGTCGATATCTGACATAAAAAAAATCCTTTTGTAGCCTATTCATAACTGATGTAACGTAAGTAAACTGTAAACCTTTATTATCAGATCAAATGTTAATTAAATATTGCGTAAATAAAGTTAATTTTACCCACGCATTATATAGAAGTAACATGATATTAAAAGATATTAAAATTAGTTTCTTTGATCATTAACAATATTATGTGTCAAAAATTACAATTCATGAACCAAACTAATGTAGGTATGTTCACGACGTAATATTAGAGCAAAAAAAATTGTTTTGAAATAGATGGGTGGCCATGATGAAGGCTTTTGGATATTAGAAGAATTAATTATAAACAACTTTGGCTATATTTTACCTACGTCTTTCTTTTCAGGCATTAAATGAGTTGGAGAAATACTGACCAAGTAACGAGCTACCGTTCAAAAATATCTTTATTTAAGTAACCTGAATTTTGAAAAGAACTTTTGAAATCATTTTAATCAAATTCTGAAAAAATACAGTGCGATTTATTCCGGTCGGATACCCCGTATCCGATACCCTGGAGGATCCGTTTTATTTTATAATATTTTCTATTCCGGTCTGATCCACCGTTCAGAGGATCACAAATAATTTTAAATATTTTATTCCGGTCGGATCCCCTCGTTATCTATTAACAGATTTTTGGGACAGTCAGCAACAAAATATACGTACAGGGTTTATTAAAATACATATTATGTTCATAATACTTATTGAAATGGAAACGTGTATATTAGTATTGAGGAACAACGACTCGTTGTTGACAAAGTTGTTGTTTGTTGATTGTCTGTGATAATTTTATATCGTAATTTTATGTTTTTTTATTGTTAGTTGAGTAGGATGGCCAAATTCTAATTAAGGTTTGTCCAAATAAAAATACCAAATATCTGATTGCCTGTGATAATTTAATATCGTAATTTTATGTTTTTTTTATTTGTTATTAGTTAAGTAGGATGGTCAAATTCTAATTAAGGTTTGTCCAAATAAAAATACCAAATACCTGATTGCCTGTGATAATTTAATATCGAAATTTTAAGTTCTGATTTTGTTATTTAATTAAGATGGTAAAAAAATATATTTTTCATTAAGGTTTATCCAACAAAAAAAAAATACCAAATGCCTAATCGCCTGTGATGATTTTATATACTTAGTTATTTCAAGTACTATTTTTGTTATTTTATTAAGATGGTCGAAATCTTTTTTTTTAATTAAGGTTTGTCCAAATAAAAAGACCAAATGCCTGATTTCCTGTGAAGATTTTAATATTTTAAATAAATAAAACAAATATGTTTTACATGAACAACTGTTTTTCTCTTGACTGTACTTTCCTTTCAAAAACAATGAGGGGATCCGACCGGAATGACTAAATTTAGAGTGGATCAGAACGGAATTAAATAATAATAATAATCAGCAGTGGATCCGATTAGGGGATCCGACCGGAATAACTCCTAATTTTGTGCCAAAATATGGAAAGCAGATAATGCCACTTTAATTAACTGATGAAAAAAAATAATTTACTTATTTATTTTTAATGTGTAAATAAAGTTACCATAAAATATATTATCAGGTTTATCTCATACTATATAAAATATGGTTTGAATACATGCCTAACGTTATATTATAAAAAAAGTTTTAAGAACTTAGTAAACTTTAAGATTTACAGCTCAAAAGAGAGCCATCAAAAAGAGTTAAAAACGAAAAAAGTAATACAAAAACCTCAGCTTGGCGTCATTATCCTCGAATTACTAATAATTCACTTCGTTTCTATTCACCCCACTGAGTACTTAAAAGTTTTATAATATAAAAGTTCCATTCATGAGCCCAGTTGATTGATTTATTTGCTATTGTGGTAGATTTAATTGCAAAATAAGGTCAACGAGCGACTATACCCCGCAATTACATGTGAAGTTAGCTTAGATTAAAATTGAATGTGGAATTAATTACGTTGACAGCTTTATGGGATCGAGTTGAACAGTTCAATTGCTTGAAATATATTTTTTTTAATAGACTTCTTGATGGGAATCATGTTTGTTAATCTATAATGGTGTAATGGTTGCAGCGCCTTACACATATTTTGTAAAACAAAAATTTCGCGATTAAAAAGAGTGACGAAGAGTTTATTGCCAGTTCTACTCTTCCGTTCTAGGCCCTTGATTTGAGAACTGGCGGTAAATGTAAAATTAGAAGCATTAAGTATGTATTTTTTACTGACGTTTATAAGTATACATTGTGTTACCTAAATGAATAAATGATTTTGAATTTGTATTTGAATATATTATTTTCTTATTTATTTAGTTAATGCCTATACATTTATGAAATTATGAATAAAGTTATTACAAAACCTATACCCAGATATATGATCGATACGATTTTTTTAATAGGGGGTAAGCAGGCAGGTGACTTAAGTGATGAGATGCGTTGCCAGCCTTTATGAAATCAGAAGGCCCTTTTTTTGAAGGTCCCTAAGTGATATCGCTCTTGATTATCTTATTAGCCTTAAGTGACATAAACAATTAATATCTGATCTTATGTTGTTCTGAAGAAAAGCTTTATCAATACTAATATTATAAAGGGGAAAGATTTGTTTGTTTATTATGATTTAACTCAAAAACTACTCAACCAATTTTAAAATTTCTTACACCAATAGGAAGCTACATTATCAGCGAGTAACTTAATAAAGAGAAAATATTTATTTGCTTGTTACGATTGAACTCAAAAGCTACTAGACCGATTTTAAAAATTCTTTCACCAATACAAATCTATTTTATCCGCGAGTAGGCTATTTTTTGTATAGGCTATGTGTTGCTAGTTTAAAAAAAAAGAGATCATCAAATTTATTGTTTTTTTATTCATTTAACAATTTTTGGTCCAAATATACAGTATTTTACTTGGCAATCCTACCAATTTCGCATTTGACTTTCGAGACCACTTAGCCTAATAATCTAATAGAGCTATTTGGAATATTTTGAGCTTACACTTATAAGTGTTTTTGCTTCCAGGTCTCCAGCATGTCTACGGGCAGCTGTTCTGGGCCGGGCATCTGTGGTGGGGCGCGGCGGAGACCACCTCCCCCCCCGGAGCCAGCACTCACCCTTGCGGCGGACTTGAGTGAGCTGAGTTTGGACCAGGGATACCACACCCTGGCTGACTGCGGCCCGCCGAGACGACGACGCGATAACAGCCTGAGTGATACGCTGTGGTTGAAGATATTGTCCTATCTAGAGGTATTGACATTTTATATGTAAAGGAAGATATGACGGGCTCGTTGGCGCGTTCGGTAGAACACATGCCAAGACATTTGATCGGGTGGGAGGAATATCTAAATTCCGACCGGGTAACGAACCACCGTTCATAGATGGAAAAACCGTGAAGTGCATATTGCGCGTTTCGGTTTCAGTCTATGGATTTCCGAATGCTCGAAGTAAAAAGTAGGTCGACAGCGCATCATTGGCTGATATTCTGTGGTTGAGGTATCGCCTACCATCAAGTGAACCTCATGCTCGTCTGTCGATATCTAATATAAAAAATGATAACATAAGCTTTGATTTGTCACCTCTAGTTCTGTTTAATATAATTTTTGTAATTAAACCAGACCTTAAAGAAATTACCTTAAATTCAATTTATTAATTTATTAATATAACACAGTCGAATAATTAATGACTGATATTTATGTTTAACATTAATTGAGAGATGATGAAAAAAAGCGGAACCAAAATTTATAAACATAATTTATAAGATTTGCGTTTGTGTGTTAACGGTAATATCTGAAACTATTGAATGTATTTTTATGTGTTTTTAAGAACAAAAAAAGTTTTATTTTGGAGCAACATTGAGAATTCGGATGTGGCGGTCGGGGAGAAAGTTAAATAATTAAAAAATATATATATTAAATCGCGTTTTAATCAGGTGTACAGTATTGTATTTAAAAGTTATTATATATTTCATTTAATTTAATTTTAAATTCGTATAAACTATCAATTCAATTCAACTATCATATCAATTCGACGCAAATTTACATTTGCAAGCACTAAGATGAAGCCTTTGCGAAGTCATCGCGAGTATGTTCTTGTACTTTAATATAGTACTTGTTAGATGATGAAACATAATTTAAGTACTGATGTACAGAATCGTATTTAAAGTATTTTATTTTTCAAAAAGGTGTCAGACTTATGTCGAATGTCACGCGTGTGCCGGCGATGGTCTCGCTTCACGGCGCGACTGCTGGCTCGACCAGAACCCTGGCGGAGAGTACGAGCAGCTGGACCTCTGGAAGTTGCGGCCAGGTGTGCTGGAGCCAGGGCTGGTCTGTGTGCTGGGTCCGTGCGGGAATGGAGGATGAAGAACTGTATGGTAAGCCTTTGTTATTGTTTCAGATAAGATTAGAGTCCAGCATTGCATCGAAACCCCTTCAGTCTTGAAAATGTCCAGTGTAAATTATTCCAGTCCAGCGCTGTATTACACGTGGAACAATGTAAACTCACATTGGAATGCACTGGATCCAGTGAGCAATTCAGAGCAAAATCTGGATTGGCGGTCTACTTTTTAATCCAGCACGACCATTCCAGCACAACTGGAATTATGTAGACTACCAATCCAGTGCCATTCCAGTGCTGACAGAACAATTGTAAAGGAAACTCCTGTTACTTGGTTTCGACAGCTTTTAATTGACTGGAATCATGTAAACGATATGGCCATAATGCCCAACGTAATTTTATGATATCCGTTTTCTAGCAGAAACCTACTAAATATATATTTTAAAGTGACCCTCCATATAATATCCAGTCAAAATCAAAATCAAAAATCAAAAGTTTTTTATTTCAAATAGGCCTTTGCAGGCTCTTATGAAACGTCTAGTTGCACGGTTCCAAAAAGTGGGTCTCATGGAGAAGAACCGGCAAGAAACTCCATGGACACTCTTTTCAAGAATGGTATTACAAAGACTCGGTTACAATAGTAATAATCGGCTGAGAAGTTTATATAATGCAAGGTATACAGAGATTCTATACAATGCAAAAGAAACCTTCCAGTGACTGCGAAAAAACCTAAAAGTACATTGCCGTATGCCAAATAATATTTAGAAGTTAATTAACGCATCTGCTCGAAATACTATGTTACGTATATCTATAGGAGGTAGTTATAACTTACTAGCAGGTGAGCCCCCTATAATTTTTACAGTAAAGCCATGTTAATTAGCATTCTTGTCTATTCTTTGCTGTGTTTTGTGAATAAATCTGTCTATCGCCTATATATACATAAAATCTTGTGTCACTGTGTTTGTGATAGCACTCCTCCGAAATGGCTCGGCCGATATTTATGATTTTTTTATGTATGTTTGCTAGGTATGAATATAATAATAAGTCGGTATATGTCATACCGCTAGGTGATAAGAATGTCATCCAGATTTTTTTTCTATTTTTTTGACCAAAAATTGTTTTGGTCTCATTTTCTTCATTAGACGTGCGAAGTCGGGTCTGGCAGCTAGTTTATTTATATTTTCGTTGTTCTCACAGGTGTCAGTACCTGGTGCTCAGCTGGTGGCAGCCACGTTCAGGAACCTCACTCACCTGGCACTGGCGGGGTCTACAAGTATGGATGCAAGGTCCCTCGCCCCGCTAATAACAGATCTGCTAGATTTACGGCATCTGGACCTAACTGGTAAGCTTAAAGCTATAGTTTTTCAAAGGTCCACCAATGGTCGATATTTTTTTAGGCCTTTTACCATTGGCATATAAATTATAAGCCTTTTATCGAACCCACAAGGGGACGCTATTTTGTTAAGACAGGCGTGTTAACCTAATACTAATATTATAAAGAGGAAAGATTTGTTTGTTACGATTTAACTCAAAAACTACTCGACCGATTTTAAAAATTATTTCACCAATAGAAAGCTGATACTGTAAGCGCTCATAATGTAAGGGAGTAACATATATTTTCGTGTAAAGTACATCTATGTTGCACATGTGCAAAGTTTTAAAATCGGTCGAGTAGTTTTTGCTGCAACGTTGATCTTCTGTGACCCCCACGTGACACACGACCTTAAGGGTGACCTTTTTTAACCGACTTCAAAAAAGGATTAGGTTCTCAATTCGTCTGTATGTTGCTTTTTTTGTATGTTTGTTACGCGATAACTCCGCAAGTTGCTTTGAATCGAAATTGGTTTGGTACTTTTTTAGAAAATCAACAAAAACAAAAATATACTTCTACGTAGATGATGTTTTGGTTTGTGGTTCCTTTCACGACGCTCATTTGAGCAGCACATTTAGTGGTAGGTCTACTAAATTATTATGTAAGGATTAATGAACTTAAAAAATACACTTCCTACAAAAAAATTAAAATAAAATTATTTTTAAGCAAAAAACAAAAACCGACTTTAAAACTAGTCGGTTTTTGTTTTTTGTTTAAAAATAATTTTATAACAGAGCGGACAACTGAGCAGGTCACCACCTAATCACCACGGCCCATGGACATCTTATACGTTTTAGATGTGTTGTCGGCATTTAAAAAAAATATAGTCTCGCTTTTTAAAACCAACGAGGCCGTAGTTATACCTCTCGCTAGAGTCAAATTTTACAATAATTTGTTATAACTAAACATAAAAAAACAAGAACAGAAAAACTAATTACGAGATTTTTCAATTAAAATCATTAAATGTACCTTTTGTAGTGTATAATATGTTTGTCGTATGACTGTACATCACTTATCGTGCATAGATCTGTAATGAATGGTCGTTTTATGCCTATTAATATGGTAATTGAATAATTTATTTTATTGCCACTCACACGTTATAAATTTAATAATCCATAATATATCGTTTCAACTGATACGGAAATTTAATTATTTCGCAATGTTTGCTTCGTATTTTATTATGACTGATTTCATAGATTAAAATTAATACATTTTTGGGGTTCCGTACTCAGTACCAAAAACGGAACCCTTATAGGATCAATTCGGTGTCCATCTGTATATATGTTTGTCTGTCTGTCAAGACTCAGGAATGCGTGGAGGTATCGAGTTGAAATTCATATCAAATACTCAGGTCTTCAATCCCTATCACACTTCTAAATCGACGCAATCAAAAGATATGGCCTTATATGCTCCGTTTATTGGTGAATGAATTTTTAAAAGCGGTTCAGTTGACCCATAGATACTTCCTCAGCTCGCAAAAACCTCTTTATAATATTAGTATAGATTTATATAATACTAGCGACCCGCCCCGGCTTCGCACGGGCCTAAATTTTTTGACAAAAAAAAGCAGGGGTTGATAATAGAAGTGTGAAAATATAGAGTTGTATGTATTTTTTAATGCCACATTATAAAAAATAAAAACAAAAAATTTTAAGGGTGTACAACCCTTATCACTTAGGGGTATGAAAAATAGATAGTAGCCGATTCTCAGACCTACTGAATACCCGTATAAAATTTGGTAAAAATCGATAAAGCCGTTTCGGAGGAGTACGGTAACTAACATTGTGACATGGAAATTTTATATATTAGATAATATTTATTTATTTTTTTTTTTTTTTTTTTATTTATTTATTGACACGTACCATTGGTGGCATTACAGTTTCCCAATTCGCTCACCTTAGGCCAAAAACGTTAAGTTATTAAAAGTGAAATACTTAATCTAACATGCAATATAAATGACAATACATTTTAAACTTCATAACTTAAATAAAATCTAAACATAAATTAATTAAAAAGAAAAAAGTAAGAGTATATAAAGGAAGTAACATTACAAACTTCCTTCTGGCCTTGAAGCAACTAAATCTACTGCCGTTCTGTAAAATTCACTCATTGAACAATTGAATATGTCTAGTGCTTGATTCTCTGCGAGTAACATGTTCAACATTCGCAATGACCTCGGCAAAGGAGCCTGTCTCCCCGATTCAGTTCTACACCAAAGTTCAGCAAACAATTTGTAACGACAAGCTCTCGGATGACTCGGGACATAAAAATTTATCCTTCCAAGAACCACTGGATCACTTGATTGTCCGATTACAATGCGTACTATATATTGCATAAGGTAAATCAATCGTCTCAATTCAAGCGTATTATAACCCGTCATACCAAGAACAAATTTACTAGGGTATAAATATGGATACCCTACATAATAACCATACTGCTTTTGGTACAACCATCTTAAAAATTTCTTTTGGATTTTTTCTACCATCTGCACATATTTAAATTCATAAGGATTCCAGATCAAAGCACTGCTCTCTAGCCTGCTCCTTACAAATGCATTATATAAAGCTTTTATTGCTGGAATGCAGTCGAGATGACATATGTATGTTATCCGCACGGGAAGCGAATAATTTCATAGATGCCGTTTCGGTTTCAGACTAGATTTCCAGAGTTCGAAGCAAAGAATATGTAATTCAAAGATAATCACTTATTTATGTTCTATATCTAACAATTCTTCTACTATCAAATGTCTCTCACTCTTGTCTCTCCTATGTCATTAACTATTTAAAAAAAACATTTTTTGTTCCAGGTTGCCCAAACGTGGACTGGCCGGAATGGGCGTGGCTTGAGAGCCGGTTAGCAGCGCGCCGACCCCCAGTCGAGTATATAGATCTGACAGACTGCGGTTCGGTGTCTGATGCTGGACTCTGCGCTCTCCTTCATACCTGTCCATCTCTACAGTACCTGTATTTGAGGAGATGTACTCTAGTCACAGGTAGAGATGTGAATTTCTTCATTTTATTTATTTATTTATTTAGCACTCTTTATTGCACTTGAAAATATAACTAAAACAATAATAAAATTCTTAAAAATTACTTAAATGTACAATACGCCGCCTTATCGATCTCAGCGATCTCTTCCATTTTGTATATTTAGTACATTCTAATTTCGAATCTAACGGTGGATCTAAAATTTTGAATGGCTTTGAATGGTTTTGAAGGGCTCGTTGGCGCGTTCGGTATAGAACACTTGCCGGGCGCACTGATGGGTCGGGGTTACCAATCCCACCGGGACGACATGTTTATAATTTTCTGTAAATATGTATTCCCCACGTCTGGTAACTTTGTGCATTGAACGGGTAGGATATCGAAATTCCGACCGATAAATAAATGATTTTTAGATTTAAATAATTTAATACGCGATTTATTATTTACGCAGACGTTTCGGATGCTTTTCAGCAACCGTAGCCGCACTGAATACGTTGGCATAAATATAATAAATCGCGTTTTAATCCGTTATAAAGTATTTTATTTTTATGTGTGATGCGTTAATAAATATATTAACGTTATAGATTTGACACCTGAAGTTGTCAAATAGTGTCAGTACTTTCTAGAAATAAATTTAAACAAAACTCTTGTATTAATCAATTATCTATAAATATGTGCCATATCTCTTATTTACGTAAATATTGGTAACAATTTGTATGCAAATCTACATATAAAGTACTATCACTACTTTTAGACTATCTAGTTTATTGTTAACAGGAAACGGAACAAAATCAACAAACATATTTCCTTCGTAACTATCTTTTAATGTTACAAAGCAAAAACCGGCTGATCTCATAAAAAGTCCATAATAATGTGTTTCATGAAAGCCCAACAAGTGGGTTGTAATGATGACAAGATGATATATGAGATACAAATGACTAGTTATTCTGTATCTATCATTAGAATATACACTAGGCGACTTGGCCTTCGGGATTAAATAATATTTATAGTTTACTATAGATATTCTATCTCACAAAGTCCGTTTGGGGTATTGATGTTAGCAGGCGTGCATATATACGTATATATTGTTTTAGTGTGTGCAATGTTTAGCGTGCGCTTCCCAAATTACGCACACTTACTGTGGACCTTTTTTTTTTTTTTTTACATGGAGAATCATCTAATGATCGCTGGGTCTCCGGGGGGAGACGCCTAAAAGCGATGCCTCACATAAACTCACAGTGCCCTGGACTCCGAAGAGTCAAAGCGGGCCCCGTGCCTACCGACTAAACTCCATGGTGTTCCTCTCGTCGTCTTGTGGTGTCGGGGACGCGTGGACTTTCGTATGCTCCGCTTCCCCGACGACGACCCTGCCCTCTTAATGGACGTTAGTCCCCCCTCAGTGTGATGCCGAAACACCAAGCACTCACACTGGAGCCGTTAGTGGAGTGAGCCGCTAGCCCCCGCGCTCCCCGCTCTCGGCTCTGGACGGGAAAGATGGTATTTCCCGTCCAACGCGACAGGCTAGCCCTGCCGCGCTCCCCTTAAAAGAGCCGATGCCCACTAAGAAGTGGACATCGGCATGACCGCACCTTCTGGTGTACAGACCTCCATTGGGCCCGAGGGCCCTTGGACCGCCGAAGCGGGACGATCTTTCGCCTTCCCTCCTCCTCTAAACAATGTGGACCTATGTTCACACCTAACAACATTCTTAGCCCAACGGACTCCGTGAAATAACGAGACCGTCTACATCAATCAATCATTTCAAATTATGAATTATATCTCAATTGCCATAAATATTTATATCTTGTATTATAAAGTATTAACAGAAGCTGTAATATAAAAGCAGTTTAAATTTTAAATCGGTAAAATATGATTTGTAGACGATATTGACCTTTGCAGAAACATAAATATCAAAGGTTAATGTATTCTATTGAAATATGCACTCTCAATTATTATTATGACAAGACTGATTTATTTTTATGTTACCTTTAAAAGTAATAAGATACGTAATAGTAATTAAAAATTGTGAATATTTTTAATTACAAGAAATGCCTTTGAGTCGATTCTCAAAAGTTACCTCTGAAATCGAATTAAAAAAATAAGGTCATAGATTTTGTTTAAGACATAAGACCTCTTTTTATTTGAAATGTGCTAACTGCATTGTGAAAATGACCAAAATATGAGTTGATAATTAATTGCCAACCTTTAATATACATATTTTGTATTAATTACATGTACAAACTTTGACGTTTAAAAAAATAGCTACACGAATTTCGGCAGATGTTAAATTCCGAACTCGTGCTAGCTAGTAAGTAGAATTTAAGATAATTAGGATAATAATATATAGTATGTGAGTTTCCCTTTACCTCCTTGTGTACTGGGCACACCAATTCAAACTATTACATTGTATTGAAATATGAATCTTATTCCTTATACAATTAAATACACTCCTTATTATATGTATTTTTGGCCGAATATTCCACTGGGAAAAAGTGTGTCTAAGGAGATAAAATTAACCTTATTTATTATATATAAGACCTTGGTATAGATGCAAGTGGCGAAGAAAAATAATATATCAAATTCCTATTATTTACTAGTTATATTTAGAGAAAGTTGTATAAAGAGCAAATAGCGCGTTTCAGTTTCTTTCTATGGTTTACCAATTTCAGGTTCATTCCAAATTTCACTTTTTGACATCTATGAACCGTTGTCACTCGCTTATTATTTTAATTTCTTCGTTTAACGCCCATAGTGACGTTACACATTTTTTTTTGTACATTTTTTAACAAACATTTCCATAAATCCTAACATGTTTATAGATAGTAAACATGTTATTCTGGCGGTACTCAAACATCTTCTATCGATATTTGATAAAATTATTCATACAATAATTAATAAATAAATTATAATTCCAGATGCAGGCGTTCGATGGGTGCCCTCATACTGCGCTCTGAAGGAGTTGAGTGTTTCCGACTGCACAGGAGTAACAGACTTTGGCCTCTACGAGCTAGCTAAGCTGGGTCCAGCACTGCGGTACCTCTCTGTAGCTAAATGTTCCCAGGTACGTGAAGAAAACGCACGCTTTTTTATTTCTATAAAGTAGGAGTGGGCGTAAATTCAACAAGGAGCTTTTTAAGCCACTTTTCTAATGTTAACGAATATTACAAAATATATTAATTGTTAAGGAATAGTCGCTAATATCATCCGAAGCAGCTTGTTTATTTAACGCAAAACCGGTTGATTTAATTAACTGATGTAAAATCTGTTGACATTACTGCAAACCAGTTAATAAAATAAGCTGCTTTTTTAACAGGTTATCAGTTTGTAATTAACAGTTTTATTTCGGTAACACAAAAACCGTCAACGACCAATCTCTACTATAAAGACTTAATTTCCCCTTAAACCCATAGTGAAAGCTTAAAATTACTTCCGGGGGTACCGGTGTATAAAAAAAATCCCTAAAGCGTTAGTACTATTGTTTAAAAAAATATGAAAAATCTACTTCTAAACGAAAATCAAAAAAGTACGAGATGTTTGACAGACTATTTTCAGTCCTATTCGTCTACAATCTACATTATAGTGTTCTAAGCAAATCGAAAATTGGCATATATTTACACGTATTTGTTGTTGTTATTTGTTTTGAAGCTTTATGAGGCACGGTTATGTTTTCGTAGTTTAAAACAGTAGGCAGAACAATATTAAAAAGATGATACAGCCAAAAACATTTTATACCATTCTTAAACAAACTCATGAAATCTATAATTGTGTAATACAAGCTTATACAAGCATAATATAAACGATTTTTTTCATGTGAAAATTATATATATTTTTTTAAATTTAGGTTTCAGATTCCGGCATCCGAACGTTAGCGAGGAGGTGTTACAAGTTGCGTTATTTAAACGCTCGGGGTTGTGGAGCGCTCGGTGATGACGGGGTTGAAGCTATCGCCAGGGGTTGTTCCCGGCTGAGAGCGTTGGACCTCGGCGCTACTGATGTCTCAGAACCTGGGCTACAGGTTTGTGTTGAGTCTATATATTCATGCCGTGGAATAATGTTTGTACGCGGACATGTGACTTGTTGATGATAGAAGTTATCGCCAGGTGTTGTTCTCAAGTTAGAGTTGGAAATCGAATGCTGCTGACATCTCAGTAACAGGTTTATATAGTCTATATTCATCCTCAGGGATTATTTCAAATATTATTTATAAAAATATCCTGCTTCTTGAATCTATAGGATACATTTCCTGACCGCTATAATTGTATGTACAATGTACATATTTCCATGAAAAAGTTATCATATAGACGTATTTGTAACTTCTAGCTTGAAAGAGGAATATAGACATTATATAAAAAGCAATGTGGCTTGATTGCGCGTTTTGGATTCTATGAACTTTTGGATGCTGATAGTAAAAAAAAGATCGACAATGCATCATTAAAATCTCTTGCCTAAGTTACCATTAACGTACTACACGATCGTTTATCAATTTGTAACATAAAACACCATGATTTTCTATACTAATATTATAAAGAGGAAATATTTGTTTGTTTGTTACGATTTAACTCAAAAACTACTCGACCGATTTTAAAAATAATTTCACCAATATTAAGCTACATTATCAGCGAGTAACACAGGTGTATAGGATTTTTTTTGGTGAATAGTACAAATTCATTGCACCCGTGCGAATACCCCGATGTTACTAGTTTTTAAATATAGTTATGGTTACAGATACTGGCACGTTGCTGCCCCAACCTGAAGAAACTGGCTTTACGAGGCTGTGAGTTAGTAGGAGATGAAGGCTTAGAAGCAGTAGCATACTACTGCCGTGGTCTCACGCAACTCAACATTCAGGATACACCAGTCACCCTTCGAGGCTACAGGGCAGTAAAGAAGTACTGCAAGCGATGTGTTATTGAACATACTAATCCAGGGTTTTGCTGACCTAAGACTATTGGAATTTTTGTCTTTTTAAAAGTGAAGTGATTTGTGAGCGTGGAAATAGAATATTTCTTTAATGGTGCTTTAAATTGAAAATTATAATGTATATTATAGATTTAAATGTATTATATAACGTAGATATTAGATTATACAGATTAATGTAAAAACGATTTAATTATGGAAAAAATATGTACATAATTTTAGAAATTAGAAAGAAGATGTCGAATGGTCATGAAATTGAATATGTATCATAATTTAAGCAATAGGTCACGAACGAGAATCAAAATCCCAATATATTTCGAAAAGTTATAATGTTTCATTCAGAGATCATTATTAAAAAGCGGGAAACGGCCTGAAAGTGCTCTGATATGCATGGCTGCCGGTATTAATTACTATCGGGTGAGTCGTAGCTCTTAAGCTTGCATATAAAAAATGGCTTTTAAAGCTTTTGTGTATTCAATTTTTAAAACTACCAACGCATATAGTAATGGTTAGTTTGACCTCACAAATAATATCGATAGTTATTCACAAAACTCATTGTACAAAATTAAAATATAATAGATACAACATGTGTAAAAATTATTGAATTATGTTTTTGTCCCCGAGTTTAAATATTCAAAGTGCAACTAGATTTTTTGTTGATAGTTTAGTAAGTTAAAGTTATTGACTGATTAAAACATTCGAGGTGTAATCGTAAAAAAAAACAAAATGTTTTCTACAAAAAACATTATTATCTGATTTTACGAACAATTTGTAAGAGAGTATTCGTATTGTCGATATGTCAATTTCTTTGAAATTAACAACAATTTGTCATACAACTGACAGTATGACAATTCGAATACTTTCTGACAGTCGTTCGTCCTATGTCCGCTGAATAGGCAAAATGTATTGTTTATGTATATTGACAGTGTATATATTCTAAAGTTGATATTTTACACACACATGTACAATACATACATACAATTTTGTAAAGGTATTAATATTGTATTTCACGAAGTCCGTTTGTCTATGAATGTTGTCAGGCAGAACGTTTGAGTGTGCGTAATCTCGGAAACGCTCAGTTCCTGAGTTACTAAACGCACGCACACTAAAACAATGCATTTGTGCACGCTTGACAACATTCGTAACAAATTGAATTATTTATTAGCGTATTAACGTACATATTACCCAGCAAGAAAGCTGGTGTCCCTGTCAAACATTTGGAACGTTGGGATATAAAAACAATGATTAGCGGTTTAATGTTGAAAAAAATAACAATGTGCTTTTAAAGTTGTTTTTTGGTGTTCGTTCAAGTTGAAAATATCTTTTAATGCTCACATTCCAGCCATCGATTGGCTTCACCCGGGTCATTTCTTTTGCGTTATTTAAATGTAAAACAATTTAAATGCTTAAGGTTTGAATATTCTAAACTTACTAACATTGAGGCAACAATGGGGTGGTAACAGCCCATCCGAATCCACGTCTTCATTCGCAAAGGGGGTTAACAACAACTGCTTAAATTATAGTAAATAGTTTTCAAATGATCGTCTTTTTTAATATGATCAGTCGTTCGCACGCTGAATAAATGACGTTCACTTTTCTTTGATTTCGATGAAACAAAGCCTATGTGTTGCGCCAATTTAAATCTACATCTAGTAGTTTAACTATGAAAACTGCATAAAAGCTAGTTCAGTAGCTTCAAAAATAAGAATAATGTTATCTTTTTTTATCATTTTCCCAATTTTTGGTAGACATATTCAATTTACAGACTCAATTCTACTGTTTTATTGTATGTATAGTTCAAGGCGAAGATTCCTTTAAATATTAATAGTGATTTTATTATGTAGTCGGTTTGATGAGATACATTAACCTTATATTTTTTTATTGGTCACAATTATTGATAAAAAGCAAATTACCTAGATACATAGTTATAAGAGTAAAAGTTTTGGAAATTTTATTAGTGTTATTCACGTTGCTTTTATTATCAGGGGTCCCGGGTTCGAATCCCGGGAAACAAAATAAACAAAATTGTTTTGGTCGGGCTGGGTGAAGAAAACTGATCATTCTTGCCTGTTAATAAATAAGGACTAAGACAGAAATGTGTTGGTCCCATGCTTCACTAAGGAACTTGGAACTTTAGTGTATAATTTTGTTAGTACAATGTAATTTTTTTTATAATACTATTTGTGAATATGTGAATTTTTATTTAAATAATACAAATGTTCTGTTTAGTATTGTGGTATATTGTGATGTATTAAATATCTTGAGAAGATAAATATACATTAAGTTATAATTTGTACGAATATTGCCATTGTTGATTGACCTAGTAATAAATTTTAATTTATATTATCATACGTATGTTATTTCCTATAAATACCATGATAAAAGATTTATGAAGCTGGTGTGAGTGGAAGAGTCGGGCGTGGTCAAGCTAGACGAACGTACGTAGATCAGATCGGGACCTTCTTCAAAAGGGCTGCATGTTTATAAGGAAAAAATTTACAAAATTTTGACGAGTGATTTTTTTTTTCATTTACACATTTCCCGATGGCAAATTGTACCGACAATTTAGTGGTACGTCGAGACAACAGGTTATATTACAAGAAGGTTGGTCGATTTTTTCAATCAACTGATAGAACGTACAAAAGCGTTATGAAACAGAAAAAATAAAATGATTTATCCTTTGTTTTTGCATAGTCAACAAAAATGGAATAGCGTATTTTATCATCTCGAGTACTTACCCTTTTAGAAAGTTACATTTTATGTATTTTCTTCAAACTGACTGATGACGAACGATCTTTCATATGTGTTTCGGTACGCGGTCGGAATCGCGATTAGATTTGTCCGAAAGGGAAAAAATATACAGAAAAGTTAAAATGTCAAACCCTTTTAAATAAAATACTGTATACCGGATTAAAACTCGATTTATTATTTATATTGTTTAAATTATTTATCCCGACGTTTCGGATGCTTTTCAGCAACCGTGGTCACGGGCAGACTGACACATGACAGTTGTCTGATTTTTTAAAATTGGTTTGGTAATTTTTTAGAAAATCAACAACAACAAAAATATACTTCTACGTAGATGATGTTTTGGTTTGTGTTTCCTTTCACAGCGCTGTCTCATTTGAGCAGCATGTTAAGTGGTAGGTCTACTAAATTATTATGTAAGAGTATAATGAACTTAAAAAATACACTTCCTACAAAAATTTAAAAATAAAATTATTTTTTAACAAAAAACAAAAACCGACTTCAAAACTTCATATAGTATGTACAACTAAAAAGTAAAAAAATATATTATAATTATTTCAAAGCATTATTTATTAACAGTTATTTTGGAGTCGGTGCCAGCCAAGGACAGTTTAATCTTGCTTTTGCAACAAACTTTCAAACGGTACGGAGCGGCAGCGGTTGGGTCGGCAACCGATGCCGCTCCGTTGATGGCTTAATACTACCTTTTACCTGGCAGAGATCGCTGAGAGTGGTAAGGCCGCCGATATTCCACAATTAACGTGTACAATAAATAGTTCTAAATAAATATTTTTCTAAATTGCCTCAAGTACATTGCTACTATTACCAGAAGACATGAAGTAGCGGCGTTCTTATAAGTGGCGATAGAAATGAAAAGCATTATTAGTCAATCTTCAATAAGTGCTAGTTGACCTTTAATAAAAGCATTATATCCTATGAAAAGTATAGAATTTCGTGTCTATCTTAGTATAATCAATAATCTCAGACGTGAATGGAATAATATAAGATTTATTAAGGGTAAATAAATATACCCAAGTTCGTATAATGTTTATATAATTTTGATTTATATTCCTTATAATATGTTAGTTCTACGAAATTCTAATTTCGTATTTATTAGGTTGTTTACACCAAACTTGTGGTAAGACGAAAAATGACAAGTTTATTTGACATACAAGCATTGACATTGACATAGTATTAAATGATCGAAGCGTACAAGAGACTTTTATTAGTGAAAGCTCTGGAAGTTTCTGTACACTTTGGAAGTTTTTATTTTATAAGTGCATTTTTTTAATTTTAGATATCGACAGACGAGCATGAGATTAACTTTATGGTTGGTAATACCTCAGCCACAGAACATCACGTTAAAGGGTTAACCCTTAACCCTTAAAATCCCTCCACAGTATATGCCTATTCTAAGGCAAAAGAAAGCAGAGTAAAATCTATTCTCGTGTCACAGTTTTCGTTGCCATACTCCTTCGAAACGGCTCGACCGATTCTTACCAAATTTTATATGCGTATTCAGTAGGTCTGAGAATCGGCTACTATCTATTTTTCATACCCCTAAGTGATAAGGGTTGTTCACCCTTAAATTTTTACTTTTTATTTTTGGACGATTTTTTTGTTTTTATTTTTTTATTATGTGGCATTAAAAAATACATACAACCCTATATTTTCACTCTTCTATTATCAACCCCCGCTTTTTAGAAATTATTTACATGGCAAAACAACGATTGCCGGGTCAGCTAGTTTTTATTATATAATTTTAAACAACAGAAAATAAACTTAATTAAAATAAAACTACAAATTTAAATTAGGTTTTTTTATATTATTTTATAAATAAACAATGTTATTATGGTAATCTTTCGACAGTCATCCTTAAACCAGCCATTGGACCCCGCACTTTAGTCACGATGAGATAATAGCAGTAGAACCTCGATTATCCGAACCAATTGGGACCGAGGCAAGTTCGGATAATAAAAAAATCGGATAATCGAAACGTGGGTTTTTTGGGACAAGATTATAAGCAACACCTAACCACATAGCAGTTCCATACATATTTATTAAAATTTGAAATACATATTAACGTTAGGATATTTTATGTTTAACGTTACATATTGTATCTATTTTAAACGGTTGAAAAAAGTCGAATACATTTTTTTTCATACAACAATGTATCTTTGCGCGCCATGCGCCAACGTTCGGATAATTGAGCGTTCGGATAAACCAAGTCATCGTTCGGATAATTGAGGGTTCGGATGATCGAGGTTCGGATAATCGAGGTTCTACTGTATTGGAAACCAAAAAGTTACGTCAAAACACATATTAATAAATCAAAGCATACATTCGAACAATCATAATATGTAGTCGATATCTCGCACTCAGTGGCGATAAAAGGTTTATATTAAAGCTTCTTATCATCAGAATATATTAATTCTCTTAAAATATTAATTGAGTTTATCTTATCAGTCGATATTATGTACTTTTGTTTTTATAAATTATACGCGAAGTATTTTCGTATACTTTTTTACGATATCTATCTATATACGAGCGTGAGGTTCATTTGATGGTAGGTACCCCACAGAACATCTTTCAGTGATGCGCTGTCGACCTAATTTTTACTTCGAGCATTCGGAAATCCATAGACAAACCGAAACGCGTAATGTCACGGTTTTTTCATCTATGAACAATGGTTCGAATAGAATAGAATTTCGATACTCCTTCCACCCTTTTAATGCCCCAAGTAGTCGTGGGGAAGACGTGTTTATAAAAAAAAAACGTATCGTCACTGCGGGATTTGAACCCACGATCCATTGGAGAGCAAGGTGTTCCACACGCGCCAACGAGCCCGTCGAATTTTACGTGGGCGAAGATAATTTTGATTTCCATTGAATTTCACTGGTTTTGGTTTCAATGCTATGTTGGAGTGTACTTCTTAATCAGTTCGTAAAGCGCTATCGGTGTGAATAGTCGCGCTGCGCGTTATCGTGTTTTCGTGTCGATGATAAAATTGCTGTGTTTGTGATTAATTCTTTATGGTGTATTACAAGACTTTAAGGTAAGTTTTGTTTTGTTTTTTGATGTTTAAGTCTATAGAATAGAGCCCTATTATTATATAAATATATATATAACAAATAGTTATGTATAGGATTAATAAATATAGAAAAGTTCATATTATATAATCGTAATTTATTTTATTTAGAATAGAATAAGCATTTAAAAATAATTAGGGCGATGAATAATTTTCCAGGTTATTAAATAAGTATTTTTTTTTAAATATTTGAATGCAACAATTTCTTTTTGTTTTTATAACTACACTAGGTTATAATGTTTATCATTTTTTTTCGTAAGATTCTCGTTTTGTTATCAGTTATATCTTTTGTTAACTCCACGCTGTTAAATTAGATAATAAGTTCATCTTTGTTTGTATGTAAAGGTTTTGGTTTATATTTTGAATAGAAGTGGGTAGATGCTAATTAAAATGTTGAACAAATGGGATTTTTTTACGAGGGCAAAGGGTAAAATAGGAGATTATATCAGAGTTCGTAGTTTTTGTAGCAAGATTAATAAATACTACTTCGCATAAAATTTAAGTAATATTGTCTTTTATTGACGCGAGTACATAGAGCAACACGGGCCACCGGCGAACCGGAGGGTGGCCCGTGTTGCTCTATGCGCGAGTATCACACTTTTAAATAAAATACTGTATACCGGATTAAAACGCGATTTATTATTTATATTGCTTAAATTATTTATCCCGACGTTTCGGATGCTTTTCAGCAACCGTGGTCACGGGGAGACTGTCTCTAAAACGTCGGGATAAATAATTTAAACAATATAAATAATAAATCGCGTTTTAATCCGGTATACAGTATTTTATTTAAAAATTAAGTAATAAATTAAACATTCTTAAATGGTAATATAGTAAACTAGTAACATGTTCGGCTTCGCACGGGTGCAATGTACCTAGATATGTACTTTACAAAAAATATACATATATAGCCTATTTTACTCGCTGATAATATAAATTTCATGAAATATTTTTTTAAATCAGTCCAGTATTTCTTGACTTAAATCGTAATAATCAAACACATATTTCCTCTCTATAATATTAGTATAGTATAGATGACTAAGAAGAAATGAATATTATTATAGGTTGATACCGAATTATTTATACATAATTCTTTTGATATCAAATATTTAGACTGATTTTAAGTGGCTGAATTGTAAAATGTTTTATGGAATGTTTTTATTTATTTTTTACTTTATATTTAAAGCATATTATTATCATTCGAAATGAGAATTACAGACAGGAGTTCTGAAAATGCTGATGAAGGGTCCATTTCGGCATTACGCAAGCCTTGTTTTTAACGGGCTCCTTGGCGAATAGAACACCTACCATGCGCACCGATGAGTCGTGGGTTCGAATCCCATCGGAAGACATGTTTACATCCCAATTTTCTGTAAACATGTCTTCCCCACGTCTGGTAACTTCGGGCATTAAACGGGTGGGGGGTATATCGAAATTACGACCGGGTAACGAATCACCGTTCATTGATGGAAAAACCGTGAAGTGCATATTGCGCGTTTCGGTTTCAGTCTATGGATTTCCGGATGCTCGAACTCGAACGAGTAGGTCGACAGCGCAACATTGCCTGATGTTCTGTGGCTGAGGTATCACCTACCATCAAGTGAACCTCATGCTCGTCTGTCGATATCTAATATAAAAAATATAATATACTAGTGGACCCGGCAGACGTTGTTCTGCCACAATGTTGGCTTTGAAATTATACAATTATTGTTAGATTTCAATATGCCCATTTGCTTTTTTGTTATTCTGTTATTCGGGACATAGAGGAATCCAACAAATAAGATATCGTTATAATCGGTGCAGCCGTTCTTGAGTTATAAATGGTGTAAATAACACAAATTTCTTTTATATATAAAGATTATACTAATGTTAGTGTCGATTAAAGTATATCTATATCAAATATTTCTAAAGGATTGAACTCTTGTTTAGGTGTTACGATATCAATACGGACGAAGCTAGTATTATATAAACACTGTTGAAGGAGATATTATGATACAACTGGGATTCCGAGTATATGAAACTTTATATTGGGTTTAATCTCGGTCGCTGTACCATAATAGCGGAACTATACAGTAGTACTATAGCTTAAAGGTGAAACTTATTTATTCTTTTGGGAAGAGTGAACAATGTCTCCAGAGATTAAACTTTAACAACAAAATGCTTTACAAAAAACTTTTGACCCCAAAGGTCAAAAATTTACTTAGCTCAAAATTATAATAGCGAAAACACATATAAAATAAGGTTGCTTGTTATTAACGCGAGTATCATACATTTAAATGAAATTACTTTTAAGAGGATATGTTGAGAAAAATGCGGTTTTTCTATTACATGTAACTTGTTCAAGCTGTGGATTATTGATATGAAATTTTGGAATTTGTTTTTTGACTATATTTCGTAGTGTCGCTCAAAAGGAAAACATGTTTCAATGAAATTTTCTCGATAGAAAATAAATGTGAAGTTATGTCTATTTTTACACTTTTTTGGATCTCAAGGGATAACGGCAAAGAGTTATTTCATTTAATTTATTTTAAAGGGTGTAGAATAAATGTCTTTAAGATTCCTCAAAACCGTTTTTTAATCAAATAAAGTATTATAAAGTTATGAAATGAATTAGTTTTGGCACATACGTTGTTTTATTCCGAGCGCGTTCAAGCTACAGCTATCTCTGTTTTTACATGTCTCAAGTAAATATTTCAATCTCGCTCGCTCACATTCAATAGAGCGATTTGTCGGCCTGCGAGCCTCATCGACATAGGCCCTTAACGGATTATTAAGGATTCCTGCTTGAAACCTTTTTATAATTTTGACGAATTTATCACATGTATGAAACTATTAAATTAACCCTGAAACGTCAAAACGTCTCGGTTTTGGAGTATTCAAATATTGTGATTGGAAAGAGTTTTACGGTCAACATGTAAATTGGCTGCCCTTTCTCTGAACTCTGATCAAGAATTTAACATTATTTTTGCAAAATTAATTTGTTCAAATAAATTATTTCAAAAAATTGTGACAAAATTCCAAAATCTTCCAAGAGTGCAATCTGCGGGAAATAATACATACATACATACATATACAACACGCCTCTTTCCCATTGGGGTAGGCAGAGATCACGGAATTCCATATGCTCCGATCCTTACCGCTTCTTCTACTTTAATCAATGGGAAATAATAGTGCGAATAATGTGTGTCCAATTTTTTCAAAGATAATACCGGATATTTTTTTTTGCTTATTTAGAAAGTACAACTATCGAGGACTATTTAGAGAATTTTATTGGTCGAAAATAATACGATAAAACTACCGAATTCCTAAATAAAAAAAAATTTCACTCAAAAATTCTTCTTTCTTCGTCTTTTCAACTTTTTTTGCAAAATTATGATATAATTTTTTTAACGAAATTGAAGTTGCCCCATTCGAAAGAGCACCCTTAAATGTTTATTTCAGACAATGTCCCATATAAACTTAAATTGTTTATAATCATTGACATATAATAAAAATATGTTAATGGTTATAAATCATAATTTACATAACCATGCATTTACATAAACATGGATCGTTAGTTTCAAAAAACGGCCCAATATATTAATTATAGGCTGACAACGCATCTGAGACATTTAACTCGCGGATGTCCTTGGGCGGTGTTGATTACCTATTTATCATCAGGTAACCTATCGTTGTCTATATTAATATTATAAAGAGGAATGTTTCGTTTGTTTGTTACGATTTAACTCAAAAACTACTCGACCGAGTTTTGTTTTTTTGTATTAAAGAAATCAAAGCCTTCAGTTCAAGTAGGTATTATTTGTGATTTAAAGTAAAAGGTAAGACATTTTATTGTATCGTGAGTTTACGAAATGAAATATAAATCTTTACGAAATAAATATTTTTCCTTGTCTTCGGTTATTAGGACAATGCTCGTTTATCCCATCCAGTTGTTTTCCTTTTTTCTTTATTCTATTTTTTCCTTAACAAGCTGATTCTATTTACTTTAAGATAATAAAGCGATGGTAACAAGGGCTCGGTTCGTCAATTTTGTTCGTGCTCGTTAGTAGTGGCGGGACCACAACGTGATTCGTGTTTATCTATACTTATTATAATTATAATAATAATAATATTATAAAGAGGACAGATTTGTATTTTTGAATTATTGTATTTTTGTATGTTATGAATAAACTCAAAAACTACTGGACTGATTTTGAAAATTCTTTCACCAATAGAAAGCTACATTATCAGCGAGTAACATAGGCTATATTTTGTGTATACTACATCTACATTGCACCCGTGTCAAGCCGGGGCGTTGCTAGTATATCTATATACTAATATTATAAAGAGGTAAAGCTTGTGAGCATGGGGGGGGAGGCTGCGGTCCGCCCCGGGCGGCACTTTGACGGGGGCGGCATTTCACAGGTAACGGTACAAAATGACGTCCTTCAACGTTATGTTTTTAATTTTTTTTGTCAGTATATCACCTTAATATCAGAGTTTCTCTTAAGGTTAGTGTTATTCTATAAGAGTAGGTACCATTTTCATCACGTCCCAATTTTTTATACTCAATTATAAAAACAATGGGGTGGCAAATTTGGGATCCGCACCGGTTGCTAGTTACCTATGCTAAGCCACTGCTTGTGAGTTTGTAGAGTTATAGGGGGTAATCTCTGGAGATACCCGGAACCATCAGTGGCAATGCCTACTCGGGGTTCTTCCTCTAAAGGGGGTAAGTCAGATAAGGGGTGTTTTAGGGGTATTTTATAGGGGATGAGTGCGCAAATGCAATCCCCTCTTTAAAAAAAAAGAAAATGAAAAAAAGGGGAACATTTTTAGATTTCCAGTTTGGAAACAATATTGATAAAATAGTTTTAAACGTGATCGTGTAGTCGCATAACTTAATAGGAATATTCACATCGGATTAACACATTGGTATTTGGAAAATGGATTTACGGGACTCAGGAAATGTAAACAGTAGATATATACCAATATAATGAAAGGGAATGATTTGTTTTTTATGATTTAACTCAAAAACTACTTTTTAAATTACACATACTTTGTTTTTTTTGTGTATCGTACATTTACACTGCACCCGTGCGAAGCCGAGGCGTGCTATTAAAAAATAATAAACTTGAAAATTAATCATGTTTTCTTGCATTTAGTCATGATTTATTTGAATAAAACATCTTTTTAGGTTTAAAGACATTTATTCTCAAAAAAGACAAAGATATATCACTTACTTGAGAACATTAAACATTATACAAGTAAACACGAATTAATAGTTCATCATTCATATCATTTACTCGCTCACATCACATTTATTCGGAAATAAACATGTCGTTATAAATATATTGAGAAAGTGATTTTTTGAATGCAGTGAGTGAGTTTACATTTTTTATTTTCGGAGGATTAAGTTAGTAATTAAGTTTTTTTAAGAACTCTATTCTTCGATATTAGGCATACTGCTCAGTAGTCAGTTGTTGAAAGTAAAGTTCACTGCAACTCTATTTCAGCGATATCCGCCGATCTCGTTTTCTTTATTTTTCTAAAAAAAATGTGTTAAAAAATGCCACTTCACACGTTTTGACGATGTAAAATGCATCTAAATAAGGCAATTAAGCATAACCAATTTAAGAAAATAAAGGAACGGAATAATACTTATGAAGGTAAGCAATAAACCCCTAAGTTTGCACAAGCTATCTTTGATAGGCCGTCTTCAAAGATACCTCAAAGAAACTTGAAGGAGAGTGAAAACACAGTGGTATTTAATATCCGGCATGCCCCGATTATGTACTTTGAGCTTGGAAATCGTTTCAAACTCAAACAATATCGAAATGGGTATTGAGTGCACTCAAGGGAATAAACATGGCCTCCGATTGAAGCATAGAATTGATAAGTATGCAAAAGTAGATTTTATATATTTTATTTCACTGTCTACTATTTATTACACTGTGTTTTTTCGAATGACGTCCCCGGTATGTGCGAGGTATGTTTTGAGCAAGGTCGAAGTCATGTAACCGATTCCACCAAAGCTACGCAGTGTACTAGAGCATGTAACTTGTGCTACGAAGATCCGCTACGCGAGATAGTTATGTAATAATTCGTTGTACAACAAGGCAAGTTGTAAGGACAAGGCCTCGGTGCGTCATTTTGACGGACTCGTTGGCGCGTTTGGTAAAACACCTTCCTTGCGCGCCGATGCAGATGGGTCACGGGGTCGAATCCCGCCGGGACGACACGTTTAAAATTGGTAAACAAACGACTGGTATTCCTACGTATAATGCCCGAAGTGACCAGACGTGGGAAAACATGTTTACAGAAAATTTAAATAATGTCGTTCCGGTGGGAATCGAACTTGCGACCTATCGAAATGCAAGTTTTACTCAACACGCCAACGAGCCCTTCATTTTATTTCATATGTTCTCTCCTTGTTTGTATGAATAGTGTAGGTGGGTTAATACAATTATTTTCTCAATAAATAACATACATAGACATATATCTTGTCAGCATTAGTAGGTAGTCAAACTGAACCCTTTTTTGGAAAATCTCAATATCCCTGAAAGATTTCAATTTGTCAACCAAATCTTCAAATAGATCGATCAGCTTATCCATGAAAGGATTTGGGAACGTATTAGTTTGAGCCAATTGACCGGGAAATGATGGGATGACTTGGGCTTTTGTACTGAGGGTTCCTTTGTAGGCTCGACGAATGACTTATTCTACACTTAAAATGACGCGTTTCACGTTTAATTCTTTCAAAGCCTTTCCTAAATGTATTTTTGGAAAATTAATAGAACAGTGGTCTATGTTCGAATTATTTTTGAGAAATATTTGCGCGTTTCGGTTTCAGTCTGTGGATTTCCGAATGCTCGAAGTAAAAAGAAGGTCGACAGCGCATCATTGGTTGATGTTCTGTGGCTGAGGTATCATCTACCGTCAAGTGAACATCATGTTCGTCTGTCGATATATAACAAAAATTTTTTTAAAAGAAATTGAGAAAAAAGTCGTACCGTCGGTCGATCAATATGTTAATTGTTTTGAAATTACATACAAATGACGGATTGACTGATAACACTGGTCAACACATAAAAATTTTCCTGGCTACTGTTAATCGTTTTTGACTAAATTAAGTGTGCTGATTACGAAAACAATGTTATTATTTATCTAGCAGCTCTTGTTTTTAAGTTATAAACGGAATTCTATATGCTTACAAAAAATATTTTTTCGCACAAGGTGACTGTAAAAGTTGATGTGGATCTATAGAAAAATGCATTTTTTATGATTTCCTTGAATGAACAGTTTGTTTTAGACCTCGACAAATATTCTAGTAGTAATCTGCAATCATCCCTTCCCTTATATCGTTCTTGCATTATTCGTATGTCTTGATGAAATCTTTCATCCTGCTGCTCGCTATAGTCGGCAAGATTTTTAGGAAATCGATCCAAATTAGAGTGTAAATAACAAATTTTAATCCTTATGTTACGCCCCAGATATCTTAAATTTTACAACAAGTCCTGTACTAATTTGAAATTAGTTCTCTGATTAATGATTCCCAGGAAATTTTTAAAGATTACCAAAATGAATGATTTCCATGTTTTCTTTTCGAATTCATTCATGGATTGAACAAAATTTGAGTCTTTGATAAGCCGTCCAATCTGTAGGCCATTTAAAATACCCGCTTTTACCTTATAGGATCTGTTACTTAACTAAGGGTGAAATATGAAGCAGTGTCATCGCTTTCTTCTTCAATTTTCATGTAATTTTGTTCTCAATAAGTTGAGGAAGTCGATGGTACTGGCATAGATTACTCAACAGAGTGTGGCAGAGGTCTTTGAGTCGAAAGCACCGCCAGGTATGACCACTTGTGCGGGTTTGAAGAGTTTATACCAGCAATGTTCACCACACAAATATATCAATCATTACATCGTTTTCGCCATATTATTATTAGTGTCCTGGATTTTAAGGAGGATTTTTTCTCACTTGACCATTGTCGTAAAGATACCACACAATTTAGGCACACAATATTTGGCACCCATGGTTTGTCTTGATTGCAAATTTTCACCCCAAAGTAGTTGAAATATTCAATTTTTACGAGGTCCGTGATAGATTTACTATACTTTTTAAAGGTATATTAATCGCAAATTAAACAAAAACTATCTGGATCGTTCAAACAACATCTCCTCTTCGTATTTATTGTATTAATTAACGCCAATAATAGATGTGATAAGTAAAACTAAAGTACAAGTATGCCCCTACCCATACATTTTAAAAATTAAGATATCTCAAAAACTATAGCTGTTACAAAAAAATACGTATGTGTAATGAACTTACCACACCAAAATACACTTAATTTGATATAAACATTTTAGGAAAATTTTATGAAGTTGAAATTTGTTGACCAGTGTAATTGGTAATACTTACAATTAATATAAAATATGTAGAGATAAATTGATTGAATTTGTTTTGAGTTACCGATGGATATTTCAAATAACATGAAATATTATAACACATTAGGGGGCGTCCATAAATTACGTGAGGTGTTTTTTTAAATTTTCTGTCCCTTCCTCCCCCCCTGGTGAGATTTCGTGAGATTTTATTCAACCCCCTCCCCCAACCCCCAATCTCACGTGAGATTTTTCAAAATGTGGGTTTCTTACGTAAACGCGTTGGATTGTTATTGTAAAAAGAAAAAAAAAATTATAACGTCGAAGTATGAATGAAATTATTTTCTTTCGAACGAATTAGTGAATGATCTTAATCGTATTACGCGATTACGCTTAAGATAAAATCTTAAGCATGTACAATCTGGATTAAATGGACCAAAATAGTATAATTTTTTTTTTGTTTCAATCAGAAAAAAAATTGCGTGATATTTGCCGAGACCCCCTCTCCAACGTAAGATTAGATGAGATTTGACTTGACCCCCTCCCCCCCTTAAACACCTCACGTAATTTATGGACGCCCCCTTAGAGTCTAACAAACATTTATAATATTAGTAGGATACGATCTGATTTGGATGTATTTGTGTCAAAATTCCTGTTTGGTCTCCTTAATAAATAAATAAATGTAACAATCTAGGAAGCTGAAACCAAGAGCAGTAAATGTTAAACCATAAACAATTAACGTTCACGTTATCTATGATGAAATGTGTTTATAAATAGCCGCGTACTTTGAAATATTTTTAGCCGCATGGCTCTAACGTTAGAATTGATTTGTTTGAAAGCAGAATTAACATTTTTGCGAACGGAAATGATTTGTTAACAATTTGGAAATAGATTATCTGTTATTTGTTAAATAAAATGTTCTTCAACTGTCAGTGTGTTAACAACAAATGGATAAGGTTTATTTTAGATTTAAAATAACAAAATATAAGAAGACTAGCAATCTGGCTCGGTTTCGCACGGGTGCAATGTACGTATGTATATTACATGTATATGTAGATGTAATATAAACAAAAAATAGCCTATGCTACTCGCTGATAACGTAGCTTTCTATTGCAACAAACAAAAAAATCTTTCCTTTTTATAATATTAGTATAGATATAGAAAAGAAAGTAGCGCCTGTGACAGATTAGAAGAAGTAATAGATAAGCGCGCTATGGGCATGTTACGAGGAGGAATAAACGTCATGTGACAGGAAGAGTTTTGTGCATAGATGTGGACGGATATTGGATGAATACCGAGAAAGATGGAGGGTTTGTGTAACTAATGGTGTGTATGAAAGGTATGAGTACTGTGATGACGGCTGATAGCAGGAAAAGAAGGAATATACGTGTTTGTACGTGTGACTTTTAATTAAATAAATTATTGTGCGCGTATTTTTAAGCTAGCGTATTGGCCAAAAGGTGTCATTTAACTCTGAATTTCAATAAAATATGTAAGTATGTATCATGTTCTCAAAAGAAATATTTGTGGTTAGTTTGTCCATATACGGTTTTGACGGGCTCGTTGGCGCGTTCGGTAGAACACCTGCCGTGCGCATCGATGGGTCGTGGGTTCGAATCCCACCGGTAGCATATGCTTATAATTTTCTGTAAGCATGTTTTCCCCACGTCTGGTAACTTCGGGCATTGATCGGGTGGGAGGAATATCTAAATTCCGACCGGGTAACGAACCACCGTTCATAGATGGAAAAAACCGTGAAGTGCATATTGCGCGTTTCGGTTTCAGTCTATGGATTTCCGAATGCTCGAAGTAAAAAGTAGGTCGACAGCGCATCATTGACTGATGTTCTATGGCTAAAGTATCACCTACCATCAAGTGAACATCATGCTCGTCTGTCAATATCTAACATGAAAAAAAGACAACAAGCTAGTCAAACTTCTTCAATTTTCTTTTTATTATAATAGGAATATCAAATTCAATAAATGCGTAAAAGAAAGAGACAGACAGGGAGAAGTTATTAATAATAACTATACAAAGCATTTAACAGAAATTCCTAAGCTTAAGTTTTTAAATTATTTACGCGACCTGGATACAAGTCCTTACGCCGAATTCTTCGTTTTAACTAAACAAATTAAAAACAAATATTTGCCAGTCAAAAGGCCGCAGTTTCAGCACGATGCGGTAAGCTGTTGAATATAATTCATATGATTATAATTTATTTTAGAATTATATTATTTATTTCATGCAATTAGATCGAGCACGAATTTAGAGAAAGGATTCCAATAATCAGTAGGTATTCGTGACTCGCGTTTTCAATTTCCAGTTTGTATGCCAGTCCTAAGTTTTAATAAATGATTAAAGAAATACTAGTCTTAAAGGTTTTTTTTATATTTATCAATGGAAATTTGCCCCGAGCAGACCATCTTACATTTATTCAAATAATAAAAAAGTAGAATTGACGAATATTTATCAGAAATTGAAATAAAAGAAAGGTAACAAAGTAGTTAAAAATATCATTTGGAGCTTTTGTAGATTTGTTCGCGCTAAGCTTCAACACCACTGAAAGGATTTTCATGAAGTTTTCAGGGATAGATTCACGTTAGGTTGGATCAACATACGGAGACACGTTTAACACGTTCACGCCAGCGCGTACCACCCGGTGGCTTGCACTAGACTGTCTCATCGGGCGGCGCGTACCACCGGTGGCTCGCACTAGACTGTCTCATCGGGCGGCGTGTACCACCGGTGGCTCACACTAGACTGTCTCATCGGACGGCGCGTACTACCGGTGGCTCGCACTAGACTGTCTCATCGGGCGCGCCGAGCACGAACAACTATCGAACAAGTATTGGTATCGTCGAACTGTCATTTGTATGAAATTTCAAATCATTTCTCATACAACTGACAGATGGACGATTCGAATACTTTGTCGATAGTCGTTCGTGCTAAGCCCTCAGATGAAGTGCGTCATTAAAATGAGCGCCGCCTCACAGCAAAACTAGTGAAAATCAGCCCCGGCGTGAACGTGTTAATCGAAATTGGATGTCAGGGAAATTTTATTTGTATCTCCGAGGGATCAAGAAAATAGCTATTTTCTTGCCTAGGACTCAGTGTTACTGGTTTTGTTAGAAAATAGTATGTCAGTTTTCTTATAAAAAAAAAATCTTTACGGTGATTTAAATCTGAATACATACTTTGTACGAAGTACCTTACGGTATGAGCGTTACGTTTATAACCAACAGTCCTGGATTCGACTCCTAGAAACAAATAATACACATTTAAGTCTGTTAAGTTTAGATTTCTTATTTGTTTGTAATTTCAAAGAATATATCATACAACTTTTCACGAAAATTTCATTTGTGGACGTGAACGGGCCATAGAGGGGCAGGCGGCGCTGGCGGCGCGGCCAGGGGTAGGACGACACCAGATTCAAGAACACTCTCGACTGGTCGACAATCATAGCCACACGCAATGATGTATGTTCTATAAATTTTGTAATAATTAACAATATAAGTTTCTATATAAACTATCTTTTAATTAAAAAGTTTCCAATCAATATTGGAACACAACTTACAGCCTCTGAAGAAGTTATGATCTGAAACGTCTTAAATATACAAAAAAACTTAGCCTTTAAAAATGCTAAGTAAAAACTATCATAAATGCGGCTATTTGGACACAGTTTTTTATGAAACAAGTGATTGAATGAAATTTTTGAATAAATTATTTTTTCATTTAAATTTTATTCACAGGAGAGTAGTTGTTTACGTAAGCGAAAAACTCATTTCATTAAATAGATGTTGAAGTAGAGCATACTCTGAATATCTAAGTACGGCACGTGAATGATATTTGTCTAGACGTCAAGATTGAAGATATCTCATTTCTTAAACGCAATTTTATATATTTTTTTGTATTAATAATAGATAGAGAGACATTTCTGTTTAATTTGTTTAGTAGACTTTTTTGACGGGATCGTTGACGCGTTTCGTAGAACTTACCTTGCGGTTTGATGGGTCGCGAGTTCGAATCCCGCCGGGATGACATGTATTTAATTTAGTTTTCCCCACGGATAGGAGGAATATCTAAATTCCGCCCGGATAACGAACTACCGTTTATAGATGGAAAAACCGTTAAGTGCACATTGCGCGTTTCAGTCACAGTCAATGGATTTCCTAATGCTCGAAGTAAAAAGTAGGCCGACAGCGCATCATTGAAGTTATGTGGCTAAGACATCACGTAGGATCAAGTGAACCTCATGCTCATCTGTCAATATCTAACATCAAAAAAACTGTAGGTACTGGATAATTACATATTAATAATAATAAATTTATATTCAGATATAAACTCATCTTTTTCGTCTTAAAACATACTGGAAATACATAAAAAGTGATATAAAATAAGAAAACAAACACAAAAAATAAAACTAACTTTACTTCATCTACTTCATGCTCTGAACACAATTCACTCCAGTATTGCCAACCTCTAAGAAGACCACTCCCCTGGCATCATCTCGAAATCCCCCCATTTTCATCTCACAAACATGCTATTTAATTATATTGAATTGAAAAATAGAGAATACATACGTACATAGCGAAATATAGAGAATTTCTCTAAAAAAATGATCCTCCACAAAAAAACTCCTAAAAATATTGCCCCTAAAAACACCCCTTTTCATCTGGCTCATCCCCAAATTTAGGAGAACACCCTCAATTTGGCAATACATTGCTGGGTAAGTCTACAAAACCAATAAAATAACAATAGCTAGTTTGAAGTATTTTTAACGTACAGCTATCATTTCGAGTGGCATGTTGCTTGATAAGGTTCCTTAAAACAACACATATCCGATAAGGAGGTAATCCCGCTTACATTTCTAATACCTCTGTAAGCCTTTCTTGTGTTTTGTATTTATTTATACTTGTATAAGAATAAAAGTATTTCTTTCTTTAGTTATATAGGGGTTGTAGGCGTCTCCTCACTCTTCCAAATAAACAACGTAACGATATAAAATGATTAATATAATTATTATAATATAATATAACAATAATTCGCAATGGTAATGGTTAAAATAGGGGGCCGATGGCTGGCCATGCGTCATGCTCGTGAACGGGTGCTACTTGTGGTGACTGGTCGGACTTGAATTCGTGTATGCGGTGATATTAGTTATTTCGACTATGTGTTTGCGTGTTGTTCCCACGAGAATGTAAGTGCGTGCTCCTATTTCACCATGCCTACCGCTGATAGAGGACAACTCTTTGTTTTTTTTTCTGGTTTATATTTTGTTTTATTATTATATTTAATTACACAAAGATGTCATGTGGAACATGGTGTAATGGTTGCAGCGCCTTACAAATATTTTGTAAAACAAAAACTTGGCGATTAAAAAGAGTGACGAAGAGTTTCTTGCCAGTTCTTCTCTTCCGTTCTACGCCCTTGATTTGAGAACTGGCGGTAAATGTAAAATTAGACGCATTTAATATGTATTTTTTATTGACGTTCATAAGTGTACATTATGTTTCCTAAATGAATAAATGATTTTGAATTTGAATAATACAGAGACAAGTATGCGTAGCTTCGCCGTCAAGATCTCATCTCATCAGACTAAAGAAAGAAATCTCTATAGATATATATGTAGGTTCATATATTTATTTCTACTAATATTATAAAGAGGAAAGATTTGTTTATCACGATTTAAGTCAAAGCTTTTTTTACTTTATGTCAGATATCGACAGACGAGCATGAGGTTCATTTGATGTTAGGTGATACAGCCACAGAACACCAGTCAATGATGCGCTGTCGACCTACATTTTACTTCGAGCATTCTTAAATCCTTAGACTGAAACCGAAACGAGCAATGTGCACTTCACGGCTTTTCCATCTATAAAAGGTAGTTCGTTATCCGGTCGGAATTTCGATATTCCTCCCACCCGATCAATGCCCGAAGTTACCAGATGTGGTACCAGGGGTAAACATGCTTAAAGAAAACTATAAACATGTTGTCCCGGTGGGATTCGAACCCACGACCCATCGATGCGAACGGCAGGTGTTCTACGGAACGCGCCAACAAGCCCGTCAAACAACAAGCTAAGTACGATGTGTTCAAGTTCTGATATTCCATATTAAAATAATAATAATTAAATATGATCGTGGGAATCCAATTTTGCGCGTCAAAACTACAGGATGGAGGAGCCATTACGTTATAGGTATTCTGTATGTTGATCTAGTTATATTTATATTTGAAAGAAAGATAAGAAAAGAAAAGCAAAGAAAAAAAAAGAAAAGAAAAGAAAAATCATTTATTAAAAACACACAATTAACGATAAATTAGAAACAAATTAATAAGAAGTAGAAATATACGTGTGGTGTCTAAAAAGGAAAAGCCACCCAGCATGTGTTCCAACCAGGGACTGAATACCGGTTAATTTACTATGGGAGTTATACCGGTATAATAAAGGTTTTTGTTAATATGCTTTCGTTTTTATTCATATTTACTGAAAAAAATTACTGTGGTAAGTTTAGTGTGTCTCTTTAAAACTAATATCATGGTATCTCAGTCAGACACGTATATTGGAAAATAAAAATTAACCGGTTTCAGTTCCTGGTTCCAACACAGTCGTGTTGCAACGCTGATCTTCAATGGCTCGCTTGACGTATTACCTCAAGGGTGACACATATTTTTTTGCAAAATCATCATTTTACCTATCTGTAAAATTTCATGTTATCTAATACAGGTTGATAAAAATAGCTTTTTAATGATGATGCCGCCTTTTCGCTCTTTTAATTAAAAATATGTGATGTGAAATAAAGATTTGATTTATTTATTTATCAATAAAAATACAATATTTGGATTATAAAAGAATAATCAAACCACAGAGGTTTATATTATATTATCTTGGTAGACTGAGCCAATTAATACATTTCTAATCTAAAAGATAAGTTCAAGAAATTGATTTACGAGTAAGTAGTTGTCATGTTGTTAGTAATACTGTCCTCTAGTATAAAATAATAACAAAAAGAAAATAAAATAAACACATACAACTATAATACAAATTAATAAATTAACCTAATTCGGATTTCAACGCGATTATTTCATTTACGACGATTCGAGTGCTTCTCAGCAAGCGTGGTCACGGGCAGACTGAAAAGTTTGATTTTAATTTTACAAAAACCATCTACTAACGTCATTAAAATGATCGTTCTCTTGAGATTAAAAAAAAGGCTATTCCCTGTTTTTTCTGTTTTTGTAAACATGTTTTCCCTAAGTCTGCCGTTACCACGGTTGCTGAAAAGCATCCGAAACGTCGACATAAATAATAAATGGAGTTTTAATCCGTTATAAAGTATTTCATTTAAATTATACGTAACATCCATCTATAATTTTATAGGAGAAATTGCATTATTCAAAATAACCGAGAAAACCTTTCAACGTCACTCCTTTATAAAAAGATTAAATTTTCTGTTCCTGTCATATTTTCTGCGCTTAAAATAACATTGAAGTATTTCGCGGTTAACTTTCAAGGGAGGCGTCAGTTGTTCGGAGTTAAGCAAAGTTCTTTAAGTAATACAGGTCGAAATAATAGCAAAAAGAAATTAACTCCTCTTTAATTGGCCTTCTTTGGTGAAAGCCTTCTATCTCCGATCTAAACGATTTTTTAAAAATCAAAGTTATTTAAGAATAATTTGTCACCTCCACCTCTATTTGAGAATTTGTACATATACATATTATATCTCAGATTGTACATAGGATGAGATTGTACGGCGTAGAATATGATGAGTGATGACACTCATCATATTCTTTCAACGTTCGTGAGGAAAGTTTTTATTTTATAAGGGGTAACAAACGAACTACGTATGGAAAGAAATTCAAACGATCGTTTTAGCATTAGTTAGTATAGAGGACAAATCTTTGTTTTTTATTTTATTTTTTCGTTTATATATTCTATTCCATATTTTTTTAATTATTATAGTTAATTACTTAAAGATGTCATGTGGAACATGGTGTAATTGTTATAGCTCCTTACAAAAATCTTGTAAAACTAAAAACTTGGCGATTAAAAAGAGTGGCGGCGAGTTTATTGCCAGTTCTTCTCGTCCGTTCTACGCCCTTGATTTGAGAACTTGCAGTAAATGTAAAATTAGAAGCATTTAATATGTATATTTTATTGACGTTCATAAGTGTACATTATGTTACCTAAATGAATAAATGATTTTGAATTTGAATACCGTATAAACGATATACGAGTATCTAATCAAATATTTGGTTCGAAAGTTCGGTTTCAGTCGTTGGATTTTCGAATGCTCGAATATATCCTAACCTACCTACCTAATAACCTACCATAGAATGAACCTTACATAAAACACAGAATTTTATATATTCATAAAAATATTCAATTTTCTTTCTAGTTTCATAGCAATTATTTAATACAAGTCAATCATGTATATAATATGTACCAGTTCATCATCTAACAGGGTTTTGCTTTTATTGAGAGAAAATATTTAAGATATTTTAAGATTTAAAAATAAGCGAGGATTATTCTTCTGTAACAACGTACTAAGATTATTCTTTATAGAACGCTGACGTTTCGGCGTCCATTTAGAAAACAGTAAAACAATATTAATTACAAACAAGCCTGGTTCAACTATTTCTGTGATTGTTCTGTCCATGAATTGTTTGTTCAACTTTTATGTTTACAGCCGGTATTAAATTTATAACAGCTTTTTATACATATATTCTATGTTTGTTGTGATTTCTGAGTGACGCCTAGCTAGGACTAGTGCGAGGTTTTTACTCAGTCGATCGCGGCAATGCTATATATAATATTATCTATTCATTTTTGACTTCTTCATTTAAATGCGTATTGATAACAATAGATAGTATACGAATAAAGTTTATTTAAATTCTTAAACACTGCAATATCTGGCTGAATTGAAATTTTGCATACATCTTTATATTATTCCATTTAGGTTCTCGCTTATGTGAGTAATAGTGGGCGTTTTGTAGTAATCATAAATTTTAATGAAATAAATATTAATCAGATCTTACAGTTTTTAACATTGACTTAACCACAATTGAATTATTGTACACAAAATAATATAGATAGTCTCGGAAATAAACGACTCTTCTTATTCCTATATAATTTATTTATAAACAAAATATTAGTTTTACATGGTAAATAATGGGTACATTTCCAATAGTAAATATTTATATGTATTAAATTAGTATTGCGTTATATAAAGATAACAGACCACTTGAAATACACGAGTAATGGAATCGTTTGTTTGGTCCCAGGCTGTGTGAAGTACTCATTTGTTCAATACTACTTGTGCGAAATATACTTAATTAGTATATAAATAGGTTATATATATTGTATTTAGCTGCGTCATGTATTGCCATGCCATTGCCATTGCCATTTTTTTAACTACAAACATTCGTGGGCGTTACAACTTACCAAAGTTAGAAGTATAAGGTATAAGAACAAACATACTCACATTGATTTTTATTTATACATAGATATATCGTATATCTATAACGGATAAATTCGATAGAAAACACGACAAATAGAACTCAGAAAACTTGGGCATTAGGTGTCCTAACTCTCAAATCCTTACTAATGATGATAAATGAGAAAGTAGGGATACTTTCCCATTTTTTCGGGTTCGTTCTCACGGCAAAAATGCTTAAGTGAATTTGATGAAACTTTATTTAGAGATGTCTTTATTTATTTATTTTATATTAGTTATCGACAGACGAGCATGAGGTTCACTTGATGTTAGGTGATACCCCAGTCACAGAACATCATTCAATGATGCGCTGTCGATTTTTTACTTCGAGTATTCGAAATCTATAGACTGAGAAAGTAAAAAAAATTGTCTAAAAGTGCGCGATAGTACTTGCCACTTACCTTTGAATTAAAAAAATACTGATTAAAATGATATCTTTATTTTCATTCATGAATTAATTGTATTGAATACATACATCACGCCTCTTTTCCATTGCGGTAGGCAGATATACTCCGATCCTTACATACCACTACCCTTCTTCCACTTTCATCAATGCTTTCATACACACTCGTCGGTTTCGAGTACTTTGACCTAGCCCTTTTCAAGAACGACAAAAATATATTTTGTATTTAATAACTGTAATAATTTAAATATAAACTTCTATAACAGAGATTCCGTTTTTATTTTCCTCGTAAGTGTAGTATAAACTACGTATAAATATAAATGTACCACTCGGAATAAAGTTGTAGGTACAATATAATATTACAAAACATAATTTTTAATAATTACAACAGACTAATCAGTAAATTAAAAATTCCATGACGTTTATCAATTAATATAAAATTTAATTAATGATTCAAACGGAGCTTAGTCGTTTTTAATCAATATCAGGAATTAGTACAAAGTCTATACTTTTACATCTATACTTCTATACTAATACTAGCGACCCGCCCCGGCTTCACACGGGTCTAGATTTTTTTGACAAAAAAGCAGGGGTTGTATGTATTTTTTAATGCCACATAATAAAAAAATAAAAACAAAAAAAATCGTCCAAAAATAAAAACAAAAATTTTAAGGGTGAACAACCCTTATATCTTAGGGGTATTAGCCGATTCTCAGACCTACTGAATACGCATATAAAATTTGGTAAGAATCGGTCGAGCCGTTTCGGAGGAGTATGGCAACGAAAACTGTGATACGAGAATTTTATATATTAGATAGATTATAAAGAGGAAAGATTTGTATTTTTGTATGTTATGAGGAAACTCAAGAACTACCTACTAGACCAATTTTAAAAATTCTTTCACTAATAGAAAGCTACATTATCAGCGAGTAACATGGGATTTTTGTATAGTAAATTGCACCCGTGTGAAGCCGGGGCACGTTGCTAGATATTTATAAATTTCTGTCATTGTACTTACACTTGAGACTTGACATAAATTAATTGAATAATAATGATTGTATTTTAATTAGTTTTAATATTTAATATAAAATATGTTAAAACAATGAAATTAAATCATTCATTTATATGAAATGCATATTTCATTTATTTCGACTAGATTTGATAGATTGAAAAACCGTGAAGTGCATTACGCGTTTCGGTCTCAGTCTATGGATTTGAGAATGTTCGAAATAAAAAGTAAGCTGACAGCACATCATTGACTGATGTTCTGTGGTTGCGGTTTTACTTATATCATGTGAACCTGTGAAGTCTGTATATGGCTTACATATATAAAACGAAGGTTAAATTACCTTAAAATATAATTTAAGATAGTGAATATCCCCTCGTGGGAGATACATCATATGTTTGTTTCACAGAAAATTTTATAGGCAAAATTTCTCCCTGGGAAGCCTGGACCGAAAACCGCAAAAGGTATAATGTAGTTTAGTTAGGGACAATAAAGATTATTTTTATTATTTAAATGAAAACAAAAATATAATAAAAGTATTTAATTTGCCGATCATAAAATTAGACTGAAGTTTTTGAGCCACATGAAGCATCTCTTACCCTCACCTTAGTATTTTAAGTCAAAAGCGCTTCTTGTTGAAAGGAAAATTACAAATTTCAAAGAGCGTCAATGTCAGAAGTTGATTTTAGAAGTTGGTTGATTGTAGCTATGTTGGGTGAAGAGGGAAGATTATTCTTTGAAGTAAGAACCATTATATCGTACGTGCGGGAGAATTCTAAGTAGAGTTTATACTGAGGTACATTTAAATAACGTCGAACAAAGCAATATACCTAGGTAGTTCACGATATATATACTCGTATAGATAGATAATAGCTTATAATACAGCTTCTGCCCAAGACTTTGTCTGCGTAAAATTAGTTCTACAGGTAGCTTATTTATTATCCGATCTGTTAATATTATGATAATATGCATTTGCTACATATGTAAGTAGTAAGTATGGACTGTAGATACGGTTCATAAAAATAAATCATTTTCTAACTAACCTGATTAGTCGAAAATGCATAAACACATCGCTGACTCTTGACACTCACTGTTATAATTTGGGAAATTAACTATATACTCTTTGAATATTTATATGTCAAAACATCTAAGTATATACCTATTTAAAAAAACGTAACCAACTATAGCATGTATGTCATTCTGATGTTTCAACAATAATACGGTTAAATAAAATACTGTATACCGGATTAAAACGCGATTTATTATTTATATTGTTTAAATTATTTATCCCGACGTTCCGACACGTCTGTCTCCCCGCGACCACGGTTGCTGAAAAGCATCCGAAACGTCGGTATAAATAATTTAAATATAAATAATAAATCGCGTTTTAATCCGGTATACAGTATTTTATTTAAATGTGTGATACTCGCGTTAATAAAAGACAATATAATAATACGGTTATCTTTCATCAAAATCCGTTCAGTAGTTTTTGTTTGAACCGTAAAAGTGAAAAGTGCCTGATAATTGGAGCCGTTTTATTGTCGGCCGTAGTCTTTAGAATGCCGTGTTGACTGCCTCGTACCCTATTCAACAGAGATGCTGTTTCCTTACGCATTACTGCCCTAAAGTTTCACAATCGTTATTTCGATTGTTTTAATTCATCGTCTCTTTTAACTGAACAAAAATTTTTAAGCATAGGTAATGTTTTACTTCTATATCGTTGTATTATCTTATTTGTACATACTACCTAAAGTACTTTACACTTCTTGTTCTACATACTTGCTAAATATATTTTAAATCAATATATTGAGCAAGAATGTGACGAAAATCAAGTTTAAAGTAGTGTTGTGGGTAGTACAGGACTCCAAAAAGAGTTAGTAAGAGTAGCCTCTTTTTCACTCTGAGCCAGTACAATGTCCCACTTCAAATGAGGCGAGGCGTATGAGGCACGGAACGTCGTTTGTACTAGCGAGTATTAATGTGACATTTGATGGTTATTTTTGTACTAAATGACTATATGGACTTTGTTAGAACTATGAAACAATGAATAATCAAATTGATGTTATGAAAATATAATTTAAAAATTCCTTTGAGTCAATATAGCGGATAATAGAAAAGTAAATAATAATATTTTTTATTTGATTAACACTAAGGACCCAAACTTTGTGTGTCTTGAGATATATAATGTTTAATACTAATTAATAAGAACTATAAACCACAATACATCGACAAAAAAAACGAGCGCGACATAAAATTTGATGTAGTACATTTTATGATTTCGAGCCGCTCTTACATTTTGACGCCTCTTTTATGTCCTACCCAACACTAGTATTAAGTATTTTTTAACGAATAGGGGGCAAACGGGCTGGTGGCTCACGTGTTGGGATCACCGCCGACTGTATACATCCACAACACCCGAGGGCTTTCAGGTGCGTTGCCGGCCTTTAAGAAAGATGTAGGCTCGTTTCTTAAAGGTTCGTAAATCGTTTCGGTTCGGTTAAACCGCTGGTTCCACAGAGTGGTTGTGCGAGGAAGGAAGTGTCTCAGGAATCGTGCAGTGGACTTCCAGACATCGAGATGGTACGCGTGGCATTTTTAACGCGATGTCCGATGGCGAAATTCAGTATCTTGTATTTTAAATTAGACTATATACTATGTCTCGATAATATTCTTTACATTTTATTCATACTCAAAGGACTTACGTTTAACATATTTGTACTGATTAATGCCAAATATTTTGGAATTTACGCGCTAATTAGAACAATTCTTATCAGAGATTTGTTATCTCGATTTAAAAATAGAAACACTCGATTTATATTGATAATATTATAAATTGATTTATAGAAGTCGTTTTAATTATAATTATCATCAAACTTTGAACGTGTCCAGTGACGCGTTGGGTAATACCTGCCTTGCGATCACGTGGATTTGATTCTTACCTGGTTTGATATTTAGCGTGAACAAACATACAGACAATTTTTTTTTAATGTATTCTCCTAATCTTCTTTTTAATGGTTGCAGTCTATGGATTTCCGAATACTCGAAGTAAAAAGTAGGTCGACAGCGCATCATTAACTGATGTTCTGCGGCTGAGGTATCACCTTCCATCAAGTGAAACTCATGCTCGTCGGTCTATAGGTATCTAACATAAAAAAAAAGACATTGTGTTTCATCATTTTCATCATGATCTGTGAATAATTAGTTACAAGCTCATGTGTACTTATTAGTGATGTGCCGGATATCCGATTACGATTACTTATTGGCGGATCTTTTACGGATCCTTTATCTTATAAATTTTCAATACCTAGTTGCAATTCTAAATATTGGTGATTAGGTAGCAATGAAATCTATTAAATTCCATTCAGAATATTATTATTTCGGAAATCAAATATTATACAAGAAAATGGCATGGTGTAAATAGGCCTTAAACCTCGAAATTGTTTTAATTTAGATTGTTTTAATTCGTCGTCTCTACTTTTAATTGAACTAAAATATTATTATTACCCTAAAATCAAATATTGCAAACTGAATAAATAAATATATTCAAAGTCACGCCCATCGATACCGTTTCCGTATCCGCGGATCTTGACAACAAATATCCGTATTCGTAACCGCGTATATTCATTTTTAACGATCCGACACATCACTAAGTACTCACAAATCGGTAAATATTCCGTATCGCGCCACCAGCGATTTTGAGGCTGATTTTTTTTTATGACTTCGTCATGAGTTCTCAGCACCATAACTAGTGTTGTTATGATGGCGCATGATCTTTTTTGCCAAAAAAAAAACACAAATTCTCGAAAAAAAAATTCAAACCTTTGCATTCACTCTGCCTTGCTTTTATGATATTTAGTGACTGCATTGGCGAAAGCATGTATGCGCGTGGTGTGTGAGGGATGTGCCCGGCGAAAAAGAAAATTCGCAATGTAACCACTGATGTGGTAATCTCGTCGTCCAAATATGTACATATGTACGTCACGTGTACGCTTCCGTATCCGGATCGACGATATTCATCGAGTGGTTCACCGAATCCTACTCATATCACTTCATATTTTGAGAATTGGTTTTTTTTTTACCCCAAAATGGTCATGCGCCATCATAACAACACTAGTTATGATGCTTATAGATCATAACGCACATGTAAAAAAAAATCAGCCTCTAAATCGCTGGTGGCGCGATACGGAATATTTACCCACAAATCTATTATTACTATGTATTACTATGCATCAAACATTTCGGTTAAATTATATTATGTCCATAAAGATATGTTTATGTTATAATCCTAAAAGTGGTCCAGTTTCTAATCACCATTTACCTAACGTTGTATTGGTTACGCAAATTTATGTTTATTGTTGCAACATTAAATTTAGTTCCGTTTTAAATGGATAATTTTTTAGTATTTTTATTTGCATTTGTTACTCAGTATTATTTACATAGTATCTATCTCTCAGATAACTGTTATCAACCTGAATATGAAAGTAAACAATTGGTGCTCAACGTCAAACTGCTCGACCAATATTGATAAACTTTTTGAGGAAATTGCTTGAACCCATGCAAAGTTATAGTTTATTTTCGATGAAGTGAAATAGCGAGTCCCCTTGAATGGAACTGCCCCATTTTCGTTCCATTGATCATTAATCTTTATATACAAGAAGGTGAGCTTTCTGTGCCCTGCTCGACTGAATTTTGTTTTTAAATTTTATTTTCCCGGAATTCGAACCCTGAACTGAACTGAGTCATAGAAGCGGATACGATAGCGGTTAGATAATATCATTCAATATTAATAAAGCAAAGTCCACTTTATTTATGTAAAAATCATTACGATCTGTTTTTTCGTTATAACGGACGAACAAATAAACAAACACTCTATAGGTTTCTAAGATCGTTTGCTCTAACAAAAGTTATATCATGTTCTATTTTTTTTTTATGTTAGATATCAACAGACGAGCATGAGGTTCACTTGATGGTAGGTGATACCTCAGCCAGAAAATATCAGGAAATGATGCGCTGTCGACCTACTTTTTACTTTGAGCATTCGGAAATCCATAGACTGAAACCGAATCGTGCAATGTGCACTTCACGGGTTCATCATCTATTTCACATATATAATTTAACTCTATCTTAATCAAGGATAGTAGCTTCATTAAACTGAAAGGTTTTTTGGAAGTCAGTTCAGTACTTCCTGATATGACCCTACATACATACAAACTTAAAACTTAGATGTAGATTAGATAAATTGAAATCATTCTAGAACAAATGACACATATTATAAGACTGAGACAAAGAGCTCTACGGAAGATTCGCGAATCCCGAATACTTTTGTTTATTCTTCGTCGTAATACAAAGAAATAAAGTGAAGTACTTCGTCACGGCTCCCTGGGGTATATATTATATCTATACTCTATACTTAATATTATAAAGAGGAAAGATTTGTATTTTTATATGTTATAAAAATTGCATTTATGCATTCTGCTACCCTTCTTTTATCACCCCTCTTAATTTCTGGTAAAAATATTTAGTGAAGCGTAATTTCGATCCTACTCTTTTATTATATGTATTGATGAATAAACTCAAAAACTACTTTATTGATTTTAAAAATTATTTCATCAATAGAAAGCTACATTATCAGCGAGTAGTTTAGGCTCTGTTTTTGTATAGTACATCTAAAGTACATCATTGCACCCGTGAAGCACAAGACGTGAAGGAGTGATATTCATAACATTTGACGTTGAAAACGCTTTCATTTTATGAGTCTTGACTAAGGGAATATCAGCAAATATGCACTAAAGATACGTGGATTAGGCGGTCTATGAAACAGATGCTGTTCATCAGCGAGACGTGGTATGAAGGTCAACTTCGCATAAGAAGTATTGCAGAAAGAGCAACATGAAAATGCTCCGCTGTCAGTCTACGGAAGGCGAGAAGGGTAGGAGCGTCTATCTCCTAATACCCCCAGTAATCCTCCCTGATGATGTAGTAAGGACAACTAGCAAATCGCCGTAGTCTACAGGCTTGGATTTGGCGAAAGTGCATTTATTAAGTAAATATTACTGAAGAAAATAAATTTTCATAGAAGAACAGGCCGATAAAAACTTTTGCCACAGAAAAAATAAGTAGTTCTATTTTTGAACTGTAGAGGGCGCAGCAATGTGTCGGTGTGACGACTATGACGCTCGACTATGAGCTTGGTTCGATTAAATCGAACAAATTGGAAATTTAAACAATAATATCGCTTGATCAGTAGTACTAGAAGTTGTATAAAGCCGCCACAACTGGTATTTTTTTTAAATGAAAATAGTTTTTATTAAAATGAGAAATAGCAAAAGTCTGTCAAACAAAAATTGAAATGAATTAGATTAACAGTCAAAAAAGTAAGACTTCTAATGCAAACCTTCCTATTTTGAATTAAAATCCTATTTAATACTTACTTAAGTATTTTCTGTATATTTAATTTATGTTGGATATCGATAGACGAGGCTCTCTATTTTTAATTACCTATTTTTAATTGAGCACTCGGAGTTCCCTACACTAAATTCGAAGCGCACTTGATGGTTCAGCTCGGTGTTTTTTTTTATAACAGAGCGGACAACCGAGCAGTTGGGTTACCTGATGGTTAGTAATCACCACCGCCCATGGACATTCGCGACTTAAAAGTCTCAGATGCGTTGTCGGCCTTTCAAAAATTTATAGGCTAGCTTTTTAAAACCAACGAGGTCGTAGTCGGATGGAAACACAGAGTGAGGTAATTCATTCAGTTTGGTAGTGCGTGGAATGAAGTTGCGCGTGAACCTTACCGTGCTTGACTTCCATTCATCGAGATGATGCGAGAGAACTGTTGAGACGTGTGGTGCGATGATGCAAGTCGGCAGCTGGGATGATGTCGAAACCATTCGCTAGAGCACTCCCCAAATAGAATACGCTCAGGGATGAAACGTCTCTCCTAAGATTTAGTGGAAGTGTTTCGAACAACTCAGCTATTTTATGCCCAAAGTGACCAAATTGTAGGAAAAAATTAATGTTAATGTAAACACACATGTTTATAGTTTAGAGAAAATTCGTCGTCCCGGCGGGGCTCGAACCCGTGATTCATCGGTACGCTACGCACCAACGAGTTTAATTCTTTAAAAATAGAATTTCTCAGCTTTCTTTCAACAGCAACACAACAAGTAATAATAATGGTTTGCCGATAAGAAAACTCCGACTGTCAATGATCTATATTTATTGAGTTTATCAAAGTGTGACGACATACTGTTCCGATCTCGTGATGTCGATAACTTCAGATAGTTGATAAATCGATAAGACTATAATTGTATTAATTGAAAATTATATAAGATACCACAAAACATTGTATAAGCTACGATACATACATATAACATATAAAACAAACTCGTGTTAGTTACAACTTACATCATTTATAACTCAAGAACGGTAGCAACGATTTAATAGATCTCTTATTTGTTGGATTCGTATATGTCCCGAATAACAGAATAATTAATAAAATATAGGAGAAATTGACGAAACAAATATTATACAGAAAATTTATTTTAAAATAACTTAGGTTCGGAACATCACCATCTTCCGCAATTGACAGCTCACGTCACGCACACATATGTTTTTTGTTGTAATAATTGATGTCTAATGCATTTAGAAATATTTGCTTATTTTTGAAGCCAACATTCTGGCAGTACAACGTCTGTTATTTTATATATTGTATTCACCTTTAATTTGTAATATTGAAAAACCTCCCAGCTTTTTATTGGTGAAAGAATTTTTATAATCGGTCCAGTAGTTTTTGTGTTTGTTCATAACATACAAAAATACAAATCTTTCCTATTCATAATATTAGTATAGAATAAAGAAATAAACTCAGAATACTCTAAAACCAAAGAAATGCAGAATAATCTTTCATAACAAATTCTAACAAAATAAATTAAAACGCTGTTTAATCCGTACTAGTAGTATTATAATAGTAGTACTATACAGTATTCTTATTTGGAATTGACACTATTTGATAATCTATAAATATATAGGTTTGAAACTTCATTCTAGAACAAACAAGAATCCACCAACTAATTGAACTTGTAGAAGGCTCTACGAATTAACCTAACGAAATGTACTTCAATCCTAATGTACTGCATACATTGCATCATATATTACCACAGGCGATGGATCTATAATATAAGAAGCGATGTATTGGTAAAATATTGAAGTTGTCGTGTGGATTGTGGTGTGGTTGGATTCTAAACTTCAATTGGATTCAGGTAAAATCAATCATTCCTGAAATAGTTTCCGCTTGATTCCAAAGTTCTTGTAGAAGTTTGCATACTAAATGAAGTTTTGCAATATTTATTTATATTTATCTTTAGTTATGTAAGTATCTTCAGACTTGCATTTTATGGGTAGGTTTGATTCTTGTCATGTCAGATAAATACTATTTTCTACATAGTCTCAGGTTTTCTATGTTATAATGGTGCAGGTGCAGATTGCGCAAAAAATAATATAGATCGATAACACATTTTTGATTCATGTCTTGCGGATGAGTTTTCACTTAACATTAACATATGCATTATGCAGTCAACATGTGACATAAAATAAACACGTAAAAATAAATTTGACGGGCTCGTTGGCGCGTTCGGTAGAACACCTGCCGTGCGCATCGATGGGTCGTGGGTTCGAATCCCACCCGGGACAGCATGTTTATGGTTTTCTGTAAACATGTTTTCTCCACGTCTGGTAACTTCGGGCATTGATCGGGTGGGAGGAATAACGAAATTCCGACCGGGTAACGAACCACCGTTCATAGATGGAAAAACCGTGAAGTGCACATTGCGCGTTTCGGTTTCAGTCTATGGATTTCCGAATGCTTGAAGTAAAAATTAGGTCGACAGCGCATCATTGACTGATGTTCTGTGGCTGAGGTATCACCTACCATCAAGTGAACCTCATGCTCGTCTGTCGATATCTAACATAAAAAAAAAAAAAAAACATTTATTTATCTTAAAATGTACTAAATTAATATAATAACATTTCGATTTCTATATACCTGCCCGGAAAATTATTCAAAGCTTAGATAGCAAAGATAAAGTTCTCAAAATATATTGAATAAATTAAATTGAATGTTTATATTGCAAAGTTATGCCTGGTATTGTACGGCGTTATGTTCAATCAAATCAAATCTCAAAAAAAACTTCTAACCCAACTTTCTTTGTTACAGAAGTGCAGTGAAGTAAAGTGTATAATGTAGTGAAAACCCAAAGTGATAGTGATGTGATCCGTGTTCGATTATATCGATACAATGGGATGGCGGGTAGTGCTAGTGGTGTTGTCAGTGGCGAGTATTGCCAGATGCCAAAACTGTAGAGGAGAGGAACCCAGACCGAGAGCTTGCGAGAACGTTTGCGATGAGAATGGAACCTGTAAGATACGCGCGGCGCTGTTGCTGCCTAAGAATACTACGTTCTACGCATCACTACCCGTGGTAAGTTTTTTTTTAATTTTGCAATTTTTAGTTTGGTTTTACTAGTAATGCTTATTAGCCTTACATCTACGCATTCCACGTCGGCCAGGCCTAACGTATTCAGTGGCAGAAAATTGGCTTATCATGCGTTCAATGGCAGTTGTCTGTCTTATCGTGCATTCAATGGCAGTTGTCTGGCTTATCATGTATTCAATAGCAGTTGTCTGGCTTATCATGCATTCAATGGCAGTATGTCTGGTTTATCATGCATTCAATGGCAGTTGTCTGGCTTATCATGCATTCAATGGCAATTGTCTGGATTACCATGCATTCAATTGCAGCTGTTCAGTTCCTCACGCATTTAGTGGCCGATGATCAACACCTCACACTTAAGTGGCCGATAATCAGCATCCACGCGTTCTGTGGCAGTTATATAGATAGATAGATATAGCTTGCTTATAATTTATTCAATAGCAGCTTTCAGATTCCTTGTGCCTTCAGTGATTGCTGATAGAAAAAAATGTATTGGATTAAGTGCTCATAGTTTAACTGAGTTGATGATGATTTCATAGGTGAGATATCTCTTAAATAAAATCTTAAAACTCTTAAATAAATTCCTCCCTTCCCGCCACACTTACAGCCGCTTTATTGAATAGAAAAATCGTCAGCAATTATATTTAAATGGCGATAACATTTCTTCCCGACATCCGATTTTGATAAATACGAACTCATTTAGCACAGACGCCATGCTGGGAAACATTCACGAGACATTGGGCTATTTTTGTATATAATTTTCCACTGACTGATATTTTTTGAGCTCTTTCCCCATCACTGGCAGCCATACGAATGTTCTAGGCTGCCTCAGTGGTTTTAAACCTTTAACAAGAGAGAGAGAGCGCGACCTGGGACCCTCTCATTCATTGGCAAGGAGTGGAGGAAGCGTCCCGAGACGCTTCCAGCAGGTGGAAAGAGTATCGATGAGCGTCCCGGGACGCTCTCAGTATCGAATGGGCTAAGCTTAAATTATCTATGAAACTCCATGACATAAAATCCTTTCAGTATTTAAATATAATACTTTATAATGGATTAAAACACGATTTATTATTTATGTTATTTATGCCCGATGCACCGACTTCAAAAATAACTGTTAATAAATAATGCTTTGAAGTAATTAAAATATTATTTTTTACTTTTTAGTTATAGTTTTGAAGTCGGTTTTTGTTTTTTGCTTATATTTAAATGTGTGATACTCGCATTAATAAAAGACAATCCATTCGGTAGTTTTTATTAAAATTACATTGTTTTATTTTATGACACTATTTTAATCATCCGTCATGAATTCGACTGTGTTATATATATGATGATTAAGGCACGAGAAAGCCGAGCTTAAAGCTCGATACTATTTTAGTTGTTTCGAGATTGATGCTTCAATATTGCTTACTGCTTTCGACATAAACAAACAATCCAGTTTCACTATGTGTTTCCAGCTACGAGTTTGTTTCAGCAAAATAATGAACGGTTAGTCAATATATTTTGATGGGAACGAAATGAAACCGCCTTTTTATTTTAAACATTCAATAAAATCAGTGCCGAAATACAAAATATTGACGATTCAACAAATACTTGAATAAAGATATATTTGATTTTTTTATGTTAGATATCGACAGACGAGCATGAGGTTCACTTGATGGTAGGTGATACCTCAGCCACAGAACAATCAGTCAATGCGCTGTCGACCTACTTTTTACTTCGTAGGTCGACAGCGCATCATTCTTGTCGTTCTTTTTACTTTACTTTTTATGTGAAAATAATAATAATAATAATCTTTATTAAAATAAAGCGTATTCCCGTCTCGTGAATATTGGCAGACCCATTTCTGTGCCTGTTTCAGTTTTCTTCACAGGCAAGTAGGTGATTAGCCTTCTATGCTCTACCCGACCGAATTTTTTTTTAAATCTTGATCCCCGGAAAACCGAACCCAGGACCTCCGGTGCTAGACACGTTGCGCTTACCATTAAGCCACGGAGGCGGTTCTTTTATTGAGTATTTTTTTAAATACTTACCAAGTAAGCACTAACGCATGCAACACTTAAGGCTAATGACGGGCTCGTTGGCGCGTTCGGTAGAACACCTGCCGTGCGTCCGTCCGTGGACCCGTCGTGAGTTCGAATCCCACCGGGACCACATTTTTATAATTTTCTGTAAACATGTTTTCCCCACGTCTGGTAACTTCGGGCATTGATCGGGTGGGAGGAATATCTAAATTCCGACCGGGTAACGAACCACTGTTCATAGATGGAAAAACCGTGAAGTGCATATTGCGCGTTTCGGTTTCAGTCTATGGATTTCCGAATGCTCGAAGTAAAAATTAGGTCGACAGCGCATCATTGACTGACGTTCTGTGGCCGAGGTATCACCTACCATCAAGTGAACCTCATGCTCGTCTGTCGATATCTGACATAAAAAAAAAAATTATGACTAATAAAACAAGTTCCAAAACATAAACAAATCTTAATAATATTGTAACTATGTAGGTAACACAATTATATTTGATATGGTATCCTGAATAGCTAAGGAAATATTCATATTTACCTACATTGCGTCGTGGGAAAACTTATTTTTTGTTTGTGTAAAATATCAGAAAAATATATAGAACAAACATCAACAAGTTATAAGAAGTTTTATTGTTTGGAACTCACCGCCCAAGAGAGATTCCAATCAAAATCCTTTTCCATGAATGTTATATGTGACCGCTAACTTTCTTTGTGCCTATGTCTCAATGCATTCCTTCCCAACATATTTATATAACTTAATATTGTATTGATTACTTAAGATTATCCACTATTTGATGAATATTAATACTTATATATTTATATTTGACTGAAATATTAATATTGACTGAATTAGCAAAGTTTTATCGTGGAGAATTTTACGAAAACGTGGGAAACAAGTCCAGCCCGCCTAGCATGACCATTAACGAACACTAACGCGGACGAGTGAAGACAAACTTAAATATGAGATATCTCGATATATATCACAACATCGACAACTTTGTTAGACAAGATATCTCGATCGACAAATATCTCTACTTTTGACATAAGAAGTGGAGTTTTAAGTGTGTCATGTTAGCCCCGGTACATATAAAGAGATAATTGATTAAAACACGAGAAGACGACAAAATTTTGTCGTTGTTGTCATGCTAAGCCAGCAGTTCGGGAATTCTTTCGCATAATAGTAATAATAAATTAATCTGGGTGCATTTGCCAAGTCACTATTAATATGTTCACTATATAATATTTTTAGCTAACAGGGTATCCATTTGTGTCAAAGTGGTTGAATATCTACTCTCATAGATACTGTATTAACTGACTTTGTTTACATTCGATTTCACAACTTTTTACGGCATAACATCTGCGAGACTTGTGCATTTTTGTATATGTTATGTTTTGATGGGATTTATTTAATTTTGACAGCTTAAAAACTAAGTCTAGTCTAATTTGTATACTCGATAGACCAATCTGAGGGGCTAGCACGAACAACTATCGAAAAAGTATTCGTATCGTCGAATTGTCATGTGCTTGTTTCAAATGATTTCTGATACAACTGAGGGCCTAGCACGAACGACTATCGAAAATGTTTTCGAATCGTCAATTTGTCAGTTCTTTGAGAAAATAATCGAAAATACGAATACTATTTCGCAAGTTGTTCGTGCTAGGCCCTCTGACAGATTGAAGATTCGAATACTTTCTCGATAGTCATTCGCGCTAGGCCCTCAGTATTGTTACTATACTCTGTTATATTGAATTGAAAACGTTCTCCTTTTGAAATTTTTTTATGTTATTTAAACAATACTCGTAAAATGAGAGACCGTTCGATCTCCCCAGGTTGAACCAGTCTTCGAGCTGGCTATCCAATCAGAAGCCGTCCGTGAAGTGTTCCCTTCTTGGGTGGGCTTTGAGTGGATGTCCTATGACGTCACAGACTGTGACGCAGCATACGCTGTCATATCAGCTATAGACGCATACAACGACTGCGCCCATGTGTTCTTCGGACCGGCTTGTGATTTTGCTCTTGGTAAGTTAATACCACCGAATATTACTTTAACTTTAATCAAGTGATAGATTTTTTAAGGAATAGGAGGCAGGTACGTCACCGACTATTTAGAAACAAATGAGCTATTTTCTTGAATGTTATATTTTCTAGAAAAAAATTCTTTGAAAAAAATTTTTATTAGCAAGTAAAGCGACGGTATAATCATGCATTTTACAGAGGGGGGGAGTTGGACAAAAGTTGTACGACTTGTGGCCGACTGCCACGAAAATATACCGGTGGCGACCGTCTCGCTCGCAATTTTCACCGTATTTTTAAGAAAAGGAAAATATTTTTAAAATGACAAGCTTCATAGTTGTCTGTGAAATTTCCTTGAGAATTCAAATATATAATTTTTATTGAAATTTTTACAATAGTTTACGAATGGTTTTGATTTAATTACCACTGCAAGCTTCAATTTCAACAAATTGAAAATGTTCATGATTTTATTGTATCGAGGAAATTTAACTCAATCGTGTTTCGGGTTCCATAGGTTTTTAGAAGGTTTCTTCATCTTTTCCAACTTCAGGCATCATATATTAGCCTTCCAAAACCACGTTTACTTGAAGTCAAATCGCGTAATTGTTGTATTATGTACAAGTCCGTGTCATTTGTATATAGAATTCACTAAAATGTTTCTACAACAATTTCAATACTACAATCTCACATATAGTGAGTTAACAAACATCAAACTCTTCTTCAAACATCATAAACAGTCTAACCAAATATGAAGTATTCAGATCCAACAGTAAAGTAATTTGCAAGATGCTCAGAAGGGTCGACTCATTTATCACGGACTAAAGTCACGAAACATGTTCCTTTTAATTAAAATCTCATGTTAAATCTGTTTTGCGTAAATATTGTAGTTAACTTGACTATATTATATTAATTTTATCGCGGAAAACTGAAACGATAATAATTAAAGTTTGAAGGTTTCTCAAAATCAGGGACTGAATTCCGATTAATTTACTATGGGATTTATACTGGTATAATAAAGGTTTTTCTTAATATTCTTTCGTTTTTATTCATATTTACTGAAAAAATTACTGTGGTAAGTTAAGTGTGTACGCTTTAAAACTAATATCGTGGTATCTCAGTCAGACACGTATTTTGGAAAATAATAATTAACCGGTTTCAGTCCCCTATATTATGTGTTTTAATCACAGAACAGACGATTTTCCCTATTCTGTGATTTTAATGATAGTGACAGCAAGGTACTATTTAGATTCATATTCCACATTATAATATGTATATTGTATATGTACATAGAAGTTATTTATTACCATAATTCATAATCGGAATCATAATTTATAACTATTATACAGATGTATAGACTATGATGGTACAGGATCATAGTTTACTTATTTTTAAATAGTGTTATTATTTTCTTTAGAATTCAACTTCTCTTGGAACGGCAACCGGTTTTGTACATAGAAATTTCATATTTGATTCTTTTTCTTACTGATGATTCATTTAACAAAAAACTTAATGCTTTTTAAATGAAAAAAAATCTAGCAAATTGAAATACGATATATATACATTATACATACATATATTATATTTATTATTACATAGCAGACAACTGAGCAATTACTTAAAAGCAGGTTATCTTTTAAGTAATCATCACCATCCATGGACATCCGCGACTTAAGGTGACACTAGTCGACATTTTTTCCATAGAAATTTCGGGGGGGTATTACTCCACTATTTAGCACCGTACATGCAAAGTTAAACATGATATCGTTTTATCTCATTATTAATTTTGTCTGTACGGAAACAGAATGGTAAAATAAAAAACCATTAAAAAGTTACGAGCTACCAAAGATTCGTTTTTATTGCCATTTTTTAACACAACTTTGGGCTTAAATTAGTAATAAAAGAAGTATCAAATTTTCAAAACAAAGTCAGTACCGACAAAGCACGATTATCGAAGAATACAATAACTTTTATTTGTAATTGATTTATGCAGTGGTTTTTTCATAAAACTCGATTTTCCAAAGGCTTTTTCGTATTTTTTTAGACGCCCCTTTTACTATGAATTATCGTGCATCTCACTTAATAATGACTGCCCCGGTGCGGTGCGGGAGAACAGCATGCTTTTTGGCCTCGCCCACCAGTGAGTTCGAGCCCGCGACTTGTGCAACCTTAAGTCTCAAATGCGTTGTCGGATATAAAAAAATATAATAGGAGGAAAGATTTGTTTGTTTGTTTCGATTTAACTCAAAAACTACTCGACCGATTTCAATAATTCTTTCACTAATAGAAAGCTACATTATTAGCGAATAATAAAGGCTTTTTGGTAGAGTAACATTGACGTTGCACCCGTGCGAAGCCGGGGCGTGTTGCTAGTCGGATATAAATCCTTAATGAGCAGCAAGCGTAGTCAAGGGCAGAAAGGAAAGTGACCAATTTTGGGATTTGAACCTGCTGGTATATCGCAGAGACAAAGACAGTAACATCCAATGTGCGATTGATGTCTATGGGCGGTGATTACGTACTATCACGTGACCCACCTGCTCGTTTGCCGCCTATTATATAAAAAAAATCATCGATCTCGTTTGAAATTCAGATCGTAACTTTACAACTTGTTATGCCATACCGTCGTATAAGAAAGAGGAATTAAACGTTTTCCCTGCTACAAATTTTTACTTAATTGATGAACTCCTGTTGTAGGCTTCAGCTAATTGCCGAACCGTCAAGAACCTTTCTAATTAATTACTGTTTTCGCGTATCGAAACTCAGGACGTTGAAGCCTTAGTGAAAATCGTTTTTTTTTTGTGACGAACATTGGCCTCGAATCTACCGATTTTTCGGTTGAATTAATAATATCATTAGTGAGTAAAATAACATTCTAAGTTTAAAATTAAGTTTTTTTTTTCCATTTATAGATTTTTGGTCCAAAAATACCGATTTTACTTGGCAATTACCGATTTCGTATTTGACTTTCGATGCCACTGGTGAGGAAGAACATTGTTAGACACATTTCCGTGTCAATTTCTAATAATTCTTTACAGACAAGTGTCTTCTGTCACAGGCTACCAACATATTTTTTATTTTGTTTTGCCGAAACTCAAACCTGGGACTTGCGGTGCTAAATGCAACTTATACCAGCTATCACAAACACTATTACTTGCTACTTCTTGCAAGGATTAAGCAGCTATCGCGAGTGCTGCCTTGCGCTCAAGGTTGTTGGAAACTATCTAGATGTCCCAAAATCCCCTTGACTCAACCTTGACCCAGGGACCAGGACCCATTCAAGGAATATGCAGTTCTATTCTTGGCTGAAAACTGAAGCTAAGGTTACCTAGAATCTTTCTGCTCCGCACAACCACTCTGTGTAAACTAGCTTTCGCCGGCGGTTTTTCCGAACCGATACGACTTAGGAACGTTTAAGAAATGAGCCTAAACATTTCTTAAGTTCGGCAACGCATCTGCAAGCCCTCTGGTGTTGCGGATGTCTATGGGCGGCGGTCATCACTTACCATCGTGTGAGTCACTTGCCTGTTCGTCCTCTATTATAAAAAAATATATATCATTTTAATATTTTATGAAAATTTTCATTAATCTACACTAATGAAACATTATAATATATTTATAATTGCGCGGTCAGTTAAGTATGGAGTGAAGAGGCTTCCATTATACTTTAGTGTCTGGTTTCCGTGAAGAGGGAACTTCATCTGATATGTTTGAAAGGTTGGCCTTTTAATGCATGTAACTTCATCGTTTTCCTTGTACTATTATGTAAAAAATAATAGTAAATTAGTAATCATAATATTGTTTTTTGTAAATGTGAGTATAATTCATTTAAATGAAATAGCTTTTATTGGATTAAAATGTCAGCAAACATGCTGAAAAGCATTCGAAACGTCGGGATTATTAATATAAATATAATATAATAAAATGTATTTTAATACTTTAAAAGTAATTCCATCAAAAACATAAATTGTAAAAAAAAAACAAGTCTTGCAACTCAGTTCTCTCGTAAAAAGTTGTGAGATCCATATAATACCAAGTCGGTCAATTTATTCAGTCTCTACTTAAGGATCCTTCTGTCTTAAGTTATTACGTAATAAGCTAACCAAACAACATCTTATGGTGATCATATCAATATCAATATTAAAAATCTTTTATGATTAAAATAAATAGATTGACTCGGCCATCGCATGAAAACACAGTGTATCTTTTTTTAAACTTAAAAACACAATATATCTCACAAGTAATACATATTATATTAAACTAGCGACCCGCCCCGGCTTCGCACGGGTCTAGATTTTTTGATAAAAAAGGCAGGGGTTGTATGTATTTTTTAATGCCACATTATAAAAAAATAAAAACATAAAATATCGTCCAAAAATTAAAAAAAAATATTTAGGGGTGGACTACCCCTAACATTTAGGGTGATGAAAAATAGATGTTGGCCGATTCTCATAGATACCGGATAAGCACAAAAAATTTCATCAAAATCGGTCAAGCCGTTTCGGAGGAGTATGGCAACGAAAACTGTGACACGAGAATTTTATATATTAGACTAGAGCTAGATCTCATTTATTTTTGTAGATATATTTTTTGTATGTAGTCTTCCTCCCATTATTTTACTATGATCCATTCTTGCTTTTTAATTCCGTTAATGACCATTTTACAAGTTTTCTTTGAATTTGAACATATAATTATATATACTTATCTAACCTTATTATTCGATTAAATTGTATCTAGGTACCTATCTACACTTAGTATTTCTTTATTATTTATACATATCCAGGTAAGTACACTGATTCATTCGCTGCAAATTATTATTTAATCCTATATTTATATGGGATTACAAAGTTAAGTAGTTATGCAGTTGGTGTATCTGGAAAACTGAACCGAATTTTGATGATCCGTCAGTGAGTGAGTGACAAATTAACAAACTTAGACTTGTTATAATTCTTAAACTATTCAAATTTAATGAAATTGGAAATATACCGAGTTTATTCAATGCCTGCTTGGTTACTGAAAATTCAGGCTTCTAGTCTCATCCTCAATGAAGTTATAGGGGGTCGAAAATGGCCCGAACTACTTCGAGAAAAGGATAGTACGGCCGTGCCGCTTGTTGCTCGATTTGGTGGATTTTATTTTTAATGGATAGAATATTCGATTATAGTAGAAAAAATTATAATTGTAATGTGTATTCAATCTTTAAGTATTTAAGATTATTATTAATAATTGTTATGCAAACTTATCACTCGAGCTTAGTTAAGTATTCGCTACACTTGAGTGTATACTCAATGAAGTGTCAATTGGGGTAAACATTGTAAGTGGGTCAAGGTTAATGTGTGAATCTTATAAATTAATTATTATTTACTACTAGCAACACGCCCCGGGTTTACACGGGTGCAATGTATTTACGTTACAAGTACTAAACACAAAAAATAAATATAGTCTATGTTACTCACTAATATTTTGGCTTTCAACTGGTGAAAGAAGTTTAAAAATCGCTTCAGTATATCCAGAGATTACCCCGTACTAACTCACAAACTTTACCTCTTTATAATATAAGTATAGATAATATTCTATTAATATTTATTTAATTTAAATATAATCGATGACAAAACAGGTTGGTTTACTTTAATGCCCAAAGTGATCAGAGGTGGGGAAGATATATTATAAATAAGTCATCCCGGCGGGATCCGAAACCGCGACCCATTGGAGCGCACGGTAGGTGTCCAAACGTGCCAATGAGCCAGTCAAAAAAGCCTCTCAATAAATACTACATAGACGCTCGAGCAATATCATGCATACGTAAAGCAATATCAAATTGCATAAATCATCATAAGATTTTCCGTCAAAACGATTCTGTAGCGAGACTGAAGATATGGATAACGAGAATAAATTCAATAAAATACTGTATACCGGATTAAAACGCGATTTATTATTTATATTGTTTCTGCCCGTGACCACGGTTGCTGAAAAGCATCCGAAACGTCAGGATAAATAATTTAAACAATATAAATAATAAATCGTATGTAACGTAACGTAATAAGGTAACGTGTATGGCCTGCTGTACGATCTTGAATGCAATATTTAAAAAAAATCAAAAATCCTTTATTCATTTAGGTAACACAATGTATACTTATGAACGTCAATAAAAATACATATAAAATGCTTCTAATTTTACATTTACTGACAGTTCTCAAATCAAGGGCGTAGAGCGGACGAGAAGAACTGGCAAGAAACTCACCGCCACTCTTTTTAATCGCCAAGTTTTTGTTTTACAAATGTTTTATAAGGGGACCATTACACCATGTTCCACATGACATCACACAATTAACTATAATTATCAAAAAAATATATATAAACGATAAAATAAAAAAATAAAACAAAGATTTGTCCTCTATCAGCAGTATGTATGGTGAAATAGGAGCACTCACATTCTAGTGGGAACAACACGCAAATACATAGACGAAACAACTAATATCACCGCATGCACGAATTCAAGTTCGACCTGTCATCACAAGTAGCACCCGTTCACGAGCATGACGCATGGCCAGCCATCGGCCCCCTCGCCATATTTTAGGGAGAGAGACAACCCGACGCATGGACGCCGCCACAAGCAATGACATTTAAGCGAGCATGACGATCCTTGAAACGTGAACTTGGCTACATAAGAAAATAATAATAATAGTAATGTTAATGTTTGCTCCCACTTTACATTAAAAAAGTCGTGGATGTTGACGATCGCCCCCGAGTACGATCTTGAATGCAAATTTCAATTTCAAACAAAGCCCATTTTTTGGGAATTATTTGCTGAAACATATAAGAAAATATGTATTTAAATTACTTATATGATATTTCTCTATACATTGGTTTATTATTAATCATTATTCCACCTCGATGTTTGGAAATCGACAACTGAGCGTTTTGTTTGAAACACTCAGCCTCGAACAACGACTCTGTGGAACCAGTAATGAGATGTTTCAGAACGTATACGATGTATACGACCAAAGGACTTCCAAGAAGAAAGCCTCCTCCTTCCTTAAAGGCACGTTACTCTCTTATAATTCCCCTTATATTGGAAATGTGGGCAACGGTGAGACATTTACCAAAAATGTTCTTTAACTGTTAAGTGTTATCGTTAAGAAAAAATGAGATATATTGACGTTACATTGCGTTCTAAGTTCCGTTGATGGTCGCGGGTCCTACTTCCGATATGGATGATATGTTTCCCTCACGTCTGTTCACGTCGGGCACTAAGCGGATAGGAGGAATACTGAAACTCCGGTCGGGTTAACGATCGATCTTAGATGTAAAAATCGTGAAGTGCATATTGTGCTTTTTAGTTTAGTCTATGGATTTATGAATACTCGAAGTAAAAAAGGTCGACAGTCATTCACGCTCTGTTAATGCCTATACTGATGTTATAACGTGGAAATATTTGTTTGTTTATTACGATTTAACTCAAAAACTAAAAAACCTATTTTAAAAATTCTTTCACCGATAGAAAGCTACATTATCAGCGAGTAGGTAACACAGGCATCTACAATATTTTTTTGTGTTTAGTACATCTACATTGTGCACGTGCGAAGCCGGGGCGGATCGCTAGTCTGACATAAAGGTTGACCTAAAATGGGTTTAAAATGAATAAATAAAAATACCAAATACCTCAAGATGAATAATTTAACACCTAACAATAACAAACCTTTAATCTCTTTGTGAGAGCCAAATTCATTAACTTGTTTGTGTTTCCCCTTAATTAAACAGAAAGCTTAATTTCATATTTCTATTAAATATTCACCCTTAAATTATTAAACATTTCAATAACGTTGGGAGGTTATTCCACTATCTTTTGTAACTCTATAGCAAATAGTTTATAATCACTAGTCAGTCATTGACCAACTCCGTAGTTCAGTTGTAAGCACTGAAGGTCCCGGGTTCCAATACCGATTGACTTACTTGATTTAATGTATTATTTCCCCTAAATGTGGCTGAGGGAATCCAGAGTCTTCCGCCAGCCTGCTCGTCTGGAGCAACCCTTTTCATTTCGCTCCAAGTCTTCCCAATGGCCTTCGCTTCAGCAATGACAGTCCGCCGCCAAGTCAGTTCAGGATGACCACGCTTTCGTTTGCCTTGGAGATTCCAGACAAGGGCTTGCCTTAGGATATGGTCGGGATCCCTTCGGAGAGTGTGGCTAATCCATTGTCGCTTGCGGCGCTTGATCAAGCGGTCAATCGGGACTTCATTACAGCGCACCCAGAGGTGGTGATTTGAGACTTTCAAAATCTCAAATACCAATACCGAGGAAGCAAGATTTAAATAAAAATTGTTGTTCGAGGATGGTACATAAGGCGGATGACCTACTTGTTTGATAAGTAACACAATATATTAATTATCCGCGTGTAAATAGTTGTTTACAATTCTTAGATGTCAATTATTGTGCTTAAATTAATGCATTCAATTATTTCTCTTGTATGTGCCAGAAAATGCCCATTGCTTTAAGACTTAAATACCTCGTAAATATCCGGATATTTACGAGAAGCTCGTTGGGAGAAAAACATTGCCCCGGGGCAAACAAATATGTCAATTCCTTATATAACTCAAATTAATATCTTAATGGCTATTACTTTTATACCGCATTTTATAGCGGTATCCCGGGGCTTTCAATTTATTACTATCATTACTTCAGGCCTCATATCAAATTTATTGTAAGTTAATATTATTGATAATCGTCCTTTTTATTCGACTGATCATTCCTATAATATACTTTTCAATATTACCTATTCATCAATTCTAATTGTCTTTAGATATTAAAATGAATGTTGTATATGAAATCGCTAACTCTAACGGCGTTTGACCGATTGCCTTGAAAATTGGCTCGTATATGTATTTTTTCATGGAAAAGGTTTTTATGCTGATAGTAACACGCCCGACTTCGTACGCATGCAATATAGATATATTATTACTACATACAAAAATAGCCTATGTTACTGCTGTATAGAATATGTATATATGCTTTAAAATTGGTTGAGTGTTTTTTGAGTTATATCATAACAAATAAACAAACAAATCTTTCCTCTTTATTATATTAGTAACTATAATTGGGATTAAAAAAATTTAAGGTTAGGAAATGTGTTACACCCTAATGAATAATAAACTAGGTAGCCACAGTGCTAGCCATAACACTTCATAGCAGGAAATTGAAAGAAAAATAACTGTCGGTCAAAAATTTAAATCCGGGCTTCTCCAAAAACCTCTAAACCTCAGTATTTTGCTAATGTTTATTTAGACATAAAAACTGTTCAAATCAGCCGAGCGAAAGTTCTGAGATCTGCTCATAAATTTAAATATCATTTGACTCACTCGCTTCGCTCACTCCGCTCCAATAAGTATTTTTTTAATTGATTTTTTGCATATTTTAAATACGGGCTGTAAGCTGCTACGATTTTGCTACGATCGTACTACGAAGAGCTACGCCAATATTGCGTTTATCATTGTATTGAAACTGGGATATACATTCCATATTGATGGATATATAGTAAGTATAAATAAAAATAACTTATAAAAACATTATTTTACTTTAAATTTCAATGTGGGAAAGATCTATCTTTATTTGATAATATTTCTTGTATTTTTTTGTAATATAAATTTATATTGAATAATTTAATATTTTTATTATATTTGTTTGTAAACAGACAAATATAATAAAAATAAATAAAAATAGATGGAAAACCGTGAAGTTCACATTGCGCGTTTCAGTTTCAGTCTATGGATTTCCAAATGCTCGAAGTAAAAATTAGATCGACAGCGCATAATTGACTGATGTTCTGTGACCGAGTCACTACCATCAAGTGAACCTCATGCTCGTCTGTCGATATCTGACATAAAAAAAAGACACTGTTCGATCTGCAAAAAAGTTTTATGATTATTTTCTATATGAAAAAATATTTAATCGATGTTGTCGTTCGAACCTTTATCTCCTGAAATTCTTATTCAAATGAAAGAGCTTTTATTTTTCCATAATTATTTCTTTTTTTGTATATTTTTTCTGTCAGTCCTTTGGCATCTTTAATTTCCGTCTGAACAAACATCTGTATACATTGACGAACTTTGACAAGTCCCAACTCAGCCGTTTCCGTCCAAGACTTTAGGACAATTAAATATTTACTATTGAATGTACGAGATTATTCGAAATCTTGTCTCTTAACAACATCTTCAAGAAACAAGCCTATTTATATTATACAAGTCGGCCACACATATATATCAAGGCCTATGCCTACTGGTGTTGCATATAACAACTTTCCAGAAAGTATTCGTAATGACAATCTACTCATATTATGTAGCATAAGCAACCAGTTGAAATTATATACATACAAATGAAAGGTAGGCGATACTCTCTTTCTAGTCTATTTAAATAAAATACTACATACCAGGTTAAAACGCGATTGATTATTTATATAATTTATCCCGACGTTTCGGATACTTTTATTGACCAGTGACCACACATGCATAGTTATATATAACTAGCAACGCGCCCCGGCTTCACACGGGTGCAATGTATATTATGTAGGTACTATACACAAAAATAGACTATGTTACTCGCTGATAATGAAGCTTTCTATTGGTGAAAGAATTTTTAAAATCGGTCCAGTAGTTTTTGAGTTTATTCATAAACATACAAAATAACAAAAATCCAAAAATACAAATTTTTCTTCTTTATAATATTAGTATAGAAGCATAGATAATAAACATATCCCGGCGGAATTCGAACTACCGACCCATCGAAGGGCAGGGTCGGTGTTCTACCATTCGCGCCAACGAGCCCGTCAAAATAAGTCATTAATAATACCTAATTAATATATAAGTCTAGTATTTTTTTTTGTACAAATAATTTTCTGATAATAAATAATAATAATTGATGTCTTGCGTCTGACCTACCATCTTTGAATATAGCTCCAGCTTATATATCGTTAACTCATTCAATATAAAGCATAATAAGCCTTTTCAGGATTATAATCCCATCTCACTTATCTAATATTGCTTTTGACTAAAATTTATTATCCACTAGGGAAATTGAAAAACTGTGTACATAATGGCATGGAAGGTTTATAAAGTTCATATAAGGTTTTCTTTAGAATCTAATTTACAAAATGAATATTTTTGTTTAAAAAATAAACATTGCATGAGTTGATGCGTCGACATTAAGGACATGTAATACAGCAATTACGCGATTTGACTTCAAGTAAAAGTGGTTTAAAAAGGCTAAAAATATAATGCCTGAAGCTGAACAGAAAACCTCATAAAGATGAAGTAACCTTCTAAAAACCTATGGAATCCGAAACACGATTGAGTTAAATTTCCTCGATACAAAAAAAAAAACATGAAAATTGTCAATTTGTTGAAATTGAAGCTTGCACCAATGATAATTAAATCAAAACCATTCGTAAAATATTACAGCGTGGTTCAATTTAGGTTCGGAATTCCGCCATTTTCCGCAATTGACAGCTCACGTCACGCACAATTATTGTTTTTTTGTAATAATTGATGTCCACTGCAAATCAGTAATATAAAAAACATTATAGAATAGAAATTGGAAGATAAATTATTCAAATCTAGAAATATTTTTTATGTTTGAAATAAACATTGGCAGGACGTTTGTTGGGTCCACTAGTTATTAATCAAAATTCGGGCTTCGACAAAATCGCAAGTTTATTTAGACACCTTTTTTTCACTATTCTATTAGACATCAAAAATAAAGTATAGTTTGGACTCTAATTTTCAATCTGAAAAAAAAACTAAATTTTTGTCTATAAATTTATATATATATGTTTGGATATATATAGCCAAAAATTCAGATTTTTTATTTGAAAATATTCGTCGATTCTCAATACATCCTAAAACATCAAACGAGGGCTTTTGGGATATGTAAATATGTCTGGGGCGCTTCGGTTTGCCAGAAAGTATTTCACTGAATTCTATATTTATTTTTCTTTGCCCTTAAAGGCTAGCAACGCAAACGTGACACGTCCATAATATATATACATCACATATTTTCTAGCCGTCAATTGCCTGCTCGTTTTCAATGTCTATTACACGAAATAAATAAAGACATATTTTAATAGACTTCAAGACATTTTTAATAGGAGAGAAGGCAAAAAACCAACGCCAGAAAATCTGCATAATATGCATTGCCGGCCTATAAGGACTTCTAAATTGTTTAAAACATTAACTAACTCTAGCTAAGAAGTCAAAGACACATTAAATTCATAGATTATATTGTTGAATTTTCTATCGTCCCCTGCCTCATTATTTGTGGTAAATTCATTCAGTAGTATTTATTATACATACGTATATTATAAATACGTATGTGGGAAATTTCGATATAACTCTCTCACACCTAACTTAAATAACAATTTGCAAATATTCGGATTTAAGTCGGATTCCACATTTTAACGTAAAACAAGGATAAATATTATGATGGAGAGATGTATTGACGAATTATGAATGATCCAATCCTACTCGATTTGCAACTACCTACTTAAGTCTTGAACACCATCGCACGATTGCAAGCCTTTCAGTTTTCTATCGGATACACTTCAGTGATGCTCATTGGAGTTACTTAATCTCATCATTTAGTCTCCGTTGAACTTTCGCACATCCGGACGATCGGCAAGATTCCATCTTTCTCTATTATATACTAATACTAGCGACCCGCCCCGGCTTCACACGGGTCTAGATTTTTTGACAAAAAAAGGCAGGGGTTGGTGATAAAAAAAGTAAAAATTTAGGGTTGTATGTATTCTTTAATGCCAAATTATAAAAAAAAAAACATAAAATGTCGTCCAAAAATTAAAAAAAATTTAAGGGTGAACAACCCTTATCACTTAGGGGTAAATTAGGGTATATACGTACGTGCCATTTTTTATCGTGATCAAACCGAATTAGCGATTTCATATCGAAAGATTCATATTTATTGTTGTATACATTATTATACGGGCAATATTGGTCAGCATTGGTCAGTTGGTCAGAGGTGAGCCTTATGGTCCTCTTTCCACATCTTATATAAAATAACATTAATTGGTTGTACCTAAACAAAGTTAGGGTTAGCCGCTGTTAGAATAAATATAAACACAATATTTTTTCATTATATTGGCTTATAGTAACAATAAATAATATTCTTAAGCGCCTTATTCACGTGAAGGCAATTTCGTGTTAAGACATCCTTTTACGAGCGTACATTGTCCTTTATTGTATGGAGTAGTTGCTATTAAGTTACTTGATACGGGAAATATCTCAAATTCCGATCCAAACCTTAGAAAGGTTCCGTAATGGCTATTAAAAATAGAAATATTTTTTTAGACGCATGCGAGTTTCACATTATGGTATTTAATTCCCGCAGTATTCAAATTCCGGCAACGCATTTGCAGATGTTCATGGATGGCAGTGATAACTTCTCATCATATTCGTCATTTGTTTACATAAAAATATGTAACGATGCGTTGCTGACATTTTTTATGTTTATCTTTAGTACCATATGTGTATCATGTTTGCATTTCGTTTACTCCCTTTACTTAATTCACAGTCCGCCACAGTCCCACCCTTTAAAAATTACCTCAAAGCTCTAATATTGAAGCAATGTCTCTGAAAATTTCTTATCAGGATTACTTCTTCAAATATATATGAGAAATAAATAAGTTAATTTATTATGTAATATATTATATTGAGTTTTTAGAAAAATTCTAAGTTCGAATCTCCGGGAAATAAAATAAATAGATAATCGAAAAAGAATTTCGGTCGGGCATAGTAGAGATCGATCATCGAATTGCCTGTAAAGTAAATTCAAAATTGATCAATGAAATTGGAGGATTGAAGGTATGCTCTACCTCCAACGTCAAGGGAGAATTCACGACCAGTCTATTACGATTACGAGAAATTATATTGTATACATTTGACCGGAATAACTTTGATAGCGCGATTCAGGACTTCGTATTGATTGTGGGCGGAGTATGTAAATTTCTCTACAAAATAGACACCCAGATGGATGGTAATACTGGTAACATCAGGTAAATTCCATATATATAGCGACCCTTATCAAATATAAACAAAAGCTTTATTTAATTGGTAAATTAATATCATTCGACAAGGGCGTGGGTGTGGATGGCTCTATACAGTATATTGACATCTTCTATATTGTTACATTCTCTAATTAACTGAGGCGAATGAATACTAGGCGATCGTGATATGCTGTAATGAAATAAAAGTTAATTGGCAGCTCTATGATCTCATTATGAGATGCGTGATAATACAGGTTGAAACTTAATATAGTATAATAAGACGTGTGCATAATAACAGTGGAATTCTAAAATGATAATCAAAATTTGAGGGCGCTTTCATCTTTATCTTTTTCATATTGTATGTTAATGAAAGGAATAGCGATAACTTCAAGTACAATTTCATTTTGATGAGGTATGTGAATTTGAATACATGTGAACAAAAGTATAATATTGTATAATTTATAAAAAAATCATACTATTATATATTAATTACACTCCATTTTTCTCTACATTTTACTTTGATTCATTTGGAAATTCTTAGACTGGATATGCAACGCACAATATGCACTTCACAGTTATTTCGTCTTTAAACGTTAATTTATTTATTATTTCGGAATTTCAATATTTCTCCGACCTTAAAAACTAAAGCCCCACATTAATTTCGGAGATTAGCCCGTGCAGACAGAAAAAATATTTATTTACACCATTTATAAATAAATACACATAATAAAGTCAGACTCCCGATATATCTATTTATGATCGCATACATAACGATAATATTTTGTTTCAGCATCCGTAGCTCGGATAACAAAATTCCTGGGTAGTTCCGGAATCCCTGTGATCACCACTGGTGGTTTTACCTTTGACTTCGTCAAGCCAAAGCAGACATGTCAAGATGAATTCTATATGCAAGTCCGAACCAGCCCACTTGGCTTCAAGGATATGGCGTATTTCATAATCGATGTTATGCGACAGTAAGTAAATAGTTTTTTAAATATGTACTGAAAAATAAGGTAAGTTCTCTTATTTGACAATCGACGAGCGGGCTGTAAAGTAAGTAAAAAAAAACACATTTTTTGTTTTATTTTAGTCAAGTGAAGCTATTAAACCGAGAAAGAGACTCGGTTTAATGTTCCAATAATGGTAAGATACTTTTATACCACTTTATCGCACTAAATACACTAATTGATTAAGGGATATGTGTGGGTGGTAATGTTAAGAACTTTTTACTAGAATTTAACGCCATTTAGTACTGCTGCACATTAAGCCACCGGTAGTGACCACTAGACGCGGTCATAAGTGTCTGAACACAGCTTCTAGACGCGGCTTCTAGTTACATATGGGACGGGGTGAAATCGGCGACTGTAACCGTGTGTTGTTATTGCCACTTGGAGGAGAGCGAGCGTCGATCGCACCCACTCGTGCCTTCACTGTGCGCCGATGCCATAAATCTTTGAAACATGACCGCATATTGTGGCGGCCATTGGTGGCTACCGGTGGCCTAATGTGTGCCAGCACTTAATGTCACTATGAGATAAATTCACAGCAAGTGCTAAGGTTCATTTTCAAAATGCCTAATCCGCAAATATGATATGACCTCATACCTACATCTTAATAATTTATATGCATTTTCTTAAAAAATAGAATTGCTATCTTTATATATATAATTCTTCTGTGAGTGTGTATGTCACTGAACTTCTCTCAAACGACTGGACCGATTTTGATGAAATTTTTTGTGTGTGTTCAAGGGGATCTAGGAATGGTTTAGATTCACAATGTTGTCCGCTGGACAATGTTTTTTTAATTAATTTTTAATTATTATATAATTTCGAAGCCAAAATTGTGGCAGAACAACGTCTGCGGGGTCCACTAGTTTATTTATATACCTGAGGTAGTTTGTAATAATAAATATAATATTATATAGTTAATGTCTCTTCTAAAATGTAAGATTAATATTAGTTCTGTGGGTGTAAATATTAGATACATCCAGACAGAGAAGAAACTTTATTTTTATAGACAGTTAAACAACGGATTATTATTAATGGCAATGTCCTCGATAAGATCGCGGACGTTCTTCGAAAGGGCCAGGTCAAAGGTACTACAAACCGACGAGTGTGTATGAAAGTGGAAGAAGCGAAAATGGTGAATATCTTGACTCAACCATGCTACACAAATACCTATGAATGAATATGTTTATTTTTTTTCTCATGCAATTATTTTGATTCCCCCCGCGCAATAAAGTGATTTTATAATAAGATTTGTTTTAAAGAAATTCATAAATAATATATATTCATGGTTTTATGCACTGTTTTACGCACGTGTGTTTTGCACTAACAATACTGTATTTCACGCCATCTAGTTACGACTGGCGACAACTTCTTCTCATCAATGAACCTGAAGCTCAAGTGGACGTCGCAGGCAAGTCAACGTGCCACCTAATGATGAAAACATTCGCGAACTTTCTAAAAATAGAGGACATCATCTACACACCATGGGATACAACGTCAGACGGTGGCTTAAACCATACTGAAAATCTCAAATTTTACCTTGGATATAAATACACAAGTAAGTGACAAAAAGTATATTTATGTTTACCGCTTCTAGAAGATAAGGACCGTAGGGAACTTTATCTATAACAGATGGCGCTGATGTAAATCCGCTAGTTTGTTAAATATTCTGATAGATGGCACTATAGCAAATAACTTTCAACAGATTTAAATGGCAACGAACGGCGCTTTTATACGAAACATCAGCGTTTTTAGAATACGTCGGAACTAGAGGGGGCCATTTACTGGCTAGCACCATTCACGATTACATGATTCGGGAGGGAATCCACGTTTACGGTAGAGAATTACAACCGCATGTACCGGCGACTGAGGCTCTATTACGCTATGTCGGATATGACTATACCAGTAAGTCGGTTTTGGGGTGATTTGCGGTTGAACACTATCAAGAATTTAGGCTTGTTGCACACAGTATTTCAGCTTTATGTTTGGAGCATTTAACATATAATACAATTTATATAAAGGTATTTTTTTATATTATTATAAGTAAGTAAGTAAGTAAATACTTTATCAGCGTTAGAGAATGTACAGAAGGCGGTCTTATAGCTCAGACACATTATTATTCAATGTTTGTTGTATGTACGTAATATGATAATGACGAAATTAAATATCGAATACCTACTAGCAATTGCCCCCGCAACCCCCCTTGTGGGTTGAATTTCGTAAAATCCGTTCTTAGCTGACCTCTACTCGGCGAAAGGAATATTCCTACCATATTTCAAGTCGCTACGCCTTATGGTTCCAGAGATATCGTGATGAGTGACTTAATAGGTGGAAATCTCTTTTATATATATAGAAGATTGCAAATTACAACAATATATTTCGTGCTACTTTCTCTTAAAGGCTGACATCGCTTAATTAGTTGATAAAATTTCTTTGGATATGAAGATGCTTAGAAGTTAAATGTTGATTATATTTATATCAAAATTTATTAGGAATTTATATAAAACAGAGATGAAAAAGCAAATCTATATAAGTTGAGGACAAATAGTGGCTTTGCGGATTTGCTATGAAACGTAATTAATAAAGTAAGTATTTAGTTTATCGCATACTGCTTCACAGTAGCATCCACAGAACAGGAAAATCTTCTGTTCTGTGGTAACATGAGATAACGAATATGTCTTTGACAATATGTAATAAATAAGTTTAGGCCAAGTGATATGTATATAAAAGTATAATGTATATATGAAAAGCTGTCATTACAGGAAAGCGACGTGGTTGTTGCACCCTGTACTCAAACTGCTTGTTACAATCTATGGTACTTATATAAAAAAATGATATATCGCTTCCCGGAAAAAAAGTGTCATAATACATAAATCTCTAAGTAATAAAAGAACACATGTCCACACACATGTTTGGATTGAATTGAGTTAAGTAAAAATCTTGCTTAATTAATAGTTGACAGATATTAACAAAAAAATTCATTCATTTCAGTACATTGTGTTACCTAAATGAATAAATGATTTTGAATTTTTTTTTGAATTCGTTATTTTTGCAACTTAAAAGCAATAGACTTGTTCCGTTTTCATATAATTTAACCCAAAAGTGGACATGTACTCATTTAGTATTTTGAGATTCATGTAATATGACGCTATTTTTGCCGGGAAGCGATATATTTATGCGAATGTTTTTTAATAATAGATCTGACCAACCTACGATATAAGAGTTTTTGCACCGTTCGCATAATATCCACGTTTGTACACAGTGTGAACTTTTGAAGTTTGATTTTGCACTTCGCTTTATAATGCAATGCTGTTCTTGAACAATTGGGAATATTGCCAGGCGCTTTTCCTGAAAATACTCTACTGGATTTCCATTTGCTTTTAAAACATAGTTGTTAAATTCGAACCAGTTAGTTCCAAATTCGAATCTGATGACTGTCAATTTTACTTTCACTGTTTTTTTTTAAATTTATATGTGATTCGTATTAATTGTGTTTTATGGAAACAACTAATATAAAGTAATAGGAGTCTTAAAGAAAAATGTTCAATATTTCTACCGTTCCATCAAATTGCTTAGATAATTAAAAATAATTGGTTTCACGATTTACCACTTACCATTATTTACCACTTACTACTAGTCAATTTACCGTCCGTTAAATTAGAGATTTTCACAGACGACATTATTATATAATAACTAGCTGACCCGGCAATCGTTGTTATGCCATGTAAATAATTTCTAAAAATCAAGGGTTGGTGATAAAAAAGTAAAAATTTAGGGTTGTGTGTATTTTTTAATGCCACATTATAAAAAAATAAAAACAAAAAAATTACGTCCAAAAATTAAAAAAAGAATTTAGGGGTGGGATACCCTTAACATTTAGGGGGATGAAAAATAGATTTTGTCCGATTCTCAGACCTACCCAATATGCACACAAAATTTCATGAGAATCGGTCTAGCCGTTTCGGAGGAGTTCGTTCCCACACCGTGACACGAGAATTTTATATACCTATTAGATATAAACAGTTTTTTTTCTCAAAACATAATATATTCTAATTGCGAATTTGTATAAATGCTTGTGGCTGCTAGGTATTTTTTGTCACATATGGAACTAAATTGTATTTTTTTTTCTTACTTAAACATAACATCAACGTCACAAGCAAGAGGGCAATTATTATTTATTAGTTTTAGTTGAGTTACTAAAATTTATAATCATTTTAAAACTACCATATTTTGTTCTGAAGATATTTCAAAATTTTGAATTTAGAATAAGAAAAAATGAACCTTACTTCAGCTAAAATATAAAACCTCCTTATCCGGGTTTTTCAGTTCAAAAGAAAATAGGCGTGTATTATTTATGTGTTAGCGAATTTTTGCTTATTTATGATCTTGTTTTCGGTAAGCGAAATGGAAAAATAGCTGAAATGGGTCACGGAAGAACCGTTATTAGAAGGTTTGAGTACGATTCAGCTGTATAACAGCCCCTTGGAAAATCTTGAAAAATCTCGGAACCTATTTAAAAAACATTCGTGCAACAGTTTTTTTTTAGAACTGTGAATTTTTTCTTAAAGTATATTAAATCTATACTGATATTATAAAGAGGAAAGATTTGTTTGTTTGTTACGATTTAACTCAAAAACTACGGGGCCGATTTAAAAATAATTTCACCAATATAAAGAGAGATATTATATGTATGTATGTTTTGGAAAAAAAATGGTGTCGAGTCCCTTTTGTTTTAATAAATGTAAAGAGGATTGATTTGTTTGTTTGTTACTATTTAACTCAAAAACTACTTGATCGAATTTAAAAATTCTTTCACCAATAGTAGGGGTGAGAGGGGCTAGTTGTAACATTTTTTCCTTCTTTCGATGTAGTGACTAAACTATTGACTATTTTAAATGAGTAATCATATATTTGAAAAAATGTTCCCAAAATATTTTTTCCGGAATCTATAATCAATTTGTATTTATAGCACTTTTTGTGGAAAAAGTCGCTTGTTACAACTTACCCCGTTTTTGGGGCAAGTTGTAACTAGTAAGGGGCAAGTAGTGACGTCATATTAAAACAACAGATTACATAATTTAAGGCTTGTATTATAAAAATAACAACAAATAATAAGAAAATGGTATTTCTTATGACCTAAATATGTAAATACTTATCTTTTTCTTTAACAACGATAGTTATATTTTTACTTGTATCGTATACATATACTTAGGTTAATTAAACTTAATTATTAGTGAAAAATAATTTCATAATTTGCATTCATAATCCATATAAAACAATAATGTATAACAAATCTTTATATTTTTGTATTTACTAAAATATGGCAAGCTACGTGAGCATCAAAAAATAAAAACAAATAAAACTAACATTATTTTTGGTCAAAAGTTTAAAGAAATTATTTTTGAAATTATATTTGTTTTTTGTTTCTGTTTTTTTATCGTTTTTTGATCAAATTTTTTCTCTGGAGTTTCAGTCAAAACAGCTGACCCTTTGAATTTTAATCTTTGAAAGTGAAAAACCGGTATTTTGGATACCTGAAGGGCCTGGGACGGGATCAGTGTGTATTTTGTGGGTATAACCAACAGTAAGAGGCAAATTATTCTTCTTTTTAATGTATCTGAACAACTCAAACAATGCAGCAGCCTCACGATTTTTTTGCCATTGTTAATACTTCTTTTACAGCTTGTTCATAGACCTCTTGAGACTTTGACGCTCGTTTTGACTACCTTTTATAATCCCGAATTCTAAAATATAACAAGTAACTTAACAAGTAACATACAAACCTCGAAAAGAAATAACGAATGCAAAATGTGCAGCCTTGGGGCAAGTGGTAACCTGTTACAACTTGCCCCACAATTTTGTTACAACTAGCCCAAACCGAAATTATTAACAATTATATTTATTAAAATAAAATGATTGGCTTGGGTTATGCGAAAGTACTATCATACGATAGTTTAATAAATGCGTAACAAAAATTAATAGAAACATTTTCCAACACAGTATGATCTTGTAATCAAATTTTACGAACTCATATTTTTTATATTTCGTGGTAAAAAACAGTACTCCTGCTGAAAACCAGTCACTAAGCCCTCCCGTACTATATTGGCTGCATTTATGTCGTAGGTCCTATCATAAAGAGCAGATTGAGTTCAAAATCGGAACAAAATATTTGAAACCGGCTGAGTTATTAAGCTGTTACTACTTACCTCTGTTACAACAAGCCCCTGTCTCGCCTACCTATTATTCCTCAATAACATAAAAAATAATATTCCCAAGATACATCGTGCCATAGTTTATGTTTTATCCATGACTATGTATTGACCGCCTCCATGGCTCAATGGTTAACGCGATCCGGTTATCACTGGAGGTCCTGGGTTCGAATCTCGGGGAAACAATATTTAAAAACATTGTTTCAGTCAGGTAGCGCATAGAAGGTTGATCACCATATTGCCTGTAAAAAATGATAAGTGAAACAGACACAGAAATGGGTCAGTCCCATGCCCCACTAGGGGACTCAGGAATTCACTACTACGTATATTATATGTGTATATACTATCAATGTTATGTGCACATCTTTTGTCACTGGTACCAAACCAAACAAAATTAATATTAAAGTATCATAACATGTTTTTTATGCGTGTATTTTAGTCTACTAAATAAATTAGTTGCTAATACATTTTTGACCCAAGACTTTTATTTATGTCTAGCTATAAATTACTTTTTAGGGAAAAACATTATCGTCCCCGCAATTTTTCTTCGTTTCCAAATCGAATAAGTGAAAAATTACTCAAACGGTTTTGACACAGTACGCACAGAGAGCTAAATTAAATAGGTTTTTTTTAGTTATGGTTTGCCAACTGCCATATCGTCGTTGCAACTTTAAGACCTTCTATGTGTCACTTTTGGCAAAATCACATTTTTACGCCAGACCAATCTACATTTTGAATCTCTATCGAAGGCAAAAACTATCTGTACACGACGTTTCAATCGTATTTTATTTACCAATTTCAAAAACTCCTAATATGTGCTTGCCAACTTTTTTTTTTACAATGATACTAGTTTTGCTTTCAGTTAATAAAAGCAAAGTAAAAAGCAGGAAATCATGTGGCTGATACCTGTATTTTTATTGTAGTTGGTTTCATTATATTTTTTTCAGTAGACGGTTTTACCGATTTTCTCATAATATTGATTTTTACACATAAGAGGTCTTAAAGTCGTAACGACGATAATATATTATAATTATATAAAATATGTAAGTGTATTTTATATTATGTTAGGGCATGGGGCGAGACAGGTACATTTGTATGTCTGTTAGTGAAACAAAAATACAAGAGTGTCTGATTAGTCAACATTCCCTGTCCAACTATTGCGTTTTTTCCACAGGATATGATCATATTATGTAATATTCCTTATTTGCTGCAGACAGAAAGATACGTTATTAATTCCATAATAGGTTTCCTGAATAAAACAATTCATAATTTTTTTTTTATGTCAAATATCGACAAATGAGTATGAGGTTCACTTGATGGTAGGTGATACCTCAACCACAGAACATCAGTCAAAGATGCGCTGTCGACGTAATTTTTACTTCGAGCATTCGGAAATTCATAGATTGAAACCGAATTGAGCAATGTGCACTTCACGGTTTTTCCATTTATGAACGGTGGTTCGTTACCCGGTCGGAATTTCGATATTCCTCCCACCCGATCAATGCCCGAAGTTGGTAACGTGGGGAAAACATGCTTACAGAAAATTATAAACATGTTGTCCCGGTGGGATTCGAACCCACGACCCATCGATGCGCACGACAGGTATTCTACCGAACGCGCCAACGAGCCCGTCCGTAATGAAATGTGTAAGTAAACTGTGGTAACATTTTAAGTGCGCTGTGCGATATTTTACAGATTTGGGAATTATTGAGACCGTTTTTCTGTATAAGTTTTTAAGTTTATTTCATAGAATTATTTATATAATTTTTTTTTCAAGTAAGGTATTGACAGATAAGAGCGTGAGTCCCTTGGTGGTACATATCAATCAGCGATATGCTATCGAACTATTTTTTTACTTTGAATCTATGAACGTAATTTCATTATTCGGCAGGAATCTTAATAAATTTCTACTCGTTTACTAATGCAATGACCAATGAGGATAAATATGTTTAGGTACAGAAAATAATAAACATGTCGGAACCGTTGGGATTCCAACCCGCGTTCCCAGGGCTGGATTAAGGGGAGGGCATCCTGGGAAACTGCCCCGGCCCTCCACAAAAGATGGGCCCCCACAATAGATATATCGGAAAAAAATATTTTAAACTCCGACGAATATTCTCTAGTACAAAACTTTTCCTTTGATATTTTTTTTTTCTTTTTTATCTACTGTATTTTAACATATTGTTGGCATGAAAATAAATTGAGGTTCACCTCCACTTTTTTGTTGCCCGAGGCCTCCACACGTTTAAATCCAGCACAGCACAAAGGAACATGTAGATATCATCCAAAGCGCAGCCCGCCTAGCATGACCATCAAGAGATATCTCGCGGACGAGTGAAGACAAACTAAGATATAAGATATTTCGACGATATCTCGACATCGCCAACTTAGATAGACAATATATCTCGATCGATAAATATCTCTACTTTTGACATTAGAAGTCGAGTTTTAAGTGTAAGTGTTATGTTAGACCCGGAAGAAAAAAAAAGGGATAATCGATTAAAACACGAGAAGACGGTCGACAAAATTTCGTCGCGGTTGTCATGCTAGGCCGGCAGGACAAAGTTTTGTTGACTTTTAATATCAAAAATAGATAAATTTGTCTATCGAAATATCTTTTCTATCAAAATTGTTGATGTCGAGATATAATATATTGAGATATCTTACATCTTATTTTGTCTTCTCTCGTCCGCGAGATAATATTGTAGGTATATTGTAGGCCGGCTGGTTATGCTAGGCCGGCTCAACTCCCAAACTTGGGATGTAATTTTAATAGAGAGTGTATTAGACAATATTATCTACTACTTTACATTAAATAAACATATAATTATTTTCAATTCTATTCTCCAGTCTAAATCACATTGTAATTCACAATCGAGTATTATTCGAGAACGAGTTGTATCGAAATCGTAAAAGCAAACACCAAACGGTTGACGTTTTCGCGATATTTTCCGATACTCGGCTTTCGGTAAACCGTAACCGGATACGAACAGTCAGTCACTGTCGTTACGCGCGAGGGAGTGTACGTTTCGCGTGCACAAATTCGCGGGAAATAATTCGAAAATCAAGTACATATAACCTTTTTCGCGTTATTCGAAACACGATAAAACATTATAGTAAGTGTTTTAGTGAAAAAGTGATACGTGACGATACATTGTGTTTGTGTGGTTTGTTTTAAGTATTTTCGTATAATACAAATGTTAATAAAAATAAATAATTCTCGTATAAAATTAGCGGTGGTCGTTTATCGGTTCAATATTGAAATATCAGCTGTATATACTAAAAAAAACGTAGAACATGCTTCATTTACATATCACAATTACTTATTTCAAGTTAAAGACGTAAAAACAACCACTTAACTTTATAAATAGGTACCTACTTAAATATTAAGTAAAAATATAATAGTATGCACGATTCGACATTGAATTTATTTTAATGAATTTAATGTACATTTTAATCATCTATTATATTATACAATAGAAGGTCCCTGCGAATTTATCGACGTATCAAATTATATGAATAAGTATTTACTACTATTTTACATATTACCAGAATAAAAATATAAGTTCCACTGAATTGCAGCCACTAGATTCATAGCAAATTACATTCATATTTGTTTAGCTGTCGTGTAACACACAGCCAAAGTATATTTCCTAACTGACAGGTTATATTATTAGGGGCTTGGTAAGAAATTCTTACTAGAATATTACATTAGTATTAGTAGTATTACAACTGAAATCGTACATTTGTTTTTACTACTAGCTGATGCCCTCGACTTCGTTCGCGTGGGCTTCATGAATGATGACTTTTCTTTTCGACATCCGATTTCGATGAAACAAAGCCTATACCTATGTTGGGAACGCTTTAATTTTCCCGGATGAAAACTATCTACGATATCCACGGTGAAGGTACCACCATGCAAAATTTCATATAAATCGGTCCACCAGTTTCTGAGATGAGCCCGTACAAACAGACAGAGAAACAAAAAAATTGAAAAAATCGGTATTAGTTCTATTTCTCTTCTTACATCCCCCTGACTCGGTTTTAAGCATTTTTTTCTATGTACAGACATTTGACCTCTACAGTTTTATTAAATGTATGTATAGATTGACACATAATGTGAATTCGACACGCCTAAGGTTACGCCTAGGTTTAATATGAATATAAAATACTAGCAACGCGCCCCAGCTTTATTAGGCTTCATACTCAAAACATACCTATGTTACTCGCTATTAATGTAGCTTTCTATTGGTGAAAGAATTTTTAAAATCGGTCCAGTAGTACCTGAGTTTATTCATAACATACAAAAAAAAAACAAATCTTTCCTCTTTATAATATTAGTATAGATTATTTATTACTTTCATTTGTGTATTTATTTTGGTTTCACGGCTTAACCACTCCACTTGTTTCATTGGAGACAGACAGGTGTAAAACGGATGGACAGGTTAAAACTAATTAAAACTTTATAGAAAAGGACTTAATATCTTAACTTATGTAATAATTTTTCAATTATTAACATTTTATATTAAACAATATTTTAACAGCGCCCTAGGGCTGATTCGTATATTATAACATTGATTATATATAAGTCTATACAGTATATTCACTCTAATTTTAAAATAATAACATCTCAAAAAAAAACTCATTAATCTTATTGAAATGTCTTATTTTACATAATACAAGGTATACTTAATGATATTATCAATTAATCTTTTTTTTTTATTTATTACATGATCATGGATGCTTATTCTTCAGTTGGATGTTAAGATGTTTTATGAAGGGTTACCATTTTAGTTTTTGCTCTCCCAAAGGTTTATAATCCGTACGACATTGTTATTCAGTTGGGATTATGCCAAAGGTCCATCAAAACCATCATTGTGTAGAATGAATGATTATGGTTATTGGAAAAGCGTAATATTTGCGTTAAGATTTTTTTGTTTATGGTCTTTCAATGGTTTGCTACAAGCATTATTAGAGCGCCGGATCGGATATTTCTCTTCTCCCGATGCCATCTTTGTTTTTAATCTTTATCTCAAAAATATATTTATAAAATTACTAAAAATTTTAGAGGTCAAAAGCAGCGCTTGTTTTTCTATCGCATGAATTATTATTTGTCCTAAAACGTGAATTCTAAAAGAACTAAACTCTACTTAAATACGTAAAAATCAGAAAAAAACTTTCCGTTGGCTACTACTTAACAAATAACTTTAAATGGACTAGTAAAAGTATAATGAATATATACGTAAGTACCTTCCTCTCTTTCCATAGAAATCAGCTTGTTGCTACAATATAACTATCAGTTACATTTATTCTGATATTATGACAAAAATCAAAAAATTGTGTACAAATTCAATTAAAAAGCACGCTGCCGCACGAAATGAGTTACTCACCATATTACGTGCTGTGCTGTGATAAATATATTCTGAAATATATTATTAATTATCGACATTACATACATTTATACCTACTTACACTTCACCGGAAGCAAGCCTTCTGATTTTAAGAGCGGTTACTTGCACAGTAACTTTTTGTAGCGCACGATCAACTTGCGAATACGTATTCGTCATATTTGTATGACATTTCAAATAACTAGGGGCTTAGCACGAACGACTATAGACAAAGTATTCGAATCGTCAAACTTTCAGTTGTATGAAAAATCATTTGAAATTTCATACAAATACAGATGTCTGTGGATTTTTGACGCACAAGCGCATCTAAAGATCACATGCATTTTTAAAAGTGCGCGTCCAAAAACTCGCCGTTTACGCGCTCCAAAAGCACATTGATCACTTCAATTGACCAAGTTAAACATACTAAAAACAAGAGGGCACAGTTAGACAATATTGCCATAATATAGGAAATTACAGCTAGTATCAACTCCGTAAGGAATAGATGGCGTTAGTATGGCAACCTTGTGAAATTTCAAATACGACAGATGTCACCTTTCAGCCTTCCCTTAACCACGTTTTTGTACGCCTCCTCCTTTATCCTCCGAACCGCCAAGGAATGGAATTCTCTACCTGGGTCTGTCTTTCCCGACTCTTACAATCTTGACGTCTTCAAAGCCAGAGTGAATAGGCTTCCTCTAAGTAAGCATGCTCCCATTTAGATCGCATCCGCGCTTACCATCAGGCAGTATGTTTACTACAAATGTTTACTTATTCTTCATAAAAAAAACGTTTTCTGGAAAGCATTCAAAACGTTCGCGTTGGGACAAATAAAACCTATAAATAATAAGCGTTTCAATCCGGTAAAAGTTATTTATTTAAAACGTGTTCCTGAAGAGGTTTTGTAACTTTTTATATAAATAACTTGCATAAAATTCACCTCCGGTTGCGTAATTTAGCCACTTACTTAAAATTTTAATTTATTTACATAAGTTGGTATTAATTATACTGAATATTGAAATTTAATTACCAGCCAAATTGTAAATAGAGTCGGGAGTGGTAGACCTAGGACGTAGGCGAACGTACCTCGATCAGATCAGGGATGTTCTCCAAAAGGATCAGGTCAAAAGTACTCGAGAACGAACGTGTATGGACGCATTGTTGAAAGTCGAAGAATCGAAAGTGGTATGGACCGGAGCATATGCAATTCCGTGATCTCCTACTCCAATGGGATAGTATATGATATAAATATATGTATATGTTATTATGTAGGTATGTTAATAGAACATGTTATATAATTCAAATAATATACTTTATAACCGATTAAAATGCGATATAATATTTATATTATTTATGCCGACGTTTCGGATGCCAGTCTGCCGCGACCACGGTTGCTGAAAAGCATCCGAAACGTCGGCATAAATAATAAAAAAATAATAAATTGCGTTTTAATCCGTTATAAAGTATTTTATTTAAATGTGTGATACTCGCGTTAATAAAAGACAATATTACGTTATATAATATTACTAGTTACACACCCCGGCTTCGAATGGGTAGGTACAATGTAGATGTAACACAGGTTTGCCTATGTTACTCGCTGATAATGTAGCTTTCTATTGTTGAAAGAATTTTTAAAATCGTTCGAGTAGTTTTGAGTTTATTCATAACATACAAAAATCCAATATTAAAAATATTTCCTCTTTATATATTATATGTAGAGTATAGATTTTATAATTCTCTTAAAGACCTATCTCTTCGTATCATGTCACGTTTTTGCCACGATAGCCAGACAAGCTAACGTTTAAACACTTCAAGTGTATAATTTTAAAATTTAAATCATAGACTTGGCGGTATAAAATATTAAATATCATCTATTATTAGAATTTAGATGTCGACAGTCGAGACTAAGGTTCACTTGATGGTAGGATAACCTTAGACACAATAATATACATATCAATCAATGATATGCTCTCGATCGACAATAACTTACAAAGAAACTTCAGTATAGGTATTATGTTTGTTAAAAAAACACCTCTTTATATGAAATTCTTTTGAATCAGACTTGTTTATCAAATGCTAAGGCCCATATTCCAAGACGTGTCTCAGTTTAGAATTCGTCTATGTATTTGCGTGTTGTTCCCACGAGAATGTAAGTGAGTGCTCCTATTTCACCATACATACTGCTGATAGAGGACAAATCTTTGTTTTTATTTTTTATTTTTTCGTTTATATTTATTTTTTGATTATTATAGTTAATTACTTAAAGATATCATGTGGAACATGGTGTAATGGTTGCAGCTCCTTACAAAACATTTGTAAAACAAAAACTTGGCGATTAAAAAGAGTGGCGGAGAGTTTCTTGCCACTTCTTCTCGTCCGCTCTACGCCCTTGATTTGAGAACTGGCAGTAAATGTAAAATTAGAAGCATTTAATATGTATTTATTAATGACGTTCATAAGTGTACATTGTGTTACCTAAATGAATAAATGATTTTTGAATTTGAATTTAAATCTAGTTTGAGACTTGTCAAACTATTTTTCCTCTATAGAATTTTGACATATTGACAGTTCTCAAGAATAGATTACGACTTGAACATCTTGGAATACGGGCCTAAGTCTTGATTTCCGGTCATACTCGTATTTGACCTGTAATTAGGATGTAGAATATTTTAATTGTGGCACACTCGAAAATAGAATACCTGAGCCGCTGAATATTACTCGATAGAATTAATATTATTATAACATAGCAACCTTTTTGTATACATTTATACCAAAAATAGCATGAAAACAATGTTTTTAGGACTGGGACGGTAAACGGAGATGGTATCTTTATATAATTAATTATGGTTTTAATATGTTTGTATAAACAAATTATTGAATATTGAGATAGAGCTAAAATATCACTATGGCACAACATTGTAAATGCGATAGTGATACCCAAAAACGCAACAAGAAATATATTAAAGAAAAGAGAAATTTCAAATTAAAATTATTATTCACATCTACATATTCTTTTTTAAATATAGAAATGAGTAATTAATTTATGATACTGTTATTAAAAGAAAGAAATTCCTTTAATAATTCTTATTGCCGATAAACTATTGGTTGACATCGAAGGCCGGCCGGGAGTTATTAAAATAAGATTCCCCGAAACTTAGCCAGTTGTGTGACTGTTAATTGTCTCGCGGTCATTATGAACGAACGATCGTGATGTAGTGAACAAAGATACTGATTCTTTCGCCGCCATCCCTGTCAAACTGTGGAACTCCTTGCCTGTGGAGATCAGGCAAGCAAACAATCGCATCTTTTAAGAAACTCGTTCGTAATCATTTTTTCTCAATTGCTTTTGATAGTTTGTACCTAAGTATTTCATTGTTGTGTTATTTTAATATTTTATGTAATCATTTAGTAAATAGGTTTTTTAATTTATTTTTTTGATGGTTTTTTGTTTCACTCCTGTGTCACTTCTCAAAAATCATATAAGGCGTAAGTACGGCCGCCATTTTCACGCTACATTGTTTTGTTTGTTTCTGTGTATCTATGTTTAAATGTTTTGTGAAATGAAAAGTAAATAAATAAATAGATAAGATGCACACAATTGTCATAAGATTCAATAGGTTTGAATTCTATTACTAAAGAAAGTGCTATTAAATCGTTTTAATAGCAAAAATATTGAAAAAACTAGTGGACACGAAACCCTTACATGTTTAGAATATTTAACAATAATGCAATAAATTCTATTACTTTGATTGCTACCAAGAAAAACGATATATTTACATTTAGTATAATAATAATAATTAAATAAAATCTATTAATTTAATAAAACCTAATTAAAACTATAAACTCAATTTACTCAAAATGGCAACCATTTAACAGCGTCCATGTGACTCCCACGTACGCGTCTGTTTTTAGTGTGTTAAAATATTGGTTGAGCATGTAAAAGTAGCTTGTGTGGAACAAGTGCGACTGATAAGCTTATAATAATTTAGGTAAGATGCCTATTTTTTATAAATTATTCAGCAACTAATTCAGGGATTCGGGGCTATTTTAACGACGAATATCATAATACGGTGTATAGGATTTTATGTTTTCATTCTTATACCTACTAGCTGATCCGTGCCGACTTCGCTGGGCGTCCAACATTTTTACTTGTGATGAATTATCTTGTGTGGTTCTTAGTACTGCCGGTCTAGCATGACCGCCACGAGATATGTCGCGGACGAGAGAAGACAAACTAAGATGTAAGATATATCGATATATTATATCTCGACATCGACAATTTTGATAGAAAAGATATCTCGATCGACAAATATATCTATTTTTGATAATAAAAGTCGAGTTTAAAGTGTAATAGTCATGTTAGACCCGAAAGAAATAAAGCGATAATCACTAATACACGAGAAACTGTCGACAAAATTTTGTCGCGATTGTCACGCTAGGCCGGCTGAGTGCTTGTGGAAGTTTGAGGCCCACTTCTCGTCGCTGGATCCGAAGCTGATGGGGGTGGCTGGCGCTCTGAGCCGTCTGCTGCCCAATCTAGGTGGTCCCGACCAGAGTGTCCGGGGGCTGTACTGCGGAGTGATCCGCAGTATGGCCCTATACGGGGCCCCGATCTGGGCGGATGCGCTGAGCGCTGCAAATAGGAGGGCGCTGAGGAGGCCGCAAAGGATCGTCGCGGCGAGGGCAGTCCGTTGTTACAGGACTGTCTCCTTCGCGGCGGCCTGCGTACTGGCGGGCACCCCACCATGGGAGTGGGAGGCGGAGGCTCTTGCCTCAATCTATTGTTTCAGGGTGGAGGCGAGAGTGGAAGGTGTTTTCCCGGCGGCTGAAGGTCTGGCAGATTTCAGGCGTCGGGAGCAATTTGCGGTGTGGGAGCGGTGGAAGGACGACCTGTCCAATCCTCAGGTGGCGGGTCGTCGGACCATCGAGGCGGTCCTACCGGTCCTCGAGGACTGGGGGAAAAGGAAAAGGGGGGCTCTGACTTATAGAGTGGTGCAGGTGCTGACCGGACACGGTTGCTTCGGTCGGTACCTGCACAAGGTGGCCCGGCGTGAGCCAACGCCGGAGTGCCATGAGTGCGGTGCGGCCGAGGACACGGCGCAGCACACCCTGGCCGAGTGTTCTAGGTGGGCGCGGCAACGCCACGACCTATCATCCGTCGTCGGCGGGGACTTGTCCCTGCCGAGTGTTGTCCGCGCCATGTCGCGGGATAGATTAAGTTGGGCTGCCGTGGTCTCCTTCTGCGAGCAAGTTATGCTACAGAAGGAGAGGGAGAGAGAGCGTGCTGCGTTGGCAGGCACGGTTAGGGCTAAGAGGGGGGGGGGGCGCGAAGGAGAAGATACGCTCATCTCCTGGCGCTCCCGTAAAAAATATAAGTTGTGGTTATTTGTTGTTTTACTGTTGTTTTGTTTTTGTTGATTTTATATATTGTTGTGCTACTTTGTGGCAAATCGCCGAGGCTGCGGTCGCTTACTTCTGTTATCCCGCGGTCTCAACACGGCGAAAAGTGGGGCCAGAGGGGGTTTAGTGGGTCGGGGCACCAGGCTGTCTGGCTAGCAGACAGTCGCGAGTGACCCAACCCCACACTCTCCCGGTAAATGTTTAAAGAGCCCCGCCGGTGAGGGAGGGCGAGAAGAGCAATGCTCTAAAAAATTGTCTCGCCCTCGGTTTGGTGGAACTTCCCCCTCTTTAAAAAAAAAAAAAAAAAGGCCGGCTGAGTGCTTAGATTTTTTTTGTCAGATTATTATATTACTTTTGTATGAACTAAATTTATATTTTTGAATAATATAATAAAGAAGTGGATTTTTATATTTTAGTATCATGTTATCAACTATAGTATATAAAATATACTATAGTTGATAACATTACAAAAGTCTCGCGGATTTGATGCTCGAATCATGTCTGAGGTGTTTTTTAATGTTAGTAATCGACAGACGAGCATGAGGTTCACTTGATGGTAGGTGATACCTCAGCCACAGACATCAGTCAACGATGCGCTGTCCACCTTATTTTTACTTCGAGCATTCGGCTTCGAGCATTTTTTTTAACTTTATATTCACCTAGAAACGGTTTAGTCAGCGAACCACAGAACAGGGAAAAATAAGCGTGCAGCGAACGATGATAAATCAACGCATCAGCCCGTTTTTCGGAAAAGATTGACATATTATATTGTTATCTAATATATAAAATTCTCGTGTCATAGTTTTCGTTGTCATTCGTTTGTCGTTTCGGTGTCGTTCGTCATACTCCTCCGAAACGGCTTGACCGATTTTGATGAAATTTTTTGTACTTATCCGGTATCTATGAGAATCAGCCAACATCTATTTTTCATCCCCCTAAATGTTAGGGGTAGCCCACCCCTAAATTTTTTTTTTATTTTTTAGACAAATTTTTTAATTTCTATTTTTTTATGATACAAAAATACATACAACCCCTGCTTTTTTGTCAAAAAATCTTGACCCGTGCGAAGCCGGGGCGGGTCGCTATTTGCATATAAAATAATATTAATCACAACCAAATATAGCGTATGTCACTCAGGAATAATGTTGCTTTCTAATTTCCAAAATCGATCGAGTAGTTCCAGAGATTACTTCCTACAAACAAATTTTACCTCTTTATTAGATTTATTACAGCGATATAATATTCTTTATAACTTAAATTCATCTAAAATACCACTTTGAAGCAACCTATAGGTACACACACATAAAACAGGTTATTGGTATTTCATTATTGAGTATTTAGTTTATTTGATAATTTTCGTATTATTTTATTTGCTTTTATAACTACTGACGTACTGAGTGTGTTTAATCTAATATATAAAATTCTCGTGTCACAGATTTCGTTGCCATACTCCTCCGAAACGGCTTGACCGATTTTGATGAAATTTTTTGTGCTTATCCGGTATCTATGAGAATCGGCCAACATCTATTTTTCATCCCCCTAAATGTTAGGGGTAGTCCACCCCTAATTTTTTTTTTAATTTTTGGACGAAATAGTTTGTTTTTATTTTTTTATAATGTGGCATTAAAAATTACATATAACCCCTGCTTTTTTTGTCAAAAAATCTAGACCCGTGCAAAGCCGGGGCGGGTCACTAGTAATATATAGAAGTAGAACAGAATTTGACATAAATACTGGCGATAACAGTATAACTTTTTAAAAATAAATTAATATATCTACCAAATAAAAATACATCACGGATTTGCACCCAATAAGTATGAAATTATTTAATTTTAAAACTTAAGGGACAAAATTACCTAACATACAAATAGTATATCACATCACAAATATTAATTAAAACAATATTCTTTGCATATCTCAGGTAATTGTGTCCCTAAACTTTTAAAATTGAATTTAACATACAAGTTTTAATTTCATACGTATTTGCGTGTTGTTCCCACGAGAATGTAAGTACGTGCTCCTATTTCACCATGCCTACTGCTGATAGAGGACAAATCTTTGTTTTTTTATTTTGTTTTTTCGTTTATATATATATTTTTAATTATTATAGTTAATGACTTAAAGATGTCATGTGGAACATGGTGTAATGGTTGCAGCTCCTTACAAAAAATTTGTAAAACAAAAAACTTGGCGATTAAAAAGAGTGGCGGCGAGTTTATTGCCAGTTCTTCTCGTCCGTTCTACGCCCTTGATTTGAGAACTGGCAGTAAATGTAAAATTAGAAGCATTTAATAGGTATTTTTTATTGACGTTCATAAGTGTACATTATCTTACCTAAATGAATAAATGATTTTGAATTTGAATTACATCTCCTTCGATATGTACATATAGTGTATGTTATGTATAAAAATCGAACACTTCCGATAGTGTGCCATCACGTAACTCTTCATGAATAAGTGAAGGGAATGCCAGTAGGTATCTACGGCTGAATTGAATATGATACTTGATTCAGTCGTTAAAATCTTTCTCTCTTCTCAGTGCCCGGGTTCCAGTTTCCTTCTTTAAGTTATTTAGTCTTTATACGAGATGTTTCTATATTTCTTAATTTAATAAGTTTTTTTAATTTAATACATTCTCATGGGAACAACACGCAAACACATAGTCGAAATAATTAATTTCACCACATACACGAATTCAAGTCTGACCAGTCATCACAAGTAGTACCCGTAGACGACGCATGGCCAGCCATCGGTCCCTCGCCTTATTTTTTATCAATTGTCAGTATTTCTACTAAAAAATGTCACCTATCACCAGGTTGATCTCGTTGCCTCCAACAGGCTATTTATATACGACCTTCTGTATAATATATTATAAAATATTTTCAACTATTATTGAAATGCCAAATGTCAGCTCAAAATAAACGGATGGAATCGTTCGAGATAATATGTCGTATTACTTTTGTTAGACAGGCTCGTTGGGGCATTTGGTAGAACTCCTATCATGCGCTACGATAGGTCGCGGGTTATTTATAATTTTCTATAAGCATATCTTCCCCACGTCTGGTCACTTCGGGCATTAAACGGGTGCGTGGAATTTCGAAATTCCGAATGGGTAACGAACCACCGTATCGACGGAGCGCCGGTTTTCAGTTTTCTGTTTGTTTATCAAATCATCTCAATCCAAAGACCGCAGTAACGTGTAAGACCAAAAATGGCGCGCTTACTTAAATAATCTCACCAAGTTCTAGCCTTTGAAAATAATTTTTCAGGGCCTACTTTGTTGCCCCAACGCCTCCAGACTTCAAATCCGGCCCTGTACTGCAATAACACTTAGGATCGGCCACGTCCAGTTTACAACTAGACCCTGTGCTGCCAAATTTCAATGTAACTCAATCATTTTGTAATTTTTCAATTTAAAAAGTCCAGTCGAAAAACGAGTTTTTTTTTCAACAATAACTTTGTTGAAAAAACCATATTTAATATACAGTATTGATATTTTGTAATAGTCGGCGTTAAAGGGCACTGTCTCAATGTCTTTTGTCAGTTTTATTTTAAGAAATAATCGACCGGAAACGTCAATTAATGTAATCCGCGCATTAAAAAAGGTGGCAATGTCAAGAAATTATTTATTCTGTGGGTTCGTTGGCAGTTTTATTTTATCAGTTCACATATTTTGAGTATTCGAAATTCGAAATCAGATCCTCGAATACACTTTCGCTTTTTTTATGATATTGTCTCTAGCAGTTATTATTGAACATATCAGGGCCGGATTTAAAGTTGTGGGGAACAGGTCCCCTGGCCCCAATTTTTTTTCCAAATAAATTGAACAGTTTTTTTAAATTTAAATAAAATACTGTATACCGGATTAAAACGCGATTTATTATTTATATTGTTTAAATTATTTATCCCGACGTTTCGCCATATTAAAATGAAACATACTAAAAAACAAGAGGACACCGTTAGTCAATATTGTCATAATATGGAAAATTACAGTAAATATCAACTCCGTAGGAATAGATGGCAACTTTGTGACATTTCAAAAATCAGACAACTGTCATCTTTCCACGGTTACCGAAAAGCATCCGAAACGTCGGGATAAATAATTTTAACAATATAAATAATAAATCGCGTTTTAATCAACAGTATTTTATTTAAATGTGTGATACTCCCGTTAATAAAAGACAATATCAAGTTTTTTAAATATTTTAATTATTTGAAAGATTTTTGTGGAGGCTGAGCTCCGGATCCGGCACTGGAACATATAATTATATAATCGCTATTATGTATTCATATATTTCAATATTTCAGCGTTTATCCGGTATTACAGCGTGGGAACTTTGCTGTTTACATTTTTAATCTAACCACCTACGCAATTATCAACATATGAATTACCTACTTTATATTTTTATTGAATTAATGTAGACAAGTCTTTTATCGTCAAGTTTTTAGGTTTCAGGGCTTAAGCTTCTACTTAGAAGAGTCTTCAAGTCAATTAATATAATTATAATGAGTTCCTTTAACTTACAATAAGTTTTGTTCGCGGTTTCATCTGAGTGGAAAACGAATCTTTATATTTTAGTTTCAATTTTTTTTTTAGTACAGGTAGGTAAATCCGTAACACCAGAGGATGAGAACGCAGATGCGTCGCTGGCCTTTCTTAATAATATTCAAAAACTCTTCTTCTTCCTGCCCTGTTCCCCCTTTTTTATTTGGGGTTGGCGCAGTATGTTCTCTTTTTCCATTCTCTCCTTTCACTCGCCATATCATCAGTCACACCTCTCAAACACATATCATTCTTCACACAGTCAATCCATGTTTTTTTGGCCTCTTTCATATTCAAAACTTTCAAAAACTACACTATCATGATTTATTTACACCTTTTAAAAATTCCAAATTGAGTTATATTTAGAATTGCACAACAAAAACAGCTGTGCAATAAACAGGTGCTATAATTAGTCTACAGTCTACACCTACACATACAAAATACATTTTATAAACTACAAGCCTTCGCTGTATTTGTAGTAGTGTTTTAATCGGATTTATTTTTGTTTAAATATTTTTATAATTATCAAGTAGATGTCCTTGTTTCATTGAGAATTTCGCTTTTGCTTCTTTTATTTCTGTGACTTTCAAAAGTCACGATTAAATCAATTGGTGTTTTTTTAATTTTTATTTTAATATTATGTTTATAAAATTATCTGTATCCTTATCAATATAAAACAAAATTCGTGTGACTGTGTATCTGTTATTAAAAACTAGGCTATGTTTTCATCGACATTTGGAGATTTTTTTTCGGAAGGTTTAATTTTTTTTAATCTCATACAATACATAGAGTTCTTTTATATTATAAAATACTATACAAAAGTGTATTAGTGTAGTATTATACTTGGTAAGTGATTAGTTATTAAAAAAATCTTATTTCATAGACATTTCCTTGCTACTTAACAGTGAAGAGGCTTTAACGAAAATGAGCCTTTTTATTCAAACGTATAATGTTCCTTTATACAATTCTAAGAAAGCCTTTGTCTTTGAAAGTTCCCTTTGGACTGGGATTGATGTATGTATCTGTGAACAATTGGTGTAACGAACGCTGAGGAGTTATAGTTTGTAAGTCAAATAATCGGAATCTGCAAATAAAAGAACCTTGTCTGTCTACTGAATGTGAATAAAAAATACGTCTCAGATTTTTGAATTCGGAATTCATAATAGGACAGTAAACTTAGATCATACTTAATATTTTCTTTTATTAACGCGAGTATCACACATTTAAATAAAATACTTTAAACGTTTCGGATGCTTTTCAGCAACTTTTTTTTTTATATATATAATTCTTCTGTGAGTGTGTATGTCACTGAACTTCTCTCAAACGACTGGACCGATTTTGATGAAATTTTTTGTGTGTGTTCAAGGGGATCTGGGAATGGTTTAGATTCACAATTTTTTTAATTAATTTTTAATTTTACCCTAAAAACAGCCCTTTTCTATTTCCCATACAAACGTTTTTTGTGGCAGAACAACGTCTGCGGGGTCCACTAGTAATTTTATATATTACTAGCAATTGCCCCCCTTGTGGGTTGAATTTCATAAAATCCGTTCTTAGCTGACCTCTACTCGGCGAAAGGAATATTCCTACCATATTTCAAGTCGCTACGCCTTATGGTTCCAGAGATATCGTGATGAGTCAATATATAGGTGGGAATCTCTTTTATATATATAGATTAGTAATTAACTAGAATAGATACTGTAATTGTTTATTTTTTATGCTGTGTCCTAAATTAAGAGGAATTTAATCTGGCTTAAGACCGGTAATACAGCACTGTTTTTTCGTTTATGTTTTAATTATATATTTATAATAAGTGAAGGGTAGTTTTGATTAAATGAAAGTTTTTCATTTTTAGTTCATAAAAAATCTATAACCGTCCCGTAAAACTCCCATTCAAATCCAGTCGTTGAACCCAGTATAGCAACCATAATCTATATATATAAAAATGAATGAACTAAAACTCGAGAACGGCTGAACGGATTTATCTTATCTTAGTCTTGAAATGTTCGTGGAGGTCTAGGGAAGGTTTAAAAGGCGAGAAAAAATCGAATAATTTCCGGGAAAACCCTAAAAACAGCCCTTTTCTATTTCCCATACAAACGTTTTCTAGAGTCAATTTAATTATATAATTTCGAAGCCAAAATTGTGGCAGAACAACGTCTGCGGGGTCCACTAGTTTGTAATAAACATTGTTTCCAATTCAAATTTGGTTACTGTTGAAATAACCTTCTGAATGATGAATATGATATCTCCATCCATGAAAATTTAACATTATATTCTAATAGGATTCGAATAAATATCTCATTTTAACAATTATTATTCTTGTTCTACAGTTCTTTATTTATTGAACCAATGTAAGCCAAAGCGATATATACTCTGTTTGTGTATTATTGTTTTCTTTTGTGTTGCCCTCCTTTAAGATAAGAATAATTTTTGGTTATTTAAATAAAAAAAAAAATTGTTTGGTGGATAATATGCGCTTTATTAATTATATTATTTATCCCGACATTACGAATGCTTTGCAAGCGTGGTCACGGTCAGACTGAAAGTAGACGGCTGACTGATTTCAATTTTTACAAAATTGCCACACTAACGTAGGTAATTTATTTCTAGAAAGTCGATAGTTTATACTCTAATATCTAATATAACCAATCTATTCTTCTATAATAATATTATTGTATAAAAGAGGAATGATTTCTATTTTTATATGTTATGAATAAACTCAAAAACGGCTGGACCGATTTTAAAAATTCTTTCACCAATAGAAAGCTACATTATCAGCGAGTAAAATAGGCTATTATATATATTTTTTGTGTTTAGTATATCTATACATTGTACCCGTGTGAAGCCGGGGAGCGTTGCTAGTTTTCTATAGGTATAATGGCAATATTGGCTAACAGTATTCTCTTGTTTTTTTAGTGTTTTAAATTTCTAATAACCAAATTCTATGTGTTAAATAGGCTCAAACCACCTTCTCTATTGAAGTTTGGGTATTTTTTAAAATGTATATAGTCTTGCGTTCCAGTCTGGGAGAGAATCTGTACTGTCTTTTGCGAGGATTTTCGGTCGGTTTAAGCCTATGTCCAGTACATTTGTCATGTCTAATGAACACTGCTGCGTAACAGTGATTTTTTTATTGAAGAAAAAGTATCATTAATTCGTGGGATAGAAAAATGAGAAAAATTGATGATACAAAATCACTTATTCGTAAAATTGTATTGTTTTCTTGTGTATTAAGTCTTCTTTTAACAAACACCATATAACACAACTAGCAACGCGCCCCGGCTTCACCCGGGTGCAATGTACAGTACAATACACAAAAAGTATAGCTTTCTTTTAGTGAAATAAAATCGGTCCAGTAGTTTTGAGTTTATTCATACATACATATACATCATGCCTCTTTCCCATTGGGGTAGGCAGAGATCACGGAATTCGATATGCTCCGATCCTTACGGACCACTTTCGTTTCTTCAACTTTCATCTTCGATCAACAATACACTATGTCAATGACTTTCATCAATGATTTCATAGCATAAATACAAATCTCTAGTAATTTATAGAAAGGGTATTTTATTAGATCTTTTTCACTAAATACCTAGAGTTCCACTTGCGAACTCTACACTGTTCACTTTATTTACAACGCAACTATTTCTTTACACTGTCTTGAACAAATTATTTTGAAAATTTAATATGTATCGATATTCGTGTAAGGACAGGTTTAATAAACTTGTTTTAAATTAAAATGTGCTCCATAATTCCAATTGGCCATTTAAAATTTCGTAAACCGTAATTTGTATTTAACTGTAAATAAACTTGCTAAGTACGATCGAGAAGAGACAAAAAAATAACTCCAAAAAAAAACTTTCATAATGAGAAGTTGTAATGCCTGGAATTCATACATACATACATATACATCACGCCTCTGTCCCATTGGGGTAGGCAGAGATCACGGAATTCCATATGCTCCGATCCTTACATACCACTTTCGCTTCTTCTACTTTCATCAATGCTTTCATACACACTCGACGGTTACGAGTACTTTTGATCTGGCCCTTTTGCAGAACGTCCCCGATCTGATCGAGGTACGTTCGCCTAGGTCGACCACTCCCGATTCTCCCACTCACACCAGTTTCATAAATCTTTTTCGTTTCCCTACTTTCATCCATCCTTTCTACATGCCCAAACCACCTCAACATACCTTTCTCAATTCTCGTCACTACATCGTCTTTTACTCCACAATGCTCTCGAATTTCGTAATTTCTTAATCTATCTTTCAGAGTTACACCACACATACTTCTCAAGGCCCTCATTTCCACAGCATTTATTCTACTTTCATGTTTCTTCTGCCATACCCAACATTCACTTCCGTACATCAAGGTTGGGACTAATACACCCTTATGCACTGCTAACCGTGCCTTTATGGACAGCAACTGGCTACTCATTAAGGAGTTCAATGCCCCATTCACTTGATTTCCGGCTTTCACTCTCCTTTCAATATCTCCCTCACACTTACCATCTCTAGTAAACATAGATCCCAGATATACAAACTCTTTCACTTGTTCCACTTTCACTCCTGGAATTCACTATCAGTATTCCTACCAACATACAATCTGGATATTTTTAAAGCGAATGTGAATGTGTATATATATTTTTTTTTTGTGTATAGTACATCTACATTGCACCCACGATAAGCTAGTGTATCTAGTCTAACATAAAAAACTCAGTCAAATGGCCTTTATTTTGCATAATAAAAAATGAGGTTCTACATACAAATGCTTAACTATGGCAGCGTTGTATCGAGAAGGACATTGCCAAAAAACATCTTGATAATATGACTATAAAAGTATGAATATTGAATTTATTAGGTGACGTCAAATATAAAAAAAAATCATTTGCTGTCGGTTATTATTAATTATTAATACAACTGACGATAGCGTTATTTATAATACGAAATAACCTTCGAAATTTAAATATTTTTTTTTGTATTAGACATTGAAAGACCTCAACAACAGATCCTCAGTCATTTACCTATTTACTTCGGTCATTCGCAAATATTTGAGATAAGTTTTTTTTACGTCAGATATCGACAGACAAGCATGAGGTTCACTTGATGATAGGTGATACCTCAGCCACAGAACATTAGTCAATGATGCACTGTCGACCTAGTTTTACTTCGAGTATTCGGAAATACATAAGCCCGGTTTCCACCGCGTGCGGAACGGACTCATTAAGGACCCCATTTAACTCGCAAAAGAAAACTGCATATTTGTATTTCCACCAACAAATAGTCGATCGGAACGTATTGAACGAGTAAAAAGCGTTGAAATGAACTCGCTCAGTTCTAAGCAGCGAGGCGGAGTTATTACGGAGTCCGTTCAACTCGCAATCCCAAATTACATTGTGGTGTTTCTACAGAGAAAGAGGTGAGATGGGCTATTAGAACGAGTAAAAAGTAGTTGAAATGAGTCCGCTATGTCAAGGTCTCGCCAACTAGTTTGAAACGGACTGGCTCGCTGTTTTCGCCTTTTATTTGCTTATTTAATTTTTTTATTGTCAAAATCATAGAACAGCCTAAATTCCCCTTTCAGTGTTCTTTCTCAATGTGCTGGCATAACCAAAATTCCCGTTTTGCATGCAAACAAATCAAAACTCCAACTACACTCGCTCTCTGTGGAAATTGACTGTTCATTTTCTGTCAGCTCACTCCACTCATTCCTCTCTCTCAATTTCCTTTGGTAGTGGAAATCAAAAGATCAAGCTCTCTGTTGGTGGAAATCTAAACCTATTTTATTTAAAAGGAGTCCGTTCCGCCTAACCATTTCTCATTACCCTTTCGCGGTGGAAATCCAGCTATAGACTGAAACCGAAACGCGCAAAGTGCACTTCACGGTTTTTCCATCTATGAACGGTGGTTCGTTACCCGGTCGGAATTTCGATATTCCTCTCACCCGATCAATGCCCGAAGTTGCCAGACGTAGGGAATACATGCTTACAGAAAATTATAAACATGTCTTCCCGGTGGGATTCGAACCCACAACCCATCGATGCACACGGCAGGTGTTAAACCGAACGCGCCAACGAGGCCGTCATAATATAAAACTTTTGAATTAATTACCACACCAAAATAATTATTAAATCTATATATATTATCAAGAAATACTCGCCTTTTATAGTACAATCAACCTTGAGTTTTCAACTACAAAAACAATTCCGAAATTCAAATTCCACGCGAAGGAAATCGTCTACAACCAATATCACAATACACTGACTTCTAAAATAGTAGATTTCTCGAGTTCCTTACGCAAGGCCTCATGTATATTTCATTGTATATAAAGCAAGCCACGGATATCAGCGACAATACAGCTATAAATAGATTTCAATTGTATTAACTATTGTTTCAGTTACACTATTTTAAAATGTTTTCGATAACGTGTTACAATAGGTAAAGGTGTTCGGTGAATTATTCATTATCAATGATCTTGAAATAGTAGCGTTGTAACTATAGTGAAATACTTATTTTATTAATACGTAACCCCTGCCGTTCCATACCGTTCGAAAATTTGTTGCGAAAGCAGGATTAAACTGTCCTTCTTGGCTGGCACCGACTCCAAAAATAACTGTTAATAAATATTAAATATATAAAAGTACCAATAATGTTGTCGATTGTGCTTTAAGGCTCTTGCTTTGAAGTAATTAAAATATTATTTTTTAGTTTAAATGTGTACATACTATATGTAGTTGTAGTTCTGAAGTAGGTTTTTGTTTATTGCTTAAAAATAATTTTATTTTTAAATTGTTGTAGGAAGTGTATTTTGTAAGTTAATTATTATATTAATTATTAATCCTTAAATAATATCTAATTTAGTAGGCCTACCACTAAACGTGCTTCATTTTATATGTACATTTGATGTATATGCGTAACAAACATTCATAAAAGAAAACATACATACTTTTAATGTTTTAGTTAAGAAACAGAGATTAAACAGAGAAACTTGCTGAAAGGAACCACAAACCAAAACATCATCCATGCAGTGGCGGGACCATCATACAAGCCCAAACGCCTGTTTTTCCTTATTAATGCATTAAAAATAAATATAATAATGTCATTAGTCATATATAACTTATACGATTACGTAATTATATAAGTTATATAAACACGTATTATGCTAAAATCGGCAAGACGGGGTTTTGGGCTTGTATGGTAATCCCGCCACTGCATATATGTGTAATGTATATCTTTTATCGATTTCCTAAAAAAGTACCAAACCAAATTTGATTCTAATTATATGGGACCACCTCTGAAACATGCAAAAAAGAATCATCCAAATCCATCCATAACTTGTAGAGTTATCGCGTAACAAACATACAAAAAAGCAACATACACACGAATTGAGAACCTCCTCCTTTTTTGAAGTCGTTCAAAAAATATAAATAAATTACCTTTAAAGGTCATTCATTCAATCATAATTTCCATTTGCTAAATATTTAAGTGCATTAGCGTGTTATTTCTTAAATAATACAAATATATGGCTAAATATTACCCTGTCAAACTTGTTTTGAGTGTTGTTCACACAGAACAGAAGGTTCATAAGAATCTACTTTCATTATATCGAGACGGAGGTGCAATAAAACGTAGTTTGCATCCACTTATTAATTTGGGGGTGTGGTTCCAATTCGGAGTGGGGCTTGAGACCTCTTTTGATATAGATTTATTGGCATTTGTAGGTTTTTAATACAACAATGCAATCAAATTTATTAATAAAAAATAAATTACCAAATAAACAATATGCTTACATTATTGCTAATCAAATTATCATTTATTCGTTTAGATAAGACAATTTACACAATTTCACACGTTGTTGAAAAGCATCTGAAACGTGCGTCGGCATAAATAATAAATCACGCTTTAATCCGTTATAAAGTATTTTATTTAAATGTGTGATACTCGCGTTAATAAAAGACAATATTACAATGTACACTTATGAACGTCAATAAAAAAAATTAAATTCTTCTAATTTTACATTTCCTGCCAGTTCTCAAATCAAGGGCGTACAACGGACGAGAAGAACTGGCAATAAACTCGCCGCCACTCTTTGATTATGCTTTTACTTTTCTTATAATAGGCCCTGAACTAGATAATCCTGTATTTCAGGCAAGAATATAAAAACTAATAACATATTATTGATTGATTGAATCAAACATACTAAAAAACAAGAGGACACCGTTAGTCAATTTTGTTATAATATAGAAAATTACAGTAAATATCAACTCCGTAGGAATAGATGGCGTTAATATGGCAACTTTGTGACATTTCAAAAATCAGACAACTGTCATCTTTCTATCTGCCCGTAACCACGGTTGCTGTAAAGCATCCGAAACGTCGGGATAAATAATTTAAACAATATAAATAATAAATCGCGTTTTAATCCGGTATACAGTATTTTATTTAAAAGTCGGATTAGTTACACTATGTACCTATAACTCATAAAAGACTCCAACGATTAACTTTATTTTATTTGTTAGTTTCCCCGAATACCAGAATAACTAATAAAATATCTGAAAATTTCACGAAAAAGAATATTACACAGAAATTAATTTTTAAATAATTGGGTTTGGATCTTCGCCATCTTGCGCTACTGACAACACACACGCTTTATAGCTTTTTTGTAATAATTGATGTCCACTGCAAATTAGTGACATTAGACATTATAGAATAGAAGTGGGAAAATAAATTATTCAAATCGAAGACGGTACGACGTTCGTCGAGTCAGCTGGTATTTTAAATAATTTAAAACAACAACATTAAATAAAAGGTTTATAGTTTACAGCCTAGCCATATTATTATTTACTTATCGTTAATAGTATTTATATAAAAACAAGAGGACACTTTTAGCCAATATTGCCTTAATATAGAATATTACAGCAAGTATAAATACTCCGTAGGATTACTTGACGACGACTGATTTGAAATATATTAAAAAGTTGTCATATTAACGCCATCTATTCCTACGGAAAAGCATCCGAAACGTTGGGATAAATAATATAAATAATAAATCGCGTTTTGTTAAGATATTTCAAAACGACACCTGTATTAAATAGCCCTTTATTTTCACAACAAGAAAATACTAACAGAGATTATATCAATAATTAGGTATATATAGGTTTACTCTTTAACTGTAAAATAAATGGTAGACAGTTGACACCAAAAAGGCCGCAGTCTCGTTTCTGAGTAACCACTCAATAATAACTCATATTAACCAATAGTAACGTAAAAGTAAACTTAAATTAACTTTAAACCACGACATTGCTTTATAAAATACACTCGAGTAATTATGTAAATATGCTTGATTTAAATTTAAAAAAAAAAAAACAATCTCGTGTATCTATATAAAGTGTAAAAATATTTTTGTACCAAGAATCAGGTTGCCGAAATTTATTTATAGCTTCACAGGGTATTCGCTTTGAGACGGGTGGTTAATCTTCAGGTCTGTGACAAATATCGAATGTATTATTTAAAGTAGAGATGTCTGAAATGATTCTATAAAAACAGTAAACAAGATTACTCGTTTATATACACATAATTTCTACCTTTAATACTTCACTCCATGGAATAAACCAAAAAAATATAATATGTTAAAATAGTTATGTGTCTCTCGAGACAAACATATATGCGATATATCGCGCTACCACGTTTGTCTGTAAATTAAGGTGGTAATACTGTTCTAAGACACAATAGTATACAGCCTCAGATGAAAGAAATATTACTTAATACTAGCTTCTGCTCGCGACTTCATCTGCGTTGAATTAGTACTACTGGTAGCTTATTTTTTAACCGATGCGCTCCAATCCAGTCAATATTATCGTGATATTTTTGAAACTATTCGTCCGAATAACTTATTGTAAGAGACAAAGTTCATCTACATTAAATACTGAAAGCGACAAATGTATCAATTTTAATAAGAAAAAAGTATCCAATTTAAATGTATTTATGGCTCATAATTTGAGATATATTGGCTTCCATATAAAAGATAGATATTCTATATTTATTTAAAACTGTTTAAGACAAATAATCCCACCATACATTCGTCTTCGTGTAACTCCAACGACTTAGGCAGCGCAGGTTAAGATAAATCTCAGAGGGCAGGAATTCTTCCCTCTTACTTGATTCTTATCGTAATATTATGACCAAATTACACAACATATTAAAAAATTGTAGCTAATGTATTATTCCGATATATAAGCTATATTACTGTAAAGTTTCATCAACATCCATTCGGTAGTTCTTGTGTGAAAGATCAACAAATACCCATCCAACCATACATACTCACTCACTTTCGCATTTATAATATTAGTAGGAAGTAGGATAGTATAGATATTTTTTATTCCATTGAAATCACCATGAATCCTTAAAGTTGACTTATATTGTGTTATAACGTGTTTTAATTGAATACATAAATGATATTTAGATCCCGAATAAATTCCAATGTTTTAGTCACATAAATCAAATTCAAATTCAAAAATCATTTATTCATTTAGGTAACACAATGTACACTTATGAACGTCAATAAAAAATACATATTAAATGCTTCTAGTTTTACATTTACTGCCAGTTCTCAAATCAAGGGCGTAGAACGGACGAGAAGAACTGGCAAGAAACTCGCCGCCACTCTTTTTTAATCGCCAAGTTTTTGTTTTACAAATGTTTTGTAAGGAGCTGCAACCATTACACCATGTTCCACATGACATCTTTAAGTAATTAACTATAATAATCGAAAAATATATATATAAAAATAAAAATAAATAAAAACAAACATTTGTCCTCTATCAGCAGAATGTATGGTGAAATAGGAGCACTCACTTACATTCTCGTGGGAACAACACGCAAATACATAGACGAAATAACTAATATCACCGCATACACGAATTCAAGTTCGACCAGTCACCACAAGTAGCACCCGTTCACGAGTATGACGCATGGCCAGCCATCGACCCCCTCGCCATATTTTAGGGAGAGAGACAACCCGACGCATGGACGCCGCCACAAGCAATGACATTTAAGCGAGCATGACGATCCTTGAAATGTGAACTTGGCTACATAAGAAAACAATAATAATATTAATTATTCTGAAATAAATTAGTACTACATGGATCACGGTTTGCTCCCACTTTACATTAAAAAGGTCGTGGATGTTGACGATCGCCCCCGAGTCTGGAATTGCAGCCGAGAGATTCAGTCGCGTTACCTCTATACTGGAGCAAATCATATCCAAGCACTAGGATCGTTTATCTCTACTAAATATCGATTTATGAACAAAAAATAGAAAATGTCGCCAACGTTAAGACAACGACTTGACGCCTTCTGATCAAAAATGTCACGTGTATTCGAATTGACCCTCGATTTGAAAGGGATAATGATCCGGTTTGAATCAAGTTTTGTTCAGTCAATGTGAATATGTAACAAATAAATCTGTTGGCCGAAAATATCTGGTATCAATTTTAAACTTGGTTTTATTTTTATTGCGTTCATATAATTTGGGCTATTTTTAGTTCGCAACTCGGCAAGCTATATAAAGCTGTTTGTTTTGTTCTTTATTCATTTTGATAATGCTTACGTAATGTTATAAAGGCCTTCTAGAGATGTTTATTTTACAGATTCCATGCAATTTGTCGTATTGTTTAGATTTTTTTTTTAAATAATTGCTATTTAAAAGGAGGAACTTCTCTATTCGTCTGTATGTTGCTTTTGTTTTTGTATATTTGTTACGCGATAACTCCGCAAGATTTGGATGATTCCTTTTTTGTTTAGTAGGGCATATTTCACAGGTAGTCCCATATAATTTTCATTGAAATTGCTTTGGTACTTTTTTAGAAAATCAACAAAAACACAAATATACGTAGATGATGTTTTGGTTTGTGGTTCCTTTCACGGCGCTGTCTCATTTGAGGTCTCATTTTAGTGGTAGGACTACTAAATTATTATGTAAGGATTAATGAACTTAAAAATGCACTTCCTACAAAAATTAAAAAAAAAAATTAAGCAAAAAACAAAAACCGACTTCAAAACTACAACCACATAATATATATGTACCAGTATGTACATTGTACAAACTTAAACAAAAAGTAAAAAATAATATTTTAATTACTTAAAAGCATTATTTATCAACAGTTATTTTTGGAGTCGGTGCCAGACAATAAGGACAGTTTAATCCTGCTTTTGCAACACATTTTCATATGGAGCGGCATAAAATGATGTAACGAGTGGCGCAGTGATATATGTATACATGTGGGTCCACGGAAATTGATATAAATATGTATGTATGTGGCGACACGGAAATTCTTTTAAAGTTGTTCCTTTGCGCTTAATTCCGTACAAGAGCCTTTGTATGGATAATTGTATAGGCATTTTTTTCTTCAAAATTACACAAACGAAGCCACGGGTAAAGCTGGTTCTAAATAAAATAAGCTGAAACGAAGTAAACTATAGTATCCTTTAATGCGGCCATTTTATAAGTTATAGGAATTTTGTCTAGACTATTTATTGCTTGGCTTTTGTTTCGCTATATCGAATGTCTTACAATGGTGTCAGGAGTCAATATTGCGATGCCTCCCAAGTAAATTCTCGGTGTAAGAGTCACATGTACGGATCTACATTTTCTCAATTTTACAGGAGACTTAGAAATACTGTGACAATCCGCCACTTAAAGTTTTACCAACTTTTAATTACAGATAGTATACAATTGACAAATAAAAAATCTTTTTAGGTGTATTGGCCATCAGAGATTTATAAAATATAAGAATTATTTAGTTACGGATGAAGAAAAACTATTTTGGTTTTTTTTGTAGATACGCGAATTGTTGTAGCTAAATATATTTTTTGGTCCAAGTGGTTTTAAAAACCCCATGTGAACCCGAGACCCCTACTTAACGCTTCAACGAGTCTGGATAATATATAAATATAGTATAAACTAGTATGTACAAAAGTTAATGATATTTTATTTACAGTCAAGTAGCCAAGCAGTCATCTGTGCACTGACTGACTGAAACAATTCTTTTAAACTCAAAAACTACGGGTCTGATTTTAAAAAAATCACAATTGTACCTAATTATCGTCGTCTGACCATTTCGAGCATGAAATTTATGGAAAATATATGCATTCCATCTGGGTAACGAACAAGAAAAGTCTTCCATTATTCCAAAGGTTTCCATGTTCCACTTGCGAATGATCGAAGTAAAAAACAGAACGATAGCGTATCAGCGGCTTTTTGATAATAATTAAATGTGCCTCTCACTCGTCTGTCGATACCAAAAATTAAAACATACAGTTGAATTGAGAACCTTCCCCTTTTTTGAAGTCGGTTTAAAATGAAAATAGGTTTCGCATCACTCGCCTCTCAAATATATCTCTGAACGCCTAATTGTTTCCACTCACCCCCTTACATATTAGAGACTAGCAACGTGCCCCGGCTTCACACGGGTGCAATATAGATATACTATACACAAAATCTCCTATGTAACTTGTTGATAATGTAGCTTTCTATTGGTGAAAGAATTTTTAAAATCGATCCAGTAGTTTTTGAGTTTATTCATAACATCCAAAAATACAAAACTTTTGTCTGTATAATATTAGTATAGGAAGATATAGACAAACTCGTCACGCATTTGTTAAGTTCTAAGCAAGTGTCTGAGTTCTATAAGAAACGTTTAAGTAAACACTCATCAACAAACCATTATCTTGATACTGAATATAAGGTCACGTTTAAGGCCATTTCTCGACCTCAGGTTACATAAGATTATGATCTGAGATTAACGCTCATAATATCATGTTTGTAGTTTGTTGAAGATTTGTTTGCATACACTTTGAAGCTATGTGAAGGTCCTTTACTTAAATATTTTTAAATAAACCCTTCCACAACACTCAACATTTTATTGTAGGGATCTTTAAAATTCTAGTTTTTGATTTTAGACAAGCAACCACAGGCGCGTTGTTCTCTAATTAAAAAAACGTAATGGTGATGATATTATTAACCCTCTCAGACCGAGACCGTTGAATGAAAATTATTTCCTTCATAGTTTTATCTCAAAATGATGAAAGAAGAATCCATCGCGATATTTCAATTTTTTTTTTGAAAAATAGGAATTTTTGAATGTTGCGTGTGCGCAACACCAGGCACTTGGGGGGTAGAATCAGCAAAATTTACAAATGAATAATCGATACTGTGATATATAGGAAACATGATTTATTGACTCAGAACATAAAACCGAGAGAAATTATATTTAAAATATTAGATAGTAGGTAGTTATGTAGTAAATTATAAGCAACTACCAATTTCTTCTCTCTTTTTCACTTGTACCATATGGTTGTCTGGAAGAAATCGCTATTTAGCGATAAGGCTGAAAAAAGAATAGTTGTGCATTTCATTTATGTGTTTCTATGTTTAAGTTTTTATACTCCACCGAGCCTGGTGTTGTGTCCAAGCAATACATATATTCGCATGCATGACAAACTATCATTTTTTTAATAAATCTTCTAACTAATACCATAAATATATCATATCAGCTTCAGTTTTAAAGGATATAATGTTTGGAATATAAAAAACAAATATATACTTCCTTTTTTTTGTCTATAGCTAAAACACAACTCACGAACTCTCCAACCACTCCTCAAAAAACCATTGATATCCCCGACCCACACGTCTGAAGGTCTCCTTGTAAATAGGGAAGTGTCGTCATCATAATATGAGGTTTTGCCGTCTAACTTTTTATATCTTCTTTGAGTTATATTTACTGAAGTCATAGTACAGTATCAACATCATAAAAGGTTTTGTGGGAAAAGTTATTTATTTCTCACGAAGCTCATCTGTCAATACAATAGTATTTGTTCGCAAAAGTCATAAGTTTTGCATAATATATCGAGTTTCTTATGTGACAATATAACGTGTATTTTTTGCTATCTTATAAATATCCAAAATAATGTCAGAAAAATATAAGAGTAAGTATTTAATAATTACCGGATTAGCTCACGGTATGAGATACATGCAAAATATTACTCTAAAAAGAAACTATTATTTAATATTGTCTTTTATTAACGCGAGTATGCATTTCATTGCTTGCTTTTCAGCAACCGTGGTCGCGGGAGTCTCCCGCGACCACGGTTGCTGAAAAGCATCCGAAACGTCGGGATAAATAATTTAAACAATAAATCGCGTTTTAATCCGGTATACAGTATTTTATTTAAACTATTATTTAATTTATTGACGATTTAAACGGCCGATTGAGTCTATTATATTAATTACCAGCAAAGCTTATTTTACTCGCTGATAATATAGCTTTCTATTGGTGAAATATTTTTTTAAAATCTGTTCAGTAGATCTAAAGATTACCCCTTACAGCCTCACAATCTCACAAACTTTACCGGACTAAATTTAAAGGACGACTCATTGAAATGAAAAATGTTTTGATACGTTTTGTTTGTTACTTTATAAAATAAGATAAGTACTTAAAAAATAAATATTTATGAAAAACAAAACAACTTCCACAAGAAAAAGGAAAGTTTGAATGTTTTTCCATATTACGTTTATTTCCCTTTTACATGCGCTTTTATACATATTAAACATACATACATACATATTTTAACCCTTTTTTGAACTACCTCTGTTATATATATAGTTTTGTTTATACTTCAAATGACCCTTTAATAGTTATGACTGAGTCTGAGGATGATTGTCTATCGCATAAAATGCAGGGTCATGCGGTTTCTGCACTGTAAATTGTACTCTGAACCATTCTGCAGTGTTTACAAACAAAGAAAGCGAGTGTTAAACTTATCTGGAGTTTCTTTATAATGTTTTTTTTTGTAAAGCTCCTTGTCGGAGGAGTACAACTACTTTGCCTTCGTGGTCTACCAATAAGGCCCTGGTTCGTTTTCCGCCGGGTTATTTTTAAGACTACGAAAAAATTATTCTATACACAAAAATTAGAATCTCATAATTAGGTATATTCTTAATCCTAACTTTAACTAAATATGCTGTGTGGTGAAAGTAAAGGCTGCTTTTCAGCATCTGCTCCCAGGCAGATAAATTCCCTTTTAATACCCATATTAAAAGGGAACTTATAAAATAAACAAAACTTTTCCTACGTCTTGTCATTTCAGGCAAACGGTAGGAAGAATATGGAGCTTCCAGAAGGGTAACGCACATAGGTGGAAAAGTTGTGAAGTGCATTTATATAAGGTTTCAGATGATGCTCTAGTAATAACTTACTATTCATTTTAATATGTAATTATAATAAGTGTATCATATGTTGTTACGACGAATACATCTCTCTCTCTCTCTCAATAAACAAAGGATAGTCTTAATGATTAATGTCTTTTGGCTGAGGTACATGAAGTGATTTTCACGGTCATAAAAAACATAAGAAATGTGAGGACTTTGATATAAAATGCTTTTATTTTGGCGAGAAAAACAAAAAAACAATACATAAAAGTATAAAGCATTTTTCCTTAAATTCCTTTAATTATATTGTCTTAGAGACAAAACCAATTAACGTATAAAAACTTGATCTGACAAAAACTGGACCAGTTATGAACTTCATAATGACTATGAATGTGGTCTAAAAATAAACCATGAGTTAGGATTATATTTTTAGAACATGTTTTTGGATGGTCCTACATCACTATCGCGTTCGATGTTTGATAATTAATTAATTTAGAATAGCACGTAGGTATACTTAATTTGACGAGGTATTTTTTATGATAAAGAAAATGTTTTTTTTTCTAAAACTTGAATTAAGAATATGTCAGGTTGTCTGTAAGTGATGCCTCAGCCACCGGATATCATTTAATGATGCGATTTTTTTATTAGAGAATTCGGACTTTCACAGCATTAAAGCCTAACTATGCACTTTTTCATGACTTTCGGTGGTCGGAATTTCGATACAGAAAATCATGGATATGTCATTCTTGCGGGACTTGAATCGGGCACTCATTGCAGTGTATGTAGGTATACTACCTAACGCAGCCCTTATGATTATATTAAAATTCAACGATAAAAACATAGTTTTTTATATAGAATAGGGGGAAAACTGGAAAGTGGCTCATGTGATTGTAGTGATTACCACCGCCCATAGAATACGCAACACCAGAGGTCTTGCAGGTGTGTTACCGACCTTTAAGGAAAGAATAAGTTAATTTCTTGTAGGTCCCCAAATTGTACATTATGATTTTCGTACATAAGAATTTATTTATTTATAATTTGGCCATCGCTACAGAAGACAATATAATCTGAATATAGGTGTCGAGTTTTATTGTTCTCCTAAGATGCGACCGCACTACATGGTTACATACGTTTTAAATTGGCTCTTACAAATTGCATACATAACACAAAAATTAAAAAATAAATAATAATAAATACATAAAAAAAAGAACATGACAAATAATAATAATTACATTACATATTATTGGACTGCGCGCAGGACGGCGCAGAAGAATAGAAACAATAGATATTTTCTTTGACATGTTTACTTTGTCGGAAGCGGAATTAAAAAAAACCTTTCTTAGGTTTCATTAAAATCACAGCTGGAGTTTAGGCGCTTATCTTGTCACTTAATCATCACACACAATGTACCTACGTCATTCAAACCTCAGAGTCACCTATGAAAATCAGTGTAGCTGCACAAATCGCTTTTATGTGGAAGACGCCTATTTGCCACCATATTCATTCTTTTTAACGGTCTTACTTATAAACGTAGTAACAAGTTAAGTGGGCCCAACCCATCTTACTTTCCATACAAAAGCTCGTACGTGATTATGGCGATGTAACCGATTTTTCTTTGAAACTTTTGAACTAATAGGTATCTCGTGCACTATATCTAGGTTTCTATCGAAACAAAATCTCAAAATTTTCAGAAATAATTTCAATATAAGCCTCCAAAAATCAGCTTTTTTGCAAAAAAATTACCTGAACTTTGGGCGTTCATAATGTACTCATAAATTGTGAAAGTAAATATTTTGTTATGATAGAAACCTTGCAAATATAATGGAGATTCTAAATTACAAAAAAATATTTCATAAACTTGTAAAGACTACTGAAAAACACGTATTTCCTAGAACAAGTTTTATGAAATTTCCGCACACTATTTTTCGTTCAATGTTATCGCGTTCTCACTCACTCGTTAGCGGTAGAGGTATGCGCTGCATGAAACAAAAAGCTTTTCAACCATGCTCGCGTTGACGATAGTCGAACCGGGAAGGGCCCTCTTAAAATATGTTTTTATTCTTTTTAAATTCAATAGAGCGGGACAAAACATATTTTAATTATATCAAGCTAATACTACGTTTATAAGTAAGACAATAAATGTTTTCTTGTCTTCGGAAATAAGTCATATGTTTTATCAAGGTGACAAATAAAAGTCTCATATCTAATTCTGCGAAGAACTTTCTCTGTTTAATTTATACACAGAATAACTGAATTTAATATGATGTGAAAGTTTAACTGTTTGTTTATTTTAATAAGGCTAGTACACATTCTACTAATAAATGGAGCGGAGTTAAAATTACCAAAGTTGCGGCATTTAAAAGAACTTAGTAAATTGCTATTTTTTTAGATATAACTAGCGGACCCGACAGACGTTGTCCTGTCTACACGTCTTTAATTTGAAAATTTCAAACTTTTTTGTGAATCTAAACCATTCCCAGATCCCGTTGAACACCCACAAAAAATTTCATCAAAATCGGTCCAGTCGTTTGAGAGAAGTTCAGTGACATACACACTCACAGAAGAATTATATATATAAAGATAATAATTAAAATAATAAAGGGCCGTTAAATACCTAAGTCCGCCTACCGCTGGCTCAGTGGTAAGCGCGATGAGTTTAGCACCGGAGCTCGTGGGTTTGAATCCCGGGAAAAAATTGTTTCGGTCGGGCAGGGCACAGAAGGCTGAGCACCTACTTGCCTGTAAAGAAAAACGATCAGTGAAACAGATACAGAAATCGGTGCCCCACTAGAGGGACTCGAGAATTCACACTTACTACTTATATCTAAGATACATTGCGATATTGAGGGAGGCTGCAGAAGCAGGTCGACTATTGAGAAAGTTTCGGTAATCGATTTATTCTTGATATGGATTTTTGAAATGAACTGGTTTGAGGTAATATTCCGCGGACTGACTGATTGGGTATTCGTCTAAAAAAATTATCTTATAAAATATCAAATCCATACAAAAACCGAGTACCTACCTAAATATGAGTAACAATCGTGAAACTTTTAAAAACATAGTCTTAAGACAAATCTATATTAAGAGGATTTGTTTGTTTATTTGATTGTTTGTTACGATTTAACTCAAAAACAACTCGACTGATTTTAAAAATTATTTCACCAATAGAAAGCTACATTATCATATACTTTTTTAAGTACATCTATCACCCGTGCGAAGCCGAGGCGGATCGCTAGTGTAAAAATGTTATTGAAAAAAGTTATTAAATGATAAAAAATTGGTATTTGTGGTCTTTAAACTTTTTTGATTTCTTTTGACTCTATTTTAGATTAATATTGTCTTTTATTAACGCGAGTATCACACATTTAAATAAAATACTGTATACCGGATTAAAACGCGATTTATTATTTATATTGTTTAAATTATTTATCCCGACGTTTCGGATGCTTTACAGCAACCGTGGTCGCGGGGAGACAGAAAGATGACAGTTGTCTGATATTTGAAATGTCACAAAGTTGCCATATTTAATTCAATTAAATTCAAAAATAATCTATTAATTTAGGTAACACAATGTACATCTATGAACGTCAATAAAAAATAATACATATTAAATGCTTCTATGCATATTCTATTTTAGATTGTCATAATATACTTTTTCTCATTTATATTATGATTACAACTTTTTTACTAAAATTTATAGACCAATTGCTGGATATTCGAACGTTTGTCGGAGACTTATATTAATTATAAATTATCATTACGTCTAGTCTCGTGAATAGACACACACATAAAACTCTGAAGGACACGTCTAATTATTCAACACAGGTTCTATTTATATAACTTAAATTATTCATTATGCAGTAGACATTTAATATCAACAAAAAGTAATAATAAAGTAATAATTCTTTATTAAACCGAATGCATAAAATATACGAGACCGTATAAAACGACCACCGCTTTGAATTTCATTTCACTAGATTTTAACATAACATTTCCAACAGATGACGCAAGAATTAAAATTAACACTAAACATGAGATAAATTACTCATAAAATGACAGATGAGATCGTGAAAACGATTCTCCCGCCATATTTTGTGGAAACATTCCGAAGTGAGAAGAAATTATGTGCCAATCCAGCAAACTTTAGACGAAGACGAGACTTTGAAACCAGGAAACAAAATGGATTCGTGCAATGCGTTGAAGTGGACAATGCTCAAACACACACGATTAAAAATGTACCGAAAAGAGGCATTAAAACTATAAAAAAATCAATTTTCTTGTCAGTTGTCGTTTTTTACGTATGTGTTGTGAATGTGATAACTGTATGCGATGTTAGTAATAATAATAGTGTAAATATAAAAAGAATAAATAGCCATCAAATTAAACCAAAAAAATTCGGTGCTGATGCAAAGTTGCGGTATGCGCGTTTAAGTGAGCCAGTGATTTATGAAAAAGAATTGAAAAATGATTCTAAGAACGCTGGAACATCTAACAAATACTCTAGCCCCGATACTCATAAACAGAAAAGAGATTATTCAAATTTAACAGTAGATCTTGATTATATACAAAAGAGAAAGAATGTATATGACACATCATGTGCTGTGGGCTTCCCTCATGATTTAACGTCTCAGCCATTTTGTGTGAAGCATACAAATTTCAATTTAAGACCAGAAGCTCATCAATTTCACAAAAAAATAGTGAAATTAGGCGTTCTGTTGCCCGGGGATCCTAGAGAAGTGTTTTCGCTGGCTAAAGTATTACCAATAGTAGAACTAGCTATACCGGCTTTGACTGCTGATGATGGTCCGTTACCCGGATGGAAAATTTTAGTGGATTATCGTGACACAAGATGTTCGTCAGTCGAAGGACCCCTAGCTGCTTTTGAGTTTTACGTTAACGGTTCAGCTGGTAAGTTGAAATTAAGATTAACTTTAAAATGTATTTTGATTAAGGAAACGTTTCTTGTGCATAAATGATAAGAATTAATAACTACTTTGAACTAAGGTTACCTCTTACGCAAGATATGGCATTTAAAATGGTAACTAGTAATATGTTTAATTAAAGTATTATTTAATAATACGATATATATATATATTTATATATATATATATATATATATATATATATATATATATATATATATATATATATGCAAGATATATCGATACCTCCTATGTATAGTGAGTCAACTAACAGTTCAGTAATTGTTCAGGAGAGCGATTTTAAAGAAAATTTACAGAATTGGATTTGAAGGATAATTTATGGAATTGGATAATTATGAAGTTGGATTTTATTGATCAGACTAATTGAAAATAAATTAAATATTTTTTTAACAAAGATTGAATTCTCTTGCTTTGGTATAAAATTGTTAAGCTGATTCTTGTTTTTAAATGAGATTTAAAATGCATTTAAATAAAATACTGTATACCGGATTAAAACGCGATTTATTATTTAAATTATTTATCCCGACGTTTCGGATGCTTTTCAGCAACCGTGGTCGCGGGAGACTGAAAGATGACAGTTGTCTTATATTTGAAATGTCACAAAGTTGCCATATTTAATTCAATTAAATTAAAAATAATCTATTAATTTAGGTAACACAATGTACATCTATGAACGTCAATTAAAAATAATACATATTAAATTACTAATATTACTAATATTAAATGCTTCTAATTTTACATTTACTACCAGTTCACAAATCAAGGGCGTAGAGCGGACGAGAAGAACTGGCAAGAAACTCGCCGCCACTCTTTTTAATCGGGATAAATAATTTAAATAATAAATCGCGTTTTAATCCGGTATACAGTATTTTATTTAAATGTGTGATACTCGCGTTAATAAAAGACAATATTATTTAAAATGCATTTATTCCTAACGTTAACACTGATATTAAGATCATGGTTTATTATGTACGTATATATATATATATAATAAAACCAAAACACCTAAATTTGTAAGATGACTCAGTATAATTAGGAGGTATCGATATAATATTCTTATATAAAATAAGTAGCCATTATTATATTAAAGTGACGATTAAAATTCATAGCATGAAACGTATCCTTCAACAAAAACATAGCAACGGAAGTTACAAAAGACAATATTTCAGATGCCTTCATTGGACCTGGTTGTGAGTACGTCATTGCTCCTGTGGCCAGATATGCTGGTCTGTGGCACATTCCAGTCATCACAGCCGGTGCACAAGCTGAAGCCTTCACCTACAAGCATCCAAGCTATATGACATTGACCAGAATGATGGGCAGCTACACGCAAGCGGGCGTTGCCATTCGGAAGATCTTTGAGGTGAGATGAATACTCAGTTCGATGTTGTGCTGTATGTTTGTATTTTAAAATACTTTTCTAAATTACTGTGTGTTTTATTTTTGTCAGTCCGCTTTTTGTGTCTTCAGGTTTTATTGTATTTATTTGTTTTTGTCCTTTTTCAATTGTATATTCCTTGCACAGAGTTAAGCGTGTATGAAATTCTCGCGAATTCTATTTATAAGTGTAGTTCAGTTGTTCAAATGTAAAATTCGTACTGAACTCGAGGCAGAAATAGAAAATGCTCAAAGCGTTAACACGTAATTGGTATTTAAAGATAGGTCAACGTGATTCGAATACAAAGTACCTTCATACAAAGGTAATTTTTTTTTTTTTTTATATATATAAAGCTCTACAATACATGTTGTAAAAACTTTATGCTATTACAATCTAGCCAATTATAATTAACAAAGGTAAAATTAATGAAAATTTCTTGCACGTTATTTTTAAATTAGTCGTAGCGAATCTTGATCTTAAGAATACTTTATGAAGTTAGTTGTGGATGGATTGGTGGATTATTATTTGTGTTAGATTATCACAATATCCTAACAGCAGTTGCATGCTCACCATACAAGCCCACAAAAGCCCGGCTTATTGTTTTACGAGGTTATTACGTATATATAAGTTTGGTGAAGAGCTTATTCGGAAATCCATAGACTGAAACTGTAACGCGCAATGTGCACTTCACGGTTTTACCATCGATGCGCACGGCAGGTGTTCTACCGAACGCGCCAACCAGCCCGTCAAATTTCGGTTAGCTCGTTCGGTAGAACACCTGCCGTGCGCATCGATGGGTCGTGGGTTCGAATCCCACCGGGAGCACATGCTTATAATTGTCTGTAAGCATGTTTTCCCCACGTCTGGTAATTTCGGGCATTGATCGGGTGGGAGGAATATATTAATTCCGACCGGGTAACGGAACCACCGTTCATAGATGCAAAAACCGTGAAGTGCATATTGCGCGTTACGGTTTGGATTTCCGAATGCTCGAAGTAAAAATTAGGTTGACAGCGCATCATTGACTGATGTTCTGTGGCTGAGGTACCTACCATCAAGTGAACCTCATGCTCGTCTGTCGATATCTAACATAAAAAAATCATAAATATACATTGTGTTACCTAAATGAATAAACGATCGTTTAGTAATTGTATTCAAACCAAATTGATTTGAATACAATTATTAAAATAGTTATCCTTATTATGAGACTTTCTTATGAGGTTTCCATTAGAATAGTTATTGAACAACTTATAAAGTATTATAAATGAAGGAAAGTGTTGGTTTAAATTCTATTACGAAGACTCAAATATTTTTTCTGTTTGATGTTATATATTGACGAGGGTTCTTTCCTAAGGGGAAATGAACAATCTTCAAAGAAATATTTCCATTATTCTGTTCATTTTGTTGGCATTTTTGTTTTGTTTATTTTATGGAGGCGCCAAATTGTACACAATTTTCAAAAGTGACATTTATTAGAAACTAAAGAACTGTTTTCTTACTACTATTAGTTATTATAATTCAGTAAATTACTAATAAATTTAGGTAACAAGAATTTTAAAAATATTATAAAAACAAAACAATAACCTAGATCTTAACTAATTATAACATATACTTACTACTATTAATTTTCTTAATTGTTCAAATAAACGAGTTCTTACGCACTAGTTATGATTGAACATTGAACGTTATGCAAGTATTATTAGTAGAGATGAAACGGATAGCTTCTCAAAATGGCAACTTTATTTTTTTATTCCTTAACAGCTTCCAAATAAAGTACTTACACTTTAATTGTATATTTCGTATTTTTTTAAATATCCGGTATCCGGCTGTCATTATACAGGGTGGAAAGAATCAATGGGCCCTGGAGGGAAACCACTTTATATCCTTAAGATAGATTTTTTTTACTTAAAGGAAACATTCCCTTATTTTTAAAAAGATACAAAACTGCATTCAAAGATTTTCTAAAATTCGTTCGCCTCACCCGGAAATCGAATCAGCTAAAATTCAAAAAATAAACATTTGCTATTTTATTCCACTAATCGATAGGATCAATATTCAGAATGAAATCTGCCTCATAAACATTTGGTCTTAGAAATAAAAAAGATCATGAAATCTAACATTAATTTAATTTTATCATTAGTTCTAATACGAAGGCCATGTAGACATGAAAGAAGATTATTACCTAGCTGGGCATTACTACTTTTGTTAATAATTATTTAAAATTACCATTACCACCAAATTTGTAACACTTTAATAATTTATCTGATAGTAAATTATTAGAAATGATTTTTTTTTTAAACTCTTTGTCTTTTTTGAAATTCACTGCCTTCGGCCTTCTGCAAAATGAATTCTCCTAATAATATTTTCTATTATTTCAAATAAACAAGGGATATTTTTTCAACTATTAGAGTGTTAAATTAATTATTAGAGTGTTACAAAATTGTAATTTTAAATTTTTCGAGTATCAATGTCTAACTAACACATAATACATTTTCATTTAACACACATGTACATTTTTTCTGTCAATTTACGTGTCCTTCGTATCAGAACTGATGATGAAATAAAATTAATGTTAGATTTCATGATCTTTTTTATTTCTTAGACCAAATATTTATAAGAGAGATTTTATCCTAAGCATTGATTCTATTGATTAGTCGAATAAAATAGCGAAGTTTAAATTTTGAATTTTTAGCTGGTTCGATTTCCGGGTGAGACAAGCTTATTTTAGAAAATCTTTGAAATGCAGTTTTGTTTCTTTTTAAAAATAAAGGAGTGGTTCCTTTATGTAAAATAACATATCTTAAGGATTTAAAGTGGTTTTCCTCCAGGGCCCATTGATTCTTTCCACCCTGTATATTTAGTCATTTTCTTTTTATGTCACTTATCATAATAAATGAAACTCTTATTTCAAAAATGCAACAAAACATTTTTGAATACATGTTTGTGAATTACAATAGTTACATGTGATAATAAATTTTATATTTACCTATATTAAAAAAAACACTCTTTAACCATACCAAATCAGTTACACATCCGGCAATCTCTATCTCTCTCTATCTCACACATCTAGTCTATATTATAATATATTGAGATTTTTATATTATAATATACTATTTTTATAGTAGATATCGACAGACGAGCATAAGTATAAAATATAAAGTAAATTATGTAATAAATTAACAATTTTTTCAAAGAAATCCGGCAGTGCAGTGTCAAATAAGTAATTAATAAATATTATATTTAATATATCCGCATTTGCTATAAGTCATAGTGTGACGTAGATATGACCTTGCAGAATGCAACACATTCTTATCTATTAATAATATACCAGTTATTTCCTTTATACATAATATATACATATGTACGTATAACTTTGATACTGGAGATAATAGGACCAGCAAAAAATAGATTGAACGTGACTTTTCCGTATTCTACGCAAGTCTAACTTGTTAATCCCCACCGATACTTTTAATAGCATATTTTCTTATTCTTACAATAATTTACTATGCAGAATCAAGAAGTCTTTTCATTTTTGTGGATGAGAAGGAAAACCCAGGATATGTGCTCTAGGATTGATTAAATTGATAGGAGATATGGATTTCCGAATACTCGAAGTAAAAAGTCGACAGCATCATTAACTGATGTTCTGTGGTTAAGGTATCACCTACTTTCAAGTGAACCTCATGCTCGTCTGTCGATATCTAACAAAAAAAAAGTTAGCTTCCCGATACAAAACGAATGCAAAATTTTATATTAATTATTCGCCTTTTAGTTAATTATTAATATTTATTTGTAACGGAAAATAATATTTTTTGTCCGCTGACTCTTCCCCTCGCGTTATCTCGCTTGCTCTTACGAGCTAACGGCAATAACGCTCTAAAAGCGTCTGGGTGCGAGAGAGTATGCGCTATGCCTCCATCATCAGAGTGTGCGTTCACACGGATACTAGCACCGCCGCAGTGGCTGGGGTAAGAACTACTCTTACCCCAGAGAAACCGTGCCAAGCGCGCCTATAAGGCATGTTCTTCTATGTACATCTATGTTCTTTAGAAATAACCGTGAAGCGTCATTGAGCGTTTTGGTTACAATCTGTGGTGCTGAATGCTCGAAATAAAATCATATGTCGAGTCTTAATATTGCCACGAGTATCACACATTTAAATAAAATACTTTATAACAGATTACAACGTTCTTTTTGCTTAATAAAATAACTTTTAATGGATTATAAAGGGATGTATTATTTATATTATTTATCCAGACCGGGTCGTTTCGAATGCTTTTCAGCAAATGTGGTCACGGGCAGACTGAAAAGTGACAGTCTGCCCGTGACCAAATTCTGTCTGATTTGAATTATCACAAGGTGCTCATATTCTTTAATCCGGTAAAAGTATTTTATTTAAATTGTCGAGCCTTAATTGGTGTAAAGTATTCCAAATGTAAATCGAAAAATAAAGAGATTTTAATTCTATAATATATTTTTTCATCAAAAAAACTTTAGTTTTTAAGCGAAAGTACGCATCAATCCCCTGGCTGACAGCGAATTCGTCTAGTCTAGACTGTTACAGATATAAATCATATTTCTCTCACCTGTAGTATGTTTTTTTATGTCAGATATCTACAGACGAGTATGAGGTTCACTTGATGGTACCTCAGCCACAGAACATCAGTCAATGATGCGCTGTCGACCTAATTTTTACTTCGAGCATTCGGAAATCCATAGACTGAAACCGAAACGCGCAATACGCACTCCACGGTATTTCTATATATGAACGGTGGTTCGTTACTCAGTAGGAATTTTCGATATACCTCCCACCGATGCCCCAAGTTTACCAGACGTGAAGACATGCTTACAGAAAATTATAAACATACTGTCCCGGTGGGATTCGAACCCACGACCCATCGATGCACACGGCAGGTGTTCTACCGAACTCTCCAACGAGTGTATTATTTAAGTCCTTCACTTATCTAGTGAGTATTCCGTAAGTAACGTTTAATTTTCTTTTGTTGCAGGAGTTCAATTGGCGAAAACTTGGCATGCTATACCACAATAACATACTTTCGGCTGGTAAAGGGAACAGCCCTTGTTTCTTGACCCTCAGTGCGATCTTCACAGTTCTCGAGAAGAAAGACGATACCATACCTATTGTACCTTTTGACGAGACGAATACAACTTCGTCGAAATTAAAGGAACTTCTCCAAAAGCTATCGTTAAACACGAGAAGTGAGTAAATTGAATCGTGTTTTATTGATATCCTTTGTGGTTTCATTTGTTTATTGTACAATTATAGGCTAGTTTAGTAGCTTTAAACCAAGATCCGTGAATTGTTTATGGCCGTTGCGTAATTCTATGATGTGCCACACTTGATAATATTTTAACACAGTGTATATGTTATCTTGGTAAATGTTCGTTTATAAAATCCCAAAAATTCACACCCTCTGGTGTTCCATTTCCGTTAATTGAGGCGATTACGTATGTGGCTGCTCGTTTGATAAAAATTGCTAACAATAAATGAAAACCAATAAACGCAACCTTTAATTGATATTAATAAATATTTTATCCTCGTATTTATCTAACGGCACTTCATATTAAATTAATCTTCAAGCAGTCGCATGTTTTAGTCACTAATAATTCGGTGAGAGTGTATTAAACAAACAAAACATACTCCTATCATTTGAAACGAAACCTTTAAGGTTATAAACAAAAATGTGATCGATTCGACGCAGGTTAAACTCAAAAAAACGAATATAGAAAATAATGTGTTCTATATCTATAACATCATGTTCCTATACTCAAATATAAACTAAAAGTAAACTTTTACAAGCGTTAGAATGTTCATTTTATTTATTAAACAACTTTATTGCATTATAAATATATAAGGACCTACGTAACAGAATAAATAAAGCAAAAGGTGGCCTAATCGCTACAATTCAACGATCTCTTCCAGGCCATCAGTTCAAAACTGTATAAAACTAAAAAAAGGAGAAGGGTTGGCGCTAAAATTGGAGTTGAAGAATAGTACATAAATAACAGCTAATAAAAACTAGAAGGAATAGAATCTAAGAATTTAAAATTAAAATTAAAACCTAAACAAGATAAAGCAGTTGCATGCATACTGTTGTAAGCATGTTTCATGGTAGATGAAGAAGAAGAGCCGATAAGAAACTCTGAGCCTTTTCAAAATAAAAGCTTTACAAATTGTGTAATTGATATCCGAAAAATAACTATATTTCTAACAATAATGTACCCTCTCAAATAAGGTATTCCATGCGACAATTTTTAAATTGATTATTATTATAGACGATTTTTAAATTATAGAAATAAGGAATAAATATGTACTACTGTATTTATTAAACGAAGTTCGTTATTACTAAAAACGAAAAAAAAAAAATTAAAAAAAATTATATAAAAAAACAACAACAAAAAATTATATATTAATTATAATCATTTAAAAAATTAAGAGAAAAAAATTACCAAAATGACTGATTATTAATTGATTAAAGTGGGCATATTCAAATTTAAGAATCTAATATATAAAATTCTCGTGTCGCGGTGTTTGTGGTTAAACTACTCCGAAACGGCTTTTCCGATTCTCATGAAATTTTGTGTGCATTTTGGGTAGGTCTGAGAATCGGACAACATCTATTTTTCACACCCCTAAATGTTAAGGGTAATCCACCCCAAAAATTTTCTTTTTAATTTTTGGACGAAATTTTTTGTTTTTATTTTTTTATAATGTAGCATTAAAAAATACAACCCTATATTTTCACTCTTCTATCACCAACCCCTGCTTTTTAGAAATTATTAATATGGCAAATCAACGTTTGCAGGGTCAGCTAGTAATTATATAATTTCGAAGCCAAAATTGTGCCAGAACAACGTCTGCAGGGTCCACTTGTTTAAATTAAATACATAATAGGTATATACTCATGTTACGCATTCAAATTATATATCTACTTACCTATATTGCTTAAAACAACTACCGGTTATTGCGTACGTTGTTGTATGATCCTTTCAATGTCGTTATATCCGATATCTACTGTAGTTTGTAAAACCTATCTTAACTTTGAACGTGCTTATGTTTTACCAACTATGGTATGTTTATTCATGGAGGCGAGGTTAAAAATAGTTTTGACATGCAAAATATGGACTTGAATATTAATGAGTTATCCTTGAATAATGTTATATGATCGTTTTTATTGTATCATGTTTCTTTTTATTGTTTTTATATCTAACTAGCAATCCGCCCCGGCTTCGCAAGGGTGCAATGTAGATGTACCATACAAACACAAAATAATGAGCTTTCTATTGGTGAAATAATTTATAAAATCGGTAGAGTAGTTTTTGAGTTAAATCGTAACACACAAACAAATCTGTATAGTATTGTAAGAGATGCCTAAACAGAGTTTATTTCATTAATAATACTATTTTAAGAAGTCTGCCTACTACACCGTAAGATCGTGATACGTGTCAGATAAAGAAATATTATTTGCATCGAAAATCATGAGACTATCCGCGGAATACTGAAACGATAATCAAAACTTGAGGGCTTCTTAAAATGTTTCTGTCTTTCACTTTACTTTCGTAATGAAAGGGTTAGATATACTTCCTCAATGTTGATTAGCGTTCGAGAATTCGGCCGTATGCCCACTAGATCGTTATACTGGATTGAAACGCGATTTATTATTTATATCATTTATCCCGACACAGCAACCGTGGTCACCGGCCGACTCTGTAAGTGTATAATAAATCGCGTTTAAATCTGGTATAGAGTATTTTATTTAAATCCGTGATAATAAATGACAATCGTGTTAATAAATGACAATAATACATGAGAACCAGTTCATCATCTTCAGAGGTTAGCTTGAAGAAATAGACAGACAAAAACGTTTAAAACGATTTTTATGTATATTGTTCCCTTACTTTAATCATTTCTTCTCCATTTCTGGTAAAATTGTTCAAAGTACAGAAGTTTTGATTCTACTGTTTTATTATTTGCAATGTTTAAAGGTAGTTTTTCAATTATGGACACTGCAAATGGATTTTATTATATTTTTTATGTCAGACGAGCTTGAGATTCACTTGATGGTAGGTACCTCAGCCACAGAACATCAGTCAAGGATTCGCTGTCGACCCGACCTACTTTTTACTTCGAGCATTCGGAAATCTATAGACTGCAACCGAAACGTGCAATGTGCACTTCACGGGTTTTCCATCTATGATAATAATAAATGAAAAAAATAATAATAATAGTTGATTGAATCTATATAATCATTTTATACACAGTGGCGGGACTGCCATACAAGCCCAAAAGCCCGTCTCGCAGATTTTAACATAATACGTGTTTATATATTTATATAACTTATATAATTACGTAGTCGTATAAGTTATATATGACTAATGACATTATTATATTTCTTTTAATGCATTAATAAGGAAAAACAGGCGTTTAGGCTTATATGGTGGTCCCGCCACTGTTTATACATATAAATCCAATCAACTAATGGTGATCCCAAAAGGCATTATAGTAGCTGACCAAATATTTGTAATTTCTGTCCAGAAAATAAATAAACTGAACTATTATTGCCATTTATAAAAATAAATTTATGTGAAATATGGACAGATGAGCATGAGGCTCACATGATGGTAGGACCTATTTACTTCGAGAATTCGGGAATTCATAGACAGAAACCGAAACGTTTAGGTTATTTCATCCATGAATGGCGATACTTTTATTTATATTAAGACAAAAATCCAAGAATCTGTTCTGTTTATCATTCCACTTCAATTCACTAGAAAAATACACATAAATCAAATAGAAGTATTTTCGAAGTGTTTGCATCTGAGTATCAGGGAATATCAAAATGATTGCTTTGTAAACAGGTCGACAAATAGTCCGGGTGACGACACTTTAGGAGGTTATTGCTGTGACGTTTTTTAAGATTTATCAATGTTTTTATACGAAATAAAGGCGTTCTTTCAAGGAGAATTTTTCAGAGGATTCTACGTTAAGATTTAAATAGATACTCGTACAGAGCGTACTTTTTGATCCTTAAGCCGAAAAGTGGTAACTAAAAATATTTTCTTGTGTTTGTAAGAGCTTATCGACATCAGAAATAAACACTACGCTTACTTGAAAAAGTATACTTTACGCCAGAAGAATTCAAAGAAAAATCGTGATAACTTTTAAATTATTTAAGATAATTTAAAAGTTATAACTAAGTTTATGTATTAGCTTAACTTAAAGCTATATAGTGATAATTTTTCTTTAAAATGCATTCGGCGTGAATAAAATTTTTCAAGTTAGCGTAGTGTCGATATAATAGTCTACATGAATTCAACTAAAGTCATAAGGTGATCTTGCCTTAAATATTTATAAAAATATAGTTATCACTTAAACTCATCTCAAAGGTAAGTCAGAAACTGAAATTTACAAAATATCCATTATTTCAAAAGTAGTTTCAGTTGAAATGACGTTTGGCTTATGACGACAGTGTAGCAAAAATATAATCAAAACGACTTTATAATATTACCTTTGAAAATATAATATTACAGCATATTACTCGTATAATATTTGTATCTGATGACTTGATAAATTATTACGCCATCTCCTGGACTACAGCGAACGACTGTACGTGACATCTGGAGAGTTCGAAACTGAGTTTTCTAATTTTATTTTCGCTCGAGAAGTTTGTTTATTGTATATAGAACTTTGCGACACGTGTATTCTCTCAGTAACTCAAATAAGAACCGTGATATTAAAAAAAATATATTTATTAAACACTAGCAACGCGCCCCGGCTTCACACAGGTGCAATATACACAAAAAAATGCCTATGTTACTCACTGAATGAATGAATGAATGAATGAATGAATGAATGAATGAATGAATGAATGAATACTTTATTGCACAAAAATTTAAACATAAATTTTACAAATCTTATTGAACTAAACTTAAAATTAATTGTCCAAGGGGCGACCTTATCGCCTAACGGCGATTTCTTCCAGGTAACCCTGACATTTGAGAAGAAATTGATTGTAAAAATGGATAGAGAATAATAACATCAATACTAAAAATTAACAGAAATAACATAAAGTACAATAAAGTCAAAACAACAAATACATATACAATAAATTATTCACAAATACATAGTCCAGATACATCACAAGAAAGCAAGAAATATAAAAAAAAAAAGAAAAGCAAAATAAAATTTAAATATTCACACACTTTGAAGGAAATGATTTTTAACAGATTTTTTAAACGCATTATAAGTTTGTGCTTGTCTGATCACAGAAGGTAATGAATTCCATAATCTTACAGCCTGTACAGTAAAGGAACAGTCATAAAAAATAGTAGAGTGGATAGGCATATTAAGAGTAAGGTTAGTAGTGGAGCGAAGATCGAGTTCATGAGAAGACCCCATGAAAATGAATCTTTTCTTTAAGTAAGAAGGAGTGCGTGGATCGAAGAGAATAGAGTATAAAAGACAGAGAATATGAGTATTTCGACGAAGTCGGATTGGTAGCCATTTGAGTTTTGAGCGATATTCTGAAACATGGTCATATTTACGTAGGCCAAATATGAACCTTATTGAAAAATTTTGAAGTCTCTCTAATTTATTTAATTGCTCCTCAGTTAGGTCTAAATAGCTTGCATCCGCGTAATCAAGAATAGATAAAAGCAAGGACTCTGCCAGCAAGATCTTTGTAGGAATGGGTAAAAAATTCTGTAAGCGTCTCAACATTGCTGCAACACCATATATCTTTCTACTAACTTCTTTTACTTGAACACTCCAAGATAAAGTTGAATCAAAGTACAGACCAAGACTTTTAACTGACTTACTGTATGGAACACGGACACCATCTATCAATATAGGAGGTACATTATCCCATGCCACTCTAGACACAAGGTAAGAACTGCCTATTATAATTGCTTGGGTTTTAATTGGATTAATTTTTAATCCATATGATTGAGCCCAATCGACAATCACACGAAGATCGGAGTTTATACGTTCAACACCTTGGTTGAGATCCTCTAGTGTGGTCTGAGTGTAGATTTGAAGGTCGTCAGCGTAGAGATGGTAGAGAGAAGAGAATTTAGAAGAAATAGAATTTATAAAAACAGCAAAGAGAAGAGGTGACAAGACGCCGCCCTGGGGTACGCCTGCAGTAACATCACACCAGGAAGAAAAAGCTTCATCCACACGAACGCACTGTTGTCGTCCGCGTAAATAGTTACGAAACCATCCTATCACATCAGGAGATATATTAAGCGAATGCAGCTGAGCTAACAATATATCAAAATCGACTGTGTTGAAAGCATTGGAGAAGTCAACGAGAGTGAGAATTGTTAGCTGCTTACCATCCATTCCCATTCGAATATCATCTGTAACCTTGACCAGAGCGGTGACCGTGCTATGACCAGCCCGGAAACCGGATTGGAAGGGATCGAGTAAGGAGTTTTTATTAAGAAAGAAGTACAGTTGTTTATGTACAAGACGCTCTAAAATTTTAGAAAGAAATGGTAGGATAGAAATAGGACGATAGTCGGAATAGGCAATAGGATTACTTTTCTTAGGAAGTGGAATTACGTATGCCTTCTTCCAAATTTGAGGAAACTGGCCGGATGTGATGGAAAAGTTAAAAATGTGTGCTAGAATAGGAATAATGATATCGAGGATAGGGATAATCATAGCACGGCCAATGCTATCGCAGCCCAGAGCATTTGAGGAGATGGATAATATGTTCTGCCTAATATCACTGTCTGTGAAAGGAGTGAAAGTAAAAGAAGAATAATCAGGTGTCGGTAAAGAAGAAAGAAAATTAAGAGTATCAGTCTTTTTAACTGAATCGAAATTAACTGTTGTGCGAGAGAAATGCTGATTAAGTAGATCGAGGTTAGTATTAGAAGAAACTGTGTTATGTTGAGATTTACCGACACCAAGTGATTTTAGAAATTTCCAAGTCTTAGGTGTATTGCCATCCTCAACAGATTGGTGGAAATACCGTCGTTGTGCATCTCTGCACCTCATATTACAGTGATTACGAATATTCCTATAAATCTCTCGATTAGTGTCCGAGTTACTTTGTTTAAATTTGAATTTTGCAATATTTTTTTTATGCATTATAGATTTTAACTCATCTGTGAGCCAAGGCGCGGGAGCGTGTTTCATTTTTATACCTCTAATAGGCGCATGTTTATCATATAACTCAGTTATAATTGCGTTAAATATATTAACTTTTGAGTTCATTGTGTCAGCTGTTAACACCGGAGACCAATCTACACTCCGCGCATCATCGCATAAATCTTTGACATCCATTCCACCAAAGTTCCGCTGAAGCAAGATCTTATGCTTTTTTTTGGGAGGACGAATCAAGTATGAAAGAAAAATAAGGTCGTGAAAGGAGAAAGCATCAGCTGAGAGCTGCCCATGTTTAACAACGTGATCAAGAGAAGAAACGATAATAAGGTCAAGTAGAGAAGGAGTGGAGCCTGGAAAAAAGTGAGTTGCATTAAGAGGAAGGATATTTAAATTACAGGATGAAATTATAGATTTAAGCTTATCACTTCGAGAATCATTTTTTAGTAGGCATGTGTTGAAATCCCCCATGATTATTGTGTGTTGATATAAAGGACATAAATCTTCAAGAATGTTTTCAATAGTAGAGAAATAGTTTATAATTAATGACGGGCTGTAAAATACGCCTAAAAGTAGCTTTGAATTAGATATTATTACTTCCAGCAAAAGGTGTTTGGCAGCATCTGCTAGCGGTGGTTGAGGAGATGCATTCACAATCGAGAATGGAATATTGGAACGTAAGTAAATAGCAACCCCTCCACCAACACGCCCTATGCGATCATTTCGTATGAGAATGAAACCTGGTATGGAGTAGCAAGATGAGGAAAGACAAGGTTTGAGCCAAGATTCGGAAACAAGTATAGCATGGACAGAATTCGAAGTAAAAGATGCAAGCATATCTGTGAAGTGAGCCGGAATACTCTGAGCGTTAATGTGTACAATATTAAAGTTTTTAGTAACATCAGAAAAGGAAGAAGTAAGCATACTATTAAGGGACAAAAGTTCTACACTATCATTACCACTATGATCAGAATTATTTATACTAATAGATGATAAAAAATCATTACTATCAGTTATTGACGTAATTTTGATTTAAAAAAAAAATAAATAAATAATATAATTAAAAATCCAGACAGTCTTATGTATGTATCAATAAACTATTCAAACAATACTCTATTTTACTATACCCGCCAGCTACATTCAAAATATTATAAAATAAATTAACACTGTAAAAAAAAAAACCATAAACAAATTAAATAACAAAAGAGAAAAAAAAAGAAACATAAGAATAACAATTTTATGAACAAATCCTTGACCAGTGACAGTCGAAGGATGACATTATATTATACTAGTTTTGACAACTTAAACCTCAAAACCAATTGTAATAGAAATAATGCAAAGTAGCAAAGTACCTACCTATTTAATTTTATTATATAAAAAAAACAAATTATGATTAACTTGAAGTACTCAGCATTAATTTAAATTGACCTTTGATAAAAACAATTTTTTTGACAATTTACTAAAATGTTCAAATGACATGACATTTGTATATTGACAATTGACATGACAGCCAAACATTTACATATTAAAACCTACATAAGTACCTACATTAAAACAACGAAAAATATAAAATATGATACACTGATAATGTAGCTTCTACTATTGATGAAATAATTTTTAAAATCGATCAACTAGTTTTTGAGTTTGTTCATAACATACAAAAATCCAAACATACACATCTTTCCTCTTTATAATATTAGTATAGATATAGAAGTATATATAAAAATCCTCATCCTAGATATAATTGTTTATTTACACTTATATTACAAAGAGGAAAGATTTGTTTTTGTGTATGTTTGCAACAAATAACTCAACACTCACGTGTGTGTTAAATCATTGAAATATAATAATTAATTTGTGTATGTGTGTGTTATAGTAATGAGATTTTACAAAACATTGTGACTATTTAACCATTTTATGAACTGTGAACAATTCTGTATTATTATTAATTATCAAATTCTAGTGTTTTACTGGCGGTTTATATTTTAATGTGAATTAAAAACAAACCTGTTATAAATGCGAAGGTTTCTTTGTCCGTCTGTTGCATTTTCACGTCTTAACCACTTATCTGATTTTGATGATTTTTTATGGAGGAACGTTGAACCTCAAGGCAAAAATTGAGTAGTGTTGAGTAGCGAATTTCCTTGGGCAGTGGTGATTACTTACCATCAGGTAACCCACCTGATCAGTTGTAATAAAAAAAAAACAAAGATCCGTCGGCTGCCAACCTGTCACATTGACACCTGACAGCTGTCAAATGTCAATGTGAACAGATTATACCTACTCTGTTACATGAATAGGGAAAATGCATGTGATTCCAATGAGGGTCAAACATTTTTTTAATAAACTTTATTACTTCAGAATTACGTTTCCATCAATGTTTTTATTACAATTTCAGTTTTGAGCAAGAAATTAATTTTTAAAAAGTGGAAATTAACAAATACTTATATATAAAAAGCCACGCCATTGGTCACGAATATGACGTAAACGTCTATGCCAGCAACTGTTAATGCTACCGAGTGCATAGTTATTAGGTGTTTCTGCTTGACGTCATAGTCTATTAACTAAGCCCGCGAATTTGACGGTCGTATAAAATGCCCGTATCGGTTGGAAATTTTTAACATTTTTTTAAATACTTTAAATAATTTTTTTAAGTGTTGAATATTTTTTTTTCAATTATATAATTATGTAAGAATAAAAATATAAAAAAATACATGCATATTCCCTATTCTGGACGGTCGTTCTTTTGTTACAGTTGTCGTGGTATGTGCCAACCCTAGTACCGTCCGGGAGATTATGTTAGCAGCTGATGACCTCAATATGGTGTCTTCGGGGGAATACGTCTTCTTCAATATAGAATTATTTTCGAAGTGAGTTCTTATTTTATAAGAATTGAAAAAAAAAAAACAAGTAATATGTACTAATACTATAAAACTGGAAAACCATTCAGTATATGCGAGGTTTTAGCCTTACATTGAGTTTAAGCTCCAAAAGCACTCGCTATCATTTAAAAATATTGACATGTCGAATACATCTCTATTGAAAAAAAGGATCTTGTTACCAAAATAATATTATTAAATATTTTTCCTTAAACAACCAGCAAATAAAAAAATATACTTAGTAATTAAATGATAAAATGAGTACAATAAGGCGTAATACCTTATTTAAAATAGTTATAGCAATTACCTCTTGCAAACAAACAAACTAAATAAATTATTACTGTATGAGTTAAAGACAAATGTCTTAATTTGTGCGTGGGCATTATTGACGTAATTAAACTTCCAGTCTAGCATCAGCGTCTTCCAAAGAACCCTGGAAGGTGGAAGGGGATACCGATGAGAGGAACGAGAGAGCGAGACGGGCGTATAGTGCTGTCCTTACCGTTACCAGCCCAGCGCCAGAGAAGGAAGAATATTTGGAATTTTCTGATAAGGTATCCTTCAAGCTCAAAGTTCAAAGATCTTTAAAGTTTACTGTCTGTGAAATATTGTCTAGTTCAGCCCCACACAAGGATAGTCTAAATAAGTTTGTCTATCTAAAGTTATGGTCGGCGACATAAATCGCTAAGCATTTATAAATTATCATACTTTAAGGTTAGAAAACCTAAGCAGTGTTTTAATTAAACTTAATTCTAGTATTTAAAGTCCTTTCCTTCTTTTCAATACTTAGTTTTCAGTCTTAAAAACTTTTTGAAAATTTTATTTTTTATGTTAGATATCAATAGATGAGCTTTAGGCTTACTTGATGAATGATGAGGCTTACGTGAAATTTACGTGAGATGTTCTGTGAATGTATTTTTATTTCGAGCATTCTGAAAATTGGATTTGATATTCAAGTTATATTGCTCACTCTTTTACTCAATGAATTGCACAACTATAAAATTTTGATGTTTTTAAAACGAGTATATACTCAGAGAAGAGAGAAGCAACCAACATTCCGAAACGATAGTAGCTTATAACAACGACGATTCAGAAGTATATGAAAGTTTACTTAAATAAAATATTTGTTTTTTATTAACAAAGTCCAAACGATAGGTCAAAGATCTGGCTGCTACGAAGTATAACTACACATTTGGCAAAGGCGAGGTCGTGTCTACGTTCGTAGCAGCGTTCTACGATGCGGTTCTCCTCTACGCCCTGGCGCTAAACGACACTCTACAGCAGGCCGATGACCCTCGAGGCCAGTTGGATGGCGCTACGGTTATTAGAAACATGTGGAATAGAACATTTCAAGGTTTGTTTATTATCTGTGGTTTAATTAGTCGGCGAGGTTTTATTCTCCATTTCGCGGTGTAAGAGTCAGATGTATGTCTACATTTTCTCAATTTTACAGGAGACTTAGAAATACTGTGACAATCCGCCACTTAAAATTTTACCAGGTTTTAATACATATCGGTATATTGGTATAATATAATATTAAAGGTTTAAAAATTTAAGAACTATATAGTCACGTATGAAGAAATACTATTTTTGGGATTTTTGTAGATCTGGGGGCACGGTAGTGCCCCCGCCAAGTCGAGCAAAAAGTGGCACGGCCGTACTATCCTATTCTCGAAGTAGTTCGAGCCATTTTCGACCCCCTATAACTTCGTTGTGGATAAAACTAGAATCCTGAATTTTCAGTCACTAAGCAGGCATTGTATAAAATCGGTATATTTCAAATATCATTCTGTTTGAACCAGTAGTTTAAGAATTATAACTAGTCAAAGTTTGATAATTTGTCACTCACTCACTCACTCACTGACTGACCGATCATCAAAACTCTAAGGCACTTCTAGCAGACATAGAAACTTGAAATTTAGAATACAATTAGTGTTTAGTCTATAAATCAAGGAAAAACTACAATATTTTGAAATTTCGGTCCAGTTTTCTAGATATACAATTTTTTTTTGTATTTTTGTATGTAATGAATAACTTAAAAACTACTGGACCGATTTTAAAAATTATTTTACCGTTAGAAAGCTACATTATCACTGAGTAACATAAGGTATTTATTACTAGAAAAAAATAGAGATCCTTAGAAATCCCTACTAAAAATAACCCAAGGTGTAAAAAAATTAGCCATAAAATGTCTTTCATCGCATGTGCTGCGGAAAGTATTGATGATAGAACAAAAAAACGTTCTACAATATTATAGAACATATCAAAATCTACAAAAAACTTCACGAGACCATATGTCCAACTATTGTAGTTATGTCACTATAACTACTTTTTTACATTAAAAAGTTGATAAAAATGCCGATCAAAATCAGACTATGTTATCCATAGCTTTGTATTAATTCTTATCCAAATAAACTAAGAAAAGGACTATCTACAAAAAGAAATGAGATGCCATCAAAAACATAAATTGTAAAAAAACCCAAGTCTTGCAACTCAGTTCTTCTATCGTAAAAAGTTGTGAGATCCATATAATACCAAGTCGGTCAATTTATTCAGTCTCTACTGAAGGATCCTTCTGTCTTAAGTAATTACATGATAAGCTAACCTAACAATATCTTATAGTGATCGTATCAATGCCAATATTAAAAATCTTTGATTTTTAAAATAAATAGATTGACTTGGCAATCGCACTAAACAATCTAATTTAATATACGTATAATATGTATTACTTGTGAGATACATTATGTTTTTAATGAAATAAAAAAAGATACATTGTGATTTCATGCGATAGCCGAGCCAATCTATTTATTTTAAACATCAAAGATTTTTAATATTGGCATTGATACGATCACTATAAGATATTGTTAGGTTAGCTTATCATGTAATTACTTAAGACAGAAGGATCCTTCAGTAGAGACTGAATAAATTGACCGACTTGGTATTATATGGATCTCACAACTTTTTACGATAGAAGAACTGAGTTGCAAGACTTGGCTTTTTTTACAATTTATGTTTTTGATGGCATACTTTAATCTGGTTCTTATATCGCGATTTACAATAACAATAAAATGCTTTCTAATGATAACACACATACATGATATATTACAATTAATTAATAATATTATAATCTAATTCTTTAAAAAAGTTCAGTTTTGTTACGGGGAGTAGCCAAAGCCAATTTTAGCCGTGAAAACATGATTGTAACGAGGTGGCCATAACGCTTCGCAGCGGCATATTGGAACGGAGTTAACATTACCAAAGTTTCGGAATTGTGCTCGAAATCTGAGCGTCAAAAATGAAAATTCGTTCTTCGACAAAACCTTAGTAATTTGCTAAAGTTAAATACAGCCAAACAGTTGCTGATATCTGTTCACAAACACAAATGCAATTTGAGTCGCTCAGTGGGAGCTATGAGTTAGTTGAAATAATGGTATCACTTTTAGCATAAAATTAGAATTTTTTCTCTTTTAATATGAATCCATATTAGAATTAATAATTATTTTTATCTACTATGTTGCATGAGAAAGTTTGAAGTCTTTGGTAGACATAAATTAAGTTAGGATTTTATCCTTTGGGGCAAAGAGGAAAGTAATATTTGCATGATCAGAAATAAATTATAAACTACACGCAAACATACTAAGTGCGTTCTTCATTCATTATTACGAGTTATTTTTATGTAAGTTGGGGTTGTCGAGGCTCGGTCAACTGTAAGGTGCTGTATAAATATTTATTTAAAATACTTGGATATCTATAAAATAAAGTCAATATGTACAATCATATCACAGATTTTTTTTTGTAATATGTCGAGATGAGTGTGAGGTTCACTTCATCATTTATCATAAGACATCCACTTGGATACGGTCGACTTTTTTTTTAGCGCTTTTCATAGTTTTTCCTTTTGTGGTTTTATGATCATTTTTTGGTTGGAATTTTGATATTCCTTTCCTATCCTTTAATGCCAAAATGACTAGACGTGGTGAACATAATAAATATTTATAAAAAATTATAAATATATCAACACCGGCATTATTTGAACCACGGAGTAGGTAATCATCAATTCTGTGATTTGAACGTCCCCTCATTGCCACGTCCCATCAATTGAAAGGTTGTGTTTATTTTTAATTTAGATATCAACAGGCGAGCATGAGGGTTACTTGATGGTAGGTGATACCCAAGCCACAGAACAATCAATGATGTGCAGCTGACTTACTTTTTTCTTTGAGATAGATTGAAATCGAAATGGCCAATGTGTACTTCACGGGTTTTCCATCTATGAATGGTGGTTTATTACCCGGTCGGAATTTTGATATTCTTCCCACCCGTTTTATGCCCGAAGTGACCAGACGTAGGGAAGTCGTGCTTGGATTCGATCTCGCGACCTGTCGGCGCGTCAACGAGCCCGTGTAGCCCATCACCTCAACAAACCCCTGAAAACATTATTCTAATGGAATTTTGATATTTCGCCCTCATAATGTGTTACATATACACATATAAGGTATTTTGTGTGATTTATAATAAATAGGTATCGTGGCTCCACATTACATCATGTTTAAACTCGTTTCAATAATCGTAAAAATTATCTCTGTTTTTTGTTGTTGTGTTACCCCGTTTCTTTTACAAATTTAATTTAATTATTGTGCGTTCATTTGGTGTTTTTAATGCATTTTTTTTGTACAATTGTTATGTCGTTCCAAGCCAAAATCAAATCTGAGCAGTCACTGAAAATCAGCGCCACAGCATTAAATGATGTGGCAAATGCTGTGTGGATGTATTTTTTAGCCACGTCATTTATTAATATTACTCTGTTTTTTCTTTATATTTTGCATTATTTTTTTAATTATTTTAGTTTTAAATGCAATACAAATGAAGAGTTCATTTGTATTGTATTTTTGTTATATAGTGGCTAAATAAACGTTTTTCATAATTTCATTTTTAATACGTAAATAATGTTTTCTGCGCAACAAACAAAAGAAATCCTACTCTTCCAAGTAATAACAACAGGCTTTTTTTCACAGGCATCACAGGCGAGGTGATCATTAACGAGAATGGCGATCGTGTGGCGTCCTACTCCTTGTTGGATATGAACCCGAATACGAGCAAATTTGAGGTTAGTTCCCGAATGCCCTGCGCATACAAATTGTCCACGAATTGAGGGCAGTGTTTACGTGACTTGTTGCGAATGATTACATACTTTGTTGGTACTTCTTTTTCTCATATTAACGCATTTGGAGAAAAGTGTAAGGAACATAATATGAAGAAAAATAATAAGTAACTATTCAGAATAGCATATACAGTATTTACGACCTATTTGTTATAAATATGCTTACAATATAATAAACTAAAAAAAAATTAATTAATAAAGTTAATAATACAAACATTAATAGAATGAAAAATTTATCTCAAAAGGACACCACTCAGGCACTCAGTATACGTTGAGATCTATGAAATTGGCCCCAACACTGATCTTCAATGGTTCCGGTTGCAGTGGCTTAAAAAAAGGATAATATTATTATGTTTTCACTAATTTCCAATGAAGTGAAATACATATTTGAATGAAGTCAAAAGTGAATGTTTTATTTAGTTGTTTTACGTGGAAGTGATGCCAGGCAATGTGAGGCAATATTGCTCTTTAAAATATCTACATAAAAGTCTATATCTACTAATATTATAAAGAGTAAAAATTTGTTTGTTTGTTACGATTTTATTCAAAAATACTCAATCGATTTTAAAAATTCTTTCACCAATAGAAAGCTACATTATCAGCAAGTAACATAAGCTATTTTTTTGTGTATAGTATTTTTTGACCCTAAACTTTCAAAATTGAATAACTTGAAAACATAAAATTTCATACATAAGTTTTAGCACTGTACCCTCAATTTTCCATTTTCCACTTATATTTCATAATATATACAAAGGACTAACACAATATTAATCCCATTTTGCTTTTAAATTAATTTTTAGGGTTCGTACTCCGTACCAAAAACGAAACCTTTATAGGAGCGCGTGGGGGTATCAAGTTGAAATTCAAACACTGCAAGGGATTGCAGCAGTGAAAAAATCAAACTTCTAAGTCGACGCAATCAAAAGATACGGCCGAGGGAATTAAAACCTATAGGATACTCCCCGTTGACCTACGTATAGAATCATGAAAAGCATGAAGCAATGTCATGTAGCACAAGTAAAGGAAAATATCAGAAAAAAATGTAGTTTTTTTTATTAGGAAAATCATTTCTTAATATAAAAAAATACAAAATTTTATTTGTACGGAACCCTCGGCACGCGAGTCCAACTCGCACTTTGCCAGTTTATAATCACGCGTGAGTTGGATCTGACACGCTTTTTTACCCAAAAAGGGTAAGCATAATTACGCCCTCATTTTCTGGTTTCCCTCTTTCAAGGTTAAGTTTTACAAAGACCCTATATAATTAAAAGTGACCCACTTAAAAGTCTTCTTCGTTTTGCTGAAAAATATACAATTTTTTTTGACGGGCTCGTTGGCGCGTTCAGTAGAACACCTACCGTGCGCATCGATGGGTCGTGGGTTCGAATCCCACCGGTACGACATGATTATATTTTTCTGTAAGCATGTCTTCTCCACGGTAACTTCGGGGATTGATCGGGTGGGAGGAATATAAAAATTCCGACCGGGTAACAAACCACCGTTCATAGATGGAGCACCGTAAAGTGCATATTGAGTGTTTCGGTTTCATTTTATGGATTTCCGAATGCTTGAAGTAAAAAGTAGGTCGACAGCGCATCACCTACCATCAAGTGAAACTCATGCTCATCTGTCGATATCTAACTTAAAAAAAAATCGATTGTGTACACAAAATTATGTGCAATTTAATAAAATTAGTTTAAAAACTACCCTATTCTTAAGTATCAAATGAGATAAAGACCATTATAGATCATTCATTATTATAGGCCTTCAGGAAAACAATTCTCAAGATATATATTTTTTAAGTCGTTTTAATAGCAATAATATTGAAACAACTAGTGGGCACGAATCCCTAACATGTTCAGAATATTTAACAATAATGTACGCAATTCTTTTTTTTTTTTTTATAATATAGGGGGCAAACGAGCCTGCGGCTCACCTGATGGAAAGTGAACACCGCCGCCCATGAACATCTGCAACACCAGAGGACTTGCAGTTGCGTTGCCGGCCTTTACTTCTATTTATTCTATTTATTTGATTGCTACCGAGAAAAACGATATCCATTTAGTGTAATAATAATAATTACAACAAAACCTATTATTTCTTTTATTTTTACTAAATCGAATTAAAACTTCAAACTTTGTTGACAAACAATGTCACTGTATTGCTTAACAGCGTCCGCGTTGTTTACAAATATTAATTAAAGCCTAAAGCCATTTTGATTATGTAATCTTGTTAAAGGCATATCATGTCTCACTCGTTTGTTTCAGCGTAGTATTACACGAATCCTTCGTTAGCGTGCGCTAATTACTGTGAAATAGTCGTTGATTAAATTTAATACACATTGTGTGTTATATACGTCAATCTTCATTTATACAGCAACACAAACTTATATAACAATTGTTGGCGATGAATACGCTGGTACTGGGTTCGAGGATTAAAAAAATGTTAAAAATACGTGTATTCGTTTTTGGATCTGTAACAAAAAGAGAAATCAAAAAAATCTAAGCAAATAGTAAAAAGTATAGAAATTACATTATGTACAAAAGAGTTTAATAACAATATTATATTGAACTATACATATACGTATTATAAAATCACAGAACAGAAGTATAAAATACTTTTTTGACACAAGAATCACTCTTTAATTTCTGGTAAAAATATTTAGTGAAGCGGTATTTTGATTCTACTCTTTTATTATATAGTATAGTTATATTATATGTAGATTAATTCTAATATTAGTATGAATTCAGTCAAAAAAGTTACATATATGATTCGTAGGATAAAAATGTAAATTTTAGCGCTTCCAGAAAATAGCGATGCATAGTAAATGTTCTATGAATATCAAATATTTCATACACATATTCTTTTTTTTAATACGCTACGTATCCATAGAAGAAAGTTACGTACTTCTGTATTTCGCTCTAATGTACACTTGACTTCATACTTTGTAGAAATTAACTTCATGAACCATTATTCAACTGCTGTCTTCAAAAACATGATGTGTTTTTAAAATATTGATTTTACTAGTCATTTATATTAGTATAGGTTTAGTCTTATAAATTCAAAAATCAAACTTGGTATCATAATCGACGATTTATGTGAAGCAATTTTAGGTAATTTGTATGAATGAAAAAAGAAAATATTCAGTTTCACCAAAACATTAGTTGTAATTAGTTACACAGTTATGAAAACAGTATTTTTTTAAATTTATATTATAATTCAATTCCTTAAATTTATTTCAAGCAGTTATCACTGTTTTACACCAAGGCGGCACCTCATACGTTTCGGCCTTTCGATTACTTTATACCGACCGTTCAAGATGGACAAACAAAAAAAAAATATAAAAAATCTAAGATTATTTTTTTTACTTAAGTAACAGCGGAATAAATAACATAAGTGATCAAAAGTTTTAATCCATTAAAAGTGTTTATATGTATGTGGAACAACTGAAAAGGTTTTAAGGTTTCCATTAAAAAAAAGCTACAATATCCTTAATAAAAAAAATGTTACATTGTTTTTTTTTTAAAATGGGGATGACAGAGAATGCACTGTATTGCTTTTTTAGGCGTGCAATGACTAAACTTACACCTCAACAATATCGCCATAAAAAGAAGTATACTTTATTTTTATTTAACAACTTTATTGCATTATAAATATATAAGGACTTACATAACAGAATAAATAGAGCAAAAGGTGGCCTTATCGCTACAATTCAGCGATCTCTTCCAGGCCACCGGTTCAGAATTATATAAAACTAAAAAGGAGAAGGGTAGGCGCTAAAGTTGAAGGATATTAGTACATGAATAATTAAAGATACAAACAAGAACTAACAAAAATAACAGCTAATTAACTAGAAAGAATAGAATCTAAGAAGAATATAACAATTCGACTTAAAACCTAAATATCATCCATGAATAACAATTTAAAATACAAACAAAAATTTTAATAAATTAAAGCTTATGAAAACTAGAAGGAATAGAATCTTAGAAAATAACAATTAAACTTAAATTCTAAACAAGATAAAGCAGTGTCAATAACATAGCACTTACTCTTTCAATAGTGTATGAAAGTGATCGGTGACCATTTTGACAAAAGAAGTCACATTTTGAGCACATTTTACTTGAAGGGGCAGCGCATTCCACAATCTAATCGCCTCTACTATAAAAGAACAGCCATAATACTTCGTAAGGTGGGCGGGCATGAGAAGCGATGACGTAGTAGTGTCACGAACAGTACGTGTTTGTCCCAAAAAACTTTTTTTTAAGTACTGAGGTGATCTAGGGTCAAATTGAACATTATATAAAAGGCGAAGGATATGAGTTTTTCTACGAAATCGGATAGGAAGCCAGCGTAACCTACAGCGATATTCCGACACGTGATCATATTTCCTTAGTCCAAATATAAAACGGATACACAAGTTTTGAAGGCGTTCAAGACGATTTAATTGATCTTCAGTAAGATCGAGATAGCAAATATCTGCGTAATCAAGAAGAGAAAGAAGAAGAGAATGAGACAAAGAGATTTTAGTAGGAATAGGAAGGAAGTTAGAGAGGCGTCGTAAAGATCCAGCTGCAGCAAAAAGTTTCTTACTTACTGCACCAATCTGGGCATGCCATGATAGAGTGGAATCAATATAAATGCCTAAACTCTTCACTTTGTCGCTATATGGAATACTAACACCATTGACAGTAACGGATGGTAGGTTAGCCCAATCAACTTTAAATACTTTAAATGCTTTATACCTGTGCTGGATACACCACTCAAGATTTTGTAGTACAATATAACATTAATATTATTCAATTGATACACTCTTCACGTTTGCAAGGTGGCGAGGTCATGCGCATATTCTAAACACGTAGAGCTGTGAGATCTTCGATAGAGTACGCCGGAAATCAGTATTATATGGTCTCCCATATATTAGTTGTGCATTATATAATATTTTATATGCATATTAGGCCTTCTTAAATACGTTTAAGTCTCTTCTATAATAGTGTATTGAGAAATATATGAGTTGTTCACTGCAACAGTCACAGAATGTTACTAACTCACTTTGAGACAAAACACCAAATTCCACACCACATCATCTTGAAATTAATTACCGTGCGCTTTATGAGCATTTTCTTCCACGCACAACATTTTTGTAGAATATATCGCTAGCGATACGATTGCCTTCAAGAAGAGAGCCTATTCATATTTTAAAAGGCCGACAACGCATCTGTAGATCCTCTTATGTTGCGGATGTTCATGGGGTCCGATTTCCATGGTGAGCTGCATGGACCTTTTGCCCACTTTACTGAAGAAAAAAAGATCTGTATAGATATGCTAGATCTGTATTATGCTAATTAAAATATTTATTTTAATTCAAATTAATATAAAGGGAATTATAAGATACAATGTATTTGAATAAATAATACATATGAAAGTTGTTGTTTGTTGACTTATAATTATTTTCCGCAATTGAACGGTGAAGTTTCGTTCCGGAAAACCAGAGGAGCCGCGAGAATTTCTTGTATTCAAATCAGTATTGAAGAAAGCCCATTAGCGCTAAAATTCGTCAAGTAATAACGAGTTCTCGATCGTCTTCAGAGAGTAATATAACAAGATTAACTTGATAAATGGTTAAATTTATTGCAAATATAAGAAATGTAACTCAAAGTCGGAACTTCTTTTATTTGTTCTGTATAGATCCTATAATTATGTAGTCACATTATTTGTTCGAAATTAGCTCTGTCCGTTTTAAATGTAAATGCCTAACTTTTATGAGCTACTTATGGATTTGTGAGTTGATTTTTTTTTCTATAATTGAAAAAAATAGCTCAATGTATTATAGTTGATGAATTTCCCGTCATAAAGCACACGTTTTACGTATAATTATTATTGATAATATCCACGGAGGATGTATTTAGTTACAGAATCTGTTACTGATAATAATGTATAAAATAAATTATTATATTTATACTGAAACGATTAATGTAATCTATACTTCTATACTAATATTATAAAGAAGAAAGATTTATTTATTTTTGTATGTTATGAAAAAACTCAAATACTACTCGACCGGTTTTAAACACCATTAGAAAGTTACATTATCAGCGATTAACAGTTTTGTGTATAGTACATCTACATTGCAGCCGTGTGAAGCCGGGGCGCGTTGTCGTGAATAAGTTACCAGTTGCGTTAAAAAAGGATTTTTAATAATATTTAATAAGCAGTGTACAAATATAATGATCAATCAAATAAGTTTAATGAAATTCATAATTTTTACCTTAACTTTTATTAACAACTAATTGATATGTCGACAAATAGCATAACTGCTTACATGATAATAAATGCTATAAACTATATTATAAGACATCAAAGTTGCGCTGTCGACCTATTTTATTTTTACCTTGCGTATTTGGAAGTCCATAGATTGAAAGTTTTTTCAGCGATTTTTTATATTTAAAATATAGAATATATTTATAGTTACCCTAATTTTGATATTAATCCCACCCTCATAATGGTTATTATTAAAAACTTTATTGATACTTACTGCATAGGCATACTTAAGTTAAAATAATTTTAGATTGCGTATTAAGTATTGTGTTTCTGTTTTGTATTTTCGGAGCATTATTTCTAATTACCGATAAAATAGACTAATTAAATTAGAGGTTGTTTAAATAAAATTATAAAGTCCAACCTTGAATCAAACCCTGATCGCGGTTGAAACTGAGGGAAGAGCATAAATTATATAACATATATTTTAAAAGAAACCTTTCTACAAAGCAAAACGTTTCAGGTGGTCGCGACTTACATAGCTGCGAACGCGTCGCTACAGTTTGTTGAAAACCGCCCAATCCACTGGGCGGGCGGGCGGACCACTCCACCACCGGATACTCCGAGATGCGGTTTCGATGGCTCCCTTTGTCCTGATACCTGTAAGACATTTCTCCTTTTATTTGAATCTGCTATCAATTCTTAACAGGAACTGAATACCGGTTAATTTACTATGGGAGTTATACCGGTATAATAAAGGTGTTTGTTAATATTCTTTCGTCTTTACTCATATTTACTGAAAAAAAAAAATACTGTGATAACTTTAGTGTTACTCTTTAAAACTAATATCATGGTATCTCAGTCATACCCGTAGTTTGGAAAATAAAAATTAACCGGTTTCAGTCCCTGATTCTTAATAACAATAAAAGTTAAATGATGTAAAAAATATATGCAACTATGAATTACCATTAATACCAGCAAAACTCTATATATCTACTAGTAAATTACCTTATTAGGGCATGGGGCAGATATATTTCTGTCTCTGTTCCACTGATTATTTTTACATTCTGCTGATAGAGGACAAATCTTTGTTTTTATTTATTTTTACTTAAAGATGTCATGTGGAACATGGTGTAATGGTTGCAGCTCCTTACAAAACATTTGTAAAACAAAAACTTGGCGATTAAAAAAGAGTGGCGGCGAGTTTCTTGCCAGTTCTTCTCGTCCGTTCTACGCCCTTGATTTGAGAACTGGCAGTAAATGTAAAACTAGAAGCATTTAATATGTATTTTTTATTGACGTTCATAAGTGTACATTGTGTTACCTAAATGAATAAATGATTTTTGAATTTTGAATTGAATTTTTTTATTAACAACCGTTCTTTCTTTAAAAAATAGTCAAAGTCAAAATACATAGACAGTAATCTAATTCCAAAGCGACAGGGCACGTTTTTCATTTGATGAGATGTCTTTGGAATATTTCTTTTAATTATAACATGGATATTGTATACGTACAATCAAATATATAAATCTTCTATAAACTTTATGAATTTTTAAACTGTTGCTTATTTTTATGTTAGATTTCAAAAGACGTAGTTGAGGTTCGTCGTTCGTCGGCGTTGGCAATTATTATCTGTTGAGGTATCACCTACCAACGAACCTCATGCTCACCTGACGATATCTAACATAACTTTAAAAAAGCCGTGAGAATAATTTCATTTATTTTGTTACAGCATTGCCGGTTTACGCAATCCTTAGTATAGTGCTGAGCTCCGTAGTGGTCATCTTGGCAATTCTATCAGTATTTATTTATAGGTAAGTAAAATATAACAACTGCGCTAACAAATTATTATTTATCTAGACAGTTGTTTGAAATTAACGCGTTAAATCGCGTTTAAAGACGAAATTAATGGCATTAAACGATACCTTGTATATTTTGCATAATAAATTGACGTCTAAAATTATATCGCATTCAGAATATTTTCATGTGTATGTACGTCATTACTTAGTTCCGTAATTTTATAAAGGTAATTTGAATAAAGATATTTTTATTTTAAATGTCATATAGTTATAGGTATATTTATTGCTTTCATAGACATTTGTATTTTCATTCTTTTGTATTATTACTTAAGATTAGACTGTCAAAAACAAAATTCTTGAACGAAGGCAAATACATTACGTTCTGCTTTCAAAATACGGAGATTTTTTATAGTGAGTTTCACACATGAAAATGATAATCGTGTTTTAATATGAAGTCTTAACGACATTTTATAAATTATTTTTTTATAAAAACGCCATTTTACAAGCCTGGTCAACATAAATCATAAAAATATAATAAACATTTTAAATCAATTAAATAAAGTGGAAGGATAAAATTGCCAAATAAATGACTTACTTTCCAAAAAAATCATATTTATCAAATAATGAAATACTAAGGAGTTCATAACTACTTGCAAATAAAATAAATGTTATTTAAAATTTTGTTATTGTAAAACATTGATATTTAAAATATTCCAATCAATTTGGATATATCATATACTGATTATTAAAAATTAATAAGGACTCGTATACTCCGATTTCGCGAATTGACTTCAAGTAAAAGTGGTTTAAACTATTAATACGTACACAATAAATAAATAGAAATAATAAATTTAAATGCGAGGTAGTCAATCGTGAAGTCTTGTTCAGAACAGTAGTGTACCCATGCTTTACTTACTAATTACATGGATTTTATTATTAATTATACAAATTGAAAATAAAACCAATATTAAACAGAAACTTTAAAGAATAGTGCAGCAAGCAGTAGAATGCAACGAGGATCTTAGCGCGACATGTGGGGTGATAGGGGACAAAATTAGAATGTTTGCTGAGGTATTACAGCTCGTTATGAGACATAATATGTTTAATGTACTATAAATTACTAGTATTAATTGGCCGAGTTATTATATTATTTTAAATTAATTAATATTTGCATATCATTTACAATACTTTTCCAACTTAATATTGCACTTTTAGAATTGAAGTGGCGTAATCTAAAATTCTTGTTTCTTGGTAAACGCTTAAAATACAATTCTTAACACTAAACCGAGCGGTCAAACAAACTCTTTCGAGACTGATAAAAATTGTTATATTCCAGTTTTTCATTTGTCTTGTTATTAATACCTATTCGTTACATTAATTTACCTACTCGTATAATTTCAAAGGGTCTGTTCTGGCACTCGTCAGCAGCTGCCGCGGCACCGCTTATTTCGCTCGCTCGACTTGGCTGCTCCTTTTTAGAGTGAAACTAGTAGTAGTAGTAGGGTTAGCCACCGCCTAGGTTAGATTATGTCGGTATGGTGACCACCGCGCACGAGTCGAGCGAGCGAATTGAACGGTGCCGCGGCAGCGGCCTACGAGTGCCAGAACCGAACCTTTGATACGAGTAGGTATTAATGTAACGAATAAGTATTAATAACAAGACAAATGAAAAACTGGAATAAACAATATCACTTGGTTTAATAAAAATAATTATAAACTCACTGTTGGTAATTGTTCGTTTACAAATCCCCGCAAAAGAGAACGTTCAATTACTAGTTTTGTGAATTTATTTTGATGAGCACTCAATGATTATTTGAACTCTATATAAAAAACGTTATCTTTCTGTCATAATAACAACAAAAGACGAAGGAATGTAATCTTTGGCCAATCAACGCATCTGTAAGGGAATGATGTTCATATCAGACATAGCTCGGATGATTTAAAAAATCATTCCTAGATTCCAATCATTCAGGTTTTTGCAACACTTCTTTCGAGAAATTCATAATTTTTCAATAATCCTACGACATACGTACATGATATTCTAAACATTAAATGTACTAAGATGAATGGTATAGACAAGTCTATTTACTGACGTCATCTTCTGGAACTGACGTCTCGCCGGAAGCTTTCTGTTCTGAATTACTGACATTAACGTCGTCAACAAATCTTTGAAGTTCTAGTCAGAGTAAATGTAAGCAGTAGAGCGCATGCACTCATTATAGCTAATTATCTTTACTTTCGACGAGTGTTCCACCTCTTTGGCGAGAATAGTATCATGATATTATCATTCCAAATTTAAAAATAATATCGTGTATATACAATTATGATTTGAGGATTCCTTTTATTTTTAGTAGTCGTTAAATAGAAAAAATATATATTATGTAAATTAAAAATATATATAATATGACCTACTCATCATCTGAATAATTAATGAAGATGCCGTTGAAATAGTATCACATACTTTGACATTTTTTTGACTGAATAAGTGTTCAAACGAAAACGTAAAAACAATTCCTACGAATATAAATCCAAAAGTGATTTGGTCATGGTCATGCTTATTATAAATAGTAATTTTCATACATTATCATAAAGTCTCCAATTAATTTTTTTGAGAACAAACAACTATCTCTACAAAATAAAACACATTAATTTGTGCGAAACCATAAATAAATATCAAATAAAGGATTTTTCCTAGAAATATTCTCGTTTCAATCCGTTTTTCATCAATAAACAGCTAAGTATCGTTTGTAAGGCATTTCAAAGAACCGGAAAACCCTTCAAAAAGAACGCTCCTTCTTGACATTTTTCTTTATACAATAAAACTCTTTTATAGACGAGTAACGCACTGTCAACGGCTTCAAGTAATACAATTCGAATACCCTTAACGTAAAGTAATATGAATAATATAACGCCGTAGTCAACGTTACGCTATCAAAGAAATATGGAGACGGAAAAGCGAAGAGAGTTTTATGTTCGACGTAAAATACATTTTAGGCTCGTACGTATAGCTAACTTAGAAAACAAAATAGTTCATATTCTTCTTATATAATTGACATAGTTTCTTATTTCTGGTCTTTTTATTTAACAAACTTTTAAATGTCTTTACAAACTTTGTCTAACCACTACCATTTTAGTTCAGAACCGCTTAACAGATTTTAATAAAAGGAACAAGCTCGAAGTAGGGACTCTGATATCTGGAAAAAACTTTCCCATACATAAGCCTTACTCTGCAATCCTTGTATAATATACGAAATTGATTTTAGATAAATTTACGCTACGGATAGATTCAAATTTGTTATCAAAAATTCCTAAATTGTAGTGATCCCAAGTGAAAAGAATGGGTTTTGCGAAGATTTATCACGACTTTATTACTTATTCTCTTGGTATAGCTAGATCCAATATTGGTTTTTAACGTGAACGTTTTTTATGTTTTCTGAATGGCTGGATAAATTTAGCTAGAGATACATCTCTGTAGATAATATATATTTTTAATAACTAAGTACTACCAAGTAAGCACTAAGAGCACATGCAATATAGCCTAACACGAATAACTATCTATATTCTATATACCTATATATAATATAGATGAATCCAACAAATAAAATATCACTAAAACGGCAGCCGTTCTTGAGTTATAAATTGTGTAACTAATAAAACTTTCTTTTATATATTCGTATATAGAATATTGTCATACATACGTATACAACTATACATGTACATCACGCCTTTTCTTTTATATGCAAAATATAAAAAATACTTTAACAAGGATTTAGTATCAAACATATAATATATAATACGTGTTCTGTTTAAATAAAATACTTTATAACGGATTAAAACGCGATTTATGATGTATGCCGACGTTTCGGATGCTTTTCAGTGGTCGCGGCATACTGCACGTTTGCTGAAAAGCATCCGAAATGTCGGCATAAATAATATAAAAAATAAATAGCGTTTTCATCCGTTATAAAGTATTTTTTTAAATGTGTGATACTCGCGTTAATAAAAGACAATATTAAGTGTTCTGTTCTGTTGAAGTCTAACATATAAAATACAAAATTGTCCTCTTAATATACATATTAATAATTATTATATAACAATATATAAAATTCTCGTGTCACAGTTTTCGTTGCCATACTCCTCCGAAACGGCTTGACCGATTTTTACCAAATTTTATATGCGTATTCAGTAGGTTTGAGAATCGGCTACTATCTATTTTTCATACCCCTAAGTGATAAGGGTTGTTCACCCTTAATTTTTTTTTTTTTAATTTTTGGACGAAATTTTTTGTTTTTATTTTTTTATAATGTGGCATTAAAAAATACATACAACCCTAAATTTTTACTTTTTTATCACCAATCCCTGCTTTTTTTTGTCAAAAAATCTAGACCCGTGCGAAGCCGGGGCGGGTCGCTAGTTATTATATAACTATTGTTTACACGATCGCGATAGCGTCGAGTCATACAAATACGGACTTGTATCATTCAATTATAAATGATAATGCAAATGTTTATCGCAACGCAGATTTAATATGCAATTAGCTTCGAGCATTCAATTATAATTCAATGAATCAGTACTGATATACTTACATAATACTAATACATCAATAATCTATGTATATAAATAAAATCAATTTATGTTTGTTCTATATGCACTAGGTACTAAACTATTTATCCGATTATGATGAAATTTTAGTGAGCTGTTCCGCATACACCCGCGAAGGTTTTTTACTTTATGTGGAACTAGTTAACACGCTCGGCTTTGCACGGGTGTAATGTAGATGTACTACATAAAAAATAGCCTATGTTACTGATAGCTTTCTATTAGTGAAAGGATTTTTAAAATCGGTCCAGTAGTTTTTGAGTTAAATCGTAACAAACAAACTAATAAAAAATTGTATATAATATTAGATTGCAGAGCATGTTGGGTTCAGCTAGTAATATACAAATATAGATCTATCGTGGGAATATCTATTAGTTTTGATAGCTAGCTTTGATTTCTTATAGAAATGTCTTTCAAGAAGAAACGAATAGAAAATATAATATTATTTATCATTGTCTCCTGATAGTGCAAATATCAGTTAAGTTCTTAGTAACGAAAAACCGTTATCCAGAAAAAGAAAAACCTTGCGGTTGTTGAAGAATATTCCTTACCATTCACTCTTAAAGTAGTAGCCTTTAACACGGAAGTTAAGTGTGACTGAGTAATATGTTGTGTATAGTTTTCTCATTCTATCCTCAAGATCCGTAATAATAATATAACTTTTAACGTTACGATTCTGATATGTTATATGTAATGTATTCACTTCATATTTGCACTTGTCGTTATTAATAATAAGCTTTATTAAAGTTTTTTAAGACACCAATAGTCGAAATTTTTCGGGTTCGCCTTCATAATTGGTGAATCCGCAAATAAGTTTAATATCTTTATTATTTCTCAAAGATTACAATAAAATAGCTTAAGAGAAATAAACGTAATAATAATTTATTTCAGAATAATTTCAGTAGAAGTTGTAAAAGAGAAGCGGGACTGCATTTTAAATCAATAAATCTAAGCAAAATCAATAATAATAATTGAATAGTAATTAATAGTGGAAATCCTTATTTATTAATATCGCATCGGTTGGAATACATTAGTGATATAAATTATATATTATTACATCAAGTAATTTATATAATCGCTGTTGATTCAATCGATCGACCTTTGATAGATAATGATACATCAATCATGGGAATTCTTGTGATTTATGCGATATTTGATTGAGTTAATGATAGTTTAAGATCTGGTTTATATATTTAACAGATGTTATTTTCAAGCGGAAATGGAAGGGGTTTCGTTAGGTTAGGTTGAAACAGACAATTGGGATATGTAATATTATTAATGAATAGCAGTGCGCCGCCGGCTTCACATGGCAATGTAGATGTACACAAAAAAAGGGGCTACGTTACTCGCTGATAATATAGCTTTCTATTGGTGAAAGAATTTTTTAAAAATCAGTCCAGTTGTTTTTGAGTTTATTCATAACATGTAACAGTTTATTCAAAAAATACAAAATATCTTTCCTCTTAATATTGTCTTTTATTAACGCGAGTATCACACATTTAAATAAAATACTGTATTAACGCGATTTATTATTTATATTGTTTAAATTATTTATCCCGACGTTTCGGATGCTTTTCAGCAACCGTGGTCGCGGGAGACTGAACAAAAACTTGGCGATTAAAAAGAGTGGCGGCGAGTTTCTTGCCAGTTCTTCTCGTCCGCTCTACGCCCTTGATTTGTGAACTGGTAGTAAATGTAAAATTAGAAGCATTTAATATGTATTATTTTTTATTGACGTTCATAGATGTACATTGTGTTACCTAAATTAATAGATTATTTTTTAATTTAATTGAATTAAATATGGCAACTTTGTGACATTTCAAATATAAGACAACTGTCATCTTTCAGTCTCCCGCGACCACGGTTGCTGAAAAGCATCCGAAACGTCGGGATAAATAATTTAAACAATATAAATAATAAATCGCGTTTTAATCCGGTATACAGTATTTTATTTAAATCTTTCCTCTTTATAATATTAGTACTTGTATATATATTGTAACATGTTTTAGGACAGACAATTTTTTTTTCTGTTTAGTTTGTTTTATCTAAACAAATATATTATTACCATTACTAAGCCAGATTCTATTACCAAAGCCACATAATGTCTCCATTCCTAAATACGTTTAAGAATTTATTGTCGTTTTTTAACAACGAACTGCTTTCAGGTATGTTCTTGAAATAACACACTGTCTCAATATTAAAATCGTATATTATTCTGAACACTTACCATAATACTGATTGATTCAGCCTAAATAATGAAGTTATTTGGAACAATACTTTTTTCTCAATTAATTATTATATAACCTTTATGGACTTCGAACGCTCCTCAGCCGCGCCGCAAGAAACAATACAACAGACAACTAATGTTGCCACTATAAAAAATGTGGTCTTATTAACACAGATAATATTAAATACTATAGATCATTTCCAATTAAAACTAAATATAAATACGTTACAATGTATTATAGAATTTCATTGTCTGTGCTTTTACGCTGATTCTCGCGATATCCGAAGTAAATCCATGGGGAAATAGTTTTAATTGCAAATATTGGAATATAACTCCCAGTCTTATTCTATGTGGACCATTATACTCTGGATATTATTTAAAGCCAGGGTTTCTTAGCATAAATACTTCATTTTAGGTGGCATCGTAGTCAACCGCATTTAGCTTTTTAAATATACCAACTTCCCATTGATTAATCAAAAATTAAGGCACTATAGCGCTGATTAAAATGAAAAACTCAACAAATAGATAAGCAATTTTGTGGTTATAGTCAAGTCGATACCAATTATATTGTTGTCTTTATATCAATAAAGCAATTAAAATATAAAAACAATACTATAAATTTTGTATAAAACCCGTTTAGTGGATATTGGAATTGTAAAACACAATATTCCTTTTCCATTTTTATTTTTTCCCGCCTCCATGACAGTGGTCAGTGTGAGGTGTTTAGCAGCGGAGATCCTGGGTTCGAATCCCGGGGAAATAAGTTTAAAAAAATTGTTTCGGTCGGGCAGGGTACTAAAGGCTGAAAAAAAGAAAAGAAGAAGTTGCCTATAAAAATGGTAAGTGACACAGAAATGGGTCTGCCCTATGCCCTACTAGGGGACTCGGGAATTCACTCATTATTTATTAAAGCTAACCTGATTTTTGAATAAAATATCAGTTTCTAACGAAATGCTAAAAATAGTTTTTCATAACGCTCTGCCCCGGGGATGTCGTGTCAAAATAAGTAACGTCATTATCGTACCCTTATAATAAATTCAAAAGATCAGAAGCGAATTATGTATGTTCCTTGACATTTTGCGTGTTTTTTGGCACGATAAGTACGCGTTCCAATAGGTAGCGTAATATGTTCATTCAATAAATATGAAAATAAAATAGTGTATAACGGATTAAAACTCGATTTATTATTTATATTGTTTGAATTATTTATCTTCAGACTAGCCTCCGAAACGTCGGGATAAATAATTTAAGCAATATAAATAATAAATCGCGTTTTAATCCGGTATACAGTAATTTATTTAAATGTGTGAAACTCGCGTTAATAATAATAAAAGATAATATCAATATTGTTATTTCCCACTGTCTTCTTCAGTAAATCCATAAAAGAAAATCTAGCTATACCTATTGGAGTCTGCATATCAAAGTCGCCGACAAGTCTGTGAGATGTTGTCGGCGGCGTTATTTTAAAAATCGCACAGTGACTTGTTCCGCCGCGTATTGCCAATAAACTTGCCGACAACAAAACTGCACGGTTCTGTCGGCCATTTTAGTGTCATATAATTTAACATTTAAAAAATTGTTGACATATTTTAAAGTTACAACCGGTAGTGATTTGGTATATATGTACACTAGTACTATACACAAAGTACAATCTCATGTCTACTATAGCCATTGACATATTGTTGATCGAAGACTATAGCCTATAATGTAGGTAGCTTTCTATTGGTGAAAGTATTTTTAAAATTAATCGAGTAGTTTATGATTTACATCGTAACAAACAAACAAATATGATATTTCCTCTTTATAATATTAATAAATATGTAATTTGGAATTAAAATGTACAGTTCTGAGCAAGAAGGTGTCATCAATAGCTACGACTTATTCATGTATTAACTGCATTACTTCGTTCCAGGCATTACAAGCTAGAAGCGGAAATAGCAATGATGACGTGGCGAGTAGGATGGAGTGACGTCTTGATTGGTGCTGGGCGGTTTCCTGGCAGTCTACATTCACTCGCTCGAAGGTACAGCTCAGGGGTGAGTGAGTACTGCTGATAGTTATAGATAACAGTAAAAACATTTTTTTTTATCTTAGATATCGACAGATGAGCATGAGGTTTACTTGATGGTAGGTGGTACTCAGCTACAGAAATAAAATAAAAAAAAAATATACTTAATTTTTTCAGAGAATATTTTATTTATTTTTAGAAGGAACTCGTAAAGTAATGTGAAAGTTCATTTTCTTGTCCAAAAGTTTTATGAAATAGTATTCTTTAGAAATATAATACGATCCAGGTTATCAAAATGAATCCGAGAATAATTTATTTTGAGTAAACTTACGTGAAAATTACATTTTAATTACGCTGATACGAGTATTATATTTTCGAAATATTATATTCAACCCTGGTGTTCCAGTGCGCTAATTGAATAGGATAATTAAATTGTTTTAATGGGGCATAATTATTATGATGAAAACGTACTAAAGAGTAAATTTCTTAATCAGGCATGAATCACTACACCAAATATTCTTAACTGTAGTATTTTGTTCTAAATTATACGAGCCTTGATCTTGGTGTAAACTTAGAATTTTTACGCTATATTCTTTTTCATTCGCTGAAATTTCATCACTACATATTATAAATCTCCTGTTTTGTGTTTTGAATGTCTTTACGATGTATATCATCAGAATGTAGTATTATGATCACTAGACACTACTTTATTTACACCTAACTTGTGAACAAAGGCGTATTGGAGGAAAATATTACCACTCCTTTTCTCATGGTGCTCTACAACATATAAACTCAATTTCGTCGAAATCTATGATGGACGTATTTGTTACCCCGCTTGTAAGAATATTCACTGTGCTCTGTTTCTTTCGTTCAAAATCGCCTACGCGCGATACTGTTTTTACATTCCACCCAGAACTCATACCAATATGCTTAATATGAAACATAGACTTAAGTTCTATTATGCTAGCCTTCTATTCGATGTGATTCATTAAAAATCTCCTTCTTATCTTTACAATAATGTCTCGTGGCGATTATTTGATAAACGCAGACCCTGCACAAATGTTTTTTCAGTCCCTAAGCACAGAACGGTAGTTTTAGGTTTCAAGCAACAAAATGTTGGAACGATATCCCACCACATATTCGAGAGTTGAGTACTAGATACTCGTTCAGATTAAAGTTAAAAGAATACCTCTTACATTTACAAGGAATCCATCATGGAACCTAGCTATGGGTTTTTGTTTATTTAAATCATACACAAATTCGCGTTTCCACTTAAGTTTAATTTATTCTGTTTTCTCTTATATGCACGTTCTTGAGAAATAAATAAACAAATGTTTTCTATTTCAAAATTAATTCAGCATTAGAAGAGATAAATCAGAGTTTGACTAATTTTACTTCTTTTTACGAATCAGGCCCTAAGTGTTTCCTATAATTTTTTGTAAATAATATGAACTTTGTTCCAGACGGCATACTCAGACGAAGGCATGTCGCTCGCTGGGGATCGGCAAATATACGCACCGTGCGCGTTTTACAAGGGCTGTCGTGTCGCTATCAAAAAGGTCGACAAACAACGCATAGACTTAACCCGTCCACTTCTCCTTGAACTTAAGAAGATGAAGGATCTAGAACATGATCATTTGGCCAGGTTTTACGGCGCATGCGTCGATCCGCCGCACTGTTGTCTGCTCACGGAGTACTGTCCGAAGGGGTCGTTGCAAGATATACTGGAGAATGACACTATCAAACTGGACTGGATGTTTAAAGTGAGCTTGATGCATGATATCGTTCGGGTGAGTTTGTTACTTTTGATTATAATTTACCATGCTAGTTATTCTTACAGGTGTTTACCAAAAAAGCAGGCATTCCCTGAGCTTTTGAAAGACTAAATAATTTGATTTATTAAAACTAACAAAATAGTTGCTACTGAACACTGAAAATAATTTTGACGGGCTCGTTGGCGCGTTCGGTAAACCACCTGCCGTGCGCATCGATGGGTCGTCGGTTTGAATACCACCGGGACGACATGTTTATAATTTTCGGTAAACATGTCTTCTTCATGTCTGGTAACTAAAAGCATTGAACGGGTGGGAGGAATTTCGAAATTCCAACCGGGTAACGAACCATCTGCATCGTTTATAGATAGAAAAACCGTAAAGTGCATTTTGCGCATTTCGGTTTCAGTCTATGGATTTCCGAATGCTCGAAGTAAAAATAGGTCGACAGCGCATCATTGACTGATGTTCTGTGGCTGAGGTATCAACCCATCGAGTGAACCTCATGCTCGTCCGACGATGTCTAACATATAAAATAATATAAAAATAGGGTCGCTTGTTTCACTTTTATATGTGAACGTGACCTAACAAAACTATATGTATGAGTATATTTCCCATCCAGATCCATTTCCTTTGTGAAAGAAATCTGTGATATGTTTGTATTTCCAAATTAATTGTTTCATTTGTTATCACAGAATATATTTGTTATTCAAGCGTAACAACATAACCCAATTTGTTATTCATCAACACACATTGTTGTAGCAAAAACATAACTTTCTTTGTGGGGTTTTGTTTGTGGGAACAAAGTTGAATTCGTTAGATGGCTTGCGTGTATAACATATACCAATTTGCACAACATTAGTTATGATAATGTTACGGATGCTTCGTTTATATTTCTCGTATGATTTTAAATAAAAATAATATTATTTAGTTCAGATAATAGATGATGGACTATATATGATGTATATATGTATATGATGTAATGTATATAATATTATTAGGTGTACAGTGTACACTGTATATTTCCCTAAATTTTAAAATTGAATAATTTAAAATTTCATACTTATTACTGTTCCTTCGAAATTATGCTTGTTAGTATTTTTTATGGCAGTCACTTTCATTACTTTACGGTCGCAAGGAGATATAATTTTATTTAACTTACATTGATATTAAAAATAGGAATGAGCCAGTTTTTTTAGCTAATAAAAATAATAAATTTCCAAGACTAATGAATATAATATACCAAATCTTCCTATAAACCTTGAACGCTCGTTGGTTCGTTTGGTAGTGGGGTGGTGGATTCGATTCGTTCCCACCGGGACGACATGTTTATAATTTTCTGTGAGCATGTCTTCCCCACGTCTGGTAACTTCGGGTATTAAGCGGGTGGGAGGAATATCGAAATTCTGATCGAATAACGAACCACCATTCATAGATGGAAAAACCGTGAAGTGCACATTGCGCGTTTCGGTTTCAATAGGTATATGAATTTCCTAATGGTCGAAGTAAAAAGTAGGTCGACAACGCATTATTGACTGGTGTTCTGTGGCTGAGGGAACACCTATCAAGTAAACCTCGTACTTGTCTATCGATATCTAACATAAAAAAACTATAGTATATACAGATATCCTTTATACATAACAGATATTTCTAATATAAATTTCTCTCGCAGGGTATGCATTACCTCCACGGTACGGATATCCGGTCGCACGGTGCTTTGAAATCGAGCAACTGCGTAGTCGACTCCCGTTTCGTACTCAAAATAACTGACTTCGGTCTCAATGCTTTGAGGACATCCGAAAAGGACACCAGAGCTCATAGCTATTGGACACGTAAGAATATTCTTGTTCTTCCTGCCCAGCCGGCCTAGCATGACAACCGCGACAAAATTTTGTCGACCGTTTTCTCGTGTTTTAATCGATTATCGCTCTATTTCTTTCGGGTCTAACATGAAAATTACACTTAAAACTCGACTTTTAATATTTAAAATAGATATATTTGTCGATCGAGATATCTTTTCTATCAAAATTTTCGATGTCGAGATATAATCTATCGATATATCTTTTTAGTTTGACTTCTCTCGTCCGCGGGATATCTCGTGACGGTCATGCTAGGCCGGCTGTTCCCCTTTTTTATTTGAATCGGCGCAATATGTTCTTTTAAGAACACGTAAGAATATTTACATCATGAAAGATATGTACAATAGAGGTACAGTTACAACTGCTAATAATTATTATATCATTTCTTTTGGATATTGTTACTTATGTACTTTTGATTTGAATAAAGTTTTTGAAGTTATACTTCTTTAGGCGCGTTATGAAAAAATGATGAGAGTGAAATTTTAAGATGCGCGCGCATCTGTGACAGAAAATTAACAGTATGAAGTTGGCTACAGATGACCTGCGCGCGCACGATGTCCCAAAAAAACGACATGATGAAGTTGGCTACAGAATAGAATTTGATTGATTTTAACATTTTGCTTCGATATTTACTGCAGTTTTGTTTTTTAAAATTTTTCTTCAGACGCCAAAGAAGTATAACTTCTAACGCGTATACATAAGTACACACATACCTTTTTTTTTATTCTTTTCTATTCCCTTTTGAAATTTTACTGGTAGCGAATAAGGCCAGGTTGTTTTCTCAAAATAATTTATCAATTTCTCACCAGGTTTTCTATGGACGGCCCCTGAGTTACTCCGAATGGCGGATCCTCCCCCCGAGGGAACTCAAAAAGGAGACATTTATTCCTTCGCTATTATTATGCATGAAATAGTGAATCGCCAGGGAGTGTTCTGGCTTGGACCGGGCATCGAAATGTCACCTAAAGGTTAGTCAATATGTACAAAATATAAACTAATAAACATTTCACATGTTTTGTATATCTGTATCTACGCATCAAGAATCAATACTATTCAGAAACGTCTAATCCTGTAGGGCTATTACCAAAATCGAAATACGAAGTTTCGTTTGACGGAACGTACATTTTCCTATTACGAAAGTGTTTCGGATCCGACGATCGATGCGAAGTTCGCGATTAGACATTTTGCCTTTCGTTTACCTTATTACCAAGTTCACTTGACGATTACTTTTTCGTTGTTTGACATTATTGTAATCGTAACAATAACCTCACTTTTTACGACAGACTTGTAGCTTTCGTTTAATATAAACATTATTTATTTTTATTCTAAAATGGCACGTTTTTTGTTGTACGAAGAGGTATTGCACGAAGAAAATCATAAAAGAGCCAAAGAACGACTTAGGCTTCGACAATATTTTTTAAATAAGCAAATTCCCGATGAGGAATTTGTTCTAAAATATCACCTTAGTCGAACTTTATTATATTTGAAAATCTGTGCGAAGAGATAAAACCAATTATGCCTCCCAACAAAAATGCCAGAGGAATTGATCTTACTATCAAGGTAAGTTATATTATTAAGGTTTCCAACTTTATCACATTTCTTATAAGAACTCAATATTTAAGTCCTAATTATGTAGAACGTTCATTTATTAGTAGGTATATAAAATATATATAATAATATTTATATTTAATAATATATAATAGTTTTTTTTTGTTCCCTACAAATAATTAAATATTAATTATAAATTTACTCACTAAAAACTTCAAATCTTTAAATTAGTTTACAAAAACCCGCGAAACAATTGTGAACTAACCACAGATTAGGTAAAGATAGAATGTAATAAATGACATATGTTCCGTCAAACTTTTAATAAAAATATTATTTTCTTGCAATAAAATAGAATTCGTTTTTAAAAAGATAGCATAAAAGTTATATAATGCAATTCCACTATTTAATTACAAGTTTTCATGACGAAAAGCCTTTTTATAAGTTTCTTATTTGTATCGGTTTTCGCACGTTTTTATCGGAAATATAAGGATGTACACTCAAATCATCTTTTTGCAATATCTTCATGTCTATGGTTACGAAACGAAGTCCGTCCGTACTAGTCGGATCCGAACTGCTTTGGTAATAGGTTTGAATACGAAGTTCGTTGTTCTTTCGTTTCGGCCCGAAACTTCGGCGTTCGATTTTCGTAATAGGCCTCCTGAATCGCGCTATATAAATATTTCGGAGCGCTGAGTATATATACAACATCTCGACTACAACCACTGGGGCCTTAGGGCTTGCCAGTCAGTGGTTCGACGGGTCGAGGATCCTCCCTTTAGGTTGGAGGAAGACGAGACCTCCCTTCCTCCACATATCCTAGGTTCGTGGAGGCTCGTTGGTGCGTTCGAATCCCACCGTGACGACATGTTTATAATTTTCTGTAAACATGTCTTCCCCACGCTGGTAATTTCGGGCATTGAACCGATCGCGATGGGAGGAATATCGAAATTCCGACCAGGTAACGAACCACCGTTCACAGGTGGAAAAACCGTAAAGTGCATATTGCGCGTTTCGGTTTCAGTCTATGGATTTCCGAATGCCCGAAGTAAAATTTAGGTCGACGGCGCATAATTGACTGATGTTCTGTTGCTGAGGTATCACCTACCATCGAGTGAACCTCATGCTCGTCTGTCGATATCTGACATAAAAAACTTTTAAAGTTGAATAATTTAAATCTTAAAATTACATCCTTATTGGGTTCTCATTCTATCCTCGACTTGATGACGAATCCAACTTCCCGTATATAACTTTTTATTATTGACTTAAATTTTATGTAAGAGTTATTCTATGGGCATAATGAACTAGATTCATGTGTAGTGTGTCCTCGTGTTAATTGTATATGTATATATGGCTTTCAATCCTGCAATCTGAGTATGAAGCACCCACTAATTAACTTGCAGCTTTGATCTAAACCCTGTAATTTGAATTGCGTGATTAATAATGTCTAAAGCGGAAATCCAATAAAATTTAATAATATGGAATAATTGCTGTTTAGCGCATATTGCATTAATATTTTGTTAGTTAAATTTTTCATTGAAATAAATACACAAATCGTACTTTGTAAACAAAATTCACTTAACGTAAAAAGTAAAAATTTTCAATATGACCATTTGAAGTTAGTAAGATAAATATTATAAAATAGCAACTGTAACTAAATCTCATACCTTTACACGTATTAGACTATATTACTTTAAGGTACCTTGAATAAATTAAAATTACAACGAAGTTTTAAAAAAGAAATGAAATTGAATTGAAATTTAAAAATAAATTGTCATAGTGCCTCTTTTGTTTTCAAAGTGCCAAAATATATTTTTTATTAGGTATAAAAACAATAGTAAAAACACACATACATAAATATATTAATTTTAATTTAGTGTTCATTTCAAGAGGTCACTTTTTTATAAAAAGGTAAGATTTGTATTTTTGTAACAAATAAACTCAAAAACTACTGGACCGATTTTAATCATTCTTTCACCAATAGAAAGCTACATTATCAGCGAGTTAATTGCAAACGGGGCGTGTTGCCTGTCCTAAACATTTTTGCAAACCCAACATCGAACCCAGGTTAACAGCTAAATAAAAAGCGATTACCACTAAGCCACAGAGACAAAATTATTCCACCGTGAAACATAAATCTAAAAGCTGAACCTTGCAAGAATATAAATAAATATGAGTTGAGTGAAACTTTGTTAAGTTCGTAATACTCTAAATGCCGAAAGGTTAAGTGAGATGGATAAGCTCCTTAGAGAACATCAAAAGTTATTTGTGAAAGAATGTAAAAAAAAAGTATGTAAGACAAAGTGAAAATAGTGAATTGCTGTGTTAGAGACATGTTTGGGTATGGGGCGGATTCAATTCTGTTTTTCTAATAATTTAACTTTCATCTTCATATTTATACGTAGGTATAAGCGATGAATATTGTGCTCTGCAAGACAGAATCATGGTTACGCATATCTAAATTTGTTACCACGGGAATGAAACTACGTACTAAACGGATATAATGCACATATCACTGAATTTTAGAGATGATCAAAGTTGAAGAGATTTTATGGTTTTGTATGAAAAATCTAGACTATATAGTACTAGGTACATAAAGGAATTTCCTTCGACTTTTTTTTTGAAACTGACGCGGACGTCTTAAAGTTCCGTAGCATTGAAAGTATAATCACTTATGTGCTACGAAATAATTTATTAACAGTGAGCAAGATAAAAAATGTTATTAAAATCACTCTCAAGTGTGAGCGCTCTGTACATAAATATGTACGTTGAATGGCCAAAGTGACCAGACGTAGGGAAAACATGTAGAAAATTATAAAAATGTCGTCCCGGCGGGATTCGAACTCGCACATCGGAACGGAAGGAGTTCTAGCCAACGCACCAACCAGCACTTCTAGTGTGCCCGTGTGCAGGGCCGGATTTAAGGACGGGCATCCGAGGCAACAGCCCCAGGTCCTCCATAAAAAGGGGCCCAGAAATAGAGACTTCGGAAAAAATCTTTAAAATTTCGACCAGTAAACAACTTTATCGGTGTTTTACGTTTACCTACGGTACTTTGTACAAACATGATTATAATGTTCTTAAATTAAAAACAATGCTAATTTTATTTAGAAAATATTTTGGGGCCATGGGGCCTCCACTAATTTGTTGCTCCAAGGCCTCCAGACCTCTAAATCTGGCTATACTCGTGTGGTTGGGTTATTTATATCAGAAGGTTTGGCAAATTAAAATACGTGCTACTTGTTCGATGTTTAATTAACTCAACAGATAAATCATTGTATACATATATATGTATTATATACAGCTACGTAGCATGACGTCACATGCGTAGCTACATCGCTACGCGTATTTAATTATTGTTGTGTCTACGCGCTATAATATTTTACTTATCATCTACCAGTTTTACATTTAAAAAGCTAATACACACAGAAAATGATAACTTGCAAACTAGGTAAAAAACGTTTTTTTATGTTAGATATCGACAAATGAGCATTAAATTCACTTGATGGTAGGTAACCTCAACCACTGAAAATCAGTCAATGATGCGCTGTCGACCTATTTTTTACTTCGAGACTGAAATGCATATGCACTTCACGGTTTTTCCATCTATGAACGGTAATTCGTTACCCAGTCGGATTTTCGATATTCCTCCCACCCGTTCAATACCCGAAGTTAGCAGACGTGCGGAAGACATGCTTACCGAAAACTATAAACATGTGGTCCCGATGTGATTCGAACCCACGACCCATAGATGCGCACGGCAGGTGTTATACTGAACGCGCCAACGAGCCCTTCAAAACGTTTATTATATGCCGTAAAGATAGTATGAAATGTATATTTACGAAGTGTCTTTTGTGACATTTTAAGGTTTATAGAAGACTTCTTTTGTAACAAAGCCAAAGTCGAGATTCCTGCTCGCTATAGATAAGAAAGAATGAAAAACATTAGAGGTTTTATGAGTAATAAAATAAAATGTAATGTTTCGCATCGCGGTGCGCATCCTATACGATATCAATATTACTGTTTGCATTTATTGAGTTTGAATGGACTTTTTCATTTGTGTTATAAAAACTAAATCTATACATATATTTTCTTTTATTCACGTAAGTATTTAAATAAAATTACCCATATACTTTGCGCGTATTTTTTCTTTGTTTACGAGCTCGTTGGTGAGTTGATACTATACCTGGGGTTGCCGGTTTGAATCCCGACATAAAAACAATAGCTTTGGGTAGGTGGGAGGTATATAACAATTCAGACCGGGTAAAGAACCACCGTTCATAGATTGATAAACCGTATTAAATTGCGAGTTTCGATTTCTGTCTATGAATTTCCGAATGTTCGAAGTAAAATCGTCTGTTGATATCAAATATGTAAAAATATACATGAATGATACTACAAAAAAATATATATCCACTCTATCTATTGATAAAAACCGCATTAAAATTTGTTGCGTAGTTTAAAAGATCTAATGGTTCTGAGGAACAGACGGCGGGGAACGACTTTGTTTTATACTATGTACAGATGCCATCCACCCCATTCCACTCATCTAAGAACTACGACATCTGTTGTAATTTCCTGTACTGGGATAGTCCAAGATTTGCTGATTTGAGTTAATTAAGTAGATCGTAACAAATAATCTAAATAATGGTACTTATTTAACTAAAATAACCTTTTTCGAATTAAAAAAACAATTTACTAATTATTATTATATCATGTGGAACATGGTTTATTGGTTGCAGCTCCTCACAAACGTTTTGTAAAACAAAAAACTTAGCGATTAAAAAGAGTGGCGGAGAGTTTATTGCCAGTTCTTCTCGTCCGTTCTACGTCCTTGATTTGAGAACTGGCGGTATTAAATGTAAAATTAGAAGCATATGTTATTTTTTTATTTTTATTGACGTTCATAAGTGTACATTATGTTACCTAAATGATTAAATGATTTGAATTATCATTTATCCTGACGTATGAAATGCTTTTCAGCAAACATGGTCAAGGGCAGTCTGCAAGGTGTCTAATTTGAATTTTGACAAAGTTGCCATACTAACGCCATCTATTCTAACAGAACTGATACTTGCTGTAATTTTCTATATTACGGCAATATCGCTAAACAGTGTCCTCTTGTTATATTATGTTTGATTATTAATAAGTCGCGTTTTAATTCGATTAAATTTATTTTATCTAAATGTAATAAATACTCGCTAAAGAGGTCAAGTTTGTGAGTTTGTGAGGTTGTAGTGGGTAATCTCTGGATCTACTGAACCGATTTTAAAAATGATTTCACCAATAGAAAGCTACACTATCAGCGGGTAACATACATTTTAGGCATAGTACATCTACATTTCAAAAAAAATATAATGTATTCACTTTGTTATGTACTTAGTTTAATTTAAATAAATTGTTAAAAACTACAATATCATTAAGTGCATGTGGCTTACGTAAAGATGTAATTTAAAATATCCCAAAGCTTAAAAAAACTTATAACAATTTTTTTTTAACTGGTGGATTTTAGTTACTTATTAAACGGTGAATTTAAAAATATATAACTTTATTATTATTATTATTGCACCCCTGCGAAGCTTGGGCATGTTTTTAGTTGACAATATAGTCGTATATACCTTCATATAAAATCACTAATAGTTACAATTGTTGTTTAGAAATAATTGACGCGGTGAAGAGTGCTGGTTTCCGGCCCAACACCACGCATCACAGGTCGTGTGAGGCTGATGACGCCACGGAGCTGATGCGGCGCTGCTGGGCCGAAGATCCAGCAGAAAGACCAGACTTCGCGCACTTGAAACACGCGATACGACGCCTCAATAAGTTAGTACTTACGTAGTTGCCTTTTACTCAGTGGCGTAGCTTTTACCGTTTTTGACGGGCTCGTTGGCGCGTTAGGTAGAACACCTGCCGTGCGCATCGATGGGTCGTGGGTTCGAATCCCACCGGGACGACATGTTTATAATTTTCTATAACCATGTTTTCCCCACGACTGGTAACATGCAATGTCCACAGATTCAAGGGGGCCGCGGGCCACAGACAATAACTTTATTTCAAAATACTTTCACAAGTCCACTTTACTTTTTTTCCTTTTTTATTTTTTTTTTTACTTTTTTTTCTTTGCCCTCATAAAAGTTTAAAAAACAATAATAAAGTGTCTTACATTACCACATATTGTGTTGTATATAAAAGGTAAGTTACGCCACTGTTTTTACTTGTGGTAACGGAAACTTCTTTACAGGCGAATAGTACAGTCTACCTGATGGCACCACCGATTTTTTTTATTTTGTTTCCCCAGACTTTGAACCTAGGACCTCCGAAGTTAATCGCTTCGCGCATTCTGAACGCTCTAAGGAAATGTCTTCTATACTAATATTATAAAGAGGAAAGATTTGATTGTTTGTTACGATTTAACTCAAAAACAACTGTACTGATTTAAAAAAATATTTCATTAATATAGAATTACTATACACAAAAAAGAAACGTAGAATGCAGAATGTAGTTTACACATTACCACCGAGTTACATAGGCTATTTCTTTTTTGTGTATTGTAATTCTATATAATACTCGTGCGAAGCCGGGGAAGATCGCTAATATTATATAAAATTATTTCTTTAATATAGTCCACGTTTTATTTCCAATAAAGCAAAAAATAAAGAGTCATTATTTTATATATTCCATACTTGCCAATAGTTACTGCATTGTGCTCCTAAAGATCTTACGAGATCGAAGTGGAGAGATCGCTAAGGGCACTTCAATCGCTGGAGTGAGGAAATATTCCAGTAAATTTAATATCACCGACTCAATATTCTTGATTCATTTCAGAAAGTTTAATTTACGAGTTGAAGCCCTCTCTACCATATTAATTACTTCAGCTACAGTGTTATATATATTCTATCTCACGAAGTCCGTGAATGTTGTTAGACGTGTACATATACGTACATTGTTTTGAATGTGCGTAATCTCAGGAGCCCACGCTAAATATTGCGCACACTAAAACAATGTATACGTGCACGCCTGACAACATTCATAACCAAACGGACTTAGTGAGATAGAATATTATATGATATATGATGAACAATATTATTTGAACGCTGTCAACCCACAAAATGATAAAAATTTAAATTTTTATACCAATCGCTCCCTTATGAGCTTGAGTACATATTTCAAAAGAGATATCATTTAAATATTTGAAATAAATGGCAATCTTGTGGGTTGACACTGTATTGCATAACAGCGTCCATTTATTAATAAGTAGCTAGCATGCGTTGCTATGGAATAATAAAGCTTCCCATTTTAAATTCAAATCATTTATACATTTAAGTAACATAATGTACACTTATGAACATCAATATTTTTTTTTAAATTCTTCTATTTTTACATTTAGTGCCAGTTCTCAAATCAAGGTTGTAGAACGGACGTGAAGAACTGGCAATAAACTCTCCGCCACTCTTTTTAAACGACAAGTTTTTTGTTTTACAAATTTTCAAATAACACGTGTTCTACAAGCAAGTTATCTATTATTTCTCAACTGTTAATACAATTTCTTTGTTAAATAAAGTGAAACAATTTCTCCAGATCCCAAGAAAGCAGTAATATCCTCGATAACTTGTTGTCTCGTATGGAACAATACGCGAACAACTTGGAGACATTAGTCAGCGAGCGGACGCAAGATTACTTGGAAGAAAAGAAGAAATGCGAAGAATTGTTGTACCAGTTACTACCTAAGTGAGTAATATTTGGAATATAACAATGGGTTGTTGTCAGTAATTTATATACACATATGTACACAAACAGAGGTAAATAATAATGGTGTTATTAGATATTTTTAACAATAATAAGTTTCGTCTTTTGTTAAGAAATCGTTTTGTACGTTCGCGCTATCTCAATTTGTGGACATTTTTTGCAATACATATTACAAAAAAATATTTAAATCTAACAATCAGTCATATTAATATTCTATGTATTTCGAAAGATTGGAAATTGGAAACATTAAAACAGGATAAAAGTGCATTATATTATTATGTCCTCCTATATGTATCCTATGATAAATCACCTGCTAATTGGCAATTTTTACTGGAAGTGGTTCGTTACCCGGTCGGAATTTCGATATTCCTCCCACCCGATCAATGCCCAAAGTTACCAGACGTGAGGAAAACATGTTTACAGAAAACTATAACACCCGGGGGTGGGATTCGAACCCACGACCCATCGATGCGCACGGCAGGTGTTCTACCGAACGCGCCAACGAGCCCGTCATCTATTCTTTCAGCTTCCAAGAAAGGTCTGTTACATCTTGGAATACGAGTGTCTATGACCCTTTCGATAACTTCTTCACAGGCTCATGGACATACATGACTTAAGAGCAGATGCGTTGTCAGCCTTTAAAAAAAATATAGCCCATTATTTACAACTAAATTTTGATTTCGTCCAGGTCTGTAGCATCGCAGTTGATCAACGGTCAGTCTGTTGTGGCGGAAACCTTCGAGCAAGTTACCATTTACTTCTCAGACATAGTTGGTTTCACGGCTTTGTCTGCATCATCGACGCCTATGCAAGTGGTGGATCTTCTTAATGATTTGTATACCTGCTTCGACTCTATCGTTGAAAACTATGATGTTTATAAGGTGAGGTTTTATATAAGTTTTAGCAAAGGCCAATGAAATTATACGTCTGAGTCTTAAGGTGGTTCGTTTTCCATACAAAAAGTCATGATTATTAACGAAGTCAGTTTAGAGTTTCGATACTAAATATTTGTGCAACTATTTACTTTAACTGTGACTCGTGAACTTGTGACTCGCTGATAATGTAGCTTTTTATTGGTGAAAGAACTTTTAAAATCAGTCCAGTAGTTTTTGAGTTAAATCGTAAGAAACAAATCTTTTCACTTTATAATATTAGTTTAGATAAATATGCATGAGTTTCCAAGTTGTTTACTTTGTTTGGGCCAACCAAATTACTCAGCGCAAGTTTATGATAGGTTTATTTTATCTTATTATACATGAAAAAGCTTTAAAAAGTTGTTTAACTGAATTATGTTAAATTTACTGTGTATTTTTTACGGAGTTTTCTTTTTCCTTGTTTCTTAAGCAGTTATATTTTGTTAAAATACTTCGAAGTAAGCGGAGCCTTAGCTCCGGTTATCGCGCGGATGGTATTAATATCGAAATAACTTGTTATAAAAGTTACGAAAGTTATTAAAGCGCATCTACCTTGATTTGTTTGTTTTTGTGTTGTTATGTGGTGTGTGTTTTATTTTTTGTAAATGTATTAACAAGGAGCTGTCTCCCAATAGTTGTAAAGGCCCACTGAAAATCAGTGTTGTAAAGTTTACGCCACCACGTATGAGTGCTGTATTTGACTGACATCTTTGCCATACATAAATATGTACATATTTTTTTATGAATTAAATCATAATTAGAAAAAAATTGGGCTTAAATATTTTTGTTATTCAATTGGATTTTAAATAAAAATTAATATCATTTTATTTCAAAAATATTTGCTAGATTTTTAGATTACCCCTACAAAAATTAACAACATGGTACGATAGATAGGTATATTTCTACGTATAATCAAAAGCAATCAAAACTTCCTACAATTGCCTATTGCAATAGAAACTCTTATCTTTATAGGGTAGGGAGGGTAGAAGCGATTATTGGAGAGACAGTTCCTCTATGTAATTAAGCAGAAATAAAATTATTTAAGCAATTGTATACAGTGACAGAATTGTATTTGAGTATTTTAGTGTGCGTTTCGCAAGTGGAAATGTTATCAGTCTAAACAAAGCAGTGGAAATATATGTAAATATCAACATCAAACAATCAGCTGATTGACGTCTTCCGTATTAGTGTGGATATAATACAAGGAATTCCTGCTGTTTTTTCCTGGAGGATAATTGTGAGTTTTTAAAAAATCGTGAATTTTCCTAAGATTATACGTATGCAATCAAACAATCAAAATAAATTGTGTCCTAATAAATAATCCAATCAATATATGCTATACACCGCCATCTAGGGACACAGTGAAGTAACTTTACGAAATAAATCATTGATAAACATTACTGTTAGTATAAGATGGCCAACAAATGTGAGACTTGTAGTAAATATTGTAGCGCGACAGATGGCGTTAAATGCTCTAAATGTAATGGCATGTTCCACAAACACTGCGCTTCACCTAGTTCTGATGCTCGCCAATGGATATGCAGGAAATGCAAAGTCCCAGTTACAGAATCTTCTGAAATTCCGCGCTATCGTTCATCTCCTGCTGTTGAAAATTTCCAAGACTCCCAGCAGTGGAGTGATGATCTTGTACAGGAAGTGAGGCTCTTGCGCGGGGAAATTTCTGGATTTCGTAATGAAGTAGCGCGCCTTTCTACTTATATTAATGATTTCAACGTAAGGCTTGCTGGGATGGAAGAGAGAATAACCCTACTGGAACAGCAACAAACTGATAAGTCGTCACAAGCTGCCAGTACTGAAATAATAGAAACGCTCGAAAAACGATTAAATGAATGTGAGCAGGATAATCTGATGAATGATGTGGAGCTCAGCTGCGTACCCGAGTGCACTGGAGAAAACACGACACATATAGTAATAACATTAGCAAATAAAATAGGGGTACAGCTGGAAGAGCGGGATGTAATAAGTGCGTGGCGGACGGGGACGAATCGTAGCAAGTCCGGGGAGCTGGAGAACGGTCGTGGCGGCGTGGGCGCCGAGGGCGCGGACGCGATTGGCGTCGGCGCACGACCCCGCGCTATCGTGGCGCGACTGGCGCGCCGGCAGCTGCGCGACGAGCTTTTGCGTGCGGCGAGGGTGCGGCGCGGTGCGGATACGTCTGGCACGGGTATAGGAAATGAAACGCGTAAATTTTTCATAAACGAGAGACTAACGCGTACAAATCGGCATCTCTTTTATCTCGCTCGCAGGGAAGTAAGAGCGAGAAACTGGCGCTTCGTATGGACTAAGGCAGGGCGCGTTTATGTAAGGAAGGATATGAAATCCCCTTTTATATGTATTCTTTCGGAGAAGGATTTGAACAAGGTTTTTTGTGTTGGCTCTATTGGAATGTAATATTATGTAAACGTAGTAATAACGATTTTACTAAAATTATAGATATGTTGTATTTTATTGTTCTTCATTATACAAAAATACATTTAAATAATAAGGTTATCAGTCACATTTATTTTATTTATTTATTTTTCAGACATCTTGCAATGAAATATTCATCTCATAGTTATTTTCAAAGTACATTAATAAATATTACTGTAGTATTGTCTTGTATTGTAGCTTATTTTAATGAAAAGATTTTTAACATCAATAGCGATTTTTTTATTGTATTATATGTTTTTTATTTAAATAGTAATCGATTCATAGATAACTTCTTTAGAAATGTAAGGATTTTGTCTGCTATAAGTTTCTTGAATTATATTAGTGGTTCTCGTATAAGGTATTTCATGTTTTTAGTTTTAATACATTCAAACTTTGCATCCCTTTGCAAACCTGTAAAAATGTTATGTCATGTAATAAATAAAACTCAATATAGTGCTGAAGTAACACTTTTAAAATATTGTTTTTTGCAAGATATTTATAGTAAAATCATGGAAAACCGATCTGTGAATTTGTCACAAACAGTTTTTAAGACAAGTAGCGCTATTGAAAGTTCATCTTATTGTTGTCGTTTCCCAAACTATTATTTTAGAATTATTGCGGTGATGTGTTTAATTGGCGTTATGGCCACTATAAGCAAGTTACATTTTTATTATTTATGTTACTGTGAATTCTATCGAATTAGTCATTTTACTAATACCTGGGTACTCTTTAGACACTCTAACTATATTTCAGAACTCTCTTTATTTCCTCATAGGTAAGTCTCGGAAACAACAGTTTAAAGTGGGATTTTTAAACCCAGGTTCCCTAGGAACAAAACATGAAGAATTTATAGTAGCTATGGAACGCCATGCTGTTGATATTATGGCAATAAATGAAACATGGCTCCGTGAGGGCGAGGAAGGCCGTGCTCCACAGGTACCTGGATACCGCTTAAGACACATGCCTCGTTCGAGGGGAGCTCGCCAGCGTGGAGGTGGGGTTGGTTTTTATATAAAGCGCAGTGTGGTAGCGCAAGTGCTTCCTTATCCCGTAACCCCACAGGTAGAACAGTTCTGGATCAGAGTATCTGTCCGTGGTATAAACATAGTCATAGGTACAGCGTATCGGCCTCCATGGATGAACGTTGATATATTTTTCGATGCTCTAACTGAGTCTTTAGGAACGTTCGTTTGGTGCGATAAAATTATATTGTTAGGAGATTTTAATATAAATGTTTTAAATAAAAATCACGGAAATACTAAGAAATTGGACAATTTTTTACAAAGTATGACTTTAATACAAAATGTTTCGGAAGCCACACATTTCACAGATAATAGTGAAACACTTTTAGATCTGATATGCACTAGCTTACCAGTGCATAATATTTTCGTTGAATTCATTAAGGACCTAAGCAGTCACGCGTTTATTGGGTGTAATATTGACATAGTCAAGGATGCACTTAGTCCAAAGTGGATATCATTTAGGCCTCTCAGAGATTTGGATATACAAGTTTTTAATGAATTCGTTGATAGAGTGAATACTGATTGGTTATTGTGTTACGATGATGTAAATAGAATTGTGGAAGAATTTACGGAACTAATTGTTTATATTTATGATATTTTTGCACCAATTAAATCAGTTTGCATAAAAGAAAGGGGTTACCCTTGGATCACGTACAACATTCGAAAAATGATGGAGAAGCGAGACCAGGCACATTCCAAAGCGAAAAAGTCCAAACAACAGAGTCACATAGATTATTATAAAGATTTAAAAACTTACGTCAATATGGCCATAATTCAAGAAAAAAATGCATATTTTGAACAATATGTAAACTCCAATATTAAAAAACCACGAGAGTTATGGAAGCATATAAGCAAGCATGTAAAACCTATTCCAAAAAAGTGTTCTATACTGCCTCCACAAATTAATGATCCAGATCAAATAAATGCACACTTTTTAAATATACCTGTAGACAATAGGATACCGGCGCATAATATAATTTTTTTTAAATATAATCGGTTTGGTACTGCTACATTTCATTTCAAACCTGTAGAAAGTGACACGATACTGAAGGTATTCAGAGAAATAAAATCACAAGCGATTGGAGTTGATGGAATTTCTGCCGATATGCTACAACTGACGATGGTAAAAATGCTACCTGTGATTACTCACATGATTAATACTTCTTTAAGGACAAGTGTCTTCCCTTCGTTATGGCAGCAGGCCATTGTACGTCCTATAGAAAAGGTCGCTAATCCCTTAGAATTTAAAGATCTACGACCTATTAGTATACTTCCATGCGTCTCAAAAATTCTGGAAAAAGTAGTACAACGGCAGATGATAGAGTTCCTGGAATGTAATTCCATACTACCAGCATTACAATCGGGATTCAGAAAGAGAAGAAGTACTGCCACTGCCTTGGCTGAAGTGTTAGATAACATTATAACTGCGCAGGATGCTGGCGAGGGTACCATTCTAGTACTCTTAGATTATTCACGAGCTTTTGACACCATCAATGTGTCATTGCTATTAAATAAGTTATCTTATTATGGATTCTCTGACGAAACAGTGTCATGGTTTGGTAGTTATTTAGGAAAACGTAGTCAAGCAGTGGCAGTAACATTGTCGGAAGGAAATATGTCAATTTCTCAGCGCTGTTCCATAGACAGAGGAGTACCACAAGGTTCAATCCTGGGACCTCTTCTTTTTATAATTTACAGTGCAGACCTTATAAATAGCATTAAATATAGTAACTACCATATGTATGCCGACGATATACAGCTGTATGTTCACTTTAACCCCGATAAGACAGAATTAGCTGTAAATAAATTAAATTATGATTTAAAACAGATAGCTCAGTGGTCTAAAGAAAATGCTCTGATTCTCAATCCTGATAAAACCAAATTCATGATATTAGGAACACCCCAGCTATTAACTAAAATTGAACATCATTCTCCAGTGGTATCTATAAATGGCATACCTGTAGAACGTGTAAAGGAAGCCAAAAACCTTGGGATTACATTTGATGAAGGGCTGAGATTCGAAAAGCACATCAATAAAATAATTGCTGGCTGTTTCTACAGGCTGAAACTCTTATATCAGATAAGAAATAATATATCCGTGGATGTAAGGGTAAAATTATGTGAATCGCTGGTACTGTCCAAATTTAATCATGCTGATGTTATGTTTGGGCCGCGTTTGCTCGAGCGCACAAAAAAAGCGATTCAGCGCGTACAAAACGCCTGCGCACGTTACTGCTGGTGTATTCCACCTAGAGCTCATGTATCACCATATATCAATGAAGCCAAATTACTTAATATGGACGGTCGTCGAAAATTGCATTTTGCTGCTTTGCTATTTGGTGTGATACGATTTCAGCAACCCGAATACTTATATGAAAAGCTGACGTGGGCAGGGGATAAAAGCGAAAGGCATAGAACTAGGGGTTATCTTCGAATGCTAATAATCCCTAAATTTCGATCGTCCTCATTTCGTGGCAGTTTCCGTTATAGTGCAACTAAATGTTGGAATAACATACCTCCACCACTCTGCAATATTCAGTCATTATTTTCTTTTAAATTGAAATATAAACAATATTTGTTGAGTAAACAATTGGAACTTTAGTTGCACTATAACCTATATACGTAACATTTATATTTACGATAGTTTTCACAGTACGATTTATATTTATATTATCAGTATTTATATTTACGATAGTTTTAACGATAGTATTTACGATAGTTTTTACATTACGATAGTTTTCACAGTTATTATGTATGTGTATAAAAGATATATTGTTATATTAAATATTGTGATTTTCTTGATTTTAAAGCGCACTAACCGTGATTTTCTTCTTTTTTTTATTTTCTTTTGTAAGTACATTGTGAGGAGCTGTCTCCCAATTGTTGTTAAGGGGCCCACTGAAAATCAGTGTTGTGACGTTAATGCGTCACAGCGTATGCTGAGTGGAGCTCCTATTTGACATCCTGGCAGTACATATATACGCACATAATATTTAAATTTATTTAAGTTATAATTAGCATTAAATAGTTATAAAAATATTAATGTTCTGTAAATTGGGTGTTAAATAAATACATTTCATTTCATTTCATTTCATTTCATTTATAACCATTATATAACATAATTCTACTTAATCAAATAATATAATATCTTATAATAGTTACATATATAAACATTATCATCTAATATTGTAGTTATTAACGCGAGTATCACACATTTAAATAAAATACTTTATACCGTATTTAAAACCCTTTCCAGCAACCGTGGTCACTAGTCAGCGACAAATAACATAATTCATAAATCGCGTTTTAATCCGTTATAAAGTACTTTTTTAAATTTTATGTAACATAAAACATATAACTCTTGTGGATTCCACCTGAGTGCATCTAAATAATATTATAATCATCGTAATTTATGTCAGGTGGAGACAATAGGAGATGCATACATGGTCGTGTCTGGTTTGCCTGAACGTAACGGTACGCGTCACGCGTGTGAAGTCGCGCGCATGGCGCTTGCGTTACTCGATGCAGTCAGGAGATTTAGGATAAGACATCGTCCCCAGGATCAGTTGAAGCTGAGGATTGGATTACATTCTGGTAAGATCCTTTACTTTTAAGACTTGCTTTCTGGGCTTCAAGTATAAATAAAAAGTGTTTTTTGCATTGTATGCCCCTAACCAAACGACCCTGCGTCTCACCTGATGGAAAGTGAACACCGTCGCCCATGAACATTTGCAACACCAGAGGACTTGCAGATGCGTTACCGATCTTTATCCATTAACATACATATATATTACACTAGCGATCCGCCCCGGCTTCGCACGGGTGCAATGTAGATGGTCAAAAATTCTAAGCTATCCTATCTCTTAAGTTGGACCAGACTGCTCACGGTGTGCCAATTTAATTTAAAATCGGTTAAGTAGTTTAGCAGTCCATCGCGGACAAACAGCGTGACAGGAGATTTATATATATTAAGATATTAATTGTCCGCTTCAGATTCGACTAGTTTATTGGATCTAGATCTATGAATTTAAATAGCGCCATTTGTTAAATCCCTTCTAGCCTATAAGAATAAGGAAAAACATCAACTTTTAAAGTAACACGTACGTTGGTATTCTGACAATCAGCGAAAAGAAATGTACACATCAAGTCGACTTTTAGGACGATCTTTTATGTAGAACAAAGGATATCGCCCCCATTTTCCGATGGTTTCGTATTGTTATACCAAGTTGTCCAGTTTGCGAAAGCGTTTCTATTTCAGCGCTTTTCTGTCTTAATTTACGTATTTCACAGTCAGCGTTTTATTCAAACACAACTTAACTTAAAATTCAGTAGAATTATTCTAAATAATTCGTCAACTCTTAAAATTACTTTGATTTATATAATCAATGGAAACAATGAGGTAATAAAAAGGCCCTGATATCATGATTTCTGACCTTTTTTAATGTTAGATATCGACAGACGAGCATGAAGTTGATGGTAGGCCACAGCCACAGAACATCAGTTTATGTAGGTACGCTATTTAACTACTTTTTACTTCGATCATTCGGATTCTCTAAATATTGAGCAATGTAATAAAGAGTTGTGAAGTGTCTATTCGAAAGCTTCACAAATTTCCATTTCACGATGTCACTTTTGAATGTTCACAGCAACGTTTATTGCAATATATCATGTTCGGGGAAAACTGTATTAAATGCATTCCTAGAACGTGTGAAAAATGTTCAGGTATACATTTGAAATATTGCATTGTAACATGACACTTCCATTAGTAACATTTCGACTACCTATATAACAGTTTCAAGTTTTTAAAATACGGCTGTAGGTTACGCAATACGGGTATGTACTATCAAATATTTTTCTGAAACATTTATATTTTGTGACCCATAAAAAATGCAAAATATTAGATAAAAAGGTGTTCTGGGATTCATAGTATTAAAATTTATGTAGAAAATTAATAACTGGTAGAAAGAATCAAAGTAAAAGCACAACCTACTGCTCCTTCTCCAGGCCAGGATTCGTCAATGCACGGCACTTGACAATAAGATACTTTGCCAACGTGGTTGAGATGACTAGAGATGTTCGAAGTAAAAAGTAGGTCGACAGCGCATCATTGACTGATATTCTGTAGCTGAGGTATCACTTACTATCAGGTGAACCTTATGCTCGTCTGTCGATATCTAATATAAAAAAAGATATGGTTTGTTTTGTGCCTGACTTCAACCAACACCGAGTGAACAACAAAAATATATGGCGCTAGCATGTTCATTCTACCAGTTTAAAATATAATTATTTATTAAAGATTGAACATGAGTTATATTCTTTTCCTAGGTCCCTGTGTAGCTGGTGTGGTGGGTTTAAAGATGCCCAGATACTGTCTGTTCGGAGATACCGTGAACACCGCATCGCGGATGGAGTCAAACGGTGAAGCTCTGAAGATTCATGTGTCTCCAACCACCAAAGCCTTGCTGGATACCTTCGGCACCTTCAAACTTGAGTGCAGAGGAGAAGTTGCTATGAAGGTATGGGTTTACTTGTAGTTTGTGCTGGTACATATAGCATAGCGCATCGCGGAACATTTTTCACGATTCGATCTTATATTAATTAACATGACAAATATACTCTAAAATATTATAGGCGGGTATCAAAGTGACTTCAAGAGAATGAGACTGCGAGAGCTTGCTTGTTACCCCTTTTTTAATACCATTTCTGGACGTAATACAATCAGCAGCTCAGCCAAATCCATCATTTTATAAATAAACTAGCGACCCGCACCGATTTCATCATTAATGATTATCTAAAATAGATTATTTTCTTTCTTCAGAAAATATATCCATTTTTTAAAAGAAAATACCGCCTAATGGAAATATTATGTAAATATCCGTTCAGTTCCCTATGTTCATTTCCCTTCGTAATTGTTTTAACTTAACGTAAAAAAATATGATAAAATGCGAAGGGAAGAATCTTGCTTCACTTGAATAAAAAATTTGCTAATATAGCAACCTTCGAATCCCCTCCCAATTAAAAATCGGCTGTGCCTTCATTTTTTAATTTATAGGTATATAGAGAGGAAATAAACGCCCGCTTAACTTTTTTATAGATCTTCTTATAGACAATATTGATGTATTTAGTTTGACGATTTCTTCCGCACGTTTGGTAGAACACCTCTGATGGGTCGCGGGTTCGATTCACGGGACGACATGTCTTCCCAGGTATGGTCCCTTCGGGCGTTAAAGGAATACCAAAATTCTGACCGCGAAATGAATCTACGTTTAATATTAGTATATGTAAATGGTTGGCTAATGCGAAATCAATTTTGTGAATTACATAATATGTAGTTTTATCCTAATACATATTTTTTAAAATTTTATCTTCTTAAAAAAAATATCACAATGTGTAATATTTTTTGTTGTTGAAAAGTTTAAAAACATTAGAATTCAAGATAATATTAAAAATCATGTTCACATTTTTGCTTTTTATTTTAGGGCAAAGGTGTTCTAGTCACATATTGGTTGCTGGGCGAAATCTTCGATCAGAACACACTAAAAGACAAAGCTCTTGTTAAATTACAAACACAGTCTAACAACAGCGGTTCGCTGTCTCATCTGACACCGTTCAAACATCGAATGGATAGCAACTCAAGGTCATCAAGCAGACGAGGTTCTGGAGTTTTCCAGTCAAAACCGGACATCGCCAAACTAGAAAGCGATGCTCAGCCATTGCTGCAAGTTGTCAAAATGCAAAGACAACTATCGGATCCAACGGAACCCATCGCGAACGGCGACCACACTGAAGTTGACAAATCAAGCGTCACAAATTCCATATCCCTAAATGTCAACTCGTTAAACCATAATACTGTCAATCAAAACAGCCAGCCGAAAGTCAAGCTGAAGGACGCTCAGATCAATTCGATAAATCATTTATCGAATAAAATAGGTAATAATAATTGGATACCAAAATTAGGGACAGCGAATTCCTTTGACAACGGAACGAAGAAAGGAAATCAGTGTCTGAAAGACTACAGCAGTGTTCCTTTACTGTCTAAATCGGATAAGTTAAATGATTCTATCGTTTGATTTTTGATCGGATGTCAATCGGTTCCATCTTTTAGTGATTTTCATCACAGTAGCAAAATTTTATTATTGTCTATGTCGTACTATGTTAGTACTACGAAAAAAGGGTTACTTTTACGTTACAATGATTTTTGTGTTAAAAGACAAAATGTTGATTTTAAACTGTATATGATTATTTATTATTCTTTACTAATTGTAATAGCAGCTGTTGGTATGGATGTTATATATCGTTCAAAAGTAAAACTCACTTAGTGAGTTTTTAGATCTACAATCCTTGTTAAAATTATTAAAAAATGATTGATGCTGTAAAAATATTTGGTTTCATTCAGAAACTGTTATTTTTGTGTTAAATTTAAGAGTCAAAATAAATGTTATAAATGATTTTATTCTGTATAACTGTTGATAAAATAGCTATAAAATGAGATGTACATATTATGAAGTAAATGTCTACATGTACGACCGTAGGAAGGATAGGATTCCAATTTAATATAAAATTTACTAAGTAATATCAAAAGTGTGAAGAATTCTTTGGTGTTAGGATATATCCTTGACTTCATTATTTACTTATGGCTTTATATGTGATTTTGTTTGCTTTTTATCGCGGAAAACTTTTTCCTTATTTTGCCAAGCTGTGGGCAAACCTTAAGTTAAGTTAAAAATAGCTTTTTGACGATTTGTAAATATAGCTTGATTGTCAAACAAGTTAATCTTATTTTTAAACAAATCTGTAGTAAAATGTACATATTTTATTTTATGATTGAAGTTATATTAGTTTGTAATATTATTTAGTTCAAATCGCCATTTATTTTTGTGACTACCATGACATCTTAGAATTGCCGATTTTAAGAAGTATTAAGTAGGTTTAGTAGGAAATGATTGAGTATTAGATGTGGTAATTTTCTCATGAATACGGAATATTGATACAGATTTTTTTTGTATATTTTTTATATCTTCACATGATTAAATTCAAATAAATAATTAAATTATAATACACATTTAAGTAAAAAATTTAAATAAAATACTGTATACCGGATTAAAACGCGATTTATTGTTTAAATTATTTATCCCGACGTTTCGGATGCTTTTCAGCAACCGTGGTCGCGGGAGACTGTCTCAGTCTACAGTATTTTATTTAAATGTGTGATACTCGCGTTAATAAAAGACAATATTAAGTAAAAAATTCCATACATAGATGGACATTGTCCTTTAAGTGAATGAAAAGAAAAAATAAAAGTAGTACCCTAAACCTACAGTGTTACCTGTGTGAAGTTAGCAACTTTACATAGTTAATCGAAAAGAATTGATAAAAACTAATTATTATTATTTTTAAATTCCACCTCTACATATATGTCTCTCCCCTCTCTCCTCTGCTATTTAAAGTTACAAACCATTTTAAAAAGCGGTACAATCCGCTACAAACCGGGTACAATCGTATCGTTAAGTCAGTTGCTAACTTCACATTGGTTACCTATAACTGTTTCGGCCTAATGCAAACTTCATAGGCGTATTTTAGTTTGAAAATTACCTACATGTTTTCTATTTCTTATTGATATACTTGTAAATTGTTCTGTAGGTTCTAGTTGGTTGAATTATAATAAATTAATGTGTATATATGCTCACTATTCAAAATAATAATTCAATGTTTAATTATTATTTGTATATAATATAGTATTTTTGATAATTTAATAATTTTATGTTCGATAGGATTTTTTTTCTGCTTTTATCTTACGAAGACTGACAGCCGGTTTCCTAATTGAGTACGTTTTAAGTATCACTTGAGAATTCTCAACCTGAATGTATGAGAACGCGTCACATTGAATTGAATTAAATATTAACTATAACAGTTACATAAATTATGTTTTTATGTTAGATATCAACAGACGAGAATGAGGTTCACTTGATGGTAGGTGATACCTCAGCCATAGAACGTCGGGCCTTGATCGGGTTCATAAATGGAAAAACCGTAAAGTGCACATTGCGCGTTTCGGTTTCAGTCTATGGAATTTCCGAAAGATCGAAGTAAAAAGTAGGTCGACACCGCATAATTGACTTTAACCTACCATGAGGGTAGGTTATAGTCATGTTTGTCTGTTAATATCTAAGATAAAACTATACTGATATCTCTAATGGCTACTCATGCTAATAAAAAATTGTTTGTACTTAAAAAGTATTTTATCAACATAAACATCATAAAAGATCGAAACATTTTAAGTAGCTCTCAAGTTCGGCTATCATTTCAGTACTTAGTCGTAACTCATACAAATTAGATTTATTTTTTTAATGAATTAGATTTGTTTTGTTTTAAAATTTCTTTGAAGCTTCATACTAAATAAAATTGCAATATGGCCTCTGTTGATACCCTAAATTATTGTGCTACGTCCGTAGCACCGGATGTTCCAGTTATAACCGGAACTTCCGGTGCGGAGAGTTGTTATAACGGACCACTTATGGTGCGTTGTTACCACCGGAAGTTTTTGTTCCTCCAGTACAAAGTTAACAAAATCAGAAATATATCTAAGCTCTGTTAGGCAACCATTACAATAATTTGATTTTATACTCTCTGTATATTCTAGAGTAATTTTGTTCCAAATTGGTTTGACAGATTTGTATCTCTCTATTTTTTGTATATAAAATTTATGAATGTACTTAATTTAATATAGGTATTTATAAGTTATGTTAATATTCAAGTCAAGTACGAAGATTATGTTTCAAATCTAATTTATAATAAAAATCAAATAAGTGTGTTCGTAAAATAAATTAAATATAAAGCAATGGGCTCTTTTGATAGTTAGCACGTTGCTATGGTAACATATAATATATTCTTATAGTGCTACCAGTAAAACATTTGGTAGCCATTAGTGGATGGCTACCGAGATACTGAAAGTAGCAAATTCAAAATCAAAATCATTTATTAATTTAGGTAACACAATGTACACTTATGAACGTCAATAAAAAATACATATTAAATGTACAGTTCTCAAGTTAAGGTCATAGAACGGACGAGAAGAACTGGCCATAAACTCTCCGCCACTCTTTTTAATCGTCAAGTTTTTTGTTTTGCAAAATGCTTGTAAGGAGCTGTAACCATTACACCATGTTCCACATTACATCTTTAAGTAATTAACTATAATAATAAAAATATATATATAAACAAAAAAAAACAAAGATTTGTCCTCTATCAGCAGTAGGCATGGTGAAATAGGAGCACGCACTTACATCCTCGTGGGAACAACACGCAAATACATAGTCGAAATAACTAACACCGCATACACGGATTCAAGTCCGACCTGTCACCACATGTCATCCACCAACGGCTAACAAAACTTACTTACTTTAAATTATTTATTTGGTTTTAGCACTGTTGCTTCGATATGGACATCCGTAGACTATAGAAAGTGAGCATTATACAAATACTGTGTATATATAACTTATTTATTATATACGGTCTAAACTGTATCTTAAATGTGATCTAAGTTTAATAAATTATGTAATAAATGTTTTTAAAACGTTATTCAATAGAGAGAGTGAGATATATACTGGCATTTTTATTTCTACTTAAAATCTGATAAAAACTTGAAGTAAGTTAATTGGGTACTAAGTTACATTACTTTACATTTTTATCGGTACGTATTTTAGATTTTAGATATACCAGTAATTTTGAATCCTATATATAAAACACCCTAAGTATATTGAGTCATCTAAGAAATATAGGTATTTTGTTTTGTTTTTATATTACGTACATAATAAATAATGATGTTAATATTAGTGTAAAATCCATTCTAACTTGGTTAAAAAAACATCATTTTTTTTCGAATTAGTTTGTTATCAAAATATCCTCCTGAAAAATGGCTAAACTTAGCTTCTTAACTATTTAGGAGGTAAGTATCATTAATATCTAATACATATATAAAATTTCCATGTCACAATGTTAGTTACCGTACTCCTCCGAAACGATATTCATACCTTTAAATAAAATACTGTATACCGGATTAAAACGCGATTTATTATTTAAATTATTTATCCCGACGTTTCGGATGCTCCCGCGACCACGGTTGCTGAAAAGCATCCGAAACGTCGGGATAAAGAAAAGTTGTCACGACACTTTTTTTGAAAATAGAACGGTTTCAACTTTCAACATTCAAGTTTCATTTTTGGAACGACGAAGTTCCTTATCGCGCGTTGTGTGTGAAAGGGGGCTAGACGGAAAAAATTCTTACGAAAAGTTGTCACGACACTTTTTGCTATAGTCCCGCGCATCTATGACGTGTGTGAAAGAATAGACAGACAGAGTACATATATATATATATATAACTTCGTTCCATCCGGGTGTCCCTTGACACCTCTCAACTTTTAATATTTTTTCATAGGTAGGCTTCAAATAATTATAAATTTTAATTTTTCATAGAAGTTAAAACGATTTGAAATGATGGCCTCTTTTTTCCTTATTACTGTAAACTTTTGTACACTTTGACTGCTACCCAAAATACTATTTTGCAGCCGTGCGACGTAAAAAAAAACGTAAAAACACGTACCGGTCACTCGATATAAATAACACGCAAACGTGTTTACCGCACTGGCAGACCCGAATTATTTCGAACACGCATTCGTGTTAAATACGCATACTCGATTCGGCCGTAAAACGCATAGGTACGTTGTCTTTTCAGACTAATAGTTAGGTCGCTCTGGTTCTCATGGCCTTAACTTGTACCTAAACTTTTAAAATAGAATAACTTGAAATTTCATACTTATTTTAAAAAAAGAAATGTTTTTTTTTTTTGGTTCGCCTCAGCTCAACCTCTGTTCAATAAAATACTTATCTTACTGTTATTTTTCCATTTACCCAAAAGTTTGTTAATGCTCTGGATGTTTTCCAAAGTTTGTAAATAAGCTTTCCTTTCTTAGTAAAAATAAATGATTCGTGTAAGTTATGTGCCCCGATTCTGAGTTGTAAAAAGTTAGATCGTAAACAATTGTTTTAGGGTTATTATTGGTGATATACTTGATACCATAGCAATTGTCCTGCTTTTTTATGTCAAACTAGCAGACTAAACAATTGTCCTGTCTGTTGGCTTCAAAAATAATAAAATATTTCTGGATTTGATTAATATGCTATTTTTCCTTTATTTATATAGATTTGCAATGAACATCAATTATTACAAAAAAATATTTAAAAAAAAACAAAAATCGACTTCAAAACTATAACTACATATAGTACCTATACATAAACAAAAATAATATTGTAATTAGTTCAAAGCCTTAAAGGACAATCGATAAATTATTGATACTTATATATCTATTTAATATTTATTAAGTTATTTTTGAAGTCGGTGCCAGCCAAGAAGGACAGTTTAATCCAATCATAAAAATAATACAACATATAGACGAATTGAGAACCTCCTCCTTCTTTGAAGTCGGTTAAAAAGAGCTATTAGAGTGCGCGTGACGTGAGCTGTCAATTGCAGAAGATGGCGGAGTTCCTAACACAATATATTTTTATATAGAATCTATATATATAAAAGAAAGTTGTGTTAGTTACACCATTTATAACTCAGGAACGGCTGCACCGATTTTATTGATATCTTGTTTGTTGGATTCCTCTATGTCCCGAATAAAAGAATAGCTATTAAAATATCGGGTCATACACGTACGATAAGAAACTCAAAATGCACCAACGCTGGGTCATGCACTGTGAGTGTGAACGTGTTAATTTGTATAACCTAGTCTCCTAGTATATTGTAAAATATTTTCCGTTAAGCAAAAACCCTGTTATCTTCAGAACAAGCTCAATATAATCCTCTATTTGATCTCGTGGAGCTGTCAACGCCAGTTCCGATCGAGGTTGATGGGAGCGTAGGGCTTTCACCCGTGATATTATCTGACATATCTTTCCAACTTGAATTAAGTTATCGGATTGTATATTACATTTAATTTTTTATATATTTTATTGGGTTTTACCCTTCGATCAACAATATACTAGATATCGGGTCGACGCAAAAAATCCGTTCCGGTAAATAGCGGCTCACTTGAAATGTGGGACGCTATTTTGTTTAGTTCCCTTCAAGCACGGCCAATGTTAAGACGTTTCACAATGACGCAGTTTGTTTTCAAATACTATGTCAATGGTTTTACCATTATATGTTACTCCACTCCAAACTTAATCTGTGGCTTATGAAAGGAGTGTGTTTTTGGCCCCCAATGTAACAAAATGAAATGAATTAATAGATTAAGACTTAACAGTTATTCGCTGAAAATTCTGTTAGTTTTGACAATCTGAGAGCCGAGTTATTAGAGTTTTAAGTAGAAAAAGTAAGGTTATGTTACAATCATTAACTGACATATATTATATCATAAATCTGTGATCATTGATATTTGTAGTTGTCAAATCATGACCTTTGGTCAACTGTCATGCGGCATGCCAACGACAGTCTAAAATAAATGATCGATTTTAATGGATAAAAAATCGATAATAATTTATATTTCTTATTTAATTAATAATTTATGTTTTATTTAATAACATAATTGTAAACATGTGCAATATATTGTATTTAAAGTGCATTTAATTACTTTTGAGTTAATTACCTACCTTGTCCATAGGTTTTCTTCTTGTAATTGTGTAATCGATTCAATTAATCGAGAATCTCAGGAATACTATCTTTCTCATATTTCTCCTCTCCCAGATTGAGAATTGAGCTGATTTTTGATATTATAAGATAAAAAAATATGACATTTTTTTTAGATCACATCGCTACTTATTACATTTGGGCCCACAATTTTCCATCTCCTTTATTACTCTAGTTTCTATTACTCTTCCTTTATCGTCTCCTCTTCATTTTTGTTACATATAAAAATTGCACATGTAGCGACGTCTTAACGCGTATTTTAAATTCAGCATTTTTGACGCTTATACGAACAGCGAGAAAGTCCACCACTCCACCACTCCGCCCTCCCAGGTCATATCCATTTATAATATATTTTATAATGTAGTTATATTATACGGTGTCATATTGTATGTAACATAAGTGAGTATTTTATCCGAACACGTTCTTCAATAATAAGACTATACAACATTTATTAAATATCTCACACACACGCTCAGAGATACAGAGACACGTGAATTTCAATTCTTTATTATAGATTACTAGCAACGCGCCCCGGCTTCACACGGGTGCAATGTAGATATACATAAAAATGCTATGCCTATGTTACTCGCTGATAATGTAGCTTTCTATTGGTGAAACATTTTTTAAAATCGGTCCAATAGTTTTTGAGTTTATTCATAACATAAAAAAAACAAATATTTCCTCTTTGTAATATTAGTAGAGAAGTATAGATATAGATGTAAGATATACTTAAAACGTTTTAAATACCCGTACTAACAACCCTAAGTCGCTGCTTATGCTATAACATATACTATAAAATAACACACACAAGATAATATACTCCCCAGCATGGATGTTTGATGGAAAATTTACGACGACAGTGTGACAATTTATTTCAAATTACGAAAAAGGGACTTCCGGAAGCAGTATCTGGAAAGATAAGATTTCCGGTGCCGTCATCTACAGATACATGGTCGATCATATGAATCGTATAGGTTACAAGCAGGTATGTAACGGCGCTTCGATTTCAGTTCCGAAAAGTCGGAACTTCCGATTGATTTTGCACCTCCGATTCCGATTTCGGTTCCGATAGATTTAAATCGGAGGTTAAAATCGGAGGTCGAAAAACATCGGCGGTAGTGGTCGAGGTCAGCGCCATTTTATTTAATTAACTTCTGTGTAAAATTTAAGAAAATTAGTTTATTTTTATATATCACACCTGGAGGTGGTGTATACTTTTTTGAACTGATATGAATGAAACTGATGAATAATGTTTGTAATTTTATTTTATTACACAATTCTCTTTTGTATCTGCCTCTGATTCCGGTTATGGTTCCGATTCCGGTTCCGATAAACCAAATTTAAAAAGTCCGATTCCGAATTCGGTTCCGGTAAAACCACTTCCGTAACATTCCTAGTTACTAGCGGCTCCGCACGGATAGTAGTGCATATTATGCCTTCATGTTTTGTTTGCCGTAGGCTGGAATCAGTTTGATGCGTCGATTTTGTGGATTATCGCATCAAGCGTGCTCGCTGGGGTTGGTAATAGAAGAGTGAAAATTTATTGTTGTATGTATTCTCTAATGCCACATTATAAAAAAAAAAACAAAAAATTTCGTCCAAAAATTAAAAAAAAAAAATTAAGGGTGAACACTGAACAACCCTTATCACTTACAGTAAGAAAAATAGATAGTAGCCGATTCTCAGACCTACTGAATACGCATATAAAATTTGGTAAAAATCGGTAAAGCCGTTTCGGAGGAGTACGGTAACTAACATTGTGACATGGTGTGTATTAGAGGTATAGACTTATCTTAATGCTGTAAATAATAATGTAATAAATTACTATAGATTTAATTTATGGTTTTAATTATGTAATACATATCATATTTTTTAATCAACAAAGGATATTCGAAAGTCAATTTTCAATTGTTAATTTTGAGAATAATGTGTAAAAGCTGTAGGATCCTTTCATGATCTGAAATTGAAAGACTATTAATTAAAAAAAAGTTAGTCACGAGCAATTTAACCTAAAATTGAGATAAACTAGCAAAACACCCCGGCTTCGCATAGGTACCATGTAAATACACAATAAAACTACAGCTATGTAATTTGCTGATAATGTAGCTTTCTATTGGTGAAATCATTTTTGATTTTGGTCCAGTAGTTTTTGAGTTTATTCGTTACAAACATACAAATATTTCCAATTTATAATTTTAGTCTAGATATATAAGAAATAACATTTTGATTTTACATCAAATTATTCACAAATTATGTGATATTGTGGAGCTTTTCAATTTTTTACCTTACATTTAAGTTAAGAAATTATTTTCTATTTATTTATACGAAACACAATATGCAACCCCTTATTGGTTTCTTTTATATCTACTATATAAAAATATTTCGGGTTTTCCTTCCTGACGCTGTAACTCCAGAACGCACGAACCGATTTCCACGGTTTTGCATTCGTTGGAAAGCTCCGGGCTCCGTGAGCTTTATAGCAAATTCAGGAAAAATTTCAACAGAAAAGCGGGAAAATCTTTTTTCTTTAAGAATAATTATATAATTTCGAAGCCAAAATTGTGGCAGAACAAGGTCTGCGGGGTCCACTAGTAATATATTATATAAATTCATAATTCTATAGAATCATTTTTTTCTCTGTTAATATGGGTTGAGACGCTCAAGGCCGTGGAATAGATAAATTATTATTATCAGATTTTAAAATCTGAAAGAATTATCAATATAAAATTTTATTTTTAACTTTAACCTATACGATTGATTGAAACATATTGTAGTTGCTAAAATCAATTTTTTTATTTTTCAAATAAGCATTTCTGCGCGATGTTAAAACAGTAAATTCTCAAATCTGGGAATGGGGCATAGGGTACATACATCTAGGTACAGACATGACTGATCATGTTTTTATATGCACATAGGTAATCAGTCTTCCTTACTCTGCCCGAAGGAAACAATATTTTTTATTATATCCCTGGGAATCGAACCTGTGACCTTCGGTAATGAAACACAACACTCGGTAACACAGTCACTTAGGCAGTCAGTGAAATAAAATAATTTTCGCCGTGTGTTTCATTCATGCACCTCACATTTCCAAAATATGCTGCCGTATGTTTAATTAAAATACATTCAAGAAGGGTAAACTTAAGGTAAAGATAATATTATCGAGACACGTAGCTTAAATCGGGGTTGGGGTCAGAGTAACTTTCGACAGATGTTTAATGTCGCGGTAGTTTCTGATGTGCCCTAAAAAGTTACAAGATTTAAGACCCGTTTCAAATTATGCAAATACGGGCTATTTTAGTTTTACTAGTTTAATTACTTGTCAGATTTGGACTTTGAACTAAAATTCCGGTGGGAAATTGTACTTTCAAATGGAAGTTGTAGGAATTTTCGATCCAGATATCATAACTGTTCACGAAAACGTCATGTGTGAACGGGCCAGAGAGGGGCAGGCGGCGCGGGCGGCGCGGCCAGGGCGAGGAGGACCACACCGAAGAACACTCTCGACTGGTCGACAATCAAAGCCACACGCTCTCTATTAAAACTGTAATACTGTTCTAACAATACATAAGTTTCTATATAAACTTTGTTTTAATTTAATTTAAAAGTATCCATCTAATATGGGAACAATAACAGTAAGAACAGAACAACAGAAAATATTTCAAATAAACTGGGTTGAATATTCGCCGAATTCGAAAATTCTTAAAATTTCATTTTCCAAGATCCTTGCTTAGTCGATACATAATATACATCTACAGTATATAGGGGCATACTATTAAAATTTTAAGCTTATAGTATAAGCCAGCCATGTTTAGTTGAAATATAATTCTAGATAGTTGATATTATGATATAAGTCTGTTAATTTGTTTTACATATAAATATTACATCAATCTTCTGATACTCATATTAATTATTTTCTTTAATTTTATTTTAATTTCTTTTTTGTTTGTTTAGAATTATGTACCTTATTATTGTTCAAACTTCGTTGACCCCTGAGCCACAGCTGTACTTAGCTTTTTCAGGGGTCAACGTTCCTCAATTGTTTTCTGTTAAAATGTTTTTTCTATTTCACCAACATTACCAAACATTGTCCACTATTGCGCCCCCCCTCAGATATGCCTATGAGTACCGATTGAATATCTTCCTGTATGATTAGCGACATATCTTCCAGGATTTTAAATCGCTCTTCTTTACAAAAAAACATGAACAAAAATAGAGACAAGATTATCCTCAAACTTTACCTCAATAAATGTGGCCACGGATAACATCGTAAATGGCCCCGCATTGAAGATAAGAGGTTTTGACATTTTTCCCGCCAAGAGAAGTAGTAGTTTCCGTGTTTTGACGTCTCCTGCCCACCAGTTACTGCAGTAGACGGCCCTATCAGCAGTACCACTCTGTAAAATACAAGTGTAAAATTTGATGGCCTTTGCAATACTTTGTACTCCGTTGGGTCGCGGGTTCGAATCCCGCCTGGATAAAATATTTATAACTTTCTATAAGCCTGTATTTCTCACGTCTGATCACTTTGTGCATTAAACGGGTGGAAGGAATATCAAAATTCCGAATGGGTAACCACCGTTCATAGATGGAAAACCGCACATTGCGCGTTTCGGTCTCAGTCTATCGATATCCGAATGCTCGAATTAAAAAGTAGGTCGACAGCGCATCATTGAATGATGTGGCTTGGGTATCACATATCATTAAGTGAACCACATGCTCATCTGTCAATATCTAATTTTTCAAAAAAGATAGTCAACGAGCGTGTCTACGTTAAAACTAAGTCTTAAACCCGTATTCTTAAGCGTTACTCAAGCCGAAATCTATTCCTGAGAACTGTCGAAATGAAAAACTTCTAGGACGATAAAGAGATAGACCTGTCTCAAAACTGAATTGGAACTTGAGTCACCTGGACTTGCTTCATTACTGCAACTCGCTTTTATTCTTTTGTTTCAACTCCGAGAGGCAAGTGTCGCTTTGAGTCATCGAAGTTTCATTGATAGCATTCGGTTACAAAGTTCAGGTTTGCCTAGCTATATTAAATTATGTGTTTTCAAACTCAAACATTTAGTCCACATATATACTTAAATTAATTTACTATATTAAAGCAATAAAATTATCTGGCCATGTGGAAGGGTAACACAGCATATTATGCTCCACCAACAACATATTTTGTCGACGGAGCGCCGGTTTTCAGACCGTCAGCTACTTCTCTACCAATATTATAAATAGAAAAGATTTGTTTTTTTGTTACGATTTAACTGTCTAACTAATTAACTGTATTAAACACTGCCACAGGATGGGATCGCGTGCTGGTGACAAAGCGAGACCAATTCTCATTAAGTTTAGTGACATATCCGTTAAAGAAAAAGTTTGGTCTCTGAAAACTGCTCTCAAAGGCTCTGGGATTACACTCTCAGAATTTCTGACAAAAGAGCGCCACCAAACTTTTATGGCTGCACGAAAACGTTTTGGTGTAGCCAAATGCTGGACGCTAAACGGTCGCATATTTGTTATTGGCTCGGATGGCCTGCGGCATCGCGTAGAACGTAAAGCTGATATTGAAGGAATTCCTACTTCAGATCTCCCATTGCAGGCTTCAAGTTCCGCTGGTCAAACAGGAAACCAGACTGTTCTACGTAGCAAAAGGATTATCAGGGCTAAGTGATACTTTGATACATCAATATTAGTCCATAATTCCCGTTATTTTGGTTCGTGTTATGAAGTTCCACTTATATTATTTTATATCGTAATTTCCACTTTGCTTAGTTTTTATACCAGCATTATTATTAAGTATCATTAATTTTTTTTTTTTTTTCACCCTCTTTTATAAGTTTTTATAATGCTTGTAATTATTAATTATGTACCTACATTTTATGCTTTTGCAGTTTAATTTGTCATAAGTCAAGTGACAAATGACAATGTGTCAGTTGTCTATTAGAATTTGATGTTTTATGTCACAGAGTAAGCAACAGAATGTTATGTTATTATTCTGGTTTCTCTATTTTGTAAAAATATTGTTTTATATTTCTTTAAACCATAATTTGCATTTTAGTTTGTTTTAAGACGCTTAATGGTACGGGGTAAAGCGATACTTTTTATTTTTATTTAAGTAGCTTTTTTATTTTATTTTATTTTACATTTATCGTATAATATAAATTATTTACTATAATATTTAAGTTTATATAATATTTATTTAGTATGTCGACCTATGATAATTCTGAGTCTAAAGATAGTTCTTCCTTTATGTCTAATGAATCTTCCAGTGATAGCTTTCATAGTATGTATACGCCGCTGAACGATACTCTTTCCTCTTTTTTTCTTGATGTCTCTAAACATTTTAACATTGTCCATATAAATGCCCAAAGCATTCCAGCTCATTTTCCAGATTTGCTTGCTACGTTCGATTCCTCTCATATCCATGCTGTTTTAGTATCCGAAACATGGCTAAAACCAAGCCTACCTTCCAATAGTTTCTGTCTTCCCGGGTTTCAACTTATACGCCATGATCGTATTGGTAGGGGTGGAGGTGGAGTTGCTATTTATCTCCGTTCTCACATACAATATACTATCGTTAGTACTTCTCCTCAGCCCTCTCCTACCGATATGGCCGAACATCTCCTCATTGAACTTTCCTTTTCCAACGCTAAAATTCTCCTTGGTGTCTTTTATAGCCCTTCCCTCTCCGTTGACTACTTTACATCTTTTGAAAGCATCCTTGATGCTCTGACACCGGTATATCAGCATGTCGTCTTCATGGGTGACTTCAACACATGTCTCCTTAAAGATGACAATCGGAGTAATAAATTACTTGGTCTCCTTAATGCTTTTAATCTCTGTAACGTTTCATTTAATCCTACTCATTTCCTCCCTGACTGCAATCCTTCTCTCTTAGACCTCATGTTAGTTTCACGTCCTGAGCTTGTTTCAAAATATGGACAATCATCTGCTGATGCTTTTTCCCATCACGACGCTATATTTTTATCTTATAAAATACGTCCACCTAAAGCCAAACCATCTATTGTACTTCTTCGTAATTTTGTTGGGATTGACACGAAACAACTCTGCTCTGATGCTGCAAATATTAAATGGGATAGTTTACTTAATTCTGACTCAATTGATACCAAAATTTCATTATTTAATGATCTTATATTGCAACTTTATGATAAACATGCACCTCTCAGACCTGTAAAAAAGAAGCATTTACCAGCCCCCTGGCTTACCGAAGAAATTGTTTCCATAATGAAGAGAAAAAATCGTGCCAAGGCCAAACTTAAAAGTGCTACATCAGATGTCGCTAAGGTAAAGTATAAGAGTATAAGAAATCGTTGTAATACTTTATGTAGAGACGCACAACGACGCCATATTTATTCATCTGTCGAGAACGGCGACACGGCTAAAATATGGAAATTTCTCAAAACCTTAGGGGTTGGAAAACCAGTACAAAAAGCCCCTGTTTCTCAGATAAATATTGATTCCCTTAATCAACATTTCTCTTCTACTTCTCCTTTAAACGATACTAATCGATGTCGCACATTGTCTGATCTTTCATTGCTTCCAACCCCTCCGATTCCACCGTTCACTTTTCATCAATTCACCGTCTGTGATGTTAAGAAGAACATACTATCCATAACCTCAAATGCTGTTGGATGCGATCTTGTTAGTCGTAATATGATCATTCCTATCCTTGACATCATAATTCCTATTATCACACACATTCTAAATTTTTCCATTATTTCTAATATTTTTCCTACCGCCTGGAAAGATGCCCAGATTATCCCTCTCCCTAAAAAATCTAATCCTAGTTCTTTTTCCGACTATCGTCCTATTTCCATATTGCCCTTCCTCTCTAAAGTCTTGGAGCGGTTAATTCACGAACAACTCAGCCTTTTCCTTAATAGAAACAATATCCTTAACCCTCTGCAATCCGGTTTCCGTCCTGGTCATAGTACGACTACAGCTCTCGTCAAAGTTACTGATGATATACGTTTCGGTATGGATAACAAACAACTTACAATTCTCACGCTTTTGGACTTCAGTAACGCATTTAATAGTGTGGACTTCGAAGTTCTCTTGGCCTTGCTCCGTTCTATTAACATATCTCCAGCGGTGATTGATTGGTTTCATAGTTACCTGTATGGACGTCGACAGCGCATTTTGGTTGATGATAAACACTCGTCATGGTGTTCTGTCGCTGCCGGCGTTCCTCAGGGTGGTGTCTTGTCTCCTCTTCTTTTTGCCCTTTTTATTAATTCTATTACTAATTCCCTTTCTTCGCTCTACCACCTGTATGCCGACGATTTACAAATTTACTCTCGATCAACTCTGGATGACCTCCCTACTGCTATATCCAACACAAATGCAGATTTGGTTGACATAGTAAATTGGAGTAAGTATTATGGTCTTGCTATCAATCCCAAAAAAAGTCAGGTTATAATAATTGGTAGCCCGCATTTTATCTCCAGAATTGATTTGACGTGCTTGAATCCTATCACTATAGATGGCGTTGTGATTCCTTATAGTAACTTTGTTAAAAACCTGGGTGTGTATTTAGACTCAACGTTGTCTTGGACGAAACAAATACAAGAGGTTAGCTGTAAAATCTACGCTGCATCTAGTTCACTAAGGCGTCTCTCTAACTTCTTGCCAATTCCAACAAAAATTATGCTTGCCCAATCTCTTTTACTTCCTCTCCTAGATTACGCTGATGTTTCCTTTCCAGATCTTTCAGAAGAGCAGTTAAATAAACTTGAGCGTCTCCAAAATTTCTGTATAAGGTTCGTATTTGGTCTCCGAAAATACGATCATGTTTCCGAATTTCGCAAACATCTCAAGTGGCTTCCTATTCGACTTCGCCGGAATTCTCATCTCCTCCATCTCCTCTATAAAATCCTTTTTGATCCCAAGACTCCTCCTTATTTAAAAGAAAGATTTGAATTTCTTAAATGTGATGCGCATTCGTTGCGCTCAGCGGAAAGACTTACTTTGCGTGTTGTTCCTCAGCAAACAACTTACTATGGAGATTCGTATGCTGCTACTGCGATTCGGCTTTGGAACTCTCTACCCGATAATATTCGGTTGGCTCAGAGTCTGGCTACATTTAAAAAGCTTATATATGAACATTATCTTTCAATAGAGTACGGCCCTACTTAACTGGTCATAGTTGCATTTCATTATTTTTTAAGTATATACAATAGGTTATACATTTTCTCTCCTCGATTAAATATATCATAGTACGTTTAAATTTATATTGTAGTATTATATTTAAATATCTTTATATATTATATTTTTTATTCACCACCCTCTTCAAACTCCCGTTTCCATATCGCTTTATCCGACATAAGGTTGCCTGGAAGAAATTGCTTATAAGCAATAAGGCCGCCATTTATGCCTTAAACTTTATTCATAAGTTACTTTTGTATTTTAATTTTATTTTTTGGTGAATAATAAAGTGTTAAATAAATAAATAAATAAATAAATAACTTAAAATGTAATCGACCGATCTAGGTGACTGATTTTAAAAATCTTTCACCAATAGAAAGCTACATAATCAGCGAGTAACATAGGCCTTATTTTGTGCAAAGTATCTTCATTGCACCAGTGCGGAGCTGGGTGGATCGTTAGTTACAAATATATAATGTTTACGTTTTCCGCCTCACGGCAGCAACTTAGCACACGGATTTTCAGATTCATATTAATCTTGTCTTTCTTCGCTTCACTAGCTGCACATTCAGTTTTGTGCTTACAATTAGAATAAAAAAGATAAAGGACGAATGCATCTGCCAAACTCTACTTACATGTATTGCCAGCTCATTACTATGCCAACAGTATATGAAGAGTTGAACAACGAGAGCCACTGTGTATTCCAGAATCAATATTTTTTGTGTAATCTGGAGCTCGTCCTATTAAAACAGCATAATATTATTACAAAGTATTATAATAAAATTATCATGCAAAAAAAAAGAAAAAATGTGTAAATGTGCGTTTTTTTTACCTTTCTTTTTTTTCCGAAGGGACACTATTGTTTTTAGCCCAAATGCCAATAGCCTTAAACACTAAACTAACTTGACGTGTAACTGTGACAAGACCAAGAGCGCCCCGCGGGAAATTTTACCTTACAATAGACAGTTGTTTCATCGTCTCATCTGATGTTATATGGTGATGCGGCAAGGATGGTAATTATCTTGTGTTTGCTTCATAACAATACTAAAAAATACTAATGACGAGATACATCATGCCACACCGAGTTGATGCGATCATTATACCTATGCCTATAAACTATCAATTTATAATAATTTAAAATCCGTGTAATTGAATTTTTAGTGTCACCGGCTCTCGGACTATTAGGATTTTTTTTACGGCAGAGAGCGGAGCGGTGGGTGACCGGATGGTTAGTACCTAATCACCATCGTCCATGGACTCAAATGTCTCAGATGCGTTGACGGCCTTTTAATAACATACCATGCCAAGCTGTACGATGCTGCAACATATCATAATTGAACATATGAGCACATACAAACACATTACAGGGGACAGTAATGAGTTTAACGTTGAATATTGTCTGAAAAATATAATAAAATAAACAAACTTACAAAATTAAAAACTCTTGTTGAATTAATTGCGCAAAATACGATTTGTACGCAAAATGTTGCCTAAAATAAATAATTGTATATTAAGTACAAGTATATATGTATGTACATATATATGTATGAAATCGCTAAAATTCAACTTGACCGATCACCATACAAATTGACTTGTGTATTTTGCCATGGAGAAGTCTTTGCTATCCGCTTTATTGTAACTCTTCACTATTCAGCATATAACAAGTATATAAGTACCTACATTCTCTAATACTTTTATATTTTATGAATTACTAGAAACGCGCCCCGGCTTCACACGGGTGCAATGTAGATGAACTATACGCAAGACAAGTCTATGTTACTCGCTGATAATGTAGCTTTCTATTGGTGAAAGAATTTTCAAAATCGGTCCAGTAGTTTTTGAGTTTATCCATAACATACAAAAATACAAATATTGAAAAATACAAAAAAAAACAAATCTTTCCCCTTTATAATATTAGTATAGATAGTATAGATAAACAACGAACGGGGAAGTCACGAGTATATTTCAACGATTATTTTCCCCTATAAGAGGAAAATAATCCTTGAGAGTTTCAAAAATATTCAGTAAGGTATGTACTGTACAACTCAAACAAACTCTGAAAGTTTCCATATCTAATTAGATGGGAAGTACTAACGAGAAACTCAGAAGAGCGAGAATAAAATGAGAATTTTCATCAAACTTACTCGGTTATAAAAGAATGCAGTCTATAACATTCTTTAATGTTCGATAAAATTTCCTCTCTATGCAGCAAGGTAGTCGTGCCAAAAATACCTTCACTTTTATATCGAAGAATTAACATTTGACCTTTCAAAAATGCCATTATCGCCACCGCGTTCATATCAAAAACTGCTATCACTCCAGCGCCCTGAGTTGTGACTATAATATGGCATATCACACCGTAGATGTAACCAGGAATCTTGGTGTTATCGAATGGAAACCAAGAGCAAAGGATCTGAGGATACGGTTCGGTTCCATTGTGAACGCGTTCTCGATAATCTGATTCAGTTGCATACTTCATAAACGGTGAAACTAAGAGAACGAAGTAAGTTACGACTGCTGTTGACCAATATAAGTAAGTCACAATCCTCGAATAGATGGTGTAATCCTTCATGAATTTAGTAACATTCTTGTCACCAATTCTCAAAGCCAAAAGCTCTTCTTCAGAAATCCTATTAAATAGCTCATTCCATTGCGATTGGTAGAAGATTGTACGGAAATTCTTCGAGATAGAAACGAGGCTAACGGCAGTCAGTGAGAAATTCAGGATCACTTGTATTAAATCACTCTTCATTCTGTACAGAGCGTAAAATTGCGTTAGAACAAAAACGAAAGACATCGCATGGAATATGTTGAACAAAAAGTTGCGGATTTCATTTCCATTTTGCAAAAGCCCGAACATATATAATCCGTGTAAGTTTGGACCTAATAGCGGATGTTTCGGATTTTCCAGCCCTTTGGCTATATTGAGGATTTTATTAACAATCATGATTTAAATCAATATGATATGAACAAGAGGTTTTATAGGCGTATTTGTAAAGGTCGTTGGTAAACAAGAGTTCAGCAAAATTAAAAACAATATTTTATTTTGAGTGAAACTTTTTATTTGAACAGTTGATGGAGTGTATCTACTCGTTTTCATAAAATTTGCATTTTATTTTTACACAGGATATTTACATTAATGTTTACCGTGGAATAACAGTTTCACAGAAATAAATATATACTAGTAGCTTTTGCGCGTCTTTGCAAGCGGATCGGAATATTTTCTCGGGAAGAAAAATAATCTCACGATCCATATCTGTACCAATATATTCCTAATGCACGAAGTAAAAAGTAGGTCGATAGCGCATCATTGACTGATGTTCTGTGAGATATCACCTACCTCTCTCTCTCTCTCTCATCTGTCGATATTTAACATTAAAAAATATAGTTCAGATAATTCAGACGGCTCTTAAACCAGGGACTGAAACCAGTTAATTTTTATTTTCTAAATTACGTGTCTGACTGAGATACCATGATATTAGTTTTAAAGAATAATAAACACTAAACTTACCACAGTAATTTTTTTCAGTAAATATGAATAAAAACGAAAGAATATTAACAAAAACCTTTATTATACCGGTATTACTCCCATAGTAAATTAACCGGTATTCAGTCCTTGCCTTAAACTGATAAATGTATATTATGGCATTATTATTTATAATACTATTCCTGAAATATTTAACGGAATAAATCGTATTGGAATAACTTAATAATATGTACATTATATTGTTTATTGTGTTTTATACAATTTCACATTATATGTATAATATAATTAACTTCCTGTTATTATATTTCTTAGTAATTACAAATTTAATAAACATTTCGTTTATTGCTATATACATTAACATTGTTTAAAACAAATACATGTTTGCCCTCATAATGTTTTTCTCTGGCTAGCATATAATTTCGTCATGAATACGCGGAATAAATTTGGTCCTTTTGCGAATTCTGGCTCAAAACTTCAAAGGGGTCTTTGTGAAATATATTACAGATATTTTTAAGATAAAATGACTTTTATTAACGTGACTATCACACGTTTAAATTTAACAAAACTTGAACGAATTAAAATATAATTTAGATATTACAATCAGCCCGCCCCGGCTTCGCACGGGTCATAGAGCATAATGTTATGCCTACATTTTTTTCTTTTTTATATTAGAGTGGTCAAACGGACAGGCGAGTCATCTGATGGTAAGCCACCGCCCATGGACATCCGCAACACCAGAGGTATTGGGGATGCGTTGCCGGCCTTTAAGATGTGAATAGGCTCCTTTCTTGAAGGTTCCCAAGTCATATCGGTTCGGAAAAACCGCCAGCGAGAGCTGATTCCACAGAGTGGTTGTGCGTGGCAAAAAGTGCCACAGGACGCGCGCAGTTATGGATCGCCAGACATCGAGGTGGTGAGGGTAGAATTTCAAGTTTTGACACGATGTCCGATGTTGAAATTCAACAGCCGGGATTAAACCAAACAATTCATCGGAACACTCCCCATGATATATGCGATAGAAGATGCAGAGTGATCCAACATCTCTACGCAATGCCAAGGGGTCAAGCCGTTCGGAGAGAGCCTGATCGTCGACATACATGTTTTGTCTGTCGCATTAACATGCGCTAATTTTTTGCGATAACTCCTAATAAATTCAAATTCAAATTCAAAAATTATTTATTCATTTAGGTAACACAATCTACACTTTTATAATTATTATATTTGTTAATTAAAAAGCTTTTAATACTAATTTACATTTTGTATGGTGGGCTAAGTATATTTTACACAAAATAAACTCTTTGTTATTTAATCTGAGTGCTATAAAAACTATGTGCGGTAGTACATAAAGCTGTTAATAAGAAAAAAATACTATGCATGTTAAGTTAAAATTACTCACATTTATGGACAAGTAAGGGGAGGAGTCAAACGGTGGCCTTCTGAATATTATATTCATAAGAAGGTTTACTTTTAAATTCTTTAATTAAAATAACTTTTACCCGATAACTCGATTTCCAGCAAATGTGGTCACATGCAGACGTTTTAGTGACAATGACAGCTGTCTGATTTGAGTTTTCACAAAGTTGCCATACCAACGCCATCTATTCCTCCGGAGTTGATATTTGCTTTAATTTTCTATATTATTGCAATTTTGCTTATCCCTATTATTTATTAATATTGTCGGATGTGAATATTGATTACAATTAATTTGGTACGGTTAAAAAGTGATTTCTGATTTTTAACATAAGTAGGTACTTACGAAAAACTTAAGACTAATACAATAATATATTACAGTTTTTTGAATGTATTCAAAAATGTTTTGTTGCATTTTTTATAAAAAGGGTATTTCTAAATTATGGGTTGTGAAATAAATGGCAAATTATAAAAAAACAAAATCGACTTCAAAACTATGCCTACATATAGTATGTACAAACTGAAACTCAACGCAAGAGCTTTAAAGGACAACCTACAAAATTATTGATACTTATATAAAAATTTAATATTTATAAACAGTTATTTTTGAAGTCGGTGCCAGCCAACCGCTGCCGCTCCGTACCGTTCGAAAGTTTATGCAAAGGCAGGATTAAACTGTCCTTCTTGGCTTCGCTGATTAAAGTCTTGTTACCCCGGAATTTGAACCTGTGCTCGCGGACGAGAGAAGACAAACTAAGATGTAAGATATCTCGATATATTATATCTCGACATCGACAATTTTGATAGAAAACATATCTTGATCGACAAATATATCTATTTTTGATATTAAAAGTCAAGTTTTAAGTGTAATTGTCATGTTAGACCCGGAAGAAATAAAGAGATAATCGATTAAAACACGAGAAAACGGTCGACAAAGGTCGTGGTTGTCATGCTAGGCCGGCTGAACGTAACACGCATAGCTCATAGGTGAATGTCGCTTAATGAAGCCAAAAACTCAAAAATTAAACATACAATCTATGCTGTGATAAAGTTCTAATCCTCTTTATCGAGGTAAAATCCTCCCCTATTACAGATTACTTACTTATTAATACTTAACTATTGCATAAAAGGCTTATTACTTATTAGCAATTTCTTCCAGACAACTCTTATTTAAAAAAATATATATTAAAATTCCAATTTATTGCAAACAAACAGCTTGAATTAACATAAAAGATAATTTAAAAAAAACGTCGTTTAAACAAACGTGCTTACTGCTTATCACTCTCAGCGATATATTCCAGGCAATCCTGAAACCAGCCAAAATTGAAATCCACCTACTTACCATCTACAACCACAAAGAGTAGGTTACTTACAAGTATATTGATTATTACAAAAAAGAGAGTATTACATAGAGTAGAGTATTACACAATATATGCACTAAAAGGCAAAAAAAACATCAATGTGCCTTCAGCATCTTATGAGAGCTTCAATTTAGAAACAGACACATATTAAATGACAAATTACACTACTTACCTTCCGGTGGAATACTGAAAACATAATCAAAGTTAAGAGTCACTTTGAACGATCCTGTCTTCTTATATTATGTATGTGAAAGTGACAGCAATATTTTTAAGTAAAACTCAATTTTGATTATGATTTGAGTATTCGGCCATTAGAAACCTAAACAAGATTATGGCTGGTCTGACGTAAATACTGAAATTATCGCAACACGATTATGAATCGTATATCGAAAGCTTTATACATCCCTCAGGTTCAAGGTCTTTCAAGCTTTTAATATCACAAGGGGAAAATATTAGCGAACTCGCAGACCGCAACTTTACAACAATGAGGCTTCCTTATCATATAGGGTTGTCACTTGAGAAAAATATATACAAGCATAAATTAATTTTAACGCGAGTTTAAAAATAAAATAACTTTTACCGGATTAAAACGTGCATAGGATTTGATAGCGTTAATATGGCTACTTTGTGATATTTGAAATTAAAAAGCTGTCACCTTTCAGTCTGCTCGTGGGCACGGTTACTTGAAAGCATCCGAAAAGTCGGGATAAATAATAAAAGTAATAAATCGAATTTTAATCCAGTAAAAGTATTTTATTTTAAGTATTTTGTTAATAATTTCAGAGAGAGTATTCAGAACAACTTGCGAGGGTATTGGTGTTGTCGTGCTGTCATTTTTTTGCAATTTCAGATATTTTCTCATACAATTCAATTGAAAATTCTTTATAGTACCAAAAATTAAAGTCTTACAAATAAATTTAAAAATAAAGCAATAATACATAAACTAAACAAATGTCAAAAATGCGAAATATTTACACCAGATAGAATAAAAACTACCAGCCTTATTCATAAACGTATTGCTTATAGTTAAAATATGTTTTGTCTCACTCTATCGAATATAAAAAAGACTATAGAACGAAAGAAACAAAACATATTTTAACTATATCAAGCTAATAATACGTTTACGATGTCCGTAAGTCTGAAAGGAATAACCGCAATTATAGAAGAATTCAGACGATTTTCTTCAAATATTAAAGTCAAAAAGGTTAAAGACGTTTTTGGAAATTAAAGAGATTTTGAATGTTTATTCACCCATTGCGATATGCATTTTGAATTATTGTATGAGATACATTGTCAGTTTTAAACATTAATATGTGTGTGTAACTTAATTCCGACCGACAAGAAAAGCATTGAAACTAGAAGAAGCCGAAGTGGTATGTAAGGATCGGAGCATATGAAATTCCGTGATACCTGCCTACCCCAATGGGAAGAGGCGTGATGTGTGTGTGTAACTAATATTACAGAGTAGCAGCCCTACAGGAGACCTTTTGAGTCGTTATGCCGATGCAGAACCTCATCATATTCTATTTCATTTGTTGGCAGGTTGCAGATAAAAGAAAAATGAATTTTTCATATATATTTTTTGTTAACTTTGATATAATGTAAAAAAAATGCTTTAAACAACTGAAATCATTTAGTTATATAGGTAAATAATGTGATTAAGTTAGTTAACTTTTGTTTAGTTGTTATTTCTAATAGCAAAGTGTAAATTTTCAAGATCGGGCTACACATTTCTGTATATATTTTTTTTACATTCAAATTCAAACGATACTTGCGTCTTCTGTACCCTGCTCGACTGAAACAATTAATTACCTTTTTGTCCCGAATTTTTAACCCGAGACCTGTTATGAGTTCAACATGCATATCACGTAGGCGAAGGTCTCTTAATGAAGCTGAAATTTCTGAAATAATTTGTTGTTTTTGTCATACCTTGTTTTTACAGGCAACTCTAGAATGAGCGCAGGTGTTCAATTTTCTCTGTTATAATATATTGAAAATTTTTGCCAATGTTGCCAATAACCGAACCGTGATCCGTAGGTGTGACCACAGTTTGTTACTTTCTTGTATACAGTAATGAAACATTCCATTTATATTTTTTTTAATTCACACACAATTTAATTGAACAATATAATCTGTATGTTCCATTTAAGCACTATGTAGATTATTTTAAGACTCTTCTAGAATAGAACTCTTTTCTCAGATTTTTCAGATATTATAACTTAGACACTGTTAGCAACAAAAGTAGCTTAATACTTTTCATTGATACAGATTTTTTTTATTAATATTTGTTCGATATTTCTTTAAATAGAGAGAGTGTTCTTAAAACAACAAAAACTAAAATTCGGTTTCCAAGTCCTAGTGAAAATTCCGAAATATTTAGCGAATCCTATTGTAGACTCTACATAAACTCATTTGAGATGCGTTTTTTCATCCATTATTAAGGGATTGCAATTCCACTCCTTATATTGTCTGGTCAATGCAGGTATTATATGAATGGGTATCAAATTTCTCGTATCGAGTATCGAACTATCGTAGGTAGAAAAGCCGTGTAGAACACATTGAATGAATTAATGATAAAAAACTCTACCCTACCCCTATTGCAACTTGCAATATTAACTAATAACTTAAACTAAATATTAATTTATAAAAATAAAATTAACACAAAACGTTTGTCAGAAAAGGAGGCCACTCATTATAGGTTCCGCCGTGGATAAATATTGCGTGGATGCTTCTAATTTTACATTTACCGCCAGTTCTCAAATCAAGGGCGTAGAACGGAAGAGAAGAACTGGCAAGAAACTCTTCGTCACTCTTTTTAATCGCCAAGTTTTTGTTTTACAAAATACTTGTAAGGCGCTGCAACCATTACACCATGTTCCACATGACATCTTTGTGTAATTAAATATAATAATAAAAAAAATATATAAACCAGAAAAAAAACAAAGATTTGTCCTCTATTAGCAGTAGGCATGGTGAAATAGGAGCACGCACTTACATTCTCGTGGGAACAACACGCAAACACATAGTCGAAATAACTAATATCACCGCATACACGAATTCAAATCCGACCTGTCACCACAAGTAGCACCCGTTCACGAGCATGACGCATGGCCAGCCATCGCCCCCCTCGCCAAAGTATTACTGAATTCTTATTGCTGAGGCATCATCACATATCAAGTGAGCTTTTCTGTCAATGTCTTACACAAAAAAGGTGCTATAGACTGTTACATTACACCGAACGATGTGAACATAACGAGTACAGGCGGCTGCTTCTAAGACGAGTATCTATCTTCGCTATCGCTACACCGAGATTCTTAAGGGTATTCAAGCGAACTGCCATAGTAAAGGATAAAGCTTAGTGCTATATACATATTTTTAGCCTTCAACTAGACGCGCGGCTTCGAATCGACCAATGCATTTTTGTTTATAATTCTGAATTTTATCACAATTATTTTTTGTCGCCAGTAGACGTTCTCTACAAATAAAAACAGCAAAATATCTTTTTTCACGGCGCATGCCCAAATATCTTTTGTTTAACACTAGATTTACCAGCAATTTAAATATACCTATTTCTACCGAAACTAGTTAGAATGACTGGTCTTTAGAAAGAGTTCTTAGTGGTGTTTCTAGTCTTTATTTACTTATAAAAGTATGCTAAATTAATTGGAATACATAAATAAATTTATAGAAATTATCAATTCATTAATTTCTTAGTTGTTATATAATTAAAAAATAATATATCACTACATATTTTAAAAAGTCCTCCGCCGCGTCTGTCTGTCTATTCGCGCTTAACTGAAAAACTACTTTAATACGCGGCAAATGCGTCGAAAATATTACACGCGCCCGAAATCGCAAAGGTTACGCGCGACTGTTTGTGAAAATATTTTCTCTTGGTTAAACTAATTCACCGTTCTCAAGAAATCTTTACCTTAAGGGGCTACTTACAGCTAGTACTCTATAAGAAAGCAGATGACCGTGTCGAAGATCTCACCCTGTCTCAACAATTCAAACAATTTCAAACATCACAAACTTCCTTCAATTTCGCGTCGAACTGAATTTCATGTCAGAAGTTCGGGATTAAATTCTGTTACTAAGTTATATTGTCTTTCGAGAAATTAATAATCTATCTACGAACTAACTTTGAAGACGAAGAAAGATCGATAGGTTAACTTTATACATAACAAATAAATTATTGTATTAATTAAAATTTATTCAAATCTGTTTATTGAAAACAAAGCTCAAACCAATTGGTAACTCAAATGAAATTTGACGGGCTCGATGTCGCGTTTAATAGAACCTACCTTGCGTATCGATGGGTCTCGGGTCGATCCCCCCGGGGCGACAAGTTTATAATAATTTTCTATAGGCATGTTTTCCCCACGTCTGGTCACTTCGGGCACTAAACGGGCACCAGCTAGTTAATTATATAAAAGAAGATGGTGTATATTTAATTTTGACATTTTTTTTTATGTTTTTTCTGTCACTTTTTAAAGAAATGTTTTCTGGCACTCCGATCGTTATCCAGGCACATACTGAAAATCAGCGCTGTGGCACAAGCTGATTCATTCGCCACTCAGCTTATTTAGATAGAGTTCGTGATAAATTATTTATATTATAATATATGAGGCATTAACTTGATTTGTTTATAATTTCTTAAAATAGGCTAATATTATAGATATTCAACAAATTGGCTTAGACACCAAAAAAATACATTGATCAATTTAACAATACGATAATACAAAACTTTACCTATACACAAACGTTTAGGAAAAACAAATATTGAAAATCATATCATATGAAAAGGAAAGGGTAGATTGAAATTTTCATTGCAGTTTAAATATTATAAGTATATTGTGGGTCATGGGTAATATTAATAAGTGTAACAATTGTCCAGTAAAACAAATAATCTACATATGGCAGGCTTCTAGGAGATTGACTATTAAATAAAGCAATTCCGGCTTAAGGAAGGTGGTACATACCTCTATTTGATCCTGGAGAGTCTTTGATCCACACATAACTTTCAATGGTAGCACAGGGGTTTTTTAATAAGTTTTATGCACAGATAATTTGCACGAGACCACAATGAGAGCACGGGATTTAACGCGACATGCACGACAACGATCACTCACGGCGCCATATTTTTGTAACACTTTTTTAGAAAATGCGATAGGCGGCGCTGACAGATTGCAGTGCGTTCCATGTCATAGCTGTAAAGCAGGGACTGAATACCGGTTAATTTACTATGGAAGTTATACCGGTATATTCTTAATTATTCATATTCTTATTCGTTAATATTCATATTTACTGAATAAAATAATTAGTGTGGTAAGTTTAGTGGGTATTACTCTATAAAAGTAATATCATGGTACGTGGTATACGTGTCTTACCTACTGAGAAGTCAGACACGTATTTTGGAAAATAAAAATTAATAGGTTTCAGGCCCTGCTGTAAAGTATCTGCGGGAGAAGGATGGGTGATAGGATTTTGCATTTTACCAACCAGATTGAATACTATTTATTGTCACATAACCATAAAATACCATATACCTTGTAATATTTATTATTGTTTATTTTATGTAATTGTTTCCTTCTTTTTACTTAAATTAGAAATAGTCATATATTTTTGTAATAGAATTAAGTGGTATTGTTTCTTAATACATTTTCTATCTATCTATCTAATATTTTTAAAAGAATATGAATAGTTAAAGATACTTGAGAATACTCGAAATTAAAATCAAAAAACTCGACAACGCTAAGTTAGATAAATAACCTACAAATTACCATCAAATAATCGTAACATTTATTTACTGTTATCTGACATGAAAAATATCTTATTTTAAATTAGACTATTCTGAAACAAAATAGTCAAAGCAAACAGTATTTTTATCGATAAAGTTGAACAAACAACGGCGAAAAATATATTTGATATCTATTTTATGATTAAATTCATTGCGCCCGTTAAATTTATGATGTCGCGAAATGTTTTGATATGACTTGAATGAAAGAAACTTTTTTTTAACTGTTGTTTCCGTACTAAGCTATCATTTTTATGGTTTAGGGGGCAAACGGTATGTCGGCTCATTAGATGGTAAATTACCTCCGGCGTCCATAGATATCTGCAACAGGAGCAATTGCAGTCGTGTTACCGGAATGTAAGTCGTATCTAATCGGAAATCGTAGAGCGGCTCGAATCGTCGACGACCAGGCTCTCTCCGATCAGCTTGACCCTTTGGCGGCACGTAGGGATGTCGGATCACTCTGCATCTTTTATCGTATCTATCATGGTGAGTGCTCAGAGGAATTGTTCGGATTAATCCCAGCCGCTAACTTTCACCACCGCAAACAAAACTCCAAGTTCCGCCCATACCATCTTGACGCTTGGAAGTCTAGCACTGTGCGCTTTATGCGCAATTTTCTTCCACGCACTACGCTATTGTGGAATGAGTTGTCGCCAGCGATTTTTCCGAACCGGTATGACTTGGGGACCTTCAAGAAGAGAGCCTATTCCTACCTTAAAGGCCGGCAATGCAACTGCAAGTCCTCTTATGTTGCAGATGTTCATGGGCGGCGGTGTTCACTTTCCATCAGGTGAGCCACAGGCTCGTTTGCCCCTTATATTATTAAAAAAAAAATACCTCTGGCGACAACTAGTTCCACAGATTAAAATTCCTAATAAACACACCTTAACACTCGTCTTAGCCTCGGCCTCATATTCTAGCAGATCCAAATAAAGCTTTAAGTAGTTATTATAGGTTTAAATTCTGAGATCCAACTACGAACAACTTATAATATAATATTAGCGAGATATCGTCACTCAATCGTATGATAATAAAGTAATTTTTATTCTCATACAACTGATGTTGATGATGATTTAATAATATCAGCGAGTAACTAATGTTTCTATAGTACATTTAAATCGCACCCGTGCAAAGCCGGGGTGGATCGCTAGTCTAACATAAAATAATATTTACTTTCTCTGACAATATTGATTAATAGCACGTTAATAAAAATACAATTAAGCCGGTATTTATAAGGATTTTGTTCGCTAATGGATTGTTCCGTTGGGACAAATCTTGTTTAGTGTTTTCTAAGTGCGAGGGTAAAATTGTTTGAAGGACCAAAAGGGTCTCGAGTGGCGTAGATTTCCGTTTATTAACACTTGTTGGAAGGTATCTTACTTCGGAATGAGAGGCTTTCTCATATGTCACGAGTAAGGCACTGTGAATGAAGTTAATTTGAGTGACAACTTATATAATCTACTAGTGATCTGTTCCGGCTTCGCACGGGTACAATGAAGAACGGGTACACAAAAATAGCTTATGATAGAGATAGTGCTGATAGTAATATATGATAAGCTTTCTATTGGTGAAAGAATTTTTAAAATCGGTCGAGTAGTTCGAGTTAAATTTATGTGTGGAATAAATTTATACTATAATTTAATTATATTAAATTTAAATCCCATATTATATAATATAATTACAATGATATGGGTGTATAAGGTACAGTACTGTATGACTACTAAGAAATTCAAGTGTATGTATGTTTTTTATTTTTTACGTTACGTTTGCCTTTACACACATCTTCAAGAAAATACATTTCGATAAATAAAATTTCAGAAAATATCTCCAAGAAATCTTGAAATGCTTCAAAGCATTTCTTTATTGACAAAGTTTCGAGACAGATTTCTCTCTACAATACTTCGCAGTTTCAAAACTTATGTTCACTCGTCGTTTCATACGAATTCAAGCTATGTAATTGAAAATTGAGTTTCTGCATTTTCTTGCTAGTAAATAATAAACTTTGTAAAAATTCGTACGTTTTATCAATCCAACTGTCCTCGAATAGACAAAAAATCATTGCTATAGTAAATACTTTTTTTATGTAAGTACAAAGCACCAACAGTTGTAAGGTCAGAATTGTAACATTGCTGTACTACAGCAAATGCTGAGTGCCTATTTGACATCCTCATACTTGCCGTACATATGCACTTATTTAATTTGTTTGTTTATGTCAGATATCGACAGACGAGCATGAGGTTCACTTGTAGGTGATACCTCAGCCACAGAACAACAGTCAATGATGCGCTGTCGATCTAATTTTTACTTCGAGCATTCGGAAATCCATATACTGAAATCGAAACGCGCAATATGCACTTCACGGTTTTTCCATCTATGAATATAAATAATAATTTAATAATATAAAATATTTTTAAATTTATTAAATTATAATAAGAATCAAGTTGATAAAATATTGTTGTTTTGTTTATATTGGATGTTAAATTAAATAAATATCATTTCAAACCAGTTAATATTCTTATCAAGCAAGTACAAACATTACAGTCGTTTTTTTAAAGGATTCGGGATTGCTTGCTTAAAACATAAGTACTTGAGGAAAAAAGGAAGAGTATGAGGGTATTTCATAAATAAATATCAACCGGCTAAGTATTTGTTAGTAAAAATGAACAGCGCAAAAAAGACCCAGAAATGATTTTATACTGCTAAAAGCATTATGAAGTGCTTTACATCCGTTTTATAGAGGTTTAATGTTGCGATATTTAGCAGTTAAGTGGTCAATTTGAGTGAATTTCGCTGTTCGTTCGGGAAGTTATCGTCTTAAAGTAAACTGCCATAAGCATAGTAAAATATGAGGTTTAGTAATAAATTTATTACAAGACATATTTGTTGATAAAAACAAAGGATATTCATTGAAAATTGGATTGACTCTCACTGTCTCCTACCATGTTCTTGCGATTTATGTGTTTTATTTTTATTTATTATTATTATTTTTTATGTTAAATATCGTCAGACGAGCATGAGGTTCACTTGTTGGTAGGTGATACCTCAGGCACATAATATCAGTCAATGATGCGCTGTCGACCTACTTTTTAATTCGATCATTCGGAAATCCATAGACTAAAACCGTAACGCGCAATATGCACTTCACGATTTTTCCATCTATGAACAGTGGTTCGTTACCCGGTCGGAATTTCGATATTCCTCCCACCCGATCAATGCCGAAGTTACTGAAAACATAAACATGTTGTCCCGGATTTGAACCCACTACACATCGATGCGTACGGCAGGTGTTCTACCGAACGCGCCAAAGAGCCCAAATTCCATGACGAAATTCAGTTTTTCCTTTTCGAAAGTACACCCGAGTTCTCTAAAGCCTTAGATAATGCAAGCTCTTTCACACGTAAACACACCTAAGTCATAAACCTTATGGTTTCCAAATATTCACAAACTTTAGCGATATCTCACGCTGTTTGTCTCTAGCAAAGGTAAGAAATTATGGACGTGTTTTGACACTGCTACCATTGTAACGATGATTTATTATGTTAATAAAAATCTGCTGAGTTGTTTTTACTGATATTAATTACTTATGCTATTTATTTGTTCATAGACAAAATAAGCCGTGTTTGTTAGTTTTAGCAGGTGATAGCAGGACATTTAACCTTGTTTAGCGAATTTGATAAATCACATTAAATGTTTTTTTATGTTAGATATCGCATGAGCATGAGGTTCACTTAATGGTAGGTGATACCTCAGCCACAGAACATCAGTCAATGATGCGCTGTCGACCTACTTTTTACTAAGAGCATTCGGAAATCCATAGACTGAAACCGAAACACACAATATGTACTTCACGGTTTTTCCATCTATGAACGGTGGTTCGTTACTCGGTCGGAATTTCGATATTCCTCCCACTCGATCAATGCCTGAAGTTACCAGACGTGGGGAAAACATGCTTATAAAAAATTATAAACATGTGGTCCCGATGGGATTCGAACCCACGACCCATCGATGCGCACGGCAGGTGTTCTACCGAACGCGCCAACGTGCCCTTCTAAAATGTAATTCATTCGTTTGATATATACTTGGAGGTCAGTTGTTTTGGTAAAACGAACGAATACCAAGAAGTCTAGTTCTATTACGAAGTCAAAACAGCCATGTAGACTATCTTAATTCAACAGAACTATTTACACATACCCAGGGCCGGATTTAGAGAAGGGCATCCGGGGCCCCAGCCCCGGGGCCTCCACAAAAGAGGGGCCTCAAAATAGAGACTACGGAAAAATCTGTCAAATTCTTAGAGTAAAGCCTTGCCCAACTTTTTGGCTTTACTTATTTCTATCTGATTATTATTATAATCAGTGAAACAGATAGAAATGGCTTGGTATAATTTGGACTTGGGGAAAGATGTGCTATTAAAGTCAATAGTCAAGTCTTTCCAAAGTTAGCCAACACGACTGTTGGTATAAGCTTAAATTAAATATATTATCATTCATATACAATCACTTAATTTCCGCGCTTGAAGTAATCTTGTATAAACTTTCAGCTATTTCCTGTCAGCACTCGGGATTAATTAAATTTCCGCTATGACTTATACAGGCGGTTTCATTGAGTATAAAATTATTGTTTTTCATCAAATACATGTTTTTTTTTTGTAAACGTTCTAAAATCAAGGTTTGACTTCTGAGTGATCCAGCTAAGGTCCATGACATTTTATCTGTAAAATACCGCTATTAGGGCTCAGTCTTAGTGCGTTGCGTTTACAACAAATCCCTTGGGAAGAAATATTAAAAATTATTGGTTGTGGTCGGGCGTGGCATAGAACACTCCTAAAAATTTCTGTGAAACAGAGTCAGAAAGCCCCATTCTCTTTTAAATAAAATACTTTATATCGGATTAAAACGCGATCTATTATTTTTATTTTTTATCCTATATCAGTACTGCCCGTGACCACGGTTGCTGAAAAGCATCCGAAACGTACATAATAAATCGCGTTTTAATGTAATTTATTAAAATGTGTGATACTCGCGTTAATAAAAAAATCTCTGCTAGAGGACTTGGAAATTTACATATACATATATCTTTGCTATTCTGTGCGATTCTTAAGACACTTTCTACCTCGAACTACCACTCTGATGTAGCAGATGTCTATGAGCGGTGGTGATTACTCACCATCACGTGAGCTACCTGTCCGCTTGCCCACCATTCTATGTAAAAAATCACCTATACTTTTAAGCGTTTAGATAACTAAAGATGAAATATTGTTTAAATCCTTGATCGCGTTTAGATAACTAAAGATGAGAAATAAAAAATATTGTTTAAATCCTTGATATTTTAAAAAAAATAAGAATCTTTTATTCTAATGTAAACACCATGTATTGTCCTTTATTTTATTAAGAGTGACAGAGGATCCTTGACCGCGTTCGTAAAATTGTTTAGAAATTCTTAAGAGAAAAAAACGATAATGGCATGTTTACTAATTCGACTTCGGAAATAAGATTATATTTTTTGGGTATTAAAGATTTTTTCATTAAATAATCGAAAAAATTATTTTGTTATTTAAATATATTATATATAAATCTCGTGTCACGGTGTTTGTGGTTGCATTCCTCCGATGCAGCTCGACCGATTTTTATGAAATTTTTCGAGTGTTTCTAAATTTTATTCACTTCGCGTAACATACTGAAATAATTAAGGTTGAAGAAGTACATATTACGCGTTTCGATTTCAGTCTATGAATTTACAAAAGCTCAAAGTAAAAAAATACATCGACATCGCATAATATACCGAAGTTCTGTGGCTGAGTTACTACCATCAAATGCGACTCGTCTGTCGATACCTAACTTAAAAATATATATCTAAGTTTTTGTTTAAATAACATATAAACTTATTATAACGTTTTGACATTCATATAGTCTGATTACATAATAATAATTGCAAACGCCTCTTCGTTTAACAGCAATTTATCCCAACTGGGAGGCAATTTCCACTAACGACGCCATTATACCAACCCTCTATGAATGCAGTTCATAGATAATATAGTGGTAAACATTATTATCTTTTACCAACGCAATTTATGAAAAACTAGCAACACACGGCTTCACACGGGTGCAATGTAGATGAATCATATTTACTCGCCACTTAGTTACTGTTGAAAATATATAAACTTACAATAATAATTTTAAAAGTAAAAATTCAAATATTGTTCTATTGTTTTGAACACGCTGCTCTTTTATTCATTATTTTACTGTCATCCAACATGACTTGTGTATTTTCTATTATATAAAACTTTTATCCCTAAATTCCAACAGTTACCACTTAGTTACTCGCTGATAATGTAGGTTTCTAGTAATTTACCGTGAATAATAATATTATTTTTTTATTTAATTTTTACTTATGAAATAATAATATATTAAAACTGTTTATTTTAGATAAATTTCGCAACTGCCATAAATGAGTAAACTGTATACAAATGTATGTTTGAAAGAGCGGTATATTACACATGCCGTCGATTTCATTCACAACGGGTTACGAGTAAAGAAATTGCAGATTAGCCATCCAATAAATTTCAAAATAAGTAAATTATTTTAGATTTATTATCAGTTTTCTTATATTATGCTGTTGTATCAGTTGTATGTATTCATACAAAAGATTGATGTTTGCTGGGAAAACCACCTGAATGATTGAGCAATAACAGAGTAATTTAATTTAATAGTTAAAATATCGGAAAATTTCAGGAAAAATATATGCTGAAAATTAATTTTAAATTACTTAGGTTACGTCACGCACGCTTATAGCTTTTTTGTAATCATTGATGTCTAGAATGTCTAGAAATATTGATTCTGTTCCCTTTTTTTTTTGGGTGCGGTGCAGTATGTTCTCTTTTTCCATTCTCTCCTTTCACTCGCCATATCAGTCACACCTCTCCATCACATATCATTCTTCACACAGTCAATCCATGTTTTTGGCCTCCCTCTTCCCCTATACCCATCCACTTTCATATCCAAAACTTTTTTTAGATACATGATTTTTATTTCTCCTTATAACATGCCCATACCAAGCCAAACGATTATCTTTCAATTTTTTATTCACTAGCGCTACTCTCAAACAAAATATTTCTTTTTATTTTTGGAGCTCACATTCGGGCAGGTCTGTCGAGTCCGCTAGTTTACTTTAATATCCACTTATTCAGCTCGCTAAGTCTATGTTAACCATTGTTTATCCAACAGATTCGATATTCAATTACAAACCGTAAGACAAATCTATGTTAAAGAACAATCTACTTCGTAAATAATATCTCTTTTTACTCCACGCTCTCTTCTTTAATAATATCGCAGACAACAGAATACCATCCAATTTCGTCAGTAGAAAGATACAATATATCGTCCTAATCCTAATCCTATATAAGGGATAAATCGGATGACACAGAAATATATGGTATGCAATTTACAAATACTGCAAGTTGTCATCCATGATTATATTTTTCGGTTTCTGAGTATAATAATATTTTAACAGTAATACATTTATTATATTCTCTCGAAGTTCTAACACTGACTTGTTATATTTTATTTTTGTTTAATATTGTCTTTTATTAACGCGAGTATCACACATAAAATAATAAAATACTGTATACCGGATTAAAACGCGATTTATTATTTATATTGTTTAAATTAAAAAAAAACCCCTCGACCACGGTTGCTGAAAAGCATCCAAAACGTCGGGATAAATAATTTATACAATATTTAAATAATTAATCGCGGTTTAATCCGGTATACAGTATTTTATTTATTTTTGTTTGCTAAATTTTAGGCTATAATCTAGTAATATCTAGTTTTATTACTGTCAGTTAAGGTTTTTTACCAGCACTAGCAACTTACAGTAACTATCTGAATATGATTTGAATCAGTGCCGGTGTTAGGACCACTGGCGCCGCGGGCAAGAATATTGTGGCGCCCACTTTAGGAAATCAGTATCGAATGTTATTTCGTTTTTTAATCACGATTTAAATTAAAAACATCCAATTTTCCAGCGGTTTCATTTTAAATCGACAGAGTAGCCAAGTTACGTGTAAGTGGCGTAAGGCATAGGTATGAGAATATGCATTACGGGAGGCAGGAGACTCCCAAGTTCCAAACCTCGGCGCCCTCCCTAATTTGGCGCCCTGGGCCGTCGCCCCATCGCGCGCCATCCTAACGCCGGCACTGATTTGAATTCTATTTCGTTTCCTTTCCTTAAAAAATAATAATGATGACATTCTTACGATTATGGAAAAAAAACATAAATTTCATTTGTACTAACTTTTACCCAGTGGCGTAGCTATCATAGAGCACGGTGGTGCAGTGCACTACGGCCCTGTCAGAGGGCCCCCAGCTTGTGGAAAGAGGGAAGTAGCGAGCTCTCGAAGATAGAAAACTTCGAGTAATCTCACGAGCATTTTTTTACCAAATTAGAACAATATTCTATTTTTCTCTATGCACAGGGGCCCTTGTCCACTCAGCTACCCCACTGCTTTTACCGCGTTACAAGGGAGTGAGCAAAGTTCCCATGGAATGTCTCAAATAGCATTTGTGTTTGTTAGCAGATCTCATCAACCGACAGACAGCCGATTTGAAAATATCTGCCTCAATAAACTTTATCAAATTACTGAGGTTTTTTCGAAGCCCGAATTTTCTTGTTTGCCCTTTAGATTTCTTAAAAAATGCCAATATGTTAACCCCGCATATACATATACCGCTGCAAATCGTTATACCTAGTTAAATAATACCTTAAATAAGCAGCAGTGGAATAGTCCTGTGTTTCTTAATATTTGTCTGTGATTATCATAGAATCGTTATAATACACCTAGAAACACTTTTCTTCTTTACAGATAGAAAATTACCCCAACAGCTTGTGTAAAACGAAGGAAGTTTCAATAGATTTGATACTATAGTGTATTTCAAAAATAGTGTACAAATAAAATATTACCATACCTACCATATAATTGTGTTGCCATGCGATCGGTAGCACATAATCACAAATTCGAATCACTCTTCCTATATTATTTGCTGTTATAGTAGACTTTATAATGAACTCGTATTAAAAAATACCATAAAATATTGTTTTTCATTAAGTTTCCCTCGATACTATCAATTGTAATGAATTATGTACGCAAGAGAGAACACATTTAAGCTCGCGTTAATAAAAGACAATATTATGTGCACCAGTACGGAAAAGACAATATTAAGAGAGAACACATTCAATAATAAATAATTAAACTTATAAACTATGAACATAACTTACAAACTAAACATAGGAAGGATTTTAAAAATAAACCTGGTTACAAAATATGATAAAATGAAGTAATGATGAAAAGACTAATCAAAATTGAGGTGTACTTAAAAGTATCTCTAACCCATTCATTACGAAGATAAAATGAAAGACAGAAACATTTTGAGAAGCCCTCAAGTTTTGATTATCGTTTCAGTCTTCCGCGGTCGCCAGCGAGAGCTAAGACACTGGTATTCTGCCAGCAACCCCGACCAGAGTAGGTACAACAAACAAAAAGAAGAAAATAATAAAAACAATAAGACTGCATAAGCCCAAAGAAGTGGGCATTTAAAATACAAATAAATAGGCAATTACTATACGAATAAACGACATAAAAAAGCAACCGAAAGGATAAACATGCAGTAAAAAATAAAATAAATATTGGAGAAAATGTAAACAGTACAGTGATAGATGAACATTTCATCAAGTTTTTTTTTATTATTTTATATTCGATATTTGTTAGTGTTGAGGTATATAAGTCGCTTATTGCATTAGTTCTGATGTAAAGGCTTGAGATGGTTTTATTTATTTATTTTGCTTAATAATAAGAAATAAATAAAGATGCAAATCTGAAACTACATTATATAAATAAGCGAAGTATGCTGTCCTTATTGCTGTATTTCAATAAAGACAACATACTTTGCTTATTTACAATAGTACAAAGTAGATTGCCTTTGACGAGACTTCAAGGAGCGAATTTAATAAACTCAGCTTTTATTGAATTGCAACTGAAGGAAGCATTTCTATTTTTAACTGCGAGAAATCTTATATTTTACTAGATTTTACGTTTGAGTCGATCTCGGAATCTACTTTACCACAACAGAATATCTATATATATCTATACTTCTATACTAATATTTTAAAGAGCAAAAATTTGTATTTTTGTATGTTATGAATAAACTCAGAAACTACTGAACCGATTTTGAAAATTCATTCACCAATAGAAAGCTACATTATCAGCGAGTAACATAGGCTATATTTTGTGTAAAGTACATCTATATTGCACCCGTGTGAAGCCGGGGCGCATTGCTAGTTTTATTATATATATATAAAAATAGCTGTTTGCCTTGGTCACGCCATAGCATGGGACAAACAGTAGCTAAGGGAACTTCTTGAGAACGACATTATCGATTTCATACTTCTTCTTTTTTTGCAACACATGTCGCCTACAGCTGGTCTATACAAATATTATAAAGAGGAAAGATTTGTATGTTTGTAACGATTTAACTTAAAAATCGGGACCGATTTTAAAAATTATTTCACCAGTAGAAAGCTACATTATCAGCGAGTAACATAGGCTATGTTTTGTGTATAGTTCATCCACATTGCACCCGTGTTAAGCTGGGGCGTGTTGCTAGTGAAACACGGCCCAGCTTCGCACGGGCGCAATATAGATGTTCTATATGTAGCTTTCTATATAAAATGCAAATCTTTACTCTTATATTAATTACGATAAATAAAACGAAATTTCGATTAGGCAATTAAAGCAAACGTCAATAAAATGTCTTAAACTTTGATTCAATTTGCTAGAAGTGCTGAGTTATTACTCAACAAGTTCGTGAGAAGTAAATTAATTTCAGCGGAGATACTTTGATGACTATAAAGTCAGAGATGTCTAAATATATTATGTATTTAATTAGTTAACTTTGAATATCTTCTCGGAGAGAGAAATATGTATAAACTCGTAAAGGTATCAAGGCCTTTATTTTGTTCAATATAAAGGGTGTTTTTTTACTGTTATTAAACTATAACAAAAAAGTATATTTTATGTCAAAAAATTGTGTGTGTGTACCAGAGTACACAGGTAAGAAGTGAAACTTCTTTACGACATATCATTTTTGTACTATTTGCAACTTCACGAAAATGGGGTAGATAAGGCTTAAGCCTTAAGAAAAAAGATTTTATCACTTTCAAATTAATATATTGTTATTCTTATTTCAAACCAAACTTCAAAACTAATATATTGTTGTTATTATTATAATATATTACATTATATTCTTTACGTCACTATACTAAACTTTGATAAAAAAGCAACATGGCGCGTAACCGAAAAACGTGACGATACTTACAAAATTTCTCCCATACGTCGATAAAGAAGTTTCACTTCAAAAATGTTATGCATAAGATATAAGAAAAAAATAATAAAAATGTATTTTGAATGTTCTAATTTGCTTTTATTTAAGGTTCTTTTATATACGTCACAGTAGAGGTGGGTCGTTGACGGTTTTTGTTTAAACGAAATGAAACTGTTAATTACAAACTGATAACCTGTTAAAAAAGCAGCTAATTTTATTAGCTGGTTAGCGACTATGCATTGAATGTTCATTGAGCTAATCCGCGCGTTGCGTTCGAAAATCGTTGAATGAAACAGTTAATATATTTAACGGCTTTTGCGGTAAACGAAAAGCAGCTAATTCGTTAACATAAGAAAAGCTGCTAAAAAGCTACTTGTTGAATTAACTCCCACTCCTACGTCATAGTATATGATATAAATCCAAATAAGTAAGCAAACCAATTCCAGTTTCTTTGTTTAAGCCTATTATGATAATAGTTTCAGCGTATAATTTAAGATGTTAATGTATTTTGTCCATGAATAATAATAAAAAGACTAAAATTATTTTCTCTCTGACTCATATTGATAATGATTACCCTTTGCCTACTTTGTTACTCATTTAAATAATATAACTTTTACTGGATTAAAATGCAAATCAAACATGAAACTAGAAGAAATTATTAGCAATTATTGTCATAATATAGAAAATTATAGCAAATATCAACTCCGTAGGAATAGAGAGTAGGTAGCAGTGGCGGGACTACCATACAAGCCCAAAAGCCCGTCTTGCCAATTTTAACATAATATATTTATAGAACTTATATAATTACGTAATCGTATAAGTTATATATGACTAATGACATTATTATATTTCTTTTAATGCATTAATAAGGCACTGGTCCCGCCACTGGATAGTAGTACTTTGTAAAAATTTAAATCAGGCAACTGTCTCCTTTTATTCTGTTTGTGAACGCTTGCTGGAAAACATTCGAAAAGTGAGGATAAATAATATAATTAATACTTATAGGTACATGGCGTTTTAATACGGTAAAACTTATTTTATTTAAATGTGTGACTCGCGTTAATAAACGACAATATTACCTTGTCAATCTCAAGGTAAAACTAAAAGAAGGACAAGTCGTTCGAAGCAAGGATAAACGACCTTACTCTAGTTTTCATTAGAATTTCCCAAAGGTTTCTTGGAGCTAAGTCCATTAGTCGCTATTAAAGAATACATTACTAGAATACCGTCGCACATAACATCGGATCCAAGGTCGACAACGCATCTGAGCAATTCATAAAATAAATGTTTATTCATCAGAAGGTAGAACATTTTTTTTATGTCACAGACAATTATCGACAGATGAGCATGAGTTTCACTTGATGGCAGGTAATATCTCAGCCACAGAACATCAGTCAATGATGCGCTGTCGACCTAATTTTTACTTCGAACATTCGGAAATCCATAGACTGTAACCGAAACGCGCAATATGCACTTAACGGTTTTTCCATCTTTGAACGGTGGTTACACGGTCGGAATTTCAATATTCCTCCCACCCGATCAATGCCCGAAGTTACCAGATGTGGGGAAGACATGCTTACAGAAAATTATAAACATGTCGTCCCGGTGGAATTAGAACCCACGACCCATCGATGCGGACGGCAGGTGTTGTACCGTACGCGCCAACGAGCCCGTCAAAATTGATATACATACGTCAAAACGTTTATATACTACCTAGTACCTATATGAATTCTATAATACATATACATCTTGAGTATTGAACACGATTCAACACGCGCTAAAATCCCCTTTTACGATCCAATCTTGTGCAGCAATAAACTGAACGAGTCAGAGGTATTCATCCCCGACTAATTAAAGATTAACTCTGTCTAAACACAATGTATTTTATGATTTACAAATTAAAAGCAATTAAAAAACTGATGAAAAAATGTCATATATACGGTATGACAGATATGCGATCTAAGGATGAGCCTAAGAAAATTGAATAATAAATAAAAATCTAATTATAGTTGAGCGTCGATTATCCGAACTATTTGGGGGAGATAGGTGTTCGGATAAACGAACTGTATTGATTACGACTCATTAACGTTTTACGACTTATAGATCCGTCAGAAGAATCAAGCTGGTATATAAAGTTACTTATGCTTAACTTTTGTTTTTTTATATATCTATAACAGTAGACTACCAAATTGTATTCATTGGATAACTTGGTTGCAGATTTGCTTTTTTCTCGTATTTATCTTTCATAGAAAAGACAACACATTTATGTTTAGGCGTTTTAAATTGAGAGTTTAATTTCACGCCTAAAAATTTAGTTTATCGACTAGCAGCTACTTGAAAGTCGGGTGAGCGTAGTAGTTCGGATAGTTAGCGAAAGTTCGGTTGATCAACGTTCGGATAACCGACGTTCGACGTTCGACTGTACCACAGTGCAACATATAGACAGTGAATTTACTTAGATTTTACTTAGATATTTGATCACATTAAAGAAAGCGGGATATAATTAGTTTTTTTTAACTCGAAAAGCTTGCGATTTTCTAATGCATCGTTACATAGTATTGTTGTTCAAAGCTGTCATAGTGTACCTTTTAGATTGTCAGCTGTAAAGTTTAATTCATTAATTATGGAGTCAGGAACTACGGTAATAGTGCAGGTATAGACGTATTATTTTAATAACTTGTATAATTGCCATTAGTGAACTTTTTAATTTTTTAAACATTATTAAAGTTTTTTTTATGTCACAAATCGACAGACGACCACGAGGTTCACTTGATGGTAGGTGATACCTCAGCCATAGAACATCAGTCAATGATGCGCTGTCGATTTACTTTTTACTTCGAGCATTCGGAAATCCATAGACTGAAACCGAAATGCGCAATATGTACTTCACGGTTTTTCATATGTGAACGGTGGTTTGGTACCCGGTCGGAATTGCGGTCAATAGCGCATCATTGACTGATATTCTGTGGCTGAAGTATCATCTACCATCAAGTGAACCTCTTGCTCGTCTGTCGATATCTTACATTAAAAAAAAACTAAATGTGTCTAATTTGTTATGATAAATATTTATTATACGCAACCTTGATTCCCTGGGATTCAAACTCTGGACCTCCGGTGTTAAACGCATCGCACTTACCACGGAGCATCAGAAGTGATCTAGTAATATTCCAAGGAACCTTAAAATTACGTAAAAAAATACCCTCGTCCAGTTATTATAAATGCATCAGTTCTAAATGCTAATTGTTAGTTAGCAGTGGTTAGCTATAATTGCGTAGTCTTTTATAAATGAATCAATTAATCGGACAAATGGTTTCATAATTAGTTTGTTAGGCAAATTATATTTTATATTCAATTCCAAGTTACCTCTAGACTGGATACGTTCCGTTTTGATACTCGAACGTTCCATTGGTCACTTCAAAATATTCATTTATTCATAAATTTTCTTCCTCGTAGGTACAGTTAACGTACACTTAAAGAATGTCACATACATATACATTTACATATAAATTAACAGACACATTAACAGCAATTCATTTAAAAATAATGTCACATTTTTTACTGTCAAATATCCACATAAAATAACAACCATGTCAAATAAAATCACAATACACTTACATGTGTAAAACTTGGGTCACAAATTAGTTAAGTCACACATCAAGTATGTTTTCCAAAATATAATTGTCAAGAGAGAAAATAATATATAACTATATTTAAATCTTACCATATGTAATAAGGTAAGACTCAAGTCGACATTTATATTGTAAAGGGGTTTTCATCTATCATAAATTCGTTTATATTGTAGTATGCTCTTTGTGTAAGGGTTTTTTTAATGGTGGCCTTAAATTTAGCCTGAGTCATTTGAAGTATAGCGCTAGGGATTTTATTATAGAATCTTATACCATTACCCATAAAAGATTTGTTTATTTTCGATAATCTAAATTTAACGTTTCGTAGTTTGTTTTTATTCCTAGTATCTATCGTGTGAATGTCTGCATGAGTTTTATATTCGTTGATGTGTTTTTTTACAAACATTATATTATTATAAATATATTGGCCGTATAGTGTCATGACATGTGCTTTTTTAAATATCTCTCTTACAGAGTCTCTTGGTTTCATATTAAATATAGCCCTAAGTGCCCTTTTTTGCAAAATAAATATACTATTAGCGTCTGCTGCATGTCCCCATAGAACAAGCCCGTACGCCATAATACTATGAAAATAACTATAATATAGTAATTTTGCTGTTTTTTCATTTGTTAACTGTCTAATTCTATATATTGCATATATAGCCGAGCTTAGGCGTTCCGCAATGCTGTCAATCTGAGGACCCCATTGTAATTTAGAGTCTAGACTAAAGCCAAGAAAGCGTGTTTCTTTGGTATATTCTAAGCATTCTTCTCCTATTTTTATTACAGTACCGCAATTCTGGTCACGTTTAAGAGAAAAGTATACAATATTTGTTTTATTTGCGTTTAGCGCTAGGTTATTTATACAAAACCATTGTCTTATATCTTCCAGCATGGTATTTATATTATTGCTTATCTCTGATTTCCTTCCAGGAACCTTAAAGAGTAGTGAGGTATCATCAGCAAATAAAACGGCATTAGCATTTTTTTGGAGAAGCAATGGCATGTCGTTTATATAAACCAAGAATAGAAATGGACCGAGAATGGATCCCTGTGGAACACCTAATTTTGTGTCCGCTCTATTAGATTGTTGTTCATTTATCACAACTATTTGTTTGCGGTTCGTTAAATAAGACGATATGAGACTAAGTTCTTTATCTTTAACCCCATAGTGTAAAAGTTTTTTAAGAAGAATGTTATGATCAACACAGTCAAAGGCTTTTGATAAGTCGCAAAAAATCCCGATGATATCTTCTGATGCTTCCCAATTGTCATAAATATATTTAATTAGAGTTATGGCTGCATCAGTTGTTGATTTCCCTTTCATAAATCCAAATTGATGTCTATGAAATAGTTTATTAATAAAGAAATGATACTGTAACTGATCGAGGATAATTTTTTCAAATATTTTGCTGAGGACGGGTAACAGAGAGACTGGTCGATAATTAGATGGGTCCGTAGTATCCCCTTTTTTAAATAGTGGTATAACCTTACTTATTTTTAACATATCAGGAAAAATACCGTCGTCCAAACATTTATTAAATATGAGTGAAATTGATACAGCTATGTCCTGTATAATTTCTCGAATAACATAAACTGACATACCGAATATGTCTTCTGATCTCTTGACATTCAATTGTTTAAAAACTTTGATCACTAACTGGGGCGTTATATGTCGAAAACTAAAATTACTAATTGTAGGTATAGAGTTTTTCTTAAGAAGTGTGATCGCTTTATCCATTGATGACCCTAGTTCTTTTGTTATTTTCATTGGAATCTCCAGGAAGAAATTCAGAAACACCTCTGCCACTTCCTTATCATTTACAATAGTTTTGTTCCGGAAATTGATTTTAAATTGTTTATCATTTATTTTATTTCTCCCAGTTTCTTGATTTATAATTTTCCAAACTGTTTTTATTTTGTTGTTTGATGAGTTGATTTTATTACTTAGAAATAACGACTTAGCTGTTATGCAGGCCTTTTTAAAAGTTTTTGCATATTTTTTAACATATTCATTAAAATTGTCACTTTTTAGAAAAAAATTTAAGTCGTAAAACATATATAGCTTTTCTCTAGATATCATGATACCTTTTGTCGCCCATTCAGAAAAAGTTAACTTATTATTAGCTTTGTACGTTTTTAGAGGAAAATAAATATCATAAATCTGTTTTATATTAAGATATATACAGTCCATTTCCGTGTTTGTAGATTTATTTTCATTTGGAATTTTATCTCTAGATATACTTTTAATATGTGTTTTAAACTTTTCGATTTTTGTTTTGGTGATTAACCTTCGTGTTCTCATTGTGTTTGATTTTATTTGCTCGTCTATTGTAAATTCTATAAATTGGCCGGTATGATCGGAACCTAATTTATCAAATAAATACTTTCTAGTTATATCTTCATTACAAAATATGTTATCTATACAAGTAGATGACGTATTATTAATACGAGTCGGGTGATTAAACTGGTAGGCAAGGTTATATGATTTAAATAGATTAACAAGTTTCTTTTTGCTTGCATTATTAATAAGAATATCTATATTAAAATCTCCTGTAACTATTACTCTTTTTTGAGATTTTGAAGTAATTTTAATTAATATATGTTCCATAGTTTTTATAAAAATATCGATATCTCCACTAGGAGGTCTATAGATGTTAGTTATTATAAGATTATCAGGCAACTCTACACAAGAGACTTCAATTACTCCTTCCACCGATTGTTTAACAATATCCTCTCGGTTTTTAGATTTTAGATCACACCTGGTGAGTATCAATGAACCACCGCCACGTGACGATTCTCTATTAAATACACTAACAATGTTATAATTATTAATGTTGAATAACATTTTAGAATGCGTGAGCCAAGTTTCACTGATACATGCAATACAAATATTATATTTTTGTAGAAAGAGTTCAAGTTCTAAAAATTTGCCAGAGAGACTTTGTATATTTTGATGTATCAGGTTGATAACGCATTTATTATATCTCTCTGTTGTCATTAAATCTAGTTTAAACAATCACTTTGTCTATTTATGTCGTTCTTATAATATAATTTAACAGATTGCCTTACATTGTAAGCTAGTAGAGAGGAAATTAATCTTTTGCAATGGTTGGAAATATTCATCTTCCCTCGTTGTATTGAGAAAGATTTAACGAATTTATTTGAATCGAAAAAACATATGTTATTTCTAAAGGTAAAGTTATATAACATGTTATTAAGTTTATGTATATATTCATTATTTCTTCCATTTTTGTGGTATGGAAAGGCACAAAGTATAAATTTATTTATCCCTTGACATTGCAAAGATACAATTTTCTCAAAGATGTTAATAACATCTCTACGATTAGTTTCCAAAGAGTTACCAAACAATAAAATAATAGTAGTATTTTTGTTATACGTACTTTCTGTCATTTTTGTAACAAGAGAACTTAGGTTAATACCTGGATAACAATTGTTTATAACTTTATCTGTCAAACTGTTACGTAAGAGGGTGCCCAAAGAAACACCCAGCGCATCCGAAAAAATTACAATTTGTGCTTCTTCGTTTTTTTCAGTATTTATTAATGTTTCTGCGATTTTCTGATTTTGTAATGGTTCTAGTTCGTTTTTTTCAGTATTTATTAATGTTTCTGCGATTTTCTGATTTTGTAATGGTTCTAGTTCCATTTGAGTCGTTGATGACTGATGATTAATGACAAGGGACTCGAATAATTCGGTGTTGCAGTTGCATAAGTCAATCAAATTGGTAGTTGTTAAAATGTGATTTTCTATTTCTTTTTGTGATATTTCATACTTGTTTAACAAGTCTTCCAAATATATTTCCAATTTCTGAATTTCTTTTTTTAAACTTGTAGTGTCCATATCGTACTGAATTGTACACTCATGTAGCTTTGACTGGTATGAATGAAGACAATCCTTCAGATTTAATCTATCTTCTTCGAGTTTATGTTTCGTTTCTATAAGCTTTTTTAAATGTTTTGATTTCAATTTTTGTTTTCTTTTTCTTAGTGTATTAGTTTTATTTTTCTGTTTAGTTTTTGGTATGACCTTTCTATACATTTCATTTATCGAAATACATTCAGAAAAATGAGTCACTTGGTCATATTTTTGTAATTTTGAATTAGCCGTATTTAATTGTTTTTCCAGTTCTGATATTTTTAATAAAGCTTGATCGTATGTATCACTATAATCATCCCATGTTGATGACACTGCTGCAAACTGGTCTCGTTCATCAACGACATTTTTATACAGTAAATGTAGGTCAGATAGTTCCTTTTTCAATTTAGAGTTATTTTCAATTATCTTACGTATTTCATCCTCACTATCTTCCCTTTCCCTTAAAAGCTGATTTGAGAGTTCTTTTGCAGATTTTAGTTCTGATAACGCTACTTTAAGCTTGTTTTCCATATCACGGATAAAATCCTGACGAGTCTTCATTTCTCTTCTCTTTCCCTTCAGCCTCCCTCAATAATTTTCTAGTGGTGTATATATTTTGTACTTAAAAATATAAATAAAAGCAATTCAAAAAAATAAAAATAAAAAAAAATATATGATAATAAACAGTGTCAAAGCTTGGAATCGATCCTTGTTCACTACTATTCTGTTAAGTATCTACACGTCCTCACGCACGGTTCCAGTTCCACACACGATATACGCTCGAATTTTATGAATAGTACGTTCTGCCAGGTGACAGTTATATTATGCTCTGTTCAAGGTCAATGCCCTCTTATGATTCACGTCGCGTAAACAAAGAACATCTGACTGGCACTTGTCAAATATCACTACACGATTTTAAATTTGTAACGTTCACACACACGATTTCACTGTTTTTGTACTTATTTCTTTAATAAGGCTTTATAATTATTATTATTTATTAGGTGGAGACAGTTTAATACACTTTTGTCAACTTTTTATAGTGATGAGATAGCTACTTATATTTTTAAAACTTAAACAAAGGAGGAGCCTGTGTGCAGCGTGCGACTTCCCCCCGCGATCCCCTATCCCCTAAATAACATGAATGATGAAGCTACTTAAATTCCTTACAAAGCATATAAAAAGTCTAGAACATTCTGATCATCCCCCGATGGGTCCAATTATACGGAGTATAAAAATGGCCGGAATGTGGAAATCCGAAAGTACGATAGATAAGGCTCTCATTGTCCAATTATTTGCTGTACTTATTCAAGTTACAGAATTAATTGAACTTTGGCTTATTAAATCTGATTTAACAAGTTCCATACGAAATCTTTCAATAAGCACACTAAGTATTGTATGCGTTGTAAAATCAGGTACTTTTATTGTGTGGCAAAAAGATTGGAAAAATATTATAGACTACGTTTCTTCTGTTGAGAAAGAACAACAGTTAAATAAAGAAAAAAATGCTAATAAGATTATGAACGAATACATAAAATATTCACGAAGAATAACATATATGTATTGGTTCTTGACATATAGTACTGTACTCGCTGTAATAATTGCACCTTTAACTAGTTACTTGACATCATCTGAATACCGTGATATGATAAATAATGGAAGTGCTCCATATCCTGAAGTAATAAGCTCTTGGGTACCGTTTGACAAATCTAGAGGATACGGCTACATGATCCTTGTCGCTATTCAAATCTTGATGGTTACATATGGAGGGGTCACTATTGCTACATACGATAGTAATGTTGTAGCGCTGATGACTTTCTTTTCTGGACAGCTTCGAATATTGAAAGCAAATTGCAATATGTTGTTTGAGAGAAAAACGAGTTACGAAGATTCAATTGAACTAGTTCGTGAATGTCATTCTCATCATGTTAATTTGATGAAGTATGTGTAAAACTCTTAATGAGTTTGTTTCTGTGTATCTATGTGTGTGTTAATGAGGAATATTCGAGAGTTATTTACTAATAACTATATAATAAAGCATCAATCTCTGCGTAAATTTTAGCTCCACAGACAAGCATGAAATTCACTTGATGGTAGGTGATACGCCAGTCACTGAACATCTGTCAATAATGCGCTGTTAACCTGCTTTTTTACTTCGAGCGAATGCGAATGAATATCCATTGACATAGACCGGAGCGCGCAATGTGCACTTCACTGCTTTTCCATCTATGAACGGTTGTTCATAACCCGGCGGTATTCCTCTCACCTGATTAATACCCGAAATGATGAGACCATATTATGTCAAAATCGTATCAAAATCTGATGAAGTAAGCGGAGCACGATGTTAACAGACGCAGAGAGAAAGCTCTAGTATAAATATAATTTAGAGATGTTTGAGCAATGGTTTGTGGTTCTTAGTTTCTGAAATAATACTACAGTGATGTGCTTAACACGTATAATCCAAATTGCGAATACAGTAATTATAAAAGACAAATCAAGTCGCATGATGCGACCAATTACAATTAACATGTCGTCACGGATAAGCGCCTTCATTGGTTGACGATATGACGCGAAAAAATGAGTTAATTAGCGGCAACTGAGATGTTATTATAACTCTAATCATGGCTTGTCCACAGGTATACTAAAATCTTTGATAGCGTTTTATCCCCAGTTTTGTTTTATACATCATTATCTGCTCATTCATGATTTGTGCGAGCGCTGTACAACTAACTAAGGTAACTGTTAACTAATATAAAAAAAAAATTATGTTAGATATCGACAGACGAGCATGAGGTTCACTTGATGGAAGGTAATACATCAGCCACAGAACATCAGTTCATGATGCGCTGTCGATCTACTTTTTTACTTCGAGCATTCGGAAATCCATAGATTGAAGCCGAAACGCGCAATGTGTACTTTCCGGTTTTTCTCTCTATGAATGGTGGTTCGTTACCCGGTCAGAATTTCGATATTCCTCCCACCCAATCAATGCCTGAAGTTACCAGACGTGGGGAAACATGGTTACAGAATATTATAATCGTTCGTCCCGGTGGGATTCGAACCCACGACCCATCGATACGCACGGCAGGTGTTCTACCGAACGCGCCAATGAGCCCGTCAAATTAAAAGTTGTCAGTTATTTAATCTATTAAAATAAACAGTTTATGTATGTTTGTCCTCTATGCACTCCTCAACTATTGACCCGATTATGATGAAGTTTTGGTGCGATGTTCTGTATTTATTTTTTGCTGGTTCCATAGAATAGTTGGATATGTTCGCGAAGGTTCTGGCCCAAAATAAATATATATTTTTTACTACGGCTACGGCTACGACTGCACCGATCAAAATGATCTGTTATTTGTTGGGTTCATATAATATGTCCCGAACAACAGAATAACAAATATAGGAGAAATTCTATGCAGAAAATTATTTTTAAATAAATTAGGTTCGGAACTCCGCTATCTTCCTCAATACGCTTATAGCTTTTTTGCAATTGATATCCACTACAAATCAGTGACATACTAGACATTATAGAATACAAGTAGGAAAATAGCACATTCAAATATAGAAATATATGTTTTTTAACTTTGAAGTCATCATTTTATGCTAGTAATATTATTAATATTACAATATTACTAGCGGACCCGACAGAAGTTATCCTACCCAGTGGCATATTTATCATAGGGCAAAGTGGTGCAGTGCCAGGCCCTCAAGCTGAGAGGGCCCCCTGGGCTTTGGAAAGAGGGGGGAGCTCTTAAATCTAGGAAAATTCTTGCAAGAACTTTTTAAAGATTTTACATTTTATAACGCTGATAATGGATTCGCCGAGCTCTCTTGATTAGTAATAATTTGTAAATAATTAATTTTATGTAGTTGCTGAAAAATAATGCCGGGGGGTTTTGCGATTTTTTTCCTTGTCCACCTAACTACGCCACTGGTCTATGCCATTATTTATATAATACGTATTATGTTCATAGGAAATGGAAGAATGCTTAGAAATCCGTGATATCAGCCTACACCTAGCTTACAGGAAAGAGGCGTAAACTATATTGTGTGTATGTTTTTAGGAAGGGACTTCGACTATGGAACAATTCTGGATAGCTGAGTACTTGGGAGCGCTGATTACACAACTGTTCTTATACTGTTGGCACAGTAATCAAGTATACGCTACGGTAATACACCTTAGGGCTTGCCCTTATAAACCAAACTCAATATAATATAAATAAAAAATCTTTATTTGCATATATTGTGTCATGTAAATAAAGGATCATAGGATATGTTAAAACATAATTTCCTTGCTTAAATAATACTTAAATTAAGTAAGATAAAGATTCTATAATTTTATATAATATGTGGATTATATTGACCAGGTCAACCCACAGGGCAAACTTGTAAGACCATGAGGAAAGATGTGATAAATAACCTAAATATAAAAAGCCCATTGTAATAGGCTTTTACATTTAGATTGTCACTAGTTTGGCTCGGAAAGCTATATTGGTTTATGAAAACAAGTCATTTGAAGGTCCTTTAAGCCATGTTTGAAGTCCTTACTTTTAAAATAATACTTCAATACCTACTGATGAACTCGCGTAATCCAGTATGAAACAAATGAAGGTATACCTTCAAATACCATCAAATATATGACGCGACCAATCACAATTAAAATATCATCAACAAACAACGCAACATTGGCTATCGATATGACGCGCAATAATGAATTAATTAGCAAATTGGTATTAACATTTTTTTCTTCTAGAGTCTCACGGTAAGTGAAGGTGTCTACATGAGCTCATGGTGGTCACAAGATACGAGAATGAGAAAGAACGTGTTGATTCTCTGTGGTCAACTTAAGAAAACTGTCGCGTTTTCGGCCGGCCCATTCACGAAACTGAACATTGCAACGTTTATTGCAGTAAGTCACAAAAAAAATCGTAAAATTAAAACGTGCAACCATATTATCCCTGCTATTTTAAATAAAATAAAAATAGATAGATAGAAAAAAAATTATATTGATTTCAAAATATAGATAAAATTAAAGATAAAAATATTCTTAAAATCTAGTAATACGAGTATATGAAATTGTAATAATCTAATATATAAAATTTCCATGCCACAATGTTAGTTTCCGTACTCCTCCGAAACGGCTTTATCGATTTTTGCCAAATTTTATATGCGTATTCAGTAGGTCTGAGAATCGGCTATTTTTCACACCCCTAAGTGATAAGGGTTGTTCACCCTTAAATTTTTTTTTAAATTTTTATTTTTATTTTTTTATAATGTGGCATTAAAAAATACATACAACCCCATATTTTCAGTCTTTATTTTATCAAATCACCGTGCGAAGCCAGGGCGGGTCGCTAGTAATTATATAAGGCTTTGCTTCTCATTAATATTTTAACAGAAGACGAGTTACACTTCAAAACTGTACATATTAATAAAATAACTTTTATTATTCAAAACGCGATTTATTCTGGCAACTTAAGATATATCCAATCAAACAGCTATCACCTTTCAGTCTGCCCGTGACCACGTTTGCTGAAAAGCATACGAAACGTCGAGATAAATCGCATATAAATCTGGTAAAAGTAATTTTATTTCATTGTATGTATCTAGTTATTCTCTTTAATTTTCTTTATTTCAGATATTAAAAGGATCTTACAGCTACTATACTTTTATGAACAAAAAATAAATAGTAATATTGTTTAATTATTTAATAAGTAACATATTGTAAAATCATATATTCTAGTTTAATAAAACATTGTGAAGCAAATGATTGATACATCATTTTCCTTTTTTGATACTATATTTGTTTAAACTCTAAAGGAGTCTACTTACTATACCGTACTAAAACCATGGCCGTGCTAGGAACTTGACAGGCAAAGAAATATTATTTGTATTGAAACGTATGAGATTATGCTCACTAGATTGTTCAGTGACCGGTCAACACCCTCGCATCACTTGTGCCATGCACGGAGTATTTTTTTTATGTTAGATATTGACAGACGAGTATGAGGTTCATTTGATAGTAGGTGATACCTCAGCTACAGAACATCAGTCAATGATGCACTGTCAACCTAATTTTTACTTCGAGCATTCGGAAATCCATAGACTGAAACCGAAACGCGTAATGTGCACTTCACGGATTTTCAACGGTGGTTCGTTACCTGGTGGGAATTTCGATATTTCTCCGACCCGATCAATGCCCGAAATTACTAGACGTGGGGAAAACATGCTTAAAGAAAACTATAAACATATTGTCCCGGAGGGATTCGAACCCACGACCCATCGATGCACGGCAGGCAGGTGTTCTACTCGAGTGCAAGATACCAAGATATAAGATATCCCTATATATATTATCTCGACATCGACAATTTTAATAGACAAGATATCTCGATCGACATTAAAAGTCGAGTTTCAAGTGTAAGTTTTATAGTAGACACGGAAGACATAAAGCGATAATCAATTAAAACACGAGAGAACGGTCGACAAAAGTTTGTCGTGGTTGTCATACGTACGATATATATAGTACCTACGTATGATACAGTGTAGTGAGTAGACTCCTTAAGTAGTTAATAGAAAAGCAGCAATTTTAATAAAATAAATATTGTACAAAGTATTGCAAACTAGCAATTACTTAAATTTACTTTATGTAAGAAAATTACATCCTTCACACTGAATAAAAACACCGAAATGTATTATTTTAATGGAAATATTGAGACATATGTCCGCCCATGGGAGTGGAAGTAATTTCCCCTCGTCGATACATTCAAAATATTGATGTTCTGTCTGTATACATTTTAGGATAATACTTTGGATTATTGATATAACTGGATTTTAAATTTTAATGATTTCATATATTGATAAAAGTATTACAATTTTGTAATGCATGTGTTCGATATATGTTTGCTTTAACGAAATCATTTTTATAACCTTTTGACGGGCTCGTTCGGTAGAACACCTGCCGTTCGCATCGATGCGTCGTGAGTTCGAATCCCAACGGGTCGACATATTTATAATTTTCTGTAAGCATGTTATCCCCACGTCTGGTAACTTTGGGCATTGATCGGGTGGGAGGAATATCGAAATTCCGACTGGGTAACGAACCACCCACTAGAATAACGAACTACTACATTTCCGAATGCTCGAAGTAAAAAGTAGGTCGCATCATTGACTGGACCTCATGTTCGTCTGACAATAGCTAACATAAAAAAAAACTAATCCGCTCCCCTTTTCTCTACGGGCGTAATATATGCAATGGATATATGGCATCGAGTGTAGTGAATAGACTCCTTAAGTAGTGATTAGAAGGAGGGATGGACGAAAATACACGACAAGGCCAAGGCGAAGGCCCTAGTGCATTAGATACATATTATATAGGTAGAAACATATTAATTAATATGTCAAGATTTTGCTATACTTAACATTATAATATATAATATGTACTTCAGCTTTAAACCCCAAATACATTTATATAATAAAAAATTTATTAACGCAAAGTCACGGGCATCACTTATACCAGACCATTTATAAAGCCTTGAACGAAAGCTGAAGACTTTAAATTTCTTTATGACTTGCACGGCTTTGATGTGAATTCCTAACATGTTTCCGAAGCTCGAAGATACCCGTCATCCTTTATTAGGTCCAACGCTTAAAGGCTTAGAGGCTTGGGGAATGTGGCAACCGAAGAAGGGAATAAAGCAAGTCATATATAACATAGTTCACATGTTAGCTATCCTTTTTGTAATAAGCCAATATGTGGAGCTTTGGTTCATTCGATCTAAATTAGATTTGGCGTTACGAAATCTATCAGTTTCAATGTTGAGTACCGTTTGCGTTGTTAAAGCAGGAACATTTGTCTATTGGCAGAAGGATTGGCGGAATATCATCAATTTTGTTTCTTCAACGGAATTGAGGCAATCCAAGAACGATTCAGTGAAGCATATTATCGAAACGTATAAGAAGTATTCAAGAAACGTGACCTATTTCTATTGGTCTTTAGTAACTGCTACTGTATTTACCGTGGTATTAGCACCATTAGTAAGCTTCTTGTCATCAGCTAATTACAGGGAGAAGATTAGAAATGGGAGTGTGCCGTATCCAGAGATTATGAGTTCTTGGGTACCTTTCGACAAATCCAAAGGTTTTGGTTATAAAATAATGATACTAGAGCATGCATTAATCTGTTTCTATGGTGGAGGTATCGTTGCTACTTACGACTCTAATGCAATTGTTTTAATGACGTTTTTCTCCGGGCAGCTTGAACTTTTGAAATACAATTGTAGCAAATTATTTGGAGATGGCAGTGCCGATATTAGTTACGAGAAGGCGGTTGCAAAAATTCGTGATTGTCATAACCATCATATTGTTTTAGTCAAGTAGGTACTTATTTTTCTTATTACACGATTTCTGAAAGAGTAGATAATGTTTAAGGACAACAATTCGGTTGCTCAGTGATATGCAGCAGTTGTTTCTTGCCCGTAAAGAATAATAATCACTAGGAGACTCGAAAATTCAGCTTCATCCCAATATTTTAGCCTATCCTGATGACCTTTTCTGATCCTAACTTTAAGTGCGAGTGTTTTTCTTTCTTGAAAATTATTTTCATAAGATTTGTTTAATGCCGAAAATTGCAGTCCAACTTAACCGATGTGTATATTTTCCTACAATTTATAGTTTGCCTGTGAAGAAATCGCTGCCTAGCAAAATCTGACATAAAAAAAATATTTTTTTGTAAAACTTTTTAATTTTTATTGGTACAGGTTCTATATTGAAATATATTGTGCTCGAAGAAATGAGGGTAATTATGGGGCATGGGATAGACATTTTGTGTCAGTTTCACTGCTCAATTTTCTATACAGGTATGGAATCCCGAACCTCCAGTGGTAGCAGGTCTTTTTATTGTATTGTACTCGAAGTCGGATCTAATTTTAATTGCTTCTCTCTCCCTGCGTCTGTCTTTCCTGAGCAGTACAACATGGCTCTTTTTAAGTCTCGAGTTAATAGGCATCTCCTAGGTGTCGTCGTTTCTTAACATCATAGCCCGCATCAGCACTTTCCATCAGGTGTGATGGACGGCAAACGCATACCTATTCTTAACTAAAAAAAAATCGTTATAATTATTTTACATATAAAAATTTCAGATACTCAAAATTATTGGATTCACTTCTATCTCCCGTGATGTTCTTATATGTTATAATATGTTCACTTATGATTTGTTCAAGTGCTGTTCAATTGACAACAGTGAGTATATTATATTTTAATTTAATTATTAAATAAGTCTAGAAGCGTCTTTTATTAACGCGAGTATCACACATTTAAATAAAATACTGTATAGGTACCGGATTAAAACGCATTTATTATTTATATTTCTTAAATTATTTATCCCGACGTTTCGGATGCTTTACAGCAACCGTGGTCGCGAGGAGACAGAAAGATGACAGTTGTCTGATATTTGAAATGTCACAAAGTTGCCATATTTAATACAATTAAATTCAAAAATAATCTATTAATTTAGGTAACACAATGTACACCTATGAACGTGAATAAAAAATAATACATATTAAATTACTTATATTACTAATATTAAATGCTTCTAATTTTACATTTACTACCAGTTCACAAATCAAGGGCGTAGAGCGGACGAGAAGAACTGGCAAGAAACTCGCCGCCACTCTTTTTAATCGCCAAGTTTTTGTTTTGCGACCACGGTTGCTGTAGAGCATCCGAAACGTCGGGATAAATAATTTAAACAATATAAATAATAAATCGCGTTTTAATCCGGTATACAGTATTTTATTTAAAAGTCTAGAAGCATTTTTAGTTTTTAGGGTAACGTACTCAAAGGTTCCCCCTATTACTAAGACTCCGCTGTCTGTCCGTCCGTCTGTGGGTCTGTCACCAGGCTGTATTTCATGAACCGAGATAATTAGTTGATATTTTCACAGAAGATGTATTTCTGTATACAACAGTTTAGAGAGAGAGAGAGAGAGAGAGAGAGAGAGAGAGATACATTTATTCGTCGTAACACATAATACAATTATTACAATTAAACATTTATACGTCTAGTTATATACAAAACGACTACGACGAATCGGTCATGGACTCAGCATAAAGTGGATAGGCTTTGGCTACTTAACCAAAGCCTACCACGCTGATTTTCAGCCATAACCTGAAAGCTACGAATATCTTACGAATAGCGAATAATCTTAGAAAAAAACAACGATAACAGAGCAACATAACAATTTAAGATATATATATGTTTAGAAACACAATTCATTTGTTTATGACTTTTAAGCCCCGTTAGGTTTGCCCGAGGCGTACGACCTTAAATATTGGTTCTAAGAAAAAATTGTGGAGACCAAAATTGTTGGTCTTCTTATTTCAAACAACTTTGTTCATAGATTATACGAGTAAGCCCTAAAGTTAAATAATAATGATAATTCAATAAGCACATTGTCTTTTTTCTCGCTTAATTCCGAAAATATTGATCGTACATAAAAATGCGCAAGAAATAAAATGTAGAGAATCGCATGAATAACAATTTAGATCCTCATTATTTTTGTTGAAAATGACCGAGTTATTAACGAAAAATGGTGATACCCTTAAATCAAGATGGCGGCAATTTTGAATTTAGACTCCCACTAGCCCACTAGCAAGAGTAGTGCAGTAACATTTATATCTAAAAACAATGCAATCTCAAATGCTAACCCGACTGGGATATAATAACGTGGTGTAGGACAAGCTGAGTTGTCTCCTTTCCATAAAATTACCTAGTTTTATATTTTAAGTACTATTGTTTAATATGTTTTGTATATTTTTATGGAATAAATAATTTTGAGTTTAACCAATATTTTATTTTCAGGATGGAACTACTACCATGCAAAGGATATGGATTGCGGAATACTTAGTTGCTCTTATTGCACAACTTTTTGTATATTGCTGGCACAGTAATACTGTCCTATATACTGTGAGCTTTTTATGTATTCATTAGAAATTACTTACTAGTTGGACCATACGTTTTGCTTTGGGTGGGACACGCTTTTAGACTGTCTATCTCGATGTTCCTAGCAATACAACACTAAATAAAAACACATGTTTCGGGAGTTCCCCTAAAAAGGGCATAACAAGAAAAAACTGTACACATATTATAAGAAATAGTAGATTTTTAAAATGTTCTTGCACAAATATTCAAATGAAATTCAGTTACCTTAAAAAATGCCGGATTCTACAAAAATTCTGTTAAAATCGCAGAATTTTGCTAAACCTGGTCACACTGATTTCTATATAATTTAAGATCAATAGATTACTACAAACTGTATTATGTACATATTGTAAAACAAATTGAATATATTTTACTTTTAGTATTGTGGCGCCATCTCTTGCATTAAACTGTCATCATGATCTCCGCTTAACATTATTTTATTTTTAGAGTCTGAAAGTAGATGGCGGTGTATACGAGAGTGCCTGGTGGTCTCAAGGCCTGCGGGTTCGTCGTAGTATTATACTTCTCGGTGGACAGTTGAATAAGAAAATCGTTTTTACCGCGGGCCCTTTCACTACGTTGACCATCGCTACTTTTGTTGCGGTAAATTTATCATCATTCGTATCTTTGATCGCCTCCGTGGCTTAGCGGTAAGAGCGATGCGTTTAGTACCGCGTCCTGGGTTCGAATCCCGGGAAAACAAGATTAATATAAAGTAAAGTAAAAGTAAAAAACGATTTATTGCCAAACAACTTAAATCTAACTTAAATAATAAACAAGCAAACAGGTTCTTGGCAACGACCCCAGTCTCAGCTTTATGCTGTCGAATGATGGCGAGTCAGGCAATCGAACAGTGCTGGTATTCTGACTGGTCCGAATACCAGCGATATGAATTGTTGCGGTCGGGCAGAGTCCAAAGGTTGATGTGCTTGTGAAGAAAAAATTATCAGTGAAACAGACAGACAGACAGAAATGCCCCATGTCCAATAGAGACTCGGGAATTCATTTATGCTTCTCTTAATTTATTATGACGTAATTTCAAGAATTTGATATCAATCTCTTTCTCCAGCATTGGTATAGTTGTTGGGCAAGGCGCACGTCATCATTTTGTGGAGTTTTCATTGCAAAATAAGTTAAGGCCTACGAAAAGTTACATCAATAAATTGGATCGTGTAATTCTATATACATACTCAAAATATAAGGATTTACATACGTCTTTTGTTATATTTTCATTATTTAAGCGATAATTATACCATTTTTATGATATAAATAGCATTTGTCGGGTTTTTATTGATTGATATTCATATTGGGTTATTATTACCAGGAAACATATACTTTAATTACTAATTGTTTATGAATTGTTTCAGATATTGAAGGGATCCTACAGTTACTATACCCTTTTAAGCTCCAAAGATTGAAAACTGTGTAACCCTTATGTATTCATATCATTACATTCATTTACTTAAATAATAATAATATTAAATATTGTATCATATAGAGATGTTTACTTTATACATTATTTTGAATTATTCTTTCATTCTGGTTATGAAAACAAAAAGTTAAATCGTAACAAACAAACAAAAAAATATTTCCTCTTTATATATTATAATATTAGTATAGATTATATTATTTACTTAAGACTGTAATTAATAAAGATCACAACGATAATAAATACCCTAAATTACGGAATTTTCCAGAACGCGACAGTTTTTATTTTTGCCATGGTATCCCATATCCTTACTCCCCAATGTCTTAGTAAACCTCCGCAAAGTTAACCCTTGCCTGTTTGTATTGTTAGAGGGTATATTTACGAACAACAGCTACTTTACACACCTTCTTTTTATATTATAGGGGGCAAATGGGCAGGTGGCTCACGTGATGGTAAGTGATCACCGCTGCCCATAGAAATCTGCAACACCAGAAGGCTTGCAGGTGCGTTTCCGGCCTTTTAGAAAGATATTGTAGGCTTCTTGAAGGTTCCCAAGTCGTATCGGTTTAGCCGCTTTTTTAAATAGTACATTTTTAAAAATAGAACTCTGTATATCAATACGTACATTAATACTAGATAGCCATGGTGAGACACTAGATAGCAGCGGCATATTAGAGCGGAGTAAGTATTAACGAAGTTTCGACAATTTGAAAAAAATCTGTGGTCCAAAAATGAAAATTTATGCTATAACGGTGGTGGAGGAGCGATGTCGGTATTTGCTTTGCAGCTCTTCAGCGCACTTACCAAAATGTTGGGAGCATTGAGTGCTCGAATAGCTGCGACCGAGCCGTAAGCTGCAAGAGTGAATGACACTCGCTCGAATTGTGCGAACACACGGCTACTATCGCCGGCTACTGGCGGCCCCATGAAATAAGTGGCCGTGAATATAGGCCGCGTCTAGAAGCCACGTTGTCGAGAATAGAAGTTAATTACATGTTACCTCTTTAAAATCGTAATAATTATTTTTATCACAGATTATTTTAAATCAATACTATTTTAAAACGGCAAGGTTCAATTCGCTTCCATTCTCGAGAAATATCAATTTAAAGTTCTACTTTTAATTTAAATAGAAGTAACCTTTTTACCGGACAATGGTGAATTGAAATCATATAGTTACAAGAGTCATACAAATAGGAGTTATCTATCTATCTATCTATATCTTCTATACATATAATAAAAGAGTAGGATCGAAATTACGCTTCACTAAATATTTTTACCAGAAATTAAGAGGGGTGATAAAAGAAGGGTAGCAGAATGCATAAATGTAATTTTTAAGATTCTTGTCTGTCTGTCTGTCTGTCCGTCTGTCTGTCTGTCTGTCTGTTTGTTCACGCTAATCTCCGAAGATACTGAACCGATTATCGTGCAATTTACACAAATATATTAAGGAAAGCCCGGGGCAACATATAGGCTTTGTTTTATCGAAGTCGGTTATCGGAAAGAAAAGTTATCATCATTTAAATATTATTTTAAAGGCACCATATCACCAAATTTCAATGCAAACTGACTCGCGTTGAACTTTTTCGAATTGTCAGATGTCAATCACAGTCTGATATGTAAATGAAATAGTTTGATTATTTCGCCATTTCCAATATATGTATTCGTAGAATAGTGGATATGCAGTCCCATAGCGTAGCTTCTGATGCGAGTTCGAATCTGAAGTTGAAATGAAAGAAATTTTTTTTTGTATTTCTTTATTTATTTTTTGAAAGAACTATATTATAACAAAAATAGAAAATGTATTATTGAAATATTATATGAATAAGTATTTCTTATGAGATCATTTATTTCACATTTTCATCAATCCTTTCTCTTAAACAGAATTACGATTATTCGACATTGCTTTTTTGCTTCCGTATCTTAGAGGTTTCCGCATTTAGCACCGGAAACCCGGGCAGGAATCCCGGGAATTTAAAAAAAATGTCCGAAAATGAAAATGACCAATTAAATGAACGCACGCATCTATTTAAGACAGAAAATGCATTGAATCCAATCTTCGATTGAACTCTGAATAAGTAGAAAAAAGACACATATCTGGATTTTGGTCACGTAAAATTTAATTAATATGAATCTCCCTAAAGTTTCTTTAAAGTCAGGTTAATTATTTCCTATTGAATTTCAAATCATCCTTCGAACCTCAATCTCAACCACCATTAAACATGTCGATAACATGATGCAAAAGCAACCGTCAATGACTAATTTGATAGCTCTTTCCCAAAAGAAATCACCAAGTACAGAGGGTGGAGGAGGATATGTCATTTGAAGAAAGCTTGCTCAAAAGCTCAGCTTAAAGTGAACCCCACGCGAACGAAGTCGCGGGCATCAGCTAGTAATAATTAAAACAACACATTGATTAATATTACCAAATATAATCAATTATTTAAAAGTTACAATAATACACTTATAATTGAACTTATCATATTTTTAACTTATTCACTCTCTATGCTATCATCAGATACATACAAAGATTGATACAATGCCCATGACCTCTACATCTCACATCATTGGCGGCTTTTAGTTAGTTTATGTCATGATGATAAACACAATAGTTCTTCAATATTAAGCGTCTGCGCGAGCGCATTTTTAGTTTTTGGATGACATTCTGTGTCAGCGGTAAGTAATTCTGTGTTTTATATTTTTAATAGGGATTACAACCGGTCGATATTTAGGCGAACATTTTGGACATAAGTTTTTTTACTCACTGTGACTTACTATAAAAGTGATGTTTAAAGTAAATTTAAATTATGTATGGAATACAGTTTACTTTTTTTATATTGTGTGTAATTAATGTTCCTTAGGAATCTATAAGAAAAATTTAAATATAATTAATTAATTAATTATCAGTTTGATTTTACGAACACACGGTATTATAATATACAATATATACATGTTAGTTATTGCTGGATTATTTATTGCCATTCATTTATGGCAATGAAATAAACAATACTGAAGTTACCTATGAACATATCTATAATTTGTCATATTAACCTATGTCAATAGGACCTTTCAACAAGACTACTAATGTACTTAGTAGGAGAAATCTATTAGTTATCTATATATATATAAGCAACTTTTTTTTTCTTTGTTATCGATAAACTTGAAAACTACTGGACCGATCGGCATTATACCATGACCATTCGACGCGGAATTAATTGTAGAAGGTTTTAGGCTATTCATTTTTTGAATTCCATCAACCCTTTACCATTTTTTTTCAAATTTATGTGGATAGTTCATATTCGTCTATCCTTTACAATTCGCCCAGCGAAGCGGGCGGGCGGGGACGGCTAGTATTTTTATAACTAAAGTTTTGTGGTGATTTGAGCCGTCATCCGTTTAGCCCCGACAGTTTCATAATGTTCGATTCGATATTAAGACTTATTTCATAATTTTGCTAAAAACACACAAACATGGCTCAATCGGCAACGAAGTCGAACCAAATTTTGAATGCAACTTATTAAAAAAAAATATTTTAGTTTTGGCTGTTGCTGCAATAGTACCTAGATGATAGATGTCCCCTAGTTGAAGTGGTGCATGTTATAATTGAAAATAAATTAAATATCATTTCACAGAGAAATCAGTCAAAATGGTACTCACATTATATGTACACGATATCAGCCCTCCTGTGAGGACTGTCCTCTGGGTGATCGAGGAATTAAAACTCCCCGTCAAGCTAGTTGAGGTCAACTTTCTGAAGAAGGAAAATCTTACAGAGGAGTTTAAGAAGGTGAGAGAGAGAGAGTTTATTTACTGCACAAACAAAAACAAATTAACAAATTTTACTTACAAAACTAAACTTAACAAGTAAACAATAAAATAAAATATAAAAATAAGAATAAAACAATTTGTGTTTGGCAGTTAAAAGGCAGCAGCCTCAGCATTGTGTGGTAAACTTCAGGCCAGTAGAAGTGTACTTTTAAAAAAAATTGACAACTAGCTGCGTTGTCTTTGTATACTTCCTATTGCAATTACTGTACTCTCAACACAAATCCGATTAATAAACCTTAATAAAATATTTTGTGTATAATTTAACTTTACAAACAAATAAGTAATTATGAGATATTTAGGCATCTCTCGTTAGATAGAGAGGCAGCAATTTCTCTACCATATTTTAAGAATTTGGACTATTTTGCCATAGCTGAGGTAATTGGGTGAAATTTTCAATGTTTTTCAATCAAAAATATTAATATAATATGACCATGCCGTTTTCCCGCAAATGTATTTTTTAAATTTATTTACGGTATACTCTGTGATTGTGTCACCAAATTACGTAAAATAAGCATTTCTTGCATTACACGGAAACTACTTCTGCAGTAGATACGAATAAAATAGGCTCAGTAAAATATGTAGAAAAAAGGCAATAATTATCTATTCTTTCAGATAAATCCACAACACACAGTGCCTACTTTGGTTGATGATGATTTGGTAATTGGTGACAGGTATGCTATATTTTCTTATATCAAATATCGACGGAGACTCTAAAGCACGCATTATCAATAGTGGATCTCTATCTTTATCTCTATTAAAACGACCTTCTGTATATCTGTACTAACAAATGGATTTGATTGACTGACTGATTTAGTAATGCTTTAGATAAGGTTTATTTTTACTCGTAGGTTTGTTTTTGTCAAAATGAGTGACCTAGAAATATGGGATGGATGTTTGTATAAGGTCTGAAATATTATATTATATTCAATAAATTTATATTTGAGGATTAATTGTAAAAGATTGAGGATAATTTGTAAAAAAATGGTTTAATCCATTTTTATTAGAATATATGATATTACTTTATTAATATTTTTCCTATTTATAGGTTGCCTTTTATAATGTAAAATGCTTCAAGCGTTGTTACACTCGCCCTGTTCTCTCTTTCAGCCATGCCATCGTCACGTATTTAATAACCAAGTACGCAAAGGATGACTCTCTGTACCCAACCGACCCCAAACTAAGAGCTATAGTTGACCAACGTCTGCATTTCGAGAGCGGTATCTTATTCCCTGCAGCTCGTGGAGCTTTTGTGAGTACAATTTACAAATATTTTTCGTTACCTAATCTATAGTTTGATACAGTACAAATAAGTTTTTCATATAGTCACGGATGTCCATGGGCGGTGGTGATTACTTACCATTAGGTAATCCACCTGCTCAGTTCTCAGCTCTGAAATAAAAAAAAAGAAAGATAAATCCTCAATTTATCAGAATGTTTAACTTAGCAGTCGGCTTAATCAAAATGTTTTAGAGATATTTCTAGATATAATGAAATTCAGCGGGTATTTATAAAGCATTCAATAAATTGTAATAGCCCTCAAATATTGAATATTTTAAGCATCATAATCCTTCGGGTAAATAAACTAATAATAAAGACCATAAACACCTAGATCATAAAAAAACATTTTCCAATTTTTTTTAAACAAAATTTCTTTGCAGTCTCAAGTTCTCTTCCTAGGCAATAACAAAATAAACCAAGAGGCCTTCGACAGAATAAAATCTGCGTACGAGTTCACTGACAAGTTTGCAACAAACACCTGGTTCGCGGGAGAACAGTTCACAGTTGCTGACATCTCTTGTGTCACTACTATCAGCAGCTTAAATGAAATATACCCTATCGAGGCTGATAAGTGAGTAACTTATAACTGTAGTATTTAAAATTATTAAGCTAAGGTTACTTGGGCCAAAAACAATAACGTCCTTTCGAAAAAACACGACTAAATGAAATACCACCATCTAAAGAAGAAAATAAGCAAAACAGTAGCATTGTTGCTAAAAAATACCATATAAATACGACTAGATCTGTTAAGGAAACTGGAACTATTTTGACAAGTAAAAAATGTTTATACATCAGTCCTCTGCTGTCACTTATCTTTTCACTGTATGAAACGAGCGTTAAAAAATATCTACACCAGCAAAGATTTTATTATATAATTAGTGCATTTACTTTACATAGATACAATAGAAGAATTAACATAGTTAAATACATGAAAAAAACAACAACATCCTAGGACCTAGAACTTAACTAATAAAAATATTATTTTCAGATACCCCAATCTCTACTCGTGGTTTAAACGTTGTACTGAGCTGCCTATCTACAAGACGAAAAATGCACCAGGCAATAAGAAGTTAGGAGACTATGTGCGAAGCAAACTAGCTTAAACATTCCTACACAATCTCAAAGGATTGATACAAGACGTATGGAAGAAAGACGAGATTATATTTCTATGTTTACTACATCCAAAATTTTTATATAATTTTATGATATAAATTTATCAATCAAATTATTTTAATATTGTCTTTTATTAGCGCGAGTATCACGCATTTAAATGAAATTGCTTTTTAAATTAAACCTGGGATATAGCAGTGAACATACCTTAGACAATCCAAACAAAACATACACATCGTCCAACCTAAAATCTTCGCAAGAGAAAGAGGATTCTTTCCCAGACTAGACGGATCCACTGAAATACCAAACTTCAATGGAGAAGTTGGTTTGGGACTTTCGATCATCTGGGATTCAAATTAAAAACCTTAAGCCCCAACTCAAACCTTTTATATACAAGAGACAACTCCATAAAAATATAATTAAATTATACAGCTGTCACCTTTCAGTTCTGCCCATGACCACGCTTGCTTATTTATTAATTCATAGTTAGGGCTAGAACCAGATGACAATTAAAAAAGAAAATACTAACATTAGAATGCTGGACTCAAAAGCCAATGTTTTACTAACAGGAAAGAGCGTTCTTCTTTTCTTTTTACTTGGGGAAATCCGTTTTCCGCCAGCGCCAGGGCAAGGACGCGGGGAGTTTGGGGATCGAGAGTGGGAAGTGCAATGGCCCCCATACCCTACTAAAACCCCGAGGCCCCTCCACATTGCTTAAACGACGGCGCGGGTTCTGCGAACTTTACAGGGGTGTACTTCACATTTAATTTAAATCTATTTACTTGATAAATAATATTTTGACAAAAAAAAAACTTATAATAATATTTACTTATTCACTCTCCTATACATCTCAAGATTGATATGATGGCCGTGACCTCCGAATGTTTATCTCTTACATCATTGGCGGTAATCGCCGCGCTTTTTATCATGCTTGTCATGATGATAAACATAGTAGCTTTTCGATATTATAGGCGTCTGCGCGAGCGCACATTTAGTTTCTGAACGACATTCCGTGTCAGCGGTATGTATTTCTGTGTTTTTTATTTTTGATATTATAACATTAAGTGAAAAAAATTGACATTAGTTTTTTTTAACTGTTGTGTTTAAAATCAATTTAATTTATACAGAAATATTGTGTTTTATTAACGCGAGTATAACTCATTTAAATTAAATAATTTATAACGGATTAAAACGCGATTTATTATTTACTAGCGACCCGCCCCGGCTTCGCATGGGTGCAATGCTGTTACTAAATACACTACAGAAAAACTGTGAACGTTGTATATAAAAAAATACCGGCCGGTACCGCCGCAAACGCTACGTCCCGCAATTTTTAAATCTGTAATATCTTCGAAAATATTCATTTAAATCATATACTGTAAAGGGCCATATAGAGCTATATTAAATCAACAATCTATTTAAGGTATTTTATTGGATAAGGATTAATGCTGTATTGGTTAAAATCGCTTCGAAAATTAGCCATTATTTGTCGTAAAAAGTAAATGACAAAAAAAAGTTATTGTGGGTTATCCATGAGAGATAGACATATACCTACCATCACGGACTTTTCTGTAGACCTTTTCAATGTGTACAATACTTAGTACATTATTTTGATAAAACTCGTAGCCTGCGTTTGCAATGTAAGCGGAAAAATGTAATTATTTACGACATCACATTAGAAACCTCAAAAATAACAGTACTTCTCCACTATTTAATGGATGTTATTATACATATAAACCTTCCTCTTGAATCACTCTATCTATTAAAATCTATCAAAATCCGTTGCGTAGTTTCAAAGATTTAAGCATACAAAGGGACATGGGGACATAGAAAGCGACTTTGTTTTATACTATGTAGTGATGCCGTCGATTCAGATGCTATTTTAGCAAACGTGGTCAATACTGACAGTCTGCCGTTTTAATCCGTTATAAAGTATTTTATTTAAATGTTAAACAGTTTTTTAGTTTATTATAATAATGTGTATTTAATGTTACTAAGGAATCAATTAATTAAAAATCAGTTTTGTTTTTACAAACACAGTACACTTGTTGGTATTGCTGTATTATTTATTGCTATTTATTTACACATATTATGTATTTGTAATTACATTATATTTTGATGCCGCAATAGTGCTTATATGTTCCCTCGTTGAAGTGTTCAATTATATAAAATAATTATTTTATAAATTAAACATTATTTCACAGAGAAAATAGTCAAAATGGTCCTAACATTATACAAACACGATATCAGCCCTCCTGTGAGGTCTGTCCTCTGGGTGATCGAGGAATTAAAACTCAACGTCAAGCTAGTTGATGTCGACTTCCTCAAGAAGGAACATCTTACAGAGGAGTTTAGAAAGGTCAGTCAGTAGAAGTAGTCCATCAGTTTATTCAATTGAATGTTATTATTGTACCAAAAAACAAAAGTATTATGTACAACCCATTAGTTACCCTTTTCGTTAGGCAGATTCCACATTTCTCTTCATTACTCGAATTTAAAGTATTTTGCCATAGTTGAGGTAATTGGGAATGCTGTCTGTTGGTAAAATTAAAAAAAATATTTTATCATTTTACTCGTGCCGTTTTTCTGAAAACGTATGCTTTAAAGTTTATTTGCGATATAAGTCCATGATTGTGTCACCAAATTTCGTAAAATAGGCATTTATTGCATTTAACGGAAACTATTTGTATAGTTCAAATAAAATAGACTGAGTAAAGACGCGAAAAATCCAATCCATTACGGAATATTATCTTTATTCTTTACAAAAAAAGACAATAACTGTCTCTTCTTTCAGATAAATCCACAACACACCGTGCCTACGTTGGTTGATGATGACTTAGTAATTGGTGACAGGTATGTTATTATTTTCTATATAAAATATCGACAGTATCTCTAAACTTCAGATGAGCTAGCTAGCATTACCTACCATAGATTCGATAATGGACACTCAATGGAATCATAACTCTATTCAAACGACCTTCTGTATATCTGTTCTAATAAAAATCTTTATTACTAACTACTAATTATTTATTACTAAGTAATGCTTTAGATAAGGTTTTTTTTTAGATAGTTTTACGTACTTACTGATATACTTTTATATCCTCTACACGATTTCCTTCTATCTCAAAAATTAATTCGTATCTCTCCATAAGGCCATCATAGTTTACTTTCTGTTTTCTTAGATTTATTTTATTGGTTGAGTTTTATTATGATAAAGTATTCAATAAATAAATATAAATAAAATAAAATAATAAATATTGAAGAAATTGAAGAAAAGTTGTTAAGAAGTTTTCTCAAATTGTTTTTCTTCTAGCTATTCCTCTGATATAAGCAATGCATGCTCATAGACATCAGCAATATCATAATATGGCAACGCAGTTCTATATCTTGAGGTATTGCAGATGTCTAAGGGTGGCGGTGATCACTTAACATCAGGTTTTTTTTAGGTGAACCATCTGCTCATATTCTATAAAAACATACAAGAAGGTGAAGGGCAACCTTCGTTTAAATTTAAAAACACATGCTTCAAGCATTGTTTAAAAAATTTGATAAACTTGTTCTTTTCTCTCTTTCAGCCATGCCATCGTCACGTATTTGATAACCAAGTACGGCAAGGATGACTCTCTATACCCAACTGACCCCAAACTAAGAGCTATTGTTGACCAACGTCTGCATTTCGACAGTGGTATCTTATTCACTGCAGGTCGTGGAGCTTTTGTTAGTACATTTTTTTTACTTAACCTATTCCCCAAAATATGACACTATTAAAATATTAAACTTCGCTTTAACTATTTTGAATTTACAAAAAAAAGTTTTTTGGCTATAAATCAATTCAAAAGTTAAATCCTCCTAAACGATTATCAGCATTTTTTATCTTTCACTGACCTTATTTATAATATGGTGTTCAATTCAATAAATTATAAAACTCCTCAAATCTCGAATCCCTTAATGTTACAGTAATTTAAGTAAATAAATCAAGATCATAAATACCTATCATAAAAACCAAATAGCGAAACTACCTTCTAAATCAAATACACGTTTAGCAAACCTTACCAAACTTCTTTACAGTCTCAAGTTCTCTTCCAAGGCAATAACAAAATAAACCAAGAGGCTTACGACAGGATAAAATCAGCGTACGAGTTCACTGACAAATTTGCAACAAACACCTGGTTGGCGGGAGAACAGTTCACAGTCGCTGACATCTGTTGTGTCACTACTATCAGCAGCATCACTGAAATATACCCTATTGAGGCTGATAAGTGAGTAACTATCGGTAACATATTATGCTGTAGCGTAATACAAATTAGAGAGAAAGTGGCATTTATATTTATGTATATAATATTTATAGCATACCTCATGCTCGTTGCTTTCTTATAAAATAAAATTGAATTTAATAATCAAAACTGAAGTATTGTAGCTAAGAGATACCATAAAAAAGACAAGATAATTGAATAAAGAAACTAGAACAGTATTTAGTATTTGAAATATGAAAAAAAAATATTAAAAAATATCCTAGATCTTAACTAATAAACATTATTTTCAGATTCCCCAATCTCTACTCGTGGTTTAAACGTTGTTCTGAGCTGCCTATCTACAAGACAAAGAATGCACCAGGCACCAAGGAGTTAGGAGAAATAGTGAGGAGCAAATTAGCTTAAATGTTTCTATGACATAAATAGCATTTACTACACAATCTCAACCATTGACACGCGACGTATTGAAGAGAGATATGAGATAACATTTCTATGTTTACTTTTTTGGCGAAAACTTTTATGTAACTTTATGGAATAAAATAATTTTGTAAATGAAGTATTTTATTTTTTATTTTAACAGCACGAGTATTACACACTTAACATGAGATAGAACAGTGATCACACCAGTCTATAACCGTTGATAATATATTAAGTGAACTATACAGACTCAGTGTTGTGACCAACGGTATTGAAAGCATTGCTAAAATCCAACATGCTGATTATCCATTCCTAAGTGAATATCATCTATAATTTTGATAATAATGTATCTCACGCGTTTACGTTCAGCTGCAGTGTTTGGTTCTACCCAAGATCGTAACTGATTTTTTGACGAGGAGTATAAAAATCAAGGCAAGTTTCATCTACCTTTAAACTTCTTGACAATCCGATATATGAAAATAAATAAATACAATTGCACAATATCTATAATACAAATATAAACTATGGTGTAATATTGGGCAATATGTAGCCAAATAAAATAAAAGGTGACAGTGCAAGTGAGATAACCTAATACATAGTTATCTTAATCTCTCACATCATTTGGTAATCTCTGTTTACCTTGTCATGATAATAAACACCATAACTATTCGATTGGGCATTTGCCCAAGCGTAGTTTAGTTTATGTGCGACATTCCGTGTAAGTGGTATGTATTTCCGTGATTTATATTTTTTTATATCGACAGACGAGCATGAGGTTCACTTGATGGTAGGTGATACCTCAGCCACAGAACATCAGTCAATGCCGTCCACCTAATTTTTACTGCGAGCTTTGGGAAAATCATAGACTGAAGATGATACGCGCAATATGCACTTGTAAAATAAGTTCTTGCCCACCAAGCGGGTCAGTGCAATGCTAGGAGAGTGTGGGGTTAAAATAAATTCGGGTTGCCTACTTATCAAATAACCTAGTGACCGCTACCCACTAAATACTCTCTAGACCCAAAGTCTTTGCCATATGGGACACACGGGAACGCTATTGCATTTCACTCCGTGGCCCCAACGGTTGTCAACTTTAACGACACGAGCAATGAGGTGAGCATTAGAGGTGGGTCGTTGAGGGTTTTTGTGTTAACGAAATGAAACTGTTAATTACAAACTGATAACCTGTGAAAAAAGCAGCTAATTTTATTAGCTGGTTTGCAGTTAGCGACTACGCATTGAATGTTCGTTGAGCTAATGCGCGCGCTGCGTTCGAAAATCGTAGAATGAAACAGTTAATATATTTAACGGCTTTTGCGGAAAACGAAAAGCAGCTAATTCGTTAACATTAAAAAAGCGGCTTAAAAAAGCTGCTTGTTGAATTAACACCCACTCCTAGTGAGCATATCTCCTCCTTGCTCGGGCCGTACTGCGATAGTACCAAGATGACCCCTCGTTGAAGTGATCCATAATAAATAAAAATAAAAAGCCTTTTATTTCCTTAATATATAAAAAAATATAAACTTAATCTAATCTTACAAAGGTTAATCTGATTACTATATTTTTTTAAAATCATATTATTAGTTTTGTTATATGAAGGACCTCTTAATAGAGTAAAGGCCTCCTCCATGTCTCTCCAATCTTCTCCGGCAATATCTTTAATTTCCTTTTCCCATTGTTCTGCTGGTCGTCTCCTTTTCCTTTTCCCTGTTGGACCCTTCCATACTAAAACCTTTCTTATCCATCTTCCGTCGCATATGCGTGCAATATGGCCAGCCCACTTCCATTTTAACTTTTTAGCGTGGTTCAAAGCATCCGTTACTTTAGTTTTACTTCTAATGTCTGTATTTCTTATTTTATCTTTTAGTTTTATGTTCAAAATGCTTCGTTCCATCGCTCTCTGACATCCTCGTATTTTTTGTGAAGTGATCCATAATATAATTTATGCATTATTTTATTAATTAAAAATTTTTTCACAGAGAAAATATTCAAAATGGTGCTAACATTATACAAACACGATATCAGCCCTCCTGTAAGGTCTGTCCTCTGGGTGATCGAGGAATTGAAACTCCCCGTTAAGCTAGTTGACATCGACTTCCTCAAGAAGGAACATCTTACAGAGGAGTTTAAGAAGGTCAGTACAAGTAGTCTTTAGTTTTTTAAGTTTAATAAAAGCGGACAAGAGCGAATTGGATTTATGGGGAAGGTTCAATTCAAATGAATAATATTCTTTATTGTACCAAAAAAAAACTTGAATACTTAATATAATCTGTAATTATTACTTAGTTACATTTATGGTTATTAAAATATCTATAATCTAATGTAATAACAAGTCTGATTAATAAAACTTTATATTCAACTATAATAATCAGTGTATTATAGTATCAGGGACGGAAACCGCTAAATTTTTAATTTCAAAAATACTTGTCTGTCTGAGTTACCACGATATTAGTTTTAAAGAGTTAATACACACTTACCACACAATTTTTTTAACCGACTTCAAAAAAGGAGGAGAAAATCAACAATAACAAAAATTTACTTATACGTAGGTGATGTTTTGCTTTGTGGTTCCTTTCACGGCGCTGTCTCATTTGAGCAGCACGTTTAGTGGTAGGTCTGCTAAATAGGGTATTTCACTGTATAAAAGAAAAAATCTAAAAATGATAACCGAGATAGTTTAGGCAATAAGCAGTCGGAAAATGTTACTTATAGTTCATAAAATAACCAAATTAATTTAAAAATTAATTTCAAAGTTTTCATATTTTTAATCTATATTTTTAATAAGCGAAACAGTAGCCACTAGCCGCCATGTTATTACGTCATACATTCATGTAAACAAGAAGTGTCAACTGTAGATCAACGTTGTAGGTTACTTACGAGTTACGTTTTTTTTATGAAATAATACCATGGACGACGGGTTTGTAAAGGAAGACAGCACAAATTTACCAATAATAAACGGCTTAATGATCAAATCCCGATATTTGTTCTGCTGAATTACAAAATGTTAAAATATCGATGTAAGTATTGTCCTCTAACTCATTTATATTTAAATAAAAGCTTTTTGATTGCGATTAAAGGTGTTTAAAAATTCATCCATTGTTTTCAGATGTGCAGTCTTACGGGACAGTCTTGCTTACAGGACGTAATAGGTTATGTACAGCTGAAGAGAATAATCAACAAAATGTTTGCATTGTAAAATGTACTGTTTCTCCAGAGCACAAAGTGTGAAGTAAACCTTATGCAGCTACACTTACTTATAGTGAATGAAAATGAAGTCTGACTAGTGATAAAACTTAAAAAAAAATATATTAATAAAGAAGGTGCAGTAACGGGATGATATTATGCTCAAATACAAATGCAGATGTATTGTGCTCATGCATGTTGAAGTTATTTTTGTGTTGCTAGTAGTGACTTTGAGAAAAGTAATAATGTGACTCTTATTAAAGTTGATTATGATCACCGTTATGTTATGAGTGTAACAACATTTTTTATTAAAAGATATTATCTTTCTAATTTTTTGCAAAAGTGTGAAAATTACATATTAAAATAATAATATCCATTTTAAGGTTTTTTTATTCCAATAGCTGTTGTTATTCCGAGGGGGCATGCCACATGGAGATTTAATGTTTGGATGGTTCATTTTCAAATTTCAGTACAGGAAAGCTTTAAATAAAAAAAATCAACTACATTAAATGTATATTCTCTGTGTGACATAAAAATAAGACACTATTTTCAATAGGTGTGGTTATATAGATTCTGAGTAAAGTAATAAACCATATGTTACTATTTATTAGAACATTTTGTAAATTAATTAATACACATTCCAATTAAATTCAAATTTATAACTGAATGCAGTTTTAGCATGCCAAATTCTTTTAGCCTTCGAATCACTCTCTCCACATATAGTCTAAGACTAGCTATTTCTCTTCTGCTTTAAATAGTTTCATTCCAGCAGGAACTTTATTCTTAGTCTTTTAGCTAAAGCAGGATAAGATTCATTTGAAGCTGACTTGTGTTTTCTATTCCATTCCAATATGAATCAAATCTCAAAAGTATGACACTTTAAATGGGTCATGGATATAATACTTAGTCAAAGTGATCTTCACAAAAATACAAACGAGATTTTTAGACAATTGTTCTGGATCTATACTCGCAAGTTTAAACCAATGTTTTCTTATATTTATTTCAGTTGGCACTTGAATGCACAACTTGTCGTGTTTTTACACTAGTATTTTTGCATTCAGAATCATCTGTTCATCATCATTCTTGAATTGTATACAAGTGGTGAAATAAACAAATTATTATTCAGGAACAGCACACCAATGATAATTACTCATTTTTAAATTATACAAATTTATATCTCCTATAGAAACCAAAATTAGCTTATTTGTTTACAATTTTGATGACCAAGTGACGTCATGACCACAGCGACACATGGCGTCTAGCGTTTTCGAAAAATTACGCGCGAATTTTAAAAATGTAAAATTTAAATGAATTTTTATGGCACTTATCGATTGAATAAAAATTTCATGTTTTTTTTAGTGGTTTATTAGAACGTTAGGATCAAATTGAGAAGCTTTTAAAAAATGAGTGTAATACCCTAAGGATTAAGGAACTTAAACACTTTGTATAAAAATTTAGAAAAAAAAATATTTTTAAGTAAAAAACAAAAACCGACTTCAAAACTACAACTACATATAGTATGTACGCACTAAGAAGTAAAAAATAATATTTTAATTACTTCAAAGCATTATTTATTAACAGTTATTTTTGGAGTCGGTGCCAGCCTAAAAGGACAGTTTAATCATGCTTTTGCAACTTTTCGAACTGTATGGAGCGGCACCGATTTCAAAAATAACAGCTGTTAATAAATAATGATTTGAAGTAATTAAAATATTATTTTTTACTTTTTAGTGCGTACATACTATATGTAGTTGTAGTTTTGAAGTCGGTTTTTGTATTTTGCTTAAAAATATTTTTTTAGTAAATATGACTAAAAACGCATGAATATTAACAAAAACCTTTATTATTTCGGTTAAGCTCCCATAGTAAATTAACCGGTATTCAATCCCTGTATTACATAGCGACCGCCTCTGTGGCTCAGTGGCACAGAGTACATTCTATATAACCTCAGTGGTAAGCGCGATGCGTTCAGCACCGGACGGCCTGGGTTCGAATCCCGGAGAAACTAGATTAAAAAGAAGAAGAATTAAAAAGAAAAGAAGATTGTTTCGGTCGAGCAGATTTTAGAGGGCTGATTACTTATTTGCCTGTAAAGAAAAAGGATCAGTGTAACAGAAATTAAAAAGTAGGTTGACAGTGCATCATTGACTGTTGTGCTGTGGCTGCGGTATCACCTACCATCAAGTGAAACATATGCTCGTCTGTCGATATTTGACATAAAAAAGAACATATTGGTGGCCTTATCGCTAGGCAGCAATTTCTCTTCCATAGGTACTCTAAGAATTTTAAAAATTTTCCTTTTTGGGTTGGAATGCTGATGTGAATATTTTTTTTAGATATATCAACATCTAAAAAAAATATTCACATCACATTTTCCCGTGCCGTTTTCCCGAAAATTTATTATTTTATTTACTCCGTGATTAAACGTGAAACGTATGCCTTAGTATGAAAATATTCTTAAGAAAAATCAATAATTATTATCTATTCTTTCAGATAAATCCACAACACACCGTGCCTACGTTGGTTGATGATGACTTAGTAATTGGTGACAGGTATGTTATCATTTTTTATATCAAACTAGCCACCCGCCCCGGCTTCGCACGGGTCTAGATTTTTTGACAAAAAAAAGCAGGGGTTGGTAATAGAAGAGTGAAAGTATAGGGTTGTATGTATTTTTTAATGCCACATTATAAAAAAATTAAAAAAAAAATTTTAAGGGTGAACAACCCTTATCACTTAGGGGTATGAAAATAGATAGTAGCCGATTCTCAGACCTACTGAATACGCATATAAAATTTTGGTAAAAATCGGTAAAGCCGTTTCGGAGGAGTACGGTAACTAACATTGTGACATGGAAATTTTATATATTAGATATCGACAGTGTCTCTAAACTACAGACGAGCACTCTACGCATTACCGATAATGGATACGATAATGGATGGTAATAGTATCTCTACTAAAACGACCTTCTGTATATCTGTATCAATAAAAGGTTTTGATTGACTGACTGATTTAGTAATGCTTTAGATAAGGTTTATTTTTAGATAATTTTACGTAGGTACTAATAAAACGTTTTTATGGAAATGAATGTACCTACTAGAAACGTAAAATAATTACTTAACAGCAAAAAAATTCACGTTTGTTGTAGGAGAGCCCCCTTTAATTCTTATTTTATTCTGTTTTAATATTTGTTTATATATAGGTATATAATATTATAAAAATATATAAAGTTTATTGCAAAATCCAAAACGTATTTAAAAAATAGTATTAAAATCTTCAGAATTACCATGCATCATAATAGTCTATTATGATATTTATTATAAAATTTAAAGAGGGTTATCTTCAATATTGGAGATGTCTTCGTTGACCAAACCAAGCTATTATTTTCTCAAGTATATACCAGTGGCGGGACCACCATACAAGCCCAAATGCCTGTTTTTCCTTATTAATGCATTAAAAAGAAATATAAAAATGTCATTAGTCATATAATTATAACTTATACGATTACGTCATTATATAAGTTATATAACTCGCTTCGGCAGTACATATACTAAAATTGGAACGATACAGAGAAGATTAGCATGGCCCCTGTACTGCGCAAGGATGACACGCAAAATCGTGAAGCGTTCCACATTTTTGATACGACTTGGTAACCTTCAAGAAACGAGCATATACTCATCTTAAAGGCCGGCAACACATCCTCAAGACCCCTGGTGTTGCGGATGTCCATCGGCGGCGGCAGTCACTTACCATCAGGTGAGCCGCCTACCCGTTTGCCTCCTCTAATATAAAAAAATATATAAACACGTATTATGTTAAAATCGGCAAGACATATTATATTAAATTTGGTATTGGGTAAATAAGCTACAACGAGGGTACTCATATTCCATAATTACTTGAATTTTTAACGTTTCCATGATGACAATTTTTTTCAATAAACATATACGTACATAACTGGTTTATTGCATGGGGGCATGTCGATATAATATCAATATGTTAAGATTTCCTATCCCTTTCCACCATCTTCAAAGAGAACAGGTCCAGACCTCGGATCAATTTGAATAAAGTTGCGAACACAAGCTACCTTTACGCTTAGTACATGATAATTTTTCTGGCGGTGGTGATCACAACATCAGATATCATCTGCTGAAATATTATCTGCTCATTCGTCCCCTATTCTATAATAAAAACATACAAGTTAGTTCAAGGCAACTTGCTCTTCAAACTTCAAGCATTGTTTAAAACATTTGATACACTTGTTCTGTTCTCTCTTTCAGCCATGCCATTGTCACGTATTTGATAACCAAGTACGCCAAGGATGACTCTCTGTACCCAACCGACCCCAAGCTTAGAGCTATAGTTGACCAACGTCTGCATTTCGAGAGTGGTATTTTATTCCCTGCAGCTCGTGGAGCTTTTGTGAGTACATTTTACAAATATTTTTAATATTTTATCTATGCAACTAGCTATCCGCTCCGGCTTCGCACGGGTGGACCGACCGTGGAAAACTACTGGACCGATTTTCAAATTATTTCACCAATAGAAAGCTACATTATCAGCGAGTAACTTAGGCTATTTTATGTAGTATATTATAGGCTTTTTTATCTACACTACCCGTGTGAAGCCGGGGCACGTTGCTAGACTTAAATATTATAAATGTCACAATCCTTAAAGTAAGTAAACCAAAACCTAAAAATACTCCTACATAACCTTACAAACCTTACCAAACCCATCTTCTTTGCAGTCTCAAGTTCTTTTCCATGGCAATAACAAAATAAACCAAGAGGCCTACGACAGGATAAAATCTGCGTACAAGTTCGCTGACAAGTTTGCAACAAACACTTGGTTGGCGGGAGAACAGTTCACAGTCGCTGACATCTGTTGGGTCACTACTGTCAGCAGCATTACTGAAATTTACCCTATCGAGGCTGATAAGTGAGTAACTTCAGTAAAATATAATGTTGTAGCTACATCTGTGGCTACAATCAGTACGAAGACGTCAGTAATCCTGAATCACGCTATCGAAATTTCTCCGAGCTTCCCGTATCAAATATTTACTTACGAACGGCCAGTCAGTGTTAAGACTGAGTAAGGATCCTTTCTTTAGGGTTGAGAAAGAGCACACTTCCATCATTAACAAAATTTGAGTCAATCAATACAAAACAAGTCAAAACCAATTTGCCGCTTTAAATTCAATAGATAAACAAGCCAAGAGATTAATTAGTGATGAAACACTCATCTCAGCAAAGTTACTGTGCTTAGACCATCGACGATATTTTGCTTTTCTTGTCCTTTACAGAGTATATTTCGAGGAATGCTCCGAAGAACTGCACCAACTTATTCCGGCATCACTTTCTTCCATCCTTACGTATTCGACATCCCTCACAGCTGTATAAAGCGATTCGAACAATCCTTTGTTATATGGACCTGTAATGGAATTCCCTGCTTGCGTCCATCTTCTCGCTGTCTGTTATAATCTAGGTCGTTTCAGTGTGCATAGGTTTTTAATAAGTGAGTGTGTTGTACCTTAGGCCGCGTGTTGTATCTTGGTAAGGACGGTAACATTTTGTAACTCTTAATACTTCAGATACTTATAGGCGGCGATGATCATTTACCACCATTGGTAGGTACTTTTCTTCAAGCAACTTGATCTCAAACACACACACACACAAGCACACACAGCAGCAGTGAGGAATTAGAGTTAAAGTTAATCGTTTGACAGTAAAATAATATATTCGCTGAGAAATTCGAATAGTCTAGCTTACCGTCGACAGCTTCGAATAGATAGAGATCCGAGAGAGAGTGACATTAGTATTTATATGTAAACATTTATAGCATACTTGGTGTTTGTTGCCTCCCTATACTATGAATATCTCCATGTTAGGATTAAGTAATTTAAAGATTTAATTTAAAAATAAAAGATAAAAGCCAAACTATAGTACTGTAGCTAAGAGATACCATAAAATACGACGAGATATGTAGTTAAATAGGCTAGGCTGGTTTGACAAGTGACCAATGTAATTAAATCTGCTGTTATTTATTTTTTAATATATAATTTTAGAAAATGATCGTCCACAAATTTACATACGTGAATTTATGAAAAAGAAAAACAATATCTTACTTAGATCTCTACTAATAAAAGTATTATTTTCAGATACCCCAATCTCTACTCGTGGTTTAAACGTTGTTCTGAGCTGCCTATCTACAAGACGAAGAATGAGCCAGGCTGCAAGGAGTTAGGAGAAATTGTGAGGAGCAAATTTGCTTAAAATATTCCTATGACATAAATAGCATTTATAACACAATTTCAAACGGGTGACACGAAACGTATTGAAGAGAGAAGAAATGACATTTCTATGTTTACTTTGTCAAAAACTTTTATGTAATTCTATGAAATAAAATAATTTTACAAATCAAATTATTTTAATATTTTCATTCTTTGCGAGTTCCATACTCTTACTTTGAAGTGAGATACAAAAGATATCTCAAACCTTAGATACAGCAGTGAGCACACCTTAGAAAAACCATCACTCTACATCTCCAAAAAAATTCCAAACTTCAACAAAGAAGACGGTTAGAAACATTCCAACACCTGAGATTCGGTTATTATAAATCTTAAACCCCAACTCAAATCTACTAAAAATCAAGATGGTTAGCCAATATTGCCATAATATGGAAAATTACAGCAAATAATATCAACTCCGTAGAAATAGATGGCGTTATAAGACAACTTTGTGAAAGTTCAAATCAGAGTTCAGACAGCTGTCACCATTCAGTTGAGCCGTGACCACGCTTGCTGGAAAACATTTGACACATCAGGAAAAATAATAATCTTCTAAAAAGTATTTAGAAAGTGCTGGCACTTTAAACTAAGTTGATACTTAACCTGATTATCATACCTAGATGTTTGACATTTAATTGTTAATTCATACTTAGGGCTAGATTTAGATGTCATTAATAAAAGAAAATAAAGCATTAGAATGCTGGGCTTCTGCTCCAAAGTTCAAACTCATTAAAGGATTCTATTAATAAAAATAAAAATAATTCACAAAGCGCCACCTAGTTGTAAATACTGAAATCACGTTCTTACTGATTTTTATATTGATTTTAACTCTAAATAATAGATGGCGGGAAAAGTAATACCAACACTGTTGCAATAGATCTAGTGCCTTGTTCCAGTGGATTAGGATAGAGTAGAATTAAGTTCGATCCCCACTGAGTAGACCTAATATACATAATTAAATATTTTATATGGTCTATACTTCTTGAAATAATCGGTGTTCGCAGTTATTATATATAAAATATTCAGTCTGATATTTCCTCATAGATACTCTGTTTTGTATTGTATGATTTCTGTCAGACGTTTTCCTGCCAGAATGTTGGCTTCAAAAATAAAACAATTTTTCTAGATATGTTCATGCTATTTTTCCATTTCTATGTATTATATTATTATGTCTAATATGCCACTTTGCAGTGGGTATCAGTAATTACAAAAAAAAAAACAATAAGCGTGCGTGACGGAAATTATCAAAGGCGTAGTTACGAACCTAATTTATTTAAAAATTAATTTTCTGCATTTTTTTTCCTGACGTTTTCCGAATTTAATACTTATTCTGTTATTCAGGAAATAGGTCAATTCAACAAATAAATTATCGTTATAATCGATGCAGCAGTTTTTTTGAGCTATAAATAATGTGACTAACATGACATTGTTTTATATATGAAGAGACAGATAAACTTTTTTCTGTTTTGAATCGTTAATTATTTGAATTTATTCAATGATAAAGAATTTATAACTACAAAATCATTCAGTCTGTTACTGATTAAAAGTAAAATTTATAGCACTCGCACATGCAGTATAAAATATTAACTTCGATGGGCCATTTTTTAAATAGTGCAGAATCGAGATTTTCGTTATGTAATGAAAATTGCTTCCGCCAAAATGTATGCAGTAAAATATACGGATATCAAGTTACATAAAAAAATCAAAATGTTAAAGTATAATTATTAGGCAAATTACAAGGAAAATATTTTATTTGCTATAATTTGTCAGTATTATTGAATAAAATAGAATCTATGTTTATTAGTCGTTACTCTAGACCTAGATTCTAGAGAAGTAACCTTGAGTATCATAAAATCTTTATATATTATTTAATAAGAAAATATAAAAGACTGTGTAGTGTATATATTTATTTTATTGTTAGTATTTCGATTGTGTTAAGTTAATTGTATTGTAATATTGTCTTTTATTAACGCGAGTATCACACATTTAAATAAAATGTTTATACCGGATTAAAACGGTAACGTCGGGATAAATCATTTAAACAATATAAATAATAAATCGCGTTTTAATCCGGTATTTTATTAATTGTATTGTATTTTGTGAAGTATAAATAATATATGTATAATCAATGTAATTGGTTGAATTGGTCGTTTTAATCTTATATCTTTTAATCAAATAAAGAAAAATAAATAATTCATCTCTGCATGTGCGGCTTCCCTGGCAACTTGCGCTGTGCAAGTGTGTGTATCTCATTTTACACTAATAGTAAAAACTCAATTTTCTTTTGCATTGTATAGAATCTATGTACACCTTGCATTATATAAACTTCTCAGCCGATTATTACTATTGTAACCGAGTCTTTGTAGGCTAAACCATTGTTGAAAAGAGTGTCCATGGAGTTTCTTGCCGGTTCTTCTCCATGAGACCCACTTTTTGGAACCGTGCAACTAGACGTTTCATAAGAGCCTGCAAAGGCCTATTTGAAATAAAAAACTTTTGATTTGATTTGATTTGATAAATATAATATACAAACGCTTTTCTCAAGTTTATCTTTGCCACGTGATCGACGAAGCTTACTTGGACGCTGTTAAGCAATACAGTGTCAACTGTCAACCCACAAAATGATAAAAATGTAACTTTTGATACCAATCGCTTCCTTATGTGCTGGAGTACATATTTCAATAGAGATATCATTTAAATCGTTTTAATAACAAAAATATTGAAAAACTAGCGGGCATGAAACCCTAAAATGTTTAAATATTTAACAATAATGTACTAAATTATTTTACTTTAATTACTACCAAGAAATGCGATGTATATTTAGTCCAATAATAATAATTTATAATTACAAAAAATCTATTATTTGTGTTATTTTTTTAAAAGAAATTTAATAAAACCTAATTAAAACTTCAAACCAAATTTTCTCAAAATGGCAGCCATATGGATTAATACTGTATTGCTTAACAGCGTCCACTTGTCCCCAAAATCCAAGTTTGTTATAAAATAAGTTTTTTTTTTAAAGAACTGAAATAATGTCTTTAAGTCTTGTTGCTTTTTGTATTGACAGGTAAGTGAATCTTAATTTAATAGATAGAGAGATTGATTAGTCTATACTAATCTATACTAATACTAATAATATTATAAAGAGGAAAGATTTGTATTTTTGTATGTTTGTATTTTTGTATGTATCGAATAAACTTAAAAACTACTGGACCGATTTCAAAAATTCTTTCACCAATAGAAAGCTACATTATCACTGAGTAACATAGGCTATATTTATTACAAGAAAAAAAAATAGGGATCCTTAGAAATTCCTTACAATTACATTGCACCCGTGCGAAGTCGGGGCGTTTTGCTAGTGATATTATAAAGAGTAAAGATTTGTTTGTTTGTTACGATTTAACTCAAACTACTCGACCGTTTTTGGTATTTTTTGTAAACTTATATTTTGTATGCACTGATTGAGAAACACAGTTGCGCCCTGTTTTAGTATATCATCCAATATAGAGCGGTTCGCATCGTGGAATACACAGGCTCTTCCCGAACGGCGTGATCCTTTGGCGCTGCGTAGAGATGTTGCTCGCTCTACATCTTCTATTTTATTGCATTTATCCATTTTACTTTTATTCCTAAGAAACTTACTTCCTGCCAAACCACTCTGTGGAGCAGTTGTCGCTAGCGGTTATTCCGAACCGTTACAACTTGGGAACCTTCAAGAAACAAGCTTACACTTTCCTTAAATCTATGGGCGGCAGTAATCACTTTCCACCAGGTGAGCCACATCCCGTATTTTGTAAAATAATCGAATATCTATAACCTCCAAATATATAGGTATGTATACCTATATCTCTTACATCATTAAGTAATAGCCGTTTGCCTTGATTTACTGTGTGTCATGCTGATAAACATAATATCTGTTCGATATTAAGCGTCTGCGCGGGCGCATTTTTAGTTTCTGAACGACATTCCGTGTCAGCGGTATGTATATCGTGATTTTTATATTTTTATTATAATGTTTAGGTGAATATTTTTGAAATCAGTTTAACTGTGGTACAGAGTAAACTAAGGTCCGTATTCAAGAATAAATGTCAAAATCTTAGATTATTTATAAAATACTAGCAATTGCCCCCGCAACCCCCCTTGTGGGTTGAATTTCGTAAAATCTGTTCTTAGCTGACCTCTACTTGGCGAAAGGAATATTCCTACCATATTTCAAGTCGCTACGCCTTATGGTTCCAGAGATATCGTGATGAGTGACTATATAGGTGGAAATCTCTTTTATATATATAGATTATAAATCTAAGGTCAAGTTATGATTCTACTTTTAAAACTGCTTTTGAGCTCTGATAGTATTCTAACAGGAGAACGAGATCCCACCGCTCAATTCTGCAGCTATCTTTTCTTCTTTTCTGCAGCTATTCTTTCAATAAAACGTAATTTAAATGAATGATTAGTGAGTATGTAACGCATTAGTACCTATATTTAAAAAATAACCGCAATAATTTGTAATTGAATTGAATTTAGTTTAATTTATCTGTTTATATAAATTGGAACTACATAATATAAGTTTTTTTGTTTTATTAATGATCAATAAAACAGAATTTAATACATAAATATATAACATCAAAGACAGTGTTTTACACATTTATTTATTCATATGAAATATTAAATTCCTTTCGATGGGGACACGGCATGCAAAATTAAACTACATAATGTTACAATAACATAAAAGGGCAAAATTTTAAAGAAGAACCCTTTTATACTGAGACGATATTTAAGTTGCGATTTTAACTCAAGCAACGATTTGATCGTAGTTTAGGTAAGTGTGGTGAAAGGGACTATTGAATATTAATGTGAGGTTCAATAATGATATATTTTACGATGTATAAGCATCGTACAATTGTTATATGAAATATAGTACTTTTACAGCAATTCAAAAAACCAAAAAGAAGGCGAAAAATAATATAATTGACTTATTTCAATACTATAAAAAAGGGAATATTAAATCATATAATAAGTTATGTTTTGACTTTTAAGCCTCAAACATGTTTCAAGAAGAACAGTATCTCAAGTCTTATTCTAGAACAACACAATTAAAACAAGACTCAAGTGCAGCCGGCCTAGCATGACAAGCGCGACAAAATTTTGTCTACCGTTTTCTCGTGTTTCAATCGACTATCGCTTTATTTCTTTCGGGTCTAACATGACAATTACACTTAAAACTCGACTTTTAATATCAAAAATAGATACATTTGTCGATCTAGATATCTTTTCTATCAAAATTGTCGATATGGAGATATAATATATCGAGATATCTAACATCTTAGTTTGTCTTCTCTCGTCCGCGACATATCTTGTAGCGGTCATGCTAGCCCGGCTGGCAAGATTAGTTTTTACGATAAAATGTCCGCTCATGATGAGAACTGTAAGTTTAACTCAAATTAAGTTCGGGAAGAAGGTGGCGTCTTGATTGTTGATCTGCGTTCAAACTAGATCGAATTGAAACGTGATTTAAGTTACATTCTAGAATACGGCCCTTAGTCAAAACTTTAGGTATTTTGTGTTAAGCACAATGTAAAGTATGTTTTTAAGATTTTATGTATATTGTGAGTATTTTAATGTTACTAAGGAATTTAATAAATATGTTAAGTATTAAGAAACTGCGACGACGTGAATGTTTGGTTCCGTTAATAACTTTAAAGTGCATACTAAAATAATAGTTATTGTTCTGACATTTGTTAATCGTTATAAACTTTTATATTACTTTACTTTTTTAATTATTCTTATTTAATAAACTTTTTAATACACAAATTAGTCAGAAAAAATAATATAAATACCTATATGCATATTATAACAAAACTATGGGTACTAAAGTTTAATAAGCCTTACATATATTGATGGTATAATCATACATTTTAGTAAAGCTGTGAAGAATCTTGAGATGTACATTGATCAAAACCTCTTTCGGGTCAACCAACTCAATGAGGTGTGCAAACCAATAGAAAGCTACATTATCAGCGAGTAATATAGGCTATTTTAATGTATAGTACAACTACATCCAACTACAGTACAATTATAACATGGGTCTCTTCAAAGTAAGAGTAAATAGGTATCTTCTAGACAGTTGTGATTTACCACCCTGACTGCATCACCACTTAACATCAGGTGGGATAGTAGTCAAACAACTGTCTATCGTCTGGTAAAAAAAAAAAAAAAAAACATTGCACCCGTGTGAATCCGAGGCGTGTTACTAGTAAATAATAAGACTGATATATTCTTATCAGTCTTATCAGATAGTCCCAAATACAAATTACAATCTTGGTGAGTGCACAATAACGGACCAATATTGTGCAGAATCATCATTATCAACAATTGTATGATGACTGTCAATCTCGTTCAGTTCTCAATAAATTATGTAATCTGACCATAGCTATAAACCATAGCATAGATATGCTTAAATGAAGTAAATATTGAAGACCGGTAACACACCTGCAAGTCCTCCAATCTTGCAGATGTCTATAGGCGCCGGTAATCACTTACCATCCAGTGAGCCGACAGCCCATTTCCCCCTATTCCATAAACAAATAATTGAGGTGGATTAATGTTAATAAACATCAGCACCGCGTGAGATAATACGTTAGAATTCTATGGTATTAAGAAGAGTCACAACTTACACGTGACTTCAATCATCATAAATCAACTCGGAAATTATATTACAAACGATTATTATACGCATTAGATATTATTATCTGTTACACAACATATTCTAAAATACCTTAAAGACTGATTTGTTCTGAACATAACGAATAATCGATTAATTTAAAAGAATATTAAAGCCCATCAGAATCTATAAGCACTATGAGAGCTTTAGCTTGTTGTGATGTAAATGATGTAAATATTTTTATTTTTTCTTCAATACGGACGTAAAGAATTTAAAAAGGTCGACAAACTGAGCCATTTGAGTTGCGTAATAGGTGGTAGGTAGCAATTACTGTCAACACTTTGCAAGACTATGAAAAGCACCATCCACCTCTCAATACGTGGTAGATAGAAAATACTGAATGATTGGAGACTGAATACTAGCTGATTTTACTCTTTTATGAGCTTAGATATGGCGAAAATTTGATAATAATCAATTTTGTTTTTACCACATTGTATACATGTAAGTATTGCTGAATTATTTATTGCCATTTTTATGGCAAAAAATAAGCAATATTGAATTGTGTGTTAATATACAAAAGAGCTATCAATACGTCTATAATTTAGATATGCAACAAAAATCTATGAAAAGACTTTAACTCATTTAAAAATTAATACTGGACTACTAATGAAGTTAGATTTATAAGTAACGTATATTTGGATTATTGTGGTTCTGATATTGATTTGAGAAGAATCCGCTTAGCCCCTTTAGAATGTCTGTTTCAATGGAAGTACTTGATAAAACACAAAAATTCAAAATTCGAACCAAATTTTTTCAACCTAGATTCAAAGTTGCCAACCTATATTTTTATGCACCCAAGCTTCATAGCTCTAACAAAAACTTTGATTATACCTAAACACAATACCCCACAACAATATATTGGGTAATTATATATTCTGCCAGCCTAGCATGACAATCACGACAAAATTTTGTCGACCGTTTTCTCGTGTTTTAATCGATGTCTTTATGTCTTCCGCGTCTAACATGACACTTACACTTGAAAACTCGACTTCCAATGTCAAAAGTAGATATTTGTCTATCAAAATTGTCGATATCTTATATCTTAGTTTGCGCGAGATATCTCTTGATGTTCGTGCTAGGCAGGCTGATGATGCGTTAGTATCTAGATGACGACTCTTTGAAGTGTGACTCTCATAATACAAATTACATATTATTTTTTAAATTACATTTTATTTCACAGAGAAAAGAGTCAAAATGACCCTTACATTATACAAAGTTGACACAAGCCCTCCTGCGAGGTCTGTCCTCTGGGTGATTGAGGAATTACAGCTCCCCGTCAAGCTAGTTGATGTCGACTTAGTCAATAGTGAACATCTTACAGAGGAATTTAAGAAGGTCAGTAGAAGTAGTGGACACCAAGGTGCATTAAGAGAGCGAGAGAGGATCACTTTTATTCCTGTAAGAACGGAAAGACGGGATGGGAGGAGAAGGACGGGCTCTTTGACGCGTGCGCATCGATGGGTCGTGGATTCGAATCCCACCGGGACGACATGTTTATAATTTTCTGTAAGCATGTCTTCCCCACCTCTGGTAACTTCGGGCATTGAATAGGTGGGAGGAATATCTAAATTCCGACCGGATAACAAACCACCGTTCATAGACGAAAAAAAACTGGCTAAGCGCAAATCGAGCGCACCGAGGGTTCCGTACAAACTTTTAGTTGAGAAAATATTTTCCTAATAAAAAAAACTCCAAATTTACGGTATTTGTATTTTTTCATTTACATGTGCTAGACGATATTGTTTCATGCCAAGTTTGATTTTTTCACTACTGCAATGCACTTCACGGTTTTTCGATCTATGAACGGTGGTTCGTTACCCGGTCGGAATTTCGATATTCTTCCCACCCGTTCAATGCCCAAAGTTACCAGACTTGGGGGAGACATGCTTACATAACATTATTATATTATTTTGTATTGCTGTGTGACTTAATAAATAAAAAAATAAATTATAAACATGTCGTCCCGGTGGGATTCAACCCCACGACCCATCGATGCGCACGGCAGGTGTTCTAACGAATGCGCCAACGAGCCCGTCAAAATGGTCGTATCTGTTAAATTGTCTAATTACAGTATGAGGCTTAGACGTTCTGTGAAAATAATAATGATCAACTAGTTACTCCAATAAAGAAGAATTATGTAGAATCATAGATAAAAAAATATTAAAAAAAAAACATGTCATTTCATTATTATAGATATAATATTATTCATTATCAATAGTTATCTATTATTTCAGATCAATCCACAACACACCGTGCCTACGTTGGTCGATGATGACTTGGTCCTTGGTGACAGGTATGTTCCCACTTTTTAGGGTTCCGTACTCCATAACAAAAACCCTTATAGGATCACTTCATGACTTCTATCTGTCCATCTGTCTGTTTATCTTTCAAGACCCTTCTTCTCAGGAACGCGTGGAGGTATCAAGTTGAAATTATTCTGTTAAATGCTGAGGTCTGAATTCCCTTGCAACAGTGAAAAAATCAAACTTCCTATAGGTTACTTCCAGTTGACTAGGTCAATCATGAAATTTAGCATGAAACAATATCGTCTAGCACATACGAATACCGTAAATTTTGTAGTTTTTTTTATTAGGAAAATATTTTCTCAACTAAAAGTTTGTACGGAACGCTCGATGCGCAAGGCCGATTTGCGCTTAGCCAGTTTTTATTTAATATCAGATATCAACCATGTCACTCTTGATAAGTAATTCGGGCATCGAAACTAAAGATGAGCTATCTACAAAGTTCCGACAATGGATTCGATAATGGACTGTAATCGTACCTCTTATGTAACCGTCTGTATATCTGTAGTAATAAAAGAACATGACATTGATATATTGATTGATTTACTTAAGGTTTATTTTTAGATATTTGTCTTTTTATGGTTGCATTAATAGGGCAAGCCGGGCTTTTGGGCTTGTGTGGTTGTCCCGCCACTGACGGCAATGCACATTTCTTACAATAATTTAAAAGTCTATACTTAAAGCTAACTCAGCAGGGACTGAAACCGGTTAATTTTTATTTTCCAAAATACGTGTCTGACTGAGATACCATGATATCAGTTTTAAAGAGTAATACACACTAAACTTACCACAGTAATTTTTTTTCAGTAAATATGAATAAAAACGAAAGAATATTAACAAAAACCTTTATTATACCGGTATAACTCCCATAGTAAAATAACAGGTTATCAGTCCTTGAGTCAAAGTATGTAAAGTTATTAATTAACTAGCTGCTCGACCCGGGTTACTAATATTATAAAGAGGAAAGATTTGTTTGTTTGTTTGTTACAATTTAACTCAAAAACTACTAGACCGATAGTAAAAATTATTTTACCAATAGAAAGCTACATTATTTTTTTTCATCTACATTACACCCAGGGTCAGATCGGTAGTTTTTATATACGGTATAGTTTCATTAACTAGATGTAGAACCCTTAATTATTTTTATAGGACAAACACAATTTGCTACAAACATAGGCCGTGATTCCAAATATTTCAGACTTACTTATTATGGGCGGTGGTCACTTATCATAAGGTGATCACTTACTCGTACGCCCCCCTATAATAAAAATCCACATAGATTGGGGACAACCTACATAGGTTGGGAACAACTTCTACTTCTGCTTAACAATACGTGCTTAACACAGTGCTCTTTTCTCGGATCCGAGTGGGATGGGGCCATAGTAGCGGTGCCGCCCACTCGGATCCGTGCAAGTTTTTTGTATTAAAAATATCCGAGTATTCGGCACCCAACGTGCTGTGTGTCAACCACTCGAATCCGAAAAATGTTTTTTTTTTAATAATAATAATAATATACATTAATAAACATTCATATTTACATACTTAATCAAAATTCGCCATAAAAGTGTTGGTTTCCGGCTATTACTTTGTATCCATTGTTTAAGCATTCAATGTGTTAAGCGTTTTTTAAAACATTTGATAAACTTGTTCTGTTCTGTCTTTCAGCCATGCCATCGTCACGTATTTGATAACCAAGTACGCCAAGGATGACTCTCTGTACCCAACCGATCCCAAGCTTAGAGCTATAGTTGACCAACGTCTACATTTCGACACTGGTATCTTATTCCCTACACTTCGTGGAGCTTTTGTGAGTACTTTTTACAAATATTATAAAGTTTGAAACTATTCAAATATATTGTAAATTAAATAAATAGCTGTAAATCCAAGCAGTTTAGCATTTTTCAACTTACTAAAATATGGCTTATAAATAAGCTATAGCAAATTTCTAGCTATAACGGCATCCAGTGTGTGCTTTTGTTGCATTCGATTAATTGTAAAAATGATCAAATTTTGAATATTATAAGTGCCATAGTCCTTAAAGTAAATCAAGGCCATAAAGACCGAAAGTACATTGAACAAATAGCAAAAATACCGTAAAAACAAATACACATTTAGCAAACTTTACCCAAATTTCTTTTTCAGGCTCCAATTATCTTTGAAGGCAGTAAAAAAATACCTCAAGAGACCTTCGACAAGGTTAAATCTGCGTACGAGTTCGCTGACCAGTTTGCAACGAACACTTGGATGGCGGGAGAAAAGTTCACAGTCGCTGACATCTGTTGTGTTACTTCTGTCAGCAGCTTACATGAAGTATTCCCTATTGAGGCTGATAAGTGAGTCCATATTATTATACTGTCGTCAATAATCCTGAATCGCGCTATCAAAGTTTTTCCGAGCTCTGACGAAACAACAAAACAAAAAAAAAATCGACTACCATTTTGTTCTATTTTTCTCGGCGAAGCGTCCATCACCACGCAACACCGCTTACAAGTTCATCGGCTAAACGTATCCGAACCTGCCGTTTTAGTCGAGTTAACTGCCTTAAACATTTTTTTCATTAGCACACCATTTTTTTCATACACCTCTTCTAAAATGGCTATTGCCAAAAGTTTAGCTTATTCAAATTACTGCGTTGCAGGCTGTTCTCGCCACCGAAAACATTGCTCACTTTTATACTATACATGACCGTAGTTCGAACGATTTTTTGGGCAGTAGCGGGTATTTTAGTTACTGCCTGGCTAAATGCTAACGTAGTTGAAACTGGGTTTTAGAGATACCATATTTAAATACAACGAGATAGTGAAATACCTAAACAAGCCTTCTTTTGACAAGTAAACAGTGTTGCTACATTATTCATCCAATATTTAAATTTAGAAAACGAGGGTCATAAAAAATATTATTTTCAGATACCCCAAACTCTACTCGTGGTTAAAACGTTGTTCTGAGCTGCCTATCTACAAGACGAAGAATGAACCAGGAAACAAGGCAGTAGGAGAGTTAGTGAGAAGCAAACTAGCTTAAACACTTCTGGAACATAAATAGCATTTACTACATAAACTCAAACGGGTGACACGAGACGTATTGAAGAGAAAAAAAAATAGTTCAAAACTTGTATAACCACATAAGCGTCCTGAGTGACCCAGAAAAAAAAGTAGGTATAGATGTGTGTCTTGGCGTCAATTACTATTGATCTAGTATATATTGTTTTAGAATATCTTCATCTTGTACTTTTGCTACAAGAAATGATTTTCGTTCAGCTGTAATGATGTAATGCATCGCTGGCATGGCGCATGGCATGTTTTTGCACCAACTCAGCTTGAGTGGTTATGTACCTATAACTTTATGATATATAATAAATGTATTAAAGAAATAATATTAAAATTGTTTTTTTATTATAGTATCACGCAAAATAAAATAACTTTTATTTAAACGTGAGATACAGCAGTGAACACGCTAGCTAAACCACTACATACGCTTCGACTTACCGAAAAACCTCCTAAGAGAAAATCGATTATTTCCCAGAATGTTATTCGGTAATTAAAAATCTAAGACCCCAAGTCAAACATAATAAATAAATATATACTAAAAACCAAGAGGACCTGGTTATAAGGCCATGATATTCAAAATTACAGCAAATATCAACTCCGTAGAAATAGATGGCGTTAGTAAGTTGGTGAAAATTCAAATCAGACAGCTATCACATTTCAATCGGCCTATTAACACGCTTGCTGGAAAGCATTCGAGTCACCGAGATAAATAATATAATTAAAATATCGCGTTTTAAACTGGTAAAAGTTTATTCAAATTATTTTGTTTTATTGATGGTGATATCGGTCGGTGATAATGACAATAAATTGTAGAGATTAAGAGCACTAATCATTTAAAACTGAAAACACGATTATAAATATTAGATTAGTATTTAGTTTCTTTTGAATTTCCCCAATTTTTTTCACACATTCAATACTTTTTAAATAATAAGTAAGTATATTGAAGAGAGGAATTGCAGATGTGTTGTTGTACTTTAAATAAACTTTTAAAATATTACAGGTATTTTTGATACAAAACTCATGAAGCAGAAGTAATCTAATGAAATCGTGTGAAAGTTTTAAAATTCGCTTGATCGAACATCAAAGATTACAAAATAAAGTCCTTTTGATCAATAAGTATTTTATATTTTAAGACAGAGTATTTTTCATACTAGTCTATATCTATACTGTAGGTGCATACATATTATACTTACCATCGTAAATAGTCAAGTTACCATCATACCTTTACCTTGCACTACATACCAGATTACCTTATTACCTGCGCAGCCAATATACCAGGCTACCTCATTACCTGTACCTCACAGACATCAAACTGATGTCTGCTACAATTACCAAGGGAGAAGAGGAAAAATAAGAGAACACCAACATATTTATTTCATCATCAAGCTGACGTCTATCATCGCAGAAACAGAGAAGCAGACAGTTCTGAAAAGAACTATTTTTCGTGACTGTACGTGCGAGGATCAGCGATGCAGGACTCGGCGAGCACAAGCTGCAGGAGGTACCCCGACGGTGCAGTGAGGAGCGACCCGTTCGACGCGCGGACTCGGATTGAACTCGCGGCGCGACGCGCGCGAGCTCTAGCTCGCGATATGCAATGTGAGGCCGCCGCGGGATGTGTGCCGTATTTATAACAATAGCGGGCGCGGACAAGTTTGAACAAGTTTCCATCTCGCACACGCACGCGATGTGGCGTGATCTGAATCCACCAATCAGATCAACTTATTTTTACCAACTTGCTTTTATATGCTATATTATTGTACCATTTTTATTGTTTATTATTAATCATTTTTATTGTAAATATATTCATTCATTAATTCCTTCACATTAATACCTTCTGATCAAGAGTTTTATTTGCTACCTACGATCGATACAACCCCTCTCTACAATACTTATATTATAAAGAGGAAAGATTTGTATTTTTGTATGTTATGAATAAACTCAAAAACCGATTTACCGATTTTAAAAATTCTTTCATCAATATAAAGCTACATTATCAGCGAGTAACATAGACTATTTTTTTGTGTCTAGTACATCTATATTGAACCCATGTGAAGCCGGAGAGCATTACTAGTAAAATTATATTATAGTGTTTTAGTAGTATAGTATCGTTTTGATATTAATGTTTAAGTTTTCTTTTTTATAATATAACTAGCAATTGCCCCCGCAACCCCCCTTGTGGGTTGAATTTCGTAAAATCCGTTCTTAGCTGACCTCTACTCGGCGAAAGGAATATTCCTACCATATTTCAAGTCGCTACGCCTTATGGTTCCAGAGATATCGTGATGAGTGACTATATAGGTGGGAATCTCTTTTATATATATAGATTATCGTTATTACTTAAGTGTATTTTCTTATTTCATTTGAATTAAAACTTAAAGTTAAAATTATAGCACATTTTGTTTACTTGTACTGCATGCTTCATGCCAAATTTCATGACACTAAGTCAACGGGAAGTACCCTATAGGTTTTGATTAACTTGCGAGTGTCAAAATATGCGGCATTAACGAAACATAGGCCGTATCTTTTGATTGCGTCGAGTTAGAAGTTTTATTTTTTTCACTGCTGCAAGAGATTACTGACTTGATACCTCCACGTGTTCCTGAAAAAAATGGGTCTTGACAGACGGACAAACAGAAAACGAAGTGATCCTGTAATTGTTCCGTATTTGATACGGAGTAGGGAACTCTAAAAACCGTCAAATCCGCAAGTAATAACCAGCAAATTTTCATTAAGATATCTATACTAATAATATTAATATACTATAATAATATATTAATACTATACTAATTAGTAATTACTAATAATATTATAAAGAGGAAACATTTGTATTTTTGAATTTATGTATTTTTGTATGTTATGAATAAACTCAAAAACTACTGGACCCATTTAAAAAATTCTTTCACCAATAGAAAGCTAAATTATAGAAAAGCGAGTAACAGAGACTATATGTGTATAGTACATCTACATTACACCCGTCTGAAGCCGGGGCGCGTTGCTAGTATATAAAATGTAAATGATTTCCCGAAAAAATAACCACAATACATTCATTAATTTTTTCATTACGCTTTCATAAAAACATAAATTTACTACGAGATTGCTTGTTATTACATTTCTCAATAATTAATGGGCCAATCGCTGCATTTTTGCTTCTCATAAATATTTTTAATGAAGGTAATTAATATGCAGTGGCGGTTACTTTAACGAATATATTGGTCAAAAGGATTAAAGGTTCAAAGGGGTTTATACTGACTTCAAATAAACGAATATACTTGTAAAATGTAATGTATTCGTAACTGAACCTCGGGACTACTACCCGCTGTTTTATCATTTTTCTTTATGGAAGATATTCTTTAAGCAAGTGGTATACAAAGATGGGAGTATATGGAAATTCGTGATCTTCTACCCCATTGTTAAATAAAGATGTATAGGAATGTATGTACTTAAAATCAGATCATTAAGTACGAAAATCATGGCGGGGAGAACATGTTCTCATATAATTTATTTATATAGTTATATTATAATTACTTAATTTATTTCATTATTAATATTTTATGGTTATCCGCGTGTTCGTTTCGCTGTCATCCATTATGTGTATTATGTACTTCCTTACCACTCAGTGCACACACCCGGCGTGGGCGCTGTCTCGAGAGCAACTCTAGCTCGAATAAAAGACCAACGCACAACTGACTGATACTTGACATTGACAACAGTTGTCAAGTTACTTACATTTGACAACTCGAACGTCATGCCACAGACCACAGACACTGGCATATATATTATTTAACTAAAACGTAAAATATGTACACACAGTACGATACCCCTACCACATGAGTCCGTCCTATTTGATTGTTTTTATTCCTATGTGAAAAACTTTTAACGCAATTTCATCATATTCTCAGAAGACCAATCTTTCCAAAATACCTGTCTCTACGCAAATCACAGATGAAAAATAATCGACTGAAGATGATAGAGTGCCTCCCTGCAGTTCATTAGCAAATACGACTGCGCAAAGCTAATGACAGACCGACAGATGGGAGGAGAACACAGTAAACACGGCAGGATGCAGTCATTTACATGTTAAAACGTCTCATATAACTGAGCTTAACTACTGATGCGTGCAGGTGCAGCTTACTTTTGACAAGCTAGTCATATTATCTATACTATCCATCGATCTATATAAAATAAAGTCGTGTTAGTTTATAACTCAAGAATGGCTGCACCAATTTAAATGAACTATTATTCGTTGGATTCTTCTATGTCCCGATTAAAATAAAATAGAAAAAATAAATCATTTTAAAATAAATTAGGTTCGGAACTCTGCCGTCTTCCACAGTTGACAGCTTACGTTACGCACGTTTATTTGTAGCATATTAAAATCTAGGACTTTTTTTTATTCGTAGCCAAAATTCTGGCAGTTCGTCTGTCGGGTCCGCTAATAATATTATAAAGATTTAAAGTTTGTGAGATTGAAGGGGGTAATCTTTGGATGTACTGAACCAATTTTAAAAATTCACCAACAGAAAGCTACTTTACCAGCGAGTAACATAGGCTATTTTGTATATAGTACATCTTCATTGTACCCGTGCGAAGCCGGGGCGTGTTGCTTGTCTAAGTATTATATATTTGTGGCTGTGTTAGACTAGCATGACCATCAAGAGATATCTCGCGGAAGAGTGAAGACAAACTAAGATATAAGATATCTCGATATATTATATTATCTCGACATGGACAACTTTGATAGACCCCTCACAACCGGTTTACACATTTCCAAGTTGTAGGCTGTTATAGTTATTTTCTGTAAAACAATGATTAATTAATTATTTTCTTTTGATTATTTGTTTGAAATAAATATTCTTATACTAAAATCTATAAGAATAATCAACAATCAGGTACCAGTATCCAGTACAATATAAAACAATATAGAATGTGTAATTAAATTAAGAAAAGTACGAGGAAGATAAATCTCTTCAAGACAGTCGTAAGAAAAAAGCAGTCTTCAGATTAATTAATTCTTTCATTTATTATTGTCTTTGTGAAATATAATTAAATTTTTTGTGATCTCTCTCCTAGCTTCTGCTTGCAACATTGCAGTTATTTTAACACTAGCAAAACGACGCGGCCTTGCACGTGTGCAATGTTAATGTACTATACACAAAATAGCATATGTTACTAGCTGATAATGTAGATTTCTGTTGGTGAAAGAATTTTTAAAATAGGCCTAGTAGTTTTTGAGTTTATTCGTTACAAACATACAAAAGTTTTAAAATCCAACTCGTGTTCGTAAATTCTAAAAACCAACACTTTTACAGAGACACTGTACTACAAATACTTTACATACAGTCCACACTCGTAGTTTGAAACTCAAGAGATTTTTAGTTTTTTTTGTTCACCTGCATAAAGTGAATTATTTGATCGTTTGTTTGTTGTGTGTAAAATAATATCTATGTAGGACTACTGAACTAATTTTAAAGATTAATTAAAAACCAGAGGGTGCCGGATTATTGGAATGTTCGGATTACTAGATTGTATAGAAAAATTAATAATAAATAAAATAAAGCATTTCAAAAGGGTATACAATGTATTTAGGTTTATGTTCTACACGTGTTTTTATAACTGTAATACTTATTACATAGTTTTAAAATAATCTACATATAATTGAGGTCTGATTTTGTGCAATTTATATGAGGAAGACATGGGCGGAGGTGCCGTATTATTAGAGGTGTCGGTCTATTGAAGTGCCGGATTAGCGAGATTCTACTGAATTTTTATAAAGATTATAACTGTTCACATATCGAATTTAGCTTGTAGTTTTATATGTAATTTCGCTAATAAATAAGTTATTAAGTTAATTGAATTTTATGTGTCGATCCTCCGGCTGTAGTTTTCATATTATGTAATTTCGCTAATTCGCTAATAAATAAGTAATGTAAATTTAATTTTATATCTCGATCCTCGGCTGTAGTAATCGTAATTTTCTCGACGAGTTTGGCCTCTCAAATAATCTCTATATCCACTTCAGAGAAACGTCAATCTAAGTAAAGGATCTATTGTCCCATCTATTTCCGGTGAAGGGTACGTAAATACACGGAGCATCTACGTTAATTAATCTTTGACGCCATCCGATCTTAATGTCCTCCCCAGAAATGCATTTGCAAGGAACAAATAGTGCGCCAAAGCAGTTTGAGGTCCTTGTGCTATGCACTGTCTAGTAGGTTATGTAAGTAATTACGAGTTCTATGCGAATACTTACTATACTATGATTTGAATTATTTTGACATTTCGACCAACCGAAAATCCTTGCAAGAGAAAATAGATTCTTTCTCAGACTAGTACGCGAGGCTATTGAAATTAAAAAACACTCTAAATTCAATAGTGAAGATGGTTTGAGACTTTCCAACACCGGAGGACACCGTTAGTCAATATTGTCATAATATAGAAAATTACAGTAAATATCGAACCAACGTTTTTCGCGTAACAAACAACACAAAACAACAACATAGAGTGGAATTGAGAACCTCCTCCTTTTTTGAAGTCGGTTAAAGAGCTATAAGCGTGCATGGCCTTAAGGTTGCACAAGTCACGGGCTCGAACTCACTGGTGGGCGTCGCCAAAAAGCATGCTATTCTCCCGCACCGCACTGGGGCAGTCATTATTAAGTGAGAAGCACGATAATTCATTGTAAAAGGGGCGTCTAAAAAAATACGAAAAAGCCTTTGGAAAATCGAGTTTTATGAAAAAACCACTGTATAAATCAATTACAAATAAAAGTTATTGTATTCTTCGAAAATCGTGCTTTCTCGGTAGCGACTTTGTTTTGAAAATTTGATACTTCTTTTATTACTAATTTAAGCCCAAAGTTGTGTTAAAAATGGCAATAAAAACGAATCTTTGATAACTCGTAACTTTTTAATGGTTTTTTATTTTACCATTCTGTTTCTGCACAGACAAAATTAATAATGAGACAAAACGATATCATGTTTAACTTTGCATGTACGGTGCTAAATAGTGGAGTAATACCCCCCCGAAATTTCTATGGAAAAAATGTCGACTAGTGTCACCTTAAATTTTCTGTGTGCGTGTCGAAGATGGCGGAGTTCAAAACCTAATTTATTTTAAAATATATTTCCAACATTTATTTTTTTTCCGATATTTTAATAGTTATTCTTTTATTCAGGATATAGACGAATCTAACAAATAAGATATCATTAAATTCGATGCAGCCGTTCTTGAGTTATAAATGGTATAAAAACGACTTTATTTTATATAGAATAGACAGATTAACACGACGTGTAAAGTTAAAGTCATCAAGCCAGGCTTTAGGTTTTGTAGCGTGGTCCCTTCACTCAAACGCTTTGAAGTTCACAAATAGCTGTTAAATGGAACTTCTTATAAAATTTACACTAGCTTACGGCAAGGTACGTGAGTAAATAACGTATAATCATCTCATTAATATTAAAACAGTTGTCAACGAGAAGTACTGTATTCATTCAAATGGAATTCACTTTATCTTTGAAGTCGTTTGTAACGCGTATCTGAAGACAATTTCCGACGGCTGTTTTGTTTGTTCGAGTACTTGGCTCTTTTTAATATTGCAATTTGCAAGGTGGGTTGGTTTTGGCTGGCGTGTTGAGTAGAACATCTACTTTGCGATGTATGTTAAGATGTTTTTTACATTTGGTCACTTTGGACTTTAACCGATGAAGCACATATTGCGAATTATATATGAATGCTCGAAGTAAAAAATAATATATTGACAGCGCATCATTGACTGATGTTCTATGGCTGAGGTATCATCTACCATCAAGTGAACCTAATGCTCGTCTGTCGCTATCTAACATAAAAAAACTTTTGGAAATTTATTAAAAAAATATGTACGGTTTAATGTATTGAAATGAAATCACCGGTGTACAGTCCAAACGTATATTCCCATTTTTAGTACAGACTTCACTTCTCGTATCTCGTATATGAATATATTCAACTATCAACACGTTTACACTTTTTAAAGTTCACTTGGTATAGATAACAACAAATACAATACGACAATTTTAGAATCTATCCTTGTAATAAATAGAACTTGACTGCAGCACGACTGCAGCCAGAATGATCTTTCCTAATATTTTACTTCACAGCTAAACATGAGTCGATACAGTTTCTTGACTATGAATGATTGAAACAAACGAATGACATGAACGAATACAATAAAGAATGAACTGTCGAATGAATTGAATGAATCATATTACTTTCAAAATAATAACAATTGATCATCTGAAAACTCATTATCTAATATATAAAATTTCCATGTCACAATGTTAGTTACCGTACTCCTGCGAAACGGCTTTTATACCGATTTTTACCAAATTTTATATGCGTATTCAGTAGGTCTGAGAATCGGCTACTATCTATTTTTCATACGTTGTTCACCCTTAAATTTATTTTTTTAATTTTTGGACGAAATTTTTTGTTTTTATTTTTTATAATGTGGTATTAAAAAATACATACAACCCTATATTTTCACTCTTCTATTCCCAACTCCTGCTTTTTTTGTCAAAAAATCTAGACCCATGCGAAGCCGGGGCGGGTCGCTAGTAATTAATATGAATTATTTCTTTTTTTAACACTAAATTTGATTACAATATACGATTTCGCCTTATAAATTTACGAATCACAACAGTATGATACTCTGTTTCAAAGCAATCGACAATTCTAACGGAGACAATATGTCTCGGTCACTTGCATCTGTCTCGAATCACGGTATCTTGAAACTTTAGTACTGAAACTGGAAATAAATGAAAAATTTAATTTGAATAACGTCTGCTCGTTAACTGCAAGTTTTGCCATTCACACTTACTACGGCTTAATGAAAGTAAATGAAAACGTCAGCACAATCTGGGGACCGGTTCATTTAAAAACCACAGCGTTTTTGCTCGTGCGGTTTTAATTTCTAGTAGTAATCTATTTTGGCTTTTCACGAGTCCCAAATGAAAAACTACAGTGTTCCTAGTGTGAAACTAAAACAGAAATTTAAGTGTACAATATTCTTGTGCGGGAGCCTTGCGTTCCGATGGGTCGGTGGTTCGAATCCCACCGCGTGCTTATTATTTTTTGTAAGCATGTTTCTTCGCCACGTTCCGTCACTATAGGCATTCAATGCGTAGGAGGAATTTCGAAATTTTTCACCTTTCGTGAAGTGCATATTTCAGTCTTTGAATTTCCGAATGCTCAAAGTAAAAAATAGGTCGACAGCGCACCATTGACTGATGTTCTGTGGCTGGAGTATCACCTACCATGAACCTCATGCTCGTCTGTCGATATAATACATAAACCTTTCGGATACTTAAGTTACAAGAAGAAGGTTGTTTTTATTCGTTTAAATAAATTCTGTTGTAAATTAGTGACATTTTTAAACGTTATTCTCTTTGTGTTTTGTTTATTAATTAATTATTTCTTTAAATATTTGCTATTTAAGTTGCTTTTATATTTTTAATTAAATCCTGCCTGTACCAGATACATTTATTACTTACTTAACCTTAGTGGTTGCTCACATAGATACTAGCCAATTATGACAACAACGCTCTTGCACTGAGAATATTTGCAGAATTTCCGGAATTAACTCAATATTCTAACATACCTACTTACAGTAAATCAGTGAATTCTGCAATATTGTAACATCTGATTGTACAAAGCTAAGAGGGTTGCCACTTGCAACTTTTTGCCCATACTTACATAAAGGAGGAAATAAAGTGTCTAATTTCCAACTTATAAAAGACTAGCAACGCGCCCGGCTTCACACGGGTGTAATGTAGATGTACTATACACAATAATGTAGCTTTCTATTGGTAAAATAATTTTCAAAATCGGTCCAGTAGTTTTTGAGTTTATTCATAACATACAAAAATACAAATCTTTCCTCTTTATAGTATTAGTATAGATAATTCGATTGGTTTGAAACACTAGCTGGCCAAGTTTTCATCTTTTTTTAAGGGTCGAAGGAACTTCAACAGAATATTTCAGGAACAGGTATGTTTATTCTATAATTTTAATTTAACCGAATAATGATCATAGATGGAAAAGCCGTGAAGTGCGCGTTTCGGTTTCAGTATATACATTCCCGAATGCTTAAACGGGCAGGTGGCTCACGTGATGGTAAGTGATCACCGCCGCCCATAGATATCTGCAACACCAGAGAGCTTGCAGGTGCGTTGCCGGCCTTTAAGAAAGATGTATGTAAGGTTTCCAAGTCGTATCGGTTCGGAAAAACCGCCGGCAAAAGCTGATTCCACAGAGTAATTGTGCGAGGCAAGAAGTGTCTCAAGAATCGCGCAGTTGTGGACTTCCAGACATCAAGATGGTATGCGTGGTATATATATGGTATGCTCGATAGAAAAACATTGACAACGCATCAGTGACTGTTGTTCTGTGGATGAGGTATCACCTACCATCAAATGAACCTCATGCTAGTCGGTCGTCACGGTAGGAATTTTGATATTCCTCCCATCCGTTAAATGGAGTGGGGAGAAGATGCTTATTGAAAATTAAAAACATGTCGTCCCGATGGGATTCAAACCCGCGACCCATTGGTGTTACCAAACGCGCCAACGAGCCCTTAAAAAAATGGTATTTTCCTCTAAGTGGCAACCCTAATAACGAGTAAAACCCCGCTTCATATAACAAGGAACGGTGCGGCCACTGCTTCGCTCGGCTGCGCTCCAACAATATTGAATTGCTAAACGTTCCGAGGAAACCCTGTAATATTGTCTTTGTTTTTCATCGTCATACTTGCCATACTGAGATATCTTTAATTAACTATATCTTTGGCTAAAACCATTGAATATATTCTTTTGGTTGCGAGTTTTATAAATTTTAATGAAGTAAATTGCGATTCACTCTTTTTTTTTCTTTGGACACGTAACATTGGTGGCATTAAGTACAGTTTCCGTAGGCCGAAAACAATAAATTAAAACAAGTGAAATACTTAAATCTGCAATGTAATGTATATACATTATACATATATTAGAATAATACATTATTATATTAGATGGGGTAAATAGAACGTACGTGAACATTGGCAACACCAGAGCGTTTATATACCAAACATAATATGTATTATTGACTACAAGATACACTTTCAATAATAATAATATTTCAATAATTCGGAGGAGTACGGTAACTAACATTGTGACATGGAAATTTTATATATTAGATAATAAAATTGTATTTTATTAACGCGTAAAAACAGTACGAAATTCAATCGATAGCGTGAAAATTCCGAAGAAGACGGAATAGTCAAGTGATATGATCACAATTAGCGCAATCATACTCACAAGAAGCTTTCACTGCGCCCGCAAAGCTTTCTGAATCTATTACTGTGATTGCAGTTACCTTGATTAAAGACGTTATTAATGCCTTGGCAACTTGCAGCGGGTTCATCACATTGACTTATCGACTGACGGCATCTAATTTATTCAATTATACCTACTGGTAGAGATGCATTTGATGATATAACCCATATATTAATAATTGGTCTCAGCGCGCTACGACTAAATACCGCGCTATAAAGAAAAAACAGATTCCTGAATGCGGCAACTCAATATTGTAGTGTGTGTAAAACATTGAGATTCGTTATATTATTTTACTGTGAAATTGTGAAAAAAAAGCGGCAAAAATATCAATTTTGATATTTACTGGCCGCCCTTAGATTAATAATTGTCGCGCTATAAAGAAAAAGCAGGTTCCTGAATGCGGCAAACTCAATATTGTAGTGTGTGTAAAACATTGAGATTCGTTATATTATTTTACTGTGAAATTTATGACGATTTATACAATACTTACTGATGGTATGTGATGCCAGTATCTTTCTTGTATCTTGTAGTATTATTTTTATAGTTTGACTACGTACGGCGGTACGCCGAATACGGCGTGGTATTTGTTGCAGCATTTTTCAAGCCGGCAACGGTATCTAGTCGTATCGCGCGGATACTAAATAATTATTAATCTAAGATATAACTATTAGGTAATTTAAAGGGCGGTAATACACCTGCATGCATTATTTATTATGCGAACTGCAAAAATCTGGAACACTCTCCCTGCGTCTGTCTTCCCCGAAAATTATAACATGGGTCTCTTCAAAGCAAGAGTAAATAGGCATCTTCTAGACAGTTGTGATTTACCATCCTGACTGCATCTCCACTTAACATCAGGTGGGATAGTAGTCAAACAACTGTCTATCGTAAGGTAAAAAAAAAAAAAAAATGCATTATATTGCTGCAGATGTCTGTGAGTGGCGGTGATCATGCCTCTGCCCGTTTGACAGTTATTCTATAAAAAAAGTAACCACGCGATCTATATACATCTAAACTAATATTATAAGGAGCAAAGATTTGTTGGTTTGTTACGATTTCACTCATAAACTACTCGACCGATTTTAAAAATTCTTTCACTAATACAAAGCTACATTGTCAGCGAGTAGGCTATAGATTGTTTTGTGTATAGTTCATCTTGTTCGTCCTATTTCATTTATTTTATAGATTTTTTACATAAAGTCAACCGAAGCTCTAAATTGAGCAGGAGGAATCGTTTCGTAATGAACCACTATTCATTGCTGGGAAAGTCATTAAATGCAAATTGTTAGTTTCAGCTTCAATATCATGTTTTTTTGTGTTAGTTATCGACAGACGAGCATGAGGTTTACTTGATGGTAGGTGATACCTCAGTCACAGAAAATCAGACAATGATGCGGTGTCGACTTATTTTTTATTTCGAGGATTCGGAAATGCATAGACTGAAAACAAAACGCGCAATATGCACTTCACGGTTTTTCCATCTATGAACGGTGGTTCATCGATTCGTTACCCGATCGGAATTTTTATATTCCTCCCACCCGATCAATGCCCGAAGTTACCAGACGTGCGGAAGACATGCTTAAAGAAAATTATAAACATGTCGTCCGGGTAGGATTCGAACCCACGACCCATCGATGCGCACGGCAGGTGTTCTACCAAACGCGCCAATGAGTCAGTCAAATACGAATATATACTAAATAGGAGTGTTCGTTTTAATATTAGATAGCTGTAAAAATAATCTATTATTAAAAAATAATCAAATCACCTATTATTATTCATTACCTCCGGCAAGCGTTATTTTTATTACATACTAGCGACCCGCCCCGGCTTCGCACGGGTCAAGATTTTTTGACAAAAAAAGCCGGGGTTGTATGTATTTTTTAATGCCACATTATAAAAAAATAAAAACAAAAAATTTCGTCAAATGAAAAATAGATGTTGGCCGATTCTCATAGATACCGGATAAGCACAAAAAATTTCATCAAAATCGGTCAAGCCGTTTCGGAGGAGTATGGCAACGAAAACTGTGACACGAGAATTTTATATATTAGATTGTACGATTACAACTGCTTGCCTGCCTGCTACGCATGACACTGACTCGACTTACGGTGAATATCTCTTAGGCCCGATTCGACCGGATAATATTTTTGTCACAACTCATGTGTGCCAAATTATACTCTTAAAAATAACACAACTTAGTAAACTACAGTAAATATCAACTCCGTAGGAATAGATGGCGTTAATATGGCAACTTTGTTATATATCAAATCTGACAATTGTCATCACAGAACAAAATAAGTAAGTAGAAGACTGTCGCCAAATTCACACAAATGAATGGAGTATTTAACACTGCACACAGTTACTTTTTTATCTATTCGTTGTTTTTATTTAACTCAAAACTAGCTAAATCACACTGGTACTACAATTTATAATATATCTTAGTGCTATAACGGTTACTTTGGCTGATCGCACAAAGTACATTCGACGTTTTGTAATATTAAAACAAACTAATATATAATTACTAAACTAAACTTTATGAGATAGATATAAGGATGAGTTTGGCTTACTGTGATCGATTAAGAGTCACCATGCTTAATTGTGACACGCGTAACACGCCTACTTCGCACTTCCGCTTTTTTTTCTTGTTCCGTGGTTGTCATCTTTCAGTCTGCCGTGACCCCATTTGCTGAAAAGCATCCGAAACGTCGGTATAAATAATATAAATAATTAATCGCGTTTTAATCGGAGTCATCATTCATTATATATTGTATGATGACTATTGCAGAACTTATCCAGCTAAGTTCATATCATAATGGACAGGAAGACTTATCTAAGTTGGGATTGCTTGAGGGAGCAAATTATTGCGTGCATTTGAACATCTTTGAACAAACTTAGAAGTCACAGTGCTGTTGGGAATTAGGAAAGCTATTAGTTAAGTGTCAGATGAGAACTGAAGCCAGGAAATTTTTATATGTTTGTAACGAATACTACTAGACCGATTTTAAAAATTCTTTCACCAATAGAAAGCTATATTATCAGCGAGTAACATAAGCGTTTGAGTATAGTACATCTATATTGAGTCCGTGCGAAGCCGGGACGTATTGCTAGTAGAAAATAATTAAACAGAATAAAGAAACAAAATAATATGTTTGATATAGACCGGTGAAAGGACAAAAAATATAAGTATTATATTATATTACTAGCTGATGCCCGCGACTTCGTTCGCGTGGGGTTCGCTTTTGAGCAAGCTTTCTTCAAATGACATATCCTCCATCCTCTGTACTTGGTGATTTCTTTTGGGAAAGAGCTATCAAATTAGTCATTGACGGTTGCTTTTGCATCATATTATCGACACGTTTAATGGTGGTTGAGATTGGGGTTCGAAGTATGATTTGAAATTCAATAGAATTGAATTCAAAATACCATTGTTGAAAAAATTAACCTGACTTTAAAGAAATTTACTTATTTTTTTTATAAATTTAATTAGTGGTGAAGATACTGTTTCCACCTCGATATTTATTTCATTTAATTGATCATTTTCATTTTGAGACATTTTTTTTAAATTCCCTTTTCCCGGGATTCCTACTCGGGTTTCCGGTGCTAAATGCGGAAACCTCTAATATAACGAAACTAATAATACGAAGACAGTCCTTAAGAAGCAATAAAAGCAATGTCGAATAATCGTAATTCTGTAGAGAAAGGATGGATGAAAAGGTGAAATAAACGATCTCATTAGAAATACTTTTTCATATAATATTTCAATAATACATTTTCTATTTTTTTATAATATAGTTCTTTAAAAAAATAAAATAATAATACAAAAAAAAAAAAATTCAACTTCAGATTCGAACTCGCATCTGAAGTTACGCAATGGGCCTGCATATCCACTATTCTACGATTACATATATCAGAAATGGCGAAATAATCAAAGTATTTCATTTACATATCAAACTGTGATTGACATCTGACAATTCGAAAAAGTTCAACGCGAGTCAGTTTGCATTGCAATTTGGTGATATGGTGCCTTTAAAATTATTTTTAAATGATGATAACTTTTCTTTCTGAGAACCGATTTCGATAAAACAAAGCCTATATGTTGCCCCGGGCTTTACTTAAAATATTTGTGTAAATTGCATGAAAATCCGTTCAGTATCTTCGGAGATTAGCGTGAACAAACAGACAGACAGACAGACAGACGGACAGACAGACAGACAGACAAGAATCTTAAAAATTGCATTTATGCATTCTGCTACCCTTCTTTTATCACCCCTTTTAATTTCTGGTAAAAATATTTAGTGAAGCGTAATTTCGATCCTACTCTTTTATTATTATATATATGTATAGATATATTTGGGATCTATCTCTCATATTAAAACCGATACTAGGCCGCCTCCATGACTCAGTCAATCGGAGGTCTTGGGTTCGAATCCCAGGGAAACAAGATTTAAAAAAAACGGTTTCGGTTGGACAGGACGTAGAAGCCTGATCACCTACTTGCCTGTAAAGAAAAATGATCAGTGAAACAGACACAGAAATGGATCTGCCCCATGTCTCACTAGGGGACTCGGGAATTCATTTTTTTTTTCAATTTATAAAAAAGAATTTGTGAGAGGTTTTCGTTCGAAAATTAATAAAAAACAGAAACAAGAAAATTGTCTCGCCCAATAATTCATAAGACATTTATATGATCTTTTGTTTCCGCTGTTTTTATGTCAGATATAGACAGACAGTCATAGACATGTTAACTGAAAACTGTTTATATATATCAAATCTATTGAAAATCAAACCCGCGACCAACTGAAGCCCAAGATAGGTGCTATTTCCTTTCTACAACAAAGACTGAATTTAATACTAAGCATTTCAACGAAGCTTCACACACGCTTAAACAAACTTAGGAATTCAGAATATTTTACGCTAACAAGCTGTATAGTGTCAAGTTAGAGTGAATCCGAGTAGAGTCGCCCCGAGGTGCATCATTACACAGATAACTAGTCACAGAATACATACTACCAGTTGGGATACTGGAAAAAACGTAGATTTTTCATATCACAATACATAACAACAAAATACGGGCTCGTTGACGCGTTGGGTAGAACCTTGCGTTCTGATGGGTCACGGGTTCGAACCCTGCCGGTTTACATGTTTATAATTTAAGCATGTCTGGTCAAGCAAACATTAAACGGGTGAGAGGAATAATATTGACTTTTATTAACGCGAGTATCACACATTTAAATAAAATACTGTATACCGGATTAAAACGCGATTTATTATTTAAATTATTTATCCCCCTCCGTCTGTCTGTCTGCCTCCCCGCGACCACGGTTGCTGAAAAGCATCCGAGACGCCGGGATAAATAATTTAAACAATATAAATAATAAATCGCGTTTTAATCCGGTATACAGTATTTTATTTAAAAGGGGTGAGAGGAATATCAAAATTTCGACCGGGTAACGAAATACCACGTCATAGATGGAAAAAACCGTGAAGTGTTAATTGCGCGAATCAGTCTAATTCTATGGATTTCCGAATACTTGAAGTAAAAAGTAGGTCGACAGCGCATCATTGACCGATGCTATGTGGCTGAGCTATCACCTACTATCAAGTGAACCTCATGCACGTCTATCGATATCTAACATAAAAACCAATCGTTTAATGTGATATTATGTAGGTTCATTGAATCGTTTATTCACAGTATTCCTACTGTGTATTTTATGTATATAGTTTATGCTTAAATATAACTCAAGAAGTTTCTGTATTAAATAATTCAGAAAATATTCTCTTCATCTACATATTTTTCGAATAAATTGTAACAAAATTATTAAATTTTCTAGAAGTAGTTAAAAGTCACGTAGGTATGAGAGAGGTAAGGCTAAACACGCACTGCGCTTTAACGCGAGCGATTTAGACTAGCTGAAAACGCAAAACCGCATACAAACACGCATTGTGGCTGCTGTTTTGCTTAATTTTATATCAGTACCACCACGGATTTCTGGCGAATAGCATGTGTTGTGGCTTTGGTTTTCAAATTAATAAGTAAAAGACGTAAACAACACCGCCGCCACAAGTACTGGGTACTAACATTTGTCATATAATGTCGGCCTTTTCTCCATTTCAATATTAATATTTTTAGATACATTATCGTAGTCTACAGACGTTGTTTCCGAGTCAGATGACATGACAAAATCTCATTTTTTTTATATAAGAGGAGGTAAACGGACAGGCGTGTCACCTGATGGTAAGTGACTACCGCAGCACATAGACATCCGCAACACTAGAGGTCTTGAGGTTGCGTTGCCGGCCTTTATGGTGAGAATAGGCTTACGTTATCACTGCAAATAACGTCCATCCTCTGCGTTCGCTCAGTCGACATTTAGTAAAAAACCGAAAGTGATTAAACGCTGTGCGTGCGCCACCATACTATTACTATGGGACACAAAAAATTACGCGTTTACAAACCGCGATCAAAAGGTAACAAGTTACGTTTTTAAAATCAGTCACTGAAAAAAGTCGCTAATGCGTGCTGAGCCTAATTTTAATTAATTAAAAAAACAGGAAGGTCTTTTTAATAATATGGATTTTAGCTGAATATATTTAGAATGATAATATATGTACTTTAGCGCTGGAAAGCACTCGAAACGTCGGGATAAATTATATAAATATTAAATTGCGTTTTAATTCGATATTAAGTATTTTATTTAAATCAAGTACTATCTTCAATATATTTTAGTATATACGTGATTAATAGTATTTAAGAGGTGTGTGTATTTATTGTCAGATCTCGACAGACGAGCATGATGTTCACTTGATGGTAGGTGATACCTCAGCCACAGAACATCAGTCAACGATGCGCTGTCGACCTAATTTTTACTTCGAGCATTCGGAAATCCATAGACTGAAACCGAAACGCGCAATATGCACTTCACGGTTTATCCATCTATGTATGTGTGTGTTTGGGTGTATAGTTAGTTGGATGGGTAAGTGGATGTGTGTGTTTACATAATACAATAAATATTATTGTATGGCTAGAATCAGTGGCGGGACCACCATACAAGCCCAAACGCCTGTTTTGCCTTATTAATGCATTATAAAGAAATATAATAATGTCATTAGTCATACATATATAACGTATACGATTACGTAATTATATAAGTTACTAGCGACCCGCCCCGGCTTCGCAGAGTGAAAATTGAGGATTGTATGTATTTTTTAATGCCACATTATAAAAAAATAAAAACAAAAAATTTCGTACAAAAATTAAAAAAAAAAATTTTGGGGTGGACTACCCCTAACATTTAGGGGGATGAAAAATAGATGTTGGCCGATTCTCATAGATACCGGATAAGCACAAAAAATTTCATCAAAATCGGTCAAGCCGTTTCGGAGGAGTATGGCAACGAAAACTGTGACACGAGAATTTTATATATTAGACTACAGACCCGCCCCGGCTTCGCACGGGTCTAGATTTTTTTGACAAAAAAGCAGGGGTTGTATGTATTTTTTAATGCCACATAATAAAAAAATAAAAACAAAAAAAATCGTCCAAAAATAAAAATGAAATTTTTAAGGGTGAAAAACCCTTATCACTTAGGGGTATGAAAAATAGATAGTAGCCGATTCTCATACCTACTGAATACGCATATAAAATTTGGTAAGAATCGGTCGAGCCGTTTCGGAGGAGTATGGCAACGAAAACTGTGACACGAGAATTTTATATATTAGATATAAATACTTAAACACGTATTACGTTAAAATCGGCAAGACGGGCTTTTGGGCTTGTGTGGTAGTCCCGCCACTGGCTAGAATAGCAATTACTTATGGTTAATAGTATTATTCCGTTGATAATATGGAAGTAGGTAATCTTAAAATCAACTGGGGGTAAACAGAAGAGCAAACTATCACTGTACAATTACGCACACTATTTACTCGGTACGAAGCATTCAATTCCGTTCTGATTACAGAGTTCAATCGATGTGTTTGTTGAGACAAACAGAGTTGGATTGTGTGTGTTTTTCTCGAAATGTATGTGCGAATTTTTTATGAATGACGTCACTAGTTGACGCTTTCTCTGTCATTTTATATAGTCTTTATCGCTTTGGCCCTGAGATGCCAAATTACCCCTGTTAATTATGTTTTAGCCCCAACCTCCAATAGGCAATACCTATCCCCAAATTAAATTATTAGGAGCGAGCTGAAAGTCTATCTATATTACCTGTATTATATACAAACTAGTGTGGTTTCTAATTAGCTATTTAAATTTAAACATTGTAAATATTTTATATCGATAATTTAAATTAATTTAAAAAATTCAAAGCGAATAAATATCTGAACGAATTAATAAATAGTTTACTATTCTAATTAATGAATGTAAATTTTATTCCGAGAATAAGTCGAACCCACAGAACAGAAAATTTTCCCTGTTCTGTGGTCAAACCCCACAAGATAAAACAAAATAATAGAGACCCTCAGATGAAATAAAAAAATTATTTAATCTGAGTAGAGACCTACTAAATCTTATAATGCCAGAAATTGGAACCATACAAAAAGCAAATGAAATTGAGCAATAAAGTTGTCAATAAAAAAAAAGGATTTGGACAATGATAATTGTGTGAATTGTATACAATTATATCTGTTTGAGGAAACGTAGTACGCGTTACTGATGGAAGGTGGCAAGACACGCCAAACTGTCAGTTGTATGAAAAATCACTTGAAATTTCATACAAATGTCAGTTCGACGATACGAATACTCTTTCGATACTTGTTCGTGCTCACCCCTCTTTAGGATAGGACTGGATGAGGCTAGATATAGAGAGAGATAGATAGAAACAGTTGGAGGAGGCCTATACCCAAAATGGGGCAATGAATTATTTTTAAAAAGTTAAATATATAATGCACTATACCTTTGATATTCATGGATTAAATAAAGGCTTAATTATTATTATTATTATTATATCTGTTTGAGGGGTTTTATTAAGGAATGAAAGAAGAGATTAGAACAAGAGAACTTAACCCCAAATAAAAAGGGAATCAGGGTAAGAAGATAAGAAGGATAGAGGTATTTTTCTACACCTGCTCGAAAAATATGTCACACCTTTTTTTTCGTTGTCGTCTTCGCCGAGAGTGGATTACAAAACTATATGAAAATTCATTGTTAACGTGGTGTTTTCTCATTAAAGGGTAGCATCATGAATTTCAATTAAAGCGATTACGTTTTTATTTTCCTCGCAGGTGTAGTATAAAGCTATGTAGCACTTGGAAAAAAGTGCGATTCCATCCTCGGGTGTATTCCAACCTCGGGTGTATTAAACTACCCTCGGTTGGAATCGCTAATTTCTTCCCCTTGATGCACAATGTACTATTTTTCTGAAACCTATTAAGGGTTTTTTTATGTTAGATATCGACAGACGAGCTTGAGGTTCACTTGATGGTAGGTGATACCTCAACCACAGAACATCAGTCAATGATGCGCTGTCGACCTACTTTTTACTTCGAGCATTCGGAACTCCATAGACTGAAACCGAAACGCGTAATAAGAGTAACTTCAAAAGTAAAGTTAGGGATTATTTATTTTTAAAACAAAAAGAAGAATTCACAGCTACCCATTCATAATTTATAATTATTTTTATTAATGTTTTACTGTTTCTTATTGAATCCGACACACGCGATAGATTTATTAATTACTTTTAGATTATATTATTTTTATTATATGAAATACGTACATACTTGATATATATATCTTAAATTGTTATGTTGCTCTGTTATCGTTGTTTTTTCTAAGATAGCTATTCGTAAGATATTCGTAGCTTTTAGGTTATGGCTGAAAATCAGCGTGGTAGGCTTTGGTTAAGTAGCCAAAGCCTATCCACTTTATGCTGAGTCCATGACCGATTCGTCGTAGTCGTTTTGTATATAACTAGACGTATAAATGTTTAATTGTAATAATTGTATTATGTGTTACGACGAATAAATGTATCTCTCTCTCTCTCTCTCTCTCTAATACGCATTTCATGGTGAATTAATTATATATTATATGAACATATGAACGGTGGTTCGTTACCCGGTCGGAATTTCGATATTCCTCCCACCCGATCAATGCCCGAAGTGACTAGACGTGGGGAAGACAAACTTACAGAAAATTATAATCATGTCATCCCGATGGTATACGAACGATTCAGCGATGCGCACGGCAGGTGTTCTATCGAACTCGCCGACGAGCCTGTCAAAATATTTTCAGAATGTTATTTTCTAAATAAATTAATTTTCATTTCATGAAATTGAGCGTGCTTTTGGATTTTTGTTGAAAATGCTGATTGGTTATTAACTTATGTCGCTAGATGTCACTGGCAGTGGCTAAACTGATATTCGCCTCTGGAACTCAACCAGATAATAAAGGAATCTGGTAATTGGTTTGTAAAGTCCACTCAGTTTTTAAAATCCAATTGATTGAAGTCCGTGCGTTGGCAGGGTTGATACGGATTTAAGATTGTACTTATTGACTGTGTAACTTAAGTATATCATAAGTCCTTTTATTTATAAGCCCCGGGCTTTGAAGTGAAATATAATGAAGCGACAACAAATTCAAAAAACCCAAAAACAATTACGAAACTTAAATATTAACCCTTTGTGCCACACATTTTTCCTTCAGGCCAATCGGATTGAAATTCATTGAGTGGAGGGTTTTTGGGATCGCTGATGACGAATTTGATCTCCAAATTTAAAATTTCAAAATGGCGGATGAAAGTTTGCAAAATGGTGCAAATATAACAGAAATATTATTTGACTCGATTCCGTAAACCATTGTTTATTCAGCGTAAAACTCGAAAATGGTTATAATAGATATAATAGATGGCACTCCTAGAGTGCCCTTAAAACCCTAGGAACCCTAAAAACAAACAAAAAGTGTGTGAACAGTATTCTGTACCATTTCAATATCTTCTGTTTATCGTCAGATATTTTACAAACCTAATCTAATTTTAGGCACAGTTCAGACACTATAATTATCAAAATGTGTGCATTGTATGATCATTTATGGATATATTTTGAGTGTGATTTGATTGTGAACGTATTTAAACTCATATAGTCCAAACTCTTGACCCTTATTTATTTTTATGTCTAGATGAAATTTTGGTCAGCAAATTCCATCAGTCACGGGTAGGGCACACCTAGCAATATATTAGATTCTATAGGCAACTCCATCTTCATTAAGGACGGTACAAGGCCACCTAATAAAGGCTTGGGCAGTATTTATGCTAAACAAGGGTAACCCTCGTAAACAATGTGATGCTTTGACCGTGGAAATTGATCCAGTGATCATTTGGGTAGATATTTGATGATTTTCAGGGTGAAAATACCTAAAAGCAATAGACAGTGCATTATTGTTTATCATTGCTGTACTATGATTATAATAAAGTCGAAATCTTACGTAATATATGAAACTTTTTCACTGGTTCACGATCACGAGGAAGAAGTTCACTTGATGATAAGTAAGTCAGTTAGCATAAGCTGAAGCAACAGAACATCAGTCAGCGATGCGCCTCGACTTTTTTTATTTCGAGTTTTTGGAAATCTGAAACCGAAATGCGCAAATAACAATAAACTTCACGGTTTTCCATTTTTCCGGTCGGAATTTCGATATTTCTCCCACCCATTTAAATCCGAGTGACAAGACGTGAGGAAGACATGCTTCTATAAAATGATAAACATGTCATCCCAGTGGGATTCGAACCCGCGCCCCTTTGATGCGCAAGGTAGGTGTTCTACCAAATGCGCCAACGAATCCTTCAACATTGTGTTTAGAAACTCGGTGAGATGCCAGTTCCCTTAACTATTTCAAAACTTAAAAAGAGTTTAAAATTTAAATATATATATTACTAGCTTGACAAAATTTCCTTTCAAATTCTAATTCACTAACAATCATATTCAATGAAACCTATTACGACCATTCCCTGTAATTCATCGAATGAGAAGCATTACACGGAAAGAGAAAACTGCTGTTTTTATACATACATCGCTCGTTTTATTAGACATTTTCCTTCTATCACCATATAAAGCTGCCTATGTAAGCTGACGCATTATAGTTTCACATGAGAAATATAATCAAAGTCGCATTTACGGGGAAGAAATTTCAGTACCTTTTCGGCTTTCACGTTGGAAACATGTGAGTGCGGGAGCGATTTGGTCCTCCGAACTTCGAACTGAAATTGTTACGCGAACCCGTGAACAATTCAATTACAATAATTAAAAGAGACATTAGTGTTGCGTGTGAAATGCCATGTTTTAATTAAATTATGGTTGAGTTTTTCCCTAATTTGTGGAACCTTGGAAATGATTATACGCATATAGGTAAAGCAATTTTATTTTGTAGCCTGTAATTTTACACGTAATATTTTAATAGCTGTTATTTGTATTTTAACTATATTATTATTGTATATGTTCTTAAGTATAGAGACAAATTATTATGTGTTAATGGGAAATTACAGTTTATTTCGGAAACAACAAAATATTATTTTCTTTTAACTGAATAATAGGATAAGTTTAATAAACACTTAATAGGCAGGTCTACAAACCTTGGAATTTTTTTTTTTAAGTATCTAAGTCAATGCAATGGCTATTTCTGGCACCTATTTTAAGACTGTCATCAATAAAACAAAACAAATAGGGTACTTCCGGATGACAGTGTAATATGTCAAGGCAATGGAAGGTTTCAAAGCACAATTAAATAAAATCGTAAATTTATTTGTATAATATATATAAAAGATTATGCGGAACCCTTGGTTCGTGACTCGTGAGCAGCTGCCTAAGGTTGATGAGTAATAAAATCTACGTAAGTTTTTCATAAACACTTAACGGTATTTCCGAAAACAGTAAAACATATGTCAACAGCGCATTATTGACTGCTGTCCTGTGGCTGAATATGTTGTATCACCTACCATCAAGTGTCGTTCTGTCGATATTTAACATAGTTAATCTGAATAAATTTTAAAAGTTTTTCCGTAATAAATTCATACAAGAGTGAAGTATTTTATCTTTACATAATAACACTTATATTTGCTCGGGATAAATTTCATAAAACTAGAAAGCCGTTTAAGCGTGATATAAATAAAATACATTAAAATATCGTTAGACACCCTTAAAAATTCACAAATTAACAAAAATGTTAGCTAGGATGACTCGTTTTTAAAGTCTCCAAAAATAATCCCTGTCCTTCCAAACACAAATTAAAAATGATGACTAAGCGCATTGCAAGCACAGGCCTACAGAGGCAGTCATAGAGGCAAATTGCCCTGCTACTTCGTAACTTAATGAAAAAATACTTAGATAAATAATAGAATTAGAGCTAGGAGGGCAAAAGGCTCATCCGGTGAAAAGTGAACATCGCCACCCATGAACATCCGTAGCATAAGAGGATTTGCAGATGCGTTGCCGGCCTTTTAGGTACGAATAGGCTCTCTTTTGATGGTCCCCAAGTCATAACGGTTCGAAAAAATCGCTGGCGACACTTCAATCAACAATTATATAGTGCGTAGAAGAACATTGCTCATTTTCCAAGCGTCAAGCTTGTACGGGTGGAACTTGGAGTTTTGAAGTAATAGTGGTTAGGTGTGGTGGTGAAAGTTAATGGCTTTTTTCTTTATTGAATAGGGGCTAAATGAGCAAGTGGATGGAGTGGTAAGTGATCACCACCGTCCATAGACATTCGCAACACCAGAAGGCTTGCAAGTGCGTTGCTGACTGTGATTATACGTAGTGAAACTCCAATTAACATAAAATTATACACACCTGCCGGCCTAGCATGTCAAGCGCGACAAAATTTTGTCTACCGTTTTCTCGTGTTTCAATCGACTATCGCTTTATTTCTTTCGGGTCTAACATGACAATTACACTTAAAACTCGACTTTTAATATCAAAAATAGATACATTTGTCGATCGAGATATCTTTTCTATCAAAATTGTCGATGTCGAGATCAAAATCAAAATCAAAAGTTTTTTATTTCAAATAGGCCTTTGCAGGCTCTTATGAAACGTCTAGTTGCACGGTTCCAAAAAGTGGGTCTCATGGAGAAGAACCGGCAAGAATCTCCATGGACACTCTTTTCAACAATGGTTTAGCTTACAAAGACTCGGTTACAATAGTAATAATCGACTGAGAAGTTATATAATGCTATAATATATCGAGATATTTAACATCTTAGTTTGTCTTCTCTCGCGCGAGATATATCTCGTGGCGGTCATGCTAGCCCGGCTGCACCCTTTCGATATCTCCGCGATTATTTTTCATCCCCTAATATTGTTTTGTAATTAAACTTTTTGGGCAAAAACGTTATTTAACGCAGGTATATATTTTACTTTCAAACGAAATTGTAATTAACCGGAATCAATTAACGTTTATGCTTATGTAAAAGTTAATTAATTTTGGCCTCGTCTTTACTTTTAACTGACTTCTAAAAATTGAGGAGTTAGCAATTTAACTTTTGTTCCATTTTAACTCCCTTTTTTTTACTTTTAAGAAATCCCCAGTGGTTATCTTATATTAAATTAGCTGATGCCCGCGACTTCGTTCGCGTGGGCTTCATAGTAAACTGAGCGTTTGAGCAAGCTTTTTTCATATGATATATCCTACATCCTCTGTACTTGATGATTTCTTGAGGGAAAGAGCTATTAGAGTAGTCTTTGACAGTTTCTTCTACGATCTAATTGGAGTGATGGAAAGGCGAAATGAAAGATCTCATAAAAATACTTTATACATGAATATAATACGCTCTCACTTCTCACTTAGAAAGATTTTTTTCTAAATTTTATATATCGTAGTAGACTCCTGGGGATCTATATAGAAGGTTAACTGGCAGAAAATGTCTTAAGGCATTAAGTTTGCCTTTTGTACACTATTTTTTTGAGCCATAAAGAGTTTAAAATAAAATAAATAAATAAATAGACCGCTTTGGGTATCAAAGCTAGACAGATAAACTGAGCACCCCAGTTATATTTAAAAAAAGACATATATTTTTTTTTATATGAGTTCATTTTGCTATGAATGTTTAAATAAAATACTGTATACCGGATTAAAAAGCGATTTATTATTTATATTGTTTAAATTATTTATCCCGACGTTTCGGATGCTTTTCAGCAACCGTGGTCGCGGCTTAATTTAATTAAAAATTAATGGCTCAACCACAGGAGCATATGAGTGTATTTATTTGTTATTATCTCTCATCCACTACGATCTTATGCCACATTGGGGGACTACTGAAAATCAGTATTAGATAATATTGCTCTTACGTATGTTGAATACCTCCAATTATCGTATCGGCAAACAATATAAAATATAAAGGCAATTCTTTAGAGGATTTTAGAAAATTTTGCATTCTTACGGCTTAGTTCTAGGGGATTGAGGTTCGTCATACAATGGTTTCATTGAATTATTTTTTATAGACGGAAACTGCAGTATAGTTGGAAAATGTTTGGTATAATATGATGTATTCTACATAAACCTTAAAACTATGCTCATCCATAGCTCTACTCATTCATTATTCCGAAATTGACAAGTTGAATTGAAATTATTATAGATGTAAAACTAGCGACCTGCCCCGGCTTCGCACGAATACAATGTAGAATACTTATGTGGTGTCAGTATTGTTTGGATATTGGTCATACAAAAATCGCGATTAATAAATAGGGGCTCTATGTATTTTGAAGTGCCGAATCATATAAAAATTAAAACAAAAAAAATAAAAAAAATTAGGGTGGACCATCCTATGAATGTGGTTATGAAAAATCCTATTCTCAGATCTACTGAATATACACACAAAATTTCATAAGAATCGGTCAAGCCGTTTCGGAGAAGTTTAGTTACAAACACTGTGTGACTCGAGTATTTTATATATTAGATATTAATTAAAATTTAAATTAAATTACAACTTAATCTATAATCAAAGAAAATCAAACTTCAAGTAATTTTCAAGAAAAAATCAAAACACATAACACTTAACAATACACACACACATATTAAATTGTTTTATATTGCGTTCACGACGTTGTAATATTTTTTATATTTCCATTATTGCCTATAATTTACAGACATAAATTGTAACTGCTTTATTATTTTGGTATTTATATGTGATTTCATAAATAAATAATATTAAAATTGTATTTTTACGTATTGATTTGTATAGTATTGCCCAAGCCCTAACAAGGCTTTATTGTGACCTAGATCTATACTAATATTTAAAGAGATAAGGTTTGTGAGTTTGTAGGGGGTAATCTCGGCAACTAATGGACCGATTTTAAACATTCTTTCACCAATAGTAAGATTAATTATCAGCGAGTAACATTTTGCATCCATGCGAAACCGTGTGGCGTGTTGCTAGTATATAAATAAAAATGGAACATATCTATCTACGAGTATCTTGGTTACCGCTGATTCGGGGGAGGCTTCGATTTAAGAGTTAAGCCTACATCATATGGATAGATAAGGGTTGGAAGATCAATAAACGTAAGAACATCGCATTAGTATTGCGATCACGGCTGTCTGATGCTAATGGCTTGATAAAAGGCTGATCAGATGTTCGTCGGCTGTTTGAAAGAAAATTCCGCTTTTTTATGTTAGATATCGACAGACGAGCATGAGGTTCACTTAATAGTGGTACCTCAGCCACAGAACATCAGTCAATGATGCGCTGTCGACCTACTTTTTACTTCGAGCATTCTGAAATGCATAAACTGGGACCGAACGCGCAATGCTGACACTGCGGCCTTTTAACTGCTAAACACAAACTGTTTTATTCATTTTTTTATTTTTATATTTTTTTTAATGTTTACTTATAAGTTTAGTTTTGTAGTAATCTTTGCTAATTTGTTGTTGTTTCTGCAGTAAATAAACTCTCTCTCTCTATCTGTCACTCTCTCTCTCAATATGAACTTCACTGTTTTTCCATTTATGAACGGTGGTTCGTTACCCGGTCAGAATTTCGATATTCCTCACATCCGTTCAGGGTGTGTATACCAAAGTTATCAGACGTGGGCATGCTTACAGAAAAATATAATCATGTCACCCCGGTGGTATTCGAACCCCGGCTCAACGGTGCGCACGGCAGGTGTTCTACCAATCTAATTGTATGTAGGTATATGTATCTGACTAGTAACACAACTGCCCACTGTAAAGAATTGTATCTGTTAAAGAAAAAGAGAAGAAAGTGTTGCCAGTTTTAAATATCGTTTCGAATGCTTGCCAGCTAACGTGTTCCGGTAAAAGTTATTAAGACATAGACAAATTTTAATCGAAAATAAAAAAACATAAAATATATTGTGTAATTCCGAACAGGACCCTTCATCAGCATTTGTTGCAGTTATAAGCTGCAACACTGGTCGAACTGTCAAACAGCCCCAAATGATTAATTTGATTTTTTATCTATACTAATCTATACTAATAATACTAATATACTAATATTATAAAGAGGAAAGATTTGTATTTTTGTATGTTATGTATAAACTCAAAAACTACTACACCGATTTTGAAAATTCTTTCACCAATAGAAAGCTACATTACAGCGAGTAACATAGGCTATGTTTTGTGTATAGTTCATCTACATTGCACCCGTGTGAAGCCGGGGCGTGTTGCTAGTCGATTATATTTTAATATTTAGTTATTGAAGCCATGATTTAATTTGGCTTTATTATAATATCCTTATATTTCTTACATTATTGATAATTTCAACTAACTTTTGGAGGGGAGTGTATAAGCTGCAACACTGGTTTTCAAAAGGGGCTCCTAACTGTCGAACTGTCAAACAGCCCCAAATAATAATTAATGTGTTTTTTTTATTTAATATAACATCAACTATCACTACAACAAAAGATAAAATAAAATTAATAAAATTATGTAACTATTTCACAAACACTGGCTGATTCTGAACAATTTTACCTCCGAAGATGTTTCTCTTTATCGTTCCATAGTTTGCAAAGCAGAAGCGCAGATCGGTTTGAGATAGCTTGCGAGTTTTATTTGTTCTTAGTTGATTTGCATCTTTGAAAACTTGCGGGGAAATATTATTCTATACTTTTATTATTGTTTCCGAAGAAATGTTGGTTTAGGTGGGCTTTCAGTTATTGATATCGATACTGTCATGGATGTAAAAAGTAGGTCGACAGCGCATCATTGTCTGATGTTCTGTGGCTGAGGTACCACCTACCAACCAGTGAACCTCATGCTCGTCTGTTGATATCTAACTTAAAAAAAATACTTATATGGTTTTGCGGAACTCCGTATTCCAAAAACGGATCATTTGACAGGCTTGTTGGCGCGTTCGGTAGAACACTTGCCGTGCGCATCGATGGGTCGTGGGTTCGAATCCCACCGGAACGACATGTTTATAATTTTCTGTAAGCTTGTTTTCCCTATTTCTGGTAACTTCGGGCATTGATCGGATGGGAGGAATATCTAAATTCCGACCGGGTAACGAACCACCGTTCATAGATGGAAAAACCGTGAAGTGCACATTACGCGTTTCGGTTTCAGTCTATGGATTTCCGAATGCTCGAAGTAAAAGTTAGGTCGACAGCGATTCATTGAATGATGTTCTATGGCTGAGGTATCACTTACCATCAAGTGAACCTCATGCTCGACATAAAAAAATCACTTCGTTGTCCGTCTATCTGTTTTTCTATCAAGATCGTTCTCAAGAACGCGTGGATGTATCATGTTGAAATTAATATCAAATATTCAGATCTGCAGTACCTTGCAGCAGTGAAAAATACAATAACGCAATTAAAAGATACGGCCTTTTATGCTCCATTTATGCCACAAATTTTGACACAAGGGAATCAAAACCTGTCCGTTGACCTATAATCTTATAATTTGGCATGAAGCAATGTCATATAGCACAAGTAAAGGAAAACTACGAAAACCGGAAATTTGTAGTTTTTTAATTGGGAAAATCTTTACAACTAAAAGTTTGTACGGAACCCCCGGTGCGCGATCCGACTAGCACTTAGCCAGTTTGCATAATGCAAGGCGTTGTTCACAAATTTTCATTGTTAAATAAAATATCGCCATACTATAGACGTAATATAGACATACGCCACAATTAATCGAAAGGATCTTTTCAATAAAATACTGTATACCGGATTAAAACGCGATTTATTATTTATATTGTTTAAACTATTTATCCCGACGTTTCGGATGCTTTTCGCAACCGTGGTTGCGGGGAGACTGTCTCCCCTATAAATAATAAATCGCGTTTTAATCCGGTATACAGTATTTTATTTAAATGTGTGATACTCGCGTTAATAAAAGACAATATTACGAAATGATCTTTACCAAAAATGTGGGGTTTCATTGTTCTATTTCATATCAGATAATAAATCAAAGCTTACAAGCAAGTCGCAAACTTGTCGTATTTCAATGAGCACAGTATAATTGGAACAGTAGGTAATCTGAAGTTTGTATGTGAACGTATCTTTTACTTATAAAGCAAACATTATTAAATTAATTTAACTATTCATATATTTACATTGCAATATAACGAGTAGTAAACTATTTTTCGTTTAAGAAAAAAGGGATTTACCCTTAAACTAAAAACTCAATAATAAAAAAAATCTATCTTAATGTCAAAAAAATATTTTAAATTTCAAATTTCATCAAAATTTTATTAAAATATTTTAAAAATATTTTAATAAAATTTTGATGAAATTGTATAGCTATAAGGTTATAAGTTATTATGATATATGGCCAAATTATAAAGATAAGTGTCAAGTAAGTCAGACAAAAATCAGCTATCTAAGAGCTATTTCGGCGTGCGATGCATAAACCGGAGTTACATGAAAAAAAAATGGTGATCAGAGGCCCAAAACAGAAAATAATCAAACTCTGCGCGGACGAAGTCGCGGGTAGAAGCTAGTAATTTATATATCTCAACTCTCAAGTCGATTCCAAAACAAATAATCGATAATAATTTTATAATTGATATGAATTATCGTAGGTGTTCCAGAAGGGACTCAACTTGGCTTCCCTTTCTAATTATACTATGGTGTAGGAGACTTCAAGCCTTGTTTGTATCGAATCATTGAATTAATTTCATACCCTCGTCAAAGACGCGTTCACTAGATTAACTCGTTAGGCTTTGATTAATTATTTTAAGCAATGTAATATTCATAACTATAGTGATGAAGTTATTGGTCACGACAATAAGACATATAGGTAAATCATATTTTGCTTTAATCTTTAGCGATGGAAATAACTTAAATGGACCAGACACTAGATACCATCGTATGGAGCAGACACATTTCTATGTCTTTTTCACTTATTCTTAGAGATATAAGATGGTAGTACAAAATCTGTTTAGTTACCTATAACCATTTATTACTCAAGATAGGCTGCACCGACTTTAATGATGTCTTATTTGTTGGATTCGCTTATGTGCCGAATATCAGAATAAATATTAAAATATCGGAAAAATTCAGGAAAAATATATGTAGAAAATTAATTTGAAAAATTTAGGTTCGATATTCCGCCATATTCCGCTATTATTAGCTCACGTCACGCATGCTTGTAATAATTGATGTTCACTGCAAATATATATAATAGAAGTGAGAAAATATAATAGTACATATGAGTCGTACAGAATCAAAGGCGGCGACTTATGGCTGATTGTCAGCAATTTAAAAAAGAAAACGTTTTTCTCCTTTATTTTTGTATTAGGTATCATTCATTGCATGTTTAAGGTATCTATTAATATTAACAATTAAAGATAAAACCAAATATATAAAAAAACATAACAGTCTAAACGACAAGAACTTATTTTTTTTTGTAGATTACCGGACCAAAAATGTATTCTATACGACTCATATATTCAAATCAATAAATATTTTTTTTATTTTTGAAGCCAAGATTCTGGCAGAACAACCTCTATCGGATCCGATAGTTATTACATACTAATATACATACTAATATTATAAAGAGGAAATATTTGTATTTTTGTATGTTATGAATAAACTCAAAAACTACTGGACCGATTTTGAAAATTATTTCACCAATAGAAAGCTACATTATCAGCGAGTAACATAGGCTTTGTGTATAGTACATCAACATTGCACCCGTGCGAAACCGGGGCGCGTTGCTAGTTACATATAAATAGTAAACATTGAGGTTATTTAAGCACTAACATGTTTTATACATTTATTTACAAGCTGTACGAGCAATATCACGTAAATGCAATCATAATTGAATGAATAGCTTAGGAGTGCAAAGAGGACAAACATGTATTGATTTTTATTTACATAGAAGACTTATTCATGGTACAATTACGCCTTGTTAGGACATAGTAATATATTCAATGCAATTTAACCAACAAATAATATTAATGAATGTCAATTCAGTTAGTTATTTCGCGGTCATGAATTCATTATATGAGTAGAAGCAGTTATGAATTAGCATAGATTTAATGATTCTGTAGAATCTTTTTTTTTAAATTTTATAGTTTTTTAGGCAGTTTATTAAAAATGTCTGTACATTTATAGTGTGTAATTATGTTTTATAAAAGATGTCTTCGTTAACAATGTCCTATTGTTTGACGCAACAACGTTTCTTATATATTTATTTTTGAATAATTGTCATATTTTTAACATCTTCAAACACATTTAAGGGAAAACAATAGCCATTACAATACGATAAACCAAAAAAGAAAACATAAAAAATACGGATGTTAAGAGCTCCATATGAATGTTATATTCAAAAAGTTTATAAAAAGTTACACTTATATATTTATTTCCTTGTTAATTTATAAATTAAGAAAATACCTAGGTATATATTAGGTAGAATGTGATCGAAAGTATGGAGACACAATAATACACGCGCCACTCCAATCGAGACTGATTTATTGAGTAAAAATTAGAGTTGCCTTCCACCTCACATTATAATATTAATACACAACAATATTCTTCTGTACGTATGTATATCACTGAATTCCTCGGAAACCGCTAGACCATTTTTTTAACAGCTTTCTTTTTTGAAAATTTTCACTCTTCGCCTCTGGGTGGACTCTTCTCTACATAGTATAAAACAAAGTCGCTTCCCACTGTCTTAGATCTTTTTAACTACTCAACGGATTTTAATGCGGTTTTCACTTCGATCAACAATACACAGGGTTTTCATCAATAGATAGAGTGATTAAAGATAAAGATAAAATTATTATATGTATTTTAATATTATTTTGTGTAAATTTGTTTGAAAAACGGCGATAATTGTTCAAGATGTCGGAAGAAATAAAGCCATCTGTGATATTATTATTAATCTCTCCACGCTGACACCACATTAGTATATCATTACACCCTTGCGAAAGCCGGGTCTGGGTCGCTAGTATAATATAAAGTCAACTACACATACATATGTATAGAAAAACTGAGTAATTTTTACTTAGTTCAGTCTGGCTTGTGAGAGAATCATTAAATACACTTTCTTTAAAAGAAATTGAATTTCGAATATAAATACGTTCGGTACTAAGTTATGCAAATTGCTATCTACAAAGAGATTGGGGTATTTCTTACATTCTCAATACGTTGTGTAGGGATGTTCTCATTTCAATCTCTTTGTAATGAAATAAATAGCATATGGTAGAAAATTGAGGCATAATTTATTTATTGTTTATTCTAAAATATAATATGTTACTCATTTTTTAATGTTAGATTTCGACAGACAAGCATGAGATGATGCACTTGATGGTGGGTGATACCTCAGCCAAAGAACATCAGTCTATGATTCGCTGTCGATCAGCTTTCTACTTCGTTTCTCCATCTATGAACGGTGGTTCGGTTTTTCGATATTCCTCCCTCCCATGTCCGAAGTGGCCATACGTGGGGAAACTTACAGAAATTTATAAATATCCCCCGGTGGGATTCGAGACCATATCCCATCGATGCGCACGGCAGGTGTTCTACCGAACGCGCCAACGAGCGCCCGTCAATCATTCTTCTTCATAAATATTCAATTAAAATTATAAAAGTAAAAAAAAACGTAATATTTCCGTAATACTTGAGAAAATTAAACAAAAGCTGAGTGCTTAAAGCTTTTTAATCAAGTATATATTTCCCAAGTGAGTACGGATACCTTTTCAGTTTGTTTAACCCTCTATAAATTCCTGGTAACCGAAGATTTCTAAAAATAGCAAATGATTAATTATTTTAAATGAAAAAAAAAACTGGTTTTTTATGTTAGCTGTCGACATACGAGTATGAGGTTCACTTGATGGTAGGTGATACCTCAGCCACAGAACCAGTGGCAAGACTACCATACAAGCCCAAAAGCACGACTTGCGATATTAATACACCCATACAAAGAAAAATAACAATTTTCTTAACGTAATTATATAAGTAATATATAACTTATATGATTACGTATTTATATTAGTTATATATAAACACATATTATATTAAAGCTGGCAAGCCAAAAACCCGGGCTTGTATGGTAGTCCCGCCACTCCACAGAACATCAGTCAATGATGCGCTGTCGATCTACTTTCTACTTCGTTTCTCCATCTATGAACGGTAGTTCGTTACCCGGTCGGAATTTCGATATTCCTCCCACCCGTTCAATGCCCAGACGTGGGAAAGACATACTTACAGAAAATTATAAACATGTCCCGGTGGGATTCAAATCCACGACCCTTCGATGCGCACGGCAGGTGTTCTACCGAACGCGCCAACGAGCCCGTCAACGTCAACGATTCGCTATTTATTCTTTATATATGGTACGGGAACTACTTGACTCATTTGCGGGAAATTATAAACGAACAATTGCCAATGGTGAATTTACAATTTTACTTGTACCTAGCTCTTAGACCAACAGCTGTTTGCTAAACATGTGCTATAAATGGATAATACGATGCGAGAGCCGCGTTAAAAGAGAGGAGGTTCTCAATTCGTCTGTATGTTGCTTTTTTTTTGTATGTTTGTTACGCGATAACTTCGCAAGTTATGGATGGATTTGGATGATTCTCTTTTTGTTTGGTAGGGAATATTTCAGAGGTGGTCCCGTATATTTTATATATTTATGCCAGCCAAGAAGGACAGTTTAATCCTGCTTTTGCAACAAATCTTTGAACTGTGGAGCGGCACCGATTTCAAAAATAACTGTTAATAAATAATGCTTTGAAGTAATTAAAATATTATTTTATACTTTTTAGTGCAAGTTTGTACATACTATATGTAGTTGTAGTTTTGAAGTCGGTTTTTGTTTTTTGCTTAAAAATAATATTCTAAATGCATGGCCATCTGGAGTTCTCACTTCGGCTACTTTATTTATAGCCAAACCCTTCAGAGTGAAATCCGTGATGACTTAGGCGCTCTCTGCTTGTTAGTTAGGTACATAACGATTAACTGGTGTTTGGAACAATATTTTTCATCGGACTGTTTGAAACTGCATACAATTCCGAATATCTATTGACCAATGTAGCCTTAAAGCCATTTATTAAACTTCGATGTTATCTTCAACAGTTGCGCCGTTCCAACGATTTTATTGCGCCATTACGTGAACTATATGCGATGTTTTATACGAAAATCGTACGTGTCAAATGGTTATCGAATGCTGGTGTTAATTTTATGTTTCAACAACATTTACCGGACGTATCAAATAATTATTTTTAATACTAGTGTTGCTATTAATGTTCTTTATGATAATGTAACTTAGGATTCCACGGTAACTCATGGACTGCACAGACTTTACAATTGAGTTAAGTTATCAATATGTACTCTTACCCTTAAATATTGTTTACGATTAATCATTTTGTAGGATCCCAAGATACAGGTTTTACCTAGATTGGGTCCTAATTAATCATTGTAATAAAGTTAATGTTAAACAAATAAAGATGAATATTTATTTATTTAAGAGTAAATTAAAACATGTTAAAAATAATAATTTAATTTAAAATTAAAGTTGATAATTTTGTTTTTTTTTTTTTAAATAAAAGGGGTGGTTTCTTAGCATTTGACTACATTTTTTTAGAGGCGAGGGCTGCACCACCTTGGTAATTCTTTTTATGGTAAGACATGAATAATCGCCTATTGGTACATTTCAAATAATACGATACACTTTTGGGAGAACACTCAGGCAACATCTGTCTTGACTAACATGGATATAGAAATCCTCCTTTATGTTCGTAAATAGTAATAGCACCAATAGTTTTCCATTTACTCGATAATTTAAAGGATTTTCGTATAAAGTATTTGTTTTGTTCAAAGTAATGAAAATAAGGAAAAAACAAAACAATGCACTTAAATAATAAAACTACATATTCATGTTGATTGACATAAATAAAAGTTTATATCTATTTTATATATTGGTTAAAAGATCTGGATGGATTTAAAAAAAAAAGAATAACTCATTAAAAAATTCACAGATCCACACTCACACACGCCTCTTAAACACTATTGTTAATTTTTGTAATACTAAAATATAGTAGGTACATAGCAACAAGCCCCGGCTTCGCACTTGGCTATACACAAAATATAGCCTATGTTACGCGCTGCTTTCTGTTGGTGAAAGAATTTTTGAATTTTGGTTAAGAATTTAAAATCGGTCGAGTAGTTTTGAGTTAAATCGTAACAAACAAACAAACAAATCTTTGATCTTTATAATATTAGTATAGATGTATTCCTACAAATATTTTATCATGAGGCTGTCTGTGTCACTGAACATTTTTTCTTTACAGGCTTTCTGTGCCCTGCCCGACCAAAACTTTTTGTTTCTCCGGGATTCGAACCCAGGACTTCCGTTGCTAAACGCGTCGCGCTTACCACTAAGCCACGAAGGCCGTCAATATAATGTAAAACTATTGAATTGGTTATAATTGGTTGGTATATAAATAAATATGTAAAAAACCTATCTCTAATGATTTTAATTAAAAAATCAAAGCACTCAAAACTACATCAAAATATGAAAGTTCTAAAAGAATGAGTCAGTAATTGCTCAGCTGGGATGGAGTTGGTCATAAAAGAGCTTTTGCAAACTATTTTACTGAACGGTGTATCGTCCAGGGAGGTCGGAGTTTAGCGCATCGTTTCCTTTTCATTACCGCGTAGAGGGTGACCTATGAAATATTTGAAATTTTGGAATAAATATTAAGCTGCCAACCCCAAAAGGCGTAGGTCATTGACTTATCCTTGGCATCCTTACTATTATATAAACTAATATTATAAAGAGGAAAGCTTTGTTTGTTACGATTTAACTCAAAAACTATTCGACCGATTTTAAAGATTCTTTCACCAATAGTAAGATTTATCTACTAGATTAAAGATATTTATTTACTCGATTATCAGCGAGGATTTTTTTTTGAATAGTACTTTTTTTTGCCAAGTGTATGAAAGCATTGATGAAAGTGGAAGAAGCGAAAGTGATATGTAAGGATCGGAGCATATGGAATTCCGTTATCTTTGCCTACCCCAATGGGAAAGAGGCGTGATGTATATGTATGTATGTATAGTACACCTACATTGCACCCGTAAGAAGCTGGGGCGTGTTGCTAGTAATATAAAAAATACGAAAGTACATTAATTTTTTAATTATATATGCATAGTGATGCCTTATTTTGAATGAACGGATGAATTTTATTCGAACAGAAATAGATAATGCATATTAAACTGATATTGTTTTTTAGTACCGCGAGTATCAATAATAAATAGAAGATCAAATGGGTAGTATGAACGTTCTGACCACGCTTGCTGTTATAATTTTGGTATTTTCCAAAAAAAGGAGACCGCTCAACATACGGCGTGGAAATCGTACGCAGTACAATTTTTCTGTTTCAGTTTTTGTAAATTTTACTGGCCTATCAAATTTTTAATTAATTCTTTCAATCATTTATGATTTGCCCTTCTTTCATTAAAAAGCGGAGCAACCATTTGACTAGATATTTTAAATGGAGTATTGGTTATCTTTTAACCTCAGGAAAGAATGTTATATTTTCTAGCGAGCGAAGTCTTGAAATTGCCGATCTCGCAATGAATTTATTTTTCTGTTTTCCGGAAAATTTAAAAATAGAAACTGTCTTATTATTGCCACAGAAACTATATTTAATATAAAAATTATTATTAATCGAAATGGTTATCTATGTTTTCTCCTTTTGCGTGCGCGTCCATTTTATCTTACCCGGGCATATTGCAACGATAATTAAAATTAAGATCTTCTCAACATTTAGGATCTATTTTTCATTAATTCTTATTTTAATGAAAAGGACAACAATTCGTTTGAGCACACCTCAGAGTTGATAAGCGTCTGAATATTCAGTCGGTCGGTTAAAATACATGCTACTTTATAACATACATATATAAATACAATTGAGGAATGAGGAATGAGGAATTACCATAAGTATCGAATAACGCCAAACGCTTTTGTTACGGTTGTTAAAGGCAACACTGACATTTAGAAAACCTGCAATCTGTCATTTTCAGTCTGAATAAAACATTACAAACATCATCAAAGTTTAACGATGATAATATCCATAGGTATATAATTAGTTTTGAGAACAGAAAATTCGCTCAACTGTTGAAGAAAAGCTTATTCCAACTATTTACGTGACATGCTATTACATGATCTATTTCTGCAACTGTCGTATGCAGTAACATTATATGGCAGGACCGTCTGCGTATGCATCGGGCCATGAAAGGGTTTTATCTGGAAGCATCTTTCATGTCGTCTTCAATTCAAAGTAGGTAAACTACTTTAACTTGGTATATTTCCGACGTGAATTTCAATAGAGAAGTAAGTTTTGACATTGTGTAGTGCTTTTGTTTACGGACTTAAATGTGAGTATTATTAGAAGACACATCTTGGCTTTCCTTTAAAATAATCGGAAATGGAACTATACTATATACTGTCGATACTATCTATATATTTATATGTTTGTTTATTTTATTGATTTACTTATTTTACGAATAAATGAATAAATACAATTTAAAATAATGATTAACATTGAGCCGAAAGTTTGTTTGCCCCTTATTGATGATATCATGGTAATTGTAAAATTGAAATTAAAGCTTGCATACTATCGTAAATATGTGAATAAAAATGTAAGCTTTTGTCCAAGCTCCTCCTTGATTCCTCCGCAAACCACATGATTAGAACGTCGTTTTTATAATAAAAATGGAAAAAAAACAACAAAAAAAACATAAACTTTCTTAAAGAAAAGTATGCAGTAAGTGCAACGAATAATCATAGCGGGGTAAGGGGGGATGAAATCAGAATTTTAGCTGACGTAATACAGCGCATTAACACCAGATGAAATTTGCCCTGTAAAGTTGAAAAAAAGAAATAGCCATTTGTCACAACGTGTTGTAAACATGTGAAACTCAAAAGTCGGTCCCATTAAAATGAAAATTACATTTGAAATTGATGGATTCGGGTAAGGATTAATGTGAATTATTATCATCCCGGTACATTTTAGAACAATGGGGTTGTGATTTTTATGTTTCGGTTATTCAAAACGATTTATAGCAGCTTAATCTAACCCGTCAGAGTTCACCAATGCATCCTCATACAAAATAGCTTCCCGCTGTCAGTCCCTCTTTAAGATTAAATCTTTTAATTTACGCAACAGATTTTGATGTGGTTTTCATCAATAGATAGAGTGATTCAAGAGAATTGTTTTTACATATACTTTAATATTGTTCTATGTTAATTTGTTGAAGCTCTTCCGATCCCACGTAAGCTTTAAAAATTCAAAAGAACAATTTTTAACTGAATAAAGTTTTCTTTCATTTTAATGTTTCTATTATACTTACTAGCCTCCTGGGTAATTCTAGTGTGTAGTGGATATTACATGCTTTCAAATTTTCGAATATCCTGTATGTACTGGGGTTTATAATATTGGTTAGATGTTTATGCACAGTCTCCGACAGTGCCCAAATGGGTAGACTCATTTTAATGCGGTTTCTTTTAATTTATATATAATAAAACTGTAAAGGTCGAATGTCTGTACATAGAAAAAAAATGCTTAAAACCGAGTCAGGGGGGTGTAAGAAGAGAAATAGAACATATCCCGATTGCTTTCCATTTGTTTGTTTCTCCGTCTGTTTGACGGGCTAATCTCCGAAGCTGAGGGATCGATTTACATGAAATTTTGCATGGCGGTACCTTATATCCCCTGTCAACATCTTAGATATTTTTGTCATTTATTTGTATATACTTTACGTTTTTTCATCTTTTCTTAAACTAATGATGCATGAGATATATTTTTATGTATGACTATCCATATACATCATGGTTTATTACTTAGACGGAATTTCGATTTGTCCCACCCGTTCAATAACAGAGAAATATATAATATACTAATATTATAAAGAGGAAAGATTTGCTTGTTGCGATTTGACGCAAAAACTACTCGATTTTTAAAATTATTTCACCAATAGAAAGCTATATTATCAGCGAATACCAAACTATTTTTTACTAATTTTTTTTGTGCGAAGTCGGGGCGGATCGGTTCCATTAATATGAAGAATCAAAGAAAATACAACGACTTACAAGTTAAATACATACAGCATTACAAATCAATACTTTAAGCTAAGTTAAGCTACCCTAATCCGGATATAGACCCGTCGTCCAACATACGTTGCGGTTATTCGATGCTACATTTATTTTCAGAATAATCTCTTTCTGTCATTTGAACGAAATACTTGTAATAGATTAGACTTTGTTCGTACATGTTCTTTACGAGTATAGAATGTAATTTTTTTCATTGCAATGCAATTTAAATTACTTAAAATATATTACAGATAATATTGTTTTTTATTAAGACGAGTATTAAAAAAACAAGAGGAAACTGGTAGTAAGTATTGCCATAATATAGTAAGTTACAGTAAATATCAAATGCGTAGGAATGGATAGTGTTACGGCCATAAATTCACTTTGTATCTATACATCATACGTCAACTGCAACTGTCATTTACTTCATACGTAAAAATGTTAGACCAACGATCATTCGAATTCTCTTTCTGTTCGATATACGATACGAAATTATACGTATTTACTATGAAGCTAGACCATTTTCCTGGCTTTCCTACACTCAATATACGCTACAGATGGCGATAGCACTGTGACATTTTAAATTAGACAGCTGTCATCTTTCTGTCTGTCCGTGAGCACGTTTGCTGAAACACTCGTAACGTTAACGTTAATAATAAATCACGTTTTAATCCGTTGTAAAGTATTTTATTTATATATAAAACATCTTTGCCCGGGCTAGCATCAAAAACCACGACAAAATTTTGCCGAACGTTTTCTTGTGTTTTACTCGATTATCTCGTTATGTCTTCCGGGTCTAACATGACACTTACGCTAAAAACTCGACTTCTAATGTCAAAAGAGATATTTGTCGATCGAAATATCTTGTATATCAAAGTTGTCAATGAATCGAGATATCTTATATCTTTCACTCGTCCGCGAAATATCTTTTGATGGTCATGCTAGGCAGCTCTGAAATACTAGTCTTAATTTGTATTTCATGAAATACGTCAAGATTTATGCGACTACGTAGTTTTTTTTGTCAACAATCAGTACTCGAAATCAGATTATTATTAACATAGAGATTCAAACGGTGCGTAGTTGAATAGAAATTCAGTTGACGAGGCTAGTTTCGGTCTGACCTAAGCTTTTAGGTCAACCTAGGTGTGCCGAAGGACGAAACTAACTTCAATTAGTTCGCCTAACTCACACAACTTCGGCATAAATAAGGGAAATTTAATTAAACTGTTTCGTGTCGCGCTTTTGACTCCATTTTTGTTGTATTACCATACTTTTATTATTTGATATTTCCATTATTTTCTTTTTTAGGGTTCCGTACTTCATACCGAAAATGGAATCGTTATAGGATCACTCCGTCAGTCTGTCTCTCCGTGTGTCAATATCCTTTTTCTCAGGAACGCGTAGAAGTATCAAGTTTTAAACTTAATATCAAATACTCAGACCGACACTCAGGGTCTGCAATCCCATATACATTTTTTAAAGAAGGTAAAAAAATATTTTTTTTAATAAAAAGTATCCTATGTCCTTTCTAATAGCTCTAAGAATATATGTACAAAGTTTCATGATAATCGTTTATAATATTAAGTATGGATACTATAGATATAGATGTGGTATAATTTAGAAAATTAATAAAAATAAATTAAATATAATATGGTTGAATTCTATAAGGCATAAAAGCCTTAAAGAAAAGTCTTAGTTATATTGTATATGAAAACACAATCACTTTGGAAAATACAGTTCGCAATATTGAATTTCCAAGCTTATAATATAAATAAGATTTATTAAGAATCACAACAAGATCTGGGATGAAATTGAGACTTGGCAAATCGAATTTTTTCTTCATTTGAGAAAATCTTGCGAGAAATATTCAATTTGCTCTGTATTAACTTCATTAAACGGAGTGTATCAGCTTTGATTGGGGAAAAAGAGGAGCTGATTCGTTGCTGTCAAAAGTAAATTAATTAACTCAGTCTGCGATAATTTTATTGGCTAATATTATTTATTTAAATAAAAGACTTTAAAGCGGATTAAAACGCGATTTATTATTTACTAGCAGCGCGCCCCGGCTTCACACGTGTGTAGATGTACTATACACAAAAAGCCGCGGATAATGTGGCCTTCTATCGGTGAAAGAATTCTTAAAATCTGTCCAGTAGTTTTTGAGTTTATTCATAACATACAAACATAAAAAAACAAAAAATACAAAACTTTCCTCTTTATAATATACTAGCAACGCGCCCCGGCTTAACACGGGTGCAATGAAGGTGTACTATATACAAAAAATATAGCATATGTTACTCTCTGATAATGTAGCTTTCTATTGATGAAAGAATTTTTAAAATCTGTCCGGTAGTTTTTGAGTTTATTCATAACACAAAAATCTAAAAAAACAAACTCTTCTCTTTATAATAGGATATAACGTATAGATATTATTTATCCCGAAGTTTCGGATGCTTTTCAGCAACCGTCGGGTCGGGGGCAAACAGAAAGGTGACAGATGTCTGATTTGAAATGTCATAAAATATCGATATATTATATTGAGTAGTAAAAACCCAATCCTATTTTTGTAAATTGGTTAAAAATATTTCAGTCTTGTATTCATATATGCCATTTTAAAATGTTGAATAACTTTTATTCAAATATGAGGTTTCTATTCATTTTTAACGAACACACTAACAAGCTTTTCGAGGAAATTTTGTTTTTATAATTATCACTGCCTAACTACAGCCGCGTGGAGTTAGTTAAATAATATTTTGAATAAAAATTAATATACGTATATACTGTGTACGTACAGTCAGCAACAGAAATAGGTTAACACTGCAAAGTTTCACTATAGATTTATATAAACACTAGCTTTTGCCCGCGACTTCGTCTGCGTAGAATTAGTACTACGGGTAGCTTATTTATTCTCCGAGCTATTTTTTCATCAATCTCCTTACATTTTAATATTCTGATCGCGGCTATATAATATATAATTACCACTGCCTAACTAAAGCCGTGTGGAGTTAGTTAAATAATATTTTGAATAGAAATTATAATATATTGTGTACGTACAGTCAGCAACAGAAATAGGTTAACACTGCAAAGTTTCGCTATAGATTTATATAAACATGATTAATTTGTAATAAATTTTAAAGAGTATTTTAGGTAATATACTTGTTATTATAATTACTATTTCAAATGTTGATACAGTTTTCAATTTATTAAAAAAATGTGTAGCCTCTGATGCTTGGTGAGTGTTTTGCAGACCGTACCTACAAATTAAATAGTGGTTTGGAAAAAAATATTAAAGTGAAATCCCGAGTCTCGTAGTGGGGCATGGGGCATTATTATTGTTATTATTTCACTGATTATTTATCTGTACAGGCAAGTAGGTGATCAGCCTTTTGTGCCCTGCCCGAACGAAAACAACAAAACGCGATTTATTATGTATATCGTATAAATAATTTAAATAATATTCATTATACATAATAAATCGCGTTTTAATCCGGAATACAGTATTTTATTTTAATTGTATAGAATAACTAAACATTTACTTTACATTACTATTTCTCGGTGACCGCCTCCCTGGCTCAAACCGGGGTCCTAGGTTCGAAGCCCGGTGAGACAAAAAGAAAGAAAAATTATCAGTGTAACAGACACAGAAATGGGACTGCCCCATGCCCCACTAGAGGACTCGGCAATTCACTTTACTTTTTTTACTATTTCTCGTTAATGATTGATGTAATAATTTAGGAGTAGGTATACATATATACATACATATGTATGTACATACGCGAACTCGTAAAGTGAATTTTTCCCCAATGGTTGGCGTTCCGTTTCGATAAGTTAAAAGGGTAGGGTGTGTCTCTAGGGCCTTAGTGACCACAAACATCGTACACGTGACGAGCAAAAACTCGTAACTCATCGCGTTTTAAGACTTGTGCTAACGTGTGATGGCTGAAAGTATTTTATGTTGTATATTATTTACGTTTGTACCAAATAAAGTTGTATGTTAATTCAGATTGTACTGACCGACATTAAAATACGGTATCTAAAGATATCTTTGGAACCGGAATAGCTTATTAACATTGACAGAATAAGTATAATAAATACAATGATAAAAATCTTTGACAAAAAATCTTTTACAAAGTTTGATAATATAATAAACTCAAGTATTATAAATATTATTATTTAATAACAATATGATAGATGAGATGTTACTGCTATCGATACAACAGCGCTCTTAAAATAATTATATTTTTGTTGACAATATAAAAATAATAGAAAACATACTTCTAATTATTTTGATCAAACGAAACTTGACTCTATTACGACTGTTTGCAAAAAAATCTATTGTTACAAATTATGAAAAACTTATCACGCATCGTTTACTTGGATTGCAAGGAATAAAAAAATATATAACTTTTTTTTATTTTTATGTCAGATATAGACAGACGAGCATGAGGTTCACTTGATTGTAGGTGATACCTCAGTCACAGAATATCAGTCATTGGTGCGCTGTCGATCTAATTTTTACTTCCTAAATTCGGAATCCATAGACTGAAACCGAAACGCGCAATATGCACTTCATGTGTTTTACCCGGTCGATATTTCGATATTCCTCCCACCCGATCAATGCCCGAAGTTACCAGACGTAGAGAAAACATGCTTACAGAAAATTATAAAAATGTCGTCCCGGTGGGATTCGAACCCACGACCCATCGATGCGCACGGCAGGTGTTCTACCGAACGCGCCAACGAGCCCGTCAAAAACTATATAAAAGACTTCCTTGAATCGAAACCATATAAAGACATATATACAAAAACCTATCAAGGAATTAACTACGGTTTTAACGCCACACCCCATGTAATGAAAATGGACATTAACATTTGTTATTTCTTTTATTTGCCTGTTCAATACAGCTACTCAATTAGTTTAAAAGGAATTTTGATTACAAGTGACTCTGATGAAAAAAAAATGAAACTACAAATGTATTATTTTTGTTTTTGTAATTAGGGTTTTGAAGGAGCGCTCTACCCGTGAATCGGGGGGTTTCACAGAAATACCTGGTTATCACAATAATTGTCACAATGTACTTGTCGAGGTAAAAAACTATATAAGACGATATGAGGAGAATATTCAATCAGATACATCTTTCCTGTCCTAATCAATCATATAGGACATCCTATCGTGTTTATTCGTGACTTGCCGGCCTAGCATAACAACCGCGACAAAATTTTGTCAACCGTTTTCTCGTGTTTTAATCGATTATCTCTCTATTTCTTCCGGATCTCACATGACAATTACACTTAAAACTCGACTTTTAATATCAAAAATTATTAATTGTCGATCGAGATACATTTTCTATCAAAATTGTCGATGTCGAGATATAATATATCGAGATATCTCACATCTTAGTTTGTCTTCTCTCGTCCGCGACATATCTCGTGGCGGTCATGCTAGGCCGGCAGGGGCTAAGAACCGGTTATTTTTTTTCCAAAATACGTGTCTGACTGAGATACCATGATATTAGTTTTAAAGAGTAACACTAAACTAACCACACTAATTTTTCAGTAAATATAACTAAAAAAATAATAATAACAAAAACCTCTATTATTATATATACTATAACCGGTTTCCCAGCCCTGTTCTTGACTGTTTGCAAAGTTGCTCGTAGGTAAATTCGAAAGCCATGTCTTCTCTTTTATTTTAACTTAATCTTCTTTCCAGAGAGCCTGCTGAGCGGGTAGGATGCGGCGGCATGCACCGTGCCGTCTTGCTCATGGCCTTTCTGACGAGCGCGGCTTCGGAGCCGACCATAAACACAACAGGTAAAATTAGCTCACCGATGTGGTCATTTTCATAGGCTGCTTTGATATCAGCTTATTATACAACTAGTAACACACGTTACACACGCTTCGCACGGGTACTATGTAGACGTACAATACACAAACCAATCTATTAGTAGGATATTTACCTAGGTCGTCCCATTACCTCCGGTATTCAATGCGATGAGCATAATATCACTAAAAATATATAGACGATTAATACAATTTAGTAGGTACAATACCACTAATGTAAACCGAAACACACAATATGCACTTTTCGGTTTTTCAATCTATGAACTATGGTTCGTTACCCAGTCGGAATATTGATATTCCTCACACCCGTTCAATATCCGAAGTTACCAGACGTGGGGCATGCTTATAAAAAATTATATCGTCCCAGTGGGATTCGAATCCATCGATGAGCACAGCAGGTGTACCGAACGTGCCAACGAGCCAACAAGGAAACACATTTTGACGTTTGTAAGACAAACAAAAAACTCACTTTCACTTTTATATTAGGATCGTGTTTGTTCCAGAAGTTTCCACTGAAGTCAACACGAGTCCAGCTCCCACCGTATTTCGCAGCATGGTGACCGCCAAGCCACGTCTGGGGTCACGCCGGAAGTCAGATTCACCAATGCTGAATTATATATTTGACTCTTATGCAACTAGTAACAAGCACTTTCATGATAAGTGAGTATAACGCTAAACATATTATAATATACTAGATTTCCAATGTGCTTCGCACTATACTTATGAAGAAAATGAGAACAAATCAAATTTTTGTCAAAAAAAATATAGAAAAAATCTGCATAGGGACACCCTAATCACCGGGCGGTATGAAATATAATATACGACCTATTGTCATACCTACCAATGTATATAAAAAATCATAGAAATCGGTCGGGTCGTTTCGGAGGTGTGCGACCACAAACACCATGACACTGAGATGTTAATATACAGGGTGGAAAGAATCAATGGGCCCTGGAGGGAAACCACTTTAAATCCTTATGATAGAGATTTTTACTTAAAGGAAACATTCCTTTATTTTTAAAAAGAAACACAACTGCATTCAAAGATTTTCTAAAATTCGTTCGCCTCACCCGGAAATCGAATCAGCTAAAAATCCAAAAACTAAACATTCGCTATTTTATTCCACTAATCCACAGAATCAATATTCAGAATAAAATCTGTCTTATAAACATTTGGTCTTAGAAATAAAAAAGATCATGAAATCTAACATAAATTAAATTTTTTCATTAGTTCTAATACGAAGGACATGTAAACATGAAAGAAAATTATTACCTAGCTGGACATTGCTACTATTGTTAATAATTATTTAAAATTACCATTTTGTAACACTTTAATAATCTATCTGATAGTAAATTATTAGAAATAATATTTTTTAAAGGTGGTTAAAGGTGTTACAAACTTTGACTTTTTTGAAATTATATATATATTCGAAATTATATATTATATATATATTTTGACGGGCTCGTTGGCGCGTTCGGTAGAACACCTGCCGTGCGCATCGATGGGTCGTGGGTTCGAATCCCACCGGGAGCACATGCTTATAATTTTCTGTAAGCATGTTTTCCCCACGTCTGGTAACTTCGGGCATTAATCGGGTGGGAGGAATATCTAAATTCCGACTGGGTAACGAACCACCGTTCATAGATGGAAAAACCGTGAAGTGCATATTGCGCGTTTCGGTTTCAGTCTATGGATTTCCGAATGCTCGAAGTAAAAATTAGGTCGACAGTGCATCATTGACTGATGTCCTGTGGCTGAGGAATCACCTATCATCAAGTGAACCTCATGCTCGTCTGTCGATATCTGACATAAAAAAAAAAAAAAAAATTCACTTCGTTTACGCCTTCTGCAAAGTGTTGTGGTGAATTCTCCTAATAATCTTTTCTAAAAAACAAGGGATATTTTTTCAAACAATTTATTAGTTAAATTAATTATTAAAATGTCTGTCTTAATTACAAAATTATAAATAATAATTAATTAATAAGTAATTTTAAATTTTTCGTGTATCAATGTCTAACTAGCTAGGTAAACATTTTCTGTCAGTTTACGTGTCCTTCGTATCAGAACTGATGATAAAATAAAATTAATGTTAGATTTCATGATCTTTTTTTATTTCTTATACCAAATGTTTATTAGAGAGATTTTATCCTAAACATTGATTCTATCGATTAGTGGAATAAAATAGCGAATGTTTAAATTTTGAATTTTTTGCTGGTTCGATTTCCGGGTGAGACAAGATAATTTTAGAAAATCTTTGAATGCAGTTTTGTTTCTTTTTAAAAATAAAGGAATGGTTCCTTTAAGTAAAATAATATATCTTAAGGATTTAAAGTAGTTTTCCTCCAGGGCCCATTGATTCTTTCCACCCTGTATGTATATGTATATTGTATATCTATATACCATGGATTAAAAATGCCTATGCCTAAGCACAGATTTTTTGGCAATTTCAATAAAAAAAAATACAAAGCAGAGAACTGAGGAAATAGGTTATCTGATGTTAAGTAATCATTACCGCCCATGGACATCCGTGTCTCAGATACGTCGTCGGCCTTTTAAAATGAAAAGACTCGTTTTTTGGACGAATGTCGAAAGGTATGAATATACCACTGTGAATTCTAGATCAATTTATTTAAATAGTTTTCTATTTCTTATCCCAATTCTTATATATCATAAAGTTTTCAGTGCATAAATAGCAATATTATAAAGAGGAAATATTTGTTTGTTTGTATGTTACTATCTATATACGACCACACATGTATGACTTCAGGAGAAACTTAGTGCTATTCATGAAACTACTTTTAGTAAAACCAACCTACGTTATCTCCTTTACCAGTTTAATGAAGAGCCTTTCAGTATGGTTTACCGCCGTCCATCACACCGGAGCGAACTAATTTACGTATATTTATAATTTGCCCTTTGCCGCACAAAAAATATAATCTAAATAAAAGAACACTAGTACCGAGTCTTACTGTCCTTTTACGAATTAATTGGACGGACGGGAGGAATATCGATATTCTGACCAGATTTCAGTTTTCGAATTAATGGAATGAAATCCGAATACTCGAAATAAAACATAGGGGGATAGCGCATCACTGACTGTTCCGTAGTTTCGATAAAAAACAGTAGAGTTATTTTTTTTAGTTTTTTTATTGTTGAATTAGGAACGTGTTTGCCATCCAGATGCGTAGCTACTGTCGAATAAGCCGTATCCAAGATACGGGGCCCCTAGATAGGGACCCCGAACCCGTGAAAGCGAAAATCTACCTTCCATTAGGGCTTCGCCACAGTTAGGAAGAAGGGCCCCAAATTTTGATATAGTACCCATCAAGGGTACGCTATGCCCCTGTTGCCATCACACCTGACCTTAAGTATTGATGTAAACTAAGGTGGTAAATCACGGTAAAATATACATTGAGTATCGTTTCCAACGCGTTTCGTAATGGGAGAAGGCCCTTACACTACGGTGTGATAGGCGATAAATAAATTTGTATCCATGTCACGTTTGTAAAGTTTCCTGTTTGAATAAAACAGAGCTCGTTCCAGTTTTTCGCTGAAAAGCATTTTGCATGCGAATTCACGGCTGTATTTTATAAATTTCACCATTTACATTAAAACCGGGGGATTGTGTACAGATCGACGACACGTTTACATTTATATTGTTTTTGTTAAATCTCCAGTGAATTACGAACAAATATCCAATTACTAGTCAGCTTTTTGAAATAATAATTGGAATGGAATTATGGATTAAAAGAGAGATAAATCTATTCAACGTGATTAAAATAATTCAATATATTATGATCTTCTTTATATATATTATATATACCTAAAGCAAAGTCATGTTAATCGCTTGTGCCAGCGCATCACCTCACCAAGGGAGCCATTGAAAATCAGTGTTGGGGTCGCATCCGGCCATCCATGAGTCTTATTCTTTGGAAAAGATAACTGTATCCATGTAGCATTATTTGATTTCAAAACATGATTTGGTTTCCCAAAAGCCAAAACCGAATTTTGACTTCACATTTTGAATAATATTATTCAAAATGTGAAGTCAAAATTCGGTTTTGGCTTTTCGGAAGTTCACCTCATGATTTTTTAGAATGTTTGTAGCGATACACAATCAACAATATACAATCTGCGGCTACATTATTGATGTAAAAGAAACTTCAGCAAGGCCATCAAATAGATAAATTCAAATATTTAAGTCGTATTTCCCAAAAGCCGTTATCAACTTAATTACAGCTGCATATTAGTATTATCACACTATTAATATGCAATGGATCACATGTGATTTTCATGAACATATCTCCAACATACAGTAAGCCTGTACAAGCAAGATTATGAATATATTATGAGAATTACCAACTATTATTAATTACCTACATATATAATATAACTCAGCAAACATCTGGAATATTATGAAAATTCTAAGGATTAATGACATTCTTCTTATTAAAGAAATTACATATCACTTCATGAGAATTACATATTATAATTTACAAGTTACAACTAGGCATACAAAATTGATTTTTATGAATGAAACACAACAATTAAACTTGACTTAGTGACGTGTAGTTAACTTAACTTACAATGTTTTTATAAAATAATATGAAATTCTTTAGGTTATGATGCCGGGAAAATGATGAGGTGTTATGTAATAACTAAAGATAGTATGAATTAATAACTCTTTAATTTGATGTCTGATTCCAAAGAAAATGTCTGGGAAAGATGATCTCAACAGTAGTAACGCCCCCTGGTGTACCCGCAGAAGGGGTTATGAAATGGGTCAAAAATATTGAGCCTCCTACTTGCTGCCTAGATCACGTCAAATGATCTCTTTACCAAACCCTGAATCAACAAGGGGTAAAAACTACAAGTTTGAGTAGATGTCAAGAAATATCAATTATTTGTCTTATTTTCCGGACAGAATAAGCTGCAGAATTAATGTTAACAAAAATAGATATCGTTAGACAAGCATAAGGTTTCTTTTGATGTTAGGTGATACCTCAGCCACAAATCAGTCAATGCGCTGTCGACCTACTACTCTTGTCGACTATGCTACTTCGGGAATCCATAGACATACCGAAACATGCAATGTGCACTTCACGGTTTATCCATCTATTATATGAACGGTGGTTAGTTACCCGGTCGGAATATCGATATTCTTCCCACCCGTTCAATGTCCGATATTACCAGACGTGAGAAAGACATGCTTACAGAAATTATAAACATATCGTTAATAAAAGCTTTATGGAAGTACTTCAAATGGGATTCATCTGTCTAATCATATACATCTAGGTACATACTGAAAAACAAGAGCTTGAGGAGAGTTGTGGTACTCGTGACTCACCACCAACCTTGGCTAAATATTTGTAGTTGTGTCAGCTGTTAGCCTTGCGTTTAATTGGAACTCCCTATGCGCACATTTCGTAACGTAATGCTAAACAAATGCAACGTGCAGGCAACTGCAGTCTGGTAACTACGTGATGCACATACGTACTATTGTGCTTTGATTTCCAACAATGGTATGGACTATAAAATAAGACTTTAAGTCGCTGTAAAATCTTTGAGAGGACGCTCCTTTTATTGAAACCAAAGGCGGACTTGAAAGGATCTTTGGAAGACTGTTGTAATTCTCAGAACAATATTGATTATAATTTTCACTTAATGGAGTTTTATAGGAACATAATATTATATACTGTAGCCTTAAAACATTCCAGTACCTAGTGTGGAATTCTAGCTAAACACTAGTTAAAAGAATTCAATATTTATGGCTAATTAAAACAATACGTTAGCGTAAATATACTGTGGATTCCACACGCGAGATCCTGGGAACTGCTAGTGGTGTTGAAATGTACAGAGTGAATTTAAAAACTTTTACGAAATTCACCCGGCTTCCAGATATTTCGTCTTTTTAGTCGTTTCAACATTTATACCTTATGGTACGTTAGCTGGGTATATCCGGCAATCCTTGCGTGCAAACGTTTTATTAAGTATACATCTATACAAATTTTATACAGAGAAAAGATTTGATTGTTTGTTACGATTTAGCTCAAAAACTACTCGACCGATTTTAAAAACTATTTCACCATAGAAAGCTGTTTTGTTTGTGTATAGTACAGCTTTAAGGCTTGTATTTTGCTCTCGCTACTGGCTATTTCAGATTTAGGATTTAAATTACCGAATATTTTAGTTAGTTTTTTTGTGTGCATTAGTTTACAGAGTTGAGAACTTATCATTTAAAATTCAAAGTCGTGATAGTTACAGCATTTATAACTCAAGAACAGCTGCACCGATTTTAATGATATTTGTTGGATTTGTCTATATCCCGAATGATAGAATGTCTATATCCCGAATGATAGAATAAAAAGGTTTGGAGCCTCGCCATCTTTTGTAATTGACAGCTTAGGTCACACACGCTTACAGCTTATTTGTAATAATTGAAGTTCCCAGCAAAAATGATAATAGGAGTGGGAAAATAGCATACTCAAATCTAGATTTTTTTTTAAATACAAATTCTTGGCAGGGCAAAGTCTGTGGGGTCCGCTAGATATTAACATAAAAATTTATGTGTAGCACTCTGCTTTATAGAAAATTAAATTATTTATTTTATTTCGCTGTAATAATAAAATGAATAAAATTTGATTTATTTTATTTTTACAGAAAAATTAGATTAATTCTTAAATTTTCTATACTAGGTACTGAGTTTCCGCTGTTATTTGATGACAAACATATTTTTCTGCCTGTTACCATTATCGTAATCTACAGAAGGCAGAGAGAATTCATATTTGCTTTTGTTTAAGGTTCAAAGCTCCATCGTTTGACGGTGACTTAAATTCAGAGACAATCATGGATGCGGATACAGGGTCTGCAGTACTCTTCGATTGCAAAGTGTCGTCTTTGAGAGACAAGACGGTATGTATTGAATATTTATAGCTGTATTTAAGTAAGAAGCGGCTTAATCATAAGTATATCGGACTAGAAATAAGGTGTCACCTACCATCAAGTGAATCTTATGCTCGTCTGTCGATATCCTCAGCCACAGAACATCAGTCAGTGATGCGCTATCGACCTACTTTTTACTTCGAGCATTCGGAAATCCATAGACTGAAACCGAAACGCGCAATATGCACTTCACGGTTTTTCCATCTATGAACGGTGGTTCGTTACCCGGTCGGAATTTAGATATTCCTCCCAGCCGATCAATGCCCGAAGTTACCAGACGAAGGGATAACATGCTTACAGAAAATTATAAATATGTGGTCCCGGTGGGATTTGAACCCACGACCCATCGATGCGCACGGCAGGTGTTCTACCGAACGCGCCAACGAGCCCGTCAAATTTAAAGTCTATTTTTGTACAAATGTCGCAAAATCGTTTAAACATTATTATATTTATATTTGAATATTATTATTATTATCTACATTGCACCCGTGTAAGGCCGGGGCTGATCTTTAGTTTTCTATATTACCCTAATTTTATGTATCATATAGGTATCCTGGCTACGAGTATCCGATGATGAAAATCTGGAGCTGTTGACTTTAAATCTCGTTACTTACACCGCAGATGCCAGGTTTGTTTTCAACAATATATTTTAATCAACACATACTTGCTCACCGTTTCACTTATTCAAATGGATAAAATATATTTTTTCTTATTTTTTTATTTTATGTGTCTATATAGCAAGCTTATCAATATTATGAAGTAGGCTTTTCCTTTTTCTGATACAGTATACCTACGGATCGATTTTTTATAGGAACATTATTCCGTGGATTTCATCTTAGTATTGGGACAATTCTTTTTAACATGTTTTGTCTTATCAAAAAATAAATAAAAATTTCAAAATCTAATGTAAACTTTCGCTTATTATTCAATTACACGGAATTCTACTAATTAATGACTTCAAAGATTACAAACTATTTATTTATTTTAACAGCTTACTGAACATTAACAAATTATTTTTTGAAACAAAACGCTAATTAAAAGGTTTACAGATTAATCTTTACCTACTAACATTATGAAGAGAAAAGATTTGTTTTTTGTTTGTTACGACTTAACTCAAAAACTACCCGACCGATTTTAAAAATTATTTCACCAATAAAAAGCTACATTATCAGCGAGTAACATAGGCTATATTTTTGTGTATAGTATGTACATCTACATTGCACCCGTATGACGCCTGGGTGGATCGCTAGTCAATAATATGTATAATATTACAGAGAGAATGCGTATAAGGTGTAGGTGTGTGTGTTTGTGTGTGACTGAGGGGGTGTGTGCGTTAAGAAAATAATATAACACAATTAATTTAAAATATCTTCTGATATCTTATTGAGCCTTAAAGTGAATTCACGAGTCTTTTAAGTCTTATCAAAGATTATCTTTTAGGTACAAAGTCGATTTGGCTGGGGAAAATTGGAAATTATTACTATCAGATGCCAAAGTTCAAGATTCTGGCGTTTACTGGTGCCATGTATCAACACATCCACCTATGTTACGAAGATTCAAGCTGACAGTACATGGTAACTACCTATAAATTTTTATATTTTATTTATTTACTCGATTATGATAACAATTTACGAAACTGGTTCCAATTCATTATTATCATTATATATGTCATGCTACAGTACAATAAAATAATAATTTTTAGAAGAAAATACAATAAAGTATGTCAAATAAGGGAAAAAAATGACTACAACAAACTCTAAAATTTATACAATAAAATGTCAAATACAATCAAATAAAAAATACAATGTTTTACTAAATATATAAATATCTAAGTATGTAATAATAATCAGATACAATGACAAGATACAATGTTTATTGTTTTGTATTAAGGTTTAAGACTGGTATATATAGATACACGAAATACTAACAATTGCCTAAATTTTTTAAGCATTTACAAAAAAAAACAAGAATTTTATATAACTCTAGTTAAAGTGTAGGTATAATAAAAAGATGAAATATCAATTAATAAATCGTACCACGCATAGTATTTATGAAATAAATTTATTAAAAAAACCTTTTAACAAAGTATTTTATTTAAATGTGTGATACCCGCGTTAATAAAATACAATATTAAAGAATTTTATTTACGGTGCAGAAGTTACCTGGGCATACATATTTTCCTGTATTTATAAATGGTTCAAATATTTTGTTAAGGTACCTACTGACACTACTTAATAATGCAAAGATTATTAAAATCACCAATAAAACTTGGGAATGTTACAGTTTCATCTTAAAAATACAAAGTCTCTCAACTAAGACAGCAGAACATGCATAATTAATGTAGTTTGGGGAAGCTTTATAATATTATAACGTAATTAATACAAGTGGTTCATCTTGTCTTGCTAGTTAAGACAATACAGACAGCTAAGTTACTTTGTGTTTTATTGAAATAGTAGTCGGATCGTTAAAAATGTATATCCGCGGATACAGGTCGGAATACGGATATTTGGTGTCCGCGGATACGGATACGGATACGGATCTTAACTTTCTTACTCAATCGGTGTTTATGCGCGTGGCCTTGAATATTTTTATTTAATTAGTTTGCAATATAAAGGTATAAAAAAAGTTTTTTTTTATGTAAAACATCGACAGAGGAGCAAGAGGTTCACTTGATGGTAGATGGTAGGTTTACTTGTTGTTGTTTTTCCATCTATGAACGGTGGTTCGTTACCCGTTCGGAATTTCGATATTCCACCCGTTCAATTTACAGAAACTTATAAACATGTCGTCCCGGTGGGATGGAACCCACGACCCATCGATGCGCACGGCAGGCCAAAATTGATTGTCACGAACAGACACAGACGCGGCGCAGGACTTTGTTTTATAATATGTAGTGATAACCTCGCACAACCACTCTGTGGAATCAGCTTTCGCCGGCGGTTTTTCCGAACCGATACGACTTGGAAACCTTCAAGAAGCGAGCCTACATCTTTCTTAAAGGCCGGCAACGCACCCGCAAGCCCTCTGGTGTTGCGGATGTCTGTGGGCGGCGGTGATCACTTACCATCACGTGAGCCGCCTGCCCGTTTGCCCCCTATACTATATAAAAAAAATATAACAAATTGTAAATTCAACTGTAAAAATTGTATTATATTATGCAATGTGGTGTACTTTAATAAATAAAAATAATTAGTTGATAATGCTATGCTAGACAGTAATTGAAAGGTAATCGTTTAGCTTGGTATGGCCATGTTATAAGGAGAGATGAAAAACAAAAGGGAGGCCAAAAAAACCATGGATTGACTGTGTGAAGGAATGATATGTGTTTGAGAGGTGTGACTGATGATATGGCGAGTGAAAGGAGAGAATGGAAAAAGAGAACATACTGCGCTGACCCCAAATAAAAAAGGGAACAAAGCAGCTAGACAGTGAAACTATTCCAAAAAATTATTATGAATTCAGCAGCGATATTAAAAATTTAAATTCAATGTTCATTTTCTAATGAAGAACCTAACTTCAGTAGACAATGCAATTAAAATCTTGTCCTTTATCATAATAAAGGATAAATAAATTAAAAAAAGGAAAGAAAAACATTCGTCTAGTGGTAATAAATTTCATTTATAACGGAGCACTCTCGAGTCACAGGTGTATACACGACTAGCCATTGAATTATTATTACTTTTTACTTAGTTTCTTAAACATAGCTTATTTAAGTTAAATAATAACTTATTTCATTGGGGAGAAAATATTCAGGTCTGGAATTGATTACTGTTTTTAGGAAAAAATATATGTGAGTTATTTTTTGATTATGTTGTAACTTAGTTTTAGCTAATAATTACGCAGTTCTTACAAATTTATGAATCTTAATCACACAGTTTGAGAAATTTGTATGAAATTAATTGTAAGTAACCACCGTCGCCATAAAAAGTGTTAATTCCTAATACCCCTTGTGAGGCATAATGCATGAGGCAGATACATTTCTGTGTCTGACACTGATCGTTTTTATTTCCAGGCAAGTTAGCTGATCAAACTACCAAAATATTTTTTTTTCATCTAGAATCGAACCCGGTACTTCCAGTATTAAATGCAATGTGCGTACCACTGAGTTAATTATAGAAGAACTTTAGACACATAGGTACTATTGTTTTTTTGTATCATCTTGTGCCATTCAGAAATGATTACTGCCATCAAGGCGTTGTATTTAGTATTTCTGAAACGAGTTAGACGCGTATTAGACTTACCACATGGTAAGTTTTCAAATTCAAAAATCATTTATTCATTTAGGTAACACAATGTACAATTATGAACGTCAATAAAAATACATATTAAATGCTTCTAATTTTACATTTACTGCTAGGTCTCAAATCAAGGGCGTAGAGCGGACGAGAAGAACTGGCAAGAAACTCGCCGCCACTCTTTTTAAACGCCAAGTTTTTGTTTTACAAATGTTTTGTAAGGAGCTGCAACCATTACACCATGTTCCACATGACATATTTAAGTAATTAACTATAATAATCAAAAAATAAATATAAACGAAAAAATAAAAACAAAGATTTGTCCTCTATCAGCAGTATGTATGGTGAAATAGGAGCACTCACTTACATTCTCGTGGGAACAACACGCAACGACATAGACGAAATAACTAAGTGATCAGCGACCTCTGGACATTGGACTTACCAACTGGCTTTATACATAGTTCCTATCGCTTTGAATTTAAAATTTGCTTAAAAAAATTATCGTTTTGTATTTATTTCGAATAATTTTTCAAATACTCGTACATAATCCTGTTGTGACATCCCTTTAAGTAAATATATACCTACGCCAGAATATCTGTCCCGCTCTTCCGTAGAAATTAAAAAAAAATATATAAATGAACTAAGTAGTTTTATAATAAAAACACTTAAATTTAAGTAATAGCAAAAGTATGTTTGTTCCTGTGTGTCTGTCTACAATGTTAGTTTAAAAATCGGCCAAGTGCGAGTCGGACTCACGCACAAAGGGTTCCGTACCATTATCTATAAAAACGGCAAAAAATACATGTCTGTTGTATGAGCCCTTAAATATCTATTTTATTCTGTTGTTAGTATTTGTTGTTATAGCGGCAACATAAATATATCATCTGTGAAAATTTCAACTGGTGACAGACGGACAGACGGACGAACAGCGGAGTCCTAGTAATAGGGTTCCGTACCAAAAGGGTTTTGGGTACGGAACCCTAAAAAGCCACTAATATCTTCGAAATTTAAATTAACTTTGCTTCAAACCAATTCAGATCTACCCTTATTTTCAGCACCAGAGATGAAGATGAGCAAAGAGACGTTTCTGGAAACTGGAGAAACTCTATCACTAAAGTGTTCTGTGCTCCATTTGGATCCTGGTGAAGTTACGCCTGAGTTATATTGGTATAGAGGGAACAGCAGCACCCCTTTGGATGAGATTCGAGGGGGAGTTCTGGTGGAGACTGATCAACTTACGTTAACTAGTCATTTACAGGTATGCAAAGGAATTATATTCAGCTACTGCCCGACAAAAAATTGCTACGTACATGTTTTGGCATCAATATAGTATGACCTCATATTTTAGCTTTATTACGCTAATAAATTGTTAAAAAGGTTATAAACTAACTGCGAATAGGAACAATATAGAAATACTTATGCTGAATAATTTATATAAAAGTGGGTTTAAATTTCAATAGTTGTAAAGCTCACTGAAAATAAACCCAAATATTTTTAAATTACCACCCACATAGCTAAAATTAAGTTGTGCTATATTGTTGTTATTTGATTGGATGATAAATAAAAAAACATTACAGGAATGAACATTAAACAATGAAAACTAATTTAGAATATATTACTATATTACTAGAGTTTTTGAATGCATAATTTCAATAATATAATGTACGTCTGGAGGCTCAAGAAAAGTAACCATAAATTTGACCCTAATATAAATTTTTAAATTAAATATTTTTTAAAACACTTAATTTTATCATATATAAATAATAATCAATGTATATGCACTCCTAACCTGTTTATCCAATTATGATAAAACTTTGGTCAGTTGCTTAACATACGCCCGCGAAGTTCCCCGGCCCAAAATACACTTTATTATATCGTCGCGTACAACTGGTAGTTAATAAAATTACCCTACACAAAGTGTAATTACGAAGCATTATTACAATATACGAGTATAAAGCGCTTACAAAATATCTTTATATATATAATTCTTCTGTGAGTGTGTATGTCACTGAACTTCTCTCAAACGACTGGACCGATTTTGATGAAATTTTGTGTGTGTGTTCAAGGGGATCTGGGAATGGTTTAGATTTTTTTAATTAATTTTTAATTATTATATAATTTCGAAGCCAAAATTGTGGCAGAGCAACGTCTGCGGGGTCCACTAGTATCAGTATATAAGAGCCAATTATGGACTTTATATAGCTTACTTTAATAGTCCTTGTCCGTTCTGTAATAAACCGTCTCCTTTAAAACTTGTGACCGAATAACACCCGCCCATAGCGGGCGCTGATTAAAAACGTATTTTATTACACGTGACATAAAATCGAATGGGCAATTTTCTACGTCCATTGATTTTGATGACCATGCTTCTAATAGTATTAGGGGACAATATGTCCCTTAGGAAGGGTTTTTAAAGTGTGAGTATGTCATTCACTACTATATAATATAGTGTTTCTACCGAGGATGTAGTTCGACTGCTTGTGTGGTATGTATGCTCGTTGTGTTTGCACTGGCGGCTCTGGGTTCGAATAATTCAAGATTTAATAAAATGTTCGGTAGATCATAGAAAATTGATACAGGAAATGATGATAAAGGAAACGGAAATAGTTCTCTTCACGGATAGAAAACGGTTAATTTTTATTTTCCAAAATACGTGTCTGACTGAGATACCAAGATTGATTTTAAATTCCAAAACCATAAATGATAAGTTTAAACAGTAATACACACTAAACTAACTCTACTATTTTTTTCAGTAAATATAATATAAGAATATTAATTAAATTCGTTCATCTCTTAAAACTCTCGTTGTTAACCTTTTGTAATTGTAAAATTCAAATTCAAAATTCAAAAATCATTTATTCATTTAGGGAACACAATGTACACTTATGAACGTCAATAAAAATACATATTAAATGCTTCTAGTTTTACATTTACTGCCAGTTCTCAAATCAAGGGCGTAGAGCGGACGAGAAGAACTGGCAAGAAACTCGCCGCCACTCTTTTTTAATCGCCAAGTTTTTGTTTTACAAATGTTTTGTAAGGAGCTGCAACCATTACACCATGTTCCACATGACATCTTTAAGTAATTAACTATAATAATCGAAAAATATATATATAAACGAAAAAATAAAAATAAATAAAAACAAAGATTTGTCCTCTATCAGCAGAATGTATGGTGAAATAGGAGCACTCACATTCTCGTAAGTTATAATAATACTCGTAGTACATGTATTCCTATTGTTTTGTAAGCATTTTCTAATATTATAGTGCCATAATATGTAATTATTTTAAGTCTGTTTTATAATGTAATAAAAGCTATTGGACTAGTAAATAAATAAATTAAATATTACGGGTAAGCTCTCATAGTAAATTAACCGGTATTCAATCCCTGGTTCTCTTTACCAACTACTTCCCATCCTACAACCGACTGCGTAATGTAAATACTTAACCTGCTAACCGGGGAGTTGCCGTTCAAATTATGCAACAAGTACCCGGCGCGTATTGTTTCGCTAGGACATGTCAATACGTCACGCCCGGAGACCGTCATTTCTTATTTCTATATTTTTATTTATACATACAATAACTGAAAAACTATGAAATATTTATCGTTTATTAATATTTTTGAAGTACAAAAGTAATAACAAAACAAGTAATTAAAATTCCCGATATTGTTTACGCCTGACGCATTTATGCGTCTTGCCCGGTTAACAGGTTAATGATCCCAATGACCTAACTAAGACTGTACACAAGTTCCAAGCCATTCGTGACACTAACATATTACACATCTGATACCTCGCTGGCAAAGGCGTGGACCCTTGCTCCTCGTACCACTCACCAAGGTGAGAATTCGTACAGCTCCTCAAGTGACTATGGCGGTCCAAGCCAAGGTCGTAACCCCCAGACGGTGCCCTTGGTCTATTCGCAGGCTCACGGCCAAAAAAGTTCAGTTATTTTTTAGGGCCACGTGGGCCAAAAACACTTTAGCCTGTGTGTCTGTGATTTTTTCAAGTAATAAAACAAATAATGTATTGAAAACAATGGGTATCATTTTGAACAATCTATGAGTTAAAGTATATATAATAGTTACCAAAAATAATGAAGTATTTTGTAAAATAAAATGTATTGTTAAGTAAGGTATTTCCTTAAGTTTGTCTTATGCAATTAGTTCCCAAAATTCGTTCCTTATTAGCGACACTATCGAATGGTGTAATAATACAATATGTGTTTTTTTTCTAAATCAACGTGTTCGATTACTGGCGAGGTATATTGATTTTTCAAAAATCCAACGTTGCAGTTTTAGTTTTCATCAAAATTGCCCTCGAGACTCCTTTGAATACTCCGATTAGGTCATACACGCCCATTTGAAAAATTCACTTGTATAGGAGTTAATTAAAATACCTCTACCAACTACCAGATAGTTATTTCCTGTTATTTCATTGAACTTCTGAAATTATAAATAATTCATTTGCTAGTTGCAATTATATGACTGTATTAATATTCTAATTTGTTACTTTATATTGTTTAAAACGTCTTACTAGACAGAATATCCCTACTTGAACTAAAATCGACTTTTCGCAAGTCATCTAAATGTAATTAATTTGCAGAATCCTTAGCTTTCCAACTAGCTTTCCGGTGTCTCTTGCTTCTAAATTAAAATACTTTAGTAGTTTAAGTATGGAAAATAGGTATTTAATGTTGAAATACATCAAGTTTATGTTTACATAGCGTTTATCAAGCTATCGCGCATTAAATTACGCCATGGGAATGTGAAATGCCAACACTAATTAATAATCATCACATAATATTAATATTGAGAACTTGAAACTAAATGATATAAAAAAAAACGGGTAACGAACCACCGTTCATAGATGGAAAAACCATGCATATTGCGCGTGTCGGTTTCAGTCTATGGATTTCCGAATGCTCGAAGTAAAAATTGGGTCGACAGCGCATCATTGACAGATGTTCTGTGGGTAAGGTCCATCACCTACCATCAAGTGAACCTCATGCTCGTCTTAGTATCTACGAGTAACATAAAAAAAATCATCTAAAAACTCTACCTCCTACGATTACTAATACTTACTACTACTATAACTTATTTATACATATTGTATGTATAAATAATATAATATAATACATATATATTATACTTTTTATGTATGTATGCTAATACAAATAAGACCCTAGTCCTAGAAGTTATCTAGCAATTACAGCTAATTAGAGACGCTATTGTTGAAGTATTTACGTAATAATGATTGCAGAAAACTTTGTAGGTCTTTACTGGAAGCGATTATTTGTAATTTTTTTTATATAGTACTATATGTAATGTGCTGCAATGTCATGTAAAGTACAACAGTATTTGGTCATTTTTTTGAACAGAACCTTAACGAGCGTATGCAGAACAAATCACCAAAGTTTTATCATAATCGGATGAATAGTGTTTGGAGTGCATAGAGCCCAAACTTACTTACATTCATTTTATCTTTATATACATAGATATATGGAATTGCATGGGATGATATAATAAAGGTAGAGTTGAAGCTTCCAGAAAAAAGCTTACTTATATCTTCAAACACGATGTTGGAGATGTCTATTGGCGTTGGAATCACTTACTATTAAATGAGCTGCTAGTTCGTGTCTTATAAAAAAATTTGAAAAATATCCGATTCAGCTGGATTCGAACAAAAGATTTATCGGAAATCTATCTCAATATATCTATCAACACATTCAAACAATAGCTCAAGAATCTGAATCGCTTGCGCTTTACTTATTCAATCCGCGTTCACTGCGGCCACACCTCGTTTCCCTAGACCGTGTAATTTAAACCCCGCACTCACGTCGGTGTAATATATTTGTTGGGTTAAGTGGCGGCTTAAATATTTTCTCTATTTCTAAAGTAGTGATATATGTATGTTGTCGTTTTTGGACATATTTTAAATACGTACGTATTACATACATGCATTTCACGCCTCTTTCCTATCGGGATAGGAAGAGATCACGGATTTCCGTATGCCCTGATCTTTAAATAGCCTTTTCGCTTCTTCCATTTTCATCAATGCCTTCATAAACGATCGTCAGTTTTGAGTACTTTTGAGTGACCCTTTTGAAGAACTTCACCGATTTGATTGAGGTATTTTCCCTTAAGTCGACTACTTCCGACTGTTCCACTCATACCAGATCCTTCCTTTTTCCCCTGTAAATATTTAATCTACTAACAAACTAAGACTTTTAAGTCGCGGATGTCCATAGGAAGTGGTGATTACTTACCCTCAGATAACCTACCTCGGTTTTCTGATCTGTAGTTATAAAAAAAAACTAAAATACTGATACTTTCGCTTTTTTTGGGTCTTCGTCGAAATAATACTTTTGGAAAGATAAAAAAAGGTATTTTTTTATTAGTTTACCTTTTAAACATTCATACCCTCGTCACTGCTTTATTACAATTACAACTTGGTTGTAAAAAAAGCGACAACACACCAAAAACATAATGAATGTAAGCATACTTTCTAGGTGAAAAACAGTAATTCTGTTATGCAGTCGCATCGCTTTTGTACTTTTTCTACCTGCACTCGTGCTCTAAATTAAAAAGTTCTAGCATAAAATGGAAAATACTGTTTTAAAAAGTATTTTTAAATGAAAATATATTGTAAAATATGTTAAGTAGAAATTCATATTTCGTAAGATGGATGAAATGTCTCATTTATGCGAGAGCTTTAAGAATAATGACATTTTCTTGTTGTCTTTGTAGCAAGACTTCGTAGCGCTGCTACGAAAACAATCGTAGCAGTAGATGCAGTACTACGGATAGCATCTTAGCAATTGTAGCATTGCTACGGAATTTATGATTGGTTAATCTTTCAAGTTATCGATTCTAGCCGTAACGGTGTTACCACCACTTTGCAATTAGCAATTATTATAGGCTTTCGCCTCTTATGAATGCTTGCACTTCAGACCAGCGTGACAATTACTGGTTTCCCTCGCAGCTGGTGACCCCAAATAGACGAGTATGAGGTATAATTAATGGCAGGTGATACTTAAGCCAGAGAACATCTTAAATGATTCGCCGTCGACCTATTAAAGTAAAATAAATTAAAGAAAATTTATAATGGTATTTATTCTCGTGACGGACTCAGATCTTAATTATATTTGTAAAATCTGTTATATTCTTTCGAGATGTTATTGCAAATTAATTATTTTAAAAAATATTTATATAAAATGCTTAGTACCGGATTAAAACGATTTATTATTTATATTATATAATCTGACGCGTCGGGATAAATAATATAAACGTCGCGACGTTTCGGATGCATTCGACCAGCCGAAAATAATAAATCGCGTTTTAATCTGGTATTAAGTATTTTATTTAAATATATGGTACTTGCGTTAATAACAGACAAAAAAAATTTTTTTATGAAAAACTAAAATATATAAAAAAACTATGACGTAATTATGGGGAAATATATAAAATATTCCATTAAATGCAATATCTAGCAAATGTGCTGAACGACCACAAGACGGTTCCGTAATCTTAGTCCATTATCCTCATAATACTGTGAAAAGCTCCTTTAAAATGTATAGAAAAAGTTTCATTGAGTTGAACACTCTTACTTCAAAGCGACTCATTTCAGAAAATATCCGGTTACGGTTCTGTCAGATATTTTCTTTTTTTAAAAATTGTTTCCGGTTTTACAAAATTTATTCCGCGGTTTTCTCGCGGAAGTGTGTTTATTTACTCGATACATTTAAATTTGAATAAGCAAGGTTACACGTTTACGTCTGCGGTAGACAAATCATTTTCTTTTTATGTTAGACTAGTGGAAACAGCAGACGTTGTTCTGCCACAATGTTGGATTCGAAATTATTGTACAATTAGTCTTAGAATTCGAATATGCCCATTTGCCCACTTTTTTTTACATAATGTCTAATATGTCACTGATTTGCAGTGGACATCTGTTATTCAAAAAAAGCTAAGCATGCATGACGTGAGCTGTCAAGATGACGGAGTACCGAACCTAATTTATTTTAAAATTAATTTTCGCATATATTTTTTTCTTGATTTTTTGTTATATTTTAATAGCTATTCTGTTATTCGGGACATAGTGCAGCCGTTCTTGAGTTATAAATGGTGTAACTAACACAACTTTCTTTTATATATATAGATATCGACAGATGCATAATAATATGCACTTCACGGTTTTTCCATCTATGATCGGTGGTTTGTTACCCAGTCGGAATTTCGATATCTCTCCCACCAGTTATCAGACGTGGGGATGACATGCTACAGAAAATTATTAACATGCCGTCCCGGTGGGATTCGAACCCACGACCCATCGATGCGCACGGCAGGTATTCTTCCAAACGCGCCAATAAGCCCATTCAAAAAGTCCTTTGCTGCAAAAGCAAAAAACAAACCAATAACTATTTAAGTTGTTAAAGGGGGAACTTAATTTGTAATTTTATTTTATTTATTTTATTTTATTTTACATGGAAAACAAACAGCTTATAAATAAAAAAGGTAGACAATAGAGAATGTAAGCATATTTAAGCTATTTATAGTTTTCACTTATAGCAATGGAGTTGTGATAGAATACAAATTAAGTTAATAAGTTTTTACATATACATACCTAAGTAAAAATAGTGCCAAAATACTAAAATAACATATCCAAACAAAAAATTAATGCGTGAAAATAACAGAAAGCTATACTCTTATTATCTATGTTTTACTTAATAAATTAGTTTTATTCGACAAACAATACAATATGTAGCAACATCTAAAATCTATATTGTAATTTACGCTTAAAGTGAAAGATTTCACTTTGAGTGTAAGATACATAGCGTGGATTTGCTAGATTTTAATATGGAATTATGTAACAGGTGGCTCTGTTGAAGGTAGAAGATGCTGGAAACTACACGTGTTCCTTAGAAGCGCCTTTACGAATGAAGACAGTCACGAGGGTACATGTGTTACAAGGTAAATATTATTCCATTAAATAATTGGTGGTCAAAAACTTGGCTATCGATCTACAATTACACGAAACCAGTGTAACGGAGTGGATGCTTTTGTAAACCATTTGATTCCTAAAAATTCTCTGTTGTTAAGGCTCATTTATATGATGACATTTTCTTGTACATACAAAAGAAATTATTGAATACAATAATTTGAGCGCAATAATTGATATCTAACAATTTTTAGCAACTGTTTAAACGCGGATATTATGTGCTGTTTACATCAAGAAAAGTATCGAAACAATATCGTATAACAGATCATTTATTTCATTACGTGTTGTTTAGACCATGCAAGTCATTAATTGCTTCAATTTGATTGTATGCAATAGTAAGACACATTCATCGTGTAAATAGGCATTTAGTATGCTGAGTCATTTTAACTGCTGAGTTGTTCTTAATAATTAGTTGTCAAGACCTTGGCTAAGTTTTAACAATTTACATTCTACAATGTAACGAAACTTCAGTGGCATGGAAGGGATGCTTTTTTAAACACCTTTTTTTGTTTTGTTTTTTTAATTTTAAAAGTAGAATCTCTCTTTTAAGTCTAAAATAAAATATTTGTTTGTGGGACGTAATAACCTGAGATATACAAAGAATTTCGCCGTAATTAATTTTTGTGATGTTTTATATTATTTGTATAGGTATATATGTATCTTAGATATCTAGTTTCCAAGATGGATCAGTTTCTTTCTCGTATGAAACAGTTTTATTATCTTCTGCCCGGGATTCAAATTTAATTGTGAAAGTCTATATATATATATTTTTTTTTATAGTATAGGGGGCAAACGGGCAGATGGCTCATGTGATGGTAAGTGATCACCGCCGCCCATAGACATCCGCAACACCAGAGGGCTTGCAGGTGCGTTGCCGGCCTTTAATATATATATATAATAGTATATATAAGTCACGCAAATTCGCTTAAATCTATAAAACTGTATAAAACTATATGAATATATAAAACCAATATTATTATTCCAATTCCCTCCTAATTCCCCAAACCTCAATTAACCTATTAGCATCGTATGTCACTTTCCAATTTCCACTAAACATTATAAAGTGCTAAGTAAACTCTGAACCGTCTCACTTTACACTCACTGGAGCTAACTTCCGTAGATTATTACCCGGCGCGCTCCTAACTTTAGTAACTTTACCGGGGTAATGTTAGCTCTTACGTTTACATGGCTTTCTGTTTGTCTTTCATACATTAAATTAATTGATTTTAAGAAATAAGGGGGGACGGAAGTGACTTCCCGAGTTCTCTAGTGTGGCAGACCAGTTTTTTAAGTAAGTTTATCAAATCAAATCATCCAATCAAAAACACTTTATTGAACACAACACGTGAAAATAATAATAAAGATACAAAAGTTAAAAATGAGTAGTGTACAAAAGACGGCCTTATCGCTGAGAAGCGATCTCTTCCAGGCCACCAGAGAAATTATATTTATTAAATTAACATAACATAGATTAGTGTAGTGCTCTAGAAAGAAAACATACAAATAAGAAAAGAGATAATGCACAAAAGATAAGAAACAAGTCAACGTTAGTTTTTAATTTTTGATTAATTTGAAATATAATATCTGAACGTGAAGCGTCTGAAAGACCGTGGCGTAGCTCTTAGCTTCTTAGCTATAACAGGAATAATAGACATACACTAGTTATCATTTTGCGCTGGGGTGTCACCTACCATCAAGTGAACCGAATGCTCGTCTGTCGATATCTAACAAAATATTTTTTTTGATAGTGAATAATTAACATCTCTTTCCCCCGTTCTGACCACCTCCGTGGCTCAGTAGTAAGCGTGATGCGTTTACCACCGGAGGTTTTGGGTTCGAATCTGTTTTGAAATTTGTTTTGATCGGGCAGGGCACAAAAGGCTGCTCACCCACTACAGGTAAGTACCTGTAACGAAGAATGACACAGAAATGGGTCTTCCCAATGCCCCAATATAACAAAGGAATTCATTAAATTTTCGCTATATTTTTTAAACTAAATTAAAACAACACGACAAAAAACACACAACACAGCTATGAGAAAAATAAATAAAAAATATGTTTGACACTATCTTACCCTTTTAATGTATTGTTACTCTTTTAATTGTATAACAAATGGAAGAGATCACTATATTATAGTAATAAGGCCGCCTTTTGCATACGTATATTAGTATTTTTCTTCCATACAAAATACAATATTTCCATTGAAAAAGGAGGCTACTCATTAAATGGTTACTAACGTTTTGATATAAGTAGTTCGTAGTAGTTGCTGTAACAGCAACTAAAACTAATTACTCTTATTTACTCTTATCATGAAAAACAATTAAAATCTAATTAGCACTATGAATATAATGCGCTCGGCTATTAGGTGTAACGGTCGTGTTCCCAAATTGTATGGCAAACACCCTCTTAGTTGGACTTGAAGCAAATATTTAGTTCTAAACCTAATAGCATTGTGGAAGCGATAATATCAACTAGCCGTAAATTTTTATTTTTATGTTCTGACATAAAAATCAGATCTCAGGAATCATATCAATCAAAAATGCGCTATAAGCCTATTTTAATATAAGATTAGCGATCCGTCCCGGCTTCGCACTGGTACAATGGTGATGTACTATACACAAAAAAAACCTATGCTACGCTGATAATGTGGCTTTCTATTGGTTAAATAATTTAAAAATCGGACTAGTAGTTTTTGAGTTTTCGTAAAACAAACAAAGAAACAAATTCTTATTTATAATATTAGTATAAATAATCTTTATTTTCAAAGTTCCCGAGTCCCCTAGTGGGGTATGAGGCACACTAATTTCCGTGTCTGTTTCACTGATCATATTTCTTCACAAGCAAGTAGGTGATTAATCGAAACATTTTTTTATATTTTTACCCCCAGATCCGAATCCGGGACATCTGATGCTTAATGAGCTTTTTTTTTTATTTAGCTTACCACTAAGCGACGGCGGCAGTTTTATATTAAAAAATTACGAGATATATACCTATGTGTATATTTGTTGAGGCACTATAACACGCGATATCACGTGAATACCAAAAAACGTATTAAACGCTTTAGTTTTCAGATATAGCCATATCTTAAAGAGTCTCACCCAACATTTTAATGAGCCTACTATACTACTACTGCCTATATAAGTTTCATTTTCACTAAAACGTAAAGTAGTAACGTAGTTATCGTTTATAGCCTCGCTTACACTATGCAAACAATTTACCCGGATAGAACTAAGCCAAGACGAAGTGAAACTAAAATAATTTGGTTGGGACATCGTAGAAAGTTGTAGCTGGACCCAACGATAAAACTTAACGGATAAGGATGCCCTAATGTTACGGCTTGGAAACTACGATCAAGTGTGATGTTTGTAAATATTATGCGGATAAATTAAAATGTGCTATAATTATAAGGTTCGAGATATCTTTACATCCCATATGAATTAAAATTCACTTATATGAGAAATATTAAAACTATCTTACAAACATTATTGACAGAACAGTAGAGTAACAGTGTTAGCTAAAATCTATACATATAATAAAACTGTAGAGGTCGAATGTCTGTACATAAAAAAAAATGCTTAAAACCGAGTCAGGGGGATGTAAGAAGAGAAATAGAATTTTTGTTTCTGTGTCTGTTTGTACGGGCTAATCTCCGAGACTGGAGGACTGATTTACATGATTTTTTGCATCGTGGTACCTTATATCCCCAGTCAACACCTTAGATACTTTTCATCGCGGAAAATTAAAGAGTTCTCAACGTATAAGTAGGCTTTGTTTCATCGAAATAGGTTGTCAAAAAGGAAAGTTATCATCATTTCATAAGCTGGATTCATGCCCACGCGAAGGAAGTCACGGGCATAAGCTAGTTACAAATATAATACTTGTAAATAGATATAAATTATTGTAATTCGAGGTTTCGTTAGGTATTAAGACAAGCGGATTAACGCCCATGGTAGCGACGGATTTACAAATTTCGAAGGTATAGGCTGTTCATTTATTGCTGCACTTGCCTCTCCAACTGTTAGTTTTTAAACTTTCTAAAATAAAATGGAAGGAAAAATTCTTCGACATAAATTGGGCCCCAAAGCCGCTAAAATTGCCGCCTTAGGCTCAAGACTACTCAGCCTGCTGGTAAATCCACCACGGTCCTATTTGCATTGACCGGACTTATAAAAAAAATATAGGCTCATTTCAAAAATATTTAAAATTTTAATATATATAATAGAATTAATACCTCAAAAACTTATTTACCGATTTTAAAAATTATTTCACCAATAGAAAGCTACATTATCAGCGGGTAACATAGCGAGTGTATAGTATATAGTGCATCTAAATTGCACCCGTGCGAAGTCGTTTTGATATTACCCGATATAAAATACAGTATTCTATCACAGGTTCGAGTCTAGCTGAGCTCCAAAGCGGTGTAAAGACCACGACCAGCTATGTCAGCCTCCTCGTGACGTCACTACTAATCGTCCTGGCCACCAGACACGGTGATGTAAGGTGACCTTGTGCGATCTAAAATGTTCTGGAAGGATACGGAACGCAAGAATTTCTATGGGAACAAGTTATTGTAAACAGTGCGTTTGTGTTTTTAAATGTTTGACTGAATTCTAATTATTTTAAGAGGACTACTAAAGTTAAGCATACGTTCAAATAATAAGGTAGATAGCGGTGGTTGTAACAAGCGCGGATCCACCGTAGTAGGCGCTATGGGCATGCCCACAACCCTAATAGACTTGTGACGTCACACTTTCACGGTATATTGAGATCGATGCGCTGATAATCCTTAACAAAAAACAAACTATGAATCGTGCGTAATTCGGAACGCAGCAAAGTACCTACCTATAGATGGAGGGAATTGTTCCATATTTCTGCTGTCCTGTATTCGAATTGACCGATTTTCGGGTGGCTGGCTGGATTCGCGCCTGATTTGTAATGGCTGTTTATTATAAGTTAACACACACATTCACACACATGTAATATACGTCTAAGCCTAATACTATTTATTTTTAAGTATGAAGAAAATTTTAAGTAATAAATTCTTCATATAACTAAGGGTTACTTTATATCGTTATTCTATCAAAGTCTTGTTTAGATTCCAAATTAATATTGTAGGCTTTACTGGAATTAATTTGATTCAAGTTTGTTAGCTAGCATTAGAAGCATTTGTTTTTATTGACGTTCACAAGTGTATATTGTGTTATCTAATTGAATAAATGATTTCATTTAACTTCTAAAACAACAGAATTTTAGCATTTTTTTTTCTATCGAACAAAATAATTATTATGTTTTGAATAGTCTATCGTAATTCGTATGTATACTCGTATTGTTTACTATTGAGCAGGGACTGAATACCGGTTAATTTACTATGGGAGTTATACCGGTATAATAAAGGTTTTTGTTAATATTCTTTCGATTTTATTCATATTTACTGAAAAAAATTACTGTGGTAAGTTTAGTGTGTATTACTCTTTAAAACTAATATCATGGTATCTCAGTCAGAGAAGTATTTTGGAAAATAAAAATTAACCGACTTCAGTCCCTGCTATGGAGTGCTTAGGTTTTCAACTCTACTAGTCCTCTTGAAAGTCCTCTAGTCTCTTCTTTTTAACCAAACCATACTTTCAATTTGATATTATACTAATTAAGGACTTTAATAATGAACTTGGTATAAGTTCAATAAGTTAAATATTGTTTTATACTTGGAATACGAAAAAAGATATTTAACCATTGGCCTTGTTAATATTAGCCAAGTTTATTAATATAGCCTTAAATGTCAAAAAAGGTGATTTCCTATTTTATTAAGTTTTGTATTATGATTTTCGTGTATTATTAATTATTATTTTAATTCAAACTTCGAACGCATTCCAAGTTACGATTATTGATTGAAATACTTAAATGTAAGTTTACTAACTGGGTGTGTTTTTTCAACTTACCTATATCTGTGGGAAGATAACGTCAGCAAATGTGTTAATTTGTTAAAATTATCACGGCTTCTTACATTTACTATTATTCTAATAACAGATGTCCGAAAGTTGAATATAAAAACCGGATATTAAGCTACAAATCAAATTAAAAACATAGTCATATCAAAAATGATTATCAAAAGACATAGAATTTTACTATAAATTAATTTTGATATAGAAAAACAAAAGACGATCGATTTGTACATTGACATGTCTTTAAATTCCAAAAAAGTCTTAAATTAAAAATGTCTGCCTAATAAAATCGATTTTTTATATAAGTAATGATTAATTTACCATATTTAGTTAAGTCAAATATCACTAATTACAAAATAACTCTAAGAGACGATAAACTAAATTAACTATCAATTAAATCGCATATCTTAATATATTCCAACTAGCCTTATTTCCATGACGAAAATGCCCCCAATTGGTACATATTTCGTAAACTATGTTATATAATTAAGGGCACATACAAAAACTTTTTCTTTTTTTTGTAATTGATAGTGTTAAATTTTTTAAGTTTTTGTAAAGTTAGTAAGTAGCTAATGAAATGTTTGTTCCTACATAATTTTATGAACATAATTTTATAAATGATTTGTGTTTGAGAAAACTGTTTTGGCGTATCTGTGTATTTGTGTCAAAATTGTTAATTGCTTTTAAAAAATATATAACAACACGAAAAAAAGGTATTTTCGTGTTATTAACAAAAATATAGAACTAACATAAACTGAATTAACTGCTGTAAGTGCTGTCGCACATTAGACCACCGAAGCCAGCCACAAGATGCGGACATGATATTATATCATACATTTTATTTGGGATCGGTGCAGAGTGAGCGATAGAGCCAGAGCAAACTAGGGATCCGACTAACGTTCGCATGCCCACAGCCACAGTCGCAGCTTCTCCCCGCCCCATATGTAATCAGTTGCGATGACTTATGGCCGCGTCTAGTTTCTGCGTTCAACCATTGGGGACCGCGTCCAGTCGCCTGTGGTGGCTTTATGTACGGCAGCGCTAAGTGCTCTATCTTATGGAATTTCACCATGGAAGTACGCCTTAAGTTATATTTTTAATGTAGTTATCAAAATGTGAAATAAATATATAAATATCTATTGTTTACTTTCAGCAATTAATAGATACATACATAGATATACATCACACCACTTTCCCATTGGGGTAGGCAGAGATCACGTATTTCCGTTTGCTCATATCCTTGCATACTTTTTTTGATTCTTTCACTATCATCAATGCTTTCATACACGCTCGTCGGTTTTGAGTACTTTTGAAGAACATTTTCGAGATATGTACCATCGCATATGTCAAAAACTCCCGACTCTTCAACTCACACCAGATTCATACATTTTTATCCACCCTCACTACATGCCAAAACCAATTCAACATGAATTTCAATTCTCGTCACTGCATCGTCTTTAACTTCACATTATTTAAAAATTAGCCACTAAACACTGTCTTTTTTGTTGTGATTTTATGTCCCGTCCAGGATAATATATTGATTTTGTAAATAAACTAAACTTACTATATTATGTAAATGTTTGCAACACTGCACTATATCTTCTTCACATATCTAACTAGAATAAGCACTTTTGTGAAAATTAATTGAAGTAATTCAAAGATTAGCGTATCACAGTAATCTTATATATTTTATGTATATTAGTGGTATTACAAATACGTGCGTTCTGTATGTGTTCACATTTCACATTAAATCCGAAATAAAATTGACAATTTGGTCTAATAAATAAGCTAAGCAGTTACAGTAAGTGATTTAGTGTTAAGAGTGTCATTACGTTTGACTCTTTGCTTTATTTCAAAACTGTCATACAAGTAAATGTTATTATATTAGCTTTATTTAAAGAACATTTATGATTTAATTTATTACTTGTTATAAATATTTATTTTCTATATCGCATTATATACTTTATAGCAGGCTCATCTGATGGTAAGTTATTCATTACTTAGCCAAAGAACATTAGTCAGTAATTTTATACAAATTTTTTGGAGGGTCTAAAATCGCATTTCTGATCAGACAATTATGCGCTGTCGAACTGCTTTTAACTTCGAGCATTCGAAAATCTATTTATTTTAGTAATTCCGAAATTTTAACGCAGCTTCAATATACAGTAGCACTGCATCCACCTATTTCTAGCATAAGAAATACCGTAGCCTGAAATTGAGTCGAGTAAATGTGGGCACTCTGTGGAATCAGCTGTCGCCGGCGGCTTTTCCGAACCGATACGTCTTGGGAACCTTCAAGAAATCAGTCTACTTTACCTTTAACCCTTCAAGCCCTATGATATTGTAAATGTACTACCCATAGATATTAATTGTAACATTTCAATCAATTACTTTCGCGTGAGCCACCTGCCCGTTTGCCTCTATTCTATAAAAAAGTAGAGGAAAAAAAATACAGAAAATTATAAAAATGTCAACCTTACCTTTCACTTTCAATAACCCTTGCTCGTTTAATCCCTGTGTCCAGACGTACGGAAAATATTTTTACTGAAATGTCAAATCTGGTGGGATACGAACCTGCAACCAATAGAAACGCACGGTGTAGTGAAGCCTTTACACAACACTGAATTCATTCCATTAATAATCGTTTTTATGGACAAACCACTCCCAAGAGGAACCTGAACCCTTTTTGCGATAATTATCTTTTTTTTCATTAAGGAATTATCCAATTTTGTATAATATATATAACAGAACATGAATATTGAAATAATTATCAAGTGAAATGTTATTCCTTTTGTGAATAATACATATCGTTAAACTAGTGTGAAAAAAACATGTCACTCATGTCACTAAGATGGCAGTTAGAGCTGTCTCCAAGGCGTCTTCATAAATATATTTCTTGTCATATCTCCTCCATCTTGACGTTACCCTGGCCGTATTCCAACAGCAAGTGTCGTTAAGACAGTTAACGCGGAGTGTCTTGGTGCGATAACAATATTGTAGTGAGTGTTAATCTATTCAACACAACATTAAGTCTTAGTTAATTTAACTCTTTTACGTTTCACTGCAGTCGTGTGAACTGACAAAGGAAATATATATAAAGAAAATAAAACCTATTTTCTTTGCAGTTAATTTTTTTATCTGACATTTTCAATGTCAGTTGATTGAAAGCTTCATGTAAAAATAATATTGTAAAATAGAGATATTTCTTTCTTAGTAATTGAATGTGATTATTAATTTCATGTAAAAGAGAATCGAATAAAAAACTGTAAATGTCGTTTCTCTGTTATCAGACGAAACTCATGGTTTTATTTTATTAGATTCATGTTCAAATAACTATCTTATAAAACGACATTTAAAGTTTTTTATTCGATTCTCTTTTACATGAAATTAATAATCACAATCACAATTAGTCTGTCTGTCTGTCTGTCCGTCTGTCTGTCTGTCTATCTGTTTGTTCACGCTAATCTCCGAAGATACTGAACCGATTATCGTGCAATTTACACGATAATCGGTTAAATATATTAAAGAAAGCCCGGGGCAACATATAGGCTTTGTTTTATCGAAATCGGTTATCGGAAAGAAAAGTTATCATCATTTAAATATTATTTTAAAGGCACCATATCACCAAATTTCAATGCAAACTGACTCGCGTTGAACTTTATCGAATTGTCAGATGTCAATCACAGTCTGATATGTAAATGAAATAGTTTGATTATTTCGCCATTTCCATTATATGTATTAGTAGAATAGTGGATATGCAGTCCCATAGCGTAGCTTCTGATGCGAGTTCGAATCTGAAGTTGAAATGAAAGAATTTTTTTTTTGTATTTTTATTTTTTATTTTTTATAACAAAAATAAAAAATGTATTATTGAAATATTATATGAAAAAGTATTTCTTATGAGATCATTTATTTCACATTTTCATCAATCCTTTCTCTTAAACAGAATTACGATTATTCGACATTGCTTTTTTGCTTCCGTATCTTAGAGGTTTCTGCATTTAGCAACGGAAACCCGGGCAGGAATCCCGGGAATTTAAAAAAAATGTCCGAAAATGAAAATGACCAATTACATGAACGCACGCATCTATTTAAGACAGAAAATGTATTGAATCCAATCTTCGATTGAACTCTGATAAGTAGAAAAAAGACACATATCTGGATTTTGGTCACGTAAAATTTAATTAATATGAATCTCCCTAAAGTTTATTTAAAGTCAGGTTAATTATTTCAACTATTGAATTTCAAATCATCCTTCGAACCTCAATCTCAACCACCATTAAACATGTCGATAACATGATGCAAAAGCAACCGTCTATGACTAATTTGATAGCTCTTTCCCAAAAGAAATCACCAAGTACAGAGGGTGGAGGAGGATATGTCATTTGAAGAAAGCTTGCTCAAAAGCTCAGCTTAAAGTGAACCCCACGCGAACGAAGTCGCGGGCATCAGCTAGTATAAAATATATTAATATTAAAGCGTTAATTTATTACACTCTATTACGTTTCGCTGCAGTGACAAAGGAAATAAATAAAATATAACAATATTAAGGCTCTTAAAGTATCCTTATCTTCAATATTACGCACGGTAAATAAATAAGTCATTCATTCGTTGCTATTGTTTTTAATAATTTGTTAGAGGAAAGTAACCAAATAATGAATAGTATCCCTAATTTGGAATACTAATTTCTCGTAAAAAAGACCCACTCATGGAATAAACAGTTATCTTCTAATACATTCCTTTTATGTTTGATCAAATTTTCTAAATATTCTCATATAAGTTATGGTTGATTTTTGTTAGTCGTTGTAGGTAGTATTCCATATTTGATACACCTATTCCATTATTACTTATATGTAATAAATATTATACAAGACTGTTACTATTTAAAAACTGAAATACATTTATGCTTTTCTTTGTTTTTTAATATTAATTGTATTATTTATGTCATCAAAAACAAAACTTTATTTCATATTTAGTTACTTTCCTCTACAAATAAGAAAGTTTTAATAGACTTTATGGAACATATACCTACATACATATACTAAACTAATATATTTGCCTTGTATTGAATCCCGAGTTTTTATTTTAATAATTTTTTTTAATTTTCTATAAGTATGCTGGTCACTTTGGGAATTAAACGGGTGGGAAAGATATCGAAATTCCGACCGGGTAACCACGGTTCAGAAAAACCAGATTATGCGTTTCGGTTTCAGTCTATGATTTCCGAATGCTCGAATACAAGAAAGAATAGGTTGACATCGCATGATTAATACGTCTATTGGCTAAGGTACTATTCAGTGATTCTTAGGCTTGTTTTCCGGATCAGACATATAAAGTATCATATTATTCAACGAAGTTTTCTATTTTTTAACGTTTTCATACCTATTTAGGACTCTGGTCTGTCTGGTCTGATATCATGCATGACTAAAATTATGAACTACAAGTAATTTGCCTTTCATATTTAATCTATAATTTAAAATGATATGTTTCCTTTTAGATCCCAATTCTACGTCTTTTTTTAAGAAAATAACCCATAATTCCCCGATTTCCGTTACCTTATTACTGCAAAATTATGAAACCCTATATTTTACTTTAAGTGGAACACTTCTATCGGTTAAAGGTGTTCGGAATTATATTAAATATTAAACGGAACAGGAATAAATGTTGAATGGAATTGATTTCCAATTGAGCCGGTAAGGTATTTGAACATTAAGTCGTGGAATGTCTGACACGCCCGCATTCTCACGGCAATTGTGCGGTCGATGGGAAGAGGTGAGAACGCTTCTTGATATCGAGAATTGTTGATATACTAGGATCGTTTGTCATATGTATCTTTACCGGTACATAAAATCGTAGTAATATTGACTTTTGACCGTAACATGCTATAATGTATTTTATGATGTACCATTCTTATTTGCAATATTTGCAGGCATTTGACATATTCGATTATTTTTAATAAATATTGATTTTTTTATATGCTATTCCTATGGAGTTTATATTTGCTGTAATTCCCTATTCTGTTCTGTGGAACTGTGGTTAATATACTAGGATCGTTTGTCATATCTTTAGCGACGTGACTGAACTATGTGAATTAAAAATCGTAGTAATATCGACTTTTGTTATCTCCGTAACATAGGTACTAAAATGTATTATGTTTATAACCAAAGCGCATGTTCGTAAAAAAATCAGTTTTTTTTTTATGATGTAGCATCATTATGATGTAGCAAATCATTTATGATGTAGTACCATTATTATTTGTAATTTGACATATGTATTTAGAATATTTGAATTATTTTTTATTTTTAGATACTCTGTTGCTAGAGAGATAATATTTGCTGTAATTCCTTATATAATGACAACATGCTAAATGCGTTCTTTTGTTTTAAATTACAAATTACACATCAGTAAATTATTATCAGAGCGAAGCTGTCCATTAAAGTGTTAACATACATAATAATATAAGGCACAGAAACATTACTTATAAGTAACTTTCAACTTTGATTAGCATTTAAGCCGTATTTGACATAAACGTTAAGTTCGAAATCATATAAAATGTTAGCATATAAATGTAAATATATTATGTGATATTGTGTTATTATCATTCTACATATCGGTGCTTAAGTTGACTGTTCATGATGTTTATATGTTAGAAAATACTGTAATATGTGATACATATACTTTGTAATAAAATTACGTAAAGTCGATTGAAGTTTTATTTTAATTTACCATAATCAGAACCGAATTCAGTTAAGACGGGCTCATTGGCGTGTCGATTGAACACTTCAGATATTGAAACACGAGCGTGAGATTCACTTGATGGTAGTATAGGTGATACCTCAGCCACAGAACATGTCAATGATGCGCTGTCGACCTAATTTTTACTTCGAGCATTAGGAAATCCATAAACTGAAACCGAAATCTTGTTACTACCTAATAACTTATCTTGCGGACATCCGATTTCGATGAAAAAAGTTTTCATGTTGCCCTAGACTGAGCTCAATTTATGTGTAGCTACATGAAAATCAGTTGAGTATTTTGGGAGATTAGCGTGAATAAACAGAAATACAAAAAAACATTTAAAATGATGTTTATGTGTACTGTCTCTGTCTTAATAATTCCTTCTCCATTTCTGGTTTTATTCAATGTACCTACAGAAATTTTGATCCTACTGTTTATGTGTACGTATAGACAAACAAAAATAAAACCGATTTCCGAAGGCGGTTAAAAATTTAATCTAGCCAACAAATTCCTGAAGTCTGAATTGTTGTTTGATAAAGTTAATTCTGTCAAATTGCCCTCTCGAGAGGAGTTCGTTCGTCTTGCCAGAGTTCGCACTTTACGTTAAAATCTAAAATATTATATTATTACCTAAACAAACAAAGAATATCTTAAATTGGTTTTCTCTAGGGAATTCAGTTAATTTTCTTACATTTGAATATTCATTTAATTATTTATTCAATTTTATGTACTTACTTGCGATTAAATTTACTAGATTTGAACACAAATTGTGAAAAAAGACGGGCTCGTAACCTTGCGTTCCGATGGGTCGTGAGTTCCAATCCGAAAATTATAATAATGTTTTCTCGGTGGGATTCGAACCCACGATGCGCACGGCAGGTGTTCTACCGAACGCACCAACTAGCCCGTCAATTTCGCACCAAAAAGCTCTTTCATATGGCCATTTACTAGATTTCTATTAGTCAACTCATATAAATTTTACTCCGTACAAAAGCCCAAAAATGGCGCAGAATATAAACTGATTTCAAATTAGGGAGCGATACAAAGCTTTATTAAACGGATGGAAATAGATTTTATTAAAACGACGATATTCAAATTGAGAGGAGCTTGAACAAAATGGAATAAATAATGTCATTTTCTACCTGGATTTTTTATTGTTTGAGGTTCGGTTAAATAGGATTGTATATTTTCATTTTTCACGCGATGCTTTATTAAACTAATCTATACTAATATTATAAAGAGGAAAGATTTGTTTGTAACACAACGATTTAAAACTCAAAAACTTCTCGACTGATTTTAAAAATTATTTCACCAGTAGAAAGCTACATTACGAGTAACATAAGCTATTTTTATTAGTACATCTACATTGCACCCGTGCGAAGCCGGGGCGGATAGGTAGTCCGCGCAATCAATTATTATCTATTTTGGGCCTTTTCTACTTGCTGCAATACACTAGATAGGAATCCCACTATATATTGTGTGTCTAGTCAAGTGACTATCCAAAGTGACCAGACGCGGGGAACTATATATACTAACAGATAATTTTTATCTAGTGTCGTCCCAGCGGATCTTGAACCCGCGATATTTAACAAAAAAGATTAATACAAACTTATTAATTATACAAGTGAGATATACATATGAAGATTGGGAATTTGATTAAGAATATTTTATTTGACACATATAATTAAAAGAAAATAAATAACACTATTACTAAAAAATAAAAAAATAAAATTTGAAAAATAAAAGGCAATGGCCCCGGCTTCACACGGGGGCAATGTAGATGTACTATACACAAAAACTATGTTATATTAAAGCCTATGTTACTCCCTGATAATGTAGCTTTCTATTGGTAAAATAATTTTTAAAATCGGTCCAGTAGTTTTTGAGTTTATTCATAACATTAAAAAATACAAATCTTTCCTCTTTATACATAATATTAGTATAGATAATAGATATAGATTAAAATTAGTAAACTATTTTCTTCAAAATGTTACAAATAATATAAAATTGGTCTCCACTCGTAAGCCATGACTACATTCAGCACTAATTTTCAGTGAACCCCATACGGTTGCTATAGAAACAGTATTACAAAAATGGAAGTAACGCTACATCATGCTCTTAAGAATAACAAAAATATACAGCTAGATCTCATTCAGCGTGAGCAATTTATGAGCAATTTCATTAAATTTTCCTACATATTATTTCAGAAAATTTTCTCACTAAAAACAAAAGCATCCGAAAACACGGTTACTCCAAGAATATGGATGAGACATATTATTCTTACGAGAACACTTATTTCCCAAGACGCTCAACATTCAAAATAAGCTAAATCCTGCTCATGTATACAATCCTCGGGGCTCACAAACATTTGTACATCTATGGCGTGGAATAATAGAAAAATGTTTATGAAAGTTCTGGAAAGATCTATCGACATGAATGAAAAGATTCTTATGTATAGAAATCTAGGATGGTACTCCTTCTTCTTCCTGCCCTGTTCCATTTTTTATTTGAAGTCGGCGCAGTATATATATACCCGTCCACTTTCATAATCAAAACTTTTCAAATCTAGGTTGGTACACCCCACAGTTTTAAATTAATATTTCAAACTTTGTTTATTCGCCTAACAGATAAGAGGTGAGGTGAGACTTTAAGTCATATCATTCCGATATTTATAGACTGGAGCTAAGCATATAACGACATAATGACCCATGAATACGACATAATAATATATACTAATTTTATAAAGAGGAAATATTTGTATGTTTGTATTTTAGTATATTTGAAACGAATAAGCTCAACCACCATTGGAGACTAATAGGAACATTATATGCGTTCTGCCGAACGCGCCAACGAGCCCTTCAATTATGTAGATGTACAATACAAAAAAAAATCGGTTTAATGGATCCAGAGATTTAGTTATATTATTCAAGTTTTAGTAGGGATTACTCATTATTCCTATAAATATAATATATTTTAGTATATATATAGATAATATTTCTATTAGTATTTGCGCTTTGCCAAAATTCATGCTGAAATTCACTATCTCACATAATGTTTGCGACAGTAAATGTCTTATTTTTTCAAAGTTTACCGATTTATTCACATATAAAGAAAGATTTCAAAGAATAGAATGAAACTGTTGCATTATTCAGACACAAACTTCGCGGCGATAAGAGAAATAGTGGATGTGTACAGAGCTTATGTGAGTAGCGAAAATAAACACCTCACTTTCCCTACATCTTGTTTTTTTACTTAATCGCTTTAACATATTGAAACGGGAAATCGTGTTATTTTAAAGTTTATTTCTTATATGTAAGTTTGTGTCCTTTAAAGAGGGCGGACGTGTTGGCGCTTTTCGTAGGAAACCTAACTTGCGCTCCGATGGGTCGCGGGTTCGATTTTTTTATTATTTTCTGTAAGCATGTTCACCCCACGTTTGGTTACTTCAGTCATTAATCGGGTGGCAGGAATTTCTAAATTCCAACTAGGTAACAAACCACCGTTCATAGATGGAAAAAATCACAACGATGAATTAGCACGTATATGTAGTTTTTCATGGAAAAGGTTTTTATGCCGCTAGTAATAAAATTACATATTTAGTTTGAAACTGGCAAATCACAAAATAAATTCAGTGCACTTTTTAAGATCGAGGCAATGACATACCGTTGGTTCAAAAGTAAAACTCACTATTTTAAGTGATATTTTGAATAAAAATAAATTTTTGAAATGAAATGAAATGAAATACATTTATTCGGGACGGCACAGAAGTAAAAGTACATCATAAATAATACAACTTAAAATATAAACTTACAATTAATAAATATAGGAAGAAGTGCCGCCACGAAAAGGGGAGGTACTCAGCATATGTCAGAGCATAAGCTCTGACGCTGATTTTCAGTAGTCCCCAGTGTTTCAGTAGTCCCCAACACATGAAGAACAGAGTTGGGAACAGTGTGAGGACTAGAAGAGCTGTTTGTCGGTTTGAGGAGTACAAGCTTTTTGTGTATTAATAAGGTGTCGTTTAAGATTTTTTTTAAAACAAAAAACCGAACCAAGGCAGCGTAAAGGCGGAGGAAGGTCGCTACTATTACTGATTTTAAGAGTAAGCCTACGGTTAGAATGAAGAACTAATTACGTGTTCTGGTCCATAACTAAACTATGAAGCGCAATACACACTTAATTTGTTCTTATCGTAAATGTACGCTTAGAATAAGGTATAGTAGCAACATTTATTTTTATTCAAAATGTCACATAGTGAACCAACGATACTTTCAATTTTACAGTTGGTACCGGCGCGGTCATATTTTAAAATTAAATTTATGGACAAAATTATTCTCAAAAGAATAACAAAAAACTATTTTTTTTTTTTTTATTAATGATAGGCAGGCGTTTGACCACAATCCCACCTGATGGTAAGTGGTGATGTGATCTAAGGTAGAGCACGCCGACCTAGAAAAAGCCTATTCACCCGCGCCTTAAAAAGATCCAAATTATAGTGATCCGGGAAAACCGTCGCTGGAAGAGAGTTCCACTCCTTTGCAGTTTTGATTAAAAAGGAAGAAGCGAAACGAGAGGTGCGAACTGGTGGAATATCCACGATGTAAGGATGATATCCCGATGTGCGTCTAGATGTACGGAGGTGGAATTGGGATGGAGGAACTAAGTCATGGAGCTCTAAAGCACACTCTCCAAAATGTAGACGGTAAAAGATAGAAAGACATGCAATTTTGCGCCGGTGTTCTAAGCTCAGTAGCCTAGATTCAACTAGTTCCGAGTCCCCAATGACTCGTTTGGCACGTCTTTCCATCGAATCTAAGACCCCAATATGACATTTGGCAGCGCCGGCCCAAAGTACCTAAGTACCTAAGTCGCTATAAAGCACAGACTTACAATGTTATCTTTCATATTACATTCAAAATGTTAAATACACTATCTAATTTATAATAAACATCAACAATTTTAAACGTATGACAAGTTATTTATCTATCTTTAAAAATAGAAGCCTATAAAGATTTTTATTTGATGAAGACTTAGCGCTTAAATGCTAATAATATGAATCTTATGATCAGTATTATATCTCTCTTAATTAAACGAAGGAAATCCCAAGTCATTAAGCAGTTATTAGCTTGACAGTTCAGACTTAGCACGATTCCGTTGAGAATTGAATGTCTTAGTCTTCATATAATACGCTCTCTTTACGTGCAAATACATAGCTTTAATAACATTTTACCCGGATTAGTACACCAAATTTGGATTTAAGAGCGGGTTTGATATCCGCCGTTATATTTGTGACATTAGCGACTCCCGGCTTCGCACGATAGCAGTTTATTTGTGGCGCCATTTTTTAAAAAAAAAGCTCTGTTAGATAGAGTAGCTGTAAATGTAAATGTGTGTGCGTGCCAATAAAATTCATGAACAAAAATAATTTTCAAAAACCTACTTCAAAACTACAACTACGTATAGTATGTACAAACTTAAACTAAAAAGTAAAACATAATATTTTAATTAATTCAAAGCAAGAACCTTAAAGTACAATCAACAACATTATTGGTACAGTTATTTTTGAAGTCGGTGCCACCCAACCGATGCCGCTCCGTACCGTTCGAATTTGTTGCAAAACCAGGATTAAACTGTCCTTCTTGGCTGGCACTAAAAAAAAGAATCATCCAAATCCATTCATAACTTATCGCATAACAAACATACAAAAAAAAATTACAGACCAATTGAGAACCTCCTCCTTTTTTGAAGTCGGTTTAAAAGCAGACATTAACCGCTTAGGAGAAAGAATTAATATATATAAGACTTTATGTGTATAAGGAAACTTAAATAAAAACTAAAATTAAAATACTTAAAATATGGTACACTTTTTATATAAGAGGAGCTTACGGCCAGACTCTCCTTTCAGAGATTTCCGCCACCAATAGGAAGTCCATGGGTCGCAACACATTCTCAACACCAAATCCATATCCTTAGCTTCTTAATTAATATTATATCACTTTATCTAAACTTTTTATTTACATAGACAAAATAGCATAATTTAATTTGACTTTAACGACTGAGTGCGATATTAATCTCGAATAAATTCAGAGAACTTTCTAAACGAGACTGGGACAAAAATAATTGGACAAATTTACTACAATAGCGATACCTGAATAATTCCCTGTCAACAATTATCCCTTTTCATACGTGACATCTACAACCGCAATGACATAATTGTTATTTTCATGCAAAACAAAACAAAATTTAAACGACTTCACATACACAGAAGGAGAATAATATGTTCAGTATTTTTAATTAATAAAAAACCATTTAAATAAAATACTGAATACCGGATTAAAACGCGATTTATTATTTATATTGTTTAAATTATTTATCCCGACGTTTCGGAAGCTTTTCAGCAACCGTGGTCGCGGGAGACTGAAAGATGACAGTTGTCTTATAATTTAAACAATATAAATAATAACGCGTTTTAATCCGGTATACAGTATTTTATTTAAATGTGTGATACTCGCGTTAATAAAAGACAATATTAAAAACACCATTTTTTTTTTTAAATCAGAAAATAAATAAAGAAAAATGTCTTAATTCTACAGGAAATGGACAGTAGGCTCAGCATGCTGTAGAGAACAGCAGCGCTGATTTTCAGCCTCTCCTTTAACTTTCTATATGCTAACATCAAATGATTACCAAATAACGTGAAAGCTAGTGGCGGGACCACCATACAAGCCCAAAAGCCCGGCTTGCTCCACTAATGCAACTATAAAAAGAAAAATAATAATGCCCCTAACGTTACTATAGAACTCATATATAACTTATGATTGCATAACTATCTAAGTTATTAACATGTTAAAGTTGGCGAGCCGGGCTTTTGGGCTTATATGGTAGTCTCGCCAAGGCAGTGAAGCGTTATAAACCTATACTTAATTCGGAAACCCATAAATTGAAACGCGCCATACATTTATGCGTTCTGGTGGGTCGCGGATTCAAATTGAGCAGGGACGTGGTAATAATATTCTGTATTCTGTAAACATGTTTTTCCTACATTTGGTCACTTTAGGCGTTTTACGGATGGAGTTTCATATATGAAAAATGTTAAATGTATGTCGCTGGTTTCGGTTCAAATTTTTTTTTATGTTAGATCGACAGACGAGCATGGAGTTCACTTGATGGTAGGTGACGCCTCAGCCACAGAACATCAGTCAATGATGCGCTGTCGACCTACTTTTTACCGAAACGCGAAATATGCACTTCACGGTTTTTCCATCTATGAACGGTGGTTCGTTACCCAGTCGGAATTCCGATATTCTTCCCACCCGATCAATGCCCGAAGTTACCAAATATGGGGAAAACATGCTGTTTAGGCAAAGAATCGAGATAAAAAAAATACTTAAAGAATCAAAAATCAATATATTTGAAATTACTGTGTTAATTGCACAAGGATGTAATGAAGAATGATTAAGCAAAAAATATAATATTAGATAAAATACGATTGCACGTTCTTGCTACAAAAAAACTCGCAGGCGCTTTATATCTTCAACATGCCCCCAGACGTTGAAGGCTGTGCGTTCAACCGACTTAAACAGTATCAGAGACAGGTAGAGGACAAATTCGCGCAAAGGACCTCCTTATAATTCCATTTGTCGTTTTTATATCTGCAACGCGAACAACATCATCTGGACCGGGAAAAAGTGCTACAATGCGACCCAGTTTCCACTTCAGCGGTGGCAAATTATCCTCTTTCACAAGGACTAAAGAATTAATTTTCAATGGTGTCGCTGGAGTTTGCCATTTAGTGCGTTTTTGAAGTTCAGCAACATATTCTTTACTCCATCGTGTCCAGAAATGTTGACGAAGTTGTTCGACTCGTTGATATCTCGTGATTTGTGGCTCTTTACGGCCTTGATAGTCTTCAGTAGGAATGGCTGTCAGCGGTCGTCCAATTAAAAAATGTCCTGGGGTCAGTGGAGTCAAATCGTCTGGATGCGATGATATAGGAGTGAGTGGTCGAGAATTTAAAATGGCTTCAATTTGTGTTAACGTAGTATACAATTCTTCATATGTTAAGTGACAATTCCCTAGCACTCTTATTAAATGATATTTAGTCGATTTTACAGCGGCTTCCCAAATGCCGCCAAAATGTGGTGAATACGCCGGAATGAAGTGAAAATTTATACCATCATTTGCAATATCACTTGACAATGAGTCAGAGTTTTGCTTTAGGAAGTTGGCTAGATCATTATAAGCTCCAACAAATGTAGTTCCGTTGTCGGAATACAAATGGCATGGTTTTCCACGGCGGGAAATGAATCTGCGTAGGGCAAGAATATAGTTATGACTTGTCAAGTCACCTACCAATTCTAAATGTATGGCCTTTGTAGTGAAGCATACAAAAATTGCTATGTAGACCTTGACTATGCGAGAACCACGGCCCTGACGACTTGCAGAAGCAATAGGGCCCGCATAGTCAACGCCAACGGTTTCAAACGGATAACCACCAGGAGCGAGACGACGCTGTGGTAAATCACCCATAATAGGAGCATCAACCTTTCCCTTCATTCGCGTGCACCTAATGCAACGACGGTAAGTAGCCTTTGCCAAATTACGGCCACCGATAGGCCAGTAAACTTCTCTGATTGAGGCTAACAATAACTGTGGGCCGGCATGCATAAGTTTCGTATGTTCATGTTTAAATAATAATTGTGTAAATCGATGTGTGGACTGTAGTAATAAAGGGTGTTTTTTATCATACGAAAATTCTGAGTTTCCAATACGGCCGCCAACCCGCATTAAATTATTTTTATCTAAAAATACGTTAAATTTTAATAAAGCACTCTTAACAGGTAAATTATTCTTTTGCAGTAATATATCATATTCGGGAAAAGATTCTTTCTGAGCTGTGCGTATAATAATGTTTAATGAATTATTTAATTCAGTTTCCGTGAGAAAATTAGTTGTAACGCATCGTCCTTTACAATTGTCAATAAACCGTAATAAATATGCAATAGTACGCCTAAGTTTATTAAAATTTGAAAATCGATCGAAGTTGATAAAATCAGAAGGATCTTTCATTTTAACGAAACACGAAGTTTCAGGACGTGTTTCAGGTAGTGGTTCGGAACGTACTAATACAGATGGCCAGTCACTATGAGGCTTCTGTAGAAAACTTGGCCCTGACCACCAAATGTCAAGAGGCTCGATTTCGTCAACCCTGACTCCTCGTGATACATAATCTGCCGGGTTATGCTCAGTAGGAACATGTCGCCATTCGCAATCACCAGTCTTTTCTAGAATGTCACCGACACGATTTCTTACAAACGTATTTAACTTACTAGGTAACATCTTAAGCCAACCTAATACGATAGATGAGTCAGTCCAAAAAACAGTATTTGCTACCTTAACTCTTAATGAACTGCAAACCTTTTCATAAAGCCTAGCAGCTACTTGAGCACCACAGAGCTCCAGTCTTGGGATTGTAGTGGGTTTAATAGGAGCTACCCTACTCTTAGCAAATAGTAACCGTACTAATATTCTACCATATTTATCAATACTACGGACGTACAGACATGCGCCGTAAGCCTTTTCCGACGCATCGGAAAAAACGTGAATTTCTAATCGCACATATGAATCTAACAATACACGACGTGGCACACGTAAATTGTTTAAAACATTTAAATCTTTTATTGTATCCAACCAGGTTTCTTGAATCTCCGGAGTCAGGGGATCATCCCATGATAAATTTTGTAACCACAAACGTTGCAAAATAATTTTAAATTTAATTACGACTGGAGATACAAGACCTAGTGGATCAAATATTTGGGAAATTACAGAGAGAATGTCACGTTTTGAATTTCCCTTTATTGTTATTGAGGAACCGATCGGAAAATATAGCTCATCAGATTCAGGTAGCCATCCCAAGCCTAAAGTTTTACTTGGTTCATTACCCCCAATATTTAAATCATGAGTGGATTTAGTGGACTCTGACACTAACTGAGGCTCATTAGACTTCCACTTTCTTAATAGCAAGCCAGCAGAAGCAAGAATGGCTGTCACTTTCCTACGGATATCCTGCACTACATTCAAATCATCCCCACCACTCAAGAGATCATCGACGTAAAAATCATGAAGGATTATTTCCGATATTTTATCGTCCTTACATTCAAGTCCTAACTGCTTAAGGCATCTGGTAGCGAGGTAGGGTGCACTCGCTGTACCATAAGTGACTGTGTTTAATTCAAATACCTTGAGTGGTTGTGTTGGATTGTCACGCCATATGATACGTTGTAAGTATCTATCATCAGGATGTACCAGTATTTGTCGATACATCTTTTCTACGTCGGCTAGAATAACATATTTGTGTTGTCTAAACCTCAAAAGAATGGATAAAAGATCATCCTGTACTATTGGTCCTACCATTTGAATGCTGTTCAAGCTAACATTATTGCTCGTGGTGGAAGAACTTGCATTGAAGACAGCCCTCAATTTGGTCGTCGTGCTACTTTCACGTAGCACGCCATGATGTGGAATAAAATGTGCATTACAATCAAACTTAAGTTCACATTCTGTCATATGATTTAGAATCTGATACTCCGACATAAACTCACGATACATTTCATATAGTTTCGGTTGTTTAAGAAGTCTACGTTCCAATGACAAAAAACACTGTTTAGCTCGCTGAAATGAATCACCTAAAATGGTAGGATCTTCCTTTAATGGGATTCTTACACAGAAACGACCGTCTGCTAAGCGAGTAGTGTTCTTTAAAAAATGCTCTTCACATAACTTCTGTTCCGATGAACAATTAAAATAATTTGAACTATTTACTTCTTCTAAATTCCAAAACCGTGCGAGTTGACTTTGTACTTCTTGATTTGAAATGTCATCATTAGTTGGATTATTGTGAACGTAATTACACTGAATAGGTTTAGGTAGATAAGATGAAAAAAATGTATTATTCATCGGACCAGAAATTATCCACCCTAACCTAGTATCGCAAAGAGTAGGCTTATCATTACCTAAATTAATTCTTTGTGATCCTATAATATCCCAAAATACATCAGCACCTAATATTATATCTACCGCCGCAGGCTTGTAGAAATGAGGATCTGCTAGACAAATGTGAGTAGGTATATTAAGATTTGAGATGTTAACTGTACGACTCGGTACATTATCCGTTAGGTTAGGTAAAACAAAACAATTTACATTACGCAAAAACGTTTCATCCAATGATTTAAAACGTAAGTGACATATTTTGTCTATATGCGTAATTGCATTATTGATACCCTGGACAGATTGATCTATATTATTATAAGGCAGATTTAACAGACGGAACATCTTTTCCGACATTAGGCTGGATGTGCTACCGGAATCCAAAACAGCGCGAGCGATATGCTCACGATTGTTAGAATCATATAACTTAACTAGCGCAGTAGATAATATAACGTCTCCGCGACGACAGCTTACTTTGAGACTCACGGACGACACGCTCGTTGATAATGTTAAGTTATTTGGATCGCTGGTGGAGGGAGTCGCGCTGAAATTATCAGAGCGCTCACTATGCACAACCGGCTTCTGCTTACCTGTAACGTGGACTAAAACAGAATGTTTACGCTTACAGATTTTACAACCTTGTTTTTTGCAATTATTTGAAAAGTGTGATTTGGAAAAACAATTGAAACAAACTTTAAACGAAGGTAATAATTGCAGCCGCGCTTCATTACTAAACGCTAAAAACTGAGGACAAGTACTCAGCTTATGCTCGCCGCTGCATTTAGGACACGAGTCCTTTGAAGATATATTATTATGATTCGATTTATCATTACCTTGTGTTGTAACCATAGCCCTTAATTTCGAAGATTTACTGTTATTATAATTAGTGTTATTTTGGTGTGACTGACGTGAAAATTCGATTGTTTCAAGAAGATTGATGCGTATTCGCAGGAAATCCAGGAAATGTTGAAGCTCAATACGTATCTCACTATTCACACGACCTTTATACTCTTCCCATTCACGATAAGTTTTACTGTCTAACTTATGGGTCATGATGTAAATAAGAAGAGTATCCCAATGTTTTGTGGGTTCTCCCAATGAATCTAAAGCACGGAGATTTTTATTTAATTGGTCCATAATGATTTTTAAACTAGAAGCCGTCTCTCGCGTGACTGATTCGATGCCAAATAATGCAGCAACGTGATGTTGTACCAACAAACGTTTACCATCGAAACGTTCACACAGCAGCTTCCATGCTACATTATAATTACTCGACGAGAAATCTATAGATGATACAACCACAGCAGCCGACGCCTCTAATGACGATCTTAAATAATGGAATTTATTGACGTCATCAATGCTATCATTATTGTGAATAAGACTCGTAAATGTGTCTCTAAATTCAAGCCATGTATTAAATAAACCACTGAATTTTGGAATTTGAATGGTAGGCAATTTGACTGGATTTTGCTTGCCACTGTGTGACCCACAGTCAGAAACAGAAGGAACTCGAGGTTTCTTACAATTTGCAAGAAGATCTTGCGCTTTGCTTAATATTTTATAATACCTACTTTCGAAATCCTCGCGTTCAGTTAATTGCTGTTCTATATTATCACATATACACTCCAGACGCGTTTGAGTTTCATCATATAGAGAATAAAATGAGTCCAACTTCCCAATGCGCAACTCCAACTCACCCACATCTCTTTCTTCGGGCAAAGTACTTTCAAAAGACTTTAAATATCCGATAAAATTTGTTATTCGGCCTTTATAGCTGCTACGTTTTTTGGTTAGATCAGAGATCTCCTTTAATAATTCATTTTTCTCAGACATTTGGGAAACAGCTGCAAAATCTTTATCTCGACACACTCCTTATCCTTAAGTCCTTTGTCCAGCTATTTGACCTCCACAAATGACCTTCACTGATGACCTTCACTGATAACCTTTCTTATCTTCCGATTTATAATATTATATTCGCTGATTTCACATAAATACTTTAATCCGGTGAGAAGCTGACCAATGTTTAGGCAAAGTATCGAGATAAAAAAATACTTAAAGAATCAAAAATCAATATATTTGAAATTACTGTGTTAATTGCACAAGGATGTAATGAAGAATGATTAAGCAAAAAATATAATATTAGATAAAATACGATTGCACGTTCTTGCTACAAAAAAACTCGCAGGCGCTTTATATCTTCAACACATGCCCACTCGAACCCACGACCCATCGATGCGCACGGCAGGTGTTCTACCGAACGCGCCAACGAGCCCGTCATAGTACATACAAATACTCGATGTAAAGTCATATTATTTCGAAAACGCATCTCAGACTTATATTCTATGGCTACTTACTTCACGCTTGTCTGAAGATATCTGAGATCCTTAATTCCTATATACAGAATTGGATGAAACTAAGAATTGTTTGTTTATTTACGTCTCAAGATGTTAATTTCAGTTTACACCCGTAGGTATTATCAAGAGCAAGGGTTGATTAAATAAGTTTCGTTCGTAAACAACTTAAGATCCGCTTCTAAACCTTAGATTAAAATCTTCTATCATACAGTGACTGGGCAAATTATAAACTAACTTGAAGTTTAATTAAAGTTTCCAGTCTTTTTCAAATGTCGAACCTTTTAAGCGCTTGGCTAAATATCAATTGCCGTGCCCCTAGCACCCGACGTATAATATTGAATATTAAATAATCGACGTATAATAAGAATATTGAATAATCGTTTTAGTTGGACCACGCGGATCATAGGACAAAAATAGAACAAAAAAACATGAACTCATTTAACTGCCGAATTAGCACTTCCACCCCCCTTCACATAAAATGTTCAAGGAACAATTATGGTCTGAACTCCCCCCCTACAACATTGTTTAATTTTATTTAATATACTTTTTAAATTAGATAATACTATCGATAATTTTGTTAGATTTAATGATTTTAAGAAACAAGTATTTAATATTTTAGATAAGTTAGATTAGTTTTTTCTCCTTTATATTATTTTGTACTTTAGAATTAGTAATGTGGTGCCTACCTATAAGTTAGATATATAAAGTCATAAATATTAATAATAAGTTAAGTAGTAAGTAAAATTATGTATCTAGTTGGTAAGCCTTAAATAAATAAATAAATAAATAAATGAATGTTCCTTGTCACAGAAATACGACACGGGTGGTAGGGGCACGAATATATTTGTCGCATAAATGCGACACAAGCAGTCAAAAGGTTTAAGTGACATAGCTATAATAGGGAAAATTGGTGCAGGTCACCTAGGAGCCTGTGGGTGTCGGGATCTTCGGATCCATTCGCCGGGGGCATATTTATAGATCCCGTAGACCGCATTTTTGCGGATTGTTACCATTACCCCAGCTGTGCTCCACACAGCGCTCACAGCAGCCAGTCTGAGGTAGGGTGAGTCCCACACTCCCTGTGTCCTTGCACTACCCCTGACGCAGCGGATGCGTAAATGCATTTCCACTCGATAAAAATTGGCTCTTAAATTTGTACCATTTTTATTTGGCGTGAGTTCCATTCCGCTGATCCAATTTTTCACCGAAATCTGAATGCAAATTATTATAATTACTAGCAATTGCCCCCGCAACCCCCCTTGTGGGTTGATTTTCGTAAAATCCGTTCTTAGCTGACCTCTACTCGTCGAAAGGAATATTCCTACCATATTTCAAGTTGCTACGCCTTATGGTTCCAGAGATATCGTGATGAGTCTCTATATAGGTGGGAATCTCTTTTATATATATAGATTTGCATTCAGATTCGAAAATAATTATTTTTGTATTAAATGAGGTCGGGGGTAGGGGGTGGTGTGCAACTTTATAAGAAGAGAGTGAAGTCTAAACCGAATTCATCATTGCTGCTCGTCATTGGATAACTAAAAATAAATTAAAAGTGTTGTAAAAATTACTTTGATACAATTTGGTATAGTTTTTTAATTTGATTACTGAGAATGAACATGGGCTGTAAAAACATCACAATTCCTGCATGCAAGCTGAGCCGTGGACAAATCTTATTAAATGTATGTAGAAAAAATAAATGATAAGACGACTATTTATCAAAGAAAAATTCAATTAAATAAAATTGTTGATTAAACACCGATGATGATTTCGCCCATATCAATATTTTATAATAAATTCAGATATAAAGTATTATTCAAATATTATTTAATAATATCATAACAGAATACATCATAAGATTATAAAGGAAAACGGTCCACGAATAGATATAATAAAATTAACTGGATTAGATGACAATTATACCATTTTAATTCAACCTGCCAGGGTCGCATCTTAACACAATTGAACCCCATATTGTAAAGTATTATTCTTGGGGCCCCAAGAAGATCAAAAAGTTCTTTTGAAAGACTCGTAGACTCAAACTCAGAACTTCATTCTTCTAACACGGTTAAACATGTATCACCTAAGAGTATTATCACTGATTATAATCATCTTGAATACAAGAGGTGAAAAATATTGTTAGACGCAAGAGAATACTAATATACAATAATAGGAGACTCACACTCATTTAATATTAAGTAATTTTTCGAAAGATCATTTTTCAAGACCTTGTATAAGAAAGAAATTAAACTACTTAGGAAAAAATATCTAAGGCCCTAGATTATATTTTTTACCTATGTTTAATCTGGGGCCTCCGAGATCAAATAAAACACGAGTACATCTCTGTTTCTCATTAAGACGGGGCTTAGATGGGAATAGATTACCGAGTTTTCCTGGATTAGATTATGACCTAATAAGCCGAGTTTGTATTTAAATAATAATTTTCTTGCTTATTATGGCATTAAGATTATTATCATCCCTTTATGGTGATGAATTAAAATTATTCGTCTGTTTGTATTTAGAAGTGGCAAAGTCGCGAAGTCAGGGCTTTGTGGTAGAAGGTTCGCATAGCATTAGTTTATGGATTACTAGCGATCCGCCCGGCTTCACACGGGTGCAATGTAGTTGTACAAAAAAGATGAAAATAAATATGAGAAAGATACATATGTACTGTGATAATATCAAGTATGTACAAATTACTCAGTGAATACGCTTCCTAAATATTAAAATATTACATATAAGACGGGTAGTCTTTTGTAAATTGTAATTTTATTTTTGTTTTTATTGTTCCCATAAGTGATTAATTTACGTTTTTAATGAGAATAAATTCTTGAAACCGAAATATTTGTTTGTTTGTTAGTTACTTTGGTTGTTACGATTTAACTCATAAACTACTGGACCAATATTAAAAATTCTTTCACCAATAGATAGCTACATTATCAGCGAGTAATATTGGCTATTTTTTGTGTACAGTACATCTAAATTACACCCATGTAAAGACTCAATGTCAAATAGGAATTCCACTCAAAAGTTGTGACATATAACGTTTGGTACGTGTTGATTTAATTCAGTACTTTTGCGACAGTATTCTAATAGTCGCAAAAGTACAATACTTTTGCGACTATTAGAATTAATAATATACCAAGTTATCTTGTAATATATGTCGGCGCGAGTAACAGTGAAATAATGTCATTGTCACTGTTACGGTTGTGAACGATGTCATCAAACCACCACTACGTAAATCAGGCGAGGAGGGGGCAGACCGGTCGCCGGCACTATATAACTCCGTGTTCTGTGCATTTGAGGACAGTCTATTCGTGGCGCTCAGTCCGTCAACTATTCCAAGTTGTGTTATGGATCACGTCTGAATTACTTATTATTGTGAAAACTGGACGATGGGAATAAATATTGATTACAAGACAAGAAGATTGGATTATTATTATTCACATACGAAAATCTATCTCAAATTCTCCGATATCAGAAGCGGAATCTGGACTCGCGTGCTATGTTCAAGATGCAGCAGAAAATATATTGATGCTATTGATAGAAGCCATCAGCACCCCGCCAATGGCACCTAAGACCACGCTGCCATAAATCCGGAGCATCTACGTGCGGAAAACCAAGCCATAAAGCGGCGGATTATCGTTCGAAGTTTAAGAAGCCTCCTGATTTTAACGTCAATAAAAAAAAAAGCGAGTGTTTACCGACAATTGGAACAATCCGGTGAGTCGTATTATGTTTTTTTTGTGTGTTGAAAGCTTTCTTGTCAAGTAATCTATTAACAGATACTTTAAAGGTCGTCATTTCTATTCTATAGTCCGTATAAAAGGTATTGGTTGTGTAGACTGTACCGAATATTTGCGGTATTTTCATTTATGGTCATTGTTTTCACGTGCTATCTTATTATTCAAATAACTGTTTGAAATATGATGTAATGATCGGTCGCGAAATATGAAAACAAAATGTCACAATCAACATGGTTAGCTTCCTTGGTTATTTCTAAACAAAAATGTGTATCGTCTTGAAGTTATAAACTAAACCCTGTAGTGGTTATCGATATCGATATGCAAAATAAAATAAAAAATCTCTACATAGTATCTATGTACATTGCGCCCGTGTAAATCCGGGAAAGGTAGTAATGAATAATCCATAGTTTTAATAATTAACGGTCTACCCGCACACGTGATGAACTGAAAATTAGGCTTCTAGATACGAACTGTACTGTCTGTCGTCAAACTTAGACTGTGGCTGTAGCGAACTCTGTAAAGATTTTTTGACATTATTTACAAGGAAGATATTTTAAATTTTGATCGTGTAATACATTGTGATGCATTCCAAAAAATAGTTGATATTATACATACCACGTGTTGATAAGTCGCGTAACTAGACCTCTAAATATTTAAACTTTAGATGATACCAAAACTGCGATTAAGCTTGACGAGACAAGAGAGCAAGCGGCAAGAAACAATGAAAAATGAGCTAGTTATGAAAAATACTAAAAGGACGATTGCTATCTTTTGAAATCTTTGAATAAGTAATATAACCCATAAGTACGCTCACGATTGAATACAAAAGATCTGATCGTAATTATAATCATAAATAGAATTGAAAATGTTTTCTTAAGTTAAAATACGAAGTTGTTTATTCTTTCGTTTCGTTCCATTCGTTGCGTTCCGATTTTCGTAATAGACCTACTGGCCAGCAAGTGCGGATATATGCTTCGGAGATCGTAATATACAGCTACTGACAAGCAACAAAAGAAATGATTTGATTCTGGTGTTGATTAATTATTCCCTAATTAAAGAGAGTACTCTCAAAAATGTGTTGGTAGATTGCATAGACCGATTTAGTGTTGTGTGATTTACAAATGGTTTAATTTATTCTTTGTAATAATGACGAACAAATTTTATTTCATGTCTCATGGCTTTTTGAGTGATTAAATTTTGATAAGATGCGATTTATTAGCCTTAGGTGGTAGCCTTATCCTTAGTTCTAAATCACAATTTGGCAAAATAGACAATAAACGTCGAGGTAACTAATCTCAAAGAAAATCTGTCTCCCCCAGACGTTGCTCAAACTTATGAATTACGCTCAGGTGTATTGTAACGTAGAGTAGCACATGCTGCCTCCATACAGTCCCACGAGCTTTCAGGTAATCAATTATCAACCATATCTACGAGTCATTTATGCGTATTGGATAGGAAAAGATTCTTGCTAGGTATTGTGCATACGCGGAATCTACTGGTTCAAACATATGGCTAAAAATGTTTGTCGATGGATGACCTGTAAATTATTCAAATTTCGTTCGGAACGTGTACAGGCTGAACTTGATCCGATCCCCAAGATTAGTGTCCCGTATACAGTTCATGCTGATATGGCAAGCTCACCGTTATAATTGATGATTTCACTTTTATCCATAGTATCTTACTCTTCGCATCGATTCAGCCATTTCAACTAGAACTATCTCCTTGTTCGGATCACCGACTCACGTTATTTTCGACCAGGGTCGATGCATCGCCAGTTAGGGCTTTAATTCTTGTGAATTTCATGATTGAATTCAACTTTGCACTTGACTGCGACAGTATCAAGCTGTGTTAACGGGCAAGTTGAAAGGGTTATGAGTTCACTCATAAGCAAATTTGCTAAACCTTTAGATGTTACTGTCCGATAGCGATGAACCTGATATTAACTAGGTTAAGTCACAATCCGTAGAGAATATTGAGAAGGTTTCTCCCAAAAGGCGATTTCATTTCAGCAAATTTAAAAAAAAATTTAAAAAATCCTCCTGTGCATTTGACTTTGTCTTATTAAAAAATGAAGAACGCAATCAAATTAAGCTTGATCCCAATTATAGAGGTCCTTTCAAAAATGGTTGGACCTTAGTGTCATGAGTTGTATATTGGAGTAGGTGATTCGCTTGATAACTAACTTGTACCTTCAGTCATTCGTAGTGATAGACGTGAAATCGGGCTTGATTTCCCGTCACAGTGCGGTACGGTTACAGTATTGTATACTGATATACAACGCTGACGAACGGGACTAACTTTTTTGACGAAAACTGATTAAAGTAATTATAATCTTGGTATCTATGGTAAAGTTCTTTTGAATAAATTTAGGTTACAAAAATCTTAAAAATATTATAAAAATAAAACAATAACCTAGATCCTTAACTAATTATAACACACCCTCAAGAAATCCAAAAAAAAAAAAAAATAATTAAATGTAAATTGGAGTTGGGATTTATGGAAATCAGTTGCGGGCCAGGGAGGCCAAGTGAAAGAATTTTTACTGTGCAAAGTTATCCTTGTTCCAGATATCACACACGAGGACGTGTGAGTCGTCAAGATGGCCATGTTGCAGCGTCAGTACTATAGCGCCATCTATTGGAAATATTGAGCAACTCGTAGCTGCTTGAATGTAGTCGATGCCAGTGGAAACTTAATACGTGAGAAGCAAGACAATATGCTGGTGAAGCAAGAGCTCTTCTAATGACAGGACGGCCGAGCGGCATATGGTTGCTTATGAGACATCATGTCGGCGCTGTGTGTATCAGAAGATAACAGAGCGTACGTAACATAATTCATTTATTTCGTGTATCGTTTTATGTGTCGCAAGTAGTTGTACTTTCGAGTGGGATGACTTTTACCGGATTAAAATTGAAATAGCAACTTTCTGATAATTCAAATCAGACAGGTGTTTGACAGATAATAGTTCGGTGGAGGTTGTTTTATTTGGATGTATGATGCTCGCATTAATGAAAGACAATATTACTTGTTCTTGACTAACCGTAAGTTGAGGACAGGGGCCTCCTTACGTGTGTTGTGTGTAAGTTGAGGACAGGGGCCTCCTTACGTGAGTTGTTGTGTGTAAGTTGAGGGCAGAGGCCTCCTTACGTGAGTTGTTGTGTGTAAGTTGAGGACAGGGGCCTCCTTACTTGAGTGAATGTGTGTAAGTTGAGGACAGGGGCCTCCTTACTTGAGTAAATGTGTGTAAGTTGAGGACAGGGGCCTCCTTACTTGTGTGGAAAGATTAGTTCCGTTACTTGAATGATGTAGATGTGAACAGATGTACTGTTTGTTATTTTGTTTTTAGGTCAGAGGCGACCTGTATGCAGGATGGCCGTGTCGGCGCGAGTAACAGTGAAATAATGTCATTGTCACTGTTACGGTTGTGAACGATGTCATCAAACCACCACTACGTAAATCAGGCGAGGAGGGGGCAGACCGGTCGCCGGCACTATATAACTCCGTGTTCTGTGCATTTGAGGACAGTCTATTCGTGGCGCTCAGTCCGTCAACTATTCCAAGTTGTGTTATGGATCACGTCTGAATTACTTATTATTGTGAAAACTGGACGATGGGAATAAATATTGATTACAAGACAAGAAGATTGGATTATTATTATTCACATACGAAAATCTATCTCAAATTCTCCGATATATAAGAGAAAACTTTGTGGAGATATTTTTACATTTTTATGAACAACTGGGTTCAAAGAAAATAGATAAAGATATTGAAAAGGAATCGAAAAGTATTTGAAGATAAAATTCGGATGCAGACGGATGATATGGACAGAATGTCAAGTAGTTCTGATCATAGAGTAAACCTTTAGACTCGCTTTTTTATGTGACGAGAAACATAAATGATATTATATGCGTATAATATATATGTATTACTCATTGACTACCATACAAGCCCAAAAGCCCGGCTTGCCGATTTTAACGTAATATGTGATTGTATATTATAGCTTATATTATTACGTATTTACGTTAAGGGCCTTATTATTTTTCTTTTTATGACTGCATTAATATGGCAAGCCGGGCTTTTGGGCTTGTTCGGTGGTTCTGCCACTGGTATCACTATTTACCGTTGTTTTTGTACAAACATTTGTTTTGTAAAATAGGATAAGATAGTAGTTATCGAATCAAGTATTGTAGATACGTCTGCAATAGTACATCCATCAATGATGCGCTGTTGATCTATTTTTCGCTCAGGCATTCGTAAATAATAATTCGTAAATAATGCCATAAACAGAAGCTGAAACGAACAAATTACGATTTGTTATCTATGAACGGTGATTCGATACCCGATTGAAATGTCAATATTCTTTCCAACCATTTATTTCGTATGACGTAGGTTTAAAAAAGATTATGAAAATATCCGACTAGTTGAGATTCGAACTCGCGACCTACCGGAAGTCACCGGAGTTAACCTTCAAGAAACGAGCCTATTCTTACCTTTAAGGCCGGCAACGCATGCTAAAGACCTCTTGGATGGTGGCAAACTTTTAGTTAGTTAAAGATTTTACCAATAAAAAAACTACAAATTTACGATTTTCAGGCTTTTTCTTTTACTTACTTACATTGCTTCATGCCAAATTTCATGATTCTAAGTCAACGGGTACCCTATAGGTTTTCATTCCCTTGCGAAATTTTGAAATATTCCCTTTGAAATATGCGGTATAAACGGAGCATAAAAGGCTCTATCTTTTCAACGTCGAGTTAGAAGTTTGATGCAGATTGCAGGATGCTGAATATTTGATAGTTCCTGAGAAAAATGGCCTTAACAGATACAGACAGACAGGCGGACACCAAAGTGATCCTATAAGGATTCTGTTTTTGGTACAGAATACGGAACTCTAAAAAATGTTAAGTATACTTCCAAAGGAGCGTATGAGTCCATCAAAATGTATGTATCTTCACAAAATACCAAGTAATCATAATATTATATCTAGTAAAATAAAAGTGAATAGTAATAGTCAATTGAAAAACGAATTTCATTGATGAGATCATTATTCCTTTATACCATGAATAGCACTTGAAAAAAGAAGAAAATTGTCACGCAAAGAGTTAAAATACAGCTTAAGAAAAATAGCTAGATCACTATTTAAAAAAATTGATAGGATTTCGAAATTATGTAACTGAGACTTTAAAAATAATGAAGGCAATATGTGCACCGTTATTAAACTACCGTATGTGTGTCTTACGTTAGATTTATTATCTAACATTTATTATATATCCAGGGATAGATAGATTTTAAAAATCTGATCATCAAGTACCTATTCAATTTTATTACTCCCCTAGCAGTAATAATAATAAATGGTTAATATAACTAATATTCTAAAGAGAAAACATTTGTATTTTTCTATGTTTGTAATTAAGTAGCTCAAAATCTACTGGACTGGTTTCAAAAAATATTTCGCCATTAGATTATACCTAAGTAACAAAGGCTATATGTAATACTAAAAAAAATTAGGCATCGCTACTAAAACTTCAATAATGTAACTCAAGGTGTAAAAAAAATATTTAGAGAAACATTGTATTTTTGTTTATAAATAAAAAATTGCGTTTAAATCCGGTATAAGTTATTTTATTTAAATGTTTACCTAAGTTCTAATATATATTATATAATATATTATAAACCATTAGTAGTATGAAGTAGATAAAGTTCTTATATCATTTTAAACAGACACGTAGGAGGTTATTCTTCAGTACTCTGTCAGACCGATACATTTATTCTTTATTATGCTTCCCCGAGAATTCGTTCCTGGAATTGACTTGAAAAAGCACTTGCCTTCTTCAACATAGGTCCTGAAATTCAAGCACACAAGCACGGAATACACGAAACACTGAAGTGAAGTAGCCAACCTTTGTAGTCTGTTGTCTAGATAAGGCTTAACTAGGCGGTAAACATTTGGAGCAGCGAAGCGCGAACTACCCTCATTATCGTGAGCCTCTTGAGTCTTTATTCCACCTCAAATTTACCTTAGCCACAGAAAAAATTGAGAAAGCCTTAATCGAAGCTCCTCATTTCTTTTAAAAGAAAAGCTTGAATTACACAAAGATCAGATTAGTAAGTATTTGTTTTTTGTGTTTATTTAAGTCTGTATAATATGCACGGCTATAATATATTCCTAGCCCCCTAGTCTAGTTGATCAGTGATAATCATTGAAACAGACACGGAATGGGTCTGCCCCATAAACCACTAGGTGATTCGGGAATTCACGGTACTTACAGCTTACTAGTACCTTAAGTGCTACTTTTGACTCTGTCTGTTCATAATATTTATTCATAATTCCATTTGATCTGTTAAACAGAAATCGAGGAACAAATAAATTTCTCTCTCCTATTTAAGTAGCTAAGGGTGAGAAACAGTAAACAAATGGAACTTAGTTGGGATTTTCAGAAAAACGCTCATTTTCAAAGTGTTTACGCTTGAAGGCTTTAAGCAAGGGAATTAGATATTTTTATAACCTAATATTTAGGAAGATCAAGTCCTAAGCAATTATTTCTTAAATAAGTGTGTTTTCAAAGTTTAAATAAGAAGTGGGCTGTTCTTTCGTTTCGTTCCGTTTGTTATATTCGATTTTGGTAATATACCTACAGCGTAGTAAGTAGTAGGTAATATACCTAGTTGTAAATTCGAAATAATAATATTAATGGAGTCGAAAGTACGCAACGGTATTATAAATGGTTGAGTGTACATGACATTTATGAAAAAGCTATGTACCTATTATAGTATGGTGCTATAGCGTCAATATCTTGATAAAAAAGGCTTCGACGCTATATGAAAGCGATATGTTTCATTAAAGTACCTTACATGTAACATGGTTTTAATTTGGACGGGAGAGACTTTGGGATTTTTATGCCAGCCAAGAAGGACAGTTTAATCCTGCTTTTGCAACAAACTTTCGAACGGTACGGAGCGGCATCGGTTGGGTGGCACCGACTTCAAAAATAACTGTTAATAAATATTAAATATTTATTTAAAGCTCTTGCTTTGAACTAATTAAAATATTATTTTTTACTTTTTAGTTTAAGTTTTTGTAAATAATGTTATTTTTTAAGTCGGTTAAACACTTGAACACTCTCAATCAGTTTACATATTTGGCAGATCCTATGCCCTTTTATAGCGTTTTTATTACACTCCCAACTGTTTTACAGCCTGCGGTTAAAGGTAGGGGTTAAGCCATTTAATATTCATTCAATTCGAATGCTGATGAGGCTTCCCGAACGTTTGAAATCCAAGCAACTGTTGCCTTTCTTCCCTTCGAGTTGTTATCTTAATCTTAAGGACCGTTTCTAAGAATCCCAACTTGCCTACTAATATTAGTATAAGTGTTTGTTGGTTTCTTCACCTATTACCCAAAACGCATCAATCGAATATCTAGTTTTTTTATCAAACCCTTGACAGAGTAGACATCTCAAGACGATTGATTTCAAAGAATTAATGTAATAGGAATAGAGAATCCCATTTCACTGAGCATTAATATTACGCGCGTTCAATTCCCATCGAGTCTGACCTATTTATATTTTATATAATATTTTCTTTTTTAAATGTAAGTATCATTCGTTTACGTGAGATTTAGATTAAATTAAAGACTCGCACAATGAAACAAAACGTATATCAGCCGGCCTAGCATGAGAACCGCGACAAAATTTTGTCGACCGTTTTCTCGTGTTTTAGTCGATATTATCGCTCTATTTCTTTCGTCTCTAACATGGCAATTAACTCGTCTCAACACTTAAAACTCGACTTTTAATATCAAAAATAGATATATTTGTCGATTGAGATATCTTTTCTATCAAAATGTTCGATGTCGAGATATAATATATCGAGATATCTTACATCTTAGTTTGTCTTCTCTCGTCGGCGACATCTCTCGTGGCGGTCATGCTAGGCTGGCAGTATAATTGTAGCCAGTGTTTATCCCTATGGGAACAAAGCATGATATTAAAAAGTATTGGTAAGTTATTTTAGCTCAAGAACTGCTCCACCGATTTTAATGATATTTTATTTGTTGGATTCGTCTATGTTCCGAATAACAAGATAACTATTAAAATATCGGAAACATAGGTTCAGAACACCGCCATTTTCCGCAATTGACAGCTCACGTCACGCACGCTTATAGCTTATTAATTGTAATAATTGATGTCCACTGTAAATCAGTGACATATTAGACATTATATAATATAATAGAATGGGAAAGTACCTACATTTTGAAATCTAAAAATATTTTTTTTTTATGAAGGCAACATTCTGGCAGAACGTCTGTCGGGTTCACAAGTATTGTTGTAAATATCATTCCCTTCATAGATTGGCTAGAGCCAATTAACGTGCAAACGTCTCCAAGGAATCGAACCACTATATATAAAACCTGGCCAAGTCGGACTCGCGTATATACTTTTATTTAAGTAAAGATTTACGGTTTCCGGATTTTTTTCCTTTACTTGTGCTACATGACATTACTTCATGCCAAATTTCTATGCCTGATTCTAGGTCAACGGGAAGGAACCCAATACGTTTTGATTCTCTTGCGAGCATAAGCCGTATATTAGAAGTTTGATTTTTTCACAGCAGTATGGGATTGCAGACTTGAGTATTTTGTGATATTAATTTCAACTTGATACCTCCACGCATTCCTGAGAAAAAGGGTCTTGACAGATAGACGGACAACAAAGTGATCCTATGAGGGTTCCGTTTTTGGTACGGAATACGGAATCTTATAAATAAATTGATGTACAATGACTGAAGTTGGTAGAAGATGCCTCAATCTGTCTGTTGTGTCATAAAAAAACCCAACAAGTGCCTCAGGAATTCACTCCGAATTAATTTAAATACTTGGATAGCTCATGTAGAGGTCAATTTTAAGCAATATTAATCTTATAAAAACTAACTACATATAAATTTCCCAAAACAATCTTTTGACCTTATCAGTTAATTACTTGTCGTGACTTAGTATGTTTTATAGTTAATGATTTTAATAATACGATAATAATTATGGTCAACCCATGCAATAATAATTTATAACTATATCTATACTAATATTATAAAGAAGAAAGATTTGTATTTTTGTATGTTATGAATAAACTCAAAAACTACTGAACTGATTTTTAAAATTCTTTCACCAATAGAAAGCTACATTATCAGCGAGTAACATAGGCTATATTGTTTTTGTATACATTTACGTACGTGTGAAGCCAGGGCGCGTTGCTAGTATTATATATCTACACTAATATAATAAAGAGGTTAATAATTAATATTTTTGTGAATAATTATCTCTGGAAATACTCAACAGGATTAAAAAAATCACCAATACGTTGCACAATTTTTTTATGGCCACTTCGGGCGTGAAACAGGTGAGTGGAACATCGAAATTCCGACCGGGTAACGAACCACCGTTCATAGTTGAAAAATCGTGAAATATATATTGCGCGTATCGGTTTCAGTCTATGGGTTTCCGAATGCTACACACTTTGTAAATCACTTGAAAAGTTGGAAATGTATAATTGGCATTTTATTCTGATAAAAGTCATATAATTTGGCGTAAATTCAAACGAGATTTATAATATTTTATTAATATAAATATGCACCAACAATAAAGATTGTCTTTCTGAAATAAACATTTTAATGAGATTCTGATCGTTCAATATCTCTTACTATATATTCATCAAGTTTCACGGTAATATTCCAACACGCCTTGTTAAATCTTATTCTTATCAACTGGCAAATCATTTATATTTCATAAATTATGAATAATGATGGAGGAAAAATTGGAAAGTTTCGCGAACTAATCGCATGCATATGCAAATTTCTCGATAATTAAAAATATTATCATATACCCTCCTAGGCTCAGTGGTAAACAAAAGGTATCCTAGATTCGAATCCTTGGGAAAAAGATTAAAAAAAAATTGTTTCTGTCAGGTGACACTTGCCTGTTAAGAAAAATGGTCAGTGAAAAATATACAGGAATGTGTTTGCTACATACCCTTCTAGAAGAATCTGGAATTCTCTTTTTTAGCTATAGTTATAAAATAAAATTATCTACCTGTTTCTTTCAAGCAAAGTTGATAGGCCAAACAGACGGTCGGTTGATGAACTTATCTACAGATATAGCTGGCAACAATTGGATACAATTACTAAACAGAGTCATGAACAAGATGGAGGAGTCCTTTACCCGAAAACGGATCCTATTCTCACGAATTGTTTATTTTCTTACTAAAAAAGACTAAGATTCTTGAGTATTTTCTATTTATTTATCTTAAAACTAAAAGTTTCTAAAGCAATCTATTTTAAAAGAAAGTATAGAACGTTTAGTTTGTAAAATAAAGCTAGAGTATACGCTAGGGAAGATTGAACAGCCTGAGAGTCTTTTGGGAATTCACTGTACAGTTTTTCTGCGGTCATGTATTACACCGTATAGTAACAAATTTAAAATAAATTTATTTGAGAAGAATACTTTTGCTGTAAAGAAAAATAATAAAGACAATAATAATGTTCACTTTTTACAAATGGCAGTGACGTTATGATTCGATTACAAATGATTTGATTTTGCAGGGCCTTCTACATACATAATGATTTATATGTAATACTAGCGACCCGTCCCGGTTTTGCACGGGTGCAATGTGGATGTACAATACACAAGAAAAACCGATGTTAAGCAACCGTGCTAACCGAAATAATTTTTAAAATTGGTCGAGCAGTTTTTGAGTTAAGTCGTGTAAGTCAACAAACAAATAAACAAACAAAACTATCTTTCCTCTATATATTATAATATTAGTATAGATTCCACTAACCTTGCTATCCAATACATATGTTAACTAAACCAGTCTCTATGTGTTTATCTCATGCCCCAAATATTAAAAACGCAATTTTTAGACAAATATTTTTTAATATGAAGTAATAATATTATTGGTGATGATGATGCTAACTGCACTGTTTTTTTTTTTTTTAAATCTGGCCGTTAATTACACTGAACACAAATGAGCCCGTTACATAATAACTAGTAATACACCTTATTTGATACGGTGTGAGTGTCGGCCGGGTTATTCACATGTAAATAGGAGAGTGATATTGAAATTGTGGGGATTCCAAAGATGTAGACGATCTTTTTGTTCGCTCGTTTGGGGTAGAATGTTGATTTAGATGTCATTCCTGAACATATTTCTTGAAGTTTGTAAATTTTGTGACTTAGTTAACTCAAGGAAACTAAGTTTAAGCCGCTGAGTATAAAATATATGTATACAAAATAATATATATATTATAGATTTTTTGAGTAGTAAATACGTATAGTACAAATATTTCACACTTTATTAATAGGAATTAACACTATACCTACCAGAGCGGTCAAATGAGCGCTTTTTTGAGCGCGAACGGTGGTTCGTTACCCGGTCTGAATTTCGATATTCCTCCCACCCGTTCATTGCCCGAAGTTACCAGGGTGGGGAAGACATGTTTACATAAAATTATAAAAATGTCATCCCGGTGGGATTCAAACCCACGACCCATGGATGCGCACGGCAGGTGTTCTACCGAACGCGCCAACGAGCCTGTCAAAATATAACTTTAATGAAACCTGTAAATCTCCATTTTGTGTTTGACAGCGGAGACAATGAAAGCTCTTTGAGTATGAAAATATATTGAGCATTATAAATATTATTATTATTACTTTGGTTTCCTTAAAACAAAACAATAATAGGCATAATAAAACAACACACCACATCTTCCTTCCTCTGAAATATGGAATTCTAATCGGACAATATCGAGGTAACTGCTTGTGCGGAACAAGTGAAACTGCAAGTTGTAATGCATCGCACATAAGTTCCGCAACTCAGCGGAACGTGCTGGAACATGCCTGGAACATTCCCACCGGTTACGAGGGGTTAGCGTGTCTAGTATACTAATGGTGCTCGCGTAGTTATTTAACTGCTTTCAAAACCTTTTCTAATGATCATATTATATCATTTGTAGCAGAATTTAAACATTATAACACAAGAACTTTATCCGTCTTAGTGGTATGCTTTTTGTAAGCATCGAAGGTTCTGGATACAATTTTTGGGAAACATAAAGATTGCGAATTGAGAACCTAGTACGAACGAATATCGAATAATAACGCCCTATACTAATATTATAAAGAGGAAAGATTTGTTTGTTTGTTAGGATTTAACTCAAAAACTACTGGACCGATTTTAAAAACTATTAACTAACTATTCTTTCTTTTGTATATAGTACATCTACTTTGCACCCGTGCGAAGCCATAGCGTGTAACTAGTAAGTCATATAATTATATAATTTATGTGTAACTTACATAATTATTTTTACGTTGGTAAGCCGACAAACCGGGCTTTTGGGCTTGTATGGTTCCACAATCCGGGCTTTTGGGCTTGTAATGGTGGTCCCGGTACTGACTATAACAGAGTTTTCAAACAGCAGGTCTTACCAGTAATTTCTACAATAAACATGCATAACATTAGAAATTAGATAATACTACTCAGAAATTAGCCTAGCGTTGGTCTGTAACGGCCGGTCTAAGGGTTGGGTTAGATTTATCGCTACGAGCGATGACTAAAGATAGTTTTTCGCCATAAAAATATACCTTTTTCATGAAATGAAACATGAAAATCGTCAATGTAGCTCAAAGTTATCTCTGTTGAATTAGCGTCGGAGGTCAGGATATAAATTGCGGAGAAATAAGTTGTAAAAAATGAATGATCGCCTTCTTGTTTCGTGAACGGGTGCTACTTGTGGTGACTGTGGTGTGTATGCGGTGATATTAGTTATTTCGACTATGTATTTGCGTATTGTTCCCACGATAATGTAAGTACGTGCTCCTATTTCACTATGCCTACTATCAGTATAGAGGACAAAACTATTTTTTTTATTTTTTTTGTTTATTTTTTTATTATTATAGTTAATTACTTCAAGATGTCATGTGACACATGGTGTTATTTGAATTTGAATTTATAAAGAACTAGCAACGCGCCCCGGCTTCACACGGGTGCAATGTAGAGGAACTATACACAAAACATAGCATATGTTACTCTCTGATAATGTAGCTTTCTATTGGTGAAAGAATTTTCAAAATCGGTCCAGTAGTTTTTGAGTTTATTCATAAAATACAAATCTTTCCTCTATATAATTTTAGTAGGTATAGAGTATAGATCTATGTGTCTACATACATATTTTGTATGAATTTTTAATGTTAGATATCGACAGACGAGCATAAGTGCCCTTATGTTAGGTGATACGTCACAGATCATCAGTTTGTTTGTTTACTTCTAACATTCCAAAACCTTCTTCAAAACCGCTTACCGATCGCCGCTATTCGCTCCGCTTACTTATATCTCCAAGAATGTGGTATATCCATAACCATTAGTAACACTCCTGTAGTTAGTTGCACACGTGATTCTGAAAACATTTAGACTCCTGGTGAATGCAAGCGAGGATATGAAATCCAGATATAACTAAAAAGGTTGATTCAGTTGTTTGCTCTATAAAAATATTGAGGTATTTAAATAAAATATATTTAATTTTTCATTTTGTGGGTTGTCACTGTCCATATAATACATAAGAAGCAATTAAAACAGACTGTAATGACCAATGAATAATGACAAAAATAATACTTAGGTTTAAAGAATTTATTTTTCATTAAGACTAAAATATACAGTCACTTACATGAAAAACTTACACTTACATAAACTATGTAATCTACGGCGACCTGAATATAAAATATGCATGCATGCAAGAACGAATACAAATAGATTAATACAAAACTTTTGACAAAATACATATAGAAGAAGGGAAAACATCATATTTTGAGACACTATTTTAATAAGGAATGATCGTTTAAAATATACTTAAGACACAGAAAGATAATGCTCCTTTACCAATTTTAGAAAGGAAGTGATACTTTGGGCATTTTACTTAAATTCTCATATACTCGTATTGTCATTCAATTCTTCGTGCTTTAGTTGAGTAGGGGGGTGGCAATCTTCCATAGCCCTAAGGCGGTCGCTGTTTCAAATCCGCCCCTGCATAGAAGTCGCCTTAAACCAGCTTATACATAAATTATCAAACTTTTAGCGGTACGAAACTTATGTCTGATTTTATGTAATTAATAGGCTTAACTTCGCCAACGACTCCATTAGTAACAATTTTGTTCTGGCAATAATTGGTTTCGAGTATCCGATACAATTAATTTATTTGAAAAGTGATTTTATAAAGTTGTTAGATGTTTTGGAAGTTTAACGATGTCATTAATATGAAATAGGAGTTTTCAAAGTATTAAATATTAGAATCATGCTTTAGAATGCTTTCCTTAAGGTTGTTAACTGATACTAAAAAGGACTTCTGAAATTCATCACATATGTTTCTTTCTATGTATAGCTTGCCTAAGGCTACGCTGTGAGGACAATTTTTCAGGATAAAATTTGTAGCCTTTGCCACTTCTTACGCCATCTTCTTCATATCTGCAGAGTTTTATCAAAATCGGTAATACCGTTTTTGAGGTTACATTGAGATATAAATCTGGGATTGGTGTTACGTTGAACGATGTTAGACATCGACAGACGAGCATGAGGTTCACTTGATGTTAGGAGATACCTCAGCAACAGAACATCAGTCAATGATGCGCTGTCGACCTACTTTTTTCTTCGAGCATTCGGAAATTCATAGAATGAAACCGAAACACGTGGGGAAGACATGCTAACAGAAAATTATAAACATGTCCTCCCCGTGGGATTCGAACCCACGATTTATCAAAACGCACGGCAGGTGTTCTACCGAACGCGCCAACAAGCCCGTCAAACTACAAACAACGAGAACAAACATGAGAAATAACTTGGATTTATTTTACTTTTACAAACATAATAGAGGCTGAGATCAAATAAAAATATGATAATTTAATATAATATATTTATACTGTAGTTGACATTTAATAATTTGCTAGCTTGGACAAATAACAGTGCCCGAATGCACAGACTATTAACAACAGTTGGGCTATTCTCAATCACCACTGGTATTTCAAAAATATCGTGTTGTCACTTTCTCACGCAAAGTAAGATGGGAATAATAAATATCACTGTCTTATTCTATACTGTATTTATCTGTCAAAACTTGTAAATGTCCTTCTGTATATGTATACTGTAAAACTCTTTTTCAGTGTAGCTGAAGGTTTTCCTAATATTAAATAAATAAAATACTGCTCTTATAGGACGTGGGCTCTCAAAGCCCGCCTTACATTTAACGTAATACCTGTTTGTGTTCTTAATAACTTATAATATAATTACGTTAAGTGCAATATTATTTTTCTTTTAATGGTTGCATTAATAGGGCAACTCAGGCTTTTATATAACAATAATGTTAGGGCCAGAAAAATTATGAGTGAAATAGACATAAAACGTTTCTAATTAAATTCTAAAAAAAAAAATAGAATACACTTTGATGGACACTAGTTTATTAAGGTATTGGTTTTGCATTGATTTCTACATCCTACATACGTAAGTTACTCAGTGGCGTAGCACAGGTCACTAGCACCCGGTGCGGATCCTTTTGCCGCTCCCTCATTTTTGCAATTGATTATACAAAAATGGGGCATGGTAAAAATGGTACTCTTTTTGAATAACACTTACCTAAAGAGAAACTCTGTCAATACGGTGAAGTACTAACAATAAAAATATTTACGAAAAAATACGCTGAAGGATGTAATTTCTTTACCGTTACCTGTGTAATGCCACCCCCACCAAAGTGCCGCCCGGGGCGGACTGCAACCCCCCCCCCCCCCCCAATTCTACGGCACTGAAGTTACTAGAATCACGCGTTTATTCGCCGAATCCCTACTACTTTAAGCAATCTATGTCGAAGTTTTCTATACAAACCCACAAGAGAGTTTTATCTCCCACTTCATGCATAGTAAAGCAGATATTAACATACTGAATAAACCTTCCAATTCGATCATCATAATATAGCACAGAATAATGAAATATCACACAAAGTTTCAAGCGTTTCTCTTTGGTGAACTGAATTACCTACTATACTATGTATATTATTATTTATTTAGGATTCCTTACAGCATGGTATAAATAGAACTCAGGACCTCTTCTGAGTTCTATTTATACCATTTCAATATTCCTCCCATCTGTTGAATGCCAATGCCTGGCGGGACTAGAACCCACCAGCAACCGGCACGTAAGGTAGATGTACTATCAAATCCAATGAGGCATAATACGTTAAGTAAAATATATTTGACGGAATATGTACACATATTATGTATGTAAAATATTTACCGGTACTTTCAAGTCGAAAAGTGCCAATTCAAAAATATGTTGTGCCAAAACTGAAGTAAATCGAATGCCATTTACATATTTGCTCTGAATTTGTAAAATTCTATTGAAAATAAAACTGTTGTTCTAGAAATATTCAGTATTTTGAAATTGTACAGTCGCGAACGACTTTAGTTTACAATATATGAATTCCGAATTTATATTCTTTGTTTGAACATTGGTGTGGCTTAGGTTTATAGAAAAATCGGTCAGTGCGAGTGGAAGTCGCATAGAAAAGGTCTTATGTTTCCCATTTTAAAATACTGGGCGTCAATGCAGAGAGGAAGCGGAAATGACATTGTGTATTGCAATTTATAAGCTTCCTTCCTTTTATGATTTTTAAAATTCGAACTAATGTTTTCCTTTTATATTTTTAGTTTAACCTAATCATATTCATACCTTTTTACCTGATATTTAACACTAAGATATTTACATATAAGACACATATTAAGAGAATTAGAAGTACGAAAGGCGTTCGTTATTATACAGCGATATCTCCTAGACAACGTCTTTAGAGCAAAGAACTGGAAAGAGGAGTTTTTCTCCCTTTAAGACATTCTAAATTACAAAGATTTTTATTTTTATATTTTTCAGACATTATTTATCATATGATATTTAAACTATTGTGTCATGAACATGTCTTCCACAATTGCATAAAAATCCTCTAAAGTTTTATTATACCTGCTGTCGGTTTTTATCTATGTCATTTTATATTGATCTAACTAATTTTAACTACTATTTCTACCAGTTTTCTAGATTTAGTATTTTTTTCTTCAACTCACGTTTCAACTTTTCTTATAAAAAATTGTTAAATTTATTTAGCGGTAATTATCCTTACATTGAAACGTAAAGGTATTTGTAAGCACATTTGGTCGAAATAGGTACACAGAATCGTAGTAGAAATAGTACAGTACCTAAGTAGATCCGTACCGTCAAATTGGGCTATCAAATTGTGCACAATAACTACTTCATTTCAACCTGTTTGGTCCTGTAATTGAGTATTACATTGTTTTGCCAAACTAACTGCAACAACGGACTTTACCATCTCCAAACAAATGGAATTCCGGAGCAATCTGACGAGGTAATCAAAGCAATCTTAGCAGTGCACTTCGTTCGTCAAACATGTTTAGTCCGAGAATTCTCTACAATGGAATTACGTAGACCTAAAGTTATATAGTTTACTAGCTTCTGCCCGTGACTTCGTCTGCGTAGAATTAGTACTAAGGGTAGCTTATTTTTGAACCGAGCTGTTATTTCATCAATCTCCGCTTAATGGCGCTGCACTCAAGTCAATATAATATTGTGATATTTTTTAAACCGTTCGTCCAAATTACTTAGTGTAAAGGACAAAGTTTTTCTATATTAAATACTGAAAGCGAAAAATGTATCAATTTTGATAAGAATTAGCTAAATACTCTAAAAATTGCAATTGAAAAAATGAATCAAATTTAAATGTATTTATGGCTCATAGTTTAGGGTATATTCAATATTGGCTTCCACATAAAAAGTAGATATATGCTATCGCTGACTTTTATTTAGAACTATTTAAAACAAACAATATATTATATTCTTGTAACTCCAACGGTTTAGGCAGCGCACGCCAAAAAAGCCCTCAGAAGGCAGGTATTTTTCCGAGTTACTTGATACTTATCGTTATATTATAGCCAATATACAAAAACTATTTATAAATTATAGCCTATGTGTTATTCTCATATATAAGCTATATTACTGTAAAGTTTCATCAAAATCCGTTCGGTAGTTTTTGCGTGAATGAGTAACATCCATCCATCCTCACAAACTTTCGCATTTATAATATTAGTAAGGTAAGATAAGATAGTAAGATTAGTAAGATTAGTAAGATTAGTAAGATAAGAAGTAAGATAAGATAAGAAGTAAGATAGTAAGACTAGCAATACGGGGAGTATTTGCATGGATGCAATGTAGATGTACACGAATGTATAATATTAAATACTCGCTGATAATGCAGCTTTCTAGCGTCTCATTTGTCTATATCTAACATAAAAAATATCAGTGAAACGAACACAGAAATATGTCTGCTCCATGCCCCAAGGAGACTGAGGAATTCATAATCAAACAGACATAGACAGTCGAAGTAATTTCGTTTCCGTTAAAAATGCAATAACGGTAACCATTAACGTTAAAACTAAGGTTGTTAATTGCTACTTAACTAGCGGTTAAAGATTTCGCTTTACTAATTTGGTGCTAAATTGACGTATTAATTACCAAGTCTTGGATATAAAATCCGTTATAAAAGGAATCCTTATAAATTGAAGATATAAATAGTTCGTTAGTTGTTATTAGGGATAGAATAAGAATAAATGTATTAGGCATTTAAATATAATATAAAAGGAAAATAAGTTTGCAGCCGGCCTAGCATAACAACCGTGACAAAATTTTCTCGACCGTTATCTCGTGTTTTAATCGATTATATATCTCTTTATTTCTTCCGGGTCTAACATGACAAATACACTTAAAACTCCACTTTTAATATCAATAATAGATATATATTTTGTCGATCGAGATATCTTTTCTATCAAAATTTTCGATGTTGAGATATAATGTATCGAGATATCTTACATATTAGTTTGTCTTCTCTCATCCGCGACATATCTCGTGGCGGTCATGCTAGGCCGGCAGAACGACCTGTTGTTTTTGACGGGCTCGTTGGCGTTTTCGGTAGAACACCTACCATCCAATCGATGGGTCTCAATCCCACCGGGACGAAATGTTTATAATTTTCTATAAGCATGTTTCTGATAACTTCGGGCATTGAACGGGTGGGAGGAATATCGAAATTCGGACCGTGTAACCACCGTTCGTGAAGTGCATATTACGCGTTTCAGTTTCAGTCTATAGATTTAAGAATGCTCGAATTAAATAGTAGGTTGACAGCGCATTATTGACTGATGTTCTGTGGCTGAGGTATCACCTTCCATCAAGTGAACCTCATGCTTGTATGTCGATATGAAATATAAAAAACCTAAATGGTGAGGTTACTCAACTTGTACTATATTAACATTCTTAGATAGTGCTGGTTTTCAGAACCTCACCAGTGTTGAACCATCAGCCAAAAATGACAGCACAGTTAAAATTAACGTATAACCTAAAATTAGCTAAAATATAATAATTAAAACATTAAATAATTTTTTATTTAAACAGTAAAGTCTACAGTGACTATCTGTTTAATTGAGTTGTGCAAGATTGTATGTTATGTGGACTTCAGAATACTGTCATGATATCTATGTATATCTATACTAATATTATAAAGAGGAGAGATTTGTTTGTTTGTTTGTTACGGTTTAACTCAATAACTACCGAACCGTTTTTAAATCTTTCACATTTTATCAGCGAGTAAAGTTGGCTACTTTTTATTGGGTTTATACATCTACATTGCACCCGTGCGAAACCGGGGCAGATAACTAGTAATATCACTACGCAAAAGCTTCTATAAATTATTTAATAAGTTTTTCCTTATATTTGTTTTTGTTGGCAAGTTACAATGTTGAATATTTCAAAAATAAATTGAAGATTTAAACAGAAATATTCCTAAAATATTTTTTTAAATAAGATCTCACTTACGCGACATATGAAATCCGCTTATGGAAGTATCGTGAGATAACACGATGTTACAAAGGACGCGATATTCTTTGCGCGAAGTGTAGAAGAATATTAAAGTCAGTATAATGTTATTGTTGTAGAAACGGTCGCAGTAGTTACTAGTATTCAAGTTTGGAATCACTAGGGACATTTAAATAAAATACTGTATACCGGATTAAAACGCGATTTATTACACTAGTTTACAAAATTTAACTTTTTGGTTGTTGCCGTGAATTTTGTGGGTGATTTTGTTTACTTATGACATGGTCTTTTCAAATATACCCTCAGAAAATTTTGTGCAGCTCGAATATTTTTGTTTTCGACGTTCATCATTTATGCTGATTTATTCGTTAATAATGTGGGTGTTTCAGTGTGTAAAGATTAATTTCATAAGTTTTTGCGACATGAGTGGTTCAAGCAGAAGTTCTTTAAACTACCAACATTATTATTGCTATATATGTGGAGAATATGTGCTAAAAAATATAGAAAAGGTGTATCAGAGTGCGTTAAAAACTCCTATTTTTTCTACTTTGGGATGTCGCTGGATAAAAATTACAAGTCTTCGGCTCCTGATTGTGTTTGTAAATAGGGTGTTGAATATTTAAGATTATGGAAAGGCAGAAAAAAAGGTAGTTTTAAATTTAGAACTCCAACCATTTGGGTAGAACCACGAAATCATCTGAATGACTGTTACTTATGGTTTGGTTAGTGCCTAGTGGGCAGCAATATTTAGTCTAAAACTAACTAGTAGCTCGTAATAGAATTATTTTGCCTCCACTACATATTCAAATGAGGATCATGAAACAGTTTTTTAATGCACTCGATAAAAATGGGATCTACTTTTCCTACATTTGCCACAAATTTTCTCAGCTCACTATGAAAAAGATTAAAGCCAGTATTTTTGAGAGATCCTATATCATACAACTTCCAAAGATACTGAATTTATAAATTCTATGAATAATATAAGCTTGAATTAAGAGCATGGACAGCTTTCGTATCGATGATGCAGAACTTTCTCAGAAATAGAAAGTCAGAAAATTAAAACTGAACTTTTCAGAAAATTATACTGTCTTCTACAGACCTGCTTTTACAAATAGAAACTCTGAGATGCAATATGAGCATTAAATTCCACTTCCTCCGTAGTCATCTAGACAGGTTTTCAAAAAAAAATAGGAGACATGAGCGAAGAGCAGGGAGAGCGTATGCATCAAGATTTACGCGTCATAGAGGAGAGTTATCAGAGTTTTTTTGGATGTCTGACTAATGCTGGTGCCTTATACGTTATTTCCCTAAGTCCACACATAAGAGAAGAGCTTGAAAACGAAGTTTTTTGGAACTCAACGATTGTTTAAGTTATTTAATAAGAATTTTTCTTAGTAAATACTTATAATTTTCATTTTTAACCGTAACTACCCGAAACTCATAAACTAGAGCTGATAAAAAAAATCTACTTATATATTTGTAACTAGCATATCATAAGTAGTCGACAACAGCAAAAATTGTATCGGCAACAGATACACTGTAAACTAGTGTTATTTATATTGTTTAAATTATATATCCCGACGTTTCGGATGCTTTTCAACAATCGTGGTCACGGGGAGACAGGAAAATAAAAGTTGTGATGTTGGCTTTTTATGAATATTGATTCCTCCTACGTAAATTATAGTAAACAACAAAGTTAAATTCATAATATTGTCTTTTATTAACGCGAGTATCACACATTTAAATAAAATACTGTATACCGGATTAAAACGCGATTTATTGTTTAAATTATTTATCCCGACGTTTCGGATGCTTTTCAGCAACCGTGGTCGCGGAAGACTGAAAGATGACAGTTGTCTTATATTTGAAATGTCACAAAGTTGCCATATTTAATTCAATTAAATTAAAAAATAATCTATTAATTTAGGTAACACAATGTACATCTATGAACGTCAATAAAAAATAATACATATTAAATTACTAATATTACTAATATTAAATGCTTCTAATTTTACATTTACTACCAGTTCACAAATCAAGGGCGTAGAGCGGACGAGAAGAACTGGCAAGAAACTCGCCGCCAAGCTTTTGTTTTACAATCTTTACATATTAACGCCATCTATTCCTACGGAGTTGATATTTACTGTAATTTTCAATATTATGACAATATTGACTAACGGTGTCCTCTTGTTTTTTAGTATGTTTGATTTTTACGTTTAATCCGTACGTTTTAATCCGGTATACAGTATTTTATTTAAAAGTTAAATTCAAACACTAAAAAACAAACTGTTTCCCAATACTGCCATAATATAGAAAATCACATCAAATAATATATAACTCCGTAGGAATAGATGGCGTTAGTATGGCAACTTTGTGAAAATTCAAATCAGACAGCTGTTATCTTTTAGTCTTCCCGTGGGCACGGTTGTTTGAAACCATTCGAAATGTCCGGATAAAGAATATAAGTAATAAATCGCGTTTTAATCCAGTTCAAGTTATTATTATTTAATGTGTGATACTCGTGTTAATAAAAAAACAATATTAATTTTCAGATATGGAAAAACAACTACACTTACTCTACATCCAGCTACTCAAATTTACATGGATATTCGGGGTTTCACAAGTAACCTGAAATATCAATTTTGAAAACTAATTATTAACTTCAAGTAGGTATATTCAAGTTGGAAACTAGCGATAGTTTTATATGCAATTATACTTAACATTGAAGTTTTAACAAAATTAAGTTAAAAAAGTAATCAATCTTCTTGTAATATAGGCGCAATGTATTCATAATTCAAAATTATTTCAATAAAGTTTGTTTTTGCTAGTTTGCGTGTTGGGTAAATTGCGCCTTGCGTTCTATCAAAGATTTATTATTAATTTCATTATATTATTATCTTTAAAATAAGAACCTAGTGTTTGGTTTTATCAACTTTGTTTATTAGAGGCAAATGGCTCATAGTACATTTGTTCTGCCCGCCTAGCATGACCATCAACAGATATCTCGGGACGAGTGAAGACAAACTAAGATATAAGATATCTCGACATCGACAACTTTGATATACCAATATGTTTACTTTTGAAATTAGAAGTCTAGTTTTAAGTGTAAGTGTCATGTAAGACCCGGAAGACATAAAGAGAATCGATTAAATCACGAGAAAACGGGATGACAAAATTTTGTCGTGGTTGTCATGTTAGGCCGGCATGGGTCACGTTTGAGTAATCACTATCACATATAGACAAAAGACACTGAAACAATGATTAATCAATCTTCATTTGTTTAACATTACCGACTAACAACAACCTAATAGCATAAGTTTTGAAGGATCCATAAAATCAGAAGTCGCTCAATTTCCCAGAGGCAGCCGTGATGTGAATGAGTATAAAAGATAGAGGAAAAACTATTTCCGCAGCTAATTGCTTTCGCTCTGACTCGACTTGCCGAGACTCAACGGGAATATAGAGCGCTTGTATCGATTTTTTACTGAATACGGATGTTCAATTTTAAAATAAATAGTGGTAGAATGAATTTTAGAAGTCACTTTCGATTCTTTTAGTCTGATGAAGTCGCTAGTGTGTTGGGTATGTAGTTAACAATTATAGTATCAAATATCGTCGGTTCAAAGGTAATACTCACTGCGTGTCATTATGAATAACAATATTTTTTGTCATGATTGCTTATTTAAAGCGTAAACCTACGTTAATAATAAAGTACTCAATGCGTATTGTGGTCCATAGCAAAACTATGAAATACAATACGCACTTAGTAATTTGTTCTTATCATAGAAATAAGCAATCGTGACAAAAATATTGTTATTCAAAATGACGCTTGGTGAGTTTTACTTTTGATCCGTTCGTTGGTCTGGTCTGGTTCTGAATACTTAGTTTGGTATGTTTATATCGGGATATAATTTTTGGCTTTTAGATTTTTTTAAACGTAACTTTGGAAACGGTAACTGCTCTTCGATAGGCCACTGCGAAGCGTTATGGTAGCGACCTCGAAATGCATAAGCGAAATCGGTAGGATCACAAAGTTGCCGTATTAACGCCATATATGTCTACGTAGTTGATATTTACGGTATTTTTCTATATTATGGCAATATTGACTAACAGTGTCCTCTTGGTTTTTAGTATGTTTGACACAGGGTTTTAGATCTGAACGGCTATCTGCGGCCACCTAGTATAGAACTAGGTACATATGCTTGAAATTACAATAAAAATGATATGCAATTTACTTAAAGTACCTAATTATAACTAATAATTCATACATTGAAAATTGAAAATGTCAATATCGATAATTCATTCGGATATTAAGTCCTTTCATGTAATCTATTATGGAAAGTCGTCATTCGGAATAATACGTTTTATTCAAACAAAGTAAATGAGAAATTAAAGTTTAACATCATTAAAAGGAATGAATAAACCTTCGTTTTGGGGAGGACGTGAGCTCATGAATTTTTTATTTGAAATTTTAAAATTATTATTCGGGATATAATGATGTGAAATGCAGTTTTCATCAAGTATTTTTTTTTATGACAAGTTTTCTACGAGATTATTTTGCGGTTGCATTTCATTTTTTAGTATCATGGAGGCTGCTTCATTCACTCTCTAATTTTGTTGTTTTGTGTGTTACATTTTTAGGTCAAACAAGGGGACCCAACAGATGTTGTCCTGCCCAAATGTTGGATTCAAAAATAAAATAAAATATTTCTAAATTTAAATATGCTATTTCCCCACTTCTATTATATAATGTGTAGTATGTCACTAATTTACAGTGGACATCAATTATTACAAAAAGCCATAAGCGAGCGTGAAGTGAGCTAGATGGCGGAGTTCAGAACCTAATTTCTTTTAAAATAAATACTCTGCATACATATTTTTATCGTGTATATTTACGATTTAATAGTTATTCTGTTTAAATAAAATACTGTATACCGGATTAAAACGCGATTTATTATTTATATTGTTTAAATTATTTATCCCGACGTTTCGGATGCTTTTCAGCAACCGTGGTCGCGGGAAGACGCGTTTTTATCCGGTATACAGTATTTTATTTAAATGTGTGATACTCGCGTTAATAAAAGACAAAGTTATTCTGTTATTCAGGACATAGAGAAATCCAACAAATAAGAGATCATTCAAATCTGTGCAGCCGTTCTTGAGGTATAAATGGCGTAACTAACACGACTGTTTATTATATTATCAAATATCGACAGAGGGCCGAGAGGTTCACTTGATAGCTGACTTACTGAAACAAACTTCATGAACAAACTATATTTCATTTAATGCTTAAGAGAATCTCATTGCTTCTTTGAGGTATTTCAACACTCAGAACCGACGGAAAACAAACCTGGATAGTGGGTATATTTAAAAATATATTTTATGATATGAACGTCCATGAGCGAAAGTATTTTTTTCTTTTTCCATAAAAAATATATTGTACGAGTCCATTATGGCCGACGCCTTTAACGAGTTATTTATGAATCCCAATTCTCCAAACAATTACACAGTGCTATTGGATATCAGATGTAATCAGGGACTAGTAATCAACTTGGTGAGGAAAACTGACTTCTTGTCCGTATTTATAAATAAGTGTTCTAGGGTTCATGAGGATTCCTCTTAGTTAATGCGAAACATCCTAATTATTTCACGAATCCTCTTTCTCATCCGTTTCCATAAGATAAATTTCAAAAAATTCCTCATATTAAGCGATTTTTTTATAGAATATGAGGCAAGCGGGCAGGTGGTTCACGTGACGGTAAGTGAACACCGCCGCCCATGTACATCCGCAACACTTGGCAGATGCGTTGTCGACCTTTAATTTTAATTTTAAGATGAAGTGATAAACTTTATGGAGTAGTACGTCAGTATTTATCAGCCCCTCCATAAAGAGCCCCATGTCCCAAGGGACTAAGATTTCCTAAAAATAATCTTCTGCTTCTTTCTGCCCTGTTCTCTTTTACCATTATCTTCTTTCACTCGCCATAAGTCACACCTCTCAAACACATATCATTCTTCACACAGTCAATCCACATTGGCCTTCCTCTTCCCCTATACCCATCCACTTCATCATATTCAAAACTTTTTTAATTACATGTTGGTTGATTTTTATAGGGTTTAGCCTAGGAAACGCAGTGAACTAGCTGGACGTTGATGAAAGTAATATGATATGGACTTACGATGGATGATGAGGTGCTGTGGTTGCCCTCGACAGCGCTGCCTGAACACTTTAATCTTCTTCAATTACACTGGAGAACTCACTTTTAAAATACAAGCACACAACACACACTGCCTTGATTGTTTTATTAAGTTTTAATTAGTTTTAAAAGACGGCTGATGCGTCGGTTGCGCACACGTTGTACGAAGTGTTGTTTTAACTTCCGCCGCATAGAGGGCGTCCACGCCCTTCTACTATCTACCCTTTCCTACGTCCACGTAGGAAAGGGTAGATTTGGAGGATAGAAAGAATGCAAGCCGCAACACATGTTTTGCATATCTCCTCATAACATGTCCAAGCTAGACCTTTCAATTTTTAAAAAAAAATTAAAAAAAAACAAAAATAATTAAAGAAATTACTGATAATAAATTAAATAAAAAATAAGCTAATTATTTAAAATTAAGTATGTCTGGCGAAATATGTAATGCTTACGTTATTTACAAAGATTACCTCATGATATAATATGAAATATTAGGTTTTGATGAAAAAGCAGTTATGTTTCTAAAGTATTTATTTATCACCAGTTTTGTTTTCTTTATTAGGATCAGGAAGAAAATATACTACGCTGGCTTGACCTGAAAAAAGAAACATTGCATCAATAATTATAAAAAACATAGTACATATATACTTTGACTGCTACCCAAAATACTATTTTACAACCGTGCGACTAAAAGCTCGTACCGGTGACTCGATATAAATAACACGCAAAGGTGTTTACCGCACTGTCAGATCCGATTTATTTCGAACACGCATTCGTGTTAAATACGCATACTCGATTCGGCCGTAAAATACATACGTTGTGTTTTCAGCACTCAAAGTTCACGGGCATACGTTTTTAACGCATTTTTTTTAGAAGCGAAGGTGGTATTTAAGGTTCGGAGCATATGAAATCCCGTGATCGCTGCCTACCGCAATGGGAAAGAGGCGTGATGTATATACCTATGTATATTTTTAACGCTTACTTTTCATAATTTTCCAGACATAACACTAAGCATATTTTATCTTTACGAAGTAATTTAAAAGCGTCTATTTGAGACCTCATTAAAATTCTTATCCAGCTGAGTTTCTTCAGTCTGTTATTCTCACACGGCACGTTTTTGAACAAGCCATCACCATTTTATTATTAAAACGTTTAGAAATTATCGCGCATTTTAGGTGAATATTTTTGAGAAATATCTCATTAAGGCATGATCTTACTTAGACGCATTGTAAAAAGGTATTAAGTATAGCAACACGGCCCGGCTTCGCACGGATTCAATGTAGATGTAGTATATACACATAAATATATAGCCTATGTTACTCGCTGATAATGTAGCTATTGGTGAAATAATTTTTAAAATTGATCCAGTAGTTTTTGAGTTTAATCGTAACAAACAAGCCCAAAAGCCCGGTCAATAGAAAATCTTTATAAATTGTATCTTAGCTAGCTTAATAACAATTCTGATATATAAGCTATATTACTGCAAAGTTGCATCAAAATCCATTTGGTAATTTTGGCGTGGAAGAGTAACAAACATCCATCCATCCTCACAAACTTTCGCATTTATAATATTAGTAAGATAGGATTTATAAATTATAAAATTACGTAATTATATGACATATAATAACGTTAAGAGCATATTATTATTTTATAATTGGGCAAGCCGGGCTTTCGGGCTTGTATGGTGGTGACACTGATTAGAAACATTTAAATACGCATAGCTTACACTAGAATTATATTTAAAAAGGCAATTTCCAAGTTCCCTCGTGGGACCCGGGGCAGACATACATATATATGTGTCTGTTTCACTGATAATTTTCCTCTACAGGTGATCAATCCTTTGTGACCTACCCAACCAAAACTATTTATTCTCTCGTTTCCCCGGGATTTGAATCCGGAACCGCCCATACTAAACGTAAGGCGAAAACCATTCCAGTCTATGGCGAGATTTCTTGTCTATATAAATGAATTATCTATAGACTGTGAGGTACTCACATAATGAAGCGATGGATAGAGTAAGAAAAGGCGCCATACATCCCAACTCTAATAAAACAGGAAACAATATGTTACCCAGAAGTGAACCAAGACGACCAACAATCATTACTATGGAGAATGTTAATGCCCTGAAAAGATATACTTATTAAGATACTAGCAATGTCGGCTTCACACGCGTGAAATGTAGATATACTATACACAAAAATAACACTGTTCCTCGCTGATAATGTAGCTTTCTATTGGTGAAATAATTTTTAAAATCGGTCCAGTAGTTTTTGAGTTATTCATAACATACAAAAATCCAAATCTTTCCTCTTTATAATCTTAGTATAGATGATAATACTAATTCATCTTGACCCTTGGAAGTCAAGCACTTTATGCACAATTTACTTAAAAACCCGACGTTATTATGAAATGAGCTAACGATTTTTTTGAATCAATATGACTTGAACCATCAAGAAGAAAGCCTAGCCTACCAAAAAGGCCGGCAACGTATGTGCAGAACTGGTGTTGCGGATGTGTATGCAGACGATGTTCACTTTCCATCAGAAGAAAAGAAACTGTCGATTTTCAACTATCAACGCCATCTTTTGAGATTATTGTTCGCCTTCAATATGCGAAGATACAACTTTATACCGCTAGATGGCGCAAGTATCACTATGTCATTATTAGGAACTCGTACACGTTATGAGTACTTTAACACGTTGACTGCCGTGTCACCCGTATTCGGGTGATAGCAAAAGTTCTCATCAGGCCACGTCACCCGTATTCGGACGACAGCAAGAGTTCTCATCGGGCCGTTTCCCCCTTACTTCCCTGACTCCTTCCAAAGAATTTCCAAACATGCATCTTACAGTGGCACGGGTGTCCTGACGGGGATTTCGCTGTAAACACGCGTGGCAGTCAACGTGTTAAACGGGATTTCCCACAAAACACATTTCTCGTTTAGTGACAGTTTTTTTTTCAAGGTGCGATATGTATAGTCTGAGTAACAAAAACTCACCTTAATTTTGTAGGAAAAATCCTGACTATAATATTTGACTGCAACGATCCGTTCGCTTGCATGAAGGCGCAGATAGCAGATATCAAAATTGCTATTTGTATTGAAGAATTCGTGAAGTACAACCCTATAGCACACGCAGCACAAGATAGCTGCACTATAAATATCAATAGTCGGTGACCCACTAAGTGCACTAAGACACTGGCAACCCCCACGAAAACAAGACTGGTGACCCCTAAAAGTATGGAATTTACATAGGTCTCTGAGCCACTTACTTGCTGAAAAAAAATTAGTTATTAATTAAATAGGAATAATCTAAATTAAAATATAGGACCTCTGATTTACTTTAAATAAACGTTTGATAGTTTCCCGGGATAAATAGCTAGTTCCTTTATCCGGGGCTTAAACTAACTCTACATATATCTAACTCTTGACGGGCTCGTTGGCGCTTTTGGTAGAACACTTGCCCTGCGCACCGATGAGTCGTGGGTTCGAATCCCACCCGGGACGACATAATTATAATTTTCTGTAAGCATGTTTTCCCCACGTCTGGTAACTTCGGGCATTGATCGGGTGGGAGGAATATCGAACCGGACCTGAATCCTGACCGGATAACGAACCACCTTTCATAAATGGAAAAACCGTTAAGTGCATATTGCGCGTTTCAGTTTCCAAGTAAAAAGAAGGTCGACAGCGCATCATTGACTGATGTTCTGTGGCTGAGGTATCACCTACCATCAAGTAAACCTCATGCTCGTCTGGTCAAAAATGTGGAAGCTGGTTTTGGATAACATTTTTTTTTGTATCCGAAAAATGTATGAAACGTATGAAAAAACAATATTACCGGCACGCAAATATCAGAAGATAGTATCTCATCGTATACGCTTATATTCGGAATACTTCTATAGTTTATCATTTCACAAAATTGTGACGAATGACCGTGATCTTTGTAGTAATGTTCCACCGTTGTAGATATTTGTGGATACCATAACCTTAGGCATGTGTAACTGAAAGAAAAAAAAATATATAATTAACTTTCATTGGATGATTTATCTATGTTTATTAATTTATATAAATCATCCATATAAATGTTTATGAATGGATAGATTTGTTTGTTTGTTTGTTACGATTTATCTCAAATACTACTTAACCGATGTTAATACCAATACAAAGGTACGTTATCAGCAAGTAACATAGTATATCTACATTGCACCCGTGCAAAGCCAGGGCGTGTTACTAGTTTATCGACTGGCGTCTGTCGATATATAACTTTGTAAATAACAAAGCCAGCCTACCTAGCATTACTATTAAGAGATATCTCGCGGAAGAGTGAAGACAAACTAAGATATAAGATCTCTCAATATATCACACAATTTTGATAGACAAGATATCTCGATCGACAAATATCTCTACTTTTGACATTAGAAGTCGAGTGTTAAATGGAAGTGTCATGTTAAATAATTCTGTTTTAATTGAGATAATCGATTAAAACACGAGAAAACGGTCGACATAATTTTGTCGTGGTTGTCATGCTATGACTGTAATATGTTTGTAAGTAGACGCGAGTAACACTTACGTAGAAAGACAAACAAATGTCATACTGCACAGCAATATAAGTCGATAAACAACGACTTTATCAAATAAATGTTTGACTTCAAACATACTTTTCACTATTTGCTTCTTGAGATTTAACTTCTTGTCTGATTTATTCATTGTTATTCCACATTTTAAACTTTTTATCTGAAATTAAACATACATATAAACAATATAATGTATTTCCTGAAAGTCAAATAATAGATTGTTTGCCAAGGGAGCAATATGTCACTCGAGTTTAAAATAGTGTCGCTCCCGAGGTGGACACTACATTTTATCACGTCTATGAGAAAATAAGTAAGTGATATGCATGACGTAGAATTACGTTTTACATACACTTAGGATCATTCTTAAATCCGTATTTCAACAAACAATAACAAGGAAAGGAAAGAATGCGTTTCGCGCGTTTTTACTTTACAGAAAACTTTTTTTTATTTGGTCCGTGCGCGAATTATTTTTTGACAGCCAGTAACATTTACGTACAATTTTCGTGATCGATCTCTTTGGTGATTGAAATATTTACAAATCATATCCGCATTCCAAATTCAAATCACTTTTAATCCCTAAGGATTAAAAAGTTATTTTAGCGAGTTAGTTGAGTTCCTTTTATAATTGAAATATCAAAATTAATCCAGCCTCGATATTTGTTCCTTTTGGTACAATTTTTTTTTTGATGATCGTCTTTTTGTTTAAAGTTTGTACATATTTAAAATTCGCAAATCAGTCAAATATTTATATTAAAAAAATATATATTTGATGATTTGAATTCTAATAACAATATAGTATAAAAAATAATCAAAAATATTTTTGACATTGTAATGGTTCTCGGGTTTGAATCCCGCCGACATTATTATTTTTCTGTAAACAGGGACATCGTATATCTAATTACTTTCGTCATCAAATGGATCGGAAAAATATCAACATTCCGGCGGGATGGAAAAGCCGTGAAAGCAACCTGTACTGTTTGAAGAATAATTATCCTGTGGAGAGCTATTAACAACAATCAACCTTACGCTTGTCTGTCAATATCTGACACAAGCAAGTAAATTGGTTTTGAATACTTACAGGAAACGTACTTTTGTCTTTTCCCGTGTTTTCATGGTAAATAAGTTTTAAAACTTCCAATGCTTTTTCGTTATGCCCCTCTGATAGTAAAAACTTTGGACTTTCTGGTAACACGTAGTACATAATGAACGCTAACAGACTCCATATCGAACAAACATACAAATAAATATTCCACGAGTGAATTTCTGTAAGTAATAAAATTGGACATAGATTTTTTTATTCATCCTTCTACAACACAATTTATTTATAAATAAAAAACAAGAGGATTTGTTAGCCATTTTATGAAAAACTAGCAACGCGCCCCGGCTTCACACGGGTGCAATGTAGATGTACTATACACAAAACATAGCCTATGTTACTCGCTGATAATGTAGCTTTCAATTGGTGAAAGAATTTTCAAAATCGGTCCAGTTGTTTTTGAGTTTATTCATAACATACAAAAATACAAAAATTCAAAAATACAAATCTTTCCTCTTTATAATATTATATTAGTATTAGTATTAGTATAGATTAGTATAGGAATAGATGATGTTAATATGGCTACTTTGTGATAATTCAAATCAGACAGCTGTCACCTTTCAGTATGCCCGTGACCACGCAAAAATATTTTTGTCACTAATGGACATTTTTATAGGCAAGCAACGCATCTGGAAATTCTCTGGTATTGCAGATGCTCATGGGCGGTGTTCATTTTCCATCAGATGAACCACAGGCTCGTTTGCCTCTCTTTACCTATTTTTTTTTTTTTTTGAAAAAGAAGGGACCTTACCAAAATAACCTTTCCATATAACAAAATGTAACTGAGTCTGTGGTAAAATTGCCCAGGACATCAACGCAACTATGACAATCGATAGAGACATGAATGCACCCAGCAGTAATAAAGTTCTGTCGCGTATTTCTTTGTGAATGAACTCTGACAGCATCGTAGATATTGCTGTGAATGATAAGCTCATGCTGAAACAAAATACGAATACGACTATAGCATGACTAGCAATCCGACCCGGCTTCGTTGATTGCTTTCTGTTGGTAAATGTATTTTTAAAATCGGTCGAGTAGTTTTTGAGTTAAATGTTCACAAACAAATCTTTCCTCGTCATAGTATAATAATATTATTCATCATAATGGATAATAAAATAATCATAATAATAATATAGTAATATTGTCTTTTATTAACGCGAGTATCACACATTTAAATAAAATACTGTATACCGGATTAAAACTATATACAAATAATAAATCGCGTTTTAATCCGGTATACAGTATTTTATTTAAATAATATAGTAGTAATGATGTATTTAAATATCGAGGGTAAAATGATAAAACCCAATAAGTATCAATTTTTATTTTGAAGTTAAATTCAATTTTTAGACGGGCTCGTTGGCGCGTTCGGTAGATCATCTGCCGTGCGCATCGATGGATCGTGGGTTCGAATCCCACCGGGACGACATGATATAATTTTCTGTAATTATGTCTTCCCCATGTCTGGTAACTTCGGGCATTAATCGGGTGTGGAGGAATATCGAAATTCCGACCGGGTAAAGTACCACCGTCTATAGATGGAAAAACCATGAAGTGCATATTTGCGCTTCCCTCAAACCATGAGCCGAAAGTTCGTTTCCCCCTATTACATAAAAATATAAAAAAAAATATTTTGTTTTAATTTGAGTGAGTAGGTATACGGGATTACCTATTATATTTCTAATAAACATTTAAAAAAAAATAAGTAACTTACGCCACGCCTTGTAACATTTTAACGATAACAAGCATCCAATATGTCTGACTCGATCCTTCGAGTAAAGCACATACAAACACTCCTAGGTTTCCAGCTAAGAGAAAAATGCGTCGACCAAATGTATCTACTAGAAATCCGATAAACACACTTGCTCCGATCTGACCTAAAATTCAATAATTCAATTTGAGATTTGGTGTCTCATTTAATCTAATATATAAAATTCTCGTGTCACAGTTTTCGTTGCCATACTCCTCCGAGACGGCTTGACCGATTTTGATGAATTTTTTTGTGCTTATCCGGTATCTATGAGAATCGGCCAACATCTATTTTTCATCCCCCTAAATGTTAGGGGTAGTCCACTCCTAAATTTTTTTTTTATTTTTTAGACAAATTTTTTAATTTCTATTTTTTTATAATGTGGCATTAAAAAATACATACAACCCTAAATTTTTACTTTTTTATCACCAACCCCTGCTTTTTAGAAAATATTTACATGGCAAAACAAAGATTGCCGGGTCAGCTAGTTTATTATAAGTATTTTAAATTATTTTTTTACATAAAAAAGAGGTTAAATAGGAATTGCAAAATATGAAAAATTAAGCAGGTTAAAAATTTAAGGTATTATTATTCTTCGACTCTCTTCCACTGCTATTCTGACATAGTATTAATAAATAATAACTTGTACGAATAATTTATATTTCTTCATCACAATGTAACGGCTAGACTATCAAACACATTTGGTTGGCGCGTTCGGTAGAACACCTGCCATGCGCGATGGGTCGTGGATTCGAATCCTACCGGGATCACATGTTTATATTTTTCTGTAAAAATGTTTTCCCCACGTCTAGTAACTTCGGGCATTAATCGGGTGGGAGGAATATCTAAATTCCGACCGGGTAACGATCATAGATGGAAAAACCGTGAAGTGCATATTGCGCGCTTCGGTTTCAGTCTATGGATTTCCCAATGCTCAAAGTAAAAAATTAGGTCGACAGCGTATCATTGAATGATGATATTTGCCTGAGGTATCACCTACCATGAAGTGAGCCGCATGCTCGTCGGTCGATATCTGACGTAAAAAAAGAGTGTGTGTACTTATGTACACGCGTTAGAAGTTATACTTCTTTGGCTTATAAAAAATATGGCTAAAATGCAGTAGTGATTAACGATAAATATTAAAATACTCAAACTCAAACATTTATTCCACATATTACATAAAATTATAATGCTAAAAGATTAAATACACTAGCCATGTGGAAGGGAAACACACTTAGCATATGCTCCGACAACAATTTTTTGTCGACGGAGCGCCGGTTTTTAGTATGCCCCCGGAGCGACCTCTGGACTACCAGCTATTCCGCAAAAATAACAAAAAAAGTAGATTAAAAAATAATAAAACAATAAATACAATCTTATTATATTGTAGTAACATCTAAATCTAAACAATATTCAAATATAAGTTATATCTATATAAATATGCCAACCACCTCAGACAAGAAATAATAATAACAAAATAAAAGAAACAAAACAAAAATAATAATAATACCTAACTTACAATAACTAATCTATAGAATAAAATAATATTTATTTATTCACACTGTTTAATTGTACTGTGTTGAAACACATGTTCTAAATATAAAAATACTAGAATATACAACTTGAACATAGTTATCGATTTTCATGCCACCTAGAACTAACTTCACGATGTAGAATTCAGCCGGGCTAGCATGACCGCCACGAGATATATCTCGCGCGAGAGAAGACAAACTAAGATGTTAAATATCTCGATATATTATATCTCGACATCGACAATTTTGATAGAAAAGATATCTCGATCGACAAATGTATCTATTTTTGATATTAAAAGTCGAGTTTTAAGTGTAATTGTCATGTTAGACCCGAAAGAAATAAAGCGATAGTCGATTAAAACACGAGAAAACGGTAGACAAAATTTTGTTGCGCTTGTCATGCTAGCCCGGCAGGTGTCGGTGTGCGCGCGCATCGTAAAAATTCACTCTCATCATTTTTCTCCATCGCGCCAAAAGAAGTATAACTTCAAAAAAAACACATGCCAACTTTAATACATACCCAAAAATGGCATAGAGTTAAGCCAGCCTTTAAGCATCATATCCATACTTAAATCACATTCAGCTATCGGTAGAAGAAATGATGACGTAGTCGTGACGGTAACTGTTGCAATCATAGCGCAAAATGACGCAAAAAGCAATTTTATATGGAATTTACCAAATTTACATAGTTTTAAGGCTTCTTCTATAACTATCATCGGATCATTATCGTTTGGAGTTTCTGAAACTAAAATTTCCTTATATATTATGTAAAAATATTTATGTTATTTGTAAGCACCGTGACGTCAAGCGTCAAATAATAGGAGCTACTGAAAATCAGTGCTGTGGCATTACGTCACAGATATCCTGAGTAGCATCCTATTTCACGCACACTGCCACACAGCTACTGCGCAGATATTTAAGTGAATGCATGTATATATTATAATACGAGGGTAGCTGCGCCCGTAACGTAAACATCGTATTATTTTTGCTCTCTGATAATTATTGAATTTAAATTGTAAAAGTAGTGTTTATCGGCAGTGGTTAATCTAAAGATTCTTGTGTGTGTTTGTTTTATATTTATCTGGATATTTACGAATCCTTAGTGCAAGTAACTACTACTTTTGCCTTAGAATCGTGGCAACTTTTCTGTGTGTCTTACTGTCAAACTGATACAAGTAATTATTGCGAAGTAGCTCACCAAAATGAAATGTTATGCATGCAACTTATCACTAAGAAGAGAGGAACAGCTGGTCTGTGTAGATTGTATGGGTACTTATCACTATATGTGCCTAAACATGACGGCCGCGCACTATAATATGCACCTGAAGGATTCAAGTACTTCTTGGACCTGCCCTTCGTGTAATAAAGTAAGTTCTCGACGTAAAGGTGACGACACCCCTGTGCATAAACAACATGAGCATTCGTCCATAGAACGGTCATACGAAATAAACAATATGTCATGCGACTATGGCGATGCAGACATCTCAGCACTTGCAAATAACTCATTAATTGACCAGATTGGTGCTATGCTAGACTCCAAGCTCGATCTTAAACTTGACACTAAGTTAAGTGCTATGCAAGCTAAACTCACTCACGATTTTAGAACTGATTTAAACATGGCCTTGGACAGAATTAAGAAAGAATTTACCGAGACAACAGACTGCCTACAATCTCAAATAATTGAATTAAGAAATGAGCTATCAGAACAACAACAAATAATTCAATCATTACAATGTGAGCACTCCAGCTGTCAATCTAACCATGAAATTTCCGATTTGCGTCATACTATTGATTCATTGCAGAGTGATATCAATGACTGGAAACAAGCGGACCTCGCAAACGAACTTGAAATATCTGGCATCCCCGAGCGCGACTCGGAGTCCTTAGTGCACACTGTTCTAACTATTGCATCAAAAATCGGCGTTAGTCTTGATGAGTGCGATATCTCGCACGCGCAGCGCCTAGGACCTCGACGGCCGACTGAGGGAGCCGACGGCGTCACCCCATCGATCGCCGGGCGCCCCTCCAGACCTCGTCTTATCGCTGTTAAACTCACGCGCCACTCAATTCGTAATGAAATGATAAAAATGGCTCGTATTAAACGCAATCTTATTTCTAGTGATATAGAATCTTCCCAACACAACCCTTTGCGCGTATTTATAAACGAAAGACTCACTAAATCAAACCGTACGCTATATTCAAAGGTTCGGGACCTTAGCCATGTTTATAAATGGAGATTCGTTTGGGTCAAAGGTGGACGTATTTATGCTAGGCAGCACGAAACCAGTCAAATCTGTTCATTTCGTTCAGAATGTGATATTTCACGCATATTTCATACTACATAGTAATGTTTGTAATCTAGAAATTATTTTCTGTAGCTTAGGTTTTACTTTTTTCTCATTTGTTTCAATACTATATATTTTTTATCTCACTTATTTTGTTTTTAAGGTAATTAATTTTAATATAAAAACTGTTTTTTATCTTTGGAGCCATAGACATAGTAAGATTTTACTTTTAACTTATTTATCTATTAATCTTGTATTAAATTGTACGTTGAATAATGTTATACATATATTCGTAATTATAACGCTTAAAATAAAATATGTTACTTTTGTGATGTGCATTGTGGTGTGTGATTTTTCATGTGCATTATACCTTTATATGTTTATTTTTTATGAGCATAACATATTTTTAAGTAGATTCTTTCATAATGAAATTCTTTATATTATATTTATTTCAATATATTTTTACTATATATTATATAATAGTATTAAATGGCCATATAAATTATTAATATGTTACAAACGTATTATATTTACTTATTATACACTTTTTTATTTATCCCTAACGCCCACGCAACAACTGCCTGACACAATTTTTTTATGTTTGCTTAAAAATAGCGTCTGTGACGCTGACGATTTATTTTTCTTGATAACATAAATGGTGCAGTCACGTAATTTGATTGTTGGGCTTTATAATGCTGGGTCTTTAGGGAGTAAAGATGAAAACTTTCAAGTGGCCGTAGAACGACATTCTCCGGACATATTGGCCATAAACGAGACGTGGATCCGTCAGGGGCAGGAGGCACGAGCTCCTGTTCTCCCCGGTTATTCTTTTAGACACAAGCCACGTCCACCTGAATTAAGGACCAGAGGGGGCGGTGTTGGTTTTTATATAAAACGTGGAATATCCGTTCGTACCTGTTCTCACCCCATTGTAAATAATAGTGTTGAACAGTTATGGATAAAACTTAATATTAACTCAAAAAGTGTCATGTTAGGGACGGCTTATCGACCTCCATGGCTCAGTCTGGATGTCTTTCTGGATGCCCTCACCGAGTCAGTCATGTTTTTTAGTAGTAACGATTTTGTGATTCTTCTAGGAGACTGGAACGTCAATTTGCTAAATCATAACGATAGTAACGTTATTCGACTAAACACTTTTATACAATCAATAAATCTTACTAATTACGTTTTAGAACCAACGCATTTTACATCTCATAGCGAAACATTAATCGACTACTTTTGTACTGATGCTCCGGTTACTCATGTTAATATTGATCACCTTCCGGAACTCGGTGGTCATGCTATGGTAACTGTTGAACTAAAAATAAAGCGGCAAAAACCGCCACTCAAGCGCATAACATTTAGACCTTTAAAAGATATTGACATCAAATATTTTGACTTGGTTGTTTCCAATTTGCCTTGGAATGATATTGCTTCACTTCCTGATGTAAATAAAATGGTTGAAACTTTCAATACTTACCTAATTACTTTGTTTGATAATTTTGCACCTGAAAAAACTGAAGTGATTAGAGATGTTTCATCACCCTGGATTACAAGCAATATTCGTTATTTAATGCGTTTACGGGATAAGGCACATGTAAGTTTTAAGAAAACTAAAGATATTGTACAACGACGTGAGTACAAGGAGCTGAAAAACTTAGTTAATAGTAACTTATATTTTGAAAAAAGAGCTTATTTTGACACTTACATAAATTCCCAATTGAATAATTCGAAGCAACTTTGGAAAAATCTTAAAAATAACATTTTGCCTAAGTTTAAAAACGCAGTAGAAATTCCAGATCATTTATGTAATGTTGAACAAATAAATAATCATTTTCTGGATGTTCCCGGAGATGGTAATGTAGATCCAAATACTTTCTCTTTCTTTGATAATAATTTATTTTCTTCTAATTCCTTTTCATTTGAACCCGTTTCAGAGCACTACATCGCCAATATTATCCTGGCCATTAAATCGAATTCAAAGGGTTTTGATAATATTTACAGAGATTTAGTCATACTCACACTTCCTCACACGCTTGCAATTATAACTCACATAATCAATACATCATTACTTACTAACACTTTTCCATTAATCTGGAAAGTTGCTTTAGTTAAACCAATTCCTAAAAATAATAACCCTACTAACATTAAAGACCTAAGACCCATTAGTATTTTACCCTATTTATCAAAAGTTCTTGAAAAGGTTGTCTATAATCAGGTCATGAAATACTGCGAAATCTCAAATATATTCCCCTCTACTCAGTCCGGCTTTCGGAGACGCCGTAGCACTTGTACTGCTCTACTTGATGTCGTGGATAATTTGCTGAGTGCACGGGATAGCGGTATGCCCTCCATCCTTACTCTCCTTGATTTTTCGAGGGCCTTTGATTGTTTAAATGTGCCATTACTTATAGCTAAATTAAAATACTATGGATTTGACGCAAACTCTACAGCTTGGTTCAGTAGTTATCTGTCCGGACGTAGTCAACAAGTGGTACTGTCCAAATATGATGGTATTAGTTTTAAATCAGCTCTCTCAACTCTCAGCCGTGGCGTACCTCAAGGCTCAATTTTGGGACCACTTTTGTTCATTGTTTACTCAGCTGATATTGTAAAATCCATAAAATTCTGTCAATACCATCTTTACGCAGATGATGTTCAAATTTATGCACCTATCAGCCCTAACAGTATCAATGATTCTGTGGCTAGAATCAATGAAGACCTTCAACGCATTGCCTCTTGGTCTAGTAACAATTGTCTTGTCCTGAATGCAGCTAAGTCAAAATATATAATTACCGGAACTAGGAAACAGGTACTCTCAATCGAAAATTACCATCCGACTTTGACAGTCAACTCTAGTCCCATTGAAAGGGTAACAGAAGTGCGTAATCTGGGTTTGGTATTTGACAGTTTATTACGTTTTGAAAATCATGTGGCAGAAGTAGTTGGAAACTGTTTTTACCGTCTAAAACTTTTATATCGTATTCGTCCATACCTTTGCGTAGACCTGCGTGTCAAACTATGTGAAACTTTAATCTTATCCAAACTTAATTACTGCATATCTGTTTACGGTCCCTGTCTGTTCGATAAATCGCAACGTTTAGTACAACGTGTACAGAACGCGTGTGCACGTTTCTGTGTTAATATACCTCCTCGCAGTCATGTTTCACCATATCTGAACAAACTAAATATTCTCCATATGAAAAACCGACAAAAGTTATTTTTGGCCTGTTTACTATTCGACATAGTACACACTAAGCAACCTGATTACCTTTTTAAAAAACTTCTGTGGAGATGTGAAGTTTGTAAGAAAAATGTTAGGTGTATAAGTAAACTATTAGTAACACCTTCACACAAAACTGCATCTTTTAGGGGTTGTTTTAAATTCCAGGCTACTAAATGTTGGAATGACCTACCCCCTCCCCTCCAAAAAATGACATCGAGACTGGGTTTCAAACTAGCATATAGGTCACTGTTGCTGTCTTCTCAAAAACCTCCTCCATAGTGTTCTGTTTTGGCCTTTATTATTATTACATAATACATATTATTCCATAATGTTCACAGTTCTGTCACATAATACATTTATCATACTACATCGAATATATGGCTCATTTATTCTATTTACTTTTTATCTTATTTATTTTTAAAATCTATTAATATCTTTCTCTTATCTATTAATATATATCAATCACTTAATTATATTATTTGTATTTAGTTTTGTTTATTATTTCTTTTTATTCTTTATGGCTCCTATAAATTTATAAGCATATTTAAATATTTATTATAAATTGAATGTAGCTGGCGCAGCTACCTTACGCTCCGAAGGGGACTGGCAGAATTAACAGCGCTGTGGCATGAAAGTGTCACAGCATATGCTGAGCCAGTTCCTATTCGCAACCGCAGTGCACATTGCGACTTGACTGAATTAGCATAGATTTAGTTTTAGTTTGTTTAAGCTATTGTAATGTTGTACTGTGTTTGTGAATAAATGTTTTTATCTATCTATCTATCTATCTATCTATAATGTTTGTTTTAAATGATTATTTTGGTGAATGCAGATAATTGTTTTTTTTTCTCTGTATGCTGTGTTTTGTGTGTGTGAATAAAGTTTTTATTATTATTTTATTATTATTATTAATAGCTTATTTAGATTTTACCGCTTTAACACTGAGCCTCAGTGGTCCGATGTCCGGGTTCAAATCCCACGGGAAAACTGCTAACTACATAAATATGATAACTTTTTTTTGTTTGTACAATGTTATCTATCTAAAGAACATAATTGAAAAACGGGCTCATTGGCGTGTTCGGTAGAACACCTGCCGTGCGCATCGATGGGTCGTGGGTTCGAATTCCGCCGGGATGACATGTTTATAATTTTCTGTAAACATGTCTTTCCCACGTCTGGTAACTTCGAGTAACGAACCACGGTTCATAGATGGAAAAATCGTGAAGTGCATATTGCGCGTTTCGGTTTCAGTCTACCTACGGATTTTCAAATGGTCGAAGTAAAAAGTAGGTCGACAGTGCATCATTGGCTGATGTTCTGTGGCTGAGGTATCACCTACCATCAAGTGAACCTCATGATCGTCTGTCGATATCTAACATAAAAAAAATATTATTTAACAAAAAACATCTGCGTTATATTAGCTCATATGAGATCTTTATTTTATTATTATTTTGATATTTACGTATATACTTATTAAATCTATAAAAACAGCTTTTACTAGTTATTTCAATATAGCTCACCGTCATTTTGATTATTTTCAATATTCACATTCATTACTAATTCGAATTAAAATAAGAAATAAACAACAATTCAACTGGTTAACACAAATAATACTGAAACACAATGTCTTCAGTAAAATATTATGCAAACATTTAAATTGTGATAAATGTATTTGTATCTTGTGATAACTAAATAAGTTATATACTTGTATTACGACATAATATTTTACCATTATTACAAGGCATATATAATCTATTTATATATATATATATATATATATCTATTCTTATTTGGTTGTAGTCCGAAAAGGTCATGCCAAATTTTGTGATGAAATTTGGTATAGTCCATTTGACTATTTAGAGTTCCCTGAAAAGGAATTTTGATAATTCGCAATATTTTTCGAAATATATAATTATTTTATATGTTACTAGGTGACCCGGCAATCGTTGTTTTGCCATGTAAATAATTTCTAAAAAGCAGGGGTTGGTGATAAAAAAGTAAAAATTTAGGGTTGTATGTATTTTTAATGCCACATTATAAAAATAAAAACAAAAAAAATCGTCCAAAATAAAATAAAAAAATTTAAGGGTGAACAACCCTTATCACTTAGGGGGATGAAAAATAGATGTTGTCCGATTCTCAGACTTACCGAATATGCATAAAAATTTTCATAAGAATCGGTCGAGCCGTTTCGGAGGAGTTCGATCACGTACCCCGCGACTAGTGTTGCCAGGTCCGATTTGTTTTCAGTCGGTACATGAGGTCAAGAAAATCGGGATTTAGGGTTGCAGATCGGGACAAACAAAAAAACAAGGTGTTTTTAAATTAGGGTTTAATTTATTGCATTCTATATTAATAGTGCAAGTTTAGTTTTATATTATCTATATCAAATATGTCTTTATTCTAAAACAAGTAGTAAGTCTTGCTTGCTGTACTAGTGAAAATTAAAAAATAAAGTCGTATTTAAAGTGTACTTAAAATATTTACTTTGCCTTTTGAAAATGGCCTTTTTTTTTAAAGCATATTTATAAAATTCATTACAAGTCATACTGAAGTTAGTTTTTATCCATTACATTACGCTCTCTCGTTCATGCAATGCGAAGTGACGTGAAGCTGATGCCATTTTGAATTTGAAATAGTGACGTGATGAGTAAAAAATTAAAAACTACGCACCTACCTACTTAAAAAAAAAATTTATGATTTTCTTTTTCACTTTTTGATTTATCGGGACATTTGGCGTCCCGATTAGGTATAAATCGGGACGCGTCCCCAGACCCTTGAAAATCGGGACGTCCCGCGCAAATCGGGACACCTGGCAACACTACCCGCGACACAAGAATTTTATATATTAGATAATACAACATAAGCTGCTGTCATGTTGGACACAGCATTGATAATTTAGTTGTTTATTTGAGATTATTATTAAAGTCTTCATAGAGCATCATTTCCCAATTTACAAGAACTGTTGTTATAGGCATGGCATAAAAAGCACTGTGAATCCGTATTAACAAACTTCAATACTTATAATTAGACAGGAAAAACAAAATTTTAAAAGCAAAGGCTAACTCATTTATCGCGATGAATAGAAACTCGTTCGCGTTTCAAGATACTGAATTAAAATTTAAGTTTTAATGAATGCTCTTTAGGAACCTGTATTCGTTAGTTCGGCGGTTTTAATTACATACAAACCGTCTAGAGTACGTTGAAGATGTTAGTTTAGTGGCTTACAACCTTTTACAATGTACGACTTTTTTAATTTTTAGATATCGACAGACCAGCATAAGGTTCACTTAATGGTAGGTGATAACACAGAACATCAGTCAATGATGCGCTGTCGACCTACTTTTTTCTTCGAGAATTCGGAAATCCATAGACTGAAGCCGAAACGCGCAATATGCACTTCACGGTTTTTTCATCTATGAACGGTGGTTCGTTACCCGGTCGGAGTTTCGATATGCCTCCCACCCGATCAATGCCCGAAATTATCAGACGTGGGGAACATTTATAAACATGTTGGTCCGGTTTCGAACCAATTCAACAACCCATCGATCCGCACGGCAGGTGTTCTACCGAACGCGCCAACGAGCCTGTCAAAATTTTTAGAAACGAGACATAAATAATGTAAATATATCACAGCTAACAACTGCCCGCTTAGCAAGACCATTAAGAGATATCTCGCGGACGAGTGAAGACAAACTAAGATATAAGATATCTCGACATTGACAACTTTGATAGACAATATCAATCGACTATAGGTATCTCGATCGACAAATATCAACTTTGACATTAGAAGTCGAGTTTTAAGTGTAAGTGTTATGTTAGACTCGGAAGACAAAGAGTTCGATTAAAACACGAGAAAACGGTCGACTTTGTATCATGGTTGTCATGCTAGGCCTTCACAAAGCCTAATTTTCGTGGACATGAGAGAATCATTATCAATTGATATATTCAAATATTGTCTTCATAGTTTTTCTTTTTCATTAACCATTACATCAAAATGTCCGACCACTCTGAAAAATGACAGGAAATCGTATCGTAATCGCGTCGGATAATCTAAAGTTATTTTACCCAGAATAGTACTTTTTCAACACATACAGAGAAATTTACATGATCAAGCACCACCGCAGACCTCAAATGAGTCCTAAATTAGTTTAGTTCTTGGCTGCATATGCACATGCATATATTATAACCCATTTGATAAACTGATGGAATATCACTTAAAGTGTATAGTTACCAGGAAAGTGGTTTGGCGAGGAGTTAGTTTTATTGGTTTTATATTATACTAACGATTCGCCCCGGCTTCGCACGGGTGCAATGAAGATATACAATACAAATTATTTTTAAACAAACAACAAAAACCGACTTCAAAACTGTAACTTTTTTACTTTTTAGGTTAAGTTTGTACATATGTAGTTATAGTTTTGAGGTCAGTTTTTGTTTTTTGTTTAAAAATAATGTTATTTTTAATGTTTTGTAGGAATTGTATTTTTTAAGTTCTAGTAGGGCTACCACTAAACGTGCTGCTCAAATAAGACAGCGCAGTAAGTATTGACGAGAGGGAAGATCGTAAATAAATAAATAATGAACCTGTAGGGAAAACATGCTTACAGAAAATTATAAATATGTAATCCCGGCGGGATTCGAACCCACGACCAACGAGACCGCCAACACTATAATATTTTATTCATTTCTTTCATATTACTACGTAGCCTACAACGGTATCTATAATATAATATAAAGTAAATTTGATAAGATGCTGTAATTTCTCATTTGTTTTAAGATAAGTAATCATTACTTTGTTAAGAAAAATATCGCAAATACCACAGAATTTGAGTAACCTTGAGTTCCGATGGGACGCAGGTTCGTGTCCCGCTGGATTTAAGATATTTATTACTTTCTGTCAAGGATATACGAGTATGAACAAAGTGCCTCTAACATTAAGTTTGAACACTAAGAAAAGTTATTGGACATTATTTTAGTTTTTAAATAAATGAATAGTGTTGTAGGTATATCTATACTATAATATTATAAAGAGAAAAAATTAGTTTGTTTGTTACGATTTTACTCCAAAATTACTTGACCGATTTTAAAAATTCTTTCACCAATAGAAAACTACACTGTCAGCGAGTAACATAGGCTATTTTTGTATATAGTACATCTACATTGCATCCGCGCGAAGCCGGGGTGGATCGCTATTTTAGCATATATGTATCCGTAAACATATACTCTCTCGTCTGGTTAATTCGGACCTTAAGCGAGTCGAGTGAAAAAAGAAATACTGATCGAGTAACAAACAACCGTTTATATAGAAAATAGTATGCAGTGAATATTTTGCGATTGAGCTTAAACCTGTGGATTTCCGTATGATCGAAGTAAAAATATAAAATTCAAAACAAAAGCAATTTTTGGTGAAAATGGTGGCTCACGTGGTAGGCACCGCATCTCTAAGCCTTCTGATGTAGCGGATGTCTATATCACTTACCATCACTTGAGTCACCGTTTGCCCCCAAACGTGGCAACTAAAAAAAGTGATCACCGTCGCCCATAGACATCCGCAACACCAGAAGGCTTGCAGGTGCGTTGCCGAAAATAATTAATAGTTATAAAACGCCGTTCACGCCGTTGTGTGTTCGTGGCGCCTCCTATTGCGAGATTATAGAACCAACAAAGACTCAAAGCGAACGCCTCTTCGTTCATTCAAGTGTCATTCATCTTCGATTCGCGCCACATTCGTTCGTTGACTTCGTACGCTTCCGCACCGCATCTTACTAATTTATCGCATAATTAATTATTACAATCGCTTCAAATCATTTATAACCGTATGTGCTTGTGACTTGTGTAAACGAGCCGAGGACGAGCTGCTTTGTAGATGAGTGCTATCTATAAGAAGGTTGTTTTCGAACACACACGGCCGCTTCTGTTCTAGCATTTTATTTTTCTATTTTCCGCATTCCCTGGTGGGTCTTCAGCGCCACACTTCAAATGTTGACAAAAAATGGAACTAAAAACAAAAGATTATGGACGCAGTATTATTATTTTAACCAATTGCATGAATATCGATGCAAAGTCAAAGCAATAAGCATGCAAATACGAACAATTCTGTCGTAGAAATTTAATAAAAGACAAGAGAATTTCCTTCGCAATTTTATTTTACGAAAATGTTTCAAACGGCACGTTGGACTTTTATAATATTTCGGGATTTTCAAATAATGTTTTTTTTTTTCATGTCAGATATCGACAGACGAGCATGAGGTTCACTTGATGGTAGGTGAAACCTCAGCCACAGAACATCAGTCAATGATGCGCTGTCGACAGGATCTACTTTTTACTTCAAGCATTCGGAAATCCATAGACAGAAACCGAAACGCGCAATATGCACTTCACGTTTTTTCCATCTATGAACGGTGGTTAGTTACCCGGTCGGAATTTCGATATTCCTAACACCGGTTAAATGCCAGAAGTTACCAGACGTAGGGAAGACATGCTTACAGAAAATTATAAACATGTCCTGCGATTCGAACCCACGACCCATCGGAGCACATAGACCGTCAAAATTCTTATACTATAAAAGCTACTAAAGGTGGTTAAGGCCGATTTATATGATGCCGTTTTCTTGTACGTACAAGAGCAATAATTAACATACAACAATTGTAAGCAATTGTTAATACGCAGATATTATGTACTGTTTACACCAAGAAGTTTACACAAGAAAAACTTTGTATGACAGATCTATAATATTACGTGATGTTTAGACCATGCCACGTATTTATTGGTTCAATTTAATTGTTTGCAACCAGCAAGAAACTTGCATCGTGTAAATGGGACTTTATTGTCGATTCACTATCCAAGTATTCTGGCAGCGTAGTACCTAGAGATTTGGCGCAGGTTAGAAATTATTCCAGCCTCCATCGTACGTGACAGTTATTTCAAAACATATTTCTTAATTTTTGTTTAAAAAAACACAACAATAATAATAAATAAAATATAACAATAAAGCTTTTTTTTATGTCAGATATCTGCAGACGAGCATGAGGTTAATTAGATAGTAGGTGATACCTCAGCCACAGAACATCAGTTAATGATGCGCTGTCGACCTAATTTTTACTTCGAGCATTCGTAAATCCATAGACTGAAAACGAAACGTTCAATATGCACTTCACGGTTTTTCCATCTATGAACGTTGGTTCGTTATCCAGTCGGATTTTCGATATTCCTCCCACCCGATCAATGCCCGAAGTTACCAGTCGTGATGAAGACATGATTACAGAAAATTATAAACATGTCATCCTGGGATTCGAACCCACGACCCAATGATGCGCACGGCAGGTGTTCCGAACGAGCCAACGAGCCCGTCAAAGTTTGTCCCGCCACTTACAATCAACCCGTTTACCCGTTTATCCATATTTAAAAATTACTCAACGATGCCGCGTCAAATTATGCTCTAAAGTGACAAATGGCCAATTTCATAAACTTAATATTATAAGAACATCATCGCTTGAAGTTAGCCATTTTGAGTTGGTTCGTTACGACCTTATTTGGCATTCAGTACAGGTCGCAAAGTTAACGGTACAGAATTTCAAACAGCGAGTTATCACCGCTATGGGAGGTCGAAAATTATAAGTGTTTTTGTTTTAGACTCTTTCGTTTTATTACTGCGGTTTTAATTTGCGTAACAATAATAAATCAAAAGACTTTTGTATTGCATATTTTATTCTTTTCGCAAAGTTCTTTCGAAGAAGATTTAGTATTCTTAAAAATTATGTTTTTCAAACTGAGTAGGTAGGTGTGGATGTGTTCACGGCTCTTTCTGAAACCACTGTGTGGTTTTCTATACTAATATTGGAAAGATTTGTTTGTTTGGTTGTATACTTGTTTGTTTTGATTTAACTCAAAAACTATAAGACCGATTTTAAAAATTCTCATAAATGATGGTGCGATGACTTTAAAGAAACCGTAGGAAATCTGTGGTGTCTCAGTTGGATGGCAGGTTATTCAATATACAAAAACTGTTTATAAATTATAGCCTATGTAGTTTCATCAAAATCCGTTCGGTAGTTTTTGCGTGAAAGAGTAACAAACATCCATCCATCTATCCATCCTCACAAGCTTTCGCATTTATGATATTAGTACTTTTTTTCTCTTGACTGTAGTTACCTATAAAAAAGAGTAAGGGGATCCGACCGGAATGATAAAGTTTACAGTGGATCAGAACGGAGTTAAAAAATAATCATAACCAGCAGTGGATCCGATTAGGGGATCCAACCAGAATAAATCATAGTACAGTAGTAAGATAAGATTAGTATAGATGATACTTCGCCTAATGACTGTATAATAAATAAATTTCGCTACGAAGTTTTATATCCATTCTATAAAAAGCATGATTGCGTTTTAAGCACACTGTAATGCTTTATAAAGTCTTGAAACTACATAAAATAGTTGTAAAACAGTTTTCCTACTTCATTAGTATCCTCGTTCAAGGAATACTAAGTAGCAACTTGATTAATGTACCTTATTGCATAGTTTATGGAGTTTTTTATTATGAAGATAGGCTTTTCTTGTATGCATTGCTGAAACAAGTGAAATGCAAGTGTCATGAAAATCACCGGTGTACAGTCCAAACGTATATTTCCATTTTCAATACAGACTTCACTTCTCGTATATTCAACTACCAACACGTGCATACTTTTAAAATATCGATATTCACTTAGACTTTAGTAAAACAACTTCACAATATTCCCTTATACTAAATAGAACTTGACTGCAGCACGACTGCAGCCAGAATGATCTTTTTCTAATATTTTACTTTACAGCTAAACATGAATCGATATAGTTTCTACGAATGATTGAAACAAACTAATGACATGAACGAATACAATAAAGAATGAACTGTCGAATGAATTGAATGAATCATATTACTTCCAAAATAATAACAATTGACCATCTGAATTAAATACACTTAAAAGCATTAAAACAATATGTAAACTCATTATAATGAATATAAATTATTTCTTTTTTTAACACCAAATTTTATTACAAATTACATATATTTTCATAATTACATATGATTTTGCCTTTTAAAACGAATCACAACACAAGGATCAAAGCATATAGAATTCAGTGATCTCTGCCTACCCTAATGGGAAAAAGGTGTGTTGTATATGTATGTATTGCCTTTTTTATGTTAGATATCGACAGACGAGCATGAGGTTCACTTGATGTTAGGTGATACCTCAGCCACAGAACATCAGTCAATAATGCGCTGTCGACCTACTTTTTACTTCGACCATTCGGAAATCCATACACTGAAACCGAAACGCGCAATGAGTTTTTCCATCTATGAACGGTGGTTCGTTACCCGGTCGGAATTTCGATATTCCTCCCACCCGATCAATGCCCGAAGTTACCAGACGTGGGGAAAATATACTCACAGAAAACTATAAGCATATCGTCCTGGTGGGATTCGAACCCACAACCCATCGATGCGCACGGCAGGTGTTCTATCGAACGCGCCAACGAGCCCGTCAAATAGTTACAATAGTTTTATGAACAACCTTGATGGAATGACAAAATTCGATATTATTTCGTTTCGATAGTGTTTGTTGAACGAAAATTAATTCCGATTATCTTGACTTCTATAAAATGATAGAGAAAAATCTATAAATTTAATGCGCAAAGTGTTAATATTAATTGAAAGTGTAATAAATTTTGTCAAACAGTTAATATTCAACGTAGTTAAATGTATGAGGGAATAAATTAGATTTCCGTGAAAGTGCATCGTGGTAGCGTTTGATAAATTGTCCAATATTATCAACGAAGCTAGCTTTATTTACAGTACATAGCACTTACAGTTACGGTAATTTGCAGTATTTTTTAAATCTATATAATATACATACTAGCGACCCGTCCCTGCTTCGCACGGGTCTAATTTTTTGACAAAAAAAGCAGGGGTTAGTAATAGAAGAGTGAAAATATGGGGTTGTATGTATTTTTAATGCCACATTATAAACAAATAAAACAAAAAAATTCGTCAAAAATTAAAACAACCCTTATCACTTAGGGGTATGAAAAATAGCATATTAAATTTGGTAAAAATTGGTAAAGCCGTTTCGGAGGAGTACGGTAACTAACATTGTGACATGGAAATTTTATATATTAGAAGATTATAAATAGGAAAGATTTGTTTATTTGTTACAATTTAACTCAAAAACTACTGGACCGATTTTAAAAATTCTTTTACCAATAGAAAGCTACATTATCAGAGAGTAACATAGGCTTTTTTTATATATTCACTAGCAAAACGTCCCAGCTTCGCATGGGTGCATTTTTGCTAAAATATTTTTTTTACCCTCCTTAAAAAAATAATAATAAAAACTTACTTATATGTCCTTTCTAAGAATATGTGTACAAAGTTTCATGATAATCGGTTGAGTAGTTTTGGCGTGAAAGCGTAACAAACAAACTTACATTCACATTAATTATAATATTAGTAAGGTTTTTACCGACATATTAGATGAAGATCATATTGAAAATAGATTTTGCACATATTGCATAAAACACGTTGGGTTTTTTTTTGTTTTTCGAGTGTCGCGGCGGAAGCAACTCTTGTAACGAAAGCAACGCTTGAAACCGGTTAATTTTTATTTTCCTAAATACATGTCTGATCGAGATACCATGATATTAGTTTTAAAGAGTAATACACACTCAACTTACTACACAATTTTTTTCAGTAAATATATATGACTAAAAAACGAAAAAATATTAATAAAAACCTTTATTATTTCGGTTAAGCTCCCATAGTAAATTAACCGGTTTCCGAGCCCTGAACGATAGGGTTAAGCTGTGCCAATAGGCAATAGGGCCAACAGTAACATTCTATACAAAAAAACATCCGTGGTTCGGCTTTGGTATCATGCTTTTCGCCACTAAGAAATTCTATGTACTGTGGGCGAAATATTCATAAAATTAGTTACGCTAACACGAAGATATATTCTGTGAGCCTGATTGAGTTATCACGGAGTTGACTCTTTGCGGCTGTGTTGAATTATCTTTTCATTGTGATTGATGAATCGTTCTGCGATATTTTGATATAACGACGGTTAAGTTTTGGCGCGTTTGATAGAACACTTATTTTGCGCACCAATGTGTCGCAGGTTCGAATCCCACCGCTAATTGATATAATTTTCTATAGACAAGTCTTCCCCGAGTCTGGTCACTTCGAGCATTAAACGGGTGGGAAGAATATCGAAATTAAGACCGGATAGCGTACCACCATTCATGGATGGAAAAACCGTGGATTGCACATTGGGCGTTTCGGTATCAGTCTATGTATTTCTGAAAGCTCAAAGTAAAAAGTAGGTTGACAGCGCATCTTTGAATGATGTTCTGTGGCTGAGTAACCTACCATTATGTGAACCTCATGCTCGTCTGTCGATATCTGACATAAAAAAGAGTTAAACATTTTACATTCCTGCTGTCATAGATAATAGAGCTTTTTAACGTTATGGGTACCTAATCAATGTTCTTTCTTCTTTTTATTTTCAAATGTAAAAGTAACTTAATATAGGTCAAACATAATGCGTGTCTAAATAATTGATAATTCACTTAGAATCCAACAGGCGTTTCCGTCCATAATCTCTTATCCGCTTGTCTAAACTTGCTATTGCACGTTCCATTATTATTAATCGGAGTACACTTCACACAGACGAGGGGTGTTACGGAGCTTCGACTCCGGTTCCGAAAGGTCGGAACTTCCGATTGATTTTGGTTCCGATAAACTTGAATCGGAGATCGAACCATTTGAATTAATTTACTACTGTTTAAGTTTTAAGAAAATTCGGTTATTTAAATTTTCAATACCCAGCAAGGTGTTTTATTTGTTGGACTGATATGAATGAAACCAGGGAATGAATACCGGTTAATTTACTATGGGAATTATACCGGTATAATAAAGGTTTTTGTTAATATTATTTCGTTTTTATTCATATTTACTGAAAAAAAATTACTGTGGTAAGTTTAGTGTGTATTACTCTTTAAAACTAATATCATGGTATCTCAGTCAGACACGTATTTTGGAAAATAAAAATTAACCGGTTTCAGTCCCTGAATGTTTGTAATTTTATTTTATTACACATCTCTCTATTCCCTCTGCCTCCGATTCTCGTTCCGGTTCCGATTACGGTCAAATCAAATTTAAAAACTCCGATTCCGAATTCGGTTCCGATAAAACCCTCCAGAACATCCCTAACACAGACCACAATCATCGGTTGACTAATTGCTTCATGGAAAGTCTCATTGGGATCGCATTAATTATAGTTAAGCGTCGTTCTGTTGACTTATGTATTATGTGTTTCCTGTCCAGGTTAAGGCTGCCAGGGGAATGATAAATGTAAATATTTACCCAGGGGAATTTCTTTTTAAATATTTATTATTTATTACTTATTTCTAGATAATTCTGATAATGTAGCTTTATATTGGTAAAAGAGTTTTTAAAATCGGTGAAGTAGTTTTGAGTTTATTAATAACATACAAAATACAAATCTTTCCTCTTTATTAAACATATTTTTATAGAAGTATAGATGTGGATATGTGATATAAAAAAATTGTACAGTCGACAAAAACATATCATAAAAAAATAAGCTCCGTCGAATTATAATTTCGCAAGAAATTGGGTTGTAGAGCAAACGCGATGTTATTACGAACTGAAAACAAGTTGCAAACTTATGGATATGGGGTAAGATAATACAGAGTTCAGCTGAAGTCGACATCTGTTTTACAAATGTCGGTTAAAAGCTCGCCTCGATATTTAAGTCAATATCGAGGTTGCAAAAACTCAATAAGCGTGAAATTTTAGTATTAATTTTAAAAGTTTAGCGACAATTAATTTTTTTTTATGTAAAATGTCGACATTACATTACATTGCACCCGTATGAAGCCGGGGCGCGTTGCTATCTTAAATAAAATGATTTAACATCTCATACCTTTTGAAATCAGTGGACCAACGCTAACGTAATCAAATTATTCTATTTAAATATCAGTGACTTTACATTCAAATATGGAACGCAGAACGAAGAAATAGGTTCTAGTGAGACTAGCAGTCGTTTTATCATATTCTTTAGGAATATACAAACTTGAATGCCAACATAATCTACTTCACAAACATTCAACTACGGCAAAGGACTCTTACGCACTACGGGAACTTGTGGGGTTGAATATTGAACGCATCAAGTAAAATTTAACCCTTTGTGCCACACATTTTTCCTTCAGTCGGCTTGAAATTCATTACTCTGGGGTTTTTTGGCTGATTACAAATTTGAGCTCCTTATTTCAACATTCAAAATGGCGAATCCAATATGGTGGATAATATTCCCAAAACGGTGCAAATATGATAAAAATATATATTCTTAGATTTTAGAGGTTAAGTGTTATTAATTTCCTATAAAATCTTCAAAATTATAGATTGCGTATCAATACTTCTGCAACACCGGAGAGTGGTTCGTTATTGTCCTTTGAGACTTTGAGCAGTACTTATAGTAAATTTAAACTTCAAGTGTTTTAATCTTGTTCCCATAGTCAATTAGTTTCAATAAGCTAGAAGTCAACGATCATTTGAGACGTATTATTTTAGGTAATATCTTCTACAGTGCGAAACTAACATACTGTGTATACTACGCGTAGCGGAAGCCTGCCTCATGACTTATAGCTTTCAAGGGACACAGATAAAAGTCATAATTTTATACGACATATGTTACACGAGGATTCCGAGGAATAAAAATACTAATGCAGATGTATTTTGTAACGACAACGTTTTCTAATCTTAAGGAGGAATATATATTCACTTTAAAAGAGGTTTTAATAGCAAATTTTTCTTCAGCTTTGACTGGTTGACTTTAATAATATCCACATAAACTTCCTCAGTGGTAACACTAGTAACACGCTCCGGCTTCGCACGAGTGCAATAAAGATGTACTAACTATACACAAAAAATATCACAGAACATTTATTACATACATATACATCACGCCTCTTTCCCATTGGGGTAGGCAGAGATCACGGAATTCCTTATGCTCCGATCCTTACATACTTTCGTATAGCTTCATAGCTTTCTATTTGTGAAAAAAAAATTAAAATCGGTCTAGTAGTTTTTGAGTTAAATCGGAACGAACAAATCTTTATAATATTAGTATAGGTAATTCAAAATTATGATTGGAAGTCTACCACTGTACCTACCAGCTGTTGATAATGGGTTTTCGGAGCTTTTTCGAAGCTAGCTTTTGGGAGCCTACAAGCCTTGAACACACTCGCAACTCCTGTGGTTGAGTGTGCTTACGGGTTTAACACCAGGTAACTATAACATGTCATAAAATAATATTACACTTTTATATATTTTTTTCGTAATATTTTTACGATAAAATAGCATATCAGGTACGCTTGACACGTACATAGGCGCAAGTTACATAGCCACGACTTTTTGTCGACAGTCAAAGTGCCGTAAATCAAGCCACCCCGGTGTTTCATTGGTGCAAATATTTCCCGCTATCAGAACGAATGCTGTGAGCTACGGTTTACACGGCTGGCCAATTTTTTATGGAAAAAATTGACTAAATATTTTTGTCAGCATGGTTTATGTATATACCACCTGGTTGATATATGTCAAGCTATCAACAAGGTGGTCACTGAAAATTAATATTCAAATTCTTTGTCTCTGACAGAATTCTTAATGTGCCATATGAATTGGGTCATAATGTAGCTGAAACTTCGATATTCCATCTTAAGGGGGCCCTTCCCGGTTCGTCTATCGTCAACGCGAGCATGGTTGAAAAGCTTTATGTTTCATGCAGCGCATACCTCTACCGCTAACGAGTGAGTGAGAACGCGATAACATTGAACGAAAAATACTGTGCGGAAATTTCATAAAACTTGTTCTAGGAAATACGTGTTTTTCAGTAGTCCTTACAAGTTTGTGAAATATTTTTTTGAAATTCAGAATCTCCATTATATTTGCAAGGTTTCTATTACAACAAAATATTTATTTTCACAATTTATGAGTACATTATGAACGCCCAAAGATCAGGTATTTTTTTTGTAAAAAAGCTCATTTTTGGAGGCTTTACTGAATTTATTTCTGAAAATTTTGAGATTTTGTTTCGATAGAAACCTAGATAAAGTGCACAAGATACCTATTAGTTCAAAAGTTTCAAAGAAAAATCGGTTACATCGCCATAATCACGTACGAGCTTTTGTATGGAAAGCAAGTCGGGTTGGGCCCTCTTAAGTTGAATACTTTAAGTATATATACGTAGAAAATGTATATTTATAGACAGTTATAAATATTTTCAATCTGAGATTTTAAATCGCGGACCATCGAAACACAAGGCAATGTATGTATATAAAACGCAAAACCTATCCCGTCAAATTAGATATTTCCTTTGTCCCTCTTTAGAACATAAATTCCGACGAATTTCTATGTTTTTAGTACAAACTATATTTTCATTTCATTATTTAAAAATAATTCTTTTAACGTAGGATTAATTAATTAATATTGATGGTAACTAAATATATTGCGTGGTTATATTTAACCCTAATAGAAAATGATAGCATAATTTCAGTCCCTTCTCCAAAAATCAAAAAATCGGTGTCCATTATACAAAATATATTGGCCAATAGTGTAACAACCTGATAGACAGAGCTGGCCATTGGAAAACGATTTTTGTTTTATAAAAAGTCCTACCTCCATTGTATAAAAGTAACGCGTGGATAGACATATACGTGACTAATCGAATTTATTTGAAACGTTGAAAAGCGAAAAAAGTTTACAGGTCGTATATTAGAGTTCCGTACCCAAAGAGTAAAATGGGACCCTGTCTGTACGTCTGTCACCAGGCTGTATCTCATGAACCGTGACATTGAGATAGTTGAAATTTTCACAGATGATATATTTCTGGTACCGCTGTAATAACACATACAAGAAACAGAATAAAAAAAAATTAAGCAAGCTTTCATACAACAAACGTGATTTTTTTGCTCGCTTTTGCTCGATATTGATAACGGCATAGTGTTGAGCAGGACATACAAGAGGCGGTACATTTGTCCCGTACATTACCTCAAAATGTAAGAGCGGCTCGAAACTATAAAATGTATTACTTCAAATTTTATGTCACGCTCGTTTTTTTTCGATGTATTTGGATCCTAAATTCGTAATGTACATTTTATTTTTTATTGTTTTATGACACTAACAAAGTCATTTAGTACAAAAATAACCATTAAATGTCAGATTAATATTCGATAGTACAAATGACGCTCCGATTTTCATTCGCCTTCGTACTGGCTCAGAGTGAAAAAGAGGCTACTCTTACAAACTCTTTTTGAAGTAAGTACCTGTACTACCCAACACTATAACGGCAACAGATAGATGCTTGAAATATTCACAATATATTAAGTTATATATTAACTTTAAAAATAATTAACTAGGTAAATCAAAATAAAACAAGATCCCATACAACAGATATGATTTTTTTGCCGTTTTTACAATTTTCGCACTTGGCCGGTTTTATACATACATATATAACTATCTATCGGATAGAAAATGGTTTAGTTGAAAATTACCAAGAAAAGCCTTTGTAATATTATCTTTTATTAACGCGAGTATCACACATTTAAATAAAATACTGTATACCGGATTAAAACGCGATTTATTGTTTAAATTATTTATCCCGACGGATCGGATGCTTTTCAGCAACCGTCTCCCGCGACCACGGTTGCTGAAAAGCATCCGAAACGTCGGGATAAATAATTTAAACAATAAATCGCGTTTTAATCTGGTATACAGTATTTTATTTAAAAGCCTTTGTAGTTTAAAACAATTTTTATGTACGACATTTAAACTAAACAGGCATATAAATCTTTGGTTCTATCACCACACGTCAAAAAAAAGTATATATATTTTAAATCACGGCTTAGTTATCAAATAATATTATAGAATTCACCAAATGTTAAATGTATAATATGTAAAAAAAAAATACTTAAATTAGATATAGATTTTTTTTACTCTTTTAGTTCTATATAGCCGTAAGAAGGTAAAATTTTATTAAAACGATTTCATGTATTTTTTTTTCTCTATTATATATTTATATATACTCGTAAATCATCAAAACGCTAGAACTATTTTGATAAAATTTAACCAAAGATATTTCGATATAAAGATAATGAAGGCTCTTACCTTTACTTTCAGCAACAACAATAGACTTTTCTTATGTAAACCTCACTAACAACAGACTAATTTACATATACGAAGTTCTCATTCCCCAAATATGGAAAAAATTTCATTCACCTTCCAATTTGGTTGCTCATCTTGCCTTAAGAGAAAGAAATTGGAACTACATATCACACCGTAGTGTAAACAAGTGATACCTTAAATAGAATACTTTATAACGGATTTAAACGCGATTTATTATATTTTTATGCCGACGTTTCAGATGCTCTACAGCAACCGTCGAAACTAAAAATTTAAACAATTTTTTATGGAACGATAAAAAAACCATCCAGTATATAACTTAAATTTAATTTAACCCTGATATCATTTTGAAATTAAGATTGATAGATCTATAGATTTCTGTCTTGATAACACTATTTACCACCCTTAATATAATATACATAAAATAGTTGAACAATTTTGAAGGTAAGAATTTAATAAATAACAAGAATAAAAGTGTTAGCAATTAGTCAGCAAAGAAGCAACTAGTGTAATTTCTAAATCATAGAAAAAGAAGTTTTATAAGTGTAATGCGCTCTGAAATAAGAAAAATAGGCTAAAATTAAGTTTTTCTAAAAGCTGAAAATTATCAACTAAGTGATTTATAGGTAAACACTAAAACAAATTTCAATAACTTGTGAGATGTAATTTATTTTGATATATCTTTTGGGTAGTTAGAACACCTTCAAACTTTTACAAATGAATTAATAATATAATATTTAAGCCTACCATTTGAATGTATCCCATGTCAAGGACTATAGGTACTTTATGAACATTTAGACCGACATAGATATTCTTTTTTACGTCTGTTTTTTACCAAGAATTATTTTTAGGTAAAAAACAAAAACCGTCTTCAAAACAAGAGCCTTAAAATACAGTCGACAACTATATACGATATTTAAAACGTATTAACAGTTATTTTTGAAGTCGGTGCCACCCAACCGATGATGCCGCTCCGTACCATTCGAGTTGCAAAAGCAGGATAAAACTGTCCTTGACAATTAGTGCTGCAAAACCCAACGGTGTAATATAAGGCCAGCTTACTTTGTGTAAAATGTTTAATCATAATAAAAGTCGGGCTGAGATGATGTATGACTTTATTATTATACATCATCATATGCTTAGCAAATGTTCTATGAAATACTCGCGAAATTAAGTTTTACCTACGAAATTTCAGAGCATCGCATTTCCTGAAACGAAACTCCTCGGATATGCCCGTAATCCTTGCGACATTTCTTGAGTTTTATTTTATTTCCTTCAATTGAAAATGGAATTTAGAGCTCAAAACTTCATACTTTTACTAATTTTATTCTCTTTTTATAATATAATAATGTTTTACTGTAAGTTATGACTTACTTGACTTAAGGTCCTATGTCCCCTAAATGGGGCAGAGGGCATCCAGAGTGTTCCGCCAGCCCGCAGCTACCCTCTTCACTTCGCTCCAAGTCTTCCCAATGGCCTTCGCCTCTGCAATGACAGTCCGTCGCCAAGTCTGTTTAGGACGACCACGCTTTCGTTTCCCTTGGGGATTCCAGTCAAGGGCTTGCCTCGGGATATGCTCGGGATCCCTTCGAAGAATGTGGCCAGTATATACCGAGTATTTAGCGAAGGCAACGTTTGATAAAAACTTGGAGCTGGTGGGAAATTTGTTTTGTTACCTTCCACGTCTCGCATCCATACCCATACATACCGTAAGTCTACATATTAATTTACTTGGTTGTTTTATCCCGGCGTTTCGAATGCTTTCTAGCAAACAGATAGACGGGTAGACTACCCCTAATCACTATAAACCGCGTTTTAATTCTGTAAAAAATATTTCATTTAAATGTGTTTTACTCGCGTTAATAAAATACAATAATAATAATTCTTTATTACAAACATGACACCATATTTGTTAGTAACAATTTTTCTATGTAATAAAAGAATGATTTATAATTAATATACGAGTACAATATATACGTGTAATATTTTGTTTTGTCGATGAAACGATCACCGGTAAATAAAAAATAAGTCATATACTTATTTGTTTTTCTTTATAAACATAAATAATGTATCAGTAACGACAACAAAATTCTATTACTGCCATAACTAGTATCATTAAGTAACTTGATTCAGTTCAGAACTGACGTCAGTACGCGGTAATTAGCCATCAAAGTTTGGGCCAAATTGCGGTTATACCCTGTAAGTGCTGTGTTGCAGCCAACAAAGCCTGATAACAATTAATGTTCCAATTTTAAATTGCTCAAATTTTGTATTCTTGTAGGAATTTAAATAGGAGAATCGCATACATAAATGTTCTTTTGAAAAAAGTCAGTAGTCAGGTTAGATTTCAAGGCAAAAGCAAGTGTTTCGAAAAAAAAAAATAACTACAGAATTTCTAGCCCGTCACTTCACCGTAGATGCGACAAAAATACATTTTTCTATGATAGAAATATCCATTGCTTATTAAAGTTGTAATCGTTATTCTGTATAAAAATTATGTGTCCATTTCGCTGATAATTTTATTTGTAGGCAAAGTGATTTCCCGTGATATTCCGGTGGAATTCGAACCGACGCGGACGCGACGGCCCACAAGAACGCAAGGTACTTGTTCTACCAAACGCGCCCGCAAAAAATGGTATTTTTAACTCATTTTATAAATTGGAGCTTTCTAAGTAATCCTCAGAGTACTAGTAACTGAGTTGTTCCACGCGGAACAACTCAGTTACCACAATAATATCTATCTAAGATTTAACACGACAGCGGAGCGCTTGGAAGGAAATTGCTTTGGCGCGTGTTTACTCTGTAAATTTCACTATTGTGGGTGATTTAATAAAACCTTAGTAGATTGAGAAAATTGTATGTGTAGTGGAAAAGCAAACGAGCGAGGTCACCTGCTTCGTGATCACAAAGCACGTACTCTTAGAATCGCAACTAGACATTTATTTTTATGTCTGTTACCATCAAGGAGTACGACGATTATCAAGAAGAGAAAAGGCTTATATTAAACTATGCCAGCCATTCCTCATACTTATATATGTATAATAATAATAATAAAAAATATTTATTGCACACAAGATTAAATAGAATAAAATACATTATTTTATCGACGGGCTCGTTGGCGCGTTAAGTAGAACAGTTGCCGTGCATCGATGGGTCGTGGGTTCGAATCCCACCGGAAGCACATGCTTATAATTTTCTGTAAGCATGTTTTCCCCACGTCTGGTAACTTCGGGCATTGATCGGGTGGAATATCTAGATTCCGACCGGGTAACGAACCACCGTTCATAGATGGAAAAACCGTGAAGTGCATATTTAGCGTTTCGGTTTCAGTCTATGGATTTCCGAATGCTCGAAGTAAAAATTAGGTCGACAGCGCATCATTGACTGATGTTCTGTGGCTGAGGTATCACCTACCATCAAGTGAAACTCATGCTCGTCTATCGATATCTGACATAAAAAATAATGTACAAAAGCCGGCCTTATCGCTTAATAGCAGACAATATTTCCTTCAGACAATCCCGGAGAAATGTATCAGAAGAATAAATAATACTAAGAGAAAAAGGTAGCCCGTGCAAATAATGAACAACAAAAAAACGCTTCTTACAATTTTGAGAAGAATAAGAAACAAACAAAAACAAAATATATAGGTACCCTTATATTATATATAATAAATAAATAACACAACTGTAAAAGACTTTAGAATACGCACTGATAGCTTCTGGCAAAGTGCTTTGACTCCCTGTATCAATTAATAAGGCTTACTCTTGACTCCTTGAAGAACCTAAGATAAATGTTTTCTAGTTTTTAATTTCTTTTCTGTTATTGAATTGTTGATATTTTAAAAAAGTGGTTGGATAGATAGACAGATAGATTCTAGATCCTAGATAAATTCTTTATTGTACACAAGAGTTAGTTAGTTTATAAGTATATACGAATTCAATGTTTCATTTTTAGATATTTTGTGACTAAACTTGCAATCCTACTATTATTGTTCTCTGGAATACATATTCAAATTTTCAATCTAAAAAAATCTAAATTTACCCAAAAAATTCATCAAAATCGGCCAAGCGGTTTAGGTGAACTTCAGTGAGATACACCTGACTGAGAATTATATGTATACCTCTATATAGTGGTAGAGCCAAGATTTCCTAGCTATTAATATTATTTAATAATTATAAAAATTATTAATGTCGCAAATGTTTGTCCATTTGTCCAATTCATTTCAAAAGACTGCTCAGACAGTAGTCCCTTGAGAATTTTTTCTGTCATAAATTGCTCTTACTGTTAATCAAATTCTAAGGTTATTCAATTTCTCTTTTAAAGATCCGAAGGTAAGATGTTTAACCTACATTGGTAAATGGGACACCAATTCTCCTGAACGAAATTTAGGTTTTTCAATTTTTAAGGTCACTTCGGTAAAAGTAAATATTTTTCTTCATTTGTAAGTAAGTTTTTCAATTGTTTGCATTATATAGAGCCGAAATGGTTAAAACCTATGTTTCTTAGAAAAAATTTTTTTATATGTATCAAACAGAAATCAATGATTCCTTGTCGGCACGTACTACTGAAAAGTGCATGATTCGTCCGTGCGGCTTTTGACTAAGTTTCAGTATTTCTAGTGTTAAGTACTAGCGATCCACCCCGTCTTCACACAAGTGCAATGTATAAGTACACAAAAATAGCCTATGTTACTCGCTGATAATGTACTTTCTATTGGTGAAATATTTTTTTAAATCGGTCGAGTAGTTTTTTAGTTAAATCGTAACAAATCTTTCCTCTTTATAATATTATTTATTTATTTATTTAAATAATTTAATATTAGATAGATAACCAAATGTACCAAAGATGATTATCGTATATAAAGACGATTTGACGACAGATTCACCACTATAATCTTAAATCTTATAAATGGTCAGTCACATTCATAGTTAAATTGCAAATGGCTACGATTTTCATCAAACAGCTGGTCGTCTATTAAATTACATCTAATTCACGTAACGACAGTTGGACAACGGAATAATTGTTTTCTTTTGTCGCAAATGGGAGACACTTTAGAGTTATTGCGAGAATTATATCGTTACTCGAAATAATATACATACATACCTACATCACGCCTTTTTCCTATCGGGGTAGGCAGAGATCACGGAATTCCATAACGTCATTGCGACTTTAAGACCTACTATGTGTCACTTTTGGCACAATCACTTTTTTACACCAGATCATTCTACATTTTGAATCTCTATCGAATGCAAAAACTCTCATCTGTATACGACGACGTTTCAATCGTATTTTATTTACCAAATCTCTAAATCTCCTTTGTGCTTGTTAACTTTTTTTCCAGAATGATACTAGTTTTGCTTTCAGTAAATAAGTAATAGCAAAGTAAAAAGCATATAATATTTTTTTCAGTAGACGGTTTTTATCGATTTTCTCATAATACAACGACGATATGTTCTGATCCTTACATACCTTTCGCTTATTCCACTTTCATCATAATATAAGGATGCAATTATGGGGGTATTTTTGTTGTGAAGCAAACGAGAACATAGTGAAATTCCAAGTGGGGCAGATTTCTGTAACTGACCGGCTTGTTGGCGTGAAACCCGTTGAGTCGACATGTTTATAATTTTCTGTAAGCATAACTTATATTATAGGCTATGTAGCCCACTGTCACCTCGTTATCAATACATGTTGGTAAGAGGGAACTCATTGATCAAACCATAGATTTTGTAGGACAAATATTTTTTCGAATAAATTAGATAATTATCTTGAGATTTAAAAAAAATTCAGTTAGTAATAAATATTTGAGAATCATCAAATCGACATAATATGGTATCCTCGTTACCTCTGTTAGCTACCACAATCGAGAGTTTCTTACAGGAAATTATTGGGCGTCTCATCGAAACAAAGCTATTCAGGAAGATTCAGCTTGATAGTAATTACTTTTACATCAAGGATCTGTACTACTCCTTTTGAGCGTAGGATCGGGATAACGTACCACGCAATTTGTAGGACAATGTGACCGTTGAATTATATCAATAATAACTAAGTTAATAAAAAAAAAATCAACTGGTTAATAATCATTTATGATGACCTCGTTATCAATACATGTTGGTAAGAGGGGACTCATTGATCAAACCATAGATTTTGAAGGACAAATATTTTTTCGAATAAATTAGATAATTATCTTGACATTAAAATAAAAAAAAATCAGTTAGTACCTAATAAATATTTGAGAATCATCAAATCGACATATGGTATCCTCGCTACCTCTAATAGCTACCACATTCAAGAATTTCTTATAAGAAATTGTTGGGCGTCTCATCAAAATGAAGCTACTCAAAAAAAATTAGCGTGATAGTAATCACGTTCCAAAAATGTACTAGGGATCCCGGACTATGTCATATGTTTTTCGTTATTCGGGGCAGAAATGAGGTCTTATGTTCTCTTCTCTTTATATTTAGGCGCTGCCAACTAAAGTTGTTAAGATTTTAGATAACGGTCCTAAGATTTATTTGCTAAGAAGATAAGCTTATTATCCCTACCTTTGTTTCGTAACTCATAGTGCGGTTACCGTACTCAAAGTAAAGGTTACCTTCAGCTAAATAATATGTAAAGGGATAATTGAATCGGCTAAGAACTTTAATTACTCAAAGTTTATTAATATCATTGGAATTTGATAAAGCTTAGATCTTCAGCTGATTTTGATCCCATTTTGTCTCGTTGGCGCATCGAGTAGTTTTTATTTAATTTATTTAATAACCCAGCTCACTTTTTGTGCGAAATACATAGCTCTCAGATAGCAAAACTTTTTCCGACGTATTTATCGTTATAATTGGGCCAATTGATTCAATATTGTTATAAATTATAGTCTATATGTTATTCTGATCTATAAACAATACTAAAGTTTCATCAAAATCCGTTCAGTATTTTTTGCGTGAAAGAGGAACAAACTTTCACATTTATAATATGAGTAGGGTTTGAACACTTTTATTGTACACTGTTAAATTATATAACTTAACCTATAAGATAAATTAAAGAAAATAATAAGTAGTTCCAGGTGACCTGGAAACAGGAGTTGATGCTTGAAGTTGAAATGTATTAATAACTAGCAACACGCCCCGCCCCGGCTTCGCACGGGTGTAATGTACGATATTACACAACAAAAACCGTCGAATAGTTTTTGAGTTCATAAAACAAATCTTTCCTCTTTATAACATTAGTATTAGCTAGGGAGGCGAGGTAGCTAAATGGCGTAATGCAACGGCGCTGTCGAGACCTATCAAAATCGAAAGATAAAATAATTTCGAAAAGAAAAGCTCGTATGGTAAAAACCATTTTAGCGGTGGGTTTGGCGTGTACGGTTTTTCAAAAATGTTAAAAAAAACAGTAACTTGGGCATTCTCGAGCGCGTCAGATATTCATACTACGTATGCCCCAAGTACCTCTGATAACAACGGTATACTAATCTGCCGGTTTGCGTGGTGGGGGTAGGCATATAAAGTAGTCAAAAATGCAAAAAAAAATAATTTACTCGAGCGCGTCAGATTTTCGGAAGGGGTGTTACGTAGGCCCCAAGGAAGCTCCCTTTAAAAAAACTGACGATTTAGGCGTGACGATAAGTTACGATGAATTTTTGAAAATGCAAAAAAAAAAAGTTTTTTTGAAATACTCGAGCGCGTCAGATTTTTATAGGGAAGGTTTATCTCGGTATCCTGAAAGCATATTTTCTTAATCTGATAAAAATGTTGGTGGGTTCTCTTAATCTGACCGAAAAAGGTTTCTTTTCCTTCTCTTCCTTTCTTTCTCCTCGATAAAACGGGGAATTTAAGAATGACAATAATATACAATATATATAGCTATAGATACAACCAACGTAAATGTAGATGAAATGTAGTACGAATTGTATTATTTATTGCATAAAAAAATGAAATGATATAAAAATTGTATTATAATTGTATTGTTATGTATGACCTTTACATTTTTGCTCAATACAATTCATCTTCTTCTTCTTTACTGGAACTCTCATATTGTGGCTCCTCATCCACATCACTTCTTTCCTCACCATCAATGTTGCGAAATAATTAAGGAAAAATACTGGTAGGACGGCATATTTCCACGAAGCGCTCAGTCTGTATTACATGTTTATGGCAAATTCCTCTTTTTTGCTTCAATTCTTCACTTCGTTTTGCTTACGGTACGTCCAAAAAACAATTTTAGGATCAACAGGCTATTGAGTTAATATACATACATGAAACTGTACATGTTAATAATACTTTTGTATACAGATACGCGTAACTTTTTCCGAGTCCACGAAATTGTCGAGAATCTTTAGAAAAAAAAATTGAGATATAATAAATGTCACATAATTTAATCATCGTTATTTCATATCAATTTTTTTTAACACCCTCAGTTTTCGAGACATACTCAAAAAACCGGGAGTTTGAGTTTTTATGATACTTCTAGTCAAAAAGTTTTAACTTTGGACAAAAATGTAAAGAGACCTTTTTTGTGTAAAATAAAATTACCTTTATTGTTTATTTAAACTTTTTTTTTGTAAAATGTATCGTTCGCGACTTATATGCCGCAACGCGTTTTTCGGAAGACGAAATGGCTCCTCCGCACTTCCGGTCATGCGGAAACCGGCAGATTTTGTATTTTTAGTAAGTTTTAGATTATATTCTTCAAAATAAAAAATAAAAAAATCGCGCCCGAGAATGCCGGATTAACGTTTTTTTTTTACAAGTTCGCGACCCTATAACTTGGCGGCGTCAAGGACTTATCGTCAGATTAGTTAAATTTAGTCTTAAAACACTAAAATCAACCCCCAATATCTTAATCTGACGCGCTCGAGTATTTCAGACTATCGATTTTTTTTTACTAATCTGATCGTCTATCCTAGGCGCGCGTCACTACATATAGAGCTAAATACTTTACAAGGTTGTTCTATTAGGCCTAATAAATCTCTCATATCTTAAACTGCCACGCTCGAGTATTACCGAAAATTCACCTATTCGCCTCCTTAACCATATAGATTAATAATACGCCTGTACATAATACAATTAAAAACTTTTACTCAATATACAACGTAATAATTGCAATGAAGGAAACAAGACATAGTGGTCTTTCGACATTAGTTTATAAATTGGAAGTGATTGTGTAATAGAATTTCAGAGCGGTGAGTATCATCTACGCATTTTTTTATGTTACCATCAAGTATGATGGTAACATAAAAAAAATGCGTAGACGGCCTTTCGAATACAAAAAATAAATAGTTACAATTAATAAATAAATTACATATAAATAATCCTTATTCTTATTCTAAAAATGTATAAGCTCGAAACCAACGAGGTCATAATAAATTCGAAAAACCGAAGAATCTAAAGTTATAAATGAAATCTAATGCTACACGTTCAACTTTACGTTGTTTTATTGATTTCTTATCAATATAAAATGAACAACTCGTAACAAAATATAATAAGATCAACGTTTTCTTCTTTCTAAAAATTTTGTCCCTAAAGACGTTAAACCATTATTCTATCGAGTCCGTGTACATTGATGAAAAATCGATACTAAATGTTTTTTTTTTATGTCAGATATCGACAGACGAGCATGAGGTTCACTTGATGGTAGGTACCTCAGCCACAGAACATCAGTCAATGATGCGCTGTCGACCTAATTTTTACTTCGAGCATTCGGAAATCCATAGACTGAAACCGAAACGCGCAATATGCACTTCACGGTTTTTCCATCTATGAACGGTGGTTCGTTACCCGGTCGGAATTTAGATATTCCTCCCACCCGATCAATGCCCGAAGTTACCAGACGTGGGGAAAACATGCTTACAGAAAATTATAAGCATGTGCTCCCGGTGGGATTCGAACCCACGACCCATCGATGCGCACGGCAGGTGTTCTACCGAACGCGCCAACGAGCCCGTCAAAATGTACTCGTAAGATGGAAATTGCTAACTTGCTATAATAATAGTATAAATAACGTTAAAAATTTTGCAAATCACCTTCTATATGTACCTCCTTCATCGTGAGAACTTGTATGGACTGGAATTCACTGGATAATAGGTCAACAGCGCCTCATTGACTGATGTTCTGTGGCTGGAGTATTACCTACCATCAAGTGAACCTCATGTTCGTCTGTCGATATCTAACTACGTTTTCACTTCTTACCTCGCACAACCACTCTGTGGAATCAGCTTTCGCCGGCGGTTTTTCCGAACCGATACGACTTGGAAACCTTCAAGAAGCGAGCCTTCATCTTTCTTAAAGGCCGGCAACGCACCCGCAAGCCCTCTGGTGTTGCGGATGTCTATGGGCGGCGGTGATCACTTACCATCACGTGAGCCGCCTGCCCGTTTGCCCCCTATACTATAAAAAAAAAAAAACTAACATTAAAAAATTGTTTGTGTTAATCTTCTGTAATTCTTAAACCTCTTAGTTTTTTTAAGACCTCTATTGTATAACTGACTTGAATATAAGTCACCGCAAACCTTTACATAGTATTAAAATATTTTTCATGTGATTGTAATTGTATTAATGAAAAATAAAGATTCTTACCTAAAAGCTCAGTTACATAAAAAACAAAGAGTAATGTTCTAAATAATTGTTAGTGTCCCGTTGCGAGCACTGTTAATGCTTGATAGTTTTTGTGAACTCTGTTGTGTGTAATTGAGTTTTAGCACAAAGTTTTACGTTGAAATACAGAGGGTTGAACCATTTTAAAATTTAAGAAAGATGAATTTAAAAACAAAAACGAACTACGTTCTGCTTTCAATTGTTTTTGTATTTTCATTCTCAAAACGCAGTACCTACTGTTAAAAACGATTTAAACGCTGGTGGTATTTTTAAATTATTATAGCAAATTACTACGTGTGGCTCAGTGGTGAGTGCACTAGGGGATTCAGCAATTTAGTAAAGCATCTATACTATGTTACTCGCTGATAATGTAGCTTTCTCTCGGTGAAAGAATTTTTAAAACTAATCGAGTAGTTTTTGAGTTAAATCGTAACAAACAAACAAAACTTTCCTCGTAATAATATTAGTTTAGCTTTAGACAAAGAGTTGTAGCAAGCGAGCGTTTTAAGCAATGCCATGATACTATGTCACCTTTTTCTGCTCTTTTTGTGGGTGTTGTGGTTACTCGAACGAGAAAAATAAAAATCTACGTATACATATTATATGGAAATATACGTGTACTTTGAACTGAAGGGAAAACAATCGTTTGGTGCACACACATTGTGCAAGTTCTATACAATATTGATCTAAATAATAGGAAAAGAAAGGATGATTTTTCTTTCTTTTTTTTATAATAGAGGGGGCAAACGAGCCTGCGGCTCACTTGATGGAAAGTGAATACCGCCGCCCATGAACATCTGCAACATCAGAGGACTTGCAGTTGCGTTGCCGGCCTTTCTTATGTTAGATATCGGCAGACGAGCATGAGGTGAATCTTAGGTGCGCATCAAGTGATGATAGGTGATACCTAGAAGGTAGAACATCAGTCAGTGATTCGTTGTCGACCTACTTTTTACTTCGAGCACTCGGATATTCATATACTGAAACCGAAACGCGCAATATGCACTTCAGCATTTTTCTATGCCAGGTAATGATTCATAGATTCATAGGAATCTTATATGATTTATGGGACATATTTAGTACCAAGATTCACACGTTCATGAATCACATGTCTATGCATACTATATTTTATATACATAACCAAATTTAAAACTGTAATATAATTTTGCGTCAGTCACATTCACTGGTCACACTAGGGCAACCATAATAGCGTTTGGTTGTAGCTGTTATACATATACCACAGTTTACTAACTTTATAGTGATGAAACAGTAAAATCGTTGCGCAAAGACGGGCTCATTAGAGCGTTCGGTAGAACACCTGCCGTGCGCATCGATGATCGTGGGTTCGAATCCCACCGAGACATGTTTATAATTTTCTGTTTTATCCACATCTATTAACTTCGGGGATTGAACAGGTGGGAGGAATATCGAAATTCCGACCGTTTCGGCTTCAGTCTATGAATTTCCGAATGCTCGAAGTAAAAAGTTCTGTGGCTGAGGTATCACCTACCATCAAGTGAACCTCATGTCATCGTCTGTCGATATCTAACATTACATAAAAAAATCCTTAACTGGTGCTTCTAAAAATTCAATTTTCTTACACATATACAATTATACTATTATACACATATACATTTTGACCTAGATATACAATTATATTTGTATATCTAGGTCAAAATCAAGAGGTGCGTTCCACCATCTTTTTGATTCTAATGCTTGCCCATAATACAAAATTTTATGATTCCTCTTTTCTGTCATTTTCTACATAATAAATAACGAAAGTCGAGATAAATAATATTATCAATAAATCGCGTTCTAACCCTTTATTTTTTTTTATTTAGTATCATACTTGCGTGAACAAAACACTCAAATATAAAAATAATCACAGTTTTGTTCAATTTGCTCCACTGTAAGTTTATTGACTATGGTTCAGCATTTCAGACTGTGGTTGAATGAAAAATTATAGTCGGGGAATGTTGGAGCACTATCCTAAAGGAAATTAAGCCAGCAGAGCTCTCACGTTGTCAGCAGAAGATAATATAATGGTCACTTTATGTGGCTTGAAGATAAGTTGCCTGTGGTGATTTTGAAGGCGTTTCAGACCTTAAATTTTTATATAATAATAATGGAAGATATTTAACGTTATACATACATCCACCACAGAACATTAGTCACTGATGCGCTGTCCACAAACATTTTTCTTCAAGCATTCAGAAATCCATAGATTGAAACCGAAACGCGCAATATGCACTTCACCGCTTTTGTGGTTACCGTTCATTGTTGGATAAACGGACCCGGTCGGAATTTCGATATTCCTCCCACCCGTTCAATGCCTGATGTTACCAAACATGGGGAAGACTTGCTTAGAGAAAATTATAAACATATCGTCCCGGTGAAGGTGGGATTCGAACCCACGACCCATCGATGCGCATGACAGGTGTTCTACATATACATATATGATCCTAAATTATGATAAATCGTTGCATAATTGCGTTTTATCATAAAAGTGGACTAGTTACGATGATTGAGGTTTTTAACCACTTTTCTAAATATTTAAGAGATAAGCCACTCAATATATTTAGGGGAATAAAATGGCTATTGAAATGTAGCTTTTATGATTTGAAATAATTTTTAGGCAGATTCCGATACCGGGGTATTTCTAATATTGTGCTAAATCAAAATATATTTATATGCTTACTACTGGCAAAACATACTCGTACGATCGTCATTATTGTATTGTAATTTAACCCACCATTTGCATTGTACCATGTTTTGTATGTATTAATATTTCTTGTTATCTATACATCTTCTATATATATATTACATATAATAAAAGAGTAGGATCGAAATTACGCTTCACTAAATATTTTTACCAGAAATTAAAAGGGGTGATAAAAGAATGGTAGCAGAATGCATAAATGCAATTTTTAAGATTCTTGTCTGTCTGTCTGTCTGTTTGTTCACGCTAATCTACGAAGATACTGAACCGATTTTTATACAAATATATTAAGCAAAATCCAGGGCAACATATAGGCTTTGTTTCATCGAAATCGGTTGTCGGAAAAAAAAGTTATCATCATTTAAATATTATTTTAAAGGCACCATTTCAACAAATTGCAATGAAAACTGACTCGCGTTGAATTTTTTCGAATTGTCAGATGTCAATCACAGTTTGAAATGTAAATGAAATAGTTTGATAATTTCGCCGTTTTCGATATGTGTTCGTGGCATAGTGGATATACGGTCGTACTACGTAACTTCAGATGCGAGTTCGAATCATCACTAAGGGAAATATTTTTTGTATTAATTTTTTTATATTTTTAACCTTCCTCCCTCCCTCCACATTTGGTGACCCCGACGTGATCTTCACCGTCCCGACGTGATCTTCACCGTGCCGACGTGATTCAGTTACCTTCCCAATCTCCACATTGGTCCCGCAGAAGAACACCTACTTCTGAACATCATAAAGCCTGACGTCATCACTCCTTCCCACAACATCAATTAGCAGCAATCAAGTCACAGCCAGTCAGCACCTTCGGCTACAACGGGTATCCTGTCCACTAGCATGCAGCGAGCGCGTATGCCTGGTCAACACCCTCAGCCACCTTCAGCACAGCACACTGCACTTCGGCCGGTCAGCAAGCAGAGCACATCTCTCCTGGTCGACGCAGCAGCCAGCTTTCAAACACTGCAGCACTCCGACTCACTGGAGCATCATGCAGCATCATCGCACTCAGTTCCGACTCACCGCGAACTCTGCGACATCCGATTCCGACTCACTGGAATCTCGGACATCCTGGCACTGGCAAGCAACACTCAACACAGCTGTTTCAACTACTCGATCGACCTCCGGTCTTCGGGGGGGAGTACTGTAGCGACACCTATGATCCGCTACAAGAATCAATACAAATACGTCCATTCCTGAATCGCGCTATCAAAGTTTCTGTGCGCGCTGAGTATATATACAACATCTCGACATCAACCACTGGGGCCTTAGGGCTGGCCAGTCAGTGGTTCGACTGGTCGAGGATCCTCCCTTTAGGTTGGAGGAAGAGCACACCTTCCTTCCTCCACACTAATATTGAAAATAGAAAATGTATTATTGAACTATTCTATTATATAAAAATGTATTTCTTATGAGATCGTTTATTTCGCATTTTCATCAATCCTTTCCTTTCCAAGGGAATTAAACAAAAATATCTGAAATTAAAAGTGATCAATAAAATGAAATAAATATAGAGGTGGATATAGTATCTTCCACACTAATTAAATTTATAAAAAAATAAGTATTTGGCTAACATGGCCATACTATTTTTTTCATTCATTTTACGTTGCATTTCTCCATACCTTCATTTTATTCGTATTTAGACATTTTCTTGGCGTTTTTTCCATGTGTCGTAAGTATTTTCAAACCCCCGTACAATTTTCGTGCATATATTAAAGACGGAAAATGCATTGAATCCAATCTTCGACTGAACTCTGATTAGTGGAAAAAAGACACATATCTGCATTTTGGTGACGTAAAATTTGATTGATATGCATCTCCCTAAAGTTTCTTTAAAGTCAGGTTCAGTTTTTCAATTACCATGGTATTTCTTTTGAATTTCAAATCATCATTTTTACCCCAACCTCAACCACCATTAAACATGTCGATAATATGATGCAAAAGCAACCGTCAATGACTACTCTGATAGCTCTTTCCGAAAAGAAATCACCAAGTACAGAGGATGGAGGATATATAATATGAAGAAAGCTTGCTCAAAAGTTCAGCATAAAGTGATCCCCACGCGAACGAAGTCGCGGGCATCAGCTAGTTTTAAATAAAATGCTTTATAAAGATTAAAACGCGATTTATTATTTATTTTATTTATGCCGACGTTTCGGAAGCTTTTCAGCAACCGTGGTCGCAGCAGACTGAAATATGACAGTTGTCTGATTTGAAATATCACTAAAAATAAAAACATATACTTTTTAATCCGTTATACAGTATTTTATTTAAATGTGTGATACTCGTTAATATAAGACAATATTAAATTTCTCGTTCTTATTTTTATAAGAAAAAACAACAGCTCACTTGTATGATTCATCATTGGTCAGCAAACTACGATTCTATGCTAATATTTCACCATCCTTTGTCACTATCATTAAAAAAAGTCCTGTGCGCACCACAAGCAATATTTCCCAAACTCCGGCTATAAATATGTCACTTCAAATGACCGTACAACTTTTATTCCGCTATAAAAACATTTTATTATGTTCGACACCTATTCTAGCCACGTACTGGACCCGTGTCTAATGCAGCCATCAGATTGTCCTTAGGGCATTGTAACAATTTACTATTCTGAGTCAATAGCTTATGTACGTATATTATGCATTAATTCAAAGTACACAATATCTAATTTACAGGATCTGATGATTGCGTATTATGGAGACATCTTTGTCCTTTGTTATGTTAATTCATTAGATAACGTATATTAAGACCGTAATTTTAAAAAATATATTTTATTTTAATTTTCTATTTTGATTGTGTTATTTTTAATTTATTTGTAATTGTAATTATTTGTAGTTGTAATAATGTAATTGTAATTTGTAATTTTAATCTATGGATTTCAGAGTATTCCGAAATAAATGATTTGATTTGATATTGTATGGGATTTAAACAAATATATATTTTTTCTTATTATATACTATAAATATACGTCAAATATTAATTAATTCTTAATGTAATCTAGTTTCATACATCAATATTCTTAGCATAAGAGTTGTTTTTTTTCATATGCCATCATTGGTTATATTTATTTTGTACGTTTTGACATTTACTTAAAAGAAGCAAATAGTTTTTCTTTTAATATTGTATTTTATTAACTGAAGTAAAATACGATTTATAATTTGTATTATTTATGACGACTTTTGGATGCTTTTCAGCAACCGTGGTCATGGGCAGACTGAAAAGGTAACTGAAAGAAATTGAAATCAGACAGCTGAATTAAAGTATCATAAAGTTGCCATATTAACGCCATCTATTCCTACAGAGTTGATATTTACTGTAATTTTCTATATTATGGCAATATTGACTAACAGTGTCCTCTTGTTTTTTAATATGTTTGATTTAGGGTTTTAGGTTTTTAATTACTGGATCCCAGGTATTGGAAAGTCTCAAGCCATCTTCTCTATTGAAATTAGGGTGTCTTTAATTTCAATAGCCTCAAGTACTAGTCTGGGAAAGAATCTACTTTCTCTTGCAAAGATTTTCGTTTGGTTTGTCTAGAGTGTGTTCACATATTGCTGACTTAGAGTGACTTTTGTGTTTGATATCTGCAATTTGTTCCTTGAGTCGGTTAGAAATGATACGTTAAGTTTGTCCAACGTAGGATAAACCACGGTTTATCGTCGTTTTTCTTTTTCTTCTTTTTAAATATAGAACCAAACCACCTATTAGGGTTACGTACGGTAAGTAATAAACTTCAAACACTATTACCGCAAGTCGGCGGCAATTCTCACACTTATGCAGAACTAACTCAATTCATTACTTGTACATAGTTAGGCGATGTTAGTTTCTCCTGAGTTCGCCGCGCAACGCCATAACTACTCCAAGTGGATTATCTATTAGTTTACACTGTGAAGACATTTGAACTACCAATTGGACGCTGTTAAGCAATACAGAGTCAACCCACAAAATGATAAAAAGTAAATTTTGATACCAATCGCTTCCTAATGAGATGGAGTACATATTTCAAAAGAGTATATTATTTAATTTAATAATATAATAAAATTATATTATTTAAATCGTTTTAATAGCAAAAATATTGAAAAAGCTAGTGGGCATGGAATGCCTGTTAACAATATGACAATACTGGCTGAGCGTATTAACTCTTTTTTAATATGATATGAAGATTTAAAGGCCGACAATGAATCTGCCGGCCTAGCCACGAGATATCTCGCGGACGAGAGAAGACAAACTAATATGTAAGATATCTCGATATATTATATCTTGACATCGACAATTTTGATAGAAAACATATCTCGATCGACAAATATATCTATTTTTGATATTAAAAGTCGAGTTTTAAGTGTAATTGTCATGTTAGACCCGGAAGAAATAAAGAGATAATTATCGTTAAAACACGAGAAAACGCTCGACAAAATTTTGTCGCGGTTGTCATACTAGGCCGGCTGCAAGTCCTCGGGTGTTGCGGATGGTCATGTTCACTTTCCATCAGGCCAGCTATTTGTCTTTGTAATTAACAGTCCTTGTATTAACAGTTCCCCTTTTAATCTCTAGAACTTGGATATTTCATAACATGACGGGCTTATTCACTTTAGATTGCATCATCAGTAACCACCATGGAATAGTGATTGTAACGACATCTATGATCAGCTACAAGAATCAATACAAAAAGACGTCTAATTCTGAATCGCGCTAAATAAATGTTTCCGAGCGATGTTTATATACAACATCTCGACTACAACCACTGGGGCCTTAGGGCCGGCCAGTCAGTGGTTCGACTGGTCGAGGATCCTCCCTTTAGGTTGGAGTAAGAGCACACCTCCCTTCCTCAACAGGGTCAAATCTCAAATTTTAAACTTAAAACGAAATAAAAATAAGTGTTTATGATAAATATTCTGTGTATATAAAACTGATAGCGATATAAAACTAAAACTAAAGTGAACTTGAAACTCGTATATCCACGAGTTGACCCCAATATAAATTAGAACAGGGATGTGTAACTATTCTGTTTGTAATCCTTTGCTTGTTAGCGGGTAATTTATTTAGTAAAACAATAAGTTTCATAAAAGGGTTTCTGTGCGTATAATGATCAATAAAATACACAGGCTTTCAGAAATTGAATATATTTAAATAAGTTAAATTATTATTTTAAATTTAAATATTGAATTATAAACAAAGATGTCACCGGTAAATGCTCAATTATTAAATCAGAAATCCACCCAAATATGATAGTTTTTTGATTGTTTCGTAGGCAAGTAGTAGAAGTTTTAGTGTGTAGCGGGTTCGAATCCCGGACATATTTTTCTCAAGTCATGGTTTTCTAAGTCTTGATTTTGTAATCAAGTACTGTAATTCCAACCTAGGCTGATATTACGTTACGGTAAAATGGTTACGAATTATTATTAGTACATAATTACATAAGAAAATTGAAACATATCAACCCCGAATATGAAATTAATGCTCTGATAATTCTAAAATTATCAAAAGCGATAACTTCTTCAGTAACGTTATACCTGTAATTATGTACCTATACCAAATTATAAACTGATGAAAACAGCAAAAAGCTGTTTTTGAACGATACTTCTTAACTGAATATCGTTCTTAAATAATCAAAAGCGATTACTACAGCTACTTTCAACCTACACCTAAATTATACTAGAATAGAAAATGCTGAAAACAGCAAAAAGCTGTTTTTGAACAAAAGTTCTATAAATCTAACCGGCAGCGTGTATTTGGCAAAAGTAGTACCAATTAATCTGTACTAAGCGGCCGAGTCGTTCTTGGAAAGTAGCCAATGTACCCAGAGGTATTTTAAATATGGGAATTGTCCTCAAGCGCGGATCCATCGCTGTGGGCACGGTGGGCATGCGTTGTGGGCATGCCACCGTGCCCATAACGATCTGTTACATACCGTTTTCTATACATATATTGCTGAACCCTAATTATTTTGTCAATCAGCAATACATGGTTATAAATACCAATGTTTCCTATATTTTTTGGAGTCAGTCTCTAATGTAAAGTAATCTAATGTAAAGTTCTGTCCGAAAAGTAATCAGTGGCACATCTTAATATTTGTGAAAAAAATAATATTAAAATAGTTTTTATTTGCAATAAAGTTTTTTTTTATAAAACCGCAAATATACAAACTATATATACAGATCGCCCCTTTTTATAGAGGATATAGACTCCTTATATGCACTAGCAACGAGATTGGCCTCCTGCAATATTTTATGCACGAGGCCTATCCCCTGGTTCGCTATCCCCCCCGCGGGTGTGTAATGCAGGGGAGAGTGTGGGGTTCTGGTCTACTGCTAGTCAGAGAGCCTGGTGACCCATACCCACTAAAACCCTCTTGACAATGCCTACAACCCTAATAGACTTGTAATGTCACACTTTCACGGTCTATTGAGATCGAAATAATATTGCTATAATATCCAATGCTATGATAATAAGAATAAAACTCCTACCAAATCTTATTCGAAGTGGGAAAAAAGCATATTCAAATTTTGAAATATGACATCGTCTCTCGGGTCCGCTAGTTAGGTATATAATACAAATATCTCATAATAAATATTATCATTATGTACTATGATACATGAAAAAGAACAAATAAAAAATAATAACACCAATTATACTGATTGTGAGCCTAATAAGTGTTTTCCATCGACGGTTCATGACATACACGATTTAATGTTATAAAAATCTGAAAATATACTGAATCGTTTACGTTAGGCCTTATTGGTCGTCAATGTTTTGATGAATCCAATAAAAGAGACAATTGGTTTATGTTTCACCCAGGGCTGGATTTAGAGGTCTGGAAGCCTTAGGGCAACAAAGAAATGAAGTGGGGCCCCAAATATTTCTCCAAATATATATATTTTTTAATTTAATAACAATATAACCATGTTCATGCAAAATACAGTTGGTTTACTAGTGTTAACTCTTAGGAATTTCAAAGATTTTTTTCCGACGTCTCCATTATGAGGAGCCCCGCTTTTATGGAGGCCCTGGATTCAATCCCCTAAATACGGCCCTGATCTCACCGCCACTGTCTCCGTTGCTTTATGCCCGCGATCATAAAAATATGACTGAATCGCCGCTCGTAAAGTAGGTGTAAAATGTTAGAACCTATTCAGTGACTTTTCATTCAGTGCTGCGGAACGTAAATAGTAAAGCATCCATTTAAGTAAATACAATTAAGAGGAAAAAACTTTTTATTAAAGTAATTTTTAAAATGTAAAAAAAAAAAATTAAGAGGAAACATTTGTATTTTTTATATGTTTGTAACGAATAAACTCAAAAACTACTGGACCGATTTTAAAAATTCATTAAACAATTTTTTTTTCTATATTAAATTGCACCCGTGCGAAGCTGGGGTGGATTGCTAGTATTTAAATCAATAACTCGTTTATGAACGTCGGTGAAATGCAAAGTGTGCAAAGTATAAATTTCGTCTAACCTATTTCCTACATGTAAATAAGGTTATTGATTATACATGTGATCACCTCATCGTATAAACGTAATATCAATATTAGAATCATGCGAATAGCCTTCTCGGATGAATGAATTATTGAAAACCTTTGGTAATAAATTATTCATCCAGCGCTGTCCAGGCTTTGCCAAATCAACCGAAAACATGAGAAAATATATACTGAGAATGCTTTGACCAATGTGGAGTAGCTGAATTAGAATAATAATTAATTTATTATATTCTTTAATATAGTATTACATAATAATAATACTTTTATGATTATTTTGAAGTATCAAGTGAGCCAAACTCGATTTTGATGAGAGAATTCTTACGACTGTAACAGCCCGTTCACACTAGTCGTAAGTCGCATAAGACTAAAAGTCGAATGCTCTCGTCACCATACACTTTATATGGAGCTGTTCACATTGGATGAGACGCGATTTTTAGTCTAATACGACTCAAAAAACCATCCGACGGGCCAGCGCCCGTTGTCGGTTGTAAGACTAAAAATCGCGTCGAATCGTGCTCGCATAGGTGCCTGCTTGTTGCTGTTCACACTAGTCGTGCATCTAATCGACTCGAGCGCGTTGTTACCTCTCTCCCCGCCCCGCTTCCTAGAGCTGATGACATTCTAAAATAATTAAAGAATTTTCGTTAGTCATTTCTTTAATTCATGTATTAAATTTTTATAACTTCCCAAAGTCGATCTTTCTGTTAGGATTGGGTGCATCCAGTATTTTCTTGGAATTGACATTTTTTTCAACTTTTTTAATTTTCTTCGTAAGTGGTAGAGCACAACAAGTTCTTCGTCGGCGTCCATCTCGCGAATTCGCTACGTACCGAATGGCGCGAAACTACGACCTATACGACTCGCGACGCAGTGTGAACAGGCACATCAGACTTTCGACTTTTAGTCATATGCGACTAGTAGTTTTCTCTTCAAATTTATGCCGCTATATCAAATTCAGGATGATGTTGGTAGACACATTTTTGTGTCCGTTTTACAGATTTTTTGTTTACAGACAAGTGTTCTGTGCCCTGTTCGACTGTAAGAATTGTTTGTGTTATCCGGAGTATGAAATCAGGAACTTCAAGGCTAAACGCATAGCATATACCACTGAATCAAGGAGGTGGTTATCCGGATGTGCAAGCAAGCAAATCCTTACTATAGAGTTAGATAGGTACAAAAGGGATCATGCACCAGTTTGGAAAGCTGCCAAATCTACGGTAAATCCATTTGAGAGTCAGCGATTTGAAGAGTTAATATTTCTGGTCTGGTCTTAATAAGCTTTGTTTAGTTTTGGGTTTAAATATTATTTGAAATTGAGTTTCTTACCGAATCTTTGTAGAAATTTCAAAGCAGTTTCACTTTAAAAAATATATATTTTTCAATTGAAGTGATTTGAAAGAAAAATGATGAAAAAATAATTTGATAACCAACCAATTACAAAACAAAACAACTATTACAAAACTTAAATATAATTAATATTAAACTTACAAATAAATATTATTCTATATATATATATATATAAATAGCCTAGTATTCTGAGACGCGTTATGGTTTTTTCTTCATTGCAAGAACGCGTTTGGGTCTCGTTGCATGACAGCGCACCACGAAATTCGCTGTATGACATCATACATGTATGTATGTATACATCTGTGATTAGCAGACGTTTGCTTCGCTTTGAGATAGTTTTTATTATATATTCCGCTCTATGAGTGTTTTCGATCTTTGAGCGTAATATATGCGCGAGCGATATAAAAATAAATAATATTAATTAAAGTAAATTAAGTTAATAAGGTAAATTATATAATTTACCTTCCTACTTTTCTGAAATTTATAAGTATTTCGATGATTGTTTCTATGCACAGATATAATATTTTTATGTCAGATATCGAGTGACGAGCATGAGGTTCACATGATGATAGATACCTCAGCCACAGAACATCAGTCAACGATGCATTGTCGACCTACTTTTTACTTCAAGCATTCGGAAATCCATAGACTGAAACCGAAACGCGAAATATGCACTTTTTCCATCTATGAACGGTGGTTCTTTACCCGGTCGGAATTTCAAAATCCCCCCAACCGAACAATGCTCGAAGTTACCAGACGTGGAAGATATGCTTACAGAAAATTATAAACATGTAGCGGTGGGATTCGAATCCACGACCCATCGATGCACACGGCAGGTGTTCTACCGAACGCGACAACGAGCCCGTCAAATTGTAGCCCCTAAATGTATAAGTATTATTGAGCCTCTTCTACAAAGTGTTGATAGAAACAAATGCATCCAGCGATTGAGGCTTTTCGCAAACAAACATAAAAGTACAGCTTGGTAAATAAAAGCAATTTAGCCATTGGAACGGTTTCATATAGATTTGAAAGGCTTGAGTTAAACCCGCTATCTCTCAAAGCAGCATCAAGCAGACAAGAATTTAGTTTGGAAGTATGCCAATGGCCGCCATATTTTCATGTGGCTTACTGACGTATTTCGCGAATAGGCTTAAAGATTAACTGCCATCTAAATGTGCATTTAAGTTTTATATACTGTACTTTGAAGTTTGAATAATGGATATGTTTCAAAATGCCGTCTATATTAGTGTTTTCAAGCTTTTTGAATACGCCTTTACAACTGAAAAGCTCGCGCGACTCAATGTTAGTAGTGATTTGAAAGAATATGTTTGTAATTTTATTTCTTTTGGGACCTAATATGGATTTTAATTTAAAAAAAAGGAAATTTAATTAACTAACATAACTTTTTTGACTATTTGTAATATGATAAAAATATTTTTAAAAATAAACATTCCATTCCTTTTGCTGGATATGTATTTTTTTATTGTAGTGTAGCTCCTAGAATATCTTGCATTTTTCTTTAACCCGCGACCACGGGTTAAGTGTTAAGGGTTACGACCCACAGTTTGAAAAAACTGTTCTTTACAAAAGGGAAATTGACTGAAAGACAGTATCCAGATTAAATTAGGTTTAGGATTTAGCCTACGCGTAGACTAGAGCCACCGGTGGCTAGAAGCTCGGTGGCGGCCTCTCGAGCGCCGTGTTTGCGCGGATGCCCTAATAGACCAGTGCCGAAGCCGTTAAAAATGGTAAAAAGTGAAAAAAAATAATAGTAGAATGAAACCTATTGGAAAAGGAAGAGAATATAATAACAATGAAAGGAAAAATAATTTACGGGCGATCTGAGGTCGGGAAGTGGAAGTGGGGGGGGGGGGGGGGGGGGTTAAGGGTAAAAAATGGTTTATCTCGTTTTCCGGCAAAACTACAAGTCCTATGGAAAAAAGTCAAATGGCAAAGTTGTAGGTAATAAAAAGATCTACAACTTTTGTATTTACACTTTTTTCACATAACCTCAAAATTTTTGTGAAAAATTGAAAAAACCAAGTTTTTGGTTTTTTATTTTTATCTTTTACAAAAAAAAAAAAAATTTTAACGAAATTTGTTGAAAACTTACCTTTCGATGTCCCAAATACACTGTAATTTATTTGTTTTGAAATATTTATTTTTTCACCTTATTTTGACTTAATATCAAAAAACCCTTCCTTATTTTCAATCAAAAATTCTCCTGTCAAAATATCAGCTTTTTTAAAAAAGTCGGTGCGCTTTTTGTTCCTTGAAATCTCTACTTTCTGATGGTGTAAAAAAATATATACATTACTATGGTAAATGTTCTCAGAAAATGCAAAAACCAAAAAAGTGACCTACGGAAAATTTTAGCCCATCAAAATGTATTTCATAGAGAAGTGGGGAAGGTTCAAGTAGGGTCTGGGCCTTACTACATAGCTGTTATTTCGTAGTAGCTGTTAAAAAAGTATATATTTTTTTACACCGTCAGAAAGTAGAGATTTCAAGGAACAAAAAGCGCACTGACTTTTTTAAAAAAGCTGATATTTTGACACGAGATTTTTCGATTGAAAATAAGGGAGGGTTTTTTGATATTAAGTCAAAATAAGGTGAAAAAATAAATATTTCAAATCCAATAAATTACAGTGTATTTGGGACATTAAAAGGTAAGTTTTCAACAAATTTCGTTAAAATTTTTTTTTTTTGTAAAAGATAAAAATAAAAAACCAAAAACTTGGTTTTTTGAATTTTTCACATAAATTTTGAGGTTATGTGAAAAAAGTGTAAATACAAAAGTTGTAGATCTTTTTATTACCTACAACTTTGCCATTTGACTTTTTTCCATAGGACTTGTAGTTTTGCCGGAAAACGAGATAAACCGTTTTTTACCCTTAAACCCCCCCCCACTTCCACTTCCCGACCTCAGATCGCCCGTTAATTATTTTTCCTTACATTGTTATTATATTCTCTTCCTTTTAAAATAGGTTTCATTCTACTATTATTTTTTTTTGTTTCAGAAATTATCGACACTGGTCTATAAAATGTATGAAATATTACGCCCGTAGCTTGTGGCGGCCACCGGTGGCTATGCTGTGGTCGCCACTAGTGGCTCTAGTCTGCGCGTAGGCTTAGTCTAAAACAGGATAGATTATTTTGAAAGTATAATATACCAAAATAGTATTTATCTACTTTGTATAGAATATGCATTCAAAAAAAACAACATGGAATGACTGTGTGAAGAATTATATGTGTTTCAGAGGAGTGGCGGATGATATGGCGGGAAAAAGAGAACATACTGTGCCGACCCCATACAAAAAAAAGGGAACAGGGCAGGAAAAAGTATAGAATATGCATTCACTATGAAAACATTTTTTGATTGACATTCCTAAGAAGAAAGTAACATAGGGGGTGAAATTTTGATGATATAAGCATATCTTCTTATACCATCTTGCCCATGAAAACTCTGATAGGATATTTGTGTAATCCCAGTAATAATTTGAATTTTGTGTTAGTGTATTAAAACGTGTCAAAATTTCATTTATTTTATGATAGTGTACATTATGTCTTATATAAATAACTAAATTTCATATGATCCACTGATATACCAAAATTAGGCTTGGAAATAATTATTTTTGTCAAATTGCCAAAATTGGCCGCTGGCCAATTTATCAACGATCTTTAAGATTAAAAAATAAAAATAATGCCATTAAAAACTCCGAACTTTTTATTCTAGAAACAAGTTTTTTTTATGTTAGATATCGATAGATAAGCACAATGTTCACTTGATAGTAGGTGATACCTCAGCCACAAAACACCAGTCAATGATGCGCTATCGACCTACTTTTTACTTCGAGCATTCACAAGTGCCTGGAAACACTATCTTTCCGACTATCTTTATAGTTTATAACTTATTAAAGAACACTACTAGAACATAGCGGAAAACTCCTAACCTGTCTTTTAAATTTACGGCGCAAGTTTTTATAACACGTCGTACGAGAGCTTTATTTCCATTATCTTACGATATCTTGTTAAACTACAGGTGTAAGAGTTAAAGTTACTAGATGTTCTATAACATTTCATAAGAATACAGAATGAGGAATTATTTGAATCAGGGACTGAATACCGGTTAATTTACTAAGGGAGTTATACCGGTATAATAAAGGTTTTAGTTAATATTATTTCGTTTTTATTCTTATTTACTGAAATAAATTACTGTGTACTGTACTACTGTATAAAATTACTGTTTAGTGTGTATTACTCTTTAAAACTAATATCATGATATTAGTTTTAAAGAGTAATACCATGGTATCTCAGTCAGACAAGTATTTTTGAAAATAAAAATTAACCGGTTTCAGTCCCTGATTTGATTTACGTTTTTGTTGCAAAATTTAGTTGATATAAAAAAAAATTGTTTTTTTATTAATTTTATAATTCGATGGTTCGGAACCAAAAAGGTATAAGCGACATTAATGGGAAAATAGTTTTTTTTTCTTTTTTGATTTTTTTTTCTTAATATTGTCTTTTATTAACGCGAGTATCACACATTTAAATAAAATACTGTATACCGGATTAAAACGCGATTTATTATTTATATTGTCTCCCGCGACCACGGTTGCTGTAAAGAATCCGAAACGTCGGGATAAATAATTTAAACAATATAAATAATAAATCGCGTTTTAATCCGGTATACAGTATTTTTTTTTTCTTACTTATTATTTGGCTTTATTTCTGCGTTTATTTTGATTAAAACTGACAAAGTACCTATTGTATTTTATGTTTTTTTTCATATTCATAAAAAAGATATCTAGAACATTTACATCAATGTAATCCTACTTTAAAAGTAGACCGTCCTCTAGATCTTACCTTGCACAAAGTCAATAGAGCCAAAAGTTTTCCTGTTATCGGACCAAGTCCTACCGCTCGAATTCGCGTTCCAACAAGGACTATTTTATACCGTCTTTACTCCTAAATAGTTTTTTTTTGTGAAACGTCTTTAAAATCACTCCGTAGTATAATATCACCAAGTACAAGATCAGAAAGGTAGAATATATAGAAAAGGAATATATAGAATATATTTTTTAATAAATAATATCTTTTGACGCGAAACATCTTGAAAATGTCTTCGAAATATTATATCAGCAGCATGACAATCAAGAGATATCTCTCGGACAAACTAAGATGTCTCGATATATTATATCTCGACATCGACAACTTTGACAGACAAGATATCTCGATCGATAAATATCTCTATTTTTGACATTAGACTCGACTTGTTTTAAGTGTGTCATGTTAGACCCGGAAGACATAAAGAGATAATCGATTATAACACGAGAAAACGGTCGAAAATTTTTTGTCGTGGTTGTCATGCTAGGACGACAGGTCAGAAAAAGGACTTACCCATTGCGTCACATATATATATATATATATATATTATATTATATAGCTTCTCTTATCTTTTTCTATATACATCTAATATATAAAATTCCCGTGTCACAGTTTTCGTTGCTATACTCCTCCGAAACGGCTTGACCGATTTTTACCAAATTTTATATGCGCATTCAGTAGGTCTGAGAATCGGCTACTATCTATTTTTCATACCCCTAAGTAATAAGGGTTGTTCACCCTTAATTTTTTTTTTAATTTTTGACTAATTTTTTTGTTTTTATTTTTTTATAATGTGGCATTAAAAAACACATACAACCCTATATTTTCACTCTTCTATTACCAACCCCTGCTTTTTAGAAATTATTTACATGGCAAAACAACGATTGCCGGGTCAGCTAGTATATAAATAAAAATCAATGTGTGTTCATCCTCTATGCACTCCTAAACAAATTCATGGTCCAAATTTTTTTTTACTCATAAATTCATATGCCGCTGATCCTAATATTTAAGCCTAGTCATAAAGCTTCGAAAACATCCTAACATATAAGCTGCCGACAATATCTCTTACAGCCGTATAAATGTCGGATTAATGTTATCTGATGTGATTCGGAGCTAACATTTTACGGATGCTGCACTTTACGGCCTCGTAAATTGAGAGAGGCTGTTAAAATCTCATTGTGAAGAAGCTTGGGCCCAAGTTAGCCTTTCGATATACTAAACTCGTTTTTTTATGTTAGACTAGCAACGCGCCCCGGCTTCACACGGGTGCAATGTAGATGTACTATACACAAAAGTAGCCTATGTTGCTCGCTGATAATGTAGCTTTTTATTGGTGAAATAATTTTTGAAATCGGTCCAGTAGTTTTTGAAATTTTCATAACATACAAAAATACAAATCTTTCCTATTTATAACGTAATATTGGTACAGATATCGACAGACGAGTTCACTTGATGGTAGGATGGTAGCCACAGACCATCAGTCAATGTTGCTGTCGACCTACTTTTTACTAGCCTTCGGAAATCTATAGACTGAAATCGAAACTCGCAATATGCACTTCACGGTATTTCCATCTATGAACGGTGGTTCGTTATCCAGTCGGAATTTCGACATTCCTCCCACCCGTTCAATCCCCGAAGTTACCAGATGTGGGGAAGACATGCCCACAGAAAATATGTCGTTCTGGTGGGATTCGAACCCACGACTCATCGATGCAAACGGCAAGCCGAACGCACTAAAGAGCCCGTCAAAAGAACCTGGCCCTTTTGGTTTTAAGCAAAATCAGCATCATGCTGCTTCTTCTATCGTATTTATTATCGATGGGTGCTCCAGGAATAACTCAGACTTATCCCAAACTGTCACCATTACACCTCGCGACAAAACTCCAAGACCTACTAGCACCTTCTTGACGCTTGAAAGTTAAGCACCGTTCGCTGGCACCTTTACATATTATAGTCTATGTAAGTCTAACATTGGTTCACTATACTTAGTTTTAAGATGTCAAAATTAAATAAATAAAAAATTAATAAAATTGTTTTGTATATCGATACAGATTTTCAGTGGTATTCCGAAGCTTGTTCTAAAATGCGACATTTATTCCAAAGATTCTCACATCTAGACGCGTAAATAAGATTATCTGACAGATTGACACAGAATTCCCTCGGATTTCTTTCGAAATACAACCGAATAACAAAGGTTCCCAATCAAGGAAAAACAACAATGATATCAAATTTCGTACAATTGCAATACGATACGTAAAAGGGAGAATGTATTGAGAACAAATGACTGTCGCTATAATGTTATTATCTCGGATACGCGGAGATATCTACAGAACGAGGGAATAGATGATAATATCTTTACTAATATAATATGTATACCTAGTAATGCACATTTCGGTTTTCTAATTTATTTCTTGATCTACCCAATAATGTATTAAGTCATTATAAAAAAAAACTGACACTGATTTATTTTTTAAAAGATAAAATGGTTCTTTTAATTATATTTTAGACTGAATTACTCAATACTCTGAAGTGAGAAAGTGTCAGTAACATACTCGGAACCATAGATTAATAATAGGTCTCCGCGCGCTACGACTAGATACCGCGCTATAAAGAAAAAGCAGGTTCCTGAATGCGGCAACTCAATATTGTAGTGTGTGTAAAACACTGTTTATTATTTTTCTGTGAAATTTATGACGATTTATACAATACTTACTGATGGTATGTGATGCCAGTATCTTTCTTGTTTCTTGTAGTATTATTTTTATAGTTTGACTACGCAAACAGGGATTTTGCTCCGGCAGTACGCCGAATTTTTAGTGTTTGTTGCCGCATTTTTCAAGCCGCCGACGCGGACGGTATCTAGTCGTAGCGCTTAAATAAATACTAAGGTTGGAAAACTATTAAGTTTAGAAGTTAGTTTTATAAGTAAAACTTATGTTATTTTTTATTATTATATTCACAGTTACATAATAAATGACAATCCTGACATTTATTATTGCATCCGCAAAGCTCTTCCATACCAAAAGAAAATAAAGTAAATTCCAATAAAACTTAAATTAGGTTACGTTTTTACTGTTGACTTTTATTTTATTTTGAATATATCATTCACTAGCGACCCGCCCCGGCTTCGCACCGGTGCAATGCTGATACTAAATACACTACAGAAAAACTGTTATTATTATACATATAAACCTTCCTCTTGAATCACTCTATCTATTAAAAATAAACCGCATCAAAATCCGTTGCGTAGTTTCAAAGATTTAAGCATACAAAGGGACAGAGAAAGCGACTTTGTTTTATACTATGTAGTGATATATCTTTCATGAGTTAATTACAAGTCAAGAGAAAGACACTCCGTGGAAAGTTTTCTAGCTAAAATTTCAATTAGCTATGTTTACGCAACCTTATTACTTATTTGCAGTGAGAGTTTGGTGTAGGGTTACCACACGTTGAAACTCATTCAAATATTATGTTTCAACGACTCATATTATTCTAACGTAATTATATTATGTTAAAGTTTTAAAGTCTGAATTCCCATAGGGTAGTGGAATAATCACTTCGATACGTGTTGTGAATTTTCGTACCTAATTAAGAATCTGAATAAGTTTAAAATATTTTTTTCATTAAACTTAGGATTATTTATTATAAGCAATAGAAGTTAATATTATTTACTATATGATCATATTTTAGAACTTATTTTACCTTTATTGTGATATATTCGGTACTTGTCCGACTCTCAAGTATAGTTTAATGAGACCATTTTTTTAGAACTTTGTTATAAGTTTCAGTTACACACTGATTGACCCGAACATAGGTAGTTCTTTTTAATGAAGTTCAACCCATGCTTAATACCATCTCAGTTTTAACTAACGGTAACATAATGTTGTGGCGTTTCTTATGTCTCAAAATTAATACTAATATAATTTACAGCAAAATATACTCACAATTTTTTTATATATGAAAATAATATTTTATAAATGAATATTCTGTTTAACTTTTTTTCTGTTTAGCTGTAAGTTTTCCTAATATTTGTAAAATAAAATAAAAATTTAGCCCTCTCACACATATACCTCTTAAATACTATTATTAACGTACGTAATACTAACAAATAATATATTTGTTAAACAAAGTTTTGTAATTGTTTTGTTTATTGGTCTAATAAATTTTATAATTATTTTACAAATCGTTTGTTTGATATATTATAAAGCTGTATTATTAATAAATAAATAAAGTTTTATTAAATTAGATTTGTACAAGAATTCTCATTACTTCTAACACCTGGTCACCCTACATAGAAGTTCAAGAAAATTGTTTAACTTTAGAGTAAAGTTCAGAATGGCGCTAAATGAACTTGCCTTTGACGCATTAGATATCTTTGAATGCTTGAAGGGAAATAAAATAGGACGAGAGCGTATCCGTGTCGCTCTGGTAATATAAAGCCTGATTTAAACAGTCGATCAATTTAATCAGACAATCGTTTACCCATCTTAACTTGGGGCTATTAGCATTTATTTTAATGATTTCAAATCAAAATTCAAAATAATTTATTCATTTAGATAACATAATGTACACTTATGAACGTCAATAAAAATACTTATTAAATGCTTCTAATTTTACATTTACTGCCAGTTCTCAAATAAGGGCGTAGAACGGACGAGAAGAACTGGCAATAAACGCTCCGCCACTCTTTTTATTCGCCAAGTTTTTTGCAAGGAGCTGCAACCATTACACTATACTCCACATGACATTTTGAAGTAATTAATTATAATAATACAAAATAAGCGAATAAAAAACGAAGGTTTTTCCTCTATCAACAGTAGGCATGGTGAATTAGGAGTTCGCACTTACATTATCGTGGGAACACATAGTCATAATAACTAATGATATAATATAAGTGCAATAAATAAACTCACTTTGAAAGTTAATTATCTCATTTCGCTCATAGTTATGACAAAATCGAAAATGAAGCTCTTTCGTAATAATATATTAAGAAGTCAATAAATTATGGATACAATATCATGGAAATCGAAAGATGAGGAGACTGGGGCAGATTCAAACTTAATACTACCCTTATAGAAGCTATCAATCATCCGATATTATTATATACTAGCTTAATCTTTTTGACCTCTCACCATCTGAAGTTACCTAATATACATCAAATATTTCATAAATTATGCGCGATTGAAGGAGATGGATTCACTGTCGGTAATATTTTAATAAAAAAAATCAAAAGACGTTTTTACTTTTTAACGTAAAGCTATTGGGATATTTCAATATTGTAATTTTATGTTTCGTAAGTACAATACTATATAAGATAATTTAACTTAATGCCCACAAAAGAAATAAAATACCTTTTGAAACAGGTACTTGTCAGTTTTTGAGTATTATAATTTTGGTACTCTAAGACGGCGCGCGTGATGACGTTCTCAATATATCCAGTCAGTTTTCTGTAAATTATTCAGTTTTTATGATACCCATATGAAAGTATTAGATCTCAATCTTTGTTTATTTCCATTGAATTCATATAATACTCGTATGTTACGTCAATGAATAATGAAAAAAAAAAAAAATTTTTTTTCAGCAGAAATCCGAGCAGATTGGTGAATAATCACCACCGCCTACGGACATCCGCGATTTAAATGTCAGATGTGTTGTCGGCCTTTTAAAAAATTCAAAATGAGTTGATTCTTTTATTGTATCCATATTACCTCATGTGCCTCGATTATCGGCCTAAGTTCAATCTCGTCTTATCGAAAATGAAATACTCGCATTTAGTGTTGCTACGTGGTTTGCTTTTCCTATTATGTGATTGCATATACGATTTAGGATTTCGCGGTTGACGGATTTGTATTTAAACTAAATTATTTTGAATAAGGAACAATTAAAATCAATTTCAATATATGAAGCAGCAGCAATGGGTCATATTATTTTATTATTTGTTATATATTGTTTTATTTCTTAAATTATAATTTCTACAAAGGTAAACAAAGCGGTTGTCAGATACCATCTGAAACAAACATAAACAGGTGTTCGGACTGACACCTTTTTTAGTTCGATTGGATTGGTTCATACGAAATGTTTGCCTGTTATCATAGATTGACGGGCTCGTTGGTGCGTTTGTAAGAAGTTGGTATCGGGTTCGATCCCGCCGGGACGAATTGTTTATAATTTTCGGTAAGCACATCTTCCCCACGTCTGGTCACTTCGGGCATTGAATGGTTGGGAGGAATTTCGAAATTTCGACCGGGTAATGAACCACCGTACATAGATGGAAAACCGTGAAGTGCAAATTGGGCGTTTCGGTTTCAGTGTATGGGCTTCCGAATGCTCGAAGTGATCGACTGCGGAAGTTCTGTGGCTGGGGTCTCACCTACCATCAAGTGAATCTCATCCTGGTGACCAATAGTGGGATCGGAGGATTTTAGAACCCGCGACCCTTCGGTGAGCGAGGTAGGTGTTCTACAAACCGTTGTAATGAGCCCGTCAAAATATTAAAGAAAGAATGTTTGGCGACATAAATGCCGAATTTACTCTGCATATACTTTGCCCATCATTTGATTCGATATAGTTATTTTGGTCCGTTCAATTTTAAATGCAATATCTTTTATTGCCAAGATAGAGATATTAGGAGAATCGTTTAACGATAAATACTTCGAAGGTATTAACTTAACAGCAACTTGCAGCGCCGGTCTCCTCAATGTTGCGTGAAATTGCATTCGATACAAAGCGTTCGACAGTTTAAAATTAAAGTGGTGTAAAGACGTTAGGACATTTACATCGATACGGAATTTAACTGATTAATTTGCGGCAAAACATATTTATGAAAGTTTACTAGATTCAAACGTTAATAATGAATGAATGAATGTTAATAATGTCCATGCATCGGGTTGTCCCTCTCTAAAATATGGCGAGGGGGGCGATGGCTGGCCATGCGTCGTTCTCGTGAACGGGTGCTACTTGTGGTGACAGGTCGGACTTCAATTCTTGTATGCGGTGATATTAGTTATTTCGACTATGTATTTGCGTGTTGTTCCGACGATAATGTAGGTTCCCCTATTTCACCATGTCTACTTTTTTATTGTTTTTTTCGTTTATTTTTAGATGTATAATCTAATTTATTCAGTAAATATGACCAAAAATGAAATAAAGTGAAGTTCGGTTAAGCTTCTATAGTAAATTAACTGGTTTTGAAGCCGTGCTTAAGTCTACCAATAGGCCTTTATTATAGTAGTAATAAACTAATTTAGTATTTTAGCTTTGTAATTATTATAGTAAAATCATTTTTAATTAGTTTTCATGTATTTTTATATAACGTTTGTTTGTATATACTTATACATACATATATGTAGGATTTTATGATGTGCTTCCAAATTAAAATATTATTTATGCACTTTAAATATTTTTTAAATTATTTTCCAAGCACACATACCTACTTGACACATATTTCACATACCTTTTTTTCATATCCCCCTCTCACTTTGTCCTACATCTTCCCTTCTCTTTCATCCATCACATGCCATTACAAGCAATCCCACATAATATTATGTATACATATTTATTTAATTTTAAACGACTATCGCGCGTTTGTTTCAATTTTTGGAGATTTTTCTACTTTGGTCGTTTGAAAAATGTGGAAATATATTGGGGTTTTTGCATACTCGTATATTTGCTTTTTATAGCTACGTATATGTTAGGAATATACGTAGCTATAAAAAGTGCTAATCACACATGAAAACATTTAACGTAGGTATTACTTTTTGAGTAATATAAATAAATATTAATACTTCATCAGTTCTACCAATTCATCACAAAAGTACGAGAAAAACAATACGAAACTGAGTCAAGGAGCAACTGATTAAGAAATCTATCCAGACCTCACAAAGCCAGGACAAAACTCGTGTCTAGCGAACTTCGAATAGCGGTCTAATTAGAACCGGTCGCACGTGACAGGAATCTTAAACAGTACTGAACGGGCATATTCTGAAACGCTTTATTCTTTACTCAAATTCGACTCGACTCGAATAATTAAAATATTCCTATTCGCTAAAAAGAAAACAAATTAAAATGGTATTTGCCGATGTATTTAACTTTTAATTCGATTTTTTTTAAAGTCAAGCCTAAACCAGAAACCTACGCTTTACTATATTTTGATATTTTCTCCAATGTTACTCGTTACTTGAAAAGATTTTTAATATAGTTACCTCACATTTTAATAGTCAAATTGGAAATAGGGAAACACACCTTTTTATTATTAAGAACTCCATCTCACCACTCCTGAGGTAGGTGTTCTATCTATTGCGAGGACAAGGTCCGCTGTTACCGCGTCCCACCTGGAGCGAGTGTTGATGGCACCGTGGGGTTTTAGTGGGTAGGCACAGTTAGCTAGTCCCACATAACCCTCTGCACTAAGCAACCGCACCGCGGAGGGTATGCATTTCCCCATGATAAAAAAAAGAAAGGTGTTCTATCTATTACGGTTATGAGCATAATAATTATTTCAGTACTGTTATCATACAGTGCCTTTTTATCTACGATATAACTTAAATTATTTAGCAATCATTTTTAAACAGAACTTTTTAATAGTAATTAAATTTTAATTAAATAATTATTTTATTTGTGTAATCCGTGAAATATCGTATAAATAAATGATTTGTTACAAATTTATCAGATCAAACGACCCCAATCTAGCCAAATCCATTGCATTATTTGTTTCTTGAACCAAAAACTCCTTGACATTGCCATACAAGTACAAATTTTGTCTAACTCCTCAATACATTTTAAGAAGTTTACGACCCAGCTCATTGGCATTTAAGTAGTTAAAATTAGTATGTAATTAAGAAATGTAAAGATTTAGGATTTTGAGAGAAATTAATTTTGTTATATGTATTTTTATCTTATTTTAGTTTGATCGTTTATGTATAAGTAAGTTGCTTTGTTCTGTAGAATGTCGTATGCGCCTATATTTGGGGTAACACTCGGCGTGTATTTTATATTTGTGTTATGTGTATGAATTAGTTTTTACTTTGTTGGTGCAATAAATAAATAAATAAAATGTATACAAAATTGAATACTGATAAATATATTCAAATTTTGTAAGACATAATTACAAACAGACTAAGACTAACTTCGTGACACATGAATCTAAATAAAGGGATATAAAAAGTTCCTAAAGTAATTTAATCGTCTTGATTACTTAGAATAAGGCCGTGAACAAAATTCACACGCCATTCTTTTACCACGAAATAACGTCAATATATTAGAATTATTATTATAGTTACGAAAACAAAGAATATAAATTCGAAAGTAACAATAACTGGACGCTGTTAATCAATAGAGTGTCAACCCAGAAAATGATAAAAATGTAAATGATACCGATCGTTTCCTTATAAGCTGGAGTACATATTTCAAAAGAGATGTGTATATATCATATAAATCGTTTTAATAGCAAAAATATTGAAAAATCTAATGGGCACGAAACCCTAACATGTTTAGAATATTTAAAAATAATGCGCTAAATTCTATTACTGTGATTGCTACCAAGAAAAACGGGTAATTATTCGGAAGTGGGGCTCCTGCGAAAATGGGGGTAAAAATTTTTTTTGTGTTTTTTATGCATAAAGAATATGAGAGAAAGCAATATCAAGATGGCGCGTGATGTTATTTTCAAAAAAAAATAAAAAAAATTTTAGGTTAGATTAAGTTGGTTTCCTGGTTCGCAAGATTCTTTGTTTGTCAGTTTGTTTAAATTGACAGTTTTGCTATTTCGTCATATTCCTAACCCATAACTTTCCTTGTTTGCAATTTTTTTATCAAGCTAATTATTGAAATGAGTAAGAATCGGTTCTGGCACGGCCGCGGCCGTGACGCGGCATCGCTCGCTTCGCTCGCACGCGGCAGCGGCCGACGAGTGCCAGAACCGATTCCTATTATCCGTTTTAGAGTCTTCTCCTCGCTCGCTCGAAATATCTGTTATCAGCACTAAATTAACACTAAATGAGCACTAAATTTTGAGATATAAAACGAGTGATTCTGCCGACTTGACCTTTCTAGCTTTACAGACGTAAGTCGAACAAACGTTAACAAATTTTCCAACATCTTTTTTTTTATTTTTGGTAAAAAACATCATGCGCCATCTTAAAATTGCTTTCTCTCATGTTCTTTATGCATAAAAAACACAAAAAAAAATTTTTTACCCCCATTTTCGCAGGAGCCCCACTTCCGAATAATTACCGAAAAACGATATACATTAAGTGTAATAATAATAATTATTACAAAAAATCTATTATTTCAGTTAATTTTTAAAAGAAATTTAATAAAACCTAATTAAAACTTCAAACTCAATTTTCTCAAAATGGCAACCATGTGGTTGACACTGTATTGTTTAACACCGTCTAACTGTCCTTGACTTTTCTCGTAGCCAATTCGTTGAACTAATTCCGATTAATAATGTCGAACGTCGATGGCTGGAACCAGTGTATGAAAATGTGAATCTCTTATATCTATATCTATACAAATCTATACTAATCTATACTATATACTTTAATATTATAAAGAGGAAAGATTTGTATTTTTGTATGTTTGTATCATATGAATAAATTCAAAAACTACTGGACCGATTTTAATAATTCTTTCAGCAATAGAAAGCTACATATCAGCGAGAAACATAGGCTTTTTTATTTTTTGTGTATATTGTGTACATCTACATTGCAATTAATTTTAATAGATACGTTTGAATTTATATTACTTCAACCTACTTCAATACATGTTCTAAAAATATGTAGTTTCCAAGTTGTTAGTAAGTTTTAGTTGTATACTGTTATTTCGATTTTTCTTAATTGAATTAATTTGACAAAATAAAGATGTGAAAAAAGGAAGTATTCTGTTTCATTTATTATATAAAATTTTAATATTATCTATCACTAAAACGGTCATCAAAAGGGTTAAATTGTTATCTTTACGACTTCCCCTTAATAAAGCTTATCATCAAAGTTAGAAGCTATTAAGGGCCGACCGGTGGTTAGTTTAATCTAGTGGTAATTTACATATAAATCAAATAATAGTTATACCACGACAGAAATTCCACGTTTTTTTTTTCAAAATTCATAGAATGCAGGCACATCGCAAGTAATGTATAATAGCTTTAACGCTTAGGGGGCGTCCATAAATTACGTGAGGTGTTTAAGGGGGGGAGGGGGTCGAGTCAAACCTCATCTAATCTTACGTTGGAGAGAGGGGGGGTCTCGGCAAATATCACGCAATTTTTTTTCTGATTGAAACAAAAAAATATACTATTTTGGTCCATTTAATCCAGATTGTATACATGTAATTTTTTTTTCTTTTTACAAAAACAATCCAACGCGTTTACGTAAGAAACCAACATTTTGAAAAATCTCACGTGAGATTGGGGGTTGGGGGAGGGGGTTGAATAAAATCTCACGACATCTCACCAGGGGGGGAGGGTAGCACCGAAAATTTAAAACGTAATTTATGGACGCCCCCTTATTCGATATTCCTCTTAAACATTTTAACGTTCTAATTAGTCAGATGTAAATAAAAATATGAACATGTTAAAGGATCATATAACATTGCCAAGTCAATCTATTTATTTTAAACATAAAATATTTTTAATATTGTTATTGATATGGTCACTATAAGATGTTGTTAGGTTAGCTTTTATTTTTATAGTAAAGGGGGCAATGGGCAGGCGGCTCACGTGATGGTAAGTGATCACCGCCGCCCATAGATATCCGCAACACTAGAAGGCTTGCAGGTGCGTTGCCGGCCTTTAAAATAATTACGTAATAACTTAAAACTGAAGGATCCTGAATAAATTGACCGACTTGATATTATATGGATCTCACAACTTTTTACGATAGAAGAACTGAGTTGCAATTTTTTTACAGTTTATGTTGTTGTTGGTATACTAATATTATAAAGAGGAAAGATTTGTATTTTTGTATGTTATGAGTAAACTCAAAAACTACTGGACCGATTTTAAAAATTCTTTCACAAGTAGAAAGCTACATTATCAGTAAGTAACATAAGCTATTTTTTTTTCATTTCATTTCTACATTGCACCCGTGTGAAGCCGGGACGCGTTGCTAGTGAGTAATAAGGATCTAGTTGCCAAAAGCCTAATTACCACAAATCTGTCAAAATCCTCTATGGATTTTATACAGCTATAGTAAACAGAGGGAGTTTGGGTCACAAAATTAGCGGTTTAACTGGAGCTTAATTAAAACACGTTCTGTGTTGCGGTCGGTAAACAAAATTCGTGTTGCGATTTGAATAATTGTCGTTCATTCATTTATGGGAACTAGTTTTAGTGTAATTGTTTTGATGCGTTGGACGTTACCAAAATTGGGTGGCGACTATAAAGAGCCACTCATAATATCACTGTGATAAAAAAAAATATTTTTATTGAATTTTATTCAAAAAAACAATAATGACCTAAACAGCAAAACACATGATTATCTTAAAATTCATCATTTAATTAAAATAAGACAGAAATAAAAGAAAAATAAATGTAAAACTAAAATAAAATAAAAAGTATGCAATAAAAAAATGACAAAAATTATATATTTATATCTTTAAAAACGAACCGCCCCGGATTCGCACGGGTACAATGCAGTTGTGGTATACACAAAAAAAATATAGCATTCTATTGGTAGATTTTATTAAATAATTGAGCAATTTTTAATATATCCAGTTAATATTTGATAAAACGCCATTTATTATTTCTGTTGTTCACCCCGTTTGAGGTTAAGTCAGCCGCGAAAGCAAAACAAACTGCGCATGAGAAACGGCCGCCATTTCTGCGGTGAACGTAACTGCGCTCGCGCATCATTTTTACATACGTACTAACAATCGACAAGGAAGGTTCTATCACAGGGAGGGACTCTGCAGTTTTCTTAGGCACGTTGGCTAAATTTTTTAATTGTCTGGTGCTGATACTGATCCTGGCTTGGGGGAGTAGCAGCTAAGGTAGGTGGTGCTTTCATTCTATTCCTTACCAGTTAATTTCTACATAATTTGTAATATACAGACCACTATAAATTAACACAATACATTTTTGTTATTTAATTGGAGACATTTTTTGTTTCATTCTCGAGTTTCCCTTATCAACAGGAACTTAGAAATTATTAAAAAATATTAGTAAAAGTATTGTAATCATACAAAAAATTGAAACAATTACAAGAATTGTTTGATATCAATACTAAAAAAAGAGGAAAGCTTTGATTGTTTGTTAAGATTTAACTCAAAAACTACTCGACCAATTTTAAAAATTATTTTACCAATAGAAAGCTACTATATCAGAGATTTTTAATTTTTAATTATATTATTTTTTGTGTTTAGTCCATCTACATTGCACTCGTGCGAAGCCGGAGCGAATCGCTAGTGTTTAGTAAAATCAAATATCATCCTAAAAGTATGTATTAAGTAGTGTTATATATATAGTGTCAAATACACTACATATAGTAGGTACTCTTCACTATTATCCATCTATTAACGGTGGTTCGTAGCCCACATTTCCTTTACATTCGGTCACCCATCCAGAAATTGACCACACCAAAGTTACTTAACTTCAAGTAGGAATTCGATAGTATAAAAACATAATGACGAGAATTGAGAAAGATATGTTGAGGTGGTTTGGGCATGTAGAAAGGATGGATGAAAGTAGGGAAACGAAAAAGATTTATGAAACTGGTGTGAGTGGGAGAGTCGGGAGTGGTCAACCTAGGCGAACGTACCTCGATCAGATCGGGGACGTTCTGCAAAAGGGCCAGATCAAAAGTACTCGTAACCGTCGAGTGTGTATGAAAGCATTGATGAAAGTAGAAGAAGCGAAAGTGGTATGTCCGATCCTTATCGGAGCATATGGAATTCCGTGATCTCTGCCTACCCCAATGGGAAAGAGGCGTGATGTATATGTATGTATGTATGTAAAAACATAATATAGAGAAAGTATGAATCTATAACCTAGTTTTTCTATACTTTCGGTCGCCCATCCAGTTACTGACCACACCGAAGCTGTTTAAATTCCAGCGGAAAGTTAAAAGTATAAAAAAAAGAATTATCCAAATCCATGCATAACTTGCGGAACATACAAAAAAAACAACATACAGACGAATTGAGAACCTCATCCTTTTTTGAAGTCGGTTAAATACAAACAAAAACACATGTAAATCGGGGAACTGGTTCAAAACGGACTAATCCCATTGGAGTACTTAATACGGTGTTTTTATACGATCGGATTAAAATTTTAACTTGCCTTGCCACAGTAAACAGTACCCACAACTTAGTGATACTTACTACTGAATACCGGTTAATTTACTATGGGAGTTATACCGGTATAATAAAGGTTTTTGTTAATATTCTTTCGTTTTTATTCATATTTACAAAAAAAAGTTTAGTGTGCATTACTCTTTAACACTAATATCATGGTATCTCAGTCAAACACGTATTTTGGAAAATAAAAATTAACCGGTTTCAGTCCCTGCTTCACAGACTATTTTATTGGAGCTTACAGGGTCGGATTTAGACGAGAGTATCCGGGGCTACTGTCCCGGAGTCTCCACAAAAAGGGACTCCTCAATAGGGACTTTGGAAAAAAATCTTTCAGACTCGACAATTCAATTCAATATTCGACGGATAAATACTAGTAAACAACTTTTCCTTTGATATACACTACTGGAAATAATTAAAGGAACAAGAAATTTTCCTCATTTTTTCACCAAAGTTTAATAACAAGAATATAATATTTTAATAAGGCGTACGCAAGGACTTCATTTATATAAAGGTGGGTCTATGCTAGGCGAATCGAGCACGAGCCGAACACAATTCGTCTAGTGTGGACCGACTTACAAGCCTCAAACGAGCGCGCTGCGAGCATTTCGTTCGTGCTCGGCTGCATTCCGACTGTTATCGGTTTTTAGACGAACACAAAGGGATTTGCTTCGCGCTCACTGCGGAAAACTACGTTCGTGGACAGTGATCGTTGTAGGTTCGTTGTACGTCCACACTTCGCCTCAAACGACTTGTTCGTCTAGCGTAGACCCACCTTAATGTTACATTAAAACTATCTTTTTTCCTATTCCGGTTAATATAATATAAACAGACATTTTTTTCATTATTATGAGGCGGAAATCGAAACCATTCCGTTAGTATTAAAAGTGATTAATTTCACTAAATAATTACCATAATTGGTGTGATATAGAAATTAAGCAACATTAACATGCCGCCATCTCTCAAATTATCTATTTTAATGATAGAGACAGCAATATTTTTAGTATACCTTCATTACTGTTAGTTACAGCATTATCATGTATATTAATTACCTTAAACGCTCATTTAGCTATCCGTAGTAATGAAGTAACCATTTACACAGTTAATTATTATCATAATAATTATAATGTGATACGTTTATGGCGAACGAGGTAACTATGAAATCTACCTTCATGCAGAACCCTACGATATAAAGTTACCTTATGGTGGCACTTCACATGGCTATTTGTATTTGCGTATTTGACATATTTGGCAAAGAATTATACTTTGTCAAATATACTGTCCATACGTAGGACAGTATGTTTGACAAAGTATTATCTTACCACGAGTGTGTTAATAGGTAAAAAGCCAATTTTGTCATTCGTCAAGAACTTTTCACTCTATTTTACTCCCGGAATAATTGCGAGTAGGTATATATTTAAGTTCTTCAACCGGCCTAGCATGACAACCACGACAAAATTTTCTCGACTGTTTTCTCGTTTTTCAATCGATTCTTATGTCTTCCGGGTCTTAAATGACACTTAAAACACGACTTTTAAAGTCAAAAGTTATATTTGAAATCAATCTTGTTATCTTATATCTTAGTTTGTCTTCACTCGTCCGCGAAATATCTCTTGATGGTCATGCTAGGCGGGCTGGCATCGTATATATATAGATATCGCACCGACTGTGTTAATAAATACTATGCTACATAGTATAAAATACATCTAAACGCTCCTTATGAATTCTCTATAAATGATTCCTCAAAGAAACTCACGAACTCGCTTCAAGAGTATTTCTGAATGCAATGCCAATGCAGACTTGAGAAGGAAAGTTTGAAAACTCGCAGCTCGAACTGTTTTTATAAGGTCGAAGTTGAAAACTCAGAGAAATTGAAAGAAAAACTTTAAACAGACTTAAAATATTTTTAATTTTTATTCATATTGATTTTATTTGGATTAATCTTAGATTATTTTATAAATAATCAAAGGGATTAATGTGTAAAATGAATAATGAATAATGTGTAAAAACCAAAAAGGAATAAGCGATTTTAGTGACATAACATAATAATTTATTGTGTGACTTCTAAAAGCGACATTTTTGGCAAAATATACTTTTTTTTCAGCCGGTACATACATTCGAACGGTACGGAGCGGCAGCGGTTGGCTGGCATAGACTTCAACATAAAGCTAATAATTATTAAATACTAGCAAAACGCCCCGGCTTCGCACGGGTTCAATGTAAGTATATGAAAAAAAGTTGCACGCAGATAATATAGCTTTCTATTGGTAAAAGAATTTTTAAAATCGGTCAAGTAGTTTTTGAGTTAAATCGTAACAAAACCGCAAAAATTGAACAATGATGTACAATACAATACATGTAATTGAACATAATCGCAATTTTAAAAGATAGATATATACTGTCCTGGATATTTTTTTAGATCATTTAAAGAGGAATAATTATTTCATACATATTTTTTTGGGTAACTTGAACCGTTTACGCAGCGCACACAACGGAAGCTAAATATGAAGATAAATTTCCCCGTTTTTGCAACATTTTTCACTGATGCTTCGTTGCTATTGGTCGCAGCGTGATGTTGTATAGCCTAAAGCCTTCCTCGATAACTGGACTATCCAACACAAAAATAATTTTTCAATTCGAACCAATAGATCCTGAGATTAGCGCGTTCAAACAAACAAACTCTTCAGTTTTATAATATTAGTATAGATTAGTATATATAAGTACCAATAATGTTGACGATTTTCCTTTAAGACTGAAGTAATTAAATTTTTTTTTATTTTAGTTTAAGTTGGTACATAATATATGTATGTGTAGTTTTGAAGTCGGTTTTCAATTTTTTTATATGTTTTATGTATTATTAACTACGAAAATGTTTCAATAGTTTCTGCGAAACTAAATGTATAGTTGTCTCAACCACAAGCTTTCAATATGGGTGCAAATTATACTAATGGAATTTGCATAAACAACTAGAAAAACGGTCCTAGACCTTGATTCCAAATGTCGAACGCTTTACACCGAATGCAATTTCACGGAACATTGAAGAGACCGGAGCTGCAAGTTGCTGATGAATTAATACATTCGAAACAACGTTACAGAATTTTCTTACATCTTAATCTTGCTGATAAACTTAATGCCGTTTCAATAAAATAAAACTTAAGACCTTAAAACGTATAAAGTTGTTATATTTAATTATTTTAAAATTAACACAATCACTCATAATATAAAACTATGTTACCGTCTTGAAATACAAGCCTTATGGCCAAATTCTCGAACGCTAATCAACATTGAGGTGTACCTAAAAGTATATCTAACCCTTTCATTACGAAGGTAAAATGAAAGACAGAAACATTTTAAGAAGCCATCAAGTTTTGATTATCGTTTCAGTATTCCGCGGTTAGATTTTTGATTTTTGCGTTGTGTATAATTAAGTAACTTGTACTTGATCTAAGTGTACAGCAACAAGCGTTCATTCATAAGGTTTTATTTCACTTATAATCGTCTATTTTAGTATGAATTTATTCAGTTAGACATGGATCTTTGATCTGAATCCGACCATCTGAATCTCTAATAACAGGCAACTCTCTTTCAAGATAATTCATTAGCACATCACTATCTATGCCAATGATTTCACTTGGACCTCGGTTCTCAGACACCATCTGAAACAAATATTATAACTCTATTATTTAACACATACAAAACACAATAAATGGGTTCAAATCCCGGGGGAACAGTATTAAAATAAAGGTTTCGTTAGGGTAGGGCATAAAAGGCTGATCATTTACTTGATACGTGATAGCTAGAACCCTAAAGAATGTTTTTTTTAATGATAGATATTGACAGACGAGCATGAGGTTCACTTGATGGTAGGTGATACCTCCATAGAACATCACTCAATGATGCGCTGTCGTGTGTTTCACTTCAAGCATTAAGTAGGTGATCAGTTTTGTACCCTGAATGACTGATATAATTATTTTTCCCGCGGGACTGAAACCCAGGAATTCAGATTCTAAACTCTATGCGTATACTAGAGCCTCAGAAGCATTTTAAGTAGTATATGTTGGGTTTTAGGGATAAAAGGAGACGCGATTATAGTTTTATAAATCAAATTAAATTTTATATTATAGAAAATACACAGGACATGTTGAATGTCAGTAAAAGAATGATAAAAGCGTGTAGAAAACAATAGAACAATATTTTAAATTTTACTTATAAAAATATTATTGTAAGTTTATATATTTTCAACAGTATAATAGTGCTTAATACTTCGATCAACAATATACTATGTCAATGGCTTAATACTTTAAAATCGATATTCACTCTTGTTTGTACTCCATATTCAAAATAATTTAGTTTAAATACAAATCCGGATAAATCCGTCAACCGCTAAATCCTTAATCGCGTATGCAATCACATAATAGGAAATGCAAACCACGTAGCTACACTAAATGGGGCACAATTTGGTACATTTAACGAGTATTTCATTTCGATAGTCGAGATTGAAGTTACTACGTTATTGTGGCTCTAGCAACACGCCCCGGCTTCGCACGGGTGCAATGTAAATGTACTATACAAAATAAAACTACTATATAAAAGTAGCTTTCTATTGGTGAAAGAATTTTTAAAATCGATCGAGTAGTTTTTGAGTTAAATCGCAACAAACAAATCTTTCCTGTTTATAATATTAGTAAAGATTTAAGATAAGATTTTATAATATTAGGAAAGATGAATTGTCTCCAGCAATTTTTCCGAGACCTTCAAAAGAGAGGCTATTCCTATCTTATAGGCCTGCAACGCATCTGCCAGTCCTCTGGTGTTGCGGATATTTATGGGCGGCGTTGTTCACTTTTAGAAAAAGCTATGTATAAAATAAATTTACTAATTACTATCTTCATACATACATACATACATACATATACATCACGCCTCTTTCCCATTGGGGTAGGCAGAGATCACGGAATTCCATATGCTCCGATCCTTACATATCACTTTCGCTTCTTCTACTTTCATCAATGCTTTCATACACACGCGACGGTTACGAGTACTTTTGATCTGAATAATAATAATGAATTTAATACTATCTTCATATGCAAATGAATTAACAATTTATTCGATCAGACAGGTATATTTAAAAGCTCATTAGGGTGATAGTGGCAAACTTAATAAGGCGGTAATAGGCGGCTGAATTAGTGAGTTATCGAAACATTATTATCGATAAATGAAGTGTTGTCGACAACACTAAATTAGATTGAACAGGTTTAGTCGTTAATTAATTAACTGATTCACAAGCATTCACTTTTTGTCTATTTTAAGGAAAAATAGGTAAGTGACAGGATTCATTAAATTCAAAATCATTTATTCATTTAGGTAACACAATGTACATTGTACACTAATGAACGTCAATACAAAATAAAAATTAAATCCTTCTAATTTTACATTTACCGCCAGTTTTCAAATCAAGAGCAGTTGCGGACGAGAAGAACTGGCAATAAACTCTCCGCCACTCTTTTTAATCGCCAACAGACAGATTTTGTAAAAGACTTTAGACATTTGTTTTTATTTTTAAATGAATCTATCTGAATTTTTGAGCAAGCGAGTATCTTTAATTCCTTACCGAACATAATTAATAACTATTTAAATAAAAACTAAATAATTTTCTGTCTCGTTACTTCAACTAGTAGGGTAACAACAGATCCGTGATCCCGTCGCTTCCCCCTGAGACGACGGGGATCATTGATGATTCCCCATGGAAAAAAAAGGGTAACAACAGATGGAACTGTGAAGTGCATATTACGCGTTTCGGTTTCAGTATATGAATTTCCGAATGCTCCAAAAAAAAAAAAGACTGATGTTCTGTGGCCAGAGTATCACCTTCCATTAAGTGAACCTCATGCTCGTCTGTCGATATCTAACATAAAATATATTATAGACAGATTTTCATTTGAGCCTTAGCGAACATAATGAATAAATAAATAATAGTAGTATTGATCGGATTAAATAACTTAATTTTTTTGTTAAAAAAAAAACAATTCTGAAAGTTTTACTTACAGTAAATCCGTCTCCTCCGTTCGCGAAGAAGTTTTGAGATACAACTTTATACGTCTTGTTTAGGTCCAAAGGTTCGTATCTTGGAACATCACACTCTATGCAACGCACCGTCACGTTCAACACTCGTTCGTTCCTTGGTCGGGAACCATCAAACTTCACTCGAAGACCTGGAGAACGAAGTAGTGTAAGAATGAAACCTTTATTCGTTCAAAACTCGCTCGTTCCTAGTTCGGGAACCAACAAAGCTCACTCGAAGATCTGATCGACAAAAATAATCATTTTTTGAAATCTACCGCCGACAGGTTTGAAATGTTGAATTTATTTAAAAACTAGGTCAGTAAAAAAATAAAATAAGTCAACAAAGCGTATCGAAAGTGTTATGAAACTATGAAAGTCTAAAGGCCGGCAACGCATCTGCAAGTCCTCTGGTGTTGCAGATGTTCATGGGCGGCCGTGTAGACATGGGTAACTCAGCGAAATTCCCTGCGCCAACTCAGCAACTCAGGCGCAGTGTAGTGTGTCGGCTCCTTGAGTCAACTCAAAATTGCGCCACGACGCAGTAAAAATAGGACGCGCAAAGCGAGCAGTGAAACCTCCGAAACGCACGCAACCCCACGCTCATAGTTCACTCAGTGAGTGGGTACTGCGCCGTGCGCCAACACATTATGAATGTGTGAGCTGACTCACCCTGCGCACTGAAGCGTGCCGGCGCAATTGCGCGGCGCAGCGCAGTGTTACCCATGTCTACGGCCGTGTTCACTTTCCATCTGGTGAGCCGCAAGCTCGTTTGCCCCGTATATTAAATAAAAAAAAAAGGTTTAAAGCATTCATAGCCAAAGGCAAATAACCTATGGCTCTTGAAATTACCAGAAATCTGCACCATCCTCGCACCAGGCCAGGGCTGATTGGCCACGCTGTATTCCAGCATTTCCAGAATATAGTCGCCGCGTAAGTCAAATACTTCGACTGTGTTCTCGAATGGCAAAGCTAGCACCATTCGTTCATAGGTTATGTCTGAAATAATTTATGTTATACATATATTATACTTTCTGACTGATCTGTATTATTATCTTTTTTGGGATTAAATGGCTATATTATTATTATATTATTATACTTTCTGAGTTCTGACCCGTATCCGATTTGCTGAGCGAAATAACTCTTAGATAGCAGATTTTTTTTCCGACTTACTTGACACTCATCGTTTTAATTTGGCCAATTAACTAATATCTTAATAAATTATAAAGCCTATATTTTTTTTCCGATTTTCGAGTATAAACAATAATACTGTCAAGTGTCATCAAAATTTTTTCAGTAGTTTTTGCGTTGAAGAGTAACAAACAGCCTAAAATCCTTCAAATTTATAGTACTAGTACCAAGCCGACCAATGACGAATTACGATATCTATACAACTAATCGATAAAAGTAAATAAGGATAGTAACATTACACTAAAAACGAAGTAATACAAGTACTATTTCAAATAAGGATTAAATACATAAAATATAATGTTAACCGATTTTTAATAAAACACTTGATAGATCCTTGCGTTCCTCCATTCCTCTCACCCGTTCAATGCCCGAAGTTTGTTTCTTTGACACGGGGAAGGTTTTTGAATGTAGTCGTTACAAACTTATAAAAATACAAATCTTTCCTCTTTATAATATTAGTGTTGATAATATATTCAAAATTTAACCTCCAGAAACTATGGAATTCCGTACTCCACCACTATTCATAACACAGAAATGTGCGAAGTGCCAGTTGTTTCCTTGAGCTCGGTCTATTACCTATAAATAATACACATATTTTTAAATTACACTTACTTTAAACATTAGCAAAAAATAAGTAATTCTTAGAGATGATAAACTTACTGGGTGAAGATATAGCTTTCTATTGGTTAAAGAATTTTTAAAATCGGTCGATTAGTTTTGGAGTTAAATCATAACAAACAAACAACCAAATCTTTCGTCTTTATAATATTAGTATATTGTAGATATATACTACTTGACTCGTACCCACTTCTCCGGGTGAAATAGCTCTCAGATAGCCGGTTTTTTTCCGACTTATTTGACTCATCGTTATAATTTGGCCACTTAACTCAATATCATATTTTATAGTCTATACTCTGATGTATTAACAATAATACTATAAATTTTCATCAAAATTCGTTCAGTACTTTTTGTGTGAAAGAGTAAGCAACAACCTCACAAACTTTAACATTTATGATAGTAGAAGGATTAACTAAGCACTTTATAGCAATTATAGAAACTTTTAAATATAGCATACGTGTCCCTTCAGCTTAAGAAATACTCTAGTACTACAAATTATTACATTCCTTTTTTTTTTTAAAGAGGGGAATGCATTTACGCACTGGGTGTGGTGGGTGTGGGACTCAAGCTCACCCGGTGATACTCTGCTAGTCAGAAAGCTGGGCGAGTAATACCCACTAAACCCCTCTTGACCCTCAGGTCCAAATTATTACATTCCCTAATTTGCACTTATACATATATCATAAGCATACACGTATCCTTTCACCTTAAGAAATACTTCTATAATGAATTTCATTTCCTATATTACTTTTAATAGTAACGCTATAAAAGGATTTAACATAGTAAGACATGATTATCATTAACCATGTTTCCTTGCACGAACTTACAGCATGCATGAAGGCATCACAAATAAGGTTTCCAAGATTACATTCCCCGCAGCGACAACTCGCAGACAAGTGAACTTTCGATTCACCGACTTTCCTTCGTCCTAGTTCGTTTATTCTTGGTAAATATTCGTTGATTTTCTCCATTACGTCAGGTGCTAAAAATTGTTATTGTTAGTGAAAAATATTTTATGAACTTAACTTTAACTTATACCGGATTACAACGAGATATTATGTATCTCGATGTTTCGAATTCTTTTCAGCAAGCGTGGTCACGGGCAGACTAAACGGTGACAGCTCTGGATACTATAATAACCGTCTCCATTTAAGCTCATCTTGTGTTAATATTTATTGTATCGATCTTGTTGAATTTAATAGGGACTGCAGAAAAATTAATGATAAGATTATCTATCTTTAAAATAATATAGAGCACGTAGAAAGGATGGATGAAAGTAGGGAAACAAAAAAAATATGAAGCTGGTGTGAGTGGAAGAGTCGAGAGTGATCGACCTAGGCGAATGTACCTCAATTAGATTGGAGATGTTTTTCAAAATGGCCAGGTCAAAAGTACTCGAAACCGACGAGCGTGTATGAAAGTATTGAATGTGGAAGAAGCGAAAACATATGCAAGGATCGGAGCAAATCGGATCGGGCATGATGTATGTGTTCAATATATATATAAATAACTAGCCGTCCCCGCCCACCCGCTTCGCTAGGCGAATTGTAAAGTATAGACGAATATGAACTATCCACATAAATTTGAAAAAAAAATGGTAAAGGGTTGATGGAATTCAAAAAATGAATAGCCTAAAACCTTCTACAATTAATTCCGCGTCGAATGGTCATGGTATCATGCCGATCGGTCCAGTAGTTTTCAAGTTTATCGATAACAAAGAAAAAAAAAGTTGCTTATATATATATATAGATCTATTTTCATAATAATAAGTGTCAAATCTCGATTCCCCCTGGATTTTTTCTCATCTTGCTTTTCCGGGTTTTGAATTTAGTAGCGGTAGTTTGTCAATAATTATATCCTAAGTTCTGATAAACTCACCTTGTTCAATTTCATTTCCAACATAGTGCGGGTGTCCATTCCACTCCAACAGATGTCCTGTTTCATTGAAAACTAATTTGATTTCACCCAGAAACTCTGTGTGTGCCCCCGCTTGGACAATTAAAACCTGAAATCGAATACCTTTAAGTATTTTCCTTATAACTTTCCTAATATTTACGGACTCTTTTCATCATTGGATTTTTTTCTACTTTTGTAAGTTAGTATTGACCTGAAGTCAAGTTTTAAGTTGGAATTTCTTATTTGTATATACTTGTAGCACAAGCTGAGTGGTCCTTCCATAAAAGTACCTAGGTGAGTTAGAGTTGTAAAAAATAAGGTCATTACTTTATTTCATTCTGAAAGGGCAGACGTTTTATGTTTGATTGTCTAAGATTTACTACAGCCCCGCCTGACGCACTGTCCTTTAAAAAAAGGCGAGTCCATTTAGAAAAGGTCGTTTCACTCAAGCATAATATGTAAAAAATACTCAAGTGAATGCTTACAGCTTATGAATTTAAATATGATTATATCGTCAGTAGAAAGCCAAAATTATATCTGTCGAAATGAGGTATAAAGTTATTCTTCTTTTTAAATCATATAATATCTTATACTTAGCTTTCATTTGATATGAATCGTTTAAAAAAAATAACGTTCTTATATTTAATATTTTATATCTATATTTGGTAATGAAAAATAGTCCTATCTATTTCTCTTTTTTGACCAAATGGCGAATTACGAGTAGCTTTTGCCTTTTCACTAACGATATACTTAATATGTATTAATGATACTTACTGGTCCTGATTCATTTTCAACAACAATAGGGTAGGGTCCGTAAGGGTTAAAACTGGTATTTTGTGGTGGATCACCGTTGTATAGAAGTGTGTGACTGTGGCCACCTACAATAATATCAATATGATTTCCTGCCCGACGAGCTATATCTCTGTAAATAGATTTAAGGGTTATTACGTCACATAAATTAGTATTTAGTAGAATAAAACTAATAAAATGGAAACCACGTTAAAATCAAGAAAACTAATTGGTTTTCGATAAATCTCAATTAACTTTGGGTGGCTTTAAAAAAAATTATCTTATCTTTTTTCAATAGATCTCTACTTGATCTTTTATTACTTAGACCAATGAATTACGAAAATAAAGTCTAATGACTGCTTCGAGAAACTGCTTATAGGTCGGCAACGCACCTGCAAGCCCTGTTGCAGATGTCTATGGGCAGCGGTGATCACTTACCATCACGTGAGCCACCTGCCCGTTTGCTCCCTATTCTATAAACAAAATACTATCTAAATTTACAAAAATATTGGATTGGATTAAAACGCGATTTTTTGTTTAAATTATTTATCCCGACGTTTCGGATGCTTTTCAGCAACCGTGGTCGCGGGAGACTGAAAGATGACAGTTGTCTTATATTTGAAATGTCACAAAGTTGCCATATTTAATTCAATTAAATAAATCAATAAATCTTCCCCATCCAAAAAAAAAATCATCTAACGACTATTATTTTGAGAATTACTTACTTATCAACTTCAATTCCGCAATGTGATAGTACAACAATAATATCAACACCTTGTTGAGTCAATTTTTCAGATTCCGATTTAACCGCCTCAACCTCGTCAGTGAACTTAAGTTTTCCTGTCATCGCTAGCTCCTGAAATATTTCAGTTAGTTTTTACGTACAAAATAATATCTTCTTGTTCTTCCTGCCCTTTTTTATTTGGGGTCGGCGCAGTATATTCTCTTTTTCCATTCTCTCCTTTCACTCGCCATATCACCAATCACACATATCATTCTTCACACAGTCAATCCATGTTTTTTTGGCCTCCCCCTTCCCGTATACCCATCCACTTTCATAATTATTCAAAACATTTTTAGATACATGCCCTTCATCTCTCCTCATAACATGCCCATATCAAGCCAAACGATTACCTTTCAATTTTTCATTCACTAAATCAAAATAATATATATCAATGAAAAAGACAGCATCTGCCTCTATGCTTACGTTTGTAGATGATATTATAACGCCTATAATCCCAATCTTCCTTCCATTCTTCTCCACCACGATACTGGGTTTGTACAAACCCTGGATTGTTGGTTCTTCATCATCTATAATGTTGGCTGTTACTACCTCATGCTGGAGATTTTGGAGGTAAGGAACAAGCTCTGGTACGCCATGATCGAACTCATGATTGCCTAGTACCTGATAACAGGATTACAGAAAATTAAAATCATGATGATGACAAAAACAAGCTTGTTACTTCTTGGCCGAGGCGGGTAAGGAAGCGAAACTAAATACATATAAAAACGGCCAAGTGCGAGTCGGACTCACGCATGAAGGGTTCCGTGCCATTATCTATAAAAATGGCAAAAAAACATTATTTTTTATGTTATTTATAGACAGACGAGCATGACTGAAGCACTTGAAGGTAGGTGATACGCCAGCCACAGAACATCAGTCAATGATTTACTGTCGATCTACTCTCTACTTCGAGCATTCGGAAATCCAAAGACTGAGACCGAAACGCAAATTGTGCGCTTCACAGTTTTTCCATCTATGAACGGTGGTTCGTTACCTGGTCGGAATTTCGTTTTCCTCCCACCCGTTCAATGCCCGAAGTTACCAGACGTGGAGAAGACATACAGAAAATTATAAACATGTCGTAACGGTGGTATTCGAAACCACGATCCATCGATGCGCACGGCAAGTGTTCTACCGAATGTGCCAAAGAGCCCGTCAAAAGCTTACCAACAAACTGCCTGTCCGTTTGCTTCCTCTAATTTATAAAAAAACATACTATACTAACATGAGCATCATGGTGCACCATATTCATGAAATCTTGCGTCACGTTCCATCTCATTAGATTATACCAGATGGTTCCCTGGAAGCTGTCACCAGCATTCAGGACCAACGAGTGAGGTTCCGCTTGAACAAATTGTCGAATCATGGTGGCTAAGCGGGCAAAGCCACCGATACATGGTGCCACTGAGGGGTCGCAAACGCCCCCAGAAGGGCTGGTTTCCACGAACCTTGAAATATAATAAAACTTTATCTTCTTATTCATCCCATTAAACATTTAATCATACTTATTAATAATATATGTATATTAAATATTATAAAGAGGAAAGATTTATATTTTTTATAAACAAATCAAGACTGATTTTAAAATTCTTTCACCAATAGAAAGCTACATTATCAGCGAGTAACATAGGCTATTTTTTGTGTATAGTACATCTGCATCTACATACGGTGTGGTGCTATCGAATAAATTGTTTCGGTCTAGAAAGATAGGTCACCCATTATCAGAAAAAAAGGTACAGAAATGTGTCTGACCCATGCCTAGTAACCAGAAAATTCATAATCCTTAAGAGATTTGGCATCTCATTATTTTAATAAAAATTCTATGTAAATATCATTTACCGACTGGGTAACGAACCACCGTTCATAGATGGAAAAACGTGAAGTGCACATTGCTCGTTTCGGTTTCAGTCTATGGATTTCCGAATGCTCGAAGTAAAAAGTAGGTCAATAGCGAATCATTGACTGATGTTATATGGCTGAGATATCACCTACCATCAAGTGAACCTCATGCTCGTCTGTCGATATCAAACATTAAAAAAAACTTAAATTAAATTATGGATTCACTTCACCTTGCATGAAAGTCATTATAATGAATTATATTTAACTCGTATAGCTCACTGCACACAGAAACTATCAAACATAAGAAAAACAAAGCACGCATTGTCGCAACTTGTTACCACGAGACTAACACCTAGTTTTACAGTTGCATATCTGTAGATAAAACAATAATATACATAATATTTGACAAATAAATTAACGATAGTAGCACTTATCGGAGATATGAAGATAGCGTAGGGTTGGCAAAACCTATTGTTTATTCAAGAATGTGACGAAAAACTTTTAATCAACTTAATTATTAATTAAATCAAACACCTTAAATTTAACATTTGTACTGTCTTTTGGTACAATCTTTTGTATAATAATTTTACTGTGGTGTAATTAAAGTGTATACTGAATATGTATTTTTAGCGCTTGTTGGATTATCTAGCTAAGGTAAAGGCACCTAATTCCGCGGTATTTTCACCATAACTCAAAAGAACATTGAAACTTAAGTATTTACTATACCTTTCTGTAGAATTTACTATTTTTATCAGAAGTGTTGTTTATCTGACTCTTGATATAAACTCACAATTTGGCAATTAAAAAATTACTTATTTGTTAAATTATGTAAAAATACGAAAATGTCCGAGGCGCCTTATTCCGATGTAAAAATCCTAATTCCGATGCATTTGTATCCCAATGCCGAGTGTACAGAATACCAAGAAAACAGGAGGTAGGGAGAATGATACATGATGTAAACAAAAAAAATTTATTAGTTATTTTTGTTTTTTAATCAGTCTTATTCTAAATACATGATAAATAAAATGGCACCACAATATATAATTTACTTAGATAGTCAATAACATTATTTTAAATATACATATATGGAAAATAAAACATAGTTAATTAAACTTCCTAATGGACTATTTTTTGCTTCGTTTTCTTCATAGTATTATAATAAATAATATGTGTTATAACAGAAATTTTTCTATTCATCAATTATTATTAACGTAGGTTCTGTTTTTTAATAAGAAATAAATGATGTGATTTCCTTAAGAATCAATTTTTCAGTTCAATTTTTTAGTTTCAATTGTAACTATATACAAGTAGCATTATACATATTTACAATTATTTATGTTTTAATAATTAGAGAATGAATTTATTTTCTTTGTAGGTGTAATCGAAACTGATATTGTGTAAAATTTGAGTCTTTAATTGATGTTTTATTCATAAAGATGTGTTACTAAATATCTAAGTTTACCGTATTATAAAAGTTATTTTAAAATTTTAAGGTCAAATAGGTAAATATATAATTTCCATTACTTAAATAATACTCTGCGCAAGATAATGAACATCTGTATATTACTTGTAACTACTAACACTACCACGAATCAAGGGTCTAATAGAACATTATTCCGACTTATATACATCGGAATAGCGTTTTATAATACTATATACTAATCACATTTTCTAATTCCGAGTATTAAACTATAAAAGATTTTTGAATATTATATACATAAACTACTGCTTAATTGCGAAATCTTCGAAATAATATATATAACACATTCGACATTATTTCGAAATACATTAATATCTTAATTTTCTGTACTTAGCTTTTCCATACAACGAATTAATGAAATACCTAAATAGATCATCTTTGATCTGCTATAATTAGTAAATGCGAGGCCAAAGTATACCACGGAAATAGGTTTTCATATGTATTGGCTTTTTAAATAATCAAAACCAAAACAATAAGTTCGTAATCATAAAACTGCCTTCAGAATTAAAAAGAAAGCTGATGTCTATTTAATTGCAATTCCGTGGTATACATCGGTATTTAGGAACCAATTCAAATATTTGGCACCTAATGCCGCGGTATTTTAAATACCTATTTTCTCCTTAATTTGTGAAGAAAATAAACAAATGTTAAGTGTTTTCGATAAGAAATATAACACTTTCACTGTTTTAATCTAAACAAAATCTCACTCAATATAAAAATATCATCTAAACCACTATTTAGAAAATCGTAGTTTTCACGTGCTGAAGGTCCGAAATGTATGAAGCATACCGATACCTCTGGGCTCAAAGGGCGTATAGCACAAAACAGCTACTTTTCAGGAGAGCCAAAAAACCGAAAAAATAAAACAAAATTAGCTATAACTTCTTTGTCTCAATGATTATATAAAAACAATCTATGAGAAAAATGCTTATATTTTCCTATATTTTAAGTAAATATTATTAAATGAAGCCTAAGTATAATAGTTTCCAAAATAGTTAGTGCTTTACTACCTAAAAAAACAACAAAATGTCCTTTAAGCCCATTAAAAAACAGCTAATATTTTTAACTTAGGCAGTAAATCTAACCTTACGTAAAAAAGTTGTATAATATTATGTAGTAAATGACAATAGCAATATTTAATTGTGTTGTAAATCACAAAGTTTGAATTTAAAATTGTACAACTTTCATATTAAAAAGGGTTAAACGGGGTGGGGGGTACCCCATCCCGCCCTGATGGACTATTCCCATAATCCCTTTTTAAAAATTAAAGAGTTATTGTTAATATTATAGTTTTTATAATACGTAATAAAAGAGCAAACAAGTAAGTTTTAAGCAATTTTTGAGTTATTCATCTTTAGAATTATTTTCTTTTTCAGTATTATTTTCATCTTCTTTATCTTCTTCATCAGTGAAACTGATTTAATATATCACAAACATTAGAGCTCCATAGAAGCTTTTTATATTCTTCATGAAATATTTTCACTAACAGTTTCTTGGTCACTGTTTATCCTTTTTTATATATCTGATATAAATTAGACACGTTCTTTAATTCTTGAGGTAGATACACTCTGTTTGTTCTTTGTCTATTGTAATGGGTTGGCACTGCAGGTAGCGATTCAATAAATTCCTTCACTTTAAGCTTAGCAGCATCGATTTTGTGGGAACGACGTCTCTCTTCTGGTATATCATAGCATCCTCTTCCGCATTTGCTCTTTATACATGGATTAAGTTTAATTTCTTTTTCAGGAACGATTTTCCCACTACTGTTTTCGTAAGACTTTTCCTCTACCTTTAATTTCTTGAGGATCTTACGTTTATTTTCTGACTTTTCTTTCTTATTAATTTCTACATCTTCCTTATATCAATTTCTTCTTCACTACTACTTTCTGATTCTTTTCTAGACCAATTGTTCGAGCTTCCTGAAGAATAATCTAACTTGTCCTCATCTGACAGGAAATTCATATAATATTTTACTCATTTTCTGGCTGTTTTATTTAGGCAAGTAAGTGCGAGATATTATAATCTTGTTCTGGGTTTATCATTTCAGATGTAGAAGTACTTACGGAGTTAGATCCTACAACTATATCTGAGGATATCGGTGGCTGCTGGAGAGGTAAGTGCGAGATATTATAATCTTGTTCTGGGTTTATCATTTCAGATGTAGAAGTACTTACAGAGTTAGATGCTACAACTATAGCTGAGGATATCGGTGGCTGCTGGAGAGGTAAGTGCGAAATATTATAATCTTGTTCTAGGTTTATCATTTCAGATGTAGAAGTCATTACGGCGTCAGATACTAGAACTCAAGTAGGAGATATTGGTGACTGCTGTAGAGGCAACTACATACTAATAGAATCATCTTCAATGGGCTTTTTTATAATTTTACACGAAAGTACTTGTATCTTCTTATTAGGGCTACTAATCTGCTTCATTGTTTTTTTTGTGACTGGGCTACGATATCTATTATCTATTTTCAGTGTTTCCACAAAGGCTCGAGGCAAAGAGAATGTGGAAGTATTAACTTCATCATCAGTACTAGAAGTAATAAACTTTGTGTAGGTATACTTACTAGTCGATAAATAATGTGCTTTACACCCTAAACTTCAGGAAATATTTATAATTATTTTGTGGTAGTATAGTACAGGTGCTGTTATGTTGAATGGTTGTAAAGAACAATAATGAGAATAAATGCGCAGTAATGTAATTTACAGCCCGATTTCCTGTTGAAATTTGGTTTAGCAGCCCAAAATAGATGGGTTGTAAAGAACATTTTTGTGCGAATTTGGCAACTTCGTATATACCAATCGATAGAGAATGAAAAACTGAATACGATGGTATTATTAACTCCATTTGCCCCAAAATGTGCTTTACGCCCTTTGAGCCCAGAGGTATCGATACGTTCGAGTCAGCTGCTAGCGTAAAACTTACAGATTATTTAAAAAAGTACACACGCTAGAGTACTGTTTTCCTCATATAAACACGAATATATAAATTTCCTAATGAAAAAGGTATCTTGCAGATACAAAGAATTAGTAAATTGCTAGAAATCGTCGATTTTCTAAATACCTCGGAATAAGGTGCCATTTTCAGAACCCCTCGGAATTAGGTGCCTTTACCTTATATAATTACTTCAAGATATTATTACAAACATTTTTTAAAACAAAAAACTTGGCGATTCAAGATTGACGGAGAGTGTATTACTCGCTGATAATGTACTCGTGTTGGCGAAATAATTTTTAAAATCGGTCGAGTCGTTTTTGAGTTAAATCGTAAGAAACAAACAAATAGAGAAATCGTTCCTCTTTATAATGAAAAATAAAAAATCTTAAAATTATAATATTGTCTTTTATTAACGCGAGTATCACACATTTAAATAAAATACTGTATACCGGATTAACACGCGATTTATTATTTATATTGTTTAAATTATTTATCCCGGCGTTTCGGACGTTTTGGACCAAGCAAGTTGCTGAAAAGCATCCGAAACGTCGGGATAAACAATTTAAGCAATATAAATAATAAATCGCGTTTTAATCCAGTATACAGTAGTTTATTTTAATCCTGGTATTTTATAAAATTATGGTCACCACTTCCCATACATATCCTCAGTAGACACGTAGTGGTTTGATGGGCGATAACCACCTGGAAATAAACATTTGACGGTTATAAAGCGATAATGAGAGAATAAACGAGTCCACGTCGCCGTTAGGAACAACCTGTGCCGTAGTTTATCCTATCTTGGAGACATAATGAAAGTTCGCAATACTATATGGCGACATTATTATGTCTACACTGGGCCCATAACCTGTTGGGTTTTAGGGATAAAAGGACACGATTAAAGTTTTATAAATCAAATTAAATCTTATAGTATTATAGAAAAACTAGTGGACCCCGCAGACGTTGTTCTGCCACAATTTTGGCTTCGAAATTATATAATTATTCTTAACACTGTTTAAGAAAAAAGATTTTCCCGGTTTTCTGTTGAACATTTTCCTGAATTTAAGCTTATTTAAGAAAAAAGCCTCACTGAGACCGAGACCTTTCCAACGAATGCAAAACCGTGGAAATCGGTTCGTGCGTTCTGGAGTTATAGCGTCAGGAAGGAAAACCCGACTTATTTTTATATAGTAGAATACACAGGTCATATTGAATGTCAGTAAAATAATAATAAAAGAGCAGTGTGTAGAAAACAGTAGAACAATATTTGAATTTTACTTATAAAAATATTATTCTAAGTTTATATATTTTCAACATACAGGACTTATTTTCGTACGTCTTTTTTCTACACCTAGATAGAACCTAATATAGTATTTTATGAACGTGAGTATCATATTTAAATAAAATTCTTTATAACGGATTAAAACGCGATTATTAATATTATTTATTCCGACGTTTCGGATGCTTTACAGCAACCGTGGTCGCGGCAGACTGCCATATGATAATAAATCGCGTTTTAATCCGTTATAAATTATTTTATTTAAAGAGATAGAACCTACCTATTTTTCTGTCTAATATCAAGTATGGGTTTGAAGACGCACTTGAAGCTTTATATTTTTAAGGGTCGCGGGTTCGATTCCCCGCATAAGTATTAATCAGTTTATATTTTGGCTTTATTTATTTATGTTACAAAGAGATATATTCTATATAATACACTGCAATCTATGTTAAATCGTTTTACTTAGGAAATCTTTTGTCAATTCCACTTTTCTATATACTATATTTCTAATGTGTATGTATATTTTATTTAATATATATTATACATATAATTTAACAAAAGGACCAGGTCAAAAGTAATAAAAATCGACGAGTGTGTATGAAAGCATTGATGAAAGTGGAAGAAGCGAAAGTGGTATGTAAAGATCAGAGCATATGGAATTCTTTGATCTCTGTCTAGCCCAATGGGAAAGAGGCGTGATGTATATGTATATTGTATATAATATGTACAAATGTATACATATAAAAATAACTACAAACATACATAATTATTTTAGGTATAGAATATACTAATAATACAATTCACTCACAGAAAAATGTTTTAAACAATTAGTAAACATTGTTACCTTAACTCTTGGTCAAATTAAATGAATTTATCCAACTTAATTCAAAGTTGACAACTTTAAGTATTGAATTAAACTTAGTTTTCGACTTACCGCAGTTCAATTTAACACAAGTGAAATAAAAGTATGACAATTCTACGTGGAATTATTAATAAGTTGGAACTAACTTTAGTTTCAGAACTCACTTCAGGCGTTAAGAATTTTGTTTTAATTTTAAACTAATAGCTTTCAGAGACAGGTATAGCGGAGAAAAATGTTTTTCCAAAGTCCACTAAAGTAAAGAAAGATTTTTTGTGAATTAAAAGTTTTTGTTATTACATACTAGCAGCGTTAAGAGTTTTTTTTAGTTGGGATAACAATGGAAATTAATAAAAATAAATCTAATATATAAAATTTCCATGTCACAATGTTAGTTACCGTACTCCTCCGAAACGGCTTTACCGATTTTTACCAAATTTTATATGCGTATTCAGTAGGTCTGAGAATCGGCTACTATCTATTTTTCATACCCCTAAGTGATAAGGGTTGTTCACCCTTAATTTTTTTTTTAATTTTTGGATGAAATTTTTTGTTTTTATTTTTTTATAATGTGGCATTGAAAAATACATACAACCATTTTCACTCTTCCATTACCAACCCCTGAAAAATAAACTTTTTTTTAATTTATAAAGGTTAAGTACTAATAAACAATATGTACTATTTATTTTTATGTCCACAATTTTTTTGTTTCTTTAAGCACATTTTTGACACTGCTAGACTTCTGTAAGGTCTTAAATCATATAAAACATATTGCTGATAAAACTGGTATTTTTTAATTTAAGTATGTGATAGATACTAGCGAGATACCAAACAAAAAATCAACTGGGGCCTTACGGCCGGACGAACGAAAACACATTCGTCCTTCCTTCATAGAGTAAATTAATACAGAATAGATCTTAGAGAGTTGATATTGTTGTACAAGTATGCAAACATTCGTCTGCATCGATACTTTTTCTCTCCTTCAGTCAGTGCTTACCTATCCACTGCTGGACGTCCGCTTCCCCTAAGACGCGCCATGTTCCTCTCTCCCCTGCTCTTCGCATCCATTATCTTCCCTACACTTTTCACAGCTCTCTTCATCATCAGCGTATCTAGGGATTTTGTCTAGGGGGGCAGCCGTCCAGCTCAGTGGCGGATTTACCAGCAGGCTGAGTAGGCTTAAGCCTAGGGAGGCTTTGGTGACCATTTTTATTTTAACGTGTCTTATGGAAATCAAAAAGAATACTGTAGAACTTTTTATCATGTCAAACGAAATAGCAAACTTGTATATCCTATAGCAAACCACCCAGTTCGCCGCCTCGAATCAGTAATCTGACTCTATATATTATATTAATTTAAGAATAGTTGACAATTGTAGACAGGGGGGGGGTGTAGTTAATAGCCTACACCTTGGCAATGTGTAAATACGCCACTGGTCCAGCTGAACTAACCAGTCATTTAATGCAAAATTTTAATACTGTCTAAGGTGGGCAAATAAGTTTCTAGCGTGGGCATTGCCCACCATTGCTACGGCTATGCTCTCCATTCGCTGACCTTATTCAACAGTCGAGTCGGTTTACGTCTCTTCGAATAGGTACTACTTCAATAAATTATAATTATTAAGAGGGGCATTTTTGAATTATGCCTAAATTATCTTAACTTTTGAGAAGCATTAGCATTTGCCTGCGACTTCATATTGGAATTCTGATGAAGCTATTGTCATGAAAACCTTTTGACATCGCTTTGGTATTCAAATATAATGAATAAGTGAACGTTTTAATCACTTTAATGTAATTTAAATGACATCTAGACAATGTTATTATAATAACAACTGCCCTGTAAACCTAACCTTTAAAACAGTTCACCAAATAATCCATAGATGGCGCTAAAATACAAATATTAAAATGGCTGTATTGATGAAATTATAATATCCTGTATATTGTTAACGTAGTATATGGAATCATTATATTTAATTTTAATTATCATTTATATAAAGTGGCGATGCAAACAGAATTGCTCGTATTATAACTGCTTTTACCATTTACTACCAGATGACACTGCAGCTGTTAATGGAAAGCCTATTGAATATCTATAGGTACATATAATAAAAGAGTAGAATCGAAATTACGCTTCACTAAAAATTTTTACCAGAAATTAAGAGGGGTGATAAAAGAAGGGTAGCAGAATGCATAAATGCAATTTTTAAGATTCATGTACATAATATAACAATATGGCCGAACTTAGTTTCTTAAAATGGATGTTAGCACCTTCGTCTTGGGGCTTAAGACCCAGAGAAAATTTTGGAGAGTCAAAGTGGTCTAAGGTAATAGAACTCATTCTGTACCTTTAACCACTCCCCACAAGGTCTCAAGTGGCAACTGGGGTGCTAAGGTTCACTAGATGATAAACTTTGTTATCTTATATCACACAGGTGAAAAATAACCAGATCTATCAAAACTAGACATGGGTAACTCAGCAAAATTTCCCGCGCCAACTCAGCAACTCAGGCGCAGTGAAGTGCGTCGGCTCCTTGAGTCAACTCAAAATTGCGCCGCGGCGCAACAAAATTGTACGCGCAAAGCGAGCAGTGAAACCTCCGTAACGCACGCAACGCCACGCTCATAGTTCACTCAGTGAGTGGGTACTGCGCCGTGCGCCAACACATTATGAATGTGTGAGCTGACTCACCCTGCGCAGTGAAGCGTGCCGGCGCAATTGCGCGGCGCAGCGCAGTGTTACCCATGTCTAATCAAAACTCATAATAGGCCGTTTGAAACGTAGTGTTTTGGATTTTTTAATTCCAAGACAAACATTTTTTTTTTTATTTTATTGTATGTTATTTAAATTACAATGATGATATTTCTTTTGGGAGTAAAAGAAAAATAAATTACGAGTTAGAATTACTTTCCAAAGGTATAGATGATTGCTTATTATATTTTTAAAAATGGAATATTGTGATATACCTATTGAGATACGAGATTATTATGAATTTGCTATTATATTTAGCAAATATCATACTTTTTTAACTGTAAAAAAATAATCTTAATAATAAAATATTTTTCTCGAGAATTTGACATTTTGCTACTTTAAGTGCCTGTTGAAGTCTTCTACAATATTGCATAAGTTGAATAAAATCCGAGACCTTGTGAGTCTTTTTCGCTTTATGTATGTATGGCACAGAATGAAACAAGTTTTGTCCATTCTACAGCAATCGAAGTAACTGCCAAACGTACTTCACACTACTAATATCTACAACTTATAATCATTTTCAAATAAAATACATTTATGACGTAAATAAAACGCCGCGATTTAAACGCCCCGTGTCATAGAAACCTAAACTCAATGTCCGAAACAATAAGCGTTTCCACTCAGTTGTAACAAACATACTTAAATCGCAACACGTATGTAAGTATTTATTAGTGATGCAAGACAGAAGAAACGGAATTTCCTTATAAATGTAAGAATTATTTTTTATATAATACATTAATTTCCTATTTTCATTGATTGAGTTATATTTTATGGAAAGTCAGATAGCTGATGAAAGGCGAAATGTGCATTCCTACTAATCCATTCTATTGAATCTATCCGTACCTTATTATATTATCTATAACTTTTATATGTTTATACTACCCGACCGCTGAATTTCGCCATAGGACATCGCGTCAAAAATACCACGCGTACCATCTTGATGTCTGGAAGTCCACAACTGCGCGATTCCTGAGACACTTCTTGCCTCGCACAACCACTCTGTTGAATCAGCTTTCTCCGGCGGTTTTTCCAAACCGATGCGACTTGGAACCTTCAAGAAGCGAGCCTAAATCTTTCTTAAAGGCCGGCAACGCATCTGCAAGTCCTCTGGTGTTGCGGATGTCAATGTGCGGCGGTAATCACTTACCATCACGTCAGCCACCTGCCCGTTTGCCCCCTATACTATAATAATAATAAAAACAAACTAGCGGTCCCGAAAGACGCTGTTCTGTCAGAATGTTGGCTTCAAAAATTAAAAAATGTTTCTAGATTTGAGATCAATTATTATTAATACTAATAAGCTCATAGATTCGTAAATGGAAAACCGTGAAGTGCACATCGCGTGTTTCGATTTCAGTATATGGATTCCCGAATGCTCGAAGTAAAAAGTAGGTCGACAGCGCATCATTGACTGATGTTCTGTAGCTGAGGTATCACCTACCATCAAGTGAACCTCATGCTCGTCTGTCGATATCTAACATAAAAAAAGCTATACGTGTGTGTAACGTGAGCTGTCAATTTATTTTCTGCATATAATTTTTTCCCCGAAAATTTCCGTTATTTTAATAGTTATTCTATTATTCGGGACATAAGAGATTCCAACAAATGAGATATAATTAAAATCGGTGCAGCCGTTCTTGAGTTATAAATGGTGTAACTAGCACGACTTTGTTTTTTTAAAGATAAGGTTAAATCAGTAAAAAATAAAAGTTTCGTAATTATTATTTAAGGAAGAATGATTAAAGGCATAAAACAGATTACGAGGGTGAATCAAAAAATTCTTGGAATCAATATTAAAAAATGCAAAGATTTAAATAATAATATTTTATTTTTCTACATAATCTCCCTCCAATGCAATGCATTTAGAATAACGCGTTTCTAACTTCCTTATTCCTTGTGAAAAAAAATTATTTTCTTGACTCTCGAAAAAGTCCTCTACGGCAGCTATAACCGCGTCATTATCGTGAAATTTTGTTCCACGAATTTCCTCTTTTAATTTTGGAAATAAGTGAAAATCACTTGGGGCTAAGTCCGGAGAATATGGTGGGTGGTCAAGGAGATTGAAGCCAGCACAGCGGATTGCGTTGAACGCAACTTCCGATCGATGAGCAGGAGCGTTATCTTGAAGGAACAACACGCCCAACGACAGTTTTCCACGACGTTTTTCTTTAATCGCTTCACGCACTTTCGGGATTAAATTTGCATAATAGGGTCCAGTAATCGTCTGGCCTTTTGGCATGTAATCAATAAAAAGGATTCCTTCACTATCCCAGAACACAGAGGCCATAACTTTGCCAGCGGTAGGAGCAACTCGAAATTTCTTGATGGATGGAGAGGATGGTCGTTTCCAAGACATGCTTTGTCTTTTAGTTTCAGTATCAAAATGGTGGACCCACGTTTCATCCATGGTGACGAGACGACGGCAAAAATTATCCGAATCACGCTAGAACATTTCGAGATTACGCTTGGAAATTTCCAAACGTCGCTTTTTGTTTTCGTCGGTTAACATTCGTGGCACCCATCTTGCAAACACTTTTTTGAACCCCAGTGAATCAATTAAAATGGATTGAACGCTACCAAAAGATATCTTTAGAATCTCAGCTATATGTTTTATAGTCATTCTTCTGTCTTCCAAAACCAGATTCTCAACCTTTTTGACATTTTCTTCTGTAACGGAGGTTGAAGGCCGCCCAGAACGCGGGTCATCTTTACAGCTTGATCTACCTCTTTTAAATTCAGCCACCCAGTACGCAACCGTAGAATAGGGTACAGCATCACCCCTAATGTCTGCTGAATGTCCAAAAAAATTTCCTTCGTAGACATTTTTTTCAAACTGAGATATTTTATCACCGCACGTAACTCACTTTTATCCATAATTTTGACTTTTTAGCAACTCGTTGCACATAAAAATTTATTACATGCGAACGAACTGACAAAAACAAGTGACAGTCTGCATAAATATAGTGTGATAGACACTCTTTAATTTGAATATCGAACTTGATCCAAAAAGGAAATTTCAAAGGAAGGAAATCCAAAATCCGAACATTTTGCCGAGCATTTTTTGCTCGACCCCGAACATATTTCGCTCGACTCCGAACATTTTGCCGAGCATTTTTTGCTCGACACCGAACATTTTGCCGAGCATTTTTTGCTCGACTCCAAACATTTTGCCGAGCATTTTTTGCTAGACTCCGAACATTTTGCCGAGCATTTTTTGCTCGACTCCAAACATATTTTGCTCGATTCCGAACATTTTTTGCTCGACACCGAACATCACGCCGAGCATTTTTTGCTCGAAACCGAACATTTTGCCGAGCATTTTATCTCGACTGCGAACATTTTGCCGAGCATTTTTTGCTCGACTTCGAACATTTTTTGCTCGACACCGAACATTTTTTGTTCGACTGCGAATATTTTGCCGAGAATTTTTTGCTTGACTCCGAACATATTTTGGTCGGCACCGAACATTTTGCCGAGAATTTTTTGCTCGACTCCGAACATTTTGCCGAGCATTTTTTGCTCGACTCCAAACATATTTTGCTCGATTCCGAACATTTTTTGCTCGACACCGAACATCACGCCGAGCATTTTTTGCTCGAAACCGAACATTTTGCCGAGCATTTTATCTCGACTGCGAACATTTTGCCGAGCATTTTTTGCTCGACTTCGAACATTTTTTGCTCGACACCGAACATTTTTTGCTCGACTGGGAACATTTTAACCAGAATTTTTTGCTCGACTTCGAACATTTTCCCGAGCATTTTTTGCTCGACTCCGAACATATTTTGCTCTACTCCGAACATTTTCCCGAGCATTTTTTGCTCGACTCCGAACATTTTCCCGAGCATTTTTTGCTCGACTCCGAACATATTCCCGAGCATTTTTTGCTCGACTCCGAACATATTTTGCTCGATTCCGAACATTTTTTGCTCGACACCGAACATCACGCCGAGCATTTTTTGCTCGAAACCGAACATTTTGCCGAGCATTTAATCTCGACTGCGAACATTTTGCCGAGCATTTTTTGCTCGACTTCGAACATTTTTTGCTCGACACCGAACATTTTTTGCTCGACTGCGAACATTTTGCCGAGAATTTTTTGCTCGACTTCGAACATTTTCCCGAGCCTTTTTTGCTCGACTCCGAGCATATTTTGCTCGACACCAAACATTTTTCCAAGCATTTTTTGCTCGACTCCAAACATATTTTGCTCGATTCCGAACATATTTTGCTCGACACCGAACATCACGCCGAGCATTTTTTGCTCGACTCCAAACATTTTCCCGAGCATTTTTTGCTCGACTCCGAACATTTTTTGCTCAACACCGAACATTTTGCCGAGCATTTTTTGCTCGACTCCAAACATTTTGCCGAGCATTTTTTGCTCGGCTCCGAACATTTTGCCGAGCATTTTTTGCTCGTCTCCGAACATTTTGCCGAGCATTTTTTGCTCGACTCCAAACATATTTTGCTCGATTCCGAACATTTTTTGCTCGACACCGAACATCACGCCGAGCATTTTTTGCTCGAAACCGAACATTTTGCCGAGCATTTTTTGCTCGACTCCGAACATATTCCCGAGCCTTTTTTGCTCGACTCCGAACATATTTTGCTCGACACCGAACATTTTGCCAAGCATTTTTTGCTCGACTCCGAACATTTTGCCGAGCATTTTTGGTCGACTCCAAACATTTTGCCGAGCATTTTTTGCTCGGCTCCGAACATTTTCCCGAGCATTTTTTGCTCGACTCCGAACATTTTTTGCTCGACACCGAACATTTTGCCGAGCATTTTTTGCTCGACTCCAAACATTTTGCCGAGCATTTTTTGCTCGTCTCCGAACATTTTGCCGAGCATTTTTTGCTCGACTCCAAACATATTTTGCTCGATTCCGAACATTTTTTGCTCGACACCGAACATCACGCCGAGCATTTTTTGCTCGAAACCGAACATTTTGCCGAGCATTTTTTGCTCGACTCCGAACATATTCCCGAGCCTTTTTTGCTCGACTCCGAACATATTTTGCTCGACTCCGAATATTTTCCCGAGCATTTTTTGCTCGACTCCGAACATTTTCCCGAGCATTTTTTGCTCGACTCCGAACATTTTGCCGAGCATTTTTTGCTCGACACCGAACATTTTCCCGAGCATTTTTGCTCGACTCCGAACATTTTCCCGAACATTTTTTGCTCGACACCAAACATTTTCCCGAGCATTTTTTGCTCGACTCCGAACATATTTTGCTCGACTTCGAACATTTTACCGAGCATTCTTTGCTCGACTTCGAACATTTTTTGCTCGACACCGAACATTTTTTGCTCGACTGCGAACATTTTGCCGAGCATTTTTTGCTCGACTCCGAACATATTTTGCTCGACTTCGAACATTTTGCCGAGCATTTTTTGCTCGACTTCGAACATTTTTTGCTCGACTCCGAACATTTTTTGCTCGACACCGAACATTTTGCCGAGCATTTTTTGCTCGACTCCAAACATTTTGCCGAGCATTTTTTGCTCGACTCCGAACATTATTTGCTCGACACCGAACATTTTGCCGAGCATTTTTTGCTCGACTCCAAACATTTAGCCGAGCATTTTTTGCTCGACTCCGAACTTTTTGCCGAGCATTTTTTGCTCGACTCCGAACATTTTGCCTAGCATTTTTTGCTCGACTTCGAACATTTTTTGCTCAACTCCGAACATTTTTTGCTCGACACCGAACATTTTGCCGAGCATTTTTTGCTCGACTCCGAACATTTTCCCGAGCATTTTTTGCTCGACTCCGAACTTTTTGCCAAGCATTTTTTGCTCGACTCCGAACATTTTCCCGAGCATTTTTTGCTCGACTGCGAACATATTTTGCTCGACTTCGAACATTTTGCCGAGCATTTTTTGCTCGACTTCGAACATTTTTTGCTCGACACCGAACATTTTTTGCTCGACTGCGAACATTTTGCCGAGCATTTTTTGCTCGACTCCGAACATTTTCCCGAGCATTTTTTGCTCGACTCCAAACATATTTTGCTCGACTTCATTTTGCCGAGCATTTTTTGCTCGATTTCGAATATTTTTTGCTCGACACCGAACATTTTTTGCTCGACTGCGAACATTTTGCCGAGCATTTTTTGCTCGACTTCGAACATTTTGCCGAGCATTTTTTGCTCGACTTCGAACATATTTTGCTCGACTCCGAACATATTTTGCTCGACTCCGAACATTTTCCCGAGCATTTTTTGCTCGACTTCGAACATTTTGCCGAGCATTTTTTGCTCGACTTCGAACATTTTGCCGAGCATTTTTTGCTCGACTTCGAACATTTGTCCGAGCATTTTTTGCTCGACTTCGAACATTTTTTGCTCGACTTCGAACATTTTTTGCTCGACACCGAACATTTTTTGCTCGACTCCGAACATTTTGCCGAGCATTTTTTGCTCGACTACGAACATATTTTGCTCGACTCCGAACATTTTGCCGAGCATTTTTTGCTCGACTCCGAACATTTTTTGCTTGACACCGAACATTTTGCCGAACATTTTTTGCTCGACACCGAACATTTTGCCGAGCATTTTTTGCTCGACTCCGAACATATTTTGCTCGACTCCGAACATTTTGCCGAGCATTTTTTGCTCGACTCCGAACATTTTCCCGAGCATTTTTTGCTCGACTCCGAACATATTTTGCTCGACTCCGAACATTTTCCCGAGCATTTTTTGCTCGACTCCGAACATTTTGCCGAGCATTCTTTGCTCGACACCGAACATTTTCCCGAGCATTTTTGCTCGACTCCGAACATTTTTTGCTCGACACCGAACATATTTTGCTCGACTCCGAACATTTTGCCGAGCATTTTTTGCTCGACTACGAACATATTTTGCTCGACTCCGAACATTTTCCCGAACATTTTTTGCTCGACTCCGAACTTTTTGCCGAGCATTCTTTGCTCGACACCGAACATTTTCCCGAGCATTTTTGCTCGACTCCGAACATTTTTTGCTCGACACCGAACATATTTTGCTCGACTCCGAACATTTTGCCGAGCATTTTTTGCTCGACTACGAACATATTTTGCTCGACTCCGAACATTTTCCCGAACATTTTTTGCTCGACTCCGAACTTTTTGCCGAGCATTTTTTGCTCGACTCCGAACATTTTCCCGAGCATTTTTTGCTCGACTCCGAACATATTTTGCTCGACTTCGAACATTTTGCCGAGCATTTTTTGCTCGACTTCGAACATTTTTTGCTCGACACCGAACATTTTTTGCTCGACTGCGAACATTTTGCCGAACATTTTTTGCTCGACTCCGAACATTTTCCCGAGCATTTTTTGCTCGACTCCGAACATTTTGCCGAGCATTTTTTGCTCGACACCGAACATTTTCCCGAGCATTTTTGCTCGACTCCGAACATTTTCCCGAACATTTTTTGCTCGACACCAAACATTTTCCCGAGCATTTTTTGCTCGACTCCGAACATATTTTGCTCGACTCCGAACATTTTGCCGAGCATTTATTGCTCGACTGCGAACATTTTCCCGAGCCTTTTTTGCTCGACTTCGAACATTTTTTGCTCGACTCCGAACATTTTCCCAAGCATTTTTTGCTCGACTCCGAACATTTTGCCGAGCATTTTTTGCTCGACACCGAACATTTTTTGCTCGACACCGAACATATTTTGCTCGACTCCGAACATTTTGCCGAGCATTTTTTGCTCGACTCCGAACATATTTTGCTCGACTTCGAACATTTTGCCGAGCATTTTTTGCTCGACACCGAACATTTTGCCGAGCATTTTTTGCTCGACTCCGAACATATTCCCGAGCATTTTTTGCTCGACACCGAACATTTTGCCGAGAATTTTTTGCTCGACTCCGAACATATTCCCGAGCATTTTTGCTCGACTCCGAACATTTTCCCGAACATTTTTTGCTCGACTTCGAACATTTTGCCGAGCATTTTTTGCTCGACTCCGAACATTTTGCCGAGCATTTTTTGCTCGACTTCGAACATTTTGCCGAGCATTTTTTGCTCGACTTCGAACATTTTTTGCTCGACTCCGAACATTTTGCCGAGCATTTTTTGCTCGACTCCGAACATTTTCCCGAGCATTTTTTGCTCGACTCCGAACATATTTTGCTCGACTCCGAACATATTTTGCTCGACTCCGAACATTTTCCCGAGCATTTTTTGCTCGACTCCGAACATTTTGCCGAGCATTTTTTGCTCGACTTCGAACATTTTTTGCTCGACTCCGAACATATTTTGCTCGACTCCGAACATTTTCCCGAGCATTTTTTGCTCGACTCCGAACATTTTCCCGAGCATTTTTTGCTCGACTTCGAACATTTTGCCGAGCATTTTTTGCTCGACTCCGAACATTTTGCCGAGCATTTTTTGCTCGACTTCGAACATTTTGCTGAGCATTTTTTGCTCGACTTCGAACATTTTTTGCTCGACTCCGAACATTTTGCCGAGCATTTTTTGCTTGACTCCGAACATTTTCCCGAGCATTTTTTGCTCGACTCCGAACATATTTTGCTCGACTCCGAACATATTTTGCTCGACTCCGAACATTTTCCCGAGCATTTTTTGCTCGACTCCGAACATTTTGCCGAGCATTTTTTGCTCGAATTCGAACATTTTTTGCTCGACTCCGAACATATTTTGCTCGACTCCGAACATTTTCCCGAGCATTTTTTGCTCGACTCCGAACATTTTGCCGAGCATTTTTTGCTCGACTTCGAACATTTTGCCGAGCATTTTTTGCTCGACTCCGAACATATTTTGCTCGACTTTGAACATTTTGCCGAGCATTTTTTGCTCGACTTCGAACATTTTGCCGAGCATTTTTTGCTCGACTTCGAACATTTTTTGCTCGACTCCGAACATTTTTTGCTCGACACCGAACATTTTGCCGAGCATTTTTTGCTCGACTCCAAACATTTTGCCGAGCATTTTTTGCTCGACTCCGAACATTTTTTGCTCGACACCGAACATTTTGCCGAGCATTTTTTGCTCGACTCCAAACATTTTGCCGAGCATTTTTTGCTCGACTTCGAACATTTTGCCGAGCATTTTTTGCTCGACTTCGAACATTTTTTGCTCGACTCCGAACATATTTTGCTCGACTCCGAACATTTTCCCGAGCATTTTTTGCTCGACTCCGAACATTTTCCCGAGCATTTTTGCTCCACTCCGAACATTTTTTGCTCGACACCGAACATATTTTGCTCGACTCCGAACATATTTTGCTCGACTTCGAACATTTTGCCGAGCATTTTTTGCTCGACTTCGAACATTTTTTGCTCGACATCGAACATTTTTTGCTCGACTGCGAACATTTTGCCGAGCATTTTTTGCTCGACTTCGAACATTTTGCCGAGCATTTTTTGCTCGACTTCGAACATTTTTTGCTCGACTTCGAACATTTTGCCGAGCATTTTTTGCTCGACTTCGAACATTTTGCCGAGCATTTTTTGCTCGACTTCGAACATTTTTTGCTCGACTCCGAACATTTTTTGCTCGACACCGAACATTTTGCCGAGCATTTTTTGCTCGACTTCGAACATTTTTTGCTCGACATCGAACATTTTTTGCTCGACTGCGAACATTTTGCCGAGCATTTTTTGCTCGACTCCGAACATTTTGCCGAGCATTTTTTGCTCGACTTCGAACATTTTGCCGAGCATTTTTTGCTCGACTTCGAACATTTTTTGCTCGACTCCGAACATTTTGCCGAGCATTTTTTGCTCGACTCCGAACATTTTCCCGAGCATTTTTTGCTCGACTCCGAACATATTTTGCTCGACTCCGAACATATTTTGCTCGACTCCGAACATTTTCCCGAGCATTTTTTGCTCGACTCCGAACATTTTGCCGAGCATTTTTTGCTCGACTTCGAACATTTTTTGCTCGACTCCGAACATATTTTGCTCGACTCCGAACATTTTCCCGAGCATTTTTTGCTCGACTCCGAACATTTTCCCGAACATTTTTTGCTCGACTTCGAACATTTTGCCGAGCATTTTTTGCTCGACTCCGAACATTTTGCCGAGCATTTTTTGCTCGACTTCGAACATTTTGGCGAGCATTTTTTGCTCGACTTCGAACATTTTTTGCTCGTCTCCGAACATTTTGCCGAGCATTTTTTGCTTGACTCCGAACATTTTCCCGAGCATTTTTTGCTCGACTCCGAACATATTTTGCTCGACTCCGAACATATTTTGCTCGACTCCGAACATTTTCCCGAGCATTTTTTGCTCGACTTCGAACATTTTTTGCTCGACACCGAACATTTTTTGCTCGACTGGGAACATTTTAACCAGAATTTTTTGCTCGACTTCGAACATTTTCCCGAGCATTTTTTGCTCGACTCCGAACATATTTTGCTCTACTCCGAACATTTTCCCGAGCATTTTTTGCTCGACTCCGAACATTTTCCCGAGCATTTTTTGCTCGACTCCGAACATATTCCCGAGCATTTTTTGCTCGACTCCGAACATATTTTGCTCGATTCCGAACATTTTTTGCTCGACACCGAACATCACGCCGAGCATTTTTTGCTCGAAACCGAACATTTTGCCGAGCATTTAATCTCGACTGCGAACATTTTGCCGAGCATTTTTTGCTCGACTTCGAACATTTTTTGCTCGACACCGAACATTTTTTGCTCGACTGCGAACATTTTGCCGAGAATTTTTTGCTCGACTTCGAACATTTTCCCGAGCCTTTTTTGCTCGACTCCGAGCATATTTTGCTCGACACCAAACATTTTTCCAAGCATTTTTTGCTCGACTCCAAACATATTTTGCTCGATTCCGAACATATTTTGCTCGACACCGAACATCACGCCGAGCATTTTTTGCTCGACTCCAAACATTTTCCCGAGCATTTTTTGCTCGACTCCGAACATTTTTGAAATGAAATGAAATGAAATGAAAATGAAATGAAATGAAATGAAATGATATTTATTTGTGACAAATAGGAATACATAAAAACACATAAGAAGACATTTTACATACAAAAGTGTCACAAAAAGGGCCTCAACTCAGCATTTTGCTGGCTGTTAACCAGCGCTGATCTTCCGTTGGGACCTCTCGGTTACGTCACGGCACACAAAATAAAATAATAAATATGTATATCAACTATACCCTACTAACCGTATATAAATTAGCTATAAGTACATACTGAAACCAGAAAAAAAAAAAAAAAAAAAACACAAATTTTATCATAAAATAAAATACCTAAATAAACATGAAATACTCAAATAACGCTAGTGTCATGTGTCTGTGCTTCCTGACTCTTTTGATGTTCACTTATAAATTGTTTAAGTTTTAATTTAAAAAGTTTAACATGATGCAGGTTCCTTAACGGTGGAGGAATGTTATTCCAGCACTTTGATGCAGCATAGCGGAAGCTACCTCTAAAAGTATTTGTTTTATGTTTATGTATGACGAGCTGCATCGCACACTGTCTTGATCCACATAACCTCTGGGAAGCTACGAAAGATAACTTTTGGTACAGATATTCTGGTGTTTTAAACTTGATAATACCAAAGAGAAGACAAGCTAAATGGAGCTTGCGACGATGTTTCATTTTAATTATTGAGTGCTTATTTAAAAATGGAGACACATGAGCTTTTGAAGGAATTTCAAAACAAAAGCGAGCGCAGGCATTCTGAACGCGTTGCACAAGTTTCTGGGTCCTAGCTAGCAGACGCGGGCCCACCACTACATCCATGTAATTAAGTTTAGATAAAACTAGTGACTCGACAAGTTGTATGCGTAAGTCTTCTCTAATATAAGGTCTCATCTTGTACAGCACTTTTAACTTATAGAAACAATCTTTGACAGAGTTTGCTATATGTTTCTCGAAACGCAAATCAGAGTCCATAAGCAAACCAAGATTACGTGCTTCAGATACGCGCTCAATTGATTTGTTCATAAGAATCAATTCCAAGGATGGATTTAAACTGGAAATTTGATACTTACTGCCAAACATTAAATACTTGGTTTTATCAGGGTTAAGCAGGAGATTATTATTAACAGACCATTTGGCTATATTCGCAAGATCCTCATTTAGACTAGCTATTGCATTATCAATTTCCGATGGTTTACAAGAAATATATATTTGAATATCATCTGCATAAATGTGAAATTTACATGTTTTTATATGATTTGTAATGTCGGCCGAATAAAGAATAAAAAGAATTGGTCCTAAAATAGACCCCTGCGGTACTCCTCTGGTAACTGCCACTTTATCAGACAGTAGCGTAGAACCATCACAGAGATTTAGTTTCACGCATTGAAATCGGTTTGTAAGGTAGCTATTGAACCACTGCAATGCTTCGGAGTCAAAACCATAATAGGTTAATTTAGCCATAAGAAGTTCAATATTTATGGAGTCAAAAGCTCTAGAAAAGTCTAAAAGTACTAGAAGTGTACACAAACCCTCGTCTTGTGAGCAAAGAATATTGTCGGTCACATCCAGCAAGGCAGTAACTGTACCACGCCCTCTCCTAAAACCTGACTGCTTCGCTGGCAAAATGTTATTGTCTTCAAGGAAAGTTATTAATTGATCGGAAACAGCCTTCTCTATTATCTTTGACATACATGGTAAAATACTGATCGGTCTTAGGTCTTTTGGCTCTGTTGGATTAGATTTTTTTGGCAAAGGGCGAACGATTGCAAGTTTCCATATGTCTGGATATGTGCATGTACTTATGGACGTATTAATTACATTAATAATCAAATCAACTGTATACGGAAAAGTCATAATAAGCATATCTAAATTTATAAAGTCGCATCCTTCTGCTTTAGATTTCAAGTTATGTATTATTTTGACTATTTTATGAGAACTGAGTGTATCAATGTGAAAAACTGCGTCGCCATATTTATGCTGCTTAAAGTACGCTAGCTGTGAGATGCTGGCAGAAGAAGAACCAGGGATATTTAAAAAGTGGTTATTAATTATGTTGGGATCATTGAGAAATGATGGTAGATCAGTAGTGTCCTTAGGCACTAAATAAGTCTTAAGATTTTTCCATAATACTTTGGGATTTTTTACTTGATTATTAATGTTGTATCTAAAATAAGCGGATTTTTCTAAAAAAAGGGCTTGATTGACTGTAGATTTTAAATTCTTATAATATTGTTTTTTACTATTTGTTTTATTTTTATGAAATTCCGCTAACGCCTCATCACGTAATTTCATCATGAGTTTAATTGTATCTGTAATCCAAGGATAACTACGCTCTCTAACTTTGATTGATCTGACAGGTGCGTGAATATCAAACACTGACAGAATGGAGTGGTTCAGAGCGGCAACCATATCGTTAACATTACCAAGCTCCTGTATTAGACCCCAGTGTATAGCGCTCAGATCGTTATTAAAAAAATCTATACAGACATTTTTTATTGGTCTGTAAGTAATAGTAAGCGGCGCAGGTTTTTTCCGTTTGATGTGAAATTCACAGATCACTAAACAATGACCAAACAGTGTACCTACGTGATCCAAAGAAATATTTTTTTTAACGCGTATGTCAGTACAAATAACATCGATAAGAGTTTGACTATTTTCAGTAAAGTGTGTCGGTGTAGTAACCAACTGTGACAAATTTAAGCATGATAAGAACGTAAAAAATTTTATAGTCTTAGGATCACTTTCATTCAGTAAGTTAATATTAAAATCTCCTAGTATAATCAAACTATCATAATTCGTGATTGAAGTAATCGAATCCGTTAATGCATCAAAAAATATATCGACATCCATCCATTGGGGCCGGTATGCCGTGCCGATTGCAATTTTCTTTCCATTAAGCGACATAGTGAGCCACATCTGCTCAACCGACCTGTGTCGCGGGTCGACCGGGTGTGACCACGTGCGGACGCAAGCGCCTCTCCTGGTGTAGAAGCCGACGCCGCCGCCGCGCGCGCGCTGCGTGGCGGTCGGGCGCGGTATGTGCCGCAACCGATAACCCGGCAGCGCGGGAGCGCGCCCCCCCTCACCCTCTCTCAACCAAGTCTCATTAATTGCTAACACGTCTAGGTCGTTTCTGGCCACTGAAGCTATTAAGTTATCATGATTAGTACCAAGGGAACCTGCATTGTATAAACCTATCTTTAAAAGTTTATTAACCATTATTACTGTTACTTATTATACTAAACAGGAAAAAAAGACACAATGCACTATCAAAAAACCGTACACAAAACACACATATAAAAATAACACAAGTGATTTTATCGACGATTTCTCTATTATTACAATAATATAATGAATCATATTTATAATTAAACACTTTGCACTTATAGTTATGAAATTTATTTTTAAGGTTGTTACTAAAATAAAATAAAAACAAAAATATTCTGAGTGATTTTAACTGGTTTTCAGTATAATTTAATTTAAAAAAATGTGTAACTAGACATAAAAGTGTAATTTTAATGTAGCAAGGTATAGTGATAAATATTAAAAACTGCGAAAAGACAAAACAATAAAACATCTGAGCCTGAACTGCAAGAATGTTCGTGTATTTTTTTTTACCTAACATTGCTAGACCCAAAAACCCGAATGAAGTCGGCGTCTGAACGTATAGCGAATGCCTGTTTCCCATCGCCCTGTCGAACGAAGACACGACCTCTTCTAGTCCACACATAACGCCACTGCTGCTTTCTTGCCTCGTCGCGTACACGGTGAAACAGCTGGCGGGAGGAGCGCGTCAATCGCTCGTTAATATACACGCGACGCGGTGGCCCAACCAGTCCCATGTCCGACGTGGTAATATTACGACGCACGCGTGCGGCCCGCAGCAGCTCGTCTCGTATACGTCGGCGCGACAAGCGTACGACGACATGGCGCGGGCGCCCCATTAAACCTTCGCCACCATCACCAGGCGCACCGGGCGCACCGGCGACACCGACCCTTTCCGCGAACACGATGTCATGATCTTCAAGGGTGACCCCCAGTTTTGCTGCCAGGATAGTCACAGTGTGTTGGACATTTTCACCTTTCTCTTCAGGCAGAAATCCAATATCCAAATCGGACAGCAGCGCCTCCTGGTCCCGGTGGTCGAGCTCCATCTGAAGTTGAACCACTGTCTTCTGAAGATCACTAAGTTCTTCGGATCTCGGAGACGCTTCCTTTTGCTCGACGACCTCAAGTCTACGCTCGAACTGGTCCATCCGCTCTCCAATGCTCGCGATGGATAGACGAAAGTCTTTACGAAATTCACGAAGCTCCGACATATACTCGGCGAGCTCACGGCGCATAAGCCTGACGTCATCTTCCACAGAGGGCGGGGAAGCGAAGTCCCCACACAGGCCTTTTACCGGGGTATCACTGTTATCACCCTTGCGCTGTTTATTTTTACATTCCGGGCAGTTCCAGTCTTTAGGCATAACTGTAATACTAGACGTCGATACGCATGCTTTGTGATACATACACGGGCAGGTTGTACATACGGCGGCCGCTACTGGCGAAAGGAACTTGCCGCAAGCTGTGCATTTAGCCATCACGACGTAGTATATTACTTTTACGAACGAAGTTCACTACAGAACACAGTATCAAATACGCAACTACCCACTACCGAAATTTTGTTAATTATTTGATATCCGTAAACGAAATGAATTGCGTTATAATAAAAGGAATGCGTTTAGGCTTTAACAAACACTCACACAGCCACCCCAGACACTATTTTACAAACTATTAACACTCTCAAGGCTAGAAGTAACTTTTAAATGATTTTACGAATATTAGTTTACGAGAGCAAATACAGACGTATCGCTGTCCGTGACGTAAAGTCTTTTTTTGCTCAACACCGAACATTTTGCCGAGCATTTTTTGCTCGACTCCAAACATTTTGCCGAGCATTTTTTGCTCGGCTCCGAACATTTTGCCGAGCATTTTTTGCTCGACTCCGAACATTTTGCCGAGCATTTTTTGCTCGACTTCGAACATTTTGCCGAGCATTTTTTGCTCGACTTCGAACATTTTTTGCTCGACTCCGAACATTTTGCCGAGCATTTTTTGCTTGACTCCGAACATTTTCCCGAGCATTTTTTGCTCGACTCCGAACATATTTTGCTCGACTCCGAACATATTTTGCTCGACTCCGAACATTTTCCCTAGCATTTTTTGCTCGACTCCGAACATTTTGCCGAGCATTTTTTGCTCGAATTCGAACATTTTTTGCTCGACTCCGAACATATTTTGCTCGACTCCGAACATTTTCCCGAGCATTTTTTGCTCGACTCCGAACATTTTGCCGAGCATTTTTTGCTCGACTTCGAACATTTTGCCGAGCATTTTTTGCTCGACTCCGAACATATTTTGCTCGACTTCGAACATTTTGCCGAGCATTTTTTGCTCGACTTCGAACATTTTTTGCTCGACTCCGAACATTTTTTGCTCGACACCGAACATTTTGCCGAGCATTTTTTGCTCGACTCCAAACATTTTGCCGAGCATTTTTTGCTCGACTCCGAACATTTTTTGCTCGACACCGAACATTTTGCCGAGCATTTTTTGCTCGACTCCAAACATTTTGCCGAGCATTTTTTGCTCGACTTCGAACATTTTCCCGAGCATTTTTGCTCCACTCCGAACATTTTTTGCTCGACACCGAACATATTTTGCTCGACTCCGAACATATTTTGCTCGACTTCGAACATTTTGCCGAGCATTTTTTGCTCGACTTCGAACATTTTTTGCTCAACATCGAACATTTTTTGCTCGACTGCGAACATTTTGCCGAGCATTTTTTGCTCGACTTCGAACATTTTGCCGAGCATTTTTTGCTCGACTTCGAACATTTTTTGCTCGACTTCGAACATTTTGCCGAGCATTTTTTGCTCGACTTCGAACATTTTGCCGAGCATTTTTTGCTCGACTTCGAACATTTTTTGCTCGACTCCGAACATTTTTTGCTCGACACCGAACATTTTGCCGAGCATTTTTTGCTCGACTCCAAACATTTTGCCGAGCATTTTTTGCTCGACTCCGAACATTTTGCCGAGCATTCTTTGCTCGACACCGAACATTTTCCCGAGCATTTTTGCTCGACTCCGAACATTTTTTGCTCGACACCGAACATTTTTTGCTCGACTCCGAACATATTTTGCTCGACTTCGAACATTTTGCCGAGCATTTTTTGCTCGACTTCGAAACATTTTTTGCTCGACATCGAACATTTTTTGCTCGACTGCGAACATTCTGCCGAGCATTTTTTGCTCGACTTCGAACATTTTGCCGAGCATTTTTTGCTCGACTTCGAACATTTTTTGCTCGACTTCGAACATTTTGCCGAGCATTTTTTGCTCGACTTCGAACATTTTGCCGAGCATTTTTTGTTCGACTTCGAACATTTTTTGCTCGACTCCGAACATTTTTTGCTCGACACCGAACATTTTGCCGAGCATTTTTTGCTCGACTCCAAACATTTTGCCGAGCATTTTTTGCTCGACTCCGAACATTTTGCCGAGCATTTTTTGCTCGACTCCGAACATTTTCCCGAGCATTTTTTGCTCGACTCCGAACATATTTTGCTCGACTTCGAACATTTTGCCGAGCATTTTTTGCTCGACTTCGAACATTTTTTGCTCGACTTCGAACATTTTCCCAAGCATTTTTTGCTCGACTCCGAACATTTTGCCGAGCATTTTTTGCTCGACAACGAACATTTTCCCGAGCATTTTTGCTCGACTCCGAACATTTTCCCGAACATTTTTTGCTCGACTCCGAACTTTTTGCCGAGCATTTTTTGCTCGACTTCGAACATTTTTTGCTCGACACCGAACATTTTCCCGAGCATTTTTTGCTCAACTCCGAACATATTTTGCTCGACACCGAACATTTTGCCGAGCATTTTTGCTCGACTTCGAACATTTTTTGCTCGACTTCGAACATTTTTTGCTCGACACCGAACATTTTTTGCTCGACACCGAACATTTTGCCGAGCATTTTTTGCTCGACACCGAACATTTTGCCGAGCATTTTTTGCTCGACTCCGAACATTTTGCCAAGTATTTTGGTCGACTTCGAACATTTTGCCGAGCATTTTTTGCTCGACTCCGAACATTTTTTGCTCGACACCGAACATTTTGCCGAGCATTTTTTGCTCGACTCCGAACATTTTGCCAAGTATTTTGGTCGACTTCGAACATTTTGCCGAGCATTTTTTGCTCGACTACGAACATTTTGCCGAGCATTTTTTGCTCGATTCCAAACATATTTTGCTCGATTCCGAACATTTTTGCTCGACACCGAACATCACGCCGAGCATTTTTTGCTCGACTTCGAACATTTTCCCGAGCATTTTTTTGCTCGACTCCGAACATATTTTGCTCGACACCGAACATTTTGCCGAGCATTTTTTGCTCGACTCCGAACATTTTGCCGAGCATTTTTTGCTCGACTCCGAACATATTTTGCTCGACACCGAACATTTTGCCGAACATATTTTGCTCGACTCCGAACTTTTTGCCGAGCATTTTTTGCTCGACTACGAACATATTTTGCTCAACTCCGAACATTTTTCCGAGCATTTTTTGCTCGACTCCGAACATTTTTTGCTCGACACCGAACATATTTTGCTCGACTCCGAACATTTTCCCGAGCATTTTTTGCTCGACTTCGAACATTTTGCCGAGCATTTTTTGCTCGACTTCGAACATTTTTTGCTCGACTCCGAACATTTTGCCGAGCATTTTTTGCTCGACTCCGAACATTTTCCCGAGCATTTTTTGCTCGACTCCGAACATATTTTGCTCGACTCCGAACATTTTCCCGAGCATTTTTTGCTCGACTCCGAACATTTTGCCGAGCATTCTTTGCTCGACACCGAACATTTTCCCGAGCATTTTTGCTCGACTCCGAACATTTTTTGCTCGACACCGAACATATTTTGCTCGACTCCGAACATTTTGCCGAGCATTTTTTGCTCGACTACGAACATATTTTGCTCGACTCCGAACATTTTCCCGAACATTTTTTGCTCGACTCCGAACTTTTTGCCGAGCATTCTTTGCTCGACACCGAACATTTTCCCGAGCATTTTTGCTCGACTCCGAACATTTTTTGCTCGACACCGAACATATTTTGCTCGACTCCGAACATTTTGCCGAGCATTTTTTGCTCGACTACGAACATATTTTGCTCGACTCCGAACATTTTCCCGAACATTTTTTGCTCCACTCCGAACTTTTTGCCGAGCATTTTTTGCTCGACTCCGAACATTTTCCCGAGCATTTTTTGCTCGACTCCGAACATATTTTGCTCGACTTCGAACATTTTGCCGAGCATTTTTTGCTCGACTTCGAACATTTTTTGCTCGACTCCGAACATTTTCCCGAGCATTTTTTGCTCGACTCCGAACATTTTGCCGAGCATTTTTTGCTCGACACCGAACATTTTCCCGAGCATTTTTGCTCGACTCCGAACATTTTCCCGAACATTTTTTGCTCGACACCAAACATTTTCCCGAGCATTTTTTGCTCGACTCCGAACATATTTTGCTCGACTCCGAACATTTTGCCGAGCATTTATTGCTCGACTGCGAACATTTTCCCGAGCCTTTTTTGCTCGACTTCGAACATTTTTTGCTCGACTCCGAACATTTTCCCAAGCATTTTTTGCTCGACTCCGAACATTTTGCCGAGCATTTTTTGCTCGACACCGAACATTTTTTGCTCGACACCGAACATATTTTGCTCGACTCCGAACATTTTGCCGAGCATTTTTTGCTCGACTCCGAACATATTTTGCTCGACTTCGAACATTTTGCCGAGCATTTTTTGCTCGACACCGAACATTTTGCCGAGCATTTTTTGCTCGACTCCGAACATATTCCCGAGCATTTTTTGCTCGACACCGAACATTTTGCCGAGAATTTTTTGCTCGACTCCGAACATATTCCCGAGCATTTTTGCTCGACTCCGAACATTTTCCCGAACATTTTTTGCTCGACTTCGAACATTTTGCCGAGCATTTTTTGCTCGACTCCGAACATTTTGCCGAGCATTTTTTGCTCGACTTCGAACATTTTGCCGAGCATATTTTGCTCGACTCCGAACATATTTTGCTCGACTCCGAACATTTTCCCGAGCATTTTTTGCTCGACTCCGAACATTTTGCCGAGCATTTTTTGCTCGACTTCGAACATTTTTTGCTCGACTCCGAACATATTTTGCTCGACTCCGAACATTTTCCCGAGCATTTTTTGCTCGACTCCGAACATTTTCCCGAACATTTTTTGCTCGACTTCGAACATTTTGCCGAGCATTTTTTGCTCGACTCCGAACATTTTGCCGAGCATTTTTTGCTCGACTTCGAACATTTTGCTGAGCATTTTTTGCTCGACTTCGAACATTTTTTGCTCGACTCCGAACATTTTGCCGAGCATTTTTTGCTTGACTCCGAACATTTTCCCGAGCATTTTTTGCTCGACTCCGAACATATTTTGCTCGACTCCGAACATATTTTGCTCGACTCCGAACATTTTCCCGAGCATTTTTTGCTCGACTCCGAACATTTTGCCGAGCATTTTTTGCTCGAATTCGAACATTTTTTGCTCGACTCCGAACATATTTTGCTCGACTCCGAACATTTTCCCGAGCATTTTTTGCTCGACTCCGAACATTTTGCCGAGCATTTTTTGCTCGACTTCGAACATTTTGCCGAGCATTTTTTGCTCGACTCCGAACATATTTTGCTCGACTTCGAACATTTTGCCGAGCATTTTTTGCTCGACTTCGAACATTTTGCCGAGCATTTTTTGCTCGACTTCGAACATTTTTTGCTCGACTCCGAACATTTTTTGCTCGACACCGAACATTTTGCCGAGCATTTTTTGCTCGACTCCAAACATTTTGCCGAGCATTTTTTGCTCGACTCCGAACATTTTTTGCTCGACACCGAACATTTTGCCGAGCATTTTTTGCTCGACTCCAAACATTTTGCCGAGCATTTTTTGCTCGACTTCGAACATTTTGCCGAGCATTTTTTGCTCGACTTCGAACATTTTTTGCTCGACTCCGAACATTTTTTGCTCGACACCGAACATTTTGCCGAGCATTTTTTGCTCGACTCCAAACATTTTGCCGAGCATTTTTTGCTCGACTCCGAACATTATTTGCTCGACACCGAACATTTTGCCGAGCATTTTTTGCTCGACTCCAAACATTTAGCCGAGCATTTTTTGCTCGACTCCGAACTTTTTGCCGAGCATTTTTTGCTCGACTCCGAACATTTTGCCTAGCATTTTTTGCTCGACTTCGAACATTTTTTGCTCAACTCCGAACATTTTTTGCTCGACACCGAACATTTTGCCGAGCATTTTTTGCTCGACTCCGAACATTTTCCCGAGCATTTTTTGCTCGACTCCGAACTTTTTGCCAAGCATTTTTTGCTCGACTCCGAACATTTTCCCGAGCATTTTTTGCTCGACTGCGAACATATTTTGCTCGACTTCGAACATTTTGCCGAGCATTTTTTGCTCGACTTCGAACATTTTTTGCTCGACACCGAACATTTTTTGCTCGACTGCGAACATTTTGCCGAGCATTTTTTGCTCGACTCCGAACATTTTCCCGAGCATTTTTTGCTCGACTCCAAACATATTTTGCTCGACTTCATTTTGCCGAGCATTTTTTGCTCGATTTCGAATATTTTTTGCTCGACACCGAACATTTTTTGCTCGACTGCGAACATTTTGCCGAGCATTTTTTGCTCGACTTCGAACATTTTGCCGAGCATTTTTTGCTCGACTTCGAACATATTTTGCTCGACTCCGAACATATTTTGCTCGACTCCGAACATTTTCCCGAGCATTTTTTGCTCGACTTCGAACATTTTGCCGAGCATTTTTTGCTCGACTTCGAACATTTTGCCGAGCATTTTTTGCTCGACTTCGAACATTTGTCCGAGCATTTTTTGCTCGACTTCGAACATTTTTTGCTCGACTTCGAACATTTTTTGCTCGACACCGAACATTTTTTGCTCGACTCCGAACATTTTGCCGAGCATTTTTTGCTCGACTACGAACATATTTTGCTCGACTCCGAACATTTTGCCGAGCATTTTTTGCTCGACTCCGAACATTTTTTGCTTGACACCGAACATTTTGCCGAACATTTTTTGCTCGACACCGAACATTTTGCCGAGCATTTTTTGCTCGACTCCGAACATATTTTGCTCGACTCCGAACATTTTGCCGAGCATTTTTTGCTCGACTCCGAACATTTTCCCGAGCATTTTTTGCTCGACTCCGAACATATTTTGCTCGACTCCGAACATTTTCCCGAGCATTTTTTGCTCGACTCCGAACATTTTGCCGAGCATTCTTTGCTCGACACCGAACATTTTCCCGAGCATTTTTTGCTCGACTACGAACATATTTTGCTCGACTCCGAACATTTTCCCGAACATTTTTTGCTCGACTCCGAACTTTTTGCCGAGCATTCTTTGCTCGACACCGAACATTTTCCCGAGCATTTTTGCTCGACTCCGAACATTTTTTGCTCGACACCGAACATATTTTGCTCGACTCCGAACATTTTGCCGAGCATTTTTTGCTCGACTACGAACATATTTTGCTCGACTCCGAACATTTTCCCGAACATTTTTTGCTCGACTCCGAACTTTTTGCCGAGCATTTTTTGCTCGACTCCGAACATTTTCCCGAGCATTTTTTGCTCGACTCCGAACATATTTTGCTCGACTTCGAACATTTTGCCGAGCATTTTTTGCTCGACTTCGAACATTTTTTGCTCGACACCGAACATTTTTTGCTCGACTGCGAACATTTTGCCGAACATTTTTTGCTCGACTCCGAACATTTTCCCGAGCATTTTTTGCTCGACTCCGAACATTTTGCCGAGCATTTTTTGCTCGACACCGAACATTTTCCCGAGCATTTTTGCTCGACTCCGAACATTTTCCCGAACATTTTTTGCTCGACACCAAACATTTTCCCGAGCATTTTTTGCTCGACTCCGAACATATTTTGCTCGACTCCGAACATTTTGCCGAGCATTTATTGCTCGACTGCGAACATTTTCCCGAGCCTTTTTTGCTCGACTTCGAACATTTTTTGCTCGACTCCGAACATTTTCCCAAGCATTTTTTGCTCGACTCCGAACATTTTGCCGAGCATTTTTTGCTCGACACCGAACATTTTTTGCTCGACACCGAACATATTTTGCTCGACTCCGAACATTTTGCCGAGCATTTTTTGCTCGACTCCGAACATATTTTGCTCGACTTCGAACATTTTGCCGAGCATTTTTTGCTCGACACCGAACATTTTGCCGAGCATTTTTTGCTCGACTCCGAACATATTCCCGAGCATTTTTTGCTCGACACCGAACATTTTGCCGAGAATTTTTTGCTCGACTCCGAACATATTCCCGAGCATTTTTGCTCGACTCCGAACATTTTCCCGAACATTTTTTGCTCGACTTCGAACATTTTGCCGAGCATTTTTTGCTCGACTCCGAACATTTTGCCGAGCATTTTTTGCTCGACTTCGAACATTTTGCCGAGCATTTTTTGCTCGACTTCGAACATTTTTTGCTCGACTCCGAACATTTTGCCGAGCATTTTTTGCTCGACTCCGAACATTTTCCCGAGCATTTTTTGCTCGACTCCGAACATATTTTGCTCGACTCCGAACATATTTTGCTCGACTCCGAACATTTTCCCGAGCATTTTTTGCTCGACTCCGAACATTTTGCCGAGCATTTTTTGCTCGACTTCGAACATTTTTTGCTCGACTCCGAACATATTTTGCTCGACTCCGAACATTTTCCCGAGCATTTTTTGCTCGACTCCGAACATTTTCCCGAACATTTTTTGCTCGACTTCGAACATTTTGCCGAGCATTTTTTGCTCGACTCCGAACATTTTGCCGAGCATTTTTTGCTCGACTTCGAACATTTTGCTGAGCATTTTTTGCTCGACTTCGAACATTTTTTGCTCGACTCCGAACATTTTGCCGAGCATTTTTTGCTTGACTCCGAACATTTTCCCGAGCATTTTTTGCTCGACTCCGAACATATTTTGCTCGACTCCGAACATATTTTGCTCGACTCCGAACATTTTCCCGAGCATTTTTTGCTCGACTCCGAACATTTTGCCGAGCATTTTTTGCTCGAATTCGAACATTTTTTGCTCGACTCCGAACATATTTTGCTCGACTCCGAACATTTTCCCGAGCATTTTTTGCTCGACTCCGAACATTTTGCCGAGCATTTTTTGCTCGACTTCGAACATTTTGCCGAGCATTTTTTGCTCGACTCCGAACATATTTTGCTCGACTTTGAACATTTTGCCGAGCATTTTTTGCTCGACTTCGAACATTTTGCCGAGCATTTTTTGCTCGACTTCGAACATTTTTTGCTCGACTCCGAACATTTTTTGCTCGACACCGAACATTTTGCCGAGCATTTTTTGCTCGACTCCAAACATTTTGCCGAGCATTTTTTGCTCGACTCCGAACATTTTTTGCTCGACACCGAACATTTTGCCGAGCATTTTTTGCTCGACTCCAAACATTTTGCCGAGCATTTTTTGCTCGACTTCGAACATTTTGCCGAGCATTTTTTGCTCGACTTCGAACATTTTTTGCTCGACTCCGAACATATTTTGCTCGACTCCGAACATTTTCCCGAGCATTTTTTGCTCGACTCCGAACATTTTCCCGAGCATTTTTGCTCCACTCCGAACATTTTTTGCTCGACACCGAACATATTTTGCTCGACTCCGAACATATTTTGCTCGACTTCGAACATTTTGCCGAGCATTTTTTGCTCGACTTCGAACATTTTTTGCTCGACATCGAACATTTTTTGCTCGACTGCGAACATTTTGCCGAGCATTTTTTGCTCGACTTCGAACATTTTGCCGAGCATTTTTTGCTCGACTTCGAACATTTTTTGCTCGACTTCGAACATTTTGCCGAGCATTTTTTGCTCGACTTCGAACATTTTGCCGAGCATTTTTTGCTCGACTTCGAACATTTTTTGCTCGACTCCGAACATTTTAAGCTCGACACCGAACATTTTGCCGAGCATTTTTTGCTCGACTTCGAACATTTTTTGCTCGACATCGAACATTTTTTGCTCGACTGCGAACATTTTGCCGAGCATTTTTTGCTCGACTCCGAACATTTTGCCGAGCATTTTTTGCTCGACTTCGAACATTTTGCCGAGCATTTTTTGCTCGACTTCGAACATTTTTTGCTCGACTCCGAACATTTTGCCGAGCATTTTTTGCTCGACTCCGAACATTTTCCCGAGCATTTTTTGCTCGACTCCGAACATATTTTGCTCGACTCCGAACATATTTTGCTCGACTCCGAACATTTTCCCGAGCATTTTTTGCTCGACTCCGAACATTTTGCCGAGCATTTTTTGCTCGACTTCGAACATTTTTTGCTCGACTCCGAACATATTTTGCTCGACTCCGAACATTTTCCCGAGCATTTTTTGCTCGACTCCGAACATTTTCCCGAACATTTTTTGCTCGACTTCGAACATTTTGCCGAGCATTTTTTGCTCGACTCCGAACATTTTGCCGAGCATTTTTTGCTCGACTTCGAACATTTTGCCGAGCATTTTTTGCTCGACTTCGAACATTTTTTGCTCGTCTCCGAACATTTTGCCGAGCATTTTTTGCTTGACTCCGAACATTTTCCCGAGCATTTTTTGCTCGACTCCGAACATTTTCCCGAGCATTTTTTGCTCGACTCCGAACATATTCCCGAGCATTTTTTGCTCGACTCCGAACATATTTTGCTCGATTCCGAACATTTTTTGCTCGACACCGAACATCACGCCGAGCATTTTTTGCTCGAAACCGAACATTTTGCCGAGCATTTAATCTCGACTGCGAACATTTTGCCGAGCATTTTTTGCTCGACTTCGAACATTTTTTGCTCGACACCGAACATTTTTTGCTCGACTGCGAACATTTTGCCGAGAATTTTTTGCTCGACTTCGAACATTTTCCCGAGCCTTTTTTGCTCGACTCCGAGCATATTTTGCTCGACACCAAACATTTTTCCAAGCATTTTTTGCTCGACTCCAAACATATTTTGCTCGATTCCGAACATATTTTGCTCGACACCGAACATCACGCCGAGCATTTTTTGCTCGACTCCAAACATTTTCCCGAGCATTTTTTGCTCGACTCCGAACATTTTTTGCTCAACACCGAACATTTTGCCGAGCATTTTTTGCTCGACTCCAAACATTTTGCCGAGCATTTTTTGCTCGGCTCCGAACATTTTGCCGAGCATTTTTTGCTCGACTCCGAACATTTTGCCGAGCATTTTTTGCTCGACTTCGAACATTTTGCCGAGCATTTTTTGCTCGACTTCGAACATTTTTTGCTCGACTCCGAACATTTTGCCGAGCATTTTTTGCTTGACTCCGAACATTTTCCCGAGCATTTTTTGCTCGACTCCGAACATATTTTGCTCGACTCCGAACATATTTTGCTCGACTCCGAACATTTTCCCTAGCATTTTTTGCTCGACTCCGAACATTTTGCCGAGCATTTTTTGCTCGAATTCGAACATTTTTTGCTCGACTCCGAACATATTTTGCTCGACTCCGAACATTTTCCCGAGCATTTTTTGCTCGACTCCGAACATTTTGCCGAGCATTTTTTGCTCGACTTCGAACATTTTGCCGAGCATTTTTTGCTCGACTCCGAACATATTTTGCTCGACTTCGAACATTTTGCCGAGCATTTTTGCTCGACTTCGAACATTTTTTGCTCGACTCCGAACATTTTTTGCTCGACACCGAACATTTTGCCGAGCATTTTTTGCTCGACTCCAAACATTTTGCCGAGCATTTTTTGCTCGACTCCGAACATTTTTTGCTCGACACCGAACATTTTGCCGAGCATTTTTTGCTCGACTCCAAACATTTTGCCGAGCATTTTTTGCTCGACTTCGAACATTTTCCCGAGCATTTTTGCTCCACTCCGAACATTTTTTGCTCGACACCGAACATATTTTGCTCGACTCCGAACATATTTTGCTCGACTTCGAACATTTTGCCGAGCATTTTTTGCTCGACTTCGAACATTTTTTGCTCAACATCGAACATTTTTTGCTCGACTGCGAACATTTTGCCGAGCATTTTTTGCTCGACTTCGAACATTTTGCCGAGCATTTTTTGCTCGACTTCGAACATTTTTTGCTCGACTTCGAACATTTTGCCGAGCATTTTTTGCTCGACTTCGAACATTTTGCCGAGCATTTTTTGCTCGACTTCGAACATTTTTTGCTCGACTCCGAACATTTTTTGCTCGACACCGAACATTTTGCCGAGCATTTTTTGCTCGACTCCAAACATTTTGCCGAGCATTTTTTGCTCGACTCCGAACATTTTGCCGAGCATTCTTTGCTCGACACCGAACATTTTCCCGAGCATTTTTGCTCGACTCCGAACATTTTTTGCTCGACACCGAACATTTTTTGCTCGACTCCGAACATATTTTGCTCGACTTCGAACATTTTGCCGAGCATTTTTTGCTCGACTTCGAACATTTTTTGCTCGACATCGAACATTTTTTGCTCGACTGCGAACATTCTTCCGAGCATTTTTTGCTCGACTTCGAACATTTTGCCGAGCATTTTTTGCTCGACTTCGAACATTTTTTGCTCGACTTCGAACATTTTGCCGAGCATTTTTTGCTCGACTTCGAACATTTTGCCGAGCATTTTTTGTTCGACTTCGAACATTTTTTGCTCGACTCCGAACATTTTTTGCTCGACACCGAACATTTTGCCGAGCATTTTTTGCTCGACTCCAAACATTTTGCCGAGCATTTTTTGCTCGACTCCGAACATTTTGCCGAGCATTTTTTGCTCGACTCCGAACATTTTCCCGAGCATTTTTTGCTCGACTCCGAACATATTTTGCTCGACTTCGAACATTTTGCCGAGCATTTTTTGCTCGACTTCGAACATTTTTTGCTCGACTTCGAACATTTTCCCAAGCATTTTTTGCTCGACTCCGAACATTTTGCCGAGCATTTTTTGCTCGACAACGAACATTTTCCCGAGCATTTTTGCTCGACTCCGAACATTTTCCCGAACATTTTTTGCTCGACTCCGAACTTTTTGCCGAGCATTTTTTGCTCGACTTCGAACATTTTTTGCTCGACACCGAACATTTTCCCGAGCATTTTTTGCTCAACTCCGAACATATTTTGCTCGACACCGAACATTTTGCCGAGCATTTTTGCTCGACTTCGAACATTTTTTGCTCGACTTCGAACATTTTTTGCTCGACACCGAACATTTTTTGCTCGACACCGAACATTTTGCCGAGCATTTTTTGCTCGACACCGAACATTTTGCCGAGCATTTTTTGCTCGACTCCGAACATTTTGCCAAGTATTTTGGTCGACTTCGAACATTTTGCCGAGCATTTTTTGCTCGACTCCGAACATTTTTTGCTCGACACCGAACATTTTGCCGAGCATTTTTTGCTCGACTCCGAACATTTTGCCAAGTATTTTGGTCGACTTCGAACATTTTGCCGAGCATTTTTTGCTCGACTACGAACATTTTGCCGAGCATTTTTTGCTCGATTCCAAACATATTTTGCTCGATTCCGAACATTTTTGCTCGACACCGAACATCACGCCGAGCATTTTTTGCTCGACTTCGAACATTTTCCCGAGCATTTTTTTGCTCGACTCCGAACATATTTTGCTCGACACCGAACATTTTGCCGAGCATTTTTTGCTCGACTCCGAACATTTTGCCGAGCATTTTTTGCTCGACTCCGAACATATTTTGCTCGACACCGAACATTTTGCCGAACATATTTTGCTCGACTCCGAACTTTTTGCCGAGCATTTTTTGCTCGACTACGAACATATTTTGCTCAACTCCGAACATTTTTCCGAGCATTTTTTGCTCGACTCCGAACATTTTTTGCTCGACACCGAACATATTTTGCTCGACTCCGAACATTTTCCCGAGCATTTTTTGCTCGACTTCGAACATTTTCCCGAGCATTTTTTGCTCGACTTCGAACATTTTTTGCTCGACTCCGAACATTTTGCCGAGCATTTTTTGCTCGACTCCGAACATTTTCCCGAGCATTTTTTGCTCGACTCCGAACATATTTTGCTCGACTCCGAACATTTTCCCGAGCATTTTTTGCTCGACTCCGAACATTTTGCCGAGCATTCTTTGCTCGACACCGAACATTTTCCCGAGCATTTTTGCTCGACTCCGAACATTTTTTGCTCGACACCGAACATATTTTGCTCGACTCCGAACATTTTGCCGAGCATTTTTTGCTCGACTACGAACATATTTTGCTCGACTCCGAACATTTTCCCGAACATTTTTTGCTCGACTCCGAACTTTTTGCCGAGCATTCTTTGCTCGACACCGAACATTTTCCCGAGCATTTTTGCTCGACTCCGAACATTTTTTGCTCGACACCGAACATATTTTGCTCGACTCCGAACATTTTGCCGAGCATTTTTTGCTCGACTACGAACATATTTTGCTCGACTCCGAACATTTTCCCGAACATTTTTTGCTCGACTCCGAACTTTTTGCCGAGCATTTTTTGCTCGACTCCGAACATTTTCCCCGAGCATTTTTTGCTCGACTCCGAACATATTTTGCTCGACTTCGAACATTTTGCCGAGCATTTTTTGCTCGACTTCGAACATTTTTTGCTCGACACCGAACATTTTTTGCTCGACTGCGAACATTTTGCCGAACATTTTTTGCTCGACTCCGAACATTTTCCCGAGCATTTTTTGCTCGACTCCGAACATTTTGCCGAGCATTTTTTGCTCGACACCGAACATTTTCCCGAGCATTTTTGCTCGACTCCGAACATTTTCCCGAACATTTTTTGCTCGACACCAAACATTTTCCCGAGCATTTTTTGCTCGACTCCGAACATATTTTGCTCGACTCCGAACATTTTGCCGAGCATTTATTGCTCGACTGCGAACATTTTCCCGAGCCTTTTTTGCTCGACTTCGAACATTTTTTGCTCGACTCCGAACATTTTCCCAAGCATTTTTTGCTCGACTCCGAACATTTTGCCGAGCATTTTTTGCTCGACACCGAACATTTTTTGCTCGACACCGAACATATTTTGCTCGACTCCGAACATTTTGCCGAGCATTTTTTGCTCGACTCCGAACATATTTTGCTCGACTCCGAACATATTTTGCTCGACTCCGAACATTTTCCCGAGCATTTTTTGCTCGACTCCGAACATTTTGCCGAGCATTTTTTGCTCGAATTCGAACATTTTTTGCTCGACTCCGAACATATTTTGCTCGACTCCGAACATTTTCCCGAGCATTTTTTGCTCGACTCCGAACATTTTGCCGAGCATTTTTTGCTCGACTTCGAACATTTTGCCGAGCATTTTTTGCTCGACTCCGAACATATTTTGCTCGACTTCGAACATTTTGCCGAGCATTTTTTGCTCGACTTCGAACATTTTGCCGAGCATTTTTTGCTCGACTTCGAACATTTTTTGCTCGACTCCGAACATTTTTTGCTCGACACCGAACATTTTGCCGAGCAT